>CM064342.1:12264328-14764328 GCA_032595735.1 Pelochelys cantorii
GCAGGCAGATCTGGGCTAGCCAGCACTCAGCAATTCAAGGCTGACTCTGCCAGCTCACCCAACATTGTTTCTCGCTGTGACCAATGGAAGGTGTAAACTAACCACAGCCCAGGCTGCACAGACCCTATTCGTGCGAGTGGCACCTTGCTCTGCAAACCGCGGGACCAACCGCTTGGGGAGGAAAGTGCAACCTGCAGTGAGGAAGAGTTTCTCACACTGGGCCCAAGGGTCTAAAGCTTCAAAGATTGAGGCATTTATAAACCACCGATGTGCCCATTCCTAACCCCGGGGGTCCTTTCTTCTCCCACATCTCCGAGCAGTAACAGAGACAAACACCAGGCTCGGGCCTCAACTCAGAGCTTACGGTGAAATCTGGCCATGTCCCTTTTCCTCTTGTCTTGGATGCTGATCTAGCAAAGCTCTGAGACACAGACTGGCTCCGGCCTGTAGGTCCCAGAACATTTCAACACCAGGAGTGTCCGGCTGGTACCACAGTGTAACCAAAGGCTGTTTCCTAGCCAGGTGTTATGCAGAAGATCCACCCTTAGCAGAAATTCTTACAGTATGTGATAGACAATGATAGCTCCTCTATGGATTGATTGACTTGCTTCGCACAGTTTTATATCTTGAAACTTTATGCATGCCATGTAATGCCATGGACTGCAATGCTAGCAAGTATTGGAGTGGTGTGTCCAGTTCTTCTGGAGTATTGTGTCCAGTTCTAGGCCCCCCAATACAAAAAGGATGTGGACGCATTGGAGAGGGTCCAGCAGAGGGCAACCAAAATGATTAGGAGGCTGGAGCATATGGCCTATGAGGAGAGGCTGAGGGAGTTGGGTCTGTTTAGTCTGCAGAAGCGAAGAGTGAGGGGGGATTTGATAGCAGCCTTCAACTTCCTGAAGGGAGGTTCCAAAGAGGATGGAGAAAGGCTGTTCTCAGTAGTGACAGATAGCAGAACAAGGAGCAATGGTCTCAAGTTGTGGTGGGAGAGGTCCAGATTGGCTATTAGGAAAAACTATTTCTCTAGGAGAGTGGTGAAGCACTGGAATGGGTTACCTAGGGAAGTAGTGGAGTCTCCATCCCTAGAGGTGTTTAAGTTTCCGCTTGACAAAGGCCTGGCTGCGTTGATATAGTAGGGATTGGTCCTGCCTGGAGCAGCGGGTTGGACTTAATGACCTTCTGCGGTCTCTTCCAGCTCTATGGTTCTATGAGTCTATGATTCTAAGTATCTAGACCCTTTTCCCATCCTTGGGTCCTTTTCCTTTCTTTGGCATTTCATTGTATAGCAGTTTTCCCACAAAGGGAAATGTGGGTTACCCCAGATTCCTCTGTGTACTCTGCAGTGGCTACCGCTGCCCTACCACACACATTACACACTAAGGCCAGGGCTACACGACACCCCAATAGTGTAGATGAACTCAATGTACTTACTGTGGTGTCTTCCACCCTAGAAGGCCGGCAGCGCTCGCTCTCCCACTGACTCCGGCTACTCTTCCCATCCTGGTGGAGTACCGGGGTCAACAGGAGAGAGCTCAGACCTCGAGTCACCGTCGAGTGTAGAGAAGCCCTAAGTAAACCTTGGACCCCAAGATAACACTCCAAAGACTTTTCTCTTTAGCTCCAGCACTGGCCCCCTTACAGGCCCCAAGCTGTTGTTTATGTCAGTGGGAGATAGGGGTGCCAAGGAACAGGGGATCCAGCCTTCAGTGACAGAAAGGAAGAGTAACGTGATATTATCCCCTTGCACAGGCACAGAGACAGCTACTAACTCAGCCAGGGTCCCAAAGGGAGACTGTGGCAGAGACAGGAATAGATCCATCTGATCCTGAGTTCCAAACCTGTGCCTTTACCCTGAGAAGATCTCCCGTCTCAGACAACGCCCCTGTTCCCAGGCCTTGTGAGAGATGGGATCTGTTACATTCTCAGGAACAGGAATTTCTGATATTCGCAGCTGGCAGGCTCTGGTTTGTCCATTCTAACAGGGGATCTCATTGTCTTTTAGGGCAGTCAAAGGCATCTCCTACCGTGCACCTTTTCCCTCCGTCCTCGGAGGAGCTGCAAACCAAGAACAAAGCCACCCTGGTGTGTCTGCTGGGCAGCTTCTACCCCGGCTCCGTCCAAGTGACCTGGAAAGCTGATGGCCAGCAGATCTCCACGGGAGTGGAGACGACCAGGCCATCCAAGCAGAGCGACAACAAGTACATGGCCAGCAGTTACCTGTCTCTGGATGCATCCAAGTGGAAGGCCCATGAGACCTACACCTGTCAGGTGACACACGATGGCAAGAACCTGGAGAGGTCCCTGAAGCGATCGGAGTGTTCGTAACCCTCTGACCCCAGGGGGCGCAGCCGGTGCCCACGTCAGCCCGTCGGGGGCTCCCAGAGGAGACGGGATCTCCTAGCGTGGCCATAATGCTGATTTCCAGCAAATCTCCTTCCTCTTCTGGGGGTGGGGTGGGGATTCTGTTGATCCACACGACACCTGTCTTTGTTCCCTGTTCCCCTCTGCTCCCACCCCCGCATTCCCTGGCCACTCCTCCCTGCTTTAGTCTCCCCTGCAGCCTTGTTATGTCATTAATAAAACCAAAACATTCGACTATCGCTGTGTGTGGGGACCTTCACTTCTTGTGTCCCTTTTACACCTGCTGTGTTCACTGCAAGAGTCACCTTGTCTGCCAGCCAAAGAAACGCTCCTTCCCGCAGCCAACATGGATTTCTCTCTGGTGAGGGTCTCACTTGGGGCGTCTCACACGGGCTGATGAGAAGTGACGCCAAGCAACGTGCCATAGCATGGAGATCAGGGGAGGTGGAGAGATGTCACAGGGGGGCCGTTTCCCAGGCTGGGCCTGTTCTCCCCTAACACGGGTCCCTCTGGCTCTCACCAGCCTCCTGGGGGGGACAACTGCTGCGGCACAAATCTCTGCACAGCGCACGCTGTGTCAGGGGATCGCTGGGTGAGAGTGGGCTGCATGAGAGCAGGATGCAAACCCCCACGGCCTGCAGCCAGCCAGCTTGGACTGGGACCCTGACAGCTCCCAACAGCACCGCAGGGCTAGGCTGGGGCCAAGCTCGCATGGGTCACCAGCCCTGCCGAGAGCAGTGTGCTCTGTCAGTCGGTGTTCAGTCACCCTCCAGCCTCCCATGGGGAAGATTCCAGCCCCTGATTCCCCCCAAGCATTAGTCATTCTTCAGGGAGACGCACTGGAACCACTGGGGCTATTTACTCAACAGGTCAGCACCCAGGGGAAACAGTGTCCAAAGGGGCCCATGCAGGGAGGGCGCTGCAGTGCCGCTGGCTGTTACTTTGTATGGGCTGTAACCAGAGCTTCTGGCCACGTCTGGTCAGTACAATCCCAAACCCCTCTTGGGAAGAGTGGCCTTTAATATCCTCCAGCTTGGGAGACTGCTCTCCACTTACCAACCGGCCTAGTAGCTGATTTGCTGTACATGGAAATCTGCCTCAATTAGCCATCATGTGACAGCTGCTGCGTTACAGCCAGAGGGGAAGCAATGACCCTCATATCCACTTTAACAGCCACAGTAAACACAGAAAGTCTTCGGGAGTCTCCAAATGAAAGATGCTTTTCACATGGAACCATAATGTGACAGATGAGCTAGATTCTCTGGGATCACTTGGGCCCCTGTCAGTCCTGCCCTGCAGCACAGTCTGGGCCTTGACAGGCCAGAGCAAGGTTTAGTGTCCCGTTGAACTCCCATTGGTTACTTGGGGGATCAGTGATGAGACTGGATCCTGTGATGGGGATGCTGACGTCTTTCCCTCCCTCGCGAGCCAGAAGCATGCCTGCTGTGCACAGCTGGATCTCGTGACACTTGGACCTTTTCTCAAGGACACCCAGAGCTGTTCTGGGCCAGCCAAAGGACACCTTAAAAAACTGGCTCCCCTGCAGCCAAGAGGCCAGGGAGATAAGGGGACACACTTGTGTCACATAGGCTACTTATTTGTCAGATCCCACCATGTTTCCACCACCTATGGTAGCAGTGCCGTGCATGGAGGGATGGATGGACTGATGGATGGATGGAGGGTTGGATGGACGGATGGGTGGGTGGAGGGTTGGGTGGACTGATGGATGGATGGCCAGTCATGCGCTGTCACCTCCCAGAGAAGTGACTAGGAGGAAGATGAGCAGTGAGAGGCTGCACTATGGATGAGTGTTAAGGACTGATGGTCTCTCAACATACAGGTTTTTAACACGCCCATAGCTCTTGTCAACCTCACCCCACCTCCGTATCCCACCCCGCACAAGTCTCCACTGCAGGGTTAATGTATCCGGACCATGATTTGCAGAGCACGGAGGCTGCCAAACACAGAGGGGACACAGGCTCACAGAAGCTTACAGGAGCTTACTAAGCAAGTATGAGAGTGAAGGGATCAGAGGGAGTGAGCAGGGACCATTGAGTGTTGCCTGCAACAACCCAGGGCTGGGTGCTAGTTCTTCACACTCCCTTGTTGACAAAAAGGCTCTGGGAAGAAATTAACTTCCCCTGCTCCATGTGCATTGGTTGGCCCTGTGGCCTTGCAAATGGACGTGCCATAGAGCGTCAGACGGACTAAAAACCTACGTGCAGCGCAGGGGGGAGTTTCCAAAGTGACTAACACCACTGAAAGTCTACGCGCAACTCACAGCCAATAGGAATTAATGCTAAGGGTCTAAATAGAAAGGCACCAAAATGAATGGGGATTTCGAAGCTGGGGGCTTCTGAAAATCCCACCAGGCCCCTACCTCTATAGACAGGTGCTTGAAAACACTCTGGGCCCCAAGTGCTTAAGTCACTTCTGAGAATGGGACGTGACCTCCCACTGCCCAGGGGATTTGTGCGCGGTCCGACCCAGAACCACTGCAGTCACAGCCGCTTCCCCACCAACTCCAGCAAGAGCCAGATCAAGCCTCGCACACAGCCCATGATTATTGGGGCAATTGCAGCCCACCGATGAGGACATTAAGCTGGTGCCATTCGCTCCCCAGGCCGGCCTGTGCTGACACACACCCGGCGCTAAGGGGGGTTGGTATCTCCAGTCAGAGGGAGGGTCCAGGGCCCTGGCTTCATTCATAAGCAGCCAGCTGAGCATGGACACAGCTCACAGCCTAGATGTTCACTGGCCCGGCCTTTGCTGAGAGGGCATCACACGCCACACGCTGCTGGGCAGCAGGCCCCAGAGCTGCTCTCCTACGGGCAGGGGGAGGGAACAGCCCAGCCACGGTGGGAGTCTCACCTCAGCTCTGCTCAGGGAGACAGCGCAGGCATTTCCTGCTGCACCAGCTGCTCGGTGCGCAGCCAATGGCCGTGGTTGCTGGCACAATGGGAATTCTGAAGGCAACTGGGGGCTCCCGTGAGGAACGTGCTGCTCTGGCTGCATCCGGGACATCGATACCAGTGTCGCCTTTTATTGCTACTAACAGGGTCCGGAGCAGGTTCCGGCACAGGCCAGATGCGGGACCGTGGCTCCCAGAGGGACTGCCAGGAGCACCTGAGTCCCACTCCCAGCTGGGGTCCTAGCCGCGGACGGTGGGGTTTGGCTTCATGGCACATGGACCAGGAGCACCATTTCACGGCTTCTCAGGCCGTGCGGGGATTTCACCAGCCGAAAGTGAACACAGGACAGGAGGATGCATCTTCTTCAGCAGCAGAGCAACCCCTCCCCCACGGACTGTCTGGGGACCTGATCACGTAAGGTAGGACCATGCGTCAGGAGACGATGTCGTTTCTCACCGACAGGTGCAGGGAAGGCTCCTCTGCCTGCCTGAGACACGAGCACAGCACGTGGTGCCATTTCCTATCCCCTCGCGTGCAGGGCCCAGCGTGGCAGAGCTGTGTCTTTGCTGTCACTTGTCGGCGTGGCACTAGCATAGTTTTCACACTGACTCTGCTCTTAGAGATGCCAGCGCTCCCACGGGTCCGCCCTGCAGGCACGAACTTCACACACATGCTTAGCGCCAACGTGACACCTGCTATTGGATACAAACGGGCCTCATTCTCTTCTGGTGTAATTCCCACATGCCACTGGAATTGCCCTAGGGTTGCCCATGGCTCTGCATGTTCGCTCTCAGCATCCCAAACTATTCTGCCAGCCCCTCCCACCTAAGGGACCTGTGAGGACAATGGGCAATGGAAGGACCAACAGCTTAGTAGGCCCTGTTCAACAGATTCTCCACATCCCCTCTGCCACCTGCAACCATGTTAGTTGGGGCACAATGGGGCTTCACCCAAGGCAGCAGAGACAGGCTGGAATTACATGCTTGTGTTTGTGTTGGAGAAACACAGGGGCATTGGAAACCAGCTCAATAGCAGTTGCCTAGCACACAGTCCGTTGTCTTCTATCTTGGTAACTTTATGACCCCTATCACTACCATTCGTGAGCCTCTCACAGCTATAGAGCAATTTATCCTTTCAGCATCCCTGCGAAGAGAGAATTATTGTCTCCATTTTACAGATGGAGAACAGAAATAGAGGGATGATGTAACTTGCTCAAGGGCACAGAGTGTCTCTGGCAGAGCCTGGACTTGCCCCCTTGTTTCCTGACTCCCATACCTTTACCGTCAGGATGAGACCATCTTCTGCTCCCTGACACGGGCTGCATGCGTGGAACCCCATTTTGCGCCACATCAGCTCTCCCAAGAAACACATTAACTGAAGATACTTTGGGAGGTGAAGCAGTTGATTCTACTATAACCTTCTCCAAGAAGGATGGACCTTCTTTCATGGAAAGCCAGCAGAAGTTGTTCTACATCTATGTTCCCACCATGGACTGTGGAGGACCTCACGCTGACTATGGTCCTTGAGGTGCCAGCCCTCACACAGGGGTGTGCTACAGACACTTGCTTTGAAAATGACAGGTTTTTGTACAGCCGTGTGTCACTGTGGATTGTCTTCGGTGGAGGAACCCAGCTGACCGTCCTTGGTAAGTCACTCAGTTATTCACCACCTTTCCTTGCCCGGTCTTACAGTAATAGTTCCATGATTTCTGTCTTCTTTTCTCTCTTGGTGCCTAACTCTGGTCTCCCTCTCTTTTCATGCACACACCTTCACACAGTGTTAAGAACAATGTTTAGCTTAGGGATACTCAGAACAGGTTACACATGTCCCAGGTCATATAGTTTTCTATTTTCCATATGGACAGGTGTTTGATTTTCCCATGAAACCTACCTAGATTGTGCTGTAAGGGCCCCATTTCTACAAAACCGCTTTTCACCTCTTAAGGGAAATATTTCCCTGGGCCCCGTTGTTTTTTCTTTGTTTGTTTGCTTGCTTGCTTGCTTTGGTTTTAGTGGATTAGAACTTTATTATAAGTTCTGGGTTTTGACCCATATGTGAAAGAAAACAAGAGTCAGATTCTAAGCCAAAGAAAACAAAAAACAATAATTATTGTCTTCAATAATCCTCCATCAAAAATGGTTCAAATCTCTTAAAAATCGGTCTACAACAACATAAAATGTCACAAGATACTGGAAATAATGTCTTTGTTGCAATGTACAATCTGATTTGGCTGGTAGCTTAAAAAAATTCAAATTCCTGGGAGCCGATTTTTTAAAAGATTAAATTTTCTGGAAATTTTCACCAAACAATTTTAATATAATTTCATATAATAATGTAAATCCTCAAACTAAAACATTTTAACCAAAAAATTACTGAAAAACTGTCAGAGACAAGAGAAATAAGATTTTAGGTAAACATATTTGATTTTCAGTTTTTTACTTTTACAACAATAAAAAGATTTTTTTTCCAAATCAGCAGACACTTTCTGCCAAAACTTCCATTTAGATGAAACCCCAATTTTTAACTGACAAGAGATCTGATAGGAAATGTTAAGCCTTCCTGGTCTGCAATATCCATTTAGAGCAAATTCAGCTGTAAGTGTTTGTGAACTTCAGTATTGAAATCCACTCCTCTCTGATTTTCTCACCAAGCTAAGGGACATCCACAGCATGGATGTGGATGGGTTGGGATTCAGGCAGCCTGCGACAGGAGAGGGGAAGGATTCAAAGAGGCTACACTACCTGCCTCTCTGAAACCTGGAGCACATTTAGGAGGTTGCTGTCAATCTGGAAAGGCTGGACGGCTTCCTAGAAGCTGCGTTCTAGGGCTGGCGGACTCAGCGCTCAATGCAGAGGACTCTGGCTAGAGCAGCAGCCTTCAGTTACAGTGAAACCTTGGGGAGCAGGCAGATCTGGGCTAGCCAGCACTCAGCAATTCAAGGCTGACCTTGCCAGCTCACCCAACATTGTTTCTCGCTGTGACCTATGGAAAGTGTAAACTAACCACAGCCCAGGCTGCACAGACTCTACTCGTGCGAGTGGCACCTTGCTCTGCAAACGGTGGGACCAACCGCTTGGGGAGGAAAGTGCAACCTGCAGCGAGGAAGTTTCTCACGTTGGGCCCAGGGGTCTAGAGCTTCAAAGATTGAGGCATTTATAAACCCCCGATGTGCCCATTCCTAACCCTGAGGGTCCGTTCTTCTCCCCCATCTCCGAGCAGTAACAGAGACAAACACCAGGCTCGGGCCTCAACTCAGAGCTCACGGTGAAATCTGGCCTTGTCCCTTTTCCTCTTGTCTTGGACACTGATCCAGCAAAGCTCTGAGACACAGACTGGCTCCAGCCTGTAGGTCCCAAAACATTTCAGCAACAGCAGTGTCCAGCTGGTAACACAGTGAGATAAAAGGCTGTTTCCCAGCCAGGTGTTATGCAGAAGATCCACCCTTAGCAGAAAGACTTACAGCATGTGATAGACCATGATAGCTCCTCTATGGATTGATTAACTTGCTTCATCATCATCATCAACAACCATGGGTATAACACTGTTTGTGTGAGATGCCTCCCTCACTATTTCCTTCTTCTTTCCCTGTCTGGTGCGGAGTGGCTAAGTTTCTGTAGACTAGCTCCACACCAATGTACTGTATCATCTACCCATTCTCTGTGGGCTCTGCCTCTCAGACCAACCATTATACCGAATAACAGAGTCTTCACTTTTCACTTGTCATTCATTCTGCAGATATGCCCGAATAGCTGTAACTTCCCTTGTATAACCTTCTGCAGTAGGTTCTCTTTCGCCTGTCTCTTCCTGTTTAATTCCTCATTGGTGACCCTCTGTATCCGTCCGATTCTCAGGATCTTTCTATAACAATTCCCCTCGAATGCCAATATCCTTCTTTTCGAATCTTTCCCTATCGCCCATGTCTCACACCCATACAACATGCTGCTAACTACACACGTTTTCAGGATGCTCAGCTTCATTCCTAAGTGAATCGCTTTACTTTTCCAGATCTTATTCATCACCTTCAAACTCACTCTTCTTTCGCTATTCTAGTCACTATTTCCTCACACAGTTTCATATGTTGAAACTTTATGCATTCCATCCAATGCAATGGACTGCTCTGCAAGAGCTCTCTTGCTCTGACATTTCTGTACCATTTGCAAAACTTTCCAGGTAATGTTACCAAGTGTCTAGACCCGCATTCCCATACTCGGTTCCTTTTCCTTTCTTTGTCATTTCCTTCTATAGGAGTTTTCCACAAAGGGAAATGTGGGTTACCCCAGATGCCTCCATGCACTCTGTAGTGGCTACCGCTGCCCTGCCACACACATTACACACTAAAGCCATGTCCTCACTACACGCCAACAGTTTAGCTGAACTCAACATACTTACTGTGGTGTCTGTCACACCAGAAACCCAGCAGTGACCACTCTCCCTCTAACTCCAGCTACTCTTCCCATCTTCGTGAAGTACCGGGGTTAACAGGGAGCGTTGAGAGCTCGTGTCACCGTCAAGTATAGACAAGCCCTAAGTAAAGCTTGGACCCTAAGAAATAACCCCAAAGACTTGTCTCTAGCTCCAGCACTGGTCCCCTTACAGGCCCCAAGCTGTTATTTATGTCAGTGGGAGATAGGGGTGCCAAGGAACAGGGGATCCAGCTTTCAGTGTCAGATAGGAAGCGTAATGTGATATTATCCCCTTGCACAGGCACAGAGACAGCGACTAACTCAGACAAGGTCCCAAAGGTAGGCTGTGGCAGAGACAGGAATAGATCCATCTGATCCCGAGTCCCAAACCTGTCCCTTCACCCTGAGGAGATCTCCCATCTCAGACAATTCCCCTGCTCCCAGGCCTTGTGAGAGATGGGATCTGTTACACTGTCAGAAACAGGAATTTCTGATATTCCGAACAGGCAGGCTCTGGATTTTTCCTTTCTAACAGGGGATCTCATTGTCTTTTAGGGCAGTCAAAGGCGTCTCCTACCGTGCACCTCTTCCCTCCATCCTCGGAGGAGCTGCAAACCAAGGACAAAGCCACCCTGGTGTGCCTGCTGGGCAGCTTCTACCCCGGCTCAGTCCAAGTGATCTGGAAAGCTGATGGCCAGCAGATCTCCACGGGAGTGGAGACGACCAAGCCGTCCAAGCAGAGCGACAACAAGTACATGGCCAGCAGTTACCTGTCTCTGGATGCATCCAAGTGGAAGGCCCATGAGACCTACACCTGTCAGGTGACACACGATGGCAAGAACCTGGAGAGGTCCCTGAAGCGATCAGAGTGTTCGTAACCCTCTGACCCCGGGGGACGCAGCCGGTGCCCACGTCAGCCCGTCGGGAGCTCCCAGAAGAGACGGGATCTCCTCGCGTGGCCATAATGCTGATTTCCAGCAAATCTCCTTCCTCTTCTGGGGGGTGGGGTAGGGATTCTGTTGATCCACACGACACCTGTCTTTGTTCCCCGTTCCCCTCTGCTCCCACCCCCCGGCATTCCCTGGCCACTCCTCCCTGCTTTAGTCTCCCCTGCAGCCTTTATGTCATTAATAAAACGAAAACATTTGACTATCGCTGTGTGTGTGGGGAGCTTCATTTCTTGTGTCCCTTTTACACCTGCTGTGTTCACTGCAAGAGTCACCTTGTCTACCAGCCAGAGAAACTCCCCTTCCCGCAGCCAACATGGATTTCTCTCTGGTGAGGGTCTCACTTGGGGCGTCTCACACAGGCTGATGAGAAGTGACGCCAAGCGACATGATAGTCGGATGCCTGAGAGCGTGATGCAAACCCCCAGGGTCTGCAGTCAACCCAGCTTGGGCTGGAACACTGGCAGTTCCCAACAGCACTGCAGGACTAAGCTGGGGCCATAGTCACCTGGGTCACCAACCCTGCCAAGAGCAGTGTGCTCTGTCAGTCGGTGCTCAGTCACCCTCCAGCCTCCCATGGGACAGATTCCAGCCCCTGCTTTCCCCTGAGCATTAGTCATTCTTCACGGAGCCGCACTGGGACCACTGGAGCTATTTCCTCAACAGGTCAGCACCCAGGGGAAACAGTGTCCAAGCGGGCCCATGCAGGGAGAGCGCTGCAGTGCTGACGGCTGTTACCTGGGATAGGCTGCAACTAGAGCTCCTGGACACGTCTCGTCAGTACAGACCCAATCCTCTCTTGGGAAGAGTTCCCTTAATATCTTACAGGCATCAGCTTGAGACACTGCTCTCTACTTACCAACCGGCCCTAGCAGCTGGTTCGCTGTACATGGAAATCTGCCTGAATTACCTAGTGCTCTGGCCATCGTGTGACAGCTAGTGCCTTACAGCCAGAGGGGAAGCAGTGACCCTAATGCCAGTTTGACAAGTAGTGTAAGCGTATAAAGTGCTTTAGAGCCTGCACATTCAATACACTCTTCAAAAATATGCATCAGGGAGGGCTTTTATTTTGGACCCCCTGACCAGTGCCGTGCCAGCCAAAGCAGTACCTTCAACACTGAGTCTCCTACAACCATCAGGACAAGCTGGTAAAATGCCATAATTGTGTCTCATATACCACCTATTTGTCAGATTCCACCCTGCTGCTGCCACTCACAGTATGAGTAACATGGATAGAGGGTTAATTGGCCCGTCCTGCACTGCAACCTCCTACAGAAGAAAATAAGGGGAAAGCAGAGCAGAGAGAGGCTGCAATATGGATGAGTTTTATACAATGAGGGGTTATTTAAAACCTTCTCGTAAAGTACTTTAACACTGACTGTCCTTCCCTCCCATCTCATGCACCATTCACCACATGGGAGATAAGAATCCTAGATTATGGTTTGTGGAGCACCAACACTGTGCAGAACATAGAAGGGCAAAGAGTTACAACTTTTAGGATCTCAGAGAGTCAGTTGCCACTAGAACCCATTCCTGTACTCAGATTTTAAATATTACTTCATTGAGGAAGAGGTGTAGAAAGAGATTAACTTCCTTTGTTCAATGACTATCAGTTCTCTTCCCTTGAAAATGGGAACTGAAGTAGATAGACATATGAACTGAAAGCCTACATTAAGAATTTGGGGTCTTTACCAAAGTGAATAACTCAAGTAAAAATCCATTCTCAACTGAAAGTCGATAAGAAATAGGCTACTAAGAGCTAAATACAATCACAGAATCTTAGGCCTGGAAAAGACCTCAGGATGTCATGAAGTCCAGCCCCCTGCCCAAAGCAGGAGCAATCCCAGCTAACTCAGAGCTTTGTCAAGAGGAGACTTAAAAACCTCTAAGGATGGAGATTCCACCACCTTCCTAGGTAACCCATTCCAGTGCTTTACCACCCTCCTCGGGAAATAGTTCTTCCTGATATCCAACCTAGACCTTCCCTACTGTAACTTGAGACCATTACTCCTTTTTCTGCCATCCGTCATTACTGAGAATACCTTCTCTCCATCCACTTTGGAACCTCCCTTTAGGAAATTGAAGGCTGCTATCTAATCCCCCCTCACTCTTCTCTTCTGCAGACTAAATAAGCCCAAATCACTGAGCCTCTCCTCATAGGTCATGTGTTCCAGCCCCCTAATAATTTTGGTTGCCTTCCCATAGACCTATTCCAAGCGTCCACATCTTTATTGGGGGGCCCAGAACTGGACGCAATACTCCAGTTGTGGCCTCACTAGAGCCGAATAAAGGGGAATAATCACTTCTCAAGACCTGCAGGCAATGCTTCTCCTAATGCAACCTAATATTCCGTTTGCCTTCTTGGCTACAAGGACACACTGTTGACTCAAATATAAAAGGCATTGAAGTGAATGGGAGTTTGGCATCTGGGTGCTTTTGAAAGTCCCACTAGGCCCCTGCCTTTATATTTTGGAGATTAAATACCTAGGACACTAGGAGTCCAAATGTCCACATCACTTTTCTACAATGGCATTTAGGCCCTTTTGCTACTGGCTCAGATTTCCCCTCCACTGCCCAGGGGATCCTCACAGACTCTGAGACACTGAGGTCACAGGCGCTTCCTCACCAACTCCAGCAAGAGCCAGATCAAGCCTCGCACACAGCCCATGATTATTGGGGCAATTGCAGCCCACCGATGAGGACATTAAGCTGGTGCCATTCGCTCCCCAGGCCGGCCTGTGCTGACACACACCCGGCGCTAAGGGGGGTTGGTATCTCCAGTCAGAGGGAGGGTCCAGGGCCCTGGCTTCATTCATAAGCAGCCAGCTGAGCATGGACACAGCTCACAGCCTAGATGTTCACTGGCCCGGACTTTGCTGAGAGGGCATCACACGCCACACGCTGCTACGGGCAGGGGGAGGGAACAGCCCAGCCACGGTGGGAGTCTCACCTCAGCTCTACTCAGGGAGACAGCGCAGGCATTTCCTGCTGCTCCAGCTGCTCGGTGCGCAGCCAATGGCCGTGGTTGCTGGCACAATGGGAATTCTGAAGGCAACTGGGGGCTCCCGTGAGGAATGTGCCGGCCTGGCTGCATACAGGGCATTGGTGTCAACATCGAGCAGGTCTGCTCAGCCGGAGCTGCCTCCTATTGGTCCCAGCGGGGTCTGGAGCATTCCAAGCAGATGCCAGCTGTGTGCCGGGCACGGCTCTCCCAAGCATCTTCACTGGCTCCCAACTTACCGTGTTGCCAGCCCCCAGTCTCCTGCTGGGGTCAGACAGAGCAGGGTGCTGGCTGGTCTCATGGCACATGGATCTTTAGCCATTGCTCAGATGTGTCCGATAGGCAATTTCCCCAGCCCCGGCACGGTTCACCTGAAAGGACGTGATGATGCAGCTTCCAGCAGAAGGGCCATGCCCAGCGACTCAGCACAAGCCCTGCCCCATGGACTGTCCGAAGCTCCTGAGCAGGTATGTCAAGACAAGGTGGGAGGGGACGCCATAGCTCCTCATTGGCAGGTGCAGAGAGGCTGTGCAATTCGGAGAGTGGATGCAGACGGCACGTGGTTTGAATAACGTCTGGTCCACAGCGGTGCAGTTCCTGCTATGTCTGATGTGACCCTCTCATAAGTGTCAATGAGGGACACAAGGGCACACTGTATATTAATTACATCTGGAAAGACGATGGTGCTAACAGGTGTCAGGGTTATTGACGCATGCTAAGCACAGTTATTGTATTGATAATGTACACAACTGACGCCAGTCAATACTGACAGCTAACGCCCTTCATTTTTTCCTGACATATTTCCACTGAAGACAATACAAATATAACCGCCATGAATTTGGGAGTAAGGTAGTGGTGGAACCCAACACAATAGTACAGCACAGAGCTGCTTTAATCTAGATACGTTTCTGCTGTCTACCATGGTAATACTTAAGCGTCATGTCTCTGAGTCACTCTAGAATTTCTCCTGACCCTGTGAGGCCAGAAAGAGATGCCCCCATTGTATAGATCAGGAACTGAGACACTGAGATGAAGTGACTTACCCAAGGACACAAAGTCAGTGGCAGAGCCAAGACCTGAACCCTGTTTTCAAGGCTGCCAGGTCAGTGCCTTCCTGACAAGACCATCTTCTCTTCTCTTATGTGAACTGCATGCAGGGACCAAGATTTGGCCTTATAGTGAGTTCTCACTCATCCCATTGCATGAGTTTCTCCACTAAGGAGATGCCTGCAATCCAATGAAGAACCACTGGAAATTGCCCTGAACCTATTTTCACCCACCTCCAAGCACTGGTGGAGATTCCTTCCTGCCAACAACTGAGACTGGTTTTTTTGTACAGCTGTGTGTCACTGTGGTGGGTCTTCGGTGGAGGAACCCAGCTGACCGTCCTTGGTAAGTCACTGCATTATTCACAAACTTTCCTTCTCCTGCCTGCACTGTAAGTTTTCCATGATTTTTTCCCTCTCTCTCTCTTCATGCTGGGCTCCCCATTCCTCTCACTTTACAGAACCTTCCCGCTGTGGTGGGAATAAGCTTTAGTCTCTGTGCACAGTCATGGGACGTGCATGCCTCCCATGCTGGATTTTCTTTTCTTTAGCAAATGAACAGAATTTTGAATTTCCCCATTAAATCTAGGGAGATTCTGCCATTGGGTTCCTAGTTATAATGCCCCGGTGTTAGCTCTGTAAGGAAAATAAGATGCCAGGGTGTTAGCTCCCGCTCCTCCGCCTTTTTTTTTTTTAAGTAAGAACTATTTCCCATAAGAACAGGCCAACTTCTCAGACATTGTAGGCATCCATATCTCCATTGCATGCAATGGAGCACCCAGATAATTCAATCCAGGGTCCTAAGATAGGTGTCCATTCTCATGGAATCCAATGTTCTATAAAAATCACTGGTCCCTGGTGATATAAAATCTGGTTTATCTAATGGCCATTGGTAGGTAATATTTTCTAATGGAAACTGGTCAGGAAATACAGCTTTTTTCTGTCATTAACTCAACCAGAAACCAATCAAGAAACAAAAACATTTCCATCTAAATGATTCCAAAATACCAAATAGGCATTTCTGGCTGAAACCTGAATATTCTCCAGTCATTGACAGTTTTTGGCTTAATATTTCCAACGTATGCATTTTGGGATTTTCAACAAGGTTTTGGTTTTTTAAGAGAGGCAGGCCCTTCCCACACAAATATTCATTCAATTGCACCCCACCATTTCCACTGCCAGAGATTTGGATGCCCAATTTTCAATTAGTCCAACCTGTAGCGTTGCTCATTAAAAGGGAGTCAAGAGACTGATGTAATTCTAACATGAGAAACCCAATTCTTCTTATGGTGTAAACCCTTGTAGCTTCCTTGGCACCAGCGGACTATGCTGATTTACACTTACTCTGACTGAGTCTTTTTGGACCGACCAACTTACTCCTCACTCTGAGGAGCCATCCTCTTGTACTTTAGGGGACTGTAGATACCATTAGATTTCAGTCCGGAAATGTAACCCAAAGCCACCTAAACGCTTTCAAATATGCAAGAGGTTAGTTAAATGGGATGGAGCAGCCTGCGAGATTAAAGGACTTTAACGACATTGCACTAATTGAGCCCCTCAAGCGTGGAGCACAGCATGAGGTTGCTGGCCCATCTGCAAAGGCTGGGTGGCTTTGTGGGGACAGTGTTCTGTGTCTGCCAGGCTCCGAGCTCACTGATCAGGATTCCGGCTGGGCCAGCCAGCATCATGTGCAGTAAAACCTTACAAAGCAGAGAATTCCCAGGGCTCGGTAATTCAGGGCTGGCTGGACTAGCCCAGACAACATTGTCACTTTCACCTTGGGAAAGTCTGAAATAACTGCAGCCCAAACTGCACTGAGCCTCCTCATGCTGAGTAGCTCCTTGCTCTTCAAGTAGGCTACTCACATGAGTGGGATGGGTTCCTTGGGCAGTTACATGCAGCCTGGTCCAAGGACGGGCATCCCCATTTCACCCCAGCCCCAAGCAGCGCGCTGAAATGTTACCAAGTGTTTCTAAATTCCCCAAACTTTTCATCCGTTCCTAAGCAAGTATTGCCTTCCTTGTCTCCCTGTTTCCAGGCAGTTACGTAGCCCAGAAGCAGGTTGGGGCTCTGAGCAATCTGTTTTCAACTCCCCATGAAATCTAGACTCATTGTGGTACTTTGGGGTGCTCTTCTCTTGCACCCCAACCTAGGAAATCCCTGAGAGGCACACGAGATTGGGCCATTTAGTCAGGGTTGGTCCCATAACTGAGCCTGTACTTTACAGTTTCTGAAAACAATTCAGCCATATGTTTGCTTGGTAACTGGGCTGTTCGGGGAACAGGATGAGGCAACATGGATGTAATAGGAGGTTTGTTCTAATGCAGGAGTTAATCAAAAGCTCTGAGCCTTGCCAGAGAAACCTACAGACCCAGATAGACCATGAGAATTCTACAGTAGCTTTAATAACCCGCTTTGCAGAAGAGGGAATTTCTCCGTGCTATACAATTCCACAGGATGGTTCAGAAAGAAACACTCCCTCTCTCTTGCTGCTCTTGCTCTCAGACTGCACAGAATTCTTCAGAACTTTCTATCCAACACTATCTGATGCACGTAGCTCTCCTGTCCTATCCTTCAGATCCAGTTGGTTTCCGGATTCCTCTGGGCCACTAGATGAAGAGCCCACAAAGCCTCAGCATGCAAGGAATTTCTGGCTCTCACTAGAAGTTCAGGGCAACCAGATGGGAACCTAATTGCTTTGTCAATTTAGTACAAAATAGCTTTTCTCCTTAGTGCTAACTGTCAACCCTTCGCCTTCTCCCCAACATCAACCTTGCAGTTAGTTGCTGTCATGGGTGCATGATCTATTCTCAATGAACTCCTTAGAGATTAAATTGAGAAGGAAATACAACAAAAGGGAAGAGCAAACAAACCAAGAGGTGCATGTTCAAGCTTTGCAAACACACAGAAGCTGAGCCTGCAGCCTCTCCTTTCCCTTTATTCAGGCAAACCTTCCACAGAAGATTATGAAAAGAAACTGGTTAATGGAGCCCAGGCTTTTTGAAAGGGGAAAAGTAAAATATAGTTATATGTAGGTTCTGGAGAATCAAAGGAGTATTTTTACCATGGTAATATCTCACAGTGAAATGAAACAGCATGACTGGAGAAGCAAACTGCTACTCAATGTGAGGAAGCACATTAAAATGTGGCACCTCATATTAGAGAACAATGTGCAAAATGTCAATGTTCCTAGATGGTTGGGAGTATTTTCTTTTCTCTGTGGAACAATGACTTTTTCAAAGGGGACCTTGGACAGAATATAGAAAACACATCACACTTTTACAGAACCTTCCTCCAAGTGTAACACAGTTACTTAGAAATATGCGGGGGGCATTGAGAACCCTGCATGGGGTGGTTCAGCGTGCTCCCCCTTTTCTTAAGCTGAGAGGTGAGTGACTTAGGGTAACAAAGGAAGCATGTGAAAGAGCTAGGAATGCATTACTAAAGTCCTGATTCCCAGGCCTGTGGGTTCATCAAAATCTCCCATCTCTGACAATTCCCCTGCTCCCAGGGCTTGTGAGAGATGGAATCCGTTACACTGTCAGAAATAGGAATTTCTGATATTCCGAACAGGCAGGCTCTGGATTTGTCCATTCTAACAGGGGATCTCATTGTCTTGCAGGGTAGTCAAAGGTGTCTCCTACCGTGCACCTCTTCCCTCCATCCTCGGAGGAGCTGCAAACCAAGAACAAAGCCACCCTGGTGTGCCTGCTGGGCAGCTTCTACCCCGGCTCCGTCCAAGTGACCTGGAAAGCTGATGGCCAGCAGATCTCCACGGGAGTGGAGACAACCAGGCCGTCCAAGCAGAGCGACAACAAGTACATGGCCAGCAGTTACCTGTCTCTGGATGCATCCAAGTGGAAGGCCCATGAGACCTACACCTGTCAGGTGACACACGATGGCAAGAACCTGGAGAGGTCCCTGAAGCGATCGAAGTGTTCGTAACCCTCTGACCCCAGGAGCCTGAGCCTGTTCCCAGGCCAGTCAGCAGAGAGAGTTTCCCAGAGATCATAATGCTGATTTCCACCAAAACAGCTTTTTGTTCTATGTGATCCCTTTAATACGCACTATTAGTCCCATGTTCCCACGGCTCCCACCCTTCCATATTCTCTTGAAATGTCCTTCCTGCTTTAGCCTCTGATACAGCCTTGTAGTGACATCAATAAAACCAGAAACATTCAGATATTGATGTATCTGTACACAGTTTAACCTCTCGTATCCTTTTCCCATGTTCTAACTGTATTTTAACTATTTACATTATCTTTCAATAAAACAGGTCCCTTTACCATCCAAAGGTTCATCCTTTTGTGTTTGAATCTCTTTTGTGTTACACTTTTGCTTAGCTACTCGCTATATGAATGCTAGCAACACAGAGCTGGGATATTATTCCCTGGGAGTCACCAAAGAGCTAAACGTGGATCTGATCTAAGGTGGTAACTCTAAACCCAGGGATTCCTACTGAAGAACCACATTCCGTTGGTTAATGATGGAGGATCAAATTCTGCCTAAGTCACACTGCAATCAGATTTGAGATGTGATTCATTCCAAATCAGGAAGGGTGACAGAATGAAGCTCTGGAAGTGTTAATACAAACTCTCTAGTTACAATTAAATCATAACAATCCAGACCTCTCTAAGATTTATAGCTCTATGATACTCAAAGTTTTGGATGAATCAGTTCACATTATTGGACTCTTAAATACAATAGTCTAGTCTTGCATCAAAACCACACACCGTGCAGAGGTATTATTCCCCCTTAGTGCAATGACACAATGGATACAATGGAGATACAGATACAATGGAGCTCTTCCCAGACAACAGCACTTATGTACCACTGGGAACCAAGTTCCTACAGAGGAATTAAATGACTCCAAGTACCCAAGTTCAATGCAGCCAAAACAAGTTGACTTTATTAAAACAGTCTTAAGAAGTGATGTGCTCTTTAAAATAATAATTGAGGAACTCAAGTGTCATGGGATCAAATCACTTTGTTCATGGGAGGAAGGAGGTGGGCACCATCTAGCACTAGTGTTTGAGGTCCCCTCCCCTCCCAGGCTCTCCATCTCTAGAAGTGAGTTAGGAATTAGGGAGTGGGGAAGAACCTACCTGTCTCCTTCTTTCCTCCCTCTACTCAGATCTATACAATGGGCATTGGCCTGTACTAGGCACAATGGAATGATGCACATGCACACACACAAACCGCTGTTGGATGGAGCCAAAGTGTTTGCAGTCATGTTTAAAACAAGTAGTCCTGTGACACCTTAGAGCAGTGTTTCTTAAACTGTGTTCTGTGGCACACCGGTGCGCCGCAAGGCAGTCGGAGGTGTGCCAGGGAGAACAACAGAATTCAAAATGGCCGTCCTTAAAGGGGCAAGGTTGGGTTGGGTTTTTTTTGTTGTTTGGGTTGTTTTTGTTTTTTTTCTTAACAAAAAATCCTTGGTGTTCCTCAGCCTTAAAAAGTTTAAGAAACAGTGCCTTAGAGACTAACAAAATATATAGTATCACAAGCTTTTGTGAGTAAGACACCAGATGAGGTGAAGTGGAAATAATAGAAATCAAGAGAGATATACATAACAGCAAAAGAAGTACCTGTCAATTGTAGGATCCATGTTAATGAAGCTAATTAAGTGGGTTGGATGTGTCCCATTCATAGCTTTTGATGCAAGACTGTTACCCTGGGCTTGAATAAAAACATTAACTGATTAATGCATTACAAAGCCAATTTCCCCTGCCTTTAGCATTTACATTTTCATATCAAAAGCTATGAATGTGACACCTCCGGACTATTTAATTATCTTCATTAATATGGGTCTTACAATTGACATGTACTTCTTTATATCAGATGAGTTGGAGTGGAAATAACAGATAGCTAGATACCCCAAAAGGTAATAACAAAATGTTTTTTAAGGACATCAGAAGCAGGAAGCCTGCTAAACAACCAGTGGGGACCCTGGACGATCGAGATACAAAAGGAGCACTTAAAGATGATAAAGTCATTGCGGAGAAACTAAATGAATTCTTTGCTTCAGTCTTCACAGCTGAGGATGTTAGGGAGATTCCCAAACCTGACCTGTCCTTTGTAGGTGACAAATCTGAGGACTTGTCACAGACTGAGGTGTCGTTAGAGGAGGTTTTGGAATTATTTGATAAACTTAACAGTAACAAGTCACCAGGACCAAATGGCATTCACCCAAGAGTTCTGAAAGAACTCAAATGTGAAATTGCAGAACTATTAATTATGGTTTGTAACTGATCCTTTAAATCAGCTTCTGTACCCAATGACCGAAAGATAGCTAATGTAATACCAATATTTAAAAAGGGCTCTAGAGGCGATCCCGGCAATTACAGACCGGTAAGTCTAATGTCAGTACTGGGCAAATTTGTTGAAACAATAGTAAAGAATAAAATTGTCAGACACATAGAAGAACATAATTTGTTGGGTAAAAGGCAACATGGTTTCTGTAAAGGGAAATCATGTCTTACTAATCTATTAGAGTTCTTTGAAGGTGTCAACAAACATGTGGACAAGGGGAATCTAGTAGATACGGTATACTTAGATTTCCAGAAAGCCTTTGACAAGGTCCCACACCAAAGGCTCTTACATAAATTAAGTTGTCATGGGATAAGAGGGAAGATCCTTTCATGGACTGAGAACTGGTTAAAAGACAGGAAACAAAAGGTAGGAATAAATGATAAATTTTCAGAATGGAGAAGGGTAACTAGTGATGTTCCCAAAGGGTCAGTCCTAGGACCAATCCTATTCAACATATTCATAAATGATCTGGAGAAAGGGGTAAACAGTGACGTGACAAAGTTTGCAAATGATACTAAACTGCTCAGGGTAGTTAAGACTAAAGCAGACTGTGAAGAACTTCAAAAAGACCTCATCAAACTAAGTGACTGGGCAAATGAAATTTAATGTGGATAAATGTAAAGTAATGCACACTGGAAAAAATAACCCCAACTATACATATAATATGATGGGGGCTAATTTAGCTACAACTAATCAAGAAAGAGATCTTGGAGTCATCGTGGATAGTTCTCTGAAGACGTCCATGCAGTGTGCAGCAGCAGTCAAAAAAGCAAACAGGATGTTAGGAATCATTAAAAGAGAGATAGAGAATAAGACGGAGAATATTTTATTACCCTTATATAAATCCATGGTACGTCCACATCTTGAATACTGAGTTCAGATGTGGTCTCCTCATCTCAAAAAAGATATGCCGGCATTAGAAAAGGTTCAGAGAAGAGCAATTAAAATGATTAGGAGTTTGGAACGGGTCCCATATGAGGAGAGATTAAAGAGACTGGGACTTTTCAGCTTGGAAAAGAGGAGACTAAGGGGGAATATGATAGAGGTCTATAAAATCATGAGTGGTGTGGAGAAAGTGAATAAGGAAAACTTATTTACTTGTTCCCATAATATAAGAACTAGGGGCCACCAAATGAAACTAATGGGCAGCAGGTTTAAAACAAATAAAAGGAAGTTCTTCTTCACACAGAGCATTGTCAATCTATGGAACTTCTTGCCTGAGGAGGTTGTGAAGGCTAGGACTACAACAGGGTTTAAAAGAGAACTAGATAAATTCATGGAGGTTAAGTCCATAAATGGCTATTAGCCAGTATGGGTAAGGAATGGTGTCCCTAGCCTCTGTTTGTCAGAGGATGGAGATGGATGGCAGGATAGAGATCACTTGATCATTACCAGTTTGATTCACTCCCTCTAGAATATCTGGCATTGGCCACTGTCGGCAGACAGGATACTGGGCTGGATGGACCTTTGGTCTGACCCAGTATGGCCATTCTTATATCTTGGTTTCTGTTATTTCCACTCCAACTCATCTGATGAGGTGGGTTTTACCCATGCAAGCTCATAATACTATATATTTTGTTAGTCTCTAAGGTGCCACAGGACTACTCATTTTTAAAGTTACAGACTAACATGGCTACCCCTCTGAGATGTTTTAAAACATTTACTCAAGTGACTCATTAGGCACAGAGTAACTTGTTTTTCTCAGTAGTTACAATGTCGTTTCACCTACATTGAGTGGGATCCAAACCCAAAGACCTGTTCTGAATTTGGATCCTGTTCTAACACCTCAGCAGAATAGAAGTTACACAGCTCTGGAGTTCTGACTTGATCCGTTCCAAGAATGGAATTGTTTGTAACATCAGAGGGGTTTTCATTGAGGCTCCTCTCCACTTGAAATGGGGGCCACAAGTGCTTTGATCAAGATGAACATCCCTGGGAGGGGCTGTGCCTCTGCAAGTATTGTGCTGCTCTGACTGTGAATATCAGCAGCGTTCCCCAGGGCACAGGCCCAAGGCCACAATCAGACATAACGAAGAGTACAAATATCTTGCTGTCTGGAATTCCAGTGCAGGACTCAAATGGCTGAACAATTACAGCACAATGGTCTCCCGCAGCGATCCCTCCCTTTCCTCTTCCCCAGAGTCCAGTCTCCCAGTTCCCTCTCATGTCTTGCTGCCTCCCTCTCATGAGTTATAGCTATAGTTCCCTCCCTCCTAACAACTGCATGGTAGTTGGGGATAATGGGAGGGGACTGAAAAGATGCCATGAACTCAGTTCTGTGCCTGTACAAAGGGGCACAAATCCCTTGCCACTCTGAGTTCTGCACCTGGCAGAAATTGGGCTGGATCCTCTCTTGTGGACACCCTCTATTCACAGGGCTGATTCTGTTGAATTTAGGGCAGTTTCTTCTACTTTCCCCAGGGGGAAATCACACCTAGGAGGTCTCCTCTTTCTCCAGTGATGGAAGCCAAGAACCAGCATTCACGCTACAAATCCTTTGCTAGCCCCTTGCTGCTTTCAACACACCCATTAGGTAATAGCCTGGGTAACCAGAGAGCACTTTACTGGGGTGGTTCATGGTCTCTGTGATGGGCTAGAGCAGTGTTTCTCAACCTTTTTTTATAAAGTACCCCTTATTCAAAAAAATTAAGTATCCCCATTTTAAAAAAATATATAAGTACCCCCAGTACCTACGCACAAATTTTTTTTCTACCATTGCAGCACATTTGTTTAAACAACTTAATTGTATCTGGGCAGGCAATGAAATTTTGGGTGTAAAAAGTACAAAACTAATAAAGCGCTGTAAAACTTAAAACAAAAATTAAGTTTTCTCCAAATTTCAGTTGTGTTAACGTACCTCCCAGACTTCTCTTGAGTACCCTTAAGCATACTTGTACCGCTGGTTGAGAAACACTGGGCTAGAGAAATGAGGTTCCCAGTAGCCAAGTCTCCACATCCCAGAACTCACCATTACCTCTGGCTCTTTCATTGGCCTTTCCAGTAGAATGGCCAAGGGCTGCATTGGCCTGGCCATCTGGGGACTGATCTACAGCCCTGCTCACCCTAGAGCTGGGCCTTCCCATTTAGAAGAGGCACATTGGAAGGGCACCAGGAGGAAAACATACCCAGCAGCAGTTGGTGCCTCTGCTCTCAAAAGAGGGTTTCAGGCTCTAGGCCTGCCAACCCAACCCCTTTCCTAAGTCCTGCAGCCAATGCTTTTGATGCCTGTGGACTTAGATTAAGGGCCTAAGTCCACAATAATCAAATTGAGCAGCTTGGTTCTCCAAGGTGCCAGGAATTGCAGCTATAGCTGAACCCTGGCAAAAGCACTGGCCTATACAAAAGAAGAGAAAGAAAAATGGTAAAAAGAAAGCATCTGACAGACCATAGTGCCCATTAGTGGAGCAAAAGCAGGACAGGGCTCACTCAGGTTATGAGCAGGGCTGTGCATGATGTGCATCACCCTGTGAGATGGTCTCTTCGAGTACAGAAAGCCTGGCACATGAATTCATTGAGGAAAGGTGATGGCCGGTACTGACCTAGTGTCCTAAGTAACAGCAGGAATTACTCCCATTGCAACCACTGGGACCTTTGCCATTGATCTCAGAGGAGAGCAGGACAGGCCTTTATTGCTTGGAATGGCTTCCTTATTAGCCAGATCTCATTCACTGCCTGGAGCATTGGGCATTCCTATAGGGAATCCATCCAGAGCACATACTTAAAGCCAGATCTCTGCTGTGGTCAAGAGCTGCCCCTGGCGGCATGGAGCATTGGGGTGAGAGGTCAATTAGAGCTGCACAATTCTGGGCCTGATCCAGAGCCAGTGGGCATTTTACCATTAATTTCAATGGCAATTGGCGCAGGTTTTCTTGGCCTGGCTGTCCCCAGCAGAGAAAGCAATGGGGCAAGACTGGACTGGACCGTACCCCGCCCCTAAACATATTTAGCTTGAATTCATTTCTATAAAGGGGTGGGATGGAGGGCTGTATTCTATTCAAACCAGTTTGCCCTTCCCCAGGAACCTGCTAGGGCTAAGCCTGCTGGACTTGTTCCCTGTAAACTCATTCCACCCCTTGTACCAGGAGTCTTCAGAGAGAAGACATCTCATCCTGCTCTTGGGAGACTTCCATGGTAGATTCATCCCCTGAGAGAAATCTTCTTCTCACTGAGCATGAGATTTTTGCACAGGTGTGCCTCATGGTGGTGGAACTTTGGTGGAGGAACCCAGCTGAACACCCTCAGTAGGTAACTGGAATAGCCTTGTACCCACCCCTCTCCAGCTGAGAATTTCTTTTCTTTTAATATGCATCTTTATACTTGGTATCTTTTTTGCCAGGACAGGTACTTCTCATATAGGGAGTGTTCAGAAATTGTTCTCTCTTGGGATACCACCATTTGGAGTAGACTGGGGGTCCTAACACCCCAGCCTCTTTCCAATAGCTTTTTATTGGAGTTTTAGATTTTGATTATGGGGGAAAATAGGTTCAGGAGTCTCCTCTCTCAGCCTTTTACTGCAAAAAGCCTGAATATTGTGGCCATAATTTTCAAGATACCACTGTTGCGGGGGGGGAGGCTCAATTTTTTGGAGCCACATGCATATGCTGATTTTCAAACGCAGGGAACTCCTGCAGCTCACATGGACTTTAATAGACATTCCAGGTATTCAACAGCTCTGAAAATCAGGACTAAGTTCTCTCTAGCCAGGAAGTGCAAACTGAGCCATCCTCTTAGAAAAGTTAGCTTTAAGGTCCTGCAGTAACTCCAGGCAGAAGTCATGGTGCTGGGCTCCCACATTTCAAGGCCCTGCACTGTTGTGCCTGACAAGCCACCTTCCTCAGATCACCTTTTTTCACCAGCGATGGCTCCAGAAGTGGCCAAAAACCCAGTTTAACTTCAATTGTTCTGCTTTACAGCAGGGAGAGGAAATGTCACTAATTATTGATTAAAAGATGTGCTGCACTATCTCCCGAAGCACCAATTGGGAAGTGAATAATCAATGAATAATGATTGAAAGAACAACTCCACAATCTGCCCTGCTGCTTGGTTTGGTTTGGTTCTGCAGGCAAGTAGAACTTCAGGGGCTCTGTCTGTCGTAACTGGTCTTGCTAGCCAGAAGTCTTTTAATCATGAAATTTATAATTGAAAATGACTTTTTATAGGTTGCTTCTTTGCTGGTCCCCTAAAATGTCCTTTTAAGAGGGGACTTCCTAAGGGCCTCGTGGACTCTATTGAAGTCAATTTTGCTAACTAGGGGAGTTGGATCAAAAGCAAGTTAATTTTAGTATCTGAAAAGCAGCTTACGGGAAGTGATGCCGTGCTGGGTGTCTCAGCATAGTCCCCATGCACATAGAAAGTCGCCATTTTTATTCCAAAGCCACCTCCCCAGTAAGAGGGAAGAGCTAGCTGATGTAGACATAAAACTCGTGCTCTTTTTTATTCTCTCTTGGTCTGGATACCACTCTGAGCACCTGCCAGTCCTGCATTGAGCAACACAAGTAGCATTTTCTCACTCCTCCTCATTAACAAAGGCCACTTTAGAGAATGCCCGTCAGCTCAGTGTGGGGGGAGTTTGGGTGTGCAAAGAGGCCGTCACAGCTGCTGTTTTAGCAGCCCTATAGGAGTGCATACAAGTGCCCTCTCCACTAGGATACCCCACCACTGGCTCCCCATCTAGCTCCATTATCTGTCGGAGCAACTGAGTCCTGCAGCTGGGGGGCAGCCCATGCAATCTGGAGTCTCTCTGTTCTGCAGTAGAGCAGCTCTGCCTCTGCCCTGCAGCACTGGATGAGGCTCGTGGCCAGCCTAGAGAAAGCGGATGCTGCACAGTCCCATTGCTGCAGGAAGCTTTTTTGGGGGGGGGGCCCCCACTAGAGTGGCAGAGGGTGCTCCACCATGTACAACAACCCGCTCTTCCCCCTCCCAGCTCACCCTCCTATTCCTCCAGGGCAAGCAGAAGTGTGAGCCAAAGTGCAGGGCTTCCTGTGACTGCTGCTGTAGGCACCCCTTGCCGGGGCCTGGCTCTAGCAGTGCACAGGCAAGTGGAGGAACGTTTGCTGTAATAAATGTGTGACCAGCCAGGGCTATAAAGGCATTGGCAGCAAGGCCTGGCACTCCAGTATGGTCCAGCCAAGAGCCAGAGGCTGCTCTGAGCTGACTTGTTAGCAGCTTCTACGTTTGGGGAAGGGCACAAAGGGAGCCCTTTCTGTAACCAGATCTATGTATCAAAGCAGGAGTGAGCTGGATGTGCACAGGCGCCTAGGACTTTAGTTGCATTCTCAGCAGACACAGGTTTATAGACAGCAAGTGATGGGGGTTGTTGGATCAAGGGAGCAAAACAAGTTTTCCTTGCTGAAAAACATAACATACCAGAGAATTCCCAAAGGTTCCAGCCCCCGCTGCTCACCAGGGTATGGCTGTGCAGAGTCTGGGCCCAATCCAGTTTAATGCCTGTTTGGAGACAAAGGCTTGTATTCCTTGGTGATCACAGTCACATGTGTGCATACACATGGGTACCTGATGAAGAGGACTGTGCTAGAGACTGCAATCTGGAATATGCATTGCGCAGGGCAGGAAAATGGGATTTCCCTGTTCTTAGCAATTGCATGGTACAGAGTTAAGTGCAGAAGGCAGAGAGCCCTGCCCGCTAGTTCTCCTGCATCTCCATCCCAGATCCTGTCCCTGAGTGTTTCCCCTTGTCCTGAAACTCCTCCCACTCAGTGCCTTCTTTGTCCCCATCTCCTGACCCACTGCCATGCTCCCCAGACTCAGTCTCCTGCCCATTGCCAGGCCTAGTGGGAAGTATCTGAAGTGGAAAGAGAGGCAGTGCACCTCCACACCATCAGAAGTCTCACTTGCCATGAAGTTCAACTCTGTGTGGGACTTTTTAACATCCTGGATGCAGAGAGTTGCTGAAGCACAAGCTCAGCCATCCCTCCAGCTCAGCACAGAATGAGTCACAAAAGCAAAGCTGCCCATGGCTGCAATGCTAGCCGCGCACAGCTAAGACCCATCCTGTGCTGCCTGCAGCCCCCCTAGAAAGAGGCAGCATTGCTAACCCAGGAGATGGGTAGCAGGGACATGTAACAGGAGATGTGGCTTTCTGCACTCTGCTCTGTACCACACAATTGCTAAGAACTGGGAAATCCCCAGTTCTGTTTTCCTGTCCTGCGCAATGCACATTCCAGCTCACAGTCTCCAGTACAGCTGTCTTCATCAGGTGCCCATGTGTACGTACACGTGTGGCTGTGATCACCAAGAAATACAAGTCTTTGTCTCCAACCAGACATTAAACTGCATTGGTCCCAGACTCTGCACAGCCATACCTTGACAAGCAGCCTGGCTGGAACCCCTGGGAATTCTCTGGTGCGTTATGTTTTATTAGTGAGGTAGGTGCACAAAATACAACACATGTACCAGCAACAGAGAGAAGTGCTTCCTGGCCTTATCCCTGCCTTTTTCCCCTTGTGTCTCTTCCCCATGCCCAGCATCTGGTTTTCCATCCTCCAAACCTACAATCCCATATCTATTACCATGTCTCGAGTGCACTAAAGCTAACAGGCCAGCGTGTGCTAGAGGGCCCAGTTTGTTCATCGCTGGCTAAGGCAGAAGTGAGCCAGAGATGACAGCAGTGGAACACAGCACAATTGCACCCATCTGGAGGTTCTGAATCTCCAAGCCAAACTCCAGCTAGTGTAAACGGGTGTACAACTCCACAGAGGTCAGCAAATCTCTGCCAGGGAATGCTAGCAGGGGATCTAACTCTAGATCTTGCTTTGAAATCCTCTTTTCAACCTGTTTTAAACCATATGCTGAGCCTAGCAAGTTATTCCCTCCCTTCCCACCAAAGGGGCACAAAAGGCAGGCCCCAGTGGATTGCCAAAGAGAAAGGCAGGCACTGAGAACCAGGTTTGATAACCAATCCTCCATTCACTCCCAGAATGCACATAGCTTAATCTTCTGAGAGCAAGCACAGCTAAGCTCCTGTGCAGAACAGGTGGTTAGTCATCTAGCTACTGCACCCAACCTGTGCACACAGCTACCCTCTTCCAGTCGCCGGTGTTGTTTCTGGCTTTCGGCTGGAGGAGGAACATTGGGCAGGCTGGGCCCCTTTGGCAGGGCCCAGGAGGCCTGGTGTGTGAAGAATCCCTTTTTTAAAAATGCCTCATTTTTCCCTTCCAGAAATTAACCTGCCAGTTTAGACCTAGATTCCAACAGCTGGTGCCTGGACCAAAGGGAAAGGAACTCATACGAATGGCCATACTGGGTCATGTAGCCCAGTATTCTGTCTGCTGACAGTGGCCAATGCCAGATGCCCCAGAGTGAGTGAACACAACAGGTAATCATCACATGATCCTTCCCCTGTCACCCATTTCCAGATAAAGACTAAGGACACCATTCCTATTCATCCTGGCTAACAGCCACTGATGGACCTAACTGCCGTGAATTTATCTAGTTGTTTTTTGAACCCTGTTAAAGTCCTGGACTTCACGGCATCCTCTGGCAAGGAGTTCCAAAGATTGACTGTGCGCTGTGTGAAGAAATACTTCCTTTTGTTTGTTTGTTTTAAACCTGCTACCTATGAATTTCATTTGATGACCTCTGGTTCTTATATTATGGGAACAAGTAAGTAACTTTTCCTTATTCACTTTTTCCATACCAGTCATGATTTTATAGACCTCTATCATATCCCTCCTCAGTCTCCTCTTTTCTCAGATGAAAAGTCCAAGACTTTTTAAATCTCTCTTCATATGGGACCCATTCCAAACTCCTGTCCCCGGGCACTTGTACAGAGTTGGTGTTGCCCTACCCCTAGCTTGCAGCCCTGGGGAGATTAGAGGCAAGCCAGGCTGTCCAGCCCTGCATGCTCCCTGGGCTCAAAGGCTCATGCAGACAGGGAGACATTTTGCATTTGCATCCTGCTCCCCCAAGGCACATTCAACAGTCCTTTTCTCTTGCCACTTACCAGCCCACACCTGCACATGGCTCTCAATGCTGAGCCCAAGTGCTAATCTTGTCTCATCAGTAACTAAGCCATTGACACACTTGTTAGTCTAACCTCAGATCATATCTGTTCCTTCTCTTTTCCCCCACCCCACATGCAACATCACCTTTAGAAGCATCTCTTCTTGTACCCACCAGAAACAAAGCCCCACAACTGTGCTGGATGGTGCAGTTTTACCTAGCTCAGTCCACCACGCCCCAGTCAGATGTCAGCACACAGATCCTGAGCTGAGTGGAGATGATGGAGCCATCCAGACTAAGCAATAGGTTACTCACAGCCAGCATGAATACAGCAGAGTGGAAGGGCTGTTTGCTCTAGTCCCTGTCAGGTGATAAGAGCAAAGTATTTCCACCTGGGGGCAATCAGAATACAACTTTCAGGAGGTGAAGGCAGAAAAAAGTCTGAAGAAGATGGGCACTAGAGGAATTACCGGAGCTATAAAAAAACCTGCAGCCCTCCTGGCTAGGATTCCCTGTAAATCAAATATATAAAAGTCTGGTGAGAGGGCTGGAGACCTACATACACTAGAGGAGGAATTGCAAACAAGGGCACAAATCCAGAGTGTCTCCTCTGAAAGGTGATGTTATAAAAGGAGTCCCATGTTGAGTGACTCTTGGTCAAACACTCTCAGGGTTTGTTTCTAGCTGCCAGCCCTGTAAATAGGAATCCTGGGGCGAGCTCAGGTCCTGATTTTGGGCACACTCAGTTAGTAGGGTGGCACCTCTGGCCAGCATTTCAGAAGTGCTCAGCAGCCAGCCAGCTGGGCTTACTTGGAATGAAGCTGGATTCTTTCTTCTTTACTCATCAGTACAATAACAAAGGTTCTGCAGACCAAACTGTGCCCACAAGGATTCTGGAGCAAGCCCAGTACCTATCCATTATCACCTTATTGCACCTGTGTAATCTGGGCCCTCAGTGGGGCTTCATAGATGTAATCAACTGGAATTTAGTAGCCAATTCTGTGGCTGGTACAAAGGGCCTTTCCAATGTTGTTGAGTCCCCAGACCTGAAGGGAGCAGATATCTCCAGGAAGAAGGGGCTGGTTTTACAGAGGTAGGTTCTTTGGAATGGAACAATATGCTTTCTCTGCCACACACATGCACCAAGGAGAATCTCTGAGCAGCGACCAAAGGCTCAAGTCCTGGGCCAGCTGTGAGCACCCTCCCACACATGCTGATCCATATTTAAAGGCCCATAGTGACAGCACTAATTGAGGCCTAGCATGCAATTTTATGATTAGGATGCTCTGTGGAGCTGAAGGTCACCTCTTGTTCCCCATGTGACAGCCCAGGCCAGATTTTTCCAAATGCTCAAAGCCCCAAGTGTGTGTGCCCCCAACAGGCTGAAGTCCTGAAAATCTGGCCCAACTGTGGGTGATCCAGCAGTCTGGGCCATACAGAAAGCCCTTTGTGCCCACGCAGAGCCCCATTAACATCAGTGGGGCTCCTCAGAGGCATATGGGTCTGTCTGCTTAGAGGTGATTACAGGATCAGGACCACCCATAGATCCTGGATTCCTAGTAGTCCCCAGTAATGGCCCTAAACCCTGCAGCTGCTGTACTTGGAGTAGTAGTGGTATGGGCCATCACAACAGCAAATTGCCACATATTTCACTATAATATCCCAGTGTGGCTCAATATAAGACCAGAGTAGCAGCAGTAGAAAGACACTGAGAGGCTTAGAATAGTAGGAAAATATCCTAGAATCTGCTCTAGGGACTTCTGACCTTTGAAGGTCTGATTCTGAGTGTGGGGGAGAATATTTCTCAGAGGCTGAGGAGCACCTCAATCTGCAGCTAGACTCATTTACTTCCATGGCATGACTCATGGAGAGAAGTGCTATACACTATGAGCGAGGGAGGCAGAATCTGGCCCTAAATCAGACACAAAGACAAAACTCCCCTCCAAGGGAGAGGGGTAACACACTGGTGCTGAATAGCACTCTATGAATAGGGCCATTGAAATGACTAGGGCTTCACGGAGAGGAAGGGCAGCTCCATAGGAAAGTGGCAGAATCTGGCCCTAAATTAGCACAAGTCGTAAAGTGTGTGCATGGCAGGAGCTTGGCTTCACTCACATGCTGAGTAGCTACAGCTTGCATTTCTGGCCAGACATAACAATCTCTTTTCTGGTTGTCTCTTCCAGGAACAAATCTGTCCCTCTGACCTGACCACACACAGAACTGCAGCTTGGACCATGGAAGTTACAGACCCAGTAAAGCCAACAGAGACAGGCTGCTGCAACGTTCCCAACTCAGTCCGAAAGTATCATCAACGTCAGCTCAGCGAAGGGGGCTTTCCACTGGCCTCCTGCTAGCAGCTGCAATACACAAATAGCTCCCCATGCCCTGCGGGCAACGGGGCTGAAACTCAAAAGCAAATTCTCTAAGAATAGCTGCAGCCAGGGGGGAGAAGAGGCCCACAGGAGTCCAACGGTTAACGGAAAAAGATGCACCAGGGAAAGAGAAAGAGCAGGTGCAGGACAGGCAAGACAAGCAAAAAGAGCAGGGCCTCTAAATTCCTCTCGGTCCAGCTCATCTCTGGCTTGCAGCAGGTGGCAAGCTGGGGCTCTGAGCTATTTTGGGAGGATAAGCACAAGGTCCCTTGCTTTTGTTCTGCTGGCTTTACCCAGCAGGTGTTAACACATGAATCCAGCAGCCCCCAGTCTGTCACCTTCTGGGGTTGATCTCTTTTTAATGTGAGCTCCAGTTATTTTCCAAGGCTGACGTTTGCCAGAAGGCCTTACATGCAGCTTGTGCACCCCCAAGGCTTTATCAGGGCCTAACTGGTGCATAGGGCCGGCGGGCCCATTTGCACAGAGGTGAATTTCATCAGGTCTGATGAAGCCATAAAATGATGTCAGGAGTCAGGCAGGATCCACTGATGTCCAAGGAACCAGAAACACACATTGGCTGGCTGTGCGCTTAGACAAGGTTCAGTGTCTTTAAGAATTCCTGCCGCCTCCTGTCTATGGTATTATTCCCAACCACTTCTCCCCACTTCAGTCACCTGCATTGCTTTCAATAGGGGGAGACAGCATGTCCCTTCTCAGCAGGTGGGTCTATTCTGCACCAGCATTACTCAGACTGCAGTGTAGCTGGTGCACAGCAAGGCAGCTTTGACCCTTAGGCCCAGGGGGGCTGATAGCCATCATGGGACCCAGGCAAGGCATGGTGCAGCCAGCTCCATGCCCCCAGAAAGGGCAGGGCCAAAGGCAGTCAGCTCTTAGCATCACACAGACTGCAGTGTGCTCCCCACACCTCCGGCCCTAGCCCTCAGAGCTGTGTGGAGCATTTCTTCAGTCCTCCCATGGCAATTCAAAGGGGCCCAGGGGTCCTGCTGCCACAGTAGTGGTGGTAGCAGTTGGGAACTCCAGACCTCTTTGAATGTCCAGGCCCTGAGGCAATTGGCCCCTTTGCCCTCCCACTGTCGGCAGGCCTCCTGACAAAAGGGCCCCACTTCCACCAGGAGGGTTTATCAGTCTAGCTAGAGTACAAAACCCTTGCCTAGCGCAACCAAGGCCTTTGACATTTCCTTGTCCTCTGGACCCTCATCCCAGAGGAACTAATGGAAATTCTAGGGCTGCAGGAAGAAGACAAGGCAGTCACTGTACCTTTCTCCCTCTGTCATAACTGTCATAATGGCCAGGAATCACAGTGCCCTTTGGTTCTCCTACTCCATGTTCACATGGAACAAGCAAGCAGACTGAAGCTTTGGTCAAATTCATACCAGTGTCAAGTTTGTGAATCAACACTTCTCCCCTATAGCAGTCACAGTTAATACTAGCCTGGCCCGTATACTCCCTTCCCTACCTGGAAAGCAAACACACGACTTCACTCTCATAAAACGATACAGGCCCAATACCAATACCTGTATACCAAAACAATACCTACAACAGAGCCTCCAAAAAAGGAGCTGCTCACATGGGCCAGAGGCAGTATTTGTGCTCAGACAAGGGCCTCGATGCAGTTTTCACTGCCAGGCAGGATGAGTGCAGCACAATCTAGACCACACTGTCATAGACCACCCAGGAGGTGCAGCTGGTACAGAATGTAATGACCAGCTTGCTGAGCAGCGTTAGCCAGGGGCCATATCACACCATTACTCCCTATCTGCTTCAATGTCCTGACTATCCAAGAGACCTTCTTTCCCTAAGCTCTCCAGGACAGCTGAACAGCCCAAATTAACAGTCCCTATATTGAAAGGGCTTCTGGCAGGGCAGTCTGAGGAGCCTCAATTCCAGCACACACTGCTCCCATTGCTTCAGCACCATCCAAACCTGGTCCAAATCAGAGCATGGCCCATCTGCTAATCCAGAGTGTGGCTCTCAGTGCAAAGGGTGTCATTTTGTTCAATTGGGGGCAGGGTGGGGAGTTAGTCCTTCAGTTACATTAACCACAGTCAACAAATTGCAATAGTGCTAGTTCTTCCTGGTTGTCCCTACCCCTGAGATATTATGGGAAGCAAAAGGGGAGTTGTTTTATTAAATTGGGGAGTAAATAAAATCAATGAAATGTCCCCTAAGCTGTAAGCAATTTGGAGCAGGGTCTTTTTGTTCTGTGTTTGTACAGCGCCTAGTACCATTGGGTACGTCTACACAGTAGTGTTATTTTGAAGTAGCTGACGTTATTCCAAAATAACAAAAAGCGTGTCTACACTACAAGCCTTTATTTTGAAATAAGTTGAGCTGAAGGACTTCTTACTCCAACTCATGGTAACCCTCATTTCATGAGGGGTGAGGGAAGTTGAAGGAAGAGGGTTCTTCCCTCAACTTCCTCCTGTGTAGACAGCGCCAAAAGCCAGATTAAGCTATTTCGACTTAAGCGACACAATTGACGTAGCTAAAGTTGTACAGCTTATTCCGATTTCAGCCCTGCTGTGTGACGTACCCATTGAGTTCTGGCCCATGCCTAGTGCTCTGAGGCAGTACTGCAGTACTGTAATAAATACAGGTATACGGTGCTCTCTTCCCATGTGTGGGACTTCTTTTTGGAGGCCCCTTGCAATACCTAGTCAGCAATTATTGCATGGCTCAGGAATCCATCATTTTAAGTCTGATTCCACCTTTTCACAAGTACCTTACTCCAGGACTGGTCCCACTGACTCTAGCTTGCAAGGTGAGGTACCGCATCACAAGAGAAAGGATGGCAGGAAAGAGCTTGGTATAAGTACGTGGTTGTTTCTAAGGTACCAGTGGCCAACAGTATTCTGGAAAACTTCATATTGCAATTGCCTCTCAGCACACAGCCTGGGATGCTCCCAGTTCAGATTGTCCAACATCACGAAATGCATGCCACTGTAATGTTGTCCAGAAAAAAAAGAAAGAGAGAGATGCCTTCTCAGTTGTTTCCTTAGTGTTTTGTATCAGGATCTACCAGCCCAGTGGGATCCCACTGACACCCCATATAGAGGAGTCAGCACTAGCTGGGTCTCATGTAAAATCAATGACTTATCATGTGTGCATGTGCACACCAATGCTTCTTGATTATTTAATTCCTCACAAAGTGTGACTGTTAGTTGGTTGTTAAATTAATCCAGACATCACCTCTACATATGCTGTGTTAGCCCTTCCAGGGAACATGTTTTCGATTGCAGAGAACAGCATTAATTGCAAGGGTCTTTTCTCTTATGTTTGAGAACAAGAAGTTAAAAGTATTGGACTAAATCCTCTTATTATTATTCAGACCAAACTCCCACAGCCATCAACAGGCTTTGTCTATCAGGATTGGGCCTATCTAACAGAGGAAGAGAGAGGTTTTATGCTGTCACCCAGGGATTTTCCAAGCCAGTGTATATTGTAGACATTAACTTTAATTTACATGTTATTTTTTAAAGCACAAAGACAAAACAAGTGCTGGTGGAAAATTATATGAAACATAAGTCAGGGGACTGAAGTTATAGTAAATACATTGGACCTCTTAAACTGCTTTCAAGGACATACAGGACAATTTCTCAGTGATTAAGAGCAATAGCAAAAAAACAGCCCCGCCCCACCTGGCTGTCTTTGTACAGCTGTTCTGCTGTGGGGGCGTCCCATGCTAAAATTAACCCCTCTCTGTCCTAAATGACCAATCAGAAACTAGAACACGTAAGCCAAAAGGCTCCAAAAAAGGAAGCGAAACCATCTCCAGTGGCTATTGACATGTGAAAGAGTGACAAATACACAAACAAGTCACTGGGCAGCCCAACCACAAATACACGTCTCTTTCATTAGTGATTTGCCCAAAACTGAGAGTTTGCAATTGTTGAATAAAAAAAAAATCTGATTCTTGTCCTAAAAGATACAGTGTCTAAAAGTGCCTTGAAGAGTGATCTTTCTGGCTCCTTCACATTGCCAGAGTGGGGCAAATGATATTTCTGGTGTATGAATTTAACCAATAGAGCTGTACACATAAGAGCTGGCACACCATAAGAAAGGGTTTTAAGAGACAAATAACAGGATTTAAGTTGCTAAATCATTGGCCAACTTTCATCTCTCACAATCCCAAATCTTGGTTGTGTATGTGAACTGCCAGTGAAGAGATTTTGCCTAGTTGGGCCACGTCTTTAGCTGGTAGAAATGTGTGCCACTTCATTGACTTTGATGCGGCTGTGCCCATTTCATCAGCTGAACTGAGGCCTGTGGACTGAATATGGAGATACTCACATTCAGAAATGCATCATGAAGGTGAAATCCACCCTGCTGCTACAGCCCGAGGAGCCAGACTCTGTGTGGGCACAACGCAGAGATAGAAGGCGCGTGGACTGGGATCTCAGCTGCTTCCCAGTGGCCTGGGGCTTGGGAGGCATTTAATCAAACAGGGAAAATCTGAATCATTCCTCTTGATTTGTTTTGCAAGAAAATATACTGCTATATTCCAGGGGAGACAGCAATAAACACGCCACCAAGTTACTTGAGCAAATAAGTATACAGTTGCACTAGAGGCACAAGTGCACGTGAGATTATTGGTAAACATATAGTCAATATGATATGCCAGGGCTCAGTTGCTACTGCAAGGAAGGCCATATCCAGCTAGCATGAAGGGAAACAGCACTACACAAATCTATTAAGCAGGGCTGTCCTTAGGATTTATGGGGCCCTACAAAATACTATTAAACTGGTGCCGCTCTGCCCAACAGCAGCCCGGGGGGAAAGGGGGATTTTTTTAGAGAAGTGATTTTATAATCTTCAACAGCACATGGATGAAATAATTTGAAAACAAATTTTAAACGATGTGCACTCACACTGTAAATTCAGAAATGTATACATTCAGACAGTAAATTCAGACAGTCTATACCTGGGGTTGGCAAATGCCTGTTAAATGGCTTCATTGCCACTTGAATGGCTCTTTCATGGGTTCAGTGCTGTGCTGATATTTTTGGCAGGCTTTTTCATTTTTAAGTTAACAAGATCCTCTCCTGAGGAAGCAGAGCCACAGAACAAGAATAAGAGTCAGGTGGGTGGACATTAAGACCCAATGGTGCCCCAAATTTTCAGGTGCCTACAAAACTTCATATTCTGCATATGAGTAAGGACTACTCTGCTATTAAGGTACCATGTAGATACACTACTAGAGAAGGTGTTTTAGTTAGAGATACTGCAGTGACGGGGCCACATAGATCTGAGTGCCACATAATGTGAACGAGTTTATCCTCACAGTACCCCATGCAATGGGGAAATGATATTATACTCACTGTACACATAGGGAAACTAAGATACAGACAGGGATTCAGAGATTTGCCCTAGGTCACACAGGGAGTCTGTGGCAGAGCAAGGAATTGGATCCACAGTATCTGAATTCCATGCCAGTGCCTTGACCACTGGACTGCCCAGCCCATTCCACATGGCTGTGTTATGGGACTGAGGACAGAGTGCTCTGGTATGGTGGCTGTGTGTTGGTTTTGAGCACACGTCTTTTCTGATGACTCACGTGCACATATAGCCTTATCATCTGGAAGCAGAGGCAATTCCGCATATCCTGGGGGGAAATATTCTCTGGTGTCTGGGAACTATGAATCCAGAGGTCTTTAAAAAAATCAGGTCTCTAGATTTCAAACCCTTTCCTGAAGGGTCAGGCATTCTGGCATTTCTGAACTGCTTCTGGCCAGCAAGAGTGACCAGTCCTGGGGGAAAATAGGTTTGAACAGGTACACACCAGCCTCAAGATAGCTGAATCACAAAGGTGGAAGAGTCTGTTCCTGGGCAAGCACGTCTCCACCCAGCAAAATCAAATGGGAATTATCAGCACTGCAGGCAGCATTTCCCTTCATCCTTCTTCCAGTGCTGCCAGATCTATGGCACAAGGCTTGGCTGAGCTTCCCCTGGCACATGAACACTGGGGAACATTTACAAGGGCCACCATATGCCTCACCTTCACTTGCCCTTGCGTGCCCATCTGCTTCTGGGAAGCGTAGTCCGATCAAACAGAGCCTCTTCCTCAACTGGCACAAACTGCTGCAATTTCACTGGCTCCAGGGGCATTATGCCAGTTTATCTCTGTGGAAGGTCTGGCCCCACAACCTCCTTGGAAATTTATTCTTCAGTGTCAGGGCCAGGAGCTGCCCCTCAGCTAGACAGACACTTGCTCAGTGTTTCCTGTCAAGTGGTGACATTCGGGGTTCCAGTTTACGGCCCTCTGCCTGAGGGTGAAGAGCAATGTAAAGGCCTCCAGCGTTGGATCTGTCAAAGTTGACTCAGGACTCACAATTTTCGTAGACCACTCTGTTTTATTAGCAAAGTGCTTCGCTAACACAACCAGAAAAGTGAGACCCCATCACAAACCCAAGTCACCTTATTTATACAGATAAAAGAGTAGAACAGACAAAGGATTGAAAAAGGGCGTGAATTGACAAAGTTACTTGGGGTCAGTCAAGAATCTCATTTCCTTATCAGCTCTCACCAATCTCCTGTTAATGTCTCACTATCATATGTGTTCATTTTTTTAATTGTATCCTCTGGTATATATGGTTGTGACAATTTTCTTCCACTATTTGATCTGAAGAAGTGGGTCTGGCCCACGAAAGCTCATCACCTAATAAACCATCTTGTTAGTCTTTAAAGTGCTACATAGTCCTGTTTTTTGTATCACCCTTAAATGGAACATTTGTTCTCTGCCTTAACATCCTTCTTCCAGCTTACACACAAACAACTTTACCTTAACATCTCTCTTCCTGCTAGAGGAACACACAACATTTCTTTAATTCATTCTATTTTTACAATATATTTTAGTCTACTTTCACAGATCCAAACTTTAAACACTAACCAGAGGGCCTGGTCCAGCCAGGTGCTTCTATGTGCCTCCCACAAGCGGCTGCCTGCCCGCAGTTCCTCTTGCCAAGCAACAGCTCACAAGAGAGCTCAGCTCAGCACTGGGAATGACTGGACCTTTTGGAAGGGATTTGCCACAGGCTGAGCCAGCATTTGCTCAGACTAAGAAAACCTGGCTGTGTCAGTGCCAGAGCTCTTGGCACCAGCCATGGCAAACCCACCCCACTCACAAACCCAAACCTTGGTGAATATGTGAATTGCCAGTGAAGAAATTTTGCCTTGAGTTGGGCCTGCTCCAGAGTCCCCCTGGCATCCATGGGACTTTCACCATTGACTTCAATGGGCTTGTTCATAAATGTTTGTTGACCAGAGTGAGCTGGCTCCTGTTGCCTGGCTGAGCTGTACCATATAACCCCACAACCCAGTCTGTGAGGCTAGCCAGGGGCCTTTTTACCCCACTGCACCAGGTAGAGCAGCCCCAGGCTTTCCATTCTAACAAGATGACAGGCCAAAAACCACTGCAGCCAATTAAAAGCTTCCCATGGAACCTGACAGAGCATTTCGGCTTCCTGGACCTTTTACAAACGCTGCATTCACTTTAAGTAAAATCCCCTGGGTATCTTTAATGAGGTTCTTTGGAGCAGATCAGGGAGCTCCCAGCTCCAGGAAAGATTTAATGGCAACGTCCTGGTAACACGCAACTCAACACAGCCCATTCATCTGTCCAGATGATTGAGGGTGGTTAATAAGCAGTCGATAAAAAAAACTGGGTCTTTTCAGCTTGAAAAGAGACAGCTAAGGGGGGATATGATAGAGGTTTATAAAATCATGACTGGTATGGAGAAAGTGAGTAAAAAAGAGTTATTTATTCCTTTCTATAACATGAGAACTAGGGTCACTAAATGAAATTAATAAGCAACAGGTTTCAAAGAAACAAAAGGAAGTACATTCAACCAGTGGAACTCCTTGCCAGAGGATGTTGTGAAGCTCAAGACTATAACAGGGTTCAAAAAAGAGCAAGCTAAATTCATAGAGGTTAGGTCCATCAATGGCTATTAGCCAGGATGGGCAGGAATGGTGTTCCTAGCCTCTGTTTGCCAAAAGCTGGGAATGGGCGACAGGTGATGGATCACTTGGGGTACGGCTACACTGGGGAGGAGGGGATTCGGAGAGGGTATGCAAATTGCACTCGCATTTGCATATCTTCTTCCGATTATTTTTCTCGAAGAGGCTTTTCTGATATTTGGCCCATCTACACAGGGCCAAATGTCGGAAAAGCCCCTTCTTTCAAAAGCCCCTGTACACATTGTTTTACAAGGAATAAGGGGGCTTTTGAAAGAGATTTTTCCAACATTTGGCTCCATGTAGAAGGGCCAAATATTGGAAGAGCCTCTTCCAGAAAAAGAATCGGAAGAAGATATGCAAATGCGAGTGCAATTTGCTTACCTTCTTCTGAAAAAAATACCCCACAGTGTAGCCTAGTAGGTACTGAAGGGAAAATTCATCCCTAGACACAGGACTACCACAAGCATACTCTAGGTGATTACCTGTTATGTTCATTCTTTCTAGGGCATCTGGCATTGGCCACTGTTGGAAGATAAGATAGTGGGCTAGATGGACCATTAGTGTGACTCAGTATGGCCGTTCTTATGAAACCTACAGCACTAAGAGGAATCAGCCCTGCAGTTATCCTGCAGCCCTGCATTACCCAGCCAAACTCTAGCAGAGGCCAAGTGGGTGCAGATTGTACAGACAGGGTTGGATTCTTTGTGACATGAATCCTGAACAGTACTGATCAACGTTCTGGTTCTCCATAGCTTTGATTGAGTGGCTAGGCATCGTTAGCACCTTAACCCAGTCATACTTTACTGTGATACAATATACCACACTGTTATATTAACCCCCTTCAGAAAAGGGAGCTAACTGGAAAGTGGCCACCGCACACTTTTGGTACTAACATCTATTGCTCATGGCTCTATTTTTGTTTACATGAGACATTTACTTCAGGTACAGCATGGAGAAACAGCAAAAAGAGCTTTGCTTTGCTTTTTACCTGTGGGGCAGTTACTGTTTCTGATAGCTGAGATCTGTCTTTTCCACTCAAACACTTTTTGATGTGATAAACCTAGTAGGTACTGAGGGGAAAATTCATCCCTGGACACAGGACTACCACAAGGCCTCAACACTTCCTGAAGGCCCTCCCCCAGCAAAGTAGTTACATGCTTCAAGTTAAAATCTGTGAATCAGGGCTTAAGTCTTCAAAACAGGTTTTAAGTGAGCCTATAGGCTTTGTGCTGGACTGGCTATTGACTAGGATAAATGTCACCTGAGGGGCTTTGATGTTAATGGGAGTTGAGGCACTCAGCACCTCATAACATGAGGCCAGACTGCATAGGGAAAACATGAGATTAAGTCTACGTTGATTTAATTAGTTGTTAAATCCTGAGAAGAAAAATACATTAATTCAGCTGTAAATTCATTTGTTTTATGTCAGTTTCCTTCGGTCCATAAAATAATGAGCAAATTAGACTCAATCCCTGGGATGCATTAACAAACAACAGAGGCTGGGTGAATGTATGAGACAATACAAGGTACAAATGTTCTCAAAGTAATTATTTTTTTTTAATTAAACAAGGCTAGAACCTATGTGTAAATTGGGAGATAAAGATCAATGGTTTCACAGAGCCTGAAGCAAGGAGCATGTTTTTAATGGTTCAGTACAATGGAGGAATATAGAGATAATTAAATTAAATAAATATTTTACACTCATTTCTTTACTCAAAGTAATTGAACAATATAGAACCTTCTTGCAGGGGAAAAAAAGGATTTGCATATATGTGTCAAAACTGCAACCAACAAATTTCCTAGTCGAATAAACTGAATCTCACTGCAAGCTGGGTGAAACCACAGGATAAATTATTTATGAGTTATGATACATGTGTGCACCTGTATATATAAATATATATAAAAACATGCACATACACACAAATATTTAGACAGTGATTCACTGAGCAGCACCAAATGTAAACATTGAAGTTTGTGAACTAGTTACACATTTCCATCTGTTGATAAAGGACTCATTATTTCTGTGATCAGATGATATTATCCAGCTAAGATTTAGAGCATTTACAAGAGGAAAAAAACTCCTAACATTGTTTCCAGTCTCTTCAGACAATTTAGAAGAGAGTTGCTTTCTAATAAGGAAGTAATGATTAAGTATAAAAGACACTAACATTACTTCTCACAGTGCATGCTGTACTAATGGAGAAAGACTTATGTTTTTCTGTACGTTGATAAATTATATCACTGGATTTTTTTAAGAGAAAGGTTAATTTTTCCTTTAGTCATAAAACAAGGACAGTTGTATTTGAATTTAAAACGCCCTAAATTGGTTTGACACAACTTCAAACATAAAATCGCCTAACTAGAAAAGGATGGGAGGAAGGATACTTCAGAAAACAACTAGAAATGAGTATGGGAGGGGAGGAATAGACAAGAAAAGGAAGACTGGAGCTTGAGTCTGCCTTTTGCAAAGGGCAATACATAATGTTTTTATTACACATCTACATACAACAGCCTGGGTCCAGTTCTGCAGTGCTGTCCCATGATGATCATCAGGATCAGCCCCTCATGCATGATTTAGGGAGGCTTATTTATCATACATTGGTTTGGAGTTTTTTCACTCCAGCTACAAAGCTTGGAAGCCTGAATGTCCTGATTCCTGCTATGGGAGGGTGAAAAATTAATTTGGAGACAGTTTTAAGGGTACAGTTATCCAAAGTCAACTTTCTCTAAACCAGGATGAAGCTCTGGGACTGACCTGCAAAGGCTAGGGTGAGTGATGTCCCTAGTCCCCAGCTATTCCTGGTAAACCACAGGTGCTCCTAGGCTAGTAGTTCAGACTCTGGGTCAGTAACTGCTGCTGCAAAAGACCCTTTTTGGCAGCTTCCTTGTATCAAAATGACAGCTGACTGAAAGCTGCTTGGAAAACTGAGAGGTTGGATGCCCGTGAGGCCCCGTTGAAAGTCTCAGACAGACACCATGACATAGCACTTAATTTTAAAGAGCAGCGTAATGTGAAAGGATATTGATCTTGGCTGAACTATGAGGCAAGCTATGTCAGCATATTCTTAATAAATGTTTTGGACCAAGTGCAAAATACTTGGAGCAAACTTTTGCTCAAGGAAATAATTCTTACTTGGGCAAACAGCCTCATTAACTTGCACAGAACTCCTCTCCTGAGTGTCTGCAGGGTTGGGCCCTTTGTCCGTACTTAGTCATATCAGCTGCAAGTGCATGCTTTATTTATTTGTTCTTTTTATTAGGTACTCAAGTTCAGACAGTGGTTGAACCTTGCAGTCATAATCTAATCTAACATCTAACCAATGGAATCCCTAGCAGAGTGAATTATCACTTGATGTGAGTAGAGGGTGGAGGGGATCTGTCCCTGCTTTAGAAATGTATGTACGAAGGTGATCCCAAAAGGCAGCTTACATATATATAAAAACAGTGAATTAGGAACCAAAATATAACAGAATCTCCCGTCTTCTTAAGAATTCCATGCAATGTCCAGTTCTCAAATAAATCTCACATGGGCTAAGCACTATCTGTGTAGCTTAGAGTTGAAAGCTATGAGAACCAGAAGGAAAACAAGATGAGCACAGATAACAAGGGGGAATTTCAGGCTTCTGATGAGTATCTCTGAAGTACCCTATTGATAGAAAACCAGCACATTTTTGGGTAACCTGCAAATCAATAACTGATCCTTACAAGCAGACTTCAGAGCAAACAAATCTCTAGTTCTCTGGTTTTATGCTAATAATCTTTGCAATAGCAATAGAGCATGAATTCATAGGAGGACCCACTGTGGGGATTGGCAGCCTGCAATATGATTTTTGGAGCCACAAATAAGCAACACAAGATATCATGGTGTTGTTAACTTAGGCCCCTCTGCAGCAGATCACTTACACATGTGTGAAATTCTTTGTTGGGCCGGGGTCAATCATAGTGCTTGGGACAAGGGAGCCGCAATACACCAAAACCAGAAGTAAGTGGATGTAAAAACATAACAGTTTAAAAAAATTGGTCCTCATGGAATGTGGCCCTAGCAGATGGTCTGTGCATGTGCTCCCAGCCTCCAAATGACCCCAGAAGTTAGGGCTGTCAGTTTTGGTTGGCTGTATTCTGGGAGTTTCATCACATGCTCTAATCTTTCCAGGATTGCCCTGGAGCCTCCAGGAATGGGAGTCGGCATCCCTACTTGCAGTGGAGCTAGAGAAGGAAGTTTGTTGTCATTTGCCTCAGAATCTCAGTTATACCCGGTTGGTACAGCCAGTGTGTATTTTTAATTGAAGCCAAGACTGGAAACTCCAGGGAGTAGCTGAGTGCTATTAACCTGCAGGGGATTTCTCAAAGTTTTTTATTTATTTTTTAAAAGTGCATTTAAAGAAGATAAAGTACTGACACTGAGATCACATAGGACCTGGACTAGGCCTGGACCTGGAATCCATCTCCTGGCAGTCAGCCTTTTAGTGTGCTGGCTCCAGAGAACCCACCCTGCTCAACATAGGTAGGCCTATGGCCCCCAGGACTGGGCCATCAGCCCAGGCCTTCCCTGTCTCTCTCTGTGACTGTCTACAGCAATTCCAGCCACACCAGACCCCTGAAGGTCTGTCCTGGGCCCCTTCACAGTGCCAGGTGTGATTTCAAGGAGTATTTACAGGGACACCCAGAATGAGAAAGTCCTTAGATCAGCACAGAGGGATGAAGGTAAGTATTGTCCATTCTAGGTAGGCCAGACCATGTTCTATGTCTCCCTTACATCTGACCTCCTTAGCCAACTCCTAGTGTCTTCTAGAAGCCAATCCTTTATCCCTCCACCTTATTCCTTCCAGCCCTTTGTTCTCAAGCTGGGGTCTCTACCCAGCTTCCCTGCTGAGCAGTAGGGGACTCTGTCTCCCTCTGTGACGTTGACTGCTAGCCGGCAAACTCCTAGTTATTGGGTTTTCCTCTATCTTCTGGATTTTCCTTTCACATGGCCTCAGCCAGTCTCTCTCTTTAATTAAAAAAAAAAAAAAAAGCTCATTCAAGCTCAGACAGCTAGGTAAGGTGTATCCACTTCTATCTAGCCTGTCTGAAAAGCAAACTTAGTTCGTCTTTCCTCCCCCCACCCCTGGGTGGCCATATAAACTCTAAGGAAAACTGAGGAACACGTAGGCCTCACCAAAACAGTAAGGAAAGTTCTCAGTTGGTCACACACATTTGAATTCTGGAAAATGTGATCATGCCCAACAGAAGTACATGTACCACTGTTATCTTTGAAACAGATGGTCTCTGCTCAGATCAGGAAGGGGCACTGGACCATCTGAACACAAAGTAATAATGGAATTAATTTATCAAAAGGCCAGGAAACCCCTTTCTTCTGCCCTCCTTTCTCTAACATGAGTGCAGGCACAGTTCCAACAATGCAGCTAGAGATCTCGGGCATGGATGCAGCCCAGTGGACATATTAAAGACCTGTCATGCTTAGCTGAAATCACAAACATCTCTCTTACCCTTATTGTACTGTACAGATGTTCCAACCACAGCTCAAAATGGGCCATGGGGTTGTTTTCGAACATCTTATCTTTGCTAAAATTATGTCCCAACAGGAAACAAAGGGCTGTCTTGGGTGAACACCAGCTGGGGTCTAAAAATAAAGCAGTGAGGCCTCGTTTCCACAGAGGTGGTGTATTTGTGACAAACATGTTTTCTGTCCATGGCTGCTTGGTAATGTAGTTTATGCCTGGTCCTCCTAACGGCTCAATTCTGAGTACAGTTAAAGAAGGGCCACTTTACAAACCTGTGTTCTGCTGCAGAGCTTAACTGGGCTTAGCGTCCCTGTGAGGAAGGCACCAAACGGCTCTGGTGACAGCTGCCGTAGAAATTCAGAAAATGGGAGGAGGCATTTCAGAATCAATACACTAATTCACCATTTCAGGAGCTTATGGGGAAGTGAAAGGAAAATCTCGGGGCCATTGTCCCTGTCACTGCTGTACAATGACAGATCATGCAAGACCATGTCCAGGTGAAAGGGCGAGAAGGGAAACACTTCCTTCAGCTGAGAGGGAACCCCTATCAGTTCGCAAAACTCCCCCTCACTCTTTTTTAACCAAGATCAGCAGGGAGCAATTTTGTCTTTTATTTAGCAGTTATGAGGCCATAATAACTGGATGCTAAATCTCCATTTGTACCTGTGACTCCAAAGGCGAGGTCTACAAATAATAACTCCCAGAACAACTATTTCAAAATAAGCTTAATCCTCTTCACAAGCTGGAATTATTTTTTCAAAATAATAGGCTTAGTAGTGTGGACACTTGCCTTGTTATTTCAAAATAACTCCCCAGCGTAAACAGTTTAGACATGCCCATAGTGAGTGAACCTTGTAACATAGCTGGGGAGAAAGCAGATGCCAACATGTGCTGGGAAGTGACTTTCTCCCTTACGGGAGAGAGACTCTGCATCCATGTTGTTCTTCCTTTATTTTTTACTTATGTTTATTAATGTTAAAAAGACAGCCTAGGGAATTTGGAGAAGGGAGCAAGCAATCAGGCTGCTGGGACATAAACACCCCCCCATCAATAATAATCTCCTACAGGCTGCCATGAAACCTCTAATGGCCATGAATGGTCAAGGTCTTGGTTTTATGTCCCATCTGAACCGTGCCCCACAGGATTCTCTGTAAGATCTTTTCTTGGCGAAGGTCTCCTGTTCCCGTTCTGAGACCATGTCAACACTAGTCTTCGGGGCATTGGTTAATGACAGCAGTCAGTGACAAGTCAAAGAAAAAAGCCACAAAAAGCAGTGAGATCTCATTTAGCAAATGAGCTTTCAAGGCAGGAGCCCAAGAGTGAGGGGAAACAAGTTCAAACCAAGTGTTGCTAACACAGTAACTGAGCCCCTTGACCCAGAGCCTGGAGCTGGCTGGGAGGTTCCAAAAGGAACAGTAAACAGAGCCAGAAGGCACAGACAAAGCCAGCATCAGCTGGGGGCAGAAGCCTTTATTGCCAGTGAGTTACCAGGCCAAGGCAATTCTCTCCCTACCTGGGAACAGCTCCGACTCCAGTAATGAGCCGCTCTGGAAAAGCTGGATCAGGTTTTCTTTGCCTCTGTGAAGCAGACTCCAGAGCCATGTCAGACTGACAAATTCCCTGAGGGATTGTAGCCTTCCCTTGCTGCCTCTAGTAAGTCATTGACGAAGCTTGAGTGTGAGAGAGATGGCTTCTTGGCTCTGGTGCAGGAGCAGATAAGCTGCATTCATCACTGCTTGCAAGGGAAAGGGGATCTCCCACATCCAGAATCATAGCTCCTGTTTGACTCCTAGGCCTTCAGACACCTCTGCCAATGCATCTTATTCTAGACTATAGCATACCTTGTGACTCCAGCCCTGCACTTGCATACTGCTCTGCCAAAGCACATCAGCATGACCGGCAGCTCCGCCTGCTAGTCTAGTTGCATCTCCAAATAGAGATGAACAATTGTGCCTCATGAAGAGTGCAGAGGTTTTCTAAGGTGCATTAGCATCCACTATAGAACTAAGTACAGTAACCAAACTCAATCCAATATCAGCACCTATCCGGCTTTTACCGTTCCCTGAATATCTGCCTGTCATGCTTCTGTGGCACCTATCACAGGGGGCACTGAAGGACCCATGACCAGTTTTGATCCTAAAACACAAGACTGCAAGGCTCAATTCCATCCTCTCTACTGAGCTTTGTCCGGAGACATCTGGATGGATTCAGCTGTCTTTAAGCAGAGACATCTCTTATGCCTTGCACACTGTGTTGCCAAGAGGCAGTGGTCCTTCCCCTAAAGGATTCAGAGGCAATAAGACCACAAATTGGGTAAAGGCTTAAAGACTTTATTAAGCAAATCTCAGAATAAAATACAATGCTTACGTTCCTTCTGCTGCCGGGAACCCCCTGAAGAAGGACAGCGGATGGACCCCAATGGCCAGTACATAGCCTCCTCTGCAGCTTCAGTCTACACTGAGGTTCTGATGTTAGGAATATTCATGGCCTTTATATACTATTGGATCTGCAGTAACCAAACCTGTTGTTTTGAGAACCTGACAAGATTGTTGATACATTGCATATTTTCCCAGGTCAAATAATCAGCTTGGCCAGCGGCAAACCTTCAACATAGATAACTATGTGATAATCCCAAACACTCCCGTACCAGGTGGATAGCCTTGGGGCCCGTCCCAGAACGTGTTGAAAGTAAACAGTGCATTCCTAAACTGTACCATCTTGAGTAAACAGCTAACTCTTTGAGAACAATAAAATAAATAATAAGAAACAAAAAGCACAAATGGCTGCCTTGGGCATCCAGGCCTGAAAGGAGATGCAGGCATAAAAGGAACGATTGCTGTACACTACCTAATCTCCTCAATATCACAATCGTCTTCCTCATTTCCACTACACACACAAAGTCCTTTCCAGTCATAGCCACTATGCTTTTTGAGGCAACTTTAAACAGAATTTGAATGGAAATTATGCCCCTCACTGATGCAGCAGGATCATTTCCAATAACCAAGAAGCACTTCAGTAAATGTCTGTATACTAAAGGAATATACACACATATGCCCACAGTCTATATTAGCAATACCCTGCAGGGTTCAGAAGCTCTGCCAGGCCTGGGTCCTGGCCTCTGGGCAGCCCCTCGGGGTCCCACCAGCTTTGCCACCCTTTAGGGTCCTACCGCCCATCATCCCCATGGGCTATACAGTCCACTGTTCCTGGGGTCCAAGCCACCAGCCTTGGAGGCTCTGCTGTTGCTCAGGGTCCTACCACCAGCCTGGGTTCCCATAGCTGCCTCCAGCTGTGTCTGGGTTGCCATCTCTCCTGGACCAGGCTACTGGATGCTATTTTCAGCAATGGTATCAGGTCCATCAAGTCCAGAAGAGTTAGCAACTCTAGGTGTGACCCCAGCCTGGGGCAGTGAGAGGCGCAAATAGGTGAGGAGGGGGGGCATAGCTCAGCACACCCACCCTAAAAATAGTTCCAGAACCACTGATGGCCCAGATGTTTGTCTGAGATAACAAAACCTAGTCTGAAGTATTTGTGAGAACACATTTCTTGTGAGATTTCATCCATCCCTTACCAGATAGAAATATGCTGAGCCAAGCCTTTCTTGCAATAGTTTGGCACATTTGCTTCCAATCACAGCTAGCTCCTAGAACTTCAAAGACTCTCGGATGCTTCTTGGGAAGGAATGTTATGATTAAGCTAGGTTTTCCTATCTCTAATCCCCATGAGCTATGATCTGCTCTGCTTTCTGATGGGCAATAAAATAAACGTTCTAAAACCCAAGCAGTAGAGACATCACTGGTCACATTCCAGCCTAACACTAGGGTTTTACTCAAAATCATTATTTATAAGAACATGAGAATGGCCATACTGGATCAGATCAAAGGTCAATCTAGCCCAGTATCCTGTCTGCCAACAGTGGCCAATGACAGGTGCCCCAGAAGGAATGAACAAAACTGGTAATCATCACATAATCCATTCCCACTTTCTGACAAACAGAGGCTGGGGACACCATCCCTGCCCATCCTGGCTAATAGCCATTGATGGACTTAATCTCCATGAACTTATCTAGTTCTTTCTTGAACCCTGGTTAGAGTCTTGGCCCTCACAACATCAACACTAAGGAGTGTGAGTCATGGATCAGGACCACACTATCATTAATGCTGTGCAAACTCAGAATTAAAAAGGTGATCACTCTCCTACCGGGTTACAGAAGCAATCAAAAATATATATATAAAAGCTTCCTCTGTGGAATCTATTGCTGTGAATATCAGTATCAGTGCTGTATCAGCCCATTCTGCTCTTGTAGATAGGCCCAAAGAAGCATTATAAAGAAAGAAAGCCTGAGAAGCTCAACACAGATCTATCTGATTGACTCAAACATCACAACAGATGTCTCCCTGGGGAGTGGGAAAGGAATGGACAAATTTAAAAGCCAAGGGATAAAGCCACATGCCTTTGTGTTAGCTTGTTTGGAGGGGGCCCTAAGAAGTATCTTAGAACTTAGATCTCGCAGGGTCCTTGATTGATTTTTAACTGCACTTTTCTAGGTTGCAGAGACACCCTGTGGCCATTTTCCTGTAATTCACTAACTCATAGGTTTAACATTCAACCTTACCCCAAGATTGATGCTCCAGAGAGTGATCTCTAGGGGTTCAATTTAGAGCATCTAAGAAGGACCTGCTAAATCAACTGCTGATGGTGCCCCCATCAACTCTGGTACTCTTCCTGGTCATGAGGAGTAAGAAAAGGCGGTAGGGGAGTTTCTCCCATTGAAATCCCATAATGGGGATACTGCAGAAATTCGACCTAAGGTACGTCAACTCCAGCTATGCTAGTCTCATGGATGGAGTTGCGTCTCTTAGGTCGACTTTCTCCTGTAGAGTGGACCTGGGTTCATTCTTCACAAGTATCAGTCACATGGCTTCGGGGAAAGCTAGAAACTATAGGCTTGTCTACAATGCAAGTTGTGTTGGTGTAGCAGGTATCATTCTAGGGTCTGATAAGCCACCCCCGCCAAGTGACGTAAGTTACACCAACCCTAAATACCAGCGTGGATCGTGCTATGTCCTCTCTCGCGGACACAACAAGAGGAGGTGGATTTCTTATGCCAACAAGAGAGCTTTCTGCCATCACCATAGAGAATCTTCACTCAATGCACTATATATCAGTGCTGCTGTGCCAGGAGAGCACGTCCAGCATAGACTAGTCCAATGTCTAAAGACAGCTGAAGGGTGTTAATCAATAGGACTAAATTGCCCAACCTGCTGACCCTAACTCACTGTTCCTTTCTTTACAAAATGGCGGAGCCTAATTTTCTGTCCATCCCTTCTCACTTCCCCCACTGTGTTTCAGCCTGGTAAACTTGCTCCTTTGGAATGTGTTTTCACAGCAAATCCAATGAGTGATTTCTCCAAGGCCCTACTAGATGGGAGCAGGGAACAGGGTGTCTCAGTGGGAGGGCACCAGCTATAGGCCTGAGAGAGGCTTCCACAGCTAGTTAGAGCTGGGAACACACCAGCACGCTCTTAGCAAACAATGCCACTGTAAGATAGAGGTAGAACCTAAGCAATTTCCCTGCCCACTTCCTGTACAGATAGCACCTCAACACACTCCATGAGACATACCAGTGCTGTCATGCCCATTTTACAAAAGGGGAACTGAGGCACAGAGAGACAAAGACACAGAGCCACAGTAGGCTGCTCTCTGCCACTGGTTAGTTTCAGTGGAAGTTAGGAATTGGAATACATTTGAGAACATGGGTTTATGTGACTTGCCCGAGTCATACAAGACTCCAGTGGTGAAGTAGGGATCTGTCCCAGGTCTCAGACTAATTCCCAGACCAGTGGCATGCTTGGGCAACCATTCAGGAGAGATTCAGATGCCACCCACCTAATTAACAGAGTGCCCATAGCAATGATTTTTAATTCTACTGGTGGTGCACATTTGTACATGCCTTGGTGTACACATAAAATGTATTTCACTCATGGATGGAGAACATCCTCACATGGATAGAAAAGATTATAGGGAACATTGTCCCTGATCACTATGCTGCCATAGCTCACGTTCATGCCATGGTACCCACTTTATTGTCAGAGGTGAGAACATCTTTCGGACAGGCCATTCTCTTTCAAATCAGCTAGCTAAGAGGCAATGGAATGAGGTTATTGGGAATTGTGGGAAAGCAGCTGTTTTAATTGATGGGCTGATGATGGCTATGCCAAATCCTGAGATTCTTGTGCAGGTTTTATTCAGTCCTCACTCAGGCAGCCCTGTCCTTGGATCTGCCTGAATAAGGAGTGAAAAATGAGCATGTGCTAAAATGATCATTTTAATTCCAGGAGTGGTACTGAGGTCGAGAAAGGCTTTAGGGTTTTTTCTGGGTATAGAAGTGAATGTGGAGGTTGCGTTGGTATATGTCCTACAGAGATCTTGTCATTGGTATCCCTGCCAGTAGATGCACGATTAGGCATTGAACTGTGTAGGAATGTGAACATAGCCATGGGACATGCTGAGTTTGGATGCCCACGTGAGCCGGATTTGCAGGGTTGCTGCAGGAACTGCCTGGATTGCTCACAGGGCAGTATTTATAACAGGTGGGGAGTGGCAGATAATGGCTGGTTCATGCTGTTCCCAACTACTGACATCCTTCAAGGTCAACATTATATGTGGTGTGGGGGCTGCACTGTTCTAATGCCTGAATCTTGGAGTGGGATCTCCAGAGTGGCACAACACAAGGAAGTAATTTCCCCATCCAGCAGGAAATGAGAAGCTGGCTTGGAAGGACACCAGCTGGGCTCTAAAAATAAGCTCACGCTTTTGGAGCAACATGTTTTTTGTCAACTTCCAAAGTGTCTGACAGTTCATCATGGAGCTTCTCCTCTATCCTCCTTGCATCCCTTTGCGGAGGAAGGTGCATGGTGACAGTGGGGCCACTTTTCAAACCAGCTGCTGCTCTTTCTGCTCCAAGGGGTTGTTCATTTATTCAGCTAATGAAAGCAGTGAGCTGGTCTTGTGACAAGTGCTATAGAAATTAACGAAAGGAGATGGCAGTTCAGAATCAATGCACCAATTAAGCCTTTCATGAGCTCGTCGGGAAAGGAGATAAGCTTCCAAAAGGGGAAAATCTCATGTTCATGCATTCTGATAGCATCACCATCACTGCTGTGCAATGGCAGAGTCACTCCCTCAGGGGCTCATTACCAACATTTCAGGCTCAGATTTTTGAGTGGGCTTTAATCACACAGACAGTCAATAATACATGCTAATACTTCCTTATGCCACTCACCCACAGCTCCCAGCAGGATGTACCACCTGATTATAATTAGGGCTGCGATTCTGTCATGGACGTTCCAGGAATCACAGGTTCCCTGACTTTCCACCACCACTATGTCTTCCAGAGCTGCAGGGTGCTGGTGCAGCTGGCAGCAGGGCCAGCCACACCTGCCACTGCTGGAGCAGCCCCATGATCAGCTGCTTTGGCCATTGCTCAGGCAGTCATGAAAAGCTGGCCCTGGGGGCTACTCAAAAAGTGAATGCCATAGCTGGCTCTGGGGAGCACCCGAGCAGCAGCTGTCCCAAGGCTGGTCGGAGTGGCGGCTGTGGGAGCATCCATGCACCAGTGCTAGTGGCTGCACTGAGATTGCTGGGCCTGAGGGCAGCCAGAGCTGCAGCCCCTGAGGCTGTTGGGAGAATGGTTCCCAATGGCCTTGCAGCAATGGGCCACTGGGGGCAGTCAGCCCCTGCTGTGGGAGCAGGACCCTCCAGAGTACCTCTGCCTCAGAAGCAAAGAGTTTGTCTTCAGGGGTATTTATAGTAAAAGTCCTGGGCAGATCACTGGCCGTGAATTTTTAATTACTGCCCAAGACCAGTCCAGGACTTACTAAAAATACCCATGACTAAATCTTAGCCTTAATTATAATGTATAGACTCCAGCCTGCAAAACATCCTTCTACAAGGGCGGGTTGGTAGGCCTGGACTCTGTCTGAATAAACACAGAATTTTACAAACTTTGCATCCCTGGGAGAGAGATGCACGTTAGTGAGAGGTTAACTCCTCCAAGCCTTTGGAGTGTCCCAAAACCTGGGGAGGGGTATAAAAACATGGTCGTGGAAGATGGGCAAGGCAGCAAGATATGAACCTTTGCATTATTTTGTTTAGAAGGGAGTCAGGAGAAATAAGGACTGTTTCAGCATTTGTATAGAAATGATCAGACTGTTTCTCTTGATTAATTTTTAAACAGAAGAACTCTGGCCTTTCTTGGGTTACAGAGACACCTTGTGGTCACTTAGTTATTTAGTGTAAATCCTGGCATCAGCACACATACTATACAAAGGCTGTGTCAACCCTGCAGTTCTTTTTTGGAAAAAGGTATGCAAATTGCGAACCACAATGTGCATACCTTTTTCCGATTTTTTTCTGAAGAGGCTTTTCCGACATTTGGTCCGTCTACACAGGGCCAAATGTGGGAAAAACCTCCTCTTTCAGAAGAGCCCTTATTCCTCATAAAATGAGGAATACGGGTCTTCCGAAAGAACTCACCCGCATTTTTGGAAACTGTTCTGAAAAAGGCAGAAGCAGGCAGACAAGAGCACGATACGGTCAAGGTGTAAGTATGGTGGAGATGTGTGATATTGTAGGAAAGAACAAACTACAAGTGGGGAAGAAATTAGCTCCAAAATTACATGGAGACTGAACAGCAAAGACAGGTGAAGGGACCAGATATCCCAGGGGTCTGATGATGGTCTGGGGGGCTTTTCATTTCTAGGTCTCTGGTTCAAATCCAGCTTTGAATGGTAGTGACAGAACAAACGGGGCAGATTAAGACATGCTAAGGCCCTAAGTTATGTCACGTTTAAGAGGCTCCATCGCATTGCCAAAAATGAAGTTTAGTCTTTTTTTTTTTTTAATTTAGAGTCTCCTCATAATCAGAAGGCCCTATGCTATGGCTTGTGTGTAAATCCAGCACTGTGAGAATGTTTTTTGGGGACAGAAGCGACTGGTGTCAGGACATTGCTAGCATATGTACGTCCGTGTCAGAGCGGCCCTACTTGCTAGCAAGGTCCGGTGCTGGAGGCCGAGCTGTTCTCTTATCCCAGAGATGATCCTTCCATCTCAGGCCTGTGTCCTATGTGCCGGGTGGGGAGATTTCAACACCATGTGCAAATATAGAGGGCCTCAGTGAGGAGGGATGTCAGTCAGCATCTTCCTCCAGCCATTGCTCCCTCCCCTGGACAGGGACCACAAAGCTTCCTTTCCCCAGAAACCTGCTGACGTGCACAGCTCAGGGATAGCTATGGCAGTCAGGCCATTTGAGCATAGAGCAAGGACCTGGAGCCTTATGCCAGCTGAGGAAGTTCTTCTTTACCCTGTCTGTGATGTCATGAGTTGGATGGGCACTCCTGCACTGAGGGAGAGTCAGGAGGGAGAGCTGGGGGGGGCTGTGCTCCCCCACAATAGAAGAAGCTACACAAGTATCTGAGCCCAGAGTGGACCACTTAAAGTACAGATGGGCTTGGAACAAACTCAGCAGTGTAGCAGGAAGTTCTCCAGGTGTCAGATGTTGGTAGTCCAATCATTCTAGTTTCTCACCCCCTGGGACCAAAGCATGACCAAGAGGACACTAATGAAATTGATCTTGGGTTCACATGAGTCCCTGGGTGTAAAGATGAAAATACCAGTGTGAAGCTTTCCAGCATCTTCCGGCTGCTCTTCTGCAGAGGTTTTCATCAGGCATCTCCTCAGCAACACTGGACAGAAGAGCTAATGGAAACAGGATCACGTGGTCATATCATTGCATCCCCAGGGAGCTGTAAAGGCTGAATCCTGACAGATGCTGAGTGCTTCCTGCAAGGGGCAGAGCTCCCCAGTCTTCTGGTGAGGACAATGGGCAAGGAGGGTGCTCAGCACCTCCCAGGAATGGAGGGTAATTGGGGGCAGCCTGGTGTTTACAAACCCCAGATGGAATGGGCGGCTAACTTCCTCCTTTGTAGTTTTACCGTTTTTCATTCTAAGGAAACATTCTGCTTGACTAAGTGCTGAGGTTCAGTGCTGCTCAGAATGAAACTTTCACTTGGTTCTGCTGTCTCCTTGGCAGGTTTCAATCTGACCACATGGAAATTAACCTCAGAGACACAAAACCCTGGACAGCTGTCTTGGCCTGACTGAACCAAGCAAGACTCATTCCTAAAGGCTATCTGGGGTTCTGCAGGATGCTTCTCCAGCACTTAAATAAGCCAAAGTCCACGAGACCAGCCAGATACTGCTCGGTATGGCTCAGCAGGTGCCTGTGCTAGCTTGGCTATACAGATGTTTACAGACGGGAGTGAGTATGTGTTTGCCAGCAGGGGGAATCATACCCTCATTTGTGGCATAAATGGAGCCCTCATGCTCATTGGGTTTTTGCAGCCCAGCTTCTGTGTTTCCTTCACTACATGTTAACATTACAGCTGGTTAAAAAATGAGGTTTTATTCCACAGAAAATTCTGAAGAAAAGGGGAGGAAACTGACTTCTCATTTGAAACTCGACCCCCCCAAATATTGTGCTCCAAAACTAGATGTCTCTCGGTCTGAGCCCCAACATTTTCGATAACGTGGCATTTCCCAAGGAAAGCTGGCACTTCTCATGAAAAATGTCATTCGGTCAAAAAAAGTTTTAAAGGAAACATTTTGACCAGCCGTTAGCAAAGTATTTCATATCTCCTCTTGAATGTTGTGATGCCTAGATCTGTGTGAGGAAAGCCAAACACACACACATGAGCCATGCATTCCATTTTATTCTTCTCGCTCCACTACCACAGTGCAGTACACCTTCAGAGCATGTAGGAGTCAATAGTTACTCCCACTGTTTGGGGCCCACTCTTATTTGTTGTTGTATCTGTGTGTACCAGACCAAGTACAATAGGGCCCTGATCCCTGACTGAGGCCTATAGCCACACAACACAATGCACCACAAACCACAGACATCTTGAAGAAAGGATCCAGGACAGCAATGGGCAATTAAGGCTAGCGAATGGGCCATAGGAGCGGACTGCAAGATTGTCATAACCAAGACGGTCTCCTGAGACAGGGTAGTTTTGTTAGCTGCGCTTGCGTACCTAGAATTTGCAGGGTGTGCTGATGGACTGTGAGAGCTTTGTGTTCCCTCTGCATCCAATCAAAGCCCTGCTACAGTTCAATGTTGTGTGCAATCGGCACGCATCTCACTTCACGTGCCCTCGCTTTACACATGTCTCACTTTTGTAATACCTGTAGGAACAAAAATATGTGGATGAAAACCAGCAGAATCTGGCAACCTTGCCCAGGGGCCATGGGAAACAAAATATTTCATGGACCACACATTGGGCCACAGGCAGCCCTTGGGCTGCAGGTTGCCCACCACTGATCCAAGATGAAGAGATGCTCAGCATGGTGACAACTTTACTTCCAGGCCTCTTTCTGGCCAGAATAATATTTGATAGACAACACATGACCCCATGTAAGATGTTTCACATTCACTGTGGACTGCAGCAACCAGAGAGAAGAAAGAGGACAAAGACCTTACTGGGTTTAACCAGAAGATGGAGCCATTGGTCCCCAGAAAACAATACAAAACTCTGCTTTCATGGGGAAATGTTCAGGAGCTTCAGGGGGTAGCGGAGTTAGTCTGTTACAGAAAAAAACAGCAAGTAAATGGTCTGGTAGCACTTTATAGACTAACAAGACATGTAGATGGTATCATGAGCTTTCGTGGGCACAGCCCACTTCTTCGGATGACCGGAACTCCGGTCATCCGAAGAAGTGGGCTGTGCCCACAAAAGCTTATGATACCATCTACATGTTTTGTTAGTCTATAAAGTGCTACCAGACCATTTGCATGGGGAAATGTGTTACTTGCCAAAGAGGGGCCTGGAAGCAAGAGGTTCACAACATGGAGCCTCATTGGAACCTTTTTTCCTGTTATAAACAACTTGATTTCTGTTATTTCTACTTCAGCTCATCATTTGATGGAGTGGGTTTTGCCCACAAAAGCTCGTGATTCTGTATATTTGTTAGTCTCTAAGCTACCACAGGACTGCTCATTGTCTTTAAAGTTACCGACTAACATGGCTACCTACTGAGACTTTTTAACATGGAGAGAGTTGGGATCAGCTGAAAAAAAGTCAAGGCAGAGCACCTATTCAACTCCATGACCACAATGGAGGGTGTCACAGAGTTTGAATGAGCTGTAGCAGTTAGTTATCAAACACTTGGAGAAAATTCCTTGGTTTTATGGGGTTTTGTTCCCATGTCAAGAAAATACCCCAAAGTAAGTAGGAGATTCCAAGTGCACAGAGAAAGGGAAAGAGATGGCACAATCTACATCACAAAGGAGAGTGTGGAGGCGGGGGAGGGGTCTCTTTCCCACTTAAAAAGGTATGGGGAAATTCTTAGCAAGGCTTACCAGCCATCCCAATGAATGCAGAACAGGCTATCCCATGCTTACAGGGTGCTAAAGTAGGTCCTTAATGTCAAAGACTCACACCAAAAAAATCCAGAATCCAAGCACACCTGAACTTTTGGGGAAGTTCTCATCTGAATCCAGTTCTGTGACCCAGGCCCATCTATACAAAATAGCATCAGTGCTAGTGTAATGGTATATCCCATGATGTGACAGCTCATGCAGCAGTCGTGGTGCAAACATAAGGATAGCTTATACAGCAGGTGATTTTGTTTGGAAGACTCCACAGTGTTAATTCTCATGGAGATAAAGAACAAAATCAGCATGTTCGCGTGTCTACCCACTTTTCAACCAGTGGCAGAAAACTGCTTTATCAATACTCAATAATCCTTGTAACCTGTTGGAGTGACACACATAATAAGTTATGTTCCCATTTTACAGACTGAGAAATTGAGGCATGAAGTGACTTGCCACTCACCCAGGAAATCTGGGGTGAAGCCAAATCCTGATAGAACAGGATTGACAATCACAATTAAAACTCACTTCCTCTGACATGCTGATCTCAGAAATTATGGTCAAAAGCAGGAGAGAAGCTTCTCTGTGATCTATTTGTATATTCTTCCCTCCAAAGAGACAGAAATAAACATGTTGGGTGCGTCTAGACTGGCAAGATTTTGCGCAAAAACTTGCCGCTTTTGCGCAAAAACTTGCCGCCTGTCTACACTGGCCGCGAGAATTTGCGCAAGAACACTGACTTTGTAATGCGCAAATACTTTGAATACTTGCACAAGAGGGCCAGTGTAGACAGGAACGTTAATTTCTTGCGCAAGAAAGCCCAATGGCTAAAATGGCCATCAGAGCTTTCTTGCACAAGAGAGCGTCCACACTGGGCACGGATGCTTTTGCGCAAAAGCAAATCTTTTGCGCAAAGGCACATGCCAGTGTAGACGCTCTCTTGCGCAAATACTTTTAACGGAAAAACTTTTCCGTTAAAAGTATTTGCGCAAAATCATGCCAGTCTAGACGCAGCCATTTTGTCAGACTGGCCTTTGTTCTGATATAATGGAAGGAAGAACAAAGCCTGGGAATTAATTGGGTCTTCTCTGCTTGGTGATGATTTTACTAACACTGAAAACATTCCAAGATGCATGGGGAATTTTATCTGCCTAACTTACCTCTGAATGGGTAAGCTTGTTACCTGCTTGGGTTTCCTGCTCCAGAAAGCAATCCCTTCCAGAACTACACCACAGCAAAGAACCACCCTTACTGCTGGAAGCAATTGAGATGGCTTTCTCAAAAGACTCACCTTCCAGGATTAGCAATCCCACAGATAACCAAAAACCCAACCATTCCCAGCAATTCAGGCTGGCCACAAGTAAGTTACACATTTATGGAACACACCTGCCTCCTTAGCTCCTGCCTTTTTTCCCACAGCTAGAAGGAACTTGGGTTTAACCCATATCTCATTAAGAAAACACTCACACTGGTTCATAAATTGACTCTCTAGCGCTCAGCTGAGACTTCATAAGCAACCTGTTATCTCATAGCCCACTGGGACAGCCTGTCCTGGTGGTTTATAGGGTAATAACTCACACCTGAGATAAATGTGAAAGGGTCAGAGTTCACCTCCCCAGGAGCCTCTCCTGTAATAAAGTTGGATTTCTCCTGATCTCCCCTGTGAGTTTTTTTGATTAGGCAATTTTCACATGGTGACAGGGGTGAGGAATGGAATTGGCTCCATGCACTGGGGGCTTTTTGCCAAACCCTTCTCTAATAAGCTTGACAAGAAGCAGAAGAGAGTTGGTTTATGAGAAGGTCATTCGGTTGGAAGCTGAGCCATTACAATGGGATGCCTTTGAATAATATTCAGCCTGCAGTGTGACTCCACTCCACAGAAGCAACAACCCCTGCTCAAAGCACCTTTCCCTCTCTAGCTCTTTTGACCACGTAGCACCAAACTTAAAGCCCCCAAAAGTTGTATAAAGACTCCCATTGATATCAATGGGCTTTAGATGAGGCCAATCCCCATACCAAATGACACACAGTGAGAGTACACTAGGAAACTACCACACCCAGAAGAAAGTATCAGGCCACCCCCAGCGGCTTTCTCCAGCCCAAATTCATTCTCTCCATGCTTCTGTGGGCTCCCCATCCCCACAGGGTCTGCATGTTATTCCACAGATGTCCTTTCTGGTGCCTCACAAACCACACACATAATTGTGACATTTTCTGGGCACAGGGAAAAAGCAAGAGGTTGAGTTGCCGTGCGGTGACAGGGGTAAGGGGTCACTTGCCCCCCTGCTTGATTTGTACCCAGCATGCCCACATGGATCGAGCATGCCCAGTAACATTGTTGAAGCTGGTTGCCCTCCCTTTGTCCATTCCCCCCCTCCCCTCCTGCAGCCTTGGGTCTGTCATGGCAGTGTCTGAGCAAAACAACTCAGCTGAGAACAGTGGAGATTAGTAACAGTGGGGTCAGTTAAACCTTGGCCTTTTCCCCTGCCCAGCAATAGAAATGAGGGAAAGTGGAACCACTGTAGTTATACATCCCCATTGCCTCTCCTCCCAGCTTTCCGTAGCCACCATTCTCGGGGTCACCGTGGGGCTTGCTAAAATTTCAGCGTGGCATGACAGTCAGTCTGGAGCCCTGGGGAAAGGCGGCCTTGGGGAATATGGCTCAGTCTCTAAAACAGTTAATGTTTCAAGTGAAGTCTTTTATCAGAGTAAAACGGTTCCCCCCAAGGTATTTCAGTGGGCGTTTACAAGCTTGGCATTCTATCTCAGTGTTATCTTGAGGAGCGTCTTGTACAGAGGACTGGAAGGCAGGTACAGCCGTGTTCTGAAGCAGGCGGGAGGCCAGGTTTTTTCAGGGTGACCTATCAGAAGCTGCCATGACACCTGTTTCCATCTGGTTTTCCTCTCTCTCTGTTTGTCACCCCCGAGAATCTTGGCAGGAGCTGCAGCAACAATGACATGTGGACACAGCAGCCACTGAAAGACAAACAGCCTGTGAACATTCCTGCTCCAGAACACAATGCACAGGGCTCTGTAAAGCTCAGGTCAAGTCCTCCAGGCCCTTTATACCACATTCAGAGGCTACTCAGTGCAGCCCTGAGCACATGTGCTGTCAGAGCCCTCCCTTCTGTAGAGAGAAATTCCCACCTTGCTTCCATCTCATGAGCTGTTACCATCTCAGCGGGCTATGTAAGGGGTTAGCACAAGATGCCAGTTTCCCCAGCCCCTCCAGTGAAAGCAGGGCACAGGATGGATCTGGGATACAAACTGGCCACAGCGTGGCTTGTGGGGCTCTGTGGCTCCCAGATGGTGTAGTTGCTGTGCCACAGATCCCTACACAAAGATTGCAGACACTAGCCTGACTGCACACAGCTGCTTTAAGGAGAAACGAAAGGTTCTATTCCAAAGCACAGGTCATCCTGGCCTCCCTCCGCCACGCTGCTCTGTGCAGACTCCCCTCAGCCCTCGCTCAGCACTTGCTGCCTCATAATAGGAAGAGCAGAATTCAGTCTTCGACAATTTGTGGAGAAGAAGGGGCCATAACAATCCTTTTTGTTGTCTGACCCCTGCAGAGCACAGGCCAAAATCTCGCCAATTGTTGTTCTGCGTCTCTTTGATACGGCGATAACAGGATCTGTATGTCCCCCTTCGCTCCCCACACAGGCCACCTATTATCTGCCCACCTCCAACTCCACCACCGCTCCACCACCCCACTCCAAGGCTCTGTCTTCCATGGAGCAGAGAGAATGCAGGAATCCTTGCAGACACAGAAGGGGGTGGGCAGAGCAGAGTAATGCACATCCACCGCCAGACTAGACCCAGCAGCCCTCAGGAAGAGGAGGAAAAGGATGTTAATGTACATGTCCCTTTGTTGTTGGTAGATTATTCTGAACGGGAAGGCAATTTTAAAATCCAACAGTATTGGTTAGCTCTGGGCCTGTCTCCTAGGTGATGGCCCTAAGCAACAGGGAAGCTAGAAGGAGACACTGAGCAGCAGTGGCAAAGAACTGAAAGGTTTTCAGCCTGACCAGTGCAGATTTTACTTTGACGGTGGGAGCACATTTCAAACACAAAGGCTACATCTACACTGCAGGCTTCTTGCACAAGAACTGTTTTGTGGAAGAGTTCTTGTGCAAAAGGTCTTCCACAAGAGCGCATCCACACTGCCATGAGCTTTTGCGCAAGAGATGTGCTTTTGCACAAAAGCATCCATGGCAGTGTGGACGCTCTCTTGCTCAAGAAAGCTCTGACGCCATTTTAGCCATAGGGGTTTCTTGCACAAGAAATTCATGTTGCCCATCCACACTGCCTTCTCGTGGAAGAGCTCTTGCGCAAGAGGGCTTATTCCTTGTGGGGAGAGGAATAACTCTTCCGGAAGAAGCCCTGTTTTCCGACGCTTCACTGTAAATTTACTTGTGCAAGAACATGCGTGCAGTGTAGACACTCTGCAGCTGTTCTTGCGCAAAAAGCCTGCAGTGTAGACATCGCCAGAATGTCTGTGAGAAGTTCTGATGGGGAGCCCAGGCTGGGGCCCTTTGGAGACCATGGCCATGCAGCTGCAAACCTGACAGAATCCAGCTCATGAGGAAAGCCCCCCGAGAACTGTCTCCAAAAGGAATCTCCCTTTGAATAAGAGCAAGCTCTGTCCTTTGGCGTGGTGACAGCCAGAGCCAGGCCAGGGTTCTGCATGTAGCAAACCTGGGACCGCTGGAGCTTCATGCATGAGCCTCTACTCCCTGAGCCAGCTGGCGCTTACAGCAAACTCATTCTCTCTCTCGGTAAGTGGTCTAAGTGCCACTACATGGGAAAGTGAACCATACCCAGCCGGTGTGTGGGTTGAACAGGTCTTGGTGACAAATTCTCAAGCAGCCTTCCATGGCCCAGGTTGGGAGCAAGAATGGGTAGATATTTGAGGGAAAAACAATCTAGGACTTGGGAATTTGGTAGGAGGGTTGGATCCTGCAGGGCCCAGGAAGGTGGAAATCCCACAGTTCCTCTTGCAACGTGTAGGGCATGGGAAGTGAGCCAGGGTAAGGGAGGCGTTAGTGGAGCAGGGTCCCCACAGATGCGGGCCAAGCGTACAAAATGATTGCAAAGAGCACAATCCTGGATCCAGTTCTGGGAGAGAAAATCAAAGAATTTTATCTTAAAAAAACCAACATTGACCTGAAAGCAGAGTATCCATAGCCCAGCTGAGGCTGGGTCACTGCTGGCTGTAGCTGGTGCACCCCAGAGCCTTTCAGATGGTTAATCAATAATCTCCACTTCCCATTGGAGCAGGGAGCCGTGCCTGCCTGGGCCATACCGCAGCTCTCATTTCTCTCCTGAGGCCAATGACCTGAGCTGGAACCATTTGCACCGGAATGAGTTTCTTGGTAGCTGCGGAGCTGTCAGGTGCTTCCCTCCTCAGTATGGAGTCAGCCCTTGAAGGAGTGTGTGACCTGGACAATTAACCTCAGGGGCAGCTCTTATTCCTCACCTAACAGCCCTTCTAATCAGGCTCCTGAGGCTGCAGCCCTGCAGGCCCCATTGGGATTCCTGCATGCACAATTCTTGTCAGCTGAACACTCCCTGCCCTGAGTCATTCAATGGGCTAGGGTCTCCAAAACAGGCCTCGGGGACACCTCAGAGCTCGGTTTAACTGATTTCATTGTCATTGCTCAGTATCCCCTAAGACTGATACTCCTCCACCACGTGGCCTTTGCTTTGCTTTCATGTTCTGCCACTAACATGCTCAGGGCAGGGCCCTCCTCATGCCCTTGCTGATTGTATTACAGCAAGACGCTTCACAAGCAAGTCTGGGATTTCTCTCTCCATCAGACCTGTACCCAGCAAACTGTGCCAAAACCTCCTCAGGAGTGCGTGCCCTACAAGGCCCCTTTGTGTAATGAACGATTTCCCAGCCTAGAACATTACAAAAGGAACACGGGAAAGGCCATTACCTGAATTAATGAAATAATTAAGAAAAAGTCAAGCATGCAACTCTCCTCCACCCCTCCAAGCAAGGTCATTTCCAGCAGCAGCTGCAGCCAGAACTTAGTAGTAATTAGGTAGCTGAGTAATTACCATCACTAGCCCTCAGGGGATTTCACTGGGCAACACCTAGGAAGAAAGAAAGTTTCATACACATTGTGTAGTTGCTGGTAGACTACAGAGGTGCAACAGGACCCAGGGTTGTCCTCATCTCTGGCATGGAAGTGCAGCCAGCAGTCAGCAAATCCCAAACAGGCAATGTTCCTCGAATGAAGAGGGAGGAGGCTGCAAAGTGCTACATTTTAATGCAAATTCTCTGCCTCCTTTGGACAAAATGTGGGTGCCCCATCAGTAGGGGATGAGGAAATAGCTGCAGTTAGACCAGGGAAACAGGTGTTCATTAGCGGAACAGATCATGAAAATCTTCACCTCATCTTCAGCCTATAGCCTGGCTCACTGTCCCAAAGATAGCCATGGGAATGTATCAAGCAGCCTGCCTAAGAGCTGAGAACAAAAGAGAGGGCTATGGCATAACAAATGAACCTGCTACAGGAGCTCCTGGTCTTCCATTATCAAATTTCACCTCACCCTCAAGTTGCCATGCTCTGGGTCTATGGCTCTCCTTATGGGTAAGGGGCATGCCAAACATCAGGTTGCAGCTCCCTGAACTCTCTGTTTTAGGGGACCAGGAACATCATTCAGGAGCATTAATCTCTAATTTTTTCCATCCATATGAGGAATACATTTTGTTATGTGCCCCAAGGCATGTATGAATGTACCCCACCAGGAGCCACACATTCTGTTGGCTGTGGGTGCTCTGCTCATTAGCTTGGCGGCATCTGACTCTCTCATGAGTGGCTGCCCAAGTGCTCATCATACAGGGAATACCAGTCATGGGTGTAGCACATCAGTCACAGCATGGCTGAGAGTCCAGGCCATGCCCTGGGATCTGAGGGCTGCCTTATCCTTCCAGCAAAGCCCTGCATCCTGCCAGCAGGCCTCTTTTCTCTAATAACCTCCAAAGCATTTGGAGTTAAAATGTCCAAGCCATACAGTGAGTGAGATGAAGGGGAATCAATGATCATTGGGACAGAGTCCAGTGGTCTCCATGGTCTAGCACTTTTCCTTCCCTCAGCTTTGAACGTAAGCATTGCCCACACAGGCTTCCCCAATCCAGGGCATGTCTACACTACAGAGGTTTTTTTTCAGAAAAACAGCTGTTTGTCTGAAAAAACTTCAATTACATCCACACTGCAATCACATTCTTCTGAAAGTAAATCGAAAGAACAGAGGGGAGGTTTCCAACATTGGTAATCCTCTTTCTACGAGGAAGAAGCCTTTCGCAAAAGAGCTCTTTTGCAAAAAGGTATGTATGGGCAGGGAAGAGAGAGTTTTTTCCAAAGAAGAGGAAAGAGGAAAAAGCACAGGTGCCCTGGTGGCCACTCCATCCATAGTAATCACAGCTTAAATGCGAGATAGCATCCGTTCAGTCTGAACACTGTCTTTCAAAAAAGCAGATCGCTTTTTCAGTGCGCTTTTGCATGTGGACGCTCTCTTCCGGAAGAAGTTTTTCTGGAAGATCTCTTCTGGAAAAGCTTCTTCTGAAAGCAGGGCTGGATTAAGGGGGGGCTAGCTGGGCAGCTGCCCGGGGCGCCAACCTATGTGGGGCACCTGATTCAAGTGGTGAGGGGTGCCGCTCACCCCGGGGTGGGGCCGCACATACGCCACTTACCACTTCAGTCAGGCGCCCTCCCATAAGTTGGCGCCCGGGGGCGCGGCCGCACATGTGCCGCTCGCCCGGGGGCGTGGCGCCCCTTACCATGTCAATCAGGTGCCGTGAGCCCGGGGGCAGGGCAGTGCATGCACCACATGCCTGCTGCCTGGGGCACAAGTATGGCTCCGTCCAGCACTGTCCAAAAGAAGCCTGCAGTCTAGATATAGCCCCAGCCACTTGTCCTCCTGCAGACACTTCATTTCATGGCCTCTGAGGAACCCACCAGGTTGGAGTTGCAGGTTTTTTAATGTTTGACGTGAGACCGGCATCCCATGATGAGCCAAAGGCCAGGCAGGGCATGAAGGTAACACTGCTATATCATGTTGTTGATTGACTTTCCTGTGCTGCATATCCAAGCACTAGACAGACATACCCAAGCTGAGCGTCACTACCTCCCCCTGTCTGCTACATGCCTGGCTAACGTTGCCCTTGCAGCTCTATGTGTCTGTTCTAGAGTCAGGGAAGCAGCTTTATATCGGGGCATCTCCCCAGGGCTGTTGCTCAAGATTTAAAACTAGAAAGGACAAAGAAGTAGAAAATGCATTTTGTGGAGCTAGATGACCTAACAGGTGGGCAGGATGGGTGAAAGCTGGGGCAGGGAGGTGGATCTTCTATAGGACCCTAGTCTGTTTGAAGAGTTATACAAGTCTGAAAGTTTTAGCTTCATAATTAAAGCAGAAATCAGGCACATTTCTATTCTATTCAAGTACTTATCCCATAGCCATTGTCATATGCCTTCCAGCAATGAAATAAGCCTCATGAGAGCTGTGTGGTCTGACCTAGCTCTTGGTTTCAATGCATTGGCTCTCACAGCCTTTGCTGTCTAAGATGCTGAGCTAGCCAAGAGCTTTCTGAGGAAGGAGCCTTGTCGGCAGTGCTCCCTGTATGCTGAGCACTTGGGCGGCCACTAAGGAGCGATTTAAACACTTTCCAGCTGATTGGCAGGGTGCCCACAGACACCCACAGACAGCTGCATGTGTTTCAACTGATGCTGCACATGCCTCAGTGCACAAAACAAAATTTATTCTGCACATGGATGGAAAAAAATTAGAGGGAATAATGCTTGTTGGTACAGAAAAGAACCAGAATGGCACCAGCTCATCAAAGAAGCACTTTGGAGAGAACCTCAAAACCCACGGGTTTCATAACAGCTTGACTACTTAGTTCCTGGGATATGTGGGGAGGAAGGAGAGGAGAACAAGGGGGCTCAAATTAGATGAATAGGTGGCCTTGCAGCTCCCTATCCTTCCCTTAGGTCTGAACAAGGGTGTCACCAGACTGATCTTGTCCAAACCAGCTCTGGGCAGCTGTTCCAGCCAGCTGGCCTCTCTTAGGGACGTTATTTTATCACCCTCAGAGGAGGCATTTTGCTTGGGCTGGATTTGTTTTTCTAGATGGTCTTTTTCCTCTAGCTGCTCCCTGGGGCAGTGGTTGCCAAAGCACATCCCTGTGACTGCAGCTCCCATAGAACTAGACTGCTGCAGGATGGGGGTAGGACTGAGGCAGAAAGAAGAACAAGGTCTCCACAAGAGAGGCCCTCATCTCCCATTAATCCATCAGGATCCGCAGAACATGGAACAGATCCGAAGACCTCTGCCTCACTGGGGGCAAACCCTGACCCTCAATGAATGCGGTGGGGGAACTGCATGAAGATTTCCTCCCCAGGAGAGGTCAGTGTGACCTATGGTTTGATCCTCTTATAGTACCTGGTATGCTGGAAAAGGTTTGAAATGAGTCTGCCCTTTCAGCTTGCCAAATAAATAAGACTACACCCAGTCCTTATGTAACTAAAGCTCAGTGACACCATGAAGAGCTGCCAAAAACCTCAGGGTATTGAATTGTAAAGTGACAGACTCTGGTCATTCAGCTAAAACCCAGCTGGTGCAAAGACTATAAAGCAGGCTTTGCTCTTCCTTGTCAGTGGTCTCAGTGCCTCTGGGTTATATAATAATGATATAATATGCTACACCCCCAAATAGCCCATTGCATTCCGAGATCTCAAAGCACAGCACAAAGAACAGCAACACTTTACAGAAAGGGAAACTGAGGCAGAGGGTGGCGGCATCTTCCAAGCCCCAACCTTGTTCACACACTTTTAAGTCACTTAGTGGTACTGGGTGGCTCCAATGAGATGGCGACATGGGGCCAGATTTCCAAGGGCTCAGCATCCATTGTGCTGAACTCTTAGAAATCCAGCCACTTATTTTGGTGCATGAATGGAACAAAACTCCTCAGAATCTGGCCCATATGGCTGGGTGTCATCAGTGGGATGTAGGCCTCCCTCCCATCCCTTCTCATATACATATTGGCCAGCCACCATGACAAGACAGGACTTTGTGGTACCCCAAAGCTGGCAGGGCACCAGAGCAGCTACCAAGTGCTAGCCTCTGGGACCCTGCACAGGAAACGTCCTAGTTCCCTCTCATCTGGCTGGGAGGACCAGATGTGTCTATGCTCCCCCTGCATCAATGGATGTGAAGGCAACTGGTAGATCTAAACTAATCCACAGGTCCATCGCCTCTGTGAACTTGGCCCAGAGGGAACCCTTAATGAGGGGCATTCCCCAGTCATCAGTGTTTTGTTAACTGAGTACAGGGAACACGCTGCAGTTCCCCACAGGAGTTAACATAAGTGTTCTAGTTTTTCCCTTTCATGCTGTGAAACATGCATGTACCACACGGCTGCTGCTACCCCTCTGAACCATGTTTTCTTTGACTGAGCCTTTGTTGATCAAAAGCCTGTTTCCTCACCCAGATGGCCCAGGCTATGTCTAGACTGAAGGCTTCTTTCAGAAGAACCTTTTTTCAGAAGAGATCTTCCAAAAAAACTTCTTCCGCAAGAGAGCATCCACACACAAAAGTGCACTGAAAAAGTGATCTGCTTTTTTGAAATTTAGCATCCACACTGGATGCTATCTCACACTTAAGCTGTGATTGCTATGGATGGGAGTGGCCACCAGGACACCTGTGCTTTTTCCTCTTTCCTCTTCTTTTGAAAGAACTCCCTCTTCAAGGTCCACACATGCCTTTTTCCGAAACAGCTCTTTTGGAAAAAGGCTTCTTCCTCATAGAAAGAGGATTACCAATTCCAGAAAAAACCCTTTCGATTTACTTGTGGAAGAACGCGATTGCAGTGTGGACATTACTCAGGTTTTGTCGGAAAAATGGACGTTTTTCCGACAAAATTCTGTAGTGTAGACATACCTCTAGGCTACGTCTACACTGGCGTGATCTTGCGCAAAAACTCTTTAGCGCAAGAGTTCTTGTGTTAAAGTAGTTGTGCAAGAGAGCGTCTACATTGGCATGTGCTTTTGCGCAAGAGATGTGCTTTTGCGCAAGAGCATCCACGCCAGTGTAGACTCTCTCTTGCGCAAGAAAGCTCTGATGGCCATTTTAACCATAGGGCTTTCTTGTGCAAGAAATTCATGTTGCCTGTCTACACTGGCCTCTTGCACAAGAACAGTTGTGCAAAAGGGCTTATTCCTGAGCGGGAGCATCAGCGTTCTTGTGCAAGAAGCCCTGATTTCATACATTAAAACCTCAGTTTACTTGCACAAGAACACGCTTCCAGTGTAGACAGGCAGCAAGTTTTTGCGCAAGAGTGGCCGCTTTTGCGCAAGATCGCGCCAGTGTAGACACAGCCTTAGTGTCTACAGCCCTCAGAGTTCACCTTTGGAGAGTCAAGTCCAGGTCTTGAGTGCCATGAGCTTGATAGATCTTGGTAGGTCCCTATCAGAAATAAAAGCTTCTACCACCCACCTCAGCCTGAGCCTTTGGAGAGGCCCAGAAATTAGCTGATACAGAGACTAAGGAATAAACTCAGCCTGCGCATCAGCCAATATTGACATAGGTGTCATCTCATCCATTTGGGCTGGGGTTGAAATTGGCCCTTGGGACCTTTCAGCGCCTAGAAATGGCAGTCCCTCAGGTCAGGTTTACACAGTGTCTAGTAAAAGAAGCCCTGGATGGTGCATGCACAGAAAGGCTTTCAGTTACAGGGACAGCTGGTTCTGTAATCTTGCTGGGCACAAGCAACCTCTACATTCTTCCCTCGGGAAACACAAAGAACAAAATACTAATGAAGGAGCAGATCTCTGGCCCCTTCGGCATCCAACAGGGAATCTCTGGCCCCAAGGCAGAGCTACGTTTGTCTGTCTAGCTGACAGACTGCCTGTTGTCTGTGCTCTCTGCTGTCCCATGAGCTGGGTCATCCTCATGACTCCTGGAACCCTATGCAGCCCTCCTCATAAAGCTCTTGCCTAGCTCAGCTACTCCTTGGGGCATTGTGGGGAGGGTGGAAGGCACACTCAGAGCTATGATTCCAGGAACTGTGGGGGGAAAGAGCAGGTCAGGGAGGCTGGTGCCCCCACTGGCAACAGGAGTGGTGGGGGGGATGGAGGAGGGCCATCCAACTTTACAAATTAAAATCTGAGGGGAGGCCGTGGTCCATCCAGAGACCCATTGTCACCCCTGCTGGCAGGGGAACAGGCAGGAGGCATTAGCCACCAGGTGCGGGGCTGTGAGCTGTAGGTAGCACAAGGGGAGGCCATGTAGCTGGCTAGAGATGGGCAGTAGTTTCCCCTTCTGACAGAAAGGGAAACACCCAGTAAGAAGCGGCTGGGCACAGCCTGCAGGCAGGTTGGGGGATGGAGTAGACTTGCAGAGCCTGTGTCTGGCTTTTCCGTCTTGGGGACAGTGACCCTAGGCATGTGCAGGATGCAGCTGCTTAGGGCACCCTTAAAACCTGGTGCTCCAAATTCAGTGCAGCTGTGTATTCTGCATATGCCTAAAGACAGCCCTGGAACCACGCCCTGTTCCTCGCCAGCTTTCTGGGTTGGGAATGTTTTGCAGCTGGGCACAAGGATGGGGTCTGCCCCTGACAGCGTTAGCTGTGTGTGGCATGGCTGAGCCCTGTATCAATCTGCCCAACAAGAGTAAGAGGCGCCATCAGAGAGCAAATCCACAAAGCACTCTGGGCCCGCTGCTGCTCCCATAGGCCTTTTGTCCCTGATTTCAGTGGGACCAGGGTCAGGTCCCACAAGAGCGGCATGTCTCTCTCTTCTCCTTTTAACTTCTGCCCTCCCCTGCTCTCGCTGGCTTCTCCAGCCCTGCTACCTCTGATCCTCATCTCGCTCTGGGAAGTGCCTTATTATTCCACTAAGAAGCTGGTGGATGTAGTTACTGATTCATAGTGATGTTTACCCTAGTTAGGCTGCACGTATTTTATTAGAGGGACTCACTTTAATTACAATTAGGTTGTTCCACGTAAGCCCTCAAAATAGGTTTTAAGTGGGACTTATGCGGCACACAGGCCTTTTTACTGACCCTCTGCACAGGGATGAACTTTCTCCATACTGAATATTAGAATATTCCCTCTAAACTGAGATTCAAACGCTGCCCAGCTGATTAGAGGAGTACCAATAGCCAGCAGCAGAAGGTAGCATGTGTTGCACTTGATGGTGCATATCTGCACATACTTTGGTGCACATAAAATTTATTCTGCACGCAGATGAAAAAAATGAAAGGGAACATTGCTGATATCATTCTTTTTTCCTGCGAACATTCTGCAAAGAGATTAAATACTCCCGCAGGGGTAGCTTGGCATAACTCCATTCTAGTCAATGAAACCATACCAATCTACAGCAGCCAAGGAGCCCATCCAAGAAGTAGAACTGCAGGAATTTCAACATGTGCCAACATTCAACTTTTCAGCAGCACCAGCTGTCAGAATCACAATGGTATCTGGCAGTTCAGATCCTCTGAGAGACAGACCTAACACATGCTAGAGGAGAACAAAGAATGGTCTTCTAGGCCCTCCAGATGAGACGATTGACAAAAAAAATTGAACTAAAAGAAATGCTGCTGGCCTGAGGGATTGCATCCACATGATAGAAGTAAAGCTCTAAAACAACATGACTCAGTCTGGGGAATCTCAGTCTATCTCAAAGAGGGAGCATTATTAAAGAAAATAGTTACAAGCTATAGATATAAACAAAAAGACCTCTACACAGCTTGAGTTCCAGCTTTGTCTCTCTTCTTCACCAGGTCTACCCAGTCATTTTGTCTGAGGGAGCCTCTACAACTCACAGAAGTACCAAGTGGTTGAATAGTTGCAAGTAAATGTATTACACTGCCAATAGCTCTAGGAATCTGTGAGAAAATCAGTGATAATACTGAGTAACAATTAAAGTCCCCTCTGCCACTCACAGATTTGAACAGTTCATTAAAAAGTGCAAAGAAGAAATAACAAGGAAAAGCAAACTAGCAACTGTTGCTCCACCATTTAATCTCTGGCTCAGCAATCTGCCATTTGACTAGGAAGAAGGGAAGAGAATCTGTTGATCGGCATCAAGGAAAAATGGATGTGAGGGTCATGCTTGAGATTCAAGCACTGAGCCTGTCATAATGGACAATGCCACTCAAGTACCCTCACTGGACACAATCACTCTCTGCTTAAAACTTCTTGCAGATTCTGGCTCACCATCTAATCTAAAGATAGGAGCAGCAGCACACATGCTGTAGCTGATCCACTGAAAGAATAAGGCAATTACCTGGCTGCATGGTGACTCACAAAACAGCATTTGAAAAACAAGTGGCAAATCTGTTGAACTAGTAACCCTGTGTTATGAGTGGTCCCCATGCTGCAGGGCTCTAGGAATCCTGGCAACCAGGGAGAATAGCCCAGAGGGCAATAGTATGTGTGCTGCCTGTTCTCATGCAATCTGAATCCTGGCTTCTTGGAGGCTTTAGTGGCTCCAGTAGCTAGCTCAGAGATCATTTCCCATTGCAGGCAAAACTCCAGAGCTGCACTATCCACCTTTACCTGCGGGATGTTTCCTGCACCCTCAGCCAGGGGATAAATGTGGGGATACATAGGAGCCCAACAGGACAGATGGAAAAAAGAGCAACTGCTTCCTTCTCAGGAGCTTCACCAATCTGGATGGTGAATGCTACAGTAGGAACAGAGCTCTCTGCTCTCCTGATGATGGGTGGGATGTGCAGGCATTATCCAGCCCCCTTCTGGAGTCTGTCTCCTGTACTACCAGGGAAACTGGACTTTGCAGCATAATCCCAATGCCAGAGCACTCTAGGGTTGGACCAGGGCGGGGTGGGGGTGGAATGCCATGTCGCTATCAGCGGTGCTGTCATTCTGGTATTTATTTGCATGGGCTGTGACACTGCCTCGAGGCCATGGGGGAATTTGCAGAGGGGCCTTTAATGAACCTGCACTAGGGCAAGGAGTGAAAACAGCACCAGAGCTGCCAATTAATGGCCCAGCACCTGAGGTGCAAACAACTGACTGAGTAATGATTTTGTGATAAGTCCCAGTAACCCCGGCTCTCCTCAGGGGGAGGCCCCCGTCAGGGCCTTCTGGAGCAGTGAGAGCCTGGCTCAGGCCTTTTTGATGGCCTCACATACCAGACTACTCAGCCCTGGGGCATGTGGAGCAGCAATCTGGGAGGAGATTTTGTAGGTTACCAAGAGACCTGCCAGTGAAAATGAGCTGGGTCACCTCAGCCCAGCTCCTCACAGCAGTATCTGCTGCCATCCTCTGGACTGGGGGAGATGCTGGGATTGGTCTGTGTGTGGTACTGTCTGACGAGAAACTGCAAGGCCAAGAGCAGGACCAGCAGGGCAGGTGAGGTGGATGACAGGCCCTTAGGGCTGTTTTGCTGACAGCAACTAACTCAAACAATGGAATCCAAGATACAGGCAAATAGAGCTGCCTACTAAGGTTGCCAGATGGTTTCAACAAAAATATCGGACACACTTGACATGACATCACAATCTACATTACATCTTATTTAGAAAATACCGGACATTTATATTTTCTTATTTATATTTTCCCAATTTGTTTCTCGAACAGAAAGCTCAAATACTGGACTGTCCGGTTCAAAACTGGACATCTGGCAACCCTAACTGCTAGCCACTGCCCAGCTCCCCTGCACCCTCACACCAGGTCTAGACATGCTCTCTCCCCACAGGCCAGAGAACCCACTCTAGCTGCCCTGGGCATCTTGGCAGGTGGCAGGGTGGGCAGCGGAAGTTGCACACAGGGCATTGGCCCTGCAAGCTGGGGAGAAACTGAGCAGTGGGGCAAGGGGCTCTCAGTGCCTTTCTCTTGCCCTGCACGCATGGTCCTGGAGCAGCACATTCCCTCCTCTTGGAGGGGAAATCCCACAGCACACTCTCAGGGTTTGCTCAGCCTGTGGAGTACTAAGCTGCCCAACCCCTTCTCCTGATCCAGGCTGTGTGGATTCTGCACCCTGTGGCAGGGGCCCTCAAGGCCTTTGCCAATGCCCCAGTATCTGGAGGGACTGCAGAACACTTTTGCTTAGGTGGAAGAGTCCCTTTGAAAATTAGATCACTATTATCCATGACTTAGGCGTCCCACTTTACGAACCTCTGTGCTGAACTCCACTGCATGGGTAGTACTCTAACCCACAATGCACTGGGCCCCTTGTGTATGGCTGGCATTGCTTCTCCACGATGGTCTACAGTACAGATGGCTTCTTCCCAGGAGATCCCCCCATTTACTGGCATAGTTGCTTTGTGTTAATCAAGAGGGCACTTCCCTGCTGGAGAGTCTTTGGGTCTTGTGCTGAGGACCATAGCCTGGGCAGGGGAGGTGGTAACTCCCATTTCCTGGCTCTAAAATCTCAGCTCCCCAACTGGGTTGGTAGAAAAATCTAGGCCCTAGAGTGGGGTGAGAAAACAGTAACAGAGGGATTCCCTGCACCAGCAATTCTGCTCTCCTGTGTTCCACAGCTGGTGGTTGTTAAGGTTCCACTTCTCCGTAGCTATAGCAGTGGTTTCCTGGCACCGCCTCCGTCTTCTTCTTCTCCCTCTGGGATCCCCCAGCTCTCAGCTTGGGGTTAGTCAACACTGAGGATCTGCTACTCACTCTCAAACGCTCCGACGGCTGTGCACAGGTTGTGCTGCAATTTGGAGGCCTGGAACATGGACTCCAAGCCTAACAAAGCTTGGAACAATGTGCGCCTGCTTCATTCTGTCACCGAGGGCCTGCGGAGAGAAGGGGACCCTGCTTCCCCCTCTGCTCAGAACACGGCATCTGCTCACAACAAGGAGAGGAAGCAGCAGCGGAGAACAAAGAAGGCCGTCTCCGTGAGCCCAGACACAGGTGAAGCCCAGAGTCATGGAGATGAACAGCAGGAGGAGACTCCTACCCCCCGAGACCCAAAGAGAGAGAGCTTAGGTCCAGAGCGACTGGCTCAGATCCGAAGTCAGCTGCGAGCCCAGCTGTCCATCAGGGAGCCCCAGGAGGACCCCGGCCCAGGCAGCTGGCTGATGGAGCTGGTAGAGAAAATCACTCATGGGGAGGGGAGTGATGGAGCTGGGTCTGTGAATGGCGGGGCAGATGCTGAAGGCACAGCAGACCATGTCTGTGCAGTGTGCAGTCAGCACAGAGACCCTGCTGGCTATGTCTGGGCACTCCCTGCCGAGGTGGAGAAGTTGCAGAAGGAGCTGGCAGCGCTGAGAGGCGAGGTGACCGCTGGCATTGAGGCCATAAGGAAGGATATGGCCAAAGAGCTGAACAGCCTGCGTCAGATCCTGCAAGCCTATGGTGCACATCATGCTCTGCAGCCCTCAGAGCTGAGCCTGCTGGGTGCGCAGGATGAGGCTACGTCTGACCAGCCGAAAGCCACCTGCCCCAGGGGTGGACAGAGAGAAAATCCAGGGGGCAAGCTCCCATCAACCTTGCAGGAGCAATTCAAGGCTCGCTCGGTGCCCTCCCTCTGCCCAGTGGCCTGCCCCAACAGAAACCAAGTCCTTATCCGAGCCATTACCCTGGTCACAGCCAAAAAAGCCCAGAAGGCAAAACTGGGGCCAAGATCCAGCTCAGACCCTGTGGATCCATTGCAGGCAAAAAGCATCCTTCCACCCCCCGCAAACCTGAAACCTTCTGGCAAGAAACCCCCTAAAAAGATCAAGGCACCTACAACTGGTAAGATCCACCAGGAGACTACAAAGTGTGGCCACAAACTGGCCAGCAGAATGGTGGTCCCCCATCCGCTGTGTGACAGCACTGAAGGGAATGCCCACTGAACAAGCCAAGAGTGGGAGAGAGGGGTCAGCAGACCTGGGTTCTTATGTTGCCAGCCTGCAAACAGAACAGCTACTCCATCCTGTCTGAGTGGAGACGTTGGGAGAGGGAGCAAGCCAAGCACCATGTAACATACTGATGCAACAGCATGGAATTCATAGGCAACAGAGACCACTGCAGAGCAGGAATCCTGTCATCAGGAGGATGGACACAGTCTCAAGGAAATTACCACAACGTGGTGCCCTGCAGGGAAGGAACACACTGAGTCTGACCACAGCTGCGCTTTCAGTGTGGAAGCCTGGTGGCGTCCTTCAGAGGGATGTGCTGTAGCCAGCACAGACATGCTTTCTCTGGCTCCTTATAGGGCTACTCTCTGTGGAATGGTGGTAAGCAATACTGTCTTTCCAGGACAGAGCAGTGGATTTTAAGTTCCCATTTATGGGCAGTCTGTAATCTGTGTAATGTGTAATATCCTTAAAATGTTCTAATTAGTGCCTGGTTGATGCAACAGACACTTAAAAAAAACAACAACCCAGCAACCTTGCAATAAAGGAAGGCTGACACTGTGATAGGCATTTAATGCTCAGTACCATTACAGCATATTGCCAGATGTTCCGAGAACAGCACAAAGCTGATACATGTACAAATGACTAAATTACAGAAGTAGCTTTAGATCTTCCCCTTGGGTCCAGATTCCTGAGAGATGAGGGCTCCTGTGTGGCATTTGCTATCTACGCAGCACCTCATACAATGTAGCACAACCAAAAGGCTGTGTAAATGATGTGTAACTTATGCGTAATGGGGAAATGTGATGTTGAAGCAAGAGATGGTAAACATAGCAGCATATGACTTAAATCACAATGCTTATGGGCCACTGGGGATACTCTGCTACTACCAAGTGAAAGGTTTTTGGGAAGAAGGGTTTGCGATAACAGAACTGGAGGAATGTAGAGTACAGGTGAGCTCAGACCAAAACAATGGGGGTGTAACATATGTTTGAAATCCGGAGCAGGATACAGACCTGAACATCTTTATAGTTGACCAAACCCAAAACCCTAGACTGGTCAATCTCCATAATGAGTCAAACCAAAGTGACGCTGCAATACCTAGATGAGGCACCTTAGAAAGAGATAAAAGGACACATCCAAACTTCGGAATGTTTGAAACCAAGATCTGGATTCAAATCTCGTAGCCTAATCCATCCCTTGTATATGTTGTTATCTGCATGCATGTGATGTGGGGGTGGGCAGCTCAGCAGTGTTGCTCGTGCATTAATAATCTGCTATGGGATAGCTTAAATTAAGAGGTATTGAGTATCCGCCCACAGAGTATGAGGTACAGATCAGAAGGCAGATGTGCCTAGTCCAGAGTTAGAGGGGAGCTCAGTTGATTGCTTTATACCTCTACTAATGTTCCTAGAAATGAAATGGAGGCAAGGAGATGTTCAACTCAGTTATAATAGGGGAATCAAACCTTACTTCCTTAAGTTTAAACTACTCCAGAGGTCCCTTTTGCTCAGATCCTCCAAGGTAAGTAGGTGTTCAGCTCCTACTGATTCAATGGAAGATAAACCCCTAAGCCCTCTGAGGTGCTGGAGCTTTCAGAGCAGTATGTATTTCATTCCCTGAAATGATATCACAAAGTGGCTTGCATTGGTTGTGGTATGATCCTACACCAGTGTTTCCTGTAAGGTGAGTGCCTGGGCGGCCACTCAGTTGATTAGCAGAGCACCCAAAGCCAGCAGCATGTGTTTCTATTGGTGGTGCACATCCATACCTGCCTCAACGCACATAACAACATTTTATTCCACAGATGGATGGAAAAAATTAGAGGTAACATTGTCCTATACACAGGCCTTTCCCTGTACCTACAGCTTGAGTTGTGTGAGTAACATACAACTGGGCTAGTCTATTCCTCTCATTGCGGATATCATTTTAAATCTACTCCACTCTTCTACTCTAATGCAATGCAGGGATGATTTTCAATCACTGGACAAAGGAGCTTTCATTTCATGCCATTTGCAGATACTGCCCCAAAATATGAGATAAACCCCCAACTTGCCTTGCCAAAGGCCGAAGGTTCCTAATATTCCATGATTTAAAAAAAAAACCCTCTAATAAAAATATACAAATATGTTTTTCCATGATTAAAATGAAATACTGAACTTCAGTTTCCCAAGCCACAATATATATTCCACAATATATATTGGTAATAGTGCAAGACAATGTTTTATTGCTGTACAGTGGAACCCCCTTTATCTGATCTTATTGGGACTAGGACCAAATCAGATCATCAAAAATTTGGATAATCTGGAGAATGGGCAAAGCCCTAGTCAGTGGGCTTCGGGCTGTCAGACCGCCTGCCTGAGGCCAAGAGTTCCAGTTTGGTTAATACAGAGAGCCGAATAATGGAGGGTCAGCTAAACAGGGTTCTGGAGCAGTTAATATGATTTTGTTTATTTACAAAATGTGAAAACTAAAGATTCTCTGTAAAACCATAAATTCTGTGGGGTTTTTTTCATCTTTCCCAGCAGACAGATTTCTAGGATCCCTGGGTATCAGTCCAAATTCAGAGCAGGAAGAGGTAGCAGCTGCTGGAACACTTCACATATTTTCTGGGACTCATAGTTACTTTAGCACTGAGAAAAATAGGTGGAGACCAAGCCACCTCAAAAGCTTAGTAGTGGGGGCATGGTCATGAGGTCAGTATCTATGGCAGGGGTGGGCAGTAAGTGGCCCACAGGCTGGACGTGGTTCACCAGGGTTACCCGTGGCAGGCTGATGGTGTTTTAGTTGCCTGTGTCTGCAGATACAGCCACTCACAACTCTCGTTGGCTGCAGTTTTCCATTCCCAGCCAATGAGAGATGTGGGAAGCAGTATCCCGGTCTGCGATGCTTCCCACGGCTCCCATTGCCTGGGAATGGGAATTGCGAGTGGCTGTACATGCAGACACGCAAGTAAATAAAGTGCTGGCAGCCTGCCAGGGGGTAACCCTGGCACTCCGCATCCAGTCCACAGGCTGCTTATTGCCCAACTCTGATCTATGGGATCCAGATACCAGTCACTCAAATAAAAAGGCAGGGGAACTGTATTCAGTGTCCTGACTGACAGAAGTGTGGCGCACACGCCGCTCCCCATGCTCTCCTTAGAAGTGATGGGTCTTTGCCATCTTTGACAGTCAGGTGCCCAGTCTACACTGTGTCTTAGGCTATCAGTTGTGAATGCAAGAAAGGAAGATAAATAAAGGCTGTGACTCATGTGAGCAATTTAGAAAAGTTTTATTCTGGCCTGACCTGTCCAGACCCTTCAGCATTAACCTCCCAGCTCCAGACACCACAGGAGATGGCTCTTGTTCTACCTTCCCACTTGTCATGTGCAGATTAGCATTAGGGATGTAAAATCCTGTTTAACCGGTTAACTACTTAAACAGGGATTGCTGGGGGGGGCTGCTCCAATGCAGCTGGGCTGAAGTGCCCCCCCTTCTCGCCCTCCATGGCCAGGCTGAAGCACCCCCTCCCATAGCTGGCCCTGCTGGGCTGTAGAAGCCTCCTGCCCAGCCCCTGACAGTTAACCATAACCGGTAAGCATCACCCGGTAAGGTTAACTGGTTAACCATTCACATCCCTAATCAGAATGCCCCTGCTGTGCCTGCTACAGAAAGAGGGCTTAACCCAAAGCTCACTGCAATCGAGAATTCTTTTCCAGGGGTTTCAATCGCATTTGGATCAGGCCCAAAGCAAAGAAATCCTTGTGGTGCTGTTCTCTGCTGGCAAATCTCTCGCTGCAGAGTCTGACCCCTTCCTCTCAAATATGGTCACCATCCAGGTAACGGCTTGAGCAGACAGTCCTACTCAGGTGAAGTAGGGCAGCCAGAATCCAGCCCCTGGGGAATTGCTTTAGTTTCCAGGCGCTGTCCATACATCTAGCATTTGGCACGAGCCAGAGAATCAGCAAGTTGTTTAAACTCTTTAGCCCTTGTACAAAGTATTTAATTATTTTTCTCTGTCAGTGTCAATATGTTACTGTTACATCAGAGCATATGAGCGCTGTCTGGTGAATAATTGATCCCGAGGGAATTTCTGCGATTCTTGATGGAGCGCCTTAAATCAGGCCGGCTTTCTGGCTGTGGAATCCTGTTGGTTCAAACTATCTTCATGCTGTGCTTCCATGAAGTGAACTAATATTTCTATCAGTGCTCTCTTTCACTGGGCAATGGATCTGGGATGTGTCAGTATTTTGAAGGTATTTAGTTATTTCCCAAACAAAGCAGTGATATTTGAACCAAAATATTTTACTGCTCCTTTCAGTCTCGCTTTCCCAAAGAGGACAAACTTCAGCCAGGCAAAGGAGGACTGGCTGCAGCTTTTTCACTGAAATCAGGGGGCGGGAGCAGGAGAGCTGTCTGCTCATCAGAAAGATCAGAAATTGAACTTTCATTGGGAGCACCCAATTTAAAAACCCAGACCAAGATATTCAAGTGATCAGTGAATCTGGGACTTTCCATATGCTGGTGTCCAGTTTGACACCCCCGCCCCATAAAGAGGCCCAATTCCTGCAAAATCAGGACCCTTTGAGGCATCTCACATTAAGCACCAAAATTACTAGCCACTTTTGAAAGTCTTGGGCAGACTGTGCTGTTCAGTACCTGTTTGCCTCCTGTCCCCATTCTACCCCTAGTGCAGGGCAATGGACATTCATACTATTGAATCACATGTTAGCCTTGAACTGTTTGCCGCATCCACTCACATAATGACTTCAAAGGGATTTGGATCTGCGCTGGAGAGCTGCCATCATCTTCTGCCAGCTTAAGACGTGAGAGCCCAAATCTGGAAACTCAACTTGCGACCAGCAGAGCTGAGCAAACCCACAAAAAACTGCTCTTTAATGTTCATTTGAATAAAGGGGTGGAATTCTCAATGACTATATTTATGCTTCTGAGTGGTCTCCCTTTACATGAATATTCTGCCATACACTTGCAATGGTGAACATGCTTGTAGAAAAAAGCAAATGTTAGATGAGCACCAGAGAATATTCCCTGAAACCAAATTTCTAGCTCAGACTTGGGGCATATGCACTGGAATCATAAAATCTAAGCATTAAACTCATCCAATCAGGGAAGAGGAAAAATACCATGTGGCCTACACAGCTAATCAAAATGAATCAGTGATACTTGAATATTGCTACCTCTAGACCCACAAGCTGGGCCTATGCATCTGTGTTGTGGTGATGATTTCAAAACTGTAACTAACTCTGAAGCAATACCCTTTATAGCACTCACTACATATTTTATGGCATTGCATATGGTAGGAAAAAATGGTAAAATCCAAAACTATAAACAAGAAATACTGAAAAATAGTTACAGCAACTTTCATGGTAACAACTACATGAAACTAGCCCTGATTTAGACCTGATTCAGCAGAATAAGTATGGGTTTGATTTAATGGGACCACTTACATGTCTAAAATTAAGCACACGCTTTATACTTACTGCTATAAAGCAATGGTTCTCAACCAAAGTATATGTACTCCTGGGGATATGTAGCAATATTCCAGGGAGTACATCAACTCATCTAGATATTTGCCTAGTTTGACCTCCCACTACACAAAAAGCACAAACAAAGTCAATACAAACTTAAATTTCATATAGGTAATGACTTATTTATGCTGAGCTAAATATTATATTCTGAAATCCAAGTACAATCTTTATATTCCAATTGCTTTATTTTATAATTACGTGATAAAAAATGAAAAAGTCAGCAATTTGTCAGTCATGATGAGCTTTGACACTTTTGTATTTTTATTTCTGATTTTGTAAGCAAGAAGATTGAGGCGAGACTTGGGGTACACAAGACAAATCAGACTCCTAAAAGGGGGTACAGTAGTCTGGAAAGTTTGCCCTAATCCATTGACTGATATTTGTCTGACTGGCTAGGATACATTTATATTCTGAAGTTAAATTATAGCTAATGATTTAACATAGTGCCATAAGTCATATGTATGACCTTTGTGGTAGAAGAGTATTTTGTAGTACAGACTATTGCAATCAGGGTTCTGCTAGAGTATTGATTTACTTTAAAATGTTCCCCTACACGGAGCCACCTGAAGGAGAAGAGCCTGATTTGTTTCTCTGTTCAAGTAGATATAATCACTGAGAAAAACTTCCTGAAATGTTGTAGACAATAATGAATTTATCCTGCCATTGCACAATAACTGTTCTTCAAAATGTCACAGCACTCTTATTAAATCTAATTTCTCTATGTTTTTTCTTTAGATATCTGACACCTTCTGTCATAGAGCAGGTGGAGGTGCTCAGAAAAACGTCCTTGGCTACAGCATTTACATACACTTGTAACATACACAGTAAACGTTGTGTATGTTACAAGAATGTTCAGAGATAATTATCAGTCCATGCACACATGAAACGAGGAAAAACACACCTACTGTTAAATATTCCACTATCAGCTAAATGCAAGGCTCTCTTCTCTCAATACAGCTTATTTCTGGGTAATTTCATTCTCAGACACAAATTCTACTATGATTTGTATGCTGAGGATTCATAGATCTACCTCTCTGCTCCAGGCCTGTCACCCTCCTGTCCAAACTAAAATCCTGACCTGTCTCTTTGACATCTCCTTGTACATGTCTAGCCGGCAACCCAAGCTCAACATGATTAAAACAGAACTCTCAGTCAGGGCTGGCTTTACCATGAGGCGAACTGAGACGGCCGCCACTAGGACCCAGAGTGTAGAAAATTGTGTCTGCTGCTGAACAAGGCATTTAAAGTTGTTAGTTCTCCTTTACTGGGGTAGGTAGCAGAGCAGGACCATGAGAGGAGTAGAACAGAAAGAAGGCAGAATTGAGACCTTTCAAAGTTTTGACCCAAGCGAGGGGGCATGGGGGTGTCATTTGAGCTCCCCGCCTCAGGTGCCAAAATGTTGTGGGCCAGCCCTGCTCTCAGTCTCCTCCTCCAAGCACTCCCTCCTTTCACAAGTGCTGTGGACAACATCACCATCCTGCCTGCCACTCAGGCCTGGATCTTAGATGTAATCTTTAACTTAGATCTTTCTGCAGGGCCTCACAACCAGGCTATTTCCAAATGTTGCTGATTCTTTCTGAATAACGTTGATAAGATATAGCCTTTCTTAGCCACCCATCCAGTCAAAACTCTCAAAGGGTATGTCTACACTAGCCCCCTAGTTCGAACTAGGGTGGCTAATGTAGGCATTCGAACTTGCAAACGAAGCCCAGGATTTAAATATCCCGGGCTTTATTTTTATGTTCCCGGGCGGGCACCATTTTTAAATGCCCTGTAGTTCAAACTGACTGCCCGCGGCTACACGCGGCAGTCAGAAGTTAATCCGAACTAAGTCCTTCGTTCGGATTAACTGTTACTCCTCCTGCAATGAGGTGTAACAATTAATCCGAACTAAGGACTTAGTTCGGATTAACTTCTGACTGCCGCATGTAGCCGCGGGCAGTCAGTTCGAACTACGGGGCATTTAAAAATGGCACCCACCCGGGAACATGCAAATGAAGCCCGGGATATTTAAATCCCGGGCTTCGTTTGCAAGTTCGAATGCCTACATTAGCCACCCTAGTTTGAACTAGGGGGCTAGCGTAGACATACCCAAACAGGGACTCAGCGTTTTGCATTTCAACCCATGCAACATTCTTCTCCCTGGCCTTGCCAACTGCAATCTTGTCTTCAGAATGGTGTAGTAAAGATAATTTCCATAGCCCGTCACTTTGTGCATCTAGACTACATTCCTCTTTCGAAAGAGGAGGGCAACTGAGGGAAATCAAAAATGCAAATGAAGCGCTGATTTATAAATCTTGCACTTCATTTGCATAATCTCATCCGATCGCTTTTTTGGAAGAGATTTTTTTTTAAAGCAGTTAAGACAGGGGAAAAAAATCCCTCTTTTTCGAAAGAACCCTCAGTCCTGAAAAAAATGAGGTTTGCAGGGTTCTTTCGAAAAAGGTTTTTTTTTTTCAAAAGAACCCCATGTAGAGTGCTTTTAAAAAAAAAAAAATCTCTTCTGAAAAAGCAATCGAATGAGATTATGCAAATGAAGCGCAAGATTTGTAAATCAGCACTTTATTTGCATGTTTTATTTCCGTCATTTTCATTCCTCTTTCAAAAGAGGAATGTAATCCAAATGCATGGTTTGATTGTGTCACCTCTCTCTTTGCATCCCTCACTTGGTTCCCCTCTCTGTCCCATCAGACATATGATCCTTGTCTTTACCCTACTATCAAGGCCTTTCATAGTTAATCCCCATCACCCTCCCTCCATCAGCTTTCATTCTTTGTCAAGATGACTCTCATCTCCCATCAACCCCTGGTGCCATCTTCAATCATCTACTTGCTAAGTTTTCAAACAGGCATCTTTGTGCTTTCTCCCTCACTGTTCTTCATACTTGGGATGTGTTCTCCATAAATATTCACTAAGATGCCTCATAATCTTCCTTCAACTCCTTCCCCAAAACTCTCCTTTTATGTGATCCCTACAAAAAACTTGACAAGAGTCAGGCCACTGTGGAACTCCTTGCCAGAGGAGGTTGTGAAAACCAGGATTTTAACAGGGTTCAAAAAAGAGCTAGATAAATTCATGGAGGTTAGGTCCATCAATGGCACTTAGCCAGGATGAGTAGGAATGGTGTCCCTAGCCTCTGTTTGTCAGAGGCTGGGAATGGATGACAGGACAGGGATCACTTGATGAGTCCCTATTCTGTTCATTCCCTCTGGGACATCTGGCATTGGCCACTGTCAGCAGACAGGATACCGGGCTAGACAGACCCTTGATCTGACCTAGTAAGGCCTTTCTTATATTCTTACATGTTCAGTGACCCCTGCCTATCACCAGTATAGTCTCTCATCATTGCTACATACTTCTCATCTGTCTGTCTGCACCTGCCATCTCTTGTTTTAGGCTTAGATCAAGGATTAAGCAGCAATTACAAAATGAATTCCTGTTTTAGACCTACTTTTATGAAAGTTCCACTTCGGGGAGGGGAATTCTGAAGGGACAGCTTTCTCCTTCTTCTGAATTATTTTCATTTTAACCAATGTATAAATGGTGGCCTACATTTTAAAAGTTGGAAAACTAAAGTTAGGTGCATAAATCCATATGTAAACCCCTCAGTCAGCAGCCTCGTTTTCAGAAGGACCCAGCAGCTGCTGCTGAAGTCCCATTTGCTGGGGAATCTCGGCACCAGTGTTCTGTATAAGCCGAGTGCTTGCCTGACCTTTCAGGAGAGATTAGCCAATTAGCAGAATGCCCACAGCCAGTAGCATGTGTTTCTGCAGGTGGTGCACATCTTTACATCTCAGTGCACGTAACAAAATTTATTCCACGTATAGATGGAAAAATGTTGCTCAGCACCAGTGATAATCAAATAATTTATTGCCATGTCTTAATATGGATGCAGCAGCCCAGCTTTATTTACTCAGCTTAGAAAGTCACACTTTTTTATTGTTAATATTTTGCACTTCTCTAGCGCCATCCAATGGAGGGTCTCCCTGTGCTGTTTGTATATTCATTGGTAAACAAACCCACACACCACAGTTGGGACTCTTTTGCAGTTGGTAGACAAGTGCCCACTAAGCTAAGGATGAGACCTCTAAACTCATTCCATCTGGGATCTGAGCCAGGTTTGGAACTCAAACCTGACAAGGAAAGGAAATTGACCTTTGCTGCATGTGCCAGCTCCAGCCCTCAGGTTCCTTAGAGCACTAAGATTCATGCATTCAAATTATGTAGCATCTCTCTGAAAATAGGCCTTTTTTGCGCTGGCTACTGCCCCGCTGTAAATAACAGAGGTCTCTGAGCAGTGAAAATCAGCAATGGGCAGGGGGTGAAAGAGAAAACCCTTCCCCAGGGAAAAGGCTCAATTGTAAGGACTGTGTGGGTGCAGGGGGATGAGTTACTTACACTAAAATTGGCTAGCCTTTTCCAGAGCTAACTTTAGACTCCATTCATTTTTCTCCAGTTCTATATTTAAAGCTGTAATTACTGAGAATAAAAGGAAAAACTCAGTCTCCTGGGATCAGGTTCACTCTGCAGACAAGCCCAGTACCTCACCCTTCTGTATTCTCCCCCAGAACATCAGGCAATTTTTATCTCAGTCGACTTCTCCTGCTCTAAATCTCTCTGACATTTACATTACAGGGGACGACACAGAAAAGGGGCTACTAGAGAGACCCAGGGATGCAAATAAACTTATGTTTAATAGCTGTCATTCTAAAGGATCCCCCAAATACTTTTGGAAATCTGACATGTGACCAATACTTGGGGTTTCCTTCCCCATTAAAATTCAGCCAGCTCTAGGGTGAATGAAGTTGTTACAGCAAGATAGTGCCAGTTAGGACAGGAAATTAAAACATTAGAAATTCTGTTTTTCATTCCTTCTTTCCTGCCCCCTTTCACCCCACCCCATAGTTTCCTTGCTTTGAAGTTGATCTGGGCTATTATTTCCAGAATTCAGGAAGTGTCAAGTAAAGTCTGAAGTTTCAGCGTATAAATGATGATTATTCTATTTCCCTACCCTGTGGTATGCCACTTCCTATCCTCAGCAAGGTGACAAGGAACAGACGAGCAGATCCTGCATTCAGAGCTTTATGGCAGGTACATTTTCACTGCATTTCAGTCATTTTAACTCTAGCATTAAGTTCCTTGAGTGGGTGACCAACTTATTAGCATTCCCCTGCTGCACCAAATGATTCACTGCGTGGAGAAGTTTCTCCTGCCGAAAATAAAACACAAGTTGAAGACTGTTATGGACATTTGGTGTTATGCTCCTAGCAGTGACTTAATGAAAAGCCAAATTCCCTCTTCACTGACACTGTGAATCAGGAATGACTGGAGTTAGTGTAAATAAAAGGAGGAATTGGGCCTTACAATTCAGGGAACACCTGGCTGGAGAAATCTAGTGGTTACATACCATCTGCAGATGGTGTCCCTCATGCTTTCTCCCTGATTCTCAAGTCTACACCTGAACTTAGCTGTTTTGCAGTTTCATTTCATTGACATCATAATGAAATACCTCTCACAAAAGAATCCTCAGCTACTACCCAATCCTCTCTCCCATGCTTTGAAATGAAGGCTAAAAAATCCAGGCCTGTTTATGGAAAGCTGAACTATGACAATTTTCTTGTGCTCTAGGTGCCATGGACCCAGTGTAGATAAGGCCACAGAGCATTCCCAGAAGGGAAACTGAATTTTCATAGGGGAAAAAAGTAAAAAACAAAAACCAGAAAAAAAAGTCGGTAAAAATCTTCGAGGGGGGATGAAGCACTTTTAGGTTGAGTCTTTGATCCAAAGACAATTACAGACCCACTGAAAGTTAACAGATGTGCCAAGCATTTGTAAGGTGCTTATTTGCGTAACTTATTTCGAGTTAATTTTGAAATAGCTTATTTCAAAATTTGGTGCTGTCTACTCAGTGCCAAATTTCGAGATAGAGCACTATTCCGAAATGTCTCTTAATCCTCAAGGAACAAAGTGTACAGGGATGTCAGAATAGCATCCCCATTCTTTCAAAAGCTATTTCAAAATAATGAGTGTGCTGTCAAGACGCAGAATAGCTATTTCAGGATACTGGAAGTGTCCTGAAATAGTGCCACTGTCTAGATGTACCCATACAGATTCAAAGGAGAGGGCAATTAATCCTGTTTATGTTGAAGAGACAGTGACAAGTAACGAAAGGACCAGGCAAGGCACATGGCAGGTCACAGCTCAACTGTGAGGGCTGAGCGGTTCCCCTGGTTGCAAACGTAGAGAACAGAACATTGGTTTTGCTGCCTGTGTATGGTGGAGACAGAAAGAGACCAGGAGGCCTGGAGAAGCAATTCTGGGCAGAGACAGGGTTTCTTGAGCACAGAGGTCACTATGGGGGTACATTTAAGGTTTTCTAAGCAAGGATTTCTGCAGCTGTTTGTTTCTACTGTGTTCAGGGAAACAGGACTTTGCAGCCACATTTTTGTCATTTTACAAATCACACCCAAGAATAAACCTGACTCATATCTTCAATTTCACCTCCCAGTGGAAACATTTCTTTAGGACCTCGAACACTGACTTTCTAAATGGGGCAACCCCCCTTCTATTTATCCCTTGGCAGGATGCTACTGATAAACACTAGGCATCACATGGAAGCAAACAGCCAGGTACTTCTGACCCGAGATGTAAGAATCTTCAATTTATTACAATTCATTTTGATATCATTTAAACATTTCTTCTCATTTAAAAGAAAGCACTATATGTATCACATCAGGAATTCCGCATGCAGTGCAAATGGCAAAACCAAAGGGGTTGCATAGGTAAATATGCCAGGACTGGATGCGACGTTCCAGTTCTGCAACACCAGTGCTTAACGTTAAGCAGTTGAGGAATGAGAGTTCAGTGAGAATTCTTGTATTTAAAGATAAGTCTTTGCAGAATCAAGGTCTTCAATTATTATTTTTTAAACCAGCCATGAACCTTTCTCTTTCCTTTGGTCTCTCACCATTGGCTCTTGAGCAGAGTAGGCAGTCATGGGAAATAAGGCAAAGTCCTCCCAATAATTGATTTAAAGTTAGGAAACATAGGGTAGGAATAAACAGTTTTCACAGTGAAGAAAGGTAAATAGCAGAATAGCAGAGTCCCCCCAAAAGTCTGTGCTGGGACCTGTGCTGGTCAATATATTAATAAATGATCTGAAAAAAAGAGGTTAACAGTGAAGTGGCAAAGTCTGCAGACAATACAAAAATATGCAAAATAGTTAAGCCCAATGCAGGGGCGGACCGTGACTATAGGCCGACTCAGCCGTCGCCTAGGGCACTGCCTTCAACGGGGCATCCGATGATGACATCATGGGGCGCCCAATGATGACATCACTCCATTGATGTCCGTGCAGGCATGGGCGCCAATCGCGCATTCTGCCTGGGGTGCCAGTTGCTGCAGCCCGCCTCGGGCCGCTCCTGGCCCAGTGCAGATTGTGGTGAGTTACAAAGAGATCTCACAACATCGAGTGACTAGACAACAAACTGGCAGATGAACTTCAATGTTGATACAAGCAAAAGAATGCAAATAGAAAACATAATCACAACCATACATATAGAATGATGGGGTCTAAAATAGCTGTTACCACTCAAGAAAGATCATGGAGTTATTGTGGATAGGTCTCTGAACATATCACTGCACAATGTACAGCAGCAGTCAAAACATTAACAGAATGCTAGGAGTCATTTAAAAAAGAGATAGAGAACACAGAAAATATCATAATGGCACTATATAAATCCATGGTGTGCCCATACCTGGAATGCCGCATGCAGATCTGGCCACCCCATCTCAAAAATGATTTATTGCAATTAGAAAAGGTGCAGCGAATGGCAACAAACATAATCTGGGATATGGAATAGCTCCCATATGAAGAGGTATTAAAAAGACTGGGATTGTTTAGCTTAGAAAGGAGACAACTAAGGGGGGGGATGTGATAAAGTAAATAAAGGAACAATGTGGAGAAAGTAAAGAAGGAAGTGTTATTTACCCCTTCACATAATATAAGAAGCAGGGGTCACCCAATAAAATTAGGCAGCAGGTTTAAAAGAAACATTGGGAAGAACTTCTTCACACAGTGCGCTGTCAGCCTGTGAAACTCCTCTCTGGGGAATGTTGTGTGGGTTCAAAACCGAATTAGAGACATTCATGGAGGATAGGTCCATCAAAGGTTATAAGCCAAGATGGTGAGGGATACAACCATCTACTCTAGGTGTCTCCAAGACTCTGATTAGCAGATCCTGGGACTGGACAACAGGGGATGGAACTTGTATGTTCTCTTCATTCCCTCTGAGGCAGACAGGGTTCTGGATTAGATGGACCGTTGATCTGACCCAGTGTGGCCGTTCTTATGTACCCCCTGCCAATCTGCTTTTATTTCATTCGTCATTTTCAGTCCTATGGCAAGAAAATGATAGCAGCATGGAAACCCAGATATGAAGACATCATAAAATAATCACAAATCATTCATGACAAAGAAGGGAGGGAGACAAGGGAAGGGCTTTTAAGAGGGGCCTAAGAAGTAGACAACCAGGAGAGCCAAGAGCAGAGAAAGAAGTGGGAGGCTGGCACTGGGCATGGTACTATGGCTGATTGTGGCATCTTTGGATGCATAGACTTTTCGGTTCTTGAGAGGCTGTGGTGGTCGAAAGTTGTCGGTCATTTTCACTGGAGATGTGCCATTGGCCCGGAAGAGAAGTGTGTTGACAAATGCATTCAGCTACAAATGTGGAGACAGAGAGAGATTTCAAGCCATTTAATTATGCTCAGTCAAAATACTTTTCAAGCAACTGATTCAACAAAGATTTTAAGCACACGCTTATGTTTCAATACGCATTTAAGTACTTTCTTGAACAGGGATGGACTGAAACACATATTTCAGTTAAATATGAGTCAACAATATGACACTGTTAAAAAAAAAAGCATCATTCTGGGATGTATTATCAGGAGTATTGTAAAGAAGACCCAAGAAGTCATTCTTCTGTTCCACTCTGCACTGATTAGGCCTTAACTAGAATATTGAGTCCAGTTCTGGGTGCCACATTTCAGGAAGGTTGTGGACAAATTGGAAAATATCCAGAGAAAAGCAATGAAAATGATTAAAGGTCCAGAAAAAATTACCTCTGAGGGAAGACTGAATGAATTGGGTTTGTTTAGTTAGAAAAGAAAAGACTAAGAGGGACCATAATGGCAGCTTTAAGTACCTAAAAGGGTGTTACAAGGAGGGAAGAAAAAGTATTCTCCTTAGCCTCTGAGGATAGGACAAGAAGTATTGGGCTTAAATTTAGAAAGAGATTTAGGTTGGAGATTAGGAAAAACTTCCTAATTGTCAGGGTGGTTAAACACTGGAATAAATTGCCTAGGGAGGTTGCGGAATCTCCGTTTCTGGGGATATTTAAGAGCAGGTTAAACAAACATCTGCCAGGGATGATCCAGATGGTGCTTGGTCCTGCCATGAGAGCAGGGGACTGTACTTGCTGATTTCTCAAGATCCCTTCCAGTTCTAATATTCTAAGATTCAGGTTAAGCACATGCTTATTGACTTTGCTAACCTGGAGCCCGGACAGACATAGAAATCCACCCCAGCATTTCCCTGTAACTCAGGGTTGCTCGCTCTTGGACAAGACTCTTGATGCCAGCATTTTCTTAAAAACTCACCTCCTGGAGTCAAGGGATCCCAGGAGAAACACCACTTACAGTTTAAAAAAAAGTTTAAATCTCGTCCTCACAGCTATGGAGAAACCCTTGAAGACAGGACTCGGGAGAACCCAGCAGCTTAGAAACCAGAAGACCATTACAATGAACCCAAGATTATTATTTAAAAAAAAGTCTCATGAATTTTAAGCTAATCTCTTAATTTTTAGGCCTAATGGATGGCTTTGGAATGCGCAAAGGCTGCTTGTGGGAAGCTTGGTTTGCAGAGCAGAACTGATCTGGGAAAGACTTTCCATCAGTCAGTCTGTTCCTCTTAGGCTATGTCTAGAATACAAAGATAAATCAGAAAAAGAAATGCAATTTGCAATATGCAAATTGTGTATCTTTTTCTGATTTACTTCTGAAAGAGGCTTTTCCAAAATTTGGCACTTCTATATGGGGTCAAATTTCAGGGAAAAAAACCCTCTTTCGGAACAACCCTTCTTCCTCGTAAAACAAGGTTTACAAGGATGCCGACAAAATGCGTCCACTTTTCCAACATTTTTTTCAGAAAAGCGGATGCATTCCTTGGATGTGGAGGTATCCCCGGAAAAGCTCTGCAGTCTAGATGTACCCTTAGAAGCAGGAAAAGGAAGTAGCATGCAAACTTAGGGTACAGCTGCCCATACAACTTTTGCCCAAGGACTGTACGAGGGACATGTCAGTGCACATGGAGCACAGCTGACTGAACTATTTGTTCTGAACAACCTATGCAGCAAACAGCTCACATTTGGGAACTGCTGGTGACCAGATCCCCAAATTCATCAGCAGGGCTTTGTGGGAAGGGGAGGTTGCAAGGATGTTTCTGGAGAGAGTCCGGGGATGGAGAGCAGATTTTCTGTTGCTTTGATTTGCTGTTTGGCTTAGTTAATTTGTTCCTATTGCAGGCTGCTGCTGGCAGGCTGTGCACAATATCGGTCTATGATTTTTTTAATGTTGCCGAGTGGTCATGATTGATTAAGCTGCTAGAAAACTAGTTAGTTGTCAGGGCCCCTAGAGCTTCCTACGCAAGTGATTTATTATTTTTTCAATCTAAAGAAATAAGAAGAAAAGTGGTAACTTAAGTCACATGATGTGGCAATCACCCCATCAAGAAGGAACATGCACATAAAACAGCACTAGCGAAAATGACATGGAACGTCCAGAAGTAGAAACAGAGCTTCCTGTCCACAGGGCTGGACTGCTTGGGGCAGCTACCCCAGGTCCCGCACTGTGGGGGGCCCTGCAGCAGCCTCCTATGGATGGGATGATCCCCCATTTTGATGTTAGCTACGGGGGCCAGGGCAGGCTGTGGAATTACCTTGGAGGGAAGCTTGAGCTGGAAGCAGAGGTCAGGCCTCCTGCACTCATCATGGCAGCAGGAGCTGTGGGAAGTGGAGCAACCCGGCACCTTGCTCTGCTTTATCACGGCAGTGGGAAGCAGAGTGCCCTGTCCCCCCCCCCCCACCCCCCCACTACCCACTTCACTCCCCTGAACAATGCAGGACTCTGGCGGTGTGACTAAACTACACCCCTCTGTTGGCAGAGGGATGTAAATTAGATGTATCGAAAGTGCAAATGAAGCCGGGATTTAAATATCCTGTGCTTCATTTGCATAATGGCGGCTGCTGCTTTTTTTCGAAACGGGGCTTTTCGAAAAAAACAGCAGTTTAGATGGGGCATTTTCGACAGATCCTGTACTCCAGGATCTTTCAAAACGGGGCATTTCTGTCGAAAAGGCCCTGTCTAAACTGCCAGTTTTTTTCGAAAAGCCCTGTTTCGAAAAAAAGCAGCGGCCGCCATTATGCAAATGAAGCACAGGATATTTAAATCCCAGCTTCATTTGCACTTTCGATACATCTAATTTACATCCCTCTGCCAACAGAGGGGTGTATTTTAGATGTGGCCTGGGGAGTGGAGGGGAGCAGGCTGGGGCCAGGGCACTCCACTTCCGCGGCGAAGCAGTGCAGCCCAGCTGGGAGATGGCAGTGGAGCGGAGCAGGCTGCTGGGTTGCTCCGCTTCCCAATGCTCCTGCTACCATGGTGAGTGCACGAGGTCAACCCAGACATCCTTGAGCCACATTTCTCAGGGGAAGGGGCTTCAGGGAATGGGTGCAATGGGGCAGAGCAGCTGCAGGAAGAGACAGGGCAGGGGTAGAAGTGTGAGCGGAACATACTACTTCTTCTGTGGAGACCACACACACACTGTCTGCTTGGAACCCTGGCAACTGCCCAGTCCCCACTGACGAACAAACACTGTGGATCTATTAACAGCAGCTTGGACACCACCAGGCTCTTGTTTACAGACAGTCCCACCACAGGGAGATGGACTCCCCACTGTTTGCCCAGATCTGACACACGGAACAGTGCAGACTATTGTCCCCAGGAGGAGATACCCCAGAGCAGTACTGCAATGCCCATGTTGTTTGGATGTAGACTGTTCCTCTTCAGAGCACATGTACTTCAAATTGCTATTTGTGCCCATCTGGAGAGGGTGTCATCAAGGGTACCATGATGCCCAGAAGGGTGGAGCATCAAGCAGCAGGGATGGAGCTGGGAGCAGTCAGCTCTCCACGCCACCTGGAACACAACATGCCACTCGCAGCCTTTAGAGCCACATGGCGCGCACTGCACTCCAGCGGAGATTCAAAGGGCCCAGGGCTCCACTCACCACCATTGCCACAGTAGCAGTGTCCATGAGCCCTGGGCCCCTTTGAATTTCCAGCCCCTGGGGCAACTGCTCCCCTTGCCCCCACTGATGGCAGGCCTGGGTGTCAGCCAGTCCGGCACTTGCAGGGGGCAGATACATGCAGCATTTCAGTGGGCACAGATGAACCTGAGCAGATCTGCTCCCTGAGCTGCTGTCTGGGAGCTGGGCTCTGGAAGGAACTCTGCCTACCAGAGACCCTCTGTGGGGTTCACCAGAGAAGTAGTTAGAGTAGGGCTATGCGGTAGCATTACCTGAGACTGGCTGATAGCGATGGGCTCCTCAAAGACCGTCCAGACGACAGCCTCCGCGCAGTCAGGGGTGGTCAGGGAGCCCTGATAGCGGTAGTATTTGGACAGATGGGCCACGCTGGGAAGAAGGTTGTTCAAGCAAAATGTGGATGCTAAGTCTACAAAATCCCCTTTAAGAGAAGGAGAGAGCGAACAGCCAGCATCATCAAAACCATCCGGGGGCATGAACAATTTAAAGAGCTACATTTCTGAAGCAGCCAGGGGCCATCATCAACCCCACCTCACACCCTTTGCCACCCCGGCTGCCCTTAGACTGTCAGATCTTGGCTCTGATTGGCAGTCTCACAAATCAGCCAAACAGGTCACCATGTGAGCTCATGGCAGGAGGGTGTCAGGCGTGGTGGACTTGCTTTGCTCCTCCCCTAGTATAGAATGAGAACCCAACATGGCGGCAGCAGGTTCACACAGCCCCTGAGGTACAGACTTTCCACACCATACATGGGCCCCAGAAAGCCCAGCACCACTAATTCTCAAAAGGAGCTGGGCACAGCAGCGCATCCTTGCATTCGAGTGACAATGGGCGGGCCTTGTAGATTGATGGCAGTAACATGTTTGTGTCCACATTGTGTTAGCCCACTGGGAACTACCCAGTTATGCTGTAGCATGGAAATGAGACAAAGGGCCTTGAAACCAATGACTGGTGCCCCTGCACAGCTCCTTCCTTCCTGCTTCTGGGTTCCTCTCATTCTCTATTCTGCCTGCCCTGGAGTGGAGAGGACAGAGGAGCAGAGGACTCACCTGCATGGGAAATGTTCTTCAGGCCAGCTACAATGGTGTTGTAATTGGAGTTATCAGCATGAGACACCTGCAAGCATTACAGGGGGAGAATGAACGACCAGCCACAGGCAGATCTCGAGGATTCTATTTACGAGATGCATCTAAATCATTCCAGACAAAAACTGAGAGGGTTTGCAGCTCTCATGGAGAGTAGTGGGTGTCTGGACATCCATGCCTGCGCTGCGCTTTTCCGCTTTTGACAATGAGGGTGATTTCTATTTTTAGAGCACCTGCTAATCTCAAAGGATTCAAAGTGCTTACAAACAAACATATGACCTATACAACTGGCTCACGTCCATCTACACTGAACACACAGCCACCTGTGAGGCGTACACAGTCATAGCTCCACAACACACATCAACTCTACCCAGCAGGGAATCATCTGTTCTACAGATGTTAATGTCAATCTGGGGTGGAAATTTGGCCAAGGCAGCGGGGGTTAACTCCCCATCTCTTATGAAATATGCTGTGGGATCTTTAATGACATTTCCCTTATTAGGAGGCTTTAAAACATTCTTTACACGCCTTGTTGTAGATTTCACTTCTGCTTCCTAAGCCATGCCTACACAGAGCTGCTGTTCTGCAAGGGGAAGCAGCACCCTAGAAAGCTGGGGTGTCAGCATCAGTTCTTAAACGGTGTGTCAGGCTGCCAGTTCAAAACTGTCCTCACCAAGAGCAGAATGTGGGGTGTATTTTTAAATCTCCAAGATTTGGTTTGCTTGAGTGACAGCTCCCCTTCAACGTAGAAGGATTTTGTCTTCTGTGCCCTGGTACACCTAGACATTTGCTGGGCTCCATTCAGCTGTCACTGAATGGGGGAACACTCCCGCCACCAGCCATTGCAGACAAAACTAGAGGAAGGCTATGATAGGATAAGGATTCCAATTCTGATCACAAGACAAAACCAATTGCAGGTTGCTAAGTTATAAACTCCTCTTTGGGGTAGGCAAGATCACTGATTTTGTCTTGTGAATAGATGTCTAGGTAGAACGACCCCTTTCCCCTCTCCCTCCCGTAGACATGATGCTCCCATCCTGTCACACTGCTTGTATAATTGGTGGATAACTGGGGTGTGTTATAGACCACTAGGATCCAATTTGGATATGGATAGAGATCTCTTTAACATTTTTAATGAAGTAAATACTCATGGAAACTGCGTAATCATGGGAGATTTCAACTTTCCAGATATAGACTGGAGAACAAGTGCTAGTAATAATAATAGGGCTCAGATTTTCCTAGATGTGATAGCTGATGAATTCCTTCATCAAGTAGTTGCTGAACCAACAAGGGGGGATTCTATTTTAGATTTGGTTTTGGTGAGTAGCGAGGACCTCATAGATGAAATGGTTGTAGAGGACAACCTTGGCTCAAGTGATCATGAGCTAATTCAGTTCAAATTAAATGGAAGGATAAACAAAAATAAATCTGAGACTAGGGTTTTTTATTTCAAAAGGGCTAACTTTAATAAATTAAGGAAATTAGTTAGGGAAATTGATTGGACTAAAGAAATTATGGATCTTGAGGTGGAGGAGGCCTGGGATTATTTTAAGCTAAAGTTGCAGAAGCTGTCAGAAGCCTGTATTCCAAGAAAAGGGAAAAAATTTATAGGCAAGTGTGTTAGACCAAGCTGGATGAGCAAGCATCTCAGAGAGGTGATTAAGAAAAAGCAGAAAGCATACAAGGAGTGGAAGATGGGAGGGATCAGTAAAGAAAGCTACCTTATTGAGGTTAGAGCATGTAGGGACAAAGTGAGAGAGGCTAAAAGTCAGGTAGAGCTGGACCTTGCAAAGGGAATTAAAACCAATAGTAAAAGGTTTTATAGCCATATAAATAGGAAAAAAACAAAAAAAGAAGAAGTAGGACCGCTAATTACTAAGGATGGAGTGGAGGTTAAGGATAATCTAGGAATGGCCCAATATCTAAACAAATACTTTGCTTCAGTCTTTAATGAGGCTAATGAAGAGCTTAGGGATAATGGTAACATAACAAAAGGGACTAAGGATATGGAGGTAGATATTACCATATCCGAGGTAAAAGCCAAACTTGAACAACTTAATGGGAGTAAACTGGGGGGCCCAGATAATCTTCATCCAATAATATTAAAGGAACTGGCACATGAAATTGCAAGTCCATTAGCAAAAATTTTTAATAAATCTCTAAACTCAGGGGTTGTACCATTTGATTGGAGAATTGCTAATATAGATCCTATTTAAGAAAGGGAAAAAAAGCGACCTGGGTAACTATAGGCCTGTTAGTTTGACATCTGTAGTATGCAAGATCTTGGAAAAAATTTTGAAGGAGAAAGTAGTTAGAGACATTGAGGCTAATGGCAATTGGGACAAATTATAACATGGTTTTACAAAAGGTAGATCGTGCCAAACCAACCTGATCTCCTTTTTTGAGAAGATAACAGATTTTTTAGATAAAGGAAATGCAGTCGATCTAATCTACCTCGACTTTAGTAAGGCATTTGATACAGTACCACATGGGGAATTATTGGTTAAATTGGAAAAGATAGGGATTAATATGAAAGTTGAGAGGTGGATAAGCAACTGGTTAAAGGGGAGACTACAGCGGGTCATACTGAAAGGTGAACTGTCAGGTTGGAGGAAGGTTACTAGCGGAGTTCCTCAGGGATCAGTTTTGTGGCCAATTTTATTTAATCTTTTTATTGCTGACCTTGGCACCAAAAGTGGAAGTGTCCTGATAAAATTTGCGGATGACACAAAGCTCGGAGGTATTGCCAATTCAGAAAAGGATCAGGATATCATACAGGAAGATCTGGATGACCTTGTAAATTGGAGTGACAGCAATAGGATGAAATTTAATAAGGTTATGCATTTAGGGATTAATAACAAGAATTTTAGTTATAAGCTGGGGTCACATCAGTTGGAAGTAACGGAGGAAGAGAAGGACCTCGGAGTCCTGGTTGATTATAGGATGACTATGAGCCGCCATTGTGACATGGCCGTGAAAAAGGCTAATACGGTCTTGCGATGTATTAGGCGAGGTATTTCCAGTAGGGATAAGGAGGTGTTAGTGCCATTATACAAGGCATTGGTGAGACCCCATTTGGAATACTGTGTGCAGTTCTGGTCTCCCATGTTTAAGAAGGATGAATTCAAATTGGAACAGGTACAAAGAAGGGCCACTAGGATGATCCGAGGAATGGAAAACCTGTCTTATGAAGGGAGACTCAAGGAGCTTGGCTTCTTTACCTTAACCAAAAGAGGGCTGAGGGGGGACATGATTGCTCTCTTTAAATATATTAGAGGGATAAATACCAGGGAGGGAGATGAATTATTTAAGCTTAATACCAATGTGGACACAAGAACAAATGGATATAAGCTGGCTAGTAGGAAGTTTAGACTTGAGATTAGATGAAGGTTTCTAACCATTAGAGGAGTGAGGTTCTGGAACGGCCTTCCAAGGGAAGTAGTGGGGGCAAAAGATCTATCTGGCTTCAAGATTAAACTAGATGGGTTTATGAAGGGGATGGTTTGATGAGATAACATGATCTTGGCAACTAATTGACCTTTCACTATCAGTGGTAAATAGGTCAATGGAGGGATGATAGGAGTTACTATAGAGAACTTTCTGGGTGTCTGGCTGGTGAGTCTTGCCCACATGCTCAGGGTTTAGCTGATCGCCATATTTGGGGTCGGGAAGGAATTTTCCTCCAGGGTAGATTGGCAGAGGCCCTGGAGGTTTTTTGCCTTCCTCTGTAGCATGGGGCACAGATCACAGCTGGAGGATTCTCTGCATCTTGGGGTCTTCAAACTATTTGAAAGCTTCAATATCTGAGATATAGGTGAGAGGATTATTCTAGGAGTGGGTGGGTGAGATTCTGTGGCCTGCATTGTGCAGGGGGTCAGACTAGATGATCATAATGGTCCCTTCTGACCTTAAAGTCTATGAGTCTATGAGTCTATGGATTAAGCATAAGCATCTTGGTGAGATGTCAAGCTGGTTTTCAGCTCATCAGTCCTCAAGGGGGTCACAGATACCAGCAGAGAGGCACAAGGGGAGTGGTAGGGGAGTGGTAGGGGGAGTGGTAGGGGAGCAAAACACTTCTCTTCCTATGCACCCACTGTACAGCCAAATGCTGAGGGCTCAGAAAGCATCCAAGAAGACTGAGAGGCCTCCTAGTTATAGCACAGGCCTACAAGTCAATGGATGTGGACTCTATTTCTATTTTGTTACCTCTGATTCACTAGATGACCTTGGGCAAACAACATTGCTGCTCAATGCTTCAGTTTCTCTGCCTATAAACTAGGAATAATCATCCCCTTTTATCGCTATTGATCCAAAGCACTTTGAGAAGGTTTATGATTATTTTAAAAAGAGTTTTTCCCATGAGTTATCGTCTCCCTTTGGAGAAAACAGAGACAGCTTTCTAAATGCAGTCACTGTACATGAATACTTGCTATCCTTCCCTTGTGTCTCCCACAGACACTCCTACCTCCAAAGAAATGGCACTGTGCTACTATAAAACCCAAACAGCTCTGCTGCCACGTCAGTGTTTTGAAGTTGAAGTTTCCCAGAACCCTTAAGCCATTGCGTGTGACTGTCTTTCATAAGCAGCATAATGGACAGTCAGGAAAACTATTTTAAATGGTATTTGCAGGTGTTTGGCACCCCAGCTGCTAACACCATTGTTGGGAGGGGGATATCATGTAACTGATTGAAACAATTCTGATCAAAGCCCTCACTATTCACCTATACTTTGTTAACAATGTGACCTCAACGCCAACCATCCTGGCTTTGTACAGTTCATATCCAGGTGAACAGGTGAAGAAAGCACAGCCCCACCTCCAACGATAGTCTCGCAAGCCTATGAACTCGCAGCTAAGCTACCACCACCCAGCGACTTAACTTCTATTTTTAATCTTTCAATAGTATCCTTTCAGGGTTACAAAATGGTTTGGCAGAGAAAGCAATGTCACTGGTGGGTGATCTCAGTTACAGCACATGTGGCAAGGTAGAAGGTTTGTCTTCTGTGCCCTGCACCTGTACATTTCTAGACATTTGTGGGGCTCCATTCAGCTGCAGAAGAGACACCCATGCTGTGCTCTCTTTGGGAAATTTCAGTTTTGTTCTTGCATTTTTGCTTCCCCTTAATCATAAATCACAAGGACGTTAGACTACAAGGGTGTGTCTGGAAAACATAACTTGGATAATTATGGACCAAAACTTGCAATGCTCCTCTAGACTTTGAGTGCTTTATTGAGTCTCATCTGAAGAAGCGGGCTGTCCCACGAAAGCTCATGATACTATATATTTTTGTGAGTCTCTAAGGGTACGTCTAGACTACTTCCCTTTTTCAGAAAAGGGATATAAATTAGACTTATTAAAATTGCTAATGAAGTGGGGATTTAAATATCCTGCACTGCGTTAGCATAAAAATGGCCACCGGTTTTTTTTGGCATGGAATTTTGTCGGATAAAAGCGGCAGTCTAGAGGCTGATCTTTTGAAAAATAAAGCTTTTTTCAAAACATCCCTTATCCCTTGTGAAATAAGGTTTACAGGATCTTTTGAAAAAGGCTTTATTTTTCGAAAGATCAGCCTCTAGACTGCTGCTTTTCTCCGACAAAACTCCATGCCAAAAAAAAGCGGTGGCCATTTTTATGCTAATGAAGCATGGGATGTTTAAATCCCCGCTTCGTTAGCAATTTCAATGTGCCTAATCTGCATCTCTCTGTCGGCAGAGAGATGCAGTCTAGACACACCCTAAGGTACCACAGGACTACTCATTGTTTTAAAGTTACAGACTAACCCACCTACCCCTCGAGACTTATTGGGCTGAGGCAGAAAAGGCTAAGTATGTCCTCTTCACATTCTCGAAGGAAATGATCCATATGGTCCCTCTCATACTGTGACGTCATCTGATCCCTCTCTATATATTCAAGCCCATTTTTCACTCTTGGGCAGGTCACACTGCAGCAAAAAGAGTGGGTGGTTCTTAGGAGTTGCAGTGACATGCAGAAGGTGAATGTCTTCCAAAATGAAAATTTGTGACTTGCCACACGACAAGTGGCCTGAGAGCCATGGGGCAGCTCTCAGGACAGAACAGCTTTTACACAAAATGAAAACTTCGCTGCATTCTAGGCAGCTTCCATGAATTCAGCCATGGTAAAAAACACATTTGTTCATTTGCTTTTATAAAAGCAGTGAACCCTCTTGACCGCCTGAAGGTGCCACATTCACCTTAGTTGCAGTTCAGCCCAGTGGTGATTTCTATTGCGTTCAGAGGGTTTATGTTTATCCATTATTTTTCTGTTGGGATAGATTTCAAACATTTCCCTGCTGCATTCCACTAGAAGCAGCAAGTGTAGAGGTGCAGCAGTTACATAGTGAATTAAAATCTCAAATCGGAGATTAAACCAATCCTTGGCACTAAGATAGAGTGAACACAGTGACTTTGAAGTGAGCTACAGACATGCTTCTTGGGTCTTGCAGGCACATGGCTTTGTGACCTGGAATTGGCAGCATACCTGAGTTATGGCACTCTGATCCCAGGACACCACAGCTCTGTTGCTGGAGTGTCTCCACCAGGGATGTCAATGATTAGTCAATTAGATAATTAACCGATAAGCCTAGACGTATTGGTTAATCTAGTTGACTACTCGCATTTCCCCCACCCCTTACTGCCTCTGATACAGAGGCAGCAAGGGAGGAGGGGGGAGAAGCAAGACGCTGTAGTGTGGAGAGCAGCTCAGTGATGATACCTGCCCCCTCCCCCTGAGGCAGCAGTGTGGGAGAAGGAGGAGGCTACAGCAAAGCAGCTTCTGCCATTGGGGGGCCCAGGCTTGCAGCAGACAGAGGCTGCTCTGCACCCCACTCTCAGGGACCAGCCTCTGTCCATGGTGTGCCCCAGCTGCCACAGAAACTCCCCCTCCCCCCACAGCAGCCGCTGTCCATTGGGAGCCTGTACCCCTTGCTGACAGGGGCTGCTGCCACCCCACATTGCTGCCTCTGTACCAGAGGCAGCAGCGCAGGGTGGCAGGTAGTTGGTCCGTGAGGGGAGCTGGTTTTTAAACTGGCTCCCCTCGTGGACAGGTTTTCCCCTGGCAGCCCATGCTGCTGCCTCTGATAGAGGGACAGCAGCGCAGGATGGCAGAGCGTTCCCAGGAGTGGGGCCGGAGCACCCTCGCTGCCAGCTCCACCGGTGACTATAGAATAGTCGACTAGCCACTACGAATTCATGCCGTTATGCAACTATTCAGTTACCATAAAGCTAATACCCCTAGTCTCCATCAGCAATGAAGACGAAGTGCCATTTCTGATGGTGGTTAAAGGGGTGGACTTGGCAGCCCTGGCACTGGACAAAGGGTCTTTAGACTGAGAGCAGTAGCCTCCTGGCAATGCTGCATCTGCCTGCTGCCCCATCCTGACACAGAGGTGCCCCCTGTAGGCTGATGCCACTGGCACAGTGTGCAGACATGGTGGCCCAGAGCTCAATGCAGCACAGGGTGCAATCTCCAGCAAGGGGATTTTTGTTTATCGAAGGGCCTACAATGCAGACTACTCTCTGCCACCTCCTCGGGGGGACTTGAAGGAGTCTTGCAAGCCAGGGGCAAAGTGTTGAGGACTTACCTTGAATAAGAAGCCCAGGACAGCCAACCCATTCGGATGCCCTTTGGCCTCCTTGAAGGTCTTGTACTTGGTGTTCATGTGAACAAGGTGCAGCTAAAGAAGAAGAGACACAGAAGGAGGGTGTTCCAGGCCATTGTGCGATTTTACCCATCAGTCACAGCAAATTGACACTCAGCTCTCCACTTCCAGCGCCCTTAATGGCAAAGAGCACAAGCAGCTCCTTAACAGTGAGCAGCTACGTCCCTGACACTAGGGGCCCTTCACGCCCCTCTGGGGCCTTAGCATCAGTATCAATTAGTCCAGCTCACTCCAAGGCTCTTTGCAAGCTCATAGTGCCATAAAAAAGCCCTCAGCACAAAGCAGAAACAGGCCCTCGGTGTTTTAAGACTGCTTTAAGATTTCACGCCATCAGTGAAAAGGAGGGTACTGGCGCAATTGCACTCAGGTATTTCCTGGCTACTTGTTCTCACTGTCGGGGGCCGACAGACTTGCTGGGCCCCTGGGCAAGGTACAGGTGGCTGGCTCCATGCTCCCAGAAGGGAGCTATAGGGTTAATTAGCTGCCACCAAGGCAAATGCTAATATTCCACAAAGAGGCTGCACAGGCCCTCTGTGCAAAAGACCAAGGACACGGGCTCATTTCAAGTCAGCTTCCATTCACTGGAGAAACTATGTTTCACTCTTCCATTCAGCCCAGGGTCAAGTCTGTGCACTGGCCCTGCTGGCCCAAACCCTAGCCATAAATCTCTGCCCTGGGACACTGCACATGCTCATCAACTGGGCACTGCCAGGGACACCCAGACCTGAAGCTTGGAAACCCAGCACGCCCAACAGAACTTCCGCCCTAGAACAGGGTGGTGAGGAACAGAAGTGAGTGAGCAATCTCAGCTAAGTAGGCCAGCCTCATCTCCTCAAACTCCGCTGCTCTGCTGCTGCCACACACAAGCAGCATCTTATGCTCCTTGCTGTCTGTGAGCTACAATGTATAGTTATCAAAGCACTTGACAGAATACATACAGTCACCCACACTGTATAGATTCCATACGTTATTATATAAACATGCTTGCAGACGAACACACACAGAGCATTGAACAAGAGACTCTTTTGGGGTAGATGGAGCATACAGCATCAATGTTGCACAATACTGGAGATTTCAACCAACGGTACAAAGGCAACCTTTATTCTTAAGAGATGCTAATGACTCATCAGTGACCAGCAGACAGGACCCCCTGTTTCAGAGGTCTGTCTACAAAGCACAGTAAACAGTATCCTGTTTGTCATGTATACATGCATGCAGCGTTATCAGCATATGAAGAGCTGGAGAGACTTTGCTGGGCTCTGAATCTGCCCTTTTGGTGAATGTAAGAATCTTTAATCCCTGCGGGTAAGGCAACTTGGTCTAAACTGCCGCACAATATCCTGGGCAGAGTTCACCAAGTCAGACCGTTTGATGGGTGGGATATTTATCAGCAGATAGCTCTGAACAGGATAGACACCTTGTACCAAGGGGGATAGAGGAGAAGAAAAAAAAAAACATGCCTTAATGAAAACGTCAGCATTTTTTAAATGAACCCCACCTAATATAGTCTGTACATACACTCGAATGATCTCTCTAGCTGCAGGATCGCATGCACCATTCATGCTAGTGCATGAAGCAGCTTCCCCTTATGGGAGTTGTCATTCAGGTACCTTATGAGATGATTCTACTCTACGGGCTGGGCTCCTCACCCAAATCTCCCACGATGAGCCATAGCTTGGTGCATGGCCTTCCTTCCCTAGCACGGAAGACTGTGCATCACAGAAAGTATTGTCTGACAAGGGAACCAGCCCTATAAAAGTGAATGGTTGCACGACACACCTGAACGACAACTCCCATGAGGTATTGCTGTGGCATTTCAGAAAATAAATTGTTGGTTTATGATTATTCACCGGCGCCCTGAAATTGCCCAAAGTAAGTTTCCTTGAAATGTTTTCCATTTAAATGTTCCATAGGGAAAGGGGAAGATATTTTCCAACCAGCTCTACCAAACTCTAGTACAAAATATCCAGATATATGTGGTTCACTTGGGTTTGTGGAATCCCTATATATATATATATATATGAGGTCTTGTGTGGCTCGTGTGCACAGCCTTAGTCATTATTTTTGTCAGTAACAGATGGAGGTTTCAGCAATATGTTGCTATGAACCTGACTGCTACTATGAACTACAACTCCCATGAGGCACAACCACACTTACCTCCATCGGGAACTGGTGTCCATCAATGGTGTGCTCCGAGCCGTTCCCCTTGAGGTTCCCCCAATGGAAGTGGAACTGCAGGGCTCGGTACTTCTCAAGAAGACCTCCGCTGCTGATGTTGATATGTTCGCTCATAGACTCGCCTTCCAGACGCATCACCACTGTACATGGGACAGAACCAAGTTACAGCAGGGAGACAAGATGGCTGCGATCCCACCATCCTTACCCAGGAGTAGGGATGTGAATGGTTAACCAGTAAGCTTCATTCTTAATGGGCTTACAGGTTCTGGTTAACAGGTGTGGGCAGGAGCAGTTCCCCACCCACCACAGGCAGGGGGCTGCTCCAGCCTGGCCAGAGCAGCTGTTGTTGGCAGCAAGAGAGCCTCCTCCCACCCCTTGTAATCGGTTAACCCATTAACCAATTAAATGGGATTTTACATCCTACCCAGGACATCGGCGATTTCTCATGTACCCATAGCAGGTGGGGCAGAGCTGGCTGGGAGCGAATATGTACGCATGGAGGAGTGAGCAAGAGAGAACCCATTCTGCCAGATCACACCTTTACTGTTTCCATACAGGTAGGCAAACCTCAAGGCCATTTTCTGGTTAATAACAGAGACAGATGCAAGACTGTGAGCTTCCCTGGGAAGGGATCACGTTCTGTGTCCATCCAACACCTTGCCCAGGGTGGTTATGGGCCATGATGGGGCTTCTATGTACTACTGCTGTACAAATAAGAAATGCATCATTCTGAGGGAAACTTAGTGATGAGTCAATCTCACTAACCTAGCCCGTGGCAGTGCCCCTTCTTGTGGAAAAGGGTTTGAGGAGCCACAAAAGGAGGAAAAGAGGGAGTCTGGCACAAATACCTACCTGTGTGCCCGTCATTCATGAGTTTCCACTTGGCCGGTGGAGCCTGGTCATAGCCCTCGAAATGGATGTCTCCTAAGTTACTGTCCCTCTGTACTTTGTGCCGGTCAATGTTAATAGGTGACTGGTTATCTCCCCCACAGCCCTGCGCCAGATCCTTCCACATCCTGGGGCCTGGAGGGAGACAGACAGACAGCTGGGAGGGGGAGGGGAGTTAAAACATGGACCATGTGGAAACAAGCTACCTTGGAGGTGAGCGAAGGGTCCTCATACTATCACATGGGGATGCCCTGCTGGGCCAACAAGAAGAGCTTTCTGGTGTGTGCGGTAAAGTGGAGCTCAGTTTGCCAAGGGCTCCTGGCTTTCCTGCTTTAAATAAACAAGTGCTGATAAAAGCAGCACATCCGCCCGCGAGCTCTCTCTGGCCACAAAGGACACAGTGTACGCCAGTGCTTTCATTAGCTTCTCCTTCCATGCCCCCCCGCCCCACAAAAGAGAGACGACCTTCATGAATAATAATGAGCAGGGCCTTAGTCAAGTCTCATTCATAATTCAGCAGGATTTCCTCACTGGGCCAGGTCCTAAATTTAGCCTGACAAGCAGACCCGGGCTTACACTAGTAGCTTCCTCACTGGGTTTGCTTTCTTATTCCTCCTGCTCCTTCCACATCTCTAGTGAAAAGGTTCTCCTTGCCCAGCCATACTCATTTCAGCCTCACCCCTTCACCCTGGGTTTCTGACTGCTGCAGCCAGCTCTCTTCACTGCACACAGTCCCCTCAGACACCGCCCCCCCAGCGCTGTTCTCATCTCTCAAGTCATTAGTACAGACTTGGATTCTCCACAGACATGATGGTCACCTATAAGCCCTAGGCCATCGTGCCAAGGCAGCTGCAAGCCCTTGCCCCTGCCTCACACTACAATAACCCATCAAGACTGAGCCAGAGCCACCCTGTAATGCCATGGATACAAAAGCATAACTGGGCCACCACAGTCAACACGGCCTTAGCGACGGAACATAGCAATGAACGGGGACAGGTACCCGGTGATGGATGAGCCATTGCAATACCAGCGAGCCCAGTGCCAGTAAAAGTTGGCTCTACTGTCTACAGTTGTAGGCTGCCAGGGATCGTTTCAGTGGAAACCGTGGTGAGTCATATTAATCTGCGAGGTGCATAACCTTGTCTGGCTTCCTTCCTCGTTACATTCTCCCTGATGGGTAATGTTTGGGCTGCTGAAATCCAGCCATTCCACTTTATAATAAGCAGCACAAAGGAACATGTGCTTTATTGTAGCAGCCCAGTCTGGGAGTAGAAGCCACAATTAAAGCAGAATTCTAAGCCAATACATCAGCAGTCCTCCCACTCACCATGTCCACAGGAGCCTGAGAACAATGTCACCAAGATTTGGCTGTCCCTGAACTGCATGGGGAGTCAGAACTGTACTCCTGTCACTGGGCAGTCAGGAAGGCATGGAGCAAAGCAGCTGGGTCCTTTCTCTTGCTCCACAAGTGATCAGTGCCAGGAACTGAAACAGCATGCCAGAGAGGGTGGCATTATTAGGCCCATTTTACAGGTGGGAAACAGAGGCACAAAGACACTAAGTGACTTGCTCATAGGTCCACAAGAAATCAGCAGCAGAGCATGGAACCAAAGCGTGGTCTCCCAAATCCTAAGCTGGCACCCAGACCATTGGGCCATCTCACCATGAGCACAGGGAAAGACTGTAAGTAGTGTGCCAATATGTCTCCATATAGATGTGGTGCACTGATATCACCCCTTTCCACAACACAAGAACCAGGGGTCACCCAATGAAATTAATAAACAGCAGGTTTAAAACAAAACTTTGTAAGTACTTCTTCACACAATGCACAGCCAACCTGTGGCACTCATTGTCACAGGATGTTATGAAGACCATAAAGAAAACTGGGCTAAAAAAAGAATCGGAGAAATGCTTGGAAGATACTTCCATCAATGGCTATTCAGCAAGATGGTTGGATGCAACACCTTCCTAGGCCTCTGACTGCCTGATGCTGGGACTTGGAGGACAAGGGTATGGATCACTTGATGATTGACTGTTCTATTCATTCCCCCTGGGGCATCTGGCATTGGCCACTGTTGGTAGACAGGATACTGGGCTAGAAGGACCTTTGATCTGATCCAACATGTACAAAATAGCAGGCTTAAAAAAAAAAATCACACTAGTCCTTAAAATGTCACATGTATCAGAAATAATATGCCTCAGAAATATACTTATATAGGAGAGTGGCTTTTTTGAGGGCTTATAAGTCCAATACTGGCATATAAAATATACACTATTCATGTCCCATTACCATGAAAGTTACCCATTTTGGTGACACTTTATATTAAGACTCCATTTTATAAAGAGCTAATAAAAACTTAATGATTCAGATATAAGTATGTTACAGACATGAGCACTATATGTTATACATAGTTATCAGGACATCATTCAGAGGCATTATAAATGGCTATAAGCCATGGTTATAAACAATCTGTTGAACACTAACAATTGATTAATCATTCATTTAAACACTTATTAGGCTTTTTAACCCTTTATAAAACTATTTATAACTGTTCCTTTAATATCAATTGTGACAGACATTTTAAATGCATATTTAACTATGGGTAAAGTCACCAGTTTATTTTCTTGGTGACACACAAAGATCTTTTCTGGCCTCAGAAATATAACCAGCCACCCCATGCTGTGTTTCTCATGCTCTTCCGAGCGCAGAACAGGGTGGGGAGCACACATCAAAATGTCTGGTTGGCCTTTCGGACAGCAGGGTATTGACTTCTGGCCTCCGCTGAGAGCCTGGCCCTATTCACACTGCTCAAAAGCCATCTTCAATTTTTAAATCAAATCTTGTTCTCAGATAAAATGGGAAGCCAAGCACAAATGGATCACCCCGGCCCTGCAGTCCTCTGTCCAGGAGTCCCATTCCGATCCCCAACCTCTGCCATCCTGTGATACTGATCATATGCATCCCCTCCCCATACAGTTCTCTGACCATGACACTTAAAACCCTCACCCCTTCCTCATAAGAGAACGACTGCCAAATGAGTGAGACACTTGACAAATGAGCAGGACTGGGCTGCAGAGAGCTCCTGATTCAGAGTTGGCTTAGAGCAAGACAATGCAGCACTGAGACCCCAAAATCCTTTTGGGCTGAGAGCAAAGAGAGCCATGCAGAGAAGCATGACAAAGAGGAGGCCGTCAATGAGAAAAACATGCTGTGCTGTGCTCTTCCCTAGAGCCATGTCAGGAGCTGGACGTGCACAATACTTTGGTGTTAAAGAGACAGTGAAAAGCTCCTGATGCCAGAGGCCCGCACACAGGTCTGGCCAGTATAGCAATGTAGAAGGCTCCCCTTCTAACTGCCTCTCCAGCTGTCCTAAGGTCACTGACCGCAGCTCGGACAGACTTGTTTATTTGATACAATAGCATGCATGCAATTTAGGTTTCAAAGGGCACTCAGGTAATTCAGACATTAGCATAATATGGATTAATTCCTCCTTCCCTGAGTCAGGTTTCCCACTGGAAATTAGATCATTCGTTATCCCAGCACTCGCCCCACAGCTCCAGGGCTCTGCCTGGCACAGAATTTTTTTATCTGAAAGATTAAAAAGGCCTGATAACTGGTCTCCTGTAGTCTCTTCTCCAACAGAAGAAAGGTCCTGACTTCAGGGGAGACAGCCCTGATGTAACTGGGAGAGAGGGAGCTGGATTGGGCCCTATGGGAATAACCACGTAGGTGCTTTGCAGAAAGTAATTTAAAAATGTCTCTGAACTCTAGAGTTGTGAGGTAGTTTTAGCTACTGCAGCGACCCTGATCTCTGATTCCAGGACCAAGTCACTGGTCTCCAAAACATACCACGTCCCCGGAGAGAAAATCCAACCATCACATTACTATGAACAGGAAACAAAACTGTATTGTCATACATAAATACTACTCTGATCCATCACTACACAATCACACTCACAATTGCACACACACTCACGCTCCTGTCTTCACAACTGCCCAGCACATGCGCACATTGCTGGCACTTCACACACACACACACCCCTTTCCCTCCCACCTCTGTCTCCCACCATAGCCAAACTACAGGCACATTCACACTGCCTTCAGGCATGTGCAGGCAGATGGCCATGCTACCCCAGGCAGGTGTGCCCTTCATACCCACTTTAAACCATTTCTGTACTCACCACATTTGGGATCCTGTGAATCGTAGCACCAGACAGCTGCAAGAGAGAGAAGAATTCAGAATACAGACTGGTAGGAACTGAAAAGCCAGCATTAAAATCCACAGGTTTTTGCAGGAACAAAGGGCTTGTTGCTTTCTCACTTTTCATTGTGCTAAGCAACAATGAAGTGTTTGCAGAAAAACCACTCTGTTTAACACACAAGCACTTGGAACAGACTTGATTCTACCGAGGCAACCTACTTAGGAGTGAAGAGCAACAGCCTCAAAAGCATGGGGTAGCTGAGAGAAGATGTTCCTTAACAGCCCAAAAATGAACATGAGGAGGGTATACGCAGAGCCTTCTTGTGGTCACCCCTCAGAATAGCAGTCTCCACTGGCAGGTGAACAAATGACAGGCTTCGGGACCTTGCAGTGGCTGATGTGGGGGGGGGGAGGTAGGAATGGAAGGTGACTACCCAGAACTGTTTTCACAGCCAACTCTTGCCCAGTTTCAGCAAGCTGTCCATTACTACCTAGGTCGTGCAGTTACTGAAAGGTACCTGCAATCACTTTGGCAGCATTTTACCATGGTTGGGGTGACATTTTATCCTTGTGGCTGACATTAAAGTGTTACCAATGGTTTTAGAGGTAAATCTGGACCATTGATTAGCTGAATTATCAAAACTGTTGTCAGTAAAGGTATGGCCTCCCTTACATAAGGTGTACCTGGCTGTCACACACTAGCTCAGGGAATGTGAGTGTGCCTCCTTCTCACAGCTGTCCCCAGGCAGCAAAAAAGCTTGTCACGTAGGGTATGTCTACACAGCAGTTATATCGAAATAACTTTCCTAGCATCTACACAGCCAAACCGCTATTTCAAAATACATTCGAAATAGTGGAGCGCTTATTTCGAATTTGGTAAACCTCATTCTACGAGGAATAACGCCAAATTCGAAATAGCTATTTCGAAATAAGCTCTGTGTAGATGCTTATTTTGAAATAGGGGGCCTCCAGCCTTCCCAGGGTGCCCTGGTGGCCACTCCAGCCTCAACCAAGAACACTTCTCTCTCCCCCCCCCTCGCCCCAGAGCCCTTAAAGGGGTAGACTCTGGCCACAGTGCCTGTGCCAGCTCCAAGCCTGCCAGCCCAGAGCCAGCAGTCACTGCCCCTGACTCAGTGGCCCCAAAACATGAGCCAGTAAGCCACTGGCAGCCAGCCCTCCACCACTCCCCAGGAGCAATCTGCCAGCTCCCAGGAGCCTGCCAGGGCCCGGAGAAGGCGGACGCCTTCCCGCTCCAGGGTGGAGATCATGGACCTTACTCAGGTTTGGGGGGGATGCCCCCAATGTCCATGATCTCCGCACTAGACGTCTATGGCAGGATAGCTGCCAGCCTGGCCACCAAAGGCCACATGCGAACCCAGGAGCAGGTTTGCATAACAATCAAGTTGGTCGGGTGAGACCCCCAGACCTGAGCCCTGAGCTTCCCCTCCCCCTTCTTACCCTTACTTCCCCCTTCTAGCTCCCCTCCCCCATCCTCTTTTCACCCCCTCCCACCTCCTTTCCCCATTCTCACCAGAGTTTCATTCCCTCCCCCCCAGTTTTGTTAAATAAAGAGAGTTTGTGTTCATGAAAATACATCTATTTTATTTGACATCATGAAGGGTGGTTAGGGAGGGGTAAGTGGAAGGACGTGAGGGAGGAATGAGGCACAAGCCCCCATTGGGGCAGACCAGGGAGGCTCTTAGTGCTCCTCAGGGTGGAAGCTCTCCCGCAGAGCCTCCTGGACAGCCCTCCGATGGACCTCCTGGATGGCAGCCTGCAGAAAGTGCAGCCAGGCTCACAGCAATGTGTCCACGAGAAGCACCAGAGTGCCCAGGGCAGCTCTGGCTCCATGTTGCAGAGTGCTGTGGTGTCCTGAGTGAAGGAAGCAAGCAAGCAAGCAGGGAAACCCGAGAACTGACTGTCGGGGGGGGGGGGGAGGTCCCTTTAAGCACAGATCGCAGATAGCCTCAGGCAGCAGCCCCACACAGTAAGTCCTGACCTGGTGCCCTGCTGGAACTGGGCATCAGCCTTAAATGCGATTCAGAGTCCACTCAGTGTGGACACGCTATTTCAAAATAGCAAATGCTATTTCAAAGTGCATTTTGTATGTAGACACGTTATTTCAAAATAAGCTATTTCGAAATAACTATTTCAAAATAAGATATTTCAAAATAACACTGTAGTGTAGTCATACCCTTACTGAGCACAACAGGAGCTCGCCTTCAGCACCAGCAGTAGAGGCTGGGGCTGAAAGATTTGAACCCTGCCTACAACCCTAGCACATCCATCTCTTATTCTGCAAACACACAAACACATCATTCTAGGAATGAGTGGTCCCATGACTTCTATCAGACTACAGTGAAACACATACCTGCTTGTAGAGTGAGATCTGTATGTGGCAACAGTTCATTCCAGGAACATCCTATTTTATTTTTGTGAACGCTCTGGTGACCTTCTACTTACATAAGGCTTTGGAAATCACTTGTGATGACATCCCCCATTCTCCAGGGTATGGCAGGACTGAGAGGAAGATTAGCTAATCCCCAAACTCCATCCCAAGCCTATCCTCCCATCACTTTTACACCAAAGTGCCCAAAAGCCCGCATGCAAGAACATACCTATCCCCTTTTTTCCTATGGCCCACAGCAGCAGGGCAGGAAACTGAGAGGTTGAAGATCAGTATGTAATACAGCTAATCCAGCATCCTACAGATGTGTTCCACACAGTTCAACTGGAGCAGGTCTGTCCAACAGACCGTCATTATTATAAACGGTGTTGGATCAGCTACCTTGGAAATCTGGGTCTTACCTTTGTCCAGAAATATTTGCCAAAAGGGAAAACTTAACACTAAAGACAGAGACAGAGCAAGAGGATTGCACTACATGGGGTGCAAACAGCAAACCTACTCAAGACCCCCATTACCAAGTACTTATCTATCCCACATCCAGGCCTAGACTCCCTCTGCTAACCATCTGCTTGCTACAGTTCAGCATCTTCTGTCAGAGACAGGAGACACAGCCTGAGCAAATATTGGCTATTGGACAGCTCACTATTCCAGTGCTTGTGTAATGGAGGAACCTGCTGGGTGTGGTTCACTGTCCCATGTAGTGGCACCACTTACAGAAAGGCAGAATGAGTGAGCTCTACAGCCTTAGTTGAGAGCCAGCCTGCTTTAAGCTCAAGCTATAGAGGCTCATGCACGAAGCTCCAGAGGTTTCAGATTTGGTTCCACCTATTAGTGTTACACTAGCACTGGAGACTCATTAATTTTTGAGCTTCACAGAGCAGTTACTAAGGGTTTAGTCAAAAAGCAAATTGGGCTGTATCCTTCCAAATGCCTAATTCCATCCAAAACGCCAAGCAAGTTCTGCATCAAAACCACAGCTTGGGGTTATCCCTTCTCATACTTCATGGGTCTCCTGCAGCCTATAGTAACTCCCCAGGCCACATGTGACATCCCTGCTGGGTACGGGAGAGTGGCAGCTAATACAGAGATAACCCCACCAGAGGCTCAGACAAACAGGCCTTTATTGTTGTCCCTGCATTACAGCCAGATCCAGCAGTCTGACTGCTCTATGTATGCCACACTGCCTGGTCTCTTAAGATCACAGTCCACTGCCCCCTGGATCTGAAGTAGTTGTGGAAGGGATGATGGTCCCAGGTGATCTCCTGAGAGTAACGGACAATCTCTGAACCCTTGTCAGCTGGTGTCAATGAGTCTTTCATCGGCATTCCTTGAGTTTGTGATCAGGTGTACAGTTTATATTAAGGGACTTTTAGCTATTTCTCTTTTCATTATGCTGGCACAGACAACTTCTTTTGCCCTGACCTTCTACTACTCAACCTTCCTTTACCCTACCTTTCCCTTCTGAAATATTCAGGGTTGTTTATTCAGGCCAGGGCACAGGAATTTAAATGGTGCTCAACATGAATAGAAATAAGGCAGCTAAGGCCATGCTTACCCTGCAGAATTAAGTTGATCTAACATATGTCGGCATACAGCCGCTGCAATAATCATGTATGCGTATCTACACTTTGCTTCTTGTGCGCGGGTGCGACAGCAACAGCACTTGCACCAAGTGAATGGCCAGCGTAGGACATTGTGGGGTGGCTTCTGAAAGGCAGCAACAGTCAACATAAGTAACACAGTGTCTACCCTGACCCTGCGTCAACCTATCTACATCGTCAGTAACTCAAGGTGGCTTATTCTCCCTCTGCGAGAGGGATAAAGTCAAACTCACTCTATAGGATACACAAGGACTGAGTTACTGTGCTGAAATTAATGCACAAGCACCCTCCACATTACTAGATTACCTGTACTTTGCTAGCACACCAAATCTCCAATCAGGAGACAGCCCAGTTCTGTAAAATGAAATGATGGTCCCTGCCTCAGAGAGATTACAATCAGAGTACCTGATGAGGGACAGCTGGTGGATGGAAGACGGACAGGCAGGCAGGCAGGAGCACAAGGTGATAGTGAGGCAATCTGAATGAATGAAAATCTGGAGCTGCCTTCAAGTTTTATCCCGAGGGTTTCCTTGAAAGGCCAGTGACCTCGAGCTGTGCAATACAGTCTCTGCTTTGGGTTCCATTACCAGTGGCCAACAGAAGCCATCACAAAGACTTTAAAAAAAATAGCACCTTGCTGAAAGTATCCCAGTACTTCCCTTAAAAGAAAGCGGGACACTATATAATGACTGATTCAGTTAGCCTAGAGACAAATTCACCTTTTTGTGTATTCCTGCTTCCCAGATGGCCTGTCATTGGGTAGCTCTGGTTGGGATTATGTTTCCCCAGCTGTATCAGCCAGATACAGAATAAACAGAATCTCACAGCTCTTGCTCACAGTTCTATCCTCCCTAGATTCCTTTGTGTTCTCTGTCCTCAGAAGCAATTGCAACACCTCCCAAGTATCATCTGTACATTTCAGGCATGTGCTTGTCACCCTCTCTTCCAGAGGATTGTACAAGATGCTAAGTAAGATTGGATCTACCCCTCTGTCTCCACAATACCCCACTAAAATCTCCCACCAGTCTGATATGCTGCCATTCATCACTACTTGGTTTCTAGTGCTCCCGCTGTTTTAATGTCTGTCACTAATCCTGGCCAGCCCTGAGCTGAATTAATTGCAAGACTGCACAAGACCCTGCATCAGCATGCCTTACTAAACGTCAAGCATAATATGTAATTGTCTGCATGTCTTTCATCCACTGACACTATTGTCCTTCTATCAATGAAACACAATCTAGTTCATCTGGCAGGATCTATTCCTGAGCCAACCCTGCATAATGCTCATATACTATGGCTCTGTTATCTCTAGGAGTTTCATGAGTTAGTACCCACATTATAATTATTCCATCATTTTCCTAGGAAGATTTGCAGGATCCTAGGAAGAATTGCCAGGATCACTTCTACTTCATTCTATCTGTGCTTTTACTCCTGTCATCCCGAATGTCTCTAGCTCTCTGTGATGTTTCAAAAGAAATAATCATCATCTCATGCTCTTTCAGTTTTGTGATGCAGGGTAAGCAATCTGCATATGTTCCAGTTAATCCCCTACTCGTTCTGCAGAGACAGTTCATTTCATATGTGGTCAATTAATTATGATTTACCAATTATTGTCACTATTATTACAACCATGCCTAGATGCCACAACTAATTTCAGAGCTCCATGGTGTGAGGCCCTGGGCAAACTGATCCCCAGAAACAATCCTTGCCCTAAAGAGCTTACCAGCAAGTGCCCAAGAGCAAAGGTGGGAGACAGAGAGTGAACTACTCCAGCTCCAAGTGAAAGGGCTGTAACTACTTCCAGTGGTCCTAAACACCCTGTTCTGGCTAGTAAAGAATTCTCCCCATGGGAGACAGCCAGAGGGCTGCTTTCAAGGGAAGAGGAAGCCAGACTGTGGCAAGGGAAGGTGGTGAAGGGTTGAAGGAGAGAGGACACTTTGGAGGTGGGTAGAGCAAGGATGTTAAGGACTAGTCGACTAGTCATTCCCTCCGCCCCCTTGATAGAGGCAGCAAAAGAGGGAGGAAGAGGGAGTACTTCAAAGTGGCAATGCCACATGGAGCCCAGGAAGGGCTCCATGCAGCACTATTGCTTTGAAACGCCATGGGGGTGTTTCAAAGGGGCAGCACCGCAAAGAGCCCAGGGTCAGCTGTGCGGCGCTGCCCCGTTGAAATGCCTCCACAATGTTTCAAAGCGGCAGTGCCCTGGAGCCAGGGATCAGCTGGGGACTCCCTAGCTGACCGTGAGCTCCACGTGGCATTTCTGCAGAACCTGGAGTCCCCCACTGACCGTAAGCTCCATGAGGGTGCTTCTGCTTTGAAATGTAGAAGAGTCCCCTCCCCCCCGGGGAGCTCTTGTGCATTTCAAAGGGTAAGCACCCTCATGGAGCCTGGAGTCAGCAGGACTTCCCGCTAGCCCTGGGCTGCGCACTGAGTTCTGCATTTCTCCTTTGAAATGTACAAGAACCCTTAAAGGGGCTCTTGTACATTTCAAAGGAGGAATGAGGAAGTGCCTAATTGGAAGGTATGCAGATTGCTTACCCTGCATCACAAAACTGAAAGAGCATGAGATGATTATTATTTCTTTTGAAACGTCAAAAGAGAGCTAGACGTCATGGAGAGCTAGAGACATTCGGGAATGACAGTAGTAAAAGCACAGATAGAATGATGTAGGAGTTATCCTGGAAATTACATGGACTACTTGACTAGTAAATTAACTGGTATTTAACATCCTTAGGGGAGAGTAGTGGGCAACAGCTTCCTGTCCAGTTACAATAAAACACTTCCCTGTCTCAGGCATTTCCCTGTCTTCATCCCACCCCACAAAGACAGCCACAAGCTCATGTAAAATCTGCCCCCTCCTTAGCACTTATGTTCAAGTCCCCATCATCATTTTTACTGGACCAGTTTTTCCTTTTTATCTTCTGCCTATTAATAATAGATCTAAAGAGCCCTTTATTAGGAGTTGAGATCTTCACTGCAATCCAGAATTCAGTATTAACTTTTGCTCCTCTAATTATCCCTGTAACCTGATTATGTTTATTTTTATAGCTCGTGCAATCCTCTCCCTTAGTGGATTGATTATATTTTTAACCTCCTTATTATTGCTGGTCCTATTCCTTACAGCTCCACTTAACCAGGCTGGCCTTTGTTGCCCCTTTGTGTGTTTACTCTGGATTTAATCAAGATGAAAACCTCAGCGACAGTTCCCTCTTGGCTCATTTCACATTTTCCCCCTTCTGCTTCCCACAATGCTTAGCACTTCTCACCCACAGTCCGCGAAGCACCCTCCATGGCAGCACAGAGTTAATGGACTTTGTTCAAGGTCAGAGAGCAAGTCAGTGGCAGAGATGTGACCAAAGCTCAGGAGCGCTGTCTTCCATGCTGATACAAAGCCTGCTGAACCATCGATGGGGTCTCTCTACCTTCCCTGTTACTGTTGTTACTCCTATTCTGGGGAACTCACAGAATCGTTAAGCTACTGGGCAATGTGAGGGGGAGGCCAGCCCCCGTGACACTTACCCTGGCCATCGGACCATGCCACCCAGCACTCCAGCAGCAACTCTAAAGGGCCCAGGACTCTGGCTACCATCACGGCCACAGGAGCTGGGAGCCCCAGGCATTTAGAATCTCCAGAGCAACTGCTCCATGTACCCCCACCAGCACCATCGGCAGGCCTGCATATATTACTGTTCCAGCCTCATGCAAGGCTGCCAACTCCCAGCCCGCAGGGGGCTGGAACAGCTCTCTGCCTGTGGTGGGCTACTCCCGGGTAATCAGTTACCCATTCACATCCCTAACACACACACACCACACAATGCTAGACTGCAAGCTCATTGGGGCAGGGACTACATACAAAATCAGACAACAGGTGGCTGTAACAAATAGATGGGGTGGCACAGGGAAACAAGGACAGGATTAAAACTTAGCAACGATGAGCTCAGATGACCCTCAAGGTTCTCCAGCCCACCTCACTCATTGCTCGTACATGGTTCGTTGGCTAACGAGGTGACCACCAGCTGCTGTGGCCGATGATGTCCCAACAGTCTCCTGCTGAGTTCTCACCATTGGTAATGGCGTCATTAGAACCTACAGTCCTCATTTCTAACCTTCACACTGGGGAATAAACCTCCTGGTCCACTACCTTGGGGCTCCTATAGCAATAGTTAAGTGTCACACGATCCAAACACTCCTTTCCTGAGGCTGAGATAAAGCCAACGGTGTAACTCCTTTCTCAGGTTTCAGTAGCCTTCTCATAAAAAATGAGAGATGCCCACAGCCACTTCCTCTAGTCCTGGGGTCTTTGACCCAAAACTACCCATGGGATTTTTGATCAAAGGATTCTGTTTCTCACAGTGCCCTCGTTATGGTAGCTTGCCCCCTCCATCTCCATACACATGCCTCCAAGATAATCCACTGATTATTTGTTCTTTTTTCAAAAACAGGCAAGCAGGCAGTCCTGTATTCATCATTTTCTAATTTACTGCAGCTAAACTATAACTCAGTCCCCGAGGCTGTGTTAGACCCATCTCTGGATTAGTCACTATGGCAGATTTGTTTCTTTCCAAAGCTCTGGGATGGCACATGGAAATTTCTCTGGTACTCCCTCATTCTCCTTCTCCCCAGAGCCAGAAGTGAGCGTGAATTGCAGGGCACAAGGAACTGTCCATATGGTTTCGGGATGTGTTGATCCCCTGCCTTTGGATCTTCTGCATCTCTCTAAGTGACTTGGAATCTGATCTGTCCCAACATCAAGCATCTCTCCAGAGCCCTGCTTCTTCCCACCACTCTCAGACACAGCTGCCCTTACCGCCGGCGATGTGCCATCTTCTCCCTTCCTCACACAGCAGGACCTTCTGGAGCGGCAGCCATCGGGAATCATCTTAGGCCTAGGTGGTAAGTAACCTGCATGCTGGCCAGTTAGTGCAGGACACTGGGAGACAGGACTCCCGGCCTCTGCACTGCCTTGTTGCACAATCCTGGAGGAGAAACCCAGGGACAAATCTGACCTCAGCTGTCTCCGAAAGCTGGACATCATGAACACAAATCCTTGTCTCTTCCCTGCTGCATGCCTCAGTTTGCCCAGTCATGAGGCAAGGATAACAACCCTTCCCTACGTCCTCCCATTGGTCACTTTGTTCTCTTCCAAGAGAAGGCACTGTCAGGGCCAGCCTTAGGCCAATTCGACTGATTCGGCTGAATCAGGCCCCACGCCTAAGGGGGCCCCACTCCCTGAACCCAGAAGTGTGCCGGGTGCCATGGGCGGCGAATTACTATTCAGAGCTGGAGGCCCTACTCCAGCAATATGTGGAGCTGGGTCTCTCCCCCGGCTCTGCCTGGAGCGGGCCCCAGCTCCCCCCTGCTGGCCCCCCCGTGCATTCTCCCACTCCGCCCCCAGAGTGTCCCCCCCGGCCCCGGACCGTCCCTGCCGTGCACGGCTCTCAGTGCGGCTCCCCCTCGCCAGCTGCTGTTGCCATGCGTGGTGTTTGCTGCAGGTGAGTGGGGAGGACACCCGGGCATGACATGACGTCACGGCCCGGGACTTTAAAACTCTTCGGTGCCACATTGCGCCACATGGCCTAGCTCCGGGTTCGGAGTCTGGGGCCCGAGCGCAGACTCCGGCCCCGCAAAGTGGAAGGCAGAAGGTAGGGGAGGGGGAAAACTAGGGGGGGAGAGGAAGGGGCTTGTGCGGGGGGGGGGGAAGAGGAAGGGGCCAAGAGACAGGGTGGAGGAGAGACAAATGCCAGGGGGCCAGGTGCAGACAATGAGGAAAAGGGCAGGAGGGGAGGTGTCAGTGGGAGGGGGACAGGGTGATGCTGGGAGAGGAGAGGGGAAGGACATTGGGGGCTAGAGGGGGAGAGGGAGGTGCTGGGATAAGGCTTGAAAGAAGGGGTGGGCATGAGAAAGGTGGGAATGGAGCAAGTCATGTGTGAGGGCACAGAGGGGCAGGAGGGGAATGGGGGCAGAGAGTGGTGAGGGGGTGGGCATCAGGGAAAAAGAGGGCAAAGGGGGCAGGGGCAGTAAGGGAAGTGGGAGGCACCAGGAGAGTGCAGGGCTAAGGGAAGGTGCAGGTGCCAGGGGATTCTGGGGTGAAGCAGAAGGGCAGACATCTGCAGGGGTGGGACCAGCACTAGAGGAGAGAGGCAGGGCAGGTGTGTAGAGGGAGGTGTTAGAAGAGGGGATGAGGAGGGGTAGCTCACATGATCAGAGTGGGGCTACTGGAGGAGTGGGTACAGGGGGGAGAGAAGGGCTGGTGGAGGGGGGCAGGTCGCAGGAGGACTGAGGGCAGTGAGAAGGGCAGGAGTCAGGACAGCAGAGGAGGGTGAGGAGTTGGGGGGCAGCAGGCACCAGGGGAGCTGATGGAGCAAGGGGAGGCGACATGGCAGCAGAGAGAAAAGATAAAGGTTTATAAAATATTTATTAATAACTTGGGTGCCACAGTGGCACATCCAGACAAGCCACATGAACTCAGTACAGGTGCACAACACAAAATCCATTCTGCTCATGGGAGGAAACTCTTAGGCTATGTCTACACTGGCGGCTTCTTGTGCAAGAACATCTTGCGCAAGGATTCTTATGCAAGAAGTCTTGTGCAAGAACACATCCACACTGCCATGTGCAAGCTGTGCTTTTGCACAAGAGCATCCATGGCAGTGTGGACGCTCTCTTGAGCAAGAAAGCTCCCGTGGCCATTTTACCCATAGGGCTTTCTTGCGCAAGAAATCCCTGCCGAGCGTCCGCACTGCCCTCTTGCGCAAGAGAGCTTACACCTGTTAGAAAAGAGCGTAGCTCTTGTGCAAGACGCCCTCTCTTACCACGCCGTGCTGTAAATTTCCTTGAGCAAGAGCAGGCGGGCAGTGTGGATGCTCTGTGGGTTCTTGCACAAGAACGGCTGTACTTGCGCAAGAAGCCGCGAGTGTAGACATAGCCTTAGAGGGAACACTTCCCCCAGCCTCTCTGCCCCCAAGTTAATGTCACACACATTGGGTTAATGCAACTGCAGGATAGTTGCATGAGGGGGGTTTGGTGAGGGCCCAACTAATCCCTGTTGGTAGGAGGATGGTGGGAAAAGTCCTTAGAGAGGGGTCACATGACACCTTTTACTTCTGGTCATGTGTCCATCTTGCCCCGAGTGTGTTACCTCCAGAGGCCTGGCTAATGGGGGTCAGGGGGTGTGGCTAATGGGGGTCAGGGGGCATAGTTAATGGGGGTCGGGGTGTGACTAATGGGGGTCAGGGCATAGTTAACCGGGGTAGGGGGTGTGGCTAATGGGGCACCACCAAAAATTATACAAATCTGCCGCCCCTGCTGGCCCCGGAGGAGGAGTGCATTGGCTGCCTGTGCCACAGGAGGTGTGAGTTTAGCACAGGGTTTTCCTGTGCTGCGGAAGGAGGGGGGGTGTTGACGGGGGATTTTTTGTGCTGAGTTTTTTTTGCTTGTTCAATCAAAAAAATTCCTGGAGGCCCCCGTTGAAACATTTGCCGGCCCTGGGCACTGTGCTGTAGAACTGCAAAAGTGATTATTTACAAGTCCTCTCTTGCACTTCTTCCCCACAAATCTGTATGGCCAGAGCCCATCAGAGCTGCAGCAAGGCTAGTCTAAAGCAGAGGGTGCATGATGCTAATCCCCTATGCTCTGGGTTACATTCCCAGGATGCCCAGAGAAATATGCTAAAAACAAAAATTGGCTTGCTGGAAAGGGCACTGTAATGCTGCTTTATCATGTAGAATTCAGAACAACGTGCTGGAACCCCAAACCTCGGGGAGAGAGAGAACAGGCTGCTCCCTAAAAACACAGTCATATCTCACCCTACCTTGCTCTAGGCTGGCTGGCTGAGAACTGACTCTAGGGTTGCCAGGTGTCCTGTTTTTGCCTGGACAGTCTGCTATTTGTGGCCCCTGTCCAGCAAAAAAAAAAACCCAGAAAATAGTGGACATGTACTGTCTGTTTTTCTCAGATGGAAGGCCTGTGGGGACATTCTTCCCCTCTGGTGGGGGCGGGGGGATTTGAAGGCACAGTGACTTTTGTTGTTGTTGTTCAACAACTTTGGTCTCCTGTTTTGTTTTGGTTTTTTTGGTCCCCCATTTTTTTTTGTTTTTTGTTTTTTCTGCTCAACCAATTTTTTTCCCCTCCGTGTTCGAGATTTTTTGTGAAAGTATCTGGCCACCCTAACTGACTCATTGCACACTTCCCTACAGAGCCTCCTAGGCTGTAAGCAGTGCCAGGAAGACCAAGAATATCAGGGAATTTCAAAGAGCACAATTTTAACTTAAATTGCAAAACACCATGTGCTGGGGAATTAGGGTGACTGTATGTCCCAGTTTCACACTGATAGCCCCAATGGGGATGTTAAATGGTTAACCAGTAAGCATGAGGCTTACTGGTTAACCAGTCAACCAGCCCTTGCAAGTGAACTCCAACAGCAGCCAGTCACACTGGGCCAGAGCAGCCCAAGCAATGGAGGAGCCAGTGGGACAGGTGGCGGGACCTCTCAGCTGCAGCAGGCCACAAGCTGGGCCAGATGCAGGCTTGCCAAGAGGGGAAGTTGTCCTGGAGCCTGGCAATTCTAAGGGACCCAAGGCTCTCGGCCACCACCACTGCCACTGGGCAGCGGTAACAGCCAGAGCCCCGGCCCTTTAAATCACCACTAGAGCACCTCTCCATGCAGCTCTAGGGACTCAGGGGAGGGGCATTGTGGGCCAGGCAGAGCTGACCACTGGCTGCCTCAGCCCTGCCCCTTCCACCTAAAGCCCCACCCTTTCTGGGAGCATGGAGGGCCCCCCCAAAAAAATTTGCCCAGGAGCCCACGGGTGCTGTCTGCTTACCAAACCGGGAGGCAGATCCAGCATTAAAACAGTTAACCAGTTAATTGGTGAACCATTTAAACATCCATAAACCCCAATATTCAGGATTCTGTCTCACACAAGTGCCAGTTACCCCTCACCCCATCCTGATTTTTCACAGTTGCTGTCTGGTCCACCCAGGGGGGCATGGTGCAAATTTCTCCAATGTACCACGAGGCTCACACACACCTCCCGGCTCCTGCTGAGCTGTCTGTACATCCCATTACACGATCAAAGAATCACCACTCAGACCCAGCACAGGCAAATTACCAGGGAAACCAACAGCATCTCCAGCTTCTCCCCACCGGACAAGATGGAGCAGATGTGCGGCTAGGCCATGCGCAGGGACCACAGGGGCACTCACCCCTTGCTACCCACAGCTGCCATTCACCTCCCTTGCTCTGGTGGCTGCCTGCAGGTAAGTTTTATGCTGAGAAACAGCCCCTTCATTTCTCCAGACCCGCCTCTGGCCCTCCCAAAGATTAGATCAGCTGTTGGATGCAAGAGCTGTCAAAATCCACTTCCCTCCAGCTCTCCCCTTCTGTATTTCCACCCCTGAGCACACAGGGCCCAGACCTGCTCTGAGCCCCACACAGGAGAGCATGGACATGACTGTTCCAAGGGGCATCTGAGCAGAGGGCATTCGGCTTGCAGGCACCTGGGCATGCAGCACCCGCCCTCGCTAACAGCCTGTGAGCCCAGGGCTGACTGCCACGCCAAGACCACGAGATCATTCATGTAACCCCTTCCCTCCCTGGCACATTCCCCATTGCTCAGAGCTCCAGGGAGACACCCCATCTGGAGCAGAGCAACGAACAAGGACCATTGCCCCGTTGGCCCCAATCTCTGCTCCAACAGAGCTGGCCTCATTGAAAAGCTATGTTTCCTGTACACCCGGAGGCCAGGCCTTTTCACTGCCGGAGTGCAAAATAAGCCAAGTGACTGGAGCCAGCACTCCCCTCCACCCAGCACCACCACAGTCCTGTTTGCATGCCGCCTTTCCTGGCCTTCGCTGCTTAGGCAGGGGTGTCCCTGCATTCATTGTGGCTTGGTAGATGCCCAGGATGGGAGGCATGTGGGGAAAGACCACATAGGGAGAGGCTGGGGAGAGAGGTGTCCAGGCTGGAGGGGGCAGGGGGCGGGGAACCATACAAGGAAGGGTACATAGGGTGGCCAATGTGGAAGATGGGCAGGAAGAGGCCACATCTGGAGTATTATATCCAGTTCTGGGCCCCCAATTATAGGAAGGATGTGGACGCATTGAAGAGGGTCCAGTGGAGGGCGACCAAAATGATTGGGGGGGATGGAGCATATGACCTACAAGGAGAGGCTGAGGAAATTGGGTCTATTTAGTCTGAAGAAGCGAAGAGTGAGGGGGGATTTGATAGCAGCCTTCAGCTTCCTGAAGGGAGGTTCCAAACAGGCTGGAGAAAGGCTGTTCTCAGTAGAGATGGATGGCAGAACAAGGAACAATGGTCTCAAGTTGCGGTGGGAGAGGTCCAGGTTGGAGATTAGGAAAAACTATTTCACTGGGAGGGTGGTGAAGCACTGGAATGGGTTACCTAGGGAAGGCTCCATCCCTAGAGGTGTTTAAGTCTCAGCTTGACAAAGCCCTGGCTGGGTTGATTCAGCTGGGATTGGTCCTGCCTTGGGCAGGGGGCTAGACTTGATGACCTCCTGAGGTCTCTTCCAGCTCTATGGTTCTATGAAGAAGCTCCATAGGGTGGTGAATATGCAGAGATGAGACGACCATTGGACAGAGGGACCTACAGACTGGGAGGAGGCACACGTGGCAATACGGTCAACAGGGTGCATGCCAGAGACATTTCTCGCCTCTGAGCTCGGCCAGCCAAGCTCAGCCTCAGCAGAAGCTGCTGTAACTCAGCCCCCACCAACGGCAGCAAGACCCTCTTACACCCAGACTGCATTTGCTCCTGGATGTTCCAACACACTGTGATCAGGGCAGGGCCACTGACAGGGATAGGAGCAAATGGAGCAGTTGTCCTGGGGTCCAGCTGCCCTCGGCCCAGCCCCTTCCCTCCTCAGCCCTGCCCCTTCCAGGAGTGTGGAGCTGGAGCCCTTCCCCACATTGCCCAAGAGTCCATGGAGCTGACAGCTCCACTGGACCAGGGAACCCTTCTCTCCCCTTTGGCTCCCCACTCTTTCCCCTGCTGCCCCTCCCGAGCACAGCACACCAGGCACCACCCCGGACCCGTCCCACGTGAACCACAGAGGAGCAACGGGCTTGGCACAGCTGTCACAAGGGCAACATGGCCAGTGTTGCTGCAAGGCTGATTACTGCCTGACAGCCCCTGTAGGGGCTCTGCTCCCTTCCCCCTCTTACCATCAGCTCTGCTCCCTGCTGTACCACCAAGAAAAGGGTGAAAGTTACTTAAATTTCTTACAATACTGTTGTATTGCAACCCCCGGGCAACTGACTCCTGGCCATGACTACACTAAATAACTAGAAGATTAAATAACTAGAAGATTTACTCATTGTTGCTTGGATCCTTAAGTTTTATTTTTCTTCATTTAAATCATTGTTCGGGGGTGGAGCTGGGGATGAGGGGTTCAGTACACAGACTGCCCTGGGGAGATAGGACAACCCCAGCATTCTCACTGCAGAAACTTGGAGCCAGGTGAGAAGCACTGGTCCATGGCCACTGCAGTTGGCACAGCTTGGGGACAAACACAGCACACGGATAAATAGACACAAACAGACAAACTCTCTGAAATAGATAGTAGATAGCTGCCCCTTTCTCCACTCCTGCTCCCTGCTGCTCCAATGGGGTAATAGCTGTCCCGGGTCCCATCTCTGCCCCTTGCTGCCCCTCTGTGGTCATTCTACAGTATAACTCACCCTCCTATAAGATTCCCTCCCTTTCCATTTACGAGAATCAACTGAATTCCAGATACATCCCATTGTCCTGGCACAACCAAACCCTGACCTTGCTTTAAGTTAGGAGAAGAGGAAGCTGCATAACAAGTTTGGTGGTCCTAGCTCTTACCATTTAGGAGGAGTCCTGAACCAATGGACTCAAAGACAGACAAACAGACACACATTTCTAAAATACATAGTAAGATATGCAGTATCATCTAAGGGCTATTAATTTTAAATGTTGCATCCCACTATGGAGACGACTATGCGGCTCTCTTCCAGCTGTGCTCAAGTAGAGTAAAGAGTGACAGCTATAAGCCACCTGAATCATTTAACAAACTCCATCCCTCCCCACCATGAATTCTGATGGGCCATAATAGCTACACATCAAACACACTAATGTCCCGGGAAGATGAAAAGCCCCGGTGAGCCCTGCATGTCCCAGACATGTCCGAGACACAGATGTGATATTTGGAACGGACACTCTCTTGTATTAGGGACAGCTTTCATCTTTGATTCCTGTCCATCAGCTCAATAGTGACAATGGGGTGAAATGAACATTCAGGGCCAAAGGATGTCTTTCCCTCACATTCTGCCTTGTACCAGCTTCAGGGTTTTGTTGATCTTCAACCTTTTTGTTCTATGTCATTTTTCACCATGGCCTTCAGTCTTCCCCAATTGTCTTGCTTCAATTCAGGCTGGGTGCCCAAACCACAGATATCTTTCTTCTGTAACAATGTTATTACTTGCTTAGCCACTCTTTTCTCCCTTCATCTTTTATTTTGTGCTGTCTTGAAAGTATCATCATTCCCTTCTGCCAATCCATTTCTGCAGTCAATATCTTTCCTTCATTGGTTTTCCTCTTATTCCAACATTCTGACCCATGCAACAATATTAGCAGGACAAATGTCTCATATACGCTGATTTTTGCTTTCATTGAAACACATTTAGCCTTCCAGAACTTAGAGTTTTATGAATGCAGCAGCTGCTTGTCTGATTCTTCTTCTTAAGTCAAAGTCTTAGGGGCAGTAGACAGGTTGTGATACTTGCAATCAGCTAAACAAGTCAGGAATTCAAAGCACTGAACAACTCACTCCTGCCATTGCTACAAACTCTTGTGCTCTTACTCACAGTTTCTTAAGAATTCATTTGTTCCACCCAAATATCCACCAGGCACACATACATGCACACACACTCTGTGGACATGATCCAAAACCCAAGGAAATCAATGGAAAGATTCTCATTGACTTTGGAGAAGGCCTTTTAACCCCGCTTGTCCTAGCTGGCCTAAAATTCCATCTGATTCTCAGGTTCCAGCAGATCCAACAACAGTGGGGTCACAATTTCCAACCATGTCCTCTATGTACTGCACTCCTATGACCTGGACCTGAAACAACCTCCAGTAATGCATTCAGAGCATTTCCAAGCATTTCTAGTTGCATGTGATGAAACCTGCTCATCTACAAGAAAATGTTAATTTGCATATGCAGATCAGGTCTTCCACAGCCTAACTAGGCAATCATTGCACCCAAGGATTTCATTGGCACACTAATGGGACACCACTGGGTTCCTTCACCTGCCTGCCATGACAAAGCATGAGTCACCCTTGCCGGTGCTTCTATGAACTCCTGCGGAAGTGACTTCAGTTCGTCAGTGTGATCCCAGCAGCAGCCCAACAGGTCAAGCCCCTCCAAAGTATAAGTGGTTTCATTTGCTCTGCCAGGAAGCTGGGGTGCTGGCCAAGTTCTCTGTTTGTAAATCTCCTGTGACATTGGGCATCCCCTGATCCCTTGGGTGAGGAAGAAGGAATAAGCAGCAGTATGACCCTGTGGTAGGGCACTATGCAGAGAGCTATGGATCCAAGCAGACTGAGGACATCTGGGGTGGAGAAGGAAAATGCACTAATTTCAACAGGCACTGAAGTTGTCTAATTGAGTGCAAGTTAGGCAGAGCCAGAGCAGCAGCAGTGCCATGTCACACACACACTATGCCCCACCGACAGGGACTGGTACTAGGGGCAGTTCAATCCTTACACCCTCTCAGTTCTTGGCTCTTAAGCCAGATGCGCTAATTGCAGCAGACACTTTCCAGGTCTGGAGCAAGTGTCAGCCAGAGACCTAGACTAGAGCAGCAGATCATATGTTGTCCCAGGCCTACAGAGAAGTTTCCTGACTCTGGTCACTGACTTACCTCCTGGGATGGCTTGGAACCAGCCGCTTGGCAGTGAGAGGCAAGAAATCTCATTGCTGATCTCCGGAGGTAGCCAGCCCTGCCCTGGGAAGTGCACAGGATGGTGCTGCAAGGTATGAGCAGCTAAGCAAAGTCTGAGGCTCTCCATTGAGGTTTGGGGGGGGTTCAGGCTAGTCAGCCCAGCAGCTGCTGCTGAACCATTTAAGCAGCACCCATATGTGACAAAGAGCAGTAGGAGCGGAATTGAACCAAATGGCTCACAGTCTGGTGATGGGATAATGGCTCTTCTAGGTTGCAGCAGTGGTCCCACAGGACAGCATCTAAGTTCCCTGTAAGCTGCATGGCTGCGCCACTTTGCAGCTGTTTTCTGAGCTTCACTCAGGAGTTCAAAGCTCCCACGCAGGCAGGAAGCTCAGCTGACAGGTGGGGGGCAGGGCATCATCTCCCTAAGCAAGCATCTAAATGGAGCTGCTGCAAGTTTGAAACTCAGCAGCTCCCAGAGCAGGTAAAAAGTGAGATAAGGAGGGAATAAATTGGCCGAGGGAATGTCAGAAGGGAAGGGAGTTTAAAGAGTCCCATCTGTGCAAGGAGAGAGAGGCAGAAAGTCAGCACTCTTGAGCTTCCTGGGAAGGGGGAAATAAGGGGCTGATTGCATGGGGTAGATTGGGAGAAAAGGGATTGGGTGGGTGCTGGCATTCGGGTGAGGTGGAGCCGGGGGGGGGGAGTTTGTGCTGTGAGGTGGGGGAGGAGTGAATAATTTGTGCTTTAGCTGGGAATTAGGATAGGACAGGCTGCTGGTTGCCTGCTAGCTTGAGAGGCAGGATTTTATCCAGGCCCCCACCTGGACTGGGGGAGCAGCTTACACAAGGGTAGGTGAAGGAAAGGGGGGAGTGCTGACATCTGTGCAGTGAGCTGGAGGTAGGGGGCAGCTTGTTTGGGGTGTCTGACTCGCTTACTTCTCTGTCTGGATGGGTTGGAGGGGGGGAGCAGGCTGCATGGGGGGGGTGTACTAAGAGGACATTTGCATTATTACATTTCAAAAAAAGTTTACATAGGTGTTAATGGCTTAAGGTAAAAAAGAAAACATTCTTTTAACACTGATCTGATTTTTTTTTTAAATACTGCATTACTAATTAATACATGGTAAATTGTGTTGCAGTAAGGCCAGATCTTTGCTATGTGATAGAGTTCTGGCTCTTATGATTTGAAAGTAGCAAGTACTAGAAGTCAGTGTTCCCTCTAAGCTGCGCAGCAACACAGCTTCACAGGTGATTAATCAGCCCTGCCCAGTCAGAGGCTCAGGGCTCTGTGCTTGGAGCTGACTGGCTGGGTAGGGCTGATTAATCACCTGTGCAGCTGTGCTGCCAAGCAGTTTAGAGGGGACACTGCCAGGTGTGGTACTAGTTGTTTTGTAGGATAAAACCTTATTTGCAAACTCTTTGAAACATGCATCTGTCTACAAATCCTGCAGCCATGTCTTAATTTGCTCTGGAGCTTCTACTCTGAGTTGAGTTTTGTTATGTATATGTTTCATTTGTGTTGGTGGCGCACATCCACACAGTACCTCAATATTGGTATTGCACATAAGAAATTTCAACCCACCCAAAAGAAAATTGAACCCACTCAAGGATAGAAAATGTTAGAGGGAACACTGGTCAGCAGTCCCATACCCAAAAGGTATTAAGCTGCTGACCAGACCCCAGCTGCTAAGTGAAAAGAACTGGGATTCTCAGCCTAGTTGCTTCCCAAGGGGAGGTCCATGTAACCTCAGCACTGAGTGACACCCTGACTAGCATCAAGAAGAGCTGGGGTGGGCTGGAGGCAGCTCTCTTCCCTCACACCAGACATGGTCCCTGCAGATAAGGTATGAGGCACATTGGTGGGTCAGTGCAAGAAGCTTGTGCAGTGCCTGTCTATGCTGGATGTTGGCGCAGTAAATCAGTCATGAGAGGCCAGAACATCCCACAGATATGCCCCAGTCAAGGAGACAAAAAAGAGCTGCAGGCTCAAACCCAGGAGGTACTGGCAGGACACAAGCTGCACTAGATGCTAGGGATGTAAAATTCCAGTTAATCATTAGGTGAACCTAACATTTAACAAGTTAGCCAACTAAGCAGGATCTGGGTGGGGAACCACTCCAGCCCACCTGGAGCAGCCCCCAGGGCTGCTGGCTCCCATCCCCATGTAGGGACCTAGGGCTGCCCCCAGCTCCCAGGCCCAACTGGAACATCTCCTGCCTCTGGGGTGTCTGGCCCACCACAGACAGGGACTGTTCTGGCTAAGAGCAGCCCCTGCCTGTGGCAGACAGGGAACTGCTCCAGCCCCCACTGGTTACCTGTTATGGTAAGCCTCCCCCTTTAAGGTTAATCTGTCACATCCCTACTGGAAGCCCCTTTTCCAGCCATGGCAACAGTCCTGGTCACCAGCAGCTGGAAGGCCAGAAGTTGTTTGTGGCATCTAACCAGAAGCAAAGCTTGTTAGATCACACCCTAGCAGCTCCCCCATAGCAGAGAGGAGTATTGAACCCAGATCTCCTGCATCCCAGACCAGCACCTGAACCACCTTCCCTACCAGGCATCTAATAGGCAGTAAACTGTTTCCATGCAACTCAGTTGGTCTTTCATTGAACTATTGTTCAACTAAATCATGAGAATGAGCCAAACTCTTGAATGGTGTAACTGGCCCTGGATCCTCACCGATGTCAGTGGAGTTACTGTGAATTTACTCCAACTGCAGAGAGCAGAATCTGGCCCCTGACTGTGCATTTGATCCATTCACAGTAACACTGACACACTGCAGCTTCTGCACAGGTTGGCAGGGACCAGCCTCCGCTAAGGTGGCAAACAACCTGTGTCAGGAAGAGCAAAGGGTTCACCGCTCTCCCAGTTACATTACCCTGGTGCCACCAGCCTGCGGGCAGCTCGGTGCTCCCAGGGAGCCAGCAATTGCACCGCAAGTCTCTGGGCTGGCTGGAGCCCAGCACATCAAAGTGTGGGACCACTCGCTCTACCTGTGGCGTCTTGGTCCTCCCCCACTCAGGGAGCTGGTGAAAGGCAGTGCTGCTGGGGTAAGAGAGCAGGGTTGTTCTTAGCCCAGAGAGGGAGTAGGGACTGTCAGGGGCTATTCGCAGGCAGGTCTTAGGGCAGATTTCTGTGTACGGTCCTGAGCATAAATAGGGGAGACAGAGAGCCAGCTCTCCAGGGCCAAGACCCTTCCGCCCCCTTCCACACAGTCAGAGGAAGGGAAAGGGACCAAGCCCTGGCTCTCTCCCCCCGACCTTCTCTTAGGAGAGCAGGAAAAGCAGCAGCGTGCGAGGAGGAGGGCAGGGGGGAGTTGGAAGGGGGCAGAAGCAAGGTAACTGCAGAGTAACTGGAGGAAGAGCCCTGGGCACAGCAGCCCGCCGTGCAGTGCCCAGGGCGCGGGACCACGGAAGCTGTGGGGAAGCCAGACCGCAGGGCCCGATCCTGATGGTCTCGTTCAGTCCTGACCCAGGCAATCCCCCCTCGCTGCAGCCGCTCAACACCCAGCCCCTCCAGGGAGCGAGCCGGGGCTGGGGCCGGTCCCTAGAGCTATCGGTCCGTGGGAGCGGGCCGAGGTGGGTGCCCAGCCCCTTCCGTGCTGCTTGGGGACCCCGTGCCCCCGGGGGCAGCTCACCTCCCTTAGCGACGCGGAGCACCAGCTGCAAAACGAGGCAAGTTAGCGCCAGGCGCGGCATCATCCGTCCGGCTACCCCGGGCCACCCCCGCTCCGTGCCTAGCCTCAGCGATCCGGGCGCAAGGGGAGCCCGGCGCTGCGCTGCCGCCTGCGCGCTGCTCTTAAATATTCAACGCCGGGAGCCGGGGCTGAGCTTAACCCCTCGCTCGCCTCCCTGCCACGGGAGCCGCGCGCCGCGGGCCCTGCCCACCTGCCCCCAGGCCGGGAGCGGCTGGAAGGGCTGGCCAGGCTCCTGCGGGCTCCGGCTCAGCTCCGCGGCGGGGCTGGGACGGGGCAAGACGCAGGGCAGCGCAAAGACCCGGCCGCTGGACCGGGGTAAAACTAGGGGGCTGTTCTCTTACCCCTCACCCCCCCCTAGCTCTGGCACTGCTGCTCCTCAGCAGGACTCACCTACAGCCCCAGCGGGGTGTCTTGCTGCTTTTTGCTGCACTAGGGCAACCCCCGCTCTGGTCCCCACGCAGAGGAAAAAGCCAGGGGCTGTTGCCCAGGCATGCACCCCTTCCTTAGCAGAGGCTGGTCCCTGCCGTGCTGTGCACTCCTCGCTGGGCAAGGCTGTGCCATGCTGGATGGGCACCAGGAGCAGGCAACCAGAACAGCGGGGCATCTCCTCCCGGAGCGCAGTGTGCTGCTTTCCACAGGCAGTGTTGCCCCGCCAGGACTCCTGTGTTAAACTGGTGCCCAAACTGCCCCCACTAGCTCGCTGCAGAGTTCTGGCAACACCAGGCACCTGTGCCACTTGAGCCTGACAGAGGCTTTTGCCCATCAGCATTATGTCCACATGTCTGCTAGTGCACCAGGAGCTGTGACAGGCTGCCCAAACTGAGAGGTAAGCTCTTCCCAATCCCCTGCAGACTGGCCCCAACCATGCAAAGCAGAATTCCCTCTAATTTTTTCCATCCATGTGAAGAATAAATGTGATGTGCACCAGGACATGTTTGGACATGCACCACCAGCAGAAACACATGCTGTGGGCTGTGGGCACTCTGCTGATTAGCTGGGCAGCACTTGAGCTCTTGCTCAGCTTACAGGGAACACAGGCAAGTCTCTGCCTTATTTTCAACAGGTGCATAGCCAGGGCCTCGCTGGCCACGTGCCCTCCTCCCACCAATGGTGGCCATACCTTTGTACAAAGCAGCAACTCTCTTCTTGCTAAACAGGGGCCCCATGTGGTAGCCCAGAGGGCCACTTCCCACCCAGCAAGTCCCATGCCTGGAGGCCACTTAAGAGCTAAGTTACCAGCTGCTGGGGCCAGCATGTTTCCCTGAGTACCCTGGAGTGACACACCACTTCTCTTTCCCTGGGGTGGGTGAGTTAGACATAACGCATGTGCCTGAAGAACAGGAGTTTTCCTGACAGAAGGTGAAAGCCAATTCCTTCCCCACGGAAGGGCTAGGCTATGGGGGGAGAGAAGGAGGAATAGTTTGGGTCACACCCACACTAAAAAGCAAATAAGGGCCGTAACTACTGTTTAATCTGCTTAGATCTAGTGCTGGTGTGCCAAGGAAGCTCCCTTAGAAATTTAACAACAGATCTATAGCCCTGTCCAGATGCCCTAGGGCTCTAAATGGATGGTGCAGGCCCAGCCTGGCTCACTCCCCATTGATGGGCTGTGGGAGTTATGCTCTGTCCATGCCTAGCCCCAGTGTGGGAAGGAGGACTAGGAAAAAGAGGGAGGTAGGGTGCTATCATTCATTACAGTGAAGTGAATGGGGTTTTAAGAGCATGTTTATTTCAGTGCTAAAGGAACAACCAGGTTCTGCTCCTTCCAGCAAACCTGCAGGGGGTAGGGGCTTCTACGAGGGGTCCAGGCCATAGTGGAGCCAAAAATAATGAGGGAACGTGAGAACACTAGCAATGGAAAAGCAGACTGGGTCACTGCGGCTTGACACGTGCTGGCCAGTGACTGAACCATCACTCTGTATCTGAGCTATCAGGCCTCTTCCTCCTAGTGAACCTGCCTAACACTTTCAAAAGCTAAGCCTGAGAGTTTAGCCTTTACTCTGCCAGATCCTCAAAATCATGGAGCAAACAGAGGCACAGGATTCCTGGCTCATGACAATCTTATGTAACCCACTAACCTCCCTTTTTGTCCTATGACTGCAGGGGGGTTCAGAGACCACTCCACAGTGAATAGACCCTTGGAAGGTGTGCTTGCTGTTACATGCATCGGTTCCACTTTGCATTTAGCTGTGATGTGAGTAGCAGAGTACCCACAGCCAGCACCATGTGTTTATTGCTGGTGCACATCTGCACATGCTTTGGGGCACACAACAAAATTTATTCTGCTCATGGATGGAAAAATTTAGGGAACACTGCCTGGAATTGCATTTCTATCCCCAGCCCGTGGACAATGCCCCTTGTAAGTGCTAAAATTAGGGGTACTGCCCTGTGTGGGCAAGAAATGAAGCTGCACCCCTCACAAGAACTGGCTGTCTCAGCACAGCCCCCTGAAGCAACCTGGAGATGAGATTCTAAAGGCAGGGAAGCTGTCACAGCTTTGGGAAGGCTCTCTGGGACTACAGAAGCAAATGAGCCACTGATGGCTACTTAGCATGACAAAGAGGGTATAGCTTTCATGGGGAGAGTGAGAAGCTGAAGATGATTTCAGTGTGGCTGGAAAGCCGGACTGTCTCTTCTATCCTGGGACTGACACGATTACACCACCACCACCACCACCACCCACCACTGACTGCCACTGACACTTATGAAATAAACACTCAAGGCTTTACAGAGAGCCGAAGCCATCAACACCTGGGAAATGACCCTCAGTGGGAGAGACTTATCCTTCCACCAAGCTCCTTGGGCACTCGTTATTACTTCTGGATTCTTAGCACTTGCGCATCAGCTCAGTCTGCAGTGACCAGACAATTCTGTTTGTGGCTGGGGATCCAAAGCTGCAGTATAAAGCCTAGCTCAGCAGTTTTAGCCAGACTCATTTAGCCTGCTTTGTTCAGAAAATGGGCACTCTGTGCAGGTCAGAGTGCCCGGAGTGCAGGGCACATGCTGGACCAGGTTTCCAGTGGCACAAAGGGCTGGATAGAAACTCATTTTCAGTGAGTGGCTGTGAGGTGTGGGTACCTGAACTCCCATTAGCCATTTAAAAGATCTCCTCTTATGTTCCCCCTCCCCACCAGCTGCCTGCAGTATGTTCCATCTGAGCATGTGACTAATAGCAGCTGCCTCTCAGAGCAGAGCTGGCAGGATGCTCCTTTAGAGGCCTGGTCTAACGTGGGACCCAGACCCAGAGAGCCAGTTGACAGTACCTGGCCTTGGCAATACTCAGCACCCCTGGAAGTCAAGCCCTTGGGATGCTCCAAGCTATGGGGCTGACATGAACCTGTTGCAGTCAGCCTGCAGGCTTGAGTTATACCAGCCCTGCTGCCCTTGGCCTCACCTGTTTGTCAGGGAAAAGGGGCCGGAGTTTTCTATAAAGCTGGGGTTTTTTTGGTTGGATCAACCCACCCTGCTATTCAACACACAAACCCCCTTCATCAGCATTGAGCCTCCCCTCTGCTCCAGCCCCATGTGTGGCCCTTCCTTGCCACCTGCCTCTGACCCTAGGCCATTTTGATGCTGCAGAGAAGGCAAATGAGATGATTGCTGCTCATTAGCTGCTCACCTGGCGTAGGTCTAAGCTCCAGTGGCTCCTGCATTCTTAACAGTTCAGGAAGCATCTGTGGGTAAAGCTGACACCAGCTCACAAATGGGCTGGTGAAGAGCGATGCCAGCATGGAAGGACCCAGGGTTGGCAAGAGCACCCTTACAGGGAGATTTTGGCAAAACCAGAAAAGTGCCTGAACCACTATTGCTTACTGCTAATAGCAACCAAGCTAGCAGGCACAAAACAGGCCTAGATAACAGCCTCATCATGACCAAGTCAGGGAGGAAAGAAGGGGATTTGGGTGCTACAGAGTGGGCAGCTGGACCCTTCATCCTTTCTGAGGGCCAGATCTCAATTGAGATCGCTGAGCTATACATTTAGAAAACAGGAAGCTTCTCTAGTTATGTCGGTCAGGGCCCCAGGGCATGCAAACTCTGAAAAAACACATCTGGCTAACTGATGATCAGAAGAAAACCTCTTGCCTAGCCTTTAAAAAGTGCTTGCCTAACAAGTTTTTGAATGACGTGTTATTGTAATACTAACAGATAAATAAGGAAGTGGGACTTTTTTGGATACCCTTTTAGGGACTTTATAACTGGACACAGCTTCAGTCCCAACCAGCAGATGGAAGACTGGCCCTAGGAAGCCTGTCACTGTGTCACTTAAGAGCTACACGCAGCTTTGGTAATTATCAAGGCTGAGGGTGTTTTACTACCCTGTTGCAGATGTATGTAAGTACTTAAGACTAAGTAAAGTTCAGCTTTAGGTGAAAGCACTTTTCTATTGTCCTATTTGCACCATCCATCTATTGGTTGGACGACCGTGTCTCCCTTGAATTATTTCCCAATATCACCGTGCAGAGAGGAAAGTTACTGAAAGGTTTGGGTTGAAAGAACTCCCAGTAACACTGCACGTGACTTTAAAGAGAGGAAATTCTACCGCTTCTCAAGAGCTGCTGGCTCTCATTTTGGCTGCTGGCTGTCAAAAAAGAATAAAGCGAGAGGGAGAAAGGAGAATGAGCTTTATTGCTGGAGCAGTGAGAGAGAGTGCAATTGTCTCTTCCATCCTGAATGGGGAGAGATCTCCCCCCTCTGCTACTCACCAGCTAGAGAATTAGACTCCTGCAAATGTCACCTGTATAGCCACTTTCCCAACTCCCAGCGCACCTTAAGCCTGAAAGTCTCTCTAAAGCTGCTGCAACATTGCATATTTCACCATCAGCTAATGCTGCTGTGACAAAGTGGGCATTTTCTGTAATTTTTTTTATGACTATATGGTGTGTGCCTCAGTTTCCCCTATGTACTTCCTGGTTAACTAGGTGGTGGGAAAAGGTTGTTTTCTCTTTGCAGAGACTTGGAGATCCAGGAGTGACTGCTGCCTAGCTGTCTAGGGCCTGGGCTTCATTTCAATGGAGAGTCCAAGAAGACAAAGCCACTCCATTTGCTTGGATATTTGGCACCTAGCAACTAACGACCCTGGATGGTCTGTACTCTGGTAGCTTGCTTTGTTTGACCACCTGCAGAACAAAGGATGGAGGAGAAGCCAGGCAGAGGTGTTAAGTATCTGGAGATCCTTGTGAACTAGGACAAGAGGGATCAGAGGACTCACTGCTCTGGGCTGAGGAAGATGGTGCAATATGGTACCTTTCTCTTCTCTGAAGAAGTGGGTTGTGCTTGTGAAAGCTCATGATCCCATCTACATGTTTTGTTAGTCTCTAAGGGTACATCTACACTTGCACCCTAGTTCGAACTAGGGATGCAAATGCAGGCGACCGAAATTGCTAATGAAGCAGGGATTTAAATATCCCACGCTTCATTAGCATAATCTCTCCTGTGCACTATTCTGATCGCCAGCTGAGTTGAACCAGGAAGCGCGCTCCGGGCCGCGTTAGTTCGAATCAAGCCCCTTGGTTTGAACTAACATTACTCCTCGGGACTAACTTGGCTACCCCTCTGAAGCTCTCTTTGCTGGGTTCCTGACATCTAGTAATAACCCACACACACAATGCTGGCTAGGAGTCACTCCAGGGTCATGGAAGCAGGAGTACATTGCTCCCATTGGGAGGACAAGCTCCTCTCCCATGTCCTCATAGAAGGGAGTTCACAGCCCTGGAGCAGGAGTGCTGAAGTCTCTGAGGTTGGGTCCAAGGAGACGGTGAACCCAAGTGGCCTATCCCAGTAGAAGGGGCACGCTGAAGAGCTCCTCCCACGGACTGTTCCAGAGCCCCGGACTGCGCACCTCCTGCCCTTTGTCTTGGAGCTGTCTCCTCTAACCCCCAGGAGCCTCCTGCTTGCTGTGCTGGGGAGGGATAAGAGAGGCGCTGATGTCAAGGTGCCCCCTCTCCCACCCTGTATCCTATCTCCACAGAGCAGAGGGGGACACAACGGGACTTGGGATGGAGTTTGCTGGTTGCTTTAGGGAGTGGTGCAGGGCCAGAGCAGGGGTGAGCCTGCCTTAGCCCCACTGCTCCACCACCCAGGAGCCACCTGAGATAAGCAGTGCCCAGTCAGAGCCCACATACTGAAACCCTACCCCAGTCATAAACCCCCTTCTGCACCCCAAGCCCCACCCCCAAGCACCCCTGCATCCAAACACCCTCCCAGAGCCTGAATCTAGAACCCCCTCCAGTACCCCAACTACCTGCCCCAAGCTCAGCTCAGAGCCCCTCTCACACTCTAAATCCCTTAATCCAAGACCAGAGCCTGCACCCCAACCCTCTGCCCCTGCCTGATAAAAGGGAGGAAGGATGGGGGAGGGGTGGAGGATGGAGTGAGCAGGGGCGGGGCCTTGGAGAACGGGACACACAGGAGGCGGGGCAAGAGTATTTGGGTTTGAGGTAGATCTTGGACTGCACTTAAATTCAAAAAGTGATCTTGTGCTTAAAGAGGTTGGAGACCACTGCCTAATGGGCATGTGAACAGCAATGCACCTGCCATGCAAGACATGGGTGTGGTCAGTCTAGTTCTCTGCCACCAGTGCGTGTCTGTGCATTATCTGAAAGTAGCAGGGCCCTGGACAATTATTTCACCTAAAAAAACCTCTCTCTCTTTAGACCATCCCTGTGGAGGTGGCATGAGCTACTGCAGTTAACAGTGATCAAACACAAGGCTGCGGTGACTCGGCAAGTCTGGTCTCTGGAGTTGCCTTTACGATCTGCACAGAGATCACTAGGACAATCTGGGTACCGGGAGCAGACAGCTCCATGCCTGGCATGTGCTTGAGCTGTCACTGCACAATCAAGCCAGAGGATGTTCCTAGCAGAGGGCTACCTCCAGTCTGCTCCTAAAGCTTTCATCATGCCATTCTGCTCTGGCCAAGGCCCCTTCCTGCAGCATCTCACCCCGGTCTCTTGTCACCAGAGAATAAGACAAAGACTATTTTCTCCATGGGGGCTGGAAGCAGATTCTGGTCCCAGTTACCCCAGTGCAAACCCACAGTCACTCCATTGAGCTGCACGGGGGTCGCTCTGCACATACATCTTTGAGATCCCAAACTGGCTGACTGCTCCCTGACCATTTCAGCCTAACTCAGCAAAGATAGAACGTATCCAGCATCATGGTGCCTGGGCACTGAGATCTCAGGATATTCACCTTGCTTCATACTTCCCTCTCTACAGTACAGCCCTGCTGCTGCTCATGTCTCTATACCTATGCCAGATTCCAACAGTCACTGGCCAGTTCCCATCCTGCTAATAGCGATCCCCCTTTGCACTTAGCACTAGAAAGAGCTGTCCATGGCAGAGAATCTAAGATGAGCATAGAAGGGACGCAAAAGCCGGATGAGACTGCGTACCCTCATCCTCGCCTCAGCCTGCCACTCATTTGCTAATTGTGGGATGTCTCTTTAGGTAGAAAAAGCTTTTATTGATAAAGGCAGCTTCCTCTGTGTGCACTCAGCTGGCATGAATCATGCACAGGAAGAGCCTGGAGTGGCAGGTGCACACGAGGAGGGGGAATAGGTGGGTGCCACCCTGGCTTTGAATTCCATCCCCCAGTGCCTCACAATGAAAATCAATAGGCCCAGAGCTGGAACAGCCTGAGAGATGTCTCCCCGCATGTCAGGATGGGAGTGGGGTATGGGAGCCAAAAAAGATCCCACTATTCTGACTGGACAAGTTCAGTCTTTAAATTTCCCAGTGGGGTGGGGGGGGTGGGGAGCTGGGTGAAGTGGCCTCCTGTTTAGCTTGGCTCCTGTTGCGTGGGACAGCTGGCCTGAGCCTCTTCTCGGTGTTTCCTCAGGCCCCGCAGAACACAGGGGTGGGAAGAAGGAAAGGAGCCAAGAACAATTTTCCCTGCAGCGCTGCTCTGAGATCCTGCCGAGATCGATTGGGAAGCTGTGGTTTTCTGCCTGGTTATTCTTAGTGTCTAAACTATCACGCACCTCTGAGCTCATTAGTGGGCACGGGCAGGCCCATCTCTCTCTCACGCCAAAGGGCAGTGAACAGAGCTGCTGGATGGAATGATCCTCCGAGCCTATCAATAATTCATAGCTGAGGTAGAGCAGCATAGAGCTAAGAGGGAGCCATAAACCCTGTCTCCTTGCAGGCAGGCAACCTCCTTCAGCCAGGCCCATTGATATGCAAGAGTGACAGTCCAGCTAAGCCAGAGACAGGGCCCTCGGGGAGGTGGTACTTATGTGGCAAGAAGATGCAAAGTACAGACAGGGAGATAATCACATCTGCACAGGCTGTACAGATGCTTTCCTACCAGGAACAGCCTTTGGCAGCTGTTTGGAAGGGTCAGGAGCCCCAAAGGAGAGCATGTTGGCAGGAAATCCATGCACAGCCTGTTAGTTGAGAACCACTGATCAGGACTCTGCATCTTCAGAGGGAGAGAAAGAGGAAACCAGCCTTTAGCACTCACTGACCATCACCACTGGCATTGCCCACCTGCAGTAACACAGCCAGCATGACTGGCTGAGGGCCACAGGCAGGGCGGTGCAAATCCAAGCCTGCTCTCTGCTCTTGGTAGGCCACCCGCACACACGCTAGAGAGTGTTTGCAGGGAGGGATTAGATGCCTTCAAGCCATAACGGGTGGGAAGAGATTTACAAAGGCCCTGCCTGTCTAGATTAGACCAGAAGGTCTCCAAGACAGTAGCTTCTGGAGACAGAAGCCCAATTTCCTGTTGCAGAGGAGAAAGCAACCCACTCTGTTCCCTCACATGGCCCCTTGCTGCCTGTGTAGTGCTGCACCAGGGAGATGAGGAGTAGAGATGTAACTGGTTAACTGGCAACCTCATGAGCATCACCCTTATCAAGTGATGCTTACTGGTTAACACGTGTCTAGACCCGCTGCGCTATGGGCAGGGGCTGCTCCGATGGCCCCCTGCCTGAGGTGTGATGCAGCAGGCTGGTTAACCAGTTAACCATATAGTTAAACTGGTTAACATTTTAAATGGGATTTTACATCCCTAATGGAGATTCACACATTCTGAGGGCAGAGGAACCCCTCCTGCACTACACAGGCCAGGGGGCTGATCTTTTCAAAAGCCCCAGAGCAGGATCCCTTCCTATTCCTGTTGGTGGCTGGCAGATTGAAAGAGTCCTTCAGAGTCACTCCCTCACCATCTGGTATCTGGGGTTTCACCTAATCTCTAAAGCACTGCTCCCCAGAGCCACGGGTGCCAAATGCTGAAGGACACCAAGGTACCACAGTCATGGAGACAGCACATCTGGCCAGGGGTGGGGAGGGGCAGGGTCAGAACAGCAGAGGTATCCTCCAGGAGCAGGAAGTTCTTCCCAACCACTATGAAAGGGCCTTGGTTTCCTGAGTTACCACGATGATAGGGCACTCTGAGAACTGAGAAAAGGCCACGCATCAGTATGGAACCATACAGCCCACCTTGGCAGCGGTCAGATGTTTGTGCCGAGAGTCGGATTGGTACTCTGGGCCCACGTGGAGTGAACTGCTGCTCTGCCTTCCAAGCAGACAAGTGCCTTGCTTTAGGGACAACAGCCCCGGGCGCAGCAGCCAGGTCGCAGACAGGCCAGACCCCAGACGTGGCTCCACTCTCACACCAAAGGGTGGGTGCCTCCAGGTCAGGGTGGAGGCACTCTGTCAGGGCTAAGGGAGGAAAAATATCCCAGCTACACCCCAGGCTGGAGTCTCTGCTATACCACACTGCAGTCTCCAAGGCTGTCAATCAGCCACCCTCCCTGTGCATTACATTCACTGAATACAAAATGGAAGGACAATCCCTTCCCCTCTCTCCTGGAGTCAGGGAAGGGCTTTAAGGCACAATGCCCCCCACGTCCCAAGCAATAACACCAGGTGTTCTACAGCTTGAAGTCCACATGCAGCTGCAGAAGCTCAGGAGAGTGGTGCAGGCCCTAGGAAAACAAGCCCCAGCCTGCTTCATCCCCAGGGTGGTTGATTGGAAACGGGGCCGTGCATTGTGCTGATAATAGCCATCCTCATTTCAGAATGGGATGCTGCTGCCGTTACCTGCAGAGAAGATTGCAGGGCCTGTGGAGAACGGGTGCCAGCACTGTAGAATATGTCCCTACAGCGGCTGGGATGAGCAATTGGTCCTCAAGCAACAACCACCAAGTGCCTGTAAGGAGGACCGGAGAAGCAGTCCTTAAGGAACAGAGTTTGTGCCCTTGTGCCAGATCCTAGGGCAAATTTGGGGCTACAGGCTATGCTGGTATTTGCTGGCACCCAGGAGCTCGGGTTAAATTTACAAACTCTAGGATCCATGCTTCTGGGATTAAAGAAATTGCAGATTAATTTGCACCAGGGGGCTGGGAGAGGCTGGGATGGACACACCTCATTCTGCAAGTCTGAGACAAGAGACCAGAATTGCCGGGCTGTGTGTGGGGGGACTCTGTGCTCCCAGAAGGGATATGGCAGCCAGCCCCCAGCACCAGCTGGACAATGCATTCCCTCCCACCCACCCCCAGCCAGCAGCAGGCCCTTTAGAATTGCCAGGCCCCAGGGCAGTTGCCTGCTTTCCCACCACCATCTCCATGGGTGGGCCTGGCCCCAGCTCCTGCTTCAGCAAACTCAGCTCTTCCCAATGAGCCCCTGATGACCCTGGGTGCATTTTCTGCAGCGAGAGGGGCAGGGGAAGAATAGGGAGTGGATCAGCAGGCTCAACTCCAGTCCGGGTCACCAAGAGTTGGTCACACGACAGCTGCTCAGGGCTCAGTCTGGTTAAATAGCAGGGAGGTGTCCGGCTCTCAAAAATTACCACCCATCCCTCCTTCCTTCTCTTGCACTCTCCCAGTGCTGGCAGTGGGACATGTCAGGTGAACTCCTCGAGGACTTCTGCAGCTGAGTCCATAGGTGCTGACTCCATGGGTGCTCAGGGATGTAAAAAATGGTGGATGCTGAGCACCCCAAACAGCTGCCTCCCCCTCTTCCCAGCACCTCCCACCCACTGTGATCAGCTGGTTGTGGCATGCAGGAGGCTCTGGTGGGGGCAGGAGAGGAGTGAGGGTGGGAAGAGGCAGGGCAGGGGCTTGACAGTCTTGGGAGAAGGGGTGACATTGGGGCAGAGGGTGGGGGCAGAATGAGGGGTTGAGCATCCACCCCCACACACACACGCACACACCAAAGTCAATGTCTTGGGCTGGGCCCCCTAGGCTAGGAGTGAAGTCCACTGGAGGGGTAGGGCTGGGGTGTGGATTAACCTGCTGTTGTCCACAGTGCCTGTTCATGCCTTCTCCATGGCCGGCACCAGCATTGCTGTCCTGGGGAAAGGACTGTCCTTTAAAAGCACAGGTGGGAAAAGAAGTTCACAAGAGGTGTCCTCCTTGCCTTCCTGCCCTTTGTAGGGCAGCACCAGACAGCCACTACACTCCACCCACCCCAGAGCTGGCTGCATTTGCAGAGTGGTCCTCTCCATGCCCTCTACGAGACTTTTCTGGCTCTTTCAGAGAGCAAGGGGCTGGGTACATGGAAAGCAGGGATCATAGACCCAGCCTCATTAGGGCCAAGTCCCCTCCCAGAGCTTTGCTGCCACCTGCAGCCCATCTCCCTAGCTAGGCTGGACACAGCTGGAGGGGCCAGTGGAGCTGCTGAGAAAGTAATAAGCCATCACAGAAGGGAGCACTGAACACCCACCCTCCAACCTCTCAATCCTGCTTCAGGCCCACTCCAGCAAAGACAGGGCCAATCTGCACCCACAGCAAAGTACTAGCTGAGACAGCTGCCCCATCAGTGCCAGCATGAAAAAGAACAAGGGAGGGGCATGAGGGTTAACTGCTCCTCTAGTACAGCTTTTTGGTGTTGCCCCCTAGCTGCAGGCAGCTCCCTTCCCAAGGGCAGGGGGGATCCAAGAGCAGCCCAGGGTCCTGGCAGCAAATTCACAGGCTAGGATGATGAGAGGGCATTCATCGCCAGTGACTACTGGTGGCCTTCTGCCACCCCAGCCCAGCTAGGTGCCGTAAGGCCAGGACTGCCCCATGGTCATTAGCAGAGCAACAGGCAAAATAAGCCGAAGATAGCCAATGAGCATGTTGCTAGGCCTGAGTGGCTGCTGGCCTGGCCCAGTCCAAGAGCAATACAAAGTCAGGCAGGATGCTGGCCATGCCCTTGAACGAGGGCATTTCACTCCTCGCAGCAGGAACAGCGCCATGAGCCTTCAACATCCTAATGAGCAGCTCTCCAAGGCAATGCAAGCATCACACGCCAGCCTCACTTTCTATACATCAGCCCAGCATAACAGGGCATCACAGAGGGAGCAATTACTGCCAAGAAATGGTCCTTTCCCTGCATGCTGCGGCTGGCTGTCCCATTGCCCTAAAATACTTCCAGATTGTTAACGCTCTCAGCAGCCATAAACACAGAGAACGGGCCCATTACTTTTCTCCCAGTGCTAATATTTTTTGCTTACAACCCTGGGCTTCGATGCCTTTGCAGAGCTATTGCTGGGATAAATATCCTCGGTGTCTGAGCTCAGGGACCCAGCCTGATGGAAGCTTGGCTGCAAACAGCCTTTCACTCAATAGCGCTTTGGCCTCCATTTATTCCACAGGAAGAGGTGAAGAGTTGGATTTGTCCTGGATAAACACACTCTGATATTTTCCCTCCAGCATTGAGAACTTTGGGGTGCATCCCTGCTGGGGAACAATGGGAACCGACAGGCTTGCACTTGGCCTCCATCCTCTCTTAGTGGTGTAAAGCTGAGCAACTACACTGATTTCTGCTGAGGTCATCTGGTTACACTAGAGTAAATCCGGAGCACAATCTGGCTCCTTCCTGTCCAGCCTTGAGATAGGTGCACATCTATAAACAGGAGAACAGCCATGCCAAAGCAGAGAGCATGGAGCCTCCCCAGCAAGGGTTCTTAACTTGCAGCCCAGTCAGCACACAGCGGTGGCCCATGTGACACACTGAGGGCCATACAGATGGTACATATATCATGTGGCTGCAGCCCACATAACAGAGAGCTGCCCCACAACAGTGAATAGGCTGAGAACCATTGTTCCAAGGGATCCCTGTCTCTCTCAAAGGGGACCTTACTCACAGAAATTTGAGGACAGAGCGGGGAGTTTGGGCAGGGCAGCAGTGTATCCTTATGAATTATAACAAAAGCTGTTGGGACAGTTTTCTCCTCTGATTTTCACCACTCAAATATCAGGATTGTCACCTGTCCCCTGGTCAGAAGGGGGTTAATGTGAATCATCTGTTTGCTTGAGCTTTAGCCAGCTGACTTTAGAAAAAGCACTTCTCTCCACAGTGTTGGTGAGGGGTCAGGCTCAGCAGAGGTTAATCCATTAGAGCATTTAACAAAGATTCGCTTTCCCTCACAGTTATATTTTATTCCCATGGAATCTGTAGTGGCATATAAGCCACGCCAAATTCTAGGAGAACTACACCGAGGAGACATGCAGCTCTTTTTTTTTTCTTTTAAGTGAAAGGGGGAACCTTCTGGATACATCACACGTCACCAACCCCACCTCCCAATAAGACTTTTGCTCTGTGAGAAGTGGGGCACCCGCACTGATTTCTTCTGAGTTCATCTGGATTTACTGTAGAGTGACCAGAGCAGAATCTGGTGCCTTTAACAGAAGGGAAATGGCTGGGGAGTGAACACTCCCACTATGAGCAGCACTGAGATGGAAGGTGCCATTCCCTGCTCAGTGGCATTAGGTTCAGGAACTGCTGTCTGAAGAGCTGGAAGAGCCTCCTTGTACAGCCACAGTGCTGTTCTAAAAAGCAAAGCTCCCTTTGCAGCCTGATGGATTTCACCAGGTCTTTGTGACCTCCCCACCCCCATCCTGCAGTGAACTGAGAGGCTATTTGTATAGCATGAGTACCTTGCAGCCACATTTAACTCTCTTCTCAGAATGCCTTGGCACCAACTTCTTACACTGTATTTCACCAAAGTACAGGATGGAATGTGGCTTTAGTCGCCCGCCCCTTGACAATATAAGGCATAGAGTTCTCCTGATGTTCTTGGTGCCATAGCAATGGCAAAACCCCAAATGCACAAAGCGGGTCAGCTGCAAAACTGCAGCAGAAGCCCCAGATTTATGGGGCTTAATAGAAAAACAATTTAAAGAGCAAATATATGGGGAGAATAAGCAACAAAGTTTAGTTCTCTGATCCCCTGGCAGACTGTCTAGATTGTCAAAGAAGATACTGATAGACTAGCAGAGCCCATCACCTGGGATGGCTGGTGGCTGTAGGCTGGGTAGCAGCTAACGTAAAACTATAGCAGGGCTACATGGCCCTCCAGCTTCAAGCAGAAACCATGCTTCTGATGTCAGAGAGGGAAGATGGGATTCCACATGCACCATGAAAGATGCCAGGCCAGAGGGGAATGCTAATACTTTCCCTGTCTCTATGGCACCTTCCAGCCCAGAGTCGCAATATCAGCATTAGCCCAGCTTCCACATGGGGGGAGGCTAAGATGTCAGAGGAGAGTCAGCAGTGGCCAAAACAGAAGCCATATGTGCCAAAGGAGCAGCCCTGGCGCAAGGAATGCTGAGATCTGGATGAAAACAGGGAGACACTGCTCCTGGGCTTGAAAGCAGGTTTGGCTCCAGGGTTGCAAGTTGACGGCAGCAGAAAAATGAGTTCTAACTCCACAACAAATGTAAAGCCCCAGCCAAGGGGAGACTAGCTGCTGAAGGAATTTCTGGAAGACCAAATAAAAGCCAAGAATGGGCAACCTGAGTGCTGGGAACCTGCTGAATTCTGACCAGCTGATTTAGATGCCTGTGAGGAGAATCCAGTTCTCAGGGTGCTGGAATAAAGCACACGGGGAGGGGAGGGGGGGCCAGGGCTCTTTGAGAGAGGAACAGAGTTCCCTCCAGAGACCCGTCCTCTGAGCCATGTGGAGGGCACAACTCTGGCCCGCTGACTGAAGAGGCAGAAAAAGCCAGGGTAGAGAAGCAAAAAGAGAGCTCTGGAGGGCACTGGCTACTCCTTCTGGGCAGGTGGGACAGCATGGGGCTGGGGCAGCAGCTTGACTCAGTCTTCTCCCCAGCAGCAGAGTGATGACAGCCTGTGAAACGTGCCTATTGGGACTGCTGAAGTCATTAAGAAATGGCTGTAAAAAGCCTGAGGGCAGCCAAACAATTGGTGAATGGTGACAGACGGCAGGTCCTGCAGATTGAGGAAACAGAGCAAGGCAGAGCCTCAGAGATGCTTTTACAGGGATAAATCGAAATCTGAGCAGAACATTCCTTTCACTAATCACCACCAGCAAATGGCCCCGCTAATTTTTCCATCCTTGTGCAGAATACATTTTGTTATATGCACCAAGGCATGTGCAGATGTGCCAATAGAAAACATGCTGCCAGCTCTGGGGGCTCTGCTAATCAGAATGGTCTCCCTGGGCACCAATGCAGCACACAGCACCATGGAGGGACCTGTCACTCTCCCGCTGGTTTCATCTGGGTACAGCAATGTGCTATTGCTCAAGGCCCGGGCCCTCTGCCTTCAATGGGAGTTGGATCAGGTCCCTAAGCAGCTGCTGCGCTCTCCCTATGAGAAGCCTGAATTTTAATGGCGGTGGAGGTGATCTCTCTGTGCATTTCCTCTGGCTCAGGGGAGCTGAGGCTCAAATCACATAAGCCTTCCCAGTCTCTCGGAGGAGAAATGCCCCTTTCCCCCCCCAAGGGTTTCAGACCCAGAGGGCAGTCCCCTGTGCTCCCCCAGCCATGACAGAGGATTCCCACAAAATAATCAATATGGACTGACGTCAAGGGCAAGACCAGAACACACTGCTGAAGGGTAGAAACAGTTGCTTCCATTGTGGGATATTGATCGCAGCCTGTGGGCAACATGCCATACACCCAGGAATCCCCTTCTGCCTGCACTATCTGCAAGCACGGGGTGTGCAAGTCTTAGCAGCATGAGCCTCGCACAGAGGGTGGCAGGTTCCCAGGAAAGCAAATCTTCCCCCGCTTTGCTGGGAGCATTCCCACGAGAACCTCAACAAGAGAACTGTCCTATCAGTGCCAGGAACAGGCACAATCCTATGTGACTTGACCAATCAGCCTGAGCCACACAATCCAGGTGGTCTGGAGTGACTGTGACTAACCAAAAAGAGTCAAATAAATTTCAATAGCTACTAAAATGGACATTCTGTGAACAGGGTGAGAAGCAAACGCCAGCAAAGCTACTCATCTGGCACAGAAAGCAGCTGCACAACACCTGGGGCAATGGAACAAGACACTTACTGGGGAATTACCAGTGATCCTTAAAGCCCTGCAATGCCAGATCCGTGCACTAGAAAGAGTTAAAAAGGCCTCTCCTCCACAGAGCTGGGCCCAAATCCCTGATCACTCAGCTGGAGGTGGGAAGGGAAGTAAAAACAAACACTCTTTCTAGCCACACTCCTATTCAAACCAGAAGGGAGGACAATGGCGGCAGTGTTGAGAGCAGATGTATGTGAGCTGAAGGCTGACTTCACAACTTGCTCATTCCCGGCACTGCTTCCCTCCACCACTTGGGAGCAGTGATGTCTTTCAGCCTCTGCAAACAAATCCAGCCTCAAGCCTGCATCCAGCACATGTGCCAGAGAAAGGGGGAGCTCACAGAGGCTTCTGGTGATCCAGGCGCTCCACCAGAGAGTTTGCTGCTGTTTTCCTCCCACCTCAGAGCATCTTAAGTGAGTTACACAAGGTTCAATGAAGACACAAGCAGGAGATGCATTTCCTGAAGCAGTACCTGATTGCCAAGCTAAGAGCAGTCTGACCCCCTCCCCGCCCACAGCGGCTTTCTTACTGCCCTGCCAAAGCCTGTGCAGTAACTGCTGTGATATGAACCACAGTTATATGGACACTCAATCCCTCCATTTAGGGAGAGATCCCTGTCATCGTGTATTGTGGCGGGAGTGGCTTATCCACCAGTGAGGTAGCCATGCACTATGGCTTTAGCTTTGAAAGTGCTCAGGTATCAGGCAGCAATGTTCTCCCTTGGAGTCCCTGAATAAAAGAACAAAGACAAGTCTCAGAGCAGCAAAAACAACTGGTCCTGTGGGGCCTCAAAGACTGTAACACATTTGGGTAAAAGCTTTCGTGGGCTGGATTCCAACTTGTCAGAGTGCAAAGTGGGTTCCAGCCCACAAAAGCTTTTGCCCAAATAAACGTGTTAATCTATGAGGCCCACAGGGCTCCTGGCTGTTAAAACTAAGACAACGTGCCCCATCTTTGCACAGCAGCTCCTCAGAGGGTGGTTCCATTCCCACTTGGGTTTAAGCCAATCTCCAACTAGTCCAGACCAGGGATGGTAGATAGTGTGGAATTAAATAGTCATGTAACTACATCAAATTTCAGCAGTTACATGACTATTCCATAGTCCCCAGGGGTGGGCCGACAGCCAGTGTGCTCCTATCCCACTCCTGGGAAGTCCCCTGCCACGCCGCACTACTACCTCTACCAGCCTGAGCCAACCACAGACAAAGGTTGCTTTGCAACAGCCTCCCCTGCCCCCTGCACTGCTGCCTCTTAAGCCAGCTCCCTCCAGCACCCATTCCTGCCTGCCTGCTCTTCCCCTCTCCTCCACTGCCTCTGTAGGAGACAGCAAGTGGGGGCAGGCGGGTCCATGAGCTAACACATGCGAAGAGCTATCTTAAAAGCTGGTTCCCCATGCATATCAGCTCCATCTACCCCCCACACCCTCTATGCTGCTGCCTCTCCAAGGGGTGGAGAGGGCAGATGGATCCAGTGCTTGTGGGGAGCTGGCTTAAAGCTGGCTCCCCATGGGCACTGGCTCCTGCCTTCTACCCTTGCTGCCTCTGGTACAGAGGGAGCAGCGGAATGTGTGTAGTTGACAGGATTAGTCATTAAGACCAGGATTATTGGTTAATCATGTAATTGTCTACAAATTGACATCCTTAGTCCAGACCAGGATGCAACAGGGGCATATTATTCCTCAGCTCTTTCTCTGAAACCTCTGGTGCTAGCCACTGCCAGACATATGACATTGGACCCAACGGGCCTTGGTTCTGATCCAGTCTGACAAGTCCTGAAATTTGTTTTAGACCAGCACACACCAGCTTAGCACAGCAGCTCTCAAACCAGGCATTCCCTTTTTCAGGTGGCCACCATGAAGAGGGAACTTTTGTACAATAGCAAGTTGCTGAGCCACTGACAAAGTTCTGTGCATGGTCCAGTTTTAATGGGATGGATTTGCTGTGGTCTACAGTGGTAGGGTTTAAGGCTGGAAGATGCTAAGGCCAAAGTGGCAACATTGAAAGGGATTGGTGTAACTGTGGTACTATGAGCCCCTTAATGCTAAATGGCAGAGAGGCCCATGGTTCTGTAACCCCTCTCAGGCCTGACATACTTGCCACACCTAACACACGACCATCCTAATGTTCATCTGTAAAGAACATTGGTGTCAAATGGAAACTTACATTGGTCTGGTCACTGCAGGTCATATGCATAGGGGTGTTAATTTAAAACATGTTAAATGATGGGTCTGCCTTGGAATCTGTGGTGCATCAAGTACTTGAAACCAGCACAAAGGATGCTCCACCTGCATTTTCAGGCAACAGAAGGGCAAGTTATTAGGCAGATGAGAACACAGCATGGTACCAGCACAACAGCTTCATATGGGGGGACACTTCAAAAGGACACAGTGCAAAGGGTTGGACAGTAAAAGGAAGGAGAGAATCCCTCTGTTGTCCATGACTTTAGGGTCACAAGGAAACTAACATGCTCTCTCTTTGAACAGCATACCCCCACCTCCATCGGTTGGGAATCCTGAGAAGTAGCTGTAGGTGAGAAAACTGTTAGACAAAGCTCAAGAGTCTGCTAAGTTTCATGTAATCTCCTAGAAGTGTGATAGACTCATTTTCTTTGTAACCATTTTCTGTTTCTACAATCTCTGCTTGGTGTCCCCTTCAGATGGTGTTTGCAAGCAATAGACTTACCCTTGTTTTACTTGTCAACTCCCCTGGACGCTGTTGGGTTAAAGCAAAGTTTTCATCCTCCGCTGAGCCAGCCAACTGGGGGGTGTTCCATGTCTTTGGAAGCTGTGGGCTTGGTAACTCCAGAGTGAGGGCCATCAAAAAGGCCAGACACTGCAGAGGAATGCTCATTCAGGTAGTTCAGGAAGAGAGGGCACCAAAAATTCCCTGCAAGGCAAGTCAAGGCAAGAATGGCAGTGGTCCAGGGCTGTCTGTACCTACAGGCAAAATACGCAGTGCTTAGGGTACCATGAAACTTGAGGCACCAAATTACCCCAAATTCCATGGTGCCTTAGGCAGCTGCCTATCAGCACCAGCTCTGGTGACCAGTCACATGCCCCAGACACCCACACCCATGGCTGTGCCCAGCTACCGTTAACCAGCTGTTTCCCCCCTAGTGGAAGGCGAAAACACAGCCCATACAGCCCACCTGCTCCCCGATGACCAATAGAGAGAGCCCTGTAAATCTGCAGATATCCACTTTATATCCAGGGGTGTCTGCATCTATGGATGTCAATACGGATATCCATAGTTCATTTTTGTAGATATGGACACCGATACAGATACAAATTTTTTTTAATCTGTGAAGGGTTTAGTCATCTGTCCAGCCTCCCTGTCTTGCTCCTGCCCCTCGCAGCTCTGGGCCTGTCCCCCACAGGTTGTTCTGCCACAACCCTGCAGCCTGTGAGCACAAATGCACGGGGCACCAGAACTAGTAGGAATGGCCTTGCAGCAGCCTAAGAAGTTTGCTGGCCCAGCTAACAGTCTGGAGCAGCAGGAAGCTGATCCAGACACACAGCAGCAAGTCTCTCCCATTGGCGCAGAGGGGTGACAGGATGACCCATAATTCTGTACACCCAGAGAAAGTAACTGGAGTTAGCAGCATGTCTGATTCAGCAACTGCAGCTAGAACACATTGGGCTGGCTGCTGCTGCCCTCTGGAAGCAGACAACGGCGTGGCAGGAGCTCTCCATGGTGCTCATTGACAGACACCAAATGGAGTGGATCGGTGACATGATTAGATTCTGGAGAATTCCCCCAGTTACAGAGCACAACTGAGCGGGTGTGGGGAAGCCGGTTTTAGACTTGCCCCTGCAAATTATTTCCGAGACAGAGAAAATAATGCAGAAATGCAGAAGCCCGAAAAAAGCAGATTTCATAGGGAGTGGCGATAAATGAGTCATTGAAACAGTTGCAGCATAATCCAGATCTTCTGCTGTGGCAAATCAGCATAGCAATGGGACTTGACACTCACTGCTACTCTGCACCATATCACATAGTGTAAGTTTGGAGGATGATCTGTAACCCTTGAAATGGTTCCACCTGGATAAAGCACATTTGAACTCCCAGTTGTTCAGCCTCCAGGGTGTAAATGAAGTGGGAAAGGGAAATTAAAAGCAGCAGTCTGTGTTCACACTAGACACTCTAAGGCAGTGGTCTTCACACTTTTTTTTCTCATGACCCAGTTGAAGAAAATTGTTGATGCTCACGACTCAGCACCCTTTGACTAGAGCATGGGCTCTGGGGTGGGGCTGAGAGCTTTGGGATGGAGAAGGGGGTTCTGGTGGCAGGAGCAGGGATTCAGGGCTGGGGAAGCTGGGACTTTCCTTGAACCACTCCCAGTCAGCAGTGTAGTGGGGTTGCTAAGGCAGGTTTCCTGCCTCTCCTGGCACTGCAGACCCTACTGCGCCCCAAGAAACAGCCAGAGCAAGTTCCCAGACAATAGGCTTCTGGAGCTAGTGCTCAGGGCAGGGGCAGTACTCAGAGCCCTGTGCACTTCCTCAATACACACACCTTGGAGCCAGCCCTCCTGTCAACCATTTCTGGGGTGCAGCAAAGTCTGCAGAGTAAGCCTGCCTTAGCAACCCCATTGGTCATCTGACCCTCCTGCAGCACAGAGACTCAGTGCCTGATATTCCACGACCCAGTAGTGGGTTGCAACCTGTAATTTGAAAACCATCACAGTAGGGTAATCATAACTAGCAAGAACTGTCCTTTATAGGGTGCTTTGAGCTCTAGTTTAACTATTAGGCACCTTTCCCCCTTATCTTTACCTATGGGCATCTGCCTACAAGTCCATTTGCTCCAGAACTGCTCCTAAACAGTGAGAGCTAGGACCATCAAATTTAGTATGCAGCCTCCTCTTATGATTTAAAGCAAGGGCAGGGTATGGTTGTGCTAGGACAATGAGATGTGCATGGAATGCGATTGCTTCTCATCAAATGGAAAGGGAGGGCTGGAATAGGAGGGACAGGTATACTTCCAAATGACCACAGAGGAGTAAAAAGCTCTCCAGCCCCAGGGTGCAGCCAGTGGCCATCCAGCACAGACCCTGCTGCCCTGGGCTGGCCCCAGGGAGCTGCCAGCAGCTGCCCCCATCCCCTACTTTGAGTATATCTCTGCCCCCTCTCCTGAGCCCCCACACACCCCTCAACCCCCTGCTCTGACTCCTGCACCCCATCCCCTGCCCGGAGGAGTCTACCTCCTGCTGACCTCCCCCAACCCTAACTCCTACACCCCCCACACCTCCAGCCTGCTGCCCCGAGCCCTCCAAATCCCCAAGTTTCTGCCCTAAAGGATCCAAAAAATGCTGGGAAAATCTTCCAGTAAACTATAATGTAGGGAATCTATTGTGCTGGTGTAATTCTGAACTCTGCTTTGGAAAAGAACAGCTAGTGCTCACTTTCCAAGGGGTAACAGAAGAGAGTGGCAGCCTCCTTAGATACTCACTAAATGTCTCACCCTTTTATCTGATAATTCTGAAGTGAAGCCTTGTTACAAAAAACCAGGTATTCAGTAACTCATAGGTGAAGGCCTCACTGTATTCAAATATCTAAGCCTAGGGAGCAGTTAAAGAGAAGCGGCACAGAAGTACAGGTTCTATTGTCCCAGTGAACATTGCTGGATCAGGACAGATCAGATCTTCCTATATGGCATTATTAGGAAACTACTGATACAACAGGCCCATGTTCAGAGCTTTTCAGGAAGGTGTGTGGGGAAGGCAGCTATGGCTGACAGAGCAACAGCAAAACCTGATGTCACTATAAGTCTGCACCTACTCAGTACTGACGCCATCAGACTGTCTGCAAAAGTTACCTATCGGAGATATTGCGGAGAGGGAGCTGTTGGTTTGGGCAGCTGGGTAAAGGGGCCATTGGGGCTTTTAGTTCTCAAGTAGGGGAGTAGGGAGAGGCTGCCAAAGAAGCAGCTAATGTTGATGTTTAAGTTATCAACAAGTTTCAGAGACAGTGACACTCTGCTCCAAGCCCCACAGTAGGTACCTTCGCTCTGGATTTCCTGATTCTCCAAGACTTAAGAACACTCAGGCAGAGCCTTGGGTCCTGCCAGGATGCCCATCAGCCACACCTCTGCATTAGCAAAGCTTTTGGGCAGTGATTTAAGATACAAGTGTTCATAGCACTGCAGGGAGTCAAAGCAAACACATACTACAAATGAAACCAACACAACCAATTAACTGACTTACGAACACCCACCAGAGTGAGAGGCTTTCACAATTACTAGTATCACACTTGATCTGTGCTAGGTCTCAGATTTTAAACAGTCCCTTGGAAGAGTCTATTCAGCTTGCCAGACCCCCAGAAAGAAAAGTGAAGACATCCACAGTGGCCAAGCCAGGCTCCTCTGAGCCATGCTGCTATAGGAATCATCCAGGTTTGCTCTCTCTCAGGCCCTGGTGAGAGCTGTTTCTATGAGCATTCAGCTCTTAACAGCCATGTAACACCTTTCCTCTTTGTCCTGCAGCTGGGAGCTTATTTCAAAACTTATTTCAGGAGGTTTTTTTAATTTAGTTATTTTGAAAATTTCCTAGTGTAGACATGCCCTTAGGTGGGTGGAACTAGGGGCCTTACTGTCAGTCAAAAATAAATCACTCCTTGCTCTCAGTTCCTCCAGTGGCACACCAAGCATTAAGCAACTGGCAAGGGGAAAAGAGAGGAGACCAGCTAATGGTCCAGTAACTGCTGCTGAGACATCCAAAGACCTGATCCTACATGAACAGACTCACTCAGGCATGGGGAGCAGGGCATGGAATGGATCATGAGGTTAGATGATGGATTTAAGAGTTATGCAGTAGGCTGTCCACTTCGATTTATCCAGATGTCACACAAAAGTTTTACAATAATAAACAAAATGTCTCTAAGTTTACTAAGCTCACACAGGTAGGTCTGGGCAAACATCTGTTAATATATCTTGTTTTATCTTCAGAAGTGTAGATCCAAGTGACATTTCAAATACCATTTGGCCAACAGATGGCAATTAGAGGCTCTAAAAGCTGCTTAAATTAAATTTAACAGCTAATTAACTTTCAGGGCAATCTCTTTACAAAACATACTGTGGAGAGACTCCATACAATTTGTCCGCAGCACCTCTACGAGAGAACTGGATGTTCTCATGAAAAGAGATGGAAACCTATATTACACTTGGCATGGGCTCTATGAATTCTATGCCTCAACTCTTGCCCCAATGCACTGTGGCTAAGTAACCATCTCCACAGATTTGTCACACTAACAGTGTCAGGATCAAGCCTGTAACTGCTTTATCCCACTGATAGTAAGAGAACAGTGTTTTACCAAGCAGGTCAGCAACAGTGGTTGGTTCTTTTGCCTCAGCTGGGTTAGTTCACGGACAGAAACAAGGTCATTTCTCTAAAGAAATGGTATCTATGGAATTTACTGTGACAGTTAACAGTGTATCAACATGCCTTCAAGGGAACTCCCCGGGAGCTAAATGTGATGTGTAACAGTAAACACATGAACAAAACTTTGCATGATAAGGGTTTAAGTCTGATTTGACCAACAGATTCTTTACTGTTCAGAACAGAGCTGATTCAAACACCACCATAACATTAACAGACCATTTCTCTTATAGAACACCGTTTATTTGGCATTTGGATGAAATGTTTCTCACAGCATCTTGAGGGGAAAAAAAGATTTAGTGCCAACCCCAAAGAAGAAATTAAAACATAAAACATAAAATGTCACAGGGACAGAATTATTACAGTATCAAATTTAATTTCTACATGGTATTTCATGGAATATCAAAATCTTTTACACACTGCCACAGTTACATTCAGTCACAAATCAACTACACAAGAGTCTGCAAATGCAGCCTTGGCTGAAAGTATTTTTCAATAGAAGATAAAAAGCGGTGTCATTCTCTCTCTCTCTCAGCCTCCCAGGCATACAAAAGTCTGGTATACAGATTATAATACAGCATGGTGGTAAAAGTGACTGTGAGTGCATGTCTCTCCTAGAACCATCTGCAACACACTGCACTTTGCAAGGTGCACAATACTGAAAATAAAATTAATTGTTGTACCTCAGTAGCTGGTTGATCCAGAATATTGATAAGGGTAGCAGATCTTTGTTGTTGAATTCATTAATCCCATTCCAGATAAAATAATGGATAATAAAATATTGGATAAATGTCAGAATCCAAATGCATGGGCTGGGCTGTATTGGACTGTTTCTCCTTCACTATCTCTGCAAGCTGTAATATAAGGGACTATCTTCCAATGCATGCATAAGGACTTTTGGAGGGAAATTTCTATGTAAAACAAAAGTACTGGATAACTTTTCCTTCCCCACCTCTTTAGTGGAAAGCTGATTTTTGACAGAAGAGACAAGATATGCTTTCTACATAAACATTTAGTACTCTGAAATGGAGATTTACCAAAGGGAAGAACATTTAGTCTTCCAAATTCAGTGTTTGTGCAGAAATTCATGTAATAAAAGCCCACAAAACATGTTATAGACTTGGGTGGGGAAGGAAAGCAGCTTAAATTTCATGAAGCTGATTTTTCCAAATGAAGAGTGACAAAAAATTTTAGAGCACAATACTGCAATCTTTACACAGGAAAGCTCCCCATGACTTTAATAAGACAACTGCCAGAGCAAGAGCCACATGATTAGCCCTTCAAAACCATGTCAAATTAGTTTCATACTTCTGTTCAATCCATGTCCTATCATGAGAGGACAAAAGTAATAGCCTGAGGTTCAAAATGTGACAAAACTGAATGTTATGTGAACAAATCTAAATGGCCATAATTCTGATCTATGGTATAGAATTAAAGCAATTTAGCAATCAGAAATAATGTTATCAATCCACTTTGTAGAAAACTAGGCAGTGCTGGGAAAATGCGTGCAGGTACACGTGATAAAGTGGACATCTAAATTGTTCTTGAAGGAACAGCAAAATCGTAACAATATGGCACCACATTTTGTTATAGGGGAGGAAAATCTTTGTAACAGTATTGAAGCCACAATGGAGCATGTTAGCTGCAGACAGAACAGTCTTGGAGCCCTGCAAAACCAACTGCAATGAAAATATTCAAAAAGGACAGAAGTACATGTTTTTTAATCACTTGCACTGCCAGGAATGACAATGTAACAGGAGGAATCTTTTTAACTCACTCCATCATGCTCAGAGAAAGGTTCAAGATTCACCACTATTATTAATAACAGCAACCAAAGGACTGTGGTATTAAGGAATTAATATGTAAAATAAATGTGAATGCCAAAGAAATAATCAACCCATTGGCATGAAGAGGAAGGATTTCCTAGGCTGAGCACCAGTGACTTGTGCTGGTGTTCATAACATGAGCTTCATAGCAGCCATCATTCCTCTGGCTGGGAAGGTCTGCTAAGGAGTCAAATGCTTTCACAGAATCTCTTCCTCAATTGGTCCTGAAGTCTTGATAGAAGTGACATTAGCAAAAAAGGATCTTACTCCAAGATGGAGTGTTATATGTCAAAAATGCTACTGTGATAGTGATAGTAAAAGGGAAATATGATCACTTTATTGCCAATTAGATGCTCATGAAGAGGTAAGCAAGATCTGTACTGAGTGAACTGCTCTGCCCAAGGCAAAATTTTCCTATTTACGGTTACTCTCAATAAAAAGATGGGAGAGCTGTAGCTTTTACTCCACCATTGATGTGGAAATAGCTCAGAAGCTAAGCAAAGTATTACACTCAGGTGTCTACCAAAGAGTCTGTTGAATATTTACAACCATGAGTCATCATGAAACAGAGTTGCAACAAAGCTTATCTTCAGATAAATTGACTAGAGAAACACAGGAAAGTCAGAACTGAGGTCAGATTCATGCAGTCTTGGGAGACATGTGAAGTAAGATAGCCGTTCACCTCAGCCAGAAAACAATTAGAAGAAATAAAAACAAGCCTATAGGCCTTTCATTATTGCACTAGGAAGCTATACAGAATGAATATTCCACCTGGCTTTAAAGAAATGATAAGAAAGATGTTTGCATTTATCAGTTCCAACAAAACTGTTTCCAGAGCAGTCTGGAGTACCACAGACTTAGTATCCTATCCAAGTATATTATGATGCTCTGTCCTACCCTTACAGTGTAGCCAGCTTTAAGGAAATGTTAACTTTGCAGCCTAGGAGACAAACTCATAGCCCAGTGCTTAGCTTCACCTAGTTTGATGCAGCACAAAGGGTACCATCTACAGTATGTATTTATTATCACCGCCTAGAAACACACACACACACACACACACACACACACACACACACACACACACACACACACACTCATACATATAAAACTAAAGAAAAAATCAGTACATACAATGTATAAAACGTATGAATGTGCTCCAAAAGTGCACAAAACCCGCTTTATTTTTATACTTCAGAAATGCTTGATATAGTCATAAGCTGTATATAGGGCTCTGACTATTACACCCTCCATTTTACTGGACAATGACTCAAAATCAAAGAGGAACTGGCAATGAATCCAGGAGATGGAGAACCGTTCCACATATTTTGGGCCACTCATTTTAAAACAGATTATAAATTAGACAGTGAATGGAAATAGGCCACGTTTACAAGATTCCCCAAGTGGGGGGGGGTGGGCGGGTGGTGAACCTTTCTAATACCATTTCCCAATACACTCATGCCTGCATTTGGAGCCCACGTGAGAGCTGTGTTTTATATTGTGTTTTACACTCCAAAGGTTTTAAGATTGTTAGCAAGTGCCTGAATTTCAAAAGACACTAAATACAAATCAGGGTGATGAAAAGAATCAGGTGTTTTGTGCAAACAGGTTGAACTGTCAACACCATTCCCTAAGAACAGCATAGCAGATTTCAAGATACCAAATAGAAAGTAGCAGCACTTACAATGGGGCAGGGAAGGGGGAGAGTCAACTATGCTGGGAAAGTAGGATTCAATTAATCAATCCTGTACAATTTCTCTAACTAGCAAAATAAACAAAATCAGGATAATACCCTTCCCATGCAGTGCTTTTTCCCTGTCCCTCTAGGCTTGCTACGTTTCATAAGGCAACAGGACAACACTCATGAGAAAGTGTTCAGTACAAATTCTTTATATAACTTGATCTGCTCTGATTGTGGGGTCTGTTCAGTAAGTTGGGAAATCAGATGCAAGAAAGATGGGGTAGGAAAGGAAATCCCATGTACACTAAAATCTCACTTCATTATGAGAACACTAACTAAAAAGTATTCAGTATTCATAAAATCCAAACTAATGAAATCCATCATTTGAAAGTTAAGTTTAGTGAATGATTGACAACAGCTTCATGCTGTAGTACACAAATTAGTTTTGCTAATTTAAATGATGCTAGATTGAATGGAAAGGGATGATTTAAAGATTTAACACAACAGAACAAATTCCTGAAATGACTGAAGTATCTATAAGGGAGTTAATCCCTTCCCAACTCTTTCCCAAAGCAGTATCTATATCATGCACTGTGCCTCTGCTAAGATGCCAGTATTATACGGACATCTCCTTGTTCATGAATCAGAAATTTACTCTCACAATACAAGATTTGCAGCTACAGATAAGTAAGTTGTAACTGCAAATCTCAGTTTTGTTTCGCTCAGTACCAATTTCCATAAAAAGCAGAAGAAATCAAATGTTATGCAGGTCCTTTTTGGCCTCCAGTCTCTCTAGTGCTTGGAGGCAGTGGGGCAATCATACATTTCACATTGTATACCCCTTCGGCTTGTGTTTTAGTTCCTCACTGGTCTTGCTTCTGTAAAGCACAGCCATCGCATCTCCAGAAGTTCAGCCATCTGTTTTTCATGAGTGTAACCCTGGAGCACAAGAAACCACAACAGATCACTTGGCAACTGCCCCTTTTTTTTCCTTGTTGGTGACTTTCCTGGATCCCACGGCATTCAAACTCCAACAAGCTTTTTTCTGATTTTGATTTTTTGTTGTTGTTTCTTCTCTGTGATTAATAAAAGACAGAAAAGCTACCCATGCTTTTTCCTCTCTTTAGAAGAAATCAAAGAAAATTCTCTGCGCCTTCTTTTCCATAACCAGTGGAAAAAAAGTATAGGTTCCACAATCCATATTTACAGGACAAATCAAGTAGAGAATGAATGACACCCAAAAACGAGAGGCACGGTCCTATACTAGAACATAAAAGCAGGGTGTTCAAAATCAAAGTGGAGCGTCCTTCTGAAGTTCACCCCATGGATTAGTGTTTGCCCATACAGCTGTGTGCAAACAGTTACTTGTATTATTTCTGGCCAGCAGTAAGCATTTTATTCCTTTATACAATGGTATTGAGAGAACAGTGACTGTGGCAGCTTCCTGTAAGAGTTTCTGCCGATGGGTTTTCGTTGAGAGGCATGTCGGGAGGTACAAGAAACGTGCTACTATCTGCAGAGTCTTCCAGCTCCACTGATGAAGGGCCAACTAAGGGAGGATGAGATTCCTCTGTGAGCTGTGGTGATATATCACTGCTTCCTAGTGATGGACCGCTCTGCATTGTCTGAGAGAGAACACCATCTGCAAGGGAGAAAGGAAAAAGACTCAGAAAGCTCTGGCCTATGAGGATGCACATTGGCTGGTTATTCTACGAAGAAGTTGCATTTAAGTTTGTCATATGAAGTACTCCTCACACCTAACCCCAGAAAAGACCACACAAGTAACCGGTACGCACTGCAGAAATTACATCTAGCTAGTTGGTCCAGACAGACAATATTTAGTATATGCAATAACATGACAGAATGAGACTCATTGGTTAACACACATACTTTAGGCATACAGGACTGCATGATTATGCAGTTTACAAAAAATAAGGAACTTATTCCTTAACTCACTTTTGGTCACTTTAGGAATATCAGTAGAGTTGCTCTATTACTAACATACCATGTTATTAAAAATGAGAACATTTCAATCTAATTTACTCTGCCACTTTTGTAGGCTATTAATTTAAGGACATTTGGAACAGATAATGAGTTTCACATTTCTAGTTAGTTTTACTTGCAAAGTTCTCAGGCACTAGAACTGCTGTGATGTTTTCGTAAAGAATTATTACAGGGAAAGGTTTGAAATCATACAAATGGCTTTAATTGAAATTATTTTTGTTTTGAAGTTTCATAAAAACAACTGACAGATTGTTATTTTCTGCAAAACCTAATTTTGAGGTCAGTATCTCTTAAAATATGAACCCTGAATTTCACCTTGAACTTACTTAATGCCAAATACTGGTTTTTATAAACTTTACTGGTTCAGAATTCAGGATACAGAGACTGTTGGTGCATTAGAGTCTTCCTAGTTACATAGCTTTGTTTGTATGTGTTCCTCATTTAGGTATCATTAACATTGCATGCTTCCAGAATTCCAGGATAGCCAGAGTATACTCAAAAGTGGTAATTTCAAGAAGGTAACTATACAGCTCTCAGAGCAAATTACTGGCTTACATTTTAGTTACCTTTTAAAAATATCCAACAGTAAAAATAAAAAGCATTCCTCAAAAAGTTTATAATACATAGGAGACACCCTGGACTTTTTTAAACTTCAACATTCTATCACTCTCATATCCAGAGCACTGAAGTGTCGGTGTCCTGCAATTTGTTTTATAAAAGTTTGATTTGTCTCAGCTCAGGACATAAAATAATTAAATATCAACTTTTAGCTGGCCACGTACAACAATTAAAGGACTAGCCCTACAATTAAATAAAAATACAAACTTCATCAGGCAAAGGCCTGTATGAACAGGTGAGTAGTGCATGGGAGCTGGGCTCCATTAGAAAATGGAGAATACAAACTCCAGCATCAAGAACCCTCTTGTTGTGACTGGTCCATCAGCATCCACCAAATTTACCTTTCAAGAGACTGTTCATTGTGCTGATTTTAGGTTTCCTAAATACTATTTAAGTCACACAAAGCTAAGAGCTAGAACAAATTTGCAGCATTGCCCAGCAAATTTTAGTGTTAAGAATAAAATTATAGAATAAGAGTTGTATTAAAACATTTACCACCAAAAAGGAAAGTTAAATTCTGAAATATGTCATTGCTATTATATCATAGAATCCCTGAAATATTTATATCTTTCAGTTTAGATTAAAATTTCCTTTAAGCAGAACAAAAAAGGATTGGAGTGCTCCTCATTATCAAACTAGTAAAATTATCAAAACTTCTGCCCATGTACCTGGAGTAGAACAAAGGATACTGTCTGGATTGATGGAAGCCTCATAGGGAGGAGGTGGATCATCAGGATGCTGAATGTCGGGATATTTGTAAGCTGTATATGGTGGTGGGGGGTCATGGAAATGAAATGCCCCACCTTCCCCATCATCTGAAAGATGCAGCGGAGTAAGGCCAGTTCCAAAACCATCTGGACCATAATCAAAACCAGGCATCCTGCGGCCCAAGTTAAAATGGTGCACTGTTTAAAAGAATAAAATATGAGAAAATGCATGTCTTTATCTAAAGCATAGCTCTGCACCTTCTTCTATTCTGCCCCTTAGTCACAGAATCTCACCTAAAACATATATAATGAAGTTGTACTTTGGCCTCATCCAAAAGCATATATAAATCTTGCAAATCACCATTTTGAAAATCACCAGAACATTTGTCTGCCACCACCCAAGCCCTCTCTTCCCACTTTATTTATCCTAACGCTCACCCATGTCATATCTATGTTCTAGACTTTAAAGTTCTTTTTAGGTTGAGATCTTGTCTAATTTGTTCTGAAAGGTACCCGAATACTCTTTGGGCATGGTACACTTGCTCATATGATAATTATGTACATAACTAACTTTCCTACCCAATAGGCTACACAAAGTAGAAAATGAGAAACAAGACTGGTATCATTACAAGATCTTTAATTCTGTGGGGACAAACCTGATCTTTCTTTAAAAAAAAAAAAATCACTCTCTTCAGATGGCAGATACTTATAATTCTATTACTAATGGCTTTTCTCCACAGACAATTCACAGAGAAGCTAGAGTCTAATACCAGCTGTGAATTTAAACGGCAAAAACTATTCCACTATCTCCCCATGTGGACATTTAGGTTCCACATTAAAACTACCTCTGTGTATTTCAGCTTAATCCACTTTGGAAGCTTGCTTATGTAACTGAGCTAAAACTGCAGTGAGGCAGTATCTTTCATTGGACCAACTTCTATTGATGAAAATCAAGCCTGCACAGAGCTGCTTTTTGGGGCTGGGTAGTGTACTTAGTGTCACAGCTAAATACAAGGTGGAACAGATTGTTTAGTATAAGTAGTTAACAAGTTTCAAGGGACCACCCAAGGTGAAGGGGGTGGCTATAAATTAGTGTGTCTCTGTTCAGTCCATGATTTTTAGTATTTATCCAATCTATGAATTTAAGATCTCAGGCTCAACTGTGGGAGGGAAAGCGGGAGAGGGGAGATCCCAGAGTGCAGGCTTTGGGCCAAGCACCTAGAGCGTATTTTACAGCCCTGCATCCCGAGCCCCACAAGCCCATGCCTGCTGACAGACACCACTCAGGGGTATTTAAGTGCAGTGTACTCAAAGGGTATGTCTGCATTTCCCAGACCTGAAGAAGATCTGTCTCTCCAAACTTGTATCTCTCACCAACAGAAGTTGGCGCAATAAACGATATTACCTCACTCGTATCAATCTCTCTACTATTCTGGGACTCATACAGCAACAACACCACTGGTTAAAAGTGGTTACAAAATACTTACAATTTACTCCAATCAAAGACTCAATGCGCTCTCTACGCCTCTGGCGCAACCGATGGACCATGAAGAGCAGCAGAGATAAGATAAGGAAGGAAGAAATGCAGCTTACTATCAGACGCATTCCACTTGCCATCGAGTCAAATAAACTGTTGCCATCTGTTAGGTGAAATAAATAAAAAATAATAATTGATTACTTTCACCAAAAAATTGTCTTGAAGTTTTGTGTCAACACCAGGGAAGTATGAACCTAGAGTGAAGATTAATAACTAGGTTTTAAATTTAACTATATTTCATAAGTACAATTATTGTGACAGGGTCAGAACCGAAGGTTACCACAAAGTAATGGAGGGAGCTATATAAGCCTCAGACTGAGAAGATCTCCGTTCCCAGGGTAGGGGCTGGTTTAGAACCAGCAGAAGCAATAAGGGGCAGTTGAACACCTGGGGCTAAATGACCAGGCCTGAAGAGTCAGGCAAGCCTAGGCTGATTAGGATACCTGGGGTTAATTAGGGAAACCAGTTGGTGGTGGGTATGTGTGACTCAGATAACAGAGTCAAGCATTACTGGGAATAGGAGGAAAACAGACAGCAAGTGGACATTGGGACAATGAACCAGAGAAAAGGAAGGTGCTGGGGAAGGTGTGGGGAGGCCCAGGGGTCTTGGAGCTGCTGTCATGTAGCAGGTGTTGGAGACTCACATAGGCAGCTGCTATTACAAGGCCCTGGGCTGGAACTTGGAATAGAGGGTGGGCCCAGGTCCTCCTCCCACCCCCAACACATGCTTCCCTATTTGCATACAGGGGAAAGGACTGTGGAGTTTATTCTCTGTTTTTATCATACACTGGCTACTGATGAAAAAGAGTTCAGCAAACTAATATCCTAGGAGTGGTGCCTAAAAACGAGAGCTGCTGTGAGCCTCAGAGGCAAGCAAAGCACCTGAAAGCATAAGACCCACCCAGTTTAAGTAGGAGCTTTGTCACATTAGATATTAAAAACTTCTGAGGAAACCCATCCATCGTAATGAAACTGGATTCCCTTAAAATTCGTTATCCAGCACAGTGGAAATAAGTACTTAAGACAAAGGATGAAAGTCTTGCATAGCATAGAAAGGGGAAAAGCAGAGGTTTAAGAGCAGTGGTGGGCAACCTGTAGTCTGCAGGCCACATGCAGCCAATTGGCGTTCTAAATGTGGCCATGAGACATTGTGTTTACAGCTGCCCGTGATTCCACTGGTTTCCATGTGCATAGTTTTTTTCCTGCTTAGTATTACTAAAGTAACACAGACTTAAAGCAAGGACATGTGAAGTGAGGTGCATGCTAATTATACGTAATGGTGAGAGCAGTGAAAGCACTGCTATAGTTCAGTCAGCATATCTTGCAAATTCTAGGTATGCAAACAATTAACTGTCTTGGTTACAACAATTTTGCAGCTCACTGAAATGAAGGAGGGCCACTCATGCGGCCCACTTACTAGCCTAGACTGCGGGGGGGGGGGGGGGGGAAATGAGGGGGCGCAGGCAGAAGCTGCTCCAGTCTGGCCAGTGCAGCCCCTGCCTACGGGGAGTGAGGGGCTGTTCCAGCCCAGTGATGGGTTGGGGGGGGGGGGGGGACGACCACTCCAGTCAAGCTAAAGCAGCTCCCCATGCCCACCCTCCCCTTTAATCGGTTAACCAGTTAAACAATATGTTTAACCAGAAACCAATTAAATGGGATCTTTTCATCCCTAATGCAAGCCAATGGTAAATCCAGGAATTGTCTAGACTCCCAGTTCTGCGCCATATGCTCTAGTTCCAGGGTCTTGGACCTCCTGTTGAGAAAGTATCCATGCTCCTCATATACGGCATGCAGTAGAAGTAGAGATGTTGGCCCATCAGAGAGATCTCATGTTAAAGGTTTTTGATTAGAGGAACACCACAGGGTTAGGAGGGAAGTGATGCAGAACCTGGGGTTATTTGTCCGACCTGGCCATAGCAGATACTGAAGATCACAAGCTTGAACAACCAACCCAAGCATGCACACCTCTCCCAAATAAACATTCCCCCAATGGGTTCACAGCCACTTAACTAGTGCAGATTAAAAATCCACTGGCCACTACCCAGCCCACCCAACACAGACCATGTCTCCAACATGCCTTCTCCTTTTCAAATGCATCAGAGCTGGAAGAATCCATTTATAGGAGGAGTAGAATCAAAAAGAAGGCCTTCATGAAAGGTCAAACTGCAAACCTTTGTAGTTACAAATGCTAATAAACCTCACAAAATTAGACTTTAACTAACACTTTTTTAAATACCATATGTGGCTGATTAATCACTTGTATAAATTATGATTGTCTGTTTCACGTAATGTGACACCAATATTTAAAAATGGCTCTAGAGATGATCCTGGCAATTACAGACCAGTAAGTTTAATGTTAGTACCGGGCAAATTAGTTGAAACTATAGTTAAGAACAGAATTATCAGACACATAGATGAAAACAATTTGTTGGGAAAAAAAGTTAACATGGTTTCTGTAAAGGGAAATAAGGCCTTACTAATCTACTAAAGTTCCTTGTGGGGGTCAACAAACATGTGGACAAGAGGGATCCAGTGGATATAGTGTACTTAGATTTCCAGAAAGCCTTTGACAAGCTCCCTCACCAAAGGCTCTCAAGTAAAGTAAGTTGTCACAGGATAAGATGGAAGGTTCTTTCATGGATTGATAACTCGTGAAAAGACAGGAAACAAAGGATAGGAATAAAAGGTCAGTATTCAGAATGGAGAGGTAACCAGTGGTGTTCCCCAAGGATCCGTATTGGGACCAATTGTATTTAACCTATTTGTAAGTGATCTGGAGAAAGGGGTAAACACTGAGGTGGCAAAATTTGCAGATGATACTAAACTGCTCAAGATAGTTAAGACCAAATCAGACTGTGAAGAGTTTCAAAAAGATCTCACAAAACTAAGTGATTGGGCAACAAAATGGAAAATGAATTTTAATGTTGATAAATGCAAAGTAATGCACATTAGAAAAAATAATCCCAGCTATACATACGAAATGATGGGGGCTAATTTATCTATAACCACTCAAGAGAGAGCTCTTGGAGCCATTGTGGATAGTTCTGTAAAAACATCCACTCAGTGTGCAGCGGCAGTCAAAAAAGCAAACAGAATACTAAGAATCGTTTAAAAAGGGATAGAGAATAAGACAAAGAATATATTATTGTCTATATAAATCCATGGTACGCCCACATATTGAATACTGAATACAGATGCGGTCGCATCAGCTCAAAGATATATCGGCACTGGAAAAGATTCAAAAAAGGGCAACAAAATTATTAGGGGTTTGGAACAGCTGCCATATGAAGAGAGATTAAAAAGACTGGGACGCTATAAAATCATGACAGGTGTGGAGAAAGTGAATAAGGAAAAGTTATTTACTTGTTCTCATAATATAAGAACTAGGGATCACCAAATGAAATAAATAGGCAGCAAATTTAAAACAAACAAAAGGAAGTTCTTCTTCACACAGTGCACAGTCAACCTGTGGAACTCCTTGCCAGAGGATGTTGTGAAAACCAGGACTTTAACAGGGTTAAAAAAAGAACTAGATAAATTCATGGAAGTTAGATCCATCAATACTTATTAGCCAGAATGGATAGGAATAGTGTCCCTAGCCTCTGTTTGTTAGGGGCTAGAAATGGATGACAGGTAATCACTTGATGATTACCTATTCTGTTCACTCCCTCTGGGGCATCTGGCATTGGCCACTGTTGGAAGACAGAATACTAAGCTAGATGGACCTTTGGTCTAACCCAGTATAGCTGTTCTTATGTTCTCTGAACTGCTATCATAAGTTATGTTAATAAAGATAATTTTTATTATCTGTTGAGACTAACAGAAGTCTGGTAAGGAAGCAGATTCATATCCCAAATCAGAGACAGGTTAGACTGTTTATCTGATAATGTATCATTCATATTCTAATTAGATTCCCCTCCACAGAAAGCCATATACCATAATGCTTTTCACAACAGTAAAACCTGTGCACCATAAAATCTTTGCCAATGGTAGCACAGAATTGTAGACTGCTTGAATGCTTTACAATAAGTTCCTGAACAATATGGAGACTGCCCGTGTGCCTACTTCCATAACCCAGTAATGCTGACACTACAAAAGGCATTACCAGGCTCCAATATACAGACAGCCTTTTTAAAATACAGTAAGTTTTTTCTTTCTATATATTAAAAAAATTCCTGCGGGATGACAGAGTGACATTGTCACATCACACTGCATTCCGTCTGCCTCCTCTCTCTTCCCCCCCCTCCCAGCTTGAGCCTGACCTCACTGCTTCCCCTCACCATTTGGAATTGCTATTTTAAACCAAACCACTACTACCCTTCCTCCAACATCCCACTCCACAAGAAACATGGCACAGTAGCCGACAGACCCCACATCGCAGCCGTGACAGCCCGGGCGGGGGGGGAGGGGAGTACAATGCTTGGGACAGCAGCCCAGGGACAGGTGCTAGGAGCAGGGCTCCCAGATGGGCTTATGTGCCAGGAGCAGGTTCTTGGGGAGCCAGAGTGTGGTGCCCAACCACCCAGAGTCCGGCTGCCCCAGCAGAGACTCACCCCTCCCCAGTGGCTGCATTTACTGCGGCTGCCAGAGCACCCATGAGCCACCCGGGAGAAGCACCGCACCGACCTGTCTGCTTCTTCCCTTGCACTTCCGGTGGGTGGATGGACAGCCCTGGGCACTGTGGGCAGGGAACAGCACAGGCAAGACCAAACAGAGAAGAGGTCAGGACAGCGGCCCCTGCGCTGCTTCTTCCCCTACCTCAGCAGGCTGCAGTGCCCCGGAACACTGCATGCCCCCGGCACTACCTGCACTTCCCTGGCTACCAGAGTCAGAGCCAGGCCTGGAGCATGCCACGGCTGGGAGAGAGGGGGTTAGGGTTGGAGGGGAAGAGAAGGGGCCCAGGCTGGCGGGGGCGGGGAGGGAGGAGGGACCCGGGCTGGCATGGCCGCAGCCTTGCCCTCCAATGGGTGGTGGGGGAGCCAGGGTTGCCTACCCCTTGTGAGAGGGGGGTTGGCAAGTGCAGCGAGCAGGGGGCACAGCTCCACAGTAATCTTTAAAATGGTTTACATTTTTCACGGGGCTAGATGTATATACTGAAACTTGATAAGGTCACACTGAATTCAAATCATTTTCTTAAATACTTTAACTTTTCTATTAACTCTTTGAAGCTAAAATAAGTTTTATGTTTCAAAACAGAATGCCTAGCAACCAAAGCTGGCAGCAAGTGCTGAATCTAGGCATTTATAAAACACTTATCACCCCTGAACTTAGCTGTTGCACATGAACAAATATTAACAAAATAGTGATAATGGCTCAAAAAGTGATAGTCAATGCTCCATCCTACTTTCACTTCAACTGTCAGCTTCTACATTTGCAAGTGCTACCAGATTATACAGTTGCTGGTTCTATTTAACAAATGCTTTGGCAAAGACTCTTGCCATGAAACTTCAAGACTGCAAGTGTTGAACTCTTTCTGATCTCCATGATTGAGACTTGAATTGTCTGTGGAGAGGGTTCTGCCTCAAGCTGTTGAGAACCCATGGCTTTATTAAAGTATAAAGTATGCCAGAAAGCTGAAGCTCCTGTGGTGAGCTAAAGAGTGAGAGGGTAGTCTCAGAGGAGTAGCTGTGTCAGTCCAATTCAGTGTTTCCCAATTTTATTTGGCCACAGAACCCTTTTAAACTCGAAAGAATTTAGTGGAACCCCTAACAACAGTATTATACATGGAGCAGGGTGTCAGAGCAAGCTGGGAATGTGGGGTCTTGGCAGGGGGAGGGGAGTGAGTGACAGAGATTTGAGTGTGGGATCTGGGCAAGAGGGGGGACGCTTACCTGGCTTGGCACCCTGCTGCATCAGCCTCCAAGCAGCACTCTTGTTCCCCCAGCAGGGGAGCGGGAGAGGGATCTCAGTGCAGCTTCAGAACCAGGTCAGGCTTCCCGCTGGCGGGGGGGGGGAGGGGGGGATAGAAACCCTGACCTTCCCCTCCAGACCAGACTCTGCCACTTCCCTAGCAGGGTGGGGAGGGGTGTGGGGGAGAGAAAACAGCAGCACATGGCGAGCAGAGAGCCTGAGCGCACCCCGGGGGAGGGGAGCAGCAGAGCCTGAGCGTGCCCCAAGGCAGGGGGAGGGGGGGGGAAGAGTCCCAGCCGAGTTCCGCATGGCCCCTGCCGGGATGGAGGTGGCAGTTTAAAAATGCCGAGGTCCAGGAGCAGCTACTAGGTGCCTCGGACCCAGCCACCCCTCCACTCCAGGCAGCAGCAGCTGCTGTAACAAGCCACCTGAACACGAGGAGAAGGAGGCTGCGCAGCACCAGGGGCCCCGTGGGACAGGGGCAGTCCTGCGTGATGAGGAGGGGGCCACGCGGTGGTACGGTAGCTACAGTGGGTGGTGGAGTGGCCAAAGCCGCATGCTGCCAGAAGCCTGCCCCCGCCAGCATAGCTCCAACGGGAGCTGTCTACGGGCTCTGCAGGAGGCGGCGGAGTAGAATTTTCTCGCGGAACCTTTAGTTTCACTTCGCAGAACCCCAGGGTTCCACGGAACACCACCTGGGAAACACTGCTCTAACTGCATGAAAGGAGAGAAGGTTATCACTCCCCTTGATAAGGATGCATAAACATTGAGGAGTCCTGTGGCACCTTAGAGACTAACAGATTTTTTTGGGTATAAGCTTTACACTCAAAAGCTTATGCCCAAATAAATCTGATAGTATTTAAGGTCCCACAGAACCCCTCATTTCTGAGGTCAGTGTAATGAATCACTGTTTTTATTTAACTAAAAACTTATGCATATGAGCTGTTAGAAGAGTGAAAACCTTATCCTAAGTATTTTACTTCTCAAATGAACTGCACTACAAATCTCCAGCACTTTATATGACATGCAGTAAGTTATTTTATAAAATTAGTATGTCAATTTAACAATACGTTATTCAATTTAGCCAAAGACTGACTACTACAACAGCCAGAGAACATGAGAACAAGAGCAACTGTGCTAAGGAATGTCATTTACAATTACTAACTGAGCAGATTTCAGTATGAACTAAGCTGCACAGTTGCTTAATGAATTTCTTCCCCAACAATTAAGTTACTTAATACAATAAAACTAGCTACTCAAAAAGAATGCAATGTTATTTCTAAGGAGTCTTTGATTTCACTAGTGAAGGAGTGGGGAACCTCAGGTCCGGGGAACCTCCCCAGTACTGGGGCACCCGTGATGGTGCTCAAGTTTCCAGCAGGGCTGGAACACACAAAATCTATTAGCCTGGGCCACCCATGGCTCTAGTGTGCAAGAGGAATGCGGGGAGTGTCTTTCTCCTTCTTAGCAAGGGAGACCATATCAGTGAAGGTTGGTTTTCTTTTTTGCTTCTCCCTTTTGGGTGGCCCCTGACTGATTTTTCTGTGGGTTAGTGGCCCCCGACCCAAAAACGCCCCTCCACTAGAGAATGAAGATCTTAAGACCAGGAATAGAGAGAGGTAAAATACAATCTTCAAAATCAGCATTCATGAAATAGTTAAAATCCACAGCATAAATAAGGATTAAAGAACATTGCAGCAAGGTTATCTCAGGTCATCTCAATCCTGTCTGTTGGCTGATATTGCACTAAAATAACACTGCTCTACAGCCAAAATGCTTCTGAAATAAATGTAGTCAAACTTTACTAATTCTGGGTCACTGAGAATGAAAATGATGCTTAAAATTGTTGGTTGGCTCTAGTTTTCAAGATATGCTACTGGGTCAGTATATACGACCCTTGACTTGGGAATGGCGGAGGATAAGTGAGTTATAAAGGGAAGGGATCTCAATTTAAACCAGAAATGACTAAAATACATCTTTGACTGGATCTATGAATAAATCTATGACTGGGTTTGGACAGTACTTGCTTTTTAGGCAAAACAATGAATGATGCAATCTGAAGCTGGTATTGCATCATACATGATATGAATTGCATCATGTTATTCCTAGAAGTCACGGATGATGCAATCATAACGAAGCTTACATCACTCTGCTGAACAAATTGCCCTATATCAGCTCTAGAAATCATACAGAGTCATGCTCTCTTATTTGTCAGTGTTTGATTTTGCAAAGGGACACATTTCTGTTTAGCCAAAGTGAGCAGAGATGCCTCGTACTTGTGTGAACAGTGCAGATAACTTCTACTATGTTTGTGGTGAAGTGACTTTTGCATCACAAAAGCGCAGTATAACCACTATGGTTAAGAAAGCCTATCACCTTTATTTTGGCTGCAAAACTGGAGATCAGGACAAGAGGTGGGCCCCACACATATGCTGCAACACTTGTGCAACAAATCTTCACGAGTGGTTAACAGGCAAAGGAAATCTATGCCTTTTGCAGTGCCAATGATTTGGAGAGAGCCAACAGATCATACCAGCAATTGTTACTTCTGCATGGTGCCTCCAGTTGGGAAAGGTGTGTCAAAGAAGAAAAAGTGGACTGTGCATTATCCAAACATTCCATCAGCTATACATCCAGTACCCCACGGAGAAGGACTGCCGGTTCCTGATGCACCAGAATCATTCTCACTTGAGTCAGACGAGGAAGAGGATGAAACTTCTGGTCCTGAACCATCAATGTCACAGGACCCACATTTTCTCCCACACCTCATAACACAAGGTGAACTGAATGACCTTGTCAGGGATTTGGAACTACCCAAGAGTAAGGCAGAGCTGTTGGGCTCCAGACTACAGCAGTGGAATCTCCTGGCAGGTGATGTTAGGGTTTCCATGTTCCATGACCATCAAAAGGTCTTGTCCCATTCTTCTTCATGGAAGGTGCTCCATTTAATGAATACAAGAGACAAGCCAAGAAGCGCCAAGTAGACACTGAATAGGACTAAACTATGTACATAATAGTTTTTTGCCTTTTGTTTCATAATAAATTTTATTTATATAACCCTTTTGCTGATTTTTAAAGTCTTACATAAACAGGACAGGTGAAATATTATCATGTAAAGCAACCATAAACACATGAAAAGACCTAGGTTTACAATTTATGATTAAAACTCTATCTACACAATATACATAGACGTAAAATGTAAAAACTTAAGTATCTTGGAAACAGTAGCCAATCAGTTGTTTTAATTGTCATATTTGAATTCAGTACATCAAAATACATAATAAATAGCACATTTTATCTCTGAAGCAAACGACTTCTAAAAAATTGTACACCAGTGTAATTTAAGATAAGAATTTGATACTGGGGTATAGGCCATTTTAACATTGCTGATAATAATGGGAGGAAAGCAGTCTTTCCCCCCATTCCTGCCTAGTGCAAGTTTAAGCTTAAACTTCCATGCTGAATAAAAACAATTTAAAAAACAAGTAGTCCTATGGCACCTTAGAGACTAACAAATATACATATATAGTATCATGAGCTTTCATGGGCACAACCCACTTCTTCAGATGTGATCTACACATTGTTTTAAAAAGTAAGGATGTTAAGAAGTGTAGTCGACAAATCATTAACCGTGTAGTTGACAAAATTTGTCAACTACACAATCGATAAGAGTTCACACTGCAAGCATTCAGTCCCAGCTCATGCCAGGTCCTGGCAACCACCCCACATTGGGGCTTTGCACTGGAAGCAGGCTAAGAGCTGGTGCAGAGACAGGCTGGTTCAGTCTTGGCTTGTGCCCGATCCCAGCATCAATCCCCACTGTGTCTCCGCATTATTAGGGGACTGTACAGTCAGCACGCAGGCAGGCTGCCTCAGACCCCTGATAATGCAAAGCCGCAGAGAGGGTAGCTGCCAGGACCTGGTGCAAGCTGGGACTGAGCCAGCCTGCCTGCATGTAGGCTACCCAGTCATCTAATAATGCAGAGCTACAGCAGGAGTTTCTAGGTCCTGGCAGTAAGAGCTGGGACTTAGCCAGACTGTCAGCCAGCCCATTAAAAAATTTACCTGCAAGCTGCAGGGAGTGGGGGAGTGTTGTGTGTAGCCAATAGCATTAACCAATAAGCACTTGCTTACTGGTTAATCATTTAATCTACAGTTACATCCCTATTTAAAAGTTGTTTTTAAAGTTACACATTAACAAGTCAACCCCTCAAACTCTCCATGCTGAATGTGATTGATAAAACAGGAAGAAGCTAGCAATGTTTAAACATGAATAGGACTCCCGATAGATTTGCAGCCAATAAGCACTAATTTGGCTTCTATTACCAAACATTCAATAAATGAGATAGGGTTTTTTTCTTCTTTTTGGGGGGAAGGAGGGAGGGAGGGAGAATGTCTCCACAAATTCTCTATTATAAAACATTCTGAAACTTGACCACTTCATTTGTACCCTGAAATTTAATTCGGTTATTTTATTAGGCAGAAAAATGCCAATCTTAAAAACAAATTTAAAAATATTTTTGAATAAGCAACCCAACTTTCAAATACTGATCAGTGTTCTGCATGTGCACAATATGATTACTGAAGCTATTATTCTGCACAATTCATAAATACTTCTTGCATTATACTTGCATATAATTAGCCTGTACTTGGAATACAAAGTCACAGTCTTCCAATAACTCCCTTGAGAAAAACAAATTAATACAAGCTTAGACAAATGTAAGCAAGAAAACCTAGATGAATTTTACAGGATGGTCGAGGAGAAATTGCTCACAACCACAGTATTTGTACGCACACTTAGTTTCTTTAGTCTATAGTATACTAATTCCCATTTATCCACTAGATGACGACACGCTCAAAGTTCTTGACTAGAAGTTATTTTCCTTTATAGAAATCATGTTCAATTACCACAACGCATGTTCACCTAGATCAGGGGCTCTCAATCTTTCCAAAATGCTGTACCCCTTTCAGGAGTCTGTCTTGCGTACACCAAATTTCAACTCAATTATTTGCTTACAAAAATCAGACGTAAAAATACAAGTGTCGTAACACCATATTACTGAAAAATTCTTACTTCCTCATGTATAATATAGATACAGTGACCATATTTTCTGAACCAAAAGTGGGGACACATTAGCCACGCCCACTGACTCCTAAGGCCCTACCTATGTACCACAGGAACCCCCAACCCTGAGGTAGTACTTCCAGGGTCAAGATGGACACATGACCAGAAGTAAAGTGTGTCGTGTGACCCCTCTAAGAACTCCCACCTTCCTCTACCAACAGGGATGGGTTTGGGCCCCAGAGGATCCCCTCCATGTAACTATATTGCAATTGAATTAACCCAGGCCCCAGACTTAGGGTCCCATGACACTGCAACATTAGAGACCAACCTCAATTCAAGATAAGATCCAGGATCCAAGACCTATTTGCAGTGTAGAAGCGGCCCCATTTGACTCAAGGCCTAGGAGTCATCCAGAACTATCCCATAATTACATGGGACAACTTCCTTAGTCCTCTTAATGGATGATGCTTTCTGATTCCAATTCACTAGTAATTAGAGGGGGCTGGAGCAGCTCCCCACCTGCTGTGGGCAGGGGGCTGTTCCAGCCTCTCAGAAGGCCCACTGCAGAAAGGTGCTGCTTTCTTTCAGAGCAGCCCTTGTCTGCGGGGGCCCAAGTGCCCCGCAGGCAGGGACTCCACCAGTGTCCAGAGCAGCCTCTCTCCATGGGGAGTCCAGCCTTCTGTGGACAGGCACTGCTTCGGAGGGGGCTTGGAGCTGGTAGCAGCCCCAGTGTGATCTAACATTAACTGGTTAACTGATTAATGGGAATTTACATCCCTAACGAGATGTACTGCAACTGCAATTTTTAAGTTACTGCAAAATTGTCAAGTGCCCTCCATTTCCACACACCAGAATGACAATACTGAACTAACCATGACAGTTACAGGGTGGAGAAAACCATGTCACTAACACTCCCCACCACTGCCTAAAACGTACATTTCCCATGGAGATCAATAGGGCTGGGATATTTTATATGAAAAGCTATTAAGAAATGTATGTCTATGTCTATATCAGGAAAAGAATACCTAATAATAATTGCCAAATGAGACCAATCCCCAACCCGCTTACAAAGGGCCTGATCCAATTTAAACTAAGCTAGGATTGGGCCCAAAGCAATCTGTTGACATTATCCAAGAAGATCCAGTTAACATTTAGTCACCTTTCAAAAATATAAGGGACCAATCAGTCAAAGCCTCACTGCTGGTAGAGGCAATCTTTGAAGAAACTTGGAGAGACTTTGAATTGACTTCTTCTGACAGCAGCGCTTTCTCTCAATGGATGCGGGAGTCGTTAGTACAGGTTTCACTTTGTGCATCAGAATAATGCAGAAATGCATTGTCACAGCTAACTCCATTCAGATCTAGGCAATGTGTAGCCTGACAGAAGAACAAATCACTGAAACCGGAAGTCAAAACATCTCACTTCTTCACAGAGCTCACAAAGGGCTTGTTTATCCAGACACACAAGTCATGATAACCCTCTGTCGAGAGGATACATCCTGCCTCTCTGTGGACGTGCCAAGTGTTTTCATCACATGGCATCTTAATACACTGTTTAAATCAACTGCTTGGACGAGGAAGACTCAATGAGTCTGTCCATCATCCACATTGGAGTGCCACACTGATTTCACCACTCTGGTAACAGACCTGATCTCTCCGTGGGCTCTTGTGGAGCAGCAGGGATCCTGCAATGGAGAAGAGACCAGAGGTGCCTCTATTTCAGTGGTTCTCAAACTTTGAGCCACGTGGTCCATGGGCCAATGTAAACCTTTCTGCAGACCACCAGTTGCTAATGGAAACTCACCGTTAATTACATAAATTATGCCCAAGCCATTTTCTTAGTGCTGCAGCTAGGGAGAACGGTTTCAATTAGTAAACAGTTTAACCATTTTAACTCTCTCATGTTAGTTCAGCAAATTTCATTTTAAATAAAGTAAAAAAATGTATGTCTAACAGAAAAGGTTTCAATGTTTTCTTTATTTATAGCAGGGATAGGCAATCTTTTTTGGGTTGGGAGCCACTGACCCACAGAAAAATCAGTTGGGGACCACACAAGTTAGAAGCAAAAAAACTCCTCCCAAAACCCCCAATGCTCACAGTGGCCCCCAGTTGAGACACCTTATTCCTCTGGTGTTCTAGCCCCTCAGGGCGAGGGGAAGGGACTGGAAGGACTGAGGTTCAGGGCTTCCCATAGGTCAGATTTACTTTTCTGGTTGATTTTATAGACCCCCTTAGGCCCTGGGGTGGGGACAAAAATGAGGGGTTCAGTGTGGGGTAGGGCTGCCAATGAGTGGGGTAGTTTCACAAGGCATAATAGAGCAGTCAACAGAGGCTTCCCTGTCGACCACGGCGCATCTAGACTGCCCAGCTGTGCCGGGACAGCTGATCCCCGGCACATCGCGGCAGCCATTTTCATGTAAACGAAGCCGCGATTATTTAAATCGCAGCTTCATTTGGGTATGTCTAGTAAACTAATCTACATGGCTCTGGCAACAGAGCCATGTAGTCTAGACATACCCATAGAGAACAATATAAGGTCATTTTCTATATCAAATTTTAGTTTGTACTGACTTGGCTAGTGCTTTTTAACTAGCCTGTTTTAAAAGTAGGCAAATATCAAAATAAATTAATGTACCCTGGGGAAACCTATGTGAACCCCCTGGGTACATTCATCTCTGGCAAAGAACCACTGATCTAGATGTTTAAATTTTCAACAAATTCACTCAGTACTGAAACAACAAGCACTGGTTTATAAATGACACAAGAGTGTTGTAAGGATTCTGAGAAAGTGCCCTTCCATTGCTAGATTACCTATTTCTGTGTCTAAGCTTCTTGCACTGGTACATAGACATCTTTTTTAAAATCAGGTTTAAGTTTACCTCATAGCCAGGGGTAAAAGAAACCTAAATTTCTTCCAAATACTGTCCTATCACAACCTGCCCCCACTTGGGGAGGGCCTTAGGGCAGGTGTGTGTGCGTGTGCGCAATACAACTCTACCTGTAAAAAATTTAAGTGAGGGGTGGAGTTTGGGTGGCTCAGGGCAGAGGGCTAGTGTGGGTGGGTGGGTGCAAGAGTCAGGGCATGGGGCTGGAGATATGTAGGGGTGCAGGTGTCAGGGTTGGAGTGTATGAGGGGCTCAGGGAAAGAAGGTTAGGATGTGGGGGGGTGCAGGAGGTGGGGCAGGGAGCTAGGACTGTGGGGGGATGCAGGAGTTAGGTTTGAGGTGTATGAGGGGCTTAGGGCAGGGATTTGGAGAGATGCAGGCGTCAGGGCAGGGGGCTGGAGACATAGCGGGGGATGCAGGAGTACAGTTGTATTGCACGCCTCCTGCCCTGAGGCTCTCCCCAACATGGGGCAGCTTGTGATAGGACAGGGATGTATGAGGGGCTCAGGACAGGGGGCAAAGGTGGTGGAGTGCAAGAGGCAGGGTAGGGGACTGGGAAAGGGAGGAGGGGGAGTGTACTGGGACTAACTTATCTGGCTGGAACTGGACTGCTGCAGCCAGGCAGCTGCAGCTGTACTCGGGCCAAGCCAGGATCACCGCAGCCAATTCCACCTTACCTCCTACCCCTGCTACAGCAGGAGCAGGGCTGGGCTGCCATGACCAGATGAAGTCACTGCCAGCCCCTCCTGTGGTAGATGGGAATCTAGCCCACAGGGCCTACACCAGGATTGAGGCTGGCGCCCGGGCCGCCACAGCTGGACAGGGGCTGATTCTGCCCTCCCCCACCACTGCAGGAATGAAACCGGGGAGCACAGCCAGCCCTTCTTGTGGCCACATCGGGGCCAGACTGCAGGGTCTGCCCCAGGCTGTCCATGGCTGGACTGCCACAGCCAGTCACAATCGGAATGCAGCTGGGGCCAGCCCGCTGCAACCGCAGCTAGACAGGAGCCTGTTCTGCCCTGGGCAGAAACGAGTCTAGAGTCGGACTGCCACTAGCCCCAGCTGCATAGAGGCTGTTTTTGCCCCACTTCCAGGAGTGGGGTGAGGCCACCATGGATGTAAAGGAACTCTTCTGTTCTCCCCACAGGAGTGGGGACGGACCTTTGCGGTCACACAATAAGCCGGCTGGGAGTGCGTGCACCTCCCCTACAGCACGCCCCCAGCCAACCTCTTTAAATTGCCTGCTTTCTCCTATCCTTCCCCTTCCCATGAAGTCAATGATGGCAGATGTACCACCACTCACCAGAACGCTGTCTACATGTTTTGACAGACTGAGCACCTGTACACGTTGCAGGCAAGTCACTACGTTATTTTCATTGTCATCGTAGGTATCAATATTTCTATCAAAGACTTTCCACCATAAAGCAAGAATGACACTCATACCACTGACACTCCCTTCTATACAGAAACACCAAACAACATCAGAAAGTCCTTGAAACAAATAAAGAACTACTACTACAGAATCATGCCCGCTTGCTATGCTCACCAACCTTCCTCTCTGTTGAGGTAAGTGTTTGGCCAGCTGGGAGGGGGCAGGAGCAGGCTGAGGGTAGGTGTCTGGCCAGGGGTAGGGTGCAAGAGCAGAGGAGAGTGCAGGAGCAGACTGGGAGTGAAGGATCTTTGCGGTGAGGGGATGGGGGGGGGTTGGGCTCAGACCACGAAGGGGACATGAGGCAGCCCAAGGCAGGGGGGAGAGATGGAGGGGGAGGGAGAGAGGGAGGGAGACACACACAGAAAAGTACATGAATAAATTAGACACCCAGATACCAGAGAAAAGGAGATACACCCAAGACTCCACCATAACAACTCTGAATAGTCACGTTATCCACCTGTATCCAATGACCTCTTTTTGAAGTTTGTTATATTTTCACCCTCAGTGACATCCTGTAGCCTAATTCCACAGCCTAATTCCATGTTGTGTCAAAACCCTACAAGTTTTGACTCTGCATCCTTTCGGTGTCACTGAACATCCCCAACAATCCAGAGCTGATAAAAATGGAAAGAAAAGAACTCTTATGAGCTCATCTCCAGGCTGAAAAAACCCTGTCTATACTGAGTTCCTTACATCTAATACCCTGGAACCAACACAGCAAACACACAGATCATAAACATTCAGTGTAACAAACACAATTAAAATATATCCTGGAGATTATGCACAGCAGTTAATATATAAAGAACAGGTTCAACAGTGCATGAATGTTTTGCCCTCATTTATCCATAGGCAGCCTGCAGACACTCGGGAGGAAGGGAGCAGACAGATGGGTCCCTACTCAATCCAACCAACAGCAGCTTTTAGACATGGATGGCCAGCTAAGTGTTTGGTTCCATCCTCAGACTGAAACCTGAAGCTTTTCCTGTGGGGTAAATGGGGAGAAAGGAGAGCACTCTGTGTCTATCATCAGAACAGATTGTCAGAGGCACCTGGAAAGAGGAGACGGAGTAACAGTGATGAAGGGGCCCTTACCAGTCTCGTCATCCCTTCTTTCATACTAGGGATGTTAGCATACAGTTGTTTAGATGATGTTAGCATATAGTTGTTAATCCAAATAACTACACACACTCTTCCCCTCCCCTACCTTGGAAAAGAGCTCCTCACAAGCACTGGATCCTGCAGAGCCACCTGCCCCCACCCACACACTGCTGTCTGACAGAGAGGCAGCACTGTTGAGAGTGAGGGAGACAGGTGGGAGCTGGTACACGTGGGAAGCCGGCTTCTCAGCCGACCCTCCATGCATGCCGGCTCCACAGAGCTGCCTGCCTCCTTCTTGCTGCCTCCCACAGAGGAAGGTGGGGGAGAGGCAGGCAGCAGCCAGTGCTTGGAGGGAGCTGACTTAAAAGCTGCCTACCCCCTGCAGGTAGGGAGTGGGCACAGGTGGGATGCCAGAACAGTCTTTGTCAGCAGGAAGCTCAAGCCCCCTGCAGACAGGGAATATTGCTGAAGAGCAGGCTCTGTCCACAGGAGCTGTGGGATGCCAAAGCAGCTGCTGTCCACAGGGAGCTCAGGCAGCAGTGCAGGGCAGCAGGCAGGACCTGGTCTGCGCAGGGAGCTGGTTTAAAAACTGGTTCCCCTCACAGATTGTCTTCCGTCTGCCACCCCGCATTCCTGCCTGTGACACAGGCAGCAGCATAGGATGACAGGGGGCTCCTTGGGAGTGCGGCTGGTTCCGCCCCAAAGACCATCCAATAATTGTGTAATCGGTAAGATCTGATGTGGTTACACAATTATTAAACAACATCTAACATCCCTACTTCACACAAGAGTCCTGCACAACCACCCCCCACTCTAGAGTCTGTGCCTGCTGCCCATCTCCAGAGGCCCCCCTCTTCCCACTTCAGGTCCCTGCTTCCAATCCTCCCAGCCACCGTGCATTTCCTTCAGGGTCCTAGAGTTTCTGCCTACCAGTCATCAAGTCCACCTCCTTTCCTATCCCTGCTTTCCTCACACATCCCCACCACTTCCTTACTTCCTCCTCCCTATTCCAGCCAACAAGACAAGCTGCTGTGTCTGACCTACACATGTATGTTGCAGGGGGCCACAGGAGACATTTCTCTATCTGCGGCACCAAGCAAAGTGGGAACCTGCTTTTCTTGTAAGTCAGGCTTTTGTTGTGTTTCAAATCTACACCCAAGTAAGGAGGCTTGTGCCCACCGATATCTTGAACCTTCCATGGCATATGACAATTGATGGGAAACAGAATTCCAAGCTGCTTTATTACACACAGATGCCATCAAGTTGAGCATCAGATCCCAAATCACTAGCCAAAAATATGCAGTTTCAACACTCACCTGGGTCTAAACATGTAAACTTGCAGCACTCCTTTGGGTCTTTGCGATACTGCTGACAACCTTGGGGCCGTTCACACAGAGCTGCCACACACATCTCTGGTTCCCCATTGTGACAGGTACAGCTTAAGCAGGGATCATCCCCTTTTGGGGTGAAATAGTAGCCTTCATCAACAATGTTGTCTTTGATATCAACACAGGTCTGGCCTGGAACAGAAATGTTTACTGACACTCACCAAAAGAAATCTTATGTGCAGCTCTTTCTGCCACAGTAACAGAGTCCAACTCAACCTGTTATGTAAAATTGCATAACAATTAAGCAAAAGTTGAAGATGAAAAGTACAAACTGAATTGCTAACGACCTGTGGAAAAAGAATCCTCAAGGGTTGTGCTAATGCCATGAGCTGGCACAACAGCAACCTGAAAGATTCCAGACATGCAACTTTTTTGTGTAGGAGGTAGGGGTGTTAATAACTGAAATCACCAAAGTGTGTTTTATTTGGTCAATGTTAATAGGAGGTAGCTGCCAATCTTAGGGTCACTGAAAAACAGCAGGCAAGCAGACTTCTAATTCTGCCATCTCCTGGGACTCATAAATGCCACTGTTGGGCCTTCCTTGCACTGATCCTGAAAGATGTCTCAATCAGACCAAACCAGAGAGAGGAAGCCAGATGTATTATCACCTCCACCAACTCTGACCACCTAGGACATAAATCTTCCCCAACATGCACCTCCTCTTTCCTAGCTTTCTCTTCCTGATTCTACCTATTAACAGTCTGCTTAGCTGATAAGACAGCTTCAGCCTTTGCAACACTGTGCTGAAAGCCAGCGAGCAGAAAGGTAAACTAGAACAATGCCTTAAAACAATCAAATGTTAGAAGTTTGGCAGGTCTCAGGAATAGCAGCAAAGGCCACATTCAGTGTCTGCAATTTCTCAGCACCTACAGTGTAAGCAGCAGCAAACACCAGAGACAAAAGTTATTTTTTTCCTGCCTAAGTGAGCTAGTCTTACTTTGTTGAAAAGGAAATAGGATCAGACTTCAACAACAGCTCAAAATCATCTAACTTTTCCTCTCAAAAAGGGCCACTAATACCCCATCCATCTTCAATACCGTGTGAAAAGATTTTGAAACAGAGGTCTTCCTCTAAAAAGACAGCTTAGGAGAGGGAATAAAGGATAGTGTTAGAATGAAAGCCATACTTAATTCTTTACATTCAAATGCTTTAATAGTTTCTTCTACAACCATTACCCAATCGTGTTAATCCCCCATTTGAATAAGCAATTTAGGGAACTTCTGCAGCTGTTTGACATTCACTGATATAGAACAAGAGGCATGAAGGACCATTCACAGATCTCTACTAAGAACTCTGCATGTTTATAAGTCATCTGCACAAACATTTTCTTAGATGATTTGCATTGTATTACAACTTACTCCTTTTGCAGAGGAACGAAGACTTCTCATAGCAGTTTTCAGCATACCAACTGTGTAAACCATGGTGCCGTAAGGTAGGTAAGTGGAAACACTGAAGCTGAGCACAAAGAACGTTTTCATTTTCAGACATGGCCGTACCAAAGATAGGGTCAGGGGGCAAGAATACTTCTGAGGAACCTAGGGTGAGAATTTATTATTGTGTGAGCAGCCTGCAGGTCTATGAAGTTCTAGAAAAGCTCTTCAGTGTGTCATTTACTCCATGCACAAACAATTCCTAGTACAAGGCTATGGTCCTCTAATTTTAGCAATGCTCCTTGAGGTGGAAAAAGCACTGAAGGAAAACAGGAGGACAAATTGCTGCCTCCCAAGATAAAAAGGTATTTGTGAAGAGGAAAGGCTGCTGTAAAACCATGTTGTTTAAGGTGCCAAAATGTCATTTTAAATTCCCTTGTAATCATATTCTGAAAATGGTCAGACGCTGATCCCACTGCAGGTGCTATGCTCCAGTCTACCCTGCAATGCTAGGTTGGTTATCTGAGGAACCTACCCTAGAGGAATCCCAAGTGAGAGATTTGACGGCTCTTAAGCCGCCCTTTCCAATGCCCAGAACAATGTAGCTAGGACAGGGGTTTGGAACCTAAGGCCCAGGGGCCAAATATGGCCCCCAGCATGCCTGGATATGGCCCCAAAGACTCGAGGCTCCCCTTCCAGCTGGCTTCTATGCTCTTCCTCTCACCCAGACCCTGAGCCTGCTTCCTGACAGCCCCCTTCCACACTCTAAACCAGGCCTACTTAACATGTGCCCCACGGGCCGCATGTGGCTCATAACCTGTTTGTTTGCAGCCCGCGGTGCGGTTTGGATTTATATGGGGCTCAACAAGTGGCCCACGGGTGGGAGCCAAAACAAAAAAGTAGTCAATATAATGGTCTTCTGTTGATATGCATTGTAGTAGTTAAATTCCTGGATTGTCACTGTTCATTAAAAGTGCTGTCATATGGGTGGAAATGGGGTAAATATTACATTTTATTAATATCAGCAGAACTGACTTAAATGGGGCCTGAGTGTTGTTTAGTGTTGCCTTGATTTTTGTATTCATGCCCATTAGCTTCTTTCATGCTATTTGCACATATATTTGCATGTATATGCAACCACACTTAAGTTGCAGCCCTAGGCATGTGCTGTGAGTATTATTGTGGCCCCTGGGGCTTCCAAAGTTGATTAGCCCTACTCAAAACCCCTCATTTTTGGCTCCACCCCAGAGCCTACGGGGGCCCACAAAATCTACTAGCTTGGGCCTTCCTAGGTTTTGGTGTGGCCCCCAACTTATTTTTCTGTGGGTAAGTAGCCCTTGACCCAAAAAACGTTCCCACCCATAACCTAGCGAAATGGCGCTATTGTGGTTTCTTGGCCATATTTAAGTTGCTCCTGCACTGTAATGCCCCCCTGGAGTCATTAACCAGCATCTTTATTTCTTCCACCCTCAACAACTCAGCCAGGTCTGATACTCTAACCCCATGTTTTTTATGCTAATATTTACACAAGGTAATCTCGTATTCCTCATACTCCGGTCATCTGAAGAAATGGGCTGTGCCCACGAAAGCTCATGATACCATTCACGTTTTCTTAGTCTATAAAACGCTACCAGACCATAGGTTGTTTTTTTCTGTAACAGACTAACTCGGCTACCCCCTGAAGCTACTATGACTGTGTGTGTGTACATTTTGTGAACTAGTGGACTGAGTACAGGCATAGAGTCAGCACTTCTGGACACACACTCTCAGTATCTCTGATTGCAAGAAACATCATAAACATAATTAAGAGCTTTTACCTCAGCTATCTGATCTGTAAAATGGGGAGTACACTTTCCCATCTATACTAAACCCTTTTGAAAACAATGACAAAAATGCTGTGAGAGCAAGCAGTTTATTATTAAATTAATACTAGTGGGCTGTGCCCCGTGCTTCCTATGCTCTCCAACCCTCCCCCCAACTGCTTTTGTGGCCAGAGAGTATGACATTATTCTTTCGCCCAGCAGGAAAACTTTTTTGAGAGAGAGAGAGAGAGAGAGAGATAAAACACCTTTGTCTGTTACGTTCAGATGAAACAGATTTACTACCAGCAACACAAAACGACCAGTCTGTTCTCTGCAGAGATTCAGTGCCATTGAAATATAAAACACACTATTACATGTGGTAACATGATTACATTGATTACATGACATTATCTAAATAATGTAAAGTGTTCCATACTGGCAACTTCCCTAATTTACAAATTTTAATGCCAAGAAAAAGTGATACATGTAGTATAGGTGAAATTAGATACCAAATGCATGTTTTGTAATAGAGTTGACAATTTCAAACACGGGTGCCTGAAATTAAGGTGTCTAACTTCATTTTTAGACAGCCAAGTATAAGTAGCCACTTATCCAAAATTGAGGGGCACTTGGATTTTCCACTGTCTTCAAGGCAGCTATGGGGGGGGAAAAAAAAAATCAAGCCAGTGGATATGGCTTTAGGAGTCCAACATTGGGTTTTCAGGCTTGAAATGTTGCTCTTAATACTCTGATTCCTGGACATCATATGGTTAGCATGCTAAACTGGTCCTCTGAAACAATAGTGTGCTGAAGTAGTGTTTGACTTTTATGAAAAAACCCTATGCTCTCCACTGCCTTCCTGAGAAGAGTCCATTCAACAGACTATACAGAATTCTCATGGAGCAAAATTTTCAATAGTAGCTAAGTGATCACTTTTGAAAATGGGACTGAGGCACTTCCGCAATTTTTCACGATAGTCTACTTTTAATAGACTCTCAAAGGTTCTATGAAATCAAGAAAACATGAATTTATGCTATCTTCTGACAAATGAGAAGTCATAATTCTAACACTGACTGTTAAATGGTACACATTAAGCAAAATAAAGTTATAACTGCTCTAAGCAGTTTCACCAGCAGATGGAAGTGCAGTCAACTTCCCAGAAAAGAGCAATGACATTTCCCTTCAAGAGAAAGAAATCCATATTTTTCCTGTTTTATAGGTTGATAATTTATGGTATTTTTTGTTCATCAAGGTCTATTAATTTAATATAAAAAGTTTGAAATTTCCCCCCACCCTCAAAATAAACCCTGAAATACTGCTCTGTCCTAAAGCAAATGTGAAAGCGGCACCTCTTTGCTCAGCAGAGAAATGCTCTATGAACATTCAGAGTCAGATATGCTCACTTTAGGGGTAAAAATAAGTGTAAGTACTTTGATTCCTGATGGCAGCGTAAAGCCAATGCTACTATAGAACAGCTGAGCAGGATGCTACGTAGGCAGGCCATGTACCAGGTTTAAAGCTGGACTGTCCTGTTTTTGTATGGACTGTCCCCTGCCTAGTTCTATCCTAGGCTATGTCTAGATTACATTCCTCTTTTGAAAGAGGAATATAAATGAGGCAAATCGAAAGTGCAAATGAAGCACGGATTTAAATATCCAGCACTTCATTTGCATAATTGCTTCCGAGCGCTTTTTCGAAACAGGGTTTTTTGAAAGTGAAAGCACAGTGTAGACGGGGTTCTTTCAGAAAAAAAACCCTTTTTCAAAAGAACTTGTACTCCTCATTTTTTCAGGAGTACGGGTTTTCGAAAAAGGGTTTTTTTTTCTGAAAACCCCCCGTCTAGACTGTGCTTTCACTTTCAAAAAACCCTTTATGAAAAAGCACTCGAACACAAATATGCAAATGAAGCACAGGATATTTAAACCCGCACTTCATTTGTACTTTCGATTTGCCTCATTTCCATTCCTCTTTCAAAAGAGGAAAGTAGTTTAGACACGCCCCTAGAACTAGATGTGATTTTGTTGGTATCATCCACAGAGTTTGCTATTTTGCCACATTACCTGCAAAGGTATGACCTTGAATGCATGGTGTGTGTGAGATTCCACCAGAGAAGGTGAAGTGCCACATTCTGTAAAACAGAATCCTCAGCTCAGCATGACCTTGCCTGCTTTGTGCAGTGATACTGTCAGGGACTACTGAGGGATGTTCTATATACTGGGCACGTGTCAATGGCTACCCCATTGCTGCTACTACTTGCACATCAACTGAACTGAATCAAGTTCTGTTATAACTTAGAGCAGAATTTGATGTGACTATGAACAATCGAGTTGCACAGGTGTGTGGGAAAAACTTATCCTGCACATCTTCTACTGCCAAAAGTGATGCCTGAGAAGGAAATCATGGAGATTAACTATTAGATTTTAGGTGAATTTGCTGTATATCAAAGCACCAGTCCAGCAGAAATAATTGTGCTTAATTCATCAAAACAAGTAGACTCATTGACTTTCAAAGAAGCTAATCACACCTGAAATGTTCTGTTGTAGTGGGGCAATGGAAATATTTGATCCATCTGGAATGTTTGTTGCTATAATGTTTGGGTTAAAACGAAACAAGGCTACAGTCACTTCTCAGAGTACAGCTACATTTGAAATAGTGAACCTGCACTGGCAAAGCATTTGGTTCAGCAGGATAAACAAAGGGAGACACACTATTTAGAATCTAGGCAACACTGTACATCAACTTTTCAGAAGAGTTTACTTTTACATCTTTTAAAAAAAATTAAGAGCTAATGGGACAGTTGCACTAAGTTTTGAAGAGTTATTTCAATAAACTCTGTATCAGAGGAACCAAATAATAGCTGTGTCGAAAAATTCTGGCCCTGTTGCAAACTAGATCTACTTTAAAATATCAAGGTGAAAGTTTGCCCTTTTGATACAGACACCTTCTATTTCAATAACTACATATTGATGCTGTCATTTTCCCACATTTCCATAAACATTAAACTGTAGATTACTTCTGTTTAGTATCCAGTTGGTAACTTGCAGATTTAAAATTCTGAGACTGCTGCAAATAGTTTCTAATTAACATCTGAGCAATAAAACAGGTAGGAGATACATTCGCAGGTATCTGGAGATTTGAGTGGCTCGTCCAAAAGTTTGGTCAGATTACAAAATGAGAATGCATTTAAGCGTTCTTCATTTTTTTGAACTGAAGCCACAAACATATTTCATTACAGATAAACCTACTTATTCTACAAAGTGCTTCCCCACAGACTGTTTTTTTTTTTTAATGGAAATTCTGAAAAACTACCAGTATACGGAACCACAAAATTCTGCCAGATTTAGTTGCCAGGGAGTGCAAAGTAAGAATGGTTTCACCTTCCAAAGTTAGAAGTTTCTATAAATAATGCATTTTTCTCAAAGGAAACCCTCATATAGGAAGAATGGAAGATTTCTGCCCTAACATTGTATTTTGCAGTCATTTAGTACTAGGAAATTTCTAACATCTAACACGGCACTCCATTTGATGTTGTGAATTACAGCAAGTTTTTTCCCCACTGCCCACTTGAAAGAAACCATATAGCTATAGATTACATTCATGCCTGAGCTTATATTTAATTAACTTTATTTTTAAGCAAGTTGCATGGAAGTTAGCATCTAATTTCAGAAACTTACCTTTATAAGCTACCTCCCAGTGACCTTCTAATGAACTATTTCGATTAGTTATAACATACTGATATCCAACCCAGAACCTACAGTTAAAGAAATACATGTATTTTAAAAAATTCCAGAAAGAAAGAGAAGGAAAAATACTACTATAAAAATGAGAACAATACAGAGCCTCACTATTGAAATTTCCTATTTTTCACTTTTAAAACGACTTTAAAATATTTGTTCTACATTGTTATATTCGAAGTCCGTATTTTTGGAACAGAAGCTTCTTTTTAAAAAGAGATTGTTCCTATTACATAGAAATCACTACCAGTTATTTTGTCAATGAAATACGCTATGATTTGTTAAAAAAAAGCATATATATCAAGCTTATTTTGTTTCTATGATAGCGCTGAGCCATTTTGAAGTCATGTTATATAGAAATACTGCAAATGCAACTTACTGCAATGCATATTCTTAAAATATCTACCAAATGCACTTCCTGTCTGATACTGAATAAGAACCAAAAGTAGCAACAGCAACAAAAGATTAATAATACTGGTGACAGGACAGCCAGCAGATAAAATAACAGCAATTCTATTTTGGGATGAAGACATCTTCTCAGTTTTTCTACCTGAAAGAACATTCTCCTCCACTCAAACTAAACTAGAGCAAATATGCAGAGCCATCTCTCAGAATGGGCCTTACATTCCTATCTCAAGTTAGCATCTTTGTCACCATTTATAGACAATAAACCTGGTCAGTTTAAAAGTTTAAAGAAACCATAGAACTCTCCCAATACTCCAGTGAAAAATCTCAGCATAAAGCATGCCATACTAAAATACTTCTTGCTAAAGTTCTGTTTTCTTTTCATAGATGCAAAGATAGCAAGACTGAAAAGTTATTTGACTACAAGCTATCATATTAACTTGCAGTTTTTTCACTGATGCTGGCTAAAATATAAAACTAATGGCAATTGGCAGTAATTTAACTGTCAGAATGCTGTAGCAGTTACTTAATTTAAAATAATGTTATCATTCAATTCTAAGCAAGCCAAACTGGTCTGCACAACATTAACAATTACTTATTAATTCATGTAGAAATAATTTTCACTTGATATGGAATGGTTATTTTTAATTCTGACTCACCTACGTTGGTCCTTCCTTCCAAAGGCTTTTTCTTCTAGGTCCCACTCCTGTGCCAAAATGAACCTAAGCTCCTGATCTGTGGTAAAAGTGGCCAGTGATCCATTCACCCTCTGACATGTCTGCACAGCATCCCAGTAATTCTCTCCATTTAAATACACCCTGTAACAACTGGCTGTGCCTTCATAGTGATGCCATCCTGTTGGGCACTTTCCTAGGAAACATAAAGAATAGAAGGGAAAAACATCCCCCACAATTAGGATCTTAACTTGAGGCAATATATACCTACTAGTTAAAGAAATCAGTATATACTAGGGATGTAAACAGTTCACCTGTTAACTGGTAAGCATCACCGTTAACAGGTGATGCTTACTGGTTCCAGTCCCCATCGGTTAACCGGAGCAGCTCCATGCCCACCATGGACAGTTGCTCTTCCAGCCCCACAAGGCCTGCCACAGACAAGGGCCTCCAGCTATCCAAAGCAGCCCCTGTCCACGGTGAGCCCAGGTGCCTGCCCCCCTTTTAACTGGTTAACTGGTAAAACATCAGGTTTAACTGGTTAACCAATTAAATGGGATTTTACATCCCTAATATATACTAAAAATCTTATCTTACAATCTAATTTGAAACAAACAGCAAGAAGTGCAATAAATAGGGGGAAAGAAAGTGATAACAGGAGAAAGAGAACGATATGATCATGTAGTTACAACAAAAGTTAACCACATGCACAACTTGATGCTTCCAAAAGGTGTTTCCTTCTTTTATTTTAAAAAAAACCCTTAAACAGTATCCATGTTTACCTATTGTCATTAAACACAACCATTAATAACCAATTACATTGTACTGCATAGTACAAGTAGGTCTTTAAGTACAATATGAAGAAGATCTGATGGATTAGTTCAGACAGGGCAATTTACAGGTAGAGGGAGGTGCAGAAAAAAAGAATGGAAATGTTTGTGAAAGAAATGGGCCAATGGTCGTTCAATGCTGGCACTACTACAGTGGATGGACATCCAATGGATTGACAGAGATAGCACACAGTTAACAGGATAGGTGATCTTAGCTGTTGCATTTGGGATGGACTGGAAGCAAAGCAACATTAATTCTGCAACATTTGCCAGGGCACAAAAATATCATTAATTATTTAACTCTTCCCAGATCATTCATATGGTGTCTATTCACAACTAAAAGGACCCCAAAACTTTTGTTGGAATCTCAGCAATTTTATCATAAAGCAGTGAAATACAATTCATTTACTATACCCAAGACTGTTGAATATTCAGCAAATTTAGAAAAATGTGGAATATTCATTTTCACATGCAAGAGCTATAGAAACTCTGACAATTCTCTAACGTCTTTGTGATCTTCCAACCCATGTTTTTAGACTTAAAGTCCTAAACTAATAAAAACTTGAGAAATCTGTAAATGTTCAAATGCTTTGAATGAAGTAATAAATACAAGTTGCATACAATACCATATTACTATCCAGGATTTGAAGAGCCATATTTATACTGAGGAGTTCACTGAAACAGACACAGGTAGTATAGCATAAATTAATTCATGATCTGATAAATCATGTTTAAATCTTCAAAGCTCATTATCCCGCTGCTTCCTGATTTATTTTTAAGAAGTGAACAATCAACAGCCTGCTTTCAGGAAAGAGGAAAAGTTTCATCCAGTGAGTTACAGTCACTGCTTACTTCTTGAACTACAGTTCTCAAGCCATTTTTATAAGATAAAGACACCCTATTAATAGCAGTAACATTTCAGAGACAAGTGCTACCACATCGATGTGCATGGTGTGAAAATAAATAGAACGATACATGGCATATTATGTGACAGTCACCAGAATTAATTCCATATGAGTTTGTTAGAAATCAATTCTTTTACATAAATTTCAAAAATCAACAATTTACTAAAACTAGTTAGGCTTATCAGTGCATAACAAATTTGTGTATAAAATATATATATATATATATATTTTTTTTTAATTGTTTGCATTTCTTTAATCTTATTAAAGTGTTAATTATAATTTTGGCTTTTGTTAACTGTCTGCCTCTACGTCAGCTTCTGTTTACAGCAATACTATAAAAAATAAATAAAGACTGATCACATCAAAGAAAGAATTGTTGAAAAATTTCACTACCACTTTTATATGTGGGTGAAGGGACAGGCACTGAAATTCCTCATTCTGCAGAAAATATATTGTGTAAAGTCACTAGCACACACGTACTGGACTGCTATAGTCACCTTTCAACTCCTACTTCACTACTAGCCAGAAATTGCATTAACTCCCCAAAAAGCAGCTGCTGGCACTCTTTCATCTGCGAGACACAGTGGGAATTGAAAACCATCTAATCATAAGTTACGTCTCGTGTGACTGAACAGGCCAATCTGAGATTTGCAGGATCTTTGGCAGTTACTGCTGATGTATATATCTTGGTTGGGAACTGCTTACTTCCTTTGGGTTCTTTTCTCTTCAAGCTGTGGAAGTCAGCTCCTGTCATGGACATTGATACCCTCAAGGAGATAAAGGCAGCCCTTTATGATAGTTTGCCAAGATTTCCCATTGGTCAGGATCAATTCCAAATTCCTTCATTTCTTGATTGTATGTGTCTTTATGGTAAAGTCTGAGGCAGCCTGTTCTTGTTCACTCTGATAGCTCCTCCTATAGCATGTTCTTGCGTATATATCCATCGTCCAACCTACTCAGACAGCCCAGCCAACACAGTCATCTTTGCTTGAGCAGAGCTGTCACAGTTGGCAAATTTGCCCTTTGAAGAACCCCTGCACTGGTGATTTTATCTTGACATTTGGTAGGTAGAGTGAGAGGCATAAGTGGAAACTGTTCAACTTCTTCTCCTGATGAACATAATTTGTCCATGTTTCTCCACCATACACAAGAGTGCTGAGGATGCAAGCTTGGTACATTAGCATTTTAGACTTGATGGTAAGCTTTGAGTTGTTCCATGCTCTTCTAGTTAGTCTGCTAAAGATGGTGGCAGCCTACCCTATGCAAACATTTAGTTTTTCATCCAGTGAGAGATTGGTGGTCACTGCAGAACCTAAATATCTGAACTTTTTAATTATTTCCTGCATTTAAGATAACTGAAGGATCTTATGGAACCGCTGTCCCTATATAACCGACTTCTTTGATGGTGAGAGACATACTTGAATGGAGGTCCGTCAGTTCTTGTAGTAGATCTTCATTGTGGTCTATGAGGGCAGCATCATCAGCAATCAGAAGTTCCCCAATTAGCACCTTTTTGACTTAGACTTAAATTGGGACAGGCTGAAGAGTTTCCCTTCTGATTGTGTGAATACACACTCCATCTTTCACATGCTTAAACCCACAGTTCAGGAGTGCTAACAAGACAATTGCAAAGAGTATAGGGGCAAGAACACATCCTTGCTTCACTCCACTTTTTCCATCTCAAAGCTGTCCAAAGTGGACCTATAAAACTGGATAGCTGTTCTCAAATTTAAATGTTCATTCCACAACAATATTGCAGGTTAGTAGACATCTTACCTTTTCTAATATTGCAAACAGACCTGCTCTGCTGTGTTGAATGCTTTGGTTAGATCCACAAAGGCAATGCACAATGGTCATGTGACAGGTTGGGTCACAGAGATCCCCTTGAGACTGTCATTTGATGGGCTGATTATATCACTGAGGCTGCCTACCTGCCCTCTAAGGCACTCCATCCCCCTGTGCTATTGAGCCACAAGTGCTGATCTCTCTCAGAAAAGGCACAGACTGGGATACAGCCCCTAGCAGATTAAGGCTATGTCTACACTACAAAGAAAAGTTGGAAAAAGATACACAAATTGTGAACCGCAATTTACGTATCTTTTTCCAATTTTCTTCTGAAAGAGGCTTTTCTGACATTTGGCCCATCTACATGGGACCAAATGTCAGAAAAAAAAAAAAAAAAAAAACTTTCAGAACATTCCTTCTTCCTCGTAGAACGAGGTTTACTGGGATGCTGAAAAAACACATCTGCTTTTCTGAAATTTTTTTCAGAAAAGCAGACATGTTCCTTGGATGCGGTAGAACTTTTCCGGAATAACTCTGCAGTGTAGACATAGCCCAATAGACATAAAACAGCTCAGTTCTGGGAAGGCTCAGTCACACGGACTTGACAGAGCACCAAGGGGCACAGCCCCAATAGAAACAAAACCCCAAATAAATGTGTCTCATTATGCATAAAGTTTATATAGAATAAGCTCATAAGATGTTTGCCCCCTTTATCTACAGAGCTGTTCACACACACACACACACACACACACACACACACACACACACACAATTTACACTGGGTTTGATAATAAACAAAAGCTATTTTATTAAGTATATAAAGTAGGATTTAAGTGGCTGCAAGGGATAACAGATCAAAGTTAGTTATTAAGCAAAATAAAAAACAAAAAACAAAACATGCCAGCTAAGCCCAATACACTAAGAAGTTGTTACAAATCATAATTTCCCACCCTAGTTCTTATTTCAGGTAAAGTCCTACTCAGGCTAGAGCTGATCTTTTTTCTGACAGGTCCAGCAGCTTCTCTCTACCCCGTCCTTAGAGTTCTTTTATTTCCAGGTGTTTTCAGGTATCCTTTAAGGGTAGGGAGCAGTCTGTGAAGCCAACTGAAGACCATCATTGTTTTCATCCCATTATTTATACAGAATTTACCCAGGGTGCGAAGTCTTTGTTCAATTCCCCCCACCCCTATGGAAAAGTACACAATTCAAAATGAATTCCAGGACCAAGTGGCATGTTCACATATCTTTGTAAGACCAAGCATAATCCAGGCTTACTGGAAAAACAAGACTATTCACATCTCACTGACTTGAGCACCAGGACATTAAGTTCCTTAAGAATCACCAATAGCTTTCACTAGAAGACCTAGATTAACAAAGAGGTTTATACTTCATATTTATAACTTCAAATACAGAAATGATACATGCACACAATCGTATATAAACATTCAGTGAATTACAAGCTCTTGAATGATAAGTCACATGCCCCAATTTGCACAAAACATATTTGGGTTATGCATATTCATATTCAACAACACATTTCCATTAAAAATAGAGGGGCGCAGCATTATAGGTCAGTTTTGCTCTCTTCACTTCCCTTGGAGTTGATGCAGGGAAAATATGTCTATAATTGACCTTCCAAACATGAATTCACACTATGATTCAGAGTGGATACAATTCGACAGCTGTTCTAGGCACACTAAGATGATGTTTGCAAAAGCTTTTCCTGCTATGCTTAGTAGCAAGAGATCCCTGTAATTGTTGCAGTTGCCCTTTTCATCTTTATTTTTGTATGAAATGATGATGTTTGCGTCATGCATCTCTTGTGGTACCTCACTCTCTTTTTAGCATTTAAGTAACAGCTGATGAAGATATAACAACAGGCTGTCTTTCAAGCACTGGAGGATTTCTCCTGGGATGCCATCTCTTCCAACAACCTTGCCACTTGATAGCAAATCAATGACCTTGCTTAGTTTTTCTAGTGTGGGCTCTACATCTAGCTCTGGCATGACAAGTAGAGCTGGTATTTAGTCCAGTGATTTGCTGGTTATGTTTCTTTCTTGTGTGTAAAGCAGCATTTAACCCTAGTCATTTCAGCATAGAGTAGGAGAGTGGACTACTCAAGTCTAAAGGGATTTTACTTAAATGGAATATTAAATGGTGAAGCAATCTTTTTCTGCATCTTGTTTCCTACAAAAAGTCCTTCAGCTTGACCTATTTGGATGTTCAGCTCCTGAGCTTTTAGCTCAGTCTGTCACTATAGGAATTCTAGGAATGAAAGATATAGGCTAAAACAGATGTGCAAAAAGTTTACACAGTATTCCCATTTACCAAAACAGGGTAATTTTCGGACAGGCCTAGTGATCATCAACATCAAGTAAACAGTACCTGTGCAAGGGCTGGCATATAATTACAAATGCTGAGCAAGGATGAGTTAAAGTAATCATTAACAAATTGACTGACTTCTGAGTATATTTTTTTTCTATGGAGGGATAAGAGGCGGCAAATTTCCAAAGCACTTTACTTCTTAAGAACCTCTTTCCTTGAAAGCTAACATTATACTATCAGACAAACTGCTATTATAGTTGAGATTTCTTAAATTCAATTATTTCCCTAGGAAGTCACTGTTGAAAATTTAAAATACCAAATATGAATGACTTCCATCCAACTTTTATTCAACTATTTTTAGAAAGCAATACTCAAATGGGTTTTACTCCCCACTTACAAATGTGAGCATCCCCAACTGATTCTTAATGAGCCAGTAGGACTATCATAGACTCATAGACTTTAAGGTCAGAAGGGACCACTATGATCATCTAGTCTGACCCCCTGCACAATGCAGGCCACAGAATCTCACCTACCCACTCCTAGAATAATCCTCTCACCTATATCTCAGATATTGAAGCCTTCAAATAGTTTGAAGACCCCAAGATGCAGAGATCTGTACCCCATGCTACAGAGGAAGGCGAAAAACCTCCAGGGCCTCTGCCAATCTACCCTGGAGGAAAATTCCTTCCCGACCCTAAATATGGCGATCAGCTAAACCCTGAGCATGTGGGCAAGACTCACCAGCCAGACACCCAGAAAGTTCTCTATAGTAACTCCTATCATCCCTCCATTGACCTATCCATGTGTTTCAGCTTAAAATATGTGTATAAATATTTGTAATACTGGGACACTGGTTTAAAAAGAATGCTTCTGTGCTGAAACTGGTCTCCCAAAAGAAATAAAATCAGATTTTCACATCTGCTAAAGACCCATACCTCCAACTCAAGACAATGCAGGGCAAAAGAAATGAAAATCTATTTTTTTTAAACAGAAAATGGCAACTTTTTTCACAAAACCACTACTATTCCGAAGTAATGTTCTACATAAAATGGTTACTTATCTCTCGTAACTGTTGTTCTTTGAGATGTGTTGCTCGTGTCCATTCCAATTTAGGTGTGTGCATGCCGTGTGCAGAGTTTCTGGGAAGATTTTCCCTAGCTGGATATCGTAGGTCAGCAGGGGAGACCCCCAAGACTGATCCCAGTATGGCTAGATATTTAACACCCTGCCAACTGCTCCCTCCCTCAGTTCCTTCTTGCCAGAAGGGACTCTGAAAGGGGGGGTGGGGGGGAGGGTTTTGGAATGGACATGAGCAACACATCTTGAAGAACACCAGTTACAAAAGGTAACCTATCTTTTCTGAGTGATTGCTCATTTGCACTCCAATTTAGATGATTCCCAAGCAGCTATCTGGCAGACAGGAAGGAGATCACTGATCTGCAGTCTGCATCACTGCCCTTCCAAATGCAGCATCCTCTCTAGCATGACAATGGATGGTATAGTGGGATGTAAATGTGTGCACCAAAGCCCATGTGGCCACTCTACAAATGTCTTGGACAGAGACATGTGACAGAAAGTCCGTTGATGAGGCCTGCGCTCAAGTCCAATGGGCAGACAGCTGAGGAGCTGGCACTTTTGCTAATCCATAAGTACAAATATACCCCATAATCCAGGAGGATATCTTCTGGGCAGTAATGGGCAGCCCTTTCATGCTGTCTGCTATTGCAACAAACAACAGCAGCTTAGTATGTTCCAGGTAAAAAGCTAAGGCACACCTAACATCCAGGGAATGTAGGGAGCTGTCTTGGGGGCAAGGTGGGGCTTAGAGTGAAATATGGGTAGAAAAATATCCTGCAACACATGACACCGGGAAACCGCTTTTGGAAGGAACAAAGGATGGTATCTCAACTGAACCTTATCTTTAAAGAAAACAGTATACGGAGGTTCCAACATTAACACTTTTAGTTTGGAAACCTGTCTGGCCAAAGTAATGGCCACCAAAAATACAACTTTCATTAACAAATACAATAAAGACCAAGTAGCCAACGGCTCAAATGGAGGAGCCATTAGCTTTGACAAAACGAGCTTTAAATCCCATTGGGATATGGGGCCCCTCACATGAGGGTACAGTCTATCCAAGCCCTTACAGAACCCATTCACCAAGTGACCTACAAACATTAAATGCCCTCCCAATCTGGGGTGGAACACCGATATGGCAGCCAGGTGAAGTCTGCAAAGCAAACCTCTCCACTTGGAAGCATACCTAGCCCACTTCCTACTACCTAACACCACCTTCCTGACTCCCTCCAAGTATTGCTGCTCCAGCGCGCTCAACCATGGAGCCTCTAGTCCATCAGGTGCAAAGCCTGGAGGCTTTGGTTCAGCAATGTGCTGCAGTTCTGGGACAATAAGTCCAGGAACTAGGGAATGGGGATGAGGGGTGCTACCAAAAGCTGATGGAGCCTCATGTACAAGGTTGCCCAGGCCAAGCCGGTGCTATCTAAATGAGGTCTGCTCTATCCCCACAGATCTTGGTCAGCACCTTGGGGATCAAGGGAAAAGAGAGAAATGCATACAGGAGACCTTTCCCCCAGTGAATTTGGAAAGTGTCATCCAAAGAGCCCTTGCTGCTGCCCAGATAGGAACAGAAGGCCCTGAACTTCTTGTTCCCCTCTGTAGCAAAGAGGTCTAGATGAGGACAGCCCCACATTTGGAAAAGGCCCTGTGCAACCTCCCACTTGAGGAACCACTCGTGCATTGGAAATAAGTGGATGAGTTTGTCCGCCAACTAACTGAGAACCCTGCAGGTACAAGGCTAGTAGGTGCATCTCGTTGAGCATGCACAACTCCCATGGCAACATCTCCTCCTTGCACAGGGGAACAGAGTGAGCATCCCTCTGTTTGTTGACATAAAACATCACTGTGATATTCTTCATGTGAACCGAGACACACTTCCCCCTTATTTAACCCAAAAAGGCCAGACAGGCCAACCGAACAGCCCCAAGCACCTTTACATTGACGTGCACCACACATTCTGCTCAAGACCAGGCATGCTGAGTCTTGAGTCCACCCAAATGTGCACCCCAACTCAAGTCCAAGGCATCTGTAACCAAAGTCAGGGTGGGCTGAGGAGTGTGAAATGGAACCACTCAGTACAGGTGGAGAGGGTCAAGCCACCAACAGAAGAATCTCTATCACTGATGGCAGGACAGTTAACACACTGTCCAGATGGTGGCGAGATGGCTTTTACACGCTGGCCAGCCACATCTGTAATGGGCAGAGCCAAAGCCTGGAGAAGAAGATGACATGGGTGCAGGAAGAAGAAGTTACTCACCTTGTGGATATCCCACTTCTACTATACCCAGCAATCCAAAGTCATTTCAGCCCAGGAATGGTAGAATTAGGAGAAGCAACTCCCAAAAGGCAGGATCATTGCAGCGACTGGAGCTCTGTCCTCAAGTGCATCATCAAAACGAAGACTTGGGCCGCTGATTAGGAGAAGGGCCCCCCCCCCGAGTTCCACCAAGCTCTCCTACGCCTGTTTCACCCATTGAAATTATTATTCCCACCTCTCTCCTACCCTGGTTGGGCCTATAGTCGTGATGGAAGGGCCTCAGAGGGGGTCTAGAGTTTAAGGGTCATCTCTGTAAGGTTGGGGTATGAATCACTAAGGGACTTTTAAAATAGCCTTGGAGTCTTTGAGGCTATGCAATCTCGAGTCAATTTGGTCTAAAAACACTCCAATCCTTCAAACAGCACCTGCACCTCAGGAGTTATACCGGATACCTGAAGCCAGGCATTACAGCACATAACTATGGCCAAAGCCATCGTGTACGCATCCGAGTCTGTGGCATCTAAGGCCACTTGCAATGCAGAGACTACCTTCCCCTCTTAAAATAGGGTCTCAAATTCTTGATGGGATTCCTGTGGGAGAAGCTCCCTGAACTTGTCGACTGCCTCCCCATGGTATAAGCCTTCCTGCCTAGCAGAACAAGCTTTTTCGGGTCCTTGATCTTAGGTGTAAGCCCAGGCTGTGATTGGCCACTTGTACCAGATGCTCATGTCCACACTGAGGCACGCAGTAGCGATTCTCCACCCTTCTGGGTGGGTGGTATAGAGGCCGGCATTTGCCATAGATTTATTGAGATTTTTGCCACTGTCTTATTACGAGGCAAGGCAAGTCTAGCTGGCACATTAGCCATCAGTATATCAACCATAGGGTCTTCGTCCTCTGGGACCTCCCCCCCCTGCACCCCTAAGCTGGCTGCAAGCCAGCAACGTAGTTCTTGATGTGTCCTGGGATTCATAGCCGGCATGGGGGGTGAGATGCAGGGTCAGTGAGGGCCTCATCCAGAAACAAGGAGGAAGACTTCCCTGATCGGCAGTTGTTCCTGGTACACCTCCACACTTGGAGGTGGGGGTGCCATGGGAAGGGGTATCTGCGCAAGGGTGCCCTCACCCTCCACTGGCAGCCTCTCAGTATCCTTATGGGGACTCCACCTGGCCTTGGATGTTGGGACCACTGTCAGGGAAGTAGGAGATGGGGTGTCCCTGTCAATGGAACTGGGCCTTGCCGGAGGCGGGCCCTGAGCCTGATAGGCCTATGGTGTCCAGAAGGGCCCCTAGACCTGTGGCTGCCATTGTGGAGGCCATGGCTTTTGTGCCACTAGTGGTGCTGGGAGCAGGACCGGTGCTAAGAACAGGACCTAGCTGAGGAGGCCCAAGAGCAAACTGATTCCACCTCTGAGTCAGACGAACAGTCCAATGCTGACCACAGCGGTGCCAAGGACGGTACCTGTGAATGGTACCATAGCCTGTGTTGCACTATAGCCCCTGGCTTCCACACGTGCAACATAGGATGCCGATGGCCCCAGTGCAGGTACAGGTATAGCCCACCATAGTGGTCCCAGTGTCGCAGACACCATTGAGCAGGAGACTGGCACCATTGTCATCAGTGCCGGTGCCGCAGCCAGTGCAGGCACAGGAGGTCTTGGCGGAGGCTGCAGGATAGGCTTCGGTGCCATGATACCCACAGGGTACATAATGTCAAAAAGCTGATGCTGGACCTGGCGAGGATGTCAGTTCGATGAGGTCTCTAGCAGTGTTCCCTCTAAGCTACACAGCAGCACAGCTTCATAGGTGATTAATCAGCCCCGCTCAGTCAATCAGCTCCATGCACAGAGCCCTGAGCCTCTGACTAGGCGGGGCTCATTAACCACCTGTGAAGCTGTGCAGCTGCACAGCTTAGAAGGAACACCGGTCCCAAGCCGTGTCAAATGTATTGGGAGTCAACGGACAACTTCTAGCACTATGTCCTGCACCAGACTCACTCCCCACCACCCCCACACACCGTGCCAAGCTCAACCTGTGCCTGGAAGGTGCAGGAGCATCAAGGCACTGGGCCAGTAGTGCCTCTTCAGAGTGATCTACCTCAGAGGGGACCTTCTCCTGTGTTACCTCTTCTTTTTCAGCACTGGTGACTGAGATCGGTGCTGGGGTGCCGAGGTCTTCGTCAGAGCCATGAAGTACCTCAGTGCCATTGAGGCCTCATGCACCAAAGCTGGTGCACTTTGCATCGTCGGTGCAGAGTCTGGTACCGGTGGCTGAAGGGCACACCATTAAGATGAGCTTCAACTGGGAATTGCGCTCCCACTTAGTCTTTGGCTTAAAGCTGCTGCAGATTTTACAACTATCTACAAGATGGCACCTCCCACAGGACACTTTAAACCAGACACATGAGGGTCACCGCAGGGCATGAGTTTCAAGCACTTAATGCAAGGCTTGAATCCCTACAGACTGGACATCCCCTCCCCAGGAGGGAAGAGATAAGCAGAAAACCAGGCTAACAGCTAATTAAATACAAAAAGAACTATATACAACTAACAATAAATTTCAACACAATCACTAAACACACTAAACTGAGGGTTATAACTCACAACTAGTCAGGCGCTCCAGCTACCATCACAGGCGGTAAGAAGGAACTAAGGGGATGGAGGGCCAGCAGGGGTATATGTGCACCGATATAGCAATGCCACTCAGGGGACTCCCTGGCTGGCCCAAAGAGTATTGCTGGGGGAAAAAATGCTCTGAAATCCGTGCACATGGTGTGCGCACACTTAACTGGAATGGACATGAGCAAGCACTTGAAAAAAAAAATGAACATATTAGTAACACTACAACTGCCAAAGATTTTAGGGTTTCATTCTTAATCTACCATGTCACTAGAATTTCTTTAAGAAACCATTCATAATTACCATGTTAAATATGCATACTAGTTTACAAATAACCTTATTGGAAAAGTATTATGCAAATATTTAGATCTCTGGTGTGTATGCTCCTGAGGGCACTTTAGTTCAAGAAAAGCAGACATTTTAATGACAATTTTAAAAAATGTTAATAGTCCTTGAACATTTAATGTCTCCTAGCTCTGGAACCACTACTTTAAATGTGTTTTAAGAAAAACCTTAATACTGAAGTATTAAGTCTTTGCCTTGAGAGAAATGGTCTAATTTTGTGACCTGACTTCTAGACATTTGGACCAGGTTCCCCAGTCTGCAACTTACTGCTAAACCGGACAGGCTGCGCCATGTTGACAGTATGAAAGCGGGTTGTGTCTCCTCCTCTTCCTCGATTGTGTCTAGAATCCACATTTTCTTTTCCATGATAAGATCTTTGGTCCCCTGTCAAGCCTAGAGAAAAAAGAAACACACATACAAGGCAGTTTTTGCATTTACCCAAAGGTCAACTCTTTCATGAATGTGTCTCTAAGTTTGAATTTAAAAAAAAACAAACAAAATTAAAAAGTGATCACAAGAATTATGTACTTCAGTTATACTGTAGTTGCTTATGAGACAGCACACAAACTACACAGAACATGCCAAAGTGAAACACCTCCCATTGAAAAAAGCCAAATAGTTAGGGGAATCTTGCTGATTAAGCTAAATATTTGTGGCAGGATTATAACAAATGCTGTTGTGGACACAACATGACATGCAGCAGTTTTAGCAGTTCCAAGTAAATGCACCATTCCCAGTTTTGTTTTGTTTTGTTTTTTTTGCCTAGAACAGTCTGCTCTCCAGCTGTTCAGTTTCTACACATTTTCAAAAGCTTTTTCAGAACTCTTGGACAATATTAAGACGGCTATCAAAGAAACTGCATAACAACAGGGTAATAGTTTTCCACTTACTCCCAAGGTAAGATGATGGTCTAATTTCTTGAGATAAATGTCAGCTCACACATTTTCCTACTTTTACACAGAATGATGGACCCTTTAAAGAAACACACCGCTGCCATCATGTTACTGAGGCTCAGCAATTTAGGGGTGGGGATGCAGGATGATATAGGTCCCAAGAGGTGCCATAGGAGCAACAGGATTACATAAGGAGAGTTAGGAAGTTCAGGAGGTAGAAGCAAGACCTGGGGGGTAGCTAGCAGTCATGAGTACTGATAAAGCCTTTTCACAGATGGCAATGGGAAAAAAAGTCTACAGGGAACAGGAGATGCCCACAGTTTAAAGTCTGTTCAGAAGAAGATTTAATGGAATCAAAATAAGCCATTCTTACCACAAAATGAGAGCGTTTATATTAATAGCCTTTTGAACTGAGTTAACTACATCAGCTTAAAAGCCAATTCAAGTAACACCAGCAAAGCTTTCCAATTTAGACGAGCCCATAGAAGGAGGAAACAAGAGACCTGAGGCAGTCTACCACTGGTGTGGGCTGACCGCTCAGTGTTGGAACCAATTAGTAAAGGGCCTCAGTTGGGGGCTTCCAACTGGAATGAGGAAGTCCCTGCTTCAACCCTGCATTCTTCAGGATAAAGAGTTAATTAACCTTGTAAGGGCAGAAGGACCACTAAAGTGAATCCATGAAGAGTCTCTCTCACACTCACTCACTCACAGAGAGTATGGTTGAAGTATGCCTTCAACAGGATAAACAAAGGGCTAGGAACAGGCCAGGCAGGAATCTACTGAAGATGGAATTAACAGTAAAAAGAACTAAGCCTACAAAGCACTGTGAGACAGTCACTTTAAATTGGTATATTTTGATTTTGGGGGGGATCTCTAGAAGAGGAGGGACAATAGCCTACAGGTACACATTAGATAAGGTATGAATTAAGGCAGCAGTGCAAAAGTGCCTTAAGCCTGTAAACAATAGCATAGGTTAACTCAGGCCAAAGGCCTAAAAGTCTCTGTGAGGACATCTATATTACAAGCTTTATTTTCAAATAAGCTATTTCAGAATAAAAACGCAAGGTCTCAGTTCAGATGATGGCAATGTGCTTCGAGCAAGGCTATCTGTGGCCTAGACAGCAGACACTTTCTTCAAGCCCCACAAACTGCTTTCCATGTTCAAGGTAGAATGTTAGGGAAGGGGCAGGGGGAGAACTAAGGGGAAGGTAGGTGAGAATAGGAAAGGGCTTGTGCTGAGGGGGGAGGAAGGAGCCAGCGCAGAAGAAAGGGGAAGGCACCAAGGGGCAAGGTGGAGGAGACACAAATGCCAGGGGGCCCAAGAGGAGACAATCAGGAACAGGGCAGGAAGGGGAAGAGGAGGGACAGCATCAGTGGGAGTGCAAGAAGGGAAGGGACAGGGTAATGTTGAGAGAAGAAAGGGGAGGGACAATAGGGCGGAAGAGAAGAGGGGAAGGAGTGGGTGCCTGGAGAAGAGGGTTTGAAAGGAGGGGTGGGCATGAGGAAGGCAGAGAATGGAGCAAGTCATGTGTGAGGGCACAGAGGTGCATGAGGAGAACTGGGGCAGAGGGTGGTGAGGGGATGGGCACAGGGAGGAAGAGGGCAAGGGGGCAGATGTTGGGAGGGCAGGAGCAGTGAGGGAAGAGGGAGGCACCAGCAAGATGCAGCATAAGTGCAGGTGCCAAAGGTATTGTGGGGGTGAAGCAGAAGGGCAGACACGTGGAAGGAGGGACAGGCACCAGAGGAGAGAGGCAGGAGAGGTGGGTAGAGAGGGGATGGGGAGGGGTAGCTACAGATGATCAGAGTGAGGCTAGAAGAGGAGTGGACACAGGGGGAAGAGAAGGGCTGGTGCAGGGGAGGGGACAGCTCCTCAAAGGGCTTAGGAGAGTGAAAAGGGCTGGAGCCAGGACAGCAGAGGAGGTGAGGTGTGGGGGGCAGCAGCAAGAACCAGGAGGGCAGATGGAGTGAAGGGAGGGTGGGAGACATGGCAGCAGAGGGAAAATGGAGAGGTTTATAAGATATTTATTAATAACTTGGGTGCCACTGTGGCACACATCCAAACAAGTGCACATGAACTCAATACTGGTGCACAAGACAAAATTCAGCTCATCCTGGGTTCTGGGGAAATGCTGCGGGGAGCCTGGGGTCCTGGCTCCACGGCTGCCCCTTTGAAAGGCGGAGAAGTGGCGTTTTAAAGGGGCAGCCACCACACAGCTGATCCACACTGCCACTGAAGTACCCCTTCCCCTTCCCCCCTTTGCTGCCTCTATCTCATATCAACTAGTCGACTAGTCAAAAGACTATCCAATAAGAAAATGCTTATCGGATAGTCGACTAATCTTTTACATCACTAGTATGTACAGTAAAATTCACTATCTCTTTGGGGGGGGGTGGAGGTGGAAGAGATCATGACAGACTGAAATACTTTCATATGGAGGGTGGTAAGGGAGGGAGGGTAAAAAAAAGTTTGAGAATCCCCCGTCTAATAGTTTCTTACACTACACATAAACATGCTACATGGAGATCAGCACTGGTCCACAAAAGGGGATTTTTTTGTGTGTTTACTTGTTTAGAAACCTCATGGCTTAAATTTAAAAAAAAAAAACCCTACATTACAACAATGTTGAGAGTGCAAGTGAAACAGAAGTTAAAAAAATGCCAGAATTGAGGCTTCCTGTGCAACCTTATTTTAGCCCCTTGTATCATAATTAGGGATGTGAATGAGTAGTCGACTACCCAATAAGCAGGAGCTTATTGGGTAGCACTATCAACTACTGGGTCATTCATGCCCCCTTCCCCCTGTACTCTTTAAAGGGACAGAGAGTAGCCAGAGCGCAAAGACGCTGACTCAAGTCTCTGGTCCCCACCGGGTCTCAGGACAACCCTCCCCAGTGCTGCCACTCTGCATTCTGAAAGGGACAGAGCAGCAGCCGGTCCCGCTTGTCTCTCAGCAGAAGCCCCACCACCGACACGCTGCATTTTTAAACAGACAAAGGCTCTATCCCTTTAAAAATGCAGAGTGGCAGAGGGGGGGCGGGGGGGAGAGAAGGGGGCGCGCTTGTGCTGAGAGACCCACAGGACCGGCTGCCGCTTCTCTTTCAGAATGCAGAGTGGCAGTGCGGGGGAGGGTTGTCTTGAGACCCGGAGGGGGACCAGAGACTGAGTCAGCATCTTTGCCTGTCGGCTCCTCTCTGTCCCTTAAAGAGAGTGCAGAGCGGCAGCTGGGAGTTGTGCTGAGACCCAGCATGAGCCAGAAGTGAGCGCTTTAAGTGCCCTTCATTAACGACTAGTCGAGTAGTCAATAGAAATTCCACTGACTACTTGACCAGCAAATTAATCACTACTTAACATCCCTATTCATAATGTATGTAGTCAATCTAATCACATTATGACTTACTATTTTCCATAGGATGCCTACTTTATTCACTGTGAAGAATGGATCTGGTCTGGGAACGAATTAGTATTCTGTAGTTAAGGTCACTATTGTCACAAGGAGCCTTGCCTTGTTTGTTGCAGGTGTCAGTAGGTGGATAATAAGGCAGGGTTGGAAGGAAAGTAAAAGATGGTCTCAATTAAATGCTACCCAGGAAAACTGGATTTTATCCCTGCCTGTGCCACAAAGTTCCTATATGGTGCTAAACAAGCAACTTAAACCAAACATTTCACACGTCACTAATTGCATGTTCCTCATTTTCTGGGTGCCTGACTTGAGATCCTGGCATCCAGTTTGCAGTAGTGAACACTCACACCTGAAACTGAAGTCAGTGAGAACTATATTCTGAAAATATTAAGTGCTATATAGCATGAGACACTCTGAAAAGTCAACTTTTAGTCATCTCAAATTGCGCTTCCAAAATTAACCAACACTTGAATCTGTGAACCTCGTATTCTCAGCTGAAACAGATATATTAGATTATACCATCTCACAGGAATCTTGTGAAAAATAAAATTCATTTATGTTTGTGAAGCACCCCAATATTGTAGTGGTAAGTGCTACAGAACAGTCCAGGAGGAAATTAATAATTACATTCAGAGCAGGATTTGAACAGTGGTAATAAAATAGACCTGGGATTGCATGCTGAATAATGAGGACAAAGCTATATAATAGCTGCTCATTTAGCACACACCCTACCTCCAATGCACTGAATGAGACTAACTTCCTGTTGAAAAAAATAGCAATCATAATTAATAACTCTCTTAAAGCATACACAAAAGGCAACCTACATTGTGCATTTCCTAATTTGCATGCTTCACTTTGTGACCTAAACATTCCTTTAATGTAGATTTATTTCTATTATTCATGTACACAGTTAACTGATAAGCCTGGGCTCGCTGGTTAACCCACAAGGTTACACTCACTCTGTATCAGAGGCAGCAGTACAGGGAGGGACAGGCAGGAGCTGGTGCTTGTGGGAGCTGGCTTTTAAGCTGGCTCACCATGAGCAACAACTCCCGCCTGCCCCCCCTGCATGTAAACATGTAACCACTAAAAAAAATTCAGCAGTTACACATTTACACAAATACATGTATTTTAACATCCTTAATATCTAGATGAAATTTCCAAAAAGAATTCCTGGTTTTCATACATAAGCTGCTAATGTGTTCATCCACTTTTAAAACTGATTTTAAAACTCTCTCTCTCCAGCTTCTTTGTCCAACAAGACCATTTTAACTGCATAACACAACCTACTGGATAATAAAGTTTCTAATTCTCATTTTTAGTAGAAGTGGGAGGCGAACTAGAAAAATCAAGATTAATTGCCTTTTGTGCCAAAAGTGAATCCACCACAATGCTTCCATTTATAAATTATCTTTTCCCTGTTTTCCACTTTATTTGTGCAAAGGACATTCAGTATATTTAGTCCAGACATTATGCAAATACATTTCTATTCATTAATATTACTGAACGTCATGGGACAACTAGTTCACATTACATGTTATTGACATGTATTTTAAATTTTCATGAGAAAGAAGGCAGCAGAATAATATCAAAAGACTTGAATTCAGAGCAAACTACAGCTAAATGATTACACATATAAAGATGTAATGCTAGCCAAATCTTTGGCCAGCTCTTTCTAGGAGTTTTTCTGTGAAGAGGGATAGGTGAGAGAGTGCAGAACAACATAGTTCTTGCTACAAACTCACAGAAGGGCATGTTACAAGTAGTAATTAAATGAGTGGTTGCTGGATGAGACCAAACACATAGCTACGTCTCAAAAATGCTGCTCTTAGATCACTTGGTTCAGCACAGACACCTTGCTACCAGTTGGATTACAGACCCAGGAATGGAACCATAAAATGCTGTTGGGACATCATCTTGAAACACTGAGATGACCAAGTGCCCTGTTACAGCTCAAACGTATATAACCCTATAAACCTATTATAATAAAGCAAATCAAACCCATAAAAACATATATATAGGCAGGTAAACAGGCTAGCGTTAGATACATCTCATGTACCTGTTATGCACATCCATTTGTTGTGAGGACACTTCTGTGACTGAATTATGTACTTATGGTCAGAACTTCCCCTTAAACTATTTTCAGCTCTCCAAATACTTGGGGTTTCCCATTGGGCCATTTATATGTACAAAGTTTATCTGTTCAGAGTTCACAGGTCTGCAGGTTTTTTTATTACTGCTGAATATAATGCAAAGCAATAAATATAATAGAGGCAAGTTAGCCCAAGTTAGTCTAGTAGGCTATAGCATCAGTGAATATAACAAAAGAAAACTAGCCCACTGGGCTACAAAGTGGAAAGGCACAACTACTGCTATCTCTGAATATGTATTAGCATCCTTAGATTCTTACCATTACATCAAACTTTAAATTGCAAGTATCTAGTAGTAGAGACTACTATTAACTATCATTAAATTACTACTTGTAGCTCACTACAGTGGTAATAGATACAAACTTCTTATTTACTAGAAAGGTTACGGCAAATACTATTTCAGCATTAATTATTTTCAAATCTATTACTCCTAATAAGGAACAGAAAGGAGCTGCAAGCATGTGATGTGTAAATCTTCTCAGTAATTTCTAGTATGCAGACAGAATAAGCAGCCAAAGGGTTTTATCCTCCTAAGGCCACCGATCGAGGACAAACACAGATACAAAATTCCGCTAATATTTGTTTAAGCATAGGGAAGAAAAGTTAAGCATTTTTACATACCTGTGCTTAAAAGTTTGGAATTGAACAGAATTTCATCTTAAAAGTAATTTTGTATTTTAGGGAGGGATGACAGAAGGGAAAATTGAATGTTATGAGACAAAAAAAATATTCAATTTAACACTGGCTTTTAAAAGAAAAATATTAGGGGTGTGAAAGTGTAAACGCGTAAATGATTACACACAGCCCATCCCTCCCCGTACTGCTGCCAGAGACAATAGAGGCAGAGAGGATGGAAGGGACGCAGGAGCCAGCTTTTAAGCTAGTTACCCACATTCACCAGCTCCTCTTGTCTGCGTGTAATTGTGTTACCACTGAAATTTTCAGCAATTAAATGTTTACCTAACAAAACGCATTACAACATCCCTAACAAATATTATAGTCCTCAAAAAAATATGCTTACATTATATTTCTTCCATTTGGTTAATAGCTATTAACCATTTATTGAAAAAAATGTGTTAAAAAAAGATTGGTAGAACCCTGCACAGATACAAATGTCTATATACATTTGTGGATATCCGCATATAGACAGAACTCTACTCCCAAGAGACACTGTGCCACCGGCCCCACCATCCCATGCTGGTAGCTCATCCTGGCCTTGTGCCTGCACTGATCCTGGCCCCGCAGCTAAGTTGTGCTGCCAGTACGGGGTGTTGGCTCCCAGGAACAAGAGGACCATGCTCTTCTCCAGTGTCCTCAATGTCTCTTGGGAGTAGAACCCTGCAGATCTGATGTCTATCCACAGATAGACATTAATATCCGCAGAGGACTCTAAAGATTGGAACGGCTGCTAGCAAAAAGGAAATTGTTATTTGTGGGAAAACACCTAATTACAGACTGCACTAAATTTTAATAAGGAAAGTCCCATATAATGCTCAATTCAGTGCCTCTTGGGGGCAATGGGAGTTTTGCTGCTGACATGAACAGAACTAAACCCTAAAAGTAGTAGGCAATGCGATAAGATATAGCTTATAATGGCCTTTCATTGACCATTGGAAAGAAAAATATTCTGAGGTAATAGTTATTATAGTGTGCATTCACACGGAGACTACACAAACCTAATCACCTTTCACTCAGCTTTGTTGGTCATGCAATTTATACATGACCAACTTTATGGTCATGTATGTCAGTTAGAGGGCAAAAAATGCACTGTATCTCCTGGATTGATGTGGTCTGTTTATGCAAGTGAACAACACAGCACAGGCAGCAAGAGGGCAAACTCCTCCAACAGTATGCCATAATCCATTGTCTGTGTAGTATATTTCTAAGGGCAAGAGGCAAGTTTAGAATTCAACACAGATAAGGTTTGATCCAATTGTAAATGGTAGTTTCTCCTGTCCATTAAGAATAAAAACAGTCGAGCAACTCATTTTACATTAGAATACTACACATAGGTTACACCTCCATTCTTGTAATCTAATGAAGGAAAAAATGCTTATGGTGTTACTATATTAAAAGCAAAGCTGAGTCAAGATTATTATACAAAACATTTACCAAATTTATTAGTCCTCCCGTAGTGATATCTATTTGAACATAGCTTTGCCAACATTCATTTTATAAAATCAAAAACTTGAAGCATAATACTGCCACACAAGTAACAGATCAGAGAATGGCATTCTTTTTGGTTCTACTTACCTGGACAGTCGACTTCATCACTCTCATCCTCACAGGTGGGCCATCCATCACACTGCCAGTTCAAAGGGATGCACTGGATGGTACCACTGCGACATGCAAACTGCCCTGGGGTACAGCGGAGCTCTATGGAAACAAAAAGGAATGTTTTTTCCCCCCCTAAAGAAACATATTCTATTCTGAATAAGGCTAGATGGAAAACTAGTTGTCTACTACAGATAATATTTAAGCAACCTAACCCTTCAACAAAATCTGATTCATGCTGACTCCCTATTTTAAAGGGGAAGATTAACATGATTTTCTTTACCCAGACTAACACTTGCAGAAGCTGCGAGGAGTCCTGTGGCACCTTATAGACTGACCAAAGTGTTGGAGCATAAGCTTTCATGGACAAGATCCTTGCCCACGAAAGCTTATGCTCCAACACTTTGGTTAGTCTATAAGGTGCCACAGGACTCCTCGCCACTTTTGCAGATTCAGACTAACACGGCTACCCCTCTGATACTTGCAGAAGCACTTTATCAAACAGCAAAAACCTTATATTGTCAACATTCTAAAGCCACACAAGTAAAATTTATAGGCCAGATCCTCCATTAGCCCACATAGGCATTGATAGCCCCAAAGAAGTCAACCAAGCTCCCTAATTTAAACCAACTGAAATGGTGACTATTTTTAATGTTAGTGTTCTCTGAGATCAGTAATTTCCTTCAATCTAAGAAGAACATGCAAACTGATTAGAGCAACTCCCCAACTTTCTGTGCATCAATTAATGAAAACAAGTTGATAACCATCAAAACATAATATCAGGGGGTGCTTAAGTGAGATTATCCTTCCCACCCTCAATATGAGATTGTAAAAATATATCCTTATTTCCCCTCCTTAAAAAGGGACTCTCAAATAGTTGGTGCTTTGAAAAACACAGTTAAAAAAAATGAAAACTCACCAATACTACTCTACAATTAGAACGTTTCCAATTCAGTTACAGATGTAGAGGACATTTCTAGCTGCCTATAAGTACATATTATTAGATACCTTCATGGATACAAAATTTGTATCTGCATCCTTATCCACAAAAATAAGCTGCAGAGATCTGCATCTATATCCACAGATGTGGATACCTATGGATATAAGCAGATATCCACAGATTTGCAGGGCTCTACATACTATCCTATTGCTTGTTCATTTTTTGAATCACCATTTTTAGGATACTTAATTAATTGGCTTTTAGAACCAATGAAGATTAAGAGCTTATCAAAGTAATTATTTTTAAAAAGCTAATGACACCTACAGAGATACTATAAATTATGTACAAAACAACCTATTCACTTACGATTACCTATGCAATTTGCAGTTCTTCTGAACACATGGACTCATTGTGAACTATAATGATCTTATCTCCCTAATTTACTAAGATACGCTTTGTGGAATTTCTACAGAAGTACAGCCTTTAAATGAAACTAACTATATGGGCAGAGTTACACTATTTCACACCACAGCTTTGCTACCCTTAAAAATAACTACTATAGATAAATACTTATAAAGACTTCCAAAGATCTAACCATTCTCTTCTATCAAATACCACAGCCTAAGAATTTTGCAGTTTTCAATTTTCCTTGAAATATTTTGCAAAAATATCTACCCATACAAATGACTCAGTCTAAAGCTGAGTTTAGAGCTGTTCATGTGACTGCAAGAGGTCATTAACCTCAGTAGACTCACCTTCATATCACTAGAAGTCCATCTGTCACTGTAATTCAAATCTCTTAAGAAAGGTGACTATATGCCCCTGAATCTACTATGTTTTAAACAACTTAACATTTCTTCTTTCCCACCAGTGAAAAAGAGTTAGTTGAATTTAATTTATGCTGGAGAACAGATGCATTTCCATACTTTCACAAATGTAGGCACAAAAAATGCTTATCCTTCACTTTGAAAGATATGGATTTCAAATTGCTTTTTATGTGGCTTTGATTGAAGATACAAAATCCCTTTTTAAATCCTTAGATTATTAACTGAGCTCCATGCTAATGAAGTTTGTAAATTAAATAACATTTAAGATTATATTTCACTAAGAAAACAGAAACATACTTCTAAACTCAACAAAAATCAAGATACTTACTTTATATACTTAACGGATAAATTACTACAGAATGCCAAGGTTTAATGGTTTCTTTATAAGCATCAGTTTACCTTACAGAACACAGAAGTGTCCACTTTAGAGCTAGAAAATAAAAATAGGCATATCCTCTTCTTAACACTCCGCCTACTCAGAACAAACATTCAGGTCACAAAATTGCTAAGAACTCAGACAGACCTGCTAAACTACAACTGACAACAACATATGGTACAAGTAGGCAAGACATTTCTGATCCATTTACAGAATTTCATTCCGTGTGAACACCCCAAAAACATATGCATTAACCACTTCCATCAGCATAAGAAATAATACAAATACTGAGCACAGTGAGAATAAAAACTACCAATTTGTCTCAAAAAAAGGGAAAAGGCAAATGGAGGAGCAGGAAGGAATGGTGAAATTTAGATAACCAGAAGATCTTTGAGATTAAAGTCATAATGGCCACACTTGGAAAATCCAGTTCACATATAAAGCATAGCTAAAATTTCCAACTATTCCCATTTATAAGATTAGAGTGTTATGTTCACACTTCACTAAGGTTCAGACATTTATCGTAGCATTTTAGTGCTGATATCAGAACTATCTTGTTGCTATTGCAAATGTGATGTTACACTGGACTCTGGTCATTTTGTAACTGGAAACGATGTAGAAGAACACACACAAGATGTAAAGTAAGATATTCTATTGAGCTGTGTGATAAGAGAAATCTATGTCTGACTTGAAGAGAATCAACAGAATGAGGATTATAGGACACAGCATGGGAGCAGCTGTAAAGGTGATAAGGAATGCAATGACAGGAAAAGAATGAACAGAAGGGCAAAATGTAATAGCAAATAACCAAAGCATTCCTATTTTACGCAGAAATAATTAAACACTCAGAGGCCAAGATAAAAGGATATTGTCATTAGTGGCATTAAACTACTTAAGCATGCTCAAGCAGTTTATGAGGTCAACAGAAACACTCGATGGAATTACAGCCTTATATGGACTGTAAATGCACTAAATAAGATTTATATAATGTTGTCTTGATTATTCATTTGTTCTCTGTTCTACATATTCCAGAAAGGTAGGTAATTGCAAATTACATGTCATACCTATCTTACCAGTGTCAATGCCTCCCACATCAGACTTTTTTTCCCCTGACAAACATGTCTACATTTTAGAAGTCTAAGTAGAGATTTATTTTCAAACTTTTGAATAATCGAACTGAACATATTGATGAATATTTTCTCCAAATGCCCACCACACTACCATAGGGATGAAAGCGATTAGTCAATTATCTGATGAGCATATGCTTATCAGATCATCTACTAGTCGCTCCCCCCCTTGCTACCTCTAGCAGAGAGAGGCAGTGGGAGGCGGGGGGAGGGAGAGAGAGCAGGACCCAGTGCTCAGGGAAACTGGCTTAAAAGCCAGTTCCCCCCAGCACCATCTCTCAGAGGAACGGGGGCACAGTGAGGAACTGGTGGCACTGCCACCTTTGAAATGTGGCAAGAGCAGGGCTCTTGCTATATTTCAAAAGCAAAAGCGCCCCAGGGAGCACAGGGCAAGTGGAGGCCTCAAACAACACCCCCCCCCCCCCCCCCCCCCCCCGGCCTCCTGCTCCCCTGGGGCTCTTGTACATTTCAAAAGCAGGGAGCACAAGGCTTCTGCCTTTGAATTGTAGAAAGAGCCACCAATGGAAATTCCATCAACTATTCGATAGTTGATTAATCTAAAATCCCTACACTACCATGTAACAAAATGCTTCCAACTGAAGAACAGGAATTGTAGCATAATTCAATTCCATACAAAGAAATTATATTAAAGGAACAGAGTGCAGAGTGAAGCAAAGCTTTGAAATATTTGCACTTTCACTTTTTAATGTGAGCTCCAAGCTTAATACATTGCTGCACTTAGTCTAACCCTGTACCAATGGAATACCATCCTCCAAAGAGCTCTTAACTCAGAGATGGGCAATCTTTGAGGGTCATATGCCACCCACTGAAGTTCTGTGTGTGGCCACAAGACATTTTGCTTACTGTTGCCCACACAGAGAGTTGCCAGGTTCTGCTGGTTTTCATCTGTATAGGTTTTTTTCCTATCAATATTACAAGAGTGACATGCACTTTAAGCAAGGACACATGAAGTGAGGCACATACTAATTGCACACATTGTGAGACTTGTGTGCTTCCTCTGCATCCCATCAGAATGCTATTATGATTCAACCAGCATGCCCCACAAATTCTAGGCATGCAAGCACAATTAGCAAAACTACTCTATCCCAGGATTCTGATTGGGTATGACAATCTTGCAGCCCACTGAGAGGAAGGAGAGCCACTCATGCAGCCAACTCACTAGCTTAGGTCACCCCTCACTATCTTAATTCCTTTGCCTATGAAACTTCAACAAATGTATGGAAGAAAATATGACTCCATAAAAAGTTTCTTTACATTCACACATATGTAGGATGGGCATTACTCTGATAGACCATTTACTGATCATATTTTTAAGAAGTGGACTTGTGTAAATCCTTACAATATTGACAAACCAAAACCAATTTCCATTAAATCTCTCAGAGATCTATATCTGTGACCTAGAAGTTAAAGCCATGCCAAATTCCAAGGTTCTGGTAAATACCACTGCCAGAGCAAGAGTTCAAAATAAAGATGCTACAGGTTGAACTTCTCTAGTCCAGCAGTATTGGGACCTGACCGGTGCTGCAGCATAGAATTTGCCGAACCACAGGTCAATACTGTATAGAAGCTTTACCAACAGTTCCACTGCACACTGGGCTCTTAGAAGACATTTAGGGAAAAATTAGAACTAAACAACTGTACAGAATGCTGGGAACCAGGGCTGGCTTTATGGGACCATGAGAAACTTGGCCACACCCATGATGAGTGGATATCCAGCTAACTAAAATCACACCAGACCACAGATGTTGCCAGACCAAAAAGTGTTGACCAGAGAGGTTCAAACTGTCAATATCTTTAAAATGGGGAAAAGGCATTCCTGCCAGTAGGTATTTTCAAATGTGCTAGTGTGTCTTAACCCAGTTTTTCTAAAGAAAGTTTGCTTCTGAGCTGAAGTCAAATGTGCCATTTCTGAACCCAAAAAGGGGAGGGTGGGAGGAAAGTTACAAAACATCGGCAAACAATCCTCTAAGATTAAAATGTTTGGATAATCTGCTACAGTATATGCACTCCATTTATAGTATTTGAGACAGTTCTTCCAATTACACACCATACTGATAAAAACATTTAATCAAATTAAAGAAAATGCCCGAAAATTAGCACTGCAACTTAGGTTTCTGCAATTTGATTGACAGACTTCAAATAGCTCCTTGTGGACTCTCTCCATTATTACACACATTTCAAATTTGCAGTGTTATATACTATGTTCAAGAATATCAAACTAAGACTGAATGAATTGGTTGCACAAACTGCATGTTTTCTTTTTAAGACAGTTCTGAACCAATAGAGTACTGAACACTTACTCCAAGGTTAGAATTTAAAAGCAAGCCATACATACAAGGTCTAAGTACTTATGACGAGGTTCTAATCAAGAGTCCCATCTGAATGACAGCCTATTTCTAGGTCATAACACAAAACTAGATACTGCTTCAGGGAATCCTAGTCCCCTGTTGCAAAGGCAAGGACAGTAATTTAGCAGAAAAGTAATACAATAAAACTCCCTTGGCACCTAGGAAGAATAATTAGCATTAGCAAAGTACAACATGCATAATTACTTGATTTGTTATGGAGGGAGAACTGAGAGGACAATAGGACTTGAGGAAATTAAGTCCACCCAGAGCTTTTGTAAAAAGTAATTATGCATAGCATGTATGGAACACATTGATTCAATATATTAGGTTACAGCGGGAGCCATTTAATCACTGCACACTTTTCACATGAAAAATAACTAGTTTGGTTTATCAAACAAGTTATGTATGTGCATGCAACTCAATGATTACTAGGAACAGTGGGAGGAGGAGAGACACTTGTTTACTTGTCTTAAAAAAAAAACAACCACAAAAAAGGCTCACTGTCGGAAAACCAAATATAGAAATTTTGCAACTCCAGAAATATCAAATATCCAAGAAACAGTATCAATAATATGCATAGTTGTGATAATATTAAAAAAACCTTTCATACTAGTACCCACTATTCCTCTCAATACTCCCTCCTTAACAGATCAAGATAGAACACTAAAATGTAAAACTGATAAAAGAAGTTTACTGGGTTTTAGAAATAGTATCTTCCACCAGTTGAGTAGAAAAATGTATTTTGCATTAAATATCTAGGAGATTATATAAACAACATCTATATATGAAAAAAGTACTTTATCTTACATGAAAATTATGCTGCATCAGAAGTGCACAGTATCAATCAAGTACAGCTTAGACCTTCTTGGTTTGGCATCCTTGAGACATGACTGATCCCAAACAAGGGAATTTGCCAGATATGGGATGGTCCCCTGCCCACCATTGGCTCCATTTCCAGTCCCGTCGGTCACTGTGCCACTGGCCCTGGCTCACCTTGCTGCCAGGCTGCTGCCAGCCTTCTGGGCTCCCAGCTACCTGCACTTCTGCTACCTCACCCACAGCCACCAGGGCTCTCTGGCCAGGAACATCTATGGTCCTGACAGAGAACAGATGTTGCTGGACCAGACAGTTCCGGTTTAGGGAGGTACAACCTGTAGGTAATTTCCACAAGTCCTACTGTAAACTAAAAAATTTCATAAAGTCACTAGTGATATGAGAGCACCAGTATAGATAGCACAGTAATACTCAAGTTGGCTCTCTTGTGGACTCCTTCCTGTTGCACACAAGTGCATCCCTATATACCAAGTTTTCCATAAGCCCCAGATCTCAGTCATGACTCTCCAGCCAAAATGGACCAGATGGGATTTCATCTGAAGGAATCTACAGCTTGCTCTCCTTTTGGGGCTAAACATTATTTTAGCAGTGCTGGTAGGCCATTGAACCGTGCAAAAGAGCTTGAAACCTTTTGGAAGGAGGAAAACACAGCATCAGGGTGAATGAAAGAGGAATTTTTCTATGTAAGATTTGCTGTTTTAGATTGCTTTGGGGAGTTTTAGTTGTAAAAATTACTTAATCTGACAGACACCTTTGGGCTAGATTTCAACTGTTTTCAGTTACTAGGGCTATCAAGCAATTAATAATATAATATAATTTAAATATTATACATGCTTTCTATATTTTCAAATATATTTATTTCAATCATAACAGAATACAGAGTGTCCAGAGCTCACATTATATTTTTATTACAAATATTTGCACTGTAGAAGAGAAATATTTTTCAATTCACCTAATACCATCGATTTCCATACGGCGGAGAGGGGAGAGAAGGGGGTGTGAAGAAATTCCAAAGGGGGGGGCATGAGGAGACCCAGCTCCTCCTCCCATCATTCCCACCCCAAGAAAGAGCCCACGCTGGTGCCACTCCCTATGAAAATGGAGGTAGCACCGGCTTCCTGCAGCATGGGAGGGAAGTCCCGTAGTTGTACACCAGAGCCGGCGTCTCAGGAAGCACGCAGGCTGCTCTTCCCCTCCCCCAAACAGCTGATGTGTTTCCTGAAATGCCAGGTCTGTCATGCCACCAGGGACTTCCTTCCCCCTGCTTCCTGCCTGAGCAGGGAGCAGAGGGAAGTAGGAGTCCCAGGACCGTGCCAGCTGGCGGGGAAACGGAGTGTGAGCGCTTCCTGAGCAGATGGAGCTGGCACAGTCCCAGGACTCCTACTCCCCTCTTCCCCCTTTCCCTTCCCTCCCCTCCCCTCCCCCACACAGGCAGGAAGCAGAGGGAAGGACGTCCCCAGTTGCACGACAGACCCAGCTTTTCAGGAAGTGCACTGGCTGTTTGGGGAGGAGGGAGGCAGCGCACATAAGCTGTAGGATCCCTAAGTACCAGCCGAGCGCTCCCTGTCTCCTCCCCCCGCCCAGACCTCCATGAGTGCCCTGCTCCCCTGCCCAGACCCCCACGAGTGCCCTGCCCAGGGCCCCACCAGCAACTTGCTCCCTGCCCCCGGCCAGACCCCATCCAGCACCCTGTCTCTGCCTTCTAGCCAGACACCCACCAGCACCGTGTCCTGCCCCCTCCCTCCTGGCCAGACACCTACCCCCAGCTTGCTCCTGTACCCTATTTTCCACCCAGATTCTACACCCCATCCCTATCTCACTCTGGATCCCTCATTTTTGGCCCCACCTCAGAGTATAGAGGGGCCCACAAATTCCACTAACCCTGGAACTCCAGAAGAGTTAATCTGGCCTGAGGCCTTGAACCTCAGTCATACCTACCCTCCCCGCATGGGCTGGGGTGCCAGGGGAGGGAGGTGTCTCAGTTGGGGCCACATCAGTGAGGCTTGGGGGGGCTTGAAGGGTTTTTTGTTTTGTTTTTTTGCATCTCGCTTGTGCGATCCCTGACTGATTTTTCTGTGGATTAGTGACCCCTGACTCAAAACAGGTTCCCCACCCCTCTCAAATAAAAACAATGCTGAAACATTTGTGTTGAACATTTTATTTAAAAATGAAGCCTGGCCAACAAGCCCCCAGTTGGGGCCAAACTCCCATCTGGCCACAGCATCATAACACCCCTGCATCCCCACACACACCCCAATCCTAAGCCTATCATTCACCAGAACCCCCTTTCCTGAGCCTTTCACATCCCCAGACTTCTGCCACAATACTGCTGCACCATTCACATAATGCAAATCTGTGTCCTGAGCCCATCATACTCCCAACCCCCCTGCCCTGAGCCCCTCATAGACCCCAACCTGAACTCCTGCACTCTCACTTCCACAAGCCTGTGGCTTGCTCAACACCCCAACATGCTACCTGACCCCAACACTCTCCAGCCTGGAGCCCCCTCTCTGAGCCAGCAGCCCCTTCACCTCCTCCTGCACCAAAATTCCCTCCCAGAGCTTGCACCTTTCATCCCTTCACACACCCAAATCCCTCATTCCCACCCCAGAGCCCACACCTCTTGTCTCAACCCAGTGAGAATGAGTAAGGGCTGGGGACAGCAAATGACAGAGAGGAGGGGAATGGAGAGGGTGGGGCCTCAAGAAAGGAGGTGGGGTCTTGGGGAAGGGATGAGGTAGATCTTGGCTTGTCCCCACATTTAAAAAGTGATCTTGGGTGTAAAAAAACGGAGACCACTGCCATAAAAAAATTAATTTTCAAATTTCATATAATAAAACACAAATATTTATTTATTTATGGCCTTTCGACGTGTAGGGGTACCAGTTCGATCAGAGGGGAGGCCGAAGAACGACCTAAAAGGCGATGGAACTTTTTCGAACTTTCTAGGGCTCTCGTGGGAGTGTTCGGGACTGTTCTATCATGTGATTAAGTAGCCAGTCTTGCGCAGTGACTGGTGGTGGGGTATATGTAAGGCAGCATGCGTCCATACATAACAGTAGTAGTAAATAAACGTTCGCAATAACTTAAAGTAACTTGAGTCCGTTACATTTATTCAAATCAGGAAAATTATTTTTATAGATTTTTTAATTAATATATTAAGGCCGCAATTAAGAAAAGGAAGTACAATGAAAACTACATTAAATATGGCTTCACCATCATGGAAAAAAACAGGATCAATCATCCTCAATGCTTAGTATGCCACAAAGCCCTCAGCAATGATGCCTTGAGATCTAGTCATCTTGAGCAACACTTGACGAAGAACAGCGCTTTGACAGACAAACCAAAAGAGTATTTTGCTGCTAAACTTCAAAATTTGAAACGCATGAAGCTAGACACTGCTGAAGCTTTTCATCAAGCGTCAGCTGAAGTGGTATAAGCATGTTATGAACTTTCTTTCTCATCGCTAAAGCCAAGAAAGCACATATAATAAGAGAAACTCTTGTGAAGCCTGCTTGTTGAAAGCAGCTGATACTGTGCTTGGTGTCGAAACCCAGGAAAGTTTCGTTTTCTGACAATTCCATGAAATGTCGCATCAATGACCTGGCAAAAGATCTGAAACTTCAAGTTGTGGAGGCAGAGTTGGCTTCTCCTTTTTTCGCAATTCAGTGTGACGATACCACTGATGTAGCACAATGCTGTCAGTTGCTTGTCTATGTTCGATTCATTAACGATGGAACTGTGCATAAAGAACTGCTTTTTTCGAAGGAATTGATGACCACATCAAAGGCTTCTGATGTTATGAAAACAATTTCCAACTTTTTTGAAGAAAATAGACTTTCATGGGGAAAACTGGTTGGTGTATGCACAGAGAGTGCTCCAGCGTTGCTTGACTCTCGCTCTGGATTTGTGACATTGGTGAAAAAAAAAAAATCCAGCCGTAACCACAATTCACTGCATCATACACAGACAAGCGTTGGCTGCTAAATCCCTTCCAGATAACCTACGTGACTCGTTGAATTTGGCCATCAAAGTTGTCAATTTTGTGAAGAACAGCACTTTAAATACGAGACTTTTTGCTGCTCTTTCCACAGATTTGGGAGTGGATCATAAAACTCTTGTTTCACACAGAGATACGATGGCTTTCCAAAGGTAACATGCTTTCGAAATTATTCCAACTAAAAGACGAAGTGGAAATTTTCCTCAAGCAACAGAAAAAAGAGTTATATCATGCATTTACGGACCAAACATTTCAACTTGGGCATACCTCGTGGACATTTTTGAATCTTTGAACAACCTCAATTTGAAGCTGCAAGGAAACAATGCTGCAAACATTACAGCGTACCATGATGCCATCAAAGTGTTTATGGAAAAAATCCAGCTTAGAAAACACTGAACGCAAGCTCAGACACCTAACTTTTCATCTTTTCCGACATTTTCATCCCTTGCTGAACATGAAGGTTTGCAAGAAGTTTATAAAGAGGATGCAAAGGACAAAACTGTGTTTCATCTAGACCACCTGGCTGATGAATTCATCCACTGTTTTCCAGACAACTTTTCTAGCAACCCCGTTCATAAATTAGTATGCAAGATGTTCAATGTTGATGTCGATTCATTGCCAGAAGTATTGCACGAACAAGCACTCGAAATGAAATACAATTCAAGTGTGAAAGAATTTCAAGAACTCGAAAGATGGAGAAAAAGTGCTACATATTATTCTTCCATTTTCGTCGACGTATCTCTGTGAAAAAAGCTTTTCAAGTTTAGTCACATTAAAAACAAAACGAAGAAATTGACTAGATGTCGAAAACAATTTGCATTGCGCACTTTCATCTTTCAAACCTTGGATTTCCCAACTCATGAAGAAAATGCAGCAGCATCCTTCACATTAAATTCATTTTGTTTCTGCTATTTGTTAAATTACATTTTTATTAAATTTGTGCCAAGAAAAACTATTGGTGCTTATTTTTAATTTTAAATAATTTTTTTATACCAAGTTTGTGTGTTTATTTTTTATTTTAAATTACAAATTGAATTGTTTTGTTAAAAGGGGGATTGGATGATGGTAAAGAAGAGGTGTGGAGGCATGAGAGTTTCTCAGAAATCAAAAAGGGGGTGTGATGCCGAAAAGTTTGGGAACCGCTGACCTAATACAATACAGGTTGGACCTCCCTGGTTTGGCATCCTTGGGATCTGAGCTGTCTCAAACCAGGGAATTTGCCACACCAGGGGAGGTCAGTGCTCCCCTGCTGGCTGCCCCTCTCCTGGGCTCTTCTCCTTGGGATTCCCTGCCCTACCGCTGGCCCCGCAAACACTGGCCTGGCACAGTTCCCCATGCTGCTGCCTGCCCGCTGCCCCAGAGTCTCCTGGGGTTCCTGGCTGCTGCCATCCCAGCTATGGCTGCCCAGCCACCCCAACCCACTTGTAAGGCCACCCCGCTGCCACTGGGTGACTCTGTAGGTTCCCCGGCAGGGGCAGTCCACCTCCACCAGGCTTGTTTCAGATGGGGGATTCCCCAGCAGGGGATTTCCTAGGGCTTCTAGCCAGGGCTGCCCAGCAGCTCCACTATAGCTAGGGGTTCCCTGGCTGGAGCCAGGAGACTCCTCTCCCACCCCGCCAGTCACCTGGCCATGCTAATGCCAGGGTTTCCCTGGCCAGGCCAGGAGCTCCACATCTGCCGCCTGGTCCCACTGATGCAGAGAGTTTCTCCTGCTGGGGCTGGGCTCCCTGGTCACTGCCTGGTATTCCCCAGACATGGTGGGGGCTCCCCAAGATGTCTTGTGGCCCAGCCAGGTCTCCCCAGCCTCTGCATTGTCTCAGCTGGCTCCCACTCCCTCCCCCAGGGCTCGCTGGTCCAGCAACATCCATGGCCCTGCCAGACCACAGAAGTTGCCAGCCCAAAGAGTCCCAGATTTGGGAGAGTCAACCTGTATTTTAGTGCCATCTCTGTCATAAAAGCTGAACTTACCAATATTGAATTATGTACAATAAATGCGTTAAAAAAGTAAAACTTTATAGAGCCTACAAGTCCACTCAGTCCTATTTCTTATTCAAACAAGTTTGTTTACATTTGTAAGAGATAATGCAGCCCGCTTCTTATTTACAGTGTTATCTGAGCATCAGAACAGGTGTGTACATGGCACCATTGCAGCTACCATCACAAGATAGTTAAATCTTACATGCCAGATGCACTATAAGATTTGTATAACCCTTCATGCTTCAACAACCATTCCAGAGAACATGTGTCCATGCTGATGACCATTCTGCTCAATAACAATCCAAAGAAGTGTGAACCAAAGCATGTTCATTTTCATCATCTGAGTCAGATGTCGCCAGCAGTTCGATTTTTCTGTTTTGATGGTTCAGGTTTTGTAGTCTACTTCCTAGGGATGCTCTTTTAAGACTTCTGAAATCATGCTTCTCATCTCCTCCCTGTCAGATTTTGGAAGACACTTCTGATTCTTAAACTTTGGATCAAAGTGCTTGGCTATCTTGATGAGAAATCTCAGATTTCATATTTTTGTTTTGCCAAACTTGCAGCAAAAGTGTTCTTAAAATGAACATGTGCTGAAAAATCAGCTGAAACTAAAGTAATATGAAATATATGGCAAAATTCAAGTAAAAACGAGCCAGAGACAAGGATTTCAGTCACAAATTTAATTTACACATTTATTTTAAACAAGCATCATCACTAGCCACTGGAATGATGGCCGAAGCATAAAGGACCATAACAAATATTTAGCGTACCTGGCATGTAAATTCCTTGCAATGCCGGCTACTAAAGTCCCTTGCAAATGCCTATTCTCACTTTTCGGTGACACTATAAATAAAAAGTGGGCAGTATTATCTCCTGTAAAAGTAAACAAACTCATTTGTCTTAGTGATTGGCTGAACAGAAAGTAGAACTGAGTAGATTTGTAGGTGTTAAGATTTTGCATTGTTTTGTTTCTGAGTGAAGTTATGTAACAAAAAAACTATTTCTGAATTGCACTTTCACAATTAAGAAATTGCACTACAGTACTTTGAGATGTAACTGAAAAATATTATTTTAGTGAAAATATTTGCAATGAAGAATATAAAGTGAGAACTGTACAGTTTGTATTTGGTGTTGTAGCTGAAATATATGGAAATATAGAAAAAATCCATATTTAATAACATTCAACTGATATTCTACTGTTTAACAGTGCAATTAAAACTGGAATTCATTGCAATTAATTTTTTAAATTGCAATTAATTTTGAATTAATCATGCAAGTTAGCTGCGATTAATCGCTAGCCCTAGTTTTCACATAAAATTTGGCATGTGCCAGTTGTTGTGTGCTTCAAAAGTATGATACTGTTCTTGCGGAATCCTCTCTCTTATAAGTCGAACAAATAATCGCTGTGCTATAACATGAAATTTCGTAGATATCTTAAATTTTGGATGTATTTCTGATGACATTTGTCCTCAAAAAGACTAAAAAGGGCTAGAAATAGTCCATGAAAACAGTTTCAACAGATATCTTTAAATTAAAGTAACTAATAGAACAGAAAGTTCATGAGTGTTTGATTTTCCCTTAATTCTGAGGATGTGGAAATAGACTTGAAAACACAGGAAGCATAAAGTCTCACACAAAAGATTCGTTCACTGAACAAACGGACTGTATAAAGACAATACTTTTAAAATATTTAGCCCCAACAACCCTGCTAACTAGTATATCCTTTTTATAAGTGGGTAAACTGAGGAAAAGAAAGGCAATACATGTTGCCCAAGTCAGCAACAGCTGGAAACAAAACCAATGAGTCCTGGCTATCAATTCCACACTCACTACAAAGCCATATGTCTAATCAATTACCACTGTGACTTTACAGTTCATCAGTATATTCCTAAGTAGAACAAATTGTCCTACAGACAATGTTAAGTGCTCATCAGCTGTGGCAGTATATTTTCTGGAATAGCAACAGCTTATCAATAGCTGTGAGATAACCAATGGGGTAAGCATGAGGGGTGAGAAAAACAAGAAACGGTGAAAAAAATGAAAGGAGTATTGATTTAAAGGACCAATAATGATAGCAGTGACATTTTAAAGTAATTTATAAAAGGAAAAAATGGAACCCAATATTAAACTTCAAAACCCTAAAGAGTCCAAGAGGCGGCACCTGTCCAGATGTAACACTCACCTGAAAGAAGTCTTGCTAGAGCTAGTCGTAAACCTGTAATTTGAAATTTGAAAAAAAAAACTTACAAAACAGTTGAAAACATAATTGATCAAACACTAGAAATGAAGGATAAAACTGTCAGTAAGTTTAAACAATACACTTTACACAAGATGACAGAAAATGTGTATCTTTTGACCAGCAACTACTATTTCTCAAGTAAATGACACATCACTGAAAATGTAGGATCCAGTGTATGTAATCCAATCACAAGCATCTCATGTCTCTGAAATCTGTCTTTATGTGAGAAGAAAGAACCTGTAGCAGGAACTGATTCACAGTTCAACATTAGCAACTTCTTTGAAGTCATGGACAATAAAAAGAGCATTTTTTATCCAAAACCTGGTACAGTTTCAAATTTCATACAGTAAATGATTCCCTTTACTCAGTTAAAAACAGTATACTGAGCCCCAACAGGCCTTCTGTATCATCTAATTTGACCCATCTGCACTTTTTCTCTATATTATTATTATTTCTAGACAGAAACCTGAAGACTGAACAATTCTCAAGAATGCACAGGCTGAGCTAACCAGTGAGTCACTTTAACATCCCAAAGCAAATAACCTGTATTTTCCATTTTAGTTCATATGTATTTTAAGCAAGAACATGGTCTACTCATTAGTGAACAAATACTTAACTCCAGCTCAGCTTCCACACCTCCCACCCCTTCACTGTACAGTGCTGTGGGGAACTGCTATAGAAGAATGCTTGCTTAAAAATAGCTTGATTTCAGAAAAAGGTAAATATCCACACCCATGGCTCACAGGACCAGTCTGCCAGTCAATCAAGGGAATGTATCCTTTCTAATGTTGCAATATTTTCAGAGTGGATTTGATTTAAATCAATTAAAATTATATTTTAAATCTCTAGTCAGGAAGATTAAATTTAATTATGGTTTTCTACATAAAAGTGTATTCTTGCTGGTTTTCATAACCATAATACACATTCTTCACAATTCAGATGTAGGTTTCATTTTTTTAAAGGTACACACTATACACTTTTAAACAGTGATTTATTTTGAAAACTTTTCACATTAGTTTTACAGCTATATACAAAAAATGAATGATTGTTTGATTATTTCATTTGCCAAAGGTAATTGAAACAGATATTTATGAAGCCATTGGAAGGTGGCCTATCTCCAATTCAACAGATTAATCATTAATAACTGGAGGATTTTCTTGTTGTGCTGTATTAGGAGATCACCACCAGAGAGACATTTAAATTGTTTTATTTAACGAAAACAAGAACATTATATGTTCTGGATTTTTTTCTTCAATGGCAAACATAATATTTTAACAAAACAAGCATATGATTTTTTTAATTTAGTGAAACATTCAAGTATTTTTAAGAACAAGTTTGTTAATTCTTTTAATTAGAATAGTTTAATTAAATTTAAACAAAAATTAAACGGATTATGTCATCCAGGTCAACATGAGAAACTTACAATATTGGCTTCTTATTCATTGAATTTTTAAACTTTGCACGTTTAGAGAGCGGTAAGGGATTGACTTTGTGTACACAAATTTGCAAAGGGACAGTAGGGTTGAGGTCTATTATTTCTCACCTCTATATAATATTTATTTAAAAACATTTTTGCTGTTAACAAGCAGGTTATCTCTGGAGACAAATCCACAATTTGAGAACTACAAAACTAAGCATCTCTGATGGTATCTTCTAGAGCAGGGGTCACAACCTATGGTTTGCAAGCTAAATATGGCTCACTAGGGAGCCAGTTATAGCTCTTTTGCTGCTGGACCTCAATTCCCTCTTGCTCCCCTCACAACAGAGAGCCCACACTGGTGCTCCAGCCTTGTGTACCGCCTCCCCACTGCAAGTTTGGAGTGCAAGTTTCCTGCAGGCAGGAAGGGGGGCAAGAAAACCCTGAAGTTTCCTGTCAGATACAACTTGCAGGGAAAAAGTGGTATCCCTAGCTGGCAGAACAGCAGCACAGGGATGCACTTCCTAGAGGCTTTTCCTGCTGCTGCTATTCGCCAGAACCTGGCTAGTGAGAGCAGCGGGAGGCAGTGCCTGGGAGCAGAGCGTGATGCAAAAACAAGCGGTCCCTTATCCCAAGTCGAGACCCCACACCTCCAGGGCCTTCACTGACTGCCCTGCGAAGACTCCACATTCCTAGCCCCCTCACTCATTCCCTCTGCTGAGACCTGGAATCCCCAACCCCCTTTGCTCACACCCTCCGCTGAGGCCCCGCATCCCCAGCCCCCTTGCTCATGACCTTCCCTGAGACCCTGCAATTCATTATCCATTTTTAAAGCCTCTTTCAAAATCACGTGCCCTTTGGAGTAATCTGCTACAGAAATGAACAATCGAAAGTCCTTTGCTTTTTACTTAGATAGAACAATCGCCCATCAAACATCCAAAGAGTGGAGTTGCACTGATTAGCGCCAGGATGAGGCTTTTGGTGGAAAACAGTAAGTATATAGGTTCATTGAGGTGGAACTATGAAACTATCTTTGAAAGAAATTTTGGATGTGGTCTTAACACAACTTTTTCTTTGTAGGAGATAAATGGTGGATCCGCCATGAACACTGCCAACTCGCTGACCCTTCTGGATGTCATGACTGCGAGCAAGAAAACAACTTTAATAGAAAGGTGCGACAAGGAGAACATTGCCATCAATCCAAACAGAGAGCAGTTCAAGGGTGTTAAGAAGAAGGTTGAGATCCCAAGATGGCACTACTGGCCTTATTAGGAGAAAGATATTATTGAGACCCTTTAAAAATGTCTTAATGGTCAGGTGTGAAAAAAGTGTGACTGTCTATGATACGATGCTCACTAGAAATAGCTGCTAAGTGGACCTTTATTGATGAATTTGAAAGATTCTGTTTCTTTAATAAAAGGAGGTACTCCAAGACCATCAGCAGCTACGCTGAACGAGGCTGAAGTGTTTTCTGGGTGGCCCACTTAGAGAAACGGTGTATTTCTGCAAATAGGGCTTTCCTGAACACTCTATGCGACAGTTCATGATTAGAGTATGAACTGCTTCCGAACAGGGGAGTTCCTGTGTAATCATCCTTGGAGGAGCCAGGCCTTGAGATGGAGCTTGCAGACATCAGGATGAAGAATGCAACCCTAGTCCGGAGATAGTATGTCCGGCCATCGTGGAAGAGGAATAGGAGGAGCAACTGATAATTGGGACAGGTAAGGAAATCAGGTCTGTCTGGGCCATACATGTGCTATCATGATTACTTTTGTCCTGTCCTGTTTTATTTTTTGTATGACTTTGCTGAGGAGGTGAAGGGGCAGGAACGCATATGTATAGTAGATTGTGAGACCAGCTGATCATCATGGCATCTCCCATGGAACTCTTGCCCAATCCCACTCTGGAGCAATTCCTGGGACATTTAGTGTTGTGGGATGTGGCAAATAAGTCTATTTCTGTAAAGCCCCACTTCTGGAAGATAGTACATAGGACCTGAGGATGTATATTCCATTCGTATTTTTGATTAAATATACGTCTCAATTGGTCCGCAGTGACATTTTGCTTGTCTGGGAGATATACTGCTGCTATGGTGATCTGATGGTGAATGCATAACTGCCACAACACAGGGGCTTCCTTGCAGAGATGGTATGAGCCGGCCCTACCTTGCCAACTTATGTAAAACATGCAAGCAGCATTGTCTGTGAGTATTCTCATTGACTTGCCCTGAATTAAGGGAAGAAGATTCTCACATGCACTTCTTATTGTGTGGAGTTCTAGGCTGTTGATGTACAGGCCTGATTTTGGAGGTGTCCATCTTCCCTGGGTGCTGTAGCCATTGGTGTGTGCACCCTAGCACTCTAGGGAAGGGTCTGTAGTTATGGTATGGACAGGGTTGAAAAGAGACTCCGGAGCAGAGATTGTTGGCCTGCAACCACCACCTGAGGAATTCCCTGACCTTGTTTGCAGGATTCAGCAGTTTCCATAAATGGTGCTTGTGAGGCCGAAAGCATGTATGAAGCCATGCCTGCAGGCATCACAAGTGTAGCCCGGCGTGTGGGACTACATATGTTGTCATTGTAGACATATGACAAATTTCAGGCACTTTCTGACAGATATTGTAGGGCTGTCCTTACTGTCTTTGCTAGTGTGGCCAATGCTTGGAACTTTTGTATTGGTAGTCGCGCCTGCTCTTGTACCCATGAACTCCAACTCCTGAGATGGGATAAGATGCGACTTTTGTGTGTTTATCTGAAGGCCCAGAGTGCCGAACAGTTGAATTGTCCCTGTGATGTACTGCATGGCCTTTTGTTCTGTAGGAGCTACTACCAGGCAGTCATCTAGGTAAGGGGAAATTACTATTCCTGATTTTCTTACATGAGCCACTGCCACAGTGAGGATCTTGGAGAAAACCCTGGTGCTGAGGACAGGCCCAAGGGAAGGACTCAGTATTGATAGTGTTGATCTTTTAGAGTAAACCTGAGAAATTTTCTATGTGCAGGCCAAATTGCTATGTGGAAATATGCATCCTTCCAGTTGAGGGACAACATCCAGTTTCCTTTTTCCAGGGCTGTAATTATCTTTGCTAGAGTTACCACGGTGAATCATTGCCTTTTAAAGTACTTATTCAGCCTGCGCAAGTCCAGGATAGGTCTCCAACCTCCGGATTTTTTTTTGGAGAGAGAATAAAAGCCCTTTCCCCTATGATATGGTGGTATGAGTTCTATTGCCCCTCTCTGGAATCATTTGTTAATCTTCTGTTGGAGCAGAGACTTGTGAGAGGGATCCCTGAAGGAGGACAAAAGAAGGGGGTTGGGTAGAGGAAAAGTAAGGAAGGGAATCATGAGTCCTTTTGCTATAACTTCTAAATCCCGTACGTCTGTTGTGATTCTGGACCATGCATGGTAGAAAGGCTGAAGGCTGAATAGGTACTGACTGGCTGGTAGAAACGATGTTGAACCCCCGACCAGATGTTCAAAACATCTGCCTGTCACTGTAGGACTGGGATGTCGTGGGTTGCTCTTCAGGCTGTCTATGCTTCTGTTGCCCCTGCCGATGTCTAAGGTCATAACTTCTCTGGGACGAATATGACAATGATGCCCTGCCTTGGGGCATGTAAAGGCGGTTCAATTTCTTTTTGGGCTGAGGGACATACATGCCCAAGCTATGGAGTGTAGCGAATGCAGTGAAGCATCTGTGATAGCAGAAAAAAAGCTTCTGTCCCTCGAAGGGTAAGTCCTCAATCATGTTCTGCACCTCCTTAGGGAATCCATAGAGGTGCAGCCAGGAGACCTGACTCATGACAGCTGATGTGGCCAAAGACCCTGAAACAGTGTCAACGGCATCCAGTGACACCTGCTGTGCTGTTTTTGCAATAAGGACCCCTTTGTCTATGTTGGAATTGAATGAAGATTTATAGTCCTTAGACAGCTGTTCAATAATGGTATTTTGCTAACAATGCTGAATGATTCACTATCCTGATCTGCAGGGATGCTGAGGAGTATGATTTTCTACCCAAAATGTCCAATCTCTTCCACTCCTTATCATAGGGAGTAGATTTATATTGGGTCTGCTTGCCCCGATGAGGGCTATATCCACCATGAACGAGTTTGGTGCTGGGTGCATGAACAAAAATTCACCCCCGTTAGCAGGTACACAATACTTCCTGTCATCTTATTTTGATGTTGGGTAAATGAAGGCTGGTGTTTGCCACAACATTTTTGCAGGATCCAGTATAGCCTCGACTGACAAGGCTATTTTAGATGATGGCAAAGCCTGTCATATATCAGTCAACTTGTGTTAAACCTCAGGAACTCCAACTAACACGATGTAGAGGGAATCAGTCACTCCTGTATAGGTCTTGAAAAGACCTGAAGTCATTGCCCACCACTGGCAGAGGAGGCATTATCAACTTGTAGGAAGATGATGATGAAATGTGTGAAGGAGGCAATGTGTCTTCCTCCTGTGTGTCCTCCAGATCATCTCTCTTCCTGTGTGATGTCAGGTGGTTTAGGGACCTTGCTACCACTGTCAATTACAGTGCTGGTACCCACCATTGTGAGAGTGGGATGGGAGGGAACCATGGAAATGGTTGCCACATCTGGGGTTGGCTCTGCTGTTGCTGCAGCTGAGAGGATAGCTTTGGAGATGAATGTCGTGGGGAGAAGGAGATTTCTTCCTCATCCTCACTGTCACTAAAAAAAGGAGGGGGCCAAGCCTGATGGTGCAGCGAGTCTGCCTGGGCCCTCTAATGTAGGTGTAGCTTTGGTAACAAATAATGGTGTGCCCAGTACCAACACAACTGACAGCTCTTGATGAGTGATAAGTAGCCTTGATGGACGAAAGACCACTGCCTCCCCATGGCTTTGATGTGGTTGATAATGGAGAAACTTCAGTATGCGGTACTCATACCAACTTTGTCAGTATCTGTACCAGCGGTTCTAGTTAGCCCTTAGCTATGGTCTGATGCGGTGGTTTGGATACCGACTGTATCAGTACCAATGTTGTTGGTACCAATGGCACAGGGCCGTCTTCTTCAGCTTCGATACTGAGACCACGGAGCATATATCTATAGAGGACACTGCCCCATGGGGTTTGTCCATACAGGACATCCCTGGTGCCTGCACATCCCCAGAAGCCTGTACCTTGGATGCCAAGGAAGGCTTTTGCTGAGGGGATAACCCAGGCCTAGGCAAAATACAGCCTGCAGGCTGGATCCGTCCCACCGAGCCACCGGATCCAGCCCGCAGAAGCAGCAGGGAGCCCCAGGCAGGCTCCCCTGCTTGCCCCGCAGTCCCGAGCAGAAACGTGATTGCCGGGCTTCCTTTCAAAAAACTGATGGGGGGGGGGGGCTGTTTCAGGAGTTACCCTGCCCCCAGCATATTCCCATTAGCTGGTTACTGGCCAGAAACTAGCCAATGGGAGCTGCTTGTTTGAACAACAGGCAGCCAAGAACCACCACTCCCCCTCTCCTCGGCTCAGTTTTTCACTGAAGCACATGGCCAAGCAAGCAGGCAAACTAGCTGCTGGGAAACATTTTAAGCTCTGCAGGCAGGCAGGCAGGTTTGGCTGCTGGCTGGTAAGTCTCCTGGCCACAGCCTGGTTTGGCACTACAACCCCTCCCTGCCCCAAACCTCTGCCTCCACCCCCCCACCACTCAACATACCCAAACCCTCTGTCCCCTTCTTGCACCCATACCCCCTCCTGGCACCCCAATCCCCTACACTAGCTTACAATCCCCTTCTACCCTAGATCAATTCCCAAACCCCTGCACTCCAATCCCCTGCCATAGGTCACAACCGCCTTCTTCACCCAAACACTCTCTCAGACTCCAGTCTCCCTCCTGCACTCCAATCCCTTACCACAAGCTCCCTTCTGCACCCGACCTCCATTCAAGAGCCCACATCTCCTCCATTAATATCATAGAATAGTGCAGCCCTCAATCACTTCCAAAATCTTGAACTGGCCCCTAGTCAAATATTATTGCCTACTCCTGGGATAACTTCTTAAGAGGTACACTTCCTCTTAGCCATTTTCTTGGCTGGAGGCTTGCTCGGTGTAGATGACCCTTGGTCAGAAGCCACTGTCTGTGAGGTAGAGGTTGGAGAGGCCTGAGATACTCTGCTTTCTCCACTGTGAAGAGTTTTAACTGCAGCTCTCTCACTTTCAAATATCTCGAAGAGAGCTTCTTACAGTGTTGGCAGTTTTTTGGAGAATGATCCTGTCCCAGGCAATGAATACAGTGGGAATGCCTATCAGAGATGGGGATAGACATTCTGCATGTCAGGCATCCTTTAAATCATGGGGAGCCTGGCATGACTACTCTATTCCTAACAACTATAAAAAAAATATTTCTTCTCTTGTTAAAGGGATGGGGGAACAAACCATGTAACAGAAGTAAAGATCTAATACACTCTAATAACTAACAATAACACTATCTGCAGATTAAGCACAGAACGGTACTGGGTTCCAACCAAGCCAGGAGCAATTGAGAAGGAACTCAGAGACAGTTGACAGCATGCACATGTCAACACATTTGCTGCGGCGTGGGCAGAGCCATGCACCGGGGGGGGGGGGAAGAGACAGCTGCTAAAAAGTTCTGATAAGTGCAGGAGCACCAAGACTCCCACAGTGGAGACTCCTCAAAGAAGAAGAAGAGTTAATCTGTCCTGAGGCCTTGAATCACAGTCCTACCTGCCCCTTCCCACACCATGGGGCTTGAGCACCCAGTGACATAGTTAGGGTCCAGATCAGTGGAGGTAGGAGATTTTGGAGGATTTTTTGGGGGGCGGAGGTTTTGTGCTTCTCACTTGTGTGATCCCCAACTCATTTTTCTGTGGGTCAGTAGACCTTGAACCAAAAAAGGTTCCCCACCTCTGCCATAAATAAAGACCTTTGTTTTAGGTTGAAGCCTTTTGTGTTGGACATAATATTTTACTTTATTTAAAAATGAAGCCTAGCCAACAAGGCCCCAATTGGGGCCCAGTCCCAATCTGGCTGCAGCATCATAACACTCCTACACCCCACACACTCCAACCCTGAACCCATCATACACCTGAATTCCCCATCCTGAGTCCCTCATACCCCCACATCCCCTCTCTCCTGCCATAACATTCCTGCACCGCTACCCACAGCCCAACATTGTGCCCTAAGTCCATCATAAACCCAAATCACCTGCCCTGAACCTCTTGTGCATCCCAACCCAGAATCCTGCACCCCCACATCCCTAGCCCCCTGCCATAAGATTCACAAAAGACAGTCAGAATACATACATGCAGCTGGATTTGACCAGTTATTATGTAAAGTTCAAAGAAATGTGCGAAAAGACGCAACAGCAGAAGTCCTTCTAAAATAAAGTCTGAGGACAATGTTTTGTTTATGCTATTATTATTCATTATGTCAATCATCAATAATATTACATTGTCCATTTTCAATCATGCAAACTGGCATTCTTATATGGCTTTGTTGGCCACTTGTTCTGAATTTTGATGTAGTTCGGCTCTTTGGTTTGAAAAGGTTGCCAACCCTTGTTCTAGACCGGGGTGGGCAATAATTTTTGCCCAGTGGCCACTTAAAAAATTTTTGAAGTAGCCCCAGGCCACTCCAGAAGGGGCGTGGCCTAAACAGGAAGGGTGGGGCCTAAATGGGAAGGGGCAGGGCTACCCAGTCCCAGACCGTGATTGGTCTGGGGGTGGGGAAGCCCCTTTGCCCCCCCTTCCAACTAGGCACCCATGCCCTAGAAGATGGCATGTTCCCCCACCCTCGGGCCAATCAGGGCCTGGGGGCAGGAGAGCGTGAGAAGCCTCCTCCCGTCCTGCGAGGAGCACGTGGCAGTTTGAAGTGCCGTGAGATCCTCACAGAGCCAGGGCAGAGCGAAGGAAGCTTCATGCAGCTCCCCCGCCCCCACGCCCTGATTGGCCTGGGGGCAGGGGAGCACGCAAAGCCTCCTCCGCTCTCCCCCTGCCCTGCGAGCAACACACAGTGCTTCAAAGCACCACATGCTCCTGACAGGGCAGGAGGAGGCATCATGCGCTCCCCACCCCCATGCTCACTAATAGCTTGTGCCATGTCCAGGACCTATCACCGCAGCAACTCTGCATTTTAAGAGTATTAGGAGCCAGGCCGGCAGGCAGCTTGGTTCAGTCCCAGTTAGTGCTGGGTTTGGGAACTCAGACCCTCCCCCCACCCATGAAGAGGAGCTACTACCACCTCACACTGCTGCCTCTACATCAGAGGCAGCAGCATAGGCTGACAGGCAGCTGGTCCGTGAGAGGAATTGGTTTTTAAATTGGGTCCCCTCGTGGACCAACTCATGCCTGGCACCGTGCGCTGTTGCCTCAGATATAATTCTATAGTCCCTGGGGATGGTGCCAGCAGCCAGTGTGCCACTGCCCCACTCCCAGGGAGCCCCCTGCCACTCTGCACTGCTGCCTCTGATACTGATAACCTGATACAGAGGCAGCAGCGTGGGGTGGCAGGGTGCTCCCAACAAGCGGGGCCAGACCACAATGGCTGCTGGCCACACCCTCAGGGACTACAGAATAGTCAAGTAACCAATAAGAATTCATGATGTTACTCAACTGTTCAATTAACTGATATCTAAAATCCCTAGATCAAAGTTTGGTGAACCATGCCTCCAATAAAAATACCAGAGGCCTCATGACTCAAAAGGTATAGGTGACAAATAGATGATTCAGTTTCAAAACCTTATACAACGTTAAAGTTTGCATCATACTGAAATTTAGCATACTAAATTATCAGCTCAGAAAAAAGAGCTTGAAGCATTACTGCTTTTAAGAGAGAGATGAAACATTCATCACTCTGGTCTGAAGATTTCAGTTGGCTGTCAACAGAAAGTCTGCAGGTGCTTTGGCCCAGTATCAGAATAGCATTTAAGAACACGATTAACTTCAAATCTATTAGGTCCCATTAACATCAATAGGACCAAAGTATCTGCTTACCCAAATATTTATCTTAGTCAACAATTTAGCTAAGGATTGTATATTAATAAAATATTAGTCAATAGGGTGCCTCCTAAAAGCGCTGCAAGGAGCACAGGGCCAGTGGAGCAGTCCCCCACTGGCTCCGTGCCTCCCCATGGCATTTCAAAGAGGCAGTGCTGCGTGGAGCCCCGGGTCAGCTGAGGACTTCCCCCCCAGCCTGCATGTGGTGTTTCAAAGTGGCAGCACCACACAGCATTGCCATTTTGAAGTACCCCCTCTTCTTTCCTCCCCTTGCTGCCTCTTTCTGATAGAAGCAGTGGGAGGGAGGGGTGAGTGACTAGTTGACCAGCCTGTCGACTATCTGATAAGCATTTGTTTATTGGATAGTCCACTAGTTGTTCACATCCCTGATGTACACACCTTATTTACAGAAGTTTAAAAGCAAGCACCATGCATACATAAGTGGTAATTTATTTCTACGGGTGTTCTGCGTATGACCTAATACATACATCTGGAAAGAAGACTAATCATTTTACTGATAACCTGTCACAGTTAAATGACACAAAAATCCTTAAAATGCCTTTGATTGATCCATTATGGTGGCAGTAATACAATAAGTTTTCTGTGTTTAAAGTTACCTGCTTTTGGGAGGAGAGGAAAACTTCCTGGCACAACGGAACAAATTAAGAACGTGGAAAAGGGAAATAAACTTTCTTGCTTTTATCAGTTTTAATTAGATCTCCAATTCTGACTGAAAGCTTCTTGGGGCAGGAACTGTGTCTGTGTGGTATACAACAATCAAACTATCAGCACATAAATAAATAATCATGAAACTAAACATGAAACCTATCTTAAATGATCACTCAAGGCACTAACAAAAATCAGGCGCCTAAATGGAAATAATCTTCTAATGAAGGACATGGAACATTGTATTCAATATGTTTCAGATACCACAGAACAGTCATTTAAGATTGGAGGTTGTCAAATAAGAACATCTTCATGAACATATCTATCTACTTTAAGCTCATCTTTAATTTTGGATCAAGGGTGCTTTACAGTACAAAGTCCCTGTTCAAAAAACTAGTCTCCGAAAAGGATGCTAAAACGAAGTCACAACTCAATGGGATTTCCTCTTATCTATAGGCCTTAAAGAGACATCACAGGAAAGACTAGAAAAGGGCAAATACAGAGTTCATCTATAAAAAGGGACATAAGGAAAATGAAGCAATTTACAGGCCAGTTAGCTTAACTTCTGTGCCATGAAAGATAATGGAGCAAATAACTAAGGAATCAATTTGCAAATATCCAGAAGTTAATAAGGTGATAAGTAACAGTCAGCATGGATCTGTAAATCGTGTCAAACCAACGTGACAGCTTTCTTTGACAGAACAACAAGCTTTGTGGTTAAGGAAGGAGTAGATGTGATATATCTGGACCTTAGTAACACTTTCAATACAACAAAAAAAGCAGTCATGTAGCACTTTAAAGACTAACAAGATGGTTTATTAGGCTTTCCTGGGGCAGACCCACTTCTTCAGATCACATTCTGAAAGTGAATTGGCATGACCATTATATAACAGAGGGATACAATGAAGAAGTAAACAAATTATACAGTAATGAATCAGCTACAGAAGGTGGGGGCAAGGGGATGAGGAAGAAACAAGGAAGGAGGAAATTGCTTATTGTAAGTGTCAATTAGGTGGCTAATCTGGAGTTACTATGAATATCAAGAAGGTCTTTGTAATGTGTAAGGTAATTATCTAAATTAAGGCCCATTCGCAACTGTGTCGAATTTTAGCATAAATAAAAGTTCTGAAGTCTCCCTCTATAATCTGGTGTTAAAGTCTCTTTGAAGTAAGACACATGTTGTCAGGTCTTTAAGGGAATGGCCAGTTTGATTAAAATGTTGGCTAACATTTTGGTTTCTCTGTGTGGAGATGTCTGATTTGTGAGCATTGATTCTCTGGTGAAGTGATGGACCAGTTTGTCCAATATACATCACAGCATATATCACATTGCTGGACTTACAGGAATATGAGCCCTTGATCGCATAACTGACATGGTTAGGTCCAGTGATGGAGAGACAGGGGGGGGGTTCCAGTGAATGATAGGCTCAGGTTTGGGAGGGGGGGGCGAGAAGGTGTGCACGAGTGTTATGATGATGCAGCCACATGGGGGCTTGGCCCCAGCTGGGGGCTTGCTGGCCAGGCTTCATTTTAAATAAAATATGTCAAACAAATTGTTTCAGCATTGTCTATTTATGAGAGGGGCAGGGAACCTGTTCTGAGTCAGGGGTCACTGACCCACAGAAAAGTCAGTCTGGGCCACACAAGTGAGATGAAAAAAAAACAACCCCTCCAAAAAACCCCGAACCTCACTAATGTTGCCCTAACTGAGATACCTCACTCCCCTGGCACTCCAGTCCCAGGCCAGATGAACTCTTCTGGGGTTTTAGGGTTAGTGGAATTTGTGAGCCCCTCTACAACCTGAGGTAGGGCTAAAAATGAGGGATCCAGTGTGCGGGACAGGGCTGCCAGTGAGTGGGATAGGGATGGAGGTACAGAATCTGGATGGAAAACAGGGTACAGGAGCAAGCTGGAGGTAGGTGTCTGGCCAGGAGGGAGGAGGCTGGAGCAAGGTGCTCATGGGGGTCTGGCCAGGATGCTGATGGGAGTCTGGCCAGGGTGCAGGTGCAAGGTGCTGGTAGGCGTTTGGGCAGGATACAAGGAGTCTGGCCCCCGGGGCAGGGTGCTGGTGGGGGGTCTGACCAGGGAGCAGGGTGCTGGTGGGGGCTGAGGCAGGGTGCTAAGGCAGGGGGCTGGTGCAGGGTACTCGTGGGGGTCTGGGTGGGGGGAGGGGACAGGGACAGCTCAGGCCGGTACCTGAGGATCCTGCAGCTGCTTGCCAGGTCCAGGAAGTGCATGGGCTGCTCCCCCCTCCCCCAAATAGCTGGTGCGGTACCTGAAATGTTGGTCCATTGCGCGCCGGGGGCTTCCTTCCCTCTGCTGCCTTACTGGGGGCAGAGGGAGCAGGAGTCCTGGGATTGTGCCAGCTCCAACTGCTCAGATAGCGGACGCTGTCATGGGGAGCAGGGCACATGCTGCCTGAGCAGTTGGAGCTGGCACAGTCCTGGGATTCCAACCCTGCCACCCTCCCCCCCCCCCCCCCCCCCCCGCTGCGCAGGAAGGAGAAGGGGGAAGGAAGTCCCCAGCGCATACTGAATCCTGTATTTCAGGTACTGTGCTGGCTGTTTGCGCAGGGTGGGGAAGAACAGCCTGAGCACTTCCTAGACCTGGCATGCAGCTGCAGAACTGCCCCCCACCCCACAGGAAGCCCACACTACCTCCATTGTCACTGGAGGTAGCATCAGCACAGGGTTCTTCTTGGGGGTGGGGGAGAGTAAGGAGGCCCCCCCCGAAAGCCTTGTGATCAACTGGTTGAGCCCCCAGGATTGACCAGTCGATCATGATTGCCGGGTTGGTGGCCACGGTGCTAATACATATCCTAGACTAGGAAAAAAAATTAGGTAGTATTACCGAATATTCTAACCAACACATTCAAAAAATTCTTACATTCAACCAGCTAAACAGGTGTTAGCAGCAATACTGTTAGACTGTCTTAGCTAAGACATGCTGGCTAACACATGCCCTTTATTTTTGACTAGACAAGGCATACTCAGATCAGAAGAAATCCAAAACCTAAGAAAAACAAATCAATATTATACACATGAATAAATGCCAAACACAAGAGACTGAAGAACTATACTGACTCAATGCCAACAGATTCTTTTCCTAGCCATCTGCCTAACACATTAATCAAAAACCTCCAGTCCCATAAAAATTCCTTAAGAATAGGAGTCTCTTCAACTAAGACCTGAAAGTCCAGGTTTTGGTAGTACAAGAAGTGAGTTACAGGGTTAAGCATCCCTTATTATGAGCATTCACCTGTAGCTCTTTCCAATTTAAATTGAAGATCCACTAACTCTTAGTTTTGGCAAACTTTTCAGACCAAAGCGGCAAACTGCATCAAAATTCAGAACATCTGGGCAACAAAGAGCCAGTGTAAGAATGCTCATTTGCATGACTGAAAACATACAACTTAATATTATCAATAAGTGACATGATGATTAATAATAGTATAAATGAAAGATTGTATTCACTAACTTTATTTAATGGGGATGTAGATTGTGACTGGGTTGTAGTAGTCAGGGTTGGGGTGTATGAGGGGTTCAGATCAGGGGGTTGGGATGTGCAGGAGGTACAGTAGGCAGGGCAGGGCATTGATGGTGGGAAATAGAGTATGTGGGGGTACCCTGGAACCTGATTACCTTTCCTGGCCAGGGCTGGGCTGCTGCACCTGGGTTGGATGAGGGGCGAAGCTAGGACTGCTGCAGCCAGATTGTGGCTTCCCCTCCAACCCATGCTGCAGCAGGAGGGGGGCCGTCACCAGCCCTTCTTGTGGCCAGATGGGGGCCAGACCAAGGGCCTGCCCAAGGATCAGGGACAGAACACTGTGGCCAGATGGGGGATGGGCCATGGAGCCTGGTTGGCTAGTCTTCATTTTAAATAAAGTAAAATACTATGTCCAACGCAAAAGATTTCAACAAGATCTTTGTTTATGGCAGGGGTGGGGAAACCTTTTTTGGATCAGGGGCCAATGACCCACAGAAAAATCAGTTGGGGACAACACAAATGAAAAGGAAAAAAATCCTCTCCAAAAAACCCCCAGTCCTCACTGAGGTAGCTCCCAACTGAAACATCTCACTCCCCTGGTGCTGCAGCCTCATCACATGGGGACGGGCAGGGAAGACTGAGGTTCAAGGCTTCAGGCCAGATTAACTCTTCTGGGCTTCTAGAGTTAGTGGATTTTATATGTCCCCTAGGCTCTGGGGTGGGGCCAAAGTGAGGGTTCAGTATGCGGGACAGAGCTGCCAGTCAGTGGGATAGGGATGGACGTGAAGGATCTGGGCAGGAGGAGGGGTGCAGGAAGGGTTGAGGGTATGACGTCTGGGTGGGAGATAGGTTGGAGGAGCAGGCTGGGAATAGGTTGTCTGGCCAAGGGTAATGGGCAGGAGCAAGGAAGGTGCAGGAGCAGGCTAGGGCATGAGGGGAAGGAGGAGCACTTATTTCCTTTTGTGCAGCTCCCAGCACGGTAGCCCAGGCACTGTCACCTGCTGCTCTCATTGGCCGGATGGGAGCAGCAAGTAAAGCCTCCAGGAATCACATTCCTGCACTGCTGTTCCCCCATCTGAGGGAGGGGAAAGACAAGTGGCAGCAAGCACAGCCGTTTCCTCCCCATAAGACAAGATCTAGCGAGGAGGCTTGGGGCTTTCTGTCCTCCTCACTCCTGCAGGAAGCCAGTGCTACCGCTCCAATCTTATGGGGTGCCATGAGGCTGGAGCACCAGCACGGGCTCCCGGCTGTGGGGGAAGCAAAGAGGGACTGAGCTGGAGCTGCAAGAGAGCCACATCTGACTGCCTAGTGAGCCATAGATTGCTAACCCTTGCTCTAACTCATGCGCCTCAGATGACTGCAATTGGTGTCACCCAGGGTGCAAAGTGGGCTCTAAGGGTATACTTACAATGTAATCATAGGATGGAACTACAGCTCACCTAGACATAACCAAACTAGTTATAGTCTAATTATCTCTTGTTCTGGAAGCAGTGAAGCTGCAGCCTCACTGATTCAGTGATGATTTTACAAGCCTGACCAGAACACTTGGTAATTATTACTCAAGCAGCCAGGCTATGTGGAAGCCCATGCTACCATGACTACTTTGATACCAGAAAAAACAGATGGTCTGGTAGCACTTCAAAGATTAACAAAAAATGTAGATGGTATCATGAGCTTTCATGGGCATAGCCCACGTCTTCAGATGTACCCACGAAAGCTCATGATACCATCTACATGTTTTGTTAGTCTTTAAAGTGCTACTAGTCTATTTGTTGTTTTTTAAGTTTATCATGTACAGACTAACTCGGCTACCTCTCTGAATCTTTTGATACCAGAAGTCCAGCACATCCATACAAGCTGCAATCACAGTATGGACATACACTAAGGCGGGTGAAACCCAAAACATTCAGGACTTTAGAATTCAAAAACACCACCTTAAACTCTATTCAAAACTCACAGTGTCAGCCAGTACAGAATGTGGAACAGATGTGCATTCCAAGAGAAATATCACTTAACATTAGGGATGTTAACTAACATTTATTGATGTAAATATGTAACGGCTGGATTTTTTAGTGGTTACACGTTAACATGAGATTTCTGGAAACTCCAGTGTCTAGAGTGACATTTTAACCTATTGTTTCTTAATTAACAAGTCAGTCTACTAGCCCTCTATCAAGTAACAGTATTTTAATGGTATTTGATAGTTGTGTGGAACTTTTCAAAAATGAGCTGGATTTTGTAGAACAGGCACACATAAAGGACTTAATGCATCTAACGACAGGCTTAAGAAAAAAAGAAAAACTCGGGTCATCTTGACAACATTCCGTTCCATTCAAGTCGTACCCTGGGCTGTTTAAAATAATATCACAATTGTCATGTTTATTATCTATGGTACTTAATTAGGAAATGGATTAATGTTTCATTTAATACATTTTAAAAATGTGACTTGGTTATACAGCAGAAAAAAGTATTCAATGAATATGCATAATTATTTTTACTGGAATTTATCCTTTAGTACTTGACCATTTATAGAGACCTTTGTTAACTATTACAAAGTTTATCTAATAAAATACTCAGTACTGGTGGACTTACTCATCAAATACTATTTGACTATACTTACTACATACCTCACTTTTCTGTCTTGGCTTCCTGATTTCAATCCTCTGTTAACTTTAGGGATTCTATATAGCTGGTAACAGAACAGTTAGAATAGTTGAGTAACCGCATGAATTTTTATTGATTACTCGACTACTGTAAAAATCTCAAGTACAATGCGCACCTATGTATAGTGCGCACCCTGAGTTTAGACTCTTAAAATCATGAAAAAACCGAACTCCTACGTACAATGCACACCCATTATATAGGAGAACGGGAGGGAAGGAAACCTGCCCCCCGCCCAGCTGCCCACGCGCCAAGCTCGCGCCTGCCGGGGGAGCCTCCCCCCCCAGCTGCTGGCACACCGAGCTCGTGCCTGCCGGGGGAGCCTCCCCCGCCCAAATGCCTGCGCGCTGAGCTCGCACCTGCCAGAGGAGCCCCCTCCCTGCCCAGCTCGTGCCTACCCCCCCTTTCCCCCAGCTCGTGCCTGCCGAGGGTGAGTTTAAAACTTTAAAAAACCCTTCTATAGATAATGCACACCCCGACTTTGACGCTAAAAAGAACGGGAAAAAAGTGTGCGTTATACTCGCGATTTTACGGTATTCTATAGTCCCCGGGGCGCGGCCCACAGCCAGTGATCTCCCAGACCCACTCCAGGGGAGCCCTCTGCCATCCCGCGCTGCTACCTCCAATATAGAGGCAGCAGTGCTGAGTGCCAGGCAGGAGCCAGTCCGCGAGGGGAGCTGATTTTAAAAAAATCAGCTCCCAGCACAAACCAGCTGCCTGACACCCTGCGCTGCTGCCTCTGATACAGAGGGAGTGGGAGAGGATGCCATGAAACAGCCTCTGTCCTTGGTGAGCTTGGGTCCATCGTAGACAGAGGCTGCTTTGCAGTAGCCTTCCCTGCCCCTGACAGAACCATGGTGCTGGGGGGAAACCAGCTCCTGGTCCCCACTCCACGGCTGCCATTAATATAGAGAGACAGCAAAGAAGAGGGGAAATGTGTGTAATCAACAAGATTAACCAATAAGCCCAGTTATGTCAGTTTCACTGCTATTTTTGTACTGAGCCTGATTAATCATTCTTGTATTTTATTCTTCCCTTTTGCTACCCTGGAAGGAACAGCAAGGTAAAATTTGCAATTGGATCGGTTTAATTTTTCAGCTGTACAAGTAGCAGTACATGATCTGCCTGACTTCTTACCTATATACTATGTACATTTCAAAGTTGGCACACTGCCACTGCACCCCTGCCCCCTCCCCACAGAGCTGGAGCTACGGGGAGCCAGCTTTTTAAACCGTCTCCCCGCAGTAACCCTTCTTCTTCCCTCCCCTGCTGCCTCTATCAAAGGCAGATAAGCTTTTGCTTATCAGATAAGTCGGGAGCATCATAACTTGAACCCTCATTTATGATAGGCATCATGTGCCGTTGTAAATGTGAGCCGAGGACGTATGTCGGGGGGTTTCGGACCCTTCCGCACTTACACAAATGGTTGTAACTGCAGAGGGTCGCAACTCGGGCGGTTACATCTCAGGGGTTTGCTGTAAATTATGTCCTCTAAATATCTTTGATTACCTTATACAAGTGCACTCCACCCTCCTCTTTCTTGTTCAGCCAATTACTAAGACAAAAAAGTTTGTTTATATTTCTGACATAATGCTGCCCATTCAGTCACCTGAAAATGAGAACAAGCATTGGCATGGCATTTTGCAGTGCCATTTTCTAGAAAAATATTTACATACTATATACGCTAAACATCCCTATGCCCCTTCAAGTTTTGTCTTATAGCAGGGTGGGGAACCTCAGGCCCAGATGCGGCCTCTGAGGCTCAGGGCCCCCCCAGCCTTGAGGAGCCCACACTGATGCTCCAGTCCCCTCCCCCACAGCTAGGCAGCTGGAGTACACAAATTCTACTAGCCTTGGCCCACGAAGGCTCTGGTGTGAGAGGGGAATATGGGGAATGTGTTTCTCCTTCTCAGTTGGAGCCACCTCAATCAGGGGGTTCAGGGTTTTTTTGGTTCTGGAGGTTTTTTTTTTTTGCTTCTCACTTACATGTGGCCCCCAACTGATTATTCTGTGGGTCAGTGGCCCCAACCCAAAAAAAATCCCCACCCCATCTTATATGCTCTAAAGTAGGGAGGTAAAAGGTTAATCACTTAATGCAGGGGTAGGGTCCACTGACTCAGAGAAAAGTCAGTTGGGGGCCGCACGCAATTGAGAAGCTCCCCTCCCAAAAAAAACCAAACAACCCTCACTGACGTGGCCCCCATATGAGAAGCACAAAGACACTCTCCATGCTCCTCTTCCACACCAGAGCCGAGGGGGGCCCAGCCTAGCAGATTTTCTGTGCTCCAGCCACATGGTGGGACAGTGGGACAGCTTGAGTGCCAGTGCAGGCTCCCCAGTACTGAGGGAGGGGGCCCTAAGCCTCGGGGGGGCAAGGGGGGCACATCCAGCCCCCATGCCTGAGGTTCCCCACCCCTGGTTTAATAGTAAGCATTAGGCTTAGCAGAATGCCTACTAAGTAACTGTTTAACCAGACTTGTGTCAGGCTGGACGCTAGGAACCCAGATAGGTCAGGGCAGCAAGCAGAGTCACAGCGGCAGCCCTGGCAGTCCCGGACCCAGTCACATCCACACAGCCCCAGCAGCCTTGGCTGTATCTGCAACAACCCCAATGAGCCCATAGTGCAGTGTTTCTCAAAGTGGTCCGCAAAACCACTTTGAAAAACCTGCTAACTAGGGATGTAAACAAGTAATCAAGTAGTCAACTAACCGATAAGCCTATGCTCATCAGTTAGTCCGGTCAACTACTTACAAACCCACTGTTGCTGCCTCTGTATCTCAGGCAGTGCGGGGGAGAGCTGGCAAGAAGGGTGGGGGACGAAATGTCAGTAGTCTACAGTATTAACCTATAAGCTTTTACTTGTCGATTAATTGACTATACTATTACATCCCTAGTCCACAGCAGCCCCACACGTGCCCACAGCTCCGGCCCCGTCATGCACCAGGTAGGGGCAGGCAGGACTCCAGTTCCAACTACGCTGCAATGACCTCGAGCAGTGGTAAGCTGGACCCGAGCTGCGCCCCAGATCCCAGCACCCGGTGGGAGCAGGCAAGACCCTGGTCCCAGCCACACTGCAGCAGCTTAGGTTGGGGAAGACAGGACCCCAGCCCCGGATGTCCCGCAGCAGCCCTGCCATGCCTGCCCACAGTCCTGAGACTCCCTCCCTGGCTGCCCTGGCCAACCAACTAAACTATATAATTTTAATTGTTTAACCAGTCAATTGTTTTGAAAGATATTTACATCCCTACTTTAAAGGGTTTTTTTGAGTGCAGTCATATAAAAAAATAATTCTGCATTTGTAAGTTGCAGTTCCATGATAAAGAGCTTGCTCTATAATATCTGAATGAAATGAATTGAAAAGTACTATTTCTTTTATCTTTTTTACAGTGCAAATATTTGTAATAAAAAACAAAGTGAGCAGTGTACACTCTTCATTGTAATTGAAATTGGTATATTTGACAATGTAGAAAAACATTAAAATATGTATAATAAATTTAAATTGGTGTTTATCAGTGCGATTAAAACTGTGATTAATCAAAATTGTTTTTTAATCTTGTAATTAATTGCTATTTAAAATGTTTGACAGTCCTAGTAAATGGACTATTCTGATATTTCACGCTTAGAAGTCCACATGCTCATCTTTTAAAAATACACAGCAAATAATGCAAGTTAGTGGACAAAGTTCAGAGCAAAAGAAGTTATGCCCTTTGAATATTTCAGCAGTGCCCTAAACTTAGGGTGACTAAATGTCCCATTTTTCAAAAGTCGGTCCCATATTTAAGCCCTCCTGCAGATGTCCTTTCTTATTCTTTAAAATGGGTACATTTTACTGTATTTTCTCTCTCCTCTCCCATCAGCACTGGTGGGTCCTCCTGCTGGCTGGATACCTGCTTGCCAGTCACCCACCAGCGGTAGGTAGGGGAGCGAGTACAGTGGCTGACAGCCTCCTCCCACTGCCCCATTTCCACCAACACTGGCTGCTTACCAGTAACCTCTGCTGCCCTCTCATTGGCTCTTTACATGCTTCCCTCCTCACAGTCCTCTCCCTGTTGTGTCTCTTCTCCACCTCAGCCCCACTGCTCCTCCATATTCTCCCTCCCTGTCGGGGTGCATCCTGCTCCTGGCACTATGTGGAGAACCAGCCCATGGTCAGATCAGTCAGTTGTCCAATAACCTGGCTGGCAGGCTCCTTCCCCACACTACCTCCGGGTGGGCTGGCAGCAATGGAAAGTTCAAGCCCTCTGGTTCGGGGTGCTGGCCAGGAAGTGCCAAGCCCTGCATGTGTCAAAGCCCAGCAGTGAAGCTTCTCCGCCCCTCAGCCAAGCTCTGGAGTGGTGGAAAGGAAGCCATTTCTAGCCTGTTTGCATCCCAAACTTGCAAGATCTGCAGCAGTGCTCCCACCCCTGGGCAGTGGCTTAGCACCCCCTTCACAGCATGTCCTCACCCTTAGTTCTGCTCTGTCCCCTAGGAATCCTCACCTGCTCAGCCACCTCTCTGACCAGGTTTGCTGAAGCCCTGCAGTAAGGTTCCCTATTCCCTGGTGCTCAAAGCATCCTTAGGGCTTAACCCCTTCCTGCCCACACTGTAGCCAGGGGACAGGAGGTGACTGGGTTATGTCAATGGCCAACAGCAGCTTGGAGGTATTAGCTGCCTTTCTACAGGCAAGAAGGAACAAGCTATTTCTAGCCACAGGGAAGGAGGAGAGGGGGAAAGAGATGATCTCCGCAAAATCAGGGGACAAGTCAGCTCCCATGCCTTCCCTCTTGCACAGTGCCAAAAAGCTGTTTCTGGCCATGTTCTAATGTGACCCCACACAGAAATCTGGGGAGGAGCATTTATAACCCTACATGCTCCCTATATATTGCCTGAAGAAGAACATGGTGCCAGGTATCAGGAAAGTTGGGTCTGTCCTAGTGGCCCAGCCAGACATGGAGGTTGGAGACCTCTTGGCAGGATGTGCTGGGTCAGGTTGGTCAACCACCCCAATCAGCATGTGAGAGAGCATGTGTGCGTGCGCCACTTTTCTCCATGCAAACCTTAAAGACAAGGTGAATAAAGAGACTAGTTACACAGTATTTGTTTTTAACAGAGGCTCAGTCAACTTGATATTAATTTAAATATTTGTACTGCATAGTTCTGACTGATTGCTATTGAACTCACTTGAATACAAGTAATTCTGCCAGGTGTCCCATATTTAGCCTGGTCACCTTACTTCTATCTCAGTTTAAATTTTTTAAACTTTATTCTTATGACCAAAATATAGAATCTCTTTCTTTAAACGTCAAATAAAGGTTTCAAAGGCTTAAATAACAGGTGCCCAACTGCCTTTTGCCTTTGAAAACTTCGCAAGTATCTAAGGATAGACCGAATGTTAGTGCTTTAGGAGTGTCTGATGAAATCATGGGTGATCACAATAGTCTAACACAAACTAGTTTATGGCCAGCATAGGAAGACAGAAGAAAATCAACCATGCTATTTGGCTTTGCTCTTAGTAATAATTTGCTAAAAACAAGATACATCATGTACAAGATGTTGGTTCATTCAAAGCATTTTCTGTCAAGTCATTCTAAAAAGATTACATGTTTGCGAGGGCTTGGAGAAAACAGAGTTTTCGTCTATTTATGCTATAGCAGTATTTTCTAATTGGTCGAAGCAAAAGCAAGGGTTCCACAAGAACGCGGCACTCCCCCGCCCCCTCTTAAAGTTTTGGTTTGGGGGTTTTTTTGGGGGGGGCTTGACAAATTTTACTCTGGCAACCCTAGGAGTTCCTTGAAATTCTTTCAAGCTGAAAAGGGTTCCGTGGCCAAATAAAATTGGGAAACACTGTACTATAGCAACAACATAGGTACAAGGCAAGTCTAGAATTAATACAACAGCATATAGATAGAGCTGCTTGATTAGAAGGGACTGAGTTACGCAAGCTACACATTCAGCCCAAAATAGGGAAGCCTCAGATTGCTCTACAACCTCTGCGGTTGTTTGAAAACAGTCTTATGCTAGCTGCAGCCATCCTTCCTTCCTTCCTAAATCAATACGACAGTTGCAGCAACATAAGGGCTTTCAGAAAGTGACAGAAGCAGCATTGTTGGGAAAACTAATGTCCTCAGTGTTCCAAAACCTTTCCTAGAGTGCCCCCATCCCTGTAAAGGGGTGGGTCTCTCCCCAGATCTTGCATCTCCTATTCTGTTATTGACTTCCCTAAAAACACTGTACCTCCATCACCTTTGATTTTAGAGCAATATGGAGTGAACTTTGTATATACTTGTCACTTAAGTGAGCAAGTCTTTTTCAGCCTGCATTTCTCAAGTCATCAGACCCAATACGAGTGGGATAAAGCAAGATTATTTCATCTACTCTGTTACAGTTTAAATTTTGTTGGTGGCTGGTAATTTGAAGACAAAGTGTAAGGAAAACAAGACTGGCAAAAAGTCTAGACTCTATATATATTATATATAGAGGCAAGCTTTGAAATTCTAGGACTTGGAAAAAAAGATGTGGGAGACACCATGGACAGCTCAATGAAGATTTCTGCCCACACAGCATTAGCATTCAAAGTAAATAGAATGCTTGGGTATATTCAAAATCAGATTAAGAAATTCCATAAACAACAAATGGCACTTTCCATCAGAACACACTGTTTGATTTTGGTTACCTCATAATTGCAGATCAGAATTCAGAGAGGGGGAAATGGAGAGGGTTGTAGACATAGGAAAACCTTCGTATTATTGCCTTCAGAAGTTAAAATTATTTGACCTGAAGGGGAGACCAGGGGAGTAAAGGTTTGTCTACACAGGGGATGTTCTCACTAGCCTAGCTACCCCAGCCCAAAGTCCCTGGAGTAGACATTCTACACCAAGGTAAGAAACAACTTGCAACAGTGAGGCATATCCCAATGAACTCTGCATCTCCCTACAAAACATGAAGGACTGACCACTGACAGAGGTGTGATGTCACACCAGATGGACTCATGGTCTTAGACAACATGGATCACTGTTTCACTAATTTCTACCAGACTACAATGCACCAACAGTGTTTAGCATCAAATTTCACAAACTGCAAGAGTATGTAGAAAGCCTGAATCTCTATAAAATATTTGTAACTAGTAATTCGGCTGCCTGTTACACTTAGTAAAAAGTATGGATAGAAATGAAATCATTTGTCAGATAATTTATGTAGTTAGTTTTAAAAGCAGTATTAATTTTCATGCAGAAAACATCTAACTAAAACATGTTAATACAAGACTTTTTTATTTTTAATATTGAAAGTATAAGGCCCTACTACACCATAAAACAATTTCATCATGGAAATCCAGTTACAACATGGCATTCCACTATGTTGGTGGGACTGCCTACACTATTCAATTTAGCCATATGTTAACTGTGTTTGGGGAATACTGTCTCATATGGAAGTCTCCCAACATCACTGCTTCATAAAACAGTCTGCCAGAAAGTCAAAGTTATGATGCAAACAAGCAAAAACAAGGAGATTCAAAATTACTATCTCAGCTCTAAAACAGCCAACCACAATCAAGAAATGAACTGAATGTAAAAGCAGCAGGATCCTGTCTCAAGCTATGCACTGCTACAGCTCCTCTAATGCAGTGTTCCCTGTAATCTGAATGCTTGGGTGGCCACCCAGGAGGGATTCAAATCCTGCCAAGCAGAGCACCCACAGCTGGTAGCATGTATTTCTATGGCTGATGCACATTTGCACATGCCTTGGTGCACACAAAACATATTCCATACATGGATATAAACATTTAGAGGGAACACTGCTCTCAAGCATTAACATTTCTTAAAAGATGAGAAAGCTCTGCTGTGACACTGTTCACCTCTCTCAGCTTCTGTGTATCTAAAAGTACAATTCATAGTAATAACTTTTCAAATTTCCATATCTTGATTCGCATTCTACGGAGTCACTTTTTAGTAAATGCACATCGTGCTTCAGGAGGCACATGACCAGGATTCATCACTATATCAGGTCGACTAGTTAGATCATTAACTTCCTCAAATGACCAAATTCCATTTTAAAAAAAGCTACTGATGCCATTTTTAATACAACCACTACCCAAACAGAACTGAGATATCAGGACAAGGGGATTAAGGAGTCAGAGAGGAGAGAATCCTTTATGTGATCAAATGAAATTTAGGGACTTAGGTCGGAAAGGAAAGCATGGAAAATTTGAATCATTCTGCAGTAACACATGGAGATCTTTCAATATTAAACATTACATATTTTCTACTGAAGTTTTCAAAGGTTATAAAAATATTAACTCCCAATTTCATAAAAACAAGACCGACTAATATAAAATATGACTGAAGTTTCACCTTTTTCAGTCACATCTAATATTTTATATTTACTAAAATGATACAAGTGACAACGGCGATATAATTCGCATGCACAATTTAATACAGGGAGAGGGCTTCCATCAAGAAACTGAATTTCCATTTCCTCTGAGGCCCTAAGATGGATGCAAATTGAACTTTTCTCAATTCTTGGCCACATTAACAATCCACATACCACACAGACTAGCTTTAATCCAGATGTATTCCTCTAAAAATGCAACTTGGACCATGTTCAATTTTCTATCCAAGCTTGCTTATTCTTATTATATTGCAAATGATTTCCAGCATTAAAATAAAATTTCCCAGTTTGTTTTCCTACAGCTACATGCAGCCGCAATACCCTGGACAAAACAAAATGCAATCACATCTTCATAAAATAAGGTAGTCTGACTCCCAGCTGCTAAAAAGGCTCCACAACCACATGAACTTAGATACGCTCCCCTCATTCCCTTATCCTGAACAGTTCCTTAATGAATTTAGGGGCAAATCAGCTACACAGACTTCCTTGGTGGAAATTCATTATTCCAACCTGTAATCCAACATTGAGCAGCAGAGTCCTCCTCATCTGAGAGTATATTCTTGAGAGTAATGGGGCACATCCTGTGGCCTCTTAAAAGACCAACACATTTATTTGGAAAAAATAAGGAGTCCCATGGTACCTTATAGACAAACAAATGCTCTGACAAAGTGGGTTTTACCCACAAAAGCTTATGCCTTGATAAATAAGGGTAGTCTTAAGATACCACAGAACTCCTCGTATTTGCAAACACAGACTAACAAGGCTACCCCTCCGAGACATTTCTTTGGGCATAAACTTTCGTGGGCTGGAACGTGGCCACAAAAGCTTATGCCCAAAGTTAGTCTTTAAGGTACCACAAAACTACGAGTTGTGATTACACACAGGGATGGTCTACTGCATACAGGACTCCTGATAGTTTTTCCTGAAACACACTAAAGTGGCCACCTCTCCCCCCACCCCCGAAACCTGTGTGCAATGCTACATCTCCCCCAGCACAAAATTAAAAGGATGACACACACCTCATCCAGCCAGAACGGTGAAAATGGGCAATAGCAAAACCCACCAACACTCCTACACCCCCCCCCGCTGCTCAGCCTCCCCCCCCCACACACACACACCCCCCACTGCTCAGCCTCCCCCCCACACACACACACACACCCCCCGCTGCTCAGCCTCCCCCCCCACGCACACACCCCCCCGCTGCTCAGCCTCCCCCCCCCACTGCTCAGCCTCCCCCCCCCACGCACACACCCCCCCGCTGCTCAGCCTCCCCCCCCCACGCACACACCCCCCCGCTGCTCAGCCTCCCCCCCCACTGCTCAGCCTCCCCCCCCCCACGCACACACCCCCCCGCTGCTCAGCCTCCCCCCCCCACTGCTCAGCCTCCCCCCCCCACGCACACACCCCCCCGCTGCTCAGCCTCCCCCCCCACTGCTCAGCCTCCCCCCCCACGCACACACCCCCCCGCTGCTCAGCCTCCCCCCCCACTGCTCAGCCTCCCCCCCCCACGCACACACCCCCCCGCTGCTCAGCCTCCCCCCCCCACTGCTCAGCCTCCCCCCCCCACGCACACACCCCCCCGCTGCTCAGCCTCCCCCCCCCACTGCTCAGCCTCCCCCCCCCACGCACACACCCCCCCGCTGCTCAGCCTCCCCCCCCCCCACACACACACACACACACAACCGGGGGAACCCCTCCCTGGCCCCCTTTCCCCAACATCGCATCACCACGATCCTCCCGCCCCGACACTCCCTTCTCCAATTGCAGGCCACTCACTCGCCCCCCTCCCTCGGCCCCACCCCCCCTTCTAGAGCCCCTCACCTGGCGCCCCGCCCCCCGGCCTGGCCCCTCGCGGCCCCCGTACCTGGCCGCAGCGGCTCGGTGATGCTCAGCACCAGGAGGAAGAGGAGGAGGAAGGTGCCGTTGTCCGCTTTGGGCACCATTTATCCTCCGTTCATCCTCCACCATAAATCCGGGGGAGGAAGCGGGGGAAGGAGTCGCCGCGTCCGCACCGAGACCCCCTCCCCGGCTGTGGCGGCAGCCTGCCTTGGCGCCCCGTCCGGGAGGAGGCGGGAGACCGTCGGCGGGAAGGTCAGGAACAGCCTCCGCGCGCCGAGGGCCGTTCGCCTGGCTCAGACTCCCCACAAGATGGCGGCTCCCCTCCCCCCCCACAACAAAGACAGGCAGCCAATCAGCGCCGAGGGGCGGAGCTTTGGATGGTAATTTACATAGGTCTGCGTGCTTTGAACAGGGACCTGCCGCGGGGCGGGGCCACCCCTCTAGCCATTGCTGCCACCGGCGGGGCGGGGCGGGGCGGGGCGTGGGGTCAGAGCCAGGCCCGCCCCGCCCTCAGAGCAGGGGTACGGGGAGGTGCAGGTGCTAAGGGGGCTGCGGGGGGGGGGGGAAGCAGAAGGGCAGACACGGTGAGGAACTGGCACAAGGGGTCACAGGAGAGGGGCTGGCCGGGTGGGTAGCAGGAGGTGTTAGGAGAGGGGCTGGAAGAGGGGTGGGAACGGAGGTAAGGGTGGGTGCAGGGATCAGAGGGGATGAGAAGGGGGGGACAGATTCCAGGAGGGCTGAGGGGACGGAGAAGGGCAGGAGCCAGGACAGCAGAGGAGGGTGAGTGTTGGGGGTCAGCTGCAGGCACCAGGAGAGTAGGTGTGGCAAAGGGAGGACAGGCGACAAGGCAGCAGAGGAGAAAAGGGAAAGGTTTATAGCTTGGGTGATATGGTGGCACACATCCAAACAAGCGCACATGACCTCAGTATTGGTGCTCAAGACAAAATTCACTCCACTCATGGATGGAAAATCGTAGAGGGAATATTGCTGTCCACATTTTTTTTTTCCTGCAGGTGTTACTGAAGTAACACACATGTAAAGCAAATGCATGTGAAATGAGGTCCATGATGATTGCATGCAACATTGACTATGAGAGCCTTGCATTCCCTCTGCATCCATTCAAAACACTACTGTGGTTCAACTGGCACACCCTGCAAATTCTCAGTTCACAAGCACAATTACCAAAACTATACTATTCTGGGAGACCATTTTGGTTATGACAATCTTGCAGCCCACTGACTAACCTAGGTTGCTCATCACTAGTCCAGATGCATATCTGAAAATTGGTTCCATCAAGAGCATATAACTATCATCTCTATAATGGGCGCCTTCATCACATTGGGAATCCAAGATTTAATCTACATGACATGCAAATCTTTGATTAGCTATCACCAATACCAGAGACAACCTTGTCCTCCTTATATTTTAAATGAATGGTCTTTCAAGAGGTGAGCAGACCCCACCTCCTTACCAACATCTCATATGGGATGTTTTTGTACACAACATTAAGTTCAAAAAATTAAAAGGACAATGATATGTAGCTGTATTAGTTCCACAATATTAGAGAGATACCACCTCATCTCTTTAAGGACAATGAAAGTCCCTCTAAAACTATCAATCTGTTAATAAGAATTATAACTAGTGACCAGTCATTTGTTAGGCTACTGTGTTAAAGTTTTCTGGGGACTATGGCATTTCTTTTTCACTAAAATGTTTAATATAGGTTATAGTAAATCAGTGACTTAGTGGCATGAGCTTTGAGGTGATAAACAATCATTCCATAGTTAGTCCCCCAGTAACCCTTCTGTCAAAATCCAGCCCAAGTAAATTAGATTGCTAGGGAATTCCCTGCCCCCAAAAGAGGAATATAGTTTTCTCTATCAGCCATGGAAAAGGACTAATTATTATTATTATTATTTGTATTTGTATTGTACCTGGCACGATACAAACATAACATCAAGACTTCCTGGAAGTCCTTACACACAGACTAAGGGTATGTCTACACTACAGCACTAATTCGAACTAAATTCGAAGCTAATTCGAATTAATGCATCTAGACCTAAAAACTAATTCGAATTAGCATTTTGCTAATTCGAACTAGCATGTCCACATTGAGTGGACCCTGAACCGAAGTTAAGGCTGGCCGGAACCAGTGCCGGCAGGGCATCAGCTTAGGACTTAGAGCGTGGAGCTGCTGCCTCAGGCTAGCCGAGGGCTGTGCTTAAAGGGACCTCACCCCCACCCCAGACAGACAGTTCTCAGGGTTCCCCGCTTGCTTGTCTACCTTGATGAGGGACAGCAAAGCAGTCCAGTCTTGGAGTGCCCTGAGTGCCCACACTCGGCACATCACAGCACTCGGCCATCAGCCCAACTGCACTTGCCGCAGGCTACCATCCGGGGGTGTCAATCGGGGGGGCTGTCAGGGTCCAGGAGGCCCTACAGGAGAGCTTCCACCCTGAGGAGCCCGCAGAGCCACCCCAGTCCTCCCCATCGGGGGCTCGTGCCCCATTCCTCCCTCACCTCCTTACACTTACCCTTCCCTAGCCCCCCCTTCCTGATGTAAAAAATAAAGGACACGCGTTCAAAAATAGAAACTCTCTTTATTTAACAAAAGTGGGGGGGGGGAGATTAACTTTTGGGGAGACTAGGAAAAGGAGGTGGGAGAGGGGAAGAGAGAGGGTGGGAGAGGGGAGGTGGAAACCTGGGTGGAGGGAGCTGGAAGGGGGAAGCCAGGGGAAGAAGGAGGAGGGGAAGTATAAAACTATGGTACGCCATATCTTCAGTACTGTGTACAGATGTGGTCTCCTCACCTCAAAAAAGATATTTTGGCCTTGGAAAGGGTTCAGAAAAGGGCAACTACAATGATTAGGGGTTTGGAACAGGTCCCATATGAAGAGAGGCTAAAGAGACTGGGACTTTTCAGCTTAGAAAAGAGGAGACTGAGGGGGGATATGATAGAGGTCTATAAAAGCATGAATGGTGTGGAGAGGGTGAATAAAGAAAAGTTCTTCATTAGTTCCCATAATAGAAGGACTAGAGGACACCAAATGAAATGAATGGACAGCAGGTTTAAAACTAATAAGCGAAAGTTCTTCACACAGCACATAGTCAACCTGTGGAACTCCGTGCCACAGGAGGCTGTGAAGGCTAGAACTATAACAGAGTTTAAAGAGAAGTTAGATAAATTCATGGAGGTTGGGTCCATGGAGTGCTATTAGCCAGGGGCTAGGAACGGTGTCCCTGGCCTCTGTTTGTAGAAGGCTGGAGATGGATGGCACGAGACAAATCGCTTGGTTATTGTCTCCAGTCCATCCCCTCCGGGGTACCTGGTGCTGGCCACTGTCGGCAGACAGGCTACTGGGCTAGATGGACCTTTGGTCTGACCCAGTACGGCCATTCTTATGTTCTAAGCTCAGGGCTTAGGGTCGGGGGTCTCACTGGACCAACTTGATTTTCATGCAAACCTGCTCCTGGGTTCGCATGTGGCCTTTGGTGGCCAGGCTGGCAGCTATCCTGCCCTAGATGGCCGCATTCCTGTGCCTAGTGCAGAGGTCGTGGACGTTGGAGGCCTCCCCCCAAACCTCGATGAGGTCCATGATCTCCGCACTAGACCAGGCGGGCACCCGCCTCTTGTGGCCCCGGGCAGGCTCCTGGGAGCCGCCAGCCTGGTCCTGGGAAGAGGCAGAGGGCTGGGTGGCAGCGGGTGGCTGGCTCATGCCATGCCAGGTACAGGGTCTGCTGGCTGGGTGCTGGCAGGCTTGCAACTGGCATGAGCACTGTAGCCAGACCATAACCCTTTAAGGGCTCCGGGGCCGGGAGGGGGGCAGAAAAGTTTCCCTGGTTTAGCCCAGAGTGGCCACCAGGGCAAGCTGGGAAGGGCTAGCCTCCAACTAGTTTGAATTAAGTGGCTACATAGCCCTTAATCCGAACTACTTAATTCGAACTAGGCGTTAGTCCTCATAGAATGAGGTTTACCTAGTTCGAATTATGCGCTCCGCTTGTTCAAATTAAGTTCGAACTAGCAGTTTGTATGTATAGACACTATGAAAGTTAATTCGAACTAACGGCTGTTAGTTCGAATTAACTTTATAGTGTAGACATACCTAACTCATCTCTCTATCTATGCATTTATATCATGCTCATCAACCTAGCATATGCATGCCTAACTTTGTTACTACATCATAGTACAAGACATGAATGCCTAGAAAGATCTGTTGTGCAACTGATTCCAGCAGATCCTCATTTTATAAGGAGTAAGGGTTGTTTTGAAAGAAGGGTTTTCTTTCGAAATAACTGCATCTACACAGCATTTCTTTTTTCGAAATAGGGTATTTCAAAATAGCGCGCAGATGCAATTATGCAAATGAAGCGGGGGAAATTCAAATCCGTGCTTCATTTGCAATTTCATTCGTCTGCATTTGCATTCCTCTCTAGAAAGAGGAATGCAATGTAGACATATCGGGTACGTCTAGACTACAAGCCTCTTTTGAAGGAGGCTTTTTCAAAAGATAATTTCGAAAAAGCCTCTTTTGAAAGAGAGCGTCTAGACTACAGCCAGTACTTTGGAAAAAGCGAGCTGCTTTTTCAAAAGAGAGCACCCAGGCAGTCTGGATGCCCTCTTTGGAAAAAGCACAGTTTGCATTACATAGCACCTTTTTTCGAAAGAGCACTTTTGAAAAAAGGCGCTATACTTTTGAAAAAAGGCGTAAAACGAGGTTTTCTGCAGTTGAAAAAACTGCCGTATTCTTTCAATTTACTTTCGAAAGAAAGCGGCAGCAGTCTAGACACAGGGGAAGTTTTTTAAAAAAATGTCCACTTTTTTCGAAAAAACCCTGTAGTCTAGACACACCCATCGTAAGAGAATGCAGGTCTGAAAGCAAGGTCCCACTTTGTATGGCTTTTTCATGCAAAAGACTGTATTTAAAAAATAATTTAATTCATTTAAATGTTAACTCCAGATGATATCATAAACTGGCCCCTATCATTCAGAATGAATACCACCTTATACTACAAGTCAGCCATAGTCTTTATGGAGTAAATTGGTTGGAAAACCTTTTTTAGGTCAGGAGCCACTGACCCACAGAAAAATCAGTCTGGAGCTACACACAAGTGAGAAGGAAAAAAAAAACCCAAACCCTCACTGGCGTGGCCCTTGACTGAGAAGCTGAAAGACACTCCCCACATCCCCCTCACACACCAGAGCCTAAGGGGGCCCAGCCTAGTAGATTGTGTGTGCTCCAGCCCCACAGTGGGGCAGCAGGGAGGCTGGAGTGCCAGTAGGAGCTCCCCAATGCTGGAGGGGAGGGCCATGAGACTCAGGGGCCAGATCCAGGCAAGCTGGGGGCCACATCTGGTGCCCATGCCTAAGGTTCCCCACCCCTGGAGTAAATGAATCAGTCTGAGTGAGAGAATCACAGTCTGTCCCCATGTTAGTGATGATGAAAGATACCAACCTGACAATCGTTGTGATTTAAGTTCTCTCTAGAAAACAGTAAATCATAGGCAGCAGCAGTTCAAGCTTCCTCATCAATGTATTTCAAATGAGGCTTAGAAGAAGAGAGACCAAGGAATAGGGAACCTGACCAGGAATCAATTTTATTCTCCTCTCTTCCAGTAACTTACCTTGTGACTTTGGGCAAGGCAGCATTACCTATTTGGGCCTCATTTTCTCATTCAGCAAAATGGAAACAATTCCCACTTTTGTAAAGGGCTGGTTCCATGACACAACGTACACACTAAATATTGTTATGGAAGAAGTGATATTATGAGCACTGGACTAAGGTATACCCAGACATAATAATCAAGAGTCTGACCATGACAGGGAAATGGAGTGTTCCAGATATTTTCCAAAGTGAATCAATAGTGATGGAGGCAGGTATTCTGCCCAGTTGTGACTGAACTGAGGTTTAGGAGTTTCCTGTCCAATCTTCATATCACTTACGTATATGTTGTCAATCAATCACCGGAAAGATACCTGACTCCATAATCCAAATTTCTCTTTTAATGGAAACTGGCTTGCTGCTATGCCCTGAAATTGACCATCCCTTGAGTAACAGCATTATTATTGTCTAACCTAAGGTATTCCCTAGGGAGCCCATTACCATGCTGTATAAGCTGGAATACCAGACTCCATCTTCTCACGTGCCTCTGCTGATACTGCCAACTCCCAAAAGTTTCTTAGCATTGCAGAAATCATATTAACAATTACTGCCATCAAGCATGCAATGGCTTAGTTTCAATAGTGCATTAGTTTCACAGTATGTGTAGACTTAATAATTACAAAACTTATTACATTTTAAAGCAAAATAATATAAATCAGTTTGTTTTGTCAAATCTGGAATGACAGAATGCATGCCATATGCCTAAGTCCATCTGGGAGGGAGAAAAGAAAATATGCAGGAAACTGATTATGCACTTTAGAGCATTTTTGAGGGCTCTGCAAGTGACAAGCTCTTTTGAGGGTCTGAACATGGGTCTTGTGCCAAGTCCAACAATGTGGTGGTGGATTTAGGTGAGGACTATCTTGGAAATTAGTAAAGCTGCTAAGGAAGGAGGCTAGAATGCCTCATGACAGCAATACTTCCTGCAGTATCACAATTTGCAGACCTATACATCCAGGAAAGGAGAGTGAGTTTTAATTTCACCAGGTTATTATGAACTTTTTCCATTAAGATGTGTACACAATATAAATAAGTAAGCATGTGATCCTGATATGGAGAACAGTAACTACTCAATGCTTAAGGCTGTAGCTATTTTCCCTTTGTAAACCTAATTGTTCAAATAATTGATTCCTTCTCTGCAAAAATAAACCACTGTCTCGAAACTTTGCATGACACACCTCTCTTCCTGCTTAGGGATTTTCTGAGGGGTTTTTTTTTTTGGTGAGGGGAGAGAAAGGGGGATAAAAAAAGAAATTTTTAAATGATGGTATCTAAAATTTGACCTCCAAGTAACAAGTTCACTACATGTTTGGGGGTTTTAAAGATGTGAAATGTTTGTAAGGAAATAATATTGGTTTGCGGAATAGCACATTCCCTACAAATGCACTTTCAGCCTTAACTCCTTCTAATGAAACTTTTTGTGTTTGTTCTCTTTCTTCTCTCCATCCTACTCCTTTGGTTTGTTACTGACTGTCACTCATTGAATCACATCTGTAATCAGACTGCATGCGTCTTGAGGCAGGAACCCTGTCTTTGCCTTTATTTCTTAAAACACCATACTATGGGCACGGTAGTGTACATTTAAAACAAACTATGTTTCTTATACAGCACTTTTCACAATCCACAGTAAGGTCCTTCCTCAGCTATGCTGCTTTCAGTTTAAATGCCTGAGGGCTTTTGTGTCCTGTTGGGGATTAGTCTGTTAATGATTTATCTAGAGTTAAGGTCAGTAAGTAGAGGACTGTCTCTTTGGTTCAAGTGATATCCTGGTCTCACTGAAATCAATAGAAGTTTTGACATTGATGGGTCAGAATTTCACTTTACTTGCACTATTTCAATATATTTGCATACATGTACTGGATTAGAGTACAGCAATCCACTTGTATCTTTTTATTCACCCTGTGACGGATTGTGCCCAGTTTATAAGCAATACAGGAGAGACTGATCTCAGACCTGCTCTTAACATGCTACAATTTGGCAGTTAAATATAAAGCAATCATCAAGGTTATTCCTTCCCCCTTCCACCCCCCGAGTACCTTCTGCCACCTAAGTAAGTAGAAATCAGTAGTAACATAAATAAATTTAAGTCCCTCCACTGGTACATGGCTGGTTTCTGCTGTCAGGAATTGACTATAGCCCAACCCAAGAGAATGTTTTGCCCTCAAATGCCATTGCAGGCCTGTACACAGAGGGGTGTTTGAGGTGCAAACACACCCCCCACCCACCCATGGTAGCCCAGGGGGCCAATTCCAGCCGATCTGGAGCGGCACACTCTGCAAGCTTCCCTCTCCCCGTGCTCCAGCTTGCTGGGGGAAGGCTGGGGCTGATTCCTCCCACCTTCCCCAGGAGCAAGGCCAGGTATGTTACTGGGCCACGGTAGCAGGAGCAGGGCAGAAATATGCCCCTCCCATGGCTCGGGCCAGGCTGCAACAGCTACGGCCCAACCAGATGGGGTGATTCTGCCTCAGCCCTCTCCGGTGGCCAGGGACTTTTTGGAATATTGTTTTTGACTTATGATATTACAACAACATCTCCGAAGGTAATTTCTATAAAACCTTTATTACTGTATAGATTTTTAGTATGTTATAACAAAATCATTTCACCAATCACTGTTTCCATTCAAATTTTTCATTAACCTCTCTTATGAACACCCATTGCATGACTCTTTTGAGTTCCTTTATATTTAAAAAAATTGTGATCCACATTTACAAAAAAGCACACATATACACACCCCACACACAGAGAAGATCCTTTGTATGGGCCTGCATTCTCAAAAATTTCTAAAACTCCAGGTCTGGCCAACCTTTTCCAGTGCTTGCTTTTCCCAGCTTCACTTAGTTGTATGTCTCTGAGTTCCCCACTAAATCTACTGAAGCTCTTTCACTTAATGCAAGGTGGACAGGTCACACACAGCAGAAGATTATTCTTGCTTTACATATCTTTCCGTACCTTCGTGTATATGTACTGGCATCAGACCCTACTGCTTGCCGAAGAAGCAAGAGAGCAAATCAGCGACATTAATCTATATCTTTATCTTGGCAGCATATAATGCTATCCACAGAACATAAGTTAGCATAAAAATAACACAACATTTGTGCCACATAAGAATGTTGAAAATAGGTGCTGCACAGCCCAAAGATAAGTTTGCAAGTTATCTGCATGTCTGTCCACAGGTGCATGTTGCATTAATCAGTTATCAGGAGACTTAACAGCTTCCAAATTCAATTTGGAAGGAGCTGAAAGTCAGAATATTGAGTTGTTTTGATCCACTATATGAAGCTGGGAGCTTGAAGACACACAAAGGATTTGCTTCCTTTCTGAGAGGTTGTTGGACTTAATGAGAAAAACTGGTGAATTAATCTTGGGCTTAACCTCTCCTACCTGTGACAACTTATCTGGGGTGTGTAATGAATATTACCCAGAAGGTCTCAAACAAATGCAGAGGAAGTCTTCAGCCTGATCTAAATATCTGTGAAAAGTTAATACGAAATATTTTCTCCTGTGTCATGACAAGAGCTGGCCAGAAGCCAGAATTTCCACTCTGTAGAAAATTAATGTTTAACACAAAATTCATTCAGAATCAGAACAAAAAGATAAAATTTTGAAATTTTCCATGAAACAAAATTTTTGGGAAAAAATCTATTTTGTAGCAATTGAAAAAATTTTCTTTGGTAAAGTGAACAGTATTCTGTCTGTTTTGACTGTGTTTATTATGCTCTTGTTAGTTTAAACTGTAATCTGTAACATACATTCTTCTTTGAGTGATGTCCCCGTGGGTGCTCCACGGTAGGTGCTGGGCTTGCCCCAGTGCCACAGAACGGAGACTTTTGCAGTAGCAGTACCCAGCCGGACCACGCATGCGCGGTGGCATCTGGCAGCATTCGCGCCATTTTGAGTGAGTGTGCGGTCTGGCCCCCGCCAGTTCCTCTCGACCGCTGCAGGCTGCAGACGGAGTGAACTACGTCTCTTCAACTTCCTTCCTTATCATGAGATCTCCATTGTTAAAAGTTGTTGAAAGTTGTCATTCTTCCTCGTTTTTACTTCCCTCGAGTATTCCTCCTAGTTAAAAAAAAAAAATTTTTTTTTAAATACCTCAGAGCTTCTCCTCTCCCGCTCGTACCCAGTTTATTACTACAGTCCCCCCTGCTGTACATAGTTATATATTATAGCATAGATATAGTTTCTCAGTTCTTAAAAAAAAAACCACCACAGACATTGGAAATGCTGCCGTCGCCCGGTTTTAAAAAATGCGACGCTTGCCGTGAGGCAATGCCAGCCTCCAATGGGCATTCCTCATGTATCCACTGCCTTGGGGAAGCCCATGTCCCCCAGAAGTGCCCACATTGTTCAAAGATGACTGCAAGGGCCAGGAGGGACAGGGAAATGAGGCTACGAATGATTTTGTTCGATAAAGCCCTCCAGCGGCCGCACCGGGAGTCAGCCTCAGGAGATCAGCCCCCGAAACGTATGACCTCGTCTCCTACAGCCGTCTCACCCAAAAGACCACGGGCATCACCGGCCAGGTCTTTACCGGCCACCTCACACGCCAGAGTCAGCACGGGAGATAAGCCCGGCACTTCAGGCACTGTGAAGCCATGTTTAAAGACGTCTGTGGCGTCAAAACCAAAGAAACCAGCACAAGTGGCACCAACAGCAGCACTGAGGGTTGCTTCGACACCTCCCCCTATCAAACCTCCAGCACCGACAGACATCTTCGTACCGAGAGCATCATCAGCACCGGCAGCGGCAACATCGGCATTGGTAGCCATTCCTGCCTCAGACCACACACAGCACCGAAAGATTCGGCACCAACACCAGCAGCACCGACTGCCATCGACCCCGGGGTGCATGCCTCAGCGCCAAATACTCCTACATGTCAAAGTCATTCCCAGTCTCTGGTGTTCTCACCGGCACCGTCTCCATCTCCACCGGCACCGCAATTCCCGAGACTGTACCACGGTCACCAGCACCGATCACCATACTCTCCGCACCAGTGACTACCATCCGCTTTCCTACAGAGATCACCAACAACATCACTATCATCCTTTTTCGACTTCTCCAGCTTCATCCAGAGCCTCCTACATCTGCTCCCGCTCCCCCCACTCTCCTCACAGTCATCACTGGGAACATGCCTGACCTTCCTACTCCTACAGGCATTCACCACTGGACAGTGTTTACTGGTGGGACAGCCATTACCACCGTGATTCACACAGTAGGTACTCATGCCACTATAGATCAAGATCACAAGGTAGGTCATGTTGTGACTGCGCATCTTCAAGACACTCGCCCACTCCAGCTCCTCCTACCCCAATGGGGCAACCAATGTCCCCACCTCAACTTTCATCAGAGCCAGATGAAACCCACCTTTCCACTGAGGATCGTCCACCAGAGGTGTCCCCTACCGACCACTCTTCCTCCCCAGATGAAGCCGTCATTCCTGGGGACACTTCCCCACCGGATGACCTCCAACATTTCCAAGAACTTTTCAGACGAGTGGCGGTTAGCCAAGAGATACTGCTGGACAAAATAAAGGAAAAACAGCACCATCTTCTAAAAAATCTCCAGCCACAACACAGAGCGAGGCTAGCTATCCCCTTGGACGAGGCTATACTGGAGGTCGCCGAGGAAATCTGGCAAACACCAGCCTCTGCACCACCGACCAGCAAAAAAGCTGACAGAAAATAATTCTTACCTCCCAAGGGCATGGAATTCCTCTTCACTCATCCCCAGCCCAACTCTTTAGTAGTTGACACGGTCCATCAGAGGTTAAAAACCCCACAGTACAAACACGCCTCTTCAGACAAGGACACAAAAAGACTTGATTTATTGGGCAGAAAAGTCTACACATCTGCAACACTTATGCTCAGAATTGTCAACTACACGGCACATCTCTCTAATCATGTCTTTGATACATTTACAAGGCTCACACCACTGATGGACCACCTGCCAGAGTCTAAAAGGCCTATACTAAAATCAGTTGTGCAGAAGGGCTATACGTTGGCAAGAACGGCCCTCCAGATAGCGATGGATGTGGCAGATACAGCAGCCCATTCCACGGCCATGGCGGTAGTCGTGCGCCAAGCATCTTATCTACAGGCAGTGGGAGTCCCAAAGGACCTACAAAGTAAAATCGAGGACCTACCATTGGACAGGGACAAACTGTTTGCCGAAAAGACTGATAGCATAATGCATTCCTCCAAGGATTCACGCATGACCCTTTGGATGTTGGGTATGTATACCCCACTGTATAGGAGACGCCGGTATACTCCTTACCAACAATGTTATGACTACCCATATGAGAGACAACAGTGGCAACTGTGGTTGCTTCGACCAACAATGCCCACACCAAAGACCACAAAGGCACTGAAACCGGGGCAACCGCACGCAGAACACATCGAACAGCAAACAGCAGGTTTGATGTCTTGGTTGGGGGTACGCACACAGTCTCCTGCAACAGCAGCAGTCACCACACCCTCCTCTTTCACCAATATTTAAGGCCATTTTACCACCAATGGGCCACAATCACTGTGGACAAATGGGTGTTGGAAATAGTTCAGTCAGGTTACTCCATCCCCTTTCTTGCCATTCCTCCCACTACCCTTCTCACCCCGTCCCTTTCAGGGACCCATCTCATGAAGCCCTGCTAAGCATAGAAGTCAATCATCTGCTCTCCTTAGGGGCAATAGAACCAGTCCCGGACAAGTTTAAGGGCAAGGGGTTTTATTCCCATTATTTTCTCACTCCGAAAAAGTTGGGGGGATGGTGACCGATACTAGATCTCCGCTGTTTGAACAGATTTCTACAAAAACAAAGATTCAAAATGCTGACGCTTGCTGCTATAATTCCCTTGTTGATACGCAACGATGGGTATGCTGCCCTCAATCTCCAGGATGCGTATTTTCATGTTTCAATTCACCCAGCACACAGAAGATGCCTACAATTTACAGTTGGCAGAGATCATTATCAGTACAAAATCCTACCATTTGGCCTATCGTCCACCCCCAGGGTATTGTCAAAAATCCGGTGGTAGTGGCGGCATACCTCCGCCGACGAGGAGTAATCATATTTCCTTATCTAGATGATTGCTTACTCAAGGGTTGCACTTGTTCCAAAGTACTTAATATGGTCGACACTACCAGGCAAACTTTCCATACCCTCGGACTTCTTATCAACGACCAAAAGTCCATTTTTCATCCGACTCAAGAGCTGAATTCATCGGCACCCAGCTAGATGTGATCACTGCCAGGGCATACTTACCCCTACAAAGTTTCGAAGCCATTCAAGAACTCATACAAATCATTCAAGGCAGCCCAACTGTCCAGACAATCATTTGCCTAAAGCTCATGGGTCACATGGCTGCCACCACTTACGTGGTACGCTACGCCAGATTACATTTCTGCAGTCTCCAGTATTGGCTAGCGCGAGTATACAATCACACCAAATGCGACCTTCACAGGCCGGTAACCCCTCCACAATCCGTCCTTCAGTCACTCACCTGGTGGATGAACCACAAAAACCTTCTTACCAGTGTACATTTTCGTCAACAGCAACCCTCGCACCACATCACCACCGATGCCTCCCTCCTAGGATGGAGTGCACACATGGGCATCATGTCCACACAGGGCTGATGGTCACCATCAGAGACACAACTCCACATAAACCTTCTGGAACTCCGGGCAATTTTCAATGCCTGCAAATATTTCCACGAACGTATCCACAATACCACAGTGAGAATCCTCACAGACAATGTTGCAGCAATGTACTATGTGAACCGCCAGAGCGGAGCTCGATCCCACTTCCTTTGTGCAGAGACAATTCAGTTTTGGAACTGGTGCATTCATCACAAAATAACACCTGTGGCATCCTAAATACCTGGAACTATGAACGTCACAGCGGATTTTCTCAGCAGGCACTTCGCCCAGGATCACGAGTGGGAACTACACAATGGAGTCCTCCATGTCCTCTTCCAACGCTGGGGCACTCCCCTAACAGATCTTTTCACCACTTGTCACAACAAAAAACGCCAGAAGTACTGCTCCAGGGCAGGACTTGGTCTGGGCTCCCTAGGGGATGCATTCCTCACCAACTGGAATGGGCCTCTCCTACATGCTTTCCCACCTACAGTTCTCAGCCCCAAAGTTCTGCAGAAAGTGAGAGCAGACAGGGCCACGATCATACTGATAGCCCCAGCATGGGCACGTCAGCACTGGTTCCCCTTCCTCCAACGCATGTCACCACGCAGACGGTTTCCACTTCCAGCCCTTCCGAACCTCCTCACGCAGAACCAAGGCTCATTACGACACCCCCTGAGTCACATACTGAACCACACCGCATGGTTCCTAATTGGCTGAAACCTTCTGAATCCCTTTGCTCCACACAAGTCAAACACATTCTCATCCATAGTAGACGACAAACAACCAGAAACACTTACCTTTCAGCATGGCGCAGGTTCGTCTCTTGGTGCGCCACGAAGCAAGAGCTTCCCGAATCGATCTTTCTGCACGTTATTCTCCATTACTTGCTCCACCTAAAACACACAGGGCTGTCATTGGCATCCCTCAGGGTCCATCTAGCGACCATTTCAGCATTCAGACAACCTACTGAGGGCACCTCCCTTTTCGCCCATCCAACCACAAAAAGATTCATTAAGGGCCTTACAAATTTAAGCCCTCCCCCTCAGGGCCGGACTAAGGGGTGGGCAAGCCGGGCAGCTGCCCCGGACACCAGCTGATGGGGGGCACCTGATGGCAGCTGTAAGCTGCCATCAGGTGCCACACGCCCGGCTCCCAGTGGGCTGCAGTGGCCGCCCGGGGCGGGGCCACGTTAACCCCCGCAGTGCCCTTCCCCCCGCGGCCACAGGGCCCTGCATGGCCAGGTGTGGCCCGCCTGGGCGGCCCTGGGCTGCGCACCAGCGGCGGTGGCCAGGCAGCGCATGCGCCGTGCACCCAGAGGCGGGGCCGCGCACCCCTGGGGCAGGCTCGCACATGCACCATGCGCCCGGAGGCGGGCCCACATGCCCTGGGGGCAGGCTCTCACATGCGCCATGTGCCTGGAGGTGGGCCCATGCACCCCGGGGGCAGGCTCGTGCATGCGCCGTGCACCTGGAGGCAGGCCCGTGCGCCCCAGGGGGGCAGGCTCGTGCATGCGCCGTGCACCCGGAGGTGGGCCCACGTGCCCTGGGGGCGGGCCCGCGCATGCACCATGCGCCCAGGGGCAGGCCCACACACCCTGGGGGTGGGCCCACGCATGCGCCATGCGCCCAAGGCAGCGCTGCCCACCTGGGGTGCCAAAATGACTCGGCCCGGCCCTGCTCCCCCTAAACCCACTCCTCCTGTGTGAGCTTAGATATCGTACTCAAAGCTTTAACGACTCCGCCATTTGAACCACTCACTACCATACCACTTCAGACATTGACCATGAAGGTAGTCTTTCTTCTTGCCATTACGTCAGTGCATAGAGTTGGCGAGTTATCGGCTGTGATAGCAACACCCCCGTATACCATCTTCAATAAGGACAGTCTAGTCCTAAGACTTCACCCAATCTTTATCCTGAAGGCATCATCAAGCTTTCATGTGAATGAACCAATTGTCCTCCGTCTTTTCACCCAAACCCTCACGCCTCCTCACGTGAAGCGGCTCTCCATACACTCGACGTTCGAAGAGCTCTTGCCTTTTACATAGACCACACAAGATCTTTCAGAAGAACCAACCAGCTGATTGTGTCTCTGGCCGAGAGATCGAAAGGACATCCAATATCATCCCAGCGAATCTCCAAACTCATAACCACCTCTATAACTGAGGCCTACGCTTCCAAGAGTATTCCGCTTCCGATACAACCTTGAGCCCATTCTACAAGAGCAATGGCAACTTCAATGGCCTTCCTCAAGGGTATTCCACTGGAGGACATATGCAGAGCCGCTATCTGGTCCTCACATGATCCCTTTATAAAACATTACGCTATACATCAGAGGTGGCATTCAGATACTGTGGTAGCATCAGCAGTGCTCTCTTCAGCAGATAAATAGGGACTCCATTCTTTTCCCTCCTTCCTGTTCAGTGGAGTACTGCTGTTCAGTCACCTACAATGGAGCACCCACGGGGACATCACTCAAAGAAGAAAGCGAAGTTACTCACCTTGGTGCAGTAACTGTCGTTCTTCAAGATGTGTGTCCCCATGGGTGCTCTACTACCCGCTCTCCTCCCCACTTCAGAGTCCTTTTTCCTTTATGTCTTTCAGATTCTGAGGCAGCCTTGAGGAACTGGTGGGGGCCGGACTGCGCACTCAATCAAAATGGCACGAACGCCACGAGATGCCACCGCGCATGTGCGGTCCAGCCGGGTACGGCTACTGCAAAAGTCTCCATTCTGTGGTGCCGGGGCAAGCCCAGCACCTACAGTGGAGCACCCATGGGGACACACATCTCGAAGAACGACAGTTACTGCACCGAGGTGAGTAACTTTGCTTTTCAAACAAAAATCATTTCAAAGCAAAATGTTATCATTAGGGAGTGTATTGACCTTATCAATATGCTTCATTTCAACTTTTTTTCAAAACTAAATCCTGTTGAAATCACCACTTTGCCTCAGACTGTTTTGATTTTGACAAATCAACATTTTCCAGCAGAAAAATATTTATCAGAAAATTTTCCTCCTGCTTTAGTTATAAAGTGTGTCTCATTCTGCTCTTGCTTTTATAAAACATTTGTTTTCTTCTAAATACCTGTAGTGTTGTTATATCAGACATAAGAACAAGGCTTGAACTCTCACTTTGTCTCTGCTGCTTTTAAGTCTATAGAATGGTGAACAAGGAAGGAGGGAAACATTTTAATGTGACCATATTGGAGTCCATCATTTTAACTTCATAGAAGAATTAGGGCAACAATCCTGAGCATTAAATATACATTAAGCAGGGTTAATTGGATGGCTTGTGAATTATATTTCACCTCTAAAAGACATCAGCTCCATTTTGATAGATGGCTTTTGAGTCTGCTCTTGGGATTTTTAACATATAAGGTTCCAGATGGGTATGTTTACCAGACTTGTATCCAAAGCATATCTTGAAACACCTGTTGCAGATTCTGTATGCCAGCTCTAAGGAATAGCTGACCTCTTTAGGAATGTGGCAGTGGGCCTGGCTTTTTAGTTGTGACTTGGAGACACAGAATCCAGGGTTTACAGCACAAGACTGGAAGTCAAAAGATCTGGGTTCTTTTCTGCTTTATGCTACTTGACTTTGGACCTCAGTTTCTCAAATCAGAAAAATGGGGGCAATACCACCTCCTTTTGTAAAGTACTATTTTAATGGATTCTGCCTCTAGTAAATACTGGTCTCACAACCATCTAAATTCCCCATTGTTCTGGGTTTGGTCAAACTTTTTGGGTGCTGGAAATCCCCAGCTCTGCATAGCTGTTGTCAGTCACAAATCACTATGATGGAGTTCCCAATATACATGTTGAAGTTTTATTGCTTATGTGATTGGGTCATGAACAGCTAGGAATGAACATGGCCTTATTTTTCCCTTTACATAACCTCCTCTTCCTATGTACAAACCTGACATCAGTATAACTATCCACTCCAAGGAAAGAACTTTAGACAATTCAAGTGCATGAGGCTGCGATAGAGGCACAAAATAACAGGCTCTGAAGCAGGTATAAATAATACCTAAGTACTTGGCTGAGCACATAATTGAATGAAGCGATTTTAGTTTCAGAACCAAACAGGAGATCTTTATAAACCAACCTCTTTCCCCTTGTAAGATAGAACAATCCTCTATTAAGGGGTTCCAGAACACGAGGGAGATGTGTCTTCTCATCAATATGTGGAAATATTACTGTCCCTGTGCTTGGCTTTCACTTTATAATGTCATTGAATTATACAGTCATCCACCACTCATGACAACATTGCTTTATGACCTCACCTGCCAACAGTATCAATTAAACAATGCCAAGAGTTTTCATATCAGTAACCTCCAAAGGACTCATGCACCAGAGCCAACCATGATGCGATGCAAAGGAATACACTGCTAGCTTATGTACAGATGAGTGGTAGTTTTCACCTTCAGAGGCACTTGTTGCTTCTGGCACCATGGATGATTCTGCAGTTCTTAAGAGGAAAGGCTACATCATGGGGAGCAATTTAGGAGAGAGCTCTTTTGCGAAAGTCAAATGTGCCTACTCTGAGCGCCTGAAATTCCACGTAGCAGTGAAGATTACAGATAGGAAAAAAGTTCCTCCTGAGTTCTTGGAAAAATTTCTTCCCAGGGAATTAGAGATATTGGCAACAGTGAGCCACTGTTCTATCATCAAGATCTATGAGATCTTTGAGACATCTGGCAAAGTCTACATAGTCATGGAGCTTGGTGTACGAGGAGACTTACTAGAGTTCATCAAGAGAAACAGAGGTCTACCAGAAGAAGTGGCACGCAAGATGTTTCGCCAGCTATGTTGTGCGGTCAAATACTGCCACGATTTGGATGTTGTTCACAGAGATCTGAAATGTGACAACATCCTCCTGGATAAAGACATGAACATCAAACTGTCTGACTTTGGCTTTTCCAAACGCTGCTTCCGGGATGAGAATGGGAAAATGATCCTCAGTCAAACCTTCTGTGGTTCTGCTGCATATGCCGCTCCTGAAGTCATAGAAGGCATTCCTTATCAGCCCAAAGTTTATGACATATGGAGTCTGGGTGTCATTCTGTATGTAATGGTTAGTGGATATATGCCATACGATGACTCCAATGTTAAACGAATGCTCCGCTTTCAGAAGGAACATCGAGTGATCTTTCCTGAGTCTTTCACACATGAATGCAAAGATCTTATTTTCCGTATGCTGCAGCCTGATGTGTCTCACCGGCTACGAATCGAAGATGTTTTGAACCATTCTTGGGTGCAGGGGAAGTGCCAGAAGCCAAACACCATGCTTCCCTAATCAACTAATAAACCACTAGACACAAACAAAAGGTAAGGCATATCTGTTTCTAGAGGCTCTCATACAACAGAGCATTGTAACTGCTGCTGCAATCCATGATTTCCTTTCCTCAGTGTTCCCTGTCATTCTTTTTATGAGATTTACATCCACTTTCATATTTAGCTGCAGCCAACCACTGTGTGGAAACTTACTTCCTATGCTGCAGAGGTTAACATGAATGACAACTTCTAAGGCATTATAGATTTTTAGGAGTAGTTGGGCCTACCTGTTCTCTCTCCGTTGAGCCACTCAGCAATTTTAGTCTCTTCTCATCCATTGTTACTGACTTATTTGGTGTGTCATGAAGATGCATTGGTGCCCTATGGGCAGAGGCTCTGTGCTGCCCCAAAGAGCTTACAAGTTAAGGTTGACACACTATGGCTACATCTACACTGGCGTGTTCTCACGCAAAAACTCCTTTGCAGAAGAGTTCTTGTGCAAAAACTCTTCCAGAAGAGAGCATCTACACTGGCATGTGCTTTTGCGCAAGAGATGTGCTTTTGCGCAAGAGCATCCATGCCAGTGTAGACGCACTCTTGCACAAGAAAGCTCTGATGGCCATTTTAACCATAAGGCTTTCTTGTGCAAGAAATTCATGTTGCCTGTCTACACTGGCCTCTTGCACAAGAACAGTTGCACAAAAGGGCTTATTCCTGAGCGGGAGCATCAGAGTTCTGGCGCAAGAAGCCCTGATTTCATACATTAGAACGTCAGTTTACTTGCACAAGAACACGCGGCCAGTGTAGACAGGCAGCAAGTTTTTGCTCAAGAGCGGCCACTTTTGCGCAAGATCGCACCAATGTAGACACAGCCTATGATGCAAGATGGAGGCATCCCAGCAGAGTAACCCCTAGCACTATGGTGCGACAGCACTTGTCAGCTGGAGACAATGCTTTGGTTATTGATTCCAGAGGCAGTCACGGTGGAAAGACCAGGAAGCTTCTCAGAATAGAAGTTTGCCTTTCTCAGCTTCCAAAAATGGTTTCTTCCTGCTTTTTCTAATCATCCTGACAATCAGAGAGGGCTCAGTATCTGAACCAGGAGTGGAAAATTTGCTCCTTTGTTGTTGGTATTAATGAGTGAAAACAGCAATTAGTCAGGCTGACCAGAAGTCATGGGAGCTGCTGGCTTCTAAGGCCCTGTTCTCACTACAACTTTGAACTAAGTTTGTGACCACTTAGTTAGTACTCTGAGCTACTACACCTGTATTTCCCCTCTAGGATTCTTCTTCTGAGTCATCCCCTCTCTGTGGCAGAGACCCCTGACACTCCCTATATTGCATGCAGGTTTGTGTTCCCTGACTACGCTGCAATACTCCCAGCAAGCCAGACTGCCTAACATGCCCATGTCTGCTCTTCGCTTTTCTCTTCAGAGCCTATACACTGTGTAATTGCCCATCGTTATAAGTTACCACCCAACTCTTTCTTATTCTTAAAATGAAAAACATTACCAAGAACTCATACTAAAACAGTACTAAAACCTGCACTCATGCTAATAAGCTTACCAGAAGTTACATTCAGCTCCAGCAGGACCTCAGGTAGGAGTCAATCCTTCAAACACATGACAGGATTTTTCTGTGGTACATAGCGGCTTTCACTCAGAATTAGCTCTTCCCTCTATGCCCCAATGAATTGCTCATTTTTTCTTTTAGCCTGGGCCTTTGATCTTGAGACTCTGGGAACAGGTAATCAGTAGACAACGGTCCTCTCTTCAGAGCAAAGCTTCAAAAGGAGAGGTTTATTCATTACTCATGGTAGGAATTTCCATTCACCTCCTCCTAGATTTTTAGCCTGAGGACCACATCAGGTGTGAAAATTGTATGGGAGCCAGATACAGAAGGCAGGGAGAGGCCGTGCCTTCCCAAACAGCCAGACATGATCTGGCCCCTGCCCCTACCCAACCCCCTGAACACTACCCAGAACTCCCACCCATTATCCAACCTTTGCTGTTCCCCACCCCACTGACCACCACTACCCTGCTCCCCACCCCCTGCCACACTGCCCAGAGCACCGGGGCTGGCAGTGCTGCAGCTGTGCCATCTGGGCACAGCATTAGCCACACTGCCTGGAGCATGGGGCTGGTGGCATGGTGATTGCACGGCCCAAGTGCTGGAGGAGCTGAGGCTGCAGAAGGGAAGCAGGAGGGGAAGGGCCCAGGTCTAGTTGCCCATGTTCACCACACCACCCAGAAATTGAGTTTGCCCCTCTTGGCAAGACTGTCCAAGCTCCTCAATGGGAGCTCAGGGGCCAAACTGAAGGGTATGATGGGCCAGATATGTCCCCTGGTATTAGTTTGCCCCCCTCTTCCCTAGATATTTGCTAGGAAAACCATTTGACAAAGTTTGTCCAAAAATCCATTCCAGTCTGGCACATTGTTCAATTTGATCATCTGGGCCCACAAGAATACATACACCATTCATTTACTGAAATGGCCCCATAGGTATGTAAAACTGAATTCAATAAGGTGTTTTAAGGGCTTAGCAGAAACTTGCAGTATGTGTAACAGCTGGCTCTACACATGGTTTGTGTCACACTTAGGGATGTGAATGGTTAACCTTTACTGAGTGATGCTTATTGGTTATGCTTAACCAGCGGGGGTAGGAGCTGCCCCAGCCACTGTGGGCAGAAGGCTGCTCCAGCTGGACGGAACCTGCCGTGGGCAGAGGGCAATCCAGCCCCCATCTGCGGTGGGCCCAGCACTGCATGCCACAAGCAGGAGCATTCCATCCCAGCCAGCACAGCCCCCATCCATGGTGAGGCTGCACACTGTGGGAATGGCTGGTCCAGCCCGGCCACAGTGGCTGGGTTAGGGTTAGAGAAGGGAAGGGGCATTCCAGCCCCATCAGAGCTAGGTATGTGAATGTTTACTGGTTAACTGATTAGCTTCACCCTTAAGGAGTGATGCTTACCAGTTAAGGTTAACCAGTAGGGGCTGGAGCAGCTCCCCACCTCCTGGGCAGAGAGCTGCTCCATCCCCACGTGGGGACCCATTGTGGACAGGGGCTGCTCTGGTCATCTGAAGCAGCTTTTGCCTGCAGCAAAGGGGGTGGTTCCAGACAGTGGTGGGCGGAGGAGCCATTCTAGTCCATCAGGGCTGGAGCAGCTCTCCCAGCCACCCCCCTTTAATCAGTTAACCAGTTAAACCAGGGCTACTCAACTTTGGAAGCCCTGGGAGCCACAATGATACTCACAGCACATGCCATGGGTTGCAACTTGGTTGCATATATATGCAAAATATGCAAATAGCTTCTTTCACACTGATGGGCATGAATACAAAGTTTAAGGCAAGACTACACAACACGCAGGCCCCATTTAAGTCAGTTCTGCTGATATTAATAAAATGCAATATTTACCCAATTTCCACTCATATTTCAACACTCTTAATGAGCAATGACAGTCCAGATATTTAACTACTAAAACGCATCTCAACAAGAGACCATTACACTGACTACTTTTTTGTTTTGGTTCCCACCCGCAGGCTGCATGTTGAGCCCCACCTAAATCCAAACTGCACCGCAGGCTGCAAACAAATGGACTGCGGGCCTCACGTTGAATAGCCCTGAGTTAAACAATATGTTTAATGGTTAACCAATTAAACAGGATTTTACATCCCTAGTGGGAGGTGCCCTCCATCCACCCACCCTCCTTTAAGAGGTTAACTGGTTAAACGTAACATAACGTCTAACCATTTAACTGGCTAAAGAGGATTTTACAGTCCTAGTCACACCCAGTATGGTGAAAGCAGTTAGGGTATGTCTACACTGCCACCCTAGTTCGAACTAGGGTGGCTAATGTAGGCATTCAAACTTGCAAATGAAGCCCGGGATTTAAATATCCCAGGCTTCATTTGCATGTTCCCGGGTGCCGCCATTTTTAAATGCCCCGTAGTTCGAACTCCCTGCCCGTGGCTACACGCGGCACGGACTAGGTAGTTTGAATTAAAGCTCCTAATTTGAACTACCGTTAAACCTCCTTGCAGGAGGAATAACGGTAGTTCGAATTAGGAGCTTTAATTCGAACTACCTAGTCCGTGCCACGTGTAGCCGCGGGCAGGGAGTTCGAACTACGGGGCATTTAAAAATGGCAGCGACCACGAACGTGCAAATGAAGCCCGGGATATTTAAATCCCAGGCTTCATTTGCAAGTTCGAATGCCTACATTAGCCACCCTAGTTCAAACTAGGGTGGCAATGTAGACATACTCTTAGGAGCCAAGAGAGTTTTCCTCTGATAATCCCTAGGCTGACATTAGGGCCTTATTGGAACCAGTTCAGTACAGGATGTTTAGTTTCATTGCCATGTGGACAGAATACCCTAACCAGTTTTGTGTAATAAATTTGGTCAGTCTTCCTCTCTTCCCAGCTGGTACATTCCAGACTGCACTGCTGCATGTGCTGCTGATTGCATTGGGTTTGTGTCCTGCAGGTGCTCTATCTCCTGCTGAGGCATTATGTGATAGCTCTCCCAGTTTTCCCTGGATGCACTATTATAAATACTACTAGACAGCATGGAAGGTGAGGAAAGATATATTAACTCAGCTGTGATGGCAGGAAAGCCACCATTTGACACAATCTGCACTACACACATGAAGGGGATTATACCATTCACCAGTTACAAAATTATGGGGAAGAGATGTTGTACAGACAGGAGTGATATAGCTTTCCATCTGTCTCATTCCCTTCCTAGCAAGGCCTGGTTTGCTCAGGCAAATAGATTGCAATCAGTGTCCCTCTATTTTTTTCCAGCAGAATGAATTTTCTTATGTGCACCAATGTGGACATGTTGTGAAACACATCTCCTTCATATTAGTGCACATCACAAAATTCATGTGGTGGAAGTGGGGTTCTGAGTCTGGAAGGCGGCTCAGGGCTGGAGCAGGGGGCTGGAATGCAAAGGGTAGGGCAGGGTTGGGGGTGAGGACTGTAGAGGAAGGAGCAGGGCTCCAGGTCTGGGTACGGGTTCTCACCCAGGGTTTGGGATATGGGAGGGGTACAGGCTCTGGGCTAAGGGCATGAGTTTTGGGGTGGGGCTGGGGATGAAGGCTTTGTGGTAAAAGAGGATGCTCAGGGCTGGGGAAGCTCTAGGTGGGCACGGAAATCGGGCTTGGGCTTACCAAGGTGGCTCCCTGCTGGGAACAGCAAGGAGGGGCCTCTTTCTCCTGACCACAGCAGCTCCATGTTGGAGACGGTGGGGAGGGGAGCCCCCACCATCCCTGGCAGCTTCAGGGTTTGGGGAGAGTCATTTCTCCCTTGATGCACCCCTGATCCCCTATGTGGGGCTTACTGGCAAGCTACGGGGCCATACAGCTTGGGGAAAACTTAGGATGCAACCTTTAAACACCATGGCATAGTGGGAAGCAGAAAGGCCCCTTGGCTATTGGAAATCTGATTCATTATGTGACTTTAGGAGAGTTTCAGGACTACTTGCCCTACTTTGTAACCCACTGAGAGGCCCAGGCATGAAAAAGACTAAAATAAAGGGAATAAAGAATAAAAAGAGTGACTTCTCTTTTATTGAACAAAGGCTTTGTTATAATCATATCAAAGAAAACCAGCAACTTGCTACCAACCTATATAGCTCACATTGGTTTACTGTAAAGAGAACGGGCTAAATCCTGAACAATGGGACTCTGGGTGTAAGTGCTGGCAGCAAGATTTTGCCCTAAGTGACTATTAATCAATTATGTTAATGATGTGCTTTGGGGGCTCAGTACATTAAGGGTGTGTCTCCACTGCACACAGTAGTCAGGGCTCTGATTCAGGTTTGAACACAAGTTCTGCTTCCAGCAACACACAAACTGGTCTGAATCAGGTCAGCAAGCCCTCAAGGATCCAGGTCCTAAGAAGGTGGTGGGTCAGCATCCAAGGCCCTCTGTGACTCCAGTCTAAACCCTGTAATTTTGCAGTGTGAACACAATGCTTCAAGCCCCACACCCTAGTAAGAAAATCTGTGTAGTGCAGTATGGTGCTGAGGTCCAGTCCAGCAACTGTAAGCCCAGATTTATAGTGAAGTGTGGACACACAGACCCACATTTACAATGCAGTGTACATATACCCTACCAGGGCTACTTAGAATTCTGCCAGAACTGGAGCCACAATATCAGAAAGGTCTCATGCAAGAGGGACACATCCATAGAAAACAAAGCAGAAAAGAAAACCAAAAGGGCAGCAAAGAAGGGAAAGGGGCAGCTGCTATGGGGAGGAGGAAGGAATATGTCAATTTCTTTGTAACTTGCTCACTTGTAATAAACAGCATGAAAGAATAAAAAATATCATTCAGTTGACAATATGCATTTTTTATTCCTGATATTTTGGCAAAGAACCATGGTAACCCCTGTGCATGTGGGCAGAAGAAGTAGGGCAGTTGTTTGCAGAGGGATAGGATACCGGCCTGAAGAAGCATAGATTCACTTTCAATTTTTAAAAAATGTTCTCTCCTAACCTAGGGAAGCAACACCACTGAACCACCAAATATTATTAAACCGCACTTTGCTGGGAATGTGTGCCTGGAAGCTATCTTACGTATATTGGTAGTGTATCAGTGTTCAGCTTATGTCAACAGCAGAGGAGGAAGGGGGGATCTAGTTCTGCTAAAGCCTTCCCAAGGGATTACAAGTATTTGTTAATGCTCCACACTCAGTGCAATCTGGTCCATTATGAAGACAAACCTGATGCTGCTGAAGTATTCTTACAAGGCCCAGTCATATGTCACTGCTGGCAGGAGTGATTTAGCAAAGTCTGCAAGAGGCAGGGAAATCATGCCAACCTCCCTTTAACCTAGTGATGTAATTTTTTTTTTAAACAACACCCCCCCCCTGCAATATGCTGCTGCTAAAATATTGATCTCTATTAACTAGGGGGCTGTGCCCGCTGCTCACTATACTCACCAACCCCCTTTTGTCCACCACGGCCAGATCGTGGCCTCTCCTCCTACCCGTGCTGCAGCAGGAGGGAACTGTTCCCAGCCCTTTCTGTGGCCAGATGGGGGCTGGACCACAGGCCTGCCCCAGGGTCAGGGCTGGGTACAGGATGCTGAGGCCAGATGAGGGCTGGGCCCCAACTGGGGCTCTGTTGGCCAGACTTCATTTTAAATAAAGTAAAATATTACCACCGCAAAAAGGCTTCAACATTGTCTTTATTTATGGCAGGGGTGGGGAAACTTTTTTGGGTTGGGGGTCACAGACCCACAAAAAAATCAGTTGCGGACTACACAAGTGAGAAGTAAAAAAAGCCCCTCCAAAAACGTCACTGATGTGGCCCCCAACTGAAACACCTCACTCCCCTAGTACTCCAGCCCAGTTAAAAACCTCAGGCCAGATTAAGTCTTCTGGGCTTCCAAGGTTTATGGATTTTGTGGGCCCCCTAGGCTCTGGAATGGAGCCAAAAAATGAGGGGTTCAGTGTGTGGGACAGGGCTGTCAATGAGTGGGATAGGGATGTGGGGTCAGGATCTGGGTAGGAGGTAGGGTGCAGGAGGGGCCGAGGATGCTAGGTCTGGGTAGGAGGTAGGGTGAAGAAGCAGGCTGGGGGTAGGGTGTCTTGGCAGGGGGAGAGGACAAGAGTGAGCTGAGGGCAGAGGCTTTCCCCACTGCTGCAATGGAGAAGCTGCCTCCGGCCCCACACAACCCAGTGGGGAACCTCCATCTGCCATGGGCCAGGCGCTCAGACTGCCACCTGCCCGGTGCTCCAGCCTCATGTCCCACCCCCTCTCAAGATTAGAGCACCAGTAGTGGCTTCCTATGGCGGGGGGGGGAGGGGGGAGAGAAGAAAGCCCTGAGGGTCCACGCAGGATCCAGCTTGTGGGGAAGCACCTGTTCCGCTGTGCAAAGGGGAGGAGATTGCTCATTGAAAGCAAACATAACTGGAGGACTGGGCTGGAGTTTAAAAACGGGGGGTTTTTCCATTTCAGAAAAGTTGCAGGCTCTTGCATTGGCTTACACTTGTGAGTGACCATGCAGGCAGGAGAAGGGCAGCAGTTGTAGTATGGCAGTAGCTACTTTCTTGTGCTCACTAGCTGCACATGCAATCCCCCCGCTTTCCCCCACCAGCGACCTGCAGCCGACAGCACACGGGCGGACACAGGCACCTCTGCAGGCTCTGAGCTTCTCCAGGCTGCAGCGTGTCTCTGCCCAGGACCCTGTGGTGCAGCTCCAGCTCGCTGAGAGGCAAGTGGAGGCCTCACCTCCCTCTGCGCCTCTCATGTGGCTCCCAGATGCGGTTCAAGATGCCCAGGACTGAGCAGGCAGAGGGAAACTGCAGAGCGGCTGCCACATGCGGAGTCAGTCCGCCCTGCTTTCCAGCTGCCTGCCCCAGCCCAGCCCCTGACCACTCTGAAGCAGCCCAAGGTGCCGCAGGATGGACAGTGCTTCCCCCTGCCCTGGTTCCCTGCGGCCCCGCTTCTCTGCTATGCCCGGACATGGTACCTGAGGACGTGCGGCAATGCCAGGGACCAGCCCACTCCACAGAACAAAGAAGGCAGGTGGCATCCTGAGCACACTGGCCCAAGGCAGGCAGAGGTGGTGGTTCCCCACTGGGTTTTGGAGTGTCAGGACCCCAAACCACAGTGAGGAGCTGCTGCAACCCCCTGCATCTCCTGCAGGGGGAGCCAGGAGCCAGTGGGGAGCCCAAGCCAGGAGGGGCAGGGGAGAAATCCGAGCCATGACTGCCGCTTCCCCTTCTGGGGGCTCTGCCGAGGCTGGGAGCAGGGCAACGCAGAGTGACATGAAGATGTCGTTCTGTCGCCCCACAGGAAAAGTTTTTTAGAGAGAGAGAGAACAATGGTCTCTAAAGCCCTGGTTTATTCAGCTTTGACACTTTACAGTAGCGTACAAGAATTTGTGCTGCCTAATAAATACACAACATGCACTTTGTATTCCTGTGCATTCAGTGGACTCTGCATTACCTCTGATGCACTTAACGTAAGATCAAGTCATTCATTGATAACTCTTTTTATTGTCTGATGTAAAGCTTAGGAGATATTTTCAAAGATTTGTTCTGAGCTGCTTTAGTTGAATGTGTCAGATTCTGCATCTACAGCTGAGCCATATGTCATCAATCAGGCATTGTGATGGGTTTCTGACTGGTCTTCTAATCCAGGGGTGGCCAATCCATTTAACAAAAAGAGCCAAAACAGAAGTGGAAAAAATGCGAAGAGCCGCACCAGAATTGTCAAGCCAAAAAAAAAAAATTTTTTTTTAATTTTTTTTTTAAAGGAGGCTGCTCCTTTAAGATGGCTGCCATCTTGAGCGCCATTTTTAAAACCCCACAGCTCTGACCTGGCAAGCACAGGGAAGCCAGGGACCAGGGGGTAGCCAGCGGGGGGCAGGGGATTATGGGGGGGGCGCAGGAGCGGCTCTACGAGCCGCACTTTTGGGGGGCAATAGCTGCATGTGGCTTGCGAGCCGCGGGTTGGCCACAGTTTTTCTAATCCATCCATGATGATAAACTTTTGGCTGCATGTGTGTGTGTGCTTCCCTGTCTAATGTGTTAACCATGCACATTTAGTCAATACGGCAGACTCTGAGAGAGGGCACAAATCAGATAAGGATCAAAAGCACCTGGCCAGGTTCATTGCTAAGCAAAGTGCAATAATAGTTGTCAGCGAACAGACTCACCACTGCCCCATTATACATATGTACTATAATGGACAGGAGGAGAACTAACCAGCATCCAGTGACTGAGGGGTTAAACTCGAATAGCTAGCAAAGGTGTTGGCCAGAGGGCTGGGAGAACCAATCGATATATAGGGCACATCTAGACTTGCTTTCATTTTCGAAAGAAGATATGCAAATTCGGCGCAAATTTGCATATCTTCTTCCTATCACTTTTCCGAAAGAGTTTTTTTTTGAAAAAGAAAGATGTCTAGACGTGGTTCTTTCGAGAAAAAAACCCTTTTTCAAAAGAACCACTCTTCCTAAAAAAATGAGGTTTACACAGTTCTTTCGAAAAAGGGTTTTTTTCTCGAAAGAACCACGTCTAGACTACTTTCTTTTTCAAAAGAACCTCTTTCGAAAAAGCGATCAGAAGAATATATGCAAATTCAGCATGAATTTGCATATCTTCTTTCAAAAGTGAAAGCAAGTCTAAATGTGCCCATAGTGTTGAAATTTGAATTGGATATAGATTCCTTGCCTGCTTTCTTTGTGTGGGGAAAAAAGTTAAACCAAGAGTTGAGAGACACAGAATTATTTAAACCTAGGCAGGAGTGCCATGACTCCAAGGAATTCGGGGCATGGAAATGGACTGAATAAAGAGAAGACTGGAAGTAAGTAAAAGGGCTAAGTGAATCTAGTTGTGTTCAGGATATTTTTTATTTATTTTGTGATTTGGTTTGAACTGCTCTGTGTGAATCTATGCCTCCTCTCCCCATTTACCATCTAGCACTGTGCCCAGAGACTTTTCTCTGTGTTTTAATTTGTTTTCCTTAGTTGTTCTGTAACATCTAGCAACCAAGTATGCTTTATCAAGTTTATCTTTTGTTTTGTAATAAAAATCACTTCTTTTAAGGTGATGATTTGATTCTTATGTCCTGGAAGGTCTGTCTGTCTGTGTGTATCTGCATGCCTCAGACTGAGAGGTCAGCTACTAGAGATTGCAGCTTGTTTTCCTCTTTTCCTTTTTCAAGCTTTTTCAGGGTAAAAGAGCTTGGGGTGCCCCTGAGGGTGGGTTCAAGTGTTCACCCCTGTTTTTTTAGGGATAAAATCATTTGTTGGTTGCAGCAATCCCCCAAAATCTGTGTATTGTGATTCGGGGGGAGGGAGGAGGGAAGGTTTTTTTGCAATCAGTGCCTGTAGAGGCAAGGTTTTTAAGCTCTCTTGCGGGCCCTCACCCTCTGCACTCAAAGTGCCAGAGTAGGGAACAGCCCTGACAGTGACAATGGACTAACACCCAATCAATTCTCTGGATTTAGCATTGCCCCCACGGTGAACCAGTGACCACCCTTTGGGGTGCACTTTTATACACAGGTACAAACAAGTTACACATCACTTCTGACATATCAGGTTGCCACCCTCTGTTGCCTAGTTACCACCCTTTACCTCACAGAAGGGAGGTTTCCATTACTATCCACCATGCAGTCAATTTAGAACCTCTCCTGAACCTGGGTCAGTATGTATGTTATCTGTGGGATGTGTGTTGGTACCAAGATATTTCTTAACAAAGTGTTCTGTTATGACTCCTCTGGAATGTGCTGATGGCCTGTGCCTAGTATCTTTTAGATCTGAGTGTTTCTGAAATATCAGCCCTGTTCTTGCCAGCTTCTATGAGCAGGGCCTGCCTCTTGCTCACAGCTTAACTCGGCTTTATATTAGCAAAGTCTTAACCATTGCTGTCTAGGCCTCAAGCCTCAGACCTGGTCTGTGGTATAGGGGCTTATGTTTCAGACCTGTATCTTTCTACACCACATATCGCAGATGATGACATTCATAAAACTGGGTGTACTGTCACTAGTGTAAAGATTTTATTATCTTGGAGTTCCAGAAAATAATCTTTCAAATTTTTATACTAGAATTTAAATACATATTTTAGCATAGTCAGAATTAAGATAACACACATGCATAAAGCTTATGAGACAAGAAAATGTTGTGCATACACTGTATATACAGTCTGTAGCAAGCAAACAATGCAACAGAAAAACTGTCAGTCATTGCAAGCATTTAATTTAAATATTGGGCACTCTAAATTTTATACATTCTTAGCCTCCCTTTTTGACTGCTACTGTTTTGTAATTCTGCCCATTGCACATTATTTTCATTGCTTATAGTTTTAGGCAGGTTCTGCTGTGTAATATATGAAAGAGAATAATCAAAGTCTTCCTAGAACTATGATGTAAATTACTGTAAAATATTCATGTGTGCCTGACTCATGGTATTAAAGAAAATATGATGCATCTCTGTGGTAAAGTAGTACATGTGGATGTGCCTGGGCACAGTACTTTATGTAAATAAATAATTTTTTCAACTAGCATCTTTTTCTGTATGAGTCTGAGACAGAAAAGGTGCTGAGCATTTGAGAATCTCACTGATTGCAAATGGAATTTGCAGGTACTCTGCAGTTCTGGGAATCAGCCCAGTATGCCTGTGTCTGCATAAACTTCCCCACACTTTCAGACAGTAGACAAAAAGGTGTACTATTCATCCACATTTTTTATTCTTGCCTGGTACTCTTGAGTCACATGAAAATAGAGTCCTCTTGAGTTTTAACTCAAGCTTGGAAACACTTTTCCGCATCCCTCTGAACAGAGCAAACAACTATTTGGACTGATGGCTGCCAATCTTTTCTTTTTTAAAGCCTAAGTCTTTAAAGTTCCAAACATATGCCTGCTCTGAAGGAAAAATATGTAGGCAATTGAGTGTGATTGCAGGACTAAAGAACAATTGCAGATAAGCACCTTGTTCTTCTCTAAATATTGTTGCGGAAAGATGGCAGGAATCTGTAGGAGCTAAATTCATTGTAATGGGACTTTCTGCAGAATCTAAAATCTTCCACTTTTAGAGATACTGTATGTTATCTACCTTTACTACACTTAAGGTTGCCAGATACCTTCACAAAAAATCCCGAACAGGCAGGAAAAAATTGGTTGAGAAAAAAAAAAGAGGTCGCTGCACCTTTAAATTACCGCTCTCCTCACTTCCCCCACCCTCCCAGACGCCGCTGGTCTTCCGTCCAAGGAAAACAGAAAATACTGGACATTTTACATGTCCAGTATTCTCTGGGTTTTTTTTACCGGACGGAAGGCCAAAATACAGAACTGTCCGGGCGAAAACCGGACACCTGGTAACCCTAACTACACTAGGCATGCAAGACAGCATTCTACTTAAGTCTTCTACCTCAGCCAAAGCAATTAACAGTGCCTTTACGAAAATAGACTGTCAGCCAGTTAAAGTAAATTCACAGCAGACCCGCCGATGCAGGGGGCAAAGGTGCAATTGTCCAGGGGCCTAATGATTCAAAGGAGTCTGTGTCTCCCTTCCGTCACCACTGCTACTGCGGCAGCTGGAGCTCCCCAGGTCTTTTAAATCGCTGCCTGAGCACTGCGCTTTGTCACATGCTCCATGTAGCTCTGAGGCCTGGGGAAGGGGGCACTGTGCTCCAAGTGGCACCGAGAGTTGACTGCCCCAGCGCTGCTCCTTCTGCCTGAGGTTTCTACCCCTTCAGGGAACACAGTGTCACCTCCTCACCTTGCCCAGGCATCTGTGGTGGCCGTCGGCACTGTAGCAGATCAGAACAGCAATGCTGTAAATTCAGGGTTTACTGGTGTGGCATTCTGACAGGTCTTCTGCTCCGTCAGTGATGATAAACATTTGGCTGCGTGTGTTTTCGTGTGCTCCCTCAGTATGTCATACCATCTCTGCGCAGGTAGCTAGCATAATAGACTTCTAGAGAGCCCTCAAAGACCACGCACTCAGATAAGATATGAAGGCACCCCAGTCAGGTTTATTGTCCAGCGAAGTACATTAATAGTCCTCAATAGCTAGATGGCCTTTGAGCTCCTGTGCATTTGTACTCATGACAATGGACATGGCTCAATAAATAGTATGAATTTCAAAATTGCCCCCCAAGATTGGACAAAGAGTTAAGCAAGGTACCTCAACATTTACAGACGGAGATAAACAATCTATGATACACTCCTTATGTATCATCTTATGCATTAATGACATGTTTGGTACCTCCCCTTGTACATTTCTATTCACCACCTGTTGTTATGCTTTCACTCCTGTTGTTTCAAACTGTTTTATCATGTACCAAATTGGGGTGTCCTTGTATTGTCCTGGTGGAGTGTATTTATATATTTGATGTGCTTTTAGCAGTGCTCACAGTTCTAGTGCTGACACTGACTTCTATGAGGGCAGTTACAGTTACCATTATTGGTTATAGGCTGAGTGTTTTGCAATACTGGGATAAGCATTGTTATAGTATGTCTCACAAAACTATGTTTATGAGAAGTAAAACTGAAATTTGGAGTAGTGACATTACAAATGAGGCCTTTATATATAATTGTCTTTTAATTGGTTACTACACAGTACTGTCCATCCCTATTATAGGTTATCTTTACTGCTGGGTTGTTGCTTTCCGGTATAAGCTTCGCAGGACAGGAAACAAGAATAGCAAGCTTCTTTGTTTCATTAGTAACACTACTTTGTGATACACCAATAGTTGAAATAGAGGCAGTTGTTTCTTATGGATGCTATTTTCCAGATAATCTACTATATGGACAGTAAGCAATTTATTAAATGTTGTTGTGTTAGGCTATAGTATTGGTTTTGAATAACATGTGCCTCAGGATACAGTGTCACTGACCTCAAACTGTGATTTATGCTAACAATGGTTTTGTTTATTTAATGTATAGTTACTATGCAATTTTTTTTGTTTACCACTTTGGATTTTTTTCATGTTGTTGGCAATAAACATGTTCAATAAATATTTCATTCTGTTTTTAGAAAGGTGATTGTTTCACATAGGGATGGTTGAGTAGTTTCTTGAGTACATTAATAAACAAGGAGGATGTTAATCAGCATTTATTAGGAATTAACACTGTAAAATCAGGCTGGGATACCTTCTACTCAAGAGTCCTAAAGGGTTGTTTGAGGAGAATTCGGTCCCTTACGTTGATTTTTAATACATCTTGGAATATTGGGGAAAAAGTGAAAGCATGAAAAAATACTAATATTATATTGATATTTTTTAAAAGGGCAAGGAGGATGATCTGGGTAACTATAAAATAGTCACTATAAAATAGTCCCAAATTGCAATATGGGATTCAATTAATAAAGAATAAAAAAGATAGGAACATAGTTTGACAGTCAGCGTAGCATGGGCATATGGAAAATAGGTCAAACAAACCTGATTTAATTATTTTAGGCAATTACACATTTGATTGATACAGATAACTATTAGATGTAATAGATTATGGTAAGGCATTTGATTTAATACTGTATGACAGTCTGATTGAAAAATTAGCACTATATACAATATCAAGAAAGCACATGTAAAATGGATTGAAACTGGCTGACAGATTAAAACTGGCTGACAAAGTAGTTTTCAATGAGGAACCAACATCAAAGGGGAATGTTTCGAGTGTGTTCTTCAGGGTTCAGAACTAGGTCCAACACTGTTCAACCATTTCATCACGGATCTGAAAGCAAATAGAAACCCACTGTTGATAAATTAACAGGTTACAAAGACTGGCATAAGGAATAATGAGGAGGGCAGGCAGTTATACAGAATGACCTAGATTGCTTGGTAAAAAGGGTCAGTTCAAACAAATTGCATTTTAATACAGCTATATTCAATGTTGCACATCTAGAAACAAGCAATGCTGCCTTACCTAAAAACTAGGGAAAGTAGTGACTCTGAAAATCAGAGTTTAGAGATCATAGTAGACAAATAATTCAACATGAGCTTTCAGTGTGATGCTGTGGAAAAATAGAGCTAACTGGCTCCTTCAAGTTCTGGATAGCAGAAGGGAGGTGATTTTACTTCTATATCCAGCATTGGTGAAGCCAGTACTAGAAACAAGTGTATAATATGATGTCTACATTTTAAAAGAATGCTGATAAATTGGAGCAGATGCAGAAGAGAGCCACAAAGATGATTCAAGGGACGGAGAAAATTATTTAGAGAGAGAGAGACATAAATCTTGGTTTGTTTAGCTTATTTCAAAAAGATGGCAGGGTTACTTGATTACAGGGCATAAATACCTTCATGGGGAGAAAATCCTGGGACTCTTTGACCTAGTGGAGAAGGGCATAACAAGAAGCAATGGCTCAAAGCACAAATCAGACAAATTCCAATTAGAAATAAGATACTTTAAAAAACAGTAAATGTGGTTAACCCTTCCAACAAACTACCAAAGAATATGGCAGATTTTTTATCTGTTGGTGTCTCCGAATCAAGACTTCCTTTCAGGAAAATATGCTGTAGTAAAACTCAAGTTACTGGGCTCTGTACTGGGGCAACTGGATACAGTAGGTCAGACTAGATTATGTGCTTTTGAAAATATTTCCATTAAAGAGGGACTAATGAGAAATTGGTGGGCAGGCTTGGGAGGTGGTGTTTGGGTGGAACTGATAATGTGGAAAGTATGGGGGCCATTTAAAGAAATTAGATGGGAAATTTATACTGGTATTATAAAATGGAACTAATGGAAATTAGTCTTTGAGGAGGTTGGGAATGGGCTTGATTCCACACGCTGAATTAGTAGATATATTTAACTCCTTTGTAAAGAACAGATAGATATTCACACCAAGACTACCTCACTGCACCAGTCACACAGTATCGCCTAGAAGCAAGTCACAGATTATGCTAATTTTCTAGCTTCTGATCTCCGGGCGTATAGCTATGTATTCTGCTTAGGTCACAGATGAAGAGGAGTTTGATGGTCACACTGTAGGCCTACATGCCCTGCCCATTAACCTACCATACATTTCACTTCCCTTGGCAAGAAAGGACCAGGATTATGGTAGACGAAAGATGTTATTTCAAAGGGGAAAGTAGTCCCCCTCCCAATTTAGTGTTGAAAGTCACTCCTGCTAAATTCTCCAGTTATAAAAGCAACATTCCCTTTGCCTTTGAATTACAGTTCACCTGCCCTTTCAGGGCTGGTAGAAATCAAGGTTGATGTGCACTGGTAGATCAATTTAGGTAAGAACCCAAAACACCTTGTAAAACAATGTATTATGTACTTATTTGTTTTGTTTCTAGAAATGGTACAAAAGATGCTTGCCCATATATTCCAGATGCCACTGACAAAATGTAAAATATATCGCAAGTGCAGGAATTTAATATAGCCCTCGTTAAATCCCAGTGCAAATCTCCTTTTCCTCCTAATACCTTTCACTCCCATTTTCAAATGCTGTGAAAAAGCGATGTCCTTTGCAAACTGCCCTGAGTGACAGCAGATGTGGGGTATTTAAGACCAAAGGAACAAGCGAATTACGAACTGCAAGGCTCTCACAGAGAATATCCTGCTATCACTTGTCTCTTGTTTATAACAGGATGACTGCTCACTCTCTCTGCTGATCTCAGCAATATGGCACAGGGAGAGAGGCATTCTTTTAAGCTAGGGGTGGGGAACTCCTTTTGGGTTGGTGGGTTGGGGGCAGCCGCTAACCTACAGAAAAATCAGTCGGCTACTGCACATAAATGAGACGCACTCTGGCCTCTGACTGAGAAGGAGAAAGAAACTTCCCATATTCTCCTTACACGCTAGAGCCTAGGGCAGGAGTGGCCAACCTAAACGTGAGAAGGAGCCAGAATTTACCAATGCACATTGCCAGACAGCAACAGTTCTATGTCACCAGACCTGATCATCTCCCCATCACCACTCTCAGAACAACCCGCCCATGGGCAGTCCCCCCCCCCCCCCATCAATGCCTCCTTATCCTTTTCCTCCTGCCCACGGGATCAGCTCTCTCAGGGTATGTCCAGACTGCATCCCTTTGTCGGCAGAGGGATGCAGATTAGGCAGGCCGACATTGCAAATGAGGTTTACAGGATCTGTCGAAAAAGGCTTGCTTTCTCAACAGATAGCCCTCTAGACAAAGTGCTGAGTCGGCAAAACGCGGAGGCCATTTTTGTGCAAATTAGGCACAGGATATTTAAATCCCTGCCTCATTTGCAGTGTCGACCTGCCTAATCTGCATCCCTCTGCCGACAGAGGGATGCAGTCTAGACATACCCTCAGTGGGAGACACTAGAGGAGGGAAGCCTGGGTGTGACAGGCTCAGTGGAGAGGGTGGGAAGTGGCAGGATCCTAGGGAGAAAGGGTGGAGGGGGACAGTGCTTACGGCAGAGCTGGGGGTTGAACAGTGAGCACCCTCCGGCCCAGTTGAAAGTTGGCACCTGTAGCTCCAAGGGGCTTTCTGTGACTGCACCTAATCACAGGGAGGGAACGGGGATCAGGAACCAACATCTTGGTTTTCTGCAGGAGGAAGGATAACACAGTGGATAGATGGAGAGCACATCAGCTTTAATGGGCAGTGTTTGCAGGAGTCCACTTGCTAAGAGACTTGCTCACACAAAGCTAACCCTTTTCCTCCCCGCTCCCTCCACATACAGTTATTACCCTACAGAAACTCCTCAACACAGAGCAGAAGAAGAGAATTGCTGAAGTCAACAGCATTTGCACATACTCAGTATCTCACCAGATTAGGCCCATAGATTATTTAAAAATGGTGAAAACTGGAAACTTCAAATGTTAAAAAGCATTCTCCAGCTGAATTGGTTCCCATCAAATTTACAAACTGAGGCTTAAGCATCTGAGATGCTGCACTTTAGGCCCCAGAACAGAGAACCAAACAAAGTTGTGGCTTGTGCGACTGCCCAGAATAGATTCCAATGCCACCCAGTTGATTAGCAGAGCACCCACAGCTAGGTTTTGTGTTTCTGTTGCGGGTGCCCATTTGCACATGCCTCTGTATATATAAAAATGTATTCTGTGCATGGTCGGAAATGATTAGCGGAATCATTGCTAGTGGCCTGCAAAGAAACAAGTTGTGATTTGTTCTTGTTTTTACTTCTTTATGGTGTGTAGCTGAAAGTTGGCGGGTGCCTGAAGGTGGATGGGTGAGATTTAAGGCTTTTTTTAATATTAGAAATAGTTTGCTTGGACTGTCCATCTTTATTAGCAATGTTGATCACATTCTACGCAAAAAGGTTTCATCCCACTCCTCATCTCACCCTCAATCTCCTCTCACTATCATGTGTCCTGAACTTTTTATTTTTCCTCACAAGTATCCTGTTCTTCCTTCATTCTCTGTCACTATTAACATCTTCCCCCTTCTTCTCTTGCCCACTCCAGCTCCTTTCCTTTGCCCCTTATATCTATGCTTTATCCAAATCTTACCTCTTGCACCTTAAACTAAGAAGGATTCAACTTCTTCCTGTATCTCCATACAGCTAAAAATCTCTTCAAGGCCTTCTTATCTCCCTTCCCTGTCCAGATAGTTATGTGTGAAATGTTATATTTTACACAATCTGTCACCACTAATATTCAGCTTTGCTTTATGACATCATACGCCCACATCACAAATAAAATAATGCTAAAGGTTCTACACCATCCAACTAAAAAGAAAGAGCCTATCTCAGATGACCACCATGGAATGTTTGAGAACAGGCCGTTAGCGTATGTGATGCACAGTCAACTTCAATTTAGAAATCCCTTCTTGCCTCTGGCACCATGGATGATGCTGCAGTCCTTAAAAAGAGAGGCTATGTCCTGGGAATCAATCTGGGAGAAGGGTCATATGCTAAAGTGAAATCTGCTTACTCCAATCAACTAAAATTTAATGTTGCTGTGAAGATAATCAACAAGAAAAAAGCACCTCATGACTTCCAGGAAAGATTTCTCCCCAGGGAAATAGAGATTTTGGCCAAAGTGAATCACCGCTCAATTGTCAAGACCTATGAGATTTTTGAGACCTCTGATGGCAAAGTCTACATTGTGATGGAGCTTGGCATACAAGGAGACTTACTAGAGTTCATCAAGAGCAGAGGAGCCATGTCTGAGGAGATAGCTCACAAGATGTTTCACCAGCTGTCTTCTGCCATCAAGTACTGCCACGACTTGGATGTAGTGCACAGGGATTTGAAATGTGAGAACCTCCTTCTAGACAAAGACTTTAATATCAAACTGTCAGACTTTGGCTTTTCCAGACGACTGACTCGAGATGAAAATGACAGGCTTATTCTCAGTAAAACCTTCTGTGGTTCTGCTGCGTATGCAGCCCCTGAAGTGTTACAGGGTATTCCTTATGAACCTAAGATTTATGACATTTGGAGTCTGGGTGTCATTCTGTTCATAATGGTCTGTGGCTCGATGCCATATGATGACTCAAACATTGGCAAAATGCTAAAGTTTCAGAAAGAACACAGAGTGCACTTTCCCAGGTCTAAAAGCTTGACAGTTGAATGCAAAGACCTTATTTACCGCATGCTGCAGCCGGACGTGGCTCAGAGGTTGCACATAGAGGAAGTTTTTTATCACAGGTGGATGCAGGCACCAAAACCCAGCGTCTCTTCAGCAACTGCATTTGTAAAAGAAGGAGAGTGTTCTCAAAAACTCAGAGAGCTGAACTCAGAGCACAAATCAGAAATTGAATCCAGTGGGGAAGCTAAGCCTGAGAGACCAGATTTCAAAACTGAATGTAAAACAGCACCCAGATTGGAGGTGGTACTGGAAGCAGAGGATGCCATTCCTGAAGAAGAGCAAGTGGAAATTAATGATCTTGCAGATCAAATGCAAAGAACAAGGATCAAATATAGTGATGATTAAAGGATAGCAAAGAGTAGTATTTTATCTAGCCCCACAAGGAGTAATTAACAAGACTATGAAGGGAAGAGTGTGCAAAGGAACCAAAGCAGAAAGAAGTAAAAAACAATTTTATAGATTCTTTATTGATAGTGACATAGCTAAACAATGCACCAACAGGACACAACATTCATAATAAAAGTATAAAGAAAGGAGTATTTTTTCCTTCTGGTCATAATTGGCTGTGGAATGTTGTAGACATTGCCACAGTATACAAATCTTTCGCTACAAATCTCCTGTCACTATGAAGCTGTTTAGAGATCTATCTATAATTTTGATGCATGGGAACTCACCGAGTTGTAACCAGCCTTTGACACTGTTCTCCGAAGCAGGGAAGCATAAAAAGCTACGTCTTCTGCCATTCGTCATATTTTTGAGCTGGTTCTCAATGCTAATTCCTTAAATCATTTGAAAATGTGCAATTGTATCTGCCAGTTCTGCCCACATGGGTGAATTAAGGCTTAACAGGACCTAGATCCACCAAAACGCAATGGCACGCTTACTGTGTTTACATGGTTCCTATGCAAGCAGGAGTGTAAAGACATACTTTGATACGAACTTGAATATCTCTGTTACAGCCACATGAGCCCTACGGGATTTCATTTTTGATGGTGTCCATCAAATCAGTTCTGTTGTTCAGTTCGCAGAGGGCTGGTTGGAGGTAAAACACCCCCTGCATGTTCTGATGGAGGCTTGGATTTGCAAAGAAATTTCCATCTGAATAGTCATTCCCTACCAAGCTTTCAAACAGCATCTTGTGGTTGCCTCTTTCCTCCTACCTCTTTCTGTACCCGGGGGCTCCCCTCTGATGGTTTGTAATTTTAATTTTAAAAATTCCAGTGTAGTTTAGGAAATAAACAAGACCAAAGTCTGCAATTTAAACAATTACATGGGAATTTCCCTTTAGGATGAAGAATCAAAGGTTGCCTGGTCTATATGGACATCAGCAACAGCAGCTGCAGCCTCCCTACCCCCATTCTGTCTATTATTGACAGCCCTGACTATTGCTCTTGAAGACACCATGTCTATAGAACCAGCCAAGGGGATTTTATTGATTGATTTTGCATAAGTCCTACGTTAATTTGGTCCTGAACATCAGCCTCCTAATTGGAATTATTCTGCCAAGTTTCTTAATTCTGTGCAAAGCTGTACCCATGTGAGGCTTGTTCCATAAAATTGACCTGTTTAGCTTGCATGTAAAAATGCAGTAAGTCTTGCCTCACACATCTCATACTAATGTAATTATTTTAACTAAATGTCACTTAAAGTGTTTCCTGGCAAAGTGGATTAAGACTCTATTCCCATGTCTGGGGATTGAAGTGCATGGCCTGATTAAGGCAAATGAAAAGAAGTCAGAGGAATTTGCTGTGGGTTTTACTCTCCACCCCACCAAACCATGGACACATGGTCTAGTGCTATTTCCCCTTTAAAGATTTCAGATGCAAGTACTGTATTGGGTTTTATAAACATAGGCACTAGAATCCCAAGCATATATTAAAAGGGCTGATGCAGACCAAGAGTGATATCTCTGATGCAGGTGAAAATTGTACAACATATTGCTCTAGATCACTCCTTCATTGTCATAAAAATGAGGAACTCCCTCCATGCCCTTAAAAAGAGAGTGTGGTGAGGAGGGGGACAAGGAGGAAGGCAAGGTAGCAACACTAAAAGGCACGTTAGAGATGGCAGTGATGTGCCCCCACACTCTAGCACACAGTTCCACTACTGCTCTCTCTTCAGCCTCTGTGGATCTTAGATGGATCTTTTCTATTTCTTGACATACTACAGAGGACTATGCAGGGTTAGCCAGGACCTGCACTCTGCTTTGAGCCTTGGTTCTTAAATACTGTCATCCCTCATGTTGGCAACTTCGTCCTCTCACAAAATCAGCTCACACTGTGCCCAAACCCTCCCCCACCCTTTACTAATGATCAGATCCTCTCCTTTGCCTTCCTAAGAGATCAAGCTGATTGCAACCTACATATTAATTGTGACAGACCCAGACTAGCTGGCTGCCACACACTGATGGAGGAAAGATAATGGCTGGGGCTTGGGTGAACTGTTTTCTTTTCTCTGAGCAAAGGAAAGCCCTAAACCTAACTGCAGCACAATCAGGCAGGCACCTGGGTTCAGTTAGAGCATGGGTTCCCAAACTGGGGGGCATGCCCCCCTGGGGGTGTGTGAAGAAATTCCAGGGGGGACGCAAGGCGACCCAGTCCCCCCCCCCCCCCCATCAATCCCTCCCAAGTTTTTCTGCTCTTTTTGTTTTTTGTCCCCAGTCAGTTCCATTTTTTTTTCCCTCAACAAGTTTTGCTACTATTTTGGGGGGGGGGGAGGCATGAGGGTTTCTCAAAAATCAAAAAGGGGGCGTGATGCTGAAAAGTTTGGGAACCACTGAGTTAGAGCATGCTAGAAGCTACAGGCTGATTAAACACCTGTGGCCAATTAAGGCCTGTGGTGCCATTTTAAAAGGGCTCCCCAGGCAAGGAAGAGGGATGGAGAAGAGCGAAGGACAGGAAGGAGAAAGTGTGGTGTAGAAGAGCTTTATGGGTGTGAACTGAGGACTGAAATATACTGGGAGGAATTGTTTGGGGAAGTGGCTCAGGGAAAAGCTGCCAGATTGTGAGCGGCTGGAACCCTGCCTGTTGCCGCTGCCTTACGGTCCCTGGGCCAGAACTGGAGTAGTGGGCAGGCCCAGGTTCCCCCCAGCCTCCCCACAACATCTCAACCTCTGCCTCAAGAAGGGAGATCAGGACTCCAGAGGGGATTTACCGCAATCTTATGACCTAGCCTGTGATGAGCATAGCTCAATGGGCTGTGGCACCCACCTCTAGTAAAGAGAAAGAGGCCGTGTGGAGGGTGACAGCGAGCCTCTGAGGCTAACACTATCCGCCAATAGTGCAAGACCCACAGGGAATAGCTGGAGCTTTGCCACATAATGTAGTGCTTACATAGAGCTTTACATCCTCTGTGTGCTTGCGCAGACATTAATTCATTTGTACAACATCCCCGTGCAGTAGCCAAGCAAAATCACTTCCACTCTGCAGACAGGTCATCAAAGGCACAGAAACCTGAAGGTACTTTTATCTGTTTTTACAGCATAGATCCTAAACATTCCCCAGAGAAACTGTATAAGCCTTAGTGAATGCCTTTTACTCTCCTTTCCAATGTTAGTAAATATTGTATTAGTATGCTCTCCTTGCAAATAGTATTTCTAGTTAACTCATTGATTTTTTTAGCATTTTAAAGATGAGCTATGTGTGGATAATACATGATTTGGTGTATTTACTAGCATGAATTGTTAGAAAGGATGATGATACATGTACTCCAAGGGTAGTGTTAATTTTCTCTTTATTTGATTTCATATTAAATATCGTAAGCATTGCTCCTTGTTAACTATCCCCTTGTTTTAATATATTTTTTCCACACATATGGACTGTTTAAAATATATAATTTTATATATGTTTTTTGTTTGTATTGGTGGTGCACATCCACACACTACCTCAATATTGGTGTTGCACATAAGAAATTTCAACCTGCCCAAGGATAGACAATGTTAGAGGCAACACTGGCTTTGATCCATTGGCTAAACATGATGAAACCCAACGCCAGCCCAAGCTATGGGCTGACCAGGCTACTACCTGGGGCGCCCCAGTGTAGGGGGCACCGCGCAGGGCTGCCGGGCCGAGCAGGGGTGGCACCGCCCGGGGCAGTGCCACGCATGCGCTGTGCGCCCGGGGGTGGGGCCATTTATGTGCTGTGCGCCCAGGGGCAGAGCCACGCATGCGTTGCACTCCCAGGGGCAGCGCTGCACTCCCAAGGCCTGGGGCACACGAGTAGCTCGGACCGGCACTGATGAAACCACTGTAAAATGGATTTTTTCATGGCCAAGGATTTTAATTGTAAGCAGCTTGCTACCAGCCAGCTAAAAGGAGAGATCTGCCCTGGGGTGGGTGTGATTGTGCTCACTACAATTGTTTAGCTGTGCAAGATAATTAACTGTTAACTGTCGATATGTAAATACAGCTCATGCCAGGATGGGGAGGGAATACGAGGTGTGGTTATGTAAATCCAATTCAGCCAGGGCTGATGGAGGATCAGTGTTGGAATGGAATGTGGTGTATTGTAAATAATTTGGGGCTGTTGTGGGGGTAAAAAAATCATGCTACCCCTAAATGTGGGAACTGTAAAACATGACACCAGTGCTTGCAGGAGAGACACCATCATTGTAAGAAGTCTCCGAGGAACAAGCCTCCCCCCTTCCAGAGTTGAGTGGACTGAGCTGGGGAGAAAGGTTAAAGGGCTTGAGGCAGCCTGCTTCACACCTGTCAGGTGTGAGTTGTAAGACTGGCCCAACCTCTCCCTTTGTTTTAAGGACAGACCTAAAGCATACTCCATGAGGAGTCTTTTTGCTAGTCCAGTGGAAGCTGGAATCCTTTGCCAGTCCAGGTGGTGGCTAAAGAGTTGAAATCACTGGTTTGGTTGGGAGCCAGACCCATTGCAACCAGCGACCAGCGGAGCGGTGGCAGGCGTGGAGCGGCGGCAGGCAAAGAGCGGTGACAGGCGGCATGGTGTGGCTGGTAGGAGCGGCAGCAGGCGAGGAGTGGTGGCAGGCGACCAGCGGTGCGGTGTGGCTGGTAGGAATGGCGGCAGGTGACCAGTGGAGCATCCGGTGGCGTGGAACGAGACAGCTGGTGGAGCATGGTGGAATGACTCATAAGGTGCCCCCTATCTATCCCCCCACCCCCATTTCTACCCAGGTAAATGGTGAATTTTTTTTTTTATTTTTGGCCTTAGGCGGGGGGGAAGGGGGGAGCGACCTGCCTGGAGGGCTGGGAGCCGCAGAGGGGCCAAGATGCAGCCTGGTGGGGGGGGCAGCCTGGCGAAGGGGGGGAGGCTGGCAGTGGGGATGGGAGCCACAGGAGAGCTGGGATGCAGCCTGGCTTGGTGGAGAGGGCTGCTGGGGGGAGGGTGGGAGCCAGCCTGCCACCGCTTTGGTGACTTGCCAGGAGGGTCTGAGCACCAGAGCTGCCAGAGGCAGCCTGCTGAGGAGGGGTGGGAGCCGTTTGGCGGGCTGCCAGGGGAGCTGGGACTCAGAGCATCTGGCACAGAGGCAGGCAGGCCCACGTTTAAGAGGTGGCATGGGAGGCTACGGGGGGGCCCTGTGGGGGTGGCCTACCTCATCGGCAGACTACCGGGGAAGGTTCTGGACTGGGGGGGAGGGGTTGCAGGCTGCCAGGAGGGCTGTAAGCCATGCGGAGTGAAGCCAGGTAGGCCGTGAGCTGCACAGCACAGAGGCAGATGGGCCAGGTGCAGCCTGCTGGGGGTGGGGTCCATGAGCTGGAGCTGCTAGGGGGTCCATGAGCCAGAGCTGGTGGAGGTGGCCTGCCGGGGGGGCGGGGGGGGGGGGGGAGCGAGACCCAGAGCTGGCGGCACAGAGGCAGGTAGGCCCACATGTAGGAGGTGGCCAGCAGCCTGCCTCTTCAGGGAAGCCAGGCAGCAGAGCACGCGTGCACATGCCTGCAGGAGCTGGCAGGGACGACCGTGCACAGGAGGGAAAAGTTGAAAATCCTGTGACAGACAGACAAGAATGGTGAGGATTTAATAGAAAGATTGTCTAAAAACACTTCCACTATAAAACAAAAGCAGCATTTATCTCCAAAAACACCAGAAAGGGCTTGTTTACACTGAGCAGTAAAGTGGATTTCTGAGGTGTGATCTCTAAAACACACTAACTTGTTGCATGCTATTTGATCAAGGTGACCCTGGTGGTGTGCGTGGACCCTGACAAGTTCCCTCACGTGCATTACACAGTGCTGTTTGAAACAGTACCACCCTCAGTATATTTTACTGTTATAAGCAAGTTACAAAATCTAAATTACTCATTACAGCGTATGGCAAGAGAAAGCCCCAATTTATGGACAAAACTAAAATTGCTAAAAATAACCACCCCACCACAGAATTAATAAATCCCAGAAAAGTCCTATATAAAAAGATGTGAAAGCATATACAACACACAAACAATTTAGCTTCTATAATAAAGATTTTTTGTAATTTCAACGTTCTGCTGCAGTTCTGGACACTAAAACACTAACTCCATAAATGCCAGACAATGCAACTAATGCATTGAGCTTAGATTGCCCTAATAGAGTAAAATGCAAAAAACAAACAAAACAAAACAGCAAAAATGGTCACTGGCTAATTAGATCATCAAAACTGAACATTTAAGAGGGGCAGTAGTAACAAAGTAAAGATTGTTCTAATTTATTACATTTCAATGGCCCAAAGCTTCAAGATGTTGAATATTTAATTTCTCCTGGCTATGCTATATTTATTTTAGAAAAGATTTTAGAGTATTTTCTGAACAGATGATTTTATTAAATTTTATGCTATAGCAACCAGAATGCATTTTAGAAGCAATATTATAAGCATTTCCTGCCTCATTTTATCTCCTCTAATAACATTTCTAAAACTGGACAAAGATTTAAAAGAGGAAGCTGTACCCTAGAACTCTGAATGTGTGTGTTGATGTGCGTGTGTGTTATTCTATAGCTTCCCTTTGTATTGATTTTACTTTCACAAGTCACACAAAAGGTATCCTATAATTGAAAGTAATCAATTCTCTTAGACATGCTAGTATCAAAAACACAGAATGAAGTAAGCCGCATATAAAGATCAAACCACAGGAATCAAATATCTTCCATGGTGAAAGAATGGAAAAAAATACTTCAATTATTCCTCTTCTGCTCTTGTGAGTGTGACAGAACAATCATTTTAACATGCTACAATACAAACAAGGTAACTGCTGTTGTAGATGATGTACTGGAATGTTGACTTGATTCTTGGCAGCCACCAGATGCTTTACAGTAAGACTGAAAAAGGTATTTTAATTCACTAACCCCTAGTAAGAGCAGCTGTGCTTTGTGACATCACAGCCCCACATCATACATTAAACAATGCTGAAGATTCTACATCATCCAACTCAAGAAAAGCAGAGCATTTCAGATGGCCACCATGGAACATATAACAACAGGCTTCCGGCATACGTGATGCACACTCAACTTCAACTTATGAATCACTTGTTGCCTCTGGCACCATGGATGATGCTGCAGTCCTTAAAAAAAGAGGCTACATCATGGGAGGAAATCTGGGAGAAGGGTCTTATGCTAAAGTGAAATCTGCCTACTCTGATCGACTGAAATTCGATGTAGCAGTAAAAATCATAGACCGGAAAAAAGCTCCTCGGGACTTCCTGGAAAGATTTCTCCCCAGAGAAATAGAGATTTTGGCCAAAGTGAATCACTGCTCCGTTGTCAAGACCTATGAGATTTTTGAGACCTCTGATGGCAAAGTCTACATTGTGATGGAGCTGGGTACAAAAGGAGACTTACTGGAGTTCATCAAGAGCAAAGGGGCCATCTCTGAGGAGGTAGCTCGCAAGATGTTTCGCCAGTTGTCTTCTGCCATCAAGTACTGCCATGATTTGGATATTGTCCACAGGGACTTGAAATGTGAGAACCTCCTTCTAGACAAAGACTTTAATATCAAACTGTCAGATTTTGGCTTTTCCAGACGACTGACTCGAGATGAAAATGGCAAAGTTATTCTCAGTAAAACCTTCTGTGGTTCTGCTGCATATGCAGCCCCTGAAGTGTTACAAGGCATTCCCTATCAGCCTAAAATTTATGATATATGGAGTCTGGGTGTAATTTTGTACATTATGGTCTGTGGGTCAATGCCATATGATGACTCAAACATTAGAAAAATGCTAAAGATTCAGAAAGAACACAGAGTGCACTTTCCCAAGTCTAAAAATTTGACAGTTGAATGCAAAGATCTTATTTACCGCATGCTGCAGCCGGACGTGGCTCGGAGGTTGACCATAGATGAGACTTTAAGTCATATTTGGATGCAGATTCCAAAATCCAGAGTTCCTTCAGCAACTTCATTTGTAAAAGAAGGAGAGTGTTCTCGGAATCTTGGCAAGTTGAAGTCAGAGCACAAACCGGAAATAGACCCCACTGGGGAAGCTAAGCCCGAGAGACCAGATTACAAAACTGAGTTTAAAGCAGCACCCAAATTGGAGGCGGTACCGGAAGCAGAGGATGCCATTCCTGAAGCGGAGCAAGTGGAAGTTAATGATCTTGCAGATCAAATGCAAAGAACAGAGATCAGAAAGAGTGATGATTAAAGAGCAGCCACCTGCAAGAGTTGTCTGCATGGCTTCGGCACATGAATAAGACTGAAGTTAGTTTTGAAAAACGAGAGGCCAGAACAGGAGAAAGTAAAGTCCATTCATAGCAATCAATTATTTTATAGCAATTCTATTAAATTCTCTTCTAACTTGGTAATCATGTTGCTGAATTGAAAGGTTAAATAAGGAGATAGGTGGCTTGGAAAAATCTAATAGACGGTAAGCCCACTTCACATAAGGCCTTTTTCCACAGCTCCCCACTGTTGAAAGTGCTGTGCTGAGTTAAGCCTTCTTTTGAACAATGTTTCATCACAATCTCATGCCCCTTTCACCTTTGGGCATTAACACAATGACAGTAAGCCCTCTCCAAATCCATTCTGTTATGTGCATGGAAAAATAGTCCTTGTTTCCAATTCCTTTCATAGTCCAGTACCACATTGGTTTTGCATTTACTGCTTGTGACACCTTCTTACTTCAGTAAGATTTACCAATTATTCAATCCTGCAGCATCGGCATTTTTCTTCTTCATTTTCTGATGCAGAGTAATGGATTTTGCTAAACCATATCACAGTGTAAATGGAGCATGGATATGCAATTTATTACAAGTGCAGATATGCTTGCCTGCAGGGACAAGGCAAACTCCACTACTGAGACTTCTAGATTTGTCATATTCTAACAGCAGGGAACTGTTATTGTTTTAAAATTCAGCAAATGGAACACTATTACCTTAAAAAGCACAATTCAGCCTGGAAACATGCCTGCTGGTAGACATAGCACCTGAGACTACTGTAACTCTAGATTTGCCTCACTTCAAAACTTTACTTTGCAAATTGGACCACACTGTGCCTGGCTATGTCTCCTGTTTGTGTGGAACTCAAAGCAGGTACTGGATTAATTCACAGAGGAAATGGGAACATTTTTAATGTGATTGTAAAGCCATACATTGACTAGCAGGTCTCTGGGGCAATTGTAGAGTGTGAAACAACTTTGGATTCTTTTTTCAAGCTGCCCAAATTTCAAGTGACAGTGTCCCACTGAACTGTCCCATTGTATAGAACTTTCTAGTGTTACATTTGACAGTTTAGGAATAACCAGACTTAACAGTTTTGTCAACCTCAGCAGGGAGGCAGATCTGGAACAATGTTAGTTTTTTCCTGCGTATTGCAAGGGGCAAATCAAGTTCTGGTTACCACCATCCCTGAAAGGGTAATTACTGAGTCCCCCTATCCACAGAAGGGGGGATTACAAATAGCCCCAAGTAGGTTTACAAAAGCCACACTAGACATGGTGGTCATTAACCTCCTAGAAAAGGACCATACTACCCGCTCCAACTAGGACAGCTTTGTAACCACACCAATAACTAACGGTATGTAGTTTAGTTTTTAACAGTAGTTTTGAATATACTTTCCCTACACTAATCCCTGCCTAGGGGATATTATTAAAAACCCTGTCATCTTTGGAAAACGCAAAATGATTGGTTACAACAAATGAGTGAGCTAAATGCTTTTAGTTTAGAAGCAGGGTTGGGGGAAGAGGGAAGGACCAGGCCACAAGCCATCAGCAGCTACAACAGTGATTAGGGGAGGGGCATAGCAGTGAGTTCCAGGACTCAATCCCCCAGCCCCCTTGCAGAGCCTGCATGGTGGGAAGATGCTATCAGTTACTGTGAGCTGCACTTCAAGGGCACTGTTATAGGGTCTATCCATTGTCTCCACCTTCATGTGCTAGGTGTCTAATCACCCTGAAGTACCACTGCCCTCTAGCTGCTGGGAGGAGTTGCCTCCTGGTTGCGGGGGGACCAGAAGAGGTGCATCTCCATCACTCCACATCCCTTCTCCAGGCTGCTGAAGGAGCCAGAGAAAAGGAGAGATAAGATCAACTTTTATGTCTCTCTTTCCAGCCCCTCGCTCCAGCTTTACTGCTGCCCCTAAGAGCATTCCCTAACACTGCCACCAGAGCATTTTGAACAGCAGCAGCTATGAAACTGACTTCACTCTTAATGTCACTCTGCTGCTGCAGGGCAGAGCCAGGGGCAGCAGCGGTAACACTGAGCTGTCTGTGGAGGGAGAAAGGTGATATTTTGTTTGCTTTTGGCAAGCTCTTTTCACAACCACAACAGCTCAACAGAAATATTTAGTAAGTAAAAGGCCATGTTTTCCAAAATTAATAGCATATGCCGTATCCCTTCACCAGAAGGAGCTTCCATTCATTAGATTTTTCAAACCCCAAATTGTAACCTTAAGAACAACAATTTCCTGCGGTTTCTAGGAACATCTCCCACCCTTACTTCCACTCTTTCCACAAGTGAGTCAGGCTAAGGCATCTGCTCAGCTCTTGTTTCCAACATGGCTATCCGATGTCAGGCTAACTTTTTGCTGCCAAGCAGAATGAGGCAGAAAATACAACTCACTAAAGTGAACATCAGGAGCTCAGAGACATTCCAGCTTGTAAGAAAAGTTCTGCTGTTAAAAAGAGAGATTGGCCTTAGAAAAGCCAAATGATCTTTCCAATTCAAACATGGCCTGAGCCATTGGCCAATGAAGTCAATGAGAGGTTGGCTGCTGAAGTTCAGGATCATATAGAGCTATGCTGCTGTCTCCCTAAATCACATCAGATGGTCAAGGTGGCAGAGCTATTTACAATGATTATATTTAAGAGCAAAAAAAGACAGTGATGCATTCCTTGTAATCAGAGGCAGCAAGCAGCACTTCTTGCACAGGCAACTACAAACGCTGCTGACTTTCCACTATGAACTGATCCCTCCCCCCTCTTAAAAGAAAAAAACCCCTATATTTGAATGGTAATATCAGAGCAATAGAGGTCAACCTGGGACAGTGACATTGAATGCAGTCACTTAGTAAATGTCAGAGCAACACTGGCAAAGGCATATGTGTTTCAGATCAAACAGTGATGACTTGGTTTTTTCTGCCTGGATTTACCATGTTCCCTATTACATTTTTGGAACACAGCTGGCTGGATATTTCAGATGTGCACCCCAGACAGACCTACTACTGTGCTTCACTGCAGAGCAAAAATACTCACCAGATTTCTGAACAGAGGAGGGCAGACTAACAGAAAATGTGTGCAGTGAAGGCTTCTCCCCTGTGTCCTCAAAGGACTAATGCTCCCCATGGGGCTTGTTTGGCACCAAAGAGTATAACTTAAGTGGATGTCAATTAAAGCCAAGGTTTCTGGCATTTCAGACCATGGCTTTTTCTATCCAGAATCGGGATGGGAAGAAGAAAGAATACAGACACTTGCCTACCTCTCTTCTTTACTCAGCAGAACTGCACATTTCAGTGGCCAGCAAAGCTAGACGCAAGAAAGTTTCACACCTTGGTTCAGGTCTTTGTACAAAGGCTGGCTACACTTTATAAATAGACACATCTGTACAGAAAGAGGCACTCAAATGCAGGGTCATGCTTTTTAAAAAACCAAGGAGAATTACAAAAAATATCCCAAACATTTCTTCCTATTTTCCAAAAGTCCAAGCAGTTTTAAGCTCTTTCTGGAAATGTCCTTGTCCCCTAGTGATTCTGTGCCACACACCTCTATGGTACTAAGAGAAATTATACCACAATAGTAAATATTCTGCTTCCAAAATACAGATTGTAAGCTGCTCCACTCTTGTTCTAGTAATGGCATGTCAAATGTGGGAACTATGCACTATTTAAGGGCAGAAATGGTCCCAAATCCAGCAACTGCTAGACCATGTTCTAGCAGCTTTAAGCAAATGTCCTTTCTCCTGGAAGCGTATACTTCCCTCAGCTTGCACACAGCCCTGCAGAGCTGATGTTGCAGCCCCTGCTGGTAAAGGGGGTATTTAGAAGAAATCAGACGCCTTTCGTCTTTTAGGGAGCTGCAGCAGGTTGTCTGTGATTGAAGTGGGATCTTGGTTTACTGGAGTCTGAGAAACAGTCCTAGGAGGTGGGGTGCTAGTGGGTGTCTGTGACCCACCTACTGGGGTCTTATATCCAGGAGTTCCGGGGTGTGCTGGAGAAGGGGTGTAACTGGCTCGCAGAGCTTTATCAGTATATTTACTCGCAGTCCTGTTCACTAGTCGTTGTAAGGCTGGTGACATAGCTGGACTCAGTCCTTTTGGAGTGAGGCTGCAACAGAAGCAGAGTAGTTTAAAAGAATACAAAGGGCTTTTTTAAATAAAAGTGATGCTGTGTATCAGAATTCACACAGAGTGCTGAATAACCGCAGAACCTCTCTTGGGTTTCCCAAACTGACTCACATGCTCCCTTCTCCTTCCACTCCTGCATTACTGGAACCACTAAGAGTACAGCTTAGGACACAACTTGGCCATTCTGTTCTTCCAGCAGCGATGCCTGATCCCTCCTGCCAACAGCTGTGTGATTAAACCTCAGCCCCACTGTTTCTCTCGCTGATTAATGCCAGGAGCCCCCACAGGCCAGCCCCTCTATAGAAGCAATGCTCCCTTTCCCTTTCTTTGTGTCCATCAAGTCCTCACCCCAAACAACCAAGCCCTGGAACTTCTGCCTTTTATGATCAGTTGGGGTCACTTCTCTTCCTATAATGGGGGCAGTTTGGCCTCGCAGGGAGTTCACAAAGCTCTTGCCTCTCTACCATACTGCCAATAGGGGCAAAAGCAAGCAGAACAGCTAAAAGAGCTTATTCACATATAAAATCTCTTCCCAGCATCACACATCCATTCTTGCTCCTTGCTCTCACCTCACCCAGATGCCTTTGTTCTATGCATGCTGGCTTATCTCTTACAAGAAATAACTTCCTTTTCTCCCCTGCTGCAGGGGACAGTTTCCTATGGAGAAGTCTCACCTAGCCAAGTTTTCCGTGACTCTTCTTAATGCTTCCTGTTTCTTTGCTCGGTTTTTAGCAGCTGCCTCATTGGCCATCTTGAGTCCTAACCGCTCTCTGCGCCCAGGCTCCAGGATCTGTAAACACACCAAACCAGTTCAGCCTCCAGGCTGCTAACCAGGCACATTCATAGCTGGAGTCCAACCCATAGGGGTCTAGATTATGGGTGGGAGGGGCACTGGCTCTGGCACTACCTGGACAGCCAGAAGCAACTAAAGATATTTACCTTCAGCTTGGAGATCCTGCTGAACTCTAGAATGTCTTCCAGCTGTCTCCCCTGATTGCATCACCTTGGTCTTACATAGGTCAGCCTTCAGCCCCATAGCAGTGACTGGGGAGGAGAGCTAATCTCTGGGGAAACCAATCAACTGTATGGCCAACAGATAGCAACAGTAGAATTTTTCTACTTCAGGAATCTCACCCAAAGATGCTCACTATCTCCAGGAAAGGAATGGGAGACATCCTGCATCTGAGGCCCAATGCAAATAGTAGAGCCAAGCTGCCACCTCCCTAATCTTCCCAGGACACAGAAGTCTCAGCTGGTGGTGACAGGCCAGGAGAACCAAGCTGGAAGGAAGCTCCCCAGAAGGGAAAGTTTAAGGCTCTCCATCTACTTATTCATCAAGTCACAAAACGAGATACTCTCCTCTTCTCCAGACTTCTAGAATATTCAACCCCAACCTCAGGATGCCTGGGATGGGCCATAAGCAGTAGGTGACTCATGGCCACAGCATTTTATCCAGCTAAACTCTACCCACAGAGCCTAGGTAGCCAGTGCCACAGTCAAGTAAGTCATAGCTCCTACAATAATAAATATGAGTGGCTCCTCCCCTGCCATGCCACTGCAGTCCATTCCCCAAAAGATGCAAGTGCTGAATTCTGAAATACCTTGAAAGCTGGTCCAGGTGTCCTGTCCACATACGGAGTTTCTGACCCATCTATTCGCAGTGGGGTGCTCTCAATCTCGCCCCATGTCATAAGAGGAGAATCATTCACACCTAGCAACAAGTTAAGAAGTGTCGGTTGGTAAGGCAAGACATTTGTAGAGACAGCAACACCCAGAGCACAGGCTCTCTGCCCACCATAGTAAACTGAAGCTGGTTATAATCAGCATAAATCACTGATTACCCAATGGAGTAGCCATCACCACAGAGACCATCACACTCACTACATGAAAGACACCACCCTTTAACAATAGCTAGAGCTGGAGGATAAATTTCCCAGAGCCTGATCTGGTAGCTGGCTTATTAAGATGAACAATGGGATCTTCTACCTAGCGTATTTATGATTTAGAGAATATTTATTCCATGGGAAGGATCTGCCCTGAGGAAGCCAGTGGCATGCTTTATCAGGAGCTGGAAAGGATGCAAGAATCCCCAGTTTTCAGTACAAATGATGGCCGCAGAAAGGTCAGCATAAAATCAGTTAGCACCCAACAGAAACAGAGCGTATTAGATTCTGATTAAGTACCAGAGAGGTCATTCTATAACCTCCATGGTACAGATCTATTTGAAAGGCGGGAGAGAAAGCCAAAGGTCCAAAGGTGACCGGGTGTGGTAATAATGGATTGCAAAATGAATAGGAGTTTGCAACACATTGTGAATCATGGAGAATTGGTTTGGGTCAGAATGGCACAAAAGCCCAGTGCATTGTTAGTGGATCTATACTGGTACAGGGGCTGTCTTTTGGAGTAGATGGAAAGCTGAACTGGTAGCTTGTTACCATCCTGAACTAGCCTCATTGACACACTGGTCCCCAAATAGTCCCTTCCTTGCTGTCACTCACACATTTATTTGGTTGCCCAGCAACCTGCATGGACAGCAGAAAACAAAGGCTGATTCAGACAGAATGGAACGTAACGAATTCTCAAAGCCTATGCTGAAGCTGCATTACTGGCTTAAAGAACTTTCCTAGCAGCCTCCACTGAAGCTGCCAAATCCCTTCCCAGGAGCTATCCAGGGTGGCAAACTGCGCCATTAATCCAGACCATCTACAACCTGCCTGAGAGCTGAGCTCTTTGCAGTATTTACAGCAGGGGTGGGCAAAAGGCTCTCCACAGGCCAGATCCAGCCCACAGCCACCCTGCCATTCCCCCACCCCACAGGCCAATCAGGGCCTGAGGGCATGGGAGCACGCAAAGTCTTCTCGCCCCCACAAGAGCACACAGCGGCGAGGGAGACATGCCAGCTGTTTTAAAACAGCCACGTTTATCTCTAGCTCTGTGCGCCTTTGCTGTATTCACACCAAGATATACAACTGGCACTGCAGGATGATCTCCTTCTGTCAGTGGCTAGGGGACAGAAACACCATTTGCATCCTCCTGAATCTCTCTGCGGTGTTCTACACTACTGATCACGAGACACTACAATCTCACCTGCGGGAATGGAGAGGAGGCAGCTCCATGAGAGCTAGTGTGCGCAGACAGACAGCTTAGAAGCCAGATCCCTGCGAGCACCAGCTCCAGCCTGTCCCCCACAAGCTGCTGCCTCTGTTTCAAGGCAGCAACAGCATGGAGGAGGGGCAGTCAGCTCCACAGGAGCCACTTCCTCTCCTGTGGGTAAACATGTAAAAATTCAGCAGTTACATGTTTACAAAAAAAGAAAGGAAAAAAAAAAAACAAAAAAAAGCTTTAACATCCCTCACCCAAACTGCCTCCCAGAGCCCTCACCCTGCACCCCCATCCCAGTCCGGAGCCCCATCCAGACTCTCCCCCAAAACTTGCTCTTTTCACCCATTCTTGTACTCTAGGCTGAGCCTAGAGCCCCTCCCACACTGCCCCAGCCCAGAGCCAGAGTCCTTCCTAGGACAATCTAGTCCATTCAACCTGAGTACAGTGAAGCAGCATACAGTGAAGCCTCCCGAGCCCAGCATTGTTTCTGTCCTTAGACTGAGATGGAACAGAGAACTAAGCCACCACATACTACACCCAAGAGAACCATTGGCTCAGCAGATCTATAAAGTGGAAGTCAAACCTTCATGATTAAAGAAACATGGACACAGAAAGGTCAGTGGAACAGGACAGCACTGCAAACTACTTTGCTTTTACATTAGAGCAAAAACAGTCTCTTCTTACCAGGGGCAGGAGAGGGGGTGGCCACAAATCCATAGCCATTCACTTTTGGAGACTCCTGGGGGATCAGCTCCTTCCCATCTGGCCCTACTTTGCCCTGTTTGTACTAGAACAGAAAAGCTGGGATCAGTCAGGTGCACTTGGAGAAAGCATCCAATTAGGCACATTCAGTTCTCATCCAATTAAATGCATTCAGTTCTCACATTCTGCATCTCACCCAATGAAGGATGTTTCATTCACAATTAATGACCTGTCTATAAACTAACCTGGGCATTGAGGGCTGCTGCCTGCTGCAGCTGGGATTTACTCAGCGCTTGACTGAATGGATCTTTCAGAAAGCGGGTGTTCCTATGCACAACTTCTCGAGGCTTCTTAAATACATCATCCTCATCAGGCACACCTGAAAAGGCAGCCAAGGGATCAAGAAAAGGGCTGAGGACCCACTAGAGGGCAGGCTGACATAAAGCTCCAAACCCACACATCATCTCAGTACACATTACAGCAATTACAGAGGCAAATATATTTTGCCATTTCTGCCAATTTAAAATAAAGTTTACATTAATGCACGTGTCTACTTTACCACCTCAAAAGCAAAGACAAATCAAAGCTACATTAGAAAAGCAGGAAACACACACCCGAGTTTCTGCATTTCACATAAAGGTTGTTTATTGTACATTCAGCAGAAAAGGTATCGAGGCTCAGTGTGGGTTTGTTAAAAGATCCCATTGCCTTCAATATGGCAGCCAAGAGACCAGCAAAACCCACATATACAGAGTTGAACTGCATTGTAGGAGGAAAGAGGGAAACTGAATACACTCATTAACAAGACAAACCCAATAGGGAGAAACTATGACTCCAAAAACAAATGTCACTGCAATGTATACTCCAAATTGAAAAACACAGTAAGAGAACCCAAAAAGTGCCACCACAGCTTAACAACCAAGTAAAAAGCAGTGACAGATAAAAAGATATCTTTTAAAAAGTGGAAGTCAAATCCGAGTGAGAAAAATAGAAGGGAGCATAAACTTTGTCAAATTAAGTGTAAAACTGTAATAAGAAAAGCCAAAAAGGAGTTTGAGGAACAGCTAGCCAAACACTCAAAAAGTAATAGCAAAATGTTTTTTAAGTACATAGGAAGCAGGAAGCCAGCTAAACAATCAATGGGGTCCTTGGACAATCGAGATGCTAAAGGAGCATTCAAAGATGATAAAGTCATTGTGGAGAAGCTACAATGATGATAAAGTCATTGTGGACTGAATTCTTTGCTTCAGTCTTCACGGCTGAGGATATTGGGGAGATTCCCAAACCTGAACCATTCATTTTAGGAGACAAATCTGAGGAATTGTCCCAGACTGAGGTGTCATTAGAGGAGGTTTTGGAATAAATTGATAAACTTAACAGTAACAAGTCACCAGGACTAGATGGCATTCACCCAAGAGTTCTGAAAGAACTCAAGTGGGAAATTGTGGAACTATTAACTGTGGTTTGTAACCCAGCCTTCAAATCAGCTTCCGTACCTAATGCCTGGAAGATAACATGATGCCAATATTCAAAAAAGGCTCGAGAGATAATCCTGGCAATTACAGACTGGCAAGTCTAAGGTCAGTATCAGGAAAATTGGTTGAAACTATAGTAAAGAATAAAATTGTCAGACACATATATGAACATAATTTGTTGGAGGAAAGTCAACATGGTTTCTGTAAAGGGAAAAATCACACCTGACTAATCTGCTAGAGTTCTTTGAGGGGGGTCAACAAACATGTGGACAAGGGGGATCCAGTGGATATAGTATACTTAGATTTCCAGAAAGCCTTTGACAAGGTCCCTCACCAAAGGCCCTTAAGTAAAGTAAGTTATCATGGGATAAGAGGGAAGGTCCTTCCATGGACTGATAACTGATTAAAAACACAGGAAACAAAGGGTAGGAATAAATAGTAAGTTTTCCAAATGGAGAGAGATAACTTAGTGGGGTCCCCCAAGGGTCTGTCCTGGAACCCATCCTATTCAACTTATTTATAAATGATCTAGAGAAAGGGGTAAACAGTGAGGGGGCAAAATTTGCAGATGATACCAAACTGCTCAAGATAGCTAAGGCCAAAACAGACTGAAGAGCTTCAAAAACATCTCACCAAACTAAGTGATTGGGCAACAAAATGGCAAATTAAATTTAATGTTGACAAATGTAAAGTAATGCATATTGGAAAAAAATAATCCCAACTATACATACAATATGATGGGGACTAATTTAGCTACAACTACTCGAGAGAGATCTTGGAATCATTATGGACAGTTCTCTGAAAACAGCCACTCAGTGTTCAGAGGCAGTCAAAACAGCAAATAGAATGTTAAGAATCATTTAAAAAGGGATAGACAATAAGACAGAGGATATCTTATTGCCTATATATAAAATCCTGGTACACCCACATTTTGAACACTGTGTACACATGTGGTCACCTCATCTCAAAAAAGATACATTGGCATGGGAAAAGTTCAGAAAAGGGCAACAAAAATGATTTGGGGTTTGGAACAGGTCCCATATGAAGAGAAATTAAAAAGACTTGGACTTTTCATCTTAGAAAAGAGGAGACTAAGGGAGGATATGAAAGAGGTCTATAAAATCATGACGTGTGGAAAAAGTGAATAAGGAAAAGTTATTTACTTATTCCCACAATATAAGAACTAGGGATCACCAAATGAAATTAATAGGCAGCAGGTTTAATACAAATAAAAGGAAGTTTTTCTTCACTGAGCGCACAGTCAGCCACTGGAACTCCTTACCAGAGGATATGGTGAAGGCTAGGACTTTAACAGGGTTCAAAAAAGAGCTAGATAGATTCAGGGAGGTAAGGTACATGAACGGCTATTAGCCAGGATGAGTAGGAATGGTATCCCTAGCCTCTGTTTGTCTGGAAACGGCTGATGGGGGAGGGATCACGTGAGGATTACCAGTTGTGTTCCCTCCCTCTGGGGCATCTGATATTGGCCACTGTCAGCAGACAGGACACTGGGCTAGATGGACCTTTGGTCTGACTCAGTATGGCCATTCTTATATGGGTAATAAGCAGCAGGTGAAAAATAGCACCAGGGGCAAAGTGAGACAGGAATGACATTGGAAAGGAACATCGTGTCCCACCTTGTGGAAGGAAAAGATGCTAAGTGCAATCTTACCCCAGGGACAGCAATTCAGGCACCCAAACAAGTTATGTGGACAGCAAGGGTTAAATACAGGTGCTGTGTGGCGAATCAGTGCATGTTTCTAATCTGCTGATGCCTTGTAAGGGGAGCGTTTGCCTCACCTGCTGGGTAATACATCAGGGAATTCTGAGCCTTGTACTCCCAGGTCTCCACTCCAGCTTTCCCACTCTCCAAGGCCTGGTGCTCTGCTGAGGGAAGCGCCAGATACTCAAGTCGTCGCTGGAATCATATTGAAAACAAAGCCTGAATTTCACACTCTTATTTAGACTCAAAATAAGCTCTACTTTTCATCTCTTTGTTCTTTTGTCTTTCAGAGAAGAGTAGTTCAGAGATTGGTTTGCTTTGAAGAGACCAGAGACCACTGCTATAAAATAAGACATGAAGTTTAAAGGGAGAGGTATAATTATTAGTCCTGGAATTAGTCCTGGAATGGCTTTTTGCATTTCTGTCTCTTCTGTAACCCAAGCTAACTCAATCACTGCATTGTGAGAATGCTACTCCAGTACTGGCCTTTTAAAGTTTGGTATCTGTAGGGGAGCCCAGATGGCCCACCCTTCACCAAAACAACATCTGCCTTGTCAGGCCTTGCCCTGTCCCTGTCCAATGTATGAATCTCTAACAAAGCAAACCTTAGGCCTGTCTCAAGTCTGGTGCACATAAACATGCAGATAAGGTGGGGGAGCTTTGAGAGGCAGGAATGCTTCCACAGTCATGCAGAGACTGCACAGTACTGCAAGACCAGGCCAAGATGACCAGAAACAATTTGGTACTGGTATATCCCATTTTTGATAAGCGAAAAATTCCAGATACAGCCATCGAACTGTTAATTGGATGTACCCCAAATATTGGCATAATAGGTATCTTACACAATATGCAGTTAATTGGTAGATATTATTAGAATGACCAAGTCTCGCTGCACTATAAAATGGGCTTAGTAAGAAGAATCAATGGGAGGAAATGAGCAGGATTGACCCACAGGCCCCGCTTGCTGTAACTAGAAGTAATAGACCCCTTCACACAGGTGACTCCAATGCACAGTGTTCCGATATGTGGGAATCAAAGGAACCACGACCTCCTGCCTAGTACTGTAGGTAGCATACAGGTGAAGTGTAAGTGAACTAGGCTTAATTATTGTATTATAATAATCTTCTATTAATTACTTTTGCATTGCTTTGCACTGTATTAACTGCTTTACAATTTAAACCTTAAATACTATAAATTTTATAGTAATTGTTTTTAAGGCTTGTAAAATGTAATCAACTATATTAACTGCTTAAAGCTTGCAATAAATAAGTGGTTAAACCTCTCTAGAGTGTCCTGGTTTCCTTTGGATCTAAAAATCAAACCACAAGACAGTATCAGACCCTTTGAGTGGACAGGATGTATACAGAGCTACAAAAATAAGCACACATTTACTACAGTGTCTTTGTAGTCTTAAATTCACGAATCTCTGAAATTAAATATCAAGCAGCCATCTAGAAATACTGACAGAGCCTCCACCTCAGTAACAGCTGCTCCATGAAGAACCGTTCAACAGCTTTCTAGGAGATTTTGCCAAGAATTCTAACACAAACACTTAGACAGTGCTTTACATTTTCAAAGCTATGTACAATATATAACCACAGCACCTTGATGTATGGCAGTATTATCCCCAAGCTGTACATAGGAAAAATGGGAGCACAAAAGAGTTTAGCGATTTGTCCAGTGCTACGGCAAATTGGGGCTGAGCCAGGACTGAACTCCAGAATTCCTTTTAGCTCACTATACAAGACCCCACTGTCTCATGCACACACAACTCAAAATCAATCAGTGTTTTGCTCTTGATGCATCAGTGTGTTAAAGTCAACAGTCACATATGAGCACATAAGGAACAAATCTCAGGGGTCTAGTGGGACTCAACAATAGAAGGGAACTTAATACGGTCTCCTCTTCCCATCAAAAGCAAGAAACTATCCTTCCTACTTGGTTAAAATAATGAGGGATGATTTAGTTGGGGTTGATCATGCTGTTCGCAGGGGGTTGGACTTGATGACCTTCTGAGATCTCTTCCAATCTTATGATGCTATGAAAAAGACGACAGTACTATGTCAGAAGAGCTCAGCCTTTCAGGAGCCATTTCCCCACCTGAGCAAACTCCTCTTCTGCTTCGTACAACCAAGCGTGTCTGGCCTTCTCCTTCTCTTTGGCCACTTCCATGATCTGCTCAAATGAAGCATTATCTTCGCTAGTGTGTTTGGTAAAGAAGCTGTCCAGGCTGGGAAGAGCATCCTTATTCTGCTCTTTCTCCACTTCTCCTAGAGAGATGAGGGAAGAAGTCTAATGAAGAGGCTCACAATCCCCTTTCTGTATTAAGAGGTGCCTGGTTATTAATCCCCCCATGCAAGTATTTTCCCACACTGACCCCATTATTTCCCCAGCTGACCCCGGGCTCCACGGCCCTTCAGTATTTCAAAGAGGCAGCACCACATAGCTGATCCCCAGCTCAGCTGTGCAGCGCTCCTGCTTTGAAGTACCCCTTTCCCCCCTCTTTGCTGCCTCTCTCTCATAGAGGCAGCAAGGGGGGAAATCCATTGGTTGACCAGTCAACAGACCATCCGATAAGCAAATGCTTATCCGATAGTCGACTAGTTTTTAACATCCCTAGTCCATACTATTCTGTACATGAATAGCTCTACTCTTGGTACCTTGCCCACAGGTAGAAAATCCTTTTCTTGGCAAGCAATGAAGGTTCACATCAATGATTGTTACTGATCCATTCGGGCCCACATCCCACACTCCTGTGGTGGAGTTTCACTTGGTGCAGATATTAGAAGGGACCACTTTAACAGATTAACACCAGATGACACAGTAGTATTTTATTTCCCCTCCTGCTGGCAAACCCAAATAAAAAGATAGCCCCTTTCCTACCTTCTTCTGCAGTTTTGATCCCAATCTTGGACTTGTTCAACAAGGAAGAAGTGCCTGGGTGTACTTCAGGTGTTTCAAATGTGGCTGGAGTAACATCTGTGCCAGAGAAATAAATCCCAGCATGTTACAAAAACCAAGAGCTTCAGAACACCTTCATGTTACTGCTAGTGGATAAGCAAATCTTCAGAGTACTTGTCTGCCTGCTCTCACTAGTCTCAGATGACCTACAGTTTGTGACTAAGAGGGAGAAACTCTTTAAATAAAGTTAGGGAAGGGTTTAAAATTATTTTTGTGTAAATCATTTCCAGCCACTGCTCAATCATTTCCTAATCCTGCTGGGGACCAATGACAAGATTCCCCACTGATGTCAGGGCGGGGGGGAAGGGAATATGAAGAGATTGCATTGTAAGCATTCTTTATTTTATGTGATGAATGACAAAAGCAGGCAATGATTTGTGTTTCAGGACAGCTCTCGCTCAGGGCAATGCCAGCGACTGCCACTCACAAACAGCAACACCAATACCATGGGGAGGGGGACATTCAAAATGGTACATGCCCTTCACCACAAAGGGGCATTGCCCACAACACAGCAGCTGCCCCTTTGGGAGCCAATATCCCAATGCCACAGCAAGAAGTCACCCAGCGGCTGAGTTTTACTGCAGGGAAGCCCTGTAAATTACCCAGCATGAGAATTACATGCTTACCTGGGAAATAACACCTAAACCAGGTTGGAGGAGAGAGGGAAATACAGCTGGTCCCCAACTTACAAATGGGTTACATTCCAAACACATGGTCGTAACTCAATTTGTTCATAAGTCGGAAATACATGCTTTTACATACAGCCGCGCTGTTCGTAAGTGCGGATGGTGAGTTTGTAAGTTGGGGACCGGCTGTAATGGGGTTAATGGTAGGTTGGTCACAAGTGCGGATGGTCATTAGTCGATGCGTTCGTAAGTCGGGGACTGGCTGTAAACTCAAAAGGAGAGGAAAAAAAACCCCAACCCTGACAGACACAAGAGAAGACCCATAAATGGTCACTCATGCATTTCCCAGTTATTTCAGTTAACAGGGAATAGATTTTGTGCACAGATCTAAAAATATATATAAGTTGCACACAATTTCTGAACACTTATGTCTTGCTTACAAGCATCTCTACAGCAGCCTCCAGTAGGACTTGGTGTTTGCTGGCATATTTTGTCACTGCATATTACTGTTCACTACATGTCACTTCTTTGATCTCTATGCTTTTAACTTTTTAAAGTTGTACTATAGCAATTCCTGAAACAAAAACAGGTATGTAACAGTATAGAGGAGAACTACCACATGAACCTCTGATAATCAGGTCATTTGTTTCCACGAAGGTGTATTAATTAAGAGGCTATCCCACTGTATTAAATAAAGCTTCATAGCAGGACTCAGTAGAGGGCTTGACATAACTAGACTATCCAGAGCTATAATAGTAAGGATTAAAGAGACAGCCTGGAGTTTCCAAAGAGACACAAGACCTCATGTTTCAGAGCACAAAGCAACCTCTAATAAGTGGGAGTTATGAAATAACCAGCCCACTGAGAAACTTCTTAACTGCTTCTCTACATTGTTTCTTGTAGCCTTCCTCTAAAGTAGCTGACACCAGCCACTGTCAAAACACCATTGTTGTCATCCAGTAACTCCTGTGCAATCAAAAATAACAACTGTTTTTCCACAGGATGATCAGAAGGCAGCTACAGCACTACATTCTGGACCTTAAACAAGTTGGGTTCCCAGGCACTCAGCAACACTACAATTTCCCTTGCTACCATAAAAAAACCTATCAAAGTGACAAAAAGACAGCAGTGCTTTATAGCTTTTACTTTATGACACACATCACACTAACAGCCTACTCATGAAATCAGCCAGCAAACCACCAGCACTTACATGGGGCAGGTGTCTCCTTGGATGATTTCCCCAATGAGGAGCCAAATTTGATTGCTATTTGTCTCATTTTCTCTAAGTCACCACTTTCTTCAGCTTCCAAGTACTCCTTCTGAGCACGTAACCTCTCAACATCAGGAAAGAAATCCCTCTGGATAATCTTCTCCAAACTCTGTAGTTTAAAAAAAAAAAAAAAAAAAAGAGAAAAGGAACAATTCTAAGCATACCTGGCAAACAAGCAAGAGCAAAGTCAGTTTGGGGAAACTTTCTTTCAGCGGGAAGAGGGAGGACGGATTTAGGATTCCATGAAAGCCATGACTGACTGCAATGCATGAGCAACACTAACATCCTATTTATCCACTCATGATACCACAGGTGCACAAACAGTACCAGTGCTGGCTTTCCCAACACTGCTGCAGCATCAGGGTTGACCATGATCTAAAGCAGAGGTTCCCAAATTTTATTTACCAAGTCCTTCTTTGGAGATTCATGCTCCAGGCATTTCCCACTTGGGTAGTCTCTGCTTCCAAGATCTAGTTCCCTCCCTGCCTTGCTCTCCCCCTCAGGGGAAGCAAGAGTGCTCCATGGAAGAGGCAAGGTCAGGAGCAGCCTGGAAGGCTGCATCCCATGAGTACTGTCCCTCCTGCTGGACACAGCCCTTTAAACATGGCCCTATCCACTTCCTCTGAGCAAGCTCTGTCCAGAAGGAGAAGAGGACAGGCATTTTGTCTTGGATGGGGCCACAATCAGGAGGCAACTCGGGCCAGCAAGAGGGTCAGTAATCACAAGGTACAGCCTTCGGCTCCCTGCCAGTATCCCCAGTAGAGGAGTGTAACTGCAGGTGGTAGCTGCAGCAGTGGACATGAGAGACAGGCGGGGAGTCCAGTCCCAACATCTGATACCACCCGCATAGACCCCTCACCATTCCCCCTTCCAGATACAACCACTGCTGACTCAGCCCTACAATGCAGCCCCATCAAGTCCTCAGTCTCCCCTGATAACATCATCAGAAGCACATGGGGGGCGGAGGGGAGAAGTATGTGCACCTCAGTTGGGGATTCTCTGATTTAGATAAGCTCTCTCACTCTTAGAGATGGTCTAATCACCATCACCCTTCAATCCTTGGCACCTTTGCTGAGATGGCCAGAAGGAGTACCATACTCCCTTACTCACCTAACAGCTAACACAGAGGAGGCATTCTGAAGTAGACACCTAGTCACAAGGAACTAGTTGGGTTCCACCCCATTTAAAATGGGCCACAAAAGATCTATTAGCATGAGACTATGAGTATGGCCATGCTGCAATCAAAGGCATAATCAAAGGCATAATCACATCTTGGGTAGACATACACACATTAGCTTTCATTTAGCTAAAAATAGCAGTAAAGGTGCTGAGACATAGGGCATAACCTAGGCTATGCAAGCCCACCCAGAACCTCAGGGAAGCACTTGCCTTGCTAACCTGAGTCAGGGTCTGTCTCCATTGCTATTTTCAGCTGCACTAGCTGCATTTAAGTTTAATCACACCTCCAACTGCAAAGCAGACATACTCTTAGTTACACTCCCAACCAGGGACAGATAGGAAGCAACAATCAAAGATGAAAAGGTCCCATATTATCAACAATCCAACCTGATCCATGTGACCCTCACATTTTTTGCTTTTTCACAAAATGTAGTGTCATACAGCAATTTTAATTTTGAAGAATCCCAAAATACTCTGCCAAAAACATTTATAAACATGTACAGTATTAGGGTCATATTACATACATCCCTGAAACATAGCCAGCTGTGGAGCAAAACCCAACAATTGCAGAGCTATGCGCTGAACTTGGACGAGAACGTAAGAATGGCCATACTGGGTCAGACCAAAGGTTCATCTAGCCCAGTATCCTGTCTGCAGACAGTGGCCAATGCCAGATGCCCCAGAGGGAGGGAACACAACAGGCAATCCTCACGTGATCCCTCCCCTGTCACCCATTTCCAGACAAACAGAGGCTAGGGACACCATTCCTACCCATCCTGGCTAGTAGCCATTGATGGACCTAATCTCCATGAATCTCTCTAGCTCTTTTTTGAACAGTGTTAAAATCCTAGCCTTCACCACCTCCTCTGGCAAAGAGTTCCAGCAGCTGACTGCGCTGAGTGAAGAAAGTAAAGACGAACCTTATGGTCACCCAGGAGCAGGGCTGGCAACAGTTTTAAACACAGAACAGTGCGAGTGTAAAGCCAGCCATACTGGCACAGACGGGAGGGCGTGTCTGAAGCCACTTTCGCCCTTCCGCTGTGCTGTGCTTCAGGGTCCCTTGCCCGGCCCACTCGGGCATTGGTGTGAGCCACAGAAGGGGGCCTGATCGGCGGGGCGGGGCGGGGGGGGCCTGATCGGCGGGGCGGGAGTGGGGGGAGGCGCTGTCACTTGTTGCTAAGTCAGCATCTCTCGCACCTTCACGGAGGGCACGCCCTGGGGCTGCCTAGGAAAGAGAAGGAGGCAGGACCCCGCTCACACCGAGCCCCAGACCCTATCCCCAGTGCGGGGGCCAATCCCTCTCCGCCAACTGCCCTGGCCTCCCGCTTCAGCCCACACCCGCAAACTAATTCCCATAGCTGGCCAGCCCCCCCAGCCCCCCCCCCCTCCCCCAGACAGCCCCGCCAGGGCTGGCCAGCCCCCCCCCCCTCCCCCAGACAGCCCCGCCAGGGCTGGCCAGCCCCCCCCCCTCCCCCAGACAGCCCCGCCAGGGCTGGCCAGCCCCCCCCCCTCCCCCAGACAGCCCCGCCAGGGCTGGCCAGCCCCCCCCCCTCCCCCAGACAGCCCCGCCAGGGCTGGCCAGCCCCCCCCCCTCCCCCAGACAGCCCCGCCAGGGCTGGCCAGCCCCCCCCCCTCCCCCAGACAGCCCCGCCAGGGCTGGCCAGCCCCCCCCTTCCCCCAGACAGCCCCGCCAGGGCTGGCCAGCCCCCCCCTTCCCCCAGACAGCCCCGCCAGGGCTGGCCAGCCCCCCCCCCTCCCCCAGACAGCCCCGCCAGGGCTGGCCAGCCCCCCCCCCTCCCCCAGACAGCCCCGCCAGGGCTGGCCAGCCCCCCCAGCCATCCCCGCCAGGGCTGCCCAGCGCCCCCCTCCCCCAGACAGCCCCGGCCACTCCCCACGCCTGCCCAGCGCCCCCCTCCCCCCAACCGAGCCCCCCGCGGCCCGCTCACCTCGATGTAGCTCTCCTCATCCAGGATCCTCTTGCGCCGCTTGGCGGGCTCCGGGGCCGCTCCTCGCAGCACGGCCCCGTCGGCCTGCAGGGGCACCAGCGCCAGGGGCGAGGCCGCAGCGTTGGCGGAAGCCCCCGGCTCCTCCATGGCGCCAGGCCGGGGATCGCGGTCAGCCGGGGCAGGGCCCACACGAGCGAGGGCGAGCGGGGATTTGACCCTGCCCAGCCACCGTCGCCCCGCGCAGGCTGCTGGGATTTGTAGTTTTCTTTTAGCGCAGGGTCGCCTGGAGCGCCTGGAGCGGGCTAGCGAGAAACCACAACGGGAGGCTAGAGCGTCGCAATGGGCGCGCGCGCCCCCTGCCGGAAAGGAGGAGCGGTCAAGGCTGTATGCGCGTCGGGGAGGATCGCAGGAGCCGCGGGTCGGGCTGCAGGGTCCCGGGCGCACAGAGCGGCGGAGCCCCTGGCTGGAAGGCACTGGGCTAGTCCGGGACGTGCCCAGCCAGGCAGATCGCCCTGCTAGGGGGCCGGGCAGCTAGCGCAGCCCTAAGGCCGGGCGTGGGCTGCAGACCCCTGGGAGTCCCGGATTCCCAAAGGGGTCCCTACCGCCACTGGACATTGCTAAGGGGCCGCAAAATGAAAAAAAGCTTGAAACCCCTCCTCCCAGAAGCGGGGCAGTCGCCCGGGGAAGTAGCCAGGGCAGGGTCCGAGCACGGTAACGAGCCTGTATCACAGAAATGCTGCCTAGTCTGAGGTCAGGGGAAAAAAAAAAAAAAAAAAAGGCAAATGACTGAATGTCATCAGCTGTCTGATACTGCCCGAGGCTTGGTCAGCTTTCCCCATAAGCTGAGCGCTTGGGCTGCCACCAAGGGGAGATTGAAATTCTGCTCAGCTGATTAGCAGAGCACCCATGTCCAGCAGCAGGTGCTTCTACTGGTGGTGCACATCGGCACATGCCCTAGTGCATATAACAACATTTATTCTGCACATATATGGAAGAAATTAGAGGGAACATTGGCCTTGGTAGGATTGAATCCTGCACATGTCCTGGTGTCAGAAGAAGGAATGGGATGGGCTGCTAAGATGCAGCCCTGAGCTTAGATGATACAAGCAAATGGCAAGAGTGGTAGGAGATGAAAAGAAATAAAGTGATGCTACACTATGGGGTGTTATAGAAATCCACCACTGGATATTCAGCCCTCACAGTTAGGGCAAGGTTTATTTAATTGTATTTTTCAGAAGCACTCAGGTCCGACTATGTCACGTGGTCAGATTTTCAAAAAAAAAGTCAGCTCCTGACTACATATCTGAGCTCTTCTGAAAATCTAGCCCTAATAGCGTGTGTAGAGCTAACTCACATCTGGATGCTCATTCCAATACAGGCCAGGTGCAACCTGTGACAGGTGAGAAGAGAATGTAATCCAAAGGTTTTGATTCTTTGATATGAGGGTTAACCTTGCCCAATACATTTAAATGGGTATTTGAAAGATTTTATTATTATTACAAAATGTAATTCTCTTTACCCATACCATCTCAGTGACAAGAAACAGCAGTTAATTTACTTTATTTTCCAGATATCTCTCTAATTAAAGGTTGCATTGCAACATTATACTTTCATTTTAGCCTTGGCTCTGATTCACAATGAAGAAAGGGAAGGATGTTTTATTTAAAGGCCTCAGCAGTCAACTTTTATGATTCAGAAGTGACAAACTGATATAAGACTAAAGCAAAATGCTTAATACAATGATGTCTTCAATAAAAGCACCTCTGCAAATTAGGCATTCTGTAGATACTCTACAGCTAGCCTAAAATTTTAATCATATAATGCTCTTATTTCTGAAAAAGTGACATTTCTGGGAAAGTAAAAGTAACATAGTCATATATTTACTTATCTACTGTCTCTGTAACTCACAGATGGTAGGAACTACTGCTTGTGAGTACTGCACTGGTGCCAAATAGGCAGGGCAGAATTCAATTTTTCAGAATTTTGGTGGAGAATATCAATGTTTATTTTAAGCATGTTTTCTATTTTTATCCATTTAATTTTTCACAGTTGCACAAAATTATGGTTTTAACCTATTTTATTTGGATCTCTTTTACATTTTCACAGCTTCAGGAAGTCTGCGGGGTCAGACAATATTTATTGACAGTAGACATTGAGATATACAGTCAAAGCTTTACAACCGTTAAAACACACATTGTTGGCATGGCATGTCAAAATATACAATATAAATATCCTTAAATTAAATTTAAGTTCTCAAACAGGATTTTAATTCACTGCCCATCTGTACATTTTTATTATTATCAACAGAAATATTTTTCATTGGTTTGTACGTATTTAGTACAATCAACATTTGACAACAATCTAATCCTGCCAAGCCTTTGAAAGATGACATTGAATTAATGTTCAAATAGTGTTTTTCAGGTAGCTTGTGCTGGAGAAAAGATTAATATTATTTTTCCGGTACATGTGCTTATCCTGAAACAAGATTTAGAGAGGTAGCTATGTTAGTCTGTTTCAGGAAAAAACAACCAGGATTCCCATGGCACCTTAAAACTAACATGTTTATTAGGGCATGAGCTTTTGTGAGTTGCTACAACTCACAAAAGCTCATGCCCTAATAAATTTGCTAGTCTTTAAGGTGCCATTGGACTCCTTGTTGTTTTTGTTAAAACAAGATTAAATTTCCCAGCAGTCAGACACTGCATATGTTACGCCCACATCTTTGCCAGCACTCCCAACTTTCAGGGCTGTGCTGTTCAGCCGCAGACCCCCATGAGATCACACTGTCCTCCAGAAAATGGCATCATTCCAGATGAGCTCCAGACCCTCGTGAGCCAAAAATTCTACACTAGTTTGAGGCTCTTGGTGTCAGGCCTGCTGCACAGAAGCAAGGGGATGGTACACTGACAGTCTTTGTGGACTTACATTAGTAAAGTTACATCTGTTGTCAAGTGTGTTTGGCAAGCTTGATCCCTGGCTCCAGTCCCAGTATCAGCTGTCTCCACAATACATTTATGTATGAACCTTTATTTCACAGACAGCTTGAAAAGAACTCCACTCGTAGTTACTGCACACCCACGCTCCATTAGCCACAATCATCACGGAGGGATTCAAGTCTGAAAACAAAAGGAAATCTGTCTGCAAGGAATAACACAAAGATGGGGATGGAAATCAGGAACCGCTGAAAAGCTGACTGTCTTTGTAGGACATTACCAGTTATCATTCTTAGAGAGACAAGGTGGGTGGGGTAATAGCTTGAGAGACAATCTCTCTCCTTAACATTCTAGGACTGCCACAGCTATAACACTGCATACAGTTCTCATCCTTAGCACTTAACACCAAGGCTATGTCTACACTGGCGGGTTCTTGAGCAACAACGGCTGTTCTTGCGCAAGAATCCGCAGAGCGTCCACACTGCCCGTCCACTCTTGCGCAAGAAGATTTACAGTACGGCGTGGTAAGAGAGCGCTTCTTGCACAAGAGCTACACTCTTTTCTAACAGGTGTAAGCTCTCTTGCACAAGAGCTCTTGCGCAAGAGGGCAGTGTGGACATGCAGCAGGGGTTTCTTGCACAAGACAGCCCTATGGCTAAAATGGCCATCAGAGCTTTCTTGCACAAGAGAGCGCCCACACTGCCATGGGACCTCTTGCACAAAAGAACATCTCGCACATGGCAGTGTAGACGTGTTCTTGCAGAAGACTTCTTGCACAAGAACTGTTGCGCAAAATGTTCTTGCGCAAGAAGCCACCAGTGTAGACATAGCCCAAGTGTGTGGCCCAAGTTAACTGCCCCCTGCTGCAGGCCCTACTTCCTCCCCACCTCTGCTCCACCCTTTCCCCCTCTCCACCCTTGCCCCCAAACCCACCTTGTTCTGTTCACACCCATTACCACCCTTGCTCTGACTCCTTGCCCAAAGCCCCCTCCTAAGCGACACAAGCCAGGGGATTGCTGGGGACCTGGTGCAGGGCGGCAGCAGGGGTCGCCCTCCCGCCCTTACCATTGCAACTGGAAATGGAGTGACCTGACAGTCTGCTCTCCTTGGCCACACTGCCCTTTCCCAGCTTGCTGCAGTTCTGCTTCACCATGGCAGCAGGAAGGGGAGTGCCCCATGGCTGGGACACTCTGCTTTCTGATGCCATGGTGAAGCAGAGCACAGCAGGCTGGGAGAGGGCAGTGGTTGTGGAGCAGAGCAGAGCAGAGCATGCTGCCAGGTCTCTCTGGTTCCTGATGCTAAGCTGAGTGCATGTGCCACCCCATGCCAGGCCCCCCAGATAATCTCCCAGCCTACCCTGTACCCTGCCCATAGGATGGTGTAGGCAGTTGCCATGAGACTCCCCAAAGTGCAGGGTCTGAGGCAGACACCCTGAACTGTCCTATCAACAGGACAACTCTGGGGGCAGGTTTGGCACCAGGGCTGAAACTTTGCGCTGTGGTATTGTAAAATCCAGTGCACCACTCCAGACCCCCAAGGTCCTAGTGCCTGACAGCCAGGAAATGAAACTGGCTGATCTAGTTGTAGCTAATCATCCAAGATGGTAAAATAGAAAAAGAGAGGAAACAACCAGCTTCTCTGTTGAAATACTCCCTTCCACCAATAGAAACTCTAGGGCAGGTGTGGAAAACCTACTTCCCATAGGCCAGATCCAGGCCCCAGAATACTTTAAACCAGTGAGGTTCAGGGTTCCCCAACTGCAGGGCAAACCAGCACTCTTGCTCCAGCCCTGCAGCAAGTATCTGAGGCTTGACACACCCCCTCCCACCGCAAGGTGAAACCCAACTGAGTGTGAGGTGAGTGTCTCTTCCCGCTTGGGAGCCAGATCTGTGAAGCTGTTGGGTTTTTTCCTCCTTTGCTTCTCACCTGGGTGGGCAGCCCACAACTGATTTTTCAGTGAGAGACCAAAAGTCTCCTACTCTCCTGGATACCCACAGCAGCAGGTGCTGCTTTTCTTCTGCATTGCTACAATTTAGTTTTCATTTCCCTTTTGCCATTTTGTCTGGGGTAAGCAACTGCTGTTGCCGCATTACACTCAGCCCAACTCACATTGCAACCACAGAAGCTGCAGCATGGTCTGACGTTGGAAAGAAAAGATTGCTTATTATACAAATGGCCTTGTTTGCACTAATAACCAACTGTACTACAGCCATGCACAGGTCCATTGAAGACATCAGTTTAAAAGTACTTTTAGATGCCCCTACTCTGTACAGAATACGAATGAATTCATTTTGAAGACTGCAAATGGAACCTTTGTTAATATAAAGGCTGAGTTGTGTAATTAATCGGTTTCCACCTCATCCTCCAGAGGCAACTTTAGTCACCATCATGACACTTTAACAACAATGCAAACCCATTGCATTGAAGTCTCTATATCAGAGACTTCCTGATATAGTCTCTGAATCTATAAGAATAAAACAGGTACAATATTATCTGTACAAAGACAAGTGGAGAGAAATCTCCATCCACCATCTACACATGCATTTACACTACCAACACTGAAGCAAGCTCTAACTCCACCTTCGGCATTTGGCAATTTTTCTGCTTAAGCTTTTGAGGAACATGCCCTGTAACTCACTCATTTTATTTGTCATGAGATGAATTTTATTTGGAGTAAAAATCTAAGGACCTGAAAATAGAGCACCTACCTTTCCCTCCCCTTTCCCTCATTGAATCAGAAGATTCCCTCATTGATTTCCCTCTCCAACCTCCCTCCTCTCCCATCACCTTGCTGTGAAAACAGCAGATCAGAGCAATTGGTGCTTTTCACATGAGCCCAGTGAGATGTAGCATCAGTCTCTTAGCAATTCTCCTCAGAGGGTTTCTTGGAGCCTCGAAGAAGCAGAGCTGAAGCAGAAGCTCTTTTCTGGTGCCTCCATTTGGCCCGTCGATTTTTAAACCAAACCTAGACATTTAATTAAAAAAAAAAAAGCAACATTGATCACCAGACTTTTTGAAACAGCCCAGAGCTGAAAGTGAGTGGCATTTACAACTTTGGATTTTACTGCATGACAGGTAGTTCTAGGATTTGGCAGTACATTCTACTCTGGCTATAAGACTGCTCCAGCACAGGAAACTCAGAACAAGAAACTCCCTCTCTGGAGTTCATGTTCAGTTCCTTTCAAGGTGGGCAGGGGATCTGAGAATCCCAGTGGTAAACAAAAGTGTTTTGCACAACATGAAAATGTTTAAGAGCAGGACAGTGACCCCAGAACTAAGCAATGTGTGCATGTGAGAGCATGTGCAAGAGTGCCTGAGAATGTGGCAGGGCATAAAAACCGAGTATGGGAGTGTTCTTTTGCGCCCAGCCGTAATGTACTGGCCTTAGCCTATGGCTTATAGAATTTACAAGGTATTATTGCACTTTGAGGGCTACATCTGCAGCCCCCGGAGGAGGCATAAATATGCCTCCTGGAACCAATTCCTCTTTATTTATTTTTTTAGTAAAAAGGGTCCAAAATATTTTTGATCCTTGTTGTGAGGAAGAATCTCACCTCTACTCGCTCCTCCTTCAGTTGGATACGGTTGGCCAGGTGTTCTCTGGTGATGACATCTGGGTACTGGTTCTGGCTGAAAAGGGCCTCTAGGGCCTGTAGCTGATCTTCAGTGAAGATGGTCCGGTGCCGGCGGGTCCGCCTTTGGATCTGATGGAAAGTTTGCAGCTCATTCTGGCTCCCATGAAGATTCTTACATGCCCTACCAGTGGGATGAATTAGCCTCATGGGCCAGGGGAACCTGGTGTCTAATAAAAGGAGAGTTAAAATTTAATAAAAGGAGAATTACAGAATTTCTTAGTTACAGAACCCAAACAAACTAAGCCCTCTCTGAAGAATTGAGCCCTCTCTGCCTGGATCAGTTTCATGTAGGCTGAAGTGGGGCTGCTAGAGAGGCAGCGTGCTCCAATTCTGCTTGAACTCTTCTTGGTGCTTCATGAGGGCTCTGCATTGACTGGCTTTGGACAGAGCCATGTGCAGCCCTCTGGGATGAAATGAAAACATGGCTGCCATGATGTGAGGCCTGGAGCAGAAAATAGTGATTGACAGAAATCCTCACGGTTCCTAGAGAGGCACAGATCACCACCAGATCTGACCTCCTCTACAACACAGGCTATCACTATCTCCCAGTGCCCACTAAACCCAACAACTTGGACACAGGTATTCCAGCCTTCAGGATACTAGACTACTGGGTGCCACAGGCAGATACTAGGAGGGACTAAGAGTATGCCAGTGCCTGAGGCCCAGGCAGTGGCAGGGAAATGAGATGCACCCCAACGATCCTAGCAAGCAACCCATACCCCATACTGCAGAGGAAGGTGAAACATTCCCAGTGTCACCACTGATCTGACCTGGGAGAAAATTCCTTCCCGACCCCACATGTGGCAATCAATTATACTCTGAGCATGTAAGCAAGAATCAGCTGGATGAATACTTGAAAGACAGAATATTTGGTACCACCTCAGAGCCCTGGCCAGGCCCCTCAATGTCTCCTCTCCAGCTCAGGCCATCCCTGATACTTCAGGATAAAAGAAAGAGAAAAAAGACCAAAAAGGGTTTGAAATCAGGAGAAGGGTAAAGCTGAGGAATAGTGGCTGCATTCTCCTGATTTACTATTCAGCCGCAGTATTGCCAACCACAAACATTAAAACAGAAAGACACAGGCTCCCCAACATCACAAGATGGGATTAAAAGCCATGAGATTGTCTAATATAATATGTGTAGGGTTCTTTTTATTTGCCTTATGGTTTGTTAGCTTTCAGGATGCACTTGGACAACCCCAAGGACTAGAAACAAGTTTTTCTTTAGGTGAGGTTTTCACCGAGCCTCCTAATGCCAGGAGCTGGGACTTTAAGAAAACCATCATAAGAGTCAGCAGCACTCCAGCAGGGTCCCATGCTCTGTGATAGCAGATCCACCCCCACACTTCCCATGTAAATCAAGAGTATATCCAAAACATCTAAGAAGATTTAACAGGAGATCTCCCTTATTCCTCAGAATTCAGGAGAATTGTAGACTCTCTTTTTCATGCAGTGCTCAGAAGCAACAAGATAACTCAAGTGGTATCAAAGGGGGAATTCCAAGAAGGGTCAGGAGCACTCTCCAACCTGAGCTGGGGTAAGCGCTGATAGTTTGGGTTCCCAGTACAACTCAACCCACTCTCTCTGTGCAGACATCAGTGTATGATGGCTGCTGGCTAAGAGGCAATACCTGACCTGTTTTTCAGGGGTCTGCAGAAACTTCACTCTGAGGCAGATGAAAAGCAACAAGAAAAAAAAGAAGCTGGCCCACAGGTCAACTTGGCTTCTTGACCCCGTGAAATGTTACCAGCTTCTATGGTGGATGCTGCACAGTCCCATCATTGGCAGGGACTGCCAGAGCCTCACTGGAGTTTGTAAAAGCTAAGGGCCATGTAGTGGGAGGTACTGAGCAGTCTCAGCTTTCTCTAAGATCACAGGGAGCTGAGGATGCTCAGAGCCCCTCTCCTCCACCTGCGGGTGCTTCTCTGGTCACAGAAGGGCAAAGGAAAAAGATATCAGACTCGACAGGCTATGTTTGCCTTTGTGGTCATGACAGACTATGGGGTTGGTGGGTTTATGGCAAGAATCCACAGATGGGTTTGGGGCCCCCGATAAGAAAAGATTGTGCTGAGTAAGGCAGATTACGCTAGCCTTTCACAGCTGGGCACTCATTTCTCAAGTGAAATGGTTTTGATGGTCTCTGTACAATGGGTGGGTTCTATGAAATTCACAGTAAGTTATCTCATGCTGAAATTCAAAGTAATGGCACAAAACTCACAGCCATGGAAAGAAATGCCCTCTTCTTTGGTCTGAGCTTGTTTTGCCATCACACCTGAAAGTCCATTTGGAAGATGCTTACCAGTAAAAATCAGTTTAAACCCATATCTGGGAGACTTCATTATAATTACTTATAACTAAGAAATCTCTGCATGTTCTTTTTTCTTCTCTATGCCAAGAATTATACAGTAGCTGTTCCAATATTAACTGATATTTAACTATAACTATATCTATCTATAGTTATAAATATACATAGATAGATAGATAGATCTATATACAGTCATATAATCAAATCCTGAATGCTTTACTGAAGTTTTACTCATTGGATACAGGGTTTAGTCCAGTAATACTGTTTAGATCTTACACCATACTCTTTATCATCAAAGTACTTTACAAATGATAACTATTCATTTTAAAACATAATAAATTATTGTTAATATTCTAGCATCTTAAATATATATTGCACCTTTTGTCCCAAAGCACTCTGCACACTTAAACTGAGATACAGTTTACATATACGAACCATTTCATCCACTCCATGCAGCCGCTCTTGGAGTCAACTACAGCAAATAGGCCTTTATTTGTCTAAGTGCTTAAGTGTACTTCAAACACATGCTTACATGCTTTGCTGAATCAGGGCTGTAATTAACAGGGCAAATCAATCCTGTACAACCCATAGGAATAAGGAGCAAAGAATATTGTATCCATCTGAAACTGTTACAGGGAGTCATGTATCAGAGGGGTAGCCGTGTTAGTCTGGATCTGCAAAAGCGACAAGGAGTCCTGTGGCACCTTATAGACTAATAGATGTATTGGAGCATAAGCTTTTGTGGGCAAAGACCCACTTCGTCAGATGCATGTAGTGGAAATTTCCAGAGGCAGATATAAATATGCAGGCCAGAATAAGGCTAGAGATAACGAGATTAATTCAGTCAGGGAGGGTGAGGCCACCCTCTGGCCTGCATATTTATACCTGCCTCTGGAAATTTCCACTACATGCATCTGATAAAGTGGGTCTTTGCCCACAAAAGCTTATGCTCCAATACATCTGTTAGTCTATAAGATGCCACAGGACTCCTTGTTGCTGTTACAGGGAGGTAATTGGCAGAATATAGTTACCTGGGCTAGATTAATATCTCTGCTGTTGCAACAGATGCCATAGGGTCATTGATGACTAAAAGAATTTAGGGCCTTCCTTCTTCATCTTCTTCATCTTATTTAGAGAGCAACAGCCCAGTGCCATATTAGAATGATGTTGGGGCACTGATACAATGCTGCCTCAGAGAGAAGCATGCTGGTAACTGAATCACCTACATTATATCCTGAAACACTCTCCCTGTTCCTTGGCTGAGGTCTAACAAAATCTCAGTGCACCATGACAAGGCTGTGGGTCACAATGCAGCAATGTCATTACATTCCCAGGTTTTGCTATTTTACAGTGTTGGTGCCCTTGTAAGTGCCAGCTGCAATGCCCACCCCTCCCCCTATGGGATCCATACAATGATTCATAAAACAAAAGAATACTTACCTAGCCAATGTGAGGAATCCTGCAAGGAATGGGTGCTTGTGTGAGAACAGCAACAGCAGCTGCACCCAGCAGCTTCCAGTTCTTCTTCTTCCTCTTCCTCCTCCTGCAGAGAGCCAGCAGTGATGGCCTCCAGCCCACACAGCCCTTTGGGCTCACAGTCCAAGATCCCCTGGAGACAGAAGGGGACCAGAACTTGGGGGTTTCTCTCAACTGGAGTGGAGAGAATGTTCTCAATGGTGAATGAGCATTGCTTCTTGACACTTCTTCTGCTGAGTGCTGAGTCCAGTGGGGCTTCTGAAGACATCCTGTTCCAGGCACTCTAGCTGTGGCACTTAACAGTTCACAGTAAGGAGCTGAAAACAGTGGAGCTTGCTCTGTGGGAGAGACCAAATTGTGGCTCACCAGCAAAAAGACAGCTCACACTTGGATGATTTTTAAAACAGACCAGTAATGCCAGACAGAATTACTGTTTTGTTTTCTTTTAGTTTAAAGTGATGGTCATTCTTGCACCTGGGATTTTTATGTTATATATCTATATACACATACATGCCTCTCCCCTCCTTTCTAAGCTAGCTGCTTTATAACTGAGGTCACCCTAAGTAAATATATATATATATATATATATATATATATATATATATATAATCCCCTTGAAAAGAAAACCTTAAACCCCCCTGCAAATAAAATAAATTCTAACTAATCTTGGTAGCTTTGTGAAGGGTTAGTGTGGATCTAAGATTTAGCTAATCCTACAGCAATGACTCCAGAAGGAAATCTGATTTCTCCATCTCGAGTGTAGATTTGAAGGTGGTTTTGATCTCCATTGTGTTGGAGCCTCCAATTCAAGGAAGGGAGAGAATAGCTGTTCTCCAGCCCAGAAATGGACCAGAGGATTAACTCCTTAAAAGAAGCAAATTATCCCTTTCTCTGGCCAAATGAAAGCTTTCCCATCAAAAGGGAACTGTCATATCATACAATATGAGAGAGGGAGGGGGGGCTGATCTTGAGCAAAAATCATTTTTAGCAGCCTTTGCTAGGTGAGGACTCTCCGTGACTGCTGATTTATTTTCTGCTCAGACTGCAGGAAAATGGCATTTTCCCCCCACTGTCCAAATAATAAGAAATTACAGATACTTCGTATGTATAAAATATGCCTCACAAGAGGATCTCAAACTGCTTTATAAAAATTAATTAGACTCACAGCACTCCTGTGATGTAGGCAAGTGGTAAGTAAAGGGCTCATCTCATGCACCCACCACTGAGGTGCAGCCATCTATGAGGTGGAACATGTCAGTTTTATTCCAGACCATAGGCCACACCACATTAGAGTTGAGAAGAAGTGAAGATAAATACTGAACTGCTGGGAGAATTCAGGTAGCTACACACTCTAGTCCAGGGGTGGGCAGCTTGCAACTCGTGCCATATGCAGCCCATTGAGGTTCTATGTGTGGCCCGTGAGACATTGTGTTGCCCACACACAGAGTTGCCAGATTCTGCTGATTTCTGTTCACATCATTTTTTTCCTACCGATATTACTGAAGTAACATGCATATAGAGCAAGGGCACGTGAAGGGAGGTCAATCCCGTAAATGCTAGGTGTGCAAGCACAGTTCGCAAAACTACCCTATCCCCGGAGACTGCCTTGGTTACAACAACCTTGCAGCCCACTGCGATGAAGGAGGCCCACCCCTATGGCCCATTCACTAACCTCGGTTGCCCATTGCTGATATAATCACTCAACACCAAGCCATGACATCAGAGCTAACATTCCATCCTTACAAACTATGCCCTCTGAGCTTCAGTGACCAGGAGGTATCCCTATGTCAAGTATTGCCAATTGTAAGCATTCAAAAATAGTTCAGCAATCCCTCAAAGCATGAGATTTTCCAAGTATTACATGGTAGATGATTTTTTATTTGCTTTCTGGTTTTTGAGACTTTGGGGGAGGGGCCACTTTTAAGCTTTTTTTCTATAGTCCTGAAGGCTGGAAACTGCTTTATTATAAGAAAGCTGGGATTCTTACATGGTCACTTGGCTCCAGGAATGGATGGTTTAAAAAAAAACAACATCAAATCTCACAAGACTTGCAGCACATCACAAGAACTGGCAACAGTGTATGTCTCTTTTTAAAATAACAGCAGTGTGCTTCCCAGACCATGCCAAAGCATAGAGTGAATAATAGCTAAGAGAGACGAGAGCTATCTATTGAACTTGTTCTTGAAGAACTCTCATCTAGATTCCATCACAACCTGTCCCATTGAGCTCGTCAAAGCTAATGGAATCAAGGCACAAGATATGGCCACAGACAATTGAGCCATCAATAGTTCTTTCCCAAAATCTCTCTATTTTTTTCAGTATTGTCTGTTGTGGTTCAGGTGTTCTCTTTTCAGATACTTCCGGCTTTACAGCTTGACATACACAGCTAGGGATGGGATTCTGCCTTCCTTTGCTTTTCACTTCCTGTGTCTGTTGCACTTGGTCATGGATGGATTCACTCTCTTCACACATCTGGAATTCAATTTGCTTTTCCATTCTGTCAGGTCACCCCTGAGGAGGGGATCTGAGGATTTTAAGGCCCCACTGTGCTCTCTTGGTGGTGTAGAGCCTCAACACCAAACTCGGACAAGCCAGGAGGACTGGGGGACCTCAGTGACATGTCAGGAGTACCCGGATTAGATCAACCCAGTAGTCAGCTTCAGTGCTGGAACTGCTACAGCCAAGCAGAGAAAGCAGGTGACAAATATAATGGCCGTACTCTGGTTTTGCGAAGAGGAAATGTGAATAAGAAGGGGAAGGAGAGAGAATGTATTAATGGTGCTTATCCAGTACGGGTGCTTATCTCATCAGGAGGATACCTCAGGTGATGAGTCTGAAACCTCAGTCTTCTCCTATACAGAAATTTTGGCTTTCGGGAAGTGAAGTAGTTAAAAAGTCTTCTTTATCAAATTAGGAAGTTGTCCATTGGGCTGGTCACTTTCGAAACGCTAATGTATACCAATCAGGACACAATTAATTCTTACGTATAATCTGAAATGGTTCAACAGAACATTAGTTATGACCCATGTATCACCTTTTCACCATCCAATGAGAAAACGGCAGCTTCGTCCGATTTTTTATTTTATTGTAATTATTTGTATTTATTTAATTTTGGTAGTTGCTTACTATTGCTCAGTGTTTTTATTCCTGAGAAAAATCTATAATCTTAAAGTGAAAAACACTCTGGCCACAGAAGTTTGCAGACATTTTTTAAGAGTGACAATCGAGGCCTTAGATCCTCTTAGATCACGTTGTGATCACGAATGTTTTCCATAGTCATCTTCTGGATGTTGTCCTTCAGTCAGCATTGCATGTTTCTCTTTGTCTTTCATGTTGCAGTTTTTCTCAGAATTTTTAAGGGACAATTTACAAGTAGCTGTTTCAAAATTCACAAGGTCATCTATGCAAAGCCATGTAACAATGCTTTGCAAAAGTCCACTTTGAATTCTTTTAGTTCATTATACAGAAACTTAAAATCACTTAAGAAACTGGGGTCTCTGTCAGGCATTAAAGATCTTCCACTTTCTATTTTCTTAGTATAGTGGTGTTTAGAAGGATCCTTCTGTGAACTGATGAGCTGTGTCTGTATTTTTATATCAATCAAGCTGCTAACCAGGCTTCCCTTATAATTTGCTCCATAACCAAGTTCCTTTGTAACTCAGTATAGGTATATTTCACCTGACTTATCTTCTACATATTTAAGTGAGTGAGTGAGTGAGTCTGTTCAAGAACTCCTAAACAGTAAGAGCTAGGACCACTAAATTCGGTATACCACTTCCTCTTATCATAACTTAAAGCAAAGTGAGAGTTTGTTTGTGCCAGAACAATAGGATGTGCCTGGAATGTGACTGTTTCTCATAAAATGGAAGGGAGGGTTCTGCTAGCAGGGACAATAAGGGTGTGTCTATACAGCACCTTTACCTTGAAATAAGGTATGCAATTTGAACTATGGAAATGGAGTAGTTTTTTTTCAAAGTAATTTCAAAATAACCTGCTATTTTGAAACATCCCTTACTCCTTGTGCAACGAGGTTTACAGGGACATCAAAATAGCGAGCCTGTTATATTCAATATCACAGGCTTGTTCTTAAGACGCAGAATAGCTATTTTGGGATACCAGAGGCATTCCCTTACTCTTTAGATTCTCTTTTTCTCCTGTGTGTGATGAACATATTTTTACTTACAAACACGCGAAATTTCTGGATAATTCTGTATATGGCCCCACAATATACCAACATATTTATAGCTGACCTCTAACATTTCCTCAGCTCTTGCCCCCTAACATGCTTACTCTACATATGAACCCACAGGAAGGAGACCCTTGAAGGATTCCACAAGGATTTCAACAACTTCCACCCACCATCAACCTCAGCCTGGATCTGTCCACACAAGAGATCCACTTCCTCGACACTACAGTACAATGCAATGACGGACACATTTCCACCACCTCATACCAGAAACCTGCCAACTATTATTCTTACCTACATGCTTCTAGCTTCCATTCAAGATACATCACATGATGGATTATTTACAGTCAGGCACTAAGATACAACCGAATTTGCTCCAGTCCCACAGAGAGACATAAACACCTACAGGAGCTCTATCAGGCATTCTTAAAACTTCATAACCCACCGGGAGAAGTGAAAAAACAGATTGACAGAGCTAGAAGAGTACCCAGGCATCAGCTTCTTCAAGATAGGCCCAACAAAGAAAACAACAGAGAACCACTGGTCATCACCTACAGCCCCCAACTTAAACCCCTTCAATGCATTATTAACAATCTACAACCTATCCTGGAAAATGACCCCTCACTCTCACAGGCCTTGGGGGATAGGCCAATCCTCACCTACAGACAGCCCCCTAACCTGAAGCAAATTCTTTCCAGCAACCATGCAGCACACCTCAGACATACTCACTCAGGAACCCACCCCTGCAATAAACCCCATTGCCAACTCTGTCTACACATCTATACAAGCAACATCACCACAGGACCTAACCACATAAGCCACCACATCAGAGGCTCATACAACTGCACATCCTTTAATGTGATCTATGCCATCAAGTGCCAGCAATGCCCCTCTGCCATGTATATTGGCCAAACTGGACAGTCTCTACAACGAAGGATTAATGGACACAAGTCAGATAGTCAAAATAACACACAGAAACATGTTGGGCAACATTTTAACTTGCCTGGGCACTCATGAACGGATTTAAAAGTGGCTCTCCTCTTACAAACTAATTTCAGGAACCAGCTAGAACAGGGGTCTGCAACCTATGGCTCGCAAGCCATATATGGCTCACTTAGGAGCCAAATATGTCTAGCAGCTCAAGCTCAGCCCCTCCTGACTCCACCGCACCTGCAATGGGGAGCCTGCATTGGCGATACAGCATCATGGCCCCCGCAAGATTAGAGCCAGCACAGGCTTCTGGCGGGGCTGGAGGTATGGGAAGCCCCAAGGCTCTGTTCCAGATCCAGCTTGTGGGGAAGCCCGCATGCTCCTTCTCCCCTCTCCATAGCAATGCACACTTCCTTATCTGCCCAACTTCCCCCGTGCTCTGGGAAGGCGGGACACGGGAGCTGTGCAGCCTCCCCTTGCCTGGCAATCACCAGAGAGTGTGCTCCTGGCTGTGCCGGATGTGGGGGTGATGCACACTGAGCATGCAGGCGGTGGGGGGAGGGGGCTAAAGATGGTGGCGGAGGATCTGGACATGGGGGATGAGGAGCAGAACATGTGCTTCTTCCAGCACTGCCTGAAGATCCTGCCCAAGAGATACTCGTCCCTGGAGACCAGCAGGTACCGGCCAAGCTGTTCCTGCTCCCTTCCCCCAGCCATACACCCACCAGGACACTGTTCCTATCCCCTGCCCCCAGCCAGACACCCATCAGCACTCTGTTCCTGCCCTCTGCCCCGGCCAGATACCCACCAGCACCCTGTTCCTATCCCCTGTGCCCAGACAGACTCCCACCAGCACCCTGTTCCTGCCCCCTCCTTTCTGGCCAGACACCTACCCTCAGCTTGCTCCTACCTCTTACCTCCCACCTAGATTCTGCACCCCTATCCCTCTCTCACTCAATGGCAGTCCTGTTCCACACACTAAACCTCCTCATTTTTGGCCCCACCCAAGAGTCTGGGGCGGCCAAAAAATCTACTAATGCTGGAACCCCAGAAAAGTTAATCTGGCCTGAGGCTTTGAGCCTCAGTCCTCCCTGTCTCTCCCCATGGGGCTGGAGTGCCAGGGGAGTGAGGTGTTTCAGCTGGGGGCCACATCAATGAGGGTAGTGTGGTCCCTGACTGATTTTTCTGTGGGTCAGTGACCCCGACATAAAAAAGGTTCCCCGTCCCTACCATAAATAAAGACAATGTTGAAACCTTGTGTGTTGGATATCATATTTTACTTCATTTAAAAATGAAGCCTGGCCAATAAGCCCCCAATTGGGGTCCAGTCCCCATCTGGCCACAGCATCGTAACACTCCTGTGCCCCCCCTACACACACCCCGAGCCCATCATACACCTGAACCCCTTCCTCTGAGCCCCTCATTCCCCCACATCACCAGACTCCTGCACCCCACTTCTCCAGTCCCCTGCCATAACACTCCTGCCCCCCTCAAACCCCAACACTGTGCCCTGAGTCCATCATAAACCCAAACCAGCTGCCCTGAGCCCCTCATGCACCCCAACCCAAACTCCAGCACCCCCACATTCCCAGCCCCCACCATAAGACTGACAGAAGACAACCTGAATATATGCATGAAGCTGGATTTGACCAATTATGATGTAAACTTCAAAGAAATGTGCAAAAAGATGCAGCAGCAAATGACCCATTAAATAAAGTCTGTGAGTACAATGTTTCATTTATGCTATTATTAATCATCAAGTTAATTATCAATAATATTAAGTTGTATATTTTCAGTTATGCAAATGGGCATTCTTATATGGCTCTTTGCTGACTACTTGTTCTTCTGAATTTTGATGTAGTTTGGCTCTTTGGTTTGCAAAGGTTGCCGAATCCTGAGCTATAGAGAGAGTCTGCGGAACTGGCTCTCATATGCAAATTTGATACATTTACCCAAGGACTGAACAAAGACATGTCTTGGATGGGCCGTTATATTCAACATCCAAGTGACATCAAAAGGTAAGTATTGGGCACTTACAGCCCACTCACTCTATTAGCCTCATTTAGCACAGACACTTTAATTGACAGGTTTTTTCCCCTCCCTCTCTCCCCACTTTTTCTGCTGTATATTTGTACCCCTGGGCCTCTTGCTCCATTCATCTGAAGAAGTGGGTTGTGCCCATGAAAGCTCATGATACTACCTACATTTTTTGATTAGCCTCTAAGGTGCTACAGGACCATTCTTTGTTTTTTAAGCTTTTTCTATATAAAAGAGTAATTCATTACAGTGTACTTACCTTACTGGTATCAACTTTTTGTTTTGAAATATTTTAAAGTCTCCCAAAGGGAACAGGAGGAAATTGCACACATTATTTCAAATTTTTTGGTGGAGAGCCCCAGTCATCCTACATAGCTTTCCAGCGTGTCCTTGCTTGTTCTTGGTTAACTACATACTCACGGGGATCCTTCTCTGAGCTTGTCCAGACCCTCAGTTTCCCTTGGGGAATTACTGTTTATTTTCTATACTGACTACTGTGGATCCGCTGCTGCAGCTGGCAGACATATATGGCAAACTACATGTTGTCATCTTTAAAGGAATGACAGAAGTGGGGAAAGCCCCCCAGACACAAGCTAAGTCAAGGCAATACACTAACCCATGAAGTCCTGCTAGACTTAAGTATTGGTGGATCAGCAAGGGAATTAGATTCAGGAAGTGGGGGTCCTTGATTAAGAAAGCCCAGTGAGTTCAGCACTGCAAATATTATGACCTGCCATGGTAGAGCCAAGGAGATATGAGATCTCCCAAGTGATCATATCCTGATGACTGAAGACTTTAAAGCAGGTAAGCCAAAAGAGTTTCTGGGCCTCTAGGCAAGGTTGTGTGGGGAGGGGCAACTTGGTGCTCCTGGAAGGGGCAGGGCCTTGAATGAAAGGGGTGGGACAGGGGCAACCAGCCCTCAGTGTCACCCAGACCACTCCTCAGCACTGTCCAGAGCACACTGCAGCACATCACACTGTGACTTAAAGGGTACAGGGCTCTAGCACTATTGCTGCACTAGTGGCGGTGGCAGCCCAGTGCCCCAGGCCCCTTTGTATCACTAGGTCTGGGGCAGTTGCCCCCTGTGCCTCCCCCCTTCAGTGGACATCCTTTGTAGTTCATCATCAACCCTGAATTGCACATGGAAGTGAACCAGGATCCAGTTTCAGGATGTGAAGCTTGCAGTGGTGTGAGTGCACAGTGCTTTACCCCTCTTGTGAGGGGGGCTGGATGTGTTCTGCACATAATGGGGTTTCTAATTGTAGGTTCCCAAAGGCAGATTTACCCAGAGATTTTTATAGTAATCTAGCCTGGCAAAAGCATGGAGGAGAGGTGTAGGGTCAACAATAGAGGTGGAAAAAAAGTTGCAACTTGCTAGGCAGCCCTACATGTTAACAAGCCCCGTGAGACACAGTGGCTGTCTGATTCATACTGCTCCAAATTCTGCACGGGTTCATGATTGCAAACCGTTCTGATGAAATGTAGGCTCAATATTCTCAACATGTAGTACACCCAGGCTATTCATGCTCCCCTGCCCCTCTAGTTTAACTATATTCGCCTTCTCTGGGCTAAGTTGCAAGCAGATCATTTTCATACAGAGCTCTATCTCAGTCACACACTGAGAGAGTCAAAACTTGGTAGGATTAGCTTTGGTGTGGAGGAGATGTGCAAATTAGTATTAGCATCTTCAAAACTCTGCAGTTCAAAATGTCTCGGAATGGTTTTGCATTGAACAGAGGATTCTCCTCTCGCACTACCCTTGGAAAGCTCTCCAGGCCTGAGCCTTCTTGAGGGCCTCCCCGTCCACATACCTTGTGCACCTTATCCCTTTCTGCTACTCTTCTGGCTCCTTCCTCTCAGCTAGCACCTATTTTTTCTCTGAGTCTTCTTACTATGTTTTGACTCTGAGTGAAAACCTTCTTTTCCATTCCTCAGGAAGCCTCCGTATATATTTTTGCCTTTAAAATCTCACTAGAAAACATACATCTTTTGTCTCAGGTATATACATCTCTTTTCTCCTTTTCCTTTATTTACCTATGAATATCCTTCTTCCTCTGCCACTCTGTATTGGTATCACACAATGTAAGAACTCCGTTCTATAACTGTAAATATACTGCGGCTGGGTTGATAGGAGAATTTCATTGTGTCCTTGTGACTTGGTAGTATTTATAATCAACAAAAATGATTAAGAGCATGGAACAGCTTCTGGATGAGGAGAGATTAAAAAGATAAGACTGCTCAGCTTGGAAAAGGGGGGATATGATCAAGGTCTATAAAATCATGAATGGTACAGAGCAGGGGTGGAGGCCACTTACCCATTGAAAAATCAGTTGGGGGCCACACACAAGTGAGAAGCAAAGGGGAAAAAAAACCCTTCATGCACATGTCTCTGAAAAGCAGAAGAAAAAAAAAGATACACTCACTCATGCAACTTGAGGAGCCAGGGTTCCCCTCATGTTTCAGCCCCATGGGGCAGGTGGGTGGATACTGAGTACCAGGGCTTTCACCAAGGACCAGATTAACTTTTCTGGGGACCTGGGGCATATAGATTTTGTGGTGCCATCCTAGGCCAAAACTATAACTGGCTTTAAAAAAAATTAGATCAGACCCTGAGATAGGCCCAGCAATAGCAATTAGCCAAGATAGTCAGAGCGGGGACAATCCCATGCTCTGTGTGTCCCTATGCCTCTGATTGATAGATGCTGACATTGGATGACAGGGGATGGATCACCTGATAATTTCTCTGTTCCGTTCATTCCCTTTGAAGCACCTGGCACTGGACACTGTTGGAAGACAAGATACTGGGCTACATGGACCATGGGTCTGACCCAGTCTGGCCATTCCTATGCTCTTATATTCTTACCTGCTTAACACAGGTGTAAACTACTACACAAAATGCAAAGCAGTGGAGGATCAGGCCCACTCTTCAGGAGTTTGTTTATTATTATATGTTCCCTTATACAAAGCACTGAAGCAGAGAACAAACATCAGGTGACTTTTGCCTAGATACCGTTCTCAGATGCATGGGTGTCAATCCAGACTAAGGGTGTAAGTACGAACAGAATCTTCATGGTTTTGCTATAAAAATTATGCACCCCGAAGCGGATTAATTACTATTTCCCATCTGTAACAAAGGGCTTTTTTCTCCAGCTTCCCCTTGCTGTCCCTGCCTTTCCACCACACAGACGCATGCACTTAGCCTATTAGTATCTCTGCTGATTGCTTTCTTTCATTCCCTCCCATACCTTTCACTTCAGAAAATGGACTGGTAATACTTCTTTTATCAAAGAATTATGGGATTTAGCACGCAGATCTTACAAAGAGACTTTTGATAGCAGCTGGTAATCAAATCCCAATCGGCAGACACTTCTTTGCACCCTGTTACCCAAGAGGAATAAAAGGAAGGGATTACTGATGTTGTGTTTACTGAGCCTCTGCAGAGATAAGATCTCAGGGCTATTTCATATTAGAAAAGAAAAGGAAAATAAAACAAGAAAAAAAATAGACAAGAGGAACAATGTAGATCTAGATAAAAAGAAAAGAAACGGGCTCTTATCGCTTTCTTATTGGTTAAGGAGATTCTAAAGCCATTATAGAGGATTAACAAAAAGGTTAATCTGCTTTAGCCGTTCATTTGTCAAAAGTGAATTTATAGGTTTTGAAAATCCTTCCTATGGGGAAACTAGAAAAAAATGCGCCCTCCCTCCCCTCCCCCTTTCTCCCTGCCTTTTGTCAAGAGCACAAGGGCTGTTAGAGCCAGATTCACACAGCATGGACCTCACCAGACCTTGGGCCTGATTCTGACCTTTCTTGCACCTTGTGCAGCCATTTACACCAGTAGGAAATGGACAATGCCACCACTAGCACAGCCATGAACAAAGCATTCTGACTTGGTACTGTTCTACTCCCACTTTGCAAACGTGCAGTAAGTACACAAGGTTCAGGGCAGTAAAGAGTCAGGAACATAGGACCTGAGTATCCACCCATTTATCCCCAGGAGTGTCAGGTTTGTAGAATTTTTGGTGGTGCCCACAATGGGTCCAAATTCCCACCTCCCGAGCACCTGACTAAGGCTCTGGATAGAGTTTGGTTACAGGAGAGGGTTTGGAAAGCGTTCTGTGGGATACAGTTTGGATGTGGGGAGTTGGTGTTTGGATGTAGACTCTAGGATGGGTCAGAGAGTGAAGGATGTGGTTCTTACCTGGAGCTGGGAGTGAAGGATGTGGTGCTTACCTGGAGCAGCTCCCATAACTGACCTGCACCCCTCTCTGGCAGCAGCTCCTAGGTGGCAGGGCAAAGGGGTCTCCACACACTGTTGCCTACAGGCACCATCCCATTAGCTCATATTGACCACAGGGGGACTCTAGGCAGGGCCAGCCCATGGAGATACCACCATCCAGGGGCTACAGGGATGTATTGACAGCCACATCCAGTACTGGGTCCTGCCATGAGGGCAGGGGATTGGACTCGATGACCTCTCAAGGTCCCTTCCAGTCCTAGTATTCTATGATTCCATCCGGAGCCAGGTGGTGGCCAGAGACTGGAGACTTGGGACACAGTGTGCTCGATGAGACCAGGACAGGAGGGGTCAGAGATGCTGTTCACCCAGGGACAGTAAGGAGGTATGTGGCCAGCATGCCTGCTAAGCAGCTAGAAGGGGAGAGAGGAGGCAAGCTCTTGTCACAAGAAGGAGATTTGTATTGCAGATTTCTTGTAACTGGGTCTTCACTGAGCGGGTGTTGATCACAATGGGAAGAGTGGAAGAGGCTGGAGACAAATATTCCACTGGTATCTAAGGAGGATGCAGTCGGAGACTTTTCCAACAATGGAGGCATAATAGGTAAGAGAGGAATTGAAGGTGCTCCGCTGCCTCCTCCAGCTGGGCACAGACCCTATCTATTTTCAGGTTGTGAGCAGGAATTTCTTCCTCCTAGTAGCAATAGGGAGACTTTGCCCTGTGATTGAGAGAGCACCTCCAAAGCTTTCCTGTTGTCTTCCCAATCAATGGGAATAAGGGCCCCATTCTCAGAAGGAAAGGGAGAGCTTTAAAAAACATTAACACACATCCTCCTGGTTCTGTGTTGTTGGTGACCTGCCTGGTCTTTGTGAAAGATGCTTCCCTGCAAATGGGAAGAGATCTCACCCATGCACCAGCCAGGCACAGAGATTTCACTTGTTCTGCTCAACCAGCTCAGCATGGATGGTAGATTCACTGTGACCTTAAAGATCACACTGAGAACTTGCCCCACATCAGTGTCATAATTGTGTTCCATTCTGTCCTTTGTGGAAGAACCTAGAGATCTTAAAAGTTCTTACACCATAAACTTTTCCAGGCCCCATGACAAATGTCCATGTACCTCTTGAGATGATCACTTAAGGTCAGCATCACCATGTAATAGCTCCCTGTCCTGTTAATATATTTTTGTTCCTGACAGAGAGGACAGAATGGGAAAATTGGTTCCATTAATGACTGCACCACCATATGGGAAATCCAACTAATCCATCAGTGATCTCAAGAATATTGGCCACCTTGTTTACTAATCCCTGCAAAGCTCCACAACATCACCCACTTTGATGGATTTCCCATCACCAAACTGGTTCCCTACTGAGCAGCAGAGAGCTGAAGTGCCAGAGCTTCCATTGGCTTTTCCATACGGAAGGGTATTCTCTGGGCTTCGGAGTGGTGACTGTTGTCAATTATTATTATTTTTCTCATGGTGTGATGTGTGAGATAGAGTTCGAGAGAGAAGGAAGCATGAGGCATTACTCTCCACTGCCTGCATTTTGAGATGGGTACTGTTTGCCCTAAGCAGCCTTAACTGTCTGCAGTTAATTTTTTGTATGTTTGATGTAACAGTTGTGCAGAGCTATAGCTGGCCAGCAACAACTGCAGTGTGATCACTCAACACCTCGCACCAATGCCCCAGCACCTCCAGTGCCAATATTAAGGCTTCTGATGCTAAATGTGAGGCTCATCACTTGCAGATCCCAAGAGGAATTATGTCCTTCATCCTATCACCTTCTTGCTAGGCCCTTCTTGCTCCTCCATTGGCTGTTGTGTCAACTACACTAGCTGCTTTCTAACCACCCATCTGTGCTCTTGGTCCTCCACCAGAAGTCCTTTATAAAAAGGCTCACAATCAACACACAGTGAAAGCACAAATTCCCACCAAAAACCCACTGGGAAATATTTTTGATGCCCGTGGGTCTGTAAAAACTTTGTCAAAATATCCCAGTATGCAGGCTCCTCCCTTCCGCAAAGCACAGTAATTGTATCTGCACTGACTTCAGCAGAGTGGAGTCACTCAGGTTCCACACCAGAGAGAGCTCTGAATCAGGATCTGTGTCTTTTCCTGTAAAGAGACTGCCCGGACTAAGAGAAAATGTGTTTTTTAAATAGCCATGTTACCCAGCCTGCTTTAAAATCCTAGTCCAGGCTAGGGATGTAAACTATTAGTCGAGTAGTCAACTACCCAATAAGTTTAGGCTTATGGAGTAGTCAAGTCACTACTCAACTACTCACTTCCCCCCTTGCTGCCTCCATAACAGAAGCAGCAGGTGGGGGGAGCAGGAGCTGGTGCTGGGGGAAGCCAGCTTAAAAACTGGTTCCCCCAGGTCTCCACCATGCAGGTGCAGGAGGCTGGGGAGGCAGAGGTGCAGCAGTCCAGGACCTGATGTGAGCCAGGACTGCTCAATCCCAGTCTGAGGCTACTGCACCTCCGCTCTTACTACATTTAAAATGTAGAGTCGCAGTGTGGGTAGGTCTGGGACCCTGTGTGAACTGGGGCAGAGCACCTCCCCTTATTGACTAATCCTGTAGTTGATACAAATTGTATGGACATTTCTTAAGATAACCCATTTCTTAGTATCCTTAGGCAGAGCAAGTTTTGTTAACCCTCCAGACCAGGTAAGTGGTGTTCAAACACAGCTTGTCCCCTCAACCACATCTGAAAGCCCCTAAGAGTACAAGCTTTTTCAATTCCCCACGTTCGGAGGCGGGGGGGGGGCGGGGGGCTCCTAACCTTTTTTCATTTGCAGATCCCTAAAATATTTCAAACCCAGGTGCGGCCCCCTTTGGAAAGCTCAGGCATAGTCCAAGGAAAACCATTTGCTGCCCTACTTTAGCCAGGCACAGGCACAGGCGCAGCCGCTGTCAGGGGAGCCCAGGAAGGAACATGCACGACGGGCACCGCAGCTGGGCAGTGCAAAAACGAGCAGAGACCGGGTCCCAGGCGCGGAGCTGCGCACGGAATTCTCCAACCCGGCCCGTGTCGGGTGGTGGCTGCAGCGAGTGGGAGTCGCGCCGGGGAGCGCGGCACGGACCCTGCACCGCGACTAGACCCCCCCTGCAGCACTAGATGGGGCTGGCGCGCCTGCCGGGGGCGAGTCTGGCTTCCCGTGAGCGCTGCAGCCGGGCTGCACAACCCGGTCTCCGCCCTGCTCTATGGTGGCCGCGGCAGCTGAGCGCGCCCAGGCCCGGAGCTGCTAAGCCCACGTGCTGCCTGCGCGGGATCCCCGTCCGGGGCAGCCTGGCTCGCTTCGCTGGCCGCTCTGGGAGCCATGGGCGCGGCGCAGGAGGCCCAGGCCTGCCTCTCCTTCTACCGGCAGCTCGGGCAGGGGGAGTCGCGGCCGGGACTCTGCCGGGCCGTGCTCGCCTTCCTGGAGAAGCTGCAGCAGTTCGCAGGGTGAGTGCTGGGCTCGTCCCCTGCCCCCGCACGCCGGCTGCTCGCTCCTGGGGGGGGGGGGCGGGGGGGGCGTTAACTCTCTCCCCCGACCGGACTGCAGAGCATCTCGCCCGCATGGAGCCAGCGGGACCGTGCCGTGCGCCCCTTGCAGGCGGTGCCGCCCAGGCGTTAGGGCTTCCGCGCAGGACAGCGTGGGCGAGGGAGGCTGCTGCCGCTGGCCAGGAGCCAGGGCACATTGGCCCCCAGGGACTAGTTCATAGCTGCTCAGAGACTCAGCCCTATTGGGGGGGGGGTGTCATACACGGCGTCGGGTGCCCGGGAGAGTCTGGCTTGTTGCCCCCTTGGATGCGCTGTCGCCGCTTCGTGCCGTGCAAGCGGTGGAGACCAGGGTGGGTCAGTGGAGTCGCCTCACTTCCGTTTATAGTCGCGCTGTCGGGATTCACTGCTCCTGGGTTTGAGCTGCTCAGTGCAGGGAGCGTCTGTTCGCTTCAGACAAACGGGGTTCAGTGGATTGTTTTAATGGTAGGAAAGTTTCTATCGGATTTACCTTTGGGGCCACATTTAATTTCCCTTTAAGGGTCAAAAGTGTACCCATTCTTTAGGATTGTTTACCGTAGTGTCTAGGCAGCCTAGGCAGGGCCTTGGAAGCCTCCCCCTCCCCCCTTGTGCTAGTTGCTGTACAAACACAGAACAAAAAAACAGTCCCTGCCTCCAGGAGCTGCCAAATCCACCCTTGTCCTTGTTTTTAGTTGCTGGGTAAACTGGGTTAAACACTAGCACTCCTGAAAGTGGGGATTGGATAAAGTTGCAGTGGATAGTACTGGGCAGTGAAGGTGGGTGTTGTGCAAGGCTTAGTGCAAAGTTCACTCCTCTTCTAACAACAATTTTCCCTCTATTTTTTTCCATCCACATACAGAATACATTTTGTTATGTGCACCAAGACATATGTGGGTGTGCACCACCAGTAGAAACACATGCAGCCAGCTGTGGATACTGTGGATGCTCCCTGCATGTCTAGTCCTAACCCTCTCTCAACCCTCCTGCCACCGCACTTCTGTACTTCATGTATCACACAGTCTCTCATTTTGACCCACTGTCCCCTTGTCTCCTCAGCATACAGACGTCCTGTCTGTGTGTGATGTGACTGGTCAGTCTGTAATTAGTTTGAAACTAAATTCATTTCACTTATTATTTAAATCAGATTTATACCTAGGCCAGGTCTTCGGAAGTGTAAAAACTTAACTGCACTAACCTCCCTTTGTCACAACTGAGAGAGAGTGAGCTGGAAGCTACAGTAATGGAAGGGCTGAAAGCAAGTAAAAGACTATTCAATTTGCGTCGGCAGCGAAAGGGACACACAGATACCTTGGCTAAAGTAGTTCTGTAGTGAGGGAGAGTAGCTCGTTCAGATTTATATCTCTTTCATTTTTACCTCAAATTAAGCATTGTTACCCCCTGATTTTGCCTGGAAAGTGATAGCGACTGTAGAGCCAGCTGCTAAAGTCTGATGTTTGGGCCATAGACACAGCCTTATGCAAAACAAAACAATGCTAGTTTTCAGCCTACACATTTATGCCGACTGGTGATTTCCATGGTAGCCCATCACTGGGTTTCAGATGTTGATCTGTTTCTGACTTACACTCCCATTCCGCAAGTGGATCCACAGTTTCCTACTGAAATCAAACTTGCTATAGCAAGGGTGGGAAAAGGGCTAGCTGTGAGCCAGATCCGGCCTACCAAGCCAGTGGAGCCCGTCCACAGCCACCCTGCCTGTTCCCCACCCCCAGGCCAATCAGGGCTTTTTAAAACAGCAGGCTTTTATCTCTAGCTGCTGCAGCCTTTGGCCGGGGAAAAGGGGGAAGAGAGGGGAAGCTTTGCGTGCCCCCAGGCCAATCAAGATCTGGGGGCAGGGAGCATGCGAAGTCTCGCCACATCCTTTCCCCACCCTGCCAGGGGTGCACAGCGACTAGAGACACAGGCTGGCTGTTTTAAAACTGCTGACGTGTCTCTCTAGCTGCCGTGCGTTCTTGTGGGGGCAAGGAGATTTTGTGCACTCCCCTACCTCCAGGCCCTGATTGACCTGGGGGCAGGGAAAGTCAACAAGGGCTCCTCCTACTAGTACCTAGAGGGAATGCAAGCTGTTTTAAAACAGCTGGCATTTCTCTCTAGAGGGCGGGGAGGGGGACGGAGGAGGAAGACTTCTTGTGCTCTCCCACCCCAGGCCAATCAGGGTGAGGGGAAGCACATGAAGTCTCCTGGCCCCGCCCCTCCTGCCCGAGGCCCACCCCTTCCAGGGTGGCCTGGGGCTACTTCGGAAATTTCTGAAGTGGCCCCCTTTTAAAAATTATTGTCCACTCCTGTGCTGTAGGGTGCATGGTTGTGGACTCAAGCCCAAAATAAGGGGATGCTTTATGAGTGGAGTCACTCTCTTCTCTGCATGAGCGGTTCTGTGCTGTGTTCATTCTGGAGCAGTGGCTTGGTTTATATATTTACATCTGTGGGTATATTGGGGGTTTGGTTGAGTTTTGCTTTATAAGGCCATAGTTGTAAGTAGAATGAAATCTAACTAATGCTCCTCTATTCAGTAATGCTGGCTGTTCTTACATTATACCGCACCAGCTGGATCGTATTCTACCTCCCTTTCTCTGTTTCTTGCCTGGAGATTTTTCAGAATAATTTTATTTTTATCAACGTTGGCCCCAACCTTTGTCTATGTGTTAGTATCTTTTAAAGTAAATGGTGGAACACTGATTGTTTTTGCCAAGAAAACAAGTGAAGAACCAGTAATCACCAGTGAAGACCTATGGAAATCTAGGCCTCTAGGTTTAAGTTAATAAGTATAATTTAAACATGCATGTTGTACATATTATAGGGATGGGTGCTAAGCAAAAGCCAGGCAAACTATGCACTGTAGTTTTCCTTGTCCCTCTCAGTGACTATACTCAGCTGCAGACTGAATTCTTTTCCTCTCTCCATTGGAGGTGTTTGGGACAAGTCAGCGTTAACGTGGTGATTCTGGATTTAATTTTACCAGGGGTTCTGTGAAGAGATGTAAAGATAAAAATCTGGAAGAGGCGCTTCTGCTCTTTCAGGAGATGAGCAAGGGCTTATGGGAGCTAGATGATGCTGACGTGCTTCCTCTAGTCCGCTGCGTGCTTGCTTTCCAAATGGAGACAACCAGCAGTTCCAGCTCCTTCCATAAACTCGAGCAGGTAAATCATGTTAGACCGTGGCTGCTCCATTCATCTGGGTAGGGAGGTAGGGGGATCAGGCTGCAGTGTTATGCCACAGTTTGCTCTACACTGTCACTGCCACTGTTTTCAGGGCCTTGTTGAAAATAATAAACACTCAGTGCTTCTACAACACCTGTTATTCATGGCTCAGAAGGTCTGTCTACACTGAAGTTAGAGAGCGCTGGGCTAGCCCATGCCGGCTGTTTAATTGCAGCCTAAGTTCTGGGACACTCCCACCTTTCAGGGTCATCAAACCTGGGCTCCAGCCAGAGCCCAAACATGTACACTGCAATTCAGCAGTCCCTTATCCCAAGCCCCATCAGCTGGCACAGGTTAGCCACACGTCTCAAATTACAGTGTCAACATAACTTGAGTACTGTATAGTCAGGGACGCTCACGAGTACTGTGTTGGGAGACAGGAGTTACAATCCCCATTTTACAGATGAGGAGGCTGACCTCCAGCAATGTGAAGTGACTTACCCAAGGCCGCACAGCAAGTCAAGGAACCTGGGCTGCTATCACTCAGAACTGAGTCTGATACCTGCCTGGACCATTCATTTATCTTGTGCGGCTGTCTACACAAAGCACCTCACTGCAAACTGGATATTGCATCTTAACTGAGTTTTTGTGGGAGGAAAGGTTAAAGCTTGTGCCTTCCCTCTAGGAAATCCAAGAATTAAAAACAGCCTTGGCCCTTTGCTTAGCTACCTGCACTTGACTTTTGTACCATGGCTGTAGCAACATGAACGACACTGGCTCAGGGACACCTCTCCCCCGCCCCATTCACAACTACACAGGCCACCCCACCATCCTCTTCATGACTGTGCAGACCACACCCCTTGCCTCTTCCCTTTGGATTTAAAGAACATTCAGTGGCAATTCCTACAGGCATCGCTACATGGAAAATGAATATTAGAAAAAATATTTCATTTGTTTTTAACTTGTTAATGTAATTTAACCACAGCTGATTGGGCTCAGTGCCTTCACTACTGAATGTAGTTCTCTGACCAGTGTTCCATAAGAACTCAGCCAAGCTAACCATTGGGGTCCCTTACTGGCCTTCACAATCTGGAAGTTTAGCAGCTAGACAAAGAGGGAATCACTCTTCTGTCTGGTCTCCCCTTCATTATAGAGACAAGGTGGGAGAAGTAATTTCTTTTATTGGACCCACTTCAGAGACCAGCTTTTGAACTACACAGAGCTCTTCTTTGGCTCTTTCATTACGTAATGCAGTGGTTCCCAATCTTTTTTATACTGTGCACCAGCAAACCCATTCACAAACTTCTGTTGGTATCTTATTTCCATATTTCTGTATTCATTATGCAAATAATTAATATGCAAATAAATGTTATTGGTCAGCCATGTGTACTCCAGCTCCACCCCCCAGAGCCACAGAAAACAGCTGGCTTCAGCTCTGGCAGCTGCCATAGCCAGCTGTTCATGGCCCGGCTGACCAGCCTGCAGCCCAGCAGCTGGGAATTGCTGATGTAAGGGAATAAATACATATTTTAAAAGGTAGAATGGAGGCTGTGGCTACATGGCCTTGTTGTCTGGAGAGGCGAATTGCAGAGTGCATCGAAGTGTGATACTATACCTGCTTCTTAAGGATGATGTGGACACAGACTAAAAGGTATTTAGTTCACATCAACATTGTTCTCTTTGAAGGACTTCCCTGTGGGTGCTGCAATGGTCCCATCCATAGTCCAAACTAGGGATGTTAAAAGCCGTTTAAATAGGTAACTGTGGAGCTGCTGAAGATCTCAGCAATTATGTGGTTACACGTTCTGCAGACTCCTCAGTATAAAGCTTAAATAAACTTTATACCATAGAGACCACTGCGAAGCCTCCCCAGGATTGGGGAGGCTTCCGGGGACAAAACTTCCCTGCCACAGTAAAGCCTCTTCTCTGGGAGTGGAGAGGGCAGCCTCCCTGGGATCCCGCAGAGTGTAACCAACATCATTAACCAACAAGCATCAGCTTATCAGTTAAACGGTTAGTTGGTTAAACTCAGCATCCCTAGTCCAAGCTGCAGGGCCATGTAGGTATGGCCCAAGAGGCCATACTGGTGTCTTTAGCAAAGGTCTGTCTATGATGTGTCTATATGCTAATTCTGGATTCAGTAGCATAATTATCCACTTAATTGAGAGCTGGCAGAGCAGGTCTGTACTGCAGCTGGCGCCAGCCCAGTACACAGACTTGTATTAGCTGGCTCACTAAAGCTTGAACCAGCTCGCTAAAAATATCAGCATGGATGTTTCAGAAGGGGAGCTGTGTTGATCTGTTTCAGCGAGGAGTCCTGCAGCACCTTAAAGCCTAACACATGTATTTGGACATAAGCTTTCGTGGGCTGGGGCCTACTTTGTTGGATGGGTGAATGTTGTGGCTCTGCTGGAGGCTTGGATGAACCACCTGGGTGTTGGGTGGCCTTAAGAGCCTGAACTTGCCTGAGCTGCAGGGTCCAAACTACCATTTTTAGCATGCTGGTTCCAGCTGAGCTAGCATGAATCTACCTGCCTAGCCTGGGAGGCTCCCAGGTCTGCAGCATACCCAGACCAATATTGTTCTGGACAGTTATGCAGGACCCTGGAACACATGGGCCATTCAAGGTTTCCTTTCCCCCCAGATCGTTATGAAGTTGTTGGAAGGTAAAGAATCCTTGGTTGCTGAGCAAGTGAATAAATTAATGAGCAGCTTGACCGAGCACAAACAGGTGAGAGGAACTCAGTTCTCTTTAGATTGGCATGGAAGACACAGGGAGGCCATGGTTCTGCATCAGGATCCATCAGTTTGCACTCCTCGGCCTCTGCGGAGTTTTGTTGATGTCAGTGGGACTTTGCAAGGTCTGAGCTGTTAGATTCCATTGCAGGATTGGAGCCTTCTTTCAAAGGGCAGCATTGGATCCAGGGACAGGGATGTGGTAGGAAAGGCTCAGATCAGGCTGCCTGGGGCCCCTGTATTTGCTCCCATAGAATTTCAAAGCTCACATCTACCCCTGTATAATGAGCCAGTATTAGCATATTCCACTGCACCTGGCCTGGAGGGTCTCCGTTCCCTACCCTAGCCTTGCAGGTTCACCAGATCTTTGTGTGTAACTAAACCTAGCTTTCTGTATGGTCAGCCTGCTGCTTTTCTGGCCATAGGCATTTATTAGTGGCTCCTTAGGCAGTGAATTGTAACATGGCAAGTCTCTGAGATTTGTACCAGCCCAAAGGGAAGTTGGCAGGAAAACAAGGCAGATTCTAAAGGAGGAAGCTGTTGTTTGCAAGCTATCCCCTTTTTATCATCCATGCTGGGGAGAAAGCAGAGAGCCTGCTTACAGTTCACTGAGTTAATTGATGTGTATTAGTTCATGCCTTAGGACTAAGTGTATCAGCACTGCTGCCACATGAAGCCTTGCTGGCCTTGGACCCCAGAGGCAAATGGAAGGTCTCAGCCTTGTCCTGCTGCTTTGGCTGGCCTGTTGGCTATGCTGCTCTGGGTGGGTGAATGTGTGCTGTGGTTAGGGAGGAAGGCTTGATTCTAAACTCAGCTGGCAAACAGTTGGTTTGGGGGCTGAATTCTGCAGCAGCTGTGCCCTCCACGAGGATTAAACACGTCTGCGCTTCCTTTTCCCTGCAGGTGTTGTCTCCTGGAGACCTTCAGACAGGTCAGTCTCAAGCAATGCCCCTCCTGCACAGCACGAGTTGTGACCCCCAACCGCAGAACCACATATGCCCAAATACTCATGATGGAGACCTCTGTGGTTAGGAAGAGACTGAGCTCAGACCATCCTGACTCTTATGGTGCCAGCCTCAGACAAGTCCCTGAATCTCTGTCCGCTCTTCGGCTTGCCTGGGGAATGGGATGAGCAGGCATGTCCCTGATGTCCTGGCCCTTCTCCACTGAGATCAATGGCAAAATACGTGGTCCAAAAGCCAGGTGTGGCCTGTGGCTTGAGCGGCTGTGGGCAAATCCCTAGGATGGTCAGGAGCAGGATGTGGGAGTGAAGACATACACTCTGTGCAACCTTCTGCAAATCACATCACTTAGGTGCCTCCATTTCCCCGCAAATAAAAGAGGGAATATGATACTTGCCTCCATCCCCAGGTTGGTGGGGCAGGGGAGAGAATTAACTAACATGCAGTGGAGGCTGAAAAGTGGTGTAAGCACTAGGAATCACCAGCTCCCAGTAACCATGTGAGAATAGAGAGATTAGATTCTTTCATTTGCTTTGTCCTTTCCCTGTCTCTCTGCATGAGTTATTAACACCATCAGGGAAGAGTCCTCTCTCAATCTCTGCTTGTAAGAGTTAGCAGGGATATTCACTCTTTCAGGGAGGGAGTCAGGTAAGATGTATGGCCTCAAAGCCTGGGACCCAAACCAACTGGCAGGGAGGGAGAGAGTCCCCCGTCCTCCATAAGAGTAGGGCCTCCCCTTTGGAGCATGGGTCTCTGGATCAGTTTGTTGGTTCAGAACTTGCTGCAGTGTGTACGTCGATGGTGCTGGCTACATTTGAGGTGTTTAACCCAGCACCTGGCAGCTGATGCACTGTGTGCCTCTCTCTCCCCTGTCCACAGTTTGCATGTTCATGGAGGAGAGCAGCCTAGGCCGACAGCACTGGAGATTCAATCTGGCCATCCTGCTGCAGCGTGTGGCTGCCACATTGAATTTGGTGCTGCAGGACCCAACGGCAAGGAGCGGGAAGTGGAGCTACATTGCAGTCAAGGCAGGTTCCGCAGTGCTTGGGGGGGTTATAGTCTCCTTTGGGTGCCTACAACATGCTATAACTCCCACTAGCATGGGGGGAGGAGTGACAGGAATGGAAAGGGTTAAAAACACAAAAGATTAATTGGAATTTGGTGTCCTCCCTCCATAAGACAGGAGGAAGGAATTGCCCACTATGCTGGGGGAGGTGCCTTGTCGCACTGTTAAGAAAAAGCTCTCATGGGTGACAGAAGGTTGCGCTTTATCCTTTTACGTCCACAGACCTGCCTGCAGGTTTTCCAGATGATGCCAAGGGAAGTGTCACCTCTAGTGTGGCATGAAGCCAAGAACAGTGAAGCCCTGCAGAGCATTTTGGGATCTCTGCTGCAAGTCGTCTTAGGGCAGGTGATTATAATCCGAGCAGTTACCCAACTGTGGCACTGATGAGACAGCAGCCAAGCTGCAGCAGTGAGTTTGAGCCTCTGGGAAGCCAGCCCAGCTGTGATTTGAGTTAGAGAAATAAGGATAATGCTTTACCTGTTCAAAGCACTTTCCACAAGTTATCAAGTTTCACCTCTCAGCATTCCTGCAAGGGAGGCAAGTTTTAGTTTCCCCACCGTACAGTTTCTTCAGGGAAACTGAGGCAGAAAGGAGCAGGCCTGCATTTTCAAATATAGGCACCTAAACAAAAGGTGCCTGGTACACAGAGGTGCTGAATAGCTGCAGCTCCCGTGGAAGGAGAGCAACAACACTCAAGTTAAGCCACAGTCGAATGCAGTAATAGTGCCAGGCAGTGTTCCTTGTAAGCTGTGCACTTGTGCGGCCACTCAGGAGAGCTTCCAGTGCCACCCAGCTGATTAATAAAGTGCCCATAGCCAAGTTTTGTTTCTATCGATGATGCACATTCATGCATGCCTCGGTGCAATATAAAAACATTATTTCACACATGGATGGAAAAGATTAGAGTCTTGTTGTCCAACCAGTTCTGGAGCAGTAGCCACTTTAGTTCACTCTAGTGAACTAGCCACACTTAGCCAGCCAAATAGCCGCATTGTTCATGCCAACGAGCCACACTCAACTGGCTAAATAGCCATAGTGGCTAGCGTGTTGGACACCACGGGATTAGAGGGAATGTTGGTGTCAGGTTAGGTGACAGCTGCTGGTAATGGGTTGATGCTGTATAGCTGGAGACATTATCCTCACATGCATCTGTACACATGAAATACACATGTGGGTGTGATGTTTGAGTAAGCGTGAATGAGGTGGAATAATGGGAGTTGTGATGAGAAGGACCTGGTGTAACCCATGTGCTGCCAAAGTGCAGCATATTCCAGTGGCTTTATAAACGCCTTTTGTGTGTGATGAGTAAGGGGAGGGCAGCGAGCAATGATTAAATGTTTTTCCAAAGACCAGCTTTTTAAAATGCACATTCCCTTTTCCGTGGTGACTTCAGACAGTTAACAAGGACACCCGCCTGCTGGCCGGCACTGCCGTGAGCATGTTGGTGAACACTGCTGCTGAGCCAGAGAGAGGAGCCAAGGCCGTGCTGACTCTTTTCCAGCTAATCCACCAAGGTGCATGCTTGATCATTCATAACGATCCTTCTTGGCATGGGATCTCACAGCGCTTTCCCAAGGTGAGGAAGTGACTTGCCTGAGGTGACGGAGTCCGTGGCTGAACTAGGAACGGATCACAGTTTCCTAAAGGCCATTCTGCCTGCCTAGATGAAGGAACGGGAGGAAGGCTCCAGCAAATTGTAGATACAGGGCTCTCAGACCGTGGGGTGAGGTGGCACAGTAGGTTACATGCACCTTTTGCTTCTGCAGCTTGAGCCCCTCCAAATTTGGAGACAGCAGCGTTTTCTTTGAGCTCAGCAGCCTCAGCCACACAGTTCAGCACCATTGGGGGAGAAAGCTGAGGGAAGGCACCGATCTCCGTCTGTGTGGTATCAGCCATATTTCTGAGCTCTCTGCTCACACAGGGCCTGGCGCTGGCCTGTGCTACAATTAGTACTAATGTGTGTGAAGGACTAAAGTTAATCTGGGGAAACAAAAGGCTGTTTTGCTGTTGGAAAGTCAGTGTTTGGAGAAGGCTTTTCTCTGTCTTAACTTGGCGATTTTAACCAGGGCCAGGAGAGCTGAGATTTGGGGAACTGAAGGTGGAGACTTCTGTCCTGAGCTCAGATGGCCTAGAGAGACTGGTGCTGACTAGGGGTTTATTAACTTGCTGCAAGAAGGAGATCCTGAGCTCCCGGCTGGACAGCTTCCAACCCCAGGTAAGAGAGCTCTAAGTTAGAGCGAGCATTCTGCTTGGGGAATGCAGAGCACAAGCCAACTGGACAGTGGGCCAAGGGTTTAGAAAAGCCTTTCACCTGTTGCAGGGTGTTGGCCCAGCAAGTACTTGGGGTGACTAGATACATGGGGAGGGGGGGGCGGTATAATTTGTTCGCCAAGCCAGTTCTATTATTTGAATTGACCTGGTTTAGCCCTGGCGATTGGCAAGGCCTTACGCTCATACCAGGTGCTGTGTTTAAATGTGGTTGTTGCCTGCAGACCCTTTATTCCCTCCCCTGCAAATCTTGGAAATCAAGCCTTGCTGTGAACGACCCTTTTGGTAGCTGAGATAGGCATGAAAATACCACAAGTGCCAGCTATACCACTCGCTGGGAAAAGAAGCTAGGACTGATCCATCCAAAACCTGCTAGCCTCTATCTCTTGGGGAAAGATGTCCCTCCATCAGCTGGCAGTAACACAATCCACCTGGGGGGCTGCTAGACAACTACCTACCCACACAATAATGGATTTCATCTGTGGTGGCCAAAAGAAGAAGAATCCTGGAAGTGTGTCAGCAACACTATAACTCTTGTTTATGCTGGTTTACCTACTGCAGCCATGCCTTAGCTGAATGGAGGGGGAACATTCTGTGTCAGTCAGCTGCTGCCGTATCAGCTGTAAGAAGATTCAGAGGCTCAAGAGCCAAAGGGTAAACATGCAAAAGTGTTCTTGAGGTCATGGAAAAGAGCTTTGCTGGAGGAGTTCAAGACAGAATTGAACCTGTTCAGCTAAAGGGCACGTGGGAAAACCATGGATTTTAGCAGAGACCACCCTGGCTAGAGGCCATCTGACTCAAATTTATATAGCACCCATTGCTGCAGCAGCTCAGCCTAGCTCTGGTGATGGAAGTTTGTCGCTTGTGAGGTTTAAAATCAGATAGGACAAAACCAATCAATCAATAGCAGAAGCTGTATTCCAGGAGACTGCTGGGCACTGGCTGTGGTGAGGGGATCATCTATTTATGACTTAGTAGGCCTCTTTGAAGCTCTAGTGTTTAGGAGTCTCTTCTGTCAGCAAGAAAAGCCGACAGCACAGATACAGTGGTAGCTCAGCTGATTGATGGCTTTTGCTTAACGCTGGTGTTTGCCCTGCAGGCTTGTTTCTTGCTGGATGTGCTGTTTCCAGCTGTCTGGGCTGTGAGTGAAGAGCAGAAGGATTATCATTACTACCGTTTCCAAGGTAATAAATATTGCCTCTCCCCCATAATACACCAAGAAAGTTTAAGAGGTTGTACTTCACTAAGCTTCCTGAGGCTATTTAGGGCTCCTTTACAGGGCCTAGGGATGTTCAAACTTGGGATGTAAAAACCGCCCAGACTAGTTAACCAGTTAAACAATTTGTTTAACCGGTTAATCACTGGCAGTGGCTCTCCACAGCTGCAGGGGCTGCTCCAGTCCAGGCTGCAGTGGCTTCCCCCGCCCCCACTGCAGCCAGGTCCTGCCAGCTGGGCTGCCATGGCAGGGGGCCTCCAGTTAACAGGTTAGCCAGTAAGCATGTCAATAAGGCATATGTTTACGAGTTAACCAGTTAACCTTTAACATCCCTAATTAAAACTGTTCACTGCTAGCACTTAACTGGTTAACTGTTTTAAATTAGGGCCTGCTGCCCATCACCTGTTCTGGCCCAGCGTAGCTGGCTACTGCTGGAGTTCACTGGCAAGGGCTGGTTAACCAGTAAGCATACCGGTAAGTTCATGCTTACCAGTTAACGGTTTTACATCCCTAGCGGGGACAGGAATGACTAGCAGTGAATTTTCCCTAAGGCTCTGAAATTAAAGCCCAATCAAATTCTGTCTGGTCCCCATAGTACATCACCCATCTTACGTAAGGCACACACTTGTCTTAACCTTGCCTTGAGCCCCTGCTGTGTAAGGTATGTGTAATGGAGAAATCCCCAGGAAAAGGTATTCTGAGAGGCAGGCGTTGATTGAGAACGTGGTTGCCTGCTCTAGCTGGCAGTGGGACCTGCTTGGAAGAGCTGTGTGTGGTTTTGCTGTTTGGCCCACTCGAAGAGCTATGTCCTAGTCTGCCCTGTGCTTTCAGCTTTTTCCCTCTGGCTGCAACGTATCCTGGAAAGTCTGCCTGAGATCTGGAAAGTCAAGGAGAGCCGAGTGCTGGTTGAAAACTCTGAACTGCTCCACAGACTTAACCAGTTCATCTGGAACAATGCAGAGAGCCCGGTAATGTACCCAGCCTCGTGGGTGTAGCTCCGACAGGTCAGGCCCTCTTCCAGAGCAGTCAGAAAGTATCCAGACATCTCCCTTCCTTCCCACATCCTCCCTTTCTTTCACTAGAATAAAAGCGCACAGTGCAGCCTCGCCTGATTTTAGTCTGTCTGAGCTCTGCCTCTTCCAGCTCACTTCGTACTCCCAGTGCCCTTCTGGAATTGGGAGCAGAATCCACCACATAGTAACATTGTCAGGGTTGCCAAGATATGACTGACCTTGCATTACAGGACTGGTCACATTGGCATTGCCTTTTCCTCCTGACTAGTGGGACATTGTGTCAGTGCTAATGCTTGAGCAATGAGAGACCTGTTGTCTCACAGCTCGGCAAAGCCAGACTCCAATAGCCCTGCTCATACTGAGCGGTTCTGTACACAGTCTGCTGTCTCATTGGTTTCCTAAAGACAGCTTCCCATTGGCAAATACCTTTATGGAGCCATAACAGACATGCAGTGTAGCCTGTTTTACCCAACCCCATCAGGCAGCTGTGTTGTATCCCCTGTCCCCCTTGCTGGTGGTAAAAATGGAGCTATTTAATGTTGGTTATAATGTATCGCAGGACAGGCAATCCCTAGTGACAGCAAAAGGAGGGTGAAGGATGTTATAAAACCCCTCTAACAATTTCTGGTAGTGACACGTGTTATACTTAAAGTACTACATGGGATCTTTTTCAGGGGGATAAGGCAAAATGCCACATTTATTGGTAATACATATATCAATCACTACTTTATCATATGCATATGATATATCACACTCACGTGCACACACACTCACTCACTCCATCTTTTTGTTGTTTCCAATAGTTGCTCCCCCTAACTGCACTTGACCAGGTGAGTTAGATGCAGGAGGAGAGGAGCCGGGCTTCTGCCAATCCAGATCCATGCTCTGATGTTGACAAGACAAAACCCGGGGTCCTCCTGCAAGATACCTTAGATTTTTAGTAGCTCTCCTCCCTCTATACCAGTTAGTCATCATATGCATATGCAAAATCTGTGTTGTCATATGCATACGCAGTCAGTCATCTGTGGCACCTTTTTCTGGGTCTTATTGCTACCGCATTCATCTTCAAAGACGGTGCTTCCAAAGGGAGGTGCCAGCTTCTGACTCCCCAGGCTGTCAATATGACTGATCTTATTTCAATGAGCCCACTTGACAAGTCTTATTGTCCTCGGATCTGGCTTCCATCCCCTCTCCAACTGTTGTAACTGCTCAGAGGTGCGTGCCTTCCATTTCTTATCCATTCATACCTCATTCATTCAACAGGGCAATCAACTAATCAAAAGGGGAGAATCTATTCTGGTACAAAAACATGACTATATTGTTAAACCAAAACTTAATACAAAGTTGCTATATACAAAGACTTAATTCAGAGTTTCTACATAAAGGGACTTAATACAAAGTTATATGTGAAAACACTTAATACAAGTTTATATGAAAAGGCTTAATACAAAGTCATGAACATGACACAAGTTATATGAAGATGCTTAATACAGAGGTTTATCTACACATGATGGAGTCTCTCTTCTTAGCTTTGTTTCTCTTCTGATTTTTCAGGTGGAAGGAGCATCAGAGTTTATACATAGCTCCTTTAAACATCTCCTGGAGATCTATCACCTGGAGTGCCATCACTTTGAGGACCTGGAGAGACCCCTCTATGACCAGTTCCTGCAGAAAATTATTACAATGCCCTGGCAGGTCAAAGCCCGATATTTTCCACTGTGCGCCATTCTTCCCTACGTGAGCACAGAGAAAGTAAGGACACAAGACATGTAACATGTGGATGTGATGAGTGAGTGATGCCCACAGAGGGACAGGTATTGCGTGTGCCAGGCACAGCTAAGAGAAGACTGGAGAGTGTGATGTGGATGTCAAAACATCCCACAAAGGCTAGATGAAAACCAGACATACCCGAACCTGGACTACCCACTGCTTTAAGAAAGTGGGGGCATATGGGTGTGCACTATGGGCTCATCTAGACTACAGGGAACAGTCGAAAGAAGATATGCAAATTCCGCGGGAATTTGCATATCTTCTTCCGCTCGCACTTTCGAAAGCAGAGCTTTTTTCGGTGAATCTTCCCCCCCTTTGTTGAAAAGGTGCATAAACCTCCTTTTTTTGAGGAAGAGCGGCTTTTTGACTAAGAGGGCGGTTTGCCAAAAAAGCTGCGTCTTAATTACTTTCACTTTTGAAAGCTCTGCTTTCAAAAGTGCGATCAGAAGAAGATATGCAAATTCCCACGGAAATTGCATATCTTCTTTTGACCATTCCCTGTAGTCTAGATAAGCCCTAACGGTTGAGAATCTGCATAGAGAGCTTGAACTTGGATAACTTGGGTCTTCTTGCAGCCAACGTCAAAATCATAATGAGATTGGTAGCAGGTGCACTCTGCACCCCAGTGGATGGGATGCAGGTTGTTCTGGCATGGATCATATCTTGTCCAGCTAATAGAGAATCTCTTCTGGTTCAAGTGCTAGCAGCCTATGTTTTTGTTACTTGCTCGGTGAGACCTTGTGTATCCTCCTCTCTTACACACTGGCAGAAAGGCAGAGATCTAACCAGTTCTTAACCATGGCTCCTATCGCTCCCAAGATCCACTACTAGGAGGGGCTCAGTGGCCCAAACTACTGCCTCCAGGGGAGCCGATAACCACATTGTGCCCCTTGGCAAGTGGATGGGAGGCCTGTACCACTCTCCCTGAAGTGGTGGGGCCTTGGGTGAGTGGAGCCAAGTCAGTCTGCCCTCTGTGTTGCCCAGAGTGTGCCATGCCGCCCCCACCAGCCCTTAGAGCTGTCCTGAAAAGGCTGCCTGGTGCTCCAGCAGTGAGTTAAAGAGTCCAGGGTTGAGCCCAGGGGCAGCTGTCCTCTCCCTTCCCTCCCCTCAACTGCCCCTCCTACCAGTCACTGCCTTTCTGGGTGCTAAGACACATCAAAGTATAGTTCCTTTTCCTGCCCCACCTGGGTCTCAGCAGAAAGATGGACAGAATACTTTCTTTGATTTGGGTTACGGGGGGGGGTCTTATATTTTTCAGCCAGTATTGCAGTTAGCATGTTCTCAGTCGCTGAAGAGAACAGAAACAATACATCAAATGCAATAGATGGCTCATGGAAATTAGGGTTGGGATATGTAGCCTTTGACCACTGGGTCACTGGTTTGAATCTTGGCACTGATTACTGTGGTATCTCAGCATTGTGCACTGCAAATACCCTGCTCAATCTTGATAGGGCCCCCTGCTTCCACGCAGTTAAACAGGCTCCTCCTGCTGGTCAAGGCCTCCTAGGTGGGGAAGGCTGCTCTTTCTCTACGGTCCAGTGCAGTCTTTATTTTAGCTGCCTGCTAAAATGAGCGAGGCTTGTGCATGTGTTTCCTTGGTGTGTCAGAGGAGGTCAGGGGCTGCTTAAAGCAAACAAGGACTTGAAAGTGATTTGGGGTTTTCTAGGTTCTGGATACCTACAAGGATCTTCCCCAGCACCTTCTGAACTGCCTTGCCACTAACCATCTGTGCCCAGCTGCATCAGACATGTACAAAACCATTTTGCAACAGCAACGCAAACACTGGGTTGAGGGAGACAAACGACTCAACGAGGAGCATCTGGCTCAGAAGTGGGCGCTGCAGTGGCTTCCCACCTTGACCACTGCACTGACCTCTCCCATCACCTTCCTTCAGAGTAATGCTTCCAGCTACCTTCTCGTGTGGACTTTGCGGCTCTTCCCTGCCTCTTACGCTTGGCTTGCTGAGAGCTGCTTTGGTAGGGACTCTGCTCACCTTCGGGCTTGGGTCGCCCTGCTGAAGGGCCGCAAGATCATCACCGGGGCCTTGTCCCTCGAAGGGGAGACTTTGGAAAGGCTCTCCTGCTGCTTGCACTCCAGGGAGGAGAACATTCGCCTAGCAGCACTGGGTCTCCTGTGTTGCAGCCCCAGGACCAACCAGCCATTGTCAGAGGTGGAGATCGGGCTGCTGAAGGACTTCTTGCCACTGAACCTGAACTGTGATTCATCCTCTTTCCGGCAGCTGCTTCAGGCTGCAGTGAAGAAGGCTCTAGTGAGGCTGAGGGACAGCTCGCTCTCTCAGTTGCGCTGCAAAATGCAGAGCAAAGCCACCGAGTGCTCGGCCAGTGCGGATGCAGAAGGAGCACTTACACAAGCAGCAGGTGAGTGAGCCATTCCTGACCTCTCACTCCCAGCCTTTTATCCCCATGGCTCCCGCCTCTGCTTGACTTTCATCTCTTCTCACCTCAGTGGTCCCCAGGAATCAGGTTTTCACAGACAAACCCATCAGCAAACTCTGCTCCTTTGTGGCCCATTGAGCTGGGAGGTGTGTAGGGAGCTCTGGTGGGCTGTGCAAATGGGCCAGGACAGTGGGTGGGACAATTTGGAAATTTAATGGGAGTTCTATTTTATTTGCACCAGGCCTTGTGATTCCACAGCGATCTGCCAGGGCCGCTCCCTTCTGAGCTCCACTCCTGCTGTTGCTGAGTCAGCCAGTGGGTGCATAACTTTGTGATCCCAACTACTGTGATTTTATCATGAATGTTACATTCTTTGGTGTGTTGTTTTCATAGCACCTCAGCTCCTGCAGTCATATGGATGTGAGACTCTCTATTTTCATTTTATTTTATTTTTTTCCCTAATCTTACTGGTTGTGCAGGAAAGTTGAAAAATGTGGCATCCCTTCCCCTCACAAGCTCAGAAAGCAGATGACAAATAAATTGATGGGGGGAGCTTGTTTTATGATCTTTTAAAAAAATCTTGTAAATCTGGGGGGCTTGACTCCTCACATTGGAATGTTTGGGGCTGGTGGTACAGATAGCTAGGCTGGATCCACATCAGTGGGTCCAGAGTTTGGATTCAGTTGGGATAAACACCCTGAACTTTGGATGCTCCTCCACATTGTAGGAGTTTGGAGAGGCAGTGTGGCCTAGTAGGTTAAGCCTCGGACTTGAGCGACCTGGGTTTTATTCCTGGTTCTGCCACAGGACAGACAGACAAGTCACTTCATTGTTCTGTGCCACTTTTTCCCCATCTGTAAACATAAAAAAGCACTTTAAGAAGTGCTATATAAGAGAGAGGTGTTGGCAGTATTGAACAGGCTTGGGTGACAGGACATTTTGGTATGCCTGGCCCAAAACCAAATGGTGTTTGAACATGTTTGCATGCCCAGAAACAAAGTTCCTTTTTATAGATGTCTAGTCAGGGGGTACTTCCTCTGAACATAACAAAACAGACAGTGAACAGACGTGAAACTCACAAGTGGGTTTTCCGTTACTCAGGCTGAGCAATCATTAAGAGTGAAAAGCAGATTTTAAATGGAAAAAAAATCCTCAATGGATTTAATCCGAGGCACAAGGAACTGTCTAACATGTATGTTAGTGCTCTCCAGGGCTAGAAATCAAAGCCACCAGTTGTATATCACAAGGCAGGCACTGCTGACAGCCTTTCCTTTCGCTGCATTGGCTTTTAGAGCAGATGGATCCATGTCCAAGGGTTGTCATTAAGTGCCAAATAACCATTCGATGCTGAGAAGCCCCTAACGGAGCCACCTACTTTCCCACATGATAGTCAATCTAATGTGACTGGAGACGGGGCACCCTCATGCTCCAAAGTGCTGACCCTGCCTTCCCTTTGTGCACGGCTCACAAGTAACCCAGAGGTGCTTTTTTGCAGATTTTGTGGAGTGGCTGCTGCAGTTAAGCGTTTCCTTTCTGACCCCAGGGTCAAACTACCAGCGGAAGAAGACTGCCTTGCTGCTCCTGGCTGCAGTGCTGGAAACCTGCACAGACACATGGAGCCCCACCAGGAAGAAGGGGCAGCCTCCACGTGGGTATCAGCAGGGTGTCCATTTTTAACTGCCCCCATCCAATGGCCTCTCCATGCCACAGGAAGGTGTAGTGATTTGGGGGCATGCCTCTCAAATCCAAAAAAATATCCTGCAGCTTTTTACAGATAACCTCCACCTGCGTTCTTTGGCCCTCAGCTCTCGGGGCCGATGATGAGTCTAGGTCGCTGGAGGGATGGGATGGGAAGAAAAAAAATCAGCAGCCTCTAACACACTGAGAAATTTGGGGGACCTGTCCTAAGAGTAGGGTCCTTCCAAACTCATGGTCTGTTTTGGCCATGTTCACAGTCATGGGATCTTAAAAATAATAAATGTTGTTATTCCAGCTATTTAAATTTGAAATGTCACAGCATTGTAATTGTAGGGGTCCTAGCCCAAACAGGAGTTGGTGAGAGTCTCAAGGTTATCATAGGGGCGTTGCAGTACTGCTACCCTTATTTCTGCACTGCTGCTGGTGGCAGCACTGTCTTCAGAGCTGAGAAGCTGGAGAGCAGCAGTTGCTGTCTGGAAGACCAGCTCTCAAGGCAGACCGTGCTGTCAGCAGCAGCACAGAAGTAAGTAGAGTATGGTATTGCCACCCTTACTTTTGCATTGCTGCCTGCCTACCTCAGTCAGCAGATACCACTCTCCAGCTGCCCAGATTTGAAGGCAGCAGCACAGGTGCAAGGGAGGCAGAGAATGGTATTGCCATCCTTCTGCACTACTGCTGGCTGGGCGCTGCCTTCAGAGCCGCTGCTCTCCAGCCACCCAACTCCGAAGGCTGTGAAGAAATAAAGGTGGCAATAACACAACCCCCCTAAAGCAATTTTGTGACCCTTCTGCAACTCACTTTTGAGTCAGGATCTCCAATTTGAGATACACTGGTCACCCCCATGAGGTAAAAGCATAAAAAAAGACAAGATTTCACCGTTTGTGACGTGTTTTTCTTTGCAGTGAATTTGATAGGACCTTACCTATGATAAGCTCCTGTGTGAGAGGTGATATAACGGCCCAGTCAAATCTTTACCCACCCAGAGGCTCATTTGATACAAGGTAGTTTGCAGCCTCCAGCCCAGTTGATGTCTATCCTTTCAGCACTGACAGTGCATTGTTGCAACAATACATGTGCAGCAGAAGCTATGTGCGGTACTCTGCTGTCTCTCCTTCCCTAGCACAAGAAAGCCTTTGAGGTCGGGGACAAAAAATAGGGTAGTTCTCCTGTAGTTGCTCTTATCTTTTCTTGGTCTACATGTTAATTCCCTCCTATGGGCAATCAGTCTGGCAGGGAATTTCTGAACTGCTAGTTGGTTGTCTGCTCCTGTGAGACGCTAAAACCAGTGCCTACCATTTCACAGCGTATGTAGATTTGCACAAAGCCCTTTGTTTTCTAGACCAAATAGGCTAAATAAGATGCAAATTAATCTGACTGGTCCAGGTAGGGTCTGGATTGTACCAGAGAGAGGTGCAGTGTCCCACCAAATCCACACCCCAGGTTGTGATATTACTCAGGTGCATTACTTGTACAGGAGAAAAATGCTTGCCACTCCCTTTTGCTTGAGGTCAGCCCTGACAATACTTACTGCCTACATCTCACCATCCTGTCTTTCTGTCCCCTCAGAGAACATGGCAGCTTTGCTGAGCTGGGCCAGGCAGAAGGGCTACTGGGATTTTTTCTCTAGAAGCAACTTGTTGGCACTGCTGAGCTGCTTGCAGGACAGCACGAATGAGGTAAGCAGCCCTCTAGGCCCACCACTGCCACAACTCTGTGCTGAGGACAGCTGGAATTGTAACACAAGCTGCTTGGCTTGATCAGCAGCGGGGCCAGTTTAACTGAATAGAATCAGGGGACCTTATCAGGATCAGGCTGGGACAGTGCTGGGGGCACTCTGTCCCCCTCAGTAAAGAGCCAGACCTGGCTGCAAGCTTTCTTGGCTTGAATGCGTCCCATTGGCTCTGGGTTCCTGAGCATCCCCATGTACCCTCTGCTTCCTCATGTAACTTGCCCCCCCCTTTCCACCCCTTTCTCTTGGCAGGTCCGAGATCTGGCATCAGAGCTTCTCATCCATTACTTCCCACCGACTTTCCCAGAACCTATTGCTGTGGCTCTGTTTGAGCATGCCCAGGAGGCTGTAAGCAGCCCTAGAGTGCAGGAGGCAGAAGCAGGCGCGGTGTTGATGAAAACCATCCTACAGAAGTACTGACTGGCTCGTCTTTTTCCATTTCACTTTAGAGATGTCTTAGACAGGGGACATGTGAGGAGGAGACCCCATATAGGTTGAAAATCTCTAGTTCAGCATTCTCTGCTCCGGCAATATCCATGGTCTGGCATGATTTTAATTTGCCAAATGTCCATTTTTGCCAAGTTCATAGTCCCATAAAGTTTGTTTACAGCCACTAATCCTGGTTCTTAGTGTTCTGTGCTTTTGTTTAGCTCTAATAAATACCCCCAGATGTCTTCTAAGAACCCAGTAAGTTGTGGAAATGTTGGTAATGCTGCTGGATAATATTGATCTCCTGTGGTTTGGCAAATTCTCTTGTTTGGCACCGGCCAGGTCCCAAAGGTGCTGGACTAGAGAAGTTCAATCTGTAGGTTGTATATATTCCTGTCTGTCCACATGCACAGCTCATTGCAACTTTTCTTAGCTGATGCCTGATTCCAACAAGGTTGATATCACTTACATAGCGCTCTAATGCCTTTCCAGTTACTCTGAGCTCAGACTCTGACAGGGTACCGACATTCAGCCGTTTGTTTAATCCTTTGCCTTTGTGATCACAGAGGACAGATCTTCATGCCAAATATTGTCTGAAGTGTCTAATTTCCCACCAGAAATAGAACAGATATTTGATTTTGGTCTCTCAGCACTTCAAGATACCCCCCCTCCTCACACACACACACCCCGAGGAAATAGATTTTTTCCTTCTCCCTTTTGGAACAATACTGACGTCTGCCTTAGAATTAAGGGTATAACAATACAAAAGTAGCTATGAAGTGAGAATAGTAATATTTCTTACTATTCGGAAAGGGTATTTATAATTCACCTTAGAACTGGTGGCCAGACAGCAGCAGACTTTGATCTGAAGTAATCATATAAAATTGGACGGGGATGGTGCTTTGTATAGCCATAGGTTTGGAGGTAGCCATGTTAGCCTGTTTCAGCAAAAAAACAAGGAGTCTGGTGGTACCTTAAGACTAACCATTTTATTATGGCATAAGCTTTTGTGAGTTGCAACTCATGAAAGCTTTTATGCCTTAATAAAATGGTTAGTCTTTAAGGTGCCACTGGACTCCTTGTTATTAGATGGCTATAATACTGGAGGCCTCTGGCCCATGGCGATGAGGATTGTCACTGTGCTGATTAGGTAAGGGCTCCTTCTGAGGGTTTTCGATGGTGTTAGCTTACCTCCTTTTTTTCCAGGTCAGACAGCAACACCTTGAAGAGAATATTCCCCGAAGGAGAAGCAGTGCCAACTCTGCAGCACCGTGGCCTGTGCTTTGCTCGGTATCTTCTCCGCATGTTGCAAGCTCACTACACCATGGCTTGTCAAGACCTGCTGCAGGCAGCGAGCACTAACCCAATGCACGGTGCGTCCCTGGGTGTCCTGGGAAAGGACACATCTGAGCTCTCATGTGCCTTCTCTCCCTCGCAGTCCTGTCACACTATGTTCCATGTGATGGATCAGGTCTGGGATTCAGCAAATCATGCTGCCAGTAGCTGGCCTGAGCACTGCACTGCACAGCTACTCCCAGATTTGAAAAGCTGTTCCCTGAGGCCTTGGGCACGTGGCTTCACCTTTCTGCCCATGTCCCCATCTGGGCCACGTAGGCCTAGTGATGGCGGCTGAGTGTTTTGAGAAGAACATTTTAGGTGAAACGGGCTATGTATTGGCTGTATGGGCTGGGACATTGGGATCTTGCTGCCAAATGGAGAGCTGTGGTGTTGGCTACTTATCTGTGGCACTTTTCGGCTGCTCAGAGTTGCCTGTCTATTGACATTTCGCTGCCCTTGTAGCCTGCACAGCAGGAGTGTTCTTCCCCATGTCCCAAATGTAAGCAGCATTTCTGCACTGTGTGGATATCATCCATGGACAGTGGGTCTTTGCCACAGGCTGCTTCTAGCTCTCACTGACATCACTGTCCCAGTTCTTTTGGGGGAGTGTAAAGGAGGGGCACATGCAAGCGTCCAGCTCAGTGATAACTGGAATGTTACCTGTGCAGGAGTGATGGTGGCGCTGCGGCGGTGCCTGCTTGAGGTGCCGGAAGGGGCAGTCTCCATGCTGAAGGGAGAGCACGTGCAGAGCTGGCAGGAGCTCCTCAGAAGTTTGGTGATGCTGCTTGGAGACATCAGCACCTTTCTCTTGGGGGTGCTGCAGAACAGACGGGGGCCCAATGCCAACCAGCAAGGTGAGTGAGGAAGGGTTAGCAGAGCATACAGCCAATACCCAGCCTGCACCATGGGCCTGGTGGCAGGACCATCCCAAGTGGGGCATGGGGCCCGGAGCAACCCTCTTCTTCCCGCCGCAGCCTGCACTCCCCCCAAACCCTACCCTGCTCCACCCCTGCTCCACCCTGGGGGATTATAGGAGGCCTGGTGCAGTGGTAGCAGAGGCTGCCCCCTACTATTGCCACACGGACGTTGGAAGCCGGAGCGGCCCAGCAGCCTCCTCCACCCCGCCACACTGCCTTCCTTGCGCACTGCAGCCTGTTTCTCTGCAGCCCCCAAATGTATGAGGCCTGCGGTGGCCATCCCGATTCATCCTCTGGATGGGACAGCTCTGCCTGGCACTTCTAGCACTGTTGCGTCATGTCTTTTCAGCTACGAGTGCCTCCATCATGTGCCAAGAGCTCTTAAATTGTGGATTAGAGAGAGCTGGCTGGTCACTGGTTGTCTCGTTTCCAGCTGCCTCTGCAGCCCTCCAGGCTATTCTTTCCCAAAAGCAGAGTGGAGGCTGGTGAAAACCAGCTGCTTCCTTTTGTTTCCACTTCACTGTCTCTAAAAGTGGCTGCTGTTACCTCAGAAGAGGGAAGGAGTGGCCAAGGGGAGGAGGAATGCCCAGGGAAACCAAGCCAAGGGTGAAAGGAGGCAGTGTGTCTAGCACAGTGATGGGCAGCCTCAGCGAGTGAGTCGGCTGCGTGCGTGACCCTCCTTCATCTCAGTGATCTGCAAGATTGCCATAACCAAGATGGCCTCCTGGGATAGAGTAATTTTGCTAATTGTGCTTGCGTGCCTAGAATTTGCAGGGTGTGCCGACTGAACTGTAGCAGCTCTGTGATTGGATGCATAGGGACCATACGGCTCTCACAGTCAATGTTGTGTGCAGCCAGCTTGCACCTCACTTCACCTGCCCTTGGTGTATGGGCATATCACTTTAGTAATACCAGTCAGAAAAAAAACTTTGCAAACAGAAACCAGCAGAATCTGGCAACCCTGCACCTGGACAGCAGTCAACAAAATGTCTCATGGGCCACACATAGAATCCCAATGGGCTGCATGTGGCCCCTAGGCACAGGTTGCCCACCAGCTGGTTTAGCAGAAGAGGCTCAGGTAGCCAGACAGAATGGCCAGGGCATCAAGGATCAAGTTAACCAAGTGACAGTGGGTAAGAGCCACAGGTGGTGGAGAACAATGAGCAGGAGGAGAGAACAACAGACTAGAGGACTGGGGAAGAGTGAAATAAAGGGCAGAAAATGACAATAGTTGTCTTTAAATAGCCGTCTTTCTTCTTAAAGTCAATAAAAACCTGCATAGACAACTGCAGTTACTACAGGGCTGTCATGCAGTCACAATGGGAAAGTTGGGAAGGTGTGTGTGCGGGGGGAAAGAGATTCACATCACAACCTCTCTTCAGCTGTTGGCCCCGTTGTGGATGTTTGAGAATCTCTGTCTCACACAGACACCCACACTCACCCTTCACAAATCAGATTATGAACCTGATCCTGCTCTTAGAGTTAGACCTCAGGTGTCCATCTACCTTTGTAAGGCCATTTCCTGTCCCCTTTCCTCTGGACTGCACACCCGCAACAGGCATGGCTCTAACTCCCTGAGCATCATCACCTACACTGTGACTAAAAGGAAATCTGCCCTCTGCTTATGTTTCTTGCAGCTGCTGCACCTTCATTTGCAGACATGGGAAATGCTATTGGCTCCCTTATCATGCTGGGAAAAGGCCTGGAGCAGCAGGATGAAGCAGACTCAGTCCTGCTGTCAGAGGAGCACAACCTTATCCTGACCTGCTGCTGGGTCTCAGTGAAGGTAAAGAGCTTCTGTAAGTGGCGGGAAGGGAGCAGAGATCCTGCTAGTAGAGCTCTGTCATCAAGAGGCTTAAGCCAGAGGAGATGGCCAGGATGGACACCATTAGTTTGGGCAGCAGGGGGGAAGTACACAAGATACACTCCCCTTTCCTGTGTGTGACTCTAGCTAAGTGCGCTAGGTGAATTGGTCCATCTGCCAAAGAAAACCCAGGCAATTTAAGGTGTTTTTTAAAACAAAGAATTCTGTTTATAGCTTGCCTGAAACCCGATGCTAGAGTTTCCCCTCTTCACCCTCAGGGCAAACAAAAAAGGCCCATTTCTCAGGCCTCAGGGTTTCATGCTGATAATCAGATTTCTTCTGCCTTCTGATAAATAAGATAAATAAGGGTGTGTTTACACTGTGGCACTATTTCAGGATACTTCTAGTATCCAGAAATAGTGTTTCCCACATCTTGGCAGCGCTTTCAAAATAGCTTTCAAAATAACGGGCATGCTATTCCAAGGTCCCTGTAAAGCTCATTCTGCAAGGATTAAAGGATGTTTTGGAATATCGCTCTATTTTGAAATTTGGTGCTGTGTAGACAGTGCCAAATTTTGAAATAAGCTATTTAGAAATAAACTCAAATAAGCTACCCAATTTTCATAGCTCAAATTGAATAGCTTATTTCAAGCTAAGGGTGCAGTGTAGACGCAGCCTAACAGGTCCACATTCCTTTACCCCAGGGTTAAACACAATCCAGAACAAACTCATGGTTGGTGTGGACAGATCCGACTCCTCTTGGCATGACTCTCTAGTCATTACTGCTTCATTGTCATTACAGCCTCCTGCTTTTTGTTGGGTTCCTGGGACACTAATGAGCTCTTGCTGCTTCCAGGCTTACCCCATTACCCTGGCCTCCCAGCACCAACCCTGACTCCTGCTTCACTTGTGCTATGAATCCCTTTCTGTATCGTTTTGTGATAGGATGGCTTTTTAAATGGGGAAGGTTCTTCCAAGCATTTTCTGCTCTTGGCTAGTAAGCTACAGCACCATGGAGCCATTGTAACAATATACCAGCTGCTGGTATCACTAAGGCTTCTGGGTAATTCTCTGTAATCTCTTTCCCAGATCCATAGTGCTGTTTAGGCACCTAACTTCCATTGATTTAATTGAAAGGCAGGAGCCTAAGTACCACTGATGGCCTAGGCTTAGATGAAGATACTTACACTAATGATGAGACTGCTGCTGAGTCTTGTTGTCACAGGAAACATGGCAGGACAGAAGCTCTGGCTGCAGTAGGACTGGCCCTGTGACAGGTAGTGATGATTTGATTCAGTGGATCAGCCACTTGCTTAGGTTTGACTCCTCACTTACATGGCTCTGTGGGGGTGCGTGTACACAGCAGGGCTACAGTCGAATTAAGCTACGCAACTTTAGCTATGTCAGTTGCCTAGCTGAAGTTGAAATAGCTTAACTCCGCTTTAGGTACTGTCTACACAGCAGGAAGTCGAAGGAAGAATACTCTTCCTTCAACTTCCCTTACTCCTTGTGAAATCAGGGTTACCATGAGTCATAGTAAGAAGTCCTCCAGCATGACAATATTTTGAAATCAAGGCTTGTAGTGTAGATGTGCACTATGTTGTTTCAGAATAACGTCAGTTATTCCGAAATAATGCTGCTGTGTAGACGTATCCTGAGGGGTTTGGCTGCCAGGATCAGCTAGGAAATTATTTCTTTTACCGACTTGCATGTTTGGAAAGACAGGAGAGAGTTTTGTGTCTTTCTGCGTTACACTTGGCTGCCAGGCCAGTAAAAAATTGTAAACAGCTTGAGGGAGCATCAGTTAGAGCCATATTTCTTCACCACCTTGCTCTTCACCTTCCAGGCCCTCTTGAACATTTGCTTTAGTTAGCAGAAGTGGACAGAGAACAGAAGGGGCTTTCTTGTGCCACACTTCAGCTTTACAAAGTCCGATGGCTTTGTTCTAGCCATCTCCCCTCCTTTCTCCATACATTGTTTAACTGAGCTTCTCAGGGCAGGAACCTTGGCTTCTTACCTGAGTCTGCAAAGCACTATTCTTAGCTATTGCCCTTTAACAATAATAAACAAAACTGGATTGATTTGCTGTGGCATTAAAATACCTCCCAGAATTTGCTGTGTCCCTGCATGACAGTGCTTGGCTGCTCTCTTGTGTATCTAATTTGGGAAGTGCAATCCTGGGTACTCCCAAACAGCAATGATCAAGGTGATGGGCTAATCAGGGACCTGCTCTTGCTCCCACTGATCAGTGGGAGTTTTTGCCAGTAGTTTCAGTGGCAGCAGGATCAAACCTGACTCCACTTCGTCCTTGCAGGAGACCATGGAGGTATAGATTCCCCACCTTACTGAAGCATTGAATGGGGGTGGGGCAAAGACAAAGAAAAAGTCCCAGGGGCTCCTCAGTTTGTGCCAGTGGAAACTGAGCTGAGGCATGTCTGCTGGGTACCAGGTGCTCTCAGCGTTGTAAAGAACCCTGGCACGCAGTCAGTGCACCAAATCCCTCGCTAGTGCCCAGGAGGAGAGAGGCCATGTCTGCTCGGCGGGGCCCCGCTCTCACGCCTCACTTGGCTTTTCTTTGTCCCCCTCAGGAAATAGGGCTGCTCTTGGGAGGGCTGGTGGAGAAGATTCTCCTTCTGGCACCCCCTGCTGGGCTTGAGCTGCTCCTGCCACTCGCCGTGTTCAAGGTGGCGGCGAGAGTGTTTCAGGAAGTGCTGCTGAAGTGCCGGCACTGGGTAAGAACGGCATCCTGCCCAGATGTGCCACACCCTCTGCCCCCGTCTCTGGCCTGAAGAGGGGCCTCCCTCCTGAGTGGCCCAGTGCTCACGGCAGTTCCCCCCCATTTGTCAGGTCCCTGGCTCAGATTCTGCTGAGCACATGAAGCAGGAACAATTCCACTGGCTCGAATGGGGCTACTTGGGACTTACGGCAAAGGAAAGCTCCAGCTGGCCATTGCTCAGGATATTTTCCCTCCTGAGTGCGGGATCTGTCCCGCACCATACTTCCTCATTTAACCATTACAAACACCAATTCCTGGCCAAGAACAGGGGAGGGCTCCCTTTGGAGCCACCCATTACTGCTATGGAGAGTGCCAGTGACCACAGATCAGCATCCAGCTTCCCCCGTTTCCTTCTCCTGATCCATCTTCCTTGTGTCCCAGCAGTCAGCCTCTTAGGGTGGTCTCTGGGGTGGTGTCGTTGTTTCTTGGCGAATGCTTTTGGCTCTGTCATCAGCCTCTGGGGCACACATCACATGGAGCAATATGGGGCTAGCCACACACAATGCAGCAATCCTCTGCATTGAGCCTGCTAAAAAATTCTTGGTTTGAAATGTCTGGTAACCCCAGTGGGGCTTTGATGTATCATGTCAGACAACTGAGTGGTTTGACTGTCCCATCTGAATGCACACAGTGAGGAGCAGAGATTCATAATTAGCTGCACCCACAAAAATGCAATTTCTCTGCTCTGTGAAGATCCTCCAGGTTGATGTTTTATCACATAGGCCAGGAGCTTTGAGTCAAGTGTGGGACTGTGATTTAATAACTACCACAGCTTTGACCAAGTCATTATACTTATTTGTTTCTGCTTCCCCATTGTAAAAGAAGGCAAATGTCTCCCTCATGGGGCTGCTGTGTGGGTTGATTAGCTAGCAGGTGGAAAGCCTTTTGAACCTGCAGAGCCTTATGTATTCTTCTGTCCTAGGGAGCAGTTGAAGGTTGCAGCATGGGATTCACCAAATTTTGCACTGCTTTGCTGAGCCACCCTCATCCAGAATTGCAAGCAATGCCGAGAGCTATGCTAGCCGAGGTACTGCAGCCATGTCTTGCTCAAACCACTGCAGGGAGATGGTCATTCAGTTAAAAGGAAACAAATGTCTCTGAATATGTGGGGTCCCTCCTCTAGTTTTTTTGGTACCTGTTACTTATATTACAGAGGGGACCAAAGATATCAGTTATGATCAAGACATTAAGATGTATTCAAATACAGGAAAAACTCAGTCCCCTTCCCTAAGGAGATACAAACTGATTAACACTTTCATCAGTTCAGAGTTCTTATTGACCTCTGACCATTCACTCGTATGTTGCTCTGAGCACACAACCACGTGTGTTGCTTTTAGAGGTTTAGAACAGATGTAAATTTAAGGACCAAAGCTCATTGCTATATTCCCCCAAGCCCCTCGCTTGAGAATCCAAAGGTTTGAGAATCCCTTTCACTACATTTAACCCCTCTTCCCAAACCAGCCTACAGCCAACCAAACTAAGCAGGATGCCTTTTGGATCTTGCCCTCCCCACTTGCCTTGTTAAGTTCACATGTACCAGCCCATTTCACTCCCAGCACCTACCAAAGGGTACGTCTAGACTACAGGTTTTTGCTGACAGAAGTTTTGTCGACAGATACTGTCGACAAAGCTTCTGTCGACAAAGAGCATCTAGACTACATCCAGTTCTGTCAACAAAGCAAGACACTTTGTTGACATGACAGTGTAGACGCAAAAGACAGTGTAGATGCAATAACGCCTTCTGTCGACAGAATTCTGTCAACAAAAGGCGTTATTCCTCGTAGAATGAGGTTTACAGCCATCGACAAAATTGCTGAGTTCTGTCGATGTTATGTTGACAGAACTCGGCGGTACTGTAGACACAGGTATAGTTTTGTCGACAAAAGTCCACTTTTGTCGACAAAACCCTGTAGTCTAGACACACCCATGGGGAAAACATGGGCACTGGATGTTTAGCAGTAGTATGAGCAGTGGCCACGGAGCTAGGAGCTCCTGAGCTGCAGTCCCAGTCTGAGCACTGCAAGGTGTAATCTCTTAATCACATACAGTTTCCGGGGCTGCGAGGTGTTCAGTTACCTTCCTGGCTGGTTTTGTTTCTCAGGGTTTGGAACTATTAAGTGGTCCCAGGAGCAGCTCCATTACCCGCAGGGCAGCTGGTTTCCCCATGCTCTTCTTATGCATCGTTGTTGGGGAGGATGCCGCCAAGTCGCGCCCTCTGCTAGCGCATTGCATCCAGACTTTGCTGGCCTTGGCCAACACACCTCTGCCACAGAACTGGGACCAGACCTTGGACCTCCCTCAGGTAAGAGGCCTGAGAGCAGAGAGGTTCAGCTCATGTGTGAGTGGATGACACTCAGCAGCAGAGACCTGCCTTTCAACTGCATTGGTTAGCCAGGAGGGCTGCTTCCTGAATCCCACCCACTGGTACTGCTTCATGAGGACTCCTTCCTCGGAACAGGGCAGGTGTCACCTGCAAACTGCGGTGCAAGCTGTCAGAGGAGACAAACCCACTGGTGGCCACCATAGGCATCTTGCTGGTTTTCATTAGTAGGGCTGTTCGCCGAAGTGTCACACCCACTTACTTTTCCCTGGTCATTCCTTTTGTTGCCCTGAACTATTGTGTGGTGCTCACTGTGTCACCACCCCCACCTAGAAGTGACCTGTGTGCATTCCATGTATACATCAAGCCCCATTGCAGTGAAAGCTGCTCTATGAAGGGGAGATGATTGGGATACTTCTGGAGAGAGGAACCCAGAGTTGCAAGGCACCTCACTACCACCTACCCTTAGCGTGAGGAAGCCAGTTCACAAATTCCATCAGCTACAGGCAACACAAGTACTGCCCCCTCCACATAGCCAGGCTCCACTGTCTCTTTCCAGGTAAGGAATAGGCACACACCAGCCCCCGAGCCTTCTGGGCAGCCCCCATAAGAGTCCTGTATTCTAGTGCATGCTTCCTGCATTCTCAGATCCACTATTCCCAAGGGAGCAGCACGCACCAGCTACATCTCAGAACAAATGGTTGCATATGAAATAAAATCATAATATGCTTTCTAGAGCCTAAATTTGACAAGCAATTCTTCTGTCTCATACAGGTTAAAAACAATGAGGCACCCTGTAGCACCTTAAAGACTAAGGGTATGTCTACACTAGCTCGTTAGTTTGAGCTAGGTAGGGTAATGAGGGCAACCGGAGTTGCAAATGAAGCCCGGGATTTAAATATCCCGGGCTTCATTTGTATGTTCCCGGGCGCCGCCATTTTTAAATCCCCCTTAGTCCGAGCTCCGTGCCCATGGCTACACGCGGCACGGACTAGGTAGTTCGAACTAAAGATCCTAATTCGAACTACCTACTCCATGCTGCGTGTAGCTGCGGGCACGGAGCTCAGACTAAGGGGGATTTAAAAATGGCGGCGCCTGGGATATTTAAATCCCGGGCTTCGTTTGCATCTCCGGTTGCCCTCATTACCTACCTAGCTCGAACTAACGAGCTAGTGCAGATGTACCCTATCAGATTTATTTCAACATAAGCTTTCATGAGTCAAAACCACTTAATCAGATGCATGTCTTCATGTTTTCACTGATACAGACTAACACAGCTATCCTTCTGAGACTTGTCATAAAGTTTACTCACCCAAAGTCTCTCTCCTGTCACATCAGACAACCAGACAAGCTGCGAGTCATAAGACAAGCCAGCTGGCAGCTTATCTTCTCAGTAACAGATACCTGGGCGCACTATAGTATCCCCAGATATAGCTCCAGCCATCCACTGTCATAGCTTATCCTCCAAGCAGGGTACCTCGTGCTGCTTGTTTTTCCTGCAGAGAATCTCCCATGGAGGCTGTACAATCTCTTGATTAGCACTGTGGTCAGTCTGTAAACAGACAGCTATTGTGAAATATTCAATACTCAATTTACATATAGCCAGACAGGTGGATAAGTTTCTCCTACCTGAAAGAAACTTGTTTATCACTTCTTTGTGCCCAACCTGCAACCCACAGACTTTAAGAGCATAACTCCTTACATATTATGTGTCTCTGTGTGTACACACCCCGACACATACTTCCTTACATAGCTTCACAGTGATTATGACGATCAGTGTGATATAGGCTTTCAGTAGAGACCTTACATGACACCCTTTGATGAATGATTACATTGAGACCAAACCCAAGAAACTTTGTAATCCTTCTGCCCCTCTGTCTTCTGCCAGAGGGCACCAAGAAGTCCCTGGGCCACAGTGATGTTTGTGGTGTGTTCTCCGCAGGTCTCTGCGTTGCATGTGCTGCAGACACTGGTGCGTGGCTCTGGCCTAGGAACAGCGCTGCTACAGTATGTCACGCCTATGATGGCTTTGCTCCTGAAGGCACTAGGTTCGCCTAGCTGGGCCATGAGAAACGCAGCCATCCAGCTCTTCAGTGAGTAACAGCATGTTATTCCTAGCAGGGCCATGGGGTGCACATGCTGGTGTCCTCCCATGGGTGAACCTGCATGGGAGTGAAGCCATTGCTGTACTGTGTCCAGTCCCTAGTGGGCTTTGAGAAACTAAGGGAGCAGACAGTGAGAAAAGAATGTCAGAAGCTCTACTAGGAATCATACTGTTGGGGAGGAGAGAGGCGACGTAGTGTAGTAGTTTGCAAAACATGTCCTGCAGTCTGTGGTGAGTCTTAGCCGGCTGTTTCCTATATCTGCAAGAAAGAGTCCCAGATTAGACAAGCTCAGCTTAACACGTCTGCTGTCCACTTCCTTGGCTATTTTGGGAATTGGGGTTGAAAGGGACCTCAGGAGGTCACCAAGTCCAACCCCACAGTCCAGACAGTCAGGATCTAAACTTTGATTTATCTCTGTCTCTCCTGCCATCCACAGCATGAATGAAATGCAGCCATAGCTGGGATGGAGGCTGGCACAGCGTGAAAGCAAGTGGAGGGGGAGATGCTGGGCAAGAGCCCAAGACAAACCCCAGCAAACAGGCCACACCATCTGTAATGCCCTGCATAGCGTTTCAGTGTCTCATTTGAGAGCCCCCCCATTGAGTAGATTGCATGGGACTCCATCCCCCTGCCTGGGAAGAATGAAGGGGTTGAGTTGGTCCCATTGGGATTTGAAGCAGGTTCCAAGGAGAGATTTCAGGGAGTCTCATTGCTCAAATCACTAATCTGTCTCCTCTGCCTTGTGGTGTATTTGGTGGTCACGCTGAAGTGCAGGGCACAGGATGTGGGTAGCAAGTTCATCCCTGACAAGAGCCTCGCTGAATTTTGAAAGAACGGCGCTGGTTCCTGAGGCCTTCCCTGCTTGTTTTCTTTCAGGCGCCCTCACAGCTCGGGTGCTGGGTCCGAAGCGGAGCCGGGACGATAGCTGCGCTCAGGACGGGGTGAGCCCTCAGGCGTTCTTCAGCCGCTACCCGCAGCTGAGGGAGATTCTGCTGGGAGAGCTGCACTCAGCTCTGGAGACGGCAGGAAAGCCCGAGGGAGGGAGGTTTCGCCTCTGCCCCTCGCTGCACGCCATCCTCACACTCTTGGCAAAACTCCAACCTGGGGCAGATGGACTGAGCAGGTAGAGAAAATGGAGAGAAGGCCATCCCATGGGCAGGTGGCAGGGTGCAGGCTGTGGGTCCCTGCGGGGGCACTGCTACCTGTGGCCAGCATGAGGCTGACAGTCTCCTAGAGCCAACAGCCTCCAGCTGCCTTCTGCGGAGGGAGAGGGTCTCCGCCCTCTTCTGGTTCACTTATGTGCTTGCAGAGAATGGGTATGTCTACACTAGCCCCCTAGTTCGAACTAGGGAGGCTAATGTAGGCATTCGAAGTTGCAAATGAAGCCCGGGATTTAAATATCCTGGCCTTTATTTGCATCTTCCCGTCCGGGCACCATTTTTAAATCCCCCTAGTCCGAACTAACTGCCCGCAGCTACACGCGGCAGTCAAACGTTAACTCGAACTAAGTCCTTAGTTCGAGTTAACTGTTATACCTCAAACTCGAACTAAGGACTTAGTTCGAGTTAACGTTTGACTGCCGCATGTAGCCACGGGCAGTTAGTTCGGACTAGGGGGATTTAAAAATGGCGCCCAGACGGAAAGATGCAAATAAAGCCCGGGATATTTAAATCCCGGGCTTCATTTGCAACTTCGAATGCCTACATTACCCTCCCTAGTTCGAACTAGGGGGCTAGTGTAGACATACCCGATGGGATGTGTGATGGTGTTATGCTTAAATGAAGCACACGAGATCTTTTATAGGGGAAAAGGCAGTACACCATATTTATTGAGAATACAACAGTTGCATATGCTTTTCAATCACATAAACACCATACACATACACAGTCCCGCCAAATGATGTTATAGTTACCAGTCCAGAGTCTGGATCGATCTAGTGGCCAGCCAGATTGATCACAGAGGGGAGCCAGGCTCTGCTGGTCGATCGATCCCATACTCCTGTAGTTAGTGGCAAGACGAACCCAAAGTTCCATAGCAAAGCACCCTGCTTTTATAATCAATGGTTTTCGCTCTGTCAGCCTGTGACCAGAATGTTATCTTGTTGATGTCAATCATTCCCAAACATCTCTTGAAGGCTTATCCTGTAATCAATCGTCTTTTGGGGGTGGCAGCTTCGCCTCAAGTTTTGTCAATCTGCCACTCTGCCAATAGTTCAATCACTCCTTATTATGCGTACACATTTTTGACGCCGGGTTGTCTGTAGTCTGGTGTTCGCCCAGACTACTCAACCTCCCTCTTTGGCCATCTGGTTCTGAGCAATAACTTTTGCACCTTATCTCGACGCATGCATTCCTTTTTCACACACATAAGCAATGTTACAAGGGCTCTCAAGGTTATGCAGCACATCATCAACATCTGCATTGGCAAGACAAAGAGGCATTGTAAATCAAGCAATTAAGGCCTCAGCCTTCAACATCCTTTTAGTCTCATTAACACAGACACATTATCAAAAACTATCTTTTTACTTAGGCCCATTTACTAAACTCACTAAACTTTAGGACAAAGCAATAGACATTTAACTAAAAGGACTTAATTTAATGAAATATTAAATGTGTATTAACATACACCTTATATTGCTATATTATTACTACATTATTAAACTACCTTACTATATTTCTAAACCTAAAATACAAATATAAAAAGGATAAAACTTTCAATTCCAACAATGGGGCCTGTGGTGGCACAAAGGGCTCAAGAGCCTGGTGGAGCTGACGTGTACAGCCAACCCATGCTCTTGAGCTGTCGTCGTCGTTTTCTAGCCGTCTCCATTTAACAGGGACGCAGACCAGCAGGAGGATAATCTTTGCTTTGTTTCCCACTCTGCACTACTTGCTCTGCAGCCTCTCCACTTGCTTCCTGGAGCCCTTGCTTCAGCTCGCAGGAAACCCCATCTATGCTGTGCGAGTCATGGCTGCCAAGGCTCTGGTCCCTGTTGTCCCTACCGCTGAATTCAGGAAGATCCTGCTTCGACTGGCCAGGGACTTAACTAAGCCAAGCGTTGTGCTATCCCACAACACGCTGCATGGGCGCCTGCTACAGATATGGGCTCTGCTGGCTTATGCTGCCGACACAAACTGGTGAGTAGCTTTCCTTACTCCCTTTCTGTTTTTGCGGCAGCAAGGCTTGACCCCAGATCCAGACTTCAAACCTAGGCGCATAGTGAGAGCAGCCTGGCAAGGAATGCTGAGACAGACATTGAAATCAACCTAGTTGCTTCCTAGCTAAGTGGCAGAGCCAAGGATCCATCCCAGACTCACTAGAAGACTCACTGGCAGTGTTTGCAGCAATCCAGCCTTTCATGAAATGGCTCCATTTGCTATCCAAGGGGCAAGAAATAAGGACAGATCATGGTGCAGACGATACCAAGCTGGGAGGGGTTGCGACTGCTCTGGAGGATAGGGTCATAATTCAAAATGATCTGGACAGATTGGAGAAATGGTCTGTGGTAAACAGGATGAAGTTTAATAAAGACAAATGCAAAGTGCTCCACTTAGGAAGGAACAATCAGTTTCACACATACAGAATGGGAAGCGACTGTCTAGGAAGGAGTACGGCAGAAAGGGATCTAGGGGTTATAGTGGGCCACAAGCTGAGTATGAGTCAGCAGTGTGATGCTGTTGCAAAAAAAGCAAACGTGATTCTGGGATGCATTAACAGGTGTGTTGTGAGCAAGACACGAGAAGTCATTCTTCCACTCTACTTTGCACTGGTTAGGCCTCAGTTGGAGTATTGTGTCCAGTTCTGGGCACCGCATTTCAAGAAGGATGTGGAGAAATTGGAGAGGGTCCAGAGAAGAGCAACAAGAATGATTAAAGGTCTAGAGAACATGACCTATGAAGGAAGGCTTAAAGAATTGGGTTTGTTTAGTTTAGAAAAGAGAAGACTGAGGGGGGACATGATAGCAGTTTTCAGGTATCTAAAAGGGTGCCACAAGGAGGAGGGAGAAAACTTGTTCATCTTGGCCTCTGAGGATAGAACAAGAAGCAATGGGCTTAAACTGCAACAAGGGAGGTTTAGGTTGGACATTAGGAAAAAGTTCCTAACTGTCAGGGTAGTCAAACACTGGAATAAATTGCCCAGGGAAGTTGTAGAATCTCCATCTGTGGAGATATTTAAAGTAGGTTAGATAAATGTCTATCAGGGATGGTCTAGACAGTATTTGGTCCTGCCATGAGGGCAGGGGACTGGACTCGATGACCTCTCGAGGTCCCTTCCAGTCCTAGTATTCTATGATTCTATGCTGCACAGAGCCCCCTGCTGGCTGCTCCATACAGTGCTAGGGACCAAGCAAAAGGACGTATGCATGTTCTGTTTAGTGGCAGGGTGGGGAAAAGGTTTCATCATACAGGAGGAAAGAGCCCATTGGGACCACCATCTCGAAGTCAGGATACTGAGTAGTGACTGAGTGTCTTCCCAAATGCAGTACCCTGTCCCCTTCTAGGAAATAGAATTGTAATGCATGGCTCTGCAGAGAACTGGGTCAGCACCTTTCAGAGAAACAAGCTAACGCACCCATAGCAATTGTTCCTGGCATCCTGGTAGGTAAACTCTGCCATTTCCTTTCAGTTTGTCAGCAGATGCCAGACTGTCTATTGCTCATCAGATGGAAGGCCAATTCTGGTTGGTCACACCCGCACAGCAGTGCCCTCTGATTCGCTCAGCCTACCTCCAAATCATCTCCCTTTTGGTGGGGAGCTGTACCCAGAGTTTTGCAAAGCATCTTCGAGAGGTTGTGAGCAGTGAACTGGAGAGCCTCAAGCCAGGGCAGAAGGCAAGGTCTTCCAAGCTCCAGGTATTTGCCTCTTCTGAGGATGTGTACATTGTGACTACCTGGGGTCACAGACGCAGCTCAAGGATAAGGAATCTGCAGCAGGAATATGCTACTAGTCAAGCTGCAAACTCACACTGGACCACTGTAAACTCTCTGCTAGGTATGGCACACAGAATAGGGATGAGGACCAGTCATTCTCTCAAACTCAGGGAAATCAGAGCATGATGTAAGGCGGGGTAGGGAACCTTTTTGGGATTGGGAGCTGCTAACCCACAGAGATGTCAGTCGGAGGCTGCACAAAAGTGAGGGGAAAAAAAAGCGCACACACGCACACAAACTGTTGCAGATGCCCCAGCCAGAACCACACTGGGAAGGGGTTCTGGAACTTGCCCAGCTGTGACCACTCCTTCCCTGCATGAGGTGCCTTTTAGGAGGAAAGGGCTGGGGTGGGCTTCCCTTCCCTCCCTCTCCTGCAAGGGATTCCCTCCCCCCTCTTCCCTGAGGTCCTGCATGCCTCCTTAACTGTTAAGGAGGCATTGCTGGCAGCAGCGTATGGCTCCAGTGTGCCAGACACTGTTCCCTGCTGCAGACAGCCTATTCAGGGAAGGGAGTCGGGAGAGAAGCTGGCCCCACTGTAGCCTCCCTTTCCTCCTGAAAAATACCCCATCCCAGGAAGGGGGTCGGGGGCTTCCCTTCCCTCCTACTCCAGGATGGATCCCCCACCCTCCTGGTCCCACATGCCTCCTTACCGGCAAAAGAAGTCTTGCTGGCAGCCTCTGCAGCTGCCCAAGTTTAGGAAGCACCTTCAGCCTTTTTTTTTTTTTTTTTTTTTTTTTTTTTTTGCTGCTGCTGCCTCGCAGAAATGTCACAGGGCTCCAGCATGTGGAGCTTCTCCCTCTCGCCAGGTCTCCTGCGCACGCCTCTCCCACGTGCAGGAGAGTAACCAGAAATATGTCTGTGCTACAGGGGAAGCTGGGAGAAGTTTTTAAAGCAGCGCCCGGGACTCCTCACAGCGTTTCACAGCTGCTGGACCCCCTGAGGGTTGGATTAAATTGTTTGGCTGGCCAGATGCGGCCCACGGGCTGGAGGTTCCCCACCCCTGCTATAAGGGTACAGAGAATTGTCTAGGGGTCAGAGCAGGGATTGGAAGTCAAGACTCCTGGGATCTGTTCCCAGCTTTGTCACCAGGACCGCCGATCTGGGGAGAGGAGGGATAAAGGGGGCAAAAGGGACAACTGCCCCAGGTCCCAATGATTCTGCTACAGTGGCAGTGCCTGGAATCTCGGGCCCTTTAAATTGCTGCCAGAATGCTGCGTAATACACTCCAGGTGGCTCGGAGGGCTGGGGTGGGTGTCACATTCTGGGTGGTGCTGAGGGTTGTGGGTGGTTGGAGGGGCTGATGTGATGCGCTTGCTGCCCTGGCCCCACCCCTTCTACCCAAAGCCCTACCCTTTCCGGGAGTCCGGAGGTGCCCCCCTTGCCATGGGGCCCGGCTTAGTTGTCGGCTCCCCTATTTGTCACTCTCTAACTCAGCCTTTTTATGCTTCCCTTTTTCCCTGTATAAAATGAGTCTGATACCTGTCGGTCTCAGTGGGATCCTTTGAGACTTAAGCAGTTGGTGTTGGTAAAGCGCCTTAGAGAGGGAAAGGAATATTCTCTGATTGGAAAAGTATCTAGTGCTCTTACACAACTGGCAAATGGCCTTTAACCATGAGCATCTCTGCTCAAGGAGGAAATGGAGGTTAATTAGTTCTCCGGTGATTTCAATTTTATTGCACGTGCTAGCACTGGACATGGCGTGTGTAGGGTACTAATCCAAACCTGATACTCATCAAGGGGATCTTGTCCCTGCCTGGAACGCTGAGCCTTTCAACAGCAGCGTAGAAGCAGCTGTTCTGGTTCTCTTGCAGGTGGGCGCTGCTGTGTTTCATCGAGTTCTTGCCCACTTCCTCTGCCATGAGGCGGCAAGCCTGGCTGGGGCTGAGAGAGTCGATGCAGTTTGCTCGCTCCTCCAAGGGGCAGAAGCTGATATACGGGCAGCCATCCTGACGTGGGTGATTGACGGGAAGGAAGAGAGAAGCAAGGACTTAGAGAAGAGTCTCCAGCTTATGTTGCTGGTAAGGCAAGGCTCCGGAGAGATTTTAAATCCGTGTGGATGTTCAGGGTCTGTCCAGCCCTAACTCCCCCTCACTGTGAAACAGACCGTGCCTTTCCGAGCTCTCATTCCGATGAGCCTGGCTAGTTAATTGTTCCTAGAAATCACTATGCTGAGGCCATTCACTTAGTGCTGATGCTGGATACCAGTCCCTCCCTCCCCCCCCAGGGACATTGCCTTGGGGATTACTGAGCGGGGTACCTGCCACAGGATGGCAGCAGGGGTCAGGCCCTCTGCATGCACCATGGGAGGGTCATTGTCCTGAGTGCAGGAGGCTCGACACTTGCTTCCACCCTGCACTAGTGCTCCTTCCCACCCCCCACCCCCATTAATCCCCAAAGCCACATCCCTCGGGAGAAGGGAGGGGGGAATGGGTGCCAATGGGGGGAGAGGGTGAGGAAGTGATGGGGCTTGAGGGATGGGGGTGGATACTTCCCCCTTTTTCCTTCCCTCCTCCCCTCCCTCCCGAGCCGCAGGGAGACTCAGGCTGGATTTTGAAACTGCTTGGGCAGTAGATGGCCTGTGGGCCATGAGTTTGAGACCCCTGTCGTATGCCTTTGTCCTCGCGTACTAATGGGATTTTGAACCCAAGTCTCTAGAGGTAGGTGGCTACAACATTAATCCACCTCCATGGCTTCAGTTTAGTTTTAGAAATGTAATTCCTAATCACAAATGGAAAGGACTTTGTCATAGCTGGACAAAGATTCCTTATTTCTCTGGGAACATTCCATTTATGCCCCAGGAAAACCTACAGTCCGTGCTGCTGCAAGATCAGAGAGACAAAGAGTTCTTGAAGTTATACTTGGAGGCTTTGGTGCACCTGTGCAGCAATCCTTCATCCCAGACCCACGATGTTCCCCATAAGCTCTTGGGTTCGGTAGCAGCATGTGTGAATGTCCTGCTATCTATGGTGGAAACAGAGTCTCCTGGTCCAGACCTCCACTTCCAGGCACTATGTGTGATTAGCTTGCTCTTTGTCCTGGGGTAAGTAGATTCTTATTCTCCTGTATCCTCCCTCACCCTGAAGTCCCCAGCTAATTCTCTGATGGTCCATAGTCGTCAATAGGAGTTTTGCCCTGGGTTTCAGTAGAAGCAACAATGGACACTTTTTTGGCATTTCCTATATAATATAGTCAGGTTTGTGCTTCTGTCCTGGCTTTTTGCTCTTGCTCGGTTAGCACTGAATTTAATTGGAGACGTGCTCTTGGACTGCCACGATTTAACTGGCATAGCATCCAAGTGCTATACTGCACTGTATGATACCCATTTACTCCATGCCTGAGAAAGGGAGGAGACAAACGTTGGAGAGAAGCAGATTGCTTGCAGCTGAACAGGAGCTGTTATGAGATGGGTGGGCAATAACTTAATGGGAGTCTATTCCAAGATTTTGGCAAGTGGTCAAGGGCTGCACTTCTACGGAGGTCTGGGGTGCAGGAGAGGGTGTGAGGTCTGAGAGGGAAGGAGGGAGAAGATTCTGGTCTGGGGGAGGGGTGGAAGAGGAGGTGCAGGGCCTGGGAGGGAGTTGTGACCTGGGAGAAGGGGGAAAAGGGGTACAGAGGGTTTGGGTGGTGGCCTGGGGCAGGTAATCAGAGGGGAGAGAGTGGGGTGGGGGGTGCCAGAGGCAAGCTCTGGCTAGGAGGTGCTTACCTAGTTGGCTCCCAGCCAACAGTCCTGCAGATACCTGAGGCAAACTGTCTGCTGCAGTCCGAGGCTGCTGGCTAGGGTTACCAGATGGCTTCAAAAAAATGCTGGACACACTTGATCTCAGATGCGGGGGGAGGGCCGGCCAGGAGGGGAGCAGGGCTGGCCAGGAGGAGGTGGGGGGGGGGGGAGAGAGAGAACCGGCCAGCAGGAAGCAGGGCTGGTTGGGAGGGGGTTGGGGTGGAGTAGGACTAACCGGGATGGAACCAGCCAGCAGGAGCATGGCTGACCAGCAGAGATGGAGGAGGGAACTGGCTGGCAGGAAGAGCAGTGGGGGAACCAGGTGGTGGGGAGCGGGGCTGACCCAGGCGCATGCAGATCCTGGGGTGTTGCCCATCCCATGCACAGTCCCAGTGGAGTACGAGCGAGTCCGGCCCCAGGGATTCCATACCACCTCAGCCCCCCACCCCGTCTACTGCGTAGTTGCATACTGCCTGGCTTTTAGACACGCTGGAGGGGAGTGGGGTTGACCCGGGCGCATGGACTCAGTGTGAGCGTGTCTACCAGCAAGGCAGTATGCAACTACATACTGATACTCATAATAGTAAAACTAACATTTATACGTCCGGTATTTTCTCAATTTGTTTCCCGGACAGAAAGCTCAAATACCAGACTGTCTGGTTCAGAACCGGACACCTGGCAACCCTACTGCTGGCTGCTCCCTGTGACCTGCCCTGGACGTGGGAGGCAAGTTTCCTACACTACCCTGGCGAAATTTCTCAGCTCTTATTGGCTGGAAACTAGCCAGTGGGAGCTGAGAGATTTTGCTGAGGAGCAGGGGCAGCATGTGAAGACTCCCTCCTCCCAGCGATCCAGAGCAGAGAGCAGCTGCCTGTTTACAGCATGACCTGTTCTCTGCCTAAGAGTTCCCGCGAGGTGGCTGTGGGCCAGATCTAGTGACTTGTCAGGCCAAATCCAACCCAGTGGCAGCATCTTCCCACCCCTGTGTTATGATATGCCTGCAGTGACAAGCTGTAGCATAGAGCTGGCTAACGTAGGGGTGTATGTTATAGAGGTGTGCAGTAGATAGTTGTTCAATAGGCAGAATACAGCACAAACAGTGCAGTGTCCAAGGAGCCTAGGGGCAGGTATTGCCCTAAAATACTGTCAGATACAGTAAGCCTTTTGTCCCAGCAGTAGAGTCCCTGCCTCAAGGCTCCCACGCCCTGTATGTGAATGGGTGAAGAGCAATAGGATGTAATTGCTGTGAGAGAGAGAGAGAGAGAGAGAACTGGTGGTGTGGCTGCTTTTCCAGAAGTGTTCCCTGTAAGCTGAGCAGTTGGGCAGCCACCCACGAATGATTCAAATGCTTCTTAGCTGATTAACAGAGGCTGCTGGCTGTAGGTGCTATGTCCCTACTGGTGGTGCACATCCACACATACCTCAGTGCCCATAAAAGTTTATTCTGCATATGCATGGAAAAAAAAAAGTGAACATTGACCAGGATCCTTTCCTTTAGTTCATTTGATTTTTGCAGTGGACATCATCAAAAGCACCAACATCAAACGATTCATGGCAGCTTCACTTGCCTTGTGCAGTGACATGGACCTGGCTTATTGGTAGAGAAACTTCATGAAAAGGGAGAGTTCTGGGTTGGGGCAGTCAGCAGAGTGCCGGTATCTGATGGAGCCAGATGGAATGACCTGCCTGACATTCCCCTCTCTCACTCATCCTCTGACAGTTCCAAGCTTCGGGATTACCCTCTGCTTGAGCGATGGTGCAGGATGCTGGAAAGAGCCAGCAGATCCTCCTCTTCTGAGATGCTGAGATTGGCAGCTGCAAGGTGTCTCAAGCTGGCCGGAGTTGACATGGTTCAGATGGCCCTGGGCGCCTCCTGCCCATCCCAGCAGTCGGTGGCTGTGCGGTATGTAGCTGACACTTAGTCACAGTGTTGAGCCAGACAGGACCACCAGATCGTCTAGTCAAGCTTCCTGCATATCAGGTCACCAGCACCTCCTGCACACTGATTCCAACAAATGAAATTAGACCAATATATCCCAGCCCTTAGGAGACTACAGTATTATGTGCCACGAGCAGAGAATAGGAGGGGTGCCAGTGCCTAAGGCTCCCCCATGGCAGGAAATGATTACATGAGATACACCCATGTAATCCTGCAAATGACCAACACTCACCTGCTCCAGAAGAAGACAAAAACTGCCAGTCTGACCTAGGGGAACATGACTTCCTGACCCCACACATGGCCATCCTTTACATCCTAAGCTTGTGAGCAAGACCCAGCCAGCTAAGCACCTGAGAGAAGGCTCAGTGCCACCTCAGATTCCAGGCCTTCCCCCATCCAAATTCCTACTGCCAGCTGTGGCCATCTCTGATACTTCAAAGGAAAGGGATTTAAAAAAAAAAACAAAAAAAACACCACACACACACACCACACACACTCACCACATGCCAACAGAATACACTGGAGTTGAGATTGCCTGAGTCCTGCAGGTGGCCTGCTGAAAACCTGAAGCATGAGCATAAACCAGAAATAGGCCTCAGGGCTGCTGAGTCCTGTCCCCTACCAGCGCAAGCAACCCTATCATACAACTAAACTAAAAAATGTTTAGTTTCTCTCTAAAGTAATGGTTTGCAACCACAACAGTTGTGGGGAGGCTGTTTCCAGAACCTCACTACTCGGCTGGTTAGAAACCTTTTTCTGATTTCCAGCCTGAATTTGTTCATAACCAAAAAAGTTTCAGTGAGGGAGCTGTGTTAGTCTGTATCTGCAAAAACAAGGACTCCTGTGGCACTTAAACCCTGCTGTGTAGATGCACCCTTATCTCAAAATAAGCTACGCAAATTGAGCTACTGCATATCTTATTTCAAAATAGGGAGTGTATACACAGCACTTATTTTGAAATAGAGCACTTTTCCTCCAACTTCCCTTGCTCCTCATACAATAAAGGTTACAGGAGTCAGAGTACAAAGTCCTCCAGCTTGACAGTATTCTGAAATAACTGCCTGCTGAGTAGACGTGGACTTCAGTTATTCACAGTAGCACTAGTTATTTTGAAATAGTGTTGCAGTGTAGACGTACCCTTAGACTAACAGATGTATTGGGGCATAAGCTTTCATGGGTAAAATCCACTTCATCAGATGAATTGGAGTAGAGTTGACAGAGGCAGGGATATATATATATATATATATATATATAGACAATAAAGTCAGGGTGGAAGTGGCTCATTCATTTTTCCACATCAAGTGCTGTGCACTCACCTGTGGGTTTTGTGTGCACCGCAGAGGCTTGTGGCCCTCAGGAGTGAGGGTACCCCACTTCATGAGCCATTTTCATCATCAGCCAGTCACTAGTTTAGACAGTAACCCTTCCAGCAGTCCAAAGGTCTTTTCCCCTGTTGGTGGCCCACCAGCCAGGAGGAGGATTTGGGAGGGGTGGGGGGCAGGGAGAGACCCAGTTCCACTCACTTGCTCTGAGTTCTGGCCCAGGGCCCTGTAGGATAGCCCTTGTGAGGCTCTTGCCCTTGTCCCCACTGACTAGTGGCCCCTCCCTAGGCCACTTCCCCAACCACCACAGTACCTCCTCCCTGGTGTCTTGGATAAAGACTCCTCAGCTTGCAGCATTTTGCCTTTATTCTCTATTTCCTCTTCTCCTTACACTGCCTTGCCATGGGGAAAGGCTTTTATAGTGCACCCACAGGCCTTAACTGGCGGCAGGTGTTTCATTAGGCTACACTGCAGGCTGACTCCTAATGAGTTTCTGGTGCCTGTCTGACCTGATGGCTGAGCAGCCGTCTCTGGCAGCCTATTCAGGGAACATAAATCCACACACCCAATTCCCCATTTACCTGCTCTCCACCAGGCGCACTTTCTGTTTCTGTCTCTGTCTTTCTGTGTATATCTATCTGTCTATCTATATCTCCATGCCTCTGTAAACACTACTCCAATTCATCTGATGAAGTGGGTTTTACCCACAAAAGCTTATACCCTAATAAGCCTGTTAGTCTCTAAGGTGCCACAGGAATCGTTGTTCATGGCCAATTTATATCCATTTGTTCTCGAGCCAACTTTGCCCTCAACTTAAATAACTCTTCAACCTTCCTGCCACTTACTGCTCATGTATGTGTACAGAGCACTATTTCCCCTCTCAGCCTTCTTAAGCCAAGCACGTCCAATCCCCTCCATTTCCCAGACCATCCTAGTAGCTCTTTTCTACACCTTCTCCAGTTTGAAACACTCTTTCTTGATCAAGGATGACTTGAGATGCACACAGCATTGCAAATTAGGTCTTCCTAGCAGGGGCCATGTGTGAAGGGGCAGTCAAGGGGGGCATGAGCCCCCCAAACACAGTGGGCAAAGGGGACAAGGAGCCAGAACCTTTGGGGAGCCCAGGGATTAGCAGTGGGGCCTGGTGCCTGCAGCAGGGATTGTGCCCCCTGCACTCACCAGCAGCAGCAGAGCAACTGGCGAGGGGTGAGACAGCCCCCTCTGCAGGACACAGAATGAGTACTGGGGGTCTGAACCCTACTGTGCAGGCGCCTGGGCAGCATCAGTCAGGGGAGAGGGTTTGGGAGCAGAGGTGAGGTGGGGATGGAGCAGGGGCAGAAAGAGGCAAGGAAGGGAAAGGGCTGGAGAAGAGGAAGTGTTGTCCCAGCCCTCCCCCCAAGCTATGGTTCCGTGGGGAAGAGTCACATGGGGAAATAGTCACATGGCCAATGTCCATCCTGTGTCCCTCCTCCCAGTCATTCCTGCTTTCCAGTATCTTGTACAATGGCATTAATACTTCCTCTGTCTACTGGAAATGCCTGATACATCCTGGGATCAAATTTGCCTTTTTCACAATCAGATCACATCGGTGGCCCAGGATCACTCAGATCTCTCCCCTCCTCTGTCACTTCCAACTGATGAGTTATTATAAGACCCTAACCGCATGACCTTGCACTTTGTAGTATGAAATTTCATCCCATTTCTGTCACTCTGATCTTTAACGACATCCAGACTGTATAATAGTCCAGTGCTCCTCTGTACTGATGATGTCTCCCAATCTTGTGTCATTGGCAAATGTCATTAGTACATTAGTACATGTCTGCTTGTGGTAACAAGGTCACTAATAAAAATATTGAATAAGATTGGTCCTAAGATCCATCCTTGAGGAACTCCGATAGTAACCTTCCTCCAGTCCAATAATTCACCTTTTAGCACAACCCATTATTTTCTCTCCTTATCCATCTTCTATTTCTTGCACCGGCCCTATTGCCCCTAATTTAACTAATAATTTCCCATGTGGCACATGCTTTACTGAAGTCCAAGTATATTAGATGTACTGCACTCCCCTTATTAAAAAAATCAGTTATTTTCTCAAAAAAACCTTGGGTAGTTTGGCATGATCTGTCTTTGGTAAACCCATGTTACGGTTTATCTTCACAAATTTAATTATTCTTTCAGTTTATTTTAAAGCCTTCCGTACTCTTGAGGTCAGATCAACACTGTAACTGCCTGGATCATTTCAGTCCCGTTTCTTAAATATAGGGATGTTAGACATTCTCCAGTTATATGGTATTGCTCCCAAATAGCCATATTTATTAAAGTCCTTGCTACAACAAACCCATGTGCCAGTTCTTTCAGTATTCTGGGATGGAAGTTCTCTTGTTGCCTTATTGGAGCATATTAAACTCTAAGTTTTTCTTCCATCTCCAGTATGGGAATTTCCATTTCTAGACACAAACTTCCAGCAGTGATATGGCCTTTATGCATGTGTTCTATATTATCCTTACTGAAAACTGAAGCAAAGTATTCATTTATTTTTTGGTCTATGTCTTCCCATCCACATTGCATAGCAACCCAAAATCATCCATCCTTATTTTCCTTTTGTTTATATAACTAAAATTGCTCTGTTTATTTTTAATTTCCTGGCAAGAGCTAATTCAGCTTGACTTTGAGCCATGCTTGTTATCTGGGGCCACAAAAATTCAGGTTTTCTGGATGGTTATTGTCAGTAATAATTTCTAGAATTGATACAGCAGTTAGAATGCCAGCTGCTGGGACTAAAGGTTAATAACTTGTTCATTTAATAGCAGACTTGCCCTAGGAAAACCACTGTAAAGAATATTAAAGGGGACACTGCCAGGTTACAAATTGGATTTTAAAAACAAGATCTTGCTTATGTTGCTGCTGCTACTGCTGCTAATACCTGAATGCCTTGGTTCCTTTTCACTGGAGGTACTGTTTATTTACTCTCTGCATTTCACTCTGCCTGGAAAATGAACGTGAACTCGTTTGTTTCAGTTTCTGGCCCTCATGCAGGATAACACAACTCTGCAATATTCCAGTTGCAAACAAAACATAGGAATGTTTAAATTTAAATAACAGTAGTTGGAGTTTAAATAAAAATATTGGAAATGTGTCCTTGATCTAAGGGTTTGTAAAACAATATTTTTGTAAACCTAATATAAACATTGGGTCCAACTCTCCCCAACAATGTTCTTGTAAAAATCCTCAAAATAACGTTGGATGGGTACTTTGCATTGATGCACTAATTGTGACACGGTTGTGGGGTACTTGAGGATATTGTATGTTACTTTACAAAAGGGAAAAGAAAGAATCTTTGTTGCACATTTCCAGGCTGTGGCTAATTTCCATTTGACTACTCTGCTAGTGTAGTCCGTCTGGCTTCCATTTGTCAGCGTGAAAGCTGAGATGAGCAATTACACAGTGAGGGTTAGCCCTTGGCAGGCCACTGTGACTATATTTACTTGCACATCCACAGGTACCAGATCGCAGCTCCCGTTGGCCGTGAATCACCATTCCCAGCCAAGGGGAGAGTTGGGAAGCGGTGCAGACCGGGACACTGCTTCCCACAGCTTCCATTGGCTGGGAACAGTAATTCACAGCCAATGGGAGCTGTGATCGCTTAGACCTGCCAAGAGGTAACCCTGGTGGGCTGGCTCCAGCTCATGGAATGGTATTTGCCAACACCTGCTTTAAAGGGTAAGTTATTGAGGGTAGGGCCTTTTGTGTATGTAACACCTGGCACTTTGCAAGCACTATCAGAAACAAGTCACGATGATGTTGACCCGCTAAGCGTTTAAAGAAGTTTCCTGTTAATTACAACCTCATTGTGTAGGATTAGCCCTTGGCAGTATATTTAGACTGCTTGGAAATGCTCTAGTTAGCACCACACTAATAAAATGAAACAAAAAACAGGACTATGTAGCACTTTAAAGACTAACAAGATGGTTTATTAGTTGATGAGCTTTCGTGGGCCAGACCCACTTCCTCAGATCAAATTGTGGAAGAAAATAGGCATGACCATATATACCAAAGGGATACAATCAAAAAAATGAACACACATAAAAAAGGACAAATCAAATTTCAGAACAGAGGAGGGGTAAGGGGGGGGAGGTAAATGTCTGTGAGCTAATGATATTAAAGGTGATAATTGAGGAAGCTATCTTTGTAATGGGTAAGATAATTAGAGTCGTTGCTGAGACATTCCCCCCCCCCCCCCCGTAAAGTGTCAAATTTAAGCATGAATGACAGTTCAGAGGTTTCTCTTTCAAGCCTGGTGTGAAAATGTCTTTGAAACAGTATGCAGGTAATCAAGTCATTGAGACAATGACCTTTCTGGTTGAAATGGCAAGAAACTGTTTTTTCTTTGTGATACTGTCTGATATCCGTTTTATGTGCATTGATTCTTTGGCGAAGCGTCTGAGACGTTTGTCCAATGTACATAGCAGATGGACACTGTCGGCACATGATGATATAGATTATATTTCTGGATGAGCAGGAATATGTGTTCTTGATCTTATAACTGAATTGGTTAGGTCCAATAATGGTGTCAGCAGAGTAAATATGTGGGCAAAGTTGGCAACGGGGTTTGTTGCAAGGAAAAGTCCCAGGGTTGGTATTAGTGTGGTATGTCCTGTGGTTGTTGGTAAGAATCATCCTGAGGTTAGGTGGTTGTCTGTAGGAGACTATGGGTCTGTCTCCCAGAGCCTCTCGGAGTGTAGTATCCTGTTCTAGTATAGGTTGTAGTTTATTGATAATATGTTGGACGGGTTTAAGTTGGGGGCTATAGGTGATGACAAGTGGTGTTCTATTGTTGGTTTTCTTGGGTCTGTCTTGAAGTAGATGGTTTCTGGGTATTCGTCTGGCTCTTTCAATTTGTGTTTTTATTTCTCCAGGTGGGTAATTGAGGTTTATAAATGCTTGGTAGAGATCCTGAAGTTTCTGGATAGTCCTGTTTTTTGTTTCAGCTAGACTAGACTAACACGGCTACATCTCTATTACTACTAAAATTAAGTCTGCTTTCTTTTTCCACTCAGTCTGATGGACATGGGTATTTACCTGCTACAAGATGAGGATCAAGAAGTACGGCGTGAAGCCTCTGTCTTTGCCAGCCTTGTTCAGCACATGTCAGGAGCCCAGCCTGGGGAGAGTTGTGTTTTCATCCAGGGTAACAGAGGGCTGGTGTGCCTGCTGCATGTCCTGCTGGAAAAGTTCTGGGGCTGCCAAGAAACCTTTGAAACTTTGCTACGGCACCTCCCCTCCCTGGATGTCAGCAGCATCTTGACAGAACTGGAGGCCAACAAGTGAGCGGCTATGATTCTAAGTAGGAATTAAGGAGACACATACACCCCCCTCCCCAAGAGCCACACACTAGAAACATTTCAGCGCCCATCTGCAGCTGTGGCCAACAAGGGCACACGGCAGGCTCCCATTCCACTTTGTATTGGCCCAATATCTAGTGTTTGTTAGAGCAGCTGCTCTAATTTATACTGTCTGGCATTAGCCCCAAGGGGGCAGGGAGAAAAGCAGGGGACTGCTGTAGCATAGGAAGCTCTGGCCATGTGCTCCCAACAGTAGCTGCAAACACTGGAAATGGCTCCAGAGCCGCTATAATTGTTTCATGTCACAGGAGTATCTCAGTGCCCTAGAGAGATCTAGCCATGGCTGGTTCTGCCAACAGTACATTGCAAAGCAGCCACAGTGCAGATTAGGGTTGGGAAACCTGCTTCAGGAACCAAGGTAAATCAGGAGAATTCTGATGCCTCCTAGAAGAGAGCCCAAGTCACTGGCTTGGAAAGGGCCAGCTCAGACATGCAAGTCCTCATGCCAGCAAAGGGCAAGAAGGGGAATGCAATACTTCCTCAGAGGAGTGAAAAGAGCAAGTGCAGCTTGGTTTTGTCCATGCTCCTGGGGGGTGTTCCAGAACAAAAGCCTTCAAGAAGACTCATTTTTTATAAGGACAGATAAAAAACTAGGCCCTGCAAATAAATGGGTTTAAGGGTTTCTTTGTTTTGTTTTTTAAATAAAAAAAGTCCAGACTGCATGCAAATGAGCCAGAAAATAGAAGGCAGGGCCTGCTGATTTCTATTCCCATCTCTGCCACAGACTCACTGTGTGACCTTGGGCAAGGCACTTAGTCAACCTCTATGAAAATCCTGACCTAAATGTAAGCACCCACATCTCTATTCAGGCACCTGAAAAAGCGGCCTGATTTTTTTTTTTTGAGGTACTGCGCACCCATAGCTCCCTTTGCTCATCATCTTTCAAAAGCAGGCCACTTATATGCCTTGCTTTAGACATTCACGTTTGAAAATCATGGCTTTAACCTTTCTGCTTCTCCTTGTGCAGAGTGGAGATGATATGTCAGGCTGTACCAAGGGAGTTGGGTGGGTTTAAGCAGTTAATGGCAGTGCAGTGATGTAAAACTGTGCTTTATAGATGGGCGATATTATTACTGACAGCATCCCAAGGAACTTGGTCCTTTCAGTCTGTAAACACAAAAGATGTGAAATCCCCTCCTTTCTAGTCACAAGTATGAAAAGCCCTGTCTGCTCACATGACACCCATCACTGTGGCATCACAGCAGGTACCTATCGTGAAATTGTTTTGCGAGGGCAGGGATCAGATCGGCGAACCAGACAAAACATGGGGTTGATCATTTGACTTGGCTTCCCTTTCAGAGCTGTCAGTCTGTATAAAGAGGATGAACCCAATGTTTTTGCAGAGCCAGCTGTCTTATCGCAACTGCTGCTCCCTTTCCTCCTCCAGCTGCTAGACAGGGTACGTGCCTCCACCCAGCTTTGTGAGTTCATTCAACGCTGGCTGAGAGCCACTGGGCCCAGGATCTTACACAGCCTACAGCACTGCAGGCACTGGTGGAGCCGAGGTATGTAGCTGCATTGACATTGCATCTAATCCCTTACCATGATGGGCAGCCTTCAAAGCAAAGACAAGCTGGTGGCATACAGCACATGTGTTTGTAAAGCACAGATTTGTTTATATGTAGGACCTGCACTAATTGTCACTCTCTTTAAGTATGGGCTGCTAGAATAAGTGCTTTAAATAAACTAAAATAGAAGACACACAGGGGTACATTACCTCCTGCCATGTGTCATTTCAATGGTATGTTAAAGTTGGAGTTAAAATCACTTAATTGTATTCTTTACCTTTTTTCAGTTTTGTTCTCAGTCAGATTTATACAGTTCACTTGGGCTACAGCCCACACTCCACATGCAGAGAAACCGGTTATATTCCCTTTCCCCCCAAAAGCAGCCTCCCTTCATATAGCATCAAGAGCGGGACAAGCAAAATGAAGAGTGCAAAAGGAAAAGCCAGGGAACAGCCACCACATTCCATAATGTTCCCTTTATGAGGTCTCAGCACCTAACAACCATAATGTGTGTTCTGTTTCTTGGCCAAATTTGCCACGCTGTTCAACCAGCTCCCCTTAGAGGTAACACGGGAGAATAAGAAAGGGCTTGGAGATTTGGGTAACTGGAAATTGCATCCAGGAATCCCTGTGATGTTATCTGCATGGTAAACTATTTGCCTGGGCAAGAGAAACTGCAGTGTAATCTCCATAATGATACTGTGATGCTGGGGAGGCCCTGGCTATGCTCTGTGCAGCCAAGGTAAGCTGAGGCAAATGCCCAATGGAGCAGCCCTGCACGAGCGTAGATTGGATACTTGTTCTAAATGAAGAAGACTAAATAGTAAACAGAGAAGCTTAGTGCTGGCTTAAACACAAGTCCTTGTCTCAGCCATGTGTGGATAGGCCAAGTCAGCTGTTCTTGGAATTCACCTGTACCAGTGACAGAAAAAAGCCAGCAGTCCCTGATGTGTATTCGTGGCTCTGCACCTTTGTGCTGTTGCTGTGAGTGCATGTCAAGGTATCATTGAAGGTGGCGTTGATTTTTCTTTCATACAGGGGAATGTGGCTTTGGAGAAGATGGGACTTTGAGAACAGGAATAATTTTCCCTCTCATCTGTCTCTCTAAATTACTTTTGATGGCCACTGATACTCTCTACACACCCTAATCCTATGAATACCTTTTTCTGCTCCCTCTATTTTAGATGCCATTGCACCTTTGCACATGAAAGCTCTGGGGTGTGCCAAGGTGCATGCTGCTGTCACAGTGCTGCTGGTGAAGGCTACACTTCTGGTCCACGCGCTGGATATTCTGGAAAAGACCCACACCAGTGCCTCAGAGATCCACTGCACTTCCCAGGAGCTGAGACATGAGCTTGTGCTGGTACAGAAACTGCTGGCCCAGCAGGGAATGGCCCCCACCTTCAGTGTAAACTATGGGATGACAGATACAACGGCATCAGTAAGAATTGTCTGATCATCTGTGGTGGCAGAACTGTGTGGTACTGAGTTCCCATGAGCCCTGGGGCAAAGTATGCTATTTTAGCAGTGTACGTTTTTCTGAGACACCGCTGAATCTCTGCTCACCTTCCTGATACCTCCTCTGCTTGGAGCCATCCAGAACTGTCAGGTTATTGATACAATTCAGTTGGCTCCCCATTTCCCAGCCAAGAAAGGTAACTAGTATGCAGGCCTACTATCTGAGATCCATGCCCCTCTACTTCTCAGGTTATCCTGGTTCCTCAGACTTTTTTTTTTTTTTTTATCAACCACCCATTCTCTGTATCAAGCCAGGAGCTAACAGCTTCCAGTTCCTCATTTAGAGGGCAATGTTACAAATCAAATCACAAAAAGCATAAAATACCACCGATGATGCTCTTAGCCCATATTTCTGCTCCTCTCTACGTGAAATGCTTGGCTCCTTGGTAAGCCCAATACTCTCAGGTCAAGACAGCCTTCCAGTAATGAGGAGTTGGATGTGTTGCTCTCCAAAGGACAAGAGAAAACATGTCTTAAAGGACGCATCTCCACCTCTGATCCCCCTGCTCAGCAGATCTTATTTCACTGTTTTTTATCCATGTTTGTGGCTCCTGTTATAAGGAGCCCATAAACATGCTTTTGGCTGAATAAAGAGTGGCCCAGTTGGATTTTATCATGAATAAAGAACCCTAACTGGGTGTTGCTATTAGTCAGCGTTATAAAGCATGCTGGGATGTCTGTATTTTCTATTTGAAAAGAGTTTTATTCTGGTAACAAATTCCCTCTGGTTCCTCGAATATTAGTCTCAAAGCTCAACTATTAACTTCATTTAATCAAGGCTTACAGTTTACCTCTAGTCCAAATTGCTGCTGCAACAACATGCCTTTACCAAGAGTTTTCACCTTGTTCCTGATGACCGTGTGTGTCACAGACATGGCTTCTGTCCCAAGTACAGAAAGAACTAGGGATGTAAAATTCCGTTTAATTAATTAACTATAAAACATTGTTTTAACCAGTTAACTGATTAAATGGGAGCAGGTGGGGGACACTCCAGCCCAAATGGGCTAGAGCACCCCCACCCAAAACACACACACTGCCTGGGGCATGCTGGGCTAGGCCCGTTGTGAATGGGGTCTGCTTTGGCTGGGCTGGAGTACCCCCTGCCCACAGTAGGTCCCGCAGGGCTGCTCCATTCCCCACCTGTTAACCATAACTAGTAAACCAGTCACATTCCTAGAACGAACCCTTCACACTTCACTTTCCAGCTTAATCCAGTATGATCCAGTGAGAGGGTGAGGAATAACCCCAGGAGCATGTATCACATACACAAAGTTACGGCTCACACACTTTTCCTTGCTTCTCCTCTTTGTGGGAACTAAAGTGAGTCCCAGGCTGACTCCTCTTGTTTATCACCTGTATTTCAATAAAACATCTAAGCCCTTTTAAAGGAAGTGAACTCAAGTGTGCTAATCAGTCTTACAGGATTTAAAATACACAAAACAATGGGCATGGCAGAAAAGTGCTATTCTCAAAATAGTTTGGAAATAGCATTTTTAAAGTTTGATATTCAAATTAGGAACTTGCCATTTTAATTTCTGGCCATGTCAAAGGAGGATTAAGATACCAGACTAGAAAGGACTTCTGTAGTCATCGAGTCCTGTTCCCTGCTGTCACAGGTAACTCTATCACTTCACTTCTCAACTCCTTTAATTGTTTATACATGGTCCTGTGTGCCTACAATTCCATTCATAAAGTGCAACCCCAGTCACAAACTGACCAAAAGCTCCAGCTCAGACGTGTGGAAACTTGTCTCATTGCCAGTTTATTCATGGCCAATTTATACCCATTTGTTCTTGGTGCAACACTGCCCTTTAGCTCTTTATTCCTCCTCATGTATTTATAGGGTGCAACCATAGCCTCTCTCAGCCTTTGCTTTGCTAGGCTAAACAAACCAAGCTCTTTTAGTCTCCTGTCCTAAATTAGGCCCTCCATTCCTCTAATCCTCCTAGTAGCCCTTCTTCAAACCTGCTCCATTTTGAATATAGCTTTCCCTGAACATAGGTAACCAGAATTGTGGTGTTTCAAGTGAAGTCTTTTCAGGGCCGGGGACAATGGTATTAATACATCCTGATCTCTCCTGTAAAATACCTCACTTGTTACACCCTAGGATCACTTTTTTATGCCTGCACTACACTGGTGACTCATAGTCATCCTGTAATTGACCACTATGCCTAGTCTTTCACCTCTGTTGCTTCCAACTGATGAGTCCCCAGTTCATAGCAGAAAGGTTTATCCATCCCTAAGTGCACAGCCTCACACTTTACTACTACTAGATTTCATCCCACAGCTAGAACCCCAGTCCTCTAGGACACGTGTCTTCCTGTGCAGTATTCTGAGTACCCTCTGCATTGACAGAGCACCCAGCTCTTGTCATCAGCAAAGTGCATTAGCACACGCTTCCCTGTGGTGCCAAAGTCATTCATGAAAATATGACAGGCCTGAGGACTTGCCCCCTACCCACTAGTCTCTGCTGCCTCACAGGCCATGGACTGGCATTTGCCTGGGTGCTGACAGCAGGGTTTCCTTTCTGTGCCCTGGTCCCTCCCCGCTCCTCTCCCCCACAGCTCATGCTGGGCGAAGTCAGGCACCACACACCAGCCCTCCCCCACAAAGGCGCTGTCCCTGGGGAGGGAGAGGCAAGTGGCAGGCCCTTGCCGAACGTTGCCAAGTCTCCCGACCGGACGGACAGGACTCCGACTGTGACAGTGCCATTCGGTCTGTCCGGTCCGGGAGAGGTGGCAACCCCCCGGCTCCGCCCGCCGGAGCGCCGGGCCCGCGCAAGCGACGCCCAGGCGGGGGCGTGGCCACGGCGGCCCCGGATACGTGGCAACACCCCGGCTTCCTGCCGGGCTGGGCCCGCCGCCGCCTCCCGCTTCCGGCCCGCCGGCATGCGAGGTAGGTGCCGCCCCGCTCGCCGTCTGCCCTGCGCCCCGGCTCCAGAGGGAGCCGCTCGGCACCCGGCGGAACTCACCCCCGCTGGATCCTGCGCGCCGCAGAGCTCCGTGGGCAGCCAGCGGGGCTCGGGCTCGGGCCCCTCCAGACCGTCACAAGGAGAGAAAAATATAAGGGAGCCAGAGCCGCGTGCTGCAGGGCGCTAATTGGGCGTCTGAGGGGAGCTCTTGGGCCTCCTTCTGTAGCATCAGCGCTGGCCCCTGGCACGGAGATGGGATGCTGGGCTAGAGGGACCGTGCATCAGGAACTGCCAGAGTTCCCCTCTTTGGAGAGAGGGCCTTCTGTCTTGCTGTCATGGGTGCACAGGGTCCCTGCCCCAAGGAGCATACCCTGCACATCAGAACAATAGAGAGCTGCAGGCCTTACAGAACTGGCTGGGTGCACCTTGTAATTCTCCAGCGCAGAACCCTACTTTTCAGTATTAGGGAAGTAAAAGGTTAACGGGTTATTTGGTAAGCATTAGTCTTACCAGCATGTTTCTCTTGTGTCTGGTTAACCAGAGGGCCAGGCTGGAGCAGCCATCCCACCCATGGTGCGGCCGGCCGGAGAAGTAGCCTGGAACCTAGCTGCAGGATCCTTGCCTGGTCACGGGACCCTAGCTGCTCTGCACCTTAATTGCTTAAACAATTAAAATTGTATTATTTAACCAGTTAACTTTTAAATGGGTATTTACAGAGGTCTGGCTTTCAGGGGAAGCTGATGTCATTGTGAGCTATCCTTTCTTGATCTCAGCAGGCTGTAGTCCCTGTGGGCTGTATTCCTGTGGGAAACAGTATTGAAAGTCAGAAGTCCTGGGTTAGTCCTTGTCTTCTTTGTGACAGACCAGTTGCTTCACCTTCCTTTGTCTCAGTTTCCCTGCACTTAAGGTGTTAACCCTCCTTCATAAAACACTGAGATCCTATACGGTGAGTGCTTAACAGTAGTAGTTCTAACAATAGGAAGGATTTTGTGCTGTAAGACACAGTTTCCTTATGGGCCTCACTGGATCAAGCTGCAGCATTGTGCTCTCCAGGTGTCACTTTGGCATTAAAGGCCAGTGGGGCTGCCCTCAGCTCAGTGGTATGCAGACCAGGTGCACCTCTCAGGCTGCTGCAGTTTGTTAGTGTGGCCCTTGATTAGGTAAAGTTCAACCACCACGGACTGAGGCACGCCGCTGGATCCGTGGCTAAGGCATGTCTGCAGGCACTCTCTTCATAGGGTAATCTTTACATGCTTAAATCACCTGAACTTAAAAGTGCCAGAGGGTCCGATAGGCATTAAGGGTTGAAACTTAATGCTCAACCAGTTGATTGCTTCCAGAAAAACCAGACTTGGAATATTGCAATAATTGTGGTAAGTCAGGATTAAGGTTTATTTGCAAAGTGAAACAGATGAGATGACTTATGATAGGACCCTACCAAATTTGCAGTCCATTTTTCTAAATTTCATAGTCGTGGCATTTTAAAAAATCTTGAATTTCATAGTTCCAGATATTTAAATCTTAAATTTCATGGTGGTGTAACAAAGCAGTAATATGTATTGTGAAAGGGCAAAATATACACATGTAGAGCCCTTCAGTCAGTGTTTCCTCAAACTGGGGGGCCCTAAAAGGGGAAGTTGCAAGACTATTGTGTGTATGTGGGGAGAGGGCATCACCATCCTTGCTTCTGTGCTACTTCTAGTGGCAGCACTGCTTTCAGAGCTGGTTGCTGGGCCAGCTCTGAAGGCTGCACAGAAATAAGTGTGACAAAACCATCACCCTCCATACAAACAGATTGCAACCATCTTTTTGGTCAAGACCCCCCCTGGTTTGAGAAACACTGTATTTTTGTATACTTTTACCCCATAGTACCCTATAGTATAGGGTAAAAGCACAAAGAAAAGACAAGATTTCATGGTCTACAATACATTTTTCACCAATGTGAATTTGGTCCTCTTCTCCCCACCTGGGCTCAGTAGGAGCCTCTTGTATGTAGAGTAATCAGAGTATCTGGGAAGATATCCATGCAGTGCAGTTAAGTAGGATTGCATGGTAAATAGTGCCATAATGGTGACTAATTGAATCACAGGGGCAACATGACCACAGCCAAGCCAAAAAGACTCAAGTTTTCTGAGGAGGAGAAGTTCCTCATCCTTGAGGAATTCAGCCTACGGAAGGACATCCTGATCCCCAAGAGCGGGCGCTACAAGAACACGATGGATCGTCAACGAGCGTGGGAAGAGATCACAGCTGCTGTCAACTCCCTCAGCCCACTCGTGCGGCGCACACCTGATGAGATCCGCAAGAAATGGCATAACATGGTCGTTGATGCCCGCAAGGAGCTGACCACAGTGAAACACCCCTTGCTGAGGCAGCGGCCTCAGGAGAGGCTCTTCCACAACATCTTTGCTCTCTTCAATAAGACAGGGCAAGAGTTGGCAGAGCCATTGCTCCCGGGCCCTGCTTTCAGAACAAAGCCGTCTAGCAGCCTGGCTGGAACCACAGCACCAAACTGCACTGTGGAGAGGATCCGTGAAACTCCATCAGATTTATTCTTCCACGGCCAGAATGATGGACTTCAGCGGAGCCACGGGAATGAGCTGCTCTGCAAAACAGAGGTCCTTTTGGACCCAGACAGAGAAATGGCACCAGGGACTGGCAGTCCAGGAGAGAGCCTCCTCCATGCACCAAGAGACCCACAGCCCAGTGAGGAATCTGATTGCAAAGAGGATTTGTGCTTGGGTGGATCTCAAGAATGTATGGAAAAGAGACCGCTGGCCCCCAGCAAGGATCCAGCACTGATCTGTGCTCCTGTAGCTGAGACACACCTTGTGTCAATTCACAGATCTACCTCACCACTGAGCTATGGACCTGAGGGACCTACCCCTGCCAGGACTCCGGTGCCTCTGAACTGCTCCCCAGACTTTGCATTGGCCTATAAGACTAAGTGCCCTTTGAGCCCTGTATTTGAATGGCCTTGCCTAGGGGTCATCTCAAGTCCAGTCACACACAGCAGCAGGACTGACAGCCCCAGCCCCGAAGGCATCGACACAGCACTGGATGATAATGGTGAGACAGGCCGTGCAGTACCAGGCTCCTCCTGCTCAGCAGAGTTCAATATTTTAGTTTGTGTCTGAAAGGCAACGACTATTAGTTACTGCCAGCAGTCTGGCAGAATGGGCCAAATCCTGCTTCCCATTACACCAGCCTCTCTGCAGATGCTACATGCAATTTAGCAGAGCTACTCTGGATACTTACCAGTATCACCAAGTTACAAGCAGGAGCCTTGCAAGCTCTGCCAGTGTCTCTCAGCCCTGACCAGTCACTGCTGTGCTCCTGTCTAGAGTACAGGTTTCTATCAGTGCCAACCAGATCACAGGGTGGGTGGGAAGAGGCACCAGCCTCATTTCCTATGTGACCTGAGTCAGGATTTGTATTTGGTGTCACCAAGGCAATAGAGCTGCCTATGCCACTCTGTTATGGAGAGCCATTAATATGCACCGTCCCTTCCTAAGCTGGCCATTCTTGCCACGGGAGGAGCATGCTGTTATCCAGTTACCATGTATAATACATTTTCAGATGCCCAGAATTTCCAAGAATGGACCTTCCCTAAGCTGGCTTTCCTCATAGCCCATTGCCAAGCAGTTTGGGCCAACTGGTCTCCCCTGAGAGTGGCTCTGAAGATGTATCTCTAGTTTGTCAGTGAGCATTTTTCTTACTACCACTATTAAGATGCCGCTACAGAAATACAGCCCTGTTCTCCCAGCTCCAGCTGTAGTAGCAGTCAAGTGACCAATACTATTTTCATTCCAGTGCCCAGAGTTATAAACAACTTAGAACCATCTTGGTTCCTTATTGTTGTACCAAGAGAGAAAATGTGGATTGGCTGGAAAAGGTCAAATCCAGGGAGGCGGGATGCCTTGCTTTCAGGTTTTTAGGAGAGTAGACATCTAGTTTGAGGCGGAGGAGCAGTTCCCCGTGTCCATTTTTAGGGTTGTTGAACTGCTCTCAGGTTCTGATCACATGTAGAATCATAGCGCTGATCTGCCTAGTATTCCTGCTCGTTCTCCAATGAGTAATGCTTCACACCACTCTGCTGTCTGTGTGAGCATATGCCTTCCAGATGCCAGCGTGCAGTTGACATCGGTGTTGCAGTATCACTTGCTCCCTTGAGCTCCCAAAACCCAGCTTTGCTTGTATTGAAGTTCTAAGCAGCCCATTTGGCATGCTAAATGGGCTGCATAGAACTTCAGTACAAGTTGAAAAAGGTATGACTCAGGCAGTGTTCACAACCTTTCCTGCTGCCCATGGCACTATGTTTACTGACAAGGGGCTACTCACGAAAGGAGAGCTTCTCCCATCTGCAAGGACAGTTGCAGATATCCCTTTGCCAGTAAAACAGCCCCACCCTCAGCCTTATGTGTGCTTGGGCAGCTTGAAAGACCCTTCATCTGCTCTTGCCTCCGGGTTGCATTCTGTGTACACAAGCCTGCTGCTCTTCCCCAGGATTGCAAGGGAGGTTGTGCCATGGCCTGGCTCACTGGCAGCATTATGAGAAATTAGTTGTAAGTAGTGATGTAAGAGAATAGCCATTATAGCATGAGAATAGCATGAGCTTATTGGTTACCCAAACGGTTAACCAACACAACTTCCAATCCAGCTCCCAGAGAATCGGTGGCAGCAGCATAGGGCAGTAGTCAGCTCCCTGGAAGCAGGGTGCCAGGAGGGAGCCAGTATTTGTTGGGAGCCAGCTTCAAAGTTGGCTCCCAGGAAGCTGGCTGCCATCCTGCGCTGCAGGTGAATGTAACCGTTTTAACCAATGAAATTTTCAGCAGTTACATGGTTACCAACTTACCATTTAACATCCCTAGTTGTAAGGTGCTGGTACAGCTTTAAATGCTTGTTTATAGCATAAGGCACCAGAGCTGTTCCCTCCATAGGATGGTTTGGGCCAGCTATCCCAGGTCCTGTGCTTTGGGGGAGCTCCATGACAGCTGCTCCAGCGATCCTATGGATGGGACCCACAGGGCCCAAGGCAGCCTGAGGTATTACCTGGGGGCCTGGTGTGGGGTGGCGGCGGGGGGGGGGCAGGTGAGACACCCCCCCCACTCACCGCAGTGGTGTGAAGCAGTGTGCTCCAGCCCAATCTACTCCTCTGAAGAAATGCAGCTACAGGGAGCAGAGGAAGGAGTGCAATGGGGGAAGGAAGAGGTGGGCAGGTTGCCCCAGATCCCACATCCCCTAGGAACAGCCCTGTTGAGACTAAAGGCATTACTCCTATTTGATGCTTGTCATGACTAGTGCTTCCGGGACATCAGAACTACCACTATGTCTCATAGTGTGAGTGATGGGAGGGACATAGCAAGCAGTGGGGAGGAGGAGAAGAGGCCAGAGGTAACCAGGGAAAGAGGAGAGAAGTCAGGAGAGAGATAGAGAGAGAGAGGTGTTGTATCAGAAAGGGCATCTCCATAGCACTGTTTTCAGTAGCCTGGATGAGTTTTCCTGAATGCAGGGCAGAGCAGTGTTAGGTCACTGGTCCTAGCAGAATTAGGGCATGACCCTCATTTTGAGGAGGTTGGCTCCTGCTGTTAGTGATGGGTGGGACATTGGTTTCTGGGGTGAACTTTGCATTGCTCTATCCTCTTGACTCTGTTTGCTTTAACCATGTTGGGGGTTGCTGTTTGGTTTGTTCAGCAAGCGCATCTGTGATGGAAGATTCACTGCCCAGCCAGAAGGGCTGTGTTGGGCCAACCAAAGAGCTTTGGGAGACGCACAGCCGGCTACACACCGATATCCTGGAGCTGCAGAAAGAGACCTTGCAACTGCAGAAGGAAAAGATCCTGCTGGAGAAAGAGAAACTTTTACTGGAAATTGTCAAACTGCGGCGAGAACTGGATACGTGACCATCTGCCAGGGAATAACCTGCACTGCCACAGTCAGTGGGGCTCAGAGCCCAGTTCACACCTGCTTGGCTCCACGTACCCTGTTCCCTGGGACTGCATGTACTTGAGTGAAAAAAACATTGCTTGCTCCTCAGAATGTGCAGGAGAGAACTAAGCCAAACAGCACAGCCGTGAATGGGAGAGGCTCCTTTTCCTGTGCTGGACCAGGGAATTCACTCCCTTGATGCTCTTTGAGTGAAATCTGCACCCAGGACATCGGGGGTGGGAAAGACTTGTTGTGACTTCAGTGGCATAGTACAAAACTCGCACAGGTTTGGGAGAATGAAGGGGCCTGTGTAGGGCCCCTCCCTTAGCAGGGTGCAAAGCAGTCCAGAGTCCAGGGAAGAGAGGCTGTACCTGCACATGGAACAGCAGCAAAGCATGTCATTCCACTATGTAGGCTTCCCTTGCTGTATTGCATGTTGCAGAGAAGACCAAACATATAGCAGCACCATTGCTTCCTTCCTCTCTCCCTTTCAGCCACGAGCAGGAATTTAAACCAGTATCTTCTTTTTTTCCATGTTGATATAAACTTACTAAGTAGCGAAGCATCAGAGCAACCACTCCCTGTCCAGGCCAGTATTCAGCTCTGTACTATAGGGTAAGGAGCTATGGGACAAAGCCAAAGGGTCTTTTTTCAGGGCAAGCTCCTGATGAAGAGAGCAGGAGTTTTACCTGAGTAAGAACTTAGGATTTGACCTTTAATGATTAAGTATTAAGTTAAAATAAACAAGTGAGCACATCCAGACTCATTCCTTGCTGGCACCGCCTGATTTTCTGCTTTCTTCTCTCCTTGTCAGAGGCAACATGAACCTGAGTGCACAAAGGGGTCTGCTTGCTTTGACCTAGCCTTCTGAGGATTGTGTCTCTCATGCCTAAGCAGGATAGGCTGTTTCTCCCAAATACCTTAGGGGACACATCTAATCCTAGCCACTTCCTCAGCTGGTCCACAGTTCAGGAATGGCCTTGTTTGTATCTGACTTTCTTAGTGTTGATTTTAGTGCTTGGGAAAGTGCCTTGCTATTGTTGCTGGCTAAATCAGACAGGACCCCAACAGACACAACAAGCTTCCCACACACAACTCTGCCAAAGAATCTCTTTTGGCCCGGATCAGCCTTGCCAGGTCAGTACCGATCCATCACTTCTGCTTATCCCCATGCATATGGTGGTTTTGTGATGTAAGCTAAAGCCCACTGAGAAGAAGGTCATATTGATTAGACCAATCAGAGAAGGCCTCTTTTCAGCTGGAAACCATGGCATCCCCAAGTGAAAGGTCATTGCTTTCGACTACTGCAAGCATCATCTTCCTGCATGACTATCTTCTCTCCAGCCCTCCCTTTGGTGGGGAGGAAGTGAGTCTCCTGGAGAACTCTTCCCTCCATGATGCAGAACCATTCCCAGCTGATTTATTCGGAGGGCTGCCTGAGTGAAGACCTTAGGATTTGGCTGGAGGAGCAGTGCACCCAGCATATTCCACCCTGAGACCAGAGGGGGAGCGAGCTCAGTGTTGGCTGAATGAGTGCAGAGCAGCATTGATGGGGGTTGCTCTGATGCAGTGTATTTTAATTTGCATTCTGCTTGGAAGCCCCATGACTCCTGTAGGAGTCTAGGTTTTTAGCAGGCTCAGCAACAGCTCTGACAACCAGCTGTACCAGTAACTTGCATAAGGCCAAGTCAAATGTTTTCTCTTAAAAAACAAAAAAACCAACCCTTGTGAAATTTTGTGTGGGTACAGTCAGATGCTTGCATGTCACAATGTGAAACAAAAAAGCTGATGTGAGATCTGGGAGGCAGAATATGGTGACAGTGACAGATTGCAGCACAGTAGTTTATCTTGGGGGGCTGGAGGGGGGGGACAAGTATAACAAGGGTACAGACTGGCTGTCTCCCTTGGGGGCATGAGGGTGTCCATAGGGAATTCAAGACATTTGAAAGTAACCTAATGTTTCAAGTGGGGTTTGGATTGGCACTTCCTGCCCACAGCAAATAACTTAGTTTGATGGGTAGTTGTTTGATTTCTCTTACCTGTAAATCCCCCTGAAACCATTGTAGTGACAAGCAAAAACAGTATCCTAGGGTTCTGTACTTATTCCTGCACAAGTGACTCCAACTCTCCATGGCCAGCCCTGCCACATTAACCGAGATCCTGCAGCCAAACTGGACTCTTGCCTTCTGATGGGTCGTCATTAGTGATCCTGACGTAGGTATACAACTGAGGTTATGTGGCCCTGGGTTACATTCTGCAGCTTGAAATACTGCAGTGGTTGAATGAAATGAGTTTGAAAATTAGCTGCTTATCACATAGCACAAGTGAGGACTAGGCATTTACTAGCACTTAGAGCAGGAAGCTGGAAATTAGGACCCAGATGGGTACTTTGAGCTCTAACACTGCAACATGGAGTGAGCCAGCTAACTTCAGCATCTCAATTTCCTCACCAGCAAATGGGGGATACTAGCTACACATTAAAGAAAAGCTTTAAAACTGTATTTAATTGGCAAGATTCACAGAAGTATTATTGTTTAATTATCAGACTTGCACTAAGGATCTCTTTCAACAGTAGCATTCCCAAGCAAAACACCAACTGTGCAACACGCATTCCTTTTGTGTGTTTCATGTTGCTGAAATTAGGAGTGCTAGAGCATGTAGTAGCTCTTTGCCCAGCAGAGGGCACTAATCGGTAGGTTGATGTCAATGCCTGGCTCTTGGGCTGTTTTGAAGGCACTGCCTGATGACAGTGGGGGCACAAGCAGGAGCAGAGCTGTGATTCTCACAGATCGGTAGGTGGCAATATTGATTCATGGTTTATGAATCCATCCTTCTGACACCAGGGACTGTCTCAAGCTGTTTGCTCTAATCTACATGCACAAACGGATGCCGCCCATTCTCCCTGCCTCCTATCCCCCGAGGTAGTGCATTAAATACTTGGGAGGAAAGGGCTCCTCTGGAAAACTACTACAAATAATAGAACTAGATTCATTAAAACCAGTCCTTCCTCCATGTCCCCTTAGAATTCAGAGGCCCTACTCTGTGATTGTAAGTCACAATGTAAAATGAAACAGGACATGATCCGGGAGCAGGCCCACCAAGTGGGAGGGAGGGACAAAGGGCACAATTGCACAGGGGCCTGGAGTTTCAAAACGGCCCAGAGTTCCCAGCCACTGCCACAGCAGTGGTGGTGGGCAGGAGCTCCAGGTCGCTTTGAAATGCCAAAGGAGTGCCACTCTGCAGGGCTCTGAAGCCTATGGGGTTGAGACCTGCACTGTGTTCTGGGTGGTGCTAAGGGTTGACTGCCCTCCGCCCCGCCCCTTCTGCCTAAGATGCTGAGCTGTCCCTCTTCCCCTCCCCCCACACCTTGCCCTTGGGACAGCAAGTGGCTCTTGGCCCCTCTGTCAGGAAGCCAGAATGTGGTGACAGTGATTGGTCAGTGAATTTGGGATTTCATAGACACCGTAGACCAGTGGTTCCCAAACTTTTTGGCATCATGCTCCCCTTCTTGATTTTTGAAAAACCCTCATGCCCCAGCCCCCCAAATAGCAGCAAAACTTGTTGAGCAAAAAAAAAAAAGGAAAAAAGGAACTGAACAGGGCAGCAAAACTTGATGGGGGGGCCGGAGGCTGGGTTGCCTCGTGCCCCCCCTGGAATTTCTTCATGCCCCCCAGTTTGGGAACCTATGCCATAAACATTTCATGCCTGCCTCAGTTCACACAAACATATGGCCCTCTCTGCCCCCATCCACTGTGTGCCTTAAGTTGCACTTTTGTTCCCATTAGACATGCTTAAAGCAGAGGCCGTGGAAGCCTTTTTTGGCAGCTTAATGGAATGGATCCCACATCACTTCACACGTTTGCCCTTGTCCCCAGGTCTATGACTCCCGAAGCTGCCCAGCATTGCACGTTTGCTTCTGGGAAGAGAGAGCTGTGTCCGCAGCAGAACATGGAGTCCAGGATTAAGCACTGAATGCAGTCTTCCACACTGGGCAGGAGGGATTCTCAAGCCCCCTGCACTCTGTTCCCTTTGCAGTGTGTAAAAGGTACTATGGGACGATGGGGAAAGAAGGGGCATATAAAGAGTAATGGACAGACATACCCAGTTGCTGTCAGGTTAATTGCTTTGCTACATGCTCCCTCCTGGGCCTTGCACTGAATTAGCAGGAATATCTGCATAGCAGCACTCTCATGAATCCATCTTTGCTCCCCAGGCATGATTTGGGCAATGCAGACTGCTATGGCTGATCTTTAGAGTCTGATTAGAACCAGCTGGGTGTAAGTTAATAAGGGTCTGGGGGAGCCAACAAGTGCCAATCAAACAGCTGTGCTGACTGCCTGAGCAAACCCTGCTGACATTCTTAAGCTATTTGTTTCCTCTTTGATGGGCCCTGTGGGTAAGTGATGAGAGCTGCCTGTTTGGGAAGACAGGACTATCTGGGGGAGTGTTCTGTAGGCTGCTCTCTGGGGATGGGGTGAGTGTCCCTCCAAGTATTTTGCACTTACTGAGTTCCATCTGCCAAGGAGTAGGGGATGGGGCGGGGGTGTCGTGGCCTGACCGGTTTTAAGCAGTAATTCCATTCTAATGTGTATGGTTACTGCCAGAGCAGTTTGGTGCATACAGCCAGAGGGGCAGCCAGACTCAGTTTCACGTGATGTGGCACAGGAAGTTATACCAGCACTAAGCAAAGGTGTGCTGGCCACTCCACTGTGCAGACGGTGCTGCAAACAGGCACACTGGGATTCTCTTTCCACACAGCGCAGTGCAGGAGAAGATGGTGCCGGCGATACCCACTCCTAGGCTATGTGGGTCGGGGAGAGAGAGGCTATATAGCCCAAGGAGAACAGAGAATGAATGAGGGCAGGACTGAAGTGCTTTCTGTCTTGGGAGAAAAAGGGCTGGAGTTTGCTTCCTCCTTCCCTGAAATATCTGAACTGGCACCACTGGTTCAGAATCAGGATCTGACCATCCCCGGAGGCCAGATCAGCCCATAATACACAGACCCTTTGGATCCAGATTAGTTTTCTTTTTCCATTTGCTTTTGCTCATGTCTATATTTAATCAAGTCTGTGCTGAATGGAGGGCGATGGCCCTGTGTCACACCTCTTCCCAGCTGTGCAAAGCACTCCTTGCATATTCCACCAGGGCATCATGAAAAACATTGCAGCTCTTTGCACGCAGCACTCACCACTTTTCTGGACAGCCATCAGAGCTGAGACACATTGTCCACTCATCAAACAGCTGGTACCAGTCAAACAGAATCAAGGCAGGAGGGGGAGAAGAATCACGCACAGTTCTCGAAGTCTAAGCTATCTGCATATTACCTTTGATAAGTGCTAAAAAAACATTCTGCTGAATTTCTAGGTCAGTTTTTCAGAGCAGAAATTATTCACTTGGTTTAAGGTAGTTGTTACAAGACAAGATGATCTTCATAGCCAACTTTATAGTCTCTCTTTAGCCAGCCCGTGATAGTAGAAGGGAACAATCCATTTAGGCTATAAGATTTGGGTGTGTAAATTGGGTGTTGTGGCAAAGCTCTGGACATGCCCCAAGGATCCTGCACTTCCTGGCAGTTACTGTTTGCCTCAGAGGTTCGCTGTGACCTTCCCCACAGCCTCGGGCTCTTTACTAGAAGCAAAGGTCACAGCCTTTTGAGCCATTCTCATCATAGGCTAGTTCATAGTTTGGGGTGAAATCCCTCCGTAGGTCCCCCATCTCAGGAGCAGGCTTTGTAGTGATGTGGAAAGGACCGGAGGGCCCACCCACTACTCTGGGTTCTGGCTTGGGGACCTGAAGGCAGCGGCAACTGGCAGCATTTCCTCCGCTCCAGTCTTGCAGCCTTTTCCTGGGCCACTTGCTCAGATGCTCCCTCCCAGTACCTAGTACGTGAGCAATCCTTCCTGCTCCTCCACAGCCCTCTACCACACTGCCAGTCCTTTGCTGTCTCCCTGCACTGCCTCAGTCTCAGTCCTGGGCCTCCGCCCCTGCCCTTCCTGAGGGGGATGCCTTTTAAACAGGCCCCAACAGGCCTGAATTCAGGCACGCTTTTAATTGGCCCCAGGAGCTTGCCTGCCTGCCTTGATCCCATGGCAGCAATGCCTGGCCAGTTGACTCAGGAAAGAGAAAACTATTCACTCAGGCTACGGCTACACTGGAGCCTTCTTCCGGAAAAACGTATGCAAATGAAGCGTGGCGTGGAATATCGCCATGCTTCATTTGCATAATTAATTAGCAGCCACTTTTGCTCAAGAGGCTTCTGCACAAAAAGGAGCTTGTAGACGGCTCCTTTTTGCGCAAAACCCCCCTCTTGCGCAAGAGCCGTTCTTCCTCATTTTTTCAGGACCAACTTCTCTTGCACAAGAGGGGGGTTTTGCGTAAAAAGGAGCCGTCTACAAGCTCCTTTTTGTGCAGAAGTCTCTTGAGCAAAAGTGGCTGCTAATTAATTATGCAAATGAAGCATGGCAATATTCCACGCCATGCTTCATTTGCATAAGCTTTTCTGGAAAAAGACTACAGTGTAGCCACAGCCTCATGTATATTTGCCTTCCACCAAGCTCTGCCAGCTGCTCTGGGTTTGTCGTAGTGTCCTAAAGTAATCCTGGGCATAATTCCACTGTATGGGGACTCAGTGGCATTATATCAAGGCTGCATTTGGCCCAGTGGGTTTTTGGCAAGGAAAAGTATTTAGGAAAAATGAAAGCTCTGAGAAGAAATTTTGGCAACTTGAGTGAGCTGCTTTGTCAATAGCACAGTGCAGCTGTGAGAAAGCCCCACTTCAGCAAACACACAGCAATCGCTAAGAGGACTCACCATCTCAGAGGGAGACAAAGGCAGCAACCAGCACAAAATCATTCCATTTGGGCTGCAGCTGCATGGCTCTGCCCTATTTAAAAGGCCAGCCCTTGAAAGGCCTTCTGGGAAAAGGCTCTCCTACGGGACCAACCGTAGAGAGGGGAGAGTCTGTAGGGAATGGGCCACCACAAAGGGAGGGGCTTGAGGTTGCTATGGCAGAGCTAGCAGTGATGGTGTTAAGTCACAAGCACTGCCCAGTGGAGCATCAGTGGGCTAGCCCTGAGTGCAAGAACAAGGTTTTTCTGATTTGGGAAATCATTTCTTAGCCACAGGACCCCACCAGACGCACGTTGCAGCTAGTGCAAGCATGTGAGCTAGGCACTTTACATAGATGTTCCCTTAAGGCCTGATTCCGTGTGGCTCACACCTCCCCATTTAAACCAATGGGAGATGAGTGGCTTTGGGGAACAGATTGGGTTCTGTTCTGCTAGCTCCAGCTGGTGAGTCTCTGGCTCCTTGGACCCGTCAGATTCCCTGTCACTGAGAAGCCTTCTCCTTGTTTTCCTTTAGCAGCCTGTGTGGAGTGCTCTGCTATCCAACAGAGTCATTCACTGAGACAGGGCAGCCCCTGGCCTGGAGAGAGCTGCCTTTGGTAACAGGACATGCCTGTGATGTTAATAAGGTGCTGGGATAAGGCTGGCTTAAGCCTGCTCTCCCCACCCCAGGAGGTGTCTGTGCCTCACCCCCAGAGCACAGCAAAAGCATTGGGATCTGATCATTTAGCAGTGACACAATGGGTGTGCTGGCTGCTGAGCACCCTTACTTGCTAAGGTGCTTCCCTTCGGCCATCTGCAGAAAGCCCTGGGGATGCAGTGGCATCTTGAGGGTAGAGTCACTCTGGTAGAGGTGTCCCCGCACCAAGCTGCTCTGCTCCCTGGTAGAACTCTCAGCCCTGAGCTAGGCACACAAGCTCCTCCTGCATTGCACGGGGTTAATTAGGTGCCTAAAGCAGGGATTCTGTGATGCCAGTGACGCATGGCCATGTCTGCACTGCCATTGCAAGCTGAGCTAGATAGCAGCCATACCCCAGCCAGCCTACACTGTGCTCCTCTGCGTAACTGCAGCAGTGCAGCTCTGGCAGCATGGGCTATGCCTAGCCAGGGTTCAATGTTCCCCACCCTGTGCAGAGTAAATATTACGTGCAGGCAGTCATGGCAGCATGTGCACCACCAATAGAGACACATGTTGCTGGCTGTGGGCACTCTGCTAATCAATCAATCAGCTGGACTGCATTTGAATTGCTCCTGGGTAGCCATCCAAGCACTCAGATTACAGGGAACACTGCCAGGGTCCCCATAGGAGTTGTTTTTGGGAGGCACTGCCAGCCCTTTCCTAATGTCACTTGAGCTAGCTGCAGTCCAGCTGGGTCGATGGACGAGGCCACAGTCCCATCCTCCCATAGTATAGACATACCATGAAGGGCAGCCACCTACACTAGCCAATAGAAAATGCTGCAGATGGAGCAGAATTTAAACTAGGCACATAAAAACCACCCAGAATAGTTAACTGGTTAAACAGCACTGGCTGCAGGCAGTGGGGACAGCTCCAGCCTGCAGCAGCCCCTCTGGTTGGGCTGGCATGAGGGGAAGGCTCCACTTAGCTGGTAAACATGCCAGTAAGGTATATGCTTACTGATTAATCGGTTAACTTTTAACATCCTTTAAACCCAGCTCTTCCAAGGTACTCGGGTGCCTGACCAATGGGCTGGAAGGAGGCACCTCTCGCTGCTTGTGTTTCTCAGCTGCATACCCTCTCCTGAAATGAAGCACCTAAGCCAGGGGCACCCTGTCTCCAGGAAAATAAAGGCAATGTGCACTCACTGCATCATTGGCAATAGACTGGTACATGCAGCTGGGATGTGGAAAACCCCGATTCAAACCACTGCTCTGCCTGATTGATTTTGAGCAGGGACTGGAAATGCTGTCTCCTTCCTCATGGAGTGCCCTAAGCAACAGATGATTGGCTTCTCGCTCACAGGGCCAGCTTTAGGAAGTGAGGGGGGCCCAATTCGAACACTTTCGACAGGGCCCCGGCAGCCAGGATTTTTGGTTGAGCCAAAAAAAAAAAAACCCACCACACACAAAAAAAGCCAAACCCCTGGGTGCAGGGGAGCCGCCGTGCTCCTCCTCCGGGGCCAACGCCCCCTCCCGCGGTACACTTCCGGGTTTAGGGCGTGGGGTCCTCTTAGGCGCGGGGCCCAATTCAGGGGCATCGGGCTAAAGCCAACCCTGCTCAGTCAGGTTCTCCTGCTGAAGTTGGACATTGTACAGGCAATGAGATACTTGTGGAACTGGAGGTTTGGGCATTCCCCTAGAACATAGGAGAGTTAGGCTCAAGTGCCTGCTCCAGAGCCCCGAAGGGAGAGTCCAACCTGGAGCTCTCCCAGCCCTGGGACTACAGGCAACACTCATCCTCTTGCTCTGTCCTCCCAGCCTGATCACGCTTAGTGGCACAGGACAATTTTCACACAAGGAACCATCCAGTACTCTATGGCTTTGCAAAGCCAAGCACAGTGTAGATGCTGGCTTGCCTGGGGGCTTTATGTGCTGTCACCATACCGACCATTGTTACAGAGTTGGACTAACTGACCTGGTAGGCAGCTGTGTCCATCTGCAAGCTCTGTGATCCTGGGGAAACCGGGGCACCAAAAGGTAGAGCCAGTGTGTTCAGACTTGAATACATACCATGAGCACAAAAATTCACATCAGAGCAGGAGTCAGATTTTTTGCATTTGGATTGAAAGGCCTACAGCTATGCACCCAGGTCTGAAAATGCTGGCCTCAATGTGCTGGCTTTTTGAGAGTGCCGTGTTTGAACAATGTTACTCTTGACGAACTGAGCTGTATTCACAGGCCTGGGTGTGTTGACATTTTCATTTCTGTCTGGGAATACGGCAGTGTTAAACACTCTGGAATGCTGGGTTGGCTGGGGGGCTCAGGGCCAGCTGCCAAGCGCCAGCCTGCGTGACTGCAGCCAGAGGGAGGTTGGGAGTATTTAATCGTCTACTCATCCACTAGGCTTTATAAGCCCTCATCTTTGCACGGCTCACTTCTAAGGGGACTGGTTTTGGTTGGGGTGAGGGCAGGGCTGGCCTTACCATGAGGCAAACTGAGGCAACTGCCTCAGGTACCAGACTGTATGGGTGGGGGGGGGGGAGCACCACTAGGACCCAAAATGTAGAAAAATTTTGTCTGGTGCTGGTGCATATGTATTCTCTCTACAGTACCATGAGGGGAGTAGAACAGGAAGAAGGCAGAATTGAGACCTTTCAAAGTTTTGGCCCAAGCAAGTGGGCATGGGGGCGTCATTTAAGCTCCCCCGCCTCAGGTGCCACAAAGTTGTGGGCCGGCTCTGGGGGGTAGGAGGGAGGGACAGAAGCAAAAAAAGTGCCCTTCATAAATCTGCATTTCTGTGTGATGTCTCACCCAGCATGGCAAGTCTGCCAACACACCTAGGAGCCCCTGTGCGAAGTTATCATTGGGAGAATCCATGTGTGAGAGAACCACTGCTCAGGGAACCCTACGAGGGACAGCAGCCAGGACTAGGTCTACATTTGGACCTCAGCACAGTCCCCAACAAGCTTTACGCTCCTGGTCCGTTCCTAGGAGAGGCCTAATCTGCCTGGGAGTCAAACACGCTCCCCAAGATACGTCATCTCTGACATCCCACCCCCTTTGCTGATCCCTCTGTTAGGGCCCAGCTTTCGCTTTCTCCCTTCTGCAGTGCCTTCCACCGTCCATCTGGGCTGTGTGGAGCTCCGGTACACAAGGGCTGAGCCAGCTTTCACCTGCAGCTAAGTGTTGGAGCCAGTTATGTGACAATTGTCCTGAGGTCTGGACTGTCCCCTCCCCCATTCAGCACTGCTAATCCCAGCAATCCCTGCTGTCAAGGCTGATCAGGCTCTGAGTCAAAGCCAGTCAGGTCAGCCTGTGACAAGCCCGAGACAAGGCCATGGTGAAGGTTAAGCTAGGTCAAAGGGCAGGGCTGACACAGCCCTTTCTCCCATGGGCCCTTTCAGGGCAACAAAGCATTGTGCTGAGCTGGCCAAAGCAGGTGGACTCCACATACCAGCTGAATGGCACATAGAGCGCAGCTGGCAGGATGCTTTGTGCGGCCATAACACAGTGACCCCTTGGGCAAGGTGGTTTTCTTACTGCACATGCCTGTAATTCAGTGGTACTCAAACTTTTTGGCCCCCAGCTGATCCTGCTCAATGCAAACCTGTCCACAGACCACCAGCCAACCACCCATGATGACAAAATGGGTGCAGAGAGGGGGTAAAGGTGCAGAGTCAGGCCAGGAGGTAGGGTGTAGGAGTGGGCTGAGGGTGGAGGTCTGAGTGGGAGGGAGAGTGTGGGAGCAGGATAGAGGGCTTGGGAGGTGGAGAGGATGCAGGAACAGGGTACGGGTGTAGGGTATTGAGGGAGTTGGGATATGTGAGGGGGATGGGGTGCAGGGTCTAGGTATGAGGGAAATGGGGAGGTACTTACCTGGCTTCAGGCCTTCTGCTGTTCCCAGGCACCATCCCCCTTGCTCCCATTGGTCATGATTCTAACCAATGGGAGCAGCAGGGAAAACCTCCAGGTAAACAGTTTCCTGCATTGCCTTTCCCCAGCCAGGGAAAGAGGGAGCAGCGGCACGTGAAGCCATTTCCTTCTCCAGCAAGCCAAATCCAGCCTGCAAGACTTGCCATCCCCCCTCCCCCAGGGGAAGCCGGCACTGGTGCTCCAACAATGTGGGTGGGTACAGGCTCCCTGCTGCAGGGCAGAGCAAGCCCCGAGCCTGCAGTCCGCTTGCAAGATGGTTCAAGAAACCCTGCTGTAATTGAGGGGGGTAGCATGGAACGTTGTGGCCTTGTCTTGTCTTTCCTAAATACAGCACCTTCCAAAGACAGATATAGAAAGAGGCACTTCATGGAGGACCAATCATACCGTACTCCTCATAGAGGTTATTCACTGTAACAGAGCAGTCCCTTTGGCCTGGAGAAACTGGCAAAAGATTCCCCGAGCCAGGGGTAGCTTGTAGCCTCGTGGCAATGCTGCCTGGCTTGGTTGTTGACTGTTGTAAGGGTCCAGAGGGCTGTGCTCCAGGCTCAGCGAAATGAATACCACATCTCACTCCCAGAGGAAGCTCAAGAGGCACAGCCTCCTACACGCTGCATGCCCAGGATCAGTCATCACAGCAGTCACGTTAGGATTGGCTGGACCCCAGTATGGAGAAAGAGTGATTAGGGTAACAGAGAATATGACTCAGAAAGAGCTGTAGAGGGTCTGGACAATAATTGGTTCCACATGCTTTGATCGTACTGGAGGGTAAATCCATTTTCGGATGAAGGAATTCACAAATGAAATGTGTTTTCGAAACTGGCAGCCCCTAAAGACTCATTTTGTGGCACCAGATTTTCAAGAACTTGCCAATCTGAATGGACCGTATAAAAATGCTCTTTTAAGAGCAACAGCTGTTGCGAAAAGGATGCTGCTGCTACATAATGGAGCTTGACTGTCACAGATGGGTGTCAAGGCCAAGCAAACTGACCAATTTAGAAACACATTTGTGATAAGCCAGAGTTGTCGTCTATCCTTTCTACATACGTAATGCTGCCACCATTGCAATATTAACAAAGGCAGTGTCACTGTAACTATTTTTAGGGTCAGAGTTCTGTGATGTCCCTCCCTACACCTGTCACACCCCTCACCACCCCACCCAAGGGGGTCACACCTACGGTTGCCAGCTCTCCTGGACCAGACATAACACATGCCATCGCGTCCAGCAGTCCAATCCAGGAGAGCTGGCAACCTAGCCACAGCTAGAGGAGCAGAGCCCGCAAGCCAGTGGTAGGACCCCAAGTGGCAGCAGAGCCTCCAGGGCCAGCGGCCTGGATCCCAGGGACAGCAAGCTGCAGAGCTGTAGGGACAGCAGGCCTCCAGGGGGTGGCAAAGCTGGAAGCAGATCCACCCAGAGGCTGGAACCTGGGGCTGGCAGAGCCGGTGGCAGCTCAGCAGTGGGACTGGCCCCTGGGTACAGGGAAGCCAGGTGCAAAAGCTGAAGAGTGCTACTGCACCCCCTGCACCCCTGTTTACCCCACCTAAGAGCAAAGGTGTAATACACAGCTATATTTATGTTAAAGCATTCATGCTGTTAGTATATAACATTCTCATCCCTTACCCTTTAAAGAGAAATTATATCCAAGCATGTGTGTGGGGGGGGGTTAACAAATGTTGCATTTAAGGGTGGATGGGGGAAGTTACATCACACACTTACTTTATAATTGCATTACTGTAACTTATACTTCTCTCCACTCCCTTTGAAATCATCATCTCAGAAAGCAACATCAGAGAAATATAATGGATTATCAAAAGGCACTGCTTTCACAGGGTGATCTTAGGGTTACAAGTTTTCAAATTAGATTAATCAAAACTTTAGGGGAGTTCAGTTTAATTCAGGGAAAAAACATCACAAGAGGCAATTTGTTGGACTAGGCATGTCTACGCTCTGCTCTGGCAGCAGGAGACTATGGAATAAATTATGTTACAGATTCGTTGGATTACTTATGTTTTAGAGATAAATCAGGAACCAGCTAAATTACTAGTTAGGTGGCCGCTAAGAAAACCACATAATGGAATAGTTGAGTCATGGGAGTAAATTGGCATAACATCCAACATTAACCAGAATTCACATGCGATATTTTCCTAATTTAGAGCCCTCTAGGATCTGAGCCATCTTCAGTCAGATGATCCATTTGTATCCTAGAAGGAAAAGTGATTATAATGGCCAAGAATATTAATCTCATGAAACGTATCCAACCATGAACCTTAGGTTTCCTACCATCTTTATTCAAAATAACTTAAGTAAATGTTATTGTGCTACAGCAGACTATGGCTGATGATATGGCTGTCTATACATGAAGTAATAAGGATCAGAACAATTACTACAGTATTAAAAACCGGAAGAAGCCATTCCTGTTTTCACCCCACATACTCTTTGTTTCACTCCAGAAATGGGCTCATTTCAGAAGAGATGAGAGCAACACTCTAGGTATGTCTAGACTGCAAGGACCTATCAGAAAAAGATACGCAAAATGCGCTTTGCATTTTGCGTATCTTTTTCCGATATTTTTGTCAGAAGAGGCTTTTCAGAAGAGGCTTTTGTCAGAAGAGGCCTAGACTGGGCCAAATTTTGGAAAAAAAACCTCTTTCAAAAGCTCCCTTCTTCCTCGTGGAACGAAGACTACAGGGGCTTCCAAAAGAGCACGTTTGCTCTTCTGCAAAAAAAAGCAAAGAGCAAACACATTCCCTGGACGCAGCGAAGCTTTTTCGGGATACCTCTGGTATCCCGAAACACCCCCCTGCAGTCTAGTGGTACCCTATGAAACCCAAATACCAATTCTCTGGTGCATACAGAAATGGCAACAAGCTCTTGTGCTAAATGGATCTTGGTGGAATTTAGAGCAACAGAAAAAGCCAAGACAAATATAAGGAGTCTGTTGGTCAGTGCTTAAAAAAAATATATACTTGGAAGAGATTGTTCATAAGCAGAAGGTTGGATCATAATCATTCCTTTTCACCTGAACATCTATAGCTTGGGATGTCAAAGGAGTAAGTGATTTAGGAGCCCAACACCCACAAAAGTCAACAGAAGACTAGTGTCTAATTCCCCTAAGATGCTTTTAAAAATCTGTGTAAAAATAACATGTCAGGATGGCAGTGGAGGGAGGGGACAACTTGATAGTTGGACCATATAACTAAACTTCTCTTAAGGACGTGTGACACACAGAGGCAGGAGGCCACTGGCTGGTTGGAAGCCTGTACTTATGTGCTGTCTAGGTTGGGTTGTTTTGTTTTTCCTGAGATTTGAACCTGACTTCATGAGAACGGATTTGACAAGCAGATACAACCATGTTAAGAAAAAGGAGAGCATGGCCCATGAATTGGACATAAGCGTCCTGGTAGAGGAAGCGACAGGAGCCATCAACTCAAACAGAGCAGTAGATCCTGAAGAGAACCTCAGTGGACAGACAAAGGGAACACCGTTGTCAGAGAATGGTCTCTCATACATAAATAGCAAGGCAAAGCCAAGGCACACACTGGTAAAGCAGGAACCGCTGATCCTCGGTAATGGTCCATTGCAATAGAGCTATTTCTGTTACAGTAAAAGACTAACGGAGAGCTGGTCATTTTCTCTAGTGGGAATGGATACTGTGACAGGACAGCAAAGAAGTATACACAGGGCTTGTTCTAGAACTCCCTGAAGTCAATGGAAATTTTGATAATGACTTTGGTGGGTGCAGGCTGGGCCCTATAGAGTCAAACCTGGAATATTAATAAGAGTTAAAGGTGCTCAGCATCACACAGAATCAGGCCCTTACTGTGCTTTTCAGCCAAGCCAAAAAGCAACATATCTATAAAGCCAGAGATTACGAAAGGCTGGCTGTGGTTCTATGGATAAACTAAGGTGCAGCTAACAATTTGCTTTATTCATGAATTCTCTCTGAATAATGGTCAGTCATCCAGCTTTGGATTGTCTGGCCTCTTCCCATCTGGGAGATGTTTTATTTTTCAATTATATAACTTGCAAAAAAAGTCAAAAAGCCTAGGAGACTTAAGGTCTTTAGGAAGGAGTCAGCAGAGCATGATCTGAGGCATAAAGATGCTACGGGAGGACCCTGTGGAGGGAGCCACATCCAGAAGAGGCCCAAAGAAGCATGGCGGGAAAGGGGGAAAAGTCACCTGTGATCTGATCCAGGAGACTAATCCCAGGGCTCTGTCATCAAAAATAGCCTAGATTGCCTTGGCTGAAAAAACAGAGTTCTGATGTATCTATTTCAAAGTCCCCAGAGACAGGGACATGATCCACAGTCAACATAACCAGTTAACCATTTTCCTCTTGCTTTTCAAGTCCTCAGGTTTGCAGGAGGCAGCTCCAAAGGCTTCAGAAAACTCAGGACCAAAGTGCACTTAACTCTAACACTATTCAGTAAATACAAAGCTTGAAGGTCCTGAGATGTGAGTTACTGTCCGCTGAGAAATGGAACACAAGCAGGGGTTGCAGCTGTGATATTATTGGGAGAGATCATACATATTTAGCTATATCACTCATATTAAAGCATTACAGTGACAAGTGGAAAAAAACCCTTTTGTACTATTTTCTGTACTTTTCCCAAGACAGAAGTAGGGATGTTAAATACACTGGTCTACAATTTTTTAAGAAGTCATCTGCTTTAGAGATCAAAATACATAATAAATAGCACATTTTATGTGCTGAACTCAAATATGACAATTAAAACAACTGATTGGCTACTGTTTCCAAGATATTTAAGTTTTTACATTTTACATCTATGTATGTTGTGTAGATAGAGTTTTAATCATAAATTGTAAACCTAGGTCTTTTCATGTGTTTATGGTTGCTTTACATGATAATATTTCACCTGTCCTGTTTATGTAACACTTTAAAAATCAGCAAAAGGGTTATATAAATAAAATTTATTGTGAAACAAAAAGGCAAAAAACTATTATGTACATAGTTTAGTCCTATTCAGTGTCTACTTGGCGCTTCGTGACTTGTCTCTTGTATTCATTAAATGGAGCATCTTCCATGAAGAAGAATGGGACAAGATCCTTTTGACGGTCACGGAACATGGAAACCCTAACATCACCTGCCAGGAGATTCCACTGCTGTAGTCTGGAGCCCAAACAGCTCTGCCTTACTCTTGGGTAGTTCCAAATCCCTGACAAGGTCATTCAGTTCACCTTGTGTTATGAGGTGTGGTTCAGAGGAGGAGGATGGGAGAAAATATGGGTCCTGTGACATTGATGGTTCAGGATCAGAAGTTTCATCCTCTTCCTCGTCTGACTCAAGTGAGAATGATTCTGGTGTATCAGGAACCGGCAGTCCTTCTCCGTGGGGTACTGGGCGTATAGCTGATGGAATGTTTGGATAATGCACAGTCCACTTTTTCTTCTTTGACACACCTTTCCCAACTGGAGGCACTATGCAGAAGTAACAATTGCTGGTATGATCTGTTGGCTCTCTCCAAATCATTGGACTGCAAAAAGCATAGATTTCCTCTTCCTATTCAACCAGTGGCGAAGATTTGTTGCACACGTGTTGCAGCATATGTGTGGGGCCCACCTCTTGTCCTGATCTCCAATTTTGCAGCCAAAATAAAGGTGATAGGCTTTCTTAACCATAGTGGTTATACTGCGCTTTTGTGATGCAAAAGTCACTTCACCACAAACATAGCAGAAGTTATCTGCACTGTTCACACAAGTACGAGGCATCTCTGCTCACTTTGGCTAAACAGAAGTGTGTCCCTTTGCAAAATCAAACACTGACAAATAAGAGAGCACCACACTGTATGATTTCTAGGGCTGATATAGGGCAATTTGTTCAGCAGAGTGATGTAAGCTTCGTTATGATTGCATCATCCGTGACTTCTAGGAATAACATGATGCAATTCATATCATGTATGATGCAATACCAGCTTCAGATTGCATCATTAATTGTTTTGCCTAAATAGCAAGTACTGTCCAAACCCAGTCATAGATTTATTCATAGATCCAGTCAAAGATGTATTTTAGTCATTTCTGGTTTAAATTGAGATCCCTTCCCTTTATAACTCACTTATCCTCCGCCATTCCCAAGTCAAGGGTCGTATATACTGACCCAATAGCATATCTTGAAAACTAGAGCCAATCAACAATTTTAAGCATCATTTTCGTTCTCAGTGACCCAGAATTAGTAAAGTTTGACTACATTTATTTCAGAAGCATTTTGGCTGTAGAGCAGTGATATCGGTTAATTGAATAATTGGGTAACCTGATGAATTCTTATTGGTTAGTCAACTAGTCTATAGTCCCCGGGGGCAGGACTAGCAACAGTGTGGGGTGCCAGGAAGGAGCTAGTCTGTAAGGGGAGCATGTTTAAAAAGCAACTTAGTTTAAAAAGTTGAATTAAGCTACGCAACTTCAGCTACATCAACTGTGCAGCTTAAGTCAAAATAGCTTAATTCAGCTTTTGGCACTGTCTACACAACAGGAAGTCGAAGGAAGAATACTCTTCCTTCGACTTCCCTTACTCCTTATGAAATGAGGGTTACAGGAGTCAGAGTAAGAAGTCCTCCAGCTCGACATTATTTTGAAATAAAGGCTTGTAGTGTAGACTTGCATTAGACTCTCCGAATAATGTCAGTTATTCCAAAATAACACTGCTGTGTAGACATACCCCAGGAAATTAAGTGACACATAGTATACCACCTTGTTTGAATCACCCAAGTATCAAGTGAAAAGCACTAATCATCTTTAAAAGCTCATTAGCCAAGAAGAAAAGTGGCATTTTAAAAAACTCTGGCTAATCCTAAACATGCTTATTTCATTCACACATTCCTCTGAAAAAGCATCTGAACAACTTGTTTTTTTGGAACCAGTTCCAGAGCTAACTATAACACCACTCCTGTGTCATCCCAAGTAACTGTGACATCACTTCCTCTCTCACATTTGGCCTCATTCCAATGTTCTTCCATCATTAACCTTGGTGTTGAAGTTCTAGCAAAATTTCTTCTCTTTGTGTTTGCACAATAATCTTTAAAAGGAGGGCTAATGCAATTTTCTTCTTTTGTTAATAAACACTGCAAAGTAATGTAAAAAAAAAAAAAAAAAAAAAGGAGTGGTCTTCCATTCTAGTCGCAGTGCTGGAGGTAGGTAGCAAGGTTTCAGAGGTATGAAGTTAAAAAGAATGAAGACATTCTTGTGCTTTGAAAGGATACATAGTTATGTGGCCAAAAATATAATTTCATAGGCAGTGTGAGAGTCTAATGAAAGTGATACGAGGTAAAAAGTGTAGCAAGAACTTCATTCAGAGGAGGTTCATCCTTCACGATAGCCAGAAAAAGTTGTGTCATCTTAGTCTGACAGAGGACTACACAAAGATAAATGACAGTGGAGGACACACACAGTTCTCTTGCAGAGACTCCTGGATCCATGAGCCCTGGCACCCAGCGATGGTGGTAGCAGTCCAGAATGTCCTGAAATTGGAAGCACAGCCAATGGGCAGGACTGGGTTAATCTTCCATTTCTCAGAATCTGCCACAGTTCCATGAGCAAGGGTGGCCCATGAGTCAAGCCAGCACTGCTAACCCCAGCTGTTCAAAAATCATGACCCAGACCTCCCTCTTCCCTCCCCCTCTCCCCCCCCCGCAAGAGTCACTGGCTTAAAAATAGTAAGATTGTAAAAATTAATAAGTTTAGGGTTCTTTTTATTTGCCTTCTGGTTTCTGAGCACATTTAGGTGTCACATTTTAGAGCTTTTCTCTGCAAAAATGAAGATCAGAACAGAAGCTTATTTTTCTTAATGAAAGCTGAAAGTCACACATGACTCCAAGAGCTGGGGTTTTGAGGAAGCTGCCAGATAGCACAAGACTCATGATAAAAAAATCAGAAGAACTGGCAACACTGACTCCCACACAGTGCAACATGAACCAGAACAGCTGCTGGGGTTCTAGCTACTGAAACCTTCAGAGGCTGTGTGAAATAAACAGGCTCCAGAGGGCACAACTTGTGTGGAGCCATCCCTGGCAGGGGAGGGCTCTCTCAGTTCTCTGCAGTGAAGGGAAATCAAAAAAGGAGAAAGTCTTTGAAGGCTTCCCTATGCCCTGAGACACAGCTCAGACTGTGTGGTCCCCACAGAGAGGCATGCTGCTTCAAATACCCCACTGGTCCCTGGCTGCTTTCCAGATCCAGCTTAGCTTCTTGTCCTAGCCTCCCAGGCTCTGCCACCTTTACCCTGTCTCCAGGGGTCCCTCCCCTCCCTCTCAACATTTCCCATTGCCTGTGCATTCTGCCTCGCCCCAGCTGCCTATTCTTTGTGCACAGCTTGGGCACACACTGCTGGAAACGCAACCCTCGCACAAGGGGCTGGAGCATGCAGGGAGCATGTGCCCCCCCCCCGTTTGGTGGGATGGTGCAGGTGGCTACTCTGCAAGGAGATTACTCTGCAAGGAGACTGAATGCTGCCCAATCTCAGTGGGCAGGACGGGGGCAGGTGCAGGAGTAAGCAGGATGCATCTACTCTCTCCCTCTGAAGATGGGGTTTTGAATTCTAGCACCAGGCTTGAGGGTTTCCCAGCTGGATGGAGAGTGGGGCAGGAGAGAAACCAAATAAGGACAAAAATCTCTCCTTGGCATTGACAGTCCCTTGGCCTGAGCTGGCTGGGCGACAGCCCTAATTATTGCTCCTTAGCCACTCACCTGGTTTGTTCTAGCCCATCGCCCTTGCATCGGTCCTTGCTGCGCACAGCATCTCGACGGCACTCCACACAGACCTGCCTCTCTTTCTGCAGCTGGCTGCTCCACAAGTGCAGGCGGCAGGCAGCTCCCACCTGCTTCAGGCGGAAATAGACACAGTAGCTGGAAAGGGAGAGGGGAGAATTAGTCTGGATGCCAGCACTCCCCTCTGCAATGGGTTTCTGCTCCCACAAGGGCAGGGGTGGCCAGTGGGAGAAGAGAGGTTTGCATTTGTGGGGGAAACGTTCTGTTCACTTAGGCTATGTCTATATTGCACCGGTTTTGCTCAAGAAATATGCAAATGAGGCTAAGCATAGAATATTGCTGTGGCTCATTTGCATAATTAATGATTCCTTCCCCCCCACGCTTTTTGCACAAGAGGCTTTTGCGCAAAACTCCCTCTTGTGCAAGAGCCATTCTTCTGCATTTTATTTTTGCAACTGGGGGCGGGGAGGAGTGGCGCAGCCTGCTCTGTGCTGCTAAGTCAACGGCATGCATGTTCCCTAACTGCAACCAGGCATGGCCCAGATCCAGCCTCCAGCCAAGGAGACTGGCAAGTAATTCTCCAATCAATGTCATCATTGCTCCATTAGCTAATCCAGGAGTTACCAGGTACAGGGCTGGTGTGGGCAGCAGATAGGAAAGCCTCAGGAAGCCAGAGGACCTGCCTCAACAGCTTACAAGTTAATGCATCATGCCAAAGCCCGGGGCTGTTAATTAAAGAGCGGCAATGCAGCAAAGGGGAGAATGGGAAACACTAGACTTGACCCTGACTAATCAGATTACATCACTGCAGACCTCTGCTGCCTCTCTAGTGAGGCAGACCCTTCTGATCAGGTAACACACTGAAATGCGGGGGGAGACTCAATTAGGAAGGATACAAAGGGCCAATAGTAGCCCGACACCTGCTGCCATGGCATGGAAATGAAATGGATGGTGCTCCCAAGGGCTCAGAAAGGAAGAATGAAGGCTATACCGGTTTGCAGGGATCCAGGGAGTAGACAGGTTAGATTAGCTGTCCTAGCTCTACTGCACAGAATCATAGAAATGTAGGACTGGAAGAGACCTTGAGAGGTTAGCTAATCCATAGCCCTCTGCTGTGGAAACCTAGACAGTTCCTCATAGGTGTTTGTCTAACCTATTTAAGAAATCTCCATTGACAGGGATTCCACAAACTTCTTCGGAAACCTGCTTCAATAATCCTGTTTTTCCCTAATATCTAACCTAAAGTTTCCTTTACTGTTGATTAAGCCTGTTACTTTTTGCCCTATCTTCCCTGGATATGAAGAGCTCCAGCCCCTTTATAAAACAGCTTTTACATATTTGAAGACCTATCATTCCCCCCTACCCCCACCGCAGCCTTCACTGTTTTTCCTCAAGAATGAACATTCCCCCAAGTGCTTAACCTTCTACGTTTTATTTCTGTTGTTCTGCTCCAGAATCTCAGTGGAAACAGGGATGGAGATTTGAGCAACCTCTTTCACCAACATTTCTCACTTGGGTACCTAAAGTTAGGCTTCCACAGCCATCATCTTTACCTACAGATTATGCAGCCTGGTTTTCAGAAACACTGAGAACTTGCCACTCTCCCAGACTGCACTGGAGGCTGTTGGGAGTTCAGAGCCTCTGAAACAGGCCTCTAACTGAGCTGTGCAATGCCCCAATTTAACAAAGGACTTTAGCACATGCTGAGGTGGACTGGACCCAAACATGAGTCTAGATGCCTCACTTGAGGCACCGAGAGGGAGACCGCAACACCCCTCCCCTCCAAACCGGGCACATGCAATGCCTCTGAAGACACCCCTTAGCACAGAGTGTCATTCCTTTTAATGGCAGGAGGATTCCCACAGCTCTATTTCACTCCCGGCACCTCAAAGAAAGGTCCCTTGTTTAACTCCATCATGTCTGTGGGAGCCCGAACTTGGCTCAGCTAATGGCCCCACTGGAATCACAGAAGTCAGATACCTACTAACTAGATCATCCAGTCCCTCTCCCAGAGGACAATGCAGGATTGGTGCTTATGGCACATTTAACAGTGCTTGAACAGTGTAATTTTAAATGTGTCTGAGAAGAGCCCAGATACAATTCTGATTTCCCAAGATATTTGGGGAGGCTTTCAGGATCAGTCACTGTCTTATCCTTTCCACACCAGAGAGTGGCATTTATTCTGCAGTGCTCATAAGATTCAGGTTGAGCTGAGTCAGCAGTGCTTGTCACAGAAAAATCACTCTGAAAAGGGACAGTGTGCTCCACGAGCACTTCAGTGATGCACACTGCCTACCTTGGCTGCTTCTCCTTCGCCAGCATGTGAGGTCTTCTCCAGGGGTCCTTAAAGTCCCTTTTAAAGGAATCTGGCAAAATCTTAGCCACTGCTGTCAAAAGAACAAAGGATAAAAAAAACCCACAATACCCGGCAGAAGGATTCAGTCACAGAGACAGAGCTAAGAGAGCACAGAAAGTGAATTATGAGGGGCACGGCCCATGGGCGGACACAGGTTTGGTGACTGTTCTCAGGCTCTGGGAAAAGCGCGGGCCCCTGACCAGGAGGGAAAGGAATAACACAAACTGCAAACAGTGACTTTAATGTGACCATGCATGCAGAAGTTCTGGAACCACTGCTGGTCGTCCCATCGCTGCAGGACGGTCCTACCCATCCGAACTGGTCTCCCTTCACTAGAAGTGGCATTCCACGGTGTGCAGGGAAGGATCGAGGGGAATTTGGTGCATGAGGAGTGCCAGGCCTAGGCGAGGAAGTGCCCCTGTCCATGATGGTTGTCCTCCTCTTACAGCACCAAGTGGGCCCAATCAGTGCATAAACTGCCCCAAGAGCCAGGGACTGCTTTGCAGAAGTTCTGGCTCCATGGCTGGAGTGCTATGGCGTCCGCAACCAGAGCACGCAGCGTGAGCTTGGTGCCCCTCGAGAGGGTAGGCCATGGAGAAGAGTGTGAGATGAAACAGTAGAGGGGAGTCCCTTTAAGCAGGAGTCTTAGCTAGCCTCAGGAAGCAGCTGTAGGAAGTGACTGAAGCTTCCAAGGGCTTTAAATGTGATTCAGGCTCCAATCAGTGTGGATGCTATTTCAATATAATTCTGTGCTATTTAGATGCTGCCTTGTAGTGTAGACATGCTATTTCAAAATAGTTATTTTGGGAGTTATTATTTCAAAATAATTTCCCGATGTAGATATAGCTTAGGTGACTCTGGGCAAGACACCTGGTCTCTCTGCCTCTATTCCCCATCCCTGACAGCACAGGCCTGCCTCACAGAGGGACTGCGAGGAAAGGCACAGACAAGCGTATGAGGCACTCAGATATGGACCATGAAAGTACATGCAATAAGACACCTTCAGCTTTTTAAAGTGCAACACAGGAAAATGAGCCACACAGGGTGAGTTTCTCATGGTCTCCTAGAGGATGAAAATAAGGTGAACTGTGTGGATACCAGCAGGTTGTCAGTACCTGTGGACCCCTCTGAACTACCTAACTACCCAAGCTACAACTGCGGCCAAAGTCAGGGAATCTGGTGATTGCATCATTTCAATTAGAAGTGTAGAGGGGAGCTAAATTAAATGGAGCTGATTAAAGGGAAGGCAGTGTTCCCTAATGGATAGAGTTCTGGTTTGAGAACAGGATTCTATTCCCAGTTATGCACTGATCTTCTGGGTGACCATAGACAAGTCATTCCATCACTTTGTGCCTCTGTTTTTTCATCTGTAAAATGGGGATACTGTACTGACCTTATTTGTAAAGCACTTTGAGACCTACTAATGCAAAGTGCTATAGAAAAGCTAGATATTATTAATTACTACTAATATTGGGGCCAAAGCATTTTTATTCAGTTAAAAGGAACACAACTAAAGGTCCATACACCCTACATATTGGAACTACTGTAACCACACTGGAGAACTAATTTGCTGTGTTGTCGTCAAGTGTCGTGACTCATTTGTAATTCCCAGTCCGGGTGAGGCATATCCTATCATTTTTCCAGTTTCATTATAACCCAGTTTGCTATGTGCAATGGCCAGGCAATCTGTATTTAACCTGTATACTAACAGGGACCATTTTCTGCTCAACTTAAAAACCAGTGCTCTCTTATAACTGAGCCTTGTTTATACTCATCTGAAGATTGATCATCCAGGGTTTGATTTAGCAGATCTAGTAAAGACCCACTAAATCAAATACTGATGGTGCCCCCCCATCATCTCTGGCACTCCACTGGGTCGGAAGGAGTAAGGGAAGTTGATGGGGGAAGAGTTTCTCCCACTGACTACAACAGTGGAGCCACCACAGATATTCGATGTAAGATACATCGACCCCAGCAATGCTATTCTCATAGCTGAAGTTGCACATCTTAAAAAACAAATTTCTCTCCCCCTTGTAAACCTGCCCTTAAACTCTTTGCTGTAATAACAGGGATAGTGCTGGGATTAAACAGAGCAAAGCAGCTCCTATTACATCCGAGCGGTGCCGAAACCCACAACTGACACTGGATCATGGGTGCATTCTAACACATGCAGATGAGGGTAGAAACATTTCTGTAAATGCTTCACTTTACCTTTAGCTGTGTCACACGCTGGGCTCTCCCCAAAGCACCCTCTCCGTTGCTTGAGGTCCGGACAGGGGGTCCCTCCATTTCGGGGTGGGACTGTGACTTGCCGAGTTCTCACTTTGTTACCAACCTCACACAGAGAGCTGCACTCACTCCAAGGGCCCCACGAACCCACCATGCAGTGGATGGCTGGTAGAAAATGAGATAAAGACGTGGGAAGGGGATTGAGAATCAGATGGAGGGAATGAAAGTGAGAGGTATGAAATAGGTAAAGATTGAACACAGAAGAGAATGAGTCACAGGTGAGGAGAACACAAGAGAGGAGAATGAAAGAGCAGGTGAAAGAGGAACAAAAAGGGAGAAAAAAAAAAAAAAAAAAAAAAGAGAGATCAGTAGGATTGTAAAAGTCTACACTGATCATGTCCTTTCCCCTGTCTAACAGAAAGTAAGAGCTTCCTAGCAGCGCACTCAATTGTCAACTCATTTTTGAGTCAGTAGCGTACAGAGAGGCAGCAATGAAACCCTGAGGATTTAGAGGAGGCCCCATGGACCAGGAACCCAGTTGATCAATAAGCCTTCTGTCTCCACTGCCAAAACAGCCCACCTTTCCTTCCTTCTGACTTGCTGCCTCTCTCCCACTCCCTAGGGCTGTTCCCACCACGCTCAGCTCTCTGGCCAAGGCTTCCCATCCTGCCGCACATGATGTATAACCTTTCCGAGCAGAGACCCTCCTCCTTGGAGCTCCCAGCAGTGTAAAATAGAAACTCTGGAAAGGTTTGCCTCTTAGTGGGGGCTTGCAAGAGGCTTCAATCCCATAGCCTGTCAATAATAGCACTATTCAGCCGGGCGAGCATGTGACCGGTCAGTTGTACTGAGCGTGGCAGAGACTGCAGGAGAAGCAGAAGTCCTGAGATAAGTCACACACAACACAGCAAGGCCCAGGGGGCAGTCATCAGTAAACACAACATCTAATCCAAGATGAGAATGAAGATACTAACTAATATATATTTAGTAGCCCAATGTCTGTGAGTCTGTAACGCTGTAGCATTACAGACTTGCCTCGGGGGAGGAGGGGGCGCTCTTGCCTCCCACCGTGGCTCTCAGCTGAGTTCTGCACCACTCAACTGGGCGGTGGCGGGGGAGCAAGCAGAGCGGTCGTTTGGGGAGCGTGGACCCCAAACAGCCACTTGCTGCCTCTTGCTCCCCTGCCACCGCCCAGCTGAGTGGCGCAGAATTCAGCCGAGCGCCACAGCGGGAGGGGAAGGGGGGCAGGACGGTGACATACACGGCCAGGGGGCGGGGCCATGTACATCACCGCCCTGCCCCCCTTTCCCTCCCGCCGTGGCACTCGGCTGAGTTCTGCGCCCCTCAGCTGGGCCGCTGCGGGGGAGCCAGCGGCTCAAGCAGCCGTTTGGGCTGCCCTGTGGTGGCCCGGCTGAGCGCACAGCTCTCAGCCAAGTGCCACGGCAGGAGGGGAAGGGGGCGGGGCGGTGACGTACATGGCCCTGGCCCTGTACGTCACCGCCCCACCCCCCCCTTCCCCTCCCACCGTGGTGCTCGGCTTACTTCCGCACCGCTCGGCCGGGCCGCCATGGGGGAGGCCAAGTGGCGCAGCACAGGGGTGCTGCATGGGGAGCGGCGTGGACCCCAAACAGCCGCTTGCTCCCGCACAGTGGCCCAGCCAAGCGGTGCGGAAGTGAGCCGAGCGCCACAGCGGGAGGGGAAGGGCATGGACGAGCGTGCATCCCCGACAGAGACAGAGGAGAGCGGAGAGAGAGTGAGAGGCAGGAGGGGGAGAAGAGAAAGAGAGAGAGAGAGAGAGAGAGAGAGAGAGGCAGAAGGCGGAGGAGAGCTGAGAGGGGGGAGGCAGTAGGAGGAGGAGGAGAGAGAGAGAGAGACCGGAGGCTCAGGAGAGAAGACCGACATGAGGAGAAACCTGAAAATCCCCTCTTATGATGGGCTAATTGGCTTGTGTGTGCGTGTGCGTGTGGCCCCGACAGTACAGGCAACATAGGCCTCCTAAATTCAAATCTACCATGCAATTGGAGGGGACGGGAAGGGCTTAAAAAAAGAAAACCAAAAAACCACACACACACACCAGTGCTACCAGCTCTCATGATTTTTACCCTCAAGTCTCACATCTGGGGCTTTTCTGAAAGCTCCAGCACCTGGAAGTCCTGTGATAGGAGAATAGCAGTTTAAAAAAAAAAAAAAAAAAAAGTCTACATCTAACCCTCATGGCTGCACAGGAGAAGCTTGAAAACGTGACCCTGGCAAGATATAATGCTAAGGGCACATAAAAAGAACCCAAAGGCTGTTATTAAATAACTCTCATTTTGCGGGGGTGGGAAAGGTTGGGATCCTCAGGGATAAGGGCCCTAATTGTAAGAAGAGGCAGTAGGCCTAACTTAGTACGGCATTATTTCCATGTTTCTTGTGAATGCAGCTGCATTATCTTGGTATCAACTATGGGGTTTGAATCAAGCTCTGCATTTGCATCTAATTCTCTGCAAGGGTAAGTGAGCACAACACAACGCTCCACTGATTTCAGTTCATTTATGACCACTTAAATTCCCTGCTGGTGTGTCTCCCAATCTGCAGAAACACCAAATTAGGTAAGTGTGGTTGATTGGGGTGCTCCAGCCAAGGTGCAGCATGAAACTGATATGGCAGCAGTTACTAACTGTATCTCATGCTGTCAAGAACACTCCTGATAGCTCTCTGGCAGATGTTCAATTACAACCTTATCATCCCGAATGTTAGTGAGGACAACGTACCCCACAATAATCCAATGAAGTGTTAGCTGCAACATCAAACATTGAAGGAGAGAGGTAGGCAGGCCTCAGAGGGGTCTGTGGCTCAGCCAATCCCTTGTGTTTAATAAAAAGAACAGTGCAAAGAGTAATCTGCATAGATGTAGAAACGAGGCCACAAACGGGTAACACAAGTCATTCACGTTCCCTTGGATTCAAATGAGATGCAAGGAGAACAGACCATATTCCCAATCCTGCCGTACTAGTGCAGATCAGCTCTAATCCTATAGATTCATCCATTTGTGACAAGCCAAGATAACAGCAGCTGCATAATGAGACATTAGAAAAATATCCTTATTACAGAGCAAGAATCCAAGAATCCAAACCTCTCTTCCCCTCTCCACCTATTCACTGACATTTTCAACCAATGCCTGTAATTTTGGAACAGGCTCTCCTTTTGGATTCAGCTCCCGGATTTTGCTTTGCATCCAGAATGGAGCTGGAGGTGTAATTCCCAGCTTGTGGAGATATACCCACGCTAGCTCGGACTGAGCTAATGTGCTAAAATTAGAAAGCTAACACCGATGTCTGCAAATTACAGCTCCAGTGTACTCTCAGCAGGAGCCCACCTATAGAAATGCTGGACTAGCAACGGGCAGTGCTGTAAGTGTAATAAATTATGCTTAGTTGTCCGAGGCCAACAACGTGCTCAGTGCTTTGCAACACTAACAAAGACACACCCTGAATCTCAGAGGCAGCCCTGGAGAAAGCAAGACGCACTGGGACGTTCAGAGAAGGGAGACATTCAAAAGAGGGCTAATTTTTGTGACTAAAATTCCCCTTAGATTTTTGTACCCTTTACAGCATCAGCTCAAAGCTCTGGGGCTGCTAATGTCCAAGGATTTGAAGAGGGAAATCCCTCCCCCAGTAATTCACAGTTCTCCCCAGAACCACCATTCACCGAGACTCCAGAAGGAATAATGTTTCCACAAAGCCAGGGAAAGGGCTGGGGCAGGACTGATCACATACAACAGCACACAATGCAAGGTGGTCTATTATCCAGCTGAAGCCAGCAGCTAAACCATCACCACGGCCATCGGGTCAGCTCAGTTCAGATGGCCCATGGGAACACCACAACTGCTCTTGGGCAGGACAGGATTAGCGAGAGCTCATTTCTCCATCAAGCTCTGTGACTCAAGGCACTCCAGGATAGGAGCATTCAGGTCATGAGATTTGGCCATTTTACACCTTGCAGAATCCTCACAGCTGATTTCTGTGCCTGGACAGAAGCAAAGGGATCGTCAGCTGAAAGCAGGAGAGAGAAAAGGGAGACTCAATTGAGGCAAAGTTCACTGGGAACAGGTTAGGCCACTAAAATGGGCTATACTCTCAGCAAAGAGCATTGAGAAAGTCAAATGAACCAGGCACTCCAGCGGCACAAGAATTCTCCACCTGCGTGTTTCTTCTAAGGATATTAAATATCAGTTAATTGAATAGTCAAGTAACCTCATGAATTAATTGGCTACTCGACTATTCTGCAGTCTCCAGGGGTGGGGCCGGCAGCCAGTGTGTGCCAACCCCACTCCTAAGGAGCCCCCGGCAACCCCCTGCTGCTGCCTTTGTATCAGTGGCAACAGCACAGGGTGCCAGGCGGGAGCTGGTCCACGAGGGGAGCCAGTTTAAAAACCAGCTCCCCTTGAGGACCAGCTGCCTGTCGCCCCGTGGTGCTGCCTCTGCTAAAGAGACAGCAGCACAGGGTGGCAGCAGCCCCTGTCTAGTGGGGGGGGGGGCGCTGAGCTCCCAGACCTGGCGTGAGCCTGGCTGCCTGCCCACCCAGCTCCTAATACACTTTAAATGCAGAGCTGCAGCAGGGGCAGGTCCCAGACCCATTGCAAGCCAGGACTGAGCTGAGCTGAGCTGGGCTGGGCTGCTGGCCAGCCTCTTAAAAAAAATTTACTGGCAAGGGGAGGGTGGGGAAAATGTTTGCAGTGTATAGCATTAACCAATAAACAAAAGCTTATAGGTTAATCAACTACAATATTACATCCCTAGTTTCCTCTAGGGCTAGGAGCCAAATCTTGTTACTATCTCTTCTAGCTGTGTGGAAAAAAGCATCCCCTCATGCCCTCCAGTGGTACAATCAGGGTCTGTGGGTGGGGAAGCACAGAAGTGTCCTTCCCCCCCCCTTCACTTGAAGCCCCACCCCTTCCAGGGAAGCCCAGGGCCACTTCAAAAATTTCTGAAGTGGCCCCTGGTCAAAAATTATTGCCCACCCACCTGACCTAGGAGCACATTGAGGACTTGCACCAAGCAGGTCTAGACAGCTTGCTACTTCTCCAGTCCTAGAATGCAGGCAGCACAAACAAAAGCAAAAGAGCTGCAGGAAGTTACTAAAGGGCTTTGGTCTCAGACTGCTCCAAATCCCAACACAGAGGTACATGGCATGCAACAACTGGTAACAAGATGGAGTTAGTTTCCAGCTATTCTGAGCCCAGAGTCCATTTACTATGAGGCTGCAAGGAGCCCTCTATCCGGCATCTTTTTGGCCAGTCAAGGTATTGGTGGTGCTATTGCCAAAAACAAAGCCATGGATTAAGAAAACATTGCTAGGCAATGCGTGATGTGAGGAGTCTGCTCCAGACATACAGCAGGAATTCCAGGCCACAAGACATGGGGTATTTGTAGGGCTATTGGATGCATGGGCTTCTCCTGGCTCTACAGTGTAGATGAGAGCATCCTTCAAGCTTAGCTATTCCATAGCAGACCACAGGCCAAATTGAGACCCCCCTGACACTTTTAAACAGACTACAAAATCTTTTTACTTGTTGTCATTATTGTTACTGCAATGGGGGAAAAATGTCTCTATGGAATTGGGACCTAACAAAAAAGATAACTGGCTACTCCTGCCCCAACCCTGAAGGGGAGGTAGTACATTTAAGCAGAGAATCAAGCTCCTTCAAAGGAGCTATTCGCCACATATGCCACCTTTCAATGAGAAGCTAAAAATGACCATGCTGTAGATTTAGACACCAGTCTCCTAATGGGATTCTCTAGAAGCTTAAACCTTCACCATGCCCCAAGACTTCACTGGTCCATGCAAGCAGATGAGTCCCCCACTCTCCCCCCAATCCCCGAAGCATTTCCAGGAGCTCTCCCTCTCCACCTAGGGGAGGGATTCCCTGAAGCCAGCAGAGTCCAAGCTCCACAGCTCACAACTGAGCTCTCCAAACCTTCTGACAGCAAATCTGTTTCTAAACCAACAAGGTGCTGTTACATTGATCACAGTTTCCTGACTCTTATTCTTGGGCAGGTGCCATTGCTCTGTAATCCAGCTGGGCTGTGACTGGGCTAATCTCCATGGAGAATAGGGAGGGTTTATTGGCGCGGTTTTCTCCCACGAGCACGATGACTGACACACCCAGCATGGGCACTTGCTCCGCCCCTCAGGTGCATACTCCAAGCTCCCCGGGTACTCACACATGGAATGCAAGAGGAACTTCCTTGAATGACTCTTCAAGGTGGTGCCAACCCTATGCACCACAGCTGCTCATAACCCATCTTGATGTACTCATACAGACCCAGAGAAGAGAGGCTGGCAGAAGTGCCCTGGATTTACGCTAGTTCTGGGCCCTATCACCATCTGTGCCTTCATTACTCTTGGCAACCCCACATCCGATTGTGAGGGCATGTCCATATCCTCCAGGCATGAGAATCTTTGAGATGAAGAGGGGAGAAGCTATAGGGCATGCTGCAGCCCTTTATGCAGTAACGGGAGGGGAATGCCCAAGGGGGAAAAACAGCACAGGCCATTCATCAGAAACTTGGAGACTGCAAGCAGGGTCTCCTGGCCCGAGGTCTGTTTCTGAATGCTCTGGAACATTCTGGGCCTCCTCTGTGGTGCCCTGACATGACTTTGTCCCAGTATTTATCATCTTGCTTGTGGATCAGCTGCCTTCCACGCTAGCCAAATAGCGCCAGGTTAGCCCTGGGAAGCGCGTGGCAGACTACCACGAAGCATGGCATGAAGGACACAGCAGGGTTCAAAAAGTCTCATGGCCCAGGAAGGCAGCAAAGTGGATATAACCAGGGTTGGGTTTTTAAACTTGTTTGGAACGTAAGAAGTGTGAGAGTTGGCTGGAGCCCTCACCCTGCTGCTGTCAGTCTCCTGGTCAATCTGTCACGTCAGAACATCCAATGGGTGGCGGCTGTTTAGGTGTTGGGTAATGTCTAGTCACAGGCGACCATCTCTGGTCCCGCCCATGCCATCTGCAAGGTGAGCTTGAGCTCTTCATTCAGCCAAGAAACACGAAGGCACCAGAGAATAAGCGTCAAGCGTGAGCGATGTCACAGAGGGAGGAATGGACAGAAATAACTCCCAGAGGAAAAAGGCTAGTATTTAACCCAAGATGGGAAACCTTTTTTGGGTCAGGGGCTGCCCACCCAAAGAAAAAAAAAAAATCAATCAGTCGGGGGCCACACACAAGTGAGAAGCAAAAAACCAAAACCAAAACCCTCATTGAGGCAGCTCCTGACTGAGGAGAAAGACCCTCCCCACATTCCCCTCACACACCAGAGCCTAAGGGGACCCAGCCTAGTAGATTTTGTGTGCTCCAGCCCTGCAGTGGGATAGCAGGGGGGCTGGAGCACCAGCGTGGGCTCACCAATGCTGGGGGGGACCACTAGGAATCTCAGGGGGGGCAGGATCCAGGCAAGTGGGGGCCACATTTGGCCCCCTGGCCTGAGGTTCCCCACCCCTGATTTAACCTTTGAAGAGCAGAGCCAAAGCAAAAGGAGATGGATCCCCTTTGCCAAACTGCCAACAGGTGTTGGTCTCTAACAAGTCACTCTAAAAATGAGCGTTATTTTGGGGGCATCTCCACTCAGAATGACCAAGGAGGGAACAGCAGAGGATACTGCAGGCTACAATTGTGGTGCTCCAGGGGGCAGCATCCAGGGAGCCTACAAAGCACCTATCAATCAGCACTCTGTTCCTCGTGGATAGATAGAGTTGGTATTTCACACAACACAGCCTGTGTTCAGAGAGCAGCACCAGGCTCACTGCTTCCTGATAGCATACTGGACACTATGGATGCTATCTTTCATCTTTGTTTCTTTAATGTCCTGATTTGTGTATTATCTAAACCCAACTCACAGTTAAACATCCCTGCACTCACATCACCAAATTCTAACCCCAGGAGCTTGCCCTCCCCTTGGCACTGCAGCTGAGACTTCAAGTCTTCTCCACCCATGGGCCTTTGATTTGGACTCTTGCTGCCCTTTCTTTTCATCTGCAAAATTACTGATGCAAGGGCTTGAGAGAGGATATCCAAGCCCATGGACAATAAGCATGATGAGCAATAAGACAAAAGCCCCTACACTCTTGGTATAAATTAGCAGTACCAGCTACTTTCAAAGGAACCTCAGCATTAAGTCAGGGGAATGAACAGTACCCACTCAAGGTGGGCAGATAATTTGAAATGGTTCTTCACTTTATTCCAATTAAGGAGCACTTTAATTGTGGCACCATTAGGGCTGGTCCTCTAAGTTAAGCACAAATAGATTAGAAGGGATACTTAGGGCCCTTAGTTTTCAGTTTATATATTTTATTTTTTCCAACTGTCATTTATTGGGTAAATTGGGGGTTATTTTGGTGGATAAAAGGAGTGGGGTTAGGGGAATTATTCAGTAGAGTAATGTTTTGATAAATGGAATTTTGCTGCAGAGCTAACCTAATATCACCTCTGAGTGTAAGAAAGCAACACGTTTCTAATCCCCAAATCAAACTTTTCACTTGAATAAATAGTTTACTAATGTAGACTTAGAACTATTAACTTATAAATATTTACATTTAATCACATAAGGCATGCCATTTGCAGCACACGTACTCAACTTCATCCCTTTCTCCTGTTTGACTTCTTTAAGCTTTTGGATATTTCCTTGTGCTCTAAAGTATTCTGACCAGATTTTTGTTTTCTCCTTGTTTTTGCAAGTCAGATCTTTATACTATTATCTACTAACAGTTTGAAATGTGTGTGTGGTAGGCAGGCTATTCATCAGTGAGATGCTTGTTTGCGTGCCTGTCTGTTTACTGTGTGTATTTTCTAGATTAATACATAGCCTGACTTCAAAAGGGAGCTGTGCATATCCATGTAGATAGATGTATTATGATACTACATCTCTCTCACGCTATATGCTGTATTTTCCTAACACAACAAGTTATTTGTTATATACTTAAAGTTATACAAAAGAGTGAGGTTAAAAAAAAAAATCAAAAAATATTTTGCAAAACTGAAGGGGTTTTTTTTTGGTGTTAAAAAAATTGTTTTAAACCTGAAAATGAAGGAGTTTAGCATTATTCCAAAAAGCAATGTAAAAAACAAACAAACCATGCATGGCAACAATTGTTCCAAGTCATAACACATACGAATGTAGAACTGTGCACTAGAGGAAGCAGCTTAAGAAACTGTCCAGCATGTCAAAGGCAAAAAGGTGGGGACAAGGCTGCAGTTTAATGGATTTCAATGCACTCTGTGTAATCTATTGTGAATCACCACAGCATTAGGAGTAGTGACCTCTATGTCAACTCCAGGGCTCTGGGAAAGCTATGAAAAGAAACATCTGCGTATTGGTGCTGCCAAACCCTCAACATCTGGACTCTAGACCTGTGCCAACATGTTGCCATCATTGAAGGAAAGGTCACAATGAGACAAGACAGCAAGCATTCCAAGCACTGAAAGGCCCAGCAAGCAGCTGCCTTGGTTTGGCAAAGAAGAAGTTATGGTTTCATGCAGGAATGGTCCTACCCAGGGAAGTCAGGAACTATTAAAGAGTTGGAGGAATACAAAAAGTTGGCTCAGGCCAAAGAAGCAGGATGGAGCTGTTCTGGATGTATGCTTTAGAGTAAGAACAGAATCTTCAGGGTGTAAGTGCTATCTGTGACAACAAGCTATCACTGAGCAGGTTAGCTGAAATGGGACACAGCACCCATAACATTGCAGCAGTTAAGACATTGCAGCAAGACGACAACTTGCTGGAAGGAGCTAGTGAGCTAGTGTATGCTAGTGAGCATCCTCCAAGTCTCTGGCTTCATATTAGATTTGATAAAGACAAGACCAAAAATGTGTTAACAACACTGATAGGTTATCCCATCCCTGCCTTCTGCAGGGCTGCTGATTCTTTCTTCTGAGGCAGCTGGCTATAGTCAGTGACTGGGTGCTTCTCCCAATCTTTGTCATCTGGAAAAATGGAACTGAATGTCCTGACAAAAGGCTCCCTTGTAAGATTTCCAGGACTTCATGGTTCTGATCAAGATTCCCAGGGTCATGGGTTCTTTTGTCAAAAGCAAGACCAGAGACAGCCACAGAAATGGGGAAAAAGTATGGGAGAGGAATAAGAAAGATATTCAGACTTCAGCATTGATAGGAAACAGCACATGAGGTATCCATAGGCCTTCATGGTAGACAGGCCAGACTACCCCAGGCCACTTTCTCTATGAAATGGCCCAGCTGATTGATCTCCTGTGAGGCCCAGAAAGGAAACAAAGCAGAGGAGACAAGGTATATTGGAGCTCCCTGCTGCCTTTGTTCACACGTTGACAGCCTGTGCCATGCGCCTCTGTTAACTGGCTCAGAAACAGTGCCCTACCATTTCAAAGCTAGAAGCAGTCTCCCTGGCCTGGCACACTAGCTCTTTGCATTTCCAGCCTTCTGCACAAGACATGTTTCCTGCATAGGGTTAACTCAAGAGAGCAAGACAACATAAATGGCACAAGCTGACAGGAAAGGGTTCGACTGACTGACCTTCAGTGCAGAGGGGTAAGAAAGAAAGACAAAGTAGGGATGTTACATAGAGGTTAGTAAGCTAATTGAATAGTTGATGGAATTTCCATTGACTACTTGATTAGTCGATAAGGGGGTTGGCACCGGCTCTGCTTTTTAAATGTAGCAAGAACTGTGAGGCTCCTACTACATTTAAAAGGCAGAACTGCAGTAGTCTGGGACCTGGCACAAGTCTGGGACTGTTCAGTTCTGGCTCACGCCAGGTCTCCCACTGCATCTCTGCCTCCCCACAGAGAAGGTGCTGCGGGGAACCAGCTTTTACAGAGGCAGCAGGGGAGGTAGAGAGAAGCAACTAGTGACTGGACTATCCCATAAGCCCTGGTTTATTGAGTAGTCAACTACTTGACTAATCACTTACATTCCTAAAATAAAGGGAAAGTGCAAAACTATTTAGCAGATGTCAAGGAAACGTTCCCTGTGATGGCCCCCCTTCAATTCCCCTCACTTTGTTTAATCCTCTGTTGTTGTTTTTTTGTTGTTTTTTAGAAGCCCTACTCTGTGTGTTTCACAGTCTTTCGCTGCATCATTGGAAAGGAGCACCATTAGAAGGGCCATTATGCTCACTTAAGGGCAGAATACGAAAGCAGAGGCCTATGAGGGCATGTCCCAAATTCCTTCACTTAGCTGGCTCAGCAATGCTGGGGAGTTAGAATAAGTGAAAAGGTCCACAGCCCGCAAGGATCTCCCCTCACCAAACCCTTGAATGACTAGCGAGGGAATGCATGTTCCATCATAGGTCCCATCATAGCTCTCTTGCTTTCCAGGTTGTTCTACTTGCAGTTCACCCTCCCCATGCCTTTCACAGACACTAGGCATTTTTGCTCTAAACACATGCGCATCAAGACAGATTGCCACTGGCTTCCGTGGAATCATTCTCTTGCCTTTACATCAGTGCAAAGGAGAGCTTTGCTTCTCAGTCACACCCAGCCTCCTCAACCAACACCACCCAGAGTGAGGCATGGCAGCTTGCAAGACCTTGAAGCCCGTAACAGTGTCCCAAACGGCCCAACTCCCAACAGCCCCTCCATGATCCAGAACAGAGCCCTTAGACCCATGAGATGACAATGCTTCAGGTCCTCTGCAAGCAGCTGAGATACAAGCTATACATGATGCAGAAGCAACAAGTTTCAAGAGCAAGGTTCTCTCCATCCCATAAGCAACAATGCCCAAGGTGCACTTGAGGCTGCATATTGGCCCTATAAAAGCCTACAAATTGGGTGACTGATTGAGCAACACAAGGGCAGATGGAATTCAGTGTTGATAAATGCAAAACAATGCCCAGGAAGAATAATCCCAACTATAGATACAAAAATGGTGGGATCTAAAATAGCTGTTACCACTCAAGAAACATCTTGGAATCATTGTGGATAGTTCCCTAAAAACATCTGCTCAATATGCAGTGGCATCTAAAAAGTAACAGAATATTGATAATCATTAGAAAGGAATAGATAAGACAGAAAATAGTATATTGACTCTATATAAAGCCATGACATACCCACATCTTGAATGCTGCATGCATGTCTGGTTGCCCCATAAAAAAAGATACACTGGGTTTGGAAAAGGTACAGAAAAGGCTTGGAAATTAATAGGGATAAGGAACAGCTTTCACATGAGAAGAGAGATTAACAAGACAGACTTTTCAGCTTGAAAAAGAAAGGACTGAAAGGATGAGGGGATACGTTAGAAGTTTAGAACAATCAGGAATGGTGTGGAAAAAATTATAAGAGAAAATGTTATTTACTGCTTCACGAACACAACAGAAGAAGCTGACCCAGTGACATTTATAGGCAGAAGATTTTAAAACAAACAAAACACATTATTTCTTCAGTCAACCTGTTGAACTCTTTGCCAGGAGATGGTGGAAAGGCCCAAACCATAACAGGGTTACAATAAGAACCAAGTAAGTTCAAGTAGGTTTGGTCCATCAATGGCTACTAGCCAGAATGGGCAGGTATGATATACCTATCCTTCGTTTGCAGAAACTGAGAATGGGAGACAGGATGGATCATTTGTTGACTGCCTTTTCTGTTTATGCCTCTGAAACACCTGGCATTGGCTACTGTTGGAAGACATGATACTGTGCTAGATGATCCATTAGTCTGTCCCAGTATGGCCATTCTGATAATCTTCTACAGAGCGCAAATCTATCTGCCCACTGCTGTCACCTACTAGACCCCACTCCCCTTCCAGAGCAGAGAGAGCGCCCATGACTCCTGGGCGCTCTCTCTGCAGAGTTAACAACAAAGAATATATATTAACATGTTCAGACTAATTAAGTGACTGGCCATAAGCTGTCAGAATTATGTTAGTGCTAGAGTGAATGAGTAACATTTCTTAATTTTCTTGTATATAGGAATTAGATACAGTGCTCATGTCAGCTAATTGCTAAGTTATCTGTCAAAAACCCTAGAGTTTAAGTGCCTAGTAGCCTTTGGAAAGGCGTGGTGTGCACGTGGGCAGACAGGGTTGCTCCTGCCCCAATTTGCTGCTTGGCTTGTACTAAGCATGCTCAGTAACACTGCTGACGCCACTGTCCTCAGTCTGCTTCCCCACGCCAGCACTGTGCTCCCCCCTCTTCCCCTGCAATCACAGCATGCACAGATCACCTCCCCTCCCCCTCAAAATTTGAAATGGCACCTCTGCTCAGAGTCTGTCCTTCTCACAGGGCCATGAAGAGAAGCCAGGCCATCCAAGAGCACCTCTCACTCCACCCATAGGGAACAAACCCCAGCCCCAGAGATACTCCCTGCTACAGTGGGGCCTGCTTAGATGGAGCTGGGATAAAAAGCAGCCTACAAGGCCCAGTAGATTGAATTGGACCAAGTCCAGATCCAGATCCAGTCACCCTCAGCTCACAGGAAAATTGTTCTGGGGAATGCACGTTACCAGCATGGGCACCCTACACCTGTGTTCCCTGTAACCTGAGAGCTTGGGTGGCCACCCAGGAGAAATTCAGGTGCTGCCCAACTGATTAACAGAATGCTCATAGCTAGGAGCATGAGTTTCTACTGGTGGCGCACATCTGCACATGCTTTGGTGCACATAACATTTATTCTGCATGTGGATGGAAAAAAATTAGAACATTGCACTGCATTACACAGTAACACCCACTATGCAGCTGCCTAACCAAGTGCATCTCATGAACTTGCCACAAAATGCGTAAGAACGGCCATCCTGGGTCATACCAAAGATCCATCTAGCCCAGTATCCTGTCTTCCAACAGTAGCCAATGTGAGGTGTCCCAGAGGGAGGGAATGAATAGAACAAGGAATCATCATGTGATCCATCCCCTGTTGTCCATTCCCACACCATCCCTGTCTATCCTGGCTAATAGCCATTGATGAACCAATCCTTCTCGGCAGAAGCCAGTAGTACGCGTGAGGAGCCAGCATTTAAGCCAGTTCCCCACACAGCCTCCTCCTCTCAACCCATATGCAACAACAGAGGTGGGGGTGGGGGCCTGCATGTAACCGTTTACATGAGTATACGTTCACATCCCTAGCATATACTTGGAAATTTTTTCCATGAGTATTACTTCATATATGTCAACATAAAATTTCATCTGCCATTTTGTTACCTAATCACCCAGTTTTGTGAGATCCATTTGAAGCTCTTCAGTTTTCTTGGGATTTAACTATCTGCAAATGTCACCTCACAATTTATCCCCTTTTCCATATATATCTCCCAGTATAGACCCCAGGGTGGATACCATTAGTTACCTCTTTCCATTCTGAGAGCTGAGCATTTATTCCTACCCTGTTTTCCCATCTTCCAGCCAGTTCCCAATCCATGAGAGGACCTTCCCTCTTACCCCATGACAGCTTACTTTGCTTAAGAGCCTTTGGTACAGGGACCTTATCAAAGGCTTTCTGATGCACTAAATACCAACAGGACATTTAAAAAAAAAAAAAAAAAAAAAACACACCACACACACCACCACACACCACACATTAGGAGCATTTCACTGAGTTTTTAAAATTCTTATGAGGATTAAAATTCAAGGGGGAAAAAACCCAAGCACACAAAATTACACAAAATCACCTAACTGCAAGCAACAAATATTACTTTGCACCATTAGTGTAACTAAAAACAACCAAAGAGTAAAAAGTGCATTTTGAGCAACAAGAGGATAAGGCTCAGACTATAAATGCATTTCCAGTTTTTCCTTTTAAAACTGATTTTTTTTAATGTTTCAGTTTAAAAATAGATACCCGACAATTTAATTCTGCTCTACCACATTGCCCACACTGGATCATGCTAAGGGCCCATCTAGCCCGTGAACTATCTTCCCCCCCCCAGTAAATTTTTTAGCAGGCTGGCCAGCAGCCCAGCTCAGTCTCAGCTTGTGCTGGGTCCAGGGCCTACCCCTGCTGTGGCTCTGCATTTAAAGCGTATTAGGCAGCCCGGTTCAGTTCTGGCTCATGCCGGGTCTGGGAGCTGAGATCCCTCCTCTGTCTGGACAGGGGCTGCTGTCACCCTGTGCTGCAGCCTCTGTATCATAGGTACCCAGGGCCGGCCTGAGCCATTTGCGTGCCCTGGGTGCCCGGTGCACGTGCGGCCCCGCCCCTGCCCAGCCCAGCAGCCCCCCCCTTACAATAGGGCACCCTAAGTGGTAGCCTGGCTGGCCCATACATTGGGCTGGCTCTGGAGGTACCAGCGCAGGATGGCAGGCAGCCAGTCCATGAGGGGAGGTGGTTTTTAAACTGGCTTCCCTTGCAGAACAGGTCCTACCTGGCACCCCGCACTGCTGCCTCTGATAGAGAGACAGCAGCACTGGATGGCAGGGGGCTCCCCAGGAGTGGGGTCTGAGCACACTGGCTGCCAGTCCCACCCCCAGGTACTGCAGACTAGTTGACTAACCAGTAAGAATACATGAGGTTAATTGACTATTCAATTAACCCATATTTAACATCCCTAGTTCAGACTTCCCCTGGACAGGGGCTGCTGCCACCCTGCACTGCTGCCTCTGTATCAGAGGCAGCAGCGCAAGGTGACAGGCAGTTGGTCCATGAGGGGAGCTAGTTTTTAAACTGGCGCCCCTCGTGTACCAGCTCCTGTCTGGCACACCACCTGCCTCTGATACAGAGGCAGCCGCATGCATTACAGGACCTCGTCTGGAGTGGAGCTAGAGCACTCTGGCTGCTGGCCCTGCCCCCAGGTACTACAGAATAGTCTAGTAACCAGTAAGAATTCATGAGGTTAATCGACTATTCAATTAACTGATATTTAACATCCCCAGTGCAGACCTGCTCCCAAGAGCACTGTCTATGTGCCAGTAAGGCCCCCTCCGAACTAGTCACCCTGGCAGAATAAGACCCCAGAACTTTGGACCCAGCAGCCAGTAGGAGCCTTCCCTCGCCTGTCCGAATGGGCAGATTCTTCACCTGAACAGTCTCCCTGCCTTGACCCAGGCCTCCCACCAGCCCCAGGGCACGAGCAGTCCCCTGGCTCTGAACTCCGAGAACTGGACGCGCGTGTTCACACCTACTAGCGCCCCCCTCGGCTCTTCTCAACCGAGCCCAAAGGGCAGCGACCGTCAGGCAGGTCTCTCCCTTGCGGGGGGGGGGGGTGGAGGGGGAAGGGGGCTGCCACAGACATGCGGGCGGACAACAAGCCGCTGCCAAGTGCCTCTCCCCCGGCCCGGCGGGGAATCGGGGTGGCAGCCTGCTCCAAGGGCGCTGCAGCAGCACGTCACACACAGCCGGCACCAGCGTGCTGGGAAGCCCCGTAACAAAACAAAACCAGCCTCCAGCAGACAGACCCCCCCAGCAACTCCCTCACTCATGCCCACAGCACCCTGCTGCTGACGGGGCTGGCAACTAAGCCCGGAGGCTGACTCCGAACTACTGTGCAACTGTTTACACACACCCCAGCTTTACCTCACCCGCTCCGGAGTCACTCCGCCTCGGCCCAGCACTCACCCGCTCGCTGGCACACGCCCGGGTAATCAGCGCAGCAGTCGCCCGTCTTCTCGCAGTAAGCATCGCAGTAGCAGTGGGCGCCGGAGCCGCTGAGGTCGGCGCAGGCGTTATTCCTCCCGGGGCAGCAGCGTGGGCTCCCCCGCTGGCCGCAGCCCGCCTCCACCCGCAGCAGGTGCCCGGCCCCCAGGAGCCAGCCCCAGCAGAGCAGCCAGCTGCCATGGCAAGCGCCCGGCCCGTCCATGCTCGCCACCCCACGGCGGCTCAGCGCCGCCCCGCAGCCAGCTGGCCTCTCAACGCCAGTGGCGACCGCATGCTGGCCCCGACAGCTGGCAGCACGCAGCTAGCCCGCCTCCACTTTCAACCACAAGCCCCCAGCTCCTGGGTACCGGCCTTTATAGGGGCTATAGACTCCCCGGGGCCAGCCGACAGGGGCCGGGCCGGGTCCCACGAGCCCATTGGCCAGACATTAGGGGGGGAAAAAAGTTTCTGTGTTCCACCCACTTTCTCTCCAACCTTCCACAAGCCCAGGGCGAAGGTTGCTCCTGGGTCTTAAAGCCAGCACGTACCCTGCCTTGCACAGATCTGCTTTGGCAGAGCCAGCAGCTGTGCAAAGGAGGCACTGGAGTTCATGGCCTCTGATCCACAAGGACCAAACAATGTTTTGTTTTGTCCGGGAAGAAGACAGCCACTGCCTCAGCCCAGCTCCACGAAAAATCCACAGCCTTAAATGACATGGTAAGAAGAATCCCTCCCTCCATCTAGGTATTGGCTGCTGGGGAAGTGGTTATCCAGGGGGAGAACTCCCACCACTGGCAGGGTGTAAAGGTAGAGGTCACATGAACACAAACAATGACTTAAATAAAGTGAATAAAGTGTCCCTGGTTTCCCCGATGTTGAGCATCTGCACCCCACTTTAGCTTCAGAAGGATTTGCAAGGCTGAACACTTTGGAAAAATCAAGCCACTGTCATTTAGGTGCTTAAAGATGGAGATAGCAGCCCTTTGTTTGACACCCAGCCTTCACTGTTTTGTTCACATGGTTTTATGGAAAACAGGGCCCTCCAATGAGATAAAGGTGATAAAAAGTAATTGCAGAGATGTAGTACACTCACATTGGGTAAGGTCTCAAAGAGGTAGCCATGTTAGTCTGTAACTTTAGAGATAACTAATATATCATGAAATGAAGTGGGTTTATGAATGTTAGTCTCTAAGGTGCCAGGGGACTGCTGTTTTGTAAGGTGTTTGATTTAATACTGCATGCAGTTCTGATTAAAAAATTACTGTGATGAATTATGACTGAAGCACCCATGCAGTAGATTAAGAACTGGCTAACTGACCCATTGCAAAAAGTAGTTGTCTTCTGATCAAGCTGTGGTACTATTCAACATTTTCATCAACTATGAAATCACTGTTGGAAACATTTGGGGATGATATCTATTAGCCAAGTGGTAAATAATGAGGACAGGCAGTTATACAAAGCAATGTGGGTCACTTGGTCAGTCAGTCGCGTTCAGACACACTGTGTTTGAGTACAGCCAAATGCAAAGTTCCTTGTCTAGGACCAAGGAGTGCTAGTCATACCGAGAGAATGGTTGTGTGTGTGTCCTGGAAGGCAGCGAATAGGAAGATCTGAATGATTCCATTCCATAGAGAGCAGTGCTGCACACAAGCAAGAACTCAGCGCCGCCAACTGCATAGAAACCTCTCACCAGTGCCATGGGGGCTGAACGGAGGCATAGCTGTTCAGGAGCTAAACTGGCCTGCAAGTCAGGAGACATCGGTTTTAATTTTTTCTTTGACGTGATCCTGAGTGTGTCTGCCTAAGCATGCTGACCTGTAGAACTAACTCAGCTGGCAGGTGCTGGGAGGTTTAACTGCTGTTTGTAAAGTATTTCCAGCCCTACAGAAGAGGCATTCCAGACCAGTAACAGAATATTAGAAACACACGTCCCAGTTGTAACACATGAACCATTTCTTCTAAATACACAGAGCCAAATACAGTCCTGATGTCAACAGACTGAATTCTCTTCATGTCAATACAGCTGATCTTGCTTGGCCCAAAGCAGAATTTGACCCAAAGATTTTCACAACTTTGAGGCTATGTCTACACTACAGTGATCTATCGAAAAAAGGTACACTCCACAATTTGTGTACCTTTTTCCAATAGTTTTTCAGAAGAGGCTTTTCCAAAATTCGGCCCATCTACACTGGGCCAAATTTTAGAAAAGCCTTCTCTTTCAGAAGAGCCCTTCTTCCTCGTGGGAGGAGGGAGACACAGCTTCCGAAAGAACACATCTGCTCTTCCTCAAATAAAAGCAGAAGAGCAGATGTGTTCCCTGGACATGGCATAGTTTTTCCAGGATACTCTGGTATCCCGGAAAAACCCCGTAGTGTAGACATAGCCTGACGCCAATACAACTCTGCTGGCTGCTAAACTACAAGAACTTTCTGTTCTAACAGCTGCTGAAAGCAGATTAGAAGTCTAGAAACATCTCTTCTAATCGGAGCTATGACTACGGCATGGAGGTCAGTGTGCTGTCCAGTGGCAGAAAAAGGCCTTTTTTCAGTACTTCAGTCCAGGTTTTGTGACATGCAGCAGTCCTACTACCCTGGAAAGGGGTTTCCAACAATCTCTGGCTGTGTCTACATTGGTGCCATCTTGCGCCAAAGTGGCTGCTTTTGCGCAAAAACATGCTGCCTGTCTACACTGGCGGGGAGTTCTTGCGCAAGAACACTGACATTCTAATGTGTGAAATCAGTGCTTCTTGCGCAAGAACTATGATGCTCCCGCTCAGGAATAAGCCCTCTTGCGCAACTGTTCTTGCGCAAGAGGCCAGTGTAGACGGGCAACATGAATTTCTTGCACAAGAAAGCCCTATGGTTAAAATGGCCATCGGAGCTTACTTGCGCAAGAGAGCATCTACACTAGCATGGATGCTCTTGCACAAACGCACATGCCAGTGTAGACGCTCTCTTGCGCAAATACTTTAATGCAAGAACTCTTGCGTTAAAGAGTATTTGCGCAAGATCATGCCAATGTAGACACAGCCTCACAGTATTGTGTTAAGATGGGGAAGGTCAGTTCCAGTTAGGACAATGATGGGAGCTCTTCAGTGCAGCTCTTGTCTTCTGGCCGGGAGGCACAAATAAAAAGGAGGAAGGTACAGGCCAGCTGATGGCTGGGTTTCTACAGCACGTCCCTTTGATGGGACAGTCAGAGAAGCCAGTCAAGGTCCACTCATAGTTGAGAAGTGCTTTGTGCAAGGGGCAGAGATTGGCTCAGGGCAGAAGTTATGGTCACTGACAATGTTTCTTATCCCAGCAGGGATGGGTTGGTTGTCTGTGTCTGAATGTTCTCTCCCTTCCCCACTGCTGCTCAGACCTCAGCTCTCAGACCCTGACATGGTTTCTTCATTGTAAGCTTGGGGTTGAGCCAGGGCTCCTCCTGCTGCTTGTGGACGCTATAGCCCCAGCTCCAGCAAGGCTTAGGGACCAACTCCAGAGCTAGGATGCTTAGTGAAGTGCAGTGTGTGTCTCTGCCTCGCGTGGCCTTCTCTCTATCACTGGAAAATCCTGTGAGACCCATTCACCAGCTTCCTCGGTCTTAGTGTTTTCCACCAAGAGACACCCCTCCCGAGCATTTCAAATGCTACCTAGGCCAATTCCCAGCTATTCCCAAAGCAGAGGCAGAGACCAAGTTCAGATCTGAGAAGGCCTGGAATTTAAAGGACCCAGTCTAGTTCCCACTGTAAAACTTGATTTGCTGATGATTTAGAACATGCTTCCTGCCCTAGCTGCAGCAAGGGGGATGCCATTGTACAACTAAAGAAAGCACACACTCTCCTTCCACTTTGCATTGCTCAACCGAAAGTATCTTGGGCACCTGACAAGCCAAGACAAGATGCTCTCCTCCCGTGGCCTACTGGCAATCTGCATCTCAAAACTACAAAGATCAGGCAGGATTTCAAACTATAAAGATTCTAACCAGCCCCCTACACAGCATAACTTCTATAAATTTGAAGTACGTGGAGCTGCAGCAGTGATAAAAATGGTCCTGCAAAATCTTTATTGTAGATGAGGCACTAAGCTAGAAAGAACCCATTTTGAATGTCAGATCTCAGGGGGAGTTCACAGGACTGGCAGTCTGTAAACAAAACAGTATCCCTGCCCCTTCCACGTCGATTTGTATACCCTTGGCAGAGCAGAGTGTCCCTGGATTCCACCCGGTTTTACCTCAAGACTTTGTACTACGTCCAAAACTCTATGAACGAGTACAGTGGAATATTTCAGACCTTGGTTCTCGGAGGTGCACACAGCAACAGAGAGATGGCTGCATCTTTCTTGCAGACTTCTGGGGGTAATTTGCATCTCTTGGAAGAACAGGCAACTGCAGAAAACATCACATCCACCATACCTATGTTCATTTCATGTCGCATCCCTGTTCTACTACGGATGCCAAAAGACATTAGCCTTTGAGTTAGCTGATGCCGAATCTAATGATTCTCAAAAAATAAGAGTGAGTGTCCAACAGTACAGCAGATGGCTGCAGCATGGAGCTCTGATCAGCAGGCCAGATTAATCAGCACCTTTCCCACTCAGTCAGAGTATGCTCATTAAAAGAGGATTCCTTTGTATTCTGAACTTTGATACAACACATACTCGGTCCTTGACATTAACCAGCACTTTGACACCATGTGATTCAGAGGCACCCATGAGAGAAAACAGACACAGCAGGAAAAAAAAAAAGTACAGCAAGACATCCATCTTGGGGCAGGTTTCAGTTTATTATGTAATCTCTGATTGCAGTAAAACCTGAGAAAGCAGCAGGGGCTAACAACATGAATAGAAAGACACGGCTTTGCAGAGGGCAGAGCACGCGGACTCTGCCAAGGCAGGGGCAAAGAGACAACACAGTGCACATGCTCCAGCTTTCTCCTGGCTTTGGCACCCTCCAAGGGATGGGTGTCAGGAGATGGCCTGCACCCACAGAATCCCACTCCAGGTAGAGTCTGACCTACCACAAGTGACTGAAGGGAACAGTAACTCCCACCCCTCCAGGGGCACCCCAGGGCAGCAGTTCTCGGCCCTGCACTAGGAATCTGTCTGGTGGGGTCTCCTTCTAGCCCAACGGCAGCTTTGGGAGGGAACAGCTCCTCTGGGGCCAGAAGACAACGAATGAGAAGCAACACAGGAAACAAGTCATTGGTCCTGGACATGACAACTAACTAGTCTCCAGTAGGAAGAGCCTCTCTCAAATGTCCTTCTCTTCTGCTCTCATCACCTCCATCCCCCGATTTGCACTGCAGGGGATTTAGGGCACATTCTTTGCTCTCATCATTGCAGTAAGCAGGGATGAAGAACCCCACCTGGCTTTCAGATCCCCTCCCCAGCAGCACAGAAGTCAGGGGCTCTACGCACTTGCCTTGATCAGCTCTATAGAGGAGCCCCAGAAACAGACCTTTTCAGTCATTTTGAACTTGATTCTTAATGTGCTACGGGAGCATGAGACCTGTCAGGAACCAGATGGGACATCAAATCTCATTCCCTTATCAGCACAGTGCTGAAGCAATGGACTGAACTGGATGGAAAAACAAAATGGGGTAGCTCCTGGTCTATTTGGAACTTAGCAACCAGTGCAATTTCACAGCAAGCGCCCTAGAATTTGAAGAACTCAGAGCACAGTGCCCGTGGGCTGACATGTCAGAGGATCTGCAGCCAGTGTAACAGACCATAGCATCATGCCCGTGTGGCTGCAGTGTAGCTAGCTGCATTGATGAAATCCATCTAGGACTTAGGACATTTGATCTGGGACCTAGGGCCCTCTCCTAGAACCTTTTGCTCATCTAGAATGCAGGGAGGCTCTTGAGGGCCAAGGGAAGTGAGCAAAAGGCTTAAATTATAATAGACTCAAGTCTGGCTTTGACCCCCATGGAGCAACGGAGACTTTGTTAACAGGCAACTTTGGTTTATTGTTGAGGTTCTCACCGAGAGCCCCAATTTGGCCTTCAAATTGGCAAGAGTCACTCCAGCATCCAGCTGTGAGCACAACATTAACATGAGTGACCAACTCAGCTTGGAAAGATACTCCTGGACTCTGCATTATTAGCAGAAATGAAAACAAAGCATCTGCCCTGGCTGCCAGCATGATAACCACAAACTCCAGGGCACTGCCTCGCAAGCCAGCCAGCCATGAGACTCTGAACAGCAGTTCTTGAGACAGCTCTTTGCTTTCCAAAGGCTGCCACATGGCACAATAGGGGCTGTGGATACTACAGAGAGATAATGGTGGGTCAGGGACCACTATTGGATAATATTACTGTAAATGTACTATTACACATACACACAGGGTGTATGTGCACACACACATACACACAATGCAAGATGATAGCAGGCTTTACAGATTCTGGTTCAATTCTGCAGTGTGTTCTAAAGCAAGGCTCTTATTTTATTCAAGTTGCAAATGTAAAATGCAAAAAACCCAATGTTTACAAGTGTAGGAAAGTGACACTTTCCTGTGCTTTTCTTCTGCACCTGCACATACCATAGAACTAAGGCTGCATTTGTCAGACAGTACACACATATATATATATAATACATACACACACACACACCCCTGCATATCTATGGTAGACAGACATGATTTTGGCACAAGTCTGCATTGGAACCATTATGAGCTCTTGGCACTGGGCAAGGCAGGGTTAACTGTGCCCTGAGGATACAGTACAAGTGTTAACAACTCTGCGGGTTGTTCATTTAGCCTAGCTGGGTACTTGTCTGGGTCTAAGTACTGGAACATCAAGTGGAGGAGAGTTGGGGTGGAGGGGAAAATGCACAGCAGGAAAGGGAATGTGGAAGGCGGCAGTTTAATCAGAGAAGGCCAAGTGGCAGACAGAGGAGAAACCTGGTTGTTCTAGGCTGGAATTTCACTTGCCGGGGAATGACTCCCTGTAGTGAGGAGGAGGAATATGAAGGCATCACCACTCAGGGTCTCTGTCACACCTGCAGCAGCAGCGCCAGGAGCCTGTGTGAATGGCTGGGTTGGTCAAGGACAGGACCTGTGTTCCTGGTGGATTCCACAGCAAAGCCCCTCTCTGCTCCTAGAGGTGGTACAGAGTGGATTTCCTCTCTCCTCCAGTGGAGGCAGCTGGGTGGACAAAGCTCCCATAGGAAGGCATGTATTTGGAGCCGGGGTCTGGATCACACTACCGCCTCTCCCAGGGGGCTTCCACTCAGCTTTCTGGCTTAAACCAGAGGCTAAACAATAGGCATGTGTCACAAGGTCACTTCACAATCAACACGCACTGGCCCTAGTGACTCCCACTGGAAAATGCTGCAACCGAGGCACTTGGGAGCTCTGCTAGGGGTACCTGGGGCTCCCTCCAAAGCCAGGGCTCTCATACCTTCCCTAGAGCGCCTCCTACCAGTAGAGGATGGGACTGCAGTAGCAGTGAGCTCCCCATAAGCAGGGACATCAAACCACTGCAATCACTCCCCTGCAGCCAGTGCTCCAGCACCTCCTGCTGGGAGAGGCAGGAGAAGGCAGGGAGCTCAGTGGAAATCTTTACTAGCTTGACTCTCAAAAGGCAAAAAAGAATTTTGGATGGAATTCTAATCTGGCCAAAGAACCATGGCCCCCTCTATGCCCTCAGGCTACTCGAGCTGGCCTTTGGGAATTTTGCAGATGGATTCCCCTCCTTCTACCATAATTTTAGCACATGATCAATAATTTAAACTGCTCCACAGTTCAGTCCTATAAATAAAAGGTGGTCAGTGTTTGATATGAGGCTGACTGGCCAAGCACAGGGCTAGCTCCCTTGCTTTCATACAACAGGGGGACTTGAACTTTGGCACCGCTCATGGTGAAACGTCCATAGGATTCCTCCCAGGCTGGTCATCTTTATCCAGCCATTGCCTCATAGTGGTGGAAGAGGCGGTGCAGCTGCCCTAAGTGGGATGCAGGCTCAGTCGGTCTTCCACACTTTGTTGAGGGCCTTGACCACTTCATCATAGATGACAAAGACGATGGCCACATCCAGACAGACACGGCCGAGGCGAGGCACGGTGCCCTTGTAAAACCTGCCGGGAGAGAAGAGGTGAGGGAGGAGCAGAGCTTGGTCACCTGTGGGACCAGGCTTTGTCCACCAGTGATCGCAGGTGGAGCAGGCACTATTTCACACCAGGCTGCCAAGGCTCTGCAGCTACACTTTGTGAAGCTTGCTGTCCTCTCCAGCTCGGCCACCCTGCACAAGCATGGCAAGCCCAGTCTCTGCAGGAATGAAAGGGGTGAGGGCCAGGGAAAGGCTGCTTTCAGAGACCTCTGCTTTTAAAGATTCCCAGCCAGGTCTTTCTGACCAGCTGCCCCATTCCTGTCATAGGATTCGCTCTCCTCACCACCCACTTCTTCAGATTCTAGGTCCTATCTCTATGCCTGGAGAACAGGCTCCCTTTTCTCATGGGCCCAAAGACTGCTCCCTCTTGGATCTCTATGGCACTGCTCTTTATTTCCCCCATACACATCTGAACTGCAGGGGAGGGATCATCCCCATTTCTCTACAGTTACCCAGCCCTCGGTCCCCTGCATGGAAACAAGATGCCAGACTCACGCAATGGGCCCCTCATATTTCATGATCTGGTAGGCGCAGTCCCAGGTACTCTTGTATTTGTGCGCTTCAAGTCCCTGCAGGAAGCAAAGAGAAAGGTCAGAGACTCATCGTGGTGAAATCTATGCCCCAGTTCCCAGCAGAGCACCCCCAAACTGTGGCTCCTAGGAGATTCTGGAACAGCTCTGGTGGGCTTCAGTTTGCACAGCTGGAGGTAACTGCAGCAGCCTCCATCCTTGGGCTGCATGGTGCTTAGATGAGGTTTAACCCAAGTGGCAGTGGCCAGGCCTATGCCCCACTGCAGGTATCTTTGGGTGGATGCCAGGGATGTTCAGACAGGTTATGCTGCAAGGAGAGGAACAGGGCAAAATTCCTCTAGCACAGGGGAGCCCTGGGCCTGCTCAGCCTAGGAGCGAATCTTTTGTTGTTAACTTGTAAACCCAGCAGGCAACGCAACCATGGTCCTGGAGCCTGGCATTAGAATGGACATGGGGCAAACCTACAGTGGCCTGACTCCAGAACAGCATGGCTAATGTGGACTCACTGCTACACTGGGCCTAAGGCTCTCCCAGGGCCAGGCATCCTGGGTGTCATTTTCCAGGGCGCACACAGTCCTAGCTTCTGCTCCTCCATCAAGGGAAGGCCGTACAGCACTTAGCCACATCCCCATTTTGGCACTTGGCCCAGCAGCCATGGAGCACCTGGAGGCAAGAGGCGAATGAGGGGCTCTAAGCAGAAGCCCAGGAACAACATGACCACATGCAGTACCTGCATTCTGGTTTTCACCACATCCAGGGGGGTGTTGCCAAAGACGCTGGCAGCTCCGGCAAGGGCGCCAAACATCCCAGTGATGATGGGGTTCATCACCTTGTTGGGATCATCCCCTGGGAAAAAGGAGAGTGACAAGCGGGGTGGGTGGAGGGACACACACACACCCCCCCCCTCAGGAGTGCCAGGAGGTAGGAGAAAGTGCAGGGATGTCACGGGAAAGCTGCAATGGCTCCAACAAGCTGGGGGTGCAAGGAGGAGCCGTGAAAGGAACAGGGTGTCCACAAGTGGGAGCCCCCAGCACAGCTGGAGAACAGGGAGGAGTCGAGGGGGCCAGAGATGAGCTCTCTACAGGTGTGTGCAGTGAGCAGAGGGGCCAGGCTGGCTGTTTGCCACCAAGAAGCATTGGTACAGATTTAAAGCAAACACAAGTCCTCAGACCCCATGGCTCCAAAGGCAGGGAACACACGAGCCTAGGCCAGGGCTAGCCTAGCAGTGAGTGGGCAGGAAAGCACCCTGGGTGACTAATACACAACAGACTTGCAAAAGGGGCCCAGGGAGGGCCCACAGGGGTGGAGGCATCAAGAGTGTGCATAAGTTGATACCCGTGTACTGCAGCAGGCAGGCACAAGCGAGGGAAAAGGGGAGGAGACCCTGTGAACAGACCCCATGAGAGTTCCAGCTTACTCACAGACTGCACCCCCTGGGCTTTGAACCTGGGCTTCCCTTCTCCCCAGCTCGGACCTGCCCTGGGCCCTTCCTCGGGGCTATCAAAGTGACCCCTCAAGAAGCTCTCTTGGGGTGGGTGCATTTCACTTGGGGGGGGGGGGGAGGGGAAGGGAAGACGCAGCAGCAGCTCAGCTGAGGCTGGAGAAGCCAGAGCCCAGTGCCTGCCCTGGCTGCAGCAGGTTGTGGCGCTCTGCTTGCAGCACTCAGTGTGGAGAATCACGGGCGGGACAGAGCGTGGCGGGTACCTTTGTACCAGTTCCTGAGCGCCGTCATGACGAAGAAGCGAATGGCCTGGTTCGACCCTTGTTTAAGGACAGTAGCGGTTAAACCCTGGTAGGTTCCCTTCAGACCTGTGGCAGGGGAGAAAGGCCAGTGTTCAAGAAGGGCATGCAGCAGGATGCTGGACTTCTCAGGAACACCATCCACCCAGTGTCTTCCCGTGGCCCACAGTACAATCTCCCCTCCCCCCACCCTAGCGGGGCCCACAGCAGAGTCCAGTTACTGCCCCAGCTCTTTTACACCCCACCCACTCAGCTTGCACATTTGTTTAGCATTAACAGCAGGGGGAGAAACATTTCTCCTCAATCTCATTGGCAATGGAGTGAGGCCTGCTCTGCATGACTTTTATGGGTCTGTCAGGGAATGAACCACCTGGTGCTTGGTCTATGCTCCCACAGACCTTCCAGCAAGGCCGCACTGCTTTCCTCAGCCAGGCTGGGAGAGGAAACGAGCCGGGGCATTGGAGCGGGCATTTTGGCAGCTCCCAGTCTCCTGCTCTGGTGGGAGGAGGCAATTCACAACCCAGCCCCCAGGGCCAGCATGACAGGGTTGTGCACACTGCAGGGAATGGTAACGCTGCCATGCCAAGGCCCTCACCCTGCTCACGGATGATCTCCCGCACACCATGGAAGAAGCCTCGGTACTTAGGTTTGGGGGAGCACTGGTCGTGGATAAACTTCACCTGGGGGGAGAGAACATTGGGATTTGTTAATCCCAATCAGCATGTGAAGAGATCCCCAGCCTCAAGCTATAGGAACGCAAACATGCCAGTCATATGCCTGGCAACAGGGCTCTGCTCAGGGATTCGACAGCAAGGGTCTTTGCCAATACAGGGCAGTACCATACTGATGCCATTCCAGAGGGGAATGGAAACCCCATCTGGGGTTTACCTGCAACTGCAAGTGCAATCAGAAAGGAGAGGGACCATGCAGTTTAGGGATCATTGGCCTGTGGAGGAAGGACTGTGGCTAGATTTCTTAGAATGCTCGAAACACACAAAGCTCAGCACTTAGAAGGAGAAAATCTGGAATTCCCACAATAGGAAGAAGGGGCGATTGCTAACTTAGGCCAGCAGAGCACAAGTGTATCCTACCGAATATTTAAGCTATTGGCCACCTGTAGAAGCATATCACACATCAATAATAACAGTCCCTTCACCCTTACGGAGCAACTTTTATGCAAAGATCCGTGCAAAAGAGGGTCCGTCTATTTATCTCCACTTTGCAGATGGGAGTTTTGAGGCACAGAGGTGAATGGACATGTCTGGGGTCACACAGCAGGCCAGTGGCAGAGCTGGGGACAGACTTCTAAGTCCCAGTCCTGTTGCTCACAACTCTCAGCCCCTCAATATTCTGCCAAAGTCGTGCAGGCAGAAGCCAGTTTTCCAGTCCAGTCCCTGGCTCTCACATTACACTGTATAAAAAGGATTAGAGCCCAAATACCCCTCATTGAAAATGGCACATTTTACAGATCCCAAAACCATATTTCCAGGCCAAGCACAATTCTGAATCTGGGTCTGGAGGTTACAAAGCAAGGAGAAAAACAAACAGTATAAACACATGGGGAAAAGAGCAGAGATAGAGAAATGACCTCATGGTGTGCAGCACCAATGAATTAAAAGCAACAATGATGCAAAATGCTCTTTGCTACTATGGTCTCAGCAAGATATTTCATGCACTGCGCTGCATTTACTTTGGCCAGCTGGTGTATTGGGGTGGCTAAGCATCTATTTCATTGCATTAATACCTGATGGATTCTGTGGTCAGGCCACAAAGGTTGGCTTTGGCGAGAAGTGCCATCATTCATTACAGGAAATATGGGACCACAAGGGGTAGGGGAGAATCAGACCCTCTCTGATCTGTTGCTAACATTTTCCATCAACAGGAGAATCCAGAGGGAATCCACACATGCAAAGTCTTTCCCTGCGTCTCTGACCATTCACCACTAGTGGGTGCCTGCAGTCCATGGACATTCCATCTGGCCTGGAGCACAGTACAGCTGTGAGGCCAGGCAGGGAGCAGTGCTGAGTTAATGCCCTGCTGGAATGGAGAGCGCAGAGCAGGCTACCTCTGGGGCCGACAGCAGGAGGCACTCACAGGGCAATGGTGCGATCTTCTTGGCTTCTCCAGCTGCCTCCAAAGGGGGAATCTCCCCCCACTCTGTGATTCCCTCTCAGCCCAGCCCCGGGCAGCAGAGATCAGAGGGCCTGCGCTGTACCTTTATGGTCTCCATGGGACACACCACCACCACGGCCTCGGCCACCCCAGCTCCCAAGCCACACAGCAGGCCACGCGTGCTGTTCAGGTTGCCTCTCTCATCTCTCATGTGGTTGCTGAGGAACTCGAACATGCCGAACCTGGCAGGAGAGAAAGGCCGCCAATGCAAACCCCCTGGGACCGTGCAGACACAGGTGGTGGGCAGAGACAGGCCCAGGGCTAGACGGGCTTCTGATAGCTGGCTTCTAGTGCAGATGGGCCAAGCAGCACGGCTGGAAGCTTGCACTGTAGCCCACGGGCAGTTTGCTAGGGAGCCTAGGGCCTGGTCTTTGGGTTGCCTCTGGGGTGAGCTGGAAACTCAGGCCAGCGATTGGGGGGGGGGGGGGGAGCACATGTCTGACTGTACCCCCAGTGGTGCTGCCCCCAGCCAGCACAACTCAGAGCAAACTCCTGCACTCCCTCCTGCCACATGATGGCTGCAGAGGCTATGATTGGGAGAGAGCTGGGAACCCCCTGCTCAAGGAGGGGGAAAGGTGCCTTAACAGCCCTCCAAATAGGACTCCCTCTTCTCTCCCCATCCAGGACCTGGGGGAAGGCTGCCGCAGGAAGTGACTTCCTCCCTGCCCAAGCTCCTCCATTGCTCCCTGGCACCAAACACTCAGTAGCCTTTGCCCACCTCATGCCCTCGCACTGTGCAAAGCACAGATGACCACATGCCATTCTCCTGCAATGGCAGGCACCTGCCAACACTAAGCCAGAAAGCCAGGGAGAAGGGAGGCAGCAGTGCACCTGAATTTGGAGCAGGCTGGGACTGCTGACAGCTATTAGCAAGGGAGTCTAGCAGGCAGTGTCCCCTCAGCAGTAGCTGGGGCTCCCTGGTTAAGCAGGCCCATCTAACCCACATCCTGAAGAGTCCTGCTCTCCTAAGCCTGGACTCATCCAACAAGCTGCCCAGGCCCGCACCAAGCTGCACCTGGACCCTCTATCCTATGAAGTCCCATTTTCCCAGCACCTGGACCACACACACCAAGTCCCACCTCCTCCTGACTCCTCCACTGAGCTCAGAGTCCCATTGCCTTTACACCAGAACCCTCCCAACAAGCCCTTTTGCATTCAGATCTCCCACTGAACCGCCCACTCCCAGACTGTCCCACACCCAGTTCCCCCACAATAACCCCCCCACACACACACGGGGCTCATGCTGGGCTGAGCTTACCCAGCCACACCTGGTATGCCTGGCACAGGGGGGAAGGCCAGCCCTTACACTGTGTTAGGATCAGGCGCAGCCTCACTGCCGAGTTCCTGTACTGGGGGAGGCTGGGGTTTCAGAGTGATCTCCACACCTCAATGCAGCTAGTGGCCTGTGCTCCCCTCTGCTAGAAATGTGAAGATAAGGGGATTTCTTAATGGCCTTTCTGTCTCAGACTTCCAGTGTCACATTGGACCCATCATTTAAGACTTTGTCCCAAGGAGTGTTTTTCCACAGATTTAAAAAAAAAAAAAAAAAAAAAAAAAAAGCAGACAATTATCCCGTGCCTCAATTTCTCCATCTGAAAAAGGGATAATAATAATACTTACCTGCCTCACAGAAGTCTGTGTAAATTCATTGGTTTTAGTGAGGTGTTTTGATGTCATCAGATGGAAAGTGCGGAGAAGTGCAACTTTGCAAAGAGGTGGGTTTTTTTTTTTTTTTTTTTAATTTCAAAATCTTTCTGCTTTATTCATGCAGAAGCAGGTGTAGTGAGAGCAGGGCCTCCCCCATCATCACTTTTCAAAGGGCTAGCCAAAGATGCAAGTATGCCAGCTAGTCTCATGCAGTGTGTGTGTTGCAGGGAGGGCTGGATCATTTGTGGCAGCAGATATCCTGTGCTGGCCTGCTAAGTGGGACTAGGCAGAACAATAAATGGCAAGAAGGAATGGAGGACCCTCCAGCTGGGCCGGAGGAGCCCTTCAGAGCTTTCCCACCGGCAAGCAGTGGCCTGAGCTGGGCCAGTTTTTCTTCTTTTTTTTACTTGTTCAAATTCTGTGATGAACAGGGTAGGTAGAGCGCTTGGTTGGGGAGGGCAGTGATCTTAAGTGGTGGGAGCCTGAGGAAAAAGGAATGTGGAGGGAAGAACGGGGGGAGGGAGACAGAGGGAAGAAGGATGTGGTGGCAAGGAAGAGAGAAGTTATTGGTAGAATAGGGCTCAGCTTGTTTCAGTAGTGGGAGATTACATTTGCTTGGTGAAAACAAAGCTGGGGATTTTGTTCCTTCACCCCTGGGGATATTGGATCCACAAGTGTGATACACAAAACTGGCATCATCATGCTGCCTCAGTGGGACATTTTATTTTCTTGGTTCTGTGAACTGAACAGGTTAAGTCAGCAGCCAGCCTGTATTTTACTGGCATGTACTTTGGCAATTCTTATTTATTGTCTGAGGTGCTTACTGCTGTTGAAACAATCAACATAGGAAGCCCTCAATTAGTTTGTGTGAAGTGAAAGTTAGTTTGCAGTCTGATTCCAGTCATTTTCTTCCTGTCAGGGGGAAAATGCCAGTTCGGGGCGAAGCCTGACATCTTGTTTGATTGTGTGAAGAAAGCTCATGATACCATCTACATGTTTTGTTAGTCTTTAAGGTGCTACTAGACTATTAGTCTGTAATAGGAAAAACTTAAAAACCAACAAACCCCTCAAATTTTCAATTAGCTTTAACTGGTGCTTGCCATTCTTTGTTCCCCAGGATCAATGACAGCTATTTGGGGCATTTGCAAGCTGCCTGCATTTCAGCTATCCGGGTTTATAAAAAAAACCTGTGACTGACATTTCTTATTCCCAAATTTAGTGCTGTTAATTAGGTACCTTCTGCATGTCTGGCACATGGTACAAAACATGCTCCATTTTGTGGAGAAAGAAACTGCAGAAAAGTGGAGGTTTTTTTCAGAAATAATTTGTTTGGGTTCAGGGATTTGGCTGGAAGGGGACAAGCACGCAGCGAGGAGGGACACAGGATGTGCAGGGAAGAGAGGAGGGAGACAGTGCGAAGGGGGTGGGGCCTGGGCAGGGACACTACAGCCTCCCCAAGTGGAAACTTCACCAACCACCCATGCCCTAACGTGCCAGAGAAGAGCAAATCTGAAATGCCAGCACTCCACTGCCCCCACCCCTTGGGGTGGTGCTAAGAATGGGGAGGGGGAGCGAACTGCTCAGACCTCATATTTTTTCCTTTACAGCATCTCCACACTGGGGAAGCTGGGGCCGGAGCAGACAAGGTCAGCAGTGTTCCCCCGCTACCCTACAGTTGGGAAAGGCTCAGCCTGGAAGATCTGGGAGGTTCCCCAAGTGCACACTGCTAATGGTGCCTTGGGGGAGTTCCCCACAGACAGCAAGGCCTGCTGGCAGCATCTGCTCAGGCTGGTCTGATAAGAGTGGTGTTCTCAATCCATTCCAAAGGGAACGGCCATCCAGGGAAGCAATCCCACCCCCTACTGGGGCATGTGTCCCATAACGTTCGGCCAGACCCTAGGACTCTGTGGATAGGTCAAATACCACCCCGAGTCATTCCCTCCCGTCCCTGCACCGGGACTCGAGCTGCATCAGCCCGTCTCCATACTTCAGGCCTGGACACAACTGCTCTACAGCAGGCAGCTCTCAGGGCTCCTCTGACCCACCCTACACTGTGCTCCTCTGGAGGCAGCATGTCTGTGGCCTTCCCCTGGGGCTCTCACCAGCCCATCTCTGCACACCTGGCAGGGCTGTTCTGCCCAGAGGCTGAGAGAGACAGCCCAAGATTCCCTCAGCAGCGAGACGGGGCCACTTCTAAGGGGACTCCTGGGGGTTTCTCATCTGCTTGTTCGGGGGACTGGTGGGCAACAAGGAGAGCAGGAGGATCACGCAGGCTCAGATTACTACGGCTGCATTTCACAGACACCACAGGGCAAGGCCGGGGCTCTCAGCTGGAGTGCCTTACCTTACAGCTGCCTTTGGGATGGAGCCATACACCAGTGAGCTGAGGCCTCGATAAAGCCCCTTCACGCCATGGCCCTGGACAGTTTGCTTCACGCAGTCCGCTAGAGGAGAAGGTATGGAAAAACAGGTTTAGCCAGCCCACAAAGCCAGTATGACAGCATCTTCCTCAGTCAGACTCTGCTGGAAAGGTGTATGCCCCTCTGCCCAGGAGCAGCGCATGCAGGGGAAGGTGGGTGAGGACACAACCCCTTGGATGACGTGATAACCAGACTGTAAAGGCCCCACTGGAGAGGACACCGGCCCTGTCAGGGTGTATGTGTTTGTCTTGTCACTGATGATGAGACAAGGCCTCACCACTGCTGCAATTAATGGATTTCTCCTCACCCCCAGCTGTGGAATGTGAAGTCCTGACTCATGTCCCCTTGCAAGTGACGTTCAAGTCACAGGCAGGAGGTGCCTGACTACACAACAGCCTCCCTCGCTAGAGCAGGGCGCTGCCAAGCCCTCAGTGGAGCTGGCCCAGGAAGGGAAGCCAATGCAGCAGCTGGAGAAGGTACGGCAATGACACAGGGATCTGCCCAGGACGCAGCAAGTCAGAAGCTGCATCGCCGCAGCTGATCAGGACCCGGTTCCAAGCCTGATACTAAGTCGGGGCTCTAGACCTACACTCCCTGCATCTCTTCCCCCAACCAACTGGGTTCTCTCTACTCCCTCCCACTGTTTAGGCTGTTGGCCAGGAACACATTGGAGGGCAAAGCAGCAATGCCCAGATTGGATACAGAACAGCCTGCCACAGTACAGCCTGTCCAGAAGTAGACAGTTATGCTCCTGCTAGTCAGGGACCCCTGCCAGTCATCCCAGGCTGGAATGAGGCCATTGTCCCTGGAACTCCTCCAGTCTCTTGGCATCAATTCCACCTGGACACCTCATCGGGCTACTGCCAATAGTGGTGTCAGACACATGCCGTCTCCCTCAGTGAGAACAGCTGTGCTGCACTGCTCCACTGGCCAGTCTGTTCAAGGGGAGCACTCAAAAAGCCTGAGCTTCTGAGGACTGGTGGGGGCAGGACATCAGACCTGACGGCCCAGCCCAGCCCTCTAATCCAGTCCCCCGAGTGTCTCAGTTCACATGCAGCTGGCAGTGCTCTACTGGCTGCAGCAGCTCCAACAGCCCCCCCTATCGCCAGCCCCCTTGTTTGATCCCTACTCCAGCCCCTCCGTGCACACGGCTGCCAGGCTGCAGACTTACCGATGCCTTTGTACCGGGGCGGGTTAGCTTTCTCATCCAGCTGTAGCTGAGTCTTCACATACTCCGTAGGGAATGTAATGCATATCTCAATGCCACCAGCAATACCACCTGGGGAGAACAAGGCAGGGAGGTGGGGGGCGGAGTTAGAACAGGGAACTGCACAGCAATAGGGTTATCCCCCTCACCCTCCTGATGGGACCCCCTGCCCATTCCTAACTACCCAAGCCCCACTTTTCAGCACTTGGAGCCAAAGCCAAGAGTGGGCTCACGCCCAGATAGATGCATGGGGAAGGGCCAGATTTGCAAAAGCACTGAGCACCTAACAAGCTCCTTTGACCATCTCCTAGCTAATTTATTTTGGTGCCCGCATGGGAGCACTTTTGAACAATTACTCCCTTGAAAATCTGTCCCTTGATGCTTTCACGAGAGCAAGCAAGACACATTCTCCCTTCTCTTCTGTGTGGTCTGGTCAGGCAGGGCAGGGACTGGCTCTTACTGTGTGTTTGCACAGCGCTGAGCACCACAGGACACTGGCTGCAGGGGGTTGCTAGCAGCTACTGTCATACAATAATAATTTTGCCAGTGGAGGAACAACATGTCATGCAGGGCTTAAATTCAGCTGGAGCAGCCTTAAGCAGGGCTCCGATAACTGTTTTTGTCCACATGGGAATCCCATGATCCACAAGGCTGAAGCCCTAAGCAACAAGAAATATTCTGGGAGCATTTAAGCCCATATTTAGTGCCACACAGAGCCACGCAGATTAAAGGCCTGAATTATTATCTGGACACTAGGAACTTCTGAATTCCATCCCAGCTCTGGCCACAGAGAGAATCCATGCCAAAAGCACGTCATAATCTTGCTCTGCCTTTGTCCCCAGCCTGTAAGACGGGGATAATGGCAATTACCTGCCTCACAGAGGGTGGGGTGACTCATGTCTCTACAGTACTTTCAGTCCAGCTGTAGGGCACACATCCTGTTCTGAACTTGTGTGGGCTTGAGCCTTGAGATTGTGAAATCCTCAGGCCAAGGATTTGTTTGCACAACACAGCTCAGCAGTTACACCGCACTGTGTGCTTACCATATTCCCTGTGTCAGAAGTGTGTAGCCCCACAAGGAGACACAAACCAGCATCAGGAAAGTCTGGTCACTTTCTAATCCCCAAGACAGTAGCTGTATTTGCTGGGCAAGTAAAAGCTACTTTGTGTTTTAATCAGTGTGGTGAGGGTGGGCATGCAGATTTAGTGGCTGGTCTGGTACATTTCAGAAGCTGACAGCTACCAGTGTCACCTTTGGGTTACACACCATGTTTGCAACAGCACCACACTGCTTGGATTTCTCCCACCTGGCTCCTAGTATAGTAATTGAACATTAGAGTTAGGGATGTAAATAACCACGAACATAATTAAACTGGTTAAATTATTAAAAGTATACCAGTTAACCGGTTAACTGCTGGTGGACAGCAGCCGGGCCGGGTTCCTGCCCACCCAGGCTGAATCAGAGCAACTGGGGCCCCATCTGCCCTGCTCCAGAGCTAGATCTGTAAAATTTCAATTACCTAATTAATCGAATAGTCAATACATTTTGCATCAACTATTCGATTAGTCCCTCGACAAGGGTGCCTCTGCCTTTTAAGTGTAGCAATAGCTCCAGGGCTGTTGCTACACTTCAAAGGCAAAAGCACTGCGGAGAGCCCAGGGCCAGGGTGGGACTCTAGCAGTCCCCCGCCGACCCTGTGCACCCCATGGCGTTTCAAAGCGGCAGCACCGCATGGAGTCCCCAGCTGGCCCCAGGCTCCATGCGGTGCTGCTGCTTTGAAACGCCACCTCCTCTCCCCCTCGCTGCCTCTTTCTGATAGAGGCAGCAAGGCAGGGGATGGGGGAGGGAGGAAGTGACTAGTCAACTAGTTGTTCGCATCCTTATCCAGCACAGCCAGGGTCCTGCCTGTCACCCCCACAAGGCCAGTCCCATGCAGCCAGCGCTGCTCCAGTCTGGCACAGTTGGGCATTAAACCGGTTACCCAGTCAGCATTCCAGTCAGCCTAATGCTGACTGGATAATCGGTTAAGCTTTTACAGCCCTAGTTAGAGCCCCCCCACACACACTTGAGCCAAATCTCCAGCATTCCTTCAGGCTTGGGCGCTAGGACAGGGCCAAGGTTATAGATTAAGGCCATAAGGGACCATCAGATCAGCTAGCCTGACCTCCTGTGAAACACAGGCCACAGCCCTGCACCTAGTTACCTAGGCACAAACACGGAGCTTCCAGAGAGGAACCCAGACCTGACCTGATGACACTGACACACGGAGAAACACCCATTTCTCTCAGCTCTTTGTGCCAGTGGTTAACACCACCACCTCATTGGTAAAAACTGCTACCTAATTTCTAATGGGAATTTGGCTGGCTGCAGCTTCCAGCCACTGATTCTTGTTCTACCTTTGTCTGCTAGGTCAAAGAGCCCTTTGGTACCAGGCACTAACAGCCCCTATATCATCATTCCCCCTCACAGCATGGTGTTAATGATAAAACTTGATTCTAAAGCAAGGCTGCTTCCCCGAGCAAGACCCTTCCAGTCCCCCTTCCTCCTCCCCGAGATCACAGGGATAGCTGCCTGCACAACTAGCTCTAGGGATTTTTGTAAGCTAAGCAAATATCCATGCCTGTCAGCCTGCAGAGGCCCACCCAAAGGGTTACAGAGCAAGCCTCTGCCCTTGGTAGCCAGTCTGGGAATGCTGAAATTCCCTGGGTGCCATTTAAAAACAATGCACAACAAATGGAAAAAGCCTGCTCCACCTGTTGTAATGCAGGCATTCAAGCCAAGTCGTCCAAAGTGCTAATTCCAGTTCTGTTACTGACCAATGCTCTTATTTAGGTCTATTCGGGTGATGCTCAGAGGCCCCACCTGAGATATGAGCCCCATTGTTCTAGGCACTGTACAAACACAGCAAGAGCCGGCTCCTACCCTAAGGAGCTTGAAGTCTACACAGACAAAGGGTAGGATAAGAAACAAGCACAGACACAGGAAGTCAAGTGACCTAAGCCAGGTTGCATGGCAAGTCAGTCTCCACACTGGGACAGAATCTGGGCATGGTGTCCTATCCAACTAGACCACATTGCTTCTTCTACCCAGTCACAGCCGTCTTCGTACCTCAGTTTCCCTGTGTGCACAATGAGGATACTCATCTCAGGGCAACACACTGTTTAGCTGGAAAGTGGCATATAATTACTGCTAACTGCCAAATAATTGCAGAATGACTAACAAGGACAAGAACAAGAGAAGCACCAAGCCAAAGAAAATGAAACGAGAGGCACAGAGAGCTTTCCTCTGAACACATCATTACTGCGGTAAAACCATGAGTGCTGGCCAGCACCAGCTTCTTGGGCAGTGAGCGGCCCTAAGAACAGGAAAGAGGCCAGATTGTCCTGCTCCCTGCCCTCCCTAAAATTCTCACCATACAAAACACAGTGGGGCCCATGTGACTGTGAAATACTTATGGCAATCACGAGCCGCACTGGGTCAGGCCGGTTTTCTGTTCCTTTCTCTCAGATATGATGCCAGCTTACACAGCATGGTAGCACAGTGGTCCCTAAATGTGAAACAACTTAATTTTAGCAGCAATCTCTACACCACCTGCGGCCTGGGCTGGCCTCAGGGAGTCACATATAGAGGCAGTGCATTAACTGATAAATAAGGGGGAGGAATTAGACAATGGAGAAGGGTGTTTGCTGCTCAGATATGTGAGGAGACAGACAGTGAGGCGGAGGGATACAGGGAAGCTGTAGCGGACAGCAGGCAGTGCAGAGGCAAAGGCTAGAGCACACAGAAGTCAGGTCAGACACAGAAGGAACAGGACGAGGAGTACAGACAAAATGTCACACTCATCACAGAGGCGCCAGCAGGATCACTCAAAACAGCTTCCACTTGGAAAAGCCTTTTCCACATTTCAAACAAAAGCACAAAAATAAAAATTACTCCAAAGATGGTGTTTAAGATCCCAGATGTCAATATACTATTAGTGGAGACTTAAAACAACAGTTTAACACAGGCTCCTGACTGTCCTATCTACTGTGATCTCACAGTCCTTTGTGTTTGGCCGTAACCATTTCCGTTCAAGTTTTTAGCCTGTGCACCCTAAAGGTGCAGATAGGGTATTCTTTGCATCCCAGGCTTCTGACTAAGGAATCACAACCTATGTTCACTATCTTTTCCATCTGTGTTTGGATTTTTTTCCCCATTCATGTGTGGAATAATTTTATATGCACTGAGGCATGTGTGAATGTGCATCACAGAAGAAACACAAAACGTAGCTGTGGAAGCTTATCGGCTGGGCGGCATTTGAATTTCTCCTGACTGGCCACACAAGTCCCAGCTTCCAGGGAACACTGGTCACAACTCCCTTCCCTTCCCAGACTGCAGTGTGTTGGGAACTCAACACATAGGCCAATCCCAGAGTGCCCTGCACACCCTGTGTAACTATCAAAATGATCAAACACTACAACTCCACCAATGGCTAGAGACCAAATGCTACCTGTGCCACTCTCACTGAAGTCAGTGTCACTTGCCAATATGTGACGGAGGGCAGAATTTGAACCTACTGCAGGATTTGCAGAAAGTGCAGCTTCCTGCTGCTACAGCAACAGGAACCTGAACCAGGTTTGGCAGCCAAATGTAGTGTAGCTGTTACAGAGTGCCAGAATGCCCGTGTAATTGTAAATAAGCCTGCACAGCCATTCTGCGTGAGCTGGTGTCAAGAGCAGAGACACGTTCGTGCGCTTTTATTAGAGTTCTTTTTTTAAAAGTTTCCCTTTTAAGAAATTCAACAGATTTCAGTGTGAAGAGCGACAGGCATCCAAACAGCTTGCGAGGAAAGTATTCTGGGCGAAGATGTGTTTTTCCACAGACTCCCCTCCCCCCCCCCAAAAAAAAATTTTTCTGGAGAGAGTCGGCAGATCCAGCTCTTAGCTGTGTTTGCATAGGCTGATTTCAGTAGGGTAAAGTAGTCTGGTTAAGCAGGAAGAGTCAGAATTTACCCTGAATTCATTGGATGCTGGCTGTGATTACTGAGGGATATTAAAAGAGTTATGAAAAAGCTGAAGCAGCACCCCAGAGCAGCGGGAGAGAGGAAGGGGGAGGGTTGGGGAAACGGAGAAGAATGAGAAGAAAAGAAAGCCTTTCAGAACTGCTCATGCAGCAGGAGTATAAAAAGCATCTGCAGTTCCTGCCCTGTAATAGTGATTCTCCAGCAAACAGCCTTAACAATGAGCCTGCTTCCAGGCCCAAGGCCTCCAGTAGCTGGCTAAGCCATCACATACTTTGCATTCAGGCTGTGCCATTTCCCTTGAGCTACATAAAAAGGGAACCCAGGAAGCCTGCACAGAACCGGGCCTGGACCCACAGGCACTCCCGGCCTCTCTTTAGTTGGTTCTTTTCAAAAGGCCTCCTCTAGACTTAATTTAAATCAATATAGTTGTTCAGGGGTGAGAATCATTCACATCGTAGCAACGGCAAACTAACCACAGCATGGGCACAGCTACAGAAATGGAAGAACATTTTCACCGACCTAGCTACTGCTGCCCAGGGGGATGGATCACGTACAGGAACAGAAAAACGCTTTCCACTGCCCTGGAAAGTGCCTATATATAGGTAGGATTGTTACAGCTGCACCACAGACAATAACCGTGCCACTGTAGTGCTCATAGCATGGACAAGTGGGAAGTAGAATATGACACCAGATACCCTTAGCACTGAAGTACAGTACCCTAGTCACTCTAGCTGGGAAATTCATGTAACCAGACTGATCATCATGATGCACCTTCACCTAGAATGGGCAGATTGCCTGTCACAGAATAAAAGGAACTGGCTCTACCATAACCCTGTTAGCCTGACCCAGCCTTGCTCTGGTAGTTCTAAGATTTGTTGCAGTCTTAGCAAGAATTAGGTTAAATCTTAGGTGGTTGGGCTAATACTTTGTATGCCTCCACATTGCTACTTCTGAATTTACTCGGGACCTGGATGTGATCAGAGCAAGCAAGGTGGCTCTCTGGATTTCTGGTCTCAGTGGAAATGAGTAGTGCTAAAGAACACAGTAGAAAGCCTGTTCCCATGAGAGCCTCAAACCAATCCAAAGGAGCCAAACATTTGAGTTAGGGATATAAAATCCTGTTTAATTGGTGTTTAACCAGTTAACCAATTAAAGGAGGGGTGTGTGCAGAGGGGGAGCACTCCAACCTGGCTGGGCAGGAGTGGCTCTCGCCTGCCACAGGCAGGGCCTGCTCCAGCCCAGCCAGAGCAGCCCAGCTGCTTCTGGCCCTGTAGGGGAGCTCAGCAGAGCTGAAGCACCCCGGTGTCCATGGCAGGCTGGGGGGCTGCTACGAGGCACCAGTTAGCCATTACCCAGTAAGCATCACCCATTAAGGGTGATGCTTACAGGGTGACCGGCTACCCATCCACTTTTCTAGTTTGAGTGAGGGCTACCAAGTATGGATTAGAGCTTTCCCTACAGTTCAGGGGTCCCTAGCATGGTTTGACTCTAGGGTTTTGGTCTGGCCTAATGACAAAGTTTGGATCCATAGTGTTTGGGGTGCTTGACCAGGTGCATTTTTGATTATGGTTCAGCTATAAAACTCTCCTGGAGTATCACCCCCACTCTGTGTGTGTGGTGCTTATGGACTGCAGGACATTTAACCCAGATCAAGCAAAGGAGCCATGCAAGCAGAGAAAGGGCTGCTAAGGGCACTTAGGCTTGTGCACAGTATTGCCCTTTGGGAAACGAGACGCTGGGCTGTGCCTTACTGAAGCTGCAGATTCCTGCGCCTGAGACCCATGAAAGGGTCAGAGGAACTCTCTAGTTTCTAGCCAGCACGGGAGGCACAAGCATTGGGGGCAGAAACCTAACTTCCCTTGGTGCCTCTGGCCACTTCACCAGCTCCCTTTCCCGGCTGCTCTCATTCAGGGAGAATAGCTACCCAGCATGACTCAGCAGAGCGCTGTTCTGCTGTCATTGGCTGGGCCACTGACAACACAGAAAACACCCCATGAAAGGAACAGGATATGCTGGCTGGGTAGCTGCAGTGTCAGCAGGGGTGGGCTGGCTCCTGGACAGAGCTATGAATGGCCCAGAGGGACAACATTCCACAAACCTTTCCCATGAGAGCCAGCCCACTCTGAGATTATGTTCTGCTCTGCAACAAGAATAAGGAACTTGGGGTTCTATCTGAACTTACGTTTGCCTCCTGCAGGAGGCAAGCGTAAGGCAGACACCTTGTCAGGTCAAAAGAAACTGCAAGGGGAGGGGAGGCTGCGTGGGTGTTACAGGGTTCAGAAAACACTGCTGCTTCAAGTCACTGCCTACAGCAGAGCAGCAGCTCTCAGTCTTTGGAGGCAACAGGAGCGTCTTGAATCTCCCATTTGGTGGCATGTGTTCCAAGATGGAGTTTAGATACAACCAAACAATATCAAGCTTGTACACAATGCTGTTCAGCTTTAGATCTCCAAGCACTTTACAAAGGAGGTTGGGACCATGATCCCAGTTTCACAGATGAGCAAACTGATAGAGCAGTGAAGTGATTTGTCCAACATCACCTTACAGATCAGTAGCAGAGCTGGGAAGAGCATAAGTCTCCTGTCTACTGTTCATCATGCCACTAGCCACACATTGCCTTCCCAGGACAGCAACTGTGCTGCTGAGTCAGGGGCAGGACACTGCATTGGGCCCATCACACAAACTCCTCTGCCTTTTTGTGGGGAAAGCACCAATACTGGAATTGTGGTTCCCAACCAGCCATGCACAGAGCATGCAGCACTTGAAGAGTTCAGCATTACAGGTGCAGTGCAATTCCTCCATCCGTCTGAGCATCACTGCATACTTCACAGGCTTCTTCCCCTAGTTTGTAGGGCAAAACTGGAGACATTCTGGGCCCCCCTTGTCCATCCTATGTCCCAATGGTGCCAGCTCTGTCCCTTGGGGCTGTGGGTTGGCTGTCCCTGGGGGGTTGTGGTGAGGTGGGGCTTGAGCCTTTGACCTCTGGCTCTGGAGGTGGGTACACTATCCACTGTGCCACTGAAGGAGCCCCCCCCACCTCCCTACATTCTGGGCTCCCCTTATCCTTCCTGTGTTCCAAGGGTGCCTGGTCCATCTATCACCAAATTCGTGGTGGCTGTTCCCAGTGCTGCAGATACTATAGGCTTAGCCTGTGCAGCTTTGCCAACTCTGGATATGTTTGTTGTTTTCCTTAAAAATGCAGCTCCTGGAGGCATGGGATTATGAGAAGCAGCTCCGCTTATATTTTAAAAACTAGATTTCTAACGGTCATGACTCTGGAAGGTTCAAGCCCCTAAAGACAGAGATAGCCTCTGAATGACTTAGAAAATCCTGGGGAGGTCTTATTTTTTTTAAAAGTCAATTTCATGTTTTTTAGGGCCATGATTCAGGAGTTTGGTTGCTTTGGGCTGGCAAAGCTGCCCATTCACATTGGCAAAGTGCTTCAGGAACCAGAGAAGAATTTGCTCTGTCAATGCATTGGTATTACTCAGGACATCATCCATGCACTGCCACGCTGAAATGCAGCATGCTGGACAATGCCTCTCTCCTCTCAGACACACATTCTCCAAGAAGGAAACAGACTTCTCCTCACTCCCCATGCTTCCTCTAATGAGCTGTGACTTGTCTAGCAGAGCAGCTTCAAGGAAGGGTGAGGTGTGGGGGGCACTTTAGCCCAGCATCTACTACTTTCCTTCACAGCCTACCCACCCCAAATCTCCTGGTGTCACAGCGCACCCCTCATCTGCCTTCTCAGGGATCCCTGCATACACACATATCAATCTTCCCTTACAGGGAACACTGCCATATACCCATCCCCACAACAGTCACCCCCCTAGATCCACTACAGGCTGAGGTTTCTCCTCCATAAATCATAGAGGAGAAACTCAGAACAGACCTCCTCTTAACCCCACCCCTTACAGCTCCAAAGCATCATAGCCCTGACTCAGTGGAGCTTTGCTGGCCTTGAAGCAACACTGACAATTCCAAGCATTCAAAAACCAGGAGTGAGCCCCTGCAAAATTCTGAGCTTTAAAAAAAAATATTTGGGGCCTTCTGATTTTGGGACTCCTTGGCTCACCTTTCCAAACTCCTCTCTGCACTTATGAGAGACAGAAACATACTTATTTTGAATGGAAACGGGAGACCTTCTGGAAGTCACCACACTATCCTGGAGGTGGGATTCTCAGAAAAATCAAAACGTCATGTGAGTCACAATAAAAGTGCGAGAACTGGTAATACTGGCAAGAGCCTTAAGTGTGCGCTAAATCTCAGTTCCTACACATTGTGCTGTCACCTCATCTGTTATGCAGCCAAAGATAAGCACTCAAAGCAGGTTACCTCATCCTGTATCTCTTCCATTCTAGAGTAACAAGAGCAGGAGGGCTGGCTCTTTCCCAGAAATACTAATAGTGTCATGCTTCCCTGAAGGCTCACTCTGGCTTTTTAATTATGGGCAAAACTGGTTTCACGCTCACACACCCTCAAAGCACAAACTTCTTTTCCCATCATCTGGGAGGAACATGGCAGGCAGCTGCCTTTCAAACAGTGGGAGGAATGCAGCACAGCTATTCCCCGGAGAAACCTCTTCCTTCAGCCAGGCAAAACCTGCCCCAGGCCCTTGGACAGGGCTAGGCAAGATCCAGCCCACCTAACACTTTGATCTAGCCCGTGGACTGCATGAGGCCATTCTATTTATATTTTACTGCCCAAATTTCCATACGGTGGCTCAGGATTCTATTTAAATGCCTCCACGGTCGCAGCGCTAACCCAGCAGGGGCTGGAGCCCTTTAAATAGCTACAGCAACCCTGTGCGGCTGCCAGGCAACATGGTAGTGGCAGGGCTGGGAGCCCTGAGACCTTTGTTATGTTTAATTCAAAGCCTCTGGCCCCACACAACTCTGAGGGGAGGCTTGTCCTCAGCCCTGCCCCTTCCAGGGGGTGGAGCCAGCCCATAAGTACATACCAAAATTCATTAAGTGGCCCCTCTACAAAAATTGCTGCCCACCCGTGCCTTAGGAGGTGCAGCTGCTATAGGAGTCTGAACAGTTAGATCCTTCGCTGGCTCTTCCCTTCTAGGACAGACCCAGAAGCTGGCCAGTGTGGTTTAGCGCAGCCACCTGCAACCTCTCTTATTGAAGCAGGGTAGGTATCCAGAAAAACTGGACAAAGTTGCTTGGAACTTCAAGCAGTTTTGGGGTTCCCATTATCATTCCCAGCACCTATTCATGCACCCTGCCCATTATGCCCACTCCTTTGCCCTCTCCCTCCAGATAGTAGATCAGTGCCAGAAACTCTGTCTTCCCACTTGCATCTGTTTCCTCACATCTCCGACAGACACTCTGCAGAGCTATTCGTCTACTGAATTTGGCTCCTAGCATCTATTATTTTATGAGGAAGTCATGGGGACACATTTCTTGCACAGCCAAATGGGGCCAGCCCACAAACGGATTCTTCCCAGGTAACTCCACTCGCATGACTCTAGGGAAGAGCTGGACACAGACAGTAATAAAAATACCCTTGCACAAGACAATCAGCTGGCTAGTTTAAGCCCATAATTCTACAGCCTTGCAAACCACACTGCTTTCTCCCATGGCTGCTGTTTCCAGCTCCTGCTGCTGACTTCAGAATAAAAAAAACTCCTATGCCTGACAGACGCTCCTTTTCATCCTGTTCTGGGAAGCCCCTGCGGATTCAAGTGCCCTAGGATCTCTTGCCTTGAGCTGTGACAATGTGCCAATAAATCCCCTGCACAGCTGAACTGCTGCTGAAGAGGCTGTTCGCTCCCTTCCTGGGGAGAATGCCCAGCCTTATAAAGAGACAAGCGGGTGAGGTAATATCTTCTATTGGACCCAGAGAAGAGCTCTGTTGGTGAGAGACAAGCTTTCAAGAATACACAGAGTTGGTCCAATAAAAGATATTACCTCATCCACCTTATCCTTCTTCCATCCTGGGACCAGCACAGCAACACCACCACTGCATAGCCCTAGAAAGAACATTGCTGGAGAATTTTGCTCCAACCACAAGAGACTAGTGTAGTGGATAAAAAGGCTGCTTGTTCTCCTTCCAATCCCCCCCTCCACTCACATGCAGCAATGATTAGGACCCTTTGTTTTTGGTTTTCATTTTATTTAACTTTTTCCCTGGAATGTATGTTTATTAAAACAATAAAAACATGAAATTTGGTGCAAAAATTATTTTCTGGGTAAATCTTGGAATTTATGTTGGTGGTGAGGATGGGGTAAAAGATATTCACTAACATTTCGATGACTGGAATTCAACGTGGTTTGCTACAAAACTAAAACAGAACTCAAATACACTACCACCTTCGAGTTTACGAAAACTACACATCATTAGACCCCAAATAAAACTTTTCATTTGCAGAAACAGTTACTATCATGGACTTAGAACTATTCACCTATAAATACTGGCATTTAATAATTAGGCCACAAACGTCATCCTTTTTTCCTGTTTTTTTTTTTTAAACTTTTGAACACATACTTGTGATCTGATGCTTATTCTGACACAGATTTTGGTTTTCTTTCCATTTTAGTGTATCAAATCTTTAAACCACTATTGTCTGCTAGCAGCTTGAAGTGTGTATGTGGTGGCTGTGAGCTTCATCAGTATGTTGAGAGGCCTATGCGCTTCAGAGCTTGTGTGCATGCCTGTTTATTGAGTGTATCTTCTACTATTACATAGCCTTACTTCAACAGGGAGCTCTGTAAACACAGAGAGATTAATGTATTACCATAATACATCCAGGCTGTGTCTACACTGGCGCGATCTTGCGCCAAAACGGCCGCTTTTGCGCAAAAACATGCTGCCTGTCTACACTGGCAGGGAGTTCTTGCACAAGAACACTGACGTTCTAATGTATGAAATCAGTGCTTCTTGCGCAAGAACTATGATGCTCCCGCTCAGGAATAAGCCCTCTTGCACAACTGTTCTTGCGCAAGGGGCCAGTGTAGACCAGCAACATGAATTTCTTGAGCAAGAAAGCCCGATGGTTAAAATGGCCATTGGAGCTTTCTTGTGCAAGAGAACATCTACACTGGCATGGATGCTCTTCTGCAAAAGCACATCTCTTGCACAAAGGCACATGCCAATGTAGACGCTCTCTTGCGCAAATACTCTCACGCAAAAACTCTTGCGTTAAAGAGCATTTGCGCAAAATCATGCCAACATAGACGTAGCCCTATAGTTCATGCAATGTATTGTATTTTCTTAATAAAACAAGTTACTTGTTATATGTGTGAATGATACAAAAGCAGGGTGGAAAGTCTGAAAAAAAAACAAAACCCAATAAAAAACCAAATACTGTTTTTAAAACCTGGGATTTTTTTTTTAAGTTAAAAAAAATTCAGTTTAAACTGAAAATGAAGGGGCTTAAGCATGGTGCATCTACGAAGTATGCTGAGGAGGGGAAGAGCACCTGGCTTGTAGGATTACTTCTACTAACCAGGGCATTACAGTCACAGGAACATGAGCGGAGGAGGGAAAGCAGATACTCACGCTTACCAAATGCCTTTTGCCCAATGTCCTCAAAGCACATAGGGATTCTCATTTAAAGACAGGGCACTGAAGTGAAGCGTCTTATCAAAGATCAGCTAGGGAGTGAGTGGAAAAGCCAGGAATAGATCCCCAACTTTCTGGATGCCTGGTACCCATGCCTTGCCCAGAGGCTCTGCTGCTTCTCAGGAAAGTCCCCAGCACCCACTCTCACACGTTTGGAGGATACAAACACCGAGGTCACCAGACCCAATGCAGCAGTTTGCACCATCATGCAGCCAGTCTGGACTTTCAATAGCTTTGGTCAGGGCCAGCTTTAACTAGTCCTTAGTAAGTGGCTCCCAATGGAAGGGCAAGATGGAGGATAGCCAACTGAGTTCCACTGCTCCGTGCACAGACTGTGCTTCACAAGCCCCACTACTGTGGCAGTAAAGCAGCTCCTCAGAGCCCATGTCACCTGCTCAGACAAAGTCACCCTCCAACCCTTCCCTGGGATCCAGCGACTGTGTCTTGTACTTTTTAAAAAAGAGTCGCAAATCATCAGTTCCTAGACACTTGGCAGCCTTGATGCCTTTTGCACTGCCAGAGTGACATTAAAATGCCAACCCAGCATGAGGCCGAGCGCACTGTGACCTGACCAAACTGGCAAAAGGAACAGGCTTTTTGAGACTTGCTGGACTTTAGCATTTTGCCAGGTTCTGACTGGATTTCCTGCCTTTTCAGCCAGCCTCTGGCACATTAGCACTTCTTACTTCAAAGTCTATTACTGAGAAGAGACAGATGTCTTTCACAATGGGGGGGGGGAGGGGGGGGGAAGTATGTGGGCCAGATTCTGATCTCAGTTACGCCAGTGTAAATCAGGCAAGACTCCACCTGGAGTCAATGCAATTACTCTGGATTTACACTGGTGTTACAGAGTAGAATTTATCCCTTTGTCTGCAATTCTCCAGAAGGTAGCAGAAACCCCTTTACTGAGCTGGGAGCTTCACTAGAATTTGCTGAATGCACCCAGCACCTCTTGGTATCAAATCTGTGCTATTAGGATGGTACTCTAGGCAGCCAGATGGGCTCACTCAAGACCATGCATCTGCTGTGCCCAGCACTGGGCAAACTAGGGGCTGGTGTTAGCATCTGGACACTGGGTAGATCTGCCACTCGGCTTTCTTTCAAATCAGAGCCCTCATGTAAAGGGGTGAGGGAATGAGCAAGTGTGGAAATTACTGATTTTGTTCCTTTCAAGTTTCTGTAACCTCCTTAAAGAGAAGGAAGATTCACCTAGCCACAGTGCTTGCCCTTGTGCCAATGTTTCACTACATGCCAGCCCTCTGCATCCAACAGATCACAGCATGACAAAGCAAAATACAAGTATTATAGGCAGCTGCCAACTTCCATTTAAGGAGGATTTGAGAGGGCAAAGTGAAGCAGAAGAAAGCAGCTCAGCTAACTGTAGGCCTAGCAGGCTGGGGAAGAGGGTGGAGGAGAGTTCTCAGTGGGTGAAAAGCTGCTTCTCCCCTCAGGCAGCAGGCTGCAGAGCTTCATCCACTCCCCATGTGTCAGCCAGATCACTTCCCTCAGATCCACCCATGTGGGGAAACAGACAGCGAAATGCTGCACCTGAAATCACCACCCCCCTGCACAGGGCAGTCTCTGCACAGGCCAGCAACCTGATGCTGCCAGAGCGTGACCCCCCCTCTCCCCTGCACAGGCCCAGCCCACAATCTAATACTGGGAGAGCATCCCCAGCTCCAGCCCCTGTACAAACTGGTGGCTGGTGCCTCTCAGCAGGGAATCCTTGCGGCCAGATTCTTAGCGGCTGCTAAGCTTGGTGATCCAGTGACACTGGTGCCCACTCTTGAGACCTAGTGAGCCAAAGGCCTGTGGACTGTTGGAACCCCTTGGTGGCCACAGATCGTCCCCTTGTAGCAGTGCTCTCTGCATTATTGGGCCATGGCCAGGGCCAAGAGGGGCCTTGGGTAAGTCATGTCTCTGTGCACCCACCTGCAGGATGAGGACACCACCTCCTGCAGGGGCCACTATCTCCTGGAGACGGAGTGTGCTAAGCAGGCCCCGAGTCCCACCCTGACCGCCTGGAATGGGCCTTGCCAAGCAGTCCATCCAGGTCTTTGTAACATGCTGTTGTGCTACAAATGATGAGCTTGGGACGCCTGACAGACAAGTGGTGAAGGGCACAGGGGAGCATGCTGGGACCAGGCTACCACCCAGTCTCCCTCAGCTACCACACTTCCCCCCCACCCCCTTCCCCCCCTCAGAGGCAGAGATAGGCCCTGGAGACCCTCAGAGCCTTGCATCCCTCTCTGCTAACACTGTCCCACCAGACACTGCCCCCCTCACCTCATTGTTTACAGAGGACTGAGGAGAAGCACCACAGGCTGAGCTGCCAGGCTCCCATCCCCCAGTTACAGAACAGCAGCTGCTGACTTTGCACTTCAGGAGCCAAGCAGCATGGGAAAGCTCTGAAAAACAAACCAAGCTCCCCGGGGAAGCCAGCACCTGAGGTCAAAGCAGCTGAACCCACAGCAGGCAGAACCACTATGGATTCTGTGTGGCTACAGCCCTGGAATCTACCCACGCCCAAAGCTTCCTACAGTCCCTTTAAGACCTGCCCTCCAAACTGTGCCAGTCATGACTGTAGCTCATGAGAGCTGCCAAGTCTCTCTGCCCTGCCCTGTGCGAGTGGGACTGTTTATCTGACAAACCATGCTGTGGATCACCCCACTGTGCACAGAGCTTGGACGTGTCAGGTTCTGCTGCAGCCAGTCTGTTTGCCCATCCTACCATGCATGTCTGTCTGAAAGGAGCAGGCAACAGCTGTATATGCACGTGTGTTTCAGTGCTAGCCAGCACAAAGCTGGCACAAATCACTATTTTGCATCCCTGGCACTTTAAGATGAAACAGATTAATAAATAAGAGGGAACCTCTCTCTCTCTCACACACTCTCACACTTCAATTCCATAGTCACAAAGGTCCTCCCACCCCAATGAGGTGGTTAGGAGTGAGGCATGGTCAGATTAGGGCTTCTAGGCCTCACACCTAAAGGGTGGGGCCTTATTTGAAGTACACAGGGCTCCTACATTCTTGGCCATGAGAAAGAGTTTTAACAACATTCCCAGAGGCACTAGACATTTCTAAGGCTAGCGAGATCATCCAGTTACACTGAACAGGATACAAAGCATATAAATAGGGTTGCCAGATACTTTCACAAAAAATCCTGAACATGGTGGGGGAAAAAGTTGGTTGAGAAAGGGGAAGGTCACTGTGCCTTTAAATTCCCACACCTCCCCCCCACCCACACCAGACGTGGTAGGGGAAGAATGTCCCCGTCGGCCTTCTGTCCAAGAAAAACAGAAAATACTGGACATTTTACATGTCCGGTATTTTCTTCTTTTTTTTAAAAAACCGGACAGGGGCCACAAATACCGGACTATCCAGGTGAAAATCGGGCCCCTGGCAACCCTACATATAAATCCATGTGCTCCCTGTGATCCCCACGAATTAAGAGGGTGGCTAAGGGAGACAGGGGAGAAGAGAGCAGGTTAGGAAGAAGTTACAGTTATGAGCAGATTAGAATCCCAGTAAAGGACAATTGAGTAAACACCTGCTTGTGGAACATCTGATACTACCCGCTGTGGGAAAAAGGACATCAGCCCAAATGGACCAGGGGCCTGAGCAAATATGGCAAATCCCAAGCGCCTCAGTACATTTCTGCAGCCACTCCCCAGACAGAGATGAGGTGTGGTCCTTGGTACTCAGCCAGGACAGGCCTGAGGATTTTCCCATAGGTGCACAAGTGAGCCAGCTACAGAGAAAGAGGAGTGCACACCCACAGCTGCTCCTGGAGAATGCACATGAAGTCAGTGGAGGGGAAATGTCAGATATTCTTTAACTGCCAGTAGAAATAGAGCAGGAAGCACAGGGACTGAGGGAGCTGCAGTGGGTTATGCACACCCATGCCCATCAGCCCTACTCTGTGCATACTACAGAGGCCAGAAAGGGGCGACCCTTATTTAAATAGCTCACTGCTGTGGAGAAGCACTGGATTGACAGCCCTGCAGCCTGGCGTGTGATCTGCCACCCAGAACAGACATAGCATGGGCAGCTGCAATGAAAGCTTTCCCCAAAGAACCATCCTCAAACCTCCCCCTTATCTATGGGGCACAGACAACTAGAGATGTTAAAATGCGGGTTTTTTGGGGGTGTTACCACTGAAATTCTGCTTAAAATTCGACTCCACGCAAGCACCAACTCCTGACTTCCCCTCACCCCCACACTGCTGCCTCTGATACAGAGGCAGCAGTGCGGGCAGGTGGGGGCGGGGACCTGTTCTGGTGTGTAACCATTAATGTTAACCCAGGAGCCTGGGCAAAAAGCTCAATCCTGTACTGAACAGTCACTCCACTGGGATAAGTAATTCTGATTGCTAGAGTTAAATTGTGGGTGGTTTTACTCTTGTCAGGCTACTGCACATGGGATCTGAAACTCCTCCAGAGCGACAGGTGCTCGTGCCATATTGCCCTTCGTGGGCCATTGGATGCAGATTGCGGCTTCACAATCAACACCATGCTGTTATGGTAATGCCCAACTATAAGCAGTTATTGTGCTTGTTTTTGGAAGCCAGACAGAAGAGAAAATTTAGCCTTGCTGTTCCAGTGAGGCAAACTCTTCCCTTGTGGTTTCAGTCATCTATGATGCCAAAAAGGCCTGTTGCTTCTTGCCCCCACCAGATCCATTTCTGCAGCTGCAAGCACTGCCCCTTCACTCTGCCTAAGCTAGCTGAGGCCTCTCAGATCATGGAGCACTGCTTGGTTTTTACTGGCCAATTTAGCACTTTGAATTCTAGCCAGTGGAAAGAATAGATCAACAGCCCTAGAGGTAGCTCCTGAGTTCTAAGGCGTGGTTCCCACAGAAAGACTAGCCACTTGAAAGATGGGAAATGCTGCCTACCAGATTATGATGCTGTGGTACAAACGCCATCATTTAACCTCCCACTCCTGTCCTTTGAGTCTAATGTATTAATTGGGAAGGCTGAAAACAAAGCAACGATTTATAATGCTCTTTACAGCACCCTTCCTACACCATGGCCTCATCCCCTTCTGCATGTGCCGCTTTATTTAGGCGGACAATTCATTCTATGTGAGTGAACCAACAATATCCCTGCAGGCTAAGCACCGGCTTATTTCCATCCCTTCCCCTCCCTTAGGGTGACAATGGCCCCAGCGGTTACAGAGGGCTGTCACCTGTTTACCAGGACTTTAGCCCCTTGATTCAGTTCTTGCAACACTGCAGAATTACAGCAGCAGAGTCAACTCTTCTCTAATTACTTGGAAGTTGAAAGAGCAAGGGAAAGGGAGGGAGGGCCTAAGCGGCTTGGACTCTGCACTGAGGCTCTTAATCATTAGCTGGACACCCCTGGGAGCCAAAGAAGAGCAAGATCACCCTTCAGTGAAGGTCACAGCTTGCCCACCATGGCAAGCATCAGTCAGGAGCAGAGACAGTGGTCACCCTTTGTCACTGGCAATTGAAAGGATTCCCATTTCCCCAGCTGGCTAAGCAATGGCATCTCCCAGTTCAAGACCATGGGCAGGAAGGGATCAGGCAGCAGAAGGATCACTTACAGCAAGTCTCCAGTTAGGACGCAAATTCTTTGGTTTGAAATGCCTGTGAAGAAGCCCCCAGCCAGCACAGAACGAGAACTCATTGGGACAGCAGGGTCCTCCCTTGCCCAGGAAAATTTAGAACTGTTGTTGACCAACCCAGGAGCCGGTTTAGCTTCTTGACAGGCTGAAATACCAAGACAACTGTTGTATGACAAGTGTTCCGACAAAAGCACTGACATTTCCAGCGCTTTGGCAGGACACTTGTGTTTTTGCCAGGGTTAGGGCTTTAATTCAGCTGTCACTCATGTAACACATGCGACAGCATGCACACAGGTTTCTTATTAGTTTTTAGTTAGTGATTTTTATGTGCCCAACACCGTGGCCCATGGGCATTTGATGCAAATTAAGAACGAGCAACTCGTTAAACCACCTTCTTGAGACTTTACACAAGCCCCACCACTACCCACTCAGTCTATTTGAGTCCCTGAGACCCTCTCTAATGAGGTGCCACAGATAACATTTGTATGCCCCAGGCTGCATAACAATGTGTGACACACGCTGACATCATCTACCCATGGGATTCCTGAGCTAGGGGACATAATGGCAGACACTGAGCCTAGCACTTAACACAACATTACCCTTACAGTTAGAGTAACACTTCCTCCTTGCATCTAGCTCTGAACAGAAACCTGTGAATGAAATACTAGTGTCATATTGCTAGTGGTGTATAAGCCATTGCTGGGTTTTGAGTTCTAGACACTTTTGGCAATCACATCTGCTAATTAGTTGTCTCTTCCAAATAGAATCCTGTAAGTCCCATGGGAAAGTGAGGATATGCTTCTACGTTGCTCCACACTTGCATTTTCTCCTCCTTATGGATCAGCAAGTTCCCTCAGAAATTCTATGCAGGCAAAGGGAAAACTAAAAAGCAAAGAGATTTGCAGGACAGATCAGAGATCAGCTGAAAAACCGTAAGAGAGAACCAAGGTAGCAACACTCAACTTTAGGGTAGAGACAGTTTACACTCTTAGCCTTAATTTTGACTCCTTCCCCAGTTCTGGGTTTCAACACAGAATCTTCTTTTGGCCAGAAATTTCACATTGCCCACTTAAGCCAGAGGAATTTTTTTTTAAAGCTTTGAGGTCAGACTAGGAAACGGACATTGGGCCATTACCTGAAAATGAATGATATGGGCCCTAAAAAAGGAAGGACTGTATCTGTTGTATTCATGTAGCGATGACATCCATTCCCTTAAAACAAGTCACCAAGCAAATCAGATGTAGCTAGTGTTTGGGGAAGGGAATAATTTACTAACATGTCACACACAGAAGTGTCCAATCCATTAGATGCGTCATGATTAGACAGAACATTTTGTATTTAGTAGCAAGCAAGGACACCACTTGTTACATTTAATCACTTACCCTGGCAAACAACACCATGAGCACTCCCATGCACACAAGACCATATAGCTGGGACAACAGCATCCCCCTAGTCTTGTAGGCAGGGAATATACAGAACTGCAAATATTTGATTTCACTAGTCCACACACTATGTTGTCAGGCTGGTAAATAGCCCTGTGTAAACAGAGCTGCCGATAACACTATGTAACAGGATGGAGTAACTTGTCCCTAACTTCACTGGAATCATTGTATTGCCTCACTACTCTGCCATTTCCCAATTTCCTCATTTTCAAACTTTAACAAAAAATAATCTGCTGAGAGTGTGTCATTTTATAGAATTCACTGGCCAGAAAAGAAGCAAACATTAAACTGAACAGCCATAAAATCCAAAGCCCAGGAAAGCTCAAAGGCCTGATTTGCTGAAGTTTTTGTTGTTTATAAAGACAACAGAAAAGAGGGGACCTGCATTCTCCTTAGCAGGAGGAAGAATGGCACAGGTTGCTATCCAGGGATTGCAGACCAGCTCCTGAAGGTACCTTGCTAGATCGGAGTCTCTGTGTTTGTATGGCATCTGCTTGGGAGAGCTTTCACAAGAGCAAATGCAACTGAAGATGCTTTCTAGATAGCCACGTTCTAGGTTTAAAATGGGCTCTTAAACCAGGACAACCATCATAAGACAGGAATGACTTGTACAAAGGACACTTCTCTAAGCCACCAGTTGCATTCTCTGCATTCCATCTGCAGTTTTCTTCTTCACAGCTCATCTAGCCCAGTGCTCTCCACTGGTTTCCACAGTGAAGTAACATCCCAGCGATCAGACATCGCTCCGTTACCTTGGAGGTGTTTGTGATGCTGGTAGTGCTGTCCAATGGCATCAACACAGGATCAGTGAGTGGAGAGGTGAGACACGAAGGAACCGAACTGTGACCGGATGTTAACCAGCCAAGAAAGTTTCTAAGCAGCATGAAAAGGTTGTTTAGTTTCAAGCCAGGCAATGGGAGCATTTCCCTCCAGTTACTCTTTATGCAAGAGCATCAGGAGAGAGCAGGAAAGTCAAACTAATTCTGGATGAACAAAAACCAAGAAAGAGGATGAGCCTCTTGGAGGGGGGGAGGGGAGGGGGAAGAAAGACCCAATGCTCTACAGGTTAACCTGATACTAGGGACGTAAAATCCTGTTTAATTGGAGCCCTCCAGGGACAAGGGCTGTTCTAGCCAGGCTGGTGAGGACCCGCTCTACACCAGGCCCTTCAGGGAGGCTGCTCCAGTCCTTACCAATTAAGCATCACCAGTTAAGGGCGAGGCTTACCGGTTAACCCTTAACATTCCTACCCGACACATTCACCCCTTCCAGCACTACGTGAAGGCCCTATTTATTTCATACCTGAGAGTGAGCTGTCGCGGTAGAACAAGCTGTCAGACGGTCAACCTGCCACTCTTTGCAGTGCGGAGAGACCATGAAGCTTCCTTCTAACTGCTCCACCAACATGCCTCAACGCAGCTTGGCAGGCACCACCTTTAAATGCCAGATGGCCAGTTCAGTCTCGATAGCCCCCTTTGCCCTTGGCTAACCAGCAGAAAAGCCATCATATTAACAAGGGTGGCTTGTAAGGCTCACACACCTTCACTGAGAGCCAGACTGAACCACCATGAATTTGCCAACTGCACAGAATGGGTTCGTACTGTTAGTAAGCAAGACCCAGACACTGGGATTTAAAAAAAAAAAAAAAAAGCGCACTGGAAGGGTTGAGTAAGACTTTAAAGGAGGCTTTCTTTGTTCACGCAGCTGGCAATGAAAGATACCACATCCCAGCCCCTGTAAGCAAACAGCACATGCTATACCTTGCATTTATACAGTGGTGTTTGGCCCAAAGGATTCCAGAACAAAATGATCTACTAACTGATCCAGGCATCCCTTCACCCACCACCGCAATGCAACCATCTGCAGGGCTCCATTTTACCAGGCAAAACTGCTTTCACTCGTGTACCCTGCAAAGCACAGCTCAGAGAGTCAGTGCAGAAAGACAACAGAATCACCTACCGCACACAGCGCTCTGGCTAATGGACTTATGCAGAGCCCGCAGCTCCTCACTTTAAATGCATTTTCCAGCTTTTTCCAACCAGAGCCTCTCCAGGCTGCTTGTTTTTATGTCCTGGACAGAGCACAAGGATGGAAGCTAAAGATCAAGGGAGTCCAACAGCTGGGCTTTGCTAATAGCTGGGAGGTAATGATAGAAAAGAGGCTCCATAATGAACTTCAGCTGATGGGCTCATCCTAAAATACACTGGACTGTAAATCCAGGGTCACATTCCCCAAGCAGTGGTGAGACTTACACCATTTACATTCACAATGCAAAGCCTTCCTGAGGGGAGGGCGGGAGAGAGAGAAGAGAAGCTTGTAACATCACTCAACTGTCAACTAGAGGTACTGATTAACTCAAGGAAGAGCAATGGCTTGCTCTAGAGGCTTACATAACACACCAGGAGAAGAGCCCTGCAGAATACAACTCCAAGCATCAGAAGCATATGGAACATTATGATAAATGCCTTTAAAAGGTTAGATTTCAAATCCCATCCCTTGTCCCAAATAAGTATGGAGCTGAAAGACTGGGAAGTTAGGTTGGGCACAGCTAAGCAACCAGTTGCAGCTTCCCAATTCTGGGAATTTTCCACCAGCCCAATCTCCAGTGTAGTTTGAAGTAGCCTAAGGGTTGCACTATGCTACCGTAGCTAACTACGCCCACCAGCCAGGGAGCATCAGAGATCAGCTGCCATGCCCCTTTCCCCTGGCCACCACCATAAACAGAGATAGCAAGGGGTCTGAAAGCAGACACTGCTATACCAGCTGGGGACTCCCCCATGCCAAGGGAATTCCCAGCCAAGCAGAGACCCTGGCCTTTCAGCCACCTGATGTCAATCAGAGGTGCAGGGGAGAATCCAGCCCAATAAGATTTGCTTGTAAAACACTGTTCCTTCCCCAGCCCTCTGCAGTCCCTTAGCACCTCACCTGCCTCCTTCCCCACCAAGCTGCCCAGGAAAAGCAATTTCTAGCTACCCCTGCTGCCTGCAGAACCACGCAGCAGAGAAGCAGACTGTCTCTCTCCCTCACCAGGATTTGGTGCAAGTGACTCTCCCATGTGAAGTGGAGCAGGGCACCTTATTGTACGCAGGACTCTGCCAGTCATTGTTGCATAGCACTGAACAACAGGAATGAGCCCAGAAACTATTAACACCATATGTTGGACAAAGCCTGACTTTGATGCTGGCAGCTGGCCTAGCTGGGGCGTAGTTCCCCTGTCTGTCAGCTGGGGCTAAGACTCCCAAATGTGTTGTGCAGATCACAGGCAGGCTACTTAGAGCCCTACAGACACAGAGAACAACCTCAACCTCTGCTGGGCACTACCCCATAGCACACAGAGAGGAGGCCCACACATTAGCCGAGTGCTGGGAAACCATGTGAGAGATTAATCCTGGTCTAGGAACACTAACAGGGAGTTTTACTACTGCAAGAGAAGGGGGAGGAGAGAAGTGCCTCTGTGCCCAGCAGAGACAGTGCTTCCAGAAAGGGATGATGTGGGGATCTTTGTGAAGAGCAAGACACTTGATTATCTTTTTATCAACATAAAACAAAGCAGTGCGAGAGCTAAGCAGCCCGCAGCTCCCTGTGAATTACCGTACATCATAGGCAAAAGGAACATACTTTTCCAGTGAGAGGCCCAAAGCTTCAGAGCCTTCCTCCTCTCTCAGCAGAACTGCCTCCCATGTGGCTCAGTGCTGAACAGAGGAGATCTGCTCATGCACATTGCTAGAGAGGGGCTTTTGCACTCCCAGAGGAGTTTAGCATGGTGAGAGGTACCAGATGGAGAACATAATAATGGCCATACTGGGTCAGTCCAAAGGTCCATCCAGCCCAGTGTCCTGTCTGCCGACAGTGGCCAATGCCAGATGCCCCAGAGGGAGGGAACAGAACACGTAATCATGATGTGATCCCTCTCCTGTCATCCATTCCCAGACAAACAGAGGCTAGGGACACCATTCCTACCCATCCTGGCTAATAGCCACTGTGAGTCTCAAACACAAAAGGTTCCCATTTGTCTCCTAAGGCAGCTTCAAGCAGAGTGCCTCTGTCCAGGCCTGGGATGATCACTTCTAGGGTTCCCTCACCCAGACTTTGCCCCACCCCACTCCTGGTGGGAGGGCCAGCAAGCAACTCAGCTAGTACCCAGTGATCGAAGGCAGCTGGTAACCTGAGCAGGCTGGTAGGTGAAAGCAACACAGAAGTGTCCTCAAAGGCTTTGTGTGAACAGCCAGTAAAACATCACGTTGCACCTAACCCATGATAGATCAGGGAAGTCTCCCCCAGTCCTGCCTGGACTGCAGCTGACAAAGGCCAGTCTTGTCTGGTAGTAGTCAAAGGCCAGGACTATTTCACATCCACCACCACACAGCCCTACGTGCTATCAACGGGGGCCAGGTTCAAGGTGATCTAGAAGCAACACAGGACCTCGAGCTTGAATGAGTGGATTGTTTTCACTGAAGGAGTGCCATATTAGATGCCTTGATTTCACCACCCTGCCTCCCCTGGGAACCCAGCTATCTGGGTACCAGCTGCAGTGCTCCCCTTATTTTCCAGCCCAATTTCTAGAAATCAGAGTTTTGTTTAGAAAAAAAATTGCTTGAGAGTGTGTGGGAGTCTCTTTGCCATTCCTACCATGCCCCTTAGGAAGCTCCTTCCGAGCAAAGCACTCTGAGAAGACACTGAGGGAAACAACTATGATACAGCTGTGGAACTGAGCTTGCAGCTTGCAGAAGCCAGTCCAGGATCTTGTTCTCATCGGTACTGATCTGCTGGCAGACCTCGGTGGAAATTCTACATTTTTGAGGGCTCTAAGGAGGGCCCATATAGCTAGAGCGACACTTTCTTCTTCAGGCAGTCCTGGAAGCCCCAATCCCTGGGACATGGACAAAGCACATATGACTCAGTGCACATAAAATGTAGTGCACATAAAATGTATTCCACTCATGGATGGAAAAAGATCCCCAAAGGGATGGGAAAGGTTAGAGATTGGGAGGTCTGGAATGCAGTGAGGTAGTTTATCAGTACCTAAACCACCAACAAATCCTGTAAATATCACCCAGCACCTTTAATAGAATAGGCATGGATGGGCATCATTTTCCCAGTCTAAAGGAATGGGCGACTCCGTGCTGACAGGAACAGAGCACAGTAAGTACCAGACACTATCCTGATGCATCAGCTTATTTAATGCAATTATGCCCAGGATGAGGCTGGCCAGCAGTGCCTGTTACATTATAGATAATTGTAATTCACTGTGTGTGAGGAAGAGGCCAGCATTTCAATAGGGCCTCTCTTTTGTCTCATTTATTTGCTTCATGATCATGAAGCAGGGAGCTCCTCCAGACCAAGCAATATGGAACTTCAGGCCTTTACACCCCTGACCTAGGCTGTAAAGCTCTCAAGAGGGGGGCCCCCCCATCCCTGCAGAATTCCATGCACTCCTGTGCCATGTAATTCTTGCTTTCCTGGGAACGGAGGATCCCCACCTTGATACACAACAGAAAGCCACTGATTCCCCAGAGCCAGGGAATGACAAACACCGCTGGCAAGGGTATAGTCACTATGCCTTGCAACATTTCATAATTTTTGGACTGATTGTGGAAGACCCTCAGGCTTCTCCAGCCCAACCCATAACAATACAGCCCTGCCCTGTGTGCATACAACTCTCAAGATGCCTAACGCTGAAGATCTGCATGCACAGCTGCTCCCTATGAAGTCTGCAATAGCTGGGCCTTGCACTCCAGGGGCAGGAGACAAGCTGGCCTGCAGCATATAGCAGAAGAACAAGTTGGTGGGATCAGCTAGCTCCCTTCTTTCCTTCCCCCAAGATTGGATTAAGCTCCATTATTAAAAGACAACACAGCAAACTGAACTATGATAAGCACATGAGAACAGGCACAGCAGAGCCCTCCTCCAGCAGAGGAGCCAGAAACTTCAAAGGAGGATTCAAGAAATCTAACAATCAATTATTAAGAAACAACCTACTGGTGGAACAGAAATCTTTTCTGAACCCCAGGCTAACAGCTGCCAGCATATGCTCGATCCACATGGGTTTATGTCCCACACAAAATGGATACCCTTCCTATCTAACAGTGGATATCACCACCAATCCTTCCGTAGAGAACGCTGGATGAACAGTTTTGTCACAAGCTTTTGAACTATCCAGTTAATCCGAGGACCTGGCTCCTTGTCATGCCTCGCAAAAAGGGCTCCCTTGGTCCTGCAGGAGTTGTATATATTTCATGCTGCTTGAGTACTGATTTTGAGTGAGTCTTGCAACTTCTCCAATGGTTTTCTTTATAAGCATCCAAAGAGTGTGATGTTAACTAATGCACTTCAACTGACAGCAAAGCCAGAGGTCACAGATGGCAAACAGAACATGACTGGCAGCAGGCAAGGCTCTAGCAGCCATGCAAGAAGAACAATAGACAAGACTCATCCTTAGGTCTCTGTTAAGCTAAGCTAGCGCTTCGCTGTCAGACCTCAAGGAAAAGTGGATAGTCAGATGAAGAATGAAGGGGTAGATGTGATCCTGGAGGAAGAAATGAGCCAGGAAACACAAAAGCTCTAAAGATGCAGATCATGTCAAAATGATTATCTCTCAATTAAGAGGAAAGACTTCCATCTCCAGTTGAAGAATGTCTCTGGAGCTGGATACAGGCAACATGAGCTAATGTGCCCTTACAAGGGAGTTCTATTAGCCTGTCCTGGCACCACTACAGACCTGGTTGGGTTTCCACTCCTCAAAAGGTACCAGTGTAATGGGCCAAGTTAAGCTCTGGAGTCAAGTTTACCACTGAAGTCAGTGGAGTTAAACTAGAAAGACTTTGATCCAATGGAGTAATTCACCAAGTCCAAGAAAAAAAAAAAATCAAGCTGATGTGTGGAGGTAAATTTATCCCACAAGAGAGATGGGGCAGCAGCAGAGCTGCAGTGAGAACTAATCAGTGGGAACCATCCCATAAGTTCTTCCATCACATCAGGGAGCACGAAGGCAGCAGAGTGGGAATGAGCCATGAGAAGGACAATCTTAATCTGTTCCCCAGACTCCTTTCTACCCTCAGTGTGATTTACAAGCTCCATCAGAGGACTGGGTCCCTTTTTGGCACAAATAAATTAATTTCTAAGCGCTGATGCATTCCACTAAATGAGTTTAATCTTTGTAGGGAAAATAATTCTAGCTAACATATACAAAGCTTGTCTGTATTTTCCTGTGTATTACCTGAACAGACTTCATTAACATCATGTTGTGAAAAATCACAGTTCACAATCAAGACTTTACCATCACTAAAATAGGTGGCTTTCCAATGACATACATTAGTGTCATTGACTTGTGACAGTCATGGAGCATGGGTGTCCAACGGACATATTATTTGGCAACTCTGGGTTATCTGCAAAGTAAATGAAGAATCGCAGCCCAGATTGGGTCACACCTGCTGCACGACCACCAACATTTCTATGCAGCAGATTTAAATGGAACATCTCCATGGACGGAATGTCTGGCTACTGGTTACATCCAGCCACAGAGAGTCCGCATACTTCCTGTGGCATCCTGGAACTCAAAGAAAAATCAGAATGTGTCTATTGGGCTCATTATGACCATGGAGGCTTGTCATAGCCAGATTACACTGGAGAAGAAAGAGGGGGTTACCACACCACCTCACTTATACACCTTTCAGGTAGGGATGTTATATATTGCTTAATTCAGAAATTGTGTAACCACACAAAAATCTTAGTGGTTACATGATTATTCGATATTGTCCAGGGGAGGGGCCAGCAGCCAGTATGCTCCTGGCTCCGCTCCTGGGGAGCCCCTTGCCACTCCGTGCTGCTGCCTCTGATGCAGAGGCAGCAGGCCAGGGCAGCAGCAGCCCCTGTCCATGGGGGACCTGAGCTTCTCACAGAGAGAGGCTGCGCCAGTGTCCCACCTCCCTCCTTTCCCCCCACTGCCTCTGATACCGAGGCAGCAGTGTGGGAGGCACAAAGCAGCTCCCCCGATTACTGGCTCCCACCTGCCCTGTATGTGCCAACTTCTGCCTGCCCCCCTTACCTTCCATGCTGCTGCCTTTCTATCAGAGGAAGTGGCACTGGAGGTGGGAGGAGGCAACTCTGTGGGACTGGGTGCTTGTGGGGAGCCATCTTAAAAAGGCTTAGAGGCAGTGGAGGAGAAGGAAGGGAGTGCATGTAGCCAATAGGATTAACCAATAAGCCCAGGCTTATCAGTTAATTGTTTAAACAACTATACACCAACACCTCTACTTCCATAGAGTAATGCACTGATCATTCATTTGCCTGGGTCTCTGCAAATACTCACTTGAAACTGAATATCCACTTTTAAGACACTGAGTATCAAACTCTCCTTTGTAGAATCAAATAGAATTCCTGTTCAAAGGGAGCTGTCTGGCTTTCACCACAGCCTCCTCTCCCGTATTCTCTGTCACCAACAGAGCTGACTAAAGGCTTACATCTCTAGTTCATAAACAGAGGCAGGGTGATTAAGAAAACAAAAAAGCTTGTCATTGAATTAAATAAAGGATCAGTTGGATGATGCTGAAGTCATTGCCAGACACTCCAGTTAAAAGGGCAGGAGTAGATTGCCCATGTTCAGAACGGAGAGAGGTAAATTGTGGTTTCCCCAGGAGCCTGTACTGGATCAGTGCTGTTCAACCTATTCATAAAACATCTGCAAAAAGGGTTTAATTATGAGCAGGCAAAGTTTGCAGTGGATACAAAATTACTCAAGATAGTTAAGTCCAAAGCTGACTGCAGAACATTACAAAAGGATTTCACAAAGCTGGATGATGTCACAACACAATAGCAGATGAAATTCAATATTCAAAGCAAAGTAATGCACATGGCAAAATATAATCTCAACTATACACACAATATGATGGTGCCTAAATGAGTTGTTACCCATCAAGCCAGACATCTTTGAGTCCTTTCCAGAGTACTGCAGATTTATAAAGGATCCTTCTCAGAGTGCCTATATCATCCTGAACTCATTCTCCAGCTTCAGAAGACTGAAAAGTTATCTCCAAACATCAATGGGAGAGATGCAAATGACTAATGCATCTGTTCTTAATGTGCATCAAAGAATACCAGGGAATGAGATGTAAATAAGATTGCTGACGGTTTCATCCAGAAAGCTACATGAAGACATTATGTCTCACAACAGGGACACTAGTGAAGACAGCATGTATGTAAGTGATTGCAATGATTTTAATTACTGTAATTCATGCTAATGTAATTATGCAGTCCATAACAAAGTATTTAAAATAGTAGCACTATCAAGGATGGATACATTCAAGAACAAGAATATGAAAGTGTTTACGTATGCTGAAAATAGCCTCCCCCAAAAATGCAGAGTGCCCCCTCCCTGAACACACACACCTCTTCAAAAGCACCTAGTGGCAAACACAAGTCTGCACCTAGGTCTAGGAAACTGAAAGGGCTTGCAGTGTATCAAAAACACAGATTCATGATTCAAAAGATACCAAAAACAAGGAGTTGAGCAGAGGCGAGCAAGATATGGGACCCCCCAGGCACAGAGCAGCCCCACGCTGCTTTAAGCAGCTGGTACTACTGGCAGGCAGTGAGCCTGCCTTGGGTCGTACAGAACTGCTGGCCAAGAGCCACCTTGGCATGCGCCTCCCTGGCCCCCCAACCCCTCCTTCCACCATAACTCCCTGCCCTAGGTCAGCACCCAAACATTCTGCACCCCCCCCCCCACCAGGTTGCAACTCCCTCCCAGATCCTGCACCTGCTCTTACATCCCTCCCTCAGGCCAGAATCCTCTTCTGCACCTATACCCCCTCCCCAACTCTGCACCCCCATTTTGTCACTCAAACCTTGTGCGCCCCCCTCCTATAGGTCACAACTCCTTCCCCGACCTTGCATCCCATCCTTTACTCTTCCCCAAGCCGGAATCCTCTCCAGCATGCATATCTCCTCCTGGCTCCTGCAGCCCAGTCTGCTACCCCAAGCTCCCTTCCGCACCCCGTCTCCATCCCAGACCCTACACCACCTCCATAGAAAAGCATGGCCCTTAACCATTTACCAAAGTCTTGGAGTGCCCTCCCCCATCAAAAATTATTGCCCACCCCTGGAGTTGAGTGATGCGCTGCAGTGACCCTTGCCACCCCCAGGGGCAGTGCTAACCCTCACGGACACATCCCCCCAAAGGGGAAAAACAAGTGGCTCTCTTGCCTAGTAAGGAAACCCCAAACTAAAGCCAGGACAAACGGAGTCTTGCAATCAGCATCTTGGTGCAATTCAGCATAGGAGGGTTCCCAGCAGCCAGGGTGCCACAGTCAGTCCCAGGGTTCACTCATAGTAGTGGGTGCTGTTTTGCCTTTAGACGGCCCTTCAGCTCTGCCCCCAGATCGGCCGTCCGCACGCTGGACAGGAAGGGTGTCACGTCACCGCTCAAAGCGCACCGAGCCCGGGAGAACTTTGAAAGAGCCGAGCAGCCCAGGCTGGTCCGGGCAGGTGCACGTATCAAAACAGGACTACGGTTTGCAGCTGCTTCAGACAGGGAAACAGCTGCCTGAACTCGGTCCCCATCCCCGCAAGACAAGAGGGGGGGGAGGGGGCGCTACCGTGGAACAGCGACACTTCCCGGGTGGGAGGGAGGCAAGGCCGGCGCCTTGCGAGCAGCCAAGTGCTGTTGCCAGATAAGGAGCCGCACGCAGCGCGGGCCGAAGTTCAGGGCGAGCGCAGGCTGGGAGCGGGGAGAGCGGCCCGCAGGGCGCAGCGCTGCGGGTGCCAAGCGAGACAACTCCAGGGGCCGGGGCAGCAGCCAGGGGGAGCTCGCTCGCTCGCGGGTTGGGGGCGGCTGTCTTCGTTACCAGCTGCGCTCAGGCGGGCCGCTGCGGGCCCAGAGCTCGGCCAGGGGCGGAACCCCCCGCACCGCACCCGGGAGCCCGCTGGGTAGCAGAGCCGGGGGCGCGGCGCGGCTCGCCGCAGCACTCACCTGCCAGGATCGCCTTGCCCGGGTGGGTGAGCTTGGCCCTGCCGGCCGGGGCCGCGGCGGCCAGGCAGCGGGGGCCGGGGAGAGCGGACATGTCGGCGGCGAGCGAGGCAGCCTGGCCCCGCGGCTCGGCGCTCGGTGCGGTTTAAGCGCTGCGGGGCGGGTCCCCGCGCAGGGGCGGGCACATGGCGCCGCCCGCGGGCCGGCTGAGCGCTGGGCGGCCGGGACCCCGCCCGCAGCAGGGGTGGGGCCGCGGCGTCACATCCTCGGAAAGGGCCCGCGCGGGCGGGGCGGCCCCGGACAAACACCTGGAAGGGGGAGTCCCAGGCTGCCAGACCAGGCAGGGTCCTGCGGGGCGGGGAGCCAGGCGGCTGCTGCGCCAGGGCGGCGCGGGGAGGCATGTGGGGCGATCCGCTGCCCCGAGGTGGCGGGACAAGCCCGGCACAAACCGAGTCGGCATCTGCCCAGCTCAGCCCTGGAACCCCGAACGAGCAGGGTCTCAGGAATCCTGGCTCTGCCGCTCAGCAAGTCATTGCCCCCCCGTCTCCCATTGCCCCAGCTCTGAAATGAGGATGGGAGCGACTGCTTGTGTAACACAGTGAGATCCAGTGAAAAAAAGCACTGTGAGTAATTACTAAAAAGGGACCCCTGAGGCAGGCTGTATGGAGAACAAAGATCCAGCTGCCAAAGACAACAGAAGAGGGAGTGTTTTGAGGGGGTCTGGATGAGGGGCCATAGCCCTGTCATTGCTGCAGGAAGTTTTTTGATACTAGGCCCTCACATTTTCTATTATAGAATAAGGATGTTAAGGACTAGTCCTTATCCCATAGCCAAGTCGACTAGTTGCTTCCCCCTCCCCACCTTTGCTACCTCTATTTGATAGAGGCAGCAAAGGGGGTGGGGGAGAAGAGGGAGTACTTCAAAGCAGCAGTGCTTCACAGAGCCCAGGATCAGCTCTGCGGCGCAGCCACTTTGAAATGCCACTGTGGTATTTCAAAGTGACAGCACTGCCTGGAGACCGGAGTCATCTGGGGACTCCCTAGCTGACCCCAGGGGAACCCAAAGTCCGCTGGAAGGGCCCAGCTGATCCCAGGATCTACAGAAATGCAGCCCAGAGCCTGAGATCAGCTGGGGAGTCCCTAGTTGACCCTGGACTCCATGCACATGGTTTTTGTGGAGCCTGGGGTCCGCTTGGGACTCCCCAGCTGATCCCGGGTTCCTTGGAAATGTTGCATAGAGCCCAGGATCAGCTGGGGAGTCCAGAGCTGACCCCAGCTCCGCACGGCATTTCAAAGCAGCGGTGTGGGTGCTTCTGCTTTGAAATGCACAAGAACCCCCAAGAGCTCTTGTGCATTTGAAAGGGTAAGCACCCTCATGGAGCCCAGAGTCAGCGGGACTTCCCGCTGGCCCTGGGATGCATGCGGAGTTCCCCAAGAGCCCCTGTATGGGCTCTTGTACATTTCAAAAGAGGAATGAGGAAGTGCCTATCCACTAGTCGAGCAGCTGATGGAAATGCCATCCACTACTCGAGTAGTACATTAACGGGTATTTAACATCCTTATTATAGAATGGATTCATAGTGCAACTTTCATCCCAAAGGACATGATTCAAGTGAAGCACCTCCAGGCCCATAAGCAGGAATTTCTGTGTGTGTGTGTGGGGGGGGTGCTTTTTTTTTTTAATGTGGACCGCAAGGATGTGAATGCACTCTCCATGGTCCCCCAAGTAAGCAAGGAAATCAGCTCCAGCCTTCCCCCAGCTGGTCAGAGCATGGGGTTGGGAGGCTCAGGCAGCATGTTACTTGTGGACTGGTCTGACCTCAGTAAGTAGTGGTAGGATGAGAATGTTAGAGACGATATAAAGCTACATCTTCCTTGTACACACACAAACTCCTATGGCAGGATCAGGTAATGGTGGTGGGTTGTGTTGGGGTTTTGGGGGCTTTTTGTTTTGTTTTTGATCAGGGATCCATATACCGGAAGCCACGGGAAAAAATCCCTCAGTGACCTGGCTCCCACTCACACAACTCAGGGCACTGGGATTCCTCTCCAGTGTGAGCCCTACTGGGCAACACGAAGACTTGGGGCTTCCTTCAGCAGCGGGATGAGCCAGCACTTGTTCTTCAGCCCTGTGGGAGACAGGGGATGCTAAGGCTTTGAGATTTGTCACAGGGCTGGATCCTAAGCACTGGCTCACCCCGCTGTGGGTGGGGAAGCCCTGAGCTTTGCCACAGTCTGGAACAAAGCAAGTCAGGGGCTGGATCTGGTCCGTGGGCGACAGGCTTCCCCACCCCAACCTAAAGGGAGCACATCATCTTCCTCTCTTCGACTTTTTTTCTGTCTAGTGTGTTCATTTATGGATGTCTAAGAGCAATTTATTTTCATCCTGGGGATGTCATTAAGCCACTTAACTTGGCACTTGTGGTTTAATGTCAGCACTAGAGTGCTGATGAAAACTGCAGGAAGAAGGTTATATTTGTCCATAAATTATATAAAAGAGGCACCTTCCCGTAGCCAGGCATTCATCAAGTTTTTTGATGTTGGTTTGGTTTTGGCATTTTTTTGTGACTGCAGCCTGTAAACAACCATGTAGAAGCTTAAGAACCCAGACTTAATTTTTAGTGAATGTGCCTGCCTGGCTGTTGTGTGCAGGCTGGCTTATTATTGCTGGCAGTGACTGAGTGAAGGAAAACAGCTTTCCATTTTTTAAAAAAAGAATTACATCTGTTTGCAAGGCCTTGGCAAGCTGTAAAATGATTTTTAAACAGGAAGTTTCCCTACCCCCAACAAACTCTGAAAAAGTCAATGTCATACACTGTGAATCTAATACAAGGCAGTCTTAACAGGTTATACCTATATATAGCAGTGAATCGCTAGGGCCTGGCTAAAAAAGGACTCTGAGACCCCTGGTTGTAGGGCTGAGACTTTTACCAAACATTGGAATTCAAGTCAGTTGGTGCTATAGTGGTAGAAGGGCTTTTCTTCCGATAGACAGACAATATTGTGTTAGCCAGCCAGGGCTTAAGAACTCACTAATATAGTAAGAGATCTCTAAGATTTTCACATGAGCCACTGTATGGCTGTCAGCTGCAGGTACATTTTTGGCATCTGCTGACTTTAGCTGAATTTGAACTGGTGGCTTAGATATGAAAGGTCCTGTTCAAGCATGATTATTTTATTTCCAAAATAAAGTCACACTTTTTATGGAACAGTGCCCTCTCCCCCAAAGAGTATACCAGTATCACTACGGCAGTATAATTATTCAGCCCAAAGAATGTAGTAGTCAATTTTCTTATTTAGTCAAGCCCTAAGTAAACACTAGGGTCAGTACTCCATGCTCATCTATTTTACTGTTAAATGTATTAAAGCTCAAATCCATCATCAGTGAGTGTCTGTTGTTCAGTTTCAGGACTGGTGCTGAGATGGACTGAGTCACAGCTAGGAAAAACTGGCTCTTCATTCATCACCCCTTTCATGTAGCTGGGTGCAGTAGTTTGGTTCTGTCCAAGCCCAGGTGCAGTGCAGATAGTTCCAATAACTGTTCAGTGTGCCAGCTTAGGCAGTAGTAGCTGTGAATTGTTGATTTAATTTCAACCCAATCACATACGCAGGCTGCTTTTGACTTCATCTGAATTTGCTGTCAGGCCCCATCCTCTCGTCAGTATCCACTCTGTGTTGCAGGATCTCTCAGCATACACTACTTATTGCACAAGTAGCAAGCAGCATTCCAAACTGCTGCTGAATGGTGATATTACCTACCTGATCATGAATCTGGATCTGTGGGCTGAAGTGGTTTCTTGAGTCTTTCATTCATTCTGCCATGGCATAAAGCTGAAGGATGACCTTTAGCTTTTAAAATGGCAGTGTTTTTTTCAGTAGTATCCATCTTGGGCTCGTCTCTCCTTTTGGCTCTAACCTTTCTTCTAACCCTACATTTAGTCCACAGCAGCTTCTTGTAAAATGAGATTATGTATATATCACCTATTTTAGTTTAACAACTTCCATAAAAGGAGGCATTACAACCATAAATGCATAGGTACTCTGGGGCCAGAGTAACAGTACAAAGGCCAAGATTCAGGGGAAGTGATAAAGCTGGAAAGCTTATAACTTTATGAGAAAGAAGGTTAGGAGTCACAGACCAAACCTGAACAGCTGTAAGCAGCAGTATAATAATCCACCCTTCTCTGAGTGAGACTGGCAGTAAAACAGTATTTAATGACAAAGGCAGGCAGACAGACAGAGACAGAAGCAGCAGGGGAAATATCTAAACCAAGTCTCACATGCCCATTCGTGGGTAAAACCTTTCATCCCTATATAGGAAGCTAGACACCCAGAACCCCAATTTTCCATTTTCCTACAAATTCCACTGACCCAGGGGAGGAAGGCACAATTCTACGCTATTGGTTTGGTGAAATAGTTTAACTATTATTCAGTCCCTTTGCTTCTTCTAGTGTGCACTGCTGAGTAGTTTCCACCCTGACTTCCTACATACAGCTTTATGTGAGTTTACAGGAGTGAAATGAAAGATGCTACAAGTACCAATCAAACCATTCTCTGGGTTTTCTCCAGCTTGGATTTGCTAAAACAGGGGTGAGGGACCCTCAGGCCTGGGGGCCAAATATGCCCCCCAGCTTGCCTGGATCTGGCACCCGAGGCTCAGGGCTCCCCCCCAGCATTGGGGAGCCCACACTGGTGTTCCAGCCCCCCGCCGCCTGGAGCACACAGAATCTACTAGCCTGAGCCCCTGGTGTGTAAGGGGAATGTGGGGAGTGACTTTCTCTTTCTCAGTCAGGGGCCATGCTAGTGAGGGTTTGTTTTTGCTTCTCACTTGTGTGGTCCCCAACTGATTTTTCTATGGGTCAGCGGCCCCTGTCCCAAGAAAAGGTTCCCCATCCGAGCTAAAAAAAACCTGACACATGGGTCCTTTTCCTCCCACCAATCTGAACCCACAACAAGGAAGGAATGTAGGCACAGTGATAGAATCCTAGGGCTGGAAGAGACCTCAGGAGGTCATTGAGTCCAACCCCCTGCCCAAAGCAGGACCAATCCCAACTAAATCATCCCAGTCAGAGCTTTGTCAAGCCAGGACTGAAAAACCTCTAGGGATGGAGATTCCACCACCTCCCTAGGGAACCCATTCCAGTGCTTCACCACCCTCCTAGTGAAATAGTACCTCCCTCACTACAACTTGAGACCATTGCACCTTATTCTGCCCATAGGCAGTCAATGCAGCTGTGGCTGGGAAAGGCAGGGGATGCTCCAGAGAAGGGAGGGTGCGATTCTGCAGTCCCTATGCAATCACAGCTCCCACAGACTCCCTGAAGTGCAGTCCATTGGATTTCCACTAATGGCTGGTGCAAAAAGGGGCCCTGGTTTTTAAAAAATTAATGCAGTCTTGACTGTAGGCCTGTCTAGTTTCAATTTGGCAGGGATTGCAGCCTGACAAACCAATATTAAAATTAAAGGCACCAGTGGAGTAGCCCGGCTGTTTACAAAACCCTGTTACAAACATGCTAATGCCATAGTTAATTGCTTGCTACAATAAAGTCGGTACAAACATCCTTGGTAAAAGCCAACCCCGGATCTTGGGAGCTAACCCTCACCAGGATGACCTGCCATTCCCTGTATGAGAGCCAGAGACGGCAGTGGGGCCATGCCTGAGCACAGACCGCAGATATGCTTTCCAGTTACTCCTTCTGTAAGAGAAAGAAGCTCCAGGTTTGGCATTAAACAGTCTGGTTGTGTCTACATTGGTGCGATCTTGCGCAAAAGCGGCCGCTTTTGCGCAAAATCTTGCTGCCTGTCTACACTGGCTGCGTGTTCTTGCGCAAGTGCACTGATGTTCTAATGTATGAAATCAGGGCTTCTTGCGCCAGAACTCTGATGCTCCCGCTCAGGAATAAGCCCTTTTGCGCAACTGTTCTTGCACAAGAGGCCAGTGTAGATGGGCAACACGAATTTCTTGCGCAAGAAAGCCCTATGGTTAAAATGGCCATCAGAGCTTTCTTGCACAAGAGAGCGTCTACACTGGCATGGATGCTCTTGCGCAAAGGCACATGCCAGTGTAGACACTCTCTTCTGAAAGAGTTTTTGCACAAGAACTCATCCGCAAAAGAGTTCTTGCGCAAGATCATGCCAGTGTAGACGTAGCCAGTGTGAAATCAAATGATTCTTTTCAGATCCCCCAAATCTTCTGACTTCCTACTGCAACCCTCAGCACAGTCTCTGCACTAGCACTATACAGATCTGAGGCTGCTGCTAATACAGAATCCTGCTCCCACTGAAGTCGGTGGGAATTTAATAAGTGACTCTGGCGGGAACAGGATTTATTTCTGGTCATTTGGAGCTTAAAACAGGGCAGCTCGTGGCAATTGATGCTATTTTACCTCCATAAGTTCTCCTTGCTGGAAATGGCCACAGATTATCACATCTGTTGGAAATCACAGACCAGGCTGTACATTCAATTAGGGATGTAAGTGACTAGTCAACAATCCAATAAGCATAAGCTTATCAGATAGTCGACTAGTGATGCCTCTGTCTGAGAGAGGCAGCAAGGTGTGGGGAGCCCGGTGCTGCAGGGAGCCGGCTTAAAAGCCAGTTTTCCCCCAGCACTGTCTCTGTGAGGGGCAAGGAGGTAGAGGCACAATGGGAAATGGCGTGAGTAGGGACTGAAGCAGTCTCCCCTCGCGCCTGTTCTGCTACGATTCTGCTTTTGAAATGTACATTTCAAAGGCTGAGGCATGGCAGGGTCAGTGGTGGAGTCCCAGAGGGCCCTGTACTCCCTGCATGACTTCCTTTTGAAATGTACAAGAGCCCCATTGTACATTTCAAAGGCTGAGGCACCACAGGGAGCACAGGTCATGCTCTCTGTGGGGCTTCTGCTTTTGAAAGGCAGAGGTGCCCTTATCGACTAATCGAATAGTCGAAGGAAATCCCATTGACTATTCAATTAGTTAATTAATCTAAATTTAACATCCCTACATTCAATACTGTCCTCAGTGGGCGCTTTGCTTGAATAATGACTGCATGGCTTTGCCTGCTCTTCCCTGAATGATCAAGCCAAGCAGCTCAGAGCTACAGTAGTGCTGAGGTCTGACGCCCAGCTGCTGTCAGCCTCCGAGGTGCACAGTCTGAAGAGACTTGCTGCCTTCCCCATGGGCTGTATTGTCCCCGCCGTTTCCCCTGCTCAAACTGGGAGCTCGCTGTGTTTTATAAATAAGCCTCAAGAGAAAAGGTTTGAGTGGGAAGTTCAGCTTTTCCTTTCTTGCCCTCTGCCTTTTACAGGAAAGCTAGAGGACTATTTCCCTCTCCACCGCACTGCCAGGCACAAAGCCCTGCAGCCCCAGTGTGCACACTGTTTACTCCCCTCAGCCACAGGTATGGAGAGTGTTTTCTCTCCTATCTGTTTTTTAAGAAAAAAAGTTTTACAAGAACAATTCACGTTTCCAAACATTTGCAAATGGGGTACCGGGGAGAGAGGAGGCTACATGACTGGAGCCTGCCCAGCCCCTGGAACACTGGGGAGGGCGGGTCCTGGGGGGGCAGGAACACTCAGTATGCCAACAGCAGGCATTTTGGGGATGGAATGTGGGCGGGACCATGCCTGATGATTTGGGAAGTGTAGCCAGACATGAACCCCATCTTGCTTCCCCCCCCCCCCCCAGAGAGCAAGAGAAAGGCAGTCAGCCTTTGATGCCCTGGGAACACAGGTGTGCTGCCTGTCCCTGACTCTACCATAAACAGAAACTAGACAGTAAATGGGCTAGCTGACGACCGGGGGCCTCCTGTCGCCCTGATGGCTAGTACCAGTAATTGACATGCCTACACTGTCCCAGGAGAGGAATCTTTGCCCATCACATACTAGAAGTGCCCATTGTCTGCATTTTCCAGGTGTGAATTATGCTTTGCACCCTTCATGGGAAACTTGGCGTTCAAAGCCATTTTTCCTAATTGGCCACTTGAGACCAGGAAGAAGCCTATGTGACCCAAGGGGTATAAAGAGGGGTTTAGTAGCCCACCCCATTTGAGCTCCAATCACCTACACCTGCTGGCAGGTATTGATTGTCTCCCGAGGTCCGTGGGATGCCCAGCCTCGCCCTACTTCTTCCCGAGGGATTGAGAGAAAGACACTGGCCACGCCAAGTCTGGAACGCAGGGGTGAGAATTATACCTGCAATGTGTTTCTTTATGTGTACACTTTAATTGTTACTATGTTATAAGTTTAGTTACTCTATTATAGTTTCTTAAGTCAAACTGTTTGATTTCTATTGTAAACTGCCTTTGGTAATGTGATTCAGCTATAAACTGTGAAAACCCAATTAACCTGTCAATCAAATCGCTGACCTGTTTGTTTTTCAGACCGCTGCCTAAATTATAGTAAAAATAAGTTTGTGCCCTCATTCACTATATATATTGAACCAAGTTTTCTTTCCTTTTCTTTCTCTTTCTTTCTCCTACAGACAAGCAAGTGCGTGTCAAGTTTCTGACTTGAACCCGTGCTGCTGTACCCGAACTGAACACAAACAAAAGAACCCCCACCTGTCCTGGCTGCCTAGCGTTGTTACTGGGCGGCATACACCTTGCCTCACCTGACCATTAGCTGGCACCTGGGCATTGGCTAACAGGAAGGCAAAGGCTTCACCCGCACAGGCTGCCAAACGCTCATGATTCTGCCATATGTCACCACTGAACAGCCTCTCCCCATTCTCTTTGGAACCTCCCTTCAGGTAGTTAAAGGCTGCTATCCATCCCCCCCCCCCCCACTTTGTCTTCTGCAGACTAAACAAACCCAAATCCTCAGCCTCTCCTCTTAAGTCATTTGCTTCAGCCCCCTCATTATTTTGTTGCCCTCTGCTGGACTTTCTCCAATGTGTCCACATCCTTTCTGTAATGGGGGCCCCAGAATTTGACACAGTACTCCAGATGTGGCCTCACAGTACTGAATAGAGGGGAATAATCCTCTAGATCTGCTGGCAATACTCTTCCTAATGCACCCTAACATGCCATTAGCCTTCTTGGCTACAAGGGCACACTGTTGACTCATATCCAGCTTCTCATCCACTGTTATCCCCAGGTCCTTTACTGCCAAACTGCTGCTTGGCCAGTCAGTCCCCAGCCAGTAACAGTACTTGGAATTCTTCCATCACAAGTACAGGACTCTGCACTTGTCCTTATTGAACCTCATCAGATTTATTTTGGCCCAAACCTCCAATTTGTCTAGGTTACACTAGAGGGCAGGGATAGGGTCCAGAATGTCTACCTCTCCCTCAGCTTAGTGTCATCTGCAAGCTTGCTGAGGGTGCAATCCATCCCCTCATCCAGTCATTAATAAAGAGGTCAAACAAAACTGGCCCTAGAACTGACCCTTGGGGCACTCCGCTAAAAACCAACCGCCAACCTGACATTGAGCCATTGATCACTACCTATTGAGCCTGACAATCTCGCCAGATTCTAGCCACCTTACAGTCCATTTATTCAATCCTTACTTCCTTAACTTGCTGGCAAGAATACTGTGGGAGACCGTGTCAAAAGCTTTGCTAAAGTTAAGATATATCATGTCCACCACCTACCCCATGTCCACAGAGCCCATTACCTTGTCATAGAAGGCAATCAGGTAGGTCAGGCATGACTTGCCCTTGGTGAATCCATGTTGACTGTTCCTGATCACTTTCCTCTCTTCCAAGTGCTTCAAAATGGATTCCTTGAGGATCCCCTCCATGATTTTTCTGGGGACTGAGTGAAGCTGACTGGTCTGTAGTTCCCTGGATTGTCCTTCTTCCCTTTTTTATAGATGGGCACTACATTTATCTTTTTTCAGTCATCCGGGACCTCCCCCGATCGCCGCGAGTTTTTAAAGATAATAGCCAGTGGCTCTGCAATCACATCAACCAACTCCTTCAGTACCCTCGGATGCATTAAATCTGACCCCCTGGATTTGTCTATGTCCAACTTTTCTAAATAGCTTTTAACCTGTTTTTTCTCCACTGAGGGCTGCCCACCTCCTCCCCACACTGTGTTGCCTAGTGCAGTAGTCTGGGAGCTGACCCTGTCTGTGAAGACAAAGGCAAAAAAAGCATTGAGTACTTCATCTTTTCCCACATCATCTGTCACTTGGGGTTACCATCATCCACTAAGGGTCCCACACCTTGACCACTCTCTTATTGCTGACATGTCTGTAGAAATCTTTCTTGTTACCCTTCACATCCCTTGCTAGCTGCAATTCCAATTGTGCTTTCATCTTCCTGATTACACCTCTGCATGCTCAAGCAATATATTTATACTCCTCCCTAGACATCTGTCCAAGTTTCCACCTCTTGTAAGCTTCCTTTTTGTGTTTAAGCTCACCAAGGATTTTACTGTTAAGCCAAGCTGGTCACCTACCATAGTTGCTTGTCTTACTGCGTATCAGGATGGTTTGTTCTTGTGCCTTCAGTAAGGTTTCTTTAAAATACAGCCAGCTCTCCTGGATTCCTTTCCCCTTCATGTTAGCATCCTGCCCATCCGTTCTCTGAGGGAGTCAAAGTCTGCTTTTCTGAAGTCCAGGGTCTGTATTTTGCTGCTCTCCTTTCTGCCTTTGGTCAGGATCCTGAACTTGACCATCTTATGATCACTGCTTCCCAGGTTGCCACACACATCTACTTCCCCTGCTAATTCCTCTCTGCTTATGAGCAGCAGTTCAAGCTGCGCATGGTCCCTGGTTGGTTCCTTCAGCACTTGTACCACGAAGTTATCCCCAACATTCTCCAAAAACTTTCTGGATTGTCTGTGTATTGCTGTATTGATCTCTCAACAGATGTTGGGGAGATTAAAGTCCCCCATGAGAACCAAGGCCTGTGGTCTGTTAGCTTCTCTTAGTTGTCTGAAGAAAGCCTTGTCTACCTCATCCACCTGATCTGGCGGTCTATAGCAGGCAACAACTATGACATCATCCTTGTTGTTCCTGCCTCTATACCTAACCCAAAGACTCTCAACAGGCTTCTCTCTATATATATTCTGGAGCTCTGAGCAATAATACTGCTCTCTGACATACAGTGCAACTCCTCCACCTTTTCTCCCCAGCTTGTCCTTCCTGAACAGTTTATACACTTCCATGACAGTGCTCCCACCAAGTCTCCCTTATTCCAATCAAATCATAGTTCTTTGACTGTTCCAGGACTTCCAGTTCTTCCTGCTTGTTTCCCAGACTTGATGTGTTTGTGTAGACACTTAGGCTATGTCTACACTGCACCTCTTTTGCGCAAAAGCTTATGCAAATAAAGCGTGAATTAGCATATTGCCCTACTCATTTGCATAATTAATTAGGGGCCGTTTTTGTGCAAGAGGCTTTTGCGCAAAACCCCCCTCTTGCTCAAGAGCTGTCCTTCCTGAAAAAATGAGGAAGAACGGCTTTCGTGCAAAAGAGGGTTTTTGCGCAAAAAGGAGCCATCTACACAGCTCCTTTTTGTGCAAAAGCCTCTTGTGCAAAAATGGCCCCTAATTAATTATGCAAATGAAGGGTGGCAATATGCTAATTCGTGCTTCATTTGCATAGGCTTTTGCGCAAGAGAGGTGCAGTGTAGACGTAGCCTTAGATAAGTCGCTGATTGCCCGATCTCCTCAGTATGGATCAGGGGTCCTTTTCTGTTGCACCTTCTCCTCCTCGTGTTTCTTCCTGGTATCCCACTTCCCACTCAATCATAGATTTGGAGCAGCTGTTTAGTAGTCCTGTTAACAGAACCATTTGGATGGTGACATACAAAGATTGTAAATGGTCTGAAAACAGCAAGAGAGATTTAAACTGCCAGCACCTTGTGATGGATTTCTGCAGCTCTCTGCTTGCTTGTCATGCCCCTGTGTTAAGTCAGTTAAGCAATTTGTATAATCTTTTAACCTTATTCAGCAAAATACTTCAGTGCATTCTTACCATTATACGCATACTTAAATCCCATTTCCCTCAGAGATAAAAGCTGGTGCCCAAGTAGTGATCATGTAATTAACCCTTTCTCTGGTCAGCAAAGTAATGAAGCACAAGCACAGATTAGAAGTTTGCTACACTCCATTGCCCTCCAAGAAGCCATTACCATCTAGTAAAGAAGGTACGTGTACACTGTGGGCTAAAGTTGAGTTAAGGTACTTCGACTTCAGCTATTCAATTAACATAGCTAAAGTTGTGTATCTTAACTTGGCTTTAGGTGCTGTGTACTCTTCTTTTGACTTTCCTTACTCCTCATGAAATGAGGGTTACAGAAGTTGGAGTAACAAGCCCATTATTTCAAAATTATTTTGAAATAACAAGCTTGCTGTATAGACACACACAACTGTTATTTTGAAATAAGCGCACAGTATAGACATAGCCTAAGAGCCCAGAGGATTTGAGCACTCTGTAGAGAACAGCTGACCTTTGTACCAGAGGCTGTAGAATGAGATGTTTAAAATCAATAGGTGGCTTTCACATGTAAGTTTCCGTTGTCAGCTGAAGCTTACAAGAGAGTATTCTCCTGGGACAGTACATGAGCAAAATCAAAGATAAAAAGAAGGGTTAACTGTAAGAGATAGAATTTTACATTTTGTCTCTTATTTTTGTCAGTCCAACCATTTCTGTGGATGCAAACTATCTGGCAAAATGCGAGTCCATTTCCATTACCGGTGGCGGGTTCTTGCCTCTGCTGCCATAGAAACGAACACCAGATTGACACAAATATGGTGGAGTACTAGAATCATTGTAACAGTTTCCTTCTTTTGTCCTCTCACTTCCAGGGACTAATAAAGCTACTAAGACCAAAATGGCAGCAGGAGGTCAGAGTGAGGACACAGGGATCTCAAGTACTGAGGGGGAACTGAAAGCTGCAAGGGCTGGTTAACCAGCATAGGCTACAGACATCAAGCCCTCCCTCCACCCCTCCTAATCTTATTCTTACCCTATAACAATTTTTATAAATAAAACGGATCATGTTTTCTGATAACCTGACAACATGCTTGGCTCTGTGTTGGACATACAATGAAGACAATTCCATCTCTGAAGTATTCACATGTCTAAACAGGACAGTTCCCAAACACAGGATGCATTGACTCCAAGCAATAAGCCAACAGGGATTTTACATTATTAACAGTACTGCTGATGTCTCCCACCAGCATTGAACATTGTTTTCAGCTAGAAATATAATATGTCTAGTGGTGTGGTTTGACCAGAAACCTTTTGGTGATTGAAGCATTGTACCAAAAGCATGCCAGTTGCCTAATCATAATAGTGCAGCTACTTTAATTATACAGCAATTTGAAAAGGCTGGCGCACTACCTAAATATTAGAACTGGTCATGATCTGTTACCTGAAATTCACCATTTCAAGTCCTTCCACCTGCTGCAGAAATGCACCAATGTATGCTGTGATGAAGAGGCAGTGAGCTCTATTTCTTCTTTCTCCAGCAGGGAAGGTTCACCAATATTCCCGGAGGTTTTCTTACATCATATCTATAGTTTGCTATGCCTGACCATGCAGAGTGAAGACAAAGAGATTCTTGGTTAGTGATTCTGAGTCAGAGCATGCTGTCAGCTGTAGGTATGACTTGGACCCAGTAGGATCCTGAGGACACTATTCTACAGTGACTCATAAGGTCTCAGTTTGAGCAGCATTTGCAAACAAGAATTCATGGTGGGGCAACATTCAGAATCTGAAGGGCTTTTCCTTCTCACACTACCTGGTATGTTGTGGCCTTCTATTGGTACATCTATACCGCGGCGCTATTTTGGGATACTTCCGGTGTCCCAAAATAGTGTTTTCCACATCTTGACAGCACACCCATTATTTCAAAAGGTAATCAAAATATTTTGGAGAATGATGGGGACAACTTCCTGGTACAAGTGCTGAAGGAACCAACCAGGGCCATGCACAGCTTGACCTGCTGCTCACTAACAGGTAAGAATTAGTAGGGGAAGTAGATGTGGGTGGCAACCTGGGAAGCAGTGATCATGAGATGGTCTATTCCAACATCCCAGTAAACTGCATTCCAGGAGGAGAAGGGACTTGTGAGAGTAGCAGTCTATCCATTTCAAAATAGACTCTCGAAATAAGCTTGAAATAAGGTAGGCAATTTGCATAGCTCAAACTGTGTAGTTTATTTTGAGCTAGTGCCACAGTGTAGACACACTCTAAGGCTTATACCTTGCTGCTCTAGAGGCATGGCCCCCCTAACAATCAAGCTAAAATAAAGTTCGTACCATCCTAACACTTAAGCAGGCCTGACCCTCCATCCAGAAGAGATTTATAACATGTGCCACATAGGACATTACAGGTTGTTACCACTCCACCAGAGTATGGTATGTGTATGATCTATGTTGTTCATTAAAAATACAGTTAAATTTGACAAGCCCATGACTACACTTACCCTACGTATGTCGATTTGTACCTTCTCAGACAAGGGGGGGAGGATATCTTGCTAAACAACAGCATTCCAAAAAAGATTTTTAAAACCCTCAACTTTTCAGCTGGGCAACCCTCTCTCATACTTGCCTATTCCAACATCTTGAGTATCTTTGCAATCAGCCATCATAAATCCTTCATAACCTTGCCACTGGGCTACAGGGGGGCTCTGCTAGTGCTTTCTAGTTGTCCTTTTTCACTAAGGCTTATAAATACTGAGAATAAGAGATTAAATCTTTATTTAATCTCTGAAATAAGATGAAAGATCCCTCATGGATTGATAATTGGTTAAAAAAAAAGAAACAAATGGTAGGAATAAATGGTCAGTTCTCACCATGGAGAGAGGTAACTAGTGGTGTCCCTCAGGGGTCTACACTGGGACCAGTCCTATTCAACATATTCATAAATGATCTGAGAGAAAGGGTCAAACAGGTGGTAAAATTTGCAGATGATACTAAATTGCTCAAGATAGTTAAGACCAAAGCAGACTCTGAGGGGCTTCAAAAGGATCTCACAAAACTAGGAGACGGGGCAACAAAATGGCAAATGGATTTCAGTGTTGACAAATGCAAAGTAATGCGTATTGGAAAACAATCCCAAATATACATAAAAAATAATGACCAAATTATGATCCAACAGAGAGATCTTGGAGTCACTGTGGACTCCACATTGTGGAAAGCATCCTCTAAATGTGCAGCAGCAGTCAAAAGCAAACAGAGAAGTCATTTAAAAAGGGATAGAGACTAAGACAGAGACTATCTTATTGCCTCTGTATAAAGGTATGCCCCACATCTTGAATACTGTGTACAGATGTGGTCACCTCATGTCAAAGATATCTCTCAGTATTGGAAAAAGTTCAGAAAAGGGCAACAAAAAGGATTAGGGGTTTAGAATGGCTGTCATATGAAGAGAGAAAAGAACGGTTACTTACCTGTAACTGTTGTTCTTCGAGATGTGTTGCTCATGTCCATTCAAATTAGGTGTGCGCACCACGTCTTCTGGAGCATTTTCCCTAGTAGTATCCGTCGCGCCGGCAGGGTGCCCCCTGGAGTGGCGCCGCCATGGCGGGGCATAAGTACCCCTACCGGCACTCCCCCACCTCGGTTCCTTCTTGCAGGATGCTCCGACGAAGGGGAGGTGGGGGGGAATCAAATGGACATGAGCAACACATCTCGAAGAACAACAGTTACAGGTAAGTAACCGTTCTTTTCTTCTTCGAGTGGTTGCTCATGCCCATTTGAATTAGGTGACTTCCAAGCCAACCCCACTCCAAGGAGGAGGGGTCGGAGCACTCAGAAAGAGAAGTCCACGAAAGTTGAACAATCCAAACATATTTATTCAACGAACTGAACACAGAAAAACTGTAGAAAAGTGCAATGTGGTACAGATAAAACATACATATTTACAATACAGAGCTGAGGACCGCAGAGCCCAACCCTGCGTCCTCCCTAGCCTGCTGTGCCAGCGCGTAGTGCGCCATAAAGGTATGGAGCGACGACCACGTGGCCGCCCTGCACATTTCAGTGATTGGAATCTGCGTCCCAAAAGCTACAGAGGATGCCTGCGCCCTGGTGGAATGTGCTGTAACCCGGGGTGGGACCTTCCCGGCCAAGGCATAACACTCCCTGATACACCCCGCAATCCAATTGGACAACCTCTGGGTCGATATGGGAAGCCCTTTCATTCTGTCAGCGACAGCAATAAACAATTGTGTGGATTTGCGAAAGGGTTTAGTCCGATCAATATAAAAGGCTAACGCATGTCTAGCATCCAGGGAATGGAGCACTTGCTCCTTAGGGGAGGCGTGGGGCTTTGGAAAGAAAACCGGGAGGTAAATTTCTTGGGACAAGTGGAACGGTGACACCACCTTGGGGAGAAAGGCCGGGTGAGGGTGGAGCCTCACATTATTGTCAGAAAACACTAGGTAGGGCGGGTTTACAGTTTACGCCCTCAGCTTGGAGACCCTGCGAGCTGACGTAATGGCCACAATGAACACAACCTTCATCGAGAGGTGCTTCAAAGAACACGTGGCCAGCGGCTCAAAGGGGGGCGACACAAGTCTAGACAACACGAGGTTAAGGTCCCAAGCGGGGAGAGGGGGTCTAACCAAGGGATACAACTTATCCAAACCCTTAAGGAACCTTTTGACCACAGGGTCAGAAAACAGAGAGACTCCTGCCAAACCAACATGGAAGGCAGAGAGAGATGCCACATGAACTTTGATAGAGGAGGTAGAGAGGCCACTGGACCTAAGTTCAAAGAGGTAGTCCAGAATGGACGGGACAGGTGCACAGGACGGGTGCACTCCCCTTCTGGACACCCAAGACGAGAACCGCCGCCACTTGACTGTGTCTGACCGCCTGATAGACGGTTTCCTACTACTTAGGAGCACCATCTGTACCTCCTGGGAACATTCTCTTTCCGGTTGGGTCAGCCACGGATAAACCAGGCCATCAGGTGGAGAGAACTGAGATTCGGGTGAACCATGGTCCCCCCGTCCCAAGGTTGGGTCAGGAGATCCCGAACTGGCGGGAGCGTTACAGGCTCCTTGCTGAGCATGTCCACCAGGATAGGGAACCAGAATTGCCTGGGCCACCGAGGGGCTATCAGGATGACTGTGGACCTGAAGGTCTTGACCCTGGTCAGAACCCTGGGAATTAGGGGAAACGGAAGGAAAGCATAGACCACAGCAAGGTCATGGCATCCCCCCTGGAGTGTTCCCCCAGCCCCAACAGGGAGCAGTAACTCTGGCACTTGGTGTTGCGTGCCAAGGCAAACAGGTCTACTAGAGGATAACTCCACCTGTGGAAGACCTAACGAAGGGCCGAGTCCTTGAGAGACCATTCGTGGGCTCCGAAGGACATGCTCAGAGCATCGGCCAGCAAGTTTTTGCACCCTGGCAGGTACTCTGCCTGCAAAACAATGTCATGCTCTACGCACAGGTCCCAAAGGCACAGAGCCTCGCGGCAGAGGGGAGGTGACCAGGCTCCCCCCTGCCTATTGAGGTAAAACACAGCCGCTGTGTTGTCCAGGCGCAACAGGACAGAGCGGCGAGAGAGCTTCGACAGGAAGGTCTCGCAGGCTCTCCTGACTGCCCTGAGCTCCCAGACATTTATGTGCAGAACCCGCTCTGCAGGGGACCATAAACCCTGGGTTCTGTGACACCCCAGGTGTGCTCCCCAACCCAGGTCGGAAGCATCTGTGACCAGTGTAAGCTGGGGGGGGGGGTACAGTGAACGGAACCCCGCTGCACACCACCGCCTCCTGGGTCCACCATTGTAAGGAGGCTATCACCTCCAGAGGCACTGTGAGAACCGTGTCCCAGAGACCCCTGGACTGGTTGAATGCCCTTGCCTACCAGGCCTGCAGAGGCCTGAGCCTCATTCGAGCATGGCGTACCACATATGTACATGGCGCCATGTGTCCCAGCAGCCTCGAGCAGACCTGGGCGGTCGTGATGGGGAACCGGGTTAACTCGGAGACCAGCTCCACTATGGACAGAAACCTGGATCTGGGGAGGAGTGCTCTCGTCATCCTGGCGTCCAGGAGGAGGGCACCTACGAATTCGAGGTGCTGGGAGGGAGTCAGCGATGACTTTTCCTCGTTTAGCATGAGTCCCAGCCTTATGAAGAGGGCCCTTGTGAGGGAAACATGGGCCTCCACTTGTTCATAGGAACGACCATGAATCAGCCAGTCGACTAGGTACGGAAAGACGTGTACCCCTTTTTTGTGGAGGAACGCCGCTACGACCACCATGCATTTTGTAAAGACCCTGCGTGTTGTTGAAAGGCCAAATGGGAGCACTGTAAATTGGAAGTGGCATTTGGAAACAATAAAACAGAGAAACCTCCTGTGGCTGGGTCTTATTGCCACATGGAAGTAAGCGTCCTTGAGATCGAGAGTTGTGTACCAGTCTCCTAACTGTAAAACCGGGATGACAGAAACCAGGGTTACCGTTCTGAACTTGGATTTCACCACCGTCTTGTTGAGGTCCCTGAGATCTAAGATGGGATGAACCCCGCCCTGGGTTTTGGGACAATGAAATACCGGGAATAAAACCCCTTGCCCTTCAGATGTGAGGGGACCCTCTCCATGGCTCCCTTTTCGAGGAGCGCTAACACCTCCTGACGGAGGATGCCTTCGTGAGAGGTGTCCCTGAAAAGGGACGGGGTGGGTGGGTTGGAAGGGGGTGAGCCCAGGAAGGGGATGGTATAGCCATTTCTGACTATTTTTAGAACCCAGGCGTCGGTGGTGATTTCTGCCCAGGCGTGGGCAAACCGGGATAACCTGGCCCCAAATGGGGGGCCAGGGTGGGAGGCTGGTGTGCAACTCTCTAGCAGCCCATCAAAACTGGTGCTTGGGCTGTTGGGAGGAGCCTTGACCAACCCCACGGGGGTTGTCCCCTCTCGGGCGACGTCGACGACCCCTTGTGGACAAGGGGCCCGCAGCTGCCCCCATACCCCTACTGGGGGCACGAGGATGGCATCTCCAGTAATCCCCACAGGGGACCTGGGACTGTGTTCTCCCCTGCTGTCTGTAGGGCAGCTGAAGATGCTGCAGGGCCGGCGTGTAGATCCCCAAGGACCGGAGAGTAGACCTCGTGTCCTTAAGCATATGGAGCCTGGAGTCCGTGTGCTCCAAAAACAACGCTTTGCTGTCAAAAGGCAGGTCCTGGATCGTAGTTTGGACGTCCGGAGGTATTCCAGACATTTGCAGCCAGGCACCACGGCGCATAACTACACCTGACGCCATGGTGCGGGCTGCAGAGTCAACAGCATCCAGGGAAGCCTGAAGGGCTGTGCGGGCGATGGTTCTGCCCTCCGAAGTCATGGCCGCAAACTCCTGACGGGCCTTGGCAGGGAGCTTATCCTTAAACTTATCCACCGCCTGCCATGTATTATAAGCATAATGACTCAGCATTGCTTGCTGGTTAGCAATGCGGAGTTGCACCCCGCCAGTGGCATACACCTTATGGCCCATCAGGTCAAGGCGTTTGGGCTCCCTAGCCTTCGGGGACGGCCCTGGCTGGGGAAGTCTCTCCTTTTGAGCTGCAGCCTGAACGACCAAGGACCCTGGAACAGGTTCGGAGTACAAGTGTTCATGCCCCGACTGGGGAACGTAATAGCGCCTCTCGACTCCCTTTAAGGTAGGGGTCAGGAACGCCGGGGTCTGCCACAGGGCATTAGTAATCTTGGCCACGGTTTTATTAAGTGGCAAAGCCAAGCGGGCAGGGGCATCGTCAGTGAGGATGTCAACCATGGGGTCCGTGTCCTCCACTACTGGCTCCACTGGGACACCTAGGTTGGAGGCCAGATGCCTAAGCAGATCCTGATGCACTCGAGCATCCATAGTAGGCAACACCGGTGCGGGATCCGCCAGGGCTTCATCAGGAGATGAAGATGAGGACGACTCCTGGATCGATACCAGATCCAGCACAGGGCCTGGTTGAGGAGCCAGCTGGGCAGGCGGCACCATTTGCGGAAGCGGCTCCGGCACCGGGGCTTGTGGCTCAGCAGCGGCATCTGCAGTAACTGACCTCTGGGGGGAGGGAGGGGTCGTGACAGCGACGCCGACGGTTGTGCTCGGTGCCCCGAGACACCGGACACTACAGAGGAAGTCACAGGCCTCTGCCACTGGTGGTAAGCCCACGGCATCCAGAAAGACCATTGCAGTTGAGGCGGCCAAGTTTGCTGCACACGCAAACGATCACGCCGGTGCCGGGAACGGGATCTATGACTCGAGGAAGCTCCTGAGGACTCCGACCTGAACGAGCCGCATCAGAATCCGACGAGTAGTCAGACTCAGGCCAGGGAGGTGCAGATGACAAATGCCCTGCCACCAAGGGGGGAAATCCTGGCCATAGACTCGGGTATGCCCGCGTGCGTGCGATGAGGGCGTGCTGGCGCTGGGAAAACAGGTCCCGGTGCTGGTTGCGGTGCCGGTTGTGGCACCGGGAGGACAGGTCCCGGTGCCAGGAGTGGAGCCGGTTGTAGCACCAGGAGGACAGGTCCCGGTGCTGGGAGTGGAGTCGGTGCCGGGAGGACAGGTCCCGGTGCCGATTGCAGTGCCAACATGGTGCATGGCTGCGCTGTCAAAGTCGGTATCGGTTGCGAGACGAACCTCGAAGAGACCGATGTTACCAGCGATAGTGGCACCGGCATGGCCCATGGGGTCGATGTCGGTGCCTGTAACGGTGCCGAAACTTGCATCGGTGCCAGAGAGGCTGATGCTGAAGGGTCCGTTGCCGAAGACTGGAGCCGCACCCCGGGAAAGCTGCTCAGCACTGGTACCGATGATGGTGCCGTAGACAGTGCCGCAACACCTGGGTGACAGGGCACCGGTGCAGCCAAGACGGGGTCTGGAAGAGGTCCCAGCACCGAGGGAGGTCGAGCCCAGTCAAGCGCAGAGTGAAGCCTGGCGGCCTGCGTCGAGGCCGGCACCGATGTGGAGGCAAGCGGTACTGGTCCCACAGGGGACGGTCCCGCTGCATAAGCGACCGGTGCCGTCCGGTCACGATGGTGCGGAGGTGAAGCCGGTGCCAACACGGCCTTTAGCGTAGGCGACCTCGACCTCTCCGCCTCAACCAACGATGGAGGGGAGGTAGTGAGGCTAATAAGGTCATGCGCCGCCTCAAAAGTGTCCGGTGTGGAGGGGCGGTGCGAGGATAGCTGCCCTGGGCTGGATGGCCATCCCGCTCGCTTATGCCGCACAGTGGTAGATGAGGAGTTGCGCACCAGAGACTCGGCACTCCGGTGTAGGCCTGACTTGGACTTCCGGCTCGGAGACCTACCACGGGACGTTCTTGATCTCTTCGGTGCCAGAGAATGAGAACGGTGCCGAGCCCTCGACACCGAGGCCCGCTCTCAAGATAGAGCATTGCGCGTGGACACCGGTGCACTGCGCACCGCAGAGTGTCCAGCCGGTGCCGGCTGTAAAGCCGCCTCCATGAGGAGAAGTTTTAAACGAGAGTCTCTCTCCCTCTTAGTGCGCTGCTTAAGCAACTTGCAGATCTTACAGGCATCTGTAAGGTGGCCCTCACCCAGACACTTCAGACAACTATCGTGAGGGTCTCCTTTGGGCATAAACTTTGCGCAGACAGCGCATGCCTTAAAGCCTTGCGGCCCTGGCATTCCTCACCCCCGAAGGGGGAGAAGAAAAACAAGAGACACTAACTATCTAACTAATTGAACTATTTAGAACTATTTACAACACTAAGAGAAACGGGAACCATTAACTGCTCTAACAGAGAGACACACTCCAACGACCGTCATGGGCGGTAAGAAGGAATTGAGGTGGGGGAGCGCCGGCAAGGGTACTTATGCCCCGCCATGGCGGCACCACTCCAGGGGGCACCCTGCCGGTGCTATGGGTACCGCTAGGGAAAACGCTCCGGAAGACGCGGTGCACGCGGTGCGCACACCTAATTCAAATGGACATGAGCAACCACTCGAAGAAGAATTAAAAAGACTGGGACTTTTCAATTTAGAAAAAAGGAGACTAAAGGAGAATATGATAGAGGTTTATAAAATCATTACTTATGGGGGGAAAGTGAATAAGGAAAAGTTATTTACTTGTTCCCAGAACATAAGAACTAAAGGTCACCAAATGAAAGATAGGTAGCAACAAAAGGAACAAAACAAACAAAAGGACGTGCTACTCCACAAAATGCTTAGTCAACCTGCGAAACTCCTTGCCAGAGGATGTTGGGAAGAACAGGATTTTTACAGCGTTCAAAAAAAGGAGCTAGATAAATTCACAGAGGATAGGTCCATTTATGGCTATTAGACAGGACGGGTAGGATTGGTTTCCCTAGCCTGTTTGTCAGGAGCTGGGATTGGGCAACAGAGGTGGAATCACTTGATGATTCCCTGTTTTGTTTACTCTTTCAGGGGCACCTGGCACTGGCCACTGTTAGAAGACAGGACACTGGACTAGGTGGACCTTTGGTCTGACCCAGTCTGGCCGTTCTTATGTTCATTCTTCGTCTTCTTTAACCCTTGTACTCTGAGTGGAGCATAGGTCATCTACAAGTCCCCTCCACTTCACTCTGTCTTGAGACAAAACTTCTAGCTGACTCCAGGAGTACTTCAATCTCAGTAGATCTTCTCCACATTGTCGATCTTCCTCTTTTGCATTTTCTTTTGCATTTTGCGTGTTCATTAGAAGTCCACAAAATATTTTCCAGCTGGGACAATGAAACACTGCAGGATAATGTCTGATAGATAAAACTTAGAATTTAAAACTGAAATGGGAACATATCTAGTAATACAAAGCTTTGGAAAAAAGTTACTACATTTTACCAAACTAATTCTTGGTCAACTGGTTTAAGAATCCTAGCAGAGTAAGCTGTGAATGTATGCAAACCTCATTTTCAGGAATTTAAAGTACCAACAACTCTAAATGAATCCAGTGCATCTTGGTACTACTATAAAAGGAAAAGCTATGTAGCACTTTAAAGACTAACAAGATGGTTTAATAGGTGATGAGATTTTGTGGGCCAGACCCACTTCCTCAGATCATATTCTGGAAGAGAATTGGCATGACCATATATACCAAAGGAATATATGCCAGTTCTCTTCCAGAATATGATCTGAGGAAGTTGGTCTGGCTCACGAAAGCTCATCACCTATTAAACCATCTTGTTAGTCTTTAAAGTGCTACATAGTTTTTCCTTTTGTTTTAGCAAGATCAGACTAACATGGCTATCTCTCTATTACTATTGGTACTACTATGTGTGTGTTTCCCAACATTGTGCCTTTAAATTTCCAATTTAAGTTGAAAAAGCTTCCTTCTGCTCTATTCCTTGCAATTGCCTAATACTGCAAAGATCTTTGTTCTCAAAGACAAAGTGTTCAGTGCTTTCAAGGGATTAGAACATCTAATTCCAGATGTAATCTTACTGAGGTTTTGGTAGTTTTTCTAGCTCCTAATTGTGCACAAAGAGAGATTAGCTTTTGCTCAGGACTGGTAGAAGATAAATAGAGGATGAATCATTGATTTATCTGAGCTTGGTTGATATAGATTCAGTTTAAAGAACACATTTCCAAGGCTATGTCTACACTAGGATCCCCAGTATGTGATCCCCAGCTTATATACACACACTCGCAGTATCTCGATGAGAGCTAGAGCAAACTATATGTAGTTATGTCACTAGAGTAGTGCAGGCACCAGCAACAGCTCTCCTTGAGCAGCTGCAGGCATGAGTATGTGAGCTGGGGAAATCATCCTCCCTAATTCAGGGCTACTCAACTTTGGAAGCCCCAGGGGCCACAATAATACTCACAGCACATGGCGAGGGCCACAACTTAAGTGTGGTTGCATATACATGCAAATATATATGCAAACAGCTTCTTCCACACTGACGGCATGAACACAAAGATTAAGACAAGACTACTTAATACACAGGCCCCATTTAAGTCAGTTCTGCTGATATTAATAAAATGCAATATTTACCCAACTTCCACCCATATGACAGCACTTTTAATGAGCAATGGCAGTCCAGGAATTTAACTACTAAAATGCATCTCAACAGAAGACCTTTATATTGACTACTTTTTTATTTTGACTTCACAACAGTCTAGGAATGTAACTACTAAAACACATATCAACCCAAATCGCACCATAAACCCAAACCATGCCGACCATGTTGAATAGCCCTGCTCTAACTCAGAGTATAGAGATAACCACATAATCACATGTGTAAGAGTTCAATCAGATTTCACTGCTGTATGGTCTACATTTTGTATCTGGGGAAAAGATATAGTGCTCCTACTTGTGACTTTCTTTGCTAATATTTAGCCCTTCCCATCTTCCTTACCAACACCCTTATCAAAATGTCTAGTTTAGGCTCCAAAAACAAGTTTTTTAAGAAAGCAAGGTTTGACAAACCTAAGGTCAAAGGAAACACTTCCATGTTTAGGCTGCTTGTAAAAAATTCAACTAAAACTTTTGTTTGGATTTTAATATTCCCTATGCAGAAATTTTGCAGCCCAAAACACTTCTGGATTGGGCTAGTGCAAGACCAATAGAATATAAGAACATAAGAATGGCAATACTGGGTCAGAAAAATGGTCCATCCAGCCCAGTATCCTGTCTGCCGACAGTGGCCAATACCAGATGCCCCAGAGGGAGGGAACACAACAGGTAATCCTCATGTGATCCCTGCCCTGCCACCCATCTCCAGAGAAACAGAGGCCAGGGACACCATTCCTACCCATCCTGGCTAGTAGTCATTGATGGATCTAACCTCCATGAATCTTTCTAGCCCTTTATTGAACCCTGTTAAAGTCCTAGCCTTCACCACATCCTCTGGCAAGGAGTTCCACAGGTTGACTGTGTGCTGAGTGAAGAAAAACTTCCTTTTGTTTGTTTTAAACCTGCCGCCTATTAATTTTATTTGGTGACCCCTAGTTCTTACATTGTGGGAATAAAGCTTCGTCTACACTACAAGGTTTTTGCGCAAAAACCTGGGGAGCGTCTACACCTCAAATGAGCTCTGGCACTATTAAATGGGCAGTTAAATGGCAGAACAGAGGGCTTTTTCTGCCCTAGGTAAACCTCCTTTTCTGAGGCATAACTGCTTTTAGCACTACAGCTATTGCAGAAGGCGGCAAGTGTGGACGCATAAGAAACCCCTATGGAAAAAAGCACAGGTGCTCTGATGGCCATTCTGTGAATGGCCATCAGAGTTTTCTTGCTCAAGAGTGTCCAGCAGTGTGGACGCTCTCTTGCACAAAAGAGCCTCGCAAAAACGAGGTGCTTTGATGTGTGGACATGGTCTTGCGTAAGAAGCCTTAGTGCCAAAAAACTAGCGCTACAGACTTCTTGCGCTAGAACAATGTAGTGAAGACGTAGCCTAAGTAAATAACTTTTCCTTATTCACTTTTTCCACACAAATCATGATTTTATAGACCTCTATCATATCTCCTCTTAGTCTCCTCTTTTGTAAGCTGAAAAGTCCAACTCTTTTTAATCTCTCTTCGTATGGGACCCATTCCAAATCCCTAATAGTTTTTGTTGCCCTTTTCTGAACCTTTTCCAATGCCAATATATGTTTTTGAGATGAGGGGACAACATCTGTACACAGTATTCAAGATGTGGGCGTACCATGGTTTTATATAGAGGCATTAAGGTATTTTCTGTCTTATTCTCTATCCCTTTTTAAATGATTCCTAACATTCTATTTAGTTTTTTGACTGCTACTGCACACTTAGTGGATGTTTTCCCTTTGCAGAAACCATGTTGACTTCTCCCCAACAAATTATATTCATCTACGTATCTGACAATTTTATTCTTTACTATAGCTTCAACTATTTTGCCTGGTACTGACATTAGACTTACCAGTCTGTAATTGCCAGGATCACCTCTAGAGCCCTTTTTAAATATTGGCATCACATTAGCTATCTTCCAGTCATTAGGTACAGAAGCTGATTTAAAGGATAGGTTATAAACCATAGTTAATAGTTCCGCAATTTCCCACTTGAGTTCTTTCAGAACTCTTGGGTGAATACCATCTGGTCCCAGTGACTTTTTATTGTTAAGTTTATCAATTTGCTCCAAAACCTTCTCTAATGACACCTCAACCTGGGACAATTTCTCAGATTCTTCACCTAAAAAGAATGGCTCAAGTCTGGGAATCTCCCCAATATCCTCAGCCGTGAAGACTGAAGCAAAGAATTCATTTAGCTTCTCCGCAATGACTCTATCATTTTTGAGTGCTCCTTTAGCATCTCGATCGGTCAAGGGCCCCACTGGTTGTTTAGCCAGCTTCCTGCTTCTTATGTACTTAAAAAACTTTGCTATTACTTTTTGAGTTTTTAGCTAGCTGTTCTTCAAACTCCTTTTTTGCTTTTTAAATTATATTTTTACACTTAATTTGACAAAGTTTAAGCTCCTTTCTATTTTCCTCACTAGGATTTGACTTCCACTTTTAAAAAGATATCTTTTTATCTGTCACTGGTTCTTTTACTTGGTTATTAAGCCACGGTGGCACTTCTTTGGTTCTCTTACTGTGTTTTTTAATGTGGGGTATGCATTTAAGTTGGACCTCTCTTACGGTGTCTTTGAAGTTTCCATGCAGCTTGCAGAGATTTTACTTTTGTTGCTGTACCTTTTAATTTCTGTTTAACTATCTTCTTCATTTTTGTGTAGTTCCCCTTTCTGAAATTAAATGCTACAGTGTTGAGCAGCTGAGGTATTTTTCCCACCACGGGGATAAATTTTATTACATTATGATCACTATTTCCAATCCACCCCATTATATTTGCCTCTTGAACCATATCCTGCGCTCCACTTAGGACTAAATAAAGAATAGCCTTTCCCCTTGTGGGTTCCAGAACCAGCTGCTCCAAGAAGCAGTCATTTAAGGTATCAAGAAATTTAATTTCTGCATCCCCTCCTGAGGTGACATGTACCCAGTCAATATGATAGTTGAAATCGCCCACCCTTATTGAGTTTTTTATTTTGATAGCCTCTCTAATCTCCCTTAGCATTTCATAGTCAATAGTGAAATTTACTAGAAACGGAAGTAAAACTAAATGGTCTCTTTCTTCACCCACATTGAATTTAATATAGAACAGCTAAGATGTAAAAAGTTCAGGACTTTTTTTGGGAGGGAAGTTTAAGCTGACACAGTCCCCTTCATTCATTATACATGCATGGCATCTTTCCCCTGGGATCCCAAAAAATGTCACTCACACCATCTCTAGAAGGTACTTTGGGGAAGTATTCAGTAAAGGCCCCAAGACAAAGGCAGCAACTAGCTCTTCTGTGATGAGCTGGTAATGAGCTGTGTTAGGCAAGATTATGGGGAATACCATCAAAGCATCATGTACACTAAGGAGTCCTATGTTTCTATATTATGGCCTTGAGTGTTGTTGTACAACTGAATCTGCTGAATGTCGTACAGCAGCTTGTAATACTGGTAACTAGGTGGGTACTACACAAATGGCTGATGTGATGTATTGTGAAGTTCATCAGGTCAGACTCACATACCTTGCTACTCATGTTATACATGCAACTTCCCAGCAGCCGTCAGAGCTAATGTATTCAGAAAGAAGAGCTGTAGTACTGCTCCTCTCAAATAAATAAGTCATTTCCCACAAACATCAATTTTGCTTTCATATTCAGAACACATAATGAAGCAGAGAGAGGCAGCCAGGGCTTACAAACCAGTTATAAACTTAAAAAACAACAAATGGTCTAGTAGCACTTTATAGACTAGCAAAACATATAGAGGGTATCTTGAGCTTTCGTAGGCACAGCCCACTTCTTCAGATGACCGGAGTTTTGAGTTTAGGATGTACAGACCCAAAATAAATAGGGGAGAAGGGAGGGGGAAGAGGAAAAAAAAAGGAAGGGGCAGGAAACAAGGAGCAAAGGGTATGAAAATATCAAAGGAAAAAACAAATAGGCAGAACTGTACCTTTTCCTCAAAAGGACTTCAGCAGCCAAGTTCGGTCATCTTGCTATGAACAACTTTTTTTACTAATCAGCCCAATTGCTCTCACGGGCATTTGGAGAACAGTTTTGTGTTGCCAACTCTGCCAATTTTATGAAGTGTCTTGTGCTAGTTGGTGTTTTTCCTTGAAGTCCCCACTCCTGGAGTCCTTCGATAAATTAATGGCAAGAACCTCATTTAACAAAATTCTAAGCTTCTTGGTGGAAGAAAATGGGGAGGGGTGTGTGGAACATCCATCCCTACAAGTTCAAAAATTAGGACACAGGGAACCCAAAGTGGATTTATTTTTAAAATCTCATTTTTAAAAATCCAATTTCATAGTTTTCTGGGGCCTGACTTAATTTTGAATGCTTGCATTTGGCAGTACATCATTGCACTTACAAGCAAGATTTAAAATCTTTTGAAGTTATGTTCACTCAGCCAGGATCTGTTTCTGCCTCATGAGTACCCAATGCATTCTGAGCAAGAACAGCTACTAATAAGAAATTGACTACTAGCTCAGATCCATTGTACTTCAACCTTTTCTAAAAGACTAGAAGTTAGCTGCAAGGTAAGGTACAATAGACAGAATCAGTACAAAGAATTACTATCAATTATGCTAGACTGATGCCTCTGCAGCGTGTAGTAGCACATACATAGCCATTCAATGTTACACAATTTAGTGATCTACTCCAGTGTTATAAAGAGTACTCCTAGTAGTCACACCTCCCATTTATAGTTCAGAGCATTATTATAATTTATTTTATTGCAAGTTCAAAGTACCTAAAACACCACTCGGTGGGGGAGCAAATGGGATTCAAGCAAGCATTCCATTGGGGTGTGTTTTAGGGTGAGCATAGAAGCCTGTTTAGATTGGAAGTAAAGTGATGATACAATAAATATAGATCAGGCTGTTTTTGATATACCTTACCAACTGACTAGGAAAGGCCAGGTAGCTTGTCTTTGGCAGTGTTTATTTTCAATTGCCTGTGAAAATAATGTATATTGTGTTACATACCAGCTGCTTGTGTTAGAACTACAGTGGGTAAAGATGACATTTTATACAGAGAATATATTAAACAGATTGAAATGAACTCTGGTATCATGGTATAGCCATTTTATACCATGTGCACTTGGAACACTGCTGTAATACCACCACTAGTCCTACAGATCTTGCCTGAAACACTTCAGTATGTACATGTCCCCACTAGAAATGGGACTAAAGCCCATTAAGGCATTGTGGTGTGGCTTCTGTGTGACAGATTCAGCTGTGCTTTAATAGAGTTTTACAACTCTGAAAAAGGCAAAACAGCTCATGAATTAATCAGTTTTTCTATGTAGCCTAAAAATGGAGCTTCTGACTTAGCCTACAGGTTTGATGCCAGAGCAGAGAGCTGGCTGAGTCACAGAAAAGTCAGCCACCAGGAGCAACTTTGTCAAGTTGAGATAGGGAGAAAGTGGAATGATGCCTCTTGCACTGAAGCAGAGTATCAGTTAGTGACCTTCGTGGGACAAGTCAACCAACCTTCATATGACACCGATGATAGCGTCTGTGCAAGCAGATACCCAGCTAGTCAACCCCCACACAGGCCAGGATTTCTATCAAGAGCAGAGAGAACAGTACATGTTTAGGTGCAACAATATAGGTACATACAGGCTTGAGTCTCAAGCCATCTATTTCCACTTAGCCAGCTGAGTCATTTAACAGCCAAGCTCACCTTGGCTTAAGCTTTCCCTGATGAGTGGGAGCACCAAGGACTTCGTATCCTCCCACAGCATGTAAAAGTGAAGAGGGAAACAAAGATCTTGTGGACTCAAATGTAGCCAAGGCCAACTGCAATGAAGGAAGCATATGCTCAGATGGTGAGAGAACAAGATGACATAAAAGCCTTATACTATGTACCATTGTCTGATATCCCTCCTGAAACAGCCCTCTCTAAATTATTTGTTACCCTAATGTAACTAGATATTCCCCTATTGCAGTAACCGCTGATATTGCTGCTTCAGTTACATGAAGAGCCTTGGGCAACAAGAATTAAGAGTGTATTAGAGCAGAAGACTTCACACTCTCCTTCAGTGTAATGTTCAACACAGTATGTTTGGTGCAATTGTTGCAAGAAACATGGAATTAGTCATTACTTCCTGAGTAGAAGCAGCTTTTTTCCCCCAGTCACCTAACTTGTATTGGAGAAGTCTGGTTTAGTGCAGGGATGGGGCAACAGGTTTTGCTTGGGGGCCACTCCGTTTTGGAAAGTGGTCAGAGGCTTCACTTTTCTATGGGGGGGGGTGTGGAGTCTAGGACAGAGGCAGAGTACAGAAGGGAGTTCAGTTAGGGGACTGGAGCACAGGAGAGGGTGTGAGGTCAGATGTGAATGAGAGGGTAAGGTAGAGGGTAGGATAGGGATTGAGTGTGGGTTGTGGTATAGGAGAGAATTCTGGCCGAGGGGAGGCGTGTAGGAGCAGGTTTAGGGTCTGGCAGGGGGAAGGAAGAAGCAGAGTGTAGAGCAGGTGTCATCAATCTTTTCAAACCAAAGAGACATCAAAATTCAGAACAACATGGTCAACAGAGCCAATGTAAGAATGCCCGGTTGCATGACTGAAAATATACAGTGCAATATTGATGATTGACATGGGTAATAGCAAAAATGAAACATTGTACAGAGACTATTTAATGGGACTACTGCTGCAGGTGGGGGTGCAAGAGTCAGCATTGGGGTGCTAGGGGTGGGAAATAGAGTGTGTGGGGGGCTGGGGCTAGATGACCTTACCTGGCTGGGACCAGGCTACTGTACTTGGGCAGCGGTGGCTGGACAAGAAGTAAGGCTAGGATTGCCATAGCCAGATCAGTCTCCCCTCCTACCTGTGCCACAGCAGAAAAAGGGCTACCCGCAACCCTGCCTGCAGCCAGACCGTGGGGCCTACCCCATGATTGGGGCTAGGGAACAGGATGTTGTGGCCAGATTGGGGTCCTGGTGGCCAGGCTTCATTTTACATTGTATATTCATTTGTCCTACAAAAGATTTCAGCATTGTCTTCATTTGTGGCAGGGGTCTTTTGGGTCAGGGCCATTGACCCACAGGAAAAAAAACCCCACCAGCCAAAAACCACGAGAAGCCCAAAAAAACTCTTCCAAAACTCCCAACCATCACAGATGTGGTCCCCCCACAAAGACACCTCACTCCCCTCGTGCTCCAGGCCCATGGTTCGGAAGGGGGCCGGGTCAGGGAGGATAGAGATTCAATACCTCAGACCACATTAACTCTTCAGGGGTTCCAGGGTTGGGGTGTCTGTTTGCAGAGGTGGGAGACACTTGCTTTCATGCTGCTGCCAGCACCATAGCCCAGGCAAGGCCTCCCACTGGCTCCCATTGGTTGGATTCCAGCAAATGGAAGCAGTAAGGAAAGGCTTCCAACTGGGGGAAGGGAAGCAGCAGTAATATGCTGAGACACTTTTGGCTCTGCTTCTTCTCTGCAAACTGGATCCAATGGGGAGGCACAGGACTTCCCTCCCCAAGCCCAAGAAACTAATGTGCCAACTGTGCAGGGGGCTAACAAGGCTAGAGTGCCAGTATGGGCTCCCTTCTGCAGGGGAGCAAGAGCTGCAAAAAAGCCATCTTTGCCTGGGGAGCTAGAATATGCTGACCCCTAGCATAGAGGAATGAGTAGTGATTTAGGACAGGAGGTATGGTTGCAGGAGAGGATTCTAGCCCCTGGGGAGGGAGTTGGGGTACACTGGCAGGCTCTGGCCAGGAGACCATTACCTACGCAGCTGCTGGCTAGCTGCACTCAGGCAGCCATCCCTGCCTGCCAGCAACTCCAAAATACCCACAGCAGCTGATGTTCCATTTTGTTCTCTGCAGTGCTGGGGAAAGGCTTCATACAGTGCCCTTTTCCGCAGTAAGATAATCAGCTGCCGCTGGTTGCTGGTAAATACGAGACAAGATATTTGCTAGGGAAAAGGGGTAGTGCTCACAGCTACTATGGCACCTGTAGTGCAGAAAGCTATAAGAGGAGCAGCCAGCAGCTCTGTGCAGCAAGGCAGGCTGAATTAAAAGGCTTGGTAGGCTGTATTTTACCCTCCCCAATGTAAGGTAAGTCAACACTGTCCATGTTACAGCACTCCTAAACTCATGCTTGATTGCCTGGTGAGAGCTCTTCTGGGGATTTGAGAGAACAACCCTAGTAAGAGGTGGTAGCTTTACCAGGAATAGGGATGTTCCTGGTTGTAGAACGCTGCCTAGACAGGTGCCTTTTAACACTATGACTTTTCTCCCTTTAGTAGGGGAAAAAAAAAAAAACACTACAAGTCTTAGCGTGGAAATATAAACAGTCAGTTTCCACTTTTCCACCCTAAAATGAGTAAACTTAAATTCACTCTTCTGTAATACAGCCCCTCTAGGTCTTATGCAAGTAAATTTATTACATTGGAACAGGCATTTGACACTTACTGAAGTCTTCAGTTCTAGTCTGTTCTGTTGCTATTGCAGATTAAGTGGCAGGGAAGTGAGACTTGCATTTTTATTGCAGAGGAATTTGAGGTGCAGGTAGTGAAAAAGCCTTTCAGCATGCAAGGCTGTTTAATTGCACTCCCACTGTAAGATAGGAGTGGCTGGATTTAAAGAGTAAACCATTGTGTATCAGCTATGTTCCAATAGTAGAGAATATTCTGCTAGTTCTTTGGAAAGCTTCCACGGAGAGGCCCTATCTACACTAGAGGCAGCAACTCTGCTTAAGGTGTACAACTCCAGCTACTGAGAACACATAGCTGGAACAGTCATACCTTAAGTTGAACTTGACAGCATCCCCATTGTGAAAGGTTCCCAGCAGCTGTGGATTATGTAGCGCTGGGAACAAGGACCCAAGAATTTGGAGCGCAAGTGGTGTTCTCATCCATCCTCCCTGGTGAAGGGAAAGGATGGGACAGGGATCATTGAATTGAGGAAGTAAATGCGTGGTTGCACAGGTGGTGTCACAGAGAGGGCTTTGGTTTCTTCAGTCATGGGACTCTGTTCCAGGCACAAGGGTTGTTAGGAAGAGATAGGATCTACCTAATGAAGAGAGGAAGGAGCATCTTCGCGGACAGGCTTGCAAACCTAGTGAGGAGGGCTTTAAACTAGGTCTGTTGGGGGATGCTGACCAATACCCTGAGGGGAGTGGGAAAGTTGGATACCGGGAAGGAATGCAAAGAGGAACGAGCAAGAAAGGAGGACCCCTGATTCGAATGGAGAAGTGGTTATCGGAGTGTTTGTACACTAATGTGAGAAGCCTGGCAACAAACAGGAAGAACTGGAGGCCCTGGCCCAGTCCAAAAAGTGATTTAATTGGGATAACAGACTTCATGAGACAACTCGCATGACTGGAGCACTGTCATGGAAGGGTATAGACTGTTCAGGAAAAACAGGCAGGGAATAAAAGGAAGAGGAGTTGCACTATATGTAAGAGAACACTATGATTGCTCAGAAGTCCAGTATAGAGAGGGAGAAAAACCTGTTGAGAGTCTATGGGTTAAGTTTAGAGGTGCAAACAGCAGTGATGTTGTGGCTGGTGTCTACTACAGGCCACCGAATCAGGTGGATGAGGTAGATGAGGCTTTCTTCGGACAACTGAGAGAAGCTTCCAGATCGCAGGCCCTGGTTCTCGTAGTGGACTTTAATCACCCTGACATCTGTTGGGAAACCAATACAGCAGTACACAGGCAATCCAGGAAGTTTTTGGAGAATGTTGGGGATAACTTCTTGGTACAACTGCTGAAGGATCCGACCTTCTGCTTAAAAACAGGGAGGAACTAATAGGGGAAGTAGAGGTGGGTGACAACCTGGGAAGCAGTGATCATGAGATGGTAGATTTCAGGATCCTGACCAAAGGAAGAAAAGAGAGAGTAGCAAAATACACACCTTGGACTTCAGAAAAGCAGATTTTGACTCCCTCAGACACCTGATGGGCAGAATCCCCTGGGGTGCTAACATGAAGGGGAAAGGAGTCCAGGACAGCTGGCAGTATTTTAAAGAAGCCTTATTAAAGGGCACAGAAAGAAACCATCCCGATGTGTACCAAGAGAGGCAAACGTGGTAGGAGACCGGATTGGCTTACAGGGGAAATCCTTGGTGAACTTAAGCACAAAAAGGAAGCTTACAAAAAGTGGAAGCTTGGACAAATGACCAGGGAGGGGTTTAAATGTATAGCTCGAGAATGCCGGGGGGTTATCAGGAAGGCGAAAGCGCAAATGGAATTGTGACTGGCTAAGGATGTGAAGGATAACAAGAAAGGTTTCTACAGGCATGTTAACAAGAAGGTGATCAGAAAGGGTGTGTGGGCCCCTACTGGATGAAGGAATTAGCCTAGTGACAGATGTGGGGAAAGCTGAAGTACTCAATGCTTTCTTTGCCTCTGTATTCACGGACAAGGTGGGCTCCCAGACTAATGTGCTAAGTGATGCAAGATGGGATGAAGATCAACAGTCCTTGGCGGGTAAAGAACAGGTTAGGAACCATTTAGAAAAGCTAAATGTACACAAATCCCTGGGTCCAGACTTAATGCATCCGAGGGTACTGAGGGAGTTGGCAAATGTCATTGAGGAGCCTTTGGCCATTATCTTTGAAAAGTTGTGGAGATCGGGAGAGATCCCGGATGATTGGAAAAAGGCAAATGTAGTGCCCATCTTCAAAAAAGGCAAGAAGGATGATCCAGGGAACTATAAGCTGGTCAGTCTTACTTCGGTTCCTGGAAAAATCATGGAAGGGATCCTTAAGGAATCCATTTTGAGGCACTTGGAGGAGAGGCAAGTGATCAAGAATACTCAGCATGGATTCACAAAAGGCAAGTCATGCCTGACCAATCTGATTAGCTTCTATGATGAGGTAACTGGCTCTGTGGACATGGGAAAGTCAGTGGATGTGATCTACCTTGACTTTAGAAAGGCTTTTGATACGGTCTCCCACAATATTCTTGCCAGCAAGTTAAGGGAATGTGGATTGGATAAATGGACGGTAAGATGGATAGAAAGCAGGCTAGAAGGCCGGGCCCAGCAGGTAGTGAGCAACAGCTCGATGTCAGGATGGCAGTCGGTTTCTAGCGGAGTGCCCCAAGGTTTGGTTCTGGGTCCGGTTTTGTTCAATATCTTTATTAATGACCTGGATGAGGGGATGGATTGCACCCTCAGCAAGTTTGCAGATGACACTAAGCTAGGGGGAGAAGTAGATATGCTGGAGGGCAGGGATAGAGTCCAGAGTGACAGACAAATTGGAGGATTGGGCCGCAAGAAATCTGATGAGGTTCAACAAGGACAAGTGCAGAGTCCTGCACTTGGGACGGAAGAATCCCAAGCATTGTTACAGGCTAGGGACCAACCAGCTAATGGTAGTTCTGCAGAAAAGGACCTGGGGGTTACAATGGATGAGAAGCTGGATATGAGTCAGTGTACCCTTGTAGCCAGGAAGGCTAATGGCATATTAGGTTGCATTAAGAGGAGCATTGCCAGCAGATTCAGAGATGTCATTATTCCCCTTTATTTGGCTCTGGTGAGGCCACATCTGGAGTAGTGTCCAGTTCTGGGCCCCCCCCCCCACTACAAAAAGGATGTGGATGCATTGGAGAGGGTCCAGAGGAGGGCAACCAAAATGATTAGGGGGCTGGAGCATATGACCTATGAGGAGAGGCTGAGGGAGTTGGGTCTATTTAATCTGCAGAAGCAAAGAGTGAGGGGGGATTTGATAGCAGCCTTCAACTTCTGGAAGGGAGGTTCCAAAGAGGCTGGAGAAAGGCTGTTCTCAGTAGTGATGGATGGCAGAACAAGGAGCAATTGTCTCAAGTTGTGGTGGGAGAGGTCCAGGCTGGATATTAGGAAAAACTATTTCATGAGGAGAGTGGTGAAACACTGGAATGGGTTACCTAGGGAAGTAGTGGAGTCTCTATCCCTAGAGGTGTTTAAGTCTCAGCTTGACAAAGCCCTGCCTGGGTTGATTTAGATGGGATTGGTCCTGCCTTACTACTTACAAAGGAGTAAGTAGTTTGTCACTGTTCATAACCCAAGTTATTCGCACATGGGACTCAAGACACAGCAAGTAGAGGAAGAACTGTCCCATAACTGTACTTTCCTTATTCACCCTTCAGAACACATAGTACCTTCCCACTCTAGTAGTACCACATCCCTCTGGAGATGTGTACCATGGTGGAGGCACTGCAGAAAGGTGGGCAATGATCAAATACCTCATCTAGCTTTGACAGATGTCATGTTGATGCCATCATGGTTGGTAGATCCAACCTCCCCTATCAAAAAAATCTCAAGACTACAATCAGTGTAAGCAGTTTTACATTTATAGTTGGACTTTTATAATATTCATGATTAGCACAGTTCATAAACATAAATTATACATTTTTATCTAATTCAGTACATAAAACATTGATATATGGATTTGAAGAATGGCACAAATACAGCCTTGTTGGCATTCTCAAAAGAAAAAGGTGTGCATGGTGGATGTGCCATTTATACTACTGCAGCATAGCAAGACCAAGAGCCTCCAAACTGTCAGATCAGATGATGTTGCCTCTAGCTGCCAGCCACGGTCAGGTATTTCAGTCAGCCCAACATGGTGGAGCAGGAAACCTTGACTCCAGCATCAATTAATAAAGGTTCAGAATTAGGATTATATCCCCCTCCATTACCTCATGCTGATATTGCGCTCTTTGAATCATTGTTACCTTAGCATATGCTCATAGTACTTTGGCAGCCCATGCACACATTCCTGCTACACCTTCAACTTCCCATACATATAGCTCAGTTCTCCTTTTGTACCATTTAATATCAATAAGTAGCATGCTCTCCCCTCTTGTTAAATAAAAAAGCATCTGGGATGTGTTTGCTTTCTCGTCTGATCAGATATATTTCCTTTTAGTAATCAAGTCTAAAACCTACCCCAGTAGGTATAGAATAGGCTCAATCTGCAAAAAGCCTCCCCATGTTTGATACAATTTGGAGAGTATGCTAATATTTTAAAGCCCATTCTCCTTTTTGCAAAGATGCAAACAAAATGGGGTAGTCAGATTTAAGCAAACAGTCCACCAGTACGATGATGCTGAAATCAATTCTGAACATCCATGCTATCTACTTTGTAGCTTCAACTACAGTACTTTAAAGCTTAACGACTTGGTTCCAGGTGATTCCCCTGCAAAGTCACTGCAGGCAATGGGTTGGCAGAAAGGAATGTTGCCTCTCCCCCGGCCTCAAGCAGTTATTGCTATACTCTAAGTTTTAGATAAATAGTGCTCAACTTCAGTCAAGAGTCTTGCAACATAATTAACAAAAGCTGCCTTTGAGGTTGAAATGTAACTGGACAATAGCAATAAATAAATGTAACAGGTACCCCCTGGAAATCTCACTGAGTGGGCTAGCAAGCGTTCAACCAACCAAGGGTTCATCTGTGCCTTTAGGACCATTGTAAACTTCTCCAAGTAGTTTGCAGGACGGCAAGGGAGATAGAAAAAAAACAAAACAAAACAAAAAAACAGTGTAGGTCTGTCAAAGAGCTAGTTACATATTGAAGCCATAAACCGGCGGCTGGGTGAATCCTGGAGCTGTGTATCCATATGGGAAGTTGGCCTGGGGAGGTACTGCACTGGGACCTGCTGTTAACATTAGCTGCTGGCCTGGAAAGGGAAGAAGGAATTTGTTTAAACAAAGCTCTGCAAATGCCTGAAAAAAAGATGTTAAACTGCAGGCATTCAGAAGGGCTATAAAGCTGTTTAACAAGCATGTTATTTTAACATACCAGAGACACAACTTAATCTATATCCTTCACTCCACCTTCTCCACTCAGATATGGACAGACAGACCGACCACCTTCTAGCTTGTTGCCAGATGTAAGAGCAATAAAGGTGAGTGAAACAGATTAAAACTTCAGACCCAAAAGACAAAGCATTGTCAATTTGTGTCCACCTGTCAACTTAGAAAAACATCCTTCTGTATAAAACACTTTGGGGGGGGACTTAACACTTCAGAACGAACTAAAAGCTTCCCAATTTCCTTTAAAATAAAATTAATGTTTCAAAATACTCAAAATATAGCATCTTGTTCTGGGTCAATGTATTTTGTTAGACTGAAAGAATTTTGGGCTTTTGAAATTGCTAATGTAATAATTTAAAAAAAAAACCAATCTATTCTCTGCCCACCTGTTAGTAACAAAGTGAGGTAAGCGCACGTGACAAAAGTATTCCCACCACTTGGGACAGCTACATAACTTCCCAATATGGATTGTTGTTTCAAGGAATCAATTTACACTAAACTATGATATGGTTAGGATTCATGCATGGTCAAAGTTGACAAAGCAATTAAGGCTATTGAATTTTCAGCAGCTTGTGTACATGTAACAAATCCAGATTGCAAATGCATCTTATAAGTGCCAGTATTGCACATGCCTCATGCAGACATTCAACTCAGGTATAAAAACTTTCCATTAGAAATCAGGCCAGTGTTATACATTTCTCTGCCTCAGAACTGCTTCAAAAAGGAGGTGCTAATGAGCAGAATTTGCTTTGTGACAAAATAATCTATAAATCAGCCTTTGGCAGAGGCCACAGAGAGACCTTCCATTTACCTGTTCAACACAAGACCTCTGGAACAGGCCATTTAAAAAAAACCCCAAAAAACAGTATTTGTTTTTTCAAATGGAGGCAGCCCTCCAATCTCTTTGGAAGCTATGGTATCAGACTGAGGAATGTTTCATCTGAAAATCCAGAAGACTCTCTGGAAGCCCAGAAGATGTGTATTTGTACTCACACAATGGCTCCTTTCTCCACCACTGAAAGGCTTTGGATTTATGCTTTAGCTAGGGGATTGGGATGGTAAAGGGAGGAATAAGCAAGTTGGACTGCTTCATCTTGACTCATTGCTACTTAAATGTTTAAAATTTAGTGTTGCACAAAGTTTTAGCGTATTAAGTATAACTGGCTAGACTGATCCAGCATTAGTGCTTCAAGTGTGTTCACTAGCTGGGGAAGAGAACAAAACTGCTTCGAACTGACTAAAGGTACAAGGATACCAGCACTATAGATGGTCACCTTGTGGCCTTTTTAAAGTCCACCATGGTGAGGCCTAACTCAAGAATATCTTGCTAGCAACAAAAGCCACAATAAGAGACACCAAGTCTTTCACCTACCAAATACTATTGGAGTGGGTTCAGCTACTTGTTCCTCTTCTTTCCTGAGGCTTTCAGAAGCATCAAGTTTATCCACCTATATTATAAATTGAACAGGAAAGGTGTATGAAGGCCTTGCCTAAGAGACCTGTGCCACTTTCTCACACCAAATGCTTCACATATTAGCAGTGCCCTTTCAAGTTGTATTTTATGGAACAAAGTTGATTTTGAAGCCAAGTTGTCTATGTGGTCTAAAATTCAAGAGAAGCATCAATTTTTGCTTAGATGGATACAGAAATATCCACTATTGAAAGTAAAGTATAATGCTTAATAGCACTTTTTATCCATTGGGAACATTATATCCTGCAACACAAGTTGCCAGTTTGAGCTTCAACATCAAGTCTGCACGAACTGTTTGGCCGAGCGCTACTATCTAGCCATACCTTCAATAAGAAAGTTACTGAACATGTCTGTAGTATGTTTTACACTGGAAACCAGCCATCATGAAGCATTGACTAATAATTCAGTCTAACATTGAATTGACTAGATCTAATATAGCCAATATTAAAGTTCTGTTCACTTATTGGTTACACCTGATATGGTCAACCAATTTTTTAGGAATGGACTACAGAGCCAATTACAGGTATAAAATATTATCACTTTACTCTAGAAGTAGCATGAGTTTGTTTGCTCCAATAGGAATGCAAGCTCCTGGGACTTCAACAGGAAACTGTTTGGTATGGGGTCTACATGGGGATTGGCTAAAGCCAACTGACAGGTAACTGCTTTTGCTGTTACATACTTTGGATTCTGTTATTTCCACTCTGACTCATCTGTGATGTGTGTTTTACTCAAAGCTAATGATCATGAGTGTGTGCGCACACACGTGTATGTGTGTGTGTACAGTGCTTGTAAAAAAAGGTGCTGGTACTCCAGGGGAAGTTGAGCTCTGACTAGAGGTGCTGGTCCTGAGTACCGGGCAGTACCATCACAAAAAAAATGATTGAGTAAGTGAGTGTGTGTGTACACACGTTTAAACACAAGTAGCCCTGTGGTGCTTTAAAATTACAGACTAACTTCACTACCCCTCTGTTGCTGAAGCCAAGTTCATTTTGCTCTATATGCACCTATTTTGATCAGATACATTAGACAGTCTCCTCTTACCACTAATAGGACTATTAGCACTAAAATCCCTAGTTATGAATTCTGTAAACTGGGGAAAGAAGAGTCCCTAGTAGCAGCTCCTCTGGAACTCTTACCAGATAGTATATCTAAATTAATCTATGGCAAGGGAAGCATGTCTGAAGTAACCCAGTCAGTTCCACTCATGCATTCCCACTGCCTGCCCCCGATACACTGATGCCTTCTAAATATCACCCCTTGAGAGTTTCCAACTCGGAATGGAAAAAGGACCTGTGTTAAATAAGATAGGCCACTTTCAATTTCAGCCCACACAATAGTTTCCAGAAATAGGAGATACTACTCCCTCTAGAGAGAAGCAGCAACAATGTTTAGCCAGCAAGAGTGTCTGCTGCTAGAATACTGCTCTCCCCATTACGAGCTCATCTGTTTAACTTGTGACAAAGAACAGACTGAGTCTGAATGTTTCAGATTAGGCCCAAATAGCTGACCCTTCAGAAGGGATGGGGGTATTCTCATGCTTTAGTAATCAAGTGTACGTGTGGGGACACGTGAACTGGCAAAGAGGTACACAGCCTACTGAAATAATTAATCTGTCATCAAGAGATTGCTTGCTCAAACGGGAAGCAGAATATCAAAGTAAAAGAAATCCATTTTCTAATTCTGTAGTTAATTCCACAGACTAAATTAGTTTCACTGCACATCAAACTCATCATGCATGTGTCACCTCTGGAAAATTATCCAGTATTAGTAGATAATGGTTACTTGTAAATCCAGCCAGCAGTTTAAAGTTACTATTAAAATCCCATTTTATTTGGGAAATCCACTGCACCATTCCTTTTACATCAAGTAGCTTAGACTTGCTTTAAACAAATGTATTTTATACAAAGTCTTCAGAATTGTGTCACAAGATCAATCCAAAGACTCTAAACAGACAGTCTCTGCTGGGATGCTTTTTCCTGCTAAGTCAGGGGCCATCACTTCTCACAAGAGATTCTACTTCCTATGTTAAACTGCTAGACTTATTTACATGGTGACAGTGAGCAAGACTGAATACTTCAGAATATTGTACTGAATATTTCGTCCCTCCTCACCACTAATGTGATCACTGGTTTTACTAAGCCTCCTTATCAGAATTGTGCAGCATCTACTACAAAAAGCATATGCATGCACATTAGACAGAAGTTAAGGATGACAGACCTGCATGTACCCTGAGTCCATTTCTCTTTTGAATAAAAGCCCAAAATGTTTACCTGAAGAGTCTCCCTAACTGAAAGTGGGGTCCCCTTCCCAAGTCTGGCTGGATTCTCAAGTTATATGAGAAGCTGTCTTTCTACAGCATTAGAAGTTAAGACAGACAAAAGGCTAGATTATGCTGCTCTTCTGGCAGAAGCTACAAACTAGGTTCCAGTACCAGAATCCTAGAATATACATTAAGGGACACAAATGAACACAAAAACTTTCAAGTCAGACTGTCACCTTATTAAACAGCCCATCAACCTGCAAGAAAGTTCAAAAGGGAAATACTTATGTGATGATTCAAAACAAGTCTGAAGTAAAAACACATTGTGCTACAGGTATGTCTTGCCTCTCTATTGTCCCAATGTCTCATTTAGTGCCAAGAAAATTATGGTCATTTTACAGTGCATAAGATGGTACATGATCAGATCTCACAGCTTACTTGCACTATAGACAGCTAATTGTTTTGGCCAATTACTTGGCAATTAAATGGCATATACAGATTTACCACAACTTGCTGTTAAGACATGTAAACTGCAAAATTCCTCTACCAGTGCATAGTATGTGTCACATATGATACTGTTGCTATGCACACAGTGTTTGCATATTTACACACTATAAAACCCACATTAACCATGTTAGGAAGATAGAAGAGTCACTTCCACCTTCTTGTAACTGATGTTGAGGTATAAATCTGTGTCCATTGGGAAGTAGCATTTATTTTCTGCTAGCTTTACATTTGTGAAAAAGGTAGTTTGATGCTGTGGGATCTAGCACCTCCAGGCTTACAGATGGTTAAAATAACTATGGACAAGATCACACCAGCTGGGGAAGAAGTCAGTATAGCTTCAATGAAGGAGTGTAACTGATTTACATCAGCTGATGATCTTGCCCTAAGGGGATAAAGCCTCAAGTTGCATTTATATTAGTGCCTTTCCCTTCTTGACATAGGTCATGTTTGTGTGACTAAAGTATGAGTGTCAATAGCACTAACATTGTAATGTCTGTCAGCAAAAACACAAGCAGCTTACAAAATTGGCAGTGAAAGTTAAAATATGAATCCATTGTTATTAGCCAGACAGATTCTGTAGTCCCATACATCTACAACTATTGAATATTCCCATTGTGAGTGGATGTAGGTGGGCTTCAGAAGGTGTGCTTTTTCATCAAGTACTATTCCCCTCCCTGCCAGCATTCCCATGAAGAGAGCTAGTTATGTGTCTCAGGCAAGAGGACTGTGCATCCCTAAATTAAGGGGATAAGAGGCAGAGGGATGGCAAGAGACACCACATTCTGGCTCACTAGAGCCATCTTTACAGAACTGTCTTACATACAAAGTGAAAGGCAAAAGCTGACTGAGTTAATCTAGGAGAAAAGTAAATGTTCAGACCACCACAGAAACAGAAAGCTCTTATATTGTGCATGCTGCTTTCTTGAATTTAGTCCTCTTGGTTGGAGTAGAGATTTAGTTCCCAGTAGGAAGATAGCAGCTAGAGAAGCCAGTCTAGTCTTTTCATCATCAACTAATGGATATAGTCTAAAAAAGCATAGGATTTACATTATCTACTGTGTAATATGATCACTGTGTTCTGAAGTTTATGGACCTCTGCCTCAACTGGTCTTTCTATAAAATAATTTAATGCTGCTACAATTCATGATCTCTGTCTTACCTAGCTCAGTTTGGACAATGCTAAACACGTGCAAGACACTAGTACAAAGTAGCAAGTCTTTAAACAGAAGTATTACTCACTTTGGTAAGGTATTCCCTCATCACCTGGATGAAATAAGGCATTGCAAAGTCCACAATGTTATGCCTCCATGCCAGCTCAAGAACCACATCTGGGTGCAACAAGTCATAGCATGCGAAGAGAGATGCTGCAAAGCACTCCTGTTTTCCTTCCTCCAGAAACCACTGGAGCAGTTTCTCTGCCAGCTCTGCATCTTTGGATTCTGCAGCATACTGCATGGCATCCTACGAGTGAAATGCCACACACTTGAGTTACGACTAAATTGCACTCCATAATCTTTATGAAATATGCTTAATAGGAATTACACAAAGTATTTTGCATGAAGCATACCACACATCACTTAGATTTTCACTTATTCTGTTTGTGCACATGTATCATTCTTGTATTTCTAAATTCAAATATGAAGCATAAGCCTATTTACAGATCTAAATATGCTAAGTGAGGGCTTTTAAGGATTCAGGAGCTTAATGGTCTGGTATTTGAGACCATCTGAATAATTTTGCTTTTCCTGAAAGCCTGGTCTACAGTTGGTCATGCTAAGACATATGGCCAGATCTTCAGATGCTGGAATCCATTTTGGATGTTGTACTTTTCCATAGGAAGTGTGAAAAGTTTTAACTTAAGGATTCCCACTTTAAAAAAATATCTGTACATAGGCAGGGAACCCAGATAACAGGGGCTGCTGCCAGATGCCCAGACATCCCAACTTACCACCTGAGATGACTGCTGGAAACTAGAATCAACAAGCCTACTAGCTTGTGGAAAAAAAATTAGAACTACGATTAAGGGTAAAATTTCAGGCAATAAACAAATTTTAGTTATAGGTATTAACTTTAGATGGCATGTTTTGTTTTATTTTGCTTAGCAACTTACTGACCTCTGCATACCATTAAAAATGGAAGTTCCAATGTTCATTTACCTTGTAGAGACGATCCTTCTTGCACAGCTCCACACTCTGTTTCCAACGATTATTACCTTTATATAAGTAGGCTGCAATACGCCTAAATTCAATCAATTCATGTTTCTCCAAGCGCTGAGCTAGTGTGATGTTATCAAAATTATCATATGCATCAATGGATGCTCTCAAACCCTATTTAGAGAAAAAAAAAAATCTGTTAGCTACTAGAACAGCAGGTAAGTTTCTGAATGCCACTGAAGAATAACTAACTATGGTAGTAGGGCCAGCATGAATTAGCTTTGGTTTTGGGGTCTGTTACTTCTAGGTTACTGCAGTATGCACTAGGGATGTTAAATTGTGATCAACCAACTAGTTGATAAACAGGGGAAACTGCGGAGCTGCAGCTCTGCCTTCTAAGTATATTAGAGCTGGTAGGTTTATACATTTAAAAAGTGAAGTGCAGCAGGGGAGAGGACCGTGGGGAGACCTGACACAAGCTGGGCATCAACTGATTCCCGGCTTGCGCCAGCTACACCTCTGCCTCCTGCGGAAGTGGTGCTGGGTGAGCCAGCTTTTAAGCCACCTGATCGAGGCAGCAAGAGAGGAGTGGGAGTAATTAGTCAAGTCACTAGTCGTGGTATAAGCATATGCTCACTGGATAGTAGACTAGTTGCTTGCATAGGAGGGATGTAAGTGGCTGCTCTGATTAGAAGATTCAGAGCAGAGGTGTTTACTCCACAGGAGACAGTCCCACATTGCATAGTGAGAGGGATTACTGAAGTACAGAACCATGAACACAAGTGCTAAGTACCCCTTAGCAGTGGAAGTAACTGATTTATTTGCCTAGTCCACTTGACAAGCCTGAAACCTGTTACATACGTAAGGAGTTCTTTAAAAAGAGACACCCTGGAATGCCACATTAGAATACAGAGTTATCTTGGCTATCTAAAGCAGCAACTATAGAAGGAATCTACTATAGGAGAAGTGTTGTAGGGTATTTCTGCCTATTACATACAAACGGCAGGACTACTTTATCCTGACCCTTAAGGTGAGATGGATTGACACACTCTTCCTCCCCTTTTACATTCCTGCCAATACCTTTCAAGTCAATTTAAGACCAAACGAAGAATTCTTAGAGTGCTCGTAGTGCAGCTGATTAACAACCAGCAGGCACGAAAAGAGAAAGGAATGCAAGTTTTCACACCATTGAGCAAATGCAAGCGTGTCTGCTCTAATGCAATTTATCTGGAAGACTTACCTGATAATCCTCCTCCTCTGTCAGGAGATTGTTCAGAGCCTCATTGACTCCTTTGTTGTTGTGGTTCTGGACTGAACGCAGGTAAGGCTTCACTAGAGGCAGCTGATTAACCTGGAAGCAGAGTAGCAAGAGACATGTTAGATTAAGAGCACTGCTCTGAAGGACACTAAACTCCTGAGAATCAGGCTCTAATTTAGCACTATAGACAAAGTTAAGCAAGCCAGCTGAAGAGTGTCTAGTATAGCTGCCAACAGCTCAGTTATGCAGGCAAATTTTATTCTGTGTCATGAAAGAGCTAGACCATGAGGATTTAAATTTAAATAAGATAAGATATTTGGATCTGTTCCCTCCCCCCCCCAATCATGTGACCCACAGACTGTGAAAGAGACCTACTTCAAGTGATTTCATGAGCATTGTCAGCATGCTTGCTATTGCATGCCCGAGATCCCAAACTTCCTCTCAGATCAAGGACAAGAATGCACTGAAATCCAGAGGAAGAGTTTAGTTTTTATATTTGCTTTTGGTAATGACTATAGGCTCACCTTTGAGAAAAAGCTGACTGTCCTGGTATGATCCAGCCGTGGAGATAATACTAATAGAAGATCATTGATCAGCAGAGGTTTATAGTCCAAGTAGAACTGCAGGGCTTTGTAATACAGCTCTACATTGGCCACCTGAGTAGGGGAGACATTGATTAGATCAAAGACTGTCTCTACATCTGAAAGTTTAACTACGTTCAAAGGAAAGAGAATCAGAAAAATATCAGCTTTGCAAGACATTGAAGTATCAGATCTGTTTAATTACTTGCCAGGTATATAGCTGCCTTTTGGAGCAAAACTTCATTTAGAGAACTAACACTGTCAGCTTCTTGCTCTGCCTGCTTCCAGAAATCTGTACAAGATTCAGGTCCTAATATGACTATACAAAATATTTCACTAATGCAGCTACAACCATGACTTAAGGGGCAGGAGGGGGAAGAAAGCTAGGTACAGGAAGCCTAGAAGAGTTCAGCAACTTCCTGCTTTTTCCAGGAGCTTAAACAGATACTTAAAAGCTTTTCTTGCTGTTACTAGGTTCATCATTTGTCTGTACATGTACTAACTTTTTGCTTTGCAGTCCAACAGCGCTGGGATGTTTGAGCCACACAAATGTCTTATAGAATCACATGCAAGAATAATGAACATTGCAACAGCAAGCCAGTGTTTTTGATTAGCAGAGACTGATTTAACTGTTACATTTTAATATCTTTCACTGCATTAAATAAGGCCACATTTCTAAAAATTAGATGGCAAATCAGACTATTATGAATACTAAGCTAGAGTCTGAGAACTAGTTGGCTACACCATAAAGGGCCAACTCCAGTCCTTTGAAAGATGTTTTAGATACATCCAATAATTCTAGACAAATAAGCTGGACAATACTTTTGAATTGGTGGCGTCTTATTTTATAAGCACTGAAAAATATTAATGTCTTACAGAAATCTGACCTTAAAGTAGATTCAAATGAACTTCCAATTTGGATAGATACAAACTGCAGCTTGTAAATAGTATTTACACTTGAACATTTTAAACTAAAGTATGAAAACTCATTTAATATGGATTTTAATTACCAGTACATCAGAATTCTAGAGTATGGAGCATGTAACAATTTTCACAAAAAAGTTAGTGAAAGTAGTCCAGTAATCAGATCATAGTCATTTACCTTGGCAATTATGTCTTTGAACTGCCCTTCTTTCCAAGCATCAGTGGGATGGTTCATCATTGTAATTATTGCATTGTCATACTCTTCATACTTGTCATAAAGGAAGACCAGTTCTCCCCAGAGGTGAGCTTGTTCTGCAGCTCTGAGCACCTGGGTATAGGCAAAGAGGATAAATCATGAATTGCATGTTGCTCACTTGCCTAGCTCTTTAAGAGTTTAATGCAGCAGATTCCTACCTTTGGAATGTTGACTCTGGACCAGAAGAGCTCCAAATGTTCCCTCATCTTCTGAGGTTTGAATTTGGAGTACAAGATGGCAAGTTCTGTGAACATTCCCATGTGAGCACGTTCCAGTCCCAAAGCAGCTTCCAAGAGGGCAATCAATTCTTCAAAGTAGCCACGATCCTGAGATAGAAGTGGCCAACATAACTGAACATCATTTTTTCTGAAGTTTCCATAGCACAGTAGAGGGCAGCACAGCAGGAACAGTTATAAAGCTTCAAATCACTGAGGCTATGTCTCAACTTGGGATTGACATTCCGGTGACAATCCTCTGGGATTTGATTTAGTAGGTCTAGTAAAGACCCGCTAAACTGAATGCTAAAGGCTTTGGTGCCAGTACTCCTCACTGTTGCAAGGAGTAAGGGAAGTCAATGGGAAACATTCCTTCTGTTGACATCCCATTGGGGGCCACCCCAGGGGAAAAAAGTGCAAGATGTGAACTGCAGCTGTGAAATTCATGTAGCTAGACTTGCTTCTCTTGCAAGAATTTTTGCCAATGGACATCTAGTTTCAGACAGAAGTCTCAAGGCTGAGCATTATGGGAAATACCAGCCCTCTTATTAATTCCATTGTACAACAAAGATGCTCTCCCTTTTAAACCTAGCTATGTTTAAAAATCTAGAATACCAGGTGTGGAAGGTTGTTTTTTTTTTTATAAAGACCAGCACTTAAAGGAAAAAATTACTATTACTGCAGACAAAGCAAGTCAGTTACCCATAAGACTTCCTTCCCCCCCCCCCCCACCATTGTTTAAGTTTCCAATCCCTCCAAAAAAGTTCCAAAGCTAAGGAAGCTTTGTAGAAATTAAGCTTTAGTGGTTTTAAAATAAATCCTTGAAGGATTTGTTAAAGTTCTGGGAATGCCAACTGTTACCATAGCACTGTGGAGATTCGTGTACTTGCTGCCATCTCAGATTTTAAGGCTCATTAACAAATCCTATGAACAGGGAGCAAGCAGTTACACCCTTTGGATTAAAACAGTCTAACCTGATAATAGCTAATCAGCTCTTCAAGTTCATCTGCATGGATTACTATGTGCAAGCCACATATCTGCGCCAGGCGAAACTCCTTTCCATCCACACAGGCAAAGCACACCTGTAAAAGAAGAGGATGATTTTAGTTACTCACATTTGACCCAGACTACTGTACCACATTATCCCAAGTGAACTGGGAATTGTAAGAGTAAAAAGATTCCTTCTATACATAAATCAAAGATACTATCAGACATAGGTTAAATAAATCAAGGCACTGGAAGTTAGACTGGAAGATGTATCAATTCAGTAGAATTAGTCATGTTCCATTATCCCATTTAAAACAAAGGTTCTAAAATGGCTATTGAACTCTGACTTCCAAAGCATGCACCGTATCTTGTATAGATTGCAAAACATGACAACTAAGAAATCAGTCTTATGGAAGAGTAATATTGGGAAAGCATACATGAGTACCTTGATGTGATACCTAGTAATGGAAATATAGCAAGTCAGTACTACAAGTCTAGTATTCCACAGACTTATCTAGGACTAAGATATTAGCATGAAACTGTAAATTTGACATGGAGAGAAGCAGCTTATGTTCTCTGTAAGCAGTACCATGCACTAGAAAATGGATTCTAGTGGATTAGAATGAGGCAAGATTCATTACCTCCTTCCAAGTCCTGGTACTATTGGCTTTGCGGCCACTGTCTACTGCTGCCTGGTACTCTCCAAGATGCACCAGGGTAGATGCCAGGCGGGCAAAGTTAGATACATTGTTGTAGAGTAGCTTTGCTGCATCATACATTCCTTCCTCATAGCAGCGATCTCCAACCTAGAGATAAAAACCAGGATAAACTGAGTTGGAGTGATGAGGGCAGGAATGGGGCAATGTGAGCAAAATGTGAAAGCCTGTCCTGTTTTGAGAGTCAGGAAATTTCTGATCTGACAAGGGTATTTGTAAAGGCCCTTCCTATTTTATTATAAACACAGGACATACCTGCTGAATGTGAGCATTGTTAGGGCCACCGACAAACTCTTCCAGCTCTGAAAGGCGGTTGGTTTTTGCCAAAGCAAAGATAAGTTCAGTCTCTACGTAGGACTCTCTGGCCTTTTTTCTGGCCATTTGCAAGAATTTAACCAGATCCTCCCAGTTATCTTGAACAGAGGGAAAAGAGACATAAGTTTCCTATTCCACCCCTTTAATTCTGAATCACTTCCAACTGGCTGTCCTCTAAAACATAGCTTAGATAAGGAATGAGTTACACTTCAGAAGATGACACTGAAGAGCCACAGCGCCCTGCTGGGACTAGACATGAGGTCAGCAAAGTGAAATGCAGTAGCTACCAATTCTGGAGTGGATCAAACCCATTCATGCAATTCTTCTGGATCATGATACTCCAGAATGCATGCAATCAGTATTTACTACATAAATTCTCAAATTATACTTCTCATTTTAAGTCAGGGAAATCACAAAACTGATGTTGAAAGACTAGATCTGAAAATTCCATACATTAGTCATTGGGGACAATAAGGATACATCTAGACTACAGGCTTTTGTCAACAGAAGTTTTGTTGACACACTGTCAAAGCGTCTGTTGACAGAGCATGTAGACTACATCCACTTCTGTCGACAAAACAAGCCGCTTTGTCAACATGACAGTGTAGACGCAGAGGACAGTGTAGATGCAATAACGCCTTCTGTTGACAGAACTGTCGACAAAAGGCGTTATTCCTCGTAGAATGAGGTTTACAGCTGTCAACAAAACTGCTGAGTTCTGTCGATGTTATGTCAACAGAACTCAGCAGCAGTGTAGATGCAGGTATAGTTTTGTCAACAAAAGTCCACATTGTCAACAAAACCTTGTAGTCTAGACACTCCCTAACTTATTTTACCTGAACTCCTTTATTAATCTGACTCAGTCCTCCTACCCACTGTATTCCTTTTAAAGATTCCCCAGAGAACATTAGAGTAAACCATTGTTTTCATTAAAGTGATGCCCAGCTACAGAACTGATGAGGCCTTAAGCTTACTGTTTCTACTAGCAGCTTGAACAACTTCCATGTAAGCAGAAGGATCATCTGCCTTGATATAAGAGTCAATGGCTTCCTTCACCAAATCCTTCTGGAGCTGTGCTCTGGCCAGCTGACTCCATACAGCTGGTTCGTTACATCTCTCTGCAAATTCGTAGGCCCGGTCCAGGTTGCCTATGTGCTCTATCAGAACCTATAATGTGAGAAAAGAACACGTGTCAAGTATAAAGGTCTGCAATGTTATACTTAAATCTTCAAATGCCTACAGCTCTTCCTCTATTTGAGGATGACCAGCAAGGGTTACTGATATTGACACAAAAGCATGAAGCATGCAACCACATTTTGGATTTAGAGCAGCCCTTTCAAATGCATCTACCTCAAGAGTGAAAAATGTGTTCATCTTACCTAGAGGTAGAATCTCCTTGGGACAAAGACACCACAGAGTGATTAAAGTTTAAACTCACAGAAACTCCTGAGAGATTGGTGTCTGAATTACTTCATTTGGAGGATGAACAATTATGTTAATTACATTTAGATGTGTGATTTGTCTTTCCCTCCTATTCCCAGCCAACATTCAAGAGCTTGAACTTTTGCCATACAACATGCATGGAAATACTGAATGCCCTACTGCAGTTTTATCTACACGTAAAGTTAACTTCTGGAGAAATCTACTAGTCATTCAATTAGATTTACAGTTTGGAGGTACAGGTGGAAGTGACAGGTAACACCCAGTAGGAAGCATGAGCTGGTAGCCATGACTGCATCTCACCTGTATTGCAGAAGTATTAACATCAAATTTCCTGAAGATAGCAAAGGCTTCTTCATATAGCTCATTGCTGATAGCTATATTTGCAATATCTGGGGCATCATAGTTATCCAGACGATTGATATACTCCATTACACGAGTGCGGTCAGCTTTAATGGCAGTCAAGATTAGCAGATTCTGGAGGTTCCTATGAACAGGAATAAGGTGACAACTGGCATTTGAAAAGCAGTAGGTGCTACCTACTACTAGACCTAAAATGCCACTAACAGGCAGTGAAGTAGGGATGTTAAATCAGTTAACTGAATAGTCAATTAACCTCATGAATTCTTATTGGTCAGTCAACTATTCTAGTATACCCAGGGGCGGGGCTGGCAGCCAGTGCCCTTCGGCTCTACTTCTGAGGAGTTCTCTGCCACTCTGTGCTGCTGCCTCTAAGAGGCAGCAGCACGGGATGCCAGGCAGGTGCTGGTCTGTGAGGGGAGTCAGTTTAAAAGCCAGCTCCCCTTGCAGACAGGCTGTCTGTCGCCCCATGCTGCTGCCTCAGACAGCAGTGTGGGGTGGCAGCAGCCCATCTGGGTGGGTGGGTCTGTCCTCTTGGAACTGCTCCTAATACACTTTAAATGCAGAGCCACAGCAGGAGTAGGTTTGTTGCAGGCCAGGACTGAGTCAGGTTGCTGGCCCTGCCTGCTAAAAAAAATTTACAGCCGGGGGGGGAGCAATAGCTTTTGCTTATCAGTTAATCGACTACACTATTATATCCCTTCAGTGAAGTCCAAAATTAAGGTTTGAAGCAAGTTTTAGACAATAGACTAGCACATTTTTATAGCCATAAAAAGTAGTACAATAAGATCTAGTTACTTTTTACACTTCAATTCACTGGAACAGAAGTACCTGCATTCCTTTGCATTAATATACTGGCCACATGACTTCAGTTGTAGTCAAGTGAAGTTTCAAGTTATGGTATTCAAGATTTTAATCACTGCAGTGGCTACTCATCTTCTTTAGCAGAACACATCACCTAATGCTATTAGATCTAATTTTGTACAAAAGAGTATATCCACTTAAAGACAGCATACAGATAGCAGAGTCTGGTATTTCAGAGGGTTAGAGGACTGCATAAGAAGAGCCACAACACATACTTCTCTATTTCTTCCAAACAGAATGGGTACCATCTTCCACCTACCTATGCTCACTGAACACAGAGTTGTCCAAGACAATCTTCTCAAGAAGTTCAATTAGTTCATTGGGTAGATCAGCAGTCATGAAAGCTTTCACAGTAACAGACACTTCTTCAGGATCCTGTGTCTCAGATAAGGCTGTCTGGACAACCTAATTTTGAAGACATTTTGAAGTAGTTGAGAGGGTTTTTCCCTTGGTCTTAACCTTGTTTATGTTGAAATTATCAGCCCTCTGAGGTGGCACTAAGTCAGGAACCCCACAAAGGTTCTGAAACATTAAGCTAAATCTACACTGCAACTTTGTGTCCGAAGACTCTGGCAACCAAAGCTTCCTTTCAGTCTGTTAAATAGGTGGCTTTGAAATACTGATTCACCAGAATGTGCGCTTGGCATCACAGCACTGTACTAGCCGTCTCCCTTAAGTTTCAAACAATACCAAATAAAATTCAAGTTGCAATACTTTTATGGCAAGTATTAGAGACCAGACAACTGGATTCTACTAGACTTCTGTCCCAGATGAAGCCATCTGGCCATGATACAAAAGACACACAATTAAATGGAGGGGTTGATAGGCAGGCAGCAGTATTTTAAGAGGGCAGAGGGATGGATTCTGCAGTCAGAAGACACTTGATAAACAATTTATTTCAATTTGTAGAGCCAATTACTCCACAATACCTGGTCGATGAGCTGTCGTCTGAATGGACTGTTTTCCTCAAGGACATTTGCCCAAAGTTCTGGGTCCTTCCTACGTACCAAGTAACGAGCTTCACTCTTGAACAAGGAGTTCTCATTGCAAACCTAAAACCACCCAAAAACCCATGAATACATGTATTGTTAGGGAACACTGAGAATGAGATATCACCTAAGTTTGGCTTTTTGGCATTGAACCACACTCAGGTAGTATTATTCAAAAACTATTAGTGTGTGGCACTTTGTGATGACCAGCAACAAGTTCTGATTCTTACCCACATTCTAATCTAAAAGGCTCATAGCAGACAGGATCTTATGCAAAGCTTCTTGCTTTTACCATAAAAAGCTGGCATAGCAGGTCTACATCTGTCAAGCCATGAGCTACACAGGCTAACCAATTTCAGATCTGAAAGATTTATTTTGGAGTGAAGGAAATTTAGGTCAGTTTTATCTGAATCTTTCATTCAGCTTCACTGTCAAAGACTTAAGTGTCAAGAAAGCAGCACCAGAAAGTTTATTTTGTAAGTCTTAAAATTTCACAGATTGTACCCCAAACAGTTACTTAAAAGCTTGTAGTTATTGAACCAGTTTTGCCTAGTTGAAACATTGTGCAGAAGCTTATCAGTGGCACAGCAGAGAAGTTAGTTCCCATAATGAATTTATGTATTTTTTCTACTCATCTTGATTGCACAGCGAGTCTTGAGACTCAGCATAACTTTTGGTTATTTTATCAATGCCAGCCTGAATGGACAAGGTGTGTGTTCTCTCTGCCCTGCCCCTCCCTCCAAGGGATTTTAATAGAAGCTTAGCGTAGGGCTGTTAGATTAATTAACTGTTGATGGAAATCCCATTGACAAGTAGGTTAGGGCATCTCTGCCTTTGAACTGTAGCAAGAGCCCTGCCAAGCTCTGCCTACAGATCAGAAGTAGAAGCCCTGAAGGGAATGCAGTGCCAGTATGGGACTGGTCCTGCACTCCCTGTCACACCTGAGCCTTTGAAATGTACAAGAGCCCCAGTGGGTTCTTGTACATTTCAAAAGCAGATTTGCAGTAGAACTGGCACCAGGGGAGACTACTTCAATCCCTGCTCGCACTGTTTCCACTGTGCCTCTACTTCTCCTGGCCCACCCTGCAGAGACTGTGCTGGGGGGGGGGGGGGAGGTGGAAGATAAGAGAAGCAGCTCTCCCCAGAACCAGCTCCTACTCTTCCCCCCACTTGCTGCCTGACAGGCAGCAAGAGGGGGTGAAGCAACTAGCTGCATCACTAGTCAATGAGCCAATAAGCATTATTGGATAGTTGACTAGTTGCTTACATACCTAGCTTAGAGCCCAAGCCTCCCTACAATTTCTGCTTAATATTAGACTCAGTACCAAGGTTAGCACTTAGTGTCTAAGTCAAGGCACTCTAACACTAACTATTATAATTAAAGTGGCTCAAACTAGAGTCTGACCAGATCAGTCTCATATGTTAGTGCATATACAGCCCAGTACTCTTTATAGGAGTTGAGTATGTACACAAGAGTAGTTAAGGATTACACATCATTTCTATGCAATTCTCACAGCAGTGACCTGCACAGGTAACAGGTGGCTAGAGTAAGACTCCAGTTCACCGAGGAGAGGACTTGTGTTCAGAGCAGAGTCCTCAATTGTTGCTGGTAAAGGAGAAACCAAGGGTACCAGAGTTCAAACCTCCCCACCCCCCATTGTGGCTCTGCACCATGGTAGAGGGAGTCCATTCTTATTTGGGATTTGGAACCCAGGACAACCTATCTATGGTTACAAATAGTCAAGTCAAATATGTTCAAAGGCCCTTTTTCCATCTGTAGTTGGTACTTTCTACTGTGGATTCTAACACTACTAACACAATTATTCCCTAGGGCTATCCTAATATGTATCCCAAATAAAATCCCATTAAAGTTAGCAAGATTTGGTTAGGGAAAATCGTGTAGAACTCAGCCAGTGTTAGAACCTTGGTTACACCAATATTGACATTGACACCGACACCATCACCACTCTAACATTGCCAAATATTTGCTGTACTCTATAAGACAAACAAGTTTGCTAACCTTGATGAGTTCGAGGTCACATTGCCCCCTCTCATAAGCAACACAGGCCAAATGAGGGTCCCTTTTTTCACAGTATTTGCCTACAACACAGCTGTTGTAGTACGGGTTCTCCCGGAGAAACCGCTCAGGATTATTATTACTGTCAATGTAGATTTTAGCCAAAGCATTGTGAGTGGCAGGTTCTTCACAACCTTCATGAATTCTAGATTCCAGCCATGGCAGCAGCAACTTAAGCCTGGAAGGGGAGGGGAGGGGAGGGAAGAGAAGAGAGAATTAAGTGTTAAGTTTGCAGACAAATAGCACATTCAGAGAAAAAAAGTTTAAGTTTTTTATTCTGTTCCCTATGACACCAAGGCATAGCTTGGAGGGAGTGCCAGAAAGCCTTAAGGTTACGATTGTTTCACAGAAAGGCTGTGGTCTCAGCATATTGGTCTTTTGGATCAAATGATTCTTAGCTGAAAGCCACCCCGAATAATCTACAAAATAAACCCATTTAAGATTTAAAGTGCACCTATGCTTTTCACTGTTGAAAGGCATGCACACAGGCTATGCATTTGGAGTTTTAAACCTTCAAAAAACTCAAGCCAAAAACTTCATAGAAAGGACTAAAAGGAGAGACTGAAGTCATAGCTCAAATAGAGACATTGCTTCCTATACACATTGAGCATCAGTAAAGCTGGTTTAGTTTAAAATCTGATTAAAGCAGTGTCTGAACAGATCTATGCACAGGAAGTCCCTCAGAGTTCACATTAAAATGTTCAATGAGTACGGCATGTGGAATATGCCATACATTATTTGAAAACTGATGTTAAAAGAGGCTGTTCTGGGAAAGCAGTCAGAAAAAAGCATTAGCACAGGAAGCAGCAATATATGGTATACATATGTACAGAGTAGTTTTAATGCCTAGTTTAGAATAGGGGAACCTAGAGGACAAAATTAAGTGGTAGCAAATGAATTTACAGTGTAAACTTAGCTACTGGACTTTTGGGTGAATGACTGCTTAAGCCTTCTCCATTTATCTGATAATGCTATCCTTAATCTTACCCTACTGAAAATATGTAAGATAGGAACATATGAATTTTGGAAATATTAAGAATGGCAAGGTTTAATAGGAGAGTGGTTTAGGCTTGAAGTTATAGGATACTTCATGGATTCCATACCAACAGTATTGTAGAAATAGTTGTGGGAGTTTTCAGAACAAGATGACTTAGCAAATTCTAGCTTGCATTGTCCACCGGGCTCAAAGTCAGATTTTAAGCTAGTGCATGTCATACTCTATTTGTCTCCTGGTCCCACTAATGATAGAAAAATGCAGCAAATACAAGTCATTCAGTTGGCTTTAGGCTCACCTACTGTAGTCCCACCTCTCCATAGCTTGCCTCCCTTCTCCACTCCTGTTCTAGGAGGCTGATCAGAGTCACTGTATTATGTACGCTTGCACATTCTTATTCTGATTGCTATCTGCATACTTGCATATAGTAGCTATTGTAAATTCTAGTGTTTTGACACACAAGATAAGAGCTTGTTTTCCTTCCATTATTTAAGAGTAATATTCCTATATTCATGAATGGAAGAATAAGCTAGTCTTAGGATCAGAAGATTGCAATACATGGTCTGAATCATCATCATCATCATCATCATCATCAATGCATGTGATCGTGATGCTCTCCTATTTCATAGGCAGGTGTTCTTGAAACTCTGTCAAGATTCCTTTGCTTACTCAAGGTAACCACCATATTAAATTCCTTTCATGATTTTTACTTTTCTCCAAATCAGTCCCATTTTGAACAAGTAATGAATGCAACTCCTGTATGCCAAGGGGAAGCCTTTCATTGTAGGCAAATGAAAAGGCTATTTATATGGACCTTCGTAACCTCTATTCTTACCTATTTCTTTTTTCCACTTCAGCCACCAGTTCGTCAGTTGAAAACTGGCCTCTAACCACCATGATCAAGTTCTTAATAACATCTTCAGAACAATCTACATCAAGAAGCCCTCCAATTACTGCTGGTATACGGCTTGGATTCACCTAGAATAAACCAGCATAAGAATAGTTTGACTATCCCACAACTGGATGGATTCTTTAACGTTTAGAGATTTAGGCAACTAAACTAGTTATCTAAAACATGTTCTTTAATGAGTCTCAGTAAGTACAGTTAACCCCTCACTAAACTGAGTGTCAACATCTACAAAAACTGAAGTTGTAAGTTACCCAAGTGATCCCCTTCCGTCCCCCAACCAACTAAAACTAAACATGCGAGTGACAAATCTCCCCAGTGTAAGTGCTGGGGAAGCAGCACTCTGATACAGACCAATCAGTCTACATTGCTGTAGCAATGCAGAAGCTATTATAGTTGGTTGTCTTTTTGATGAATTGGACAATACCTGATTGAAACACCAAGATTTCATTATGTTTGGTTATCCAATAATGTTTAGATTTCTAGGGGGTCTGAATAACTTCAGAGTTACAGCAAAGCCTCAGGTAAGCCAAAGTTCCCACTCTACTATACATGCTGGACAATAAGTTTATTCCTTAGATATTTTACCTTCTGAACGTAGATCTCAATGTACTTCTGGAGGTTATTGCGGTACAAATAGAGAACCAGGTCATGAACAAAGTCAAACCTGTCACAAACAATGATCAAAGGAAGCTGGTCTGTGAGCTTGGCCTCCTATATATTGGGGGAAGGGAAGGGAAAAGAAAATTGAAGAAAAGCAGAAGGGTCAATCTCTTCACAAATTATGCAGAGGAGATCAGCAAAGAGACAACTGTTTTCTTAAATTTAGAACAAAAGGCTATTATTCAGAAAGATGCTTATTCCAAGTTGAGTCAAAAAATGCAGTCTCATCCTTAAGGATTTAGAAGCCCATTGTATTCTATTTTAAATTTACCTAAGTAACTGTACTTCTGCTTTAAGGGCAAGTTTTTCTGAAAGTGACTAGTGATTTGGATGTGCTTGGATATCTACCATTAGAGGTTTTGCTGAGAGAGTGAACAGTCAGCACTTTGAGAGTCAGATCCTGTTAAAAGGAGTTTCAAGTTCCTAAAATCTCTTAAACCACGGTAAGACTCTTGAAGCCAAATCTCAAGCAAGAAAGGATACGCATCTAGGCTAAGTTATAGAAACTTCATATGCCCTCCCACCATGTGCCCCCCATCCATTCTTACAGAATGACCAGTAAAAGCCTGAGAGTTTACTAAAAATGCACTGGAAGGAATGCTTGCTTCCCCACAGAGTTGGAAGCAAGGTTTAAAAGGATCTGTGGGTTATAGTGGATCACAAAATTGAACATGAACTGAAGTTCTTCAAACTGTGCTCCATTCAAGTAGTCTGTGAATAGTTTCCTCTAAGTTATGCACCTGGGCAGGTGCACAGGAGAGCATGAAGAGCTGCCCACCTAGTTACTCATAGGTGTGGCTCCACTAATTAGGTGCCTGGACCCTAAAGTGTCATGTGAGGTGATGTCCATCGGAAAAAAAAATAGGTGAGGAGGTAGTTTGGGATATGCAGGGCTCTGGCAGCCAGAAGTGTGATTTTCCCCAGCTCCAGAGCTGGGGCTGCCCTAGAGAGGTGGCCTTCCTCCCTAGCCTCAGCTCTTTGTTGGGGAGGAGATCCCTACTGATATTAATACACAAATATGTGCTCCCCCCCACCCATAAATAAAGAGACCTCTACAACAGTTAGCTACTGGTACAAATATTTGGAAAGATTCAGTAGGTCTGTTCCAACCCTCAACAATTTAAGTGGTCTGTAAAAATAAAAGAATTGAGAACCACTGAACTGATGCAACGCCAGGAGACTAATGCAATTTTGGGGTATAATCAAGATGTGAAGTTGTCCTGCTCTACTTGGCACTAGTGACATCTGGGCTAGAGAACACAGTGTCCTGTAGTGGGCATTGAACTTCAGGAAAGCTAGACAAATTGAAGAGTCCAAAGGAAAGCTACAAAAATATGGTCAGATGTCTTTAAAAAAGCCACCTATATTGAAAGGCTAAAAAAAAAAGCTGGCCATGTGTAATCGAGCGCCCCGGGGGGGGGGGGGGGGAGATGAGGGGTACCTTTAACAGTCTAAATGTGCCAAAATGGCCACTTTATAATGGTTCTGTGAGCAAATGGTTCTCCTATCTACTTCTGATCTTACCTTGAGTTATTAGTGGAGTCTGCAACAAGGGAAAACTGGAAAGCTTAAGCTATACAAATATGTAAGCACTGGAATAGGCTACCAAAGGAGTTTTATTTTGAAGCTTCCAATGATAGGGATTCCACAGACAAGGCAAAAATGCCAAGGGACCATCCTGTCTCACTAAATGAGTGTGTGGGTGGTCTGAACTAGAGGACCACTGGAGGTTTCTTCAAGTATTACATTTTTATGATTCCAATGGAGAGAATTAGGCTATTACTACACAGATTCAGCAACCAATATGGGAGTTAATAGAACAGTTTCTTAAAGTCTAAATAAATTTAGAGACCAAACCAAAATTTGGTCACACCTGGGACCCATAACAATCCAAGACAATATGCATGCTACTTTACAGTAATGACTATACCAGGCATACCCCTTTCAGACTTTCATAGCTCTTCATTTCTTCTAAAGTGAATTAGATTAGTTTTTACAGCATCTAGTGCCTAAGCCTACAGTAATACAAAATTACAAGCTAGAGCCTAGCTATTTCTCGCAATCATACTGACTAAATATTTATCACTTCATTGCTGTGTGGAATGTGCTAGAGAGTTTGGTACTCCTTAAAGTCCAATATATCTTATATTTGAACCTATTCTGTAAGCACTGTAAAATTCCTTGATCTCAAGGAACATTTTTAGCTGATATTTTGGTCCTTTCCAGTTACTATTCTAGCCAACAGTTGGGAAAAATACCTTCAGAAAATTCTTCACCCGTTCTGGGTTATAGCAGTTACTTTCACGGCAAATCCTTTCAACCTCCTTAATCTGACCAGTCTTGCAGGCTGCCTGGATATATTTGAAGTGGACATCTGGATCCTGACTGAAGTTCACAATAGAACCCAGGAAATAAAATAGTCCTAGAAAGAAGCAGAGGGTGTTTATAAGCTATGAACATTTAGAGTTGAATTTATTGCATAGTTGGAGAAGTTACATGCTTTGATTCAGTATCTATCAGGAAGGAAGCAAGAGGTAAGATTAGCGATGAATATGCTTGCCCTCCTCCACCCACAACACAACTCTCCTGGAGGCCACCTGCAACTTTTTGCAGAAGATGCAGTTATTTAAGCACCAGTCTATAGTAAGTCTTCTCCTTTCACTTGAAAGTAGCATAGTACTAGTATGCCACTCACAAGAATGGCCATATTGGGTCAGACCAAAGGTCCATCTAGCCCAGTATCTCGTCTGCTGACAGCAGCTAATACCAGATGCCTCAGAGGGAAGGAACACCATGCAATCATTCCCCTATCACCCACCACCAGAGAAAGAGGCTAGGGATACCATTCCTACCCATCCTGGCTAATAGCCATTGATGGAATCTAGCTTTTTTTGAACCCCGTTAAAAGTCCTAGCCTTCACCACATCCTCTGGCAAGGAGTTCCACAGGTTGACTTTGTGCTGAGTGAAGAAAAACTTCCTTTTGTTTGTTTTAAGCTGGCTGCCTTTTTAAAAAGGGACAGCAAGCACTGCAGACCACAAGAGCACCTCACCTTCATAACTTTTGAAAGATTCAAAAAGCTCCACAAGAGACTGGGTGCCAAGCTGCTCATGGTATTTAGAAGCTACTTGCACACAGAGCTGTAGGTTTTGTCGAATGTTGGAAGACAGCATTGCACGCAGACATTCCACAGAGTCCTCAACTGACAGAGACCCAAAGTAGTTTACAAGCCACTAAGAACAGAAATTAAGATGGTTTTAGTGGTTGTATACAATCACTCAAATACAACAGGGGAAGTAGTTACTTACATTCTACATTGTTGGATATGTGTTTCCAATTGTGAGGTGTGCAACAGGAGAGCAAGTTACATGGAAGAAGTCAGGAATGACATGAGCTGCTTTTAACCTTCCTGAACACTGATAGCAACATGGATGCTGCAACCTATGAACCATAGCTCATTATGGCACTCTAGGATTGTTCGAAACAGTGTGATATTTATTGTGGGCAAGAATTAGCTTCCTTAGGGAAGCATTTGAGCTGCCAAGAAACTTAAAGTTTAGAATCATGATTGGCAACTGGGGGGGGGGGGGGGGGGAGGGAGGGTGGTAATTGACCAATCAAGTAGTCAATAAGGGAAGGCACTGTACTAGTTTGTGCCTGTCCAAGAACTAACCTCCTCTCCCCGCCAGGAACTAAATTTAAACTACAGAACTATAGCAGGGGGCATGGGATAGGGCTGACCAGCATGAGCCAGGGAAGATCTGGGACTGCTGTGGTCCTGCATTTTAAATGTAGTAAGAACCATAGTGGTCCCAGACTGGCACAAGCAGGGACTGAACTGAGTTTGCTCAGTCCTGGCACATGCTGGCTCCATTAGCCCCTGTCTGCAGTATCTTGGGCTGGCCACGTGTGCCTCCTGCTTTGCAACAGCCTCCCCTCCCCCCTGCTGCTGCCACCAATAGAGGCAGCACCACAGGGGAAGGCAGTGCTGTGGAGATGCTGAGGGGAAGGGTTAAGCTGACTCCCCCAGCATGGGCTCCTGTTCTCCCCCCCTTGCTGCTTTGGATAGAGGCAGCAAGATAGATGGGGGTGGGGAAGCAACTAGCAGAGTCACTAGCTGACTATCCAATATGCATGCGCTTGTCGGCTAGTTGCTTACACCACTAAATGGCTCTCAGCCTTTCCAGGCTACAGTACCCCTTTCAGGAACCTGATTTGTTGGTTCTCTGTACCCCCATATTTCACCTCACCTAAACACTTACAAAATCAGAAGAGCTAAAGAGTGTCACATCACACTATTATAAAAATGACCAATATAGTATTCTAAAACTAACTAGAATGCAAGTATTGTCCTTTTACTTCACTGTATAGTTCAAAAAGCAGTATTTGCAAGCCATTGTCTGCAGGACACTTTAGTTTACACAGTTTTCTAGTCCTTATGTAGCCTGGTGTAACATCTGGCAACTTTCTGAAGTAATAGACACTAGTGGCTACTGCTATAGCAAACTACCCACACTCAATTGACCAAATAGTCACATGTGGCTGGTGTTGGACAGCACAGCTTTAAATGAATTAACGTACCCTCAAGGAAGATATTTGCATACTTCCAGGTGTACGTGTACCTCTGGTTGAGAGCCACTGGCCTAGGGAATTACATGTACTTGCTGAGTTACTTTAAAAATTTTCCCTCAAAGGGAATTGGTGTATGAATAGTAAGTAATAGCAGGAGAAATATAGTTACAGCTAACCCACAAAATAAGCTTCAGCTTACCTCAGGGTTCAAGAGATGAGTGTGAACAACAGCACGCTTTATATCATAGAGATCAGTGTAGTGCTCCAATGCTCTCTGTAGCAAGCCTGCCTTTTCACATAACTGAGCAATGTGAGCACGATCATAGTGTGTAAACATTTGATTTCCAAGGATGGCATCTGCAACCTAAGGATACAGTTTGTTAGAAACTGTAAGCTTAAAGTTTATCTACAGGTTAAGATGTAACAGTATGCAAGGAAGTATCATAAGAACATAAGAATGGCCATACTGGGTCAGACCAAAGGTCCATCGAGCCCAGCATCCCATCTGCCGACGGTGGCCAATGCCAGGTGCCCCAGAGAAGGAGAACAGAAGACAATGATCAAGTGATTTATCTCCCGCCATCCATCTCCTGCCCTTGTTATGAGGGCTAGGGCACTATAATTTATCCCTGGCTAATAGCCATTTATGGACCTAACCTGCAAAAATTTATCAAGCTCTTTTTTAAACCCTAATAGAGTCCTGGCCTTCACAGCCTCCTCGGGCAAGGAGTTCCACAGGTTGACTGTGCGCTGTGTGAAGAAAAAGAGTTTCAGGGAACAGATCCCATTAGTAACTATCAAGTCAGCTACATTACACTTCCCCACAACATGGTTTACTTGAACACCCTTACAGTGAAGTGATTTTATGCAGACTGAAAAGGTGAACGCATAGGAACTATTGTAATGATTTGTCCAAACTAGGAGAATAGCTAGAGACTGCTACCAACAAAAGCAATTTTTTTTTTTTTTTTTTTAAAAACAGCTGACATTCTAAGGACACCTTTTTCAATCAAGATAAAAAGCAGTGGATCTCAAAGTGCGGTCGGTGGTTTGATCTCAGCTCCTCCACAGTGGAGTGCCCCTGCTACCACTCTAGCCTTGCTGTCACTGTGCAGATGTAAGGACTGGAGCACCAGCTCTGGATTCCCACTCCAACACCACCCCGCTGGGGGAATGGCAGCGCAGTAGTACATGCTGTCTAGAGGAAGCTGCTCTCTTTGGCCAACCAATGAGAATCGGGGTCACGAAGCCAGATAAGCATCCCCCTCATGCCCAGACCCCCTGCACTCCCCCACCCACTGGCCAAAAGTCTGCATTCTTCCCTCACACCCTGCTCCTGCATCCACTGTTGTTCCTGCACCCTCCCTTGATCTTGCTCTCCCCCCAGACAGACAGACACCCTACTCCCAGCCTGCTTCTGCACCCCTACCTCCCACCCAGCCCTCACTCCTTCCTGCACCCCCATCCCACTCACTGGCAGCCCTGTCCTGCACACTGAACCCCTAATTTGTCCCCACCCCAGAGCCTAAGGAGGTCCACCACACTCCACTAACACTGGAACCCCAGAAAAGTAAATCTGGCCTATGGGAAGCCCTGAACCTCAATCCTCCCTGTCCTTTCCCATTCCCCATGGAGCTAGAGCACCAGAGGAGTGAGGTGTCTTAGTTGGGGGCCACATCAGTGAGGGTTGTGAGTTTTTGGAGGAGGAGTTTTGCTTCTCCCTCAAGGTCCCCAACTGATGTGAGTCAGTGGCCCCAAACCAAAAGAGATTCCACACTCCTGTCAAAGAAAAAACATTAAAACCTTGTATTAACAAGTTTTACTTTATTTAAAATGAAGTTGATTAACATGAAAGAGTTAAGTGCTTCATCTGTTTAGTAATTTAAACAAAACCAATGTAATTAAATTGAATTTTCATTAGCAACTGGTGGTCCACTGAAAGGTTTGCATTAAGCAAGGTGGGCCATGGGCCAAAAAGTTTGAGAACCACTGGGGTAAAGGAATGGTTAAAAATTAAGGAGATTAGGTTAAGGACTCTTACCTGGGGGGCGTGAATTAGATTCATTTCCAGCAGACGTGTCTGAAGGTGTCCTTCAGCAGGGCGATTATTCTTCAAAGCATCCAACAAGAAGGAAGTGCACTGCTGAATGAGACTGTTCTCCATGAATACATCTACGATCTGAAGTGAACAGTACTCAGGTCATTTGCCTAAACTGAGTTTATACAATTGTGACTACAAGTCATAAGTCTTGTATGTACCATAAGATGACTTTGATCACCTACAGCACCAATGTAACCAATTTAAGAACTTTTAAAGCTTCCAGCATTGTATTTCTGCAGTAGTCTTGTCTCTACTTTATGTTTTACCTTGAGTGTTGTCAAATGTTTATTTCACTTTAAAGTGGAAATCTGAACTAATAGTGTCTGATTTTGATGGCAAGCCATTTCAGTATGCTTCAGACAAGCATCTGATAAACCAGGAAGTGAAGCAAGTTTTAGACTTATTTATAGTTTAGGAGACAGTCCATGACTTACTTAGTAATCTGTTCCTCCAAAGAAAAAAAAAGGGCTTAGTTTCAAGTACCTGTTTTACAATAAAATACCTGAAGATGTAAACTAGATCAGTCTTTGGGGACTGGTTTACCTGTTGAACTGAAGTCTGAAAGGGACTGATATGCTCCTTCTCCCTCTACTCTCCATTAGGGCTAAGAACAGCCTCTTGGACCTGAAGCTTGGTAGTCCCCATCAGTCAGCAGAGTTAACTGTCTATGTGGCACGTTATGTTCTTGTGAATCCCCAACAATATTTTCAGAACTCAACTTCAGAACTGAGTATAGGTTGTTGGGGTAGCAAATCAATAGCATACCAGATTAGTGTTAGTAATACTGCCTGTAAACCCATGGGCCAACTCAAGCTAGTTCAAATACTAGGAGTATAGCAAAATTCACTAAATTGAACTTTTATTTTACAAACACTATAAGCTATCCTCAGACTCCATGTCCACTCAACTAAGTCATTACTAGTTGCAAGTTTTTACCTGGTTAATGTTAGCTAGTGGCTCTTCATCCTGCACCAGCATCTGAGAGAACTGTAGGCCTTGTTCTGGGCTGACTCTCATCACACTTCTCAACAAGAAGATCCAGTCTGGTGTGTAGCCAACCTAGAACGTTACAAAATTTCAGTAGTCAGAGCTCCTTGTAAGATTCAGTAAATCTGTAATCAAAACTAGTAAATTCCTATAGTTCAGTGATACCTGCTGTAAACATTTATACCAGAATGCTGTCTAGTCATACTAGATTTTAAACTCATTTTCAGTTTGGGATGGGACAGTTTATATACTGATAATTAAGATATAGGATTTTAAAAGTTTGTGCCAGTCTTATGTTTCCAACAGGGATGGACAAGTGTAGAGAGATAGCATTTGCAAAAACTAGTTTGCAGGAAGTGTTTTAGAGACTGCCATCCAAAGTTGGGTAAGAAAAAAAGCTGTTACTGTATTTATGACCACACAAATCAAACTGCCAATATTATCTTTCAAGTTCCATCTCCATTATATGGCTGATTTAAGACAATGAACTAAGTTTTGGAACATGTTCTTTGTGGGCTAAGCTGATGCAGTTATACAGAATAGAGCACTGCAGAGATGCCTATTAGGGGGTCTAACAGTAGAGAGCTATTACATAATCTTTCACCTTTCACAAAAGCCATTTACCTTTTTTGCATAAAGCACTATTTTCTGGAACTGACCAGTTTCTGCAAAGCACTGAATGACTTTGTTTGGCACATTAGCACGGAGGTAAACACTGAGTGCAAGGGTTGGGTCAGCTGTCTTCACCAGATCTCCTAGCTCCTCAGAGCATTCCAGCTGAAATCAGAAGTAGCATTTGATGATCAGGCAGAACAGAGATAGCTGACATGAACCAAGCAGTAAATCTAAGTACATAAATATGTAGCAATCTACTGGCACAAGACTGAAGCATTAAGTTTAACCAAACCATCTGCCTACCTTATCTTCCTTCAGCCATTTTTCCAGGAGCTGCTTGCGTCCTTGTTGCAAGACAGGACGGCAGAGTTCTAATGATTCAAATTTGTTAAGTTGTCCTTGGTCAAGCAAGATACCAAAGTACTGCAGCAAAGGAGAGGCCTGCCCAGGCTGTGCTGGCACGCTCTGGAACTTTCTGATAGTATCACTGGTACGAAGGATTCCCTGGAAGATATCAGGAGGGGAAAGACCCAAGCTTTTTAAAGTAAGTGGTTTCAGATACATCCATCTGAAGAACCTTTCCTTTTTCTGCACCCATGCTACTTATGTAGTAGCCACTGAAAACATGCTGGTGTCTTAGGTACTTATGATTTATAGCCAGTCTGAGCCAATTGAGAGCAGCTTTTTTTAATTATACTCCTCTGTATGCTATGCCCAGCAGAGAACTTAGCTATTCACCTTTTGTGGAGTCAGCTACAAGCTAGATTCTACAACAAACATATCTGTAGCAATTAACCAAATGTCTTGATGTAAACTCAAACATTTGACTGAGTGCAGTAACTGCCAAGTGGCAGTTAGTTGGGTATTTGCACTAGTAACCAATATTTTGTCAAGATTTTCACATATGCTGTTATTCTTCTGTCATGAGCATCACCTTTAATCCTTAGTCTTCATTTTGGAAACACTCACCTTTGGTGCAGATGCTGCTACTTTAGCAGCTTCTCCATAACTTCCTTGTGCAAAGAGTGTATTGAACTTCCTAGCAAACAGCTCCTCTGCCCCAGCCAAGTTACTGCGGATAGCCATACGCAGTCCCAGGTCTGGATTCTGGAGAACGTTAGTAGCATAGTTCACAATGTTATCTTCTTCAACACAAACTGACAGTACCTGGAAAGAACAAGAGAACCTAAGAGAATCCTGCTGAAAAACAGCAGCTCAACATAATAAAGCAAGGGAATTAAGAATCCAAGAAGCTCATCAATACATTAGATAGTGCCAATAGAAGAAATAGCTTTTTTTGGGACTAGAACTCAGCTTGTCAGTCTACTCACCATCTGAAAGACAAGCTTATAATTGAGGGCAGTTTCACCACATTAGCTTTAAAAGGAAAAACAAAACTTCATTTCTCCCTACTAATCTAAATAAGCTCTTTAAGGAGAGAGCTAGTCAGTTGTTTGTACAGTGCCCATCAATGAGGCTAAGGGCTCTAGTAAATGCACTAGATACTACAATGTGAAATTTGCTGACTTCTTCATTTAGGCTGTATGGGTTGTTATAGGATCTGTTAAGATAGACAAATACAAACACCACTATAGCAGCAAACTAGTATTATAAGAGTTTCAGGTGGCATATTGCCTCTAGGATTTAGAGAAGGAAAGTGTCAAATCCTAAGTCTGGAATGTATATTCTCAAAGCTACAATTGGCACTCTTTCCTCAAAGGAACTTTTCCATTCCAAGTACATGCTTATGTTGCAAATTGGCATGCCAAGCCACTTGAATTGTGGTAATAAATTGACAGTATTTGGACTACATATAATACATATGTAGAAAATTAGATCATACTAAGTTGCCTTGCCATTTATCATATTAAAATAAGGAAGGTTCAAAAGTTACTATCAAATCACTTCAAGAAATAAGAGTATTGATAGAGAAGCCTGCCATTGTGTTCACAGAATGCTAAAGAACCAGCCATGAGAAACTCAAGCTGCATTCCATATGCACTTCAGTTCCCTTATAAAAGCAAACCCACAACTGGGAGAGCAGTTCTCACAAGTTCAGTAAGGAGTTGAGGAACAATGTTCCCTCCTGCATTTGAAGATTGTTCTCCTGATTTACACTGCCATGCACATGCAGTATGGCTCTGTAGTAATATGGAGAATACAGAGGCCTGAGATCTTTACAATATCCCAAAGAATAATTATCTTAAGTAGGGTGTAGAACTTTGATTAGATAATGCTATTCTCTACACAGAAGTCAGTACAGTATTCCCATACTCAGTTCAAAGTTTAAGCTGAAGAGCCAGATAACTCCATTTACCTGTCCTTTTTTATTCACACCAATAATGCCAGAGGAAGGTTCATGAGGAGCAGTTACAAAGATTGTGTCAGCACTAATACGGTTCATGTAAATACACACTCCAGATTCCAAGTCATACATGTGAATGTATCCATACTTCGTGATCAGGTAGCTAACGCCATGCTTGGTTCCAATCTGCCAAAAAAAGATGGACAATTAGGAACATTTGACTATAATATCAGTGAGCTATGAAAGTATAGGTTTCTTGTAGCTTGAGGCAGTGCTGTATAGCAGTGGTTCCAACCTTTTTTTATAAGGTACCCATTAAAAAAAGTACCCCCAGTACCTAGTTTTCCCGACAGCTTTTTTCCCCTACCATTGCAACACATTTGTTTAAACAACTTAATCATAGCTGGGTGGGTGATGAAATTTTTGGGTGTAAAAGGTACAAAAATAATAAAACAGTGTAAAACTTAATAAAAATTCAGTTCTCCAAACTTCAGTTGTGCTGATGTACGCCCACAGACTTATCAAGTACCCCTGCGGGTACTCGTACCACTGATTGAGAAACACTGCTTTAGGACTGGCAAACCCATTCAAACTTTTGGTGGACTGGTAATATTTTATTTGCATATTGAATATGGTAATTTTAAGAGGTCACATGTTACTTTACATTCTATCTGTATATATGCAATACATGTTGTAGTGGATCAGAATTTGCAGGTAGGTACAACACTAAAAACAAATTTATAGGAAGAATTCCTCTGGCTGCTGGGTGGAGCAGCCCTTCCCCCAGGAGTGACTGGTGCCTGAGAGAGGGACCCAAGAAGGGGCACCCATATGGTTGGGGCATAGGAGCTGGTGCCCTCAAGTCACCAGTCACCTCTGCCCTCTTTCCGACCCCTCCTGCTCCACAGGGTGGGGGAGCTGCCATTCTATTTCACCCATCTCCTTCTGTACAATCCCTGCCCTGCGTGTCTCCCTTCCCCAGTCAGGCTGCTCTTGCTCCCACAATCACCCCCAGCCTTCCCTCCTGCATCCCCCTTGTCCCTCCCTGTGGCCCACCTCAGAGTTACCCTGCCATTACAACCCTACTCCCATCATCCTATAAGTCTCCCCTGAATCCCCCCCCCCCAACCTCCCTTCAGTGCCTTCTCATCCTCCTCCTGCATCTACTGCACACATCCCTGTTCCCCCCACCAATCCCTTTATCTGCCTTTACCTCTCTTCAGCTCCCTCCTACCCACCCCCACAACCTCAGGGCTGGCTCCCCCTGCCCTGTACATGCTGGGAGCTGGTGGAAGCTTCCCTACATCCTGGACATGCATCACAGCCAGCTCTGCTGGGAGTAGCCCAGGGCCAAACCCTCCCACTGAAGCCCCAGGGCACTGCTGCGGCAGCAGGGGGGGGGGGGGGGGGGAGAAGAGAAGAGGGAGGGAGGGGAGAGAGAAGAGGGAGAGGGGTCTCTTACCTGCCCCTCCAAGCACTAAATGCCCCAGGGAGAGGCTGGCCAAGTTGCAGGCACTGCCCTGGGAGAGACTGGCTCTGCTGGAGATTCCCCCTCCTGGCTACAGCCTGGACTATGGGGGCCAGAAGCAGCCCCCACTGGGACTCTGGGAATCTAGCTTGGAGCCTAGCCCCTGAGTAACCATGAGCAGCAGCTCCAAGGGCTGAGTCCAGCCCAGGCTCCCAGAGCCCCTGCTACTGGGTCTTAGCAAGCAGCCTACCATGCTACAGCCTTTGGGAGCCCTCTTGCCCCTGGGCTTGGGTGGGGTCCCCTATATGAAAGCAGCATCATGCAGGGAAGCTACATGTAGTGCTGGGCACAGGGAGAAGGGGTGTTTCTGGGCAGAATGGGCCTTGCTCCAGAGTCCCACCAAGCCACTCCAGGCATGGGCATGGCCCAGCTGCCAATGGACCGGCACTGGTCTGCAGACTGACGGTTGAGAACCACTACTATGCAGCAGGAGACTATTCTTCTAAATAGTGCAGTGAGAAGGAGAATATGTAGCTGTGAGTTCTCAGCTTGCAGAGAAGGAGTGTAACAATTGTGTTGGTCACTTCCAGAGTCTGCAGTTATATAGTGGCATGTACAAAACATCCACCTCCAAGGCAGAAGTTAAGGTTCTGGCACACGAAAGAAATGGCTAAGCTAGGATTTTATGCAAGCTTTAGTATTGCACTAAGAGCTTCAGTTAACATGAAAACTAGTTCTACAAGCCCATTTTCTCTGCTAGGCATGCCAGACAGATTTGAATAGCTAGAAAAAGCAACTAACCTTAAGCCTAAATATTTCAGTTTAATTGTAAAATTATGCACCTCGTTTAGACATTACATGTTACAGCTGAATTAAAGCAGCGGAGTTGAGTTGCTTTATGACTGAAAGCCTCAAGCAGAAGACAGCAGTATACAAATTCTTGCAGAAGTCTTAAATCTACTGATCCTCCAGGCAAAGAGGCAGTTCTTGACTATAGTTACCCAAGATCAGATCACAATCAAATTGCTCAGTATAGCTAGTCACCTGAAATTAAACAAAAGATCTTCTGCTAAAGTTGGAGTACCACACTAGCTAGCAATTCCACAATTGAGCCAAAAATGTTAGCACTTTTGCACTGTGTATTAGATTACTACAACTTGTAGAGCAAAACTACATATGTTCAGAGACAGTTAAGAGGTGACTTCAACTCTCCTTATGCAAGTTCATTATGAGAACTAAAAAGCAAGTGAGAATTATATCCAGTAAGGAGTAGAGCTATTTAATGCCACCTAGAAAAATCGAGGCAAAGGGCAGCAGCATATTTGTTATTTGAGTACATCGTTGTGCACCTATAAAATCTTTAAGTGCATATATCTATTTGCCCTGTCAGAACACAATAAGCAAAGAAAGTATTCTTTGCTGCCCTCATTAACTTAATTTCTAACCAACCACTTTCTACTCTTCCCTTGCTGGGAGTGAGTTATACTTCTAGTATTGGTTCTTTTATGGAAGAATGAATCCATGACTGATGGAAGTAACATCTATAAAGCAACAGTGAAGTCACTGTTTATAGGGAAGATTAGTACTATTTAACTTGGGATATGTCTAGACTACAAGCTTTTGTTGACAGAAGTTGTCTCGACAGATACTATCGACAAAGTGTCTGTCAACAAAGAGCATCTAGACTACAGCCAGTTCTGTCGACAAAGCAAGCCGCTTTGTCGACATGACAGTGTAGATGCAATAATGCCTTCTGTCGACAGAAGGTGTTATTCCTCGTAGAATGAGGTTTACAGCCGTCAACAAAACTGCTGAGTTCTGTCGACGTTATGTCAACACAACTCAGCAGCAGTGTAGACGCAGGTAGAGTTTTGTCGACAAGAGTCCACTTGTCAACAAAGCCCTATAGTCTAAACACACCCTTGAGGACTCAAGATATAGTCCCCTTTTTTTAAATGAACTTTTCTAAATGGACTACAGTTTTAGCCAGAAGTTTAGTGTTTGAAGTCACTTCATGTCTTGGTCCAAGTTCTTGTTTTCTTTCTAGTGACCCAAAATTTCTAGTCTCTAGAGAACACTCTTCATGAGGAATGAAGATTTGCCTGTGTGCAAATCTACATAAGTGGCATCACCAATGAAAACATGACCCGAAGTGAACTCACCTTCTTGGACCAAGATACCACAGGTCATCTCTATTTAGAGGTGATAGAAGATGTGTGGATGTATATGGCACAAGAAGATGGGAAATGCTGTTATACATGTCTATACTGGCCAGCTTGGAGCAGCTTGCAACCTGTTCAGTCTGGACACCTTACCTGCATTGCCACAGGGAAGTCTGTCTGAGCCTCAGGAGGGAAAAACACATCAACAGCTTTCTTTACAAAGGGCTGGTTTCCAGCAGCAGGTTGACCTACTTCAATTATATGGAGCTAGGAAGAAGAAATTGTAGGTCACCAAGAAATAGTTTGTAAGCAAAATCATCCTAAGAAACAAGTTGATCCACTAGCCAATCAATGTTTCCTAAAAAGGCTACAGACCAAGGCTTCAATATCTTTTGTGCAACTTAACCTTGAAGATTCAGCCAGTGTTCATGATTCTAGAACTTTATAGTTGTTTGAGTCTTGTTTTAATAAACCTTTGAAGAGGTTAAAACCTCTGTGCTTGAAATCAATTTGGTAAGCCAGAAACAGCTTGTCATAAAGTGTGCCAAGCCTTGTTCCAAGACTATTGCTGCCACCACTTTGCTTAGTCTGTTTCAGTTGTATTCAACCTTGAACAGTTCATTATTAGAGAAAATGAATGCCATGGTCAGGTTATCAAGATTTCAGTCCAAAGGTACAAAATTTGCTTTTTCCAGGGTTGTTCCATCTTATAAGTTACTGAAATGTTATTCAAGCCTTTAAAACCTTCCCCTGAATACTACAGGACAGCTTAGCAAGTGTGGCACATCTGTGTTCTTTCCTGTGAGGAGGCTATGTTTAGTCAGCACCACTAAGGACTACAAGAGATAACGAGGCTGTTCAACTGAGAACTTGGTACAAGAGGGGATAGAAATTTATTCAAATTGAGAGTCAAGGCACCTATAGTCTGACAATTCACTGCCTTCAGTATTTAATGAGCCACCATTCATTAAACAAGTGCTCACCATTGTTATAATTTCAGTGTAACATTAATGTAACTGACTTCAGTAAGTTAACTATTGAATAAAGCAAGAAAAGTATGTAGCCACTGGTCTTAATTTGTAAAGCTTTCCACAGTAATTGAGATTGAGGTTCAAGTTAGTATAAGTTATCAATAAGTGGTTAGTAGGGTTTACCCCAGATTTTACCTTGCCTCCTGCAGGGCTCCGCACTGCAAAACAGAAGAGTGTGGAAGGCTTGGAGTTTCCTTCTATTTTGAATTCTGCAAAGGCTGCTGCATGGCCCTCTATAGGCTGAGAAACCTTCCTATCAACTGAATACAGCTGCATTGCACCAACCACACGATTTTGCTAATGGACACAATAGGAGTGGGGGAAAGAGATGGAGGCAGGAGGGGGAAGAGAAGAAAAATTTGAAAGGTGACTTCCAGGTATTTAAGAGTTGCATATGCATCAAGAGCACAGGAAATGAACCACTAATGCTTTCAATACAACCAACCAACCCAAATATTTTACCATGTTACTTTTGAAAGGTTTGAAGACAATCTTATGGAAAGAGACCTCCCATCTACTACAGGACACTCTTGAAATAAGTTGAGTTAAGTTGTGTTAAATGTAAGGAATTAGTCAGTGTGAAACAACTTCATATTCCAAGTCTTATACCTGCACTCATAATACACTTTCTGAAAAGTACCTTACCTGGGCTGAAATGCCTATCAGGAGTAGCCACTTTTGGTGTTCATCTGTCCTGTAATTGATGATTTGGCAGCCTGCAAGACTAGCGTGCCTATCAAACATCTTTTGGGGCTGAGATTCTCCCTCCATGCTCCAATGGAAGACTGCTGTCTCTGTCACCAAGGCAACTGTGTTTACCGATATCCATTTCCAGAAGATCACTTCCTCTGCCATAGTATGGGCTTTCATTTTACTTTTCATCTCAATGTTAAAGATCTGTAGTGTCTTCCCCGCTGGTGTGGGAGATACAAAACAGTCACAGACCTCTTGACATTATACACAGCCCTGTAATTTGCATGTATTGGAAGTATGTTTGGAAAGCTTAGCTACAATAAGCTAGTCTTCCATTTTCAATATTCCAATAAAAAAAAATCAGTAGAAGGAAGATTAAGTTGCCATAGCTCTGCCCTAGCCTATGCTGTAGCTGCTGAAGTTCTGCTGTTTCAGTAACCTCATGATAGATGCTGCACCACACAGATTTAACATTTCTGCAGAAGCAATGAACACTTTCTGGAAACATGTTTAATGCATGCAGAAGGTCTTCCCATTTACTGAGTTTTAGTGAAGAGTGTCAATGAGGACAAGCAAGTCCTGATTTATAGGCAAGACTGAACTGACCAGAACACACTTACATTCCTCATCAAGACTGATCTACATACACACAGGATGTAATAGTGTAGTTGATTAACCAATCAGCTTCTGATTACCAGTTAATGCCATATACTATGTGCAATTCCACACCCCCACGTGTAAACTTTAGAAGGCTGGCCAGCAGCCAGGCTCAATCCTGGCTTACGCTGGGTCTGGGACCTACCCCTGCTGAGGCTCTGCATTTAAAAAGAGTATTAGGAGTCAGGCAGGCAGGCCACCCTGCTCAGTTCCAGTTCACACTGACTCCATGAGCTTAGGACCCTCACCTGCCAACAGGGGCTGCTGCCACCCCATGGTGCTGCCTCTGTATCAGAGGCAGCGGCATGGGGCAACAGGCAGCCAGTCTGAGGGGAGTTGGTTTTTAAACTAACTCCCCTCGAGGACCAGCCCCTACCTGACAGAGGCAGCAGCGTGGAGTCGCAGGAGGCTCCTTAGGAGTGGGGCTAGAGCACACTGGCTGACAGCCTCACCCCTGGGGACTACAGAACAGTCAAGTAGCCAATGAGAATTAAGGAGGTTAGACTATTCAGTTAACTGATATTTAACATCCCTAATTAACACTTGTTACTTGTAATGAAGTGCCTATGGCTACACTGATATGCATGTCTTCAATGTTCTCTATTTCAGTGAGCAAGTAGCATAGGTGTATCACAATCAGCTTTAAGTTGTTCAATACTAATGCTATAAATCAAAGATGTAGGTCATATTTCCTAATGTCTAATTGAGTGATAGAGTATACCAAAATATTCATTAGCATGCCTCAGCTTAATCTCACATTTGGAAAGTTCAGAGTTCAGTTTACAGAAGTGTCAGAACCTAACTGCTACTTCAAAGCACTTTTACTTCCAAAGAACAAGATAAGCAGGCTTATGCGAAATTTAAGTGGTAAAATTAAACAAACACTATGCTAGTCTCTAGGGTTGTGACTTGTGGTTGGATGTGTCCTTAGAGGTTTCTTCACCTTTAGTTCCTGGAGACTCTAGGACAGTGGTCTCCAACCTTTTTATGCTTGCGATCACTTTTTGAAAGTAAGTGTAATCCAAGATCTCCCGGAATCTCAAATAACCTTGCCCCATCTCCTTTGTGCCCCGTCTGAGGCTCTGCCCCTGCTCACTCCATCCTCCCTCCCTTTCACTAGGCTAGGGCAGTGGGTTGTGGGGCAGGCTCTGGCCTTGCATTAAGGGATTTGGAATATGAGGGGCTCTGATCTGCAGGCAGTTGGGGTGCAGGAGGGGGGGTTCTAGGTGCAGGCTCTGGGAGGGCATTTGGATGGAAGGGTGCTCAGGACTAGGGATGTAGGACTAAGTTTTGGGAGGTGGGCTTCAGCTGGTTTACCTCAGGTGCCTTCTGTGTGGTGGTGCAGTGGGGCTAAAGCAGGCTCACCCCTGCACCACTCCCAGAGTGGGAAAGGAGGCACCTTGACATCAGCACCCCTGCTCTCTCCCCTGCCCAGCAAGCAAGAGGCTCCTGAGGGGCAGCTCCAAGGTAGAGAGCAGGAGATGTGCAGCCATGGAGGGGGGTGGGGGGGCAGCTGAAGTGCCTGCACGTGATAGCCCTGTGGCCAAATCTGTCAGGATCACCTGTGAGAGGCTCCAAGATCTACCAGTAGATCTCGATCTACTGGTTGGTGACCACTGCTCTAGGACTAACTTATAGGATTAACAACCCTGTGTCTGCCCATATTCCTCTCAAAAGGAAAAGCTACAGTTTCTGAAGTCACTTAGTTTTATAGAGCAAGTAGCTCTTGTTTAAGACCATGAAAGTTGAATGGACTGCAAATAGAGTGAAACTTTAGCTTCTGCCAAAGTATAATAAAACATTCAGTTAAGGGTACAAGATTTCCAGGATGATCTACCATGCTAAACAGACTGGGAAAATGCCTCCTCTCTCATGGTGAAATCCTGTAAGCCTGGTTTTACCTTCATTCCTTTCATCCAAGAGAAGACAGATAAGATTTAATTTCACATTGTATCTAACCACAGTTGGACTATGCCATTAGGAATTAAAACAGTTAAAGCTGCAAGTTGATTCCCATTCCAATAAGGCTTAGTAGTAGTATTAGCTAGTAGGCAGTAATTAAAATAGTAAGTTAAGTGGAGATTTTCCTTTATGTGGAGTGGGAAAGTAGACTACAGACTGGGCAGTATTGTCTACTCTAAGGTATGACTGTTGCATGAGTGTCAATATTTTGGGAACAAATACAGAATACAACTGTCCAAGGACTAGCAGTTTCATAACTAGTAAAGTCCCTCCCTCAAAATGGACTTCCCTTTCATGAAACTGATATTCAACCTGAATTAGGGATGTTAAGATTCATTAATTGTGTAGTCAATCTACTACACAATCAGTCAGTCAGTCAGTCAGTAAGTGATAGCACCCAGTCCCGGCTCAAGCTGGGTCCCAGGAGTTACCTCTGCTGTGCCTTTGCAGAATCAGTTATTTAGAAGCTTGGCTCAGTCCCTGTTATGGTTAGGGTTCCTATTATTGCAGAGTGTGTAGGTCCAGGGTGCTGGTGCTAACCCAAACTGAGCCATGCTGCTGGCCAGCTCTCTAAAAAGGTTTACTGGCAGGGGAAGGGAACGGAAGGGGAGAATGTATGCAGTCCATAAGCATTAACTGATGAGCTTTTGCTATCAGTTAGTTTATCTACACATATACATCCCTAACCTGAATGACAGTTTACTGTTAACTAAGTAACCCTAACCATTTAGAAGAAAGATTTGATAGGATGGCAAGACTATTGTCAAACAAGGTACTCAGACTTTCCCTAATTTTTACCATGAAACTTAAGGACTGGTTTCAAAACTTTTTGCTTAGCTAAATACTAAAAGCCCTACATGTGACACCAAGACTAGAGTTAACCTAAATCCACTCACTGAAGAGACCAGAAGCCATATGGGAGTAGAGGCTTCAAGAAGCAGAACACTGCTACATTAATCTTCTGCACAGGTATGCTAGAGACCTGCACTGGCAAACACTGCTAAGCAGTTATGAAAGCATGTTTACTCTCACCAGCCCCCTGCTGGAAGCTTTAGCTTCACATTCAGAAAGGCTATGGAGAAAATGCAAATTGCTATATCTACAATTGAAACTATTAGCAGGATTAAGGCAAGCAAGAACACCCAGATCTTCTGGGCTTAAGGTTTCCAGCTCAATTGATCTGGTGTCACTAATTCAAAATGGGTGGTCCTCAATCAGCTAACAAAAAAGTCTACTTCTAGGAGCAATTCTACTATAATGCTCCAACATTTGAAACTATTTATTTTAGTAGAATCAGTGCAGACTACTCAGCTAATTGATTCTGGGTGTAATGGACAAGCTGAGCAATGGCAGTCATGGTATTTAAGAAGAAATGTTTAGACCTGCAGTCTAGTTTTCCACAGCCCTCAATCACAAGGTAAGACTAGTTTAGGAGAGTCCTCGTGTACAGCACTGCAACAAGGGTCAGACTGTTGCATGATGTTACTTGAATTAGTTTTAATTGATAACCTAGAAGAACATTTACCATCCCAATACCAGGACTTAGGGTGGAGGCAAGTGCCATCACAAGCTCTTGCTTTTTTACTCTGATCTCCCACGTGTTGGAAGAAAATAGCTTACTTGTCTAGGACTGACAATTGATCGTATCCTCTAGGAATTAGGTCAAAACTTAAGTGAGTTATTTTAAACAAATGCATTTCACTGCAATTCTGGATTTCATTCATTTAATAAAACTCTTCCTCTAAAATAGAGATGGAAGAATTTAAATTTTTGTAAGACTAGAGCATGAAATTGCATTTACATTTCCATATTAATGGATGGAAATGCCTTCTGAAAACACTGCATTCCCCACTTGTTTTGCCCCACAGTTATAAAAAGAGTGACTGTGGCCCAAGACATAGCAAGAGAAAAAGATATGGATACAAGGACAAAAAAGAATTACTTAGTACACTGGAGGAATGCAACATGCAATCTAGAAATGCAATTTGTACATGTTCACCAGACCTTGTAACAGTTGCTAATTTTTGAAATCTCATTTCCCATTGGATATTGAGATAGTGAGTAACAGAATGTACAAATTCTCAAATTATAAGCAACTCAGTCATGGCACATACTTTCATAAACAAAAAAACCCAAACAATATTTAACAGTTTTGACTGCTATCTCCACAATCCATCAGCAGGGAAAGTTTGGCATACTCCACCTGTTGGTCAGGCAGCCAAGTATTAATGCTGAAGAAAGTCTGACCTACTCTACATTCAGGAAATGGTATTTATGAAATATTTACATTGCTATAATTCCAGAAATTGTTGACCATTGTCCAATGATAACTAGGGATACTGTCACTTGTCTAGCTCTTAACACTTCCTCCTCACCTCCTTGGAGATTCTAAATCTCCAGAATGATCATCCCCAAGTCTGTTGGGCCTTGATGTTTGTTTAGTGTCTTTGGTACACAGGCACCACACATTGGACAATTACATGTCTGTTAAGACTATGTTAATTGATTCCTCAGTAGCAGGACAATACTGCTTTTGAGAAGTCTAATATTTGTAAAAATAAAGCTAGACAATACTAAACCTTTTTACATTTAGTAGGTTAATTTCAGTTGCGGGCAGGCTAACAGTTCTATTTAAGCGTTGGGTGAAGTTTTACTAGTATACAGAATGCACTTTCCTTGCCAATAGGTCGCTTTACAGGGGTCCAAGATTATGATTAAAAAAGAGTATATTCTAGGCAGTGTGATATTGAACAAGCTTATAGTTGTTATTTCCTGATTGTTCAACATCTCTGCCCACCTCATACAGAGGCTATTCATAGTAGTCTGAAGGAAATGCATACAACAGCTGAAATAATATTTGACTCCAACTCAAATTGGAACTGTTTATATGCCTTTATAAAAAAAGCCTTTGCCTCATGTGTAGGCTGATAGAAAACATGGAACCTATTCCAGTTTTGAAGACCAGATTTGAGAGAGATTTCTTGGACCCCTAGATAATATCACCATGACTTCAGACTAGTTACATTTAGGCAAAAATGACTAGCACACAAGACATCATGCTAGCAAAGGTCTCTCATAAAAGTATTTGATTCAGTTTTTCTACTAAGTGTACTATATATACACTAATATTGTCTCCTTTAATTGGTACAGTCAATAGTCAAAGCAACAAAGAGGTAAGTCACACATCAATAAAAGGAGATTTTCTTCTTTGTTCAGTTACTAATTGAGGATTCAGATTCCCAATAGCTGTAAATATATTGAACTATTTGTAAATATCAGTACTTTTTATGAGATTAGACCATTTTGTATCACTAAACATGAAGTGTCAGGACATGTTAACTCACCATCTGTTTAAGACAAGAATGCAGGAAGAAAAGTACAGAGTCAGCAATAGAGTTAAAGCAGTTAACTCAAGATTATTTGCAAGCTCACTGGCGTTTATTCTGCTAAGCTAGGAAGCCTTTATTCCATAGTACCCCAGTAACTTGTGAAATAGTACCCAGAAAGCCAAGAGCAACCTAACGAGCTTAAAATGGTTGCAAACATTCTCAAGTGTCTATTATATTCTACATTCACAAGTTTTACCTGCAGAGAAAGTTTCCATTTTAAGTCTTGTGACCCTCTGTCAATTTTTAAATAAAATGTCTATTTAGTCTTCGTGAGCTGTTTACTGTCCTTGTTATTACAATTATTTATTTCCAGATGCATCTTAGTATTATATTTTAGGGTTAACATGCAAGTCAGATGTGTACTAATTTCATTAAAGAGCTGTACAGAGGCCTTCCTGCTCAGAGACTACTGTTGCAGGTTAGCAAATGATATGTGAGCTTTACAGAACGTATGTTCATTTTACATTCTGGTCTTGACACTTTAAAGTCTTTTCAAATTTGTTGAAATAGAGTCCAAAGTTTATGTACTCTTCCATATCCAATGCCCTTCCACTTTCAGAATGGAATGCAGTCATGTATTTCTACAGAGGAATTTGCTTACTACTATGCTGTGTATGCAAGTTGAGCTCAACTCTTAAATCCAAGACAGAGTGGCTACTATAACCAAGATCATAGGGTCAAGATTTGATAAACTCAAGTTCTGAATTAAAGTATTTTTTGCTCCCCCCCCCACCCCACTACAGACTCAAAGCTGCCTCTTGGCTGGTTTGGTCATATAGTAGATTCTACTGAAAACAGCATCAACACACCTTTCAGAGCAATGACTTTAGAAGCTGGATTCATGATGGCACTTTCTGCAGAAATCGGACGTCTGATTGGTGTAGTTGGATCACTCATATCTATGATGACTACCTGTGCTTGTTCTCCTACTTTCTCTCTGATGCAGATGAATTTATCAGATTCCATTGTTAGGGTGCTGAATCCAATGTTAGCTGGATTAATTCCCAGGTTTTGGAGCTAAACAAGAAAAAAAGTTGTTTATTTTGACAAGTACTTGTTTAGTAAGTAAATGGCTTCTACAAACTTCTCTGGAAAGGAAGCATTTGTCCTTATCTCAAAAAAAAAAAAAAAAAAGCGCACAACACTGGATACAGCAGGTGGTAGAGAATCCTTGTAATAGTGTGGTTTTAAAGTCTTCTACAAGACTGAACAATAAAACAAAAGTAGTTTAACTGTTTCAATGTCTGAGGCAGAGTTTCAGAACTACTTGTGGAAGTTTGTTATTTTGCTTCCCTCGCCCCCCCATACCAGTTTGGGATTAAAAAGGTTGAAATAATGTCTTGCACAGGAAATTCCAGTATTAACAATTCTATGGGATATGAACCAAGGCAACTTATTTTAAAAATTGTATTATGATAGATAAAACTATTGCACCATCTGATATTCTCCAATACAATATTCAGACACACTGCTTCCTTCCCCAGATCTGAAGAGCTCTGTGTAGCTCAAAAGTTTGTAATTTGACCAACAGAATTTGGTCCTATGAAAATGTAGTTTCCAACTACCTTGTCTCATTCTCTAATTGAAACTGAAATTTTAAAACTCCAAAACAGAGCACCTCTTAAAAAACCCAGCAGCAGCTAGTCTGGGTATCAAGTGACATGATCTTAGTTCAGGATTTAAAAGCTAGGAGAAAAGCAAGTTGAGATGTAGTGTCACCTATAAATGCCTATAGTTTATACAGCCTCACTATTTAGTAGACAGTTTCTTCTAGCATCTGCACAATACAGTAGTGCAATAATATATATGTAGGTCCACACTTTACTAAACTTTGAGGAATGGCAAGTATCCAGAAAGTAACATTAGTATGGAAAGTAAAGTTTTTACTAGCACAGAGTTATTTCATGTAGCTATAGAGTCTATTCCTGACTACTACCTTTGATAGTCTTATCAGAATGACAGATATGAAGTTATAAACTGGAAAGAGGCTGTTTTAAATAAGCTAAGGACATACAGGTTTGACCTCTCTGGTTTGGCACCCTCAAGACCTGACCAGTCCTCGATAAGGGATTTTGCTGGACCAGGCAAGGTCATATCTGGTACCCAAGTTTCCAGGGACTGAGCAGCCTGGCCTTGCCAGCCTGCAGGGTTCCTAGGCACCAGTCCTCCACTGAGACTCTGGTCCCTCAGGATGTTACTGAATATTGAAAGTGGAACGTCAGAGTGGTAAAATAAAAGGTGGTACAAAACCAGGATTAAGCCAAAAGGGAAGTTCAACTGAAGTTAATGGGGAAATCTGAGTGATCTCTACTCTTGAATAATCTGAGGCAGGGGTTCCCAACCTGGGGTATGCATACCCCCAGGGGGTACAAGAAGCTTGTCAAGGGGGTATGGGGAATATTTGGTAAATAACTAGATTATCCTAATTGAAATATTCCAAAAGTAGTAGTGTTGGTGAAAAAAGTTATGGATTCTAGACTCTAGAATTTATTTATTTTCATATTGAATAGGGGGTACAGGAAGGTTTACTAAAAGCCAAGGGGGTATGGGGACCAAAAAAGGTTGGGAACCCCTGATCTAAGGGAATTAGAAGCCTCAGCACTTCTATTTCAACTTAGAAGGAACACAGTACTAAGTGTAATGCAGCTAATTTTGCACTGGATAAAAGTACAAAAGAGTCAGTATCACATCAGTGGGCTGTGTATGTCGGGGCAAGGCACATGTGCTTGAGGAGAAACCTAATTAATCTTAAGGAGCTGTTGCTTCTCCCCCCCCTTCAAAGTTTACACAATTTAGCACCAACAAGCTTATAGCTAGGCTGTGAAATTATACTGCCAGAAGCATGGCACAGTTTTGTTAGTGTTGCTGAAATTCAGTTATGACCAACTCTGGTTTAGTTTCAGAACATACATAAAAGCCTCTTCCACAAGAGGAAGAATCAAATCCAGAGAAGCAATATCTGCAGCCATTGTCAGTTACTTCATTACTACTACATATAATTTTATCTTCATGCTGCTTGATCTCCTATTCCTCAAATAGGGCACATGACAGAAGATCAGTCATTTTTAGATGGGTTAAAAGATCAACTATTCACAAAGTTCAACTGAGATCAGGAGCTAAGAAACACTCAATGGCTTGATAAAGAAAACCCTATTTCAGCAAATGTTCTAGCAAGAAAGTACCACCAGGTCTATAATATTGAAATAAGAAACATAAGGAATACTAGCTATCCAATGACTCAAGACTTTGAGTTTATAGATTAACCCTGAAGATCTAATTTGATTACTTCTGTTTTCTACTTCAGAAGAAATTTTTGGAGATGTAACTTTAAGCAAGTTCTAGTTTATTTTCATTATCTGAAAATGAGTCATTCATACGTACAGCCAAATGCTTCTAAGTAGTGAACTACAAGTCTCATTTTATTTTGACTAGTAGCTTTGCTTTGAGGTTTTTTAATCTTATTGCTATATTTCTTAAAGCTTCAACTAAACGAGAACAGTTTTCTTTATGACTGAAAGATTGATACTAGCACCCGATTCCAAGGGGGATAAAAAAGACAATGTTTTTTTAAAAATGGATTTGATAAAATGCTTTGAGGAAGAACCTATGTAAAGACAGTTTTAATTAAGATATAGCATAATGCAAAATAGGGACTCAATCTTATGGTGTTCCAGAGGCTTCTGTATAGATTTAGAAACCTATATATCCAATGAAGCTCACTGCTCAGTCGAGAAGATCTCAGAGATGAAGAACTGTGGATTTATGTCTCCAGAGAACATGCTTGTGAGCAATAAAAATTGTATATCTATAGAGAAGTGAGAAATCAGAGCTTGACCCTATTGCCCCTCTGCATGTTTGTGTACACAGAGTCAATCCTTTACCTCTAAAGGATCAAAGAGTTCAGTGAATAAGAATATTTAAAGTTTCTCATGTTGACCTTGCTGACAGTCAATTTCTCACTGATTCACACACACACACACACACACACACACACACACACTATAAGTAGTGATGTCTAAAGCAGGAGCATGTTATGTATTATCACCAGGGATGTGAAAGGTTAACCTTAACATGTGATGCTTACTGGTTCCAGTTAACTGGTGGGGGCTGAGGCAGCTCCCTGCCCACAGTGGGCAGAGGGCTGCTACAGACCTGTGGGACCAGCTGAGGACAGGGGAACATCATTGGCAGGAGCAGCCCTTGTCCAGGATAGGGACACAGGCAACTCCAGCCTGGGGGAGCCTGCCCCCCCTTAATTGTTTAACTGGGATTTTACATGCTTAATTACCACCCTTTAGTAATTAAAGTTACTCAACTTGTCCAAGGCCACGAATTACCACAAGGGTAAGTATTAGAACTCAGGAATTCTGCTCCTAGTCACATGCTTTGACTTGGACTATGCTCCCTTTAGGGTACAGATAGCAGTCATTTGCCATTCCACATCATAGTGGGTAACTGCACACTGCAGGAACCATGCAGCTCACTAGGGTTTCATCTGCAGCCCCACTACCCCTTCCCCCGGCAATGAAGCCCCCCAGTTCCTATCACTCCTTCCTCCCAGCACTTTCAGAGCACCAAATCACTTGCGTCACACACCTCCCCGTTCATCCCAAAGCTAATTTGCTGGGTTCCCACTCTAAGGGAGGGACAGAGTGCTCCAAAACTGCTGGGGGAGAGGGAAAGTAGTAGAAAATGCAGGGCTCTGGTGCCCCAGTGTAAGAGGTGTGTGGGAAAGTAGGGACAGACAGCAAGGTGGTGGGGTTGCAGGTGGTACCCTAGTGGGCCTCAGGTTGCTGCAGCCCACTGAGGTGAAGGAGGGCCACTCATATGGCCCACTCCCTAATTCTGGTTGCCCATTGCTGTTCATAAATGGCCAGTTAGACATTGATAATCTGAGGACTATACAAGAGTCTATAAAAAAAAAAACACACACACACAAAAAAAAAAGATATATTTCTAAACAATACTACATCAAGACTATATTGATTGATACCAAAAGGCTTTAGGCCAGATCAAAGGCACCAGCTTAAAAAAAAAGGCTCTTTTGCTAGGAAGTCTGTTATTTCTATGATGTTCACTGTAGCTGTAAGCAGCACCAAAGTTCATGTCCTCATACAATATGCCCCTTCTTCCCATCCTCTTCATTTGTTTTCTATCTTGTAAAAGTTTACTTATTCCATTGTTTATTTGCACACCATTCTTAAAGTAATTTCTCCTGCTGTTGCCACCTTGTCCTCCCTCCCTGTTCAGGAGCCCATTTTTCATTAGATGACTCCTATTAACAGTATGGGCTTCCAAAAATATTTTAATACTTAAAATTATGCAAGCTCATATGCATTGCATGTATTTCTGAGTCAGTTAAGAACCATTCCCATGGTGTTAACAAAATGCAGCACTCTAAATGCTGGTTTATTTACTATTATTCAGTAATCAACATTCACATATTCTCCTTTCTGCACAGTATAAGTCTATACCTCATTTGTGCCGCAACTGCCCTTCACCAGTAAACGAACTTCAAGAGTTTGGTCAGTGTTAGAATTAGTCACTTCCCCTCTCTTGCAGTAAGATTTTGGCCTCTATTACGTTGTCCTGCAAACACCTATGGATGTAACCTGCAATGCTTAGTCATTATGGTATCCTGTAGTTCTCACCACCACATTCTGAACGGACAGCCAATTTGCTTAGGAGGTTGCTGCAAGAAACAATCTGTACTAGTTTACTACCTACTAAACTGGCTTTATTCCCAAGACATTAGTTTAAGGATGATCAGTTTATCTGTTCACACAATTAACTGACAGAGCTCGTCTTTTGTAAATCACTGATCATACAATTCCTTCATTGCATTCACTCATGTATAAACTTACAAGATAATCAGTGGGAACTATATTTGTGAATTTATATCTTTCATATTTAGTTTACATGGTGTTGCATTACAGTTCAACATTCACATGGTGTTTCTGAAAAACAATGGTTAAAACAATATTCAATAGTGTTAGAATGGTCACTAGACTCCTCCCTTAGATTACTTTAAGTGTATCTCCTGCTGTCAAAGAGGTTACAGCAAAGTGACAATGTCATGTCAGCATCTTCAAAGGCCTGTTGAGAATAGGATTTGTGACAACTAAGTGAGTTTGATGCAGTAGTGATGACAGCTTAAATTGCTATGTTTCTGTTCCATGTAACAGTTCAGAAAAGGAAGTTAAACAGTTCTGTATCAAAAGTTAGAAATCTCAGTTGTGATGAAATCACATTAATGAGAAGCTACCTGGACAATCCCAAGTGTTCTCCTCAACAAGATGCAGTTTTACAACTGTAATGGTGAGGTCATGTCTGTGCAGAAGATGGTAGATACATATGCTTTTACAGAAAGTTCAATATACTCAAGATTGAAGGAAGCAGATAGGGGTGGCCAACCCATTAAAGGCAAAGAGCCACAATAGTTGGGAGAACAGCACAAAGGGCCAAGGGGGGGCGGGAGAGAAAAAAAAGGAAGAAAGGAACAACCACGTTGGGGGGGGGGGGGGGGAGGGAGGGAGAGGAGGGCACTGCCCCTTTAAACAAAAGTCCAGGTGGCTTTTGGCCACAGCAGGCTCCCATTGGCTGGTGCCATCTTGTTGGCACCATTTTGCTTTGCCACACCAGACAGTGAACACAGGGAACCGGGGGTGGGCGGTGGCAGTTTTTAGGGGCACAGGGGTGGCTTCGCAAGCCATGGGTTGGCCATCCCTGAAGCAGATCATCAAAACATCTTCCAAACTAACTCCTGGATTTAAGAAGCTCTTCTCCCCCCACTAATTCTTGAAAGAAAAAGGGCTGTTCAAGGTAAGTCCTTTCTACATCATAGCCACTTGAATCTGCTACTGAATCAGTTCAAAAGCCTAGTAGGTCTTCTGGTCAGTACTTCTCTCCCTCCCTCCTAAGGCTATGTCCACTACAGATGTTAACAGGTAGCCATTTACATGCTAACTGTACTGTTAAGTCTGGGCTTCTCGGTTAATCCTAACCATGCACTACCCCCTTGCTACCTCTGTATCCGAGGGATGGGACAGGAGCTAGCTCCCCCCAGCACCGCTCCAGTACAACCACCTGCCCCCATGATGCTGCTGCCTCTTGGGGGGAGGGAGGGAGGGAGGAGAGGAGAAGGGGCGTGGCAGGGGGAAGACAGGATCTGGTATGTGCAGCTTTTAAGCCATCTCTTTGCACATGCCAGCTTCCATGGAGTTGCCTCTACCCACCTCTTCTCCTTGTGCTGCTGTCTGATAATGCAACAGCGTGGGGGAAGGCACACATGAGCAAGCCAGTGCTTGCCTGTCACCCCTGCATAAAAGTGTGTAATCACTTAAAATCCAGAAGTTACATGTTTACAAAGATACCCTTTAACATCCCCAATGTCTACACTGGGAAGGTTTGACAACTGTCGTCAACTTGCAAAAGTGAAAAAACGGTTAATCTGTGTTTTCTACCTCACTCAACATTTCGTGGCTGCTTTGCTCTGTCAGCAAGGTGCTAGCAATCATAGAATCATGGATACTATAAGTGGAAGGAAATGGATTTGTGCCCTCCTTCAACATGTCAATGAAAGCAGACGCAATCTACCCTTTGACATATGCAGCCAGGTTGGAAATTGCATACATCAATGGGTGCATTGTTTGCACTCCAATGTTTGTAATTGTACTACATCTGAGGGGTCTCAGAAAGATGACAATATGGATAGTGAAAGACAGAATCATAGAATACTAGAACTGGAAGAGACCTCGAGAGGTCAAGTCCAGTCTCCTGCCCTCAGGGCAGGACCAAGCACCATCTATCCAACCTGCTCTTAACAGTGATGAAGATCCCACAACCCCCCTAGGCAATTTATTCTAATGTTTAACCACCCTGACAGTAGGGAAAAACTTCCTAAATGTCCAACCTAAACCTTCCTTGCTGCAGTTTAAACCCATTGCTTCTTGTCCTATCAGGAGAGGCCAAGGAGAACTTTTTTTCCTCCCTTCTCCTTATAACTAAGAGGGTGTTACTTAAACTATCATGTTCCCTCTCCATCTTTTCTTTTCTAAATTAAACAAGCCCAATTTTCAGTCTTCCCTCATAGCTCATTTTCTAGGCCTTTAGTCATTTTTCTTGCTCTTCTCTAGACCTTCTCCAATTTTTCATTATTTTTTCTTGAATGTGGTGCCTAGAACTGGACACAATATTCCAGATGAGGTCTAATCAGCACAGAATAGAGCAGAATTACTTTGTGTCTTGCTCACAACATTCCTGTTAAGCAAACATGATTCTGGTATGCATTTTCGCAAGTGTCACACTGTTGACTCATTTAGCTTGTGGTCCACTATGACCCCTAACTCTTTCTGCAGTACTCCTTCCTAGATAGTTGCTTCCTATTCTGTATGTGTGAAACTGATTGTTCCTCCCCAAGTGGTGTACTTTGCATTTGTCCTTATTAAATATTATCCTGTTTACCTCAGATCATTTCTTCAGTCTGTTGTGATCATTTTGAATTATGGGCCTATCCTCCAGAGCATTTGCAAACGGTCCCAGCTTGGTATCATCTGCAAACTTAATCATACTCTGCCATCATCTAAATTGTTGATGAAGATATTGAACAGAACAGGTCCCAAAACAGACCCCTGTAGAACCCCACTTCCTGTACCCTTCCAGCATGACTGAGTCACTTAGGTAGTATTTCCCTAGTTTATTGGTAAGGTCATGTGAGACTGTATCAAATGCTTACTAAAGTCTCGGTATACCACATCCACAGTGTTGTGGGAAGGCAGAGCTGATTAGGGATGTAAGCAGTTAGTCAACTATCTAATAAGTAAAAGCTTATTGAATAGTCGGCTAGTCCCTCGACTAGTCACTTCCACCCCTTGCTGCCTATATTAAAGGCATCAAGGGCACGGGAGGGGAGAAAGCAGGAGCCAGTGCTTAAAAGCTGGTTCCCTCCAGCACCATCTCTGCAGGTGGCAGAGCAGCAGCAGGGACAGGGCACGAGCTGGGAATCCACTCTTGGAAAAAGTTATTTTAATCCAGTTAACAAAACAGCAGTGGAGGTTTTATTTTCTCCAGTGAAACTGCCCCCTTTAGTTAATTTTACTTCAAATTTTAAAAGCTACTAATTGGTATGGCCTTCAGCACCTCTCCAGTATCCCCGTCATAAAACATATAATGTACAATGTACTTAAGTTTTAATGACTGATTATGATTAAACCATTTCTGAATGCTGTTTGCACTCAGTCTGTCCCCACAGCAACTACTGGTCATCTAAAAAGGCTAGCAATAACAAAGGGAGCGAAAGGAACAGGAAAGAGGTAATTTGAGACTAGTATGCTGATTTTATACACTACTCCTGAACTAAAATAGTTTAGCTCACTCACAAATAGTTAAGGAACAGCATACAAGAAGCTACATTGAAGCATACTTACAAGTGTCCCTAATTTAGAGAAAGGGATGCTGTAATCAAAACTTTTTTGTTCATACCAGCTTGTTCCCACTTCCCGCCTCAGTATTATGTTCAAGAGTTCATGAACACAAATAATGAGCTGGTTAGGATGGAAAGTGTTCACCCTATTAGTCTGTTAAGCAAGATGGACAAAAGGATAATCTGAAGGAAGTTTGACAATTTGACCCTTCTTTCTCATTTGAAAAACAAACAGTATCTTCCAAAAAAGGCACAATATTAGCTATATAAGTTTCCAGAACACAGTACTGTAGAAAAAAATGTTAAATGGTAAGTTTGAACATAATGTTATGGGGAGAGGAATGTAGAAGTGAAAAGATGCTGTAGAACACATTTAAAGTGAAATAAACCTGCATTGTAAATTGTCTATCACATTTGAAATGAATGCTAATTTGACAGCAACAGTGCTAAAAGAGCAGCACATGCCAAGTCCACTTCCTGTTCTCTCATTCATTTAGTGAATTCCTTTAATGCCTGCCTTGAACTGCCTGTTCCAAAGAAGCTATTCTCCCTTCACCCTGTTTACAAACCACCATCCTCCCCAATTACCCATTACTAAAAGAGTTAACCTATACATCACTGCTGTAGCTATTTTGATCAAACACATTTGCTCTATTATATTCATGGATATTTTGCAATTCTGCAACAAAAATTAAAGTAACAGATCATTTTTAAAAGCTTCAGAGGGATCATTTTTAGGGAGGGTTTTAGTATTAGAAGCTGTCCACCTTACAAAGTAAGTCCAGATTTCCCCCACTCCCAACTCTTATCTTGCAAAATCCCTCCCGAACTGCAGCAAGAGCTGCAGAGTCCACCCCCAGGAATCCCTGCAATCTGGAGGCTGATGGTCATTTACAGGAGACGTCACCGTGTAAAATTAGGGGCTAGGTAAACTGAAGCTCCTGCCCACAGCCCCAAACAGAACACAAATCCCTGCTCCTCATACGCTCCATTGCTGGAATAAAGCCGACAAGCTGCTCTGGGAGCTCACCCTTCAGCCCTAAAAAAAGATAAGTCACTCAGGCAGCGAGTGACTCTGCACAAATAGCGCAGGCTGTAACAATAGGAGAGATAGCAATGAACGACGGGGCCACTTTCAGAGCCCGCACCTGAAGCTGACTTTATTCCCACTCCCCAGAAGCAAGCTTTAACCCACGCCCTCCCTCGCACTAGTATAAGAGATGGATATTTGCGCAACGGAGTGGTACAGGCAACCCACTGGCAGGCGCATAACAGTCTGAGGGTGTATCATCCTCCTGGTCCCTCCTGCGGGGGGGGGGGCCTAGGGAAAGGAGACACCCCCCGCCCCCACGCACTAATTGCTACTAGCCCCTCTGCCGGGGGGGGGGGGGAGAGAAGAGAAAGCTCTACTACCCGATTCCGCCTTCCCTCCCCTCATCTACACTGGCCCCTCCATGGGGGGGGGGAGGGGTATTTACTCCTCGCTTCCTTCCCACCATCCCTCCCATTACAGACACCCCCCCCCCACGCCACAGGGGATTCTCATTACCCGCCTCCTCCCGGCCCCCCACTACACTGGCTCCTCCACGGGGGGGGGGGGGAGGGGAGGGGGCGGCTCTGCTCCCCGCTTCCTTCCTCCCGGCCTGTATCCTCCCGCAGGCTCCCCGCAGCCCTGACCCCGAGAGCAGTCTCGGCCGCAGCCCCCACCCCTAGGTGCCGGGCAGAGCAAGCCCAGGCACATCCCACCCCCTCCCCCCCGCTGCTCACCTGGAAGTGCTCCTGGAAGCGAATGGGCAGGATCTGGGCCATGGCTGGGCGCTGCCCGTGCAGGGTGCCCAGAGCAGAGGCGCAGGACCCGGCCGCGGCAGGCTGAGAGGCAGGCGCTGCTGCACCTCGCACGCAGCCAGCCAGTGGAGAAGGGCGGCGTGGGGAGCTGCGCAGGCGCAAAGCGGCGCTCAACGAGCCAGCCCCCCTCAGCTCCCTTTTCTCACTCAGGCTGCGGTGCCAATCACCCTGCTCGGGATCACTCCGCACCTCAGCCTGCCGGGGTCTCCAAAAATAGTCCCTGCACTAGCCTTCCTCTTCCCTCTCTGCACCCCTTTCCCTCCATCTCCCATGGCTACTGGGGGAAAGCGGGCATCACTCCGTTCGGGACGAGACTGTGGAGGGGCTTCATCCCCTAAAGAGATGCATGACTCCAGAGACCCAGCCAAAGTATCCTTCCGCAGGAGCTGAGGTCCAGGCCTCATCGTGTCATGTGACTTGACCCTCCTCCCCTTTCCCTCTCTGTCCTGTTCCAGGCCCCTGCAGTGGGACCAGACTCAGGGATGCTGCGGATGGCACTGTGGACAGAGCTCTCTAGCAGAGCTACCAAGGCTCCCTCCCTGTCCAGGGGCTCCCTTCTTTCTATTAATATTGATTACATCCATGATAGTGTGCAGATTGCATTTGCCTTTATTGTAAAACACTTTTCAGAAGCTAGTCCTCTCCCTGCCCTCTATGTATTTCCTCCAGACGTTTAACATTTTATTTGGCCCCTTCCTCTTTAAATCTCCCTGTTGGCACAGCTGATCTGTTAGTAGTGGTAAGAGAGCTTCCCTTGTGACTAAAGCACTTAATTTCACACACACCCTCCCACTGTCAAAAATAAAGAAAAAGCTTGGGACTGGCAAAGTACACATGCTGTCCTGATCAAATTCCACAGAGTGGGCAGTCAAATTATTCATAAAAAGAAGCCTCTATGCTACTCTACAAATTGTTCTAATAAAATCTACATCCTGTGAATTACAAAGGCCAAACAAAAAATCTCTGCCTGTTAATTTCCACCAGCTCCTATTTCCTTTTTAGAATTCTAGCCAACAGCCTGTTTTTCAAAGACACTGATCCCAAATCAAACTGAAAATAATGCATTCTAATGGCAATTTGTGCCTGTGAAAATCTGGGGAAAATCCAGGTGTATTCCATTCAGTGTGGGCACACTGTCCCTTTTTGTGGTAGCTAGGCCACAGAGAGTGTTTCATGAGCATGATACAGTGTTAGCTAACATAGCTGGGTTATTTCACTCAGCTAGGACTGGCTTTGGCTATTAAAAGTAGATGATGAGTCATAGTTGGAATCCCTGGTGCCCTCAACCTATGTTGGAGCAAGGTATTACATTGTTAGCTTGCTTTGTTAAATTTTGATGCTACATTAAAAATGTAACTCAAAAAAGTGTTTGATGACCAATTATTTACAGTGAGACTGGATGCATAAACATGTCCTTTCTCTTTCCCAGTTTACCTCATTTGGTGGATTACCATCAGCTGACAAACAGTTGAATAACAACATTGACAGCTATAGTATTAATGCTCAACTGCAGTTATCAGTTATTATGGTTTGGGATTCAAGATGATTGCTTAAGATTTCCAAACGAATGCAGTCAAATAGGTACAAAAACTGTGTGAAGACAAATCCACATCCAGGATATAGTTCGTCTTTTAATTAACATAAATCATATATTCCTACTTGTAGCTGCCTGACACACCTCCTCCTACACATTTAAACTATTGATGGGGATTGCAAAAATGTCAGGGTTGGTGCTTCCATTCTTGTCCCTTAAATTTGAAGCTCTGGTAAAAATGATTTTTAAAAAAAGTATAAATTCTTTTAGTTCCGTAGAGTGGCACAGTCGTGGTTGCTGGATGATCAGCAAGTTTAATTTCTTTTGGGCTCCCTGGTTGCACTCAGGAAAAATTCATTGAGTTCCACATAGTTTACTGATATGGGCATTTCAGATGTGACTTTCCAAACTGAGGTCCAGTTTGTTCTGTGTGAACATTATCATCCTATGCTACTTTTTATAAGTGTAAGGATTTACCCTATTGTCTCTGGCTAGAATTTCCAGTCCTCCCAGCTGCTGTGAATTGTGTTGTGGTGATTGTCTGCCTAGTGCCCTTCCACTCCAGAGATGGTGGCATTTCAGAGATGGGGAAACAAAATGAATGTATATAATTTGGGAACCATTAGGTGAAAGCCACGGCATTATTGGGATGGTTCAAAGTTGATGTCTATGGGCAACTTTCCATTTTCTATGATGCACTTTGAATCAAGCTTTATAAATGTAATCTATTATTGCTACTATACTCTTCTGAATGTTTAACTCGTGCTATCTGGTTCCCCTTCTGAAATGCAGAGTAACTGTACCTACTGGCTCTTTGAAAGATGGCTTATAGCCCTATAAAAGCTATTTTTTTAAACTATGAATGGAAAGGCCAAAATCAATGAGGTGATCTGCTTCCCCTTAATTTCTGGGCAACTGCTCTCCTTTAGATGCTGCTTGTTCTGTGGACTGTAGGGTGACACTCTTTCACAGCCCTTAGAGCGGGGGGGAGGAGGTCCTCAAACTCAATTTACCTTCAGGCCAGTTCCAGCCCTCAAATCTTCCTAGCGGTCCATTGAGCATCTCCCTCTGGCAAGGCTCCAGGGGAGGTGGGGCAGGGATCTCTGTACATTTCCCTCCCCCTCCCGCCCCCACATGGACTGCCTGCTGGCCTGTGCACACCAGCCACCTTGTGCATCCCTCAGCCCTGCCTGCTACTCCCAAGCAATTAAAAACCCATCCGGGGCCCCTGCCACTAGCAGTGCAGTGGGGGCTATAATGGCTTCTGGCTGCTAGTGCCATGCTGCTGCTAGCATGTTCCTGTGTCCTGGAGGGGGGATAGTAAGTGCAGACCTATCCCGTCCATAAGTGTAAGCTGTGAAACTATTAACATTTTTTTTAAATGACTAGATATCAGTGATTCCAGCTCTCCTGATTTGATCACAAGCCTCCTGATAATTGAGGCTTTTTTTCCCCCTGTAGAGCCCCGGGCATGTTATTAGAATTAAGCCAGATGTGGGAATTTCATTACTTGATGCTTCATGCACTGCTATCAACTGCAATTGTTGGTGCCTGGTATTAGAAGTCAATCCCTCCTTCCAGACGGTAAGACCTCAAACACCAGATGCCAAATAAAAAGATGCCCAAGTGTATTTTTAACTGTGATTTCAAGAAGCCTTTTTTTTGGGGGGGGGAGGGAGGGAGGCAGAGGGTTTTGAACTCATGATTCATGAGTTTGAACTCTTAGGGTTGGCAATACAGTATATGCAACCTGATAGCGTCCAGGACCCTAGGAAGAGACTAGGATCTTGATAAGTGTGCTGCTTACCGGGAGCTCGCATTCAGGATGTGACCAAGAGTCTTCCGAAAGTGATTAAACTTTGGATCACTACCCCTTCCTGCTTCTCCACGTGGGAACTAACAATACAGCCAAGAATGACCTTGAACGGGTCACAGCAGATTATGTAGCGCTGGGAAGAAGGATCAAGGAATTTGAAGCACAAGTGGTGTTCTCGTCCATCCTTCTGGTTGAAGGAAAAGGTCCGGGTAGTGATCATCGAATTGAGGAAGTAAATGCACGGTTGCACACATGGTGTTGGAGAGAGGGCTTTGGTTTCTTTGACCATGGGACTCTGTTCCGGGCACAAGAATTGTTAGGAAGAGATGGAATCCACCTAACCAAGAGAGGAAAGAACATCTTTGCGGGCAGACTTGCAAACCTAGTGAGGAGGGCTTTAAACTAGGTTCATTGGGGGATGGTGACCAAAGCTCTGAGGTAAGTGAGGAAGTCGGACACCATGAAGAATCACAAGGAGGAACCAGCAACAAAGGATGACCCCTGATTAGATGGAGAAGGTAGGGCAATCAACTGATTATCTAAGGTGTCTGTATACAAATGAGAGAAGCTTGGGGAACAATCAGGAAGAATTAGAAGCCCTCGCCCAGTCAAAGAACTATGATTTGATTGGAATATTGGAGACTTAGTGGGATGACTCGCATGACAGGAGCACTGTCATGGAAAGGTATAAACTGTTCAAGAAGAACAGGCGGGGGAGAAAAGGAGGAGGAGCTGCATTGTATGTAAGAGAGCAGTATGATTGCTTTGCGCTCCAGTGTTTAGAGGGAGAAAAGACTGTGGAGAGTCTATGGATTAAGTTTACATGTGGAAGCAACGGGGTGATGTTGTGGTTGGTGTCTGCTATAGAACACCGGATCAGGTGGATGAGGTAAACGAAGCTTTCTTTGGACAACTGAGAGAAACTTCCAGATCATAGGCCCTGGTTCTCATGGGCGACTTTAATTACCCTGACATCTGTTGGGAGACCAATACAGCAGTACACAGACAATCCAGGAAGTTTTTGGAGAATGTTGGGGATAACTTCCTGGTACAAGTGCTGAAGGAACCGACGAAGGACCATGTACAGCTTGACCTGATGCTCACAAACAGGGAGGAAGTAGTAGGGGTGGTAGAGGTGGGTGACAACCTGGGAAGCAGCGATCATGAGATGGTAGATTTCAGGATCCTGACCAAAGGAAGAAAGGAGAGTAGCAAAATACACACCCTGGACTTCAGAAGAGCAGACTTTGACTCCATCAGAGAACTGATGGGCAAGATTCCCTGGAATGTTTACATGAAGGGGAAAGGAATCCAGGAGAGCTCGCAGGATTTTAAAGAAGCCTTATTAAAGGCACAGGAAGAAACCATCCCGATGCGCAACAAGAAAAGCAAATATGGTAGGTGACCAGATTGGCTTACGGGGGACATCCCTGGTGAGCTTAACCACAAAAAGGGAGCTTACAAGAAGTGGAAACTTGGACAGATGACTAGGGAGGAGTATAAATATATTACTTGAGAATGCAGGGGCGTTATCAGGAAGGTGAAAGCACAATTGGAATTGCAGCTAGCAAGAGATGTGAAGGATAACAAGAAAGGTTTCTACAGGCATGTTAGCAATAAGAGGGTGATCAGAGAGGGTGTGGGGCCCTTACTGGATGAGGGAGGTAACCTAGTGACAGATGATGTGGGAAAAGCTGAAGTACTTAATGCTTTCTTTGCCTTTATCTTCATGGACAATGTCAGCTCCCAGACAAATTAACTAGGCAACGCAGTATGGGAAGGAGATGGACAGCCTTTGGTGGGGAAAGAACATGTTAGGAACTATTAGGAAAGCTAAACATGCACAAATCCATGGGGCCCGATTTAATGCATCCGAGGGTACTGAGGGAATTGGCAAATGTCATTGCAGAGCCTTTGGCCATTATCTTTGAAAACTCATGGAGATTGGGAGAGATCCTGGATGACTGGAAAAAGGCAGATGTAGTGCCCATCTTCAAAAAAGGCAAGAAGGACAATCCAGGGAACTACAGACCAGTCAGCCTTACCTCAGTCCCCGGAAAAATCATGGAGGGGATCCTCAAGGAATCCATTTTGAAGCATTTGGAGGGTGGAAAGTGATCAGGAATAGTCAACATGGATTCACGAAGGGCAAGTCGTGCCTGACCAATCTGATTAGCTTCTATGATGAGGTAACTGGCTCTGTGGGTATGGGAAAGTCAGTGGATGTGATATACCTTGACTTTAGCAAAGCTTTTGATATGGTCTCCCACAATATTCTTGCCAGCAAGTTAAGGGAATATGGATTGGATAAATGGACTGTAAGTTGGATAGAAAGCTGGCCAGACTGTTGGGCCCAACGGGTAGTGATCAATGTCTTGATGTCAGGTTGGCGATCGGTTTCTAGCAGAGTGCCCCAAAGATCTGTTCTTGGACCGGTTTTGTTCAACATCTTTATTAATGACATAGATGAGGGAATGGATTGCACCCTCAGTAAATTCACAGATGACACTAAGCTAGGGGGAGAGGTAAATACAGTGGAGGGCAGGGGTAGGGTCCAGAGTGACCTGGACATACTAGAGGATTGGGCCAAAAGAAATCTGATGAGGTTCAACAAGGACAAGTGTAGAGTCCTGCACTTGGGACGGAAGAATCCCAAGCATTGTTACAGGCTGGGGACGGAATGGCTAAGTAGCAGTTCAGCAAAAAAGGACCTGGGGATTATAGTGGATGAGAAGCTGGATATGAGTCAACAGTGTGCCCTTGTAGCCAAAAAGGCTAATGGCATATTAGGATGTATTAGAAGGAGCATTGCCAGCAGATCCAGAGAAGTGATTAGTTCCCTTTATTTGGTTCTGGTGAGACCACATCTGGAGTACTGTGTCCATTTCTGGGCCCCCCACTACAGAAAGGTTGTGGACACATTGGAGAGGGTCCAGCGGCGGGCGACCAAAATGATTAGGGGGCTGGAGCGCATGACCTATGAGGAGAGACTGAGGGATTTGGGTTTTAGTCTGCAGAAAAGAAGAGTGAGGGGGGAATCTGAAAGCAGCCTCCAAAGGGGATGGAGAAAGGCTGTTCTCAGTAGTGACGGATGGCAGAACAAGGAGTAATGGTCTCAAGATATAGTGGGAGAGGTCTAGGTTGGATATTAGGAAAAACTATTTCACTAGGAGGGTGGTGAAGCACTGGAATGGGTTACCTAGGGAGGTGATGGAATCTCCATCCCTAGAGTTTTAAGTCTCAGCTTGACAAAGCCCTGGCTGGGTTGATTTAGATGGGATTGGTCCTGCCTTGGGCAGGGGGCTGGACTTGATGACCTCCTGAGGTCTCTTCCAGCTCTATGATTCTGTGATCTTACAAAAGACATGAAACTGAGTCCTCACCCTGACATTCCCATGTCCTCATGCTGGGTGTCTCCCCTAATATCTGTGTTCTTGCAGTGGGATCTCACCTCCCTCACTATCACCCCCACTAACATCCATGCTCTTGTACTGGGATTCCCTGCCCCTGAAAGCAAAACCCACTGGCCCCGCCTGTTGGCAGCTGAAGCATGTCAGCTCGGGCAGCTCCCTAGCCAGCATGGTTCACATGGTGGCAGAGGCAGCCAGTGTGGCTTCCCGGATCAAGCAGCACCCTCTGTGGCCAGAACTATGCAGGCATTGGGTGCTTGGGTACTGCTGGCAGCAGTGTGCATGAGTGAGTCCCTGCATGCTGGCCACCCCTCCTTGTTCCCATGCTGGTGGCCACGTGAACCTGATTAAATAACTTTTTCAAAATATTTCATGGGCTGGACTGGGGAAGTGTATAGGCCACAAATGGCCCACTGATCAGGAATTTGAGACTCCTGCCTTAGAAGAATAGCATTCATCCCTTAGAAGAGCTTTTATTTAACTGGAACAGCTAATAGCACTACAAGACACCTCATCCTTCTTCCCAAAAATCAGGCATCTTAACTCTCTCTTTAGAAGATACAATACCCCTTTAACGTGCTCCTTCTTGAGTTCCTACTGCACTTGAATACCCCTCTTCAAGGTCGCCTGATCGCTAGAAACTGTATAATTTGCAGATCCTTAGTCCCCTTTGCTAGTCTGGTGATCTTTATTGAAATAGCACTCATAAATGGACTGGGTAGTGCGTATGAATGCCAATGCCCTCTACTGGACAAAATGTTACTTGAGTGTGAAGTCCTAATACAGACTCAAGTGGTATAGACTAACTTCAGCAGCTGAAGATCCTACATACTTTCACTGCCCAAATTGCCAAATAAGAATCAGAATGTGCACTGAACATCCCTCTCCCCAAGGCCTGGCTATATACCCTTTTTAAAAAAGTGTCCCACTGATTCTCATACCAGTGACAGAGATACTATGGACAAAGCATAGGTCTTTTAGCTACTGTGCATCTAGAGCTGTTTTCAGCACATATAAATGACCATTATTAAGATGCCTGTGCCCCATGGATACTATAGGTTGAACTTCTCTAATCCAGCATTCTATGGTCCAGCAACATCCTTGGTCCGGCATGATTTTAGTTATTATCTACTTATCAGGAGAGTAGCTAAGTTTCCTACAGGCCCATAAAGTTTATTTCCACCACCAGTCCTGACTCTGTGTGCATGAAAGAAGGGAATTAATTCTGATATGAAGTTATTTTTTTAAGTAGAAATTATTTCCATAGATCCTCCCAACAATTCCTCAGTAACTTCCAGATCTTCTAGCAACACTGGACATGAATGGACCAGCTTCAGACATGGACTTGACAGTCTGATCACTACTTCTAATTACTACATACTGATAAGCCTTGACGTAATGAAGCTGATACTGTAAGGCCTGGGCTGTGATTGATTATACTGATTCACAAAGAAAATGAATGTAGGTAACTTCTTGGGAACTTAATTGTAAACCCATTATATACATAGATTAAAATAGGGGTGGACATATACAGCCCACAGACTTATAATAGAGCCTGAATTCATACTTGTCTTACAGGGTGAGGGTGATCAGTCAAGAGTATGATCACTGAATGCTCTGCTCTGTGCTGACCATCCACAAACATTATCACCTTAAATAGGAGGTGAATGCTGTATGATCGATTTTGTGCAACTTGTTGGGCTCTCAAGATATTGGCTAATTGTCAATATAGTCTTAGTGCACTGGTCTGGGCTATGTTATCCTTTCACTTAGTGGGTTAGGAGGAAACAAGCTAGTACATACTGAAGTGCTTGTCTCAGCTGTCGCTATCTGCTCTTCTCACCATCACATATTACAAACAAAATGTAATATTTGATCTATCTTTCCAAATATTCTCTGCTTTATAAAATATAATAGTGCATTTTAGGAAAGATATTATGAACATCAATATGGACAAGTTCTTGAATATCAGACTCTGATTTGTCAGTCTGTTCACACATTTTATAGTCCATCTGTTTTCTTTAGATGATAGCTATGCAAAACACCAGAGAATTTACTTCAGAGACACTACAGTAGCTGATGTTTATTTTGATATTTCTGGTGAGTTTCAACATTTTTCATCTTTCACTATATCCCAGTATTGCCATTAATTACTTCGTGTCAGCAGATTTTCAAGTTATCCCTTCCGGCTGGTCTCTCCCAGCTTCTTCTTTATTTGACAACACTCCACTCATGATACACTGCAGAAAGAGGTATCAAAATGGGAAAGCAGTTATTTTTATTTTAAATTTCATCAAAGCGAGCTGGGCTGCTACAATACATGGGCAATGGCTAACTTAATCATTTTAAAATCATCACAGAAACATGATAAGAATATACGTCTTCTCTTCCGTATGTTGAAAGATTTCATTTTGTATATATTTCCAACAAAAGTACTCAATTTCACAACGCTTATCAATTTCCTGTCCAAATCTTTGAATTGTTCCTATTCTGTTATATGCCACTAGAAGTTTTACCTGTTGTTGCTCGGGTCCTTAATTTTTGTTCTTTGGAAAAGAAAATGTAAATCATTGTCCTGGGCTGGAGCTAGGGAGGAGGGGTTCAGTATACTGGCTGCCCCTCACTGCCCACTGCCGCATGCGTATAAGGAAAGTGATAGAACTCACCTGAACTGTCTTCCCCAGGTTTATCCGAGCCCTGGGAAACATCCTGGGACAGTGGAAACCGGCTCCAGTCAGATGACAATCTCATGGCTGGCAGGCATGATGTCCAGACTGGCCTGCTCCTCCTCCTCCTCCTCCTCCACAACCCCACCCTCACGGAGGCTGAGACCAGGTGAGTCCTGTCTGGACAGCTGCAGCGGCACAGGAGCCAGCAAACAGAGCTGTAAACAGGGGAGTTTGAGTGGGAGTTCTGTTGGAGGAGAAGATTTTGAAGAGAAAGTAGATATAACAGAGGCAGTAGTGTCATGACCCAAGCAGTAGAGAACACAAGGAGGATGATTGGATGTGGTAGCTGCGGTATGTACATGATTCTGGAGGGGTTACCCGAAAGGAGTTTTGTTTGCATGAAGTGCCGCCTGATAGAGTTGATGGAGGAAAAGATCCGAGGATTGGAGATGCAGGTGGAAACTTTGGTTGAGTTTAGAAGGGGGTTTGAGCAGATGATGGAGCAAAGGCATGACGTGGCTAAAGGGGAAAGTTTAGATATGCAGATAGAAGCAGGATCAAGCCCCTTAGAGGGGGGACTGCTGGGTGAAGAAAATGGACAGTGGAAGCATGTGACTAAGAGAACCAGGCAGAGGAAAAGATGGGTTAGTGAAGGAAAAATAGAGCTTAAGAATAGGTATGTGGAGTTGGAGAATGAAGGAGGGGTACAACAGGCAGATAATGAAGATGGAAGGGTAAGGAAGAAGAGAAGAGTGGCTAGCCCTATAGATAAAGGGGAAGAGTTAATGGAAACAGCACCAATAATGAGTATTAGGAAGATACAGGATGGGTTAAAGAGGATTACAAGGGAAGACAGGAATGGCAAGGACTTGCAGCTAGAGGAAGCTAGAGATAGACCAGGCAATCACACTGTCACTAGGAAAAGGCAGGTCTATGTGATTGGGGACTCCTTATTGAGAAGAATAGATAGGCCTGTAACCAGAGCTGATCCAGAGAATAGAAGGGTGTGTTGTCTGCCAGGTGCTAAGATACGGGATGTGGAACTGAGGTTGAAGAGTATTATTAAGGGAGCAGGAAGGAATCCGTTGATCATCTTTCATGTAGGAACAAATGATACGGCTAGATTTTCGCTGGAACGAATTAAGGGCGACTATGCTAGGCTAGGGAGGATGCTCAAGGAAATTGAGGCTCAGGTGATCTTTAGTGGCATCCTGCCTGTTCCTAGAGAAGGGCAACTAAGATGTGACAGGATTATGATGATCAATAATTGGCTTAGGCAGTGGTGTTATAAGGAGGGCTTTGGGATGTATGGCCACTGGGAGGCATTTATGGACAGAGGACTGTTCTCTCGGGATGGACTTCATCTAAGTAGGGAGGGAAATAGACTTCTAGGATGGAGGTTGGCTCAACTGATAAAGAGAGCTTTAAACTAGGAATTTGGGGGAGATGGTTGGGAGATGTTCAGGTAATCTCTACGCCAGATTTTAACACTGAGGGGGAGGCAAATGAAGTAAAGGATATAGCTGGGGGTAGGAGAATGTACATGAGGAAGGGTAGGGTGGATACTAGTCTAACAGGTCATATTGGAGGTACAACGTCCATGCCAAATTGGGTAAAGAATGTGAGTGAGGCCAAACAGCAAAAATTAAGATGTTTGTACACCAATGCGAGGAGCTTGGGTAACAAAATGGAGGAACTAGAGTTAATGGTCCAGGAAGTGAAACCAGATATTATAGGAATAACAGAAACATGGTGGAATACTAGGCATGATTGGAGTACAGGTATTGAAGGGTATGTGCTGTTTAGGAAAGACAGAAATAAGGGTAAAGGTGGTGGAGTCGCATTGTATATCAAAGATGAGGTAGATTGTAAAGAAATAAAAAGTGATGGAATGGAGAAGACAGAGTCTGTTTGGGCAAAAATCACATTGGGGAAGAAAACTATCAGATCCTCCCCTGGGATAGTGCTTGGGGTGTGTTATAGACCACCAGGATCCACTTTGGATATGGATAGAGACCTCTTTAATGTTTTTAATGAAGTAAATACTCGTGGAAACTGCGTAATCATGGGAGATTTCAACTTTCCAGATATAGATTGGAGAACAAGTGCTAGTAATAATAATAGGGCTCAGATTTTCCTAGATGTGATAGCTGATGAATTCCTTCATCAAGTAGTTGCTGAACCAACAAGGGGGGATGCTATTTTAGATTTGGTTTTGGTGAGTAGCGAGGACCTCATAGATGAAATGGTTGTAGGGGATAATCTTGGCTCGAGTGATCATGAGCTAATACAGTTCAAATTGAATGGAAGGATAAACAAAAATAAATCTGAGACTAGGGTTTTTGATTTCAAAAGGGCTAACTTTAATAAATTAAGGAAATTAGTTAGGGAAGTTGATTGGTCTAAAGAAATTATGGATCTTGAGGTGGAGGAGGCCTGGGATTATTTTAAGTTAAAGTTGCAGAAACTGTCAGAAGCCTGTATCCCAAGAAAAGGGAAAAAAATTATAGGCAGGTGTGTTAGACCAAGCTGGATGAGCAGGCATCTTAGAAAGGTGATTAAGAAAAAGCAGAAAGCATATAAGGAGTGGAAGATGGGAGGGATAAGTAAAGAAAGTTACCTTATTGAGGTTAGAGCATGTAGGGACAAAGTGAGAGAGGCTAAAAGGCAGGTAGAGTTGGACCTTGCAAAGGGAATTAAAACCAATAGTAAAAGGTTTTATAGCCATATAAATAGGAAAAAAACAAAAAAAGAAGAAGTAGGACCGCTAATTACTAAGGATGGAGTGGAGGTTAAGGATAATTTAGGAATGGCCCAATATCTAAACAAATACTTTGCTTCAGTCTTTAATGAGGCTAGTGAAGAGCTTAGGGATAATGGTAATATAACAAATGGGACTAAGGATATAGAGGTAGATATTACCATATCTGAGGTAAAAGCCAAACTTGAACAGCTTAATGGGAGTAAATCGGGGGGCCCAGATAATCTTCATCCAAGAATATTAAAGGAACTGGCACATGAAATTGCAGGTCCATTAGCAAAAATTTTTAATAAATCTCTAAACTTAGGGGTTGTACCATTTGATTGGAGAATTGCTAATATAGTTCCTATTTTTAAGAGAGGAAAAAAAAGTGACCCGGGTAACTATAGGCCTGTTAGTTTGACATCTGTAGCATGCAAGATCTTGGAAAAAATTTTGAAGGAGAAAGTAGTTAGAGACATTGAGGTTAATGGCAATTGGGATAAGTTGCAACATGGTTTTACAAAAGGTAGATCGTGCCAAACCAATCTGATCTCTTTTTTTGAGAAAGTAACAGATTTTTTAGATAAAGGAAATGCAGTGGATTTAATCTACCTCGATTTTAGTAAGGCATTTGATACAGTACCACATGGGGAATTATTGGTTAAATTGGAAAAAATAGGGATTAATATGAAAGTTGAGAGGTGGATAAGCAACTGGTTAAAGGGGAGACTACAGCGGGTCATATTGAAAGGGGAACTGTCAGGTTGGAGGAAGGTTACTAGCGGAGTTCCTCAGGGATCAGTTTTGGGGCCAATTTTATTTAATCTTTTTATTGCTGACCTTGGCACCAAAAGTGGAAGTGTCCTGATAAAATTTGCAGATGACACAAAGTTGGGAGGTATTGCTAATTCAGAAAAGGATCGGGATATCATACAGAAAGATTTGGATGACCTTGTAAATTGGAGTGATAGCAATAGGATGAAATTTAACAGTGAGAAGTGTAAGGTTATGCATTTAGGCATTAATAACAAGAATTTTAGTTATGAGCTGGGGACACATCAGTTGGAAGTAACGGAGGAGGAGAAGGACCTCGGAGTCCTGGTTGATTATAGGATGACTATGAGCCGCCACTGTGACATGGCTGTGAAAAAGGCTAATATGGTCTTGGGATGTATTAGGCGAGGTATTTCCAGTAGGGATAAGGAGGTGTTAGTGCCATTATACAAGGCATTGGTGAGACCTCATTTGGAATACTGTGTGCAGTTCTGGTCTCCCATGTTTAAGAAGGATGAATTCAAATTAGAACAGGTACAAAGAAGGGCCACTAGGATGATTCGAGGAATGGAGAACCTGTCTTATGAAAGGAGACTCAGGGAGCTTGGCTTGTTTACCTTAACCAAAAGAAGGCTGAGGGGGGATATGATTGCACTCTTTAAATATATTAGAGGGATAAATACTAGGGAGGGAGAGGAATTATTTAAGTTTAATACTAATGTGGACACAAGAACAAATGGATATAAGCTGGCTAGTAGGAAGTTTAGACTTGAGATTAGACGAAGGTTTCTAACCATTAGAGGAGTGAGGTTCTGGAACGGCCTTCCAAGGGAAGTAGTGGGGGCAAAAGATCTACCTGGCTTCAAAATTAAACTAGATGGGTTTATGAAGGGGATGGTTTGACAAGATAACATGGTCTTGGTAACTAATTGACTAGTCATTATCAGTGGTAAATAGGTCAATGGAGGGATGATAGGGGTTACTATAAAGAACTTTCTGGGTGTCTGGCTGGGGAGTCTTGCCCCCATGCTCAGGGTTTAGCTGATCGCCATATTTGGGGTCGGGAAGGAATTTTCCTCCAGGGTAGATTGGCAGAGGCCCTGGAGGTTTTTCGCCTTCCTCTGTAGCATGGGGTACAGATCACAGCTGGAGGATTCTCAGCATCTTGGGGTCTTCAAACTAGTTGAGGGCTTCAATATCTGAGATATAGGGGTGAGGATTATTCTAGGAGTGGGTGGGTGAGATTATGCGGCCTGCATTGTGCGGGGGGTCAGACTAGATGATCATAATGGTCCCTTCTGACCTTAAAGTCTATGAGTCTATGAGTTGAGGATGAGGGGGGGAGAAGGTGACCGGACCCTCTCCCAGGATAGCATCTAGCTGCTTGTAGTTGCGGCACGTGAGATGTGCTGCCCCAGAGCAGGAACTTTTCTGCCTGGCCTTGGTGTAGGCCTGCCAGAGTTCTTTTATTTTCATTTGCATGTAGTTCAGAGTGCACCTGTGCATTAGTAGGAGCATTGTCGGCAGATCTAGGGAAGTGATTATTTTTCTTTATTCAGCACTGCTGAGAACACATCTGGAGTATTGTGCCCAATTCTAGGCCCCCCATTACAGAATGGATGTGGATGCATTGGAGAAAGTCTCGTGGAGGGCAAGAGAAGTGATAAGAGATCTGGAGCACATGACTCATGAGGCAAGTCTGAGGGAATTGGGCTTAGTCAATCTACATAATAGAAGGGTGGGGGTGGGGGGGATTTGATAGCAGCCTTTAAACTACCTGAAGGGAGGATGCAAAGAGGATGGAGAGAGGCTGTTCGCAGTAGTGACAGATGGCAGAACAAGGAGCAATGGTCTCAAGTTACAGGTGGAGAGGTCTAGGTCGGCTATTAGGGAAAATTGTTTCACTAGGAAGGTGGTGACACACTGGAATGGGCTATTTAAGGAGGTGGTGGAATCTTCATTCCTAGAGTCCTGGCTTGACAGAGTCCTGGGTGGGATGATTTAAAGGAGATTGAGTCCAACCGCCTGCAGGACCAATGACCTAATGGAGTCTCTTTCAACCCTATGATGTGTGTGCCCCCTTTGTAAAGGTGGGATGACAGTGAGGCTTTCATCTCCTATTTGTAGGAGATCCATGCTAAGGGACAAACCAATAGCTAGAATTTTACAGGTAGCAGATCTTTAATTGTAAGCAGCATTCTGATTCTTCTAAGAACTGCCTCCTCATTTCTACTGAGAATTTCTTGCAACAGGACCTTCTAAGGCTCTTTCCTGTGGCACTAAGGTATTTAAAGGCCCATCATACAGAGACTACCAAAATCCACATTACTTTCCCAAAATACAAGTAACAACATCACCAAGGTTACAGGCTTGTTGGAAAATACTCATGTGACTAGACTTGGGACCATGCCCTCCACTACATGCCTGCTGGTTTAGAGCTTGCAGCATGCTGTATAATCTGACTGCCTTATTTCTAAAGAACTGCCCCTTTAACAAAATGTAGCCAGCCCGTGATATTCATTGCTAAATTAAAATACTATGACAATTTTTATATTGATTTTTTGAAATAAAGTCTGCATTTTATTACCAATAATTAAAGTTATCAATGTTAACTGTGGGCATGCCAAACCTCACAATTCAGGGTCTGATGTGACCATCACAGGGTCAGGTAGAACTTCAATTGTTTCATCCCACCCTCAAAAACCATCTGCTACTGAGCACAGAAATCGCAATTGACCCATGCATTGGAAATCCTAGTTTTTCCCTCTATTGTACTTATTTTTGTCATTCTGCAAGAAATGATGGTGAAATTACATAATTTGTTCAAGCATCTCCTTTAGAACTGCAATTCCTAAGAGTGACACCACATTAAGCACTGTTGGGAATGGAAAGGATAGAATTTATAATGGAAATATTTCCATTAAAGAATATCCTTTAACTAGAAAAAAAATCCAGTAAACATATCTTGACTGTTTTCAACATCTGATAATATTCTTATCCTGGAAATAAAATGTAAAAGTCTTCACACACACAACAAGCACCTTTATTGAGCATTTCACTGTTCAAAATAGATTCCATTTGACATCTTAAATTGCTGAATTACAATCCAGTTTAATCTTTCATTAAAAAGGAAGCAAAAATTAAGTTTTGCTTACATAAAAAAGTATTACATCTGTGAGGTGTACAATTATGTTACTGTTAACAAAGCCAGGGCTGTGGTCAAATAATCACTACTGTAATGCTGATGTCTCACAAATTTCAAAGCCAAAAATGTTCTCTTTCCAATGGAATTATCCATCGGAAAAAAGGAACAATAGTCAGTTTTCTCTGAAAGCTGAACAGCTGGAAAAAGTAATTTCTATTCCCTAGTTCTACACCAGGCGAACACTTCACAAAAGCTATTAGGCAGCAAAATATTTTCATTTCAAACATGTAAGAAAACTGCAAATGTTAGGTACAAGCTAAATTTCAGAGTACTGTTTGCATATGACCAAATCCAGTAGCCTCAATACAGCAAAAGTTTTTTAGACATTCTGTATATAGACACAAAGTCATAGGTCATGACCGTGTATTGGGCATCATGCAGGCAAACCTCTGTGCCCAATGTTTTTAGTGAGGCTTAGCCTGTGCAGTTCCTAGTGCAAGAAAAAAGCCTTATAGCCCTACATCTTGGCTGCCCTAGATTATTTAGTGCAGTTTCAGTTGACTGTTCAAGAACAGTTTTATAGATATAATTTATAAGAAGCTAATGGACAGATTTAATTTTTAAAAAGAAGGCTACTTACTGTCAAATCTATGCTCAGGAAGAGGAAAAAAATATGAATATTTGTAATACCCTGAACCATATTTGAAGAAGAAATCTTCCTAGGAGGGAGTCTGTATTACTTTATAAAGATGCCCGCAGAGAAGATTTTTCAACTTTATTTTGAAATTTAATGCTGGTTGCCACTCAAGCCAATTAATGTTGCTTCGTCTACAATGTCATTAGAGATGTTCTGCTGCAATGGAACTTCCCTGATAAAAGCACACTTAAGCAGAGTACTTGGTATAAATGGCATACCAAAGTAAACTTGCAGAATCATTTCCAAAAAAACCTTAAGCAAATATGAGAGGGTGAGTTTCTCAATGGTATTTGAGAGAGAGAAAGAGGAAATGGCATTGTAGATGCAGGAGCTAAAACTAATTACACAAATTAAACTTTCAGCAGCGTGGCTAGGCAAACATTTCTAGGAAAGAGTAAATCAGCTTTTCAGTTATTTCCTCTTTTGTAAAAAATGTTATTTTAGCAAGAATTTCATCACTGTATTACAAAATACAGCACTGTTCTCTTCATGAGGTGAGCATTTATGTTCTTTAGCAGCACACAGTTGCATTTTCTATGAAAGCTAGGAAAAAAAAGAATTCAGCTTGTAGCAGATTTTAATTTATGCTTAAACACAACTCACATTCCTACAAAACAGTCCTAATGTAGAAAGCTATCGTTTAAAATAGGATCACAGAAGTTAGTAGAACAGGAAGCCCCTAAACAATAAGGAAATAACTGCAGATGTCACCAATTGGCAAAAGTGAATGGGATTGAGTAAAGAGATGAGGAATTAGTCCTTTGTCAAACTCCCATCTAATCTGAGTTCTGGTTTGAAATGTATAAAAATCAAAAGTTTTCTAAAAGCTAAAGCAGATTTCTTACAGCAAGGTTCTCCCCTAAGGACACAAGCAGCTTTTAGTAAGGTTGATAAAGTTACATTATTAAAAAAAGGTCTTCTTTTAGTGAAATAAATTCTTCTATTTCTTCTTTAACTAAATTACGTCAGAAAGGCATCTCTGAGAAACTAACAAATGTTATGCTATCATTGTTCATATCCAAGCCCTGTCTTTCCCCTCTTGATTTCAATATACACAAGCTCATAACTAGATTCTTCTCCGTTAGCTACAACTCAATAGAGAAAACTATTCAGCCTGCACACAGATTACTAATGTCTTCCTTTAGGAAAAGTTTAGTTGAGGGGTAAGCATATACACATGAAGGCAGATTTGAAAAAATAGAATAATGTTACCAACTTACCAGCGGAATTTTGCACAGTTTTAAAACTCAGGATAGCACACACATACACACAGCTTGGACCCATAAAATAAATATGCCTGTCAATCAGCTCTGTGTTCTGGAAGTCTATAGCACCAAAACCAAAAACCAAAACAAAACCCCTAACCTCCCCACATTGTAACATTTGTCCTACCTACATCTGGCTTATTTAAGTAATCTTTAAAAAACAAACAAACAATCTTCCTTCCCCTCACATACTTTCAGCTTTTTATGAGTTAATGACACCAGTTACTTCATAAATAAATGTCTTAATATTAAGAGACAGCTAATCATTCATGAATATCCTTATAGTGAGGGAAAGAAGTTGTCATGGTACGTATAAACAAGGGGGAGAAGATCTGTAGGTAATAACAGGCTTTCAAACTTCCAAATGGCAGATAAAAAGAAAACGAATGGTAATGAAAGATATATGGCAGTATACTATTGCAATTGGCACCTGTGTATTTCCTGCTGGCAGCAGTCAGTTTCTTTGCAATGTGATATTTGTGACATCAGCATAGCAAAGTGCAGCATAAACTAGTTTTTGAATGGTTTCACAGCTAGGAAATGTAATTACCAAGAGCCCTAGAGAAGTAACATTGCCCCTGACAGCAAGAGAGTTCAGATGGTTTAATGCTTCACTTTCCTACCCAGACTGTATAGAACAAGAAGGTTGAAAATTCTTTCTAAGTCCTCTCTAAGCTAGAGGGAGTGTGTCAGAAGATGGAATTTTTAATCTGAACAAGTCTTATTTTTTAAAAAAGTGTGAATTTATTTGATCATGAAAGGTGCCAAATTAACAGAGCTAGAAAACAAATTTTTCTATTTATCAACACATCATGCAGCACAGGCAACTGTATACATGCTTCCCCACGGTGCCAATCAATGCGCCATGACAATCTATAGGGATCAGCTGCAGTGAACAGGGTTTTAATTTGCTGGCCTCACTGCTGCGACTGCTAACAAAGTTCTTACAATCAAATATGGTGGTGATTTTGTGATATGGATGCTTACCTAGTAAGATTTGAACAGACATTACCAGCTCATTTTACAGAGGTCACCAGATCAGATAGATGATGGCCTTTTGGTTGCTACTTTCCCAAGATGGTAGAATTAGAGTGATTTTTGTTCAACAGTGTTACTTAGTAAGGCTTAAGGGGGGGAAAAAAAAACAGCAGGTGGAAAGGCCAGTTTGGATTTCAAAAACTGAAATAAAGGCATTTGTCTTCTGCAGGAAAATCAGAACTGCAAAGCTAGAGAACTGAAGAGCATGCAGGTATAAGTTTAATTTTTCAACAGTGGTGGAGGTGAAATAATCACATAAGATTATGGCATGAACTCCCCACTCCACCTTTCTTATTTGAAAAAAAAAATATTTTAAAAATTGAAATACTAGTCCATATCTCCATTTCTAACAGAGTTGCTGCTGTTCAAATAATTACCTACTTAGTAGGCTGCCGAAAAGTAGCACATGAAAAAGAACCACCATCAACACTGGTGGAGGATATTTGGGTGTGCAGAATCAGGGTCTACAAATGTAAAGTTACTTGTGCCTGTTTGCAATAGAGGAAAGATTGCAGGATTGGAGCCTTCAAGTTCAGTATTTTGCGATAATCTTGACAATACTGAGGGGGATTAGTTGACACTTCCTCCAAGGCAGAAGGGGAACACAACACTGCATGTCACATTTGACAACTAATCCAGTTGCCTGGAGACCTCTGAGATTCTTTAGGAACCCACAGAGAAATGCTAGGGAACATCATTCAGAAATATTTTTACAAGTGATAATCTGTATGTTTACATATGCCTGTTTAAAAATTTAAAAATAATTACAACTGGCAACCATTTGTTCTGAAACAAGCAGCACATTCTGTACTATTCAGTTATCTTTGCCATAGCTTTAGGGGAAACGGCACTGAAACACTGAAAAGTCCTACATGCACATGACAACATAATACAAATGAGTGGATATCCACAGTGAAGGCATTAATCTCAAACCAGATGCAGAAAGATGTCCTGTCCAACACACACTTCTGTATACATCAAGAAGTGTTTTAAGGTCTTGTGTTACACTCCAGAGTCTGCAATTTTAATGATAGCTAAGTCACTGAAAGTAAGAAAGGGATATTGCCCAAGATTTAAAACCAAAACAATACCTTCCCCCACCCAAAAAAAGCCCCAGCAAGATAATCATATAAGACCTTACACTGAAGGAAAGAATTTCTGAGAAGTCTTTAAAGTTGTCGGACTTTTCTTTCAGTGCTTGTAATATTGACATCCAGTGTATCTACTTTTTTGGTTAGCCGGTCAAGAACGTCATCCTGCTCTTCGATTTCTGTCTGTAGACCCAGAGCCAGGTTTTTCAGACGGCTCAGCCCATCCGACATTTCACCTGCCAATAGAAAGAAGGAAGGGTCAAACGGTAGGCATTACAAGAGATAGGTGCCATTTAAATGGATACTGTCAAAATTCCACCCATTCCCTCAAAAGCCTTAAACAAAACATCAGTGAAAAAGCTAATTATTCCTCTACAATATTTGTAATACAAATGTTACAAGACTAGTAGTGCATTACTACTAGAAAAGTGACTAATCTCTTTTGTTGCTCAAAGTGAGAATGATGTAAACTGCAAGACAATAAATGGTGAAAACTAAATTTAATCTTTATAAACTAAACGTATTTTTCAAGTCTAAAATATTTAAACATGTTAACTTTCTTCCTTTAAAGATGGATCTATTTTGCATGCCTCTGTACATCTGACACTTGAACATGAGCAGGCTCACAGTTTATTGTGAAAAAGATCAAAATACACAAATAAAAATTGTTAATTCTATAAAGCTCCAATGCTTGCAGTAAACCTAATTTCCATATCCAGATTTTTAGAGTATTTCTTTTCATAAGGTACAAAAGTGTACGCGTGCGCACGTGCCCATATCCTAAAATGTGTTCTTTGAAGTATTTAACTGCAGAAAAGAAGTTTACTGCACAATTGGTTAGCATAAATCGTTTAAAAACTAACAAGTTCAAAGTGGGTTGAGAACAGAATAGTTGGTAGATTTATCTTAATGACTGGCTCAGCAGCATCCTAATTCTTTGTGTATTTGTTTTCTTCCATACCACTCTTTCCAAGTCAGAATACGAGAGGCACTTGATACAGAACATTAAGGCTTTCGTTCCTTCCATTTTTTTCTGCTTTTGTCTAAATTTTAAGCTCATTATTAAAGTTAAAAATTTGTAAAGACTTCAGAATCTAAATCGATGAAAAATAAATGGCACATAAGTTACAGGAGACTACAGTATTCATATTTTTATATTTAAATAGTAGCACAAGTAAACATTTCTGTACCAATATTCTTATGAGTAATAGCAAGCTAATGTGCTTTTTCAGCATGGCTAGATGATCCTGCTTGGCCCTTTTACATTCATGTGAAAGGATGTTGCATGGGGTGTCTGCACAGCGATGGGTTAAACATAAAGCAAATATTATGTTGATGTAGTCAAAGGCAACTTGCCAATTGCCACTTGTAATTTAGATACCAGGTTAAAAAGTTTTGGGATGTTTGTGGTATGGCTTTCTTAAAAAAAAAAAAAAAAAAAAGAATTGTTTAGCAGTCCAATAACCAAACTTTTTTAAATAATTGTTTTTGCCTTCATGAAGTCCCAATACTGAAATAAAAACCAGAGAACAGCAGACAATATTGAGACCCCAGTAGGGATGCACCCTTGCAGATGTTAGTTTCCCTACAGATTTATATTATTGCAACAATCTTGATCAGTTCCAATAAATAGTTAGTTTTATGTGAAAAGCATTTTTAACTCATATCTGTTGCTAACCTGTGTTATCTAGTCAAAATTCTTTTTGGACCAGAAGTGGACGTACTATTTATGGTATATGCAAAACATGGTGGGGCTCAATCATGGAGATTAGCCTGAGGCATGTAGTAATAGATCTACCAGGCACAAGCTTTTGAAATAGGGTCAGTATGCACAGAGGATCTTTTATGATCAAAAGTCTGTTTCTGAACTAAACACAAAGTTTTAGGCAAACAAATAGCTGGACACAGACTGCTCTGAGTTCTCAGGCTTTGAAGAGCAAGATATGGAAATTAAGTTACATTAGCTTCAATTTCTAACTCACCTAAATTGCTGTCAATTTTCTGGTGATAAGCTCGGAGATGTTGATTCTTTGGATAAACTTCGGATTGAGCAGAAGATTCCAAACTGGTTCCACTTAAGTCATAGTCTGTTAACAACATAGATGCTTTTAGACCTTATTATAAACACACAAAAGAATGGTTCAGTACTAGCAAAGCTCTTATTACTCTAGCTGATTGACAGCTGGCTTTCAGTCATCTGACTCTGAGACCTAGTATATTCAATCCAACATCTGTCAGTAGCTCTGGCTCTATGATAAGCAGAGACCCATGTCTGCAAGTGAATTACCTGACTGTAAACTGAAATAGTAACTCAAGTCCTCTGTGTTCCTTTCTATTGCTTAGCTAGAAAAAAAACCTGGGCCTAAGCCACAAAAGCCAAGCAGTGCCCTTTAAGGGCAAGTCACAAGGCAGCTGTTTGTATCCTCTAGCGCATAGGTTCCCAAACGGGGGGGGGGGGGGACGGGGGAGGGCAAGGTGCCCCAGCCCCCTCCCCCCCGTCAATTCCCCCTCCCCAAGTTTTGCTGCTATTTTTGTTTTTCAGCCCCAGTCAGTTCCTTCCCCACCCCCAAGTTTTGCTGCTATTGGGGGGGGGGGGGGGGGGGAGAGGAGGAGAGGGGCTGAGGGTTTCTCAAAAATAAAAGAGGGTGTGATGCCGAAAAGTTTGGAAACCACTGAGTCTAGCGGTCAGCATTCATATATGGCCAGCGGAGATCTATTTAGGTGTTCAAACACAAGAAATTTCAAGTTTGTTGTTTTTAATTAATTGAAAGGCTTCTAGTCTTCCTGCAGTAAATTAATGCTTTGGTATTTTCACTGAGCAACAATGTAGCAGCAGAAGTGTCATTTCTGCACCTCATCTAACAAGGTAAAATTAACCATTTAAGTGCAAAACACCAAAAATCATACAATTATACTTAATTGTTAATTGTGTGCACTAGATCAGTAAGCTAGCTATAAAATGGGCCTTATTTAAAGCTGGTTATGGCGATTCAATAATAGACAATGTTAGCCAAAGTTTGCTTAGTACAAAAGCCAGAGACAGAACAAAAGACTCCCAACTGCTGAGTCCTTTGGGAGTCTTAACACCCTACTGTTAAAAAAAGGATCCAAAGGACTCCTACTCTCCTGAACCAGGTTTAGCTACATTTGTATTGATAAAGGAGCCAGCCATGTTCAAAAGCTAGTTCAATGGTTCAAATATGTGAAGGATGTAAAAATCCTGATCAGTTAACTTGTTAAACATTATGTTTAACCTGTTAAACAGCAGCAGGTAAGACGCCAGCTGGGCTGGAGAGGCCCCCATCTCACACTGGGCAGGCTGCGGCTCCAGCCAATTGGGCCACTGATTAACTGTAACTGATGAATATCACCAGGTACAGGTGATGCTTACCGGTTAGCCATTCACATTCCTAAAATATGCTCTCTGAATCATTTTTAATCATTTGATAGACACAGGCTATGGCTACTCTTGAACATATGAGGCAGGTTTTTTGTTTTTTTTAATTGCTTATGCTGCATATGCATAAGGAAGGAAAATGCTGAATCTTGCAAGCTTCTTAACTCTTTATTGTTAGTGTTGCTATGTGATGAAAATTCTTACCATGAATGCTAAATAGATACAGGTCTAAGCTACGTAATGTACACTCAAAGCCACTGACAAAAATACATATGTTAACAAACCAGAATTATGCAGCTTCCTTAAATTTGGATGACTCTCTTGGTACTTTGACTCCTGTTCTTTACTAAAAGCCATGGCTTCTTTTAATCTGGTAAAATAAATAAATAAATAAAATATATTTTTAGTAACCATTGGTTGAATTCTGTATCTACTAAATAGGATTAGACTCCAAATTTCTTTAAGGACAACAAACTGCTTCTTATTTAGAACCAGACCCCTTTCTCTTACAGAAATTTACTGGCATTCATTTTTAATCTTTCAGGGCTCAATAATGCTGTCTGAAATCAATACAAAATTCCTACAAAGTTTAGTAGGAACAGATTCAAGCCCTCAGTCTTTACCAATATAGGTACTCACCAAGGCATATAGCCAAATACTATAAACTCACTTGCTCCGCCCCCCCTCGCCCAAAACAATACACATACAACATTGCTCTGTAATTCACACATTCCTGCTCTGAAACTGAATGTGACATGGTTCTCTTCTAAAAGTCAGCTTAACTTTTGTTTTTATTCATTCAGAGATGTTAGTAAACTGGAAGAGAAATACACAAGGCCACAGGATATATATAAGTGGGAGTTTTTCAGTATGCTTGATTTTGGCAGGGTTCTACCTCTAGAGTTCCTTTAAAATAAAAATCACACTATTTCAAGGTTGTACAGCTACAAGTCTATGCACAGTTCCTGTAATGGGAACTTTCTAGATATGAAAATTATTCTTATCACAAATTCAACCATATTTAATATAGTTTCTTATCCTATGATGATGATTTTCTTTAGTGTTCACAAAAACCCCACCAAACACCACTTTTGTCTTCAAATGCTTTAACTATTCAATTTTCTCATCACTCTGAAGTAGATCTACATGCATCAATACAAACCTGCAGCAATCCTAAGCAATCTGGCCCGTACTGACTCTGGCGCCTATGCAGACTCAAATGCAGAATTGGGGTTCAATTTCAGAGACAGAACAACAGAGTATAAGTCAGTAAGAACACCATTACACAGTGACGCAAGTACACTCCATGGAACAGAGAATGGAGACTATGTTATTTAAACTAAAGCATGCTGGCTACTTCTAAGTTGTGCAAGTAGATTTTAAGAAGCATTCAGAATAGAAGAGGAAACAGTGGCTTTGCATACCATCTCAAGAAAGATATTTCAGTTAAAAGAGGGGCATCATGAAGTAGTGTTTTTGTCTATATCCTGCAGTGCATGGAATCAGTTTGTGAGACTTCTCTTCTAAGATCTCCTTGCCAACCTTAGACAACTCATACCTCCCCATACTGAAGGGAGGCAGGGGCACAATCTAAAGGGAGGACACATGTCCGCCCTATGTGTCTTGTTTGCCCAGCGACCCTTACTTTCTACACCCAGATTGGGGCTGTTTTGTTCTTCCAGCCTTACATTACTGTGGGTGCTTCCAGGGACAAGGTCCAAGCATGTTGGGGGACACATGCAATAGGAGGACAGAACACCTCTTCCTCCCCCCCCACATATGTGACAATCTAGGGCAATGGGAATAGTGGGAAAAGGATGAATAAAACTCTCCTTGCCCCATCTATACATTGCTGCCTCTGCCAATTCCAGCTGACTAGTACCACTCTTAAAATTCTAATTCTACTCACCTGATGTTTGCTTGGTGTTCAGGGGCCCCATTCTGTTCAGGCTTAGTTTCTGGAGGTTTAGATTTGAAGTAGTTTACAAAACCACCAAAGACACTCTTTATGCTGTTTATGTGTCTTTGACTGATCTTTAAATCCTGGTCCATTTTATCCACCATTCGTTCAGTGCGCTTTAGTGCTTCACCCTGACGCACAAGTTCCTAAAGGGAAATAAGAAAAAAAAAGTAGTCAGGTCAATGGATAGATTATGTCATCAAGGTTTTTAACATTTCAGAATAAGATTTCAAGAGATCCATTTCCCCTTCTGTCTGTAAGTATTACTATACATCTCCTTAGCACATAAGCGGTTCTCTGTTTATCCTATAAACACTTAGAGTGCCACAGATTTAAGATGCTGTTCTTATTTAGGAGAGCCAGTTAAATGGAAACAGAAATCAGAAGGTGGATTTCTTTCTGAAATTTGAGTTAAACCCTCTTTACCTGCATATGTCTAAGCTACTAGATAAAATATGTTCACTCTTCCACCTTCAACATGCTACTTCCAATATGATGTAGCCTTAATTTTTTCTTTTAATTATACACACGGAATTTTATATAAAATTCATTTCCTGGTTCATTATTAACTCTTAAACACCCCTTTTAACTACATAGCATTTGTGAAAGGAATGTAGATTTAAGAAGATATTTTATTCTCATTTTATCTGCAGAATTTTCATTAATGTAAATGGATGATTTTCACAAGAATCAATGATAAATATAGATTAAGTTCTTACATGTTAAACTCATCATTCTCCACCTCCTAGCCCTCCTTTATGCAATTATTATTTGTATTATGCTGGTGCCTGGAGGCCTCAACTGAAGTCGCTGAAGAGTTTATAGTCTAAAGAGAGCAAGATCACACTGCAGGTCACCAGCACAGACAACAATAGAACGAGGGTTTCCTAGGTCCTAGCCCAGTGACATATCCATTAGACTCTGCTGTCTTAAACCATATTTGATTTAGGGATGTAATAGTGTAGTCAATTAACCAATAAGTAAAAGCTTTAGGATAATGCTATAGACTACACGCATTCCCCCCTTCCCCCACCGGTAAATTTTTTAGCAGGCTGGCTAACAGCCTAACTAGTCCTGGCTTGCGCCAGGTCCAGGACCTACCCCCGTTGCAGCTCTGCATTTAAAGTATATTAGAAGTCAGGCAGGCAGTCTGGCTCAGTTCCAGCTCGTGCCAGGTTCAGGAGCACATCCCCTCCCTATGGACAGGGGCTGTTGCCACTCCATGCTGCTGCCTCTGATAAAAAGGCAGCAACACAGTGCAATAGGCAGCCAGTCCACGAGAGGAGCTGGTTTTTAAACTAGCTCCCCTCATGGACCAGCTCCCACCTGACACCCCGCCCTACTACTTCTGATACATAAACAACAGTGTGGAGTAACAAGGAGGCTCTTGGGAGTGTGGTTGGAGTGCACTGGCTGCTGGCCCCACCCCCAGCTCTACAGAATAGTCCAGTAACCAATAAGAATTCATTAGTCAATCGACTATTCAATTAACCAATATTTAACATCCCTAATTTGATTATGCATGCACCAGTTCCTAATGTAGATGATGAAAGTGACAAATAGAAACAGTCAGGGTTTGAACCACTTTACTTTGTAGTACAAAATGTTTGTAAATCTTTACCCGGTGGTAGTAAACAGGTTATGATCAGGAATCAAAGAAGCAGCTCACTAAGCTCTGTGGCTCAGCACACAAAAGGACTGCTTCTTACTGCTCCACAAATATGAAGCAGCAGAATTAGTTTTACTTTTGTATTCCTTAGTACAAGGCTCAGTAGAAAAGTGGAAACAAAATTCATTTATCCACTTCATTTGGTTTTCAGCATTAAATGTGTGTAAAAAAAGGTAAACAAAAGGCTCAAAGAACTTTATAGTTACATTTCAGGGTGCTGGCAACTGTGAAAAAGGAGAAACAAAAAAAGAAAGCAAAAAATGCTGAGGGGGGAAACAGACATGCTTGAACAAAAAGTGCCTCTTTCTCCCTGAGGAATTTCTAAAGCATGCAGCCCTGTGGCAGTCAAATAAAGAGCTGTCAAATCTACCTCAAGGCACCTGTAAGCTTTATCAGCTCTATAGTTCTTATTATAGCTTCCTGCCACCTATTGTAAACAAGATCTAGAAACTTGTTATAGTCATCATTTTTATCAGGTCTTAACACCTTTCTTTATCTGTCCTTGCTAAGGTATGTTCCATGGTACCATGGAAGTAAAAGAGCTGAAAAGAGATTATCAATGCAGAATCTACACCTGTGAAGCAAGAAATGCTGTTAGAATTATTTCAATTCATGGTTCACCTTTTCACTAATAAAAGGTATCATTTTCATACTAAGTCATTCAGAAATAATCCACTGATTAAAACAAAACAAACCCATCATCATTATAGAAATCTTTCCTGCATTAACTGATTTTTATAGCATATTGTTTTAAAAATCTAAAGCACACAGATATGCAATTTGGTATTTCAGTGTCTTAAAAGCTATGCAACCAGAATTGCATTAATTAAAAACAGAACTGCTACCCATAATCTCCCCTAAAAAACAAAACAAAACACCACTCTGGTCATCTGAAGAAGTGGGCTGTGCCCACGAAAGCTCACAATACCATCTACATGTTTTGTTAGTCTATAAAGTGCTACCAGACCATTTGTTGTTTTTCAAGTTTATCCTGTACAGACTAACTCAGCTATCCCCTGAAGCTTCAATCTCTCCTAGGTTTATCCAATTTTAGATATGTCGTCTCGCAGTGTCTCTTTTTATCTTGTTTCCCACTCAAGCAACCAGTTCTGGACTAGACAGACTACAATGAACTTCAAACCAGGCCTACTCCCCAAACTTCTGTCAGATTTTCAAACAATGGAATAATCCTATGGCACTTTAGAGACTAACAATAGATAGATAGAGATAGAGATAGATATAGATAGATTTATGAGCCTTCCCAAATGATCAAATTGTTTTGTGATAGGGGTTGGATTTTTCATTCCACAATTAATAGAATTTTTATTATTTCCTCTTAAAGTGTGTATATTGAAGAATTTATTATCTAAATCAAGTCATTCAAGTTATTATAGACAATTATATGACTTATGTACATATATTCCCTCAGGATAATATACACAAATTACTACCATTTGAGTAAACATCCTTTCTCGACAAATGAGGCAGCCCAAAAGACCAAATTAGCAACTCTATCCCAGATATTTAGTTATCATTTATTGTCAAGTATCCCCATTGGCGTAAAGGAAATCATAGGACTGGACTTCTCAAGATTCCTTCATCTAATCCAGTCCCCTGTACTTATGGCAGGACTATGTATTATCTCTAGACTATCTCTGACAGATGTTTGTCTAACCTGCTCTTAAAAATCTCCAGCAATGAAGGTTCCACAGCTCCATAAGGCAATTTACTGCAGTGGGAAACCACCCTGATTAACAGGGAGGAGTGTAAGAACATTACATAGTGTGCTATATTAGTTCAGGACATAATTTAAGAGGAAACAGAAGTCTGTCAGACTTAACACAGGTAGGACAGCAATTTTTATTAAACAATTGTGGCAACAGAATACCTATAAATATTTTGCTAATTTTAAATTGGCATTTTTATTGAAAGAGTTACACATCATACCGATGTCATAAGAATCTCAAACCCCATAAAAGAAAGCTTTACTGCCAAGAACTCAGGCATGCTTTCCTCAAGACTTTAAAAAAGCAGAGGAAGCAGCAACTTAGATTTCTTTAAAAAAAAAAAAAAAAAAAAAAACACACACCACAAGACACCACTACCAGCTTTTTTTTTTTTTTCTTGGTTTCAGGTGTTTGAAGGTAGTGTACACAGTCAGACACTTAATAAGACCAGGGAGCAATAAGGATCAATAATACTGAAGCCACCCAGCATGAAATAAATTGTCACAATCAAAACTTGTATTCTGCACTCAGTTAGCCCCATGCTTAGGGATGTGAATTTTTAATCAGTAAGCCCCACCCTTAACAGGTGGGAGTGGAGTAATCTCCTGCCTGCTGTGCCCTGGGTGGGAGCATGCTCCTGCTTGGCTAAAGGAACCCCAGTCTGCAGGGGGGGGAAAGAAGGGTGAGATGTTCCTGCCCTGGTTAATTGATTAACTGGTTAAACATAATATTTAACTGGTTAACTAATTAATCACTATTTTACATCCCTGCCCATGATATTGTACTGTGGAAAGTTACATAGATAGTTAAATATTGGATATCTGTTTAGTGTTAATATTGCTGGGTCAATCTGATATGTGACTAAATAAATCAAAAGGACATTTATGTAAAGTTTAATTACAGCACTTATTGACAGAAATAAATAATTTACCTCTGACGTGGCTACTCCAATTTGCTCAGATTCATAAATGAGAGAAAGAGATCTATTAGTGCTGTCCTGTATAGCCTGAGCCCGTTTCAGAACTTCCTGCTGAAGATACCTCTGTTTATCTGTAGCCTCATCATGTTGCCTTTCAGAAGGTTCATTAAAGATGTCATTGCCATCATTCCACTTCCTGGGCTTCAAACCTTCATTGTCGTCGTCATCATCATCATCAAATGGATTACAGCTTTTCGTGTAAGATGACATAATGCCAGTTTCTGTTTTCTCCCTTTGCTATAATGAGTGGAACGAGGGAGAGAAGTGAGGTTAGAGTCACACTGGCATTCCCCAGTTCTACAGCAACTGCTTTAATTCCAAAGGGATTGAACCTCAAGAGGATGAAAGATCTTTACCTGTAAAGGAAACAGGTTTTAATTTACCTTTATAACTAAGTTAATAAAACAGTTCATTAAGATATAAGATGAGATATGAGCCACAAAAGATATATAAGGGAGAGAGGAACAAATAATATATATATCTGGGTGGGAAATTAGGTCTTGGCTTATCAGTTACATACACCAGTCCCCCGCATATAACCCAGCAGGGGCCTCCTTTCCTCCCTCAGTATTACAAACTCCACTTCTGGGACACACTGCAGCAGTCCATTGCAAGAGAAAAAAAATTCATCTGTACAGGCGACTGCAAATTCTCTGGGACTGATCCAAGCCTGCAGAACAGACTCTCACAGGATCAACAAAACATCGCTGATCTCACCACCTTAGGTTACAAGCATAACTAGAACTTATTTGACTTTGCTTTTGCTAACTCATAGCACAGCCTACATCTAATTAATAAAACAAAACATTACACTGCACATTCAAGAATGAGGCACACATGACAAATATTAGCCAGGCTGCTTAATGCACGACCAGAAGGGTGCTCAGATACTATGCTGAGGGGGCTCCTTTGCTATTTAAAATGGGGGAGGGAGGGTCGGTGGGGAAGAAGAATCAGCATTGCCCTTTGACAGTCAATAAAGTAATTCCAAATACAAAGCTCCTGCAGTTGTGCTGACCTTGTTTTAATAGATGCCATAGGACAGCTAAAACCTCTCTCTCTCTGTCTCTCTCTCACGGAACTTAAGCTAACTAGCTCTTGCCTCTTCCTCCCCTGACCGGTCACACTGCAGCTGTGAGACCATTCTCCGCAGCTAGGCCGGGGACGGGGCTCTTCCCGGTCTCGGTCCAAAGCCCCAGCGCTGCGGGCCGCCCCCTAGGAAGCTCTCCCGAGTTACCGTCGGCAGTCGGGGCGATGGGGGAAGGGAGCACTCCCAGAGCAGGGCCGCCCCCCCTCAGCGTCACCCGGGGCACGTGCGAGTCATCGCCCCACAGGGCTGAGGGACCCTGCCCCGCCGCGGCAACCGGGGGGGGGGGGGGAGGGGGAGTTGAGTCGAGTCCCGGACAAAGGCGGCCCCCGGTCCTCTCCTCACAGCTCCCGCCTCATGCAGAATTCCCCCCGCGGAGAGCGCCAGGCCCCGTCAGACTCCGTGTAGGAGACGCCCCACCCCACGGAGCCGGGACACCGCCCCTCACGCGGCCTCCCCCTCCCCCAGGGGCTTTATGACCGAGATCGCTCCGCTCCCGCTCCCCCTCCCCCAGGAGCTTTATGACCGAGATCGCCACAGCCCTCACTCACCGGCCGCCGGCCGCCGCCCGCGCCACCGGCCCACCCGAGCGCTGCCGGGGCCGCCCGGCTCCTACGTCCCGTGACTCCACTGGCTTAAACCATCGCGGCGTCCTACGCAGGGGAAGCGGCTGGGAGAAACCACTGTGACCCGTGGGTGGGTGGGTGTGAAACTATTCTAGGCTAGGGAGGCGGGCGGCTAGGGAGCCTGCAGGCTGAAGCTAGGAGAATCCATTCCTAGCCCTGCACTAGGGGTACGGTTTGAAAATTGGAACAATCCATTGATCGGGAAAGGATTAGTATCCAACCCGGAAGTGAAGTCGACATTGGCGCCGCCATATGTATTCCCGAATGGGCGGGCGGGGTTCTCTCGGGGAGTGGGCGAATCTCGCGAGAGGCGCGGTAAGCGAGCGAGCGACCTCGGGTGGACGATAACGTCCTATCGCCAGTTCCGCCCGGCCCTGTCGTTTGCCCACAACATGTCGGCCCCGGCGGTAGCGGCTGCTGCCGTGACTGCGGGGAGGGGAAGCGGCGTCGGCTCCTCGCGGGGCTTTTACTTCAACACGGTGCTGTCGCTGTCCCGCTCGCTGGCCGTGCAGAGACCCGCTCCCCTGGAGAAGGTAACGGGGCGGGGGTGGCTCCTCCCACCCCCTGGTCACGTAGGTGGGGGTGGGAGAGCGTTACGTGTGTGAATTGTGTCATGGATGCGGGGCAGTGCGTGTCCACGGGAGGGGGTGGACGCCTGTGTGTGCCCTGTGACAGGTGTCATGCCTGGAGGGTTTCATGTGTGGGCGGGGGCTACATGTGTCGTCATACAGGAGCAGCGGGTGGGGGAGGTGTGTCCTGTGAGGCGGCGTGTGTCTCAGGAGGCGAGCCGGATGTCATGCGTGGGGATGGAGGGTGTTGTGGACTTGGAGTGTTGGGGTTTATACCTTTAAAAAAATGAGTAGCCCTGTAGCACCTTAGTGACCAGCATGATGTATAGTATCCTTAACTTTTGTGGGCAGAAGCCACTTCCTCAGATGAGTGGAGGAAAAAAAGGGGAACCTCCAAATTTACAACAGGAAAAAAAAGGGAGGGGAGTGGAAAAAAACCCAAACTCTGTCGATCACGGGGGGTCAGTATGCTAGGTGAGGAAAGGCATTATTTTCCCAAACCGCTACCTTGGCCCAACCCACACTCCGCCTCTGGAATGCCTATTGTAGGTGTTCTGGGGGTGGAGTGTTGCTGCTCCTGAGTGCCTGCCCTCTTTCCCCCTCCCCCCCATGTGCCACCCTCCCTTCCCTTGCTCTGCGGCTGGGGGCCATGTTCCTCCCCACTCTCCCTGGCTGGGGAGGTTGGGAGCCATGCGCTGCCCGCCATCCCTTTCTCTCCATGATGGGGCTTGCCTCCCCCAGCCTTACCTTCACCTGCTGCCCATGTTATCAGTAGTAGTCCTGGTGCTAATGAGGTTCCTTGAGTAGGCTGTATGTGTCCCACAGTGCTGTATCTATGTATGGTGTTAGTGCGGCACACCTGTAGGGTCACCACTGAGAGTCTGGTTTTACATGTTGATGCATGTTCAGGTAGATTTTCAAAATATCCCAATGGTTTTGTTTTTGAAGAGGACTTGTCCCAATAACCTCCAGCTGAGAGAACCACTCTATTTCCCTGATATCTCAGAAATCTAGTTTTTAGGGGGACTTAGCATAACAAAATAATTAGGTCTGTTTTTATGGCACATATAAGAAATTAAGTTATTTTTCCTCATGGCATTTTAAGCAGCACACTTCAATGCATGGTACTGTGGTGTAGTGGCTCTGCAAGCATACAAGAAATGAATAAGGTTAGGTTGATGGTAATTGTGCTGTTGCAACATTCTATGTAACACAGGCCAAGCACAGGATGTCTTCTAAAGGTGCTAAGTAGGACTTGCGGAGCTTCAGTTTGATCTGGGATTCTAGGCCTATGGGTGTATCTGTGCTAGGTGTCTTATCTTGAGTTGATTGGAAATCAGTTTTAAAAGGTCTTGTGAAAGCAAGCCTATGAGAGCAAAACCTAAATATATGAATGCTAGGTCTGGAGTAGTCCTTAACGCATGTGTTTAATGCTCACAAAGAACAGCTAGCTTGTCAGAGCTCTTTTTGTTTCATAGTACATAATGATAAAATGAGAATGTATAATTTACTCGGATATTACTGTACATAACATTGTTTGAACTAAAACATAAATTAATGGGTAGCAGCGATTCCAAAATGAATATCCTGCATTAATGTCAACAGTACTTGACATGTCCCAGGCTAATTCTTGTTCATTTTTAGAATTAATTTTGGTTGGTGGACCACCAATACATCCATCTCATATGTGGTAGTCATCTAAAACTGAAGTCCTCTGATTACAGGTTCATCAGTATCTAGTGTATTTCATGGCAGCCTGGATTAGGGATTATTTGATTTAAAATATGATGCCATAACAAACAAAATACATTTGTTGTGCTGTTAAATACTATCTGAGATTATTAAAAGTAAAAGATAATTTTTTCTAATATTTGCACTATTTTACATGGCACAGATTATTCACAGATAATTCCATCGACTATTTGATTAGCTGATTAATTGAAATTTAATGTCGCTAGTAGCTGTGTTAGTTGTGTTGGTTTTGCCCATGGCTACTTGTTGTTTAAGGTTAGATATGATATGGACGAAAGGTCAATTAGTGGCTATTAGACAAGATGGTCAGGGATGCAACTTCATGCTTTGTTTCCCCAAACATGACTGCCAGAAACTGGGACAGGATGATAGGATGGATTGCTGGAGAATTGCCATGTTCTGTTCATTCCCTTTGAAAAATCTGACATTGGCCACTGTCAGAAGAGAGAATACCGTGTAATATTAACCACTGGCCTGACCCAGTATGGCCTTTCCTACACTGCTACAATGAACATCACTCTTAGGTGGAAGTATTAAGATACAATGCGTACCTTTAAAAAAAATGCATGCACTTTTTAAAATTTAACAAAAATGTACATGTATGCCTACTTTTTCTACAACTATCAACTACCAACATGCACCTCTTCAATGACTATGAAGTCGTAAGATAAATCAGAAGTGCCAGCATACAGTATAGTTCTGTGCAGAGGAATGAACACACTGAGGCTACCAGGCACAGAGGTTACTAATATCAGTGCTTGCTTCTCATTTAAGTAGATTACTCACAATATTAAGCAGTGTGCCTAGTATTAACTGTTGTCTGGGACAGGCTCTTGGACTATAAGCCCAGTGGATAAACTCTAAACTCTCAGTTTTCTTTACTGTGCCACACACACTGATAATGCTTACCAGGCAATGTCACCTTCAGTTTTGACCCAGAATACAAATTTCATAAAAATAAAATATTTCCCCCATGTGCTTGAGACCAGAACTATAAAACCTGTAAATTCGCCACCTCAGTATTCACCCCCTTTTTCAGATCTTTTATGAATATATTGAACAGTGCAAATCTTACTACAGATCTTTGGGGGGGACACTCCTTTTGTGCATCTGTATTATAAATTGGATCATCACCATGTAGTGGTGAAGAGGCTTGTGTGTTCAGTGACCCCCAAGAGCGACGCTATCTGGTGTCATGTACTCCCTTAGGATCACCCAGGACAGAACAGTCAAGGGCGAGGTTCCAGCCAAAGTGTGATCCAGAAGTGGTCAAAAGCAGAGTAGACGGAGGATAACTGCACAGTAGAGTTGAAACTGTTGTGTAATGTTACAGCAGCTGTGAAGGCGGATGGGAAGAAAGGAAAATCTTTAGATCAGTGGTCACCAACCAGTCGATTGGGATCTATTGGTAGATCTTGGAGCCTCTGACAGGTGATCCTGACTGGTTTGGCCAAGAGACTTTCAAGTGCTGGCACTTCAGCTGCCCCTCCCCTACTGTGGCACACCTTCTGCCCTTTGCCTTGGAGCTGCCTCTACCCACCCTTGGGAGCCTCCTGCTTGCTGTGCAGGGCAGGGGAGGGAGAAGAGGGGCGCTGATGTCAAGGTATCCCCTCTCCCACCCTGTATCCTATCTCCACAGAGCAGAAAAAAGGGTTACAATAGGACTTGGGATGGAGTTTTCTGGTTACTTTTGAGAGTGGTGCAGGGCCAGGGTGAGCCTGTCTTAGCCCCACTGCACCACCAGCCAGGAACCACCTGAGGTAAACGGTGTTCTGGAAGAGGCAAAGATCACCAGCATTGAGACAATGATCATCCATTAGCAACTTCGCAGGACTGGTTGTTGTTCGGATGCCAGACCATCGCCTCCCAAAACAGGTTCTGTTTTCTCAGCTGAAAGAAGGATACTGTAATGTGGGAGGACAATGTAAGCAGTATAAGGACTCGCTAAAGGATAATTTAAAGAAGTGCAACGTACATGTTGACACTTGGGAGATACTCACCTAGGATCTCTCAAAATGGAGACTAGTCCTACGCAGTGGCTCCCTGCATTTTGAATTTGCCTGCTGACATGCTGAAGAGGAGAAGAGGTGCAGGAGGAAAGGGAAACTGGCTTCTAATCATGGTCAGCAGCTTCCTGCTGTACCTAGAAACATCTGTCCTCATTTTAATGGAACTTGTGGTTCAAGGATTGGCCTTATCAGCCAATCAGTTATTGACTGAGGGTCAATAACTGCCATGGCAGATGATCACACTCAGCAACGAGTGATCACCCATCATTATACATTAAGGCATATTATTTGGGAACGCTTTTTTTTTTAAACTATTCAGTGTTAAAAAAGCTTGGATCAGAGAACCATGAGATATAGGGATTTGAAAATAATAATTGTAAATGAAATAACATGTATCCATTACGACACATTCAGTACTCTTATATAGTAGTTCATAATAAAAATAACTCTTTTCCTTTCTAATCTTTCAGTAGAAAACACTTTCATTTTCAAATATAAAAATATTTGCTCAATATTTTTAAAATCTGATTGCCTAAAATAGGCACTTAAATAAAAAGTGACCTGACGGACAAAGTTACTGGATAACATCTGTTGTCATCAGTGGGACCTGTGGGTGCTGAACACTTGTAAAGTCCATCCTTTCTGATCACTTTCTTTACATGGTTTTCCTTTTAAAAAATACGTGCTTTCAGTAAATAAGCAGACATATCATAGATTTGATATATTCTGTGGTTGCATATTCAGCATTTATGGAAGCAGGTACTACAGTACTTACTAGGAAAGATAATGGTAGAATAATACTTATCTTTGGCAATATACACATGGTTACAAGGATTTGACATTCTGTTGCACCTGCTAGGCAATGCTGCTTGCTTTAGCAATACTCTATATGAAGAAAGCATTGCTGTAGCAATGACAACATCTGTTTTCTCCCATGGTTAAGAAAAGGTTTCTGTATTCAAGGGAGATGAGCAAATGAAATGAAATATAGTCCTTTTGTGCATTTCTTGCACATTCAGAAACGCAGTGAATTCAGTGGAAGGGAGTTTTCAATGCAAAAGGACTGCAAGATTGGGCTGTGTCATATATGATGACTATGCAAAATTTTAAGATTTCCTGGAGACCTAAATGCGCTACAATTTTAGAAGAAAATTGTTAATTTACTATGAATATAAAAATAGATACATGTCATTCAGTCTTTTCTTTCTTACTAAACATTATTCTTCACTACTACTGGAACCTGCTTGTTACTAGGAGGCTGAATAATAGTGTGTGGACATTTGACTGAGACTCTCAAAATGGAAATATTGGTGTCAGTTTCAGAGGGAGGGTGAAGCAATTCCCTCTTTTGAATTGACATGATGCAGTAAACTCACTGTTCTGACCTGAAAAACATGAGTGATGGCATTGGCAACTACCTATGGGAAATTGTGGAAGCCCTATTGCCATTCTATGTTTGAAAGGTTAGAGAGTGTACTGTAAAGAAGAATCCTGCTTTGGTAGAAGAATGTTACAATGACCTTTTAGATTTTTTCTATATCTAATTTCTAAGAATGAAAAGCCTGGGCTTTTAATGTTTCTTCAGCTATGTCTGTATTAAGGAAATTAAATTGTCGTTAATTGACTAGTCAAGTAGTTGATGGAATTTCCATCGACTAGTCGAAAGGCACTTCCGCATTCCTCCTTTGAAATGTACAAGAGTGCCCACTGGGGCTCTTGTACATTTCAAAGGAGGAATATGGAACTCTGCGTGCAGCAAGAAGTCCTGCTGATTCCGGGTTGCATGCGGGTGCCTGCTTTGAAATGTACAAGAGTCCCCAGCATGGGCTCTTGTGCATTTCAAAGCCATGGAGCCCGGGGTCAGCGGGGGACTCAGAGCCCCCCCACTGACTCCAGGCTCCATCCTGCACTGCATGCCGCGCAGAGCTGGTGGTCAGCTGGGGAGTCCCCAGTTGACACCAGGCTCCATGGCGCTGCCCCTTTGAAACGCCAAAGCAGCCGCTACACATCTAAGCTAGGGATCGGCTGTGCGGTGCTGCCCCTTTAAAACACAGCATTTCAGTGGAACCCGGGATCAGCTGGGGAGTCCCCAGCTGACCCCCAGGCTCCATGGTGCTTTGGCGTTTTAAAGGGGCAGTGCTGCACAGCTGAGATGCCGATCAGCTGTGTGGTGGCTGCCCCTTTGAAATGCCGCCTTCGGGTTTCAAAGTGGCAGTGCAGCACAGCTGATCCCCAGCTCATCTGTGCAGCGCTGCTGCTTTGAAGTACCCCTTCTTCTTCCTCCCCTTTGCTGCTTCTATCTGTTAGAGGCAGCGGGGGAGGGGCGGGAGGGGAATCGACTAGTCTACAGACTATCCGATAAGCATTTGCTTTTCAGATAGTCAACTAGTCCTTAACATTCTTACTCTGTATTACAAACTAGGGATGTTATCCCTGTGCTTGTGTACCTGTACTCAAAGCAGTTCAATGAGAACTAGCAGAAATATCATCAGTAGCTCTTGTAGCATGGACAATGGTAATGGAGGCAGTTTCAGGTGAGTTTGTACATTGCATAGCTCAGCCATGTCTCTGCTGTTGCTGCCCATACTACATCATTGAACTAGCATGAGTATGTACACTATGCATGTTAAAATGTGTTTAGTTAAATAAATGTATAAGTGCTGAAGGCAGGTGGCTCCCTGATAGCCAGCGTGCACAGAACCCTCAAGGTTAACTGATGACCCCAGGCTTATCGGTTAACTGTGTACATAGTTACACCTTCACATCCGTAATGTGTACCTAAGCTAGTTCATGGTGTAGACATAGTCATAGGCTCACTTATGGGTGTTGGCCATCATAGTTTTAATGTGTGCACTATGTGTTCCTCAAGGTTATGTTCTAACAATTCAATTTTTTTTTTTCTGCAGGTACAGAAGCTGCTTTGTATGTGCCCTGTGGATTTCCATGGGATTTTCCAGCTAGACGAGCGCCGCAGAGATGCTGTGATTGCATTGGGAATTTTTCTTATTGAGTCTGACCTTCAGGTACAACTTTCTCCTCCATTTTAACTTTCTGCAGCTGAAATACTAATGAATAAATCTCTAAATGTGATTGGTTAGTGAATGAAATATAGGTATGTCAGTTCCTGGCCTGAAATAATAGGTGACAAACCCAGCCTCTATTTAGGCCTACTGAACCTGATATTTAGAATAGGGGTTTTAGATTTCGTATTCTTTAGTAATCGTGTAGCTGCAACAAATGTTATTGGTTACATGGTTATTAAAATGGTCCATGAGGGGCAGGACCAGCAGTCAGTATGCTCTTGGCTCCCGTCCCAGAGAGCTGCTGCCGCTCCGTGCTCCTGCCCCTGTATTCCCTGCCTCCCCCTACAGGGGAGGTGGAGGGTGGGTGGCTCTGTGAGATCCGGTGCTTATGAGAAGCTGGTTTTTTAGCCAGCTATCCTCGAGCCACCAGTTCTGTCTGCCCCCCATGGTGCTGCCTCTGTGGGAGGCAGCAGAGAGTGGGCAGGTGGCTCCACAGGAACCAGCATGGATGGGGAGCTGTCTTAAAAGCTATAAAGGCAACAAGGGGTGTGTGTTGAGTGTAGTCATTTTGATTAATCGATAAGCCCAGGCTTATCGGTTAATCATTTAAACGTGTGTGCTAACACCCTAATACAGAAGGGTTTGCATAAAAATGTATGTGTAATTGCTTGTTTACATTTTCACACACACTTATGTTTAAACGTATACCTTACAGATCCATAATTTCCTTTTTATGCATGGAAGGAAGTAGGATGAAAATCTATCTACATAATGCTATTTAAGTAGTTCATTACTATTTTAAATATCTGACATTTATGAAACAAGCATTCATGAGATTTCCATTTCAGGCTTTGACCTAACTTAAATGTTGTATCTTTTCTGGAAAGGAGGAGATGTGATGCATTAAGTGTCTAATTCAAAATCTTTTGAACTCTGTGAATCTTTTCATTGACTTACGTGGATTTTGCTTCAGTCCATAAACCACTTTTGTTTTAGCCTCCTCCTCTGTTGATATAGATAAATGTGATATAATTATTAGCTTTGCTGGGTTTGTTTTTTAATTTTGCAGTGTGAACATTTTACTAAGGACTAGGCAAAATATATCACTTGGTCATGGAACTTGACATTTATGTGATGCTTTACATGTTCAAAGAACTGAACATATGGAAATTCACCCCATGAAGAAAGGGTGAATTTATACTTTAGGAAACTGAACTCCTGTACTGTGAGGTTAAGTGATTGGCTCATGTCTATGGAGTATGCCAGAGGCAGGGCTGGCATTAGAATTTGGGAGTTTCCAACTCTGTTTTAGCAATCTAGCAAAAGTAATGTTCTGCTTCTTGTTAGAATCAAATCAATGTACTAGAGCCAAAGACCAAGACATCATCAGTCCCAAATTGCACGATAGACCAATAGTATCGTGTGTCCATTAGCGCTTGGTAGGATGGAACATTGTTATCTATAATGTTGGATTACAGATTGTACCTCCCTAAACTGGGACATTCTGGTCTTGCAAAATACATGGTCCAGCAGGACCACTGATGTTCCTGGATCAGAGACCCCAGGGGCAGGGAGGCCAGTGGGGGCTCAGGAACCTTGAAGCCGAGGGCTCAGGCAATGTGTGTAGCACCATGCAAAAGAGCTCAGGGGATGCAGGGAGTCCTGCTGTGTGGCGGGGAGCCCTGCAGCAGGGGGCTCTGGTGGCATTAGGAGCCCCGTGGCAGGGAACTAAGGCATCAGGAAGAGCTCTTGGGGTACAGAAGCAGAGCTGGCGGGTGCCTAGGAGGCTGGTGAAAGGGTCCTTCCTAGTCTGGCAAACTTCCTTGTTCAGGACCAGTCAGGTCCCAAGAGTGCTGGAGCATGGAGGTCCAACCTGTAGTTACATGATTTATCTTATCTGTACTAAATCTTTTATGCAATATTTAGGCAGCCTATATCTTATTGTCATAAGATGAGTTACGTATATAGTCACTATACCCTTCCTCTGCATAACTAATGTATATTGAAAATGTTACTCAATTTTTATCCTCCATTTTAAACAAATGTTTTCTCTTTCAGCATAAAGATAGCATTGTTCCTTATCTTCTCCGACTTCTGAAGGGTCTTCCCAAAGTACAATGGATAGAAGAAAGCACTGCACGGAAAGGAAGAGGTGGTTTTAAGTTTTATTCTTCAGATTATGTGCTTGGAACATAGAACTAAGTTGGATAATTCTGGCCTAAGAACAAAGGGAAGTGATCGGCTCCCTTGTACTTATAGCTGTTGACATAATTGCCTGTATCGGAAAGACAGAATAATAAAATTGATTGTTTTTGAGAGGCCAAAAAGGGAGTTGAATAGCTCACAGCTTAATTGGTTTGCAGACAATTCAATACCTGTCATGTCTTCAGAGCAAAGTTGTAAGGAGATAGCATCATGGCTAGAGCAGGAGAGTAAAGGTTAAGATTCTTGGGTGCTGTTCCTTGGTTTGGCATTGATTTGTAGTTTAAACTTGAGTAAAACACTTAACTTTTTGGAGCCCTAATTTACCTATCTTTAAAATAGTAGAGAGGATACTTCTCTACCACATAGGATATGTAAGATTCAGATTGCTAATGTTCTTAAAAGTACTTTGAAATCATGAAAAGTTCTTAGTTAGAGTGCATGCTGTCATTTATTTACTAATTATGCTTGATGTGCTTATGATTTTCTCATTATCCCCAGCAAGGCTATAGGAATTTCCAGTTCCTATTTTTCCCTTTTTCAGAATCTACAAAGTCTGCTTTCCTCATACGCTTTTCTTAATGGCATTTGGCTCTGCTCTCAAATCTCACATTTTCCTACCAGAAAGTAACTCTGAACTTTATAGTTTGCAGCTTTCTGACATCAGCTGATTTTTGCACTTTTCTCCTGGGAGTGTCCAGCCTTGTCTGTTTAAATCCTCTTAGAATGAGTTACTCAGGTTCTTTTCAGTTTCAAGTTCAGTTTCAGCAAGGACTGATAAGGGTACTTTATTAAAATCTTTGCCGCTGGAAAGGCATATTTACTCAAGCTTTTCTGGTCCAAGAGAGTCAAGTGATGCTATTATCTTGTCTGCCCTCCAGTCTGTTACTGATACCAGTGGCAGGATATAATGTGGCGATTAAGTTGTTACTTGTCAGCATATCCTGCCTTGCCCATTTCAGTCCTCTCCTAGCGTCTGATTTGCAGCCCTTATTATTCTTTAGCAATAGGTTTTATCCTGAAGGTTGGGAAGACACTGGCTTTTCTGAAACAGTTATGCTAACTTCATAATGACTGTTCCATATTAGCAAGTCTTTGCACTTCTTTTTCTTTATTGCATTTTCATTATTTCTCAGACTTGGAATCCATATGCATTCCTTTCAGTCTTTTGTCACTGGAATTTGTTTAGTTTGAAAGTTAATGTCAAATGATTATTTTCAGTCTTTTTTTGTCTGCCACGGCTTATGTATGAAACAAGGAACACTTATTATTCCCTCTATAGCAACATATTGCTTCCTTGTTTTTCATTAATTGCTGGCTAAAGATTTATATGCTATAAATCTTCATGTATGTGTACTTATCCACAGACGTACTTGATTTAGCTGTGCCATGAAGCACCATGAACCATATGACTTATAATATTTTATTTTCGTCACTACTTAATGGCTGATCCAAATGGCTGATCCAAATACTGTTGTAATGTTGTCTCTCCTCTCTCCATCCTTCCCCTCCTCCCTCCCTTCTTCTGTAGGTATGCTTCCAGTTTCAGAAAACTTCAGCTTCTGCTTGGTGACTTTGTTGTCAGATGTTGCCTATAGGGATGCCACTCTTAGAGAACAGGTAGAGTTGACTGAAATTTTTCAGTGTGCACTCTCAGATCTCTGCTGTTTAAATAAGTCTTTAAAAAGTAAAAAAAAAAAAAAGGGGGGGGGGTTTAAAATGATGACTACCATGACTGCTTTCCTCACAAAAGACATGATCATATCAACACTGCAGTTGAATAACTTTGTGTGAATAGTCCTGTTGTGCTCAAAAGTTACTTACACATGTCTCTTGAGATATGAGCCTCAAAACATTGCCCATGACAAAGCCACATGACTTAAAATTAACGTGTTTGACGCCAGAGTTGGAGATATTGATTTCTCAAAAAGCTAATAGTTATGAGTTTATTTAGGGTATTACTTTGGCTAAATAAGCTTCTTTAATTAAAAGAAAACATGTCTTTGTTTCATACCGTATCAAAACCCCATTCAATTTAAAATACATAATTTTCAGAGTTAATATTTACATTTTTCATTTGACTTAATGTAATGATCTGGCCTGTAATACTTTTCAAGTGTTTACTGAGATGTTTTTTACTGACTTCCTTGATTTATTTTTTTTTAAGGTTTTAGAGGCAATTCTGCAAGTGATGCAGTTCCTGCTGGGAATGTGCCAGTCTCCACAAAACCAGGAGAAAGGTATCGGGACAGTTCTTTAAACTGGTGTTGCATCTTTTATTCTAGTGTTATCTGAACTTTGCTTGCTCTCTAACAAACACCATCATTCTTTTTAAAGGTTTATTAGATAACTCTTGTGCACCATCGGGTCTGTCATTGGTTACAGAATGTCTATAATTGGTGAGAGCATTCTGTCTTTTTTGTTTGAATGTGGATTGAATTTTGAGCTAAGCTGAAAAACATTTACTTGTGATATAAATTTGCTGTTCTTCCCCCACAATGCAAGTCTGCCTTTGTAATATATATTTTTCTGTAATGCTTTCAGTGAGCTAATAGCAAAGCTGGCAATATGAAACCAGAAACTGCTAATAGTATATTGCAAAAAGAAATATGTGGCCTAATTTTGTTTTCCAGAATACTTGTGCAAATATGCGGTACCATGCCTGATGGGAATTTCACGAGCATTTGGTCGGTATAGCAATTCAGAAGAGTCTCTCCTCTCAAAACTTTTCCCTAAAGTTCCTCCACATTCCCTGAGAGTCCCAGAAGAACTTGAAGGAATTCGCAGACGTTCTTTTAATGATTTCAGATCAATTCTTCCCAGCCCTCTTCTCACTGTTTGTCAAGAGGGAACCTTAAAGAGAAAAACCAGCAGTGTTTCCAGCATCTCGCAGGTTTGTGTGGTGACCTTTACAAGGAAGACAGCACCGAAGCCCTTTTCTGTTCCTGCATGGAATTAAGAGATGTTCAAACTTATGTCCACTGATAGTCATTCAATGCTGTACTTGAACATATTCAGAGCTGTCTCTATTTTTCAATTGTTCAGCTCTTCCTGAACTGCAGAATAACTGATGACAATTAAACTAGCTATTTCCATATTAATAGTTTGCAATTACAGGATCTTGGAGAACTTGCATTCATTGAGTCTCACAGTATTACTGTGCAGCCAGTATAAAACAGATTGAACTTGTCTAATCTGGTACCCTTATGACCTGACCGGTGCTGAACCAGAGAATTTACAGAACCACAGGAGATAAATATTTTTTAGCAGTATTACCAATACTTCCACTGCTTATTGGGCTCTTAGAAGACATTTAGGGGCAAATTAGAGCTAAAGAACAGCACAGAACACTGACAGCCAGGACTGGTACTGTAAATAGACTTGATGGGACAACAGGAAACTTCGCCATATCCATCATAAGTGGACATTTAGCTAACTAAAATCATGCAGGACTACGCATGTTGCCAGACCAGAGAATTTCAATCTGTAATGGATACCTCTTTAACAGAGGGGACAATTAGAGAAGTTAATAGTTTAAGCCAAAAATTCAAAGTAATAACGAAAACATTTTTAAGTACATCAGAAGCAGGAAGCTGCTAAACAAGCATTGGGGTCTTTGGACAATTGAGATGCGAAAGAAGCACTCCAGGATGATAAGGTCATGGCAGACAAACTAAATGAATCTCTGCATTGGTCTTTACGGCTGAGGATGTGAAGGAGATTCCCAAACTTGAGCCATTCTTTTTAGGTGATAAATCTGAGGAATTGTCCCAGGTTGAGGTGTCATTAGAAGAGGTATTGGAACAAAAAACTAAACTTGGTCAAGTCACCAAGCCCAGATGGTATTCATCCAAGATTTCTGAAAGAACTCAAATGTGAAATTGCAGAACTACTAACTGTGGTTTGTAACCTATCCTGTAAATCATCTTCTATACCAATGACTGGAGGATAGCTAACATAATGCCAATTTTTAAAAAGGATTCTAGAGTGATCCTGGCAATTACAGGTCAGTAAGTGTAACTTTAGTACTGTGCAAATTCTTAGACAATAGTAAAGAACAGAATTGTCAGACCCGTAGATGAACATAATTTGTTGATGGAAAATCAATATGGTTTCTGTAATGGGAAATCATGCCTCACCAATCAACTAGAATTCTTTGAGGGGCTTGACAGGCATGTGGACAAGGGGAATTCAGTGGATATAGTATACTTAGATTTCTAGAAAGCATTTGACAAGGTTCCTCTTAAGCAAATTAAGCTGTCATGGTATAAGTAAAGAGGTTCTCTCACAGACTGATAACTAGTTAAAAGATAGGAAACAAATGGTAGGAATAAATGGTCATTTTTCAGAATGGAGAGAGGTAACTAGCGGTGTTCCACAGTGGTCCATACTGGGACCAATCCTATTCAAGATACTCATAAATGTTCTGGAAAAGGGGATAAACGATGAGGTGGCAACTTAGAAATAATACTAAACTGCTCAGGACAGTTAAGTCCAAAATAGATTATGAAGAGCTTCAAAAGGATCTCACAAAACTGGGTGACTGGGCAACAGAATGGCAGATGAATTTTAATAATGTTGATAAATGCAAAGTAATGTATATTGGGAAAACATAATCCCAATTATACATATAAAATGATTGGGACTAAATTAGCTGTTACCACTTAAAAGAGAGATCTTGGTGTCATTGTGGAAAGTTCTCTGAGAATATCTACTCAATGTGCAGCAGCAGTCAAACACTCAAACAGAACGTTAGGAATCATTAAGAAAAGGGATAGAGAACAAGACAGAAAATATCTTAATGTCTCTGTATAAATCCATGGTGCACTCACATCATGAATACTTGGCATTGGAAAAAGTTGGCATTGGAAATACTTGGCATTGGAAAAACGGGTAACAAAAATGATTAGGGTACGGAATGACTGCCATGAGGAGAGATTATTAAGACTGGGACTTCTCAGGTTGGAAAAAAGATGACTAAGGTTGTATATGATAGAGGTTTATAAAATCATAGCTGATATGGAGAGCCTGAGTAAAGAAGAGTTATTCATTCCTTCCCATAACACAAGAATGAGGCGTCACCAAATAAAATTAATTGGTCATAGGCTTAAAACAAACAAAAGGAAGTGCTACTTCACACAATACACAATCAACTAGCAGAACTCCTTGTCAGAGGATGTTGTTAAATCCAAAACTATAACATGGTTCAAAAAAGAGCAAGATAAATTCAGTGGCTATTAGCTGGGATGGGCAGTATCCTTATACTCTGTTTATCAGAAGCTAGGAATAGGCAACGCGACAGATCACTTGATTACGTTCTTTATTTCCTCTGGGGCATCTGACATTGGTCACTGTCAGGAGACAGGATACTGGGTTAGATGGACCTTTGTTCTGACCCAGTTTGGCCATTCTTATATTCTTATGAGTTTTCAGAGGTGATTATATGCCCACAATGCCCTTTGACTTCTGTAGGAGCTACAAGTGCCCACCAGTTTTGAAAAATCAGACTTCAGATGATCTGCACAGAATTACAGAATGAGGGTATAGACCACAGGAATGCTGATGACTGCTGCGTTCATTCCCTTCAGCAGTACACTCATTGTCTTCTACATCAGAAGTATTTGAAGTTGTGGCCTGACTCAAGCCTGAGTCTGAGAGTTACTGGAATACTCAAAACTGTCATTGACCTCAGTGGGAATTGGGGACTCGTCAGCACCTTTCTGGATATATTAGTCATTTTTTAAAAGAAATATATTTGAGTTTATGTAATCTGAGATTTCTCAAGGCTTCACTGGCCTTTAATGATAAAGCACAACTATTGTCTCTGTTTAGGTCAGTCCTGAACGTGGAATTCCCCCGCCCAGCTCCCCTGGAGGGTCTACTATTCATTACTTTGAAGGTAAAACTTCAGCTTACAGTCTTTATTATTTTGCCAAGTAGCAATGTGTTTTGACACTTCTAATCAATAAGAAGGCTAGGAATTCAAACTTCTGTGCATTTTCTTTGCCTGTAGGGTTCCTGGTAGTAATTCTTTGGCATGTATGTGTTAGAGGTCTGATATGTTTTGCATTAACAAGTTGTTGGAAACCACTGTTGCTGGAAATAAAGATTATCCAACTAAATTTTTTGCCTAGCTTCCAAAAGACCTTATTTTCTGACAACTGGGTAATCTGTGCATAAGCCTAGAGAGCTTAATTGCACGGGGGCAAGACATAGTTTAGAAGATTAGGTAGAATAACGTTCCATAACAAGTGTTTTATATTATACTTGAGTATACAGCTTCTTATTTAGGTCATTCAGTATACACATCTTTCTATCTCAAACTTCTGAGGGGCTCCCTTTCTGAACCATAGGAATTAAAACACTTGAACCGACCAGTAATCAATCAACTCAGGTATTTTGCTTTCAGGTCTAACTTCTATGAAATGCGTCAGAGACAAATAAATCTTGCATTATCCTCTCTAATACACTAGGGATAAGTAGCGATTAATAAGCTAATCGAGTAGTTGATGGAATTACCATTGACTACTCGATTAGTTGATAAGGGGGTTAGCTCCTGAGGAGGACGTCAGCTGGGATAGAGCAGTAAGAGCAAGGACTGAGCCGACGGCTCTTACTACATTCAAAAAGCAGAGCTGCAGTGATCTGGGACCTGATGCAAAACAGGACTGCTGTGTCCTGGCTCATGCTGGGTACCCCGCTGTGCCTCTGCCTCTCCTGTGCCCTTCCACTGAGAAGGTGCTGTGGGTAACTGGCTTTTAAGCTGGCTCCCCCGAGCACCGGCTCCTGCTCCTACCTCTCTTGCTGCCTCTGTATCAGTGGAGCAAGTAGTCGAGTAGTGACTTGACTACACGTTGACTCCTCAACTAGTTGCTTACATCCCTATAATACACCTGGACATTTACTTTTGTTTACATACGTTGTTTTTCCTCATTGAAGTTTCAAATAGTCTTACTTTTTCATACAAGAGAATTGATGTCCTTTGTTGTTTTTTACTGTAGCCAAGACATAGGCATCGGACAAAAGAACTAAAAAAAATTATAACATGTAGATTAAAATATTGAGAGTCTGTTAATCACAAGAAAAACATCACATTAGCTTACACAGTTTAGAATTTACAAAAAGCAAGGTTTCTATTTAAGATGGAAGGTGTAATATGATTTTAAAATTTGTGATTTTACAATAATTTCTGATGAATTTCTCAGCCAGTATTGCTACATTCCCATCAGAAATCATTACAGGAAGTATTTTGAGGTAAACGTAGAGGTTGACCAAAAGTCCTACCAAATGCAAATGAAATGAAACACCATGAATACAAATATTTAACAGAATTTCTTCTCTATCCTTGTATTTATTAAATGGCTGAATCTGTAGTTGTTATAGTTTTAAATTAGATTAAAGATGAATATTTATTATAGATTGATTCAACTCCTGTGCGAGCTGGATTAAGTCCTTCATGGTTTATCAGGGATAGACCATTACTTCAAAATCAAAATATCTTCTCTTTATAATTAGCCCCAGAGCCTTCCTTCACATTTGACAAAGAACCCAATAAAATTGAGTAACCTAATGTTATTGTGTTCTTGTCTGTTCTTTTCTGCAGGGTCTTACCTACCTGATGGGAGTGCATTGGACCCAGATTACTACTTCTCTACAATCAGCTCTAGCTTCTCAGTTTCTCCTCTTTTTAATGGGATTAGTAACAAGGAATTTGATATTCCATTGGAAATGCTCCGCCAGCTGCTGCTCATGGTATTAGCTACTTTAAAGATCATGTGCTCATGTTAGACACAGAAGGTTATGGGTATTTTGTGTGTGTTGCAGAGTGAACAATTTTCAGGTGTATTAGAGGAGGTCCTTTGTATAATTATACAATGTAAAAGGTTGTGTGCACTGTGTTTACCTTGGCATATAAGTAGAAGGATATTTTTTCTAGTCCATTAACATCAGGCCTTAATGATTAATAATTCCCTAAAAACCTCATGAAATGTTAGTAATTTAGAGTAATAAAGTTAATATTGAAACATTTGTATTGGCACAACCATCTTGATTGCAATTTTGGATTAATTGGGAAATTAATCCAAAGTAGTTTGTGAACTGTGCATTGTAGTGAGAACGATGCCATCTTCTAGTGGCAACGGTTAATTTGGACTGTATCTGATGGTAGAGCTTGGTGGCCCTTGTAGGCACATCCTGTGTTACTGCTCATGATCTCTGTGCACCATAGTAATATAAATTATGATAACAGAAATTACCATCTAACTTTTCACTGCCTTAATTTAGTCTGATTAATATTCATTTGATCCAGTGCATTCTTTAGCAAGCCTAAATTATGACTGTAAAACAAACCCTCTGCCAAGATAATGCCAATGACCATAGTAAACTTCTATTTTCCCTGTAGGTGAAACAGATTGTTGGGGATTCTGTTCTCAAAAACTTAGATGCCATTGTAGCTGAAGTTGCAGAGGTATGTTTTAATTTACATTTGAAATATTTTAAAATAATCTCACATGCTTTTTAAAGTCTTAACTATTGTGAAATCAAAGGTAAGAGATGAGTAAAAATAAAAGGGGGGAAGCGATAAGGGCCACGCCACTGATTATTTGATTTACTCTTTTGTTTCATAAAAAGAAAAAAAAATTAAAACCCTAAGATCAGTAGAAATTTCCATTAACTTAAACAAAAAATCTGAAGAAACAAATATTCCCCTTAAGCATTGGCATTCTAAGCACTTCAGCTTAGAATTTGAAATCAGTTATTAAAATTCCTTTGAAAGAAATTTTATGTATATGTGGTGTGCATGTTCAATCATTAGAGAGTATTGAGATGCATTTTGTAACCAAATATCACAAATTGTTGGATATATATTACCAAATGATTCCTTGGTAATCCTCCTAGGGCTTCCCAGTCAGTGATCACACAAAAGAAAACAAATTATTACATTCCTGTCCGCTAGTAGCTGCTAGGTTAGTCAATAGCTGTCATTGGAAAAAGATAATTTAGTTCAACTGTAGAAGAATGGTTATTAAATATGGAAGAGGGTTGTAATGGAATAATTAGTGCAACAGTTATATACCCAGGAAAACTAAAAGGACAAGTAGATACTTATATATTTGGATACCATTTATTCAATACTCAAAGTACGTTCATCTGTAAAAACAACAACAAAAACCCACCAAACACCAACATGCCTGTCCAAAATATGCATAATCAGATATTTTACTCAAGTTTAATATAATCACTAGAAATTACATGTCAAATATAATTAGATTAATTCTGTAGTATGGTAACTGATAAATAGAGAGTTGAATACTCTGAGACACTTTATATTGACTGTTCATTGGCTTGGCCCCCTGCTGCTGATAGTGGCTGCAATTCACTGTTCCAGGCCAGTGGGAGGCACAGGAAGCCGTGCAGGCCATAGAGATATGCTGGTTCTATGTCACACAGCTCCCATTGGCTGGGAATGGTGAACTGCAGCCAGTAGGAGCTGTGGGGTCTGTACCTGTTGATGATCAATGTAAAAAATGTCTCATGGCCAGACAGCAGATTATCCTGATAGGCCATGTGCCAGAGGCTGCCGACCCCTGGACTATATGATTGCTTACGCTATTTACAGTTGCACAGCATCCTCTATCAACATCACCTCTATTGGGTCTCGGAAATTCTACATAGAGCAGTTCTGAACCAAATGTACGTTCAGATCTGTAGAAAGCTCATGTATTTTCATCTGTGGAAAAGAACTATATTTTTGTCTACAGCCTTTCTTGCTGGTGCAAAATGTAGGTTTTGATGTAAACAACTCCAGTCTCTGTCCCTGATTTTCCAATTAAAAGTGGTTTTTGGATTCTCTCATTAGAGAATTTTATTATAGTATGTGATGTTTAAATAGATGGGATAGCTAAGTACTATTGATTGCATAGAATAGGTAGTTTTCATCTTGATTAACAGAAGACAAAAAATAATCTTTCCAAATGGTGTGAACAGTAAACAGTACCAATCAGGGGATGTGAAAGGTTAACTGGTGGGGGCTGGAGCAGCTCCTGTCCACTGTGGGCAAGGGACTGTTCCAGCCCCACGGGGCCCTCTGTGGACAGGGGCACTTCAGCCCAGCTGGAACAGCCTCTGCCTGCAGCAGACTCCACAGGGCTGGACCAGATCCTTGCCCACGGTGAAAGGGGGGGAATACTGCTCCTGCATAGCCAGGCTGAAGCAGTCCCCTGTCTTCCCCTTTTAATTAGTTAAACATTATGTTTAGGCGATTAACCACTTAACTGGTACTAGAAATATAAAATCCCATTTATCATAATTATTTCTAGTATTGAAAATGAGTTACCTGATCTAAATAAGGGGTTTTATTTGTCTTCAGCTTAGTATTTCATAGGAAAATTTTGCTTCCTTTTGAAACTAACAGCTGTTTTTTATCTTTATAGATAAGTCCTAGTGTGGATCTCTATTATAAAACATTCAGTGACCCTCTTTACCTTGCACAGTTTAAAATGCTGAGAGACACATTATACTACATGAAAGGTGTGGTACTTGCATTCATATACTGTCTAAGTAATGCAATGGGGGAAAATGTAAAGCAGTGTGTGCATTGTATGCTGTGCTCCCAGTGGCTGGTGGGGATGCAGCATTTCATGGGCGCTGCATGTATGCTATACAATTTATGAAGCACGTTGATATGAAAGTTGCCCTTGTGACGACGTGTCGGGGTCCCCCGACTCCTGCACCCCCGTAGTGGCACGAACAGACTCCACCAGCCAGTAGAATAGAGGGAGTTTATTGCTTCTCCAGGATACAGCACAGCATAGATGTAATCTGGTTACAGGGCCAGGCCTATGATGCCTCAGCTCCTCTTGGGATGGGGGAGACTGGGCCCCTAAATCCCAGCCCCCCTTTGCTCAGGCTGCTTCCTCCATGATTCCAGACAGAAACCTAACTAACTCACTTCCAGCCCTGCCCCCAGCCAGGGCTCCCCTCCCCTCCTTCCCATTGTTCCGCTCCCTGGGGGATAACTCATTGGACAAGTTCAGAGCCCCCTTGCATAATGACTCATCCCCTGCCCTGCTGGGCCATGCTACAGACAGCAGCCAGCGAAGGTCACCCACAGCCCGCTGCCCAGCATAGCAACCAGCAAGGTACCCATACTACGTCATAGCCCTATAAAAGTAAAATTATTTATTTAAGTGGTTGAAATCATCTGCTTAGGGAAGAGACGATCAGCACTCAACTTGATCATTTGCCAGTGGTCTAGCCTATGAAATTTTACTTCTGGGAAGAAATCTTATGAATAATGTTTTATATGTAATAGAAAAGGGATTCATCTCATTTTCAGACCATTTTTCTGGGTCACAACTACTCCTTTTGCTAGAATATATTTTCCATCTTATTCCTTGCAGATCTTCCAAACTCATTTGTTAAGGAAATCCATGATTTTGTACTAGAACAGTTCAACAGCAGCCAGTCAGAGCTTCAGAAAATCCTGCATGATGTAGATCGGCTACACAATGAACTGAGCCCTCTGAAATTGCGTTGCCAGGCTAATGCTGCTTGTGTGGATCTCATGGTGTGGGCTGTGAAAGATGAGCAAGGTGAAAAATATATGCTTCTGTCTTTTCAGAATGTCATTTATCCTGCTGAAGTGTTTTGTACAATTACTTTTCCATTGTTAGTTGATAAAGGATCACTTCTATTACATGTTTGCCATAAAATACATTTAATGATAAACTTCACTAATTTTTTTCTACAGAAAGTCAAACTTGTCAGAAAATTTCAAGGGTAACTTTTTAAAATTTTTGTATCACAAACTAGTTAACTGACTTAAAAGTTCTCAAATTCTTTTCTTAATTCAAAGAACATGTGTTGTAAGTCTGGGGAGAATGCACTAAACTATTGTACCATAACATGCAAATCTAAATTCGTCCTGGCCTACAGAGAGGCATTGACATCTCCACAGTACAGAATCTGTTAACTATAATTGGTATATAACATTCTAATATATCGCCTCTGATACAGACCTAATTCAGGAAAGCAGGTAATTGTGTGTTTAAGTAAGAAAGTGCTTTTCTGAATAGGGATTGTTTCCTGACTTGGGGCTATACTCTATAGCCATGTCTACACTATGGGTATGTCTAAACTACATCCCTCTGTTGAAAGAGGGATGTAAATTAGGCAAATTGAAAGTGCAAATGAAGTGGGGATTTAAATATTCGAAAAAGGGTATTTCGAAAGTGAAACTGCAGCCTAGACACGGTTCTTTCAAAAAATAAAACAACCCCTCAGTACGGGATCTTTCGAAAAAGGGTTGTTTTTTTCCCCCAAAAGAACTGTGTCTAAACTGCAGTTTCACTTTCGAAATACCCTTTTTCGAAAGACCACTGTGACACAATTATGCAAATGAAGCGCGGGATATTTAAATCCCCACTTCATTTGCACTTTCAATTTACATCCCTCTTTCGACAGAGGGATATAGTTTAGACATACCCTATGAGATAAAGTTGAATCTAATATGGTCAACTTCTGGGCTCCCAATCTTGCAAAGTTGAAGATCTGTGTCCTCGCCACTGGGAAGAATCAAATGTGGTTCAGAGTAGTGCATCCCTATTAGTAAGCCTATTGTCGACTCAGAGAGCTGTGCACTGTGGGTAGCTTTGCATTCTGAACTATGCTCCTGGTGTCAGCTGGGACCAAAACTGTGCAGCAGGTGGTTATGGGCTCATGTCAGCATCCCATAATGCACTCATCTAGTCCCTCCTCCCCCTTGTGTGAGATTAGTGGGAAGCAGTGTGCTCATGCCTTTCTGTGTCCTGGTTTCCTGCATTGATGTCAGGTGGTTGGGCTGAGGTCCTGGCTGGCCCAGCTCTCTTTCTCTGGCTGCTGTGGGGTTGGGCCGGGATGAGGCTGGGCTAGATCTCTTTCTCTGGCCGCTGGGGGGTTGGGCCAAGGCTGCGGCAGGCCTGGCTCTCCCTCTAGCCGCCGGAGGCTTGGGCTGGGCCATGGCTACAGCAGGCCCATCTTGCCCCTTCTGGCTGCATGGGAGGGGGGCCAGGGCAAGGTCTCGCCCGGCTCTCCCACTGGCCACTCAGGAGGAGGCAGGCTACTTCCAGGTCTCACCAGGCTCTATGGTCTCCCCCCAGCCACGGGGGGGGGTGGGGGAGAAGCAAGCCATTTCCAGGCCTCGCCAGGGGGGCACTTGCAGGCCTTGCTGGGACCCACGCTCTCCCCCTGGCCACCGGAGGGGAGAGGGGCCATTTCCAGGCCTCGCCAGGCCCTGCTCTTCTTCCCCTGGCCATCAGAGGGGAAAGGGGGAAACTTTTAGGCCTAGCCAGGCCCTGTATTCTCTCCCTGGCCTCATAGGAGTTTTTTTATATACAGAGAGGTTAAAAATACTTGTAGATGGCGGTCAAATATTTCCCCCCGCCCCCGCTATTTTTCAGACCTGTAGCCACCTGTAACAGGCTGTGAGACTCACTAGTGTGACCAGCAGGAGGCAACAAACTGGGAATTAACTAACCTCAGCACCATCACCTTCTGGCTGATGTCTCACCTGTCATTGCTCCATGCTCTTGCTCTGGACCCGTGTTGCTCCCAGGACCACGCTGTCCTCTTCAGGACACTGCTCTCCACAGCCTGTGGCCAGTTGCAGTCTCAGTCTAGACCCTCACCTCAGGAGCAAGCCACTGTTAACCATTGCACTGCACCTAGCCATTCCTCAGTGTGGCTAGGTGCAGTGCAATGGTAAAAGGAGAGACCCAGGTCCACTTACTCCGCTGGGTCCTGGCCCAGGGACCCTTGTCTTGCCCTCCTTCTTTCCCTCTCAACTGCTGCTTGTTCCCTGGGCCACTTCCCCCATGAGCCCTGCGGAAGGGCAGTTGTCAGGCTGGAGCCTCACTTTCTGTACCTCCTCTGAGCCTTCCCAGCACTGCTTTCTTCCACTGCCTCCCTGGGAACCAGTTCTTCAACCTCCCTGATCAGTATCTTAACTGACCACTGCTCTGCTGAGCAGCTCCTTATAATCAGGGCTGCCCCAGCAAGCTGTCCCCTGATTGGCTTCTTACAATCATCTCCCTGATTGGCTAGGGTTCTGCACAGGTTCTCCTTCTAGCCTGCTTTAATCCTTTTCAGCCAGGGTGGGTTAGCTGCCCTGTTACACCATATCAATTCACAATACTTGAAATAACTTTATTTCAGATTTTATTAAGGTCCCCAAACTTTTTTACCAAAACACTACCAGCAGAGTTTTAAATAATCATAAACCAAACAAATCAGATCAAAACATCATGGATAACGTTCTGTAAAACTTTTCTGAGTCTCTGAATTGTTGAGTAGGTGGATCCAGCAAATTCTTTACATGTTCTATAGTCTTCAGTAAGCATATAATACTACTAGGCTAATAAATTCACACACGTTCTTCAGATCTGTTACTGATTTCCTTCTTTTGGAACAAAGGTGCAGAAAACTTGTGCATCAAGCTGTCAGAAAAACTTCAGTCCAAGACCTCCAGCAAAGTCATCATTGCTCACTTGCCACTGCTGATCTGCTGCTTACAGGTCTGTCTTTAAAGAGTTGAAAACAAATATTTTGATTTGAACAATCATGGAGTAAAATTGCGTGGGGATTGACAGACTAATTTAACCGTTTTCTCATCTTCTGGTTATATTAATACTTGTCAGTGTTCTTTGCATCCCCATTTTAGGGGCTTGAAACCACAGTTGGTGGTGGTACTTAGAACCTACTAAGCTCAGAATTTCTCAATCAATTAACCATTTATTTCTGACAATCCTGGGTTCCTACTTTCTTTATCTAACTAAAAAATGTAGTGGGACTGGGTGGCTACTGGATTAGTAGAGATATGAAGTCTTTCACCTCTTGTTCACCGGTTGATATGCAACATAGATTGGTAGTGCTCAAAAACTGAGACCAGTGTTCCCTGTAAGCTGTGTGCTTTGTGGACACTCATGAGGCATTCCAGTGCTGCTCAGCTGATGATTAGAGTGCCCACAGCTAGGTTTTGTGTTTTATTTGTGGTGCACATTCACACATGCCTTGGTGCATATAAAACAATTTATTCCACACATGGAAAATTCATCAGGGAACATTGACTGAGATTATATGATGATGCAGTAGCCTGTGTGAAATAACTTACACCATCCTAGAAGATGAGGTGTCCCATTCACAAAGGCCCTATCACATTTGGAACTAATTACCCTCTTTGTTGGCAGTCTGTGTAGAGGGCAGTGTGGAAAAAGTACTGGGGATTGTTTTGTCTTCACACCGATCTCTTTTCAGACCAGGTTTGATTCATATTGGCAGGTTAGTGTGTGGAAACTTGCCCATGCTGCACATGCTCGATCGATAAATATATGTGATCCTTTAGGATTATCAACATGGTGTTATCTTGGACTAGCAACTTCATTTTAAAAAGGGAAAAGTACACTATCAGCCTTGTTCCAGTTGTTCCACTTTCCAAAACCAGTCCACAATTGTCATTCTGTAACCAAGACTGGAATAGCAAAGATATGTTACTCTTCAGGGCTCTTTAAATACTAAAATATGTTTATCCAATAACTTCACTTCCAGAGAAGCCTGTTCATATGGCATACTAGATGCTATATCCTGTGAAAACACTGGGATGAAAGGGCAAGAAATTGCTTTTGTGTCATGATATCAGAGTGATCCTTTAGAGCAGCAGTTTGAAACACTCTCACTGGAGTACAAATATGTCAGCAATGGGTGTATTTTTTTTTTTAAGTTATGCACTTACAGTTGAAATAAAAATAGGTCTGTTTATGCAACAGGAAAGTTTAAAATGTTTTAATGTATCAGTTGTTTCCTTTTAGGGTCTAGGTCGTTTGTGTGAGAGGTTCCCTGTTGTGGTTCATTCTGTCACTCCATCTTTGAGGGACTTCCTTGTGATTCCTTCTCCAGTACTGGTAAAACTTTACAAGTACCACAGCCAATATCATACAGGTAAATGAAATTAATATTTGTTCTATATATGGTTCCAGTTGTGTGATATACCACAAATAAAACTAATTTCCTCGTATTAAACAACTTACTTAAAGGTTTTTTCATTTTCTAACATTTTATTTATTCATGGGTTATGGGGGGCTTTTTTTTGTTTGTGAAGGGAATGCAAACAAAATTCATGCAAAAATACATCCTAATGTCTAGGACCTAGCAGTAGCCATAAGAAATAGCCAAGTCTGGGTACGTCTAGACTGCACTGTTAAATCAGAAAAAGATACACATCTTGACCCGGTGGGTGTGGGGGAGAGCCAGGGCTGCCACAGCACAGCCTTGGCCTGCCCTAGTGTGGGGGAGAGCTGAGGTTGCCTCAGCATGGCACTCCCCAGTGGTCAAGTGGTGTGGGATGAAGAGCCACGGCTGCCTTGGCCTGCCCTCCCCAGTGGCTATGAGGACTGCCTTGAACCAGTCCTCCATGATGGCCGGGGGGGGGGGGAGGAGAGAGAGGGAGAGCTGGGGCTGCTTCAGCCCAGTCCTCCTTGGTGGCTGAGGGTGGGGAGAGAGAGCTGGGGCTGCCTTGGCCCGCCCCTTCTGGGTGGCTTGGAAGAGGATAGAGCTGGGGCCAGTTTGGTCCAGCCCGCTGCAACCCTGCACCCCAAGCCTCCCATATCTATTCCACCAAGAACTTGCACTGCCAAACCTCCTCGCTCACCACCCTGCCAAGACCTTGCACACCTCACCCAACCTGTCCATCGAGGCCCTGCATCCTTGCATACCCTCTCCATCGAGACCCTCACACACTCCCTCGCTCACCTCTTCCATCGAGACCCTGCGTCCCCAGCCCACTCCTGTATCCTCCCCCCTAGCCAGACACCTGCCCGCAGGCTGCTCCTGGCCCCTTCCCTCCCTGACTAGACACCCTGCCCCCAGCCTGCTCCTTCACCCTCCCCATAGCCAAACACCTACCCCCAGAGAGAAGGGGGTTGGAGAGCATAGCGCGCAGGAGGCACAACCCTCTAGTATAGTTAGACACATTTTGTTGACATGCTTGCATATGGACAGAACTGAGCCTGGGCCAGTGTTATGACTTGTAAATTCCAACACAACCCATGAATAAACAACATGTTAGAAAATTTAATAATAAACTTTTAACATATTGGATATTGTTGTGATTACGTTTTGAAAAGTGACTCCCTGTCAACATGGAGTTCCAATTTTATTTACAAATCAAATATTTTTTTTCCCCCCCTAACTGCTATCTGCAGAATATCTCTGGATCTGAATGTGGATATGTGTTCCTTCTCCTTGATACAGTGTCACAATTAGTAGATATTCTTCAGCAAAAATTTAGATGACAATTTGTTAGTGATGCCCAACGTAGAATAACTTGCTTTTCCATATTGTCTGCAGTGAAAAAGGGAGTCAAGCCCACTTATTTTTCTTGACAAAACAAGCTTGAATTTGAAGGTGTATAATGAATAGATATGTTGAGTATGAGACTTCATTTTTACTCAGTTGTTTTTCACCTTAAAATCATGCTTTAAATACATGCTAGGGAGAACTACTTCACTGGATGTGCATCAGGGATGAATCTGGCTGAAGATAGTTCAGAGTGTTAGAGTTATTAGATTCAAATATGAAGACTAAGGCAATGTAAAAGTAGTTTATTAAACTAATTACTTCTTACTGGAGTTCAACAAATTTGAGTTGAAAAACCCTAGTGCTCAATTTGAGTGTTTTGCTTTGAGAGTGCTAGTTACATGCTTTTAGAGCTACAGGTTGGACCTCCCTGGTCCAGCACTCTCAGGACCTAACCAGTCCTGGAGGAAAGAGTTTGCTGGACCAGGGAAGGTCAATTCTGGGCCCTTTACTGATGGACTCCAGGTTCTCCTGGGGTCTGTCAGTAGATCACCAGGCTCCCCTGTCCCTGGCTCCATGGCCAGTCCGTAGCTGCTGGGCTCCACTGCCCCAGCCCTGCTGGGGCTTCTCATCTAGTCCCAAGTGACCAGGCTCTGGGACCCAGGGCCATTGTGGCTCTGGGACCAGCTCCGGACTTAAAAGGGCTCAGCATGGCTCTCGCACCTCATCTCCACTCTGCTTCCTGAACTCTCAGGTCCAGGGGCTCTCTGGTCCAGCAACATCTGTGGTCCTGCTGGACTTTATATGTTACCGGACCAGAGAGGTTTAACTTGTACTACTAAAGCAATATTCAAATCCCTGCAAAGTGGGAAGGGTGGACATTTCTGACAGCGAATTGAGTAACGAAATAGCAGAAGTTGGTTACCAGATGAAGAATGGCTACCATAGTTCTTCAGCATCTCTCGCTCTCACTGATGTCCTAGTCTATGTTGCATTCACGTGCTAAATATTCCTTTGCCTATATATACACAGCTGAAGCAAAGATACAGCAAAAGACATTGTCTCTTATGTTCCGTTTCTGTTCTTAGTAGGTGTCAATGACATCAAAATCAGCGTAACAAATGAGCATTCAGAGTCCACTCTAAATGTAATGTCTGGCAAGAAGAGTCAACCGTCCATGTATGAACAGCTTCGGGACATTGCTATAGACAACATCTGCAGGTGAGAATTGTGCTTAGATTCACTGAAAGACTAACTTGTATGCAGTTTAAATACATAGATGCTGTTGCCACTGAAATGTCCAAACATCACTATCAATTAAACAGAGAAGCTCGGTGCTGCAGGGTGTTTTAGATGGACCCTACTACCTTTTGTACAACTAGAAACTATTTGTCTATTTGGGTCACTTGCAGTACATACCCTTAATTGTACCTAAATATACAAGAATGCCATACTAGGTTAGGCCAAAGGTCCATCTAGACCAATATCCGGTCTTCCAACAATGGCCAACGCTACGTGCTCCCAGAAGGAATGAACAGAAGTCTCTGCCACGAGCTGTAGCCCACTGAATTTGGGACCACTGCTGGAACTACAAAATTAGGGTGCCAGGCTGCAGGAAGGGAGTATACATGTACCATGTGAACCTGCTGAAGACCTGGAAGACATGAGAAGCCATGTTTATTGCATCAGCATTCCCTGAACTTGAACTAGGTCCTTTAGAGGGCGAGCCTCTAGACCCCAAACTAGCAGAGCTAGGGAAAGCCCTCAGTCCCTTGCAATGGAACCAGATGCAGCACTTCTTGGAGATCTTCCAAGATGTCTTATCTGCCCGTTTGGGATGAACAAACCTGATACACCACCACATTGCAACAGAGAGACAGAAGGTGAGAGACCTACACTAGCCACTGCCATGGGAGGCTGTGCAACAGGAGTTCAGCACAATGCTCGAGCAAGTGGAGGAGTCTTATCATCCTAGTGTTGAAGCCCAGTGGGGCTATCTAGTTCTGCATCGATTTCCGGAAAGTCAGCAGCTATATGCTGCTTCGATGAATACCCGATGCCCTGGGTCAAAGAACTGCCGGAATGCCTAGGAGGGGCCAAGTATTTGTCCACCATTGACTTGACAAAAGGGTACTAGCAAATACCCCTCTTGCTTAATTCTCAGGCAAAGACTGCTTTTTCCACACCATTTGGTTCCTACCTGTTTGTCACTATGCCATTTGGACTACATGGGGTAGCTGCCTCCTTCCAGAGGCTGATGAACAAACTATTACAAACACATGACCAGTATCCAGCCACCTGTATAGATGACATTGTCATCTACAGTAGTATGTGGAAAGACCACCTGTACCACCTCAAGGAGGTTCTTCAGGCCTCGTGGGAGGAAGGCCTTACAGCAAATCCAGCAAAATGACTTACGTGCATGGTGGGAGGCTGTAAATTATGACAAGTGGTTGACAAAGTAGGAAGCACTAGCAGAAACTCCAACACCAAGAACAAAAAGGCAGGAGTGCCAGTTTTTGGGTCTGACTAGCTATTATAGCTGATTCATCCCGAACATAGCAACAATTGCAGCTCTGCTTACAGATTTAACAAAGAATTCCCAACCCTGTTAGGTGAAATGGACAGATCAATAGGAGAGGGCCTTCTAGAACCTCAAGAGATGACTAGCAAGAGAAACAGTCCTAGTACACCCTGATTTTTTTCAAGGAAGTTCATATTCCAAACTGATGCCTCAGGAGTGGGGCTCAGAGCGGTTCTATGCGAAGAGGTAGATGGAGAAGAACACCCAGTCTTATTCCTGAGCAGCATGCTATTTCCAAGAGAAACAAAGTATTCCAGGATTGAGAAAGAGGCCATAGTGGTAAAACGGGCTATTGATGCCTTGTGGTGTTACCTGCTAGGAATGACCTTTAAGTTGGTTACTGACCATACCCCCCTCTGGGGGCTCAATAACATGAAAGAGACTATCTCTTGGGTCATGCGGTGGTATCTCTCCCTGCAGCCCTATGATTTCTGCATGTTCCATCGGCCAGGTAAGGCCTATTCAACGCGGATTTCTTTTCCAAGTTGGGCAAAGAGGAGACTGGGAGAGAACACCAGCTGGGTTCCTTCTCAAAGGGGGAGGGTGTGTGACGGGATATGTATACCCCGAACTAAGACAGGAGGGGTTAAATCCCTATGATCAGAGAAAGTCCTTCTCCTTCATCCAGACTGGGCATGCTGCAATGTTGGAGAAGCATAAAAGGGAATAACTCACTCAGTTTGGACTGGATGCCGGAGGAGAAGGACCTGCTGCAGGAGTTGCAGAGATACCCCTGCCAGAGACCCAGATGATGGGAGCCAGAAATCTGGGAGACCGCAGCACACCGCCAGCACTAGAAGAACCTCAAAGAGAGGCTGGTGCTGTGGAACCAGAGGACCCGGAGATTATGTGGAGCACCCCAATGCTGTATCTGATGGGAAGTGACCCAAGGAGGGTGCATGTGTGGTGTGTTCCAACTGAGTGACTTCAATATGTTATTCCCCCATTACCAGGGCCCTATGTCAGGGGCCGGTGGAATAGGGTGGACCTAGGGTCCCCTTACTGGGGCTGCTGCCTTAAACCCCTGAGGCTGTGCTGCCCTGAACCAAGAGCTGTGCTACTATCTCTAGCCATTGGGCTGTGCTGGCCTGAACTGGGGGCTGTTACTGACTCTAGCCATGAGACTGTGCGGCCCTGAACACAAGGGCTATTGTTACTGATTCTAGCCATTAGGTTGTGCTGCCCTGTAACAAAGGGACTACGCTACTGATCCAGGCCAATAGGCCTCAATGTCTCAGGCTGACAGACTGACTGAGGTCACTGAGGGCCTGGCAGCTGAACAGGCTGTGTTCATACTCCTTTAGTATTATTTACAAATTTTGCCACCTCACTGTTTCACTCCTTATTCCCGATCATTTAGGAATATGTTGAATAGGATTGGTATGAGTACAAACCCCTGTAGGACACCACTAGTTACCTCTCTCTTCTGAAAACTGACCATTTATTTCTACCCTTTGCTTCCTGTCTTTTAACCAAGTATCAGTCCAGGAGAGGACCTTTCCTCTTATCCCGTGACGACTTCCTTAAGAGCAGTGGTTCTCCAACTTTTTGGCATGTGGCCCACCTTATTCAGTGCAAACCTTTCTGCGGTCCACCATTTGCTAATGGAAACTTACCATTAATTACATTATTACGCCCAGCTCATTTTGCTAGTGCTGCAGCTAGGGAAAATAGTTTAATTTAACCAGTAAGAAAGGAAATATTAACCAAAATTAGTAAAGAGATTTAGAGCTTTAGCTTTCTCATGTTTTACCAAATTTCATTTTAAATACAGTAAAATATTTATTCATGTCCAACAGAAAAGGTTTCAACATTGTTTTTATTTATGACATGGGTGGGGAACCTTTTTTGGTTTGGGGGCCACTGATGCACAGAAAAATCAGTTGGGAACCACGCAAGTGAGAAGTAGTTTTAAAAAAAAAAAAAAAAAAAAAACACCACCACCTCTCCAAAACCCCCAACCCTCACTGATTCCCCCAACTAAGACACCTCCTCTGGCACTCCAGCTGCATATCGGGGGCGAGGGGGAGGGGGAGGAAATGAAGGCCCGAGGTTTAGGGCTTCTGTCATAGAGTGTGGGGGAGTCACCGGGCCCTGCACCCCCATCCGCAGTCAGATGTGACTCAGCCAGCAAGTAGTACAGAAGGTTTATTGGTTCACAGGGACACAGTATAGTTCAGATTTCTTGCTACAGGAACCAGGAGCATTCAGTACAGCCCATCTTGGGGGAAGGGGGGCTCAGAGCCTCAGCTCTGGGTCTCTATCCCAGCCCCCCAGGCCAGCTAGGCTCCCTTCTCCCCCAAGCCAGCTGAAAACCAATTCACACGCACAGCCACTGCTCACAGTCCCCCAGGCAGCCCCGCTTCCTGCTTTGTCCTGCTTCCAGGCTCAAGGTGTTACTTGCTGTCACCTGGTCCTCAGGATGGGAGAGACTGACATACTTCCAAGTAAGTCATGCCCAGCCTCCCCCTCCTGATGCGCAAGCACACAGAATCACTCCAGAACAGCATAGGACAGTAGAATCACATAAAGCACAACAAAAAGAGTAAATACAAATCAGAATGAATACAGTGACTACAGGAGCCAACACAGTCCCCACTATGTCACAGATTTCCATAGATCAGATTAACTCTTCTGGAGTTCTTGGTTTAGTGGACTTTGTGCACATCCGTAGACTGTGGGGTAGGGCCAAAATGAGTTCAGTATGTGGGATGGCGGAGCAGGATCTGGATAGGAAGTGGGGTACAGGAGGAGGTAAAGGTGTGAGGTCTGGATGGGAGATAGAGTGCAAGAACAAGGTGGGAGTAGGATGTCTGGTGGGGGTGGTGTAGGAGCAAGGGAGGATGCAGGAGCAGGCTGTGGGTAGGGTGAAGAAGTGGGCTGGAAGTGCAGGGATCTCAGCAGAGGGATGGGAGTACGGAGTCTGAGCATGAGGGGAATGGCAAGATTCCTTACCTGGCTTCATGTACCCTTGCTGCTCCTAGGCACACCCTTTCGCTGCTCCCATTGGCTGGATTCTGGCCAAAGGGAGCAACGGAGAAAGCCTGCAGGCAGCATGTCCGTGTGCTGTTGTTCCCCCAGCTGGGGACAGGGGGAGCAGCAGCGTGCAAAGCCATTTCTGGCTCCACTTTTTTTCTATGAGACAGATCTGGCAGGGAGGATTGGGGCTTTCTTCTCACCCTGCCCAGCCACCCTCCCTTGCAGGAAGCTGATGCTCCAACCTTTTGGGGAGGAGCGGGGGCAGTGGGGGGGGGGCGACGAAGCTAAAGCTCCAGGACAGGCTCCCCACTTCTGGGGGGGGAAGAATGAAGGGGGGCTGAGCTTGAGCTACGGCTCACTTGCAAGGCAGCCTTGGACCACGAGTGTTCTGCGGACTGCAGTTTGAGAACCACTGCTTAAGAGACTTTGGTGAGATGCCTTGTCAAAGGCTTTCTGGAAGTTATGTAGATGGTGCTTGGTCCTGCTGTGAGAGGAGCTGACTGGACCTGATGACCTCTAAGGTCCCTTCCAGTTCTAGTGTTCTGTGATTCTATGAAATCTAAGTATACTATATCCACTGGATCCCCCTTGTCCAGATGCTTGTTGACACCCTCAAAAAATGCTAGTAGTTTAGTAAGGCATGTTTTCTCTTCACAGAAACCAAATTGACTTTTCCCCAACAAATTATCTTAATCTATGTGTCTGACAATTCTACTCGTTACTACATTTTCAACTAATTTGCTTGGTACTGATGTTAGACTTACTGGTCTGTAATTGCCAGGATCACTTCTGGAACCCTTCTTAAAGATTAGTGTCACACTAGCTATCTTCCAGTCATTTGGTGACCACCAGAGTGCTCAGAAGGCATCAGCTCCCTCCTGAGATTGGCACAATAAACTCTCCTACAGCAGATGCATTGGTAAATGTTCCTGACCTCAGGCAATGGAAAGTCACCTCCTTCTCATTTTCTAAATCATCACCGTCTGTTCCTGCAATCTTGCGTAGCTTCTGTTTGGATGCAGCAGGAGAAGGATAGCCTAATCCCATTGTCTTTCTAAAAGATAATTCTCACTCCACTTGAATCCTGGTGGATGCTTAAATAAATCCTTGTTTACCTTCTTCCACATGTGCCACTTGGTGCTTGGGAGAAGAGTAAGCTGGGTCATCCCGTCTAGGGTCTAAAATGCCATGGCAGGTACACTGCATATAGCCTTCCTCAGTCCTTATGTCTCTCTCTGGAAGAAAGGGAGTTAAGGTAATTCCTGCTCTGCAGATACAGACACCGGAGGGCAGAGAATCAGCAGTGAAGTGCAGGAGGGTCAGAGAAGTTAAGTACCTATTGTCACTTGAATTTTAAATATGATTTAAATTGGCAAGTAGGAAACCTTGACTTAAATAACTTACTTTAATGTTGTTTTGCATTTATATGTTTTATTTTTGTTTAAAATGATTCATTGATAAGCATTGTAGATCAACATGTTTTAACTAAATGTAACATTTACATTTAATTGGGTACTTATCTGTAAGTCACCTGGAAGACACACTGTGTATTCCTATTTATCATCTTAATATTTACATTTTTTTATTATGTTAGAAAATTGTGAATGGTGCTTTACAAGATTTTTTTTTTTTATTTACAAGTTTTTACTCATGGTGTTTATTAAGCTATGTTTGGATGGAACTTGCATAAAATGCAAAATACCATTATCAAGTTTTTTCATTTTTTAAATAAAACTACAAGATAAAATTTATTTTAAAATGTGCTTTGCATTTAAAACTGACAGAGGAAGTGTTAGTGAATTGAACTTGTTTCTTTCACCATGTCCTTCAGAATTTTAGTAATAATAGCTCTCACCCTCTTACACCTTATTTTCCTGTTCAAATCTATCAGTAAAAACATGCTTTCTTGTTTTTTCAACTTCCATTTGGTTTCTTAACTTTGAATGAACTAGTCATTGAAATGAACTAGCTGAATACACGGAAAATATTTTTTTGTGCTTGTTGAAGAGGCCACTGCTGCCAAACTACTTAAGCATTTCAACAAACAGTGGTTCAATGGTTTTAGCTACAGTTTAGCTGTTGGACTTTTTAAAGAAAGTTTTGCAGGAAACATGTACTGGTTAGATGTTTTTTAATAGATTGTACTAAGTTTAGGCCAGAGGTTGTCATAATTTCAATTTTAATTTTAAATAGGTTTATTTTTAAAAGAAAAATGTATTTAATTTAAATTTTAAAAAATGTAATGTTTAAAAAATCTTTAGTGTTTCTCCATCCTACTTACATTTTATACGTACATAAGCACGAACATATAAAGAATGCGGAACTCATGAAACAAATGTGAAGTAATTGAACAGTATCATTTAAATGCAAGGATCTCTAGAATGTTTAGGGATTCCAAATATTAATGTGAATATATCCTTTTGTAGGAATCTTTTTCTGATAGAATACAATTGAAATTGTATCCGTTGTGCATAGTGATTTTGGTATTGGATCCTTACTCTCACGTAAAGTGAGATGTGAAAATATAACTGTTGCTGTTTGGCTCTCCTTGCCAGTTATGTGTTTACTGTTTTGTAGGAGCTTGAAATCTGGCTCTTCTGTGGACCCAGTGATCATTGAGGCTTTTCTAGCCAGTTTGTCTAACCGACTGTACATCTCACAGGAGAGTGACAAGTAAGTTATTAAGCAAAATATCAATTATTTTTTGTCTTTAGTCAATTTAACTTAAGACCCATTTCTGCTAAGGGGGTTTTCCCCATGTGAAATGCTAAGCATGAGTTTCCCCTGTGTGAAATGCCAGTGAAATTAGGGAGATTACATGTGGGAATGTGGTTTGGTTCATGAAGATCTTTTGTGGGATTGGGCTTTTATTTTAATACTGCTGGGACTACATATTTTACTGGAATACTGTTTTCATGTCTGTCTTTGCTAAATTTTCAGTGCTCTGCACATGCCAATCACTTAAAGTTCAGCACAGTTAATAACTTCTTGTGGAGTCTGAATTAGCTCTCTCCTATTGCGCGGTTGGTCTGAGTCAGAGTCAAGATAGTTGACAAGACTTCTCCAAGAGAAGCTCCCACTACATTTACCCACCTGTACTTTGATTGGTCTTTCCAGAGAGGCTTTTTATTTTTTCCCACCTATTTTGCTATCCTGAATGGTTAACAGATCAGTGTTAGTACTATAAAAACAGTTGTTTGTTTCCTGTATGAAGTATGTTCTTGTTTATCGTAGGGGGGAATCAGCATCAAGGGGTTAAACTGTAATGTCACTTAATTTCTGGATGCATCAGCATAAGCTTGTAATTCACTTTGTAGTGGTAGGTATGTTTTTGTTTCTGGATATGAATGTGGCTTGTTTGTTTTTTGTTAGGGAGGCCCATTTGATTCCTGACCATACAATTCGAGCTCTGGGGCACATTGCAGTGGCACTTAGGGACACTCCCAAAGTGATGGAACCAATCCTGCAGATCTTACAGCAGAAGTTCTGCCAGCCACCATCTCCACTTGATGTACTAATCATTGACCAGCTGGGCTGCTTAGTTATCACTGGAAATGTAAGGAGAAAAGAGCTAACAGAACAAACCAGACTAAAGAGGCCCTTAAATCAGGGGTCGGCAACCTACGGCTTGTGAGCCATATATGGGTCACTTAGGAGCCAAATATGACTTGAGCTCAGCTCCCCTTCATTCCTCCCCACCCACAGTGGGGAGCCCACACTGGCAATCCAGCATCACGGCCCCCACAAGATTGGAACCAGTGCTGGCTTCCTGTGGGAGGAGAGGAAAGAGGAGCCCCAAGGGTCTGTGCTGGTTCTGGCTTGTGGGGAAGCACATGCGCTGCTTCTCCCCTCCCCACAGCAACACACATGCTTCCTTATCCACCCACCTTCCCCTGTGCTCTGGGGAGGGGGGATGTGGCAGCTGCACGACCATCCCCTGCCTCATGATCACTAGAGAGCGCATCCGGCTGCGCTGGATGTGGTGGTGATGTACATTGAGTGTGCAGGTGCTGGGGGGTGGGACAGGCAACTAAAATGGTGGCAGAGGATCCGAACTTTGGGGACGAGAAGCCTCTGGATTTCCTGAAGGAGCAGCACTTGTGCTTCTTCCAGTGCTGCCTGCAGATCCTGCCTGAGAGCTATTCGTCCCTGGAGACCAGCAGGTACCGACCGAGCTGCTCCTGTTCCCTCCCCCTGTCCAGACACCCACAGCATTCCTGTCCTCTGGCCAAATGCCCATCAGCATCCTGCACCTACCCCCTGCTTGCTCCTGCCTCCACCCCCTTACCCAGACACCTACCCCCAGCTTACTCCTGCCCCCTACCTTCCACCCAAATTGTGCACCCCCATCCCTATCCCACTCACTGGCAGCTCTGTCCCACACATTGGACCCCTCATTTGTGGTCCCACCCAAGGGGGAGGGGAGGCCCACAAACTCTACTAACCCTGGAATCCCAGAAGAGTTAATCTGGCCTGAGGCTTTGAACCTAATCATACTTACCCGACCCCACCCCCCGCCATGGGGCTGGAGTATCAGGGGAGTGAGGTGTTTCAGTTAAAGGCCACATCAGCAAGGGTTGGAGGTTTTTGGAGGGGTTGCTTTTTTGCTTCTCACTTGTGTAGTCCCCAACTGATTTTTCTGTGGGACACTGGTCCCAACCCAAAAATAAGTTCTCTGCCCCTCCCATAAATAATGACAATGTTGAAGCCTTTTGTGTTGGACATCATATTTTACTTTATTTAAAAATGAAACTTGGCCAACAAGTGGCCCAGCCACCATCTGGCTGCAGCATCATAACACTCCTGAATGCCCCCATGCCAACCCCAAGCCCATCATATACCTGAACCCGCTGCCCTGAGCCCCTCATACTGCCACATTCCCAAATTTCTGCAACCCCACATCTCCAGTCCCCTGCCATAACACTCCTGCACCCCCACTTCCCAGCACTGTGCCCTGAGTCCATTATACACCCAGACCAGTGTTCCCTCTAAGCTGGGTGGCAGCACAGCTTCACAGGTGATTAATCAGCCCCTCTCAGACAGAAGGTCAATGCATGGAGCTGATTAATCACCTGTGAAACTGTGCTGCCACACAGCTTAGAGGGAACACTGACCCAGAACCTCTGCCCTGAGCCCCTATACTTCCCAACACAGACTCCTGCATTTCCACATCTCCAGTCCCCTAACACAATACTCCTGCACCACTCACACACCCCACATCTGTGCCCTGAGCCCGTCATACACCCAAGCCCCCTGTCCTAAGCCTCACATACACCCCAACCCAAACTCCTGCTCTCCCACATTCCCTGCCCCCCTGCATAAGATTGACAGAAGACAGCCTGAATGCGTGCATGAAGCTGGATTTGACCAGTTATGATGTAAAGTTCAAAGAAATGTGTGAAAAGTTGCAGCAGCAGAAGTCCCATTAAATAAAGTCTGAGAGTACAATGTTTCATTTATGTTGTTATTAATCATTATGTCAGTTATCAATTATATTAAGTTGTATATTTTCAGTCATGCAAATGGGCGTTTTTATATAGCTTTTGCTAATCACTTTTTCTGAATTTTATGTATTTTGGCTCTTTGGTTTGAAAAGATTGCCGACCCCTGATATAGAGGAAAAAAATTGAATATATGCTTTCAAAAGCTCCTTAGTGACTTAGGAGTGCCCAAGTAGTATTTAGGTCTGAGGAACCTCAATCTTTTTTGAAAATGGGGTTCAGGCTCCTAAGTCACTTAGGTCCAGATTTTTAAATATACTCCTATATAAGGTTTTTATTTATTTGGATAGAATTTATTTTACTGGATTTATTCCTTTGGTGGGTACTGTATTCAAGGTACTTTACTTTGTTTTCTTACAGCAATATATTTACCAGGAGGTATGGAATCTATTCCAGCAAATCAGTGTTAAAGCCAGTTCAGTTGTTTACTCTGCTACTAAAGATCACAAGGATCATGGATACAGGTAACATTTAAAGTTATAAAAGCCTCCTTAGAATTCATGAATAATTAAATCAAGCATCAGCATTCATGCTGTGTTATGAATATTCACCGTTTTTCTGTAGACATTACAGCTTTAATTTTTTTAATCTTTTTGTTGTATTCCTGAGGTTTGTTAACATTAATTGTCCATTTCTGAGAGGGAGGATGTTTTGAATGTATCCTGATTTCATATAGTCTCCTATTCCTGTATTTTTTGAAGTAACACTTTGAATATTTAAAAATGACTGGTGTGTGTTTCTTACTTCCATTTGTTGGATTTAAGAATGAACAACATGCTTGTGATTTTTTTTTTCTCTTGATGAGCAGTTATTTCTTCAGTGTTGCAATGATGCATTATCCTTCGGGTGCTAGATATTGGCAGTGAATGATAATAGGGACTCCTAGATGTCTTTCAGAAATGGTTAGCATCAGGAAATACCAATTCTGTCAGAAAGATTGTGTGCAGTGGTGTTGTAGCTGTCTGTCCCAAAATATTAGAGAGACTAGGTGGGAAGGTGAGGTCTTTAATTCGACCAATTTCTGGGGAGAGATTAGCTTCATGCTTACATAGGGCTCTTCTTCAGATCTGGGAAACTTAGGGTATCATGGCTAATTACAAGATGAAACAGATTGTTTGGCATAAGTAATTAATAGATGTTTCCAGGGACTGTTCCAGGGAAAAAGTCCAGGATATGCACCTTATTTAACACTCAGAGCCACCTTCATCAGGCAGCGGCATTCTACCAGAGAAGCAGATTGGCTCTTCAATAATGCAGTCAGATACCCTGAGAGCACCTGCTTCAGTACAGAAATAAAATCCCCTCTTGACCACATACTCATTGCTGTCACCTGCCATCCAAAGCTTGATGGGGATACCATCCTGAAAGACATCTTTTGTGAACTCCATCTTCTGGTCTTTAAATGATGCTGCAACCTTTCCATGCTCATCATCCAAAGCAAAGCTCCCAACAGACCAGGATATCAACTCAAAGCAGCCCCAGAGTCTCCTAGCGTAACTGATATGAAACTTGTAGACATATCTCCACTGTTACAATGATCGGCATCCCCAAACACACCTTTCAAGATCCTTGGGCTCTACACATGGGTACCACAACATATAGCAGGCCTTCCCCCATGTACTAAATACCCCAATGGCAACTGCAGGTGAAATCAGACAGTAACTATGCTCTTGAAGGAACTCACACAGGAAAATAAGACAAAACACTACATCTTGGCTATATCTACACTATGAGTTTTCTTGGCAAAAAATATGCTAATGAGGGACTCATTTGCATGAGTCACGATCTCATTTGCATATTTGCTGCCCATCTGTTTTTGCGCTGGGGTTTTTGCACGAAAACAAGCAGTGTGGATGTTTTCTTTTTGCGCAAACCCCCCTTTTTCTGCAAGATCCTTATGCCCCAAAAAAGGATGTATACAGATCTTGCAGAAAAATGGGTTTTTACGCAAAAAGAAAACATCCACACTGCTTGTTTTTACACAAAAACCCCAGCGCAAAAACGGATTGGCAGAAAACATGCAAATGAGATCGCGACTCATGCAAATGAGTCCCTCATTAGCATACTGTTTGCCGAGAAAACTCATAGTGTAGACATAGCCCTCCTGTGGGTGAACACTTTTCACAAAGCAATCACTGCTTCATCAGATCTATCAGTGCTCATCGTCAAAGAAAACTTGCCCAATTCATAACATTTCTAAACACTAAAATTCATGGACTGAACAGACACAGTGGATTTATGGTTTGTTACAACAGTTTATAATCTACTAGCAGCCTTCCCTCAGTGGCTTCTCCCCCTTCCCCCAACCCCCTTCCTTTCCTTCTTAACTGAATGGATGTTAAAGACCCACTTTACCGCCTTGTAATATATGTGAACTGATTGTGCTAACCCTCCTGTTGCATCTTGTATTTAGCTATTACATTCCAAGTAAGTATCCTAAACTGAAGAAAAGCTTTCTGTAAACTCAAAAGGTGCCCCCCCAGCTCTCTAACTGATTGATTGATTGGTACATTTTAGCTGGTGTAAAAAACATCTAATGTATTAGCTCTAATTGCAAACTGTTGTCTTAATATGCCAGATTCACAGACCATTGAAGGCTGTGGATTGGCCCCAGTACTATTACGGTACTGAATTTCTTAAGAATAATTTATCAAAGAATGCTTAATAACTAGGCACATAATCCAATTACTGTTACAACTAATAGAAAATATTCCCGTAACATCAGTAGGAGATAATCAGGCCCTATCTGAGTGAGGTGTTGCAGTATAAAATTGCAGGACACTGCCTGGCATTCATCATGTCATATAACGAGTTAATTAGTATTCAGGAATGTGGAATGGTAATTTGTATCAGAGTTATGTTGCTTTATAATTTTAACTTTTAAAAATGCTTGAATTCTAGTCTAATGAAGGTGCGGGATTGACAGTAACTACAGATGAGCATACTGATACATGCTCATTATACAGGCTTTCATGCACTGTCCTGCCCAGTTCATGCCGTTAATTAATTTGATTTTCTCTATCACCCTAAAACTTTTCCAATCCAGAAATACATATCTTTCAGCTATGTTAGATTTCAGTTTTACATACCAAAAATGGTCAGCCCTGGTGAACTGGTGATGGTTGGCAAAAGACAAAACGTTCTCTAGAGATGAAATTGAGACTTCTGATGACGTTCCATTTCATTCTTCACACAGCAGTGTTGGTGCCAAGGGTGGAAATTAGTTTATTCCATTTCTCTGTTTGGTGTTGCTTTCATGTGTTCTCTGATGTTGAGACCACTAAATGCATTTTAATTGTGATTCAAGAGGTATTTGATTGGCTTTTTAAATTGGAATGCTAATGAACATAAGAACTGCCATACTGGATCAGGCCAACCGTCCATCTAGCCCAGCATCCTGTCGGTCGACAATGGCCAATACCAGATGCCCCAGAGGGAGGGAACACAACAGGTAATCCTCACGTGATCCCTCTCCTGTCACCCATTTCCAGACAAACAGAGGCTAGGGATACCATTCCTACTCATCCTGGCTAATAGCTATTAATCTATCTAGCTCTCTTTTGAACCCTGTTAAAGTTCTAGCCTTTGCCACATCCTCTGTCAAGGAGTTCCAGAGGATGCATTAATCCTGTGTAATATCCATTTTCACTAAATCTGCAATGAACAAAATACTGCCACTGTCAGTACTATGCAGATTTTCTGCTTACCAGTGGTTAGTGAGAAACCATTATAAAATAAATGCAAAGGTTTTGATTCAGAAGTTGGTTATTTCTAATTTCTCTTTTTTTTTTCCTTGTCAGACACTGTTCCTTAGCTGTCATTAATGCCTTGGCTAACATAGCTGCTAACATTCAGGGAGAACACCTTGTGGATGAATTACTAATGAATTTGCTGGAACTGTTTGTACAGCTTGGACTGGAAGGAAAAAGAGCCAGTGAGAGAGCAAGTGAAAAGGGACCAGCATTGAAGGTAAGGAATAGTATATAATTTGTGGGATTGAACTCAGTACCTTTCTGCATTGATATGGCTAATGTAAACATATAATTCTTACTTCCTTTGAACCAAGTGTATACACTTAATGTTACATTTAACTACTGAAATAAATGAGAAACTGATGTGTTTATTTTGGTGCCTATTAATGTAATATTTGCGTAGCCTTTCCTATATCAATTAAGCCTCACCTAATATCTGTAAACTTAAGTAAGGAGTAATGTTATACCCATTTTTCAGATAGGTTAATTGAGATGGACAAGTCACTTAATATCTACTCTAAGACCCACAGCAGACTGGTGACAGAAGTGGAAACAGGAAGTTCTGACTTCTGGACTCCTGTTATTACCGTTTCCTAAGAAACAGAGAAGTGTTATAAACTTGCAGTTCAATTCGTACATATGTTAACTTATCGTGAATGGCTACTATGGTGATTACACACATGCAGATTTTCCATGATTAGAGTTAGCAGAGGCCATTGCAAATAAATTTACAATAAATTATATAGAGTGGAATAGCTTAGAGTAAATACAGATGTAATGAGAACAGTGCAGATTATCATCACTGAATAAGTATTAGTTGGAATTGGATGCTAAAGATTACCTTAGCTTGGAAAAGAGGCTCAGTCTCACATGAATGACAGAGAAACCATGATGCTTTGCTGATTAGAAGTAGGGGTGTAAGCAACTAGTTGACTATCAGACTAAGCATATTGGATAGTCGACTAGTAATGCAACTAATTGCTTCCCCCTCTTTGCTGCCTCTATCAGCTCGTTCCCCTCCCCACCCCCCCCCACACTGTTTCCATAGTGGGCAGGGGAAGTAGAGGCACAGCAGGAAATGGCACAAGCGGAGAATGAAGCAATCTCTGCTTGCGCTGGTTCTGCTTCAATTCTGCTTTTGAAATGTACAGGAATCCCAGTGGGGTTCTTATATATTTCAAAGGCTTAGGCACCTCAAGGAGCATGGGGCCAGCAGGAGCCCCCTATTGGTCCCATGCTCCCTGGGGGGGTTTCCTTTTGAAATGTAAGAAGCATGTAATTTGTTAATTTTATAGTAGACAGAAATTTTGTCAACTATATGATTAATCAATAAGGGTTAGCACTGCAGGAACTCGTTCCTTGCTCATGCCATGTCCTGGTGCAGCTCTGCATTAAAAGTAATTTAGGAGCTGGTGGGTAAGGGGAGTATTATTGCAGAGTCACAGTGTGGATAGCTCTCAGGACTGGAATGAGCTAGGACTGAGCTGGGCTCCTGCCCACCAAATCCTAAAATACTTTCCTTCAGAGCTGCAGTGGCGGGGGGTAGCTGCTGGGACTGAGCCAGGCTGCTTTTAAAAATTTCTCAAAAATTTACTGGCAGAGCCATGGTTGGTGGGGGGGAGATGCGTGTAGTCGGTGGCATTAACTGATAAGCTTTTGTTTATCAGTTAAATGTTTAACCAACTAAACTGTTATATCCCTAATATGTTACCCTACTGTGTGCGTGTGGTGTGGGGGAGAGGTGGCAAATCAGTGCACTTGATTTACATTCTGAGAGTGCAAGATGACAGAGGAAAAGAAGTGTTTGACATTGTTGGAGAATGAGAAATGTAAACTGACTGATAGTTCCAGGGATCTCTAACAGAAAAGCAGAGCGGGGGGGCTGGTTTTCTTTGGTGATGGGGACCATTATTTGTATTGCTAAAAAAATTCAAATGAGAGGTTAATTCTAATATTGGAACCTGGATCTCCAGCTTCCAGGTAAGTACTCCATTATATTTTATGATCTTGTCTACATACAAACTAATTGTTATGCTCACTTTGATTGAGTTAAATTGGTACAAACTCAAGTGTGAACAGGACACACTTTTATCTCAGTTTAAGAGCCATTTGTTTAGGTTTAGATTAAACTTGTTCCTAAGGCTTTGTCTACACTGCTGGCTTTTGCTGGCAGGGAGCATGCAAACGAAGCACTGATTTGCATTTTGTCATGCTTCATTTGCATAATCTATTCGAGCCATTTTTGCGTAAGGGTTTTTTGCGCAAAAACAAGCAGTGTGGATGTTTCCTTTTTGCGCAAAAACCCCTTTTTGCACAAGATCCTTATGCCTCTCCGGAGGCATATGAATTCATAGTTCATTTATTGTTTCAGCAAAACTCAGCGAATGCCATTATGGAAAATCCTGCCTATGACCAGGCTTTTTTTTATTCTGGTCTCCAGAGAGGCATAAGGATCTTGTACAAAAGGGATTTTGCGCAAAAAGGAAATGTCCACACTGCTTGTTTTTGCACAAAAACCCATTGTGCAAAAACGATTGGAATAGATTATGCACGTGAAGTGCGACAAAATGCTAATCAGCGCTTCATTTGCATACTCTCTGCCCGCAAAGTCGGCAGTGTAGACAAAGCCTATGTGACTTAAGCTAAATCAGTATGAGCCTTACTAAAATTGAAAGTGAAGTGTGCACATAGACTTTTTTGTTCTGGTCTGAGTTGGTTTTAAAACAGGTGGGCAAGAAACCGGTGGCAGTTTTGCCTGGTTGTGTGCATGTATATATTCCATTTAAATTGGTGCAATTTTATGACTAAAATTATACCCTACCAAAGCTGTGCTAGCAGTACATTAATAATTGTTTTTCTCTTTTTAACCTCCCCAAAACCACACCTACTCACCTCCCCCCCACACACCTCAAATTTTAATAGTGCAAAGTTCTTTTCTTATCCTTTTATGGGATTGGTTGAACTCTCTTGACAAATCTCTTTGAAATGAATAGAATCTGTTTGCTTTGAAGATAAACCGAATCTGTAACCAGTAAATGCCTTTTATGTCACTGACCAAAGCTGATGGGTTGCTTATTTCATAAGGATAAGAGTTTCTAATCTGGGGTGCCAGCTCAGCTCATATGAGTGAAACAAGATGAATTCACAGTTTGTTTATTGTTTCAACAAAATTCAGTGAATGCCATTATGGAAAATCCTGCCTATGACCAGGCTTTTTTTATTCTGGTCTCCTGGATGAGTGACTGGTGCCTGTATATAAACCAGTTTAAAACAAATTATCCTCATCTCCATGACAACCCAACAGTTTTTGTGCATCTCCCATGTTCTGTGTCCCAGGAACTTATATTTCAGTTGACTTCACACCCCTAGCAAATCCACTGTAAGATTCATCTGAGCTAGGAAACAATGCTCCTTTATTTTAAAAATACTAGGGGGCTGTGTCCCCTGTTTGCTGTACTCACCATCCCACTTCCGCCTCCCCAGAGTACTGGGGAGGGGGTGGCCATGGGCTTTCGCTCCCGCCCCCCAAGCTCCAGGGAGAGGGGAAGGCTGCGCGGCTCTGCTCCCCAAGCACCGGGTGAGGGGGGAGGCTGCATGGCTCCCACTCACTACCTCCCCCCTTTCCCCCGCCCCGAGCACTGGTGATGAGGAGAGGGGAAGTCTGTCTGGCTCCAGCCCCCCCGCACCAGGAAGGCAGTGTGGTTACACCTCTGCCCCCCGGAGCACCGGGGAGGCTGCATGGTTCCTGCCCCGCTCCCCAGCTGATCATGGGGGAGACTGGGAAGGCTGCTTAGCTGCTGCCCCAAACACTGGGGAGGGAGGGAAGAAGGAAGGATGCTGGGCAGCTGAAGAGGGTGAGGCTTTGGGATGCAGAGTGACATGCTGACCTCACTCTGTTGTCCCGCAGGAAACTTCTTTTTATATATATTGAGAGAGAGATTAATTAGCTGGGCTCTAGTAAAATCTTGACCCCAGTTCCTGAGGCATAATCTTCTCAAAAGGATTTTGAAAATCATTCTTAGGACTCTGTTACTTCTTACTCTTGAATGTTTTTAAAAGTATTGCATACTAAATTAGGCTTTGTTCATGCTGCAGTCCTAACTGCGTCGTTGAATCATTTCCATAATTAGCAGTGGTTTTAAAAGCAGAATTCTTATTCACTTTTTTTATGTCATTGATGAGGCTTATAATGTTCTGTTGTTTGTCAAATCTCTTGTGCTTCTTAACAGGCCAGATCTTTTTGCCTGATTATTAAACACATCTGCCTTGATTTTATTTGCTTAATTTCAGAATTAACTATTTGTTCAGCAGATTTTATAGCAAGGCAAAATTTGGTTTTTGCATGAAGAAGAAATTAACTTAAGTTGTATGGACAGTTTTTTCTGCTGGAGGGAGTGCCTTAAATTCCTTATTCTTTACAGATTCATAATCTTGGCTTTAGTTCGAAAGTAAAATCTGATTTCTGAGAAATATTTGACAACTTTGGGTATGTAGAGTAATAGATTTTCAGTTATTAGATGTTTCAGAATAAAGATAATAATCTATGTATCTTTTCCTCCTGAACTGAAAGTGTGAAGTTTGATTTTCAGCTGTAATAGAGCTGTGTCTGTGATGGAAGGCCCCTTTGCTCATACATTTTTTATTATAATTAGTGTTTTTTCACCTGGAGGGGAAAAATTATGCATCTTGTAGAGTTCTAGATCCTGATCCTGTGTCTGGGTCCACATGGGTAGGCTTTGTCCCTGTTTGGAACCCCTTTAGGGATTCATGTAGACTGAACCCTCAGCCTGTTCACAGTCCACTGATTTCAGTAGTACTCTGCTTGAGTGACACAGTGATTTTGCTGGCTCAGGCCATAATCTGCAGTGTATCTGTATTGATGCATATGTACAAATAGCCATTGGAACATATGCCATTGGAAGTGAGCTTTGTAGTACCTATTACTTGAGATTACTTTGTGTTTCTTTGGCATTTTCACATCTTTAAAAATGTGTCTTTTTTTGCAGGCCTCCAGTAGTGCAGGAAACCTGGGAGTGCTTATTCCTGTTATTGCTGTGGTGAGTGCTCATAGACTGGGTATATGGAAGCTGAATGATAATTTCCCAAAAAGCTCAAGTATCTGTGCTGTTTGCGGGATGGGAGGGGAACAGAGGCAAATGGGACTGAAAAGTAGGCATGAAAGACATGTTATAACTCCTTACTTGCTCAACTTTAAAAACAAATTGGCATTTGTTTGATAATGACATTGCTCTCAAAGCAGCTAGTATTTTGTTGTTCAGAGAGAGGATCTGTTGTTAGTTAGCCATGCATTCAAGAGATTTGTGATCCAGCTAATACCACAGGGGATATTATACTGACTAAAACTTGGGAGTCACTATAGTAAGAGGTATGTAACTGGGGGGGAAAAAAAAAAAAAAAAAAGGAACCTGGGGAGAGGACTGGAAAATGAAAAGTTGGTTTAAAAAAGGAAAAGTTAAAATAAATTCTAGAAGGCAGCATATCAGAAAGTCTGTAAAGAAGGCAGATTACTTATAATAAAGGAGAGAGGAAAGCCTTTGCATATCTGTGGATATCAATTAGCGTGCTCAAAAAAAGAACAACTTTTAAATGGACCAGTTGTAGTCCATGAGGCCTGTAATTCAGTGGTGACTGCTGTGCTGATTTGCCCTTTCAGTCCTACTCCATCTCCTATTGAAATCAATGTAGATTTTGGCATTGACTTCAAAGGGAGTAAGATCAGACCTTTAAAAATGTAAAAAATGGTCTCGTTCATTAGAGACTTACTGTTCACATGTTGGTTGATAAAATACATTTGATTTGAATCCTTGCTGTAGACTACTTTTTCTTAACCAATGTGACCTTTACATGGAGTAAAATAAATAGTGTCAGAAGTTATAGCAACAGTTAATGGTTACATTATGGATGCAGAAGCAAATATTTGATTTTCTTGCACAATGCATAAAGATCATGAGTTCTGAGCTGCCTCTACATTTGCTTTTCTGTTTGACCTCTTTCTCCTGTTACAAGAATTGGTCGTGGCCTCAAAAATAACTTTTAGAACTTTGTTTCCAAATAACATGGTCTTTGATAAACTAATTCTTGATTGCCAAAGGTTCTTTTCCCTTCTTGATTTGATTATTTTCTTTAATATGCGTTCCACATTTGTGAAGAATTAGATAACCTTCCTGACTTGAATTTTTTCTTTGTTTCCCATGGCAAAGATTTTTAATGTTGAAAAACTCTTTATATGCAAAAAACTTCTGAACAAGGAATGTGTATGAAAAAGAAATACTGAAAAGAGAAAAAACTATTTATTGAGTTGAGTAATTACTTGATATCAGCTCTTCACTCTCCTGTTTTTCATTTACTTGAATGTTTAAACCGCTTCATTATAGTTCAGCACAAAATTCAAAATGACACATACTATGTAAAAGCAAAACAGGATCAACTACAAATTGCATTTAAAAACCTCATTAAAGACTTGCAAATCCATAAAATAACTATCAGTAGATTGCATATTTTCTCTAGTAGCATAAGAAAAAACAAAGGAAAGTTCAATATTGAAAACATTTACTTGTTTTTATATTTGATATTCCAAATAATACAATAAACTTGTGAGACTATAATGTGTATTTCTTAAAAGGGACAAAGAAAAGGGAAGTTTTAAAATGTGAATACGTGTTGTTAGTCTACTTACTGTGATGGTTTGTAGAAAAAAATATAAGTTTGTTCGTCCTATCAAATGGTAGCATTTTAGAATCTAGGTAAGTTGCATCTATGTCAGTAATGAGAATAATTAGACAGTGTTTATGTTCCTACAATAAAGTCTGAAAAAGTTAGCAACAGTTTACTTTTTATCAGGTTTTTCCCACTACATTTCATTAGATTGAACTTGAGGTGAGCTTTAGCGCCCTTATTTTCTGCTTTAAATGCTTTGCTTACATACATGTTTTCTGTAAAAAAATGGAGGAAAATAAAGAGTGATGGAAGATGTAGGACTTTAGGTATTAAGTGTGGGGAATGGGGAAGGAGGAGAGAGTATTTCCTTGTCTACTTTGTTGGTATAAAATACCTTTTTGTGTATAAGCTATGTTATAGATCTTATACTTCCCACTGAGTCTGTCTATACACAATAGGCTAATTTTGGTGACAGAATACAGTGGTACAAATTGCACACTTGGCGTCTGATCTCACACTGCTGGAACTCAGAAATAACTGTTGAAATAATTGGCATTACACCAGTATATAACTGGTATGAAGTCAAAACCAGACCTAATGGTACCTTACTTTTTCTACAATTCTTCTTTTCTGCCTCATTGCCTTGTAAGTGTTATGTTTTATTAGCCTGTTGAATGTGAAATCAGTGCAAGTTTCTTTGCTTCACTACTTACACCTCCATTTAGATTGCTATTGGATATGGCTGGGGCTTCCTTGGGAATTGTGCCAGTTTCCTCCAGGGTGAATTTGGCCTATGACTTATCAAAAGGCAAAATATGGCTTTGAGGGCAACATTTTCAAATATGGATGCCTAAACTTAGGTCCCTAAATCCTTATTTAGATACCTAAAAAGATAACCTCAGAACTGGGAGGTGTTCAACACTTCCTTATACTTGCCTGTTTGTAGGTGTCTAAATACAAATTTAAGAGATCAATTTTAGATGTCCAGTTTAAAAATCCTGGTCTAACATTATATTTGCTGGTTAAGTGCAATACACTGAAATATAACATTAAATGTCAGTCATTTTAATGAGAGTTTAATATAGATATATCAGTGCCTGGCATTAATCATTATAAATTGAATGGACTCGTGCATTGCATTTTTCTTTACTAAATGGTGAGTCGTGTAATGACAGTACCCTTACTGACTAATGTGACAAGTAAAATATTTCTTTCAAAATTGCTATATTAAAATGTAATCATACAACCCAGTTATCAGAACACAATTCAGTTTTTAAGACTTGCTGGGGTTGGCGACTCTGCCCAGGAACAGCAGGCAGTTGGTGCGATGCTCATAGATGAGAAACAGAAAGGGGCGGTCAACGATGAAGCGAATCTGAGTGGAAAGGGGCATGAACCCTACCGTGGTCACAGTTGCAGCCTCTGTGCCTTCTTCATTCACAGTAATTGTGCCTTGGTGGTTGAACTGTAAAAATGGGGCAGAAAATGCAGAATACCTCTGGTTAGATTTCAAAGTCTTAGTAATTTGTCTTAGGTGAATTTCACTGTAATAAATGTGCTGTAAAAATGGTGAACTTAAGTTACACCATCGCATCTTTTCTATGCTGCACATAGCTTTCTTGCTCTGTTATCACTGATTGTTTTTATATGGCATCAGTCCTCTGGCTTTGGTGACTCCCCCTTCTTGATTGATCATGACATTATTCCTTCCAGAGATTTAAAGGCATGATCTTCATAATGCATGTAGTCTACTACCAGTGGTTCTCAAGCAGGGGTACACGCATGTTTTCCAGGAAGTACATCAACTTAGCTAGATATTTGTTTAGTTTTAACATAGGCTACATGAAAAAGCACTACTGAAGTCTGTACAAACTAAAATTTCACACAGAAATGTGCTGAGTCACTTTTTGTATCTTTGTCTGATTTTGTAAACAAGTAGCTTTTAAGTGAGGTGAAACTTGGGGGGTATGCAAGAGAAATCAGACTCCTGAAAGATACAGTAGTTGTCTATATAAGGGTTGAGAGTTGCTGGTATACTATTATATATGGGAAAACACAGATCCTCTATATTCCAGGAGAGGCAGAGATATTGTGTTATTTGCTTAGCTAAGCTGTGAATTATTGTACTTTGTGGCTACAATTCAGATGGCTGGGATTAATAAATAGGATGAGTGTAGAAGGGGAAAATTACCATATCAATAATGACTTTATCATCAGATATTCCAGAATAGTCACCATTTTTGTCAAACATTGTTTCTATTCCCATGGATTTCAGATAATCAGTCAAGTCATAGCTCTTCTCCAGCTTAAATTTAGGTAGAACTACTTCTCTTGTTCTAGTAAAAAACAGAAACATTATAGGTCTTAAATATACATCATATCCCTTAACCCTGCGTGTCAGTTCCATTCTTATTAAGCAGGCATGACACTGAAATATACAGTAATTCTACTCTGTATTCTCACGGGCTTAACTTTCTAAAGGGTCCAGGACCTTGTCTACTTAAGCAGTTTTTTAAAATCTAAGGTCAAAGAAACTCTTTGCTGCATAATGTATTACTTCCTTGTAATTCTTCACTTAAAAGGCTCATTAGTTGTATTTCTGCAGTATATTGTTTGTGTTCAGATGACATGGGTATGATAAACATATACAACTATCTATTATGGAACTCCCTGTCACACTAAGTTGGAGTTTTACCAAGCACATACAGCAGAGGTAATTTTGTTTTTTAAAAAGAGAGAGTTCATGTCTTTTTCATAGATTAAGGCCAGAAGGAACCATTATGATATTCTAGTCTGTGTTATGTGAATTTGCCACATAACACAGACCATACAGTTTTGCCAGATATTCCTTCATCAAGCCCATAACTTCTGGATGAGCTAGACTGGGGTGGACAATAATTTTTGCAGGGGGAGGGGTACTCCAAGAATTTTGCTAAGTGGTCACATGCCGCATTTTCTGTTACATTAATAGAAGTGGTGTGAGGTATGGCACGTCTTGTAGGTGGGCCGTGGGCTTGGGTCTGCCCCCCCTTGCAGTGGGGAGCCAGCATTGGTGCTCCAGCACCGCAACCTCCTGCCCCTACGAGGTTGGAGCACCTCCCGCTGGGGGCGGGAGGGGAGCCTTGTGGGTTGGATCCAGCTTGTAGGGGCAGGAAGCAGCTCCATACACTGCTGCTCCCCCTGGCTGTGAGAAATGGCACTGCAGGAAACTGCTCACCTGGAAGCTTTCCTCGATGCTCCCATTGTCTAGAATCATGATCAATGGGAGCAGCAGGGGGTGGTGCCTGGGAATACCAGCGTGGGCACAGAGTCAGGTAAGCGCCCCCCCCTTCCCCTTGTGCCCAGACCCTGCACCTCCACCCCACTTCTGCATCCTCCCAGAGCCCCTACCCTCAGCCTACTCCTGCACCCAGCCTTCCTCCCAGACCCTTCACCCCCACCCCTCATACATCCGTTGTTGGCTGGTGATCCATGGAAAGATCTGCATTGAGCAGAATATGAGCCCTGGGCCCAGTAGTTTGAGAATCACTGCTCTAGGGGGTAAGGAGAAGGTGGGTCTCTACATGCTGCTACTGCCCCCAGAACCATCCTCACATTTCCTTGATTTCCAGCCCATGGGAGCTGTAGGCTCAGTGTTTGTGAGTACAGGCAGTGCATGGAGACCCCCCTGCCCCGGTCTTCCCAAAGGGCATGCAGAGACATGCTTGCCAGCTGCAGCCAGCCGCTTTTGGGAGTGGCATGGCCAGGGCTGTAGCAGGCAGGCAGCCTGCCTGAGTGGCCTGCTATGCTGTGGGACTTCTAGCATCCTGGAGAGTCATGGTGGGCTGAAGGAAAATGTTTGGCAGGCCATATTTTGCCCTTCTCTGAGCTAAACACTATCTTTTAGAAAGATATCCAAGACTTCAAATGATGTGGAATCCACCACATCTCTAGGTAGGTTATTCCAGTATTTTATTACCCTTACTGTGGAAAACACGTGCCCTTTTTTCTACGGTGAGCTTGTCCAGTTTCAGTTCTCCACCACTTAGGGTTGCCAGATGGTTGAAACAAAAATACAGAACTCCCGCCTCCCCCCCCAAAAAACACCGGGAAAAAATTCTGTTGAAGAAAAAAAGGGGGGGGGGAAGGACTCCAAGACTTATTAAGCAAAAAAAAAAAAAAAAAAATTACATAAAACAGCATGTCCCCTTTAAGAGTGAGTGCAGGGATAGGAATAGGGGAGCTGTTGAGCACTAAGACCCAGGGGAGTCATTGCTTCCCCTTGGTCTTTTGCCGGCAGCCATTTTGTGCCAGCAGCCTTGCATGGGGGATGGGAGTGTTGGGGGCCAGGAGGGTTCAGGCGGGGGGGGGGAGGGGCAGACACTGAGTGTTTGTAGGGTTGCCAGATGCCTGGCATTTTTGCCTCCTGGCTGGGGAAGAAAAATCAGAAAATACCGGACATCTTAGGTGTCCGGTATTTTCTGAAATTTTTTTACCAGACAGGAAGTGAAAATGCTGGACTGTCCGGGTGAATGCTGGACTGTCTGGGTGAATGCTGGACACCTGGCAGCCCTACGCACCACTGGATATCATTTATGCCTTTGTCTGCTAAACTGAAGAGTCCTGTATGATCAGAAATCTCTCCATGTTGGTGTTTATAGACTGCAATCAGATCACTTATTAAACTTTTTTAAGTTAGAGATAGTGTTTCTTTAGTCTGAATGTCTAGTATTGTTTCTAAATCCTTTCCATTTTGTCAACATCTTTTATGAAGTGTCAGTTCTGGACACAGTGTTCTGCTAATGATCTCGTAATACTTTATATACTGGTAATACCACTATATGAGCTTGATTCTTTGTATTCTCCTGCTTATTCATCCAAGTATCTCAGTTACTTTCTTAAACTATTGCACTATGAGTTTGTGTTCAGTTGGTTATCTGTCATGATTCCTAAGTCCTTTCCTACGTCGCTGCTTTCCAAAATACAATCCCCCATTTTATAACTGTGACTTACATTGTAGGACACTAGATTATAAATTTGCATTTAACTGTATTAAAATGCATATTGTTCAAGTGAAGCAGCTTAGCGTGTGATCTGGATCATTCTGTAGATACATTTGTCAATTAAATCTGAATGTAATGCAATACAAAGACAAATATCTCCCAGAAGTCTATGATGTCAGCACTGTTACTTTTGTCAATCAAATTTTATCATTTAATCAAAAAAGTAGATCAAGTTTGTTCAACACAATCTATTTTCTATCAAAACATACCTATTTGTCATGCTCTTTTGCCATCTCTCCACCACCTGCGGGGTCAGTTGTTTCTCCAGTGCTTTCATGCCAGATAGTTTGTTTGGAAGCACAATTAGCATGCTGATGTTCCCCACGTATGGCAGCTGGAGCACACCACAGTCTAGCTCATGGTCTACAGCAGCCAGGAAGTTTCCTTTGGTCTGCATCATAGGAACCTTTATTGTTTCTTTCTCATTCAGTCGGAAGGTCCGTTTGTTTGTCATTTCCACTGGAAATTTGTTTTCCCAAGTTCCTGTTGTTAAAGCAGAAAACCTCATCCTTATTTTTATATATATAATTTTAGTTTGTAAATGAAAGATGTTAAAATATAATGTTAGTGATGAAGACTTATTTGCTAATATCCCAAAATGTAGTCTGGCTGTTCATTTTAAGATGTGGCCAGAATTAGAGGAATTTAATTTTGGCAACTTAGATTAGTAAAGGCTAGCTTTTAAAAATTAACATGTAAAAATTTAAACATGTGATTTGTGTGCATGTAGATGTTTGTCTGACTTTGCTGTACACGTCAAAAGGAGTTCAAATGCATATGCACATTTCAAAAATCACTCTAAAATATACATTGGAAATCATTTCAAAGATATCTCAAAGAAAACGTAGTTCTCTAGTTTGTGTAGATCACAGGCTTTAAGGGATCTAATGCTGATTACAGATCAGTGTAATTCTGCTGCTGTGTAGTGCTCAAAATTATACTGTCTCATCAACATAACCAGCTAACTTTTAATTTCCACATGGGACAAAATATTTACATTTTGCCTCCCAAAATTTTGCCTTCATTAAACTGAAAACATTTTAAACAAATATACCACTGCCTGGGCCACTACTGGGAGTAGATTGCCCAGTTCTGTGAGGTACTGCTCACTCTTGACTCCAGTGATGCTGCTGAAGTTCAGCACCCACCAGGATCAGGCCCTAAGGACCTGATCCAACTCCTGTTAAAATTCAAATAGGTCTTCCTATAGAGTGCCATGGGATTTGGAACAGAGCTATGTGAGCACACTCTGAAGGTACTGTGTTAGAAGAATGTAGCTGATGATCTGCCTTTTTAATCTAATATATTCATAGGGATGGCTCTGGAAGGAGTTAGACTTGTTTCTTTGTAGATGGACAGGCATATTTGGAATTTTATATATTACATTTATTTTATACTGGCAGATTTACCCATTGTTGCTCCGTCTGTAATTCGGGAAGTCCAATTAAGTGTATTTTGTTTCTTCATTCCTATAAACTGTTATCATTTGTTTTAACAAAAAACGGCTTAGTCAGTTTGGTTTCCAATAACATTTTCTTCTAGTTTTCAAACCATAAGCATTGATTTAGCTGTGCCAAAACAGAACACTACTCCATATTCCTCTATTTTATCTCTTTTCTATAACATCTGTTGAGAAGCAATCCTATTCCCGGTTCATCCTATTTTTCTGGCTCATCTTGGTTCAGTTTCTTTCACATTTGCTCAGTTATGTCTCTTTTTCTGTTTGGTTCTCTGAGAAGCAATCCCATTCCAGGCACATCCTGTTCTCCAGGCACAACCACACTCTTGTGTTGCTTTAAGTTATGATAAGAGGAGGCTGTATACCAAATTTGTTGGTCCTAACTCCTATGGTTTACGAGGAATTCTTGATCGAAGAGACTAACTCTCTAAAATACATAGTAGAAGATTGGCTGTTGGTATTTCCTTTTATAATCAGGGAGATTAGATGTAAGTGAGCAAATAAATGTACAGCATGATAGTACATACATGGAGGAGTTAATACTATATCTTTTCAATAATTCTGTTACCCTGTTATAATGTGTAGTTTTTAGGAAGTTGATACCTTAATTTTGCTGCTGCAGTTTGTCTACTAAACACATTTTCTATAATATGCATGCTATTTGATTAAGAAAGACTTTTGACCTTTACATAGGAAGGCTTGGATAAGTCTGCCATTGTGTTTGCTTTTGGATGGCTAGTAATGTGGAGAGCATCTGATGCCTCACTTTTTGTGTCTGTGTGGTCACATGCCAAAGAGAACCTGGGACTGCAGGCTTAATATTTGACTGCAAAGTAATACTACATTTTACAACAGATGTCATTAATAAAGTTTTGTGTTCTAATATTTATACTAAAACTTTTTTCTGTAACACCTGCCTATCAGTGGGTTTGTATTATAGCTATTGAATGTCTAATGTTTTGGAATATTTTAAGACAATAAAAATTGTGTGAGAGAAGCCTCATTACAGTTCAGTTAAAAAAAAATCCCTCAAATCCTAGAAGTGGAATATCCTCCAAGGGAAAGAAACAGGAAGTATTGGGTGAGTAGCAGCTAGATATATTTTTTTTTAAATCACCTTTTGGGAGGACAAAGTGGTGTTTAGAAAAAACAAAGAGGGAGGAAAGGGTAACACAGAGAAGCAGGGTGTTAACCTTAGCACTCATTTGAGCAAAGGCAGGATTGGTGGGTTGGTTAGAAGACAGGGGTGTGAATGCATAAACTTCAGGATATGGCTTAAAAAAGAAATCTCAAAAATATCTCCAGATTTCTGTTACACCTTTTAAAGAGGTTAAAAATCAGCTGTGTGGCAACTAACTTAGTTTGCCACTATTTAGGCACTAACTATAAAGAGGTTAGGGTGGGTTTGATGAGTCCTGTCCTGGCCCCTGGCCCTTTGCCCCATTCCTGTCTTGCCCCACTGGCCCTTTGCCTAATCTCCTGTTCCCTTCTCCCCACTATACCCAGTCTCAGTCTTTCCTACCCCCTCTCCCAAAATACTTCAAACCATTCTCTTCCCTTTCTGTCTCTCCTGTACCTCAAGATTCCTTGCAGCAGTCCTGGTATTTTTAACGTGGTCATAACAGCATATTTCCTCTTAAACAGCTCCCTGAATCAGCTGAGCCATTTTTGCTGAAATTCCCTTCCCCACCCCAGAGTAGCTTGCATCAGGTACCTAACATTGTTAAACTTTAACTATTTGAGCTGAACTTTTCAAAGTTGTGGGAAACTGAACTTTTCAGTTGTGGGAAACTGAAAATAAGACCTTATAGTAGGATGTTTCAGGCAGTTTAACTCCAGGCAACCCTAAAGGTGTTAAATATCCACTAATTGACTAATCGAGTAGTTGATGCATTTTGCATCGACTGTTGGATTAGTTGATAGGGCAATTCTGCCTATGAAGTACAGCAACAGCCTTAGGCCTGTTGCTACACTGTAAAGGCGAAAGTGCAGTGTGGAGCCTGGGATCAGCTGGGACTCCTGGGCTCGATGCAGTGCTGCTGCTTTGAAATGCTGTGAGAAGCCTGATGCCGAGCTCCCCATGGCATTTCAAAGCGGCGGCACTCACAGAACCCAGGGTCAACAGGGTAGTCCCCAGCTGATCTCGGATTCCACGGCGCTGCCTCTTTGAAATACCAAGAGGAGCCTGACGCCGTGCTCCCCGCAGTGTTTCAAAACAGCAGCGCAGAATGCAGTCTGGTGCCAGCAGGGGAGTCACGAGCTGATCCCAGGCTCCACACAGCGCTATCTCTTTGAAATGCCACATGCAGCCTGGGGACACCCAAGCTGGCTCCGGATTACACACAACATTTCAAAGCGGCAGTGCTGCATAGAGCCCGGGGTCTGGCCCCAAGCTTCAAGCAGCGCTGCTGCTTTGAAGTATCCTTCTGCCCACCCCTTGCTGCCTCTTTCTGATAGTGTTTGCTTATTGGATAGTCATCTAGTCAATTAGTCTTTCACATTCCTAGGCAACCCTACTAGTTCTACCCATAATTAAAAACTGTAAAAAAAACCACTACCTATCTGTCCACCCAAAGAGTTCCAGTCACAATGAATGCTGTTCTGCTCTATCTTTTATTAGAAGAACACTTTTGTTAAGCTAGTAACTTTTTGTCAGGCCCTTGAGTGGACCCTGGGTACAGATCGCACTGTATATGTTTATATGCACATATTAAGCTCAGCATCTTTGACCCTGGCTGATTCTCTAGATTCTAAATACTTTAAAACGCTATATAAAATGTTTAATTCAGTCCAACAACAACTGTATCTCCCGTTAAGTCAGTGGAGTTGCACTTCCTTATGGTAGGACTGAATTTGACTGTTCACTTACAACAACACTGTGGATACTTTGTGCAAGAATAATTTTGCATAGGGTCCCTCAGCTGTGACTGTTTTTTTCCTAAGGCTATGGTTTGTATTCATCTGTTGCCTCTTGGTATTATATTTGGAATGTTAGCTCCTTGAGGCAGGAGCCATCTTCTTGTACTGTGTTGTAGAGTGCCTAAAACAGTGGGGTCATGGTCCATTGTAGTAGTAATAATAATAATAAATACAAATTCTTAGCTCCCACTAGGACTATGAAAGAAAAATAATTTTTGTTGTCTACATTTTCACCCATTCTTGGTCCTTCACATTGATGCATGCTGTTAAAAAAATTAAATTAATCCATTGCTTGCTGAAAATTGAAATTAGGATTATTTACCTTTAAAGTAAATACAGTTGAGAATCATCATCAACATAGTGGGGTTGATATCCACCAGAGCTTCTTTTATTAATCCTTTGGTCAATTTCAGGATGCGCTCGTTGGTTTTAGTGATGAAGGCAGGGTCTGAGAAGTCAGATGATTGGGCCTCAGCAAAGTAATAATTTTTCATATTGTTTTTGAAATCGTCTATAATTGAAAATTGCTTCCGAATATAAAGATCATTGACTGATCGCAGTGTGTAACCGAAATTGCGTCTGAAGAGCCGGTGAGTTAATTTACGGAAGAGGTTGTGAATTGTCATAATCTCATATGTAGAGCTTGCATTAATGAAGTCTCTGAAACCTAGAACAGACAATACCTCCTGGTGTGTTTGTCCCTTCAGCCCCAATGAAATCATAGCCATTGCTGTGGAAATACCAACAGGAGCCATCAGAATATTATCTGAAGAATTGGCTCTGTCCATCAGACTCCGATAAAGGTTGAACCCAAAATTTGCATTGAGGATGTTAAGACGCTGGATTCTGGTTTTACCATGGAATAACTCAAGAATATTTCCTTGCTGAATTTCAGCAACCAAATACAGAGGAGCATCAATTATGTCAATATAATCATCATCACCAAATATCTTTTCCCAGTCAAGGTAGTCTTCCTCTTCCTCTTCCTCAGCAATCAAGTCATTGGTTATAGTGTTTTCTTTATGAAACTCTGGTGGAAAATTAGGCATATCATGGGTTTCATTGTCATGGGGCACACGGGGATTTATAGCTTCATTACCGCTTTCAAAATGCTCTTTAAAGTCTTTGATCCCACAAAACACAGATGTTGTGATGAGAGAGAGTACAAACAAATGAAATAGGCGCTTCATTGTGACAGGTCAGATGCTGGAAGACACAATATATCATAAGTCTCAGAGGGGTAGCCATGTTAGTCTGTACCTGAAAAAACTTAAACAACGAATGGTCCTGCAGCACCTTAGAGACTAACAAAAAATGTAGATAGGATCATGAGTTTTCAATCATCTGCACAAGTGGGTTGTGCTCACAAAAGCTCATAATCCTATCTACATTTTGTTAGTCTCTAAGGTGCTGCAGGACCATTTGTTGTTTAAGTTTTTGCAATATATCATTGAAACTATGTATTACCTGAGTTTTAAGAGGTTGCCCTTTTCTTCAGTAAGATGTTTAAATTGATACTGAATCTTATGTTGGATAGTTGGCTGGCTCCTGCAATTATTTTTGTGTGTGTCTGCTAGCCTTTCTTTTTGAGTTGTGCCTAGATTGATTAATTCATGCTCATATAACATTTCAAGCCTGTTGTAGTCTGAGACATTCAAGCTCATTAAACAACAATTGATGTCTCTCTTTGGAGAACATCATTGCTATTCAGCCTGTGTACATACAATTAGTCATCTACCAAAATGCCTAGGTCTCTTGTATATTATGAAGTTTTAAGATAGATGAGCACATGTACTTAATTAAAAAGAGTGAAGTCCAATAGAAAACATCTTCCAAATGTTTGAAGTTAGTAGGAAATCATTAGTTTAGAACACATCAGAGAAATGCAAACAAAATTTGACAAACACATTTATATTTGAAAAACATACTTTAAAGATAAACCTTAACAGGATTTCATGGGCAGTTTCATTGAAAGGGTGGAATTGAATGAAGATTGAGTAAAGAAGATCTGTGGACATGGACAGTGCTTCACCACCCTCCTAGTGAAATAGTTTATCCTATGCACTTGTTTAACTTTTATTTATTGATCTTAGTACTTGTTGGGACATGCATGTCACTTTGCCAGAGCAGGGCCATATTTAGGTGTATGTGTACTGCATAGGCAGCATAATTGTATAGGCTTTTCTGTTCTAGTCCCCTTCATCATTTACCCTTTTTTATGTAGGCTTTTGAGGGAATTATTTCGTTTTAAAATTTTGGTTTTCTGGGCATTGTATCTATTCTTTATTTGCTTTTTCGGTGTGTGTGTAGGATTAGACAATACATGATACCCCTTTTCCAAAGATGGGATCACTAGATAATTAAAACTAGAGCAGCAATAGTCTTCATAATTATTAGCAATTCAATTTTCTTTTCTTAGAAGAAAGGATTTAGGATGAAATTAAAATGAAAGTAGCCTCAGTTATTTTCTCATAGAATCATAGGGTCGGGAAGAGACCTCAGGAGGTCACCTAGTCCAACCCCCCCTCCCCAAAGCAGGACCAACCCCAACTAAATCATCCCAGCCAGGGCTTTGTCAAGCCAGGACTTGAAAGCCTTATGGGATGGAGATTCTGCCACCTTCTTGTGTAATTCATTCCAATGCTTTATCACCCTCCTAGTGAAATAGTTTATCCTAGTATCTAACCTAGACCTCCGCTATTGCAGCTTGAGACCATTACTCCTTGTTCTGCCATCTGTCACTACTGAGAACAGCCTCTCTCCGTACTATTTGGAAACCCCTTAAAGTAGTTAAAGGCTGCTATCAAATCATGCCCTTACTCTTCTCTTTTGTAGACTAAACAAGCCCAATTCCCTCAGCCTCTCCTCATAAGTCATGTGCTCCATCCCCCTAATCATTTTTGTTGCCCTCTGCTGGACTTTCTCCAGTGTGTCCAATTCTTTCTGTAGTGGGGGCCCCACAATTGAACGCAGTATTCCAGATGTGGCTTCACCAATGCCAAATAAAGGGGAATAATCACTTCCCTAGAACTGCTGCCAATGCTCCTCCTAATGCACCCTAATATGCCATTAGCCTTCTTGGCTACAATGGAAGTTGCTTTGGTAGAACCTATTTTGATTGCATTGGTTAGTGATCAAAGAGGACATGCAAAAGCAGTGAATTACAGCTGTGATATCAATTAAGGATGAAATGCAAGGATTTGAAAATATGCTATTCTGTGACAGAGAGGGATGAAAGCAGTTTTAAATCAAACTCAGGATTTCTAAACCAGTTTCCCATGGCTACACAAATTAATTTAGATTTTGTTAAAATTAATTATTTCTCTTGTTCCAGATAGGATTTATTTTAGTTAAACATAAATGGTTAGAATCTGCAATATGAGAGAGTACCATTGAATGTCACTAATTCAAAGCCTCTTATTTAAAACAGACAAAATGCTGATAAGACAAAGAGCAGAAAAAAATCTTAGAAGTGGTTTTGAAAGAAGAGACTGTAAAGCTGTTCTTAAACAATAAAATACAGAACTAAGAGGGAGGTGAAAAGAAACATTTAAAACATTTTTGTAGCATCCAGATAATGTATCAGTCTCTCATTTTCTTCCCTATTGATGTACATAAAGAATGAAAGTTAATTATCTTTATCTTGTTTAATCCGTAAGGGATTGTAATCGAGCAGTATTAAAACCTGAGCTGTATAGTAAATGAGGAATTGTAGTCTTAATAGCTCACTTTGTTTAATTTATTATTTTTAAAGTTAGTGCTACATTTTTTGTTCAAAGCTGTTAGAGGTTAACAAAGCCACTTCTGTGCAACAATCACTAATGAAAGACAGTGCTGTCTGTGGTTCCCAATTGTATATTTTCTCCTTTTCCATGGACTAATGTACTGTTTACCTTCATTTTATTGTGGGCACAGCATTTGCCCCTGCTTTTGGAATATAGATTTCAAATCCAGTTCAAATGATAGTAATATTCCTTACCTCCAAGCCACTCTGTGGAGAGGGGTATGTTGAATAGCTAGAATAAGGCAAATGGCTCAGTTTAAATCTGAACTTTGGTGCTAATAAATTGAATATCTCCCAAAGTAAACAGGCTCTAAATCAAACAGTGCTAAATTTGCTTTGTCAGCCAAAACCCTTCTACTTGCTTAGTGATCTCTGCCAAGTGATTTGTTTCTTCTTCTAGGGATGTTTTTGTTGAGGCTTGTTAGGTTTTGTGGTGTGCTTACTTGCTTTTGCTCTGTGTCTGTGGGTTTACAAGACCGGAAAGATTTTCTTCAGATTGTTTAAACCATATGTATCCTTTTGGATGGTGTAATTAGCTTAGCTCTCTTTCTGTAGGTATGTGCTTTATATATACATGTGATACACAAAACAAAGTTAAAATAACACTATTAAAGTTTCAAAGTCATCACTCAAAAGTGACTGTTGTCTATTAAACTGATTATAATTGTATCATGATGACTTTGTCCATGTTTTTCTTCTGTAGAAATTTGCTTTGAAAATGAATATTGCTAAAACGTTGCAACACAGTCTTCTTATAGTATCAGTCATTTTAATAATAACTACATGAATTTATTAATATATTGAAACGGATGAGAAACTAAATCCTTAAATGCTAGAACAACACTAGAATATGAGGCTATTTTGACTGATTCTTAGGAAATGATTAAATTATTGCAATCTACTGATTTTTCTCCTTTCATGTTAGCTCACCAGACGTTTGCCACCCATCAAAGAGGCCAAACCCAGGTTACAGAAGCTCTTCCGTGATTTTTGGCTGTATTCGGTGCTCATGGGATTTGCTGTGGAGGGATCAGGTAGTATAACTTCCAGTGTGAAAAGTTGCATTGATGGTCTGGTGCACTGATGGATTTAGGTTTATCTAGTTTGTAAATGCAAATCAGCTTTTTGGCACAGACTTTAGCAATCAGGACTAGGGATAACTGGGAAATGACTACAAGGTAGGCATCTTACTAGGCACTCCTCTGATGACAGAATACATTTGTGTCCAAAATGCCTTACTTTGCTATGCACTAGACTACAGAAGCATACAATTTATTATTATTTACATCCTCTGTTCACAAGTGTTTATGCTAGTTGGACTGCATGAAAATATACATGTAAAATGACAGTGATCTAACGAGGGAGGGGCAGGGATGACAAACAGGCAAAGTAGAAATTACTTACACAATGAGCGTTTTCACATGCAGCCATCTGAGCAGGTTTATTACATAGTTGGAAAATGGGCTATTTGCTGGGAATGCATATACTTGAATGTGTGAGAAGAGGACCTAAGAGGTAGCCCAAAACTTGGTGATATTTGTTTTCTCTGAGTGAATCTTAATATCTCTTGGTAATAACCAATTGAGGATCACTAAACTAATTTTAGAATTCTTTAGTAGCCAGATCAATTGATACAATGTAATGGGAGCATACTAGGATGTTTTTCCTAGACACATTTTGTCTTTCTCTTCCTTTCTTCTCCCTCCAAATTTCTACTGCAGGTCTTTGGCCAGAAGAGTGGTATGAAGGCGTATGTGAGATAGCCACTAAGTCTCCACTACTCACCTTTCCCAGCAAAGAACCTCTTCGATCTGTCCTTCAGTACAATTCTGCCATGAAAAATGACACAGTGACTTCTGTAAGAAATATTTCTTTCATGTTCCTTCAGACTTTAAATAATATATCCAATAGTAACCAGTAGGTAGCTGCTAACAATAAGGTAATGTTTTCTTCTGACTCCCTTCATTAAATAACAGCTTTCCAAATGCACTGTAGCGTCTTGTAAGCTGTGCATGATTTAACAGAGTAAAAACCGAGAACATTAAGTGGTACAAGTGAGTTTTTATTAGTGGCAACAATCCTCTGTTGTCTAAATACAGAAACCAGATCTTAGTGAGAAGGAAAACCTAATGATGTTTTTGTGTTTTCTCGTTTTGTATCGGGCAGATAAAATCTGCAGAAAAGTGATGAGATTAATTTGGTTTTGGTGTAAATGACATTCTGTTGTTCTCTCTATTGAAGTAGTTCCTAGATGAGCCTTCATCATCTGCCATTGCTTATGGCTTGGTACTTGCCACTTTTCTCTCCCTGTGTTTACATGATTGACTGTAACCAGGGGCGGCCCGAGGTGGGCTGCCGGCAGCTGGCGCTCCAGGCGGAATGCGTGATCGGCGCCCTCGCCTGCAAGGCCCTCAATAGCGTGACGTCATCATTGGGCGCCCCATTGAAGGCGGCGCCCTAGGCGACGGCCGAGTCGGCTTATACGCATGGGCCGCCCTTGACTGTCAACAACACCACATATTCCTTTGTTACAATGTCAGTTTTTAAAAATTAAAGGATGAATGATCAGTGTAAAACTGAGAGCCAGGCTCGTTGCTGGTATAACTTTATTAGTTACTCAAGCAGATAGTTTGTCCCACACTTTTAATGAACTTGGTTGAACTATACTTCTTGAACTTGACTTCTTAAGAGTAATAGCATTGATGTTTCCTCCTGCCAACCTTATGCATTTTATGCACTATTCCAGTACGTCACTATATACCATCAAGAAGTGTCATGTGCCTTTTTATCTCTTCTTTATTTGGATGAACAATACCAGAGTGGAGGTTTTGTTTTTTAAGGCATGATATAATGAATAATAATCTAAATTAAACCTCTTCAGAATGCAAATAGAGATAGCCGATGTGATGGCATAGTCTCCTCTTATTCTGAAGTTCCTTATCTTTAGGCTGAACTGAATGAGTTACGGAGCACCATCATAAATCTCTTGGATCCTCCTCCAGAAGTGTCTGCTCTGATTAATAAGTTGGACTTTGCCATGTCTACCTATCTGCTGTCTGTTTACCGTCTAGAGTACATGAGGTATATTTTTATTACTGCATGTTGGTTTTGTAATCTTTGGTTTCTGGCATTTCATGACCCCTTCAGCCAAACTTGGACGCATAGGGTGAAATTCTGATTCTGTTTGAGTCAGTGGGAATTTTGTCATTGACTTGGCTGAGACAAGAATTTCACCCATAAGGTGAAATGACCATCTCTGCCAAGCCCCTTTATCGCAGGTAAAAGGGCTGCCATGACACAAAGCAGCTGCCAAAGTCCCAAACCCTGGGTGTCGGAACAGTGGCAGATAGCCATAAAGCTGCCACAAGTGGAGGCTGCTTTGGCCGGGCTGGAGCACTCCCTGCCCATGCAGAGCCCCACTGGGTGGAGCAGTCCACTACCCATGGTGGGGGTGTGGGGCGAGTGCAGGGCTGATGCAGCCCTCGTCCATTAACTGTAAAGGTGGTGCTTACTGGTTAACCATTCACATCCCTAGGAGGCATATCAGAATCTCATCCATGATGCTGCATAGTTATCATGGTTATGGAATCAGTAGATCAATATATAATTGTTGCTCTTGACAAGCACATTTTGGCATTGCAAATAAAAACACACTGGAATGGACACTGGCAAGCCAGTACATTAAATTAGTACAAAAATTCCTAATGACTGAATGAGAACTAAAGAGGACTTTTACTAGCGAAAGTGGGAACAACTGCTAAGTTGTATGCTTGTTTGGCCTTAAACAGTAAGAACAAATATTTTTATTCACAAAAGCCTTTCAGACATATTGTAAGTGTACCACCTTTTAAATACTGGTCAGCATTGTCATTTTGGGTAAATGCCATGTGGAAAGAAGAGTGAGATCTGTGTTTGTAGAAATACCCCAGAAACAGCTCACCTAATTGATGAAATTTGTACAAGTTCTTTCACTTCTAAGAGCAATGTGAATTGTTTGTCTAGTAGCTATAAATAAATAAATAAAATAAATGTTGCCCCCAGACTGCTATTAGCTGAAGATAGACCCAGAGGCTCAGGCGTTAAATCTAATGGAAATTTAGTTTCTTGATGTGTGGGTGTATATTGTAGGGATGAGCATGGTTTCCGTGTTTTGTGTGAATGTGCTAAAAAAAACTGTCCTCCTAGGGTATTGCGTTCAACAGACCAAGATCGCTTCCAAGTGATGTTTTGCTATTTTGAGGATAAAGCTATTCAAAAAGACAAATCTGGTAAGAACGGTCTATATGCTACTGGAGAAAGTAAAATTTGGCTAGAATAATACAGAACAAAATTAATGGAATTGGGTTAATTTCAAGTGAACTTGCATTGCATGGGTCTGCTTTAAAGCACAAAATATTTTGAATTGTACATGTCAGAGAGAGTCTTTAACTTTATCAGTGGTGGACCATATATTTTGGCTTGGTGGCCACAAAACCTTTGGAAATGAACACTTTAGGTTACAGGTGAACACTAGCTCCTTACTACTTTTACAATATATTGCCTTCATACTATCTACTTGTGCTCTCATTTCTTACTTAGGGTATATCTAGACTGCAGGCTTTTTGTCGACAGAAGTTTTGTCTACTGATACTGTCGACAAAGCTTCTGTCGACAAAGTGTGTCTAGACTACATCCAGTTCTGTCGACAAAGCAAGCCGCTTTGTCGACATGACAGTGTAGATGCAAAGGACGGTGTAGATGCAATAACACCTTCTGTCGACAGAACTGTGTCGACAAAAGGCGTTATTCCTCGTAGAATGAGGTTTACAGCTGTCTACCAAACTCCTGAGTTCCGTCGATGTTATGTCAACAGAACTCAGCGGCAGTGTAGACGCAGGTTTAGTTTTGTTGACAAAAGTCCACTTTTGTCGACAAAACCCTGTAGTCTAAACACACCCTCACACTTATTCCTTTAGGGGGCAAAACACTAGCTTTCTGTCTCTTAATTATAATAATGCTAGAAGTGAATGAAAGAAAAAGGTCTAGTTGCTCTGCTCTAGGGAACAGTTGTTGCACAGAATGTGTCTGTTTTAAGGAGGAGTGTTAGAGAATTGCAAATTACCTTTATTTTTAGAGTAGTCTGTTCATTATTAAAAGTTTTGACTTAAGTCAGTGCAGTGTGTGCATACTCAGGGAGATTTTCCTGACAGAAATACACTTCTGGAATAGGTGTTTGTTACCTTATATCACTAGGAGGGTGGTGAAGCACTAGCATGGGTTACCTAGGGAGGTGGGAGAATCTCCATCCCTAGAGGTTTTTAAGTCCCAGCTTGACAAAGCCCTGTCTGGGATGATTTAGTTAGGGTTGGTCCTACTTTGGGCAGAGAGCTGGACTCTGTGACCTCCTGAGGTCTCTTCCAGCCCTATGATTATGTGAAATTTCCTATAAATTGTGTCAAATATTTTTAATTGCTTAAAGATTTATGTCATATCTGACACTGGCTGAAAACCTTGAAAGGAAGAGAATTAAATCAGACGAAACAGCATTATGGTAACTTGGCATTATATGCATAAAGAGGTTTTATTGCAGTTTATTGAACTATTCTCTGGTTCTCAACATGTTTTAGGTACCCCATTGAATTAAAGCTATTGCCAAAAATTTGTTTTCAGAGCAATGTTTTGCAGCAACTCCTGCCCATGTGTTTTTTTTTCCTGAAATTCCTGAAGTTAATAGTTGGTTCCATCAACATCCTTTGTTGTTAGGCTATTAATAGCTCTAACCTAGTATGGAAACGTGATCGCATTTAGGCTTCCTTGTCTGCTCATTGAGAAATGTACCTGTTTCTCTTGTCACTTCATCTGGGTTGTACAGAACTGCAGCATAGTACTGTAGCAAGTTTGAGGAGGTAAATATGTAGGAAGAACCTTCAGGTATAAATGCTCCCTATTAAATTTATATCATAACCACTATTACCACATAACTAAACTATTCATGTTTTAAGAGAAATTCTATTGATAAAGTGGCTATTCTGCAGAGCTATGGCAGCCAGGAGCAGAAATATAATGCTAAATGCTACATTCAGGGGATGGTGACTTTTCAGGTTTAAAAAAAAACTTGCTTTTGATGGAATGAATATTGTTTAAATTGTAAAGCAGTTTGATTCAGTGTTGTCTGGGTACAAATAAACATTTGTAACTATTAATGGTTCAGTATACAAGGAAAATTTAATTTCTCGATTCTTCTCCAGGCATGATGCAGTGTGTGATAGCTGTTGCAGATAAGGTTTTCGAAGCTTTTCTTACGATGATGGCTGATAAAGTAAGTTATGTGGGAAGGAGAACTAAAGTATAAAGTGTGTAAGTATATGTTTTCATTTTATAAAAGTTTTTTCAAAAGCAAAAAAGTTTCTTGTTTCTCTTTGGAATATCTAGGCTAAAACTAAAGAGAATGAAGAGGAGCTAGAGAGACATGCTCAGTTTCTACTAGTGAATTTTAACCACATTCATAAGAGGATCAGAAGGGTTGCAGACAAATACTTATCTGGTCTTGTAGATAAGTGAGTATAAAATCCTGGCTATATTACCTTTTTCACACTACTTGATTATTAAGAAGAATGCTGAAAAGGGAATTCATCTGGATTTCATGGCTGCCAGTTCTGCTGAATAGGCATTTTGTACATCACAAATATGAAAATTCTTGATGATTAAAAATGGCCTAGAGGGCTACTGAAATGTTATTCTGGTTCTGAAATCTTTGCTTTGTTACTATTGCAATCCCCTTTTTAGTATCCACATAAGGTGATCCACACAGAATGATCAAACTTAAAGAATATATTTATCATTTAATTGCATTTATTTATCATACTGTATATCAGTGTTTCTTAAACTTTTTAAGATCGAGGAACACCAAATTACAAAGTTTTTTTAATGAGGAAGACCAAGGATTTTTTGTTGAGCACAAAAAAAGGGGGGGGGTTTAGGAGGGGGAAGTTATTGAGGGGAAAAAAAGGTCACCTGCCCCTTTAAGGGTGGCCATTTTGAACTCTGTTGTTCTCCCCGGCACACTTCCGACTGCCTGGTGCCATGGAACACAGTTTAAGAAACACTGCTGTATATAGTTCTACAAAGTATTCAGTGCCCTCTGCTGGCTAGTAGTGTATAGTGCATTTACTACGTATGGTGAGAAAAAACACTAAAAATGAAGAACAGAACAAAATATAGGTTAAAATCCTAACCTATTCTTTAGTTCTCTTTCCTTCCCTTTCCTTCTTGGCACATTTGGGTCATATGGAGCTGAAAATGTCTAGCCTGATTTTCAGTGGGAATTTTGTACACTGTTGCCGCTGTGCCCTTGCAAATCTCCCTTTAGGCTAGGTTTGCACGTGCAAATCATCGACAATATTTCTGTCATTTGTGGCTGCTTAATCCCTCGTCCAAGCAACAAAAGTTTTGCTGCAACAAGCAAAAGTGTGAACGCTGCTTGAATGCTGCTTTGTCCACTCTGCTTCCAAAAAAGTGAAAGCTGCTTGTGGGGATTAAAGTATTTTGTCAGACAAAGTGCCAACAAACAGCATTCACACGGCTTTAGACACTGTCGTGTTGCTAAAAGCTGTGTCATAAAGGGATGTTAAAATGCGTTTAATTTTGTAAACATGTTACCTCTGAAATTTACAACAGTTACATGTTTACATGTAGAGGACCAAGTGGGAGCCTATGCTCATGGGGAGCCAGCTTTTAAGCTAGCTCCCCCCCCAGGAGCACCAGCTCATGCTTGCCTCTGTGGGAGGCAGCAGCATTGGGGGAAGAGAGGAGAGGAAGCCAAGGCTCACTGGTTAATCATTTAAATGGGTACACGTTCACATCTCTAGTCCTGCAGAGTCTGTCTTTAAAGAGAACACTTCACAACTCCAGTCTATCATCAGCCATGATCAATTTAACTTAACAATCCCTTCTATTTGATGTAGGTTTATACTAGATACATTGTTCTTTGTGTATCTTTGGCACCTTTTGGTGAAGGCATAATCTTTTTCAGCTCTGTCTGTTCTGTATGAACTTGTATTTTAGGTTCCCACATTTACTGTGGAGTGGAACTGTGCTGAAGACCATGTTAGATATCCTCCAGACACTGTCACTCTCTCTCAGTGCAGTGAGTACTCTTTTTATTGAATCTTTTATTGCTGATAGAAAGTGCATGTGTATCAACTAATGTTTTCATAACAGTGCAATAGAGATACCAGATGCAATTAAAGGTGCATGTTTGCAAAACATATTTTATGCATCATCGACAATGAAGTGGCTAAATGGCGTAGTGTTTCCACAGTTTTTCATTTCACAGTGGTAATGATTTTTCTTGAAGGTTTGCTTTTTGGAGTTTTAAGTTGCTCCATAATATCCAGGAAAAGGCACTTTTTATTATAAAATCTTACATTTCTGAAATCACCTTAAATCCAAAGATCATAACTTATTTTACAAACAGTATAAATTGATTCAAACTCAGAATTCTTATGTAAGGTGAGAGGTGTGCAGTTTTTTAAATTATTGTAATTTAGTATTAATGCACTGTTGTATGTATAGTGTTTTGAAGATGGAAGAGTAACATAGAAGTACTAATTTATTTTCTAAAGTTTCTCTTTAAACCATGTGAGAGTTTATGATTATGGTCATGTTGAAAACAAAACCAAAATACAAGAGTCTCATAAGTAGCTGTTTTATCTCCTTTGTGGGATGGATGATATCATTAGCAAAGCAAAAATGTTGCCTGAAGTGAATAAGTCAATAAGAGATGACTGAACTGCCTGTTATTGAGACTGTACATACTTTATTTTAGGACATTCACAAGGACCAACCGTATTATGACATTCCAGACACTCCACATAGAATCACTGTCCCTGATACTTATGAATCCAGAGAGGTAGGTGATGTCTCTTGATGAGGTGGCAAAAAGTCATTTAATTGACTAGTCTGAATCAGCTACTCTGAACAGTCTTGTTTGAAGGTTCCTTCTTCAGTAGGGCTCCTTGCTGTAATTAGCTACCCAACACTTTAAGTTCATTCTGAATATCTCTATTTCAGAATTGTCTTACGAAAGCGTAACAGTTCTCTGATTGACAAAACACACTTTGGTATATAGCTGCAATATTCTAATGTCACTAAAAGTCTCTTGAACTGTCTTCTGCTGCCAGTGCCCTTAATGTTGCTTACTATGCTAACAAGCACAATGAGGTCTGTGAATTATTGGCTGACTGACTGGCGTACCAATGCATTTTTCCTAGAGTATAGTGAAGGACTTTGCTGCACGTTGTGGGATGATTCTTCAAGAAGCAATGAAATGGGCTCCTTCCGTCACAAAGTCCCATCTTCAGGTAACTAACTTGAATTTGTGAAGAAATAATTTAGGATCCTCGGAAATATACAAAGTTCAAATACCTTGAAATAATAGTACATCAGTTGACTAAATGCATTTATACTTATTTGGTAACCTTTTGGCTATTCTGATTTCCTAGTTTCATCACCCCCATAATGGAAGCATCACTAAAATCAATATCATTTTTGTTTTTGAAGTAGTTTTCAAACTCTATCTTTGCTAAGAATTTCAAATTAATGTTCAGTACATCAACCATTCTGTTCAGCTTTGATTGTATGTTAAGCATGCAGAATGTTCTGGAGGTTTAATTGTTCTCTGATACAGTATTATATGAGTGATAAGTTTTGACTGATGTGCATAAAAATTCATGCATATTTGAATTCTTGGCAGGTGATAATGCAAGATCTTTGCTGTTAGAGAGATGTTTCCTCAGGTTTATAGTTCTTTTTCAAATATAGTGGAACATTCCTAACTTACAAGATCATTGTAACAAAATTCAGTAGCTTTCTGAGCAAGTAAGGACTTAATCTTGCTGCTAATACCTTTTGCTGAGCCCACAAACACAAATCAGAGAATGTGTTGCAAAATGTACTTTGTTAGTCACTCAATTGCAGCTTATTATTTATCATTTGTCATAAAGCATTAAATGTGCTTTAGTATATTTAATAAAATTTTAAAAATGTGGTCACATGGGAGCAGAATAACTTGTTTGTTAATATTGTGAGGACAATTTTTAGGGCAGGTTAGAGTTTCTAGAATAGCCTGTTGTCTGTTATATGTCATCCTTTGTCAGCACTGATGTGGCAGTTTCTGGAGAAGTTCAAGAATGCTCTAGAACAATTCCAATCTCCCTGTAACATTTGTATTTGTTCTTGTAGAAGAAGAGTGGACACACATTTATCAGTCTTTGTTTTTAGCAGAGCAATACAGTTAGGGTGAGTCTAGACTACAGGGTTTTTTCAAAAAAAGTGGCCTTTTTTCAAAAAAACTTCCCCTGCATCTAGACTGCTGCCGCGTTCTTTCGAAAGTAAATCGAAAGAACATGGCAGTTTTTTTCGACCGCAGAAAACCTTGTTTTACAAGGAAGAACACCTTTTTTTGGAAGTGCTCTTTCGAAAAACGCGCTATGTAATGCAAACTGTGCTTTTTTTGAAAGAGAGCATCCAGACTGCCTGGGTGCTCTCTTTTGAAAAAGCAGCTTGCTTTTTCGAAAGTACTGGCTGTAAGTCCAGACACTCTCCTTCGAAAGAGACTTGTAGTCTAGACGTACCCTTTAGTGTTTCCATCTCACTTCAGCTTAATATTGTGCAGAACATTTGGCTTGGTTCTCAAAACCATGATCTTTGCTTTAGACTTTAGATCCCTATTAGTGTTGCTTTATTCTCTGTAGAAAAAAAAGAAAAAGCCCTTTTTATTTTAGGTTTCTAGGATGAGAACAAAAGTTCTGCTTGCTTAGTGCTGAAGGAACAACGTTTGAATAGGAAAACAAGATCTAAACCTAACTAAATAGGTTGTCTCGTGCATACTGAATCTTTTGGTAATTCTTGTTGTGTAGTATTTAAAATGAGTGAACTGCTCTTGAAAACTACAGTCTTCCTCAAAATAAACTAATTCCTTGTCTTTTAGGAGTACCTAAACAAACATCAGAACTGGGTGTCAGGCTTGTCTCAGCACACTGGGCTGGCTATGGCTACAGAAAGCATTCTCCACTTTGCAGGCTACAACAGACAAAACACCACCCTCGGGGTGAGTATTAGGCATCAGCAAAATAATCCTACATGCTGTAAGTCATCATAAATAACATCCCAGATATCTGCTCAGGAAAGTTCTTTGATTTTGAAATGTGAGTCCTTTAGCCATGTTCTTCTGCCTTTGAATGATTGGAAGGTAAGAGATACTACTGTGAATCTTGTGTTTTTAAACACAAACGCTATTAAAATCTTCTACTTTTAACAAGGGTTTCATAAAACAGATGTCATTTTTAAATGACAGGGTATTTCCCTTCATATAACAATATTTTTTTTGTAGAGTCTATTAAAGCAAAATAGTAATGGTTTTCATAGAATAACAGTGTTCTTGCTGAGCCATGTAGATTTTCTGTTGAGACACAATATCAGGATGGTGATTTTAAAACAGAAATTTAAAACTGAATGCATCCAGCTTGTCCATACTGATTTGTCATCAGTGGGAATTTCCCCCCTTTTGAGAAGGGGAATATAGAAAAGTAATTGTATTTTTGCTTATTTGTTTTGAAATTGGAGTGCAAATAGTTTTGAATTTTTGGCTATATCAAGACTTGTCCTGAGTGTGGGGAATAGATGTGCACTCTCAGGTGATCCTAAGCAAAGCAGTGGTTTGGAATTATGTTTTTCAGGAGCCCTTATATTATGCAAAGGCATAGGGGGTACATGAGTCTATTGTCAGAAGCAGAATACTCCCCCCTTTGCACCTAGACAGCTCTGCAAGCTGGCACATGGGGAGGGGTGAGCCACGGTTCTGCATTCTCCTTGCCCCTTTTTTCCTCCTCCTCCATCAGAAGAGTAGTCACAGCTCCGTGGGGGCTGCCGTTCCCTATATCCAAACTCCTGATCTAGCAAAGCCTTACATGACTGCAGGTGTTGGTGAAGAAGCTTTGTCACAGCTGATTTCTCTGTTTGCTCATTAACACCAGTATGGCGTAGTATTAGGGAGATCAATCTGCGTGCTCTTAGAAACTATTCCGCTAGCCAAGGTAATATTCAAGTTACTGGCTCTCTCAGTTTTTGATCCTGAATGGATGGTCTGTTCAAAAGTCCAAATACTGTATACGGATAATACAATTTTCTTTTGTTAATAGCTGATAACAGTTATAACCGTTGTTTATAGGCAACACAGCTAACTGAAAGACCAGCCTGTGTGAAGAAAGATTACTCCAACTTTATGGCTTCTCTTAACTTACGCAATCGCTATGCAGGAGAGGTAACTATAGAACTTTCCTGTACTCATGGTGTTCTACACATGGTTATGTTGCTTTTCTGACTTGTATTTGCTTTCAAATGGAGGGTTAGGTAGAATGCAGTGATAATAGCAAAGAGGCATCAACCTGTACACCTAAACAAGGGATGTAACAAACATTATCTGCTCTAGGGCATAATGGTCCTAGTTCATTGAGGAGATCATTTTACTTCTGGTCTTGCAAACATATCTTGGTATTTCAGTTGCAAATAAAGCCCTCTTTCCTCTTTGCGTTTACTCAGTAACTTTAGTTGTAGTATCAGTAAATTATCATGAGGCCTGCATTGAATATCCATATTAAGCTGTCAATGCTGATTCCTAGAAGTCTTCCTCCTGTAGACTCCAGCATGTACCAAACAGTATATGTCAGCCACTTAGAGATTTTTCTCCTCATCACTGACCAGATAAATATGTTTTACAGGTGGCTGGAATGATTCAGTTCTCAAATGCTACAGGTCGCGTATCTGATCTGAATAAACTGATGATCAAACAGCTAAATGATGCACTAGAACCAGGCCAGCCTGAGCTCTATACCCAGGCTATGTTTAAGTTGACTGCAATGCTGATAAGTAGCAAAGGTAATAAAACAAATGAAACTTTGTCATACAGTTGAGTGGTGTTGCTCTTAGCACTAACTTACAACTATATATGCAATATACACAAACTCAGTATATACTGAAGCAGAACAGAGTTCTTTCCAGCCAATTTATTTCAGGGAAAACCCGTTGAAGTCACAGCTAGAAGTTATTTGTTCAAAGTTGATTGTCACAAATTGTGCAGACCCATTTCCTGCTTACTTGAAAACTGTTTCTTATTTTCTCTGTCAAAGAAATCTGTATGAATTTTTGTTTTCAGACTGCGACCCTCAACTCCTGCATCACTTGTGCTGGGGCCCTCTGCGAATGTTTACTGAACATGGCATGGAAACAGCAATTGCTTGCTGGGAGTGGCTACTTGCTGCTAAGAATGGAACAGAAGTACCGGTAGGGAGTTTCATTGAATGATTTAGGTTTTTCCTCAAGAAAAGAGAGGAATGAAATCTGAATTATTCTAAATGAGTGCAAAATAGGCACATTAAATACAATTGTTAATTTGTTGAGTCAAGATTTCTCATTGTGCTAGCAGGTGAATAATCTCACTCTCTAGAGCACAGTGGTTCCCTCAGTGGTTGCTGGTCCAGCATGCTGCCAAGCCATGCCCTTGCCTTGATAATTGGTTTGGCAGGAATCTAAGTTCCCTGTTAACTGCGTGGCAGCATGGCAGCGCAGCTGCTATTTGAGCCCTGCCTAGAGATTTACGGCTGCCGCACAGAGAGCTTCCTGGCTGGGGAGGGGCACTCCTTCAGCAGCAGAAGCTCCCTGCTCCAGACAATGAGCATGCTAGTAGGGAATGGGACATAAGGAGGAACGAAGGGACTAAGTATGTGGCTGGAAGGAGAGGGGTGTTTGGAGTGTGCAGTAAGTGCGGGAGAGGAGAGGTTTGATTACGGTGATCTGATTACAGCAGCTGAGTTTGTTTGGGGTGTCTTAACTTGTTCCCATCTGGACTGCAGGCAGCAAGAGCCAAGACTGTCTGTCTCAGCACAACAGCCCTGGTTGATGTACAGGCATAGGACTCTCTCCTGAGCTGGGGCAGGCTGTATGGGGTGATGCTAACATTTCATGATGGTTAAAAGCTTTCAGGCTGCTTTTGAATACTGGAACAAAAGGCTTAGCTCATGACATTTCAAACAAAGTTTACATAGGTGTTAATGGCTTACGCTAAGGAAGGGAAAGGATTATTTTAACAGAATTGGTTTTAGTGTTGTAGATATCTGCATACTCTAATCTGTTTGTGTGGACACAGATGCGATGTAAAATAACATGTGACCTTTTAAAATTAATTACCATGATGAATATGCAAATATGCAAATAAAATGTTACTAGCCTGCCAAAAGTTTGTGAATGGGTGTGCCAGTCTACAGTATAAAAAAGATTGGGAACTACTGACCTTGATGTACTCTTGGAGGTGGATCTATTTAAACATTGCCTGCTATTCTTTTAGCCAGTTCAGTTGAGAAGCATTTTCACTTTCAAAGTACATGGATGATTAAGCCAGACATACAGGCAATTTCTCCTTCTGTAGCATTAACTATGAATTCTAAATATATACCCAGCCTCATGTCTTGTCTACACATAGAAGATGCACCAGTTTGACTTAATTAGTCTTTTAAACCAGTTTAATTAAACTGATACAAACACAGTGTGCACACTCGTATTCTGGTTTCAACGTATTTGATTTCAGTTTAGTTTAAATAAACCTGGTTTAAACTGAAATAAGTGTATCTGTACAGCCTTTTTGTGCTGATTTTAACACTGGTATAATTTCTGTAGATAGACCAGGTCTGAATTTTTCTTTGTCTTGCTTCACCACACCTCCTTTGAAGAGTGAAAAGAACTTGGCTAGCCAGTGCCATTTTGTTTCTGGTATTAATAACCTGAATGATCAGATAATGTTTTAAAAACTCTTATTTTCCTATAACTGGTTAAACAGCTGCATTTCCTGAAGTGTGACTAAAACTAGCAATAATAGTGTGGTAACTGCTGCAGTGGCAAGACCCAACAGTACCACCAACTGAGGATAGTTAAGGTTTAGATTTTTGTCATGATTATTTTTAGTAAAAATCATGAACAGGTCATAGACAATTAACAGAAATTCACAGAACCCCATGACCTCTCCGTGACTTTTAGGAAAAATAATTGTAATTAAAATGGGGTGTTGGGGGCGGGTGTCCAGCATTCATGATTACTGCAGATCCAGGGTTTCCCCTTGCCACCTTGGAGGCTGGGAGCTGGAGAGTCCTCCCTTCACTTGTGGGGACTGGGAAATTTGGCACTCCAGGGCCCCTCTCTGGTGGCTCAGAACCTTATGGATAGTGTAATTCTATTTAGGCTTAGTCTAAACACAAGTTGTAGTGATTCAACTAGAAGTGTGATTTGAAACTGATTTAGTAAATCTTTCTTTTAGACTCTTGAACTTTCCTTTGTTGCTTAATAGAGTCATACCTCAGTTATTATAGCTTTTCCTCTTTGTGATCCAGTAGTGAGAAAGGAACCAGCACTTTCGCTTAGGTAGTTTAGGGAGTTCCCAGTGTGTGTAGGGAACTATGCTGCAGTGGAGAAATAGGTTGTCACAATTATGATTAGACCCATACCTTTCCAATGAGTTCCAAAGTTTCATGGATTATGGATTTTTCAGATGTAATGTGCTCCGTGTTAATACAAAGAAGGATGTTAGGTCCTACAAACAAGTGCACTTGGAGCAACAAACCCTAATCTTTATTTTCACAGTTCATGAGAGAAATGGCTGGAGCCTGGCAAATGACAGTGGAGCAGAAGTTTGGCCTATTTTCTGCTGAGCAAAAAGAAGCAGATCCATTAGCTGCTTCAGAAGAGAGTCAGCCCAGGCCTTGCCCTCCGGAAGTCACACCTCATTACATCTGGATAGATGCAAGTATCCCCTTCTCCAGTGTTTTACTAACAATAATGATGTATGGGAGGATGCAGGCAACAGGCCCCAAGACTTGAGCTTTTTTGTGCCTTTGGACTACTATTTTTGGACCAGTAGCACTGTTCATGGTTGTGGCATTATAGGGCGACATTTTCATGTTTTTACAGAGGTACGTAAGAATGGGAAAAATGCAAGGTGAATTCTAGCTTTGTTGAGCTATTTTTCCCTTTTTTTTTTTTTTTATTTCCTCAGTTTCTGGTGCAAAGATTTGAAATAGCTAAGTATTGTAGTTCTGATCAGGTCGAGATCTTCTCCAGCCTGCTACAACGATCCCTGTCTCTGAATATTGGAGGGGCAAAGGGCAGTTTGAACCGACATGTGGCAGCTCTTGGACCCCGTTTCAAGTGAGTAATATTTATTCTCTTAGAAAGAATATGGGATAGGAAAAAGTACAGCTAAATGCTGAAAATAGTACTCATTCTTTGTCTCAAAGGATAAAACTTTCAGAAGTGCCTAGCATGACTTACTAAGTTCCGTTTTCAAAAGTGATTCAAGGATGTAGGACACTAAGTCCATTAAAAGTCAGTGGGTACGTCTAAACTAGCTTGTTAATTCGAGCTAGGTAGGGTAATGAGGGCAACCGGAGTTGCAAATGAAGCCCAGGATTTAAATATCCCGGGCTTCATTTGCATGTTCCCTGGCGCCGCCATTTTTAAATCCCCCTTAGTCCGAACTCTGTGCCCGCGGCTACACGCGGCACGGACTAGGTAGTTCGAACTAAAGATCCTAATTCGAACTACCGTTACTCCTCATTCCACGAGTGAATGTTGTTCCAAATGCAACCATTCGAACTAACGAGCTAGTGTAGAGGTACCCAGTGGGACTTAGCTTCTTAGAAGTTATTCTAAACTTTTATCCATTGTATCCATTTTCTGGATTACTAATCTGAAGAGAACTGAGTTGCCCCTGCATGCGTCAGGTTTCTGTTCAGCCCATAATGTCTCGTTTTGTTTTACTTTGTCCTGACATAGTCCATCTTTTGCTTAAAGAAATCTATGCATGTTTTGGCAGTGCCATGACAATTAATATGTTTTGGAGTTAGCAATTTAGACTGCATACGAACATGAGAATGGCAAGGGTTGTTTTCTCATGCTCTGCGTATATTGAACTTTAGGTTGCTGACACTTGGGTTGTCTCTGCTGCATGCTGATGTTGTTCCAAATGCAACCATTCGCAATGTCTTGAGAGAGAAGATTTATTCTACTGCCTTTGATTATTTCAGGTACTGTTTCTTTTCACCAGTTTCCCAATAAATGTGTGATTTCTCTCTCTCTCCATCTATCTATATCTATCTATCTATATCTATATCCAGGGATCAACAAACCGCTGAATCTACTGGCCCATGGCGAGTAGATTTCAGCCGGTCGCTCCGTGCGCCCCATTCACCGGCACTTTGCGCATGCGCAGTGCCAGTCTGGCGCATGTGCAGTGCGGGGCTGGTGAGTAGCTCTAGCCGGGGTTTGTCAAGCCCTGTCTATATCTATATCTATATATGAAAGTTTTTCCTGCAGGACGACAGAGTGACATCATCACGTCACTCTGCGTCCCGCAGCCCTTCCTTCCTCAGCCATCCTTCCTTCCTTCTCCCTGCTCATGAGCTCAGGGTGAACACCAAGGTAAACAGTTTGTGACCAAGATGACTGTAAGTAGCTAAACCTGGAGGTAAATTATGTTGTCCTCTCCTGATCCCATGTGCAGCACTGCCAACTCCACGCTGCCTGAGCCACCAAACCCCAGCAGCCCACAGGGACTGGCAGCCTGCAGGGGCCAGCATGCAGCCCCTCCACAGGGCAGATCTCAATAGCTGAGCCGGGCCTGCAGTAGACCAGCCAGTTCCCAGCACAGTGCTGCCAGCTTCATGCCACCTTAGCCACCAAACCCTGCAGCCAAACTCCAGCAGCCTGCAGTGGCCAGCACTCAGCCCTTCCACAGGGCAGATTGTGAGAGCCATGCAGGGCCCACATGCAGCTCCATGCCACCTCAGCCCAGCAGCAAACCCCGGGAGCCCACAAGGGCCAGCTTTCTGCTTTCTAGCTGCTGGTAAGAGACAGAGTGGTTGGGGGAGATGGTCCCTAAGATGCTACAAACTTGGCCATGCGGCTGTACTTCACGTGAGTTCCCCCAGGATCCCTAGTGAGTGCTGGGTATTCAAGGCCAGCCTGGCTGGGAGTTTTGGTCCTCAAGAGGCTGCGGAAACACAGCCATGCGGCTATACTTCATGTGAATTCCCTCAGAGGCTTAGTGAGTGCCAGGAATTCAGAGCCAGCACAGCTGGGAGCTACTGCCCTTCTCTGTAAAGTGGGTAGGGCAGGAGTGGGAAGAGTGCAAGGGGTGGGTCTGGCTGTGAGGGGAATGGGCAGTGTGGGGGTGTAGAATGGGAGGGGTTAGGAAAGGATGGGGGTATAGGAATATGGAGGAAGGAGGTGGTGGTAGGGATAGGCAGTGTGGGATGGTGAGGGTTTAGGGAGATGAGTGGGTGTAAGAATGGAGGTGAGGGTAGGGATGGAAGGAGGGGCATGGCCAGGGGTAGGGAAGCGGAGGCAGTAGGGAGGATGGTGGGTGTAGGAATGGAGGCAGGAGAATGGGGGAATAGGAATGGAGGACAGAGGTGGGTCTATGGATGGAAGGGGGGGTGGGCTTTGGTCATGGACTTATTTTATTGGCGGTTGGAGCAGAAGCGGGAAGGATGTGGGTGGGAGGGACTGGCTGGCGACTGAAGGGTACAAGTGGGCGGGATGGCGGAGAGCATTTGGATGCAGGTGCATGTCCAAAGGTGTGGTGGGCGGGAGTGGAGAAGGGTACAAGTGACTTGGGGCTGTGGAGAGTGCAACGGGGCTCAGTGCAAGATTAACAGGTTCTCTGGTCATGAAAGCAGCTAGTGAGAGGGGGGTTGGCGAGTGTAGCGAGCATGGGGTGCAGCCCCCAAGTTTTGTTTTTTTTTTAAAACCTCCAAGAATACTTCACAATAGGAGCAGTTTTTCTTCTGATACTTGACTTAATTCTTTTCTCGTGTTTGTTTATTAATACGAAAACCTTCCTCCACTTTCCATGTCACTGCTGTTTCTTCACTATTCATTGCATCTATATTTAAGAAATCAAAAAAGAATTCATGGTTTGATGTGCTTTGTGCCTTGTTACTGGGGAAAATCCTAATTTTTCTGAATCAGTTTGGTTTTGAGGATTACAGACCCTTCTTCTTCGAGTGATTGCTCATGTGCATTTGAATGAGGTGTGTGCGTGCCGCGTGCATGGTTTCCGGAGTATTTTTTCCCCCAGTGGTACCCGTTGGGCCAGCAGGTCACCCCCTGGTGTGGCGCCTCTATAGCGGAGCATAAGTACCCCTGCTGGTGCTCCTCCTCCTCAGTTCCTTCTTACCGCCGGTGACGATTATTGGAGCTTCTCTGTTCTTGTGACAGATCCCAGCGGGAGTTAATTGTTTGCCCGTTGGCAGTTTTTCTTTGTGTTCTAGTCATAGTTTTTAAGTAGTTAGCTAGTTTGCAGTTCGTTATCTCTCCCCTCCGGGGGAAGGGGATGCCAGGCCCCCATGGCTTTAAACCCTGTGTGTCCTGCGCTAAGCCGATGCCAAGAGGAGACCCTCATGACTCTTGTCTAAAGTGTCTGGGAGAGTCTCATCTCACTGACTCCTGTAAGATCTGCAGGAGTTTTAAACCTCACACTAAGTGAGCGAGAGATTCCCACTTAAAATTAGTACTTATGGAGTTGGCTCTCCAACTGGCACCACCCTCCGAGGTTGCAGTGCACCGGTGTCTGTGCAGGACACTCAGCCGGGACTTTCCTGTACCACGGCACCGAGGACCTTGGTACTGAGGCACCAATCTCAGTCGCCAGCACCGAAGAGGAGGAAGGAGGTTAGGGGCAGATCACCTCGCTGCAAGACCCATAGCAGCTGGCACTGTCCTTGATCTCTGCACCCAGACTCCCCCAGAGGCAGTCGCGACACTGATGCACAGAGCAGAAGAGAAGGCCCTCTGCATGCTCAGAGCCAAGGGCCATTCCCTACGCACTGCCCATCCACCCACGGAGACTTTTGAGGCGGCACAGGAGCTCATCGAGCTAACTGCTTCGCCTCCATCACCTCCGCATCCCAGAGAGTTTTCACCTGTGACACCGGGGGCCAGGGCGGCACCGATAGCAGCGACCAAGTTGGTGGCTGGTCGTCACCGCCGGCCGCGGCACCACCCCTGACCCTGCTGGTTGTGGCGGCCCACGCGGCACCATCTGTTGCCGCCCTGTCCCAGAACTCCCGCCTTCCACCGGCACCACCTACCTCGGCACCGACACTGGCACCACCGATTATTTCTGCTCCCATTCCGGTGCAGCAGGTTCCCGGTATCGGCGCTCTAGCACCGTTGTTGATGGGGCCGCCAAGGCAAGCCCATGCTGGGAAGCCGGAATCCATGAAGAGGTACAGGCCATGGCACTGCCCTGGTCCACATTGGACTACTCTTCGGAGTTGGAGCCAGAGTCGGTGCGTTCCATGGCCTCATCCAGAGTTTCTTCCCAGCACCGTTTCCGTTCTCGGCACTGTCCCGGTACTGTTGAATTCCAGCAGACTTGGCCCCCGCAGGCTCAGCCACCCTGGCCTTTCTGGACGCCGTGGGCCTATCACCAGTGGCAGGTGCCAATGGCACCATCGTGGGAATCTAGTGTCTCGCATCGAAGGAGCACTCCTTCCGCTTCAGTGTCGAGACCCCCTGAATCATCTAGGGTGGACAGCCCGCAGAGGCAGGAGATGCCCATTGAATTGGCCCCCACCGAACCCACCGCCCGTCCACCTGCATGGAACCTTCCCAAGCCACCCAGTCTCCTGAGGTGTTGGATGACCCTGCACCTGTTTGTGAGTCCTCTTCATCCTCTCCTGACGAAGCCCTGGCAGACCCGGCACCGTCCATTCCATCAATGGATGCAAGGGGGCACCAGGAACTGCTCTGTAAACTGGCGGTGAATTTGGGTGTTCAAGCAGAGCCGGTGGCCGAGGACACAGACTCTATGGTGGACATCCTCAGTGCAGACGCTCCTGCTAAGCTGGCTCTCCCTTTGAACAAGACTGTGGCTAAGATCACAAATACCTTGTGGCAGACCCCGGCTTCTGTAACCCCCATTCTCAAGGGGGTTGAGAAGAGGTACTTAGTTCCTCAGTCTGGGCATGAGCACCTCTACTCCCACCCGGTTCCAGGTTCCCTGGTCGTGCAGGCGGCTGCTCAAAAGGAGAGGCAGGGGCAACCCAGGCCTATGCTGAAATCCAGGGAGCCCAAGCGCCTTGACCTTATGGGGCTTAAGGTCTATGCCATAGGCGCTGTCCAGTTGCGCAACACTAATCAGCAAGCGATGCTGAGCTGCTACGCTTACAACATGTGGCAGGCGATGGGCTAGTTCCAGGACTGGTTGCCGCCAGATTCCAGGCAGGAGTTTGTGGCTATGACCATGGAGGGGAGAACCATAGCACGTACGGCCCTGCAAGCAGCACTGGATGCTGTGGACTATGCTGCCCGTACCATCGCCTCCGGTGTGGTCATGTGTAGGGACGCATGGCTCCAGGTTTCAGGGATTCCCCCGGACATGCAGACCACAATTCAGGACCTGCTGTTCGATGGGAAATCCATCTTCTCCGAGCATACTGACTCGAAGCTTCATAGCCTAAAGGGCACGAGGGCCACGCTCAGATCACTGGGCATTTATTTAAATGCGAGGCCCCCAGGGGAGGCAGCTCCCTACTAGGCAGTCGGGAAGGCTGCAGTTTCAGCCTTCCCAGCAGGACCAATGGGGAAACCCGAGTGGGGGTGTGAGTAGTGCTGCTGGGGGCCCCTTCTTCACGCATTAGGCATCAGCACCCACGGGGCGACTCAGACAGAGGCGCTGGCCCACCCCCCGCCCAGCAAGCTAAGCAGCTGTTTTGAAGGAGCGCCTGAGGACCCTTTACTAGCCCCTGTTATCACCCCTCCCTTTGGGGACAGGCTGTCCCATTTTTGCTGGGCCTGGGCCCACATCATTTCTGACAAATGGGTGCTAGGCCTGGTAAGGATGGGTTACTCCATCCCTTTTCTGGATCCAGGGCCGGCCCGAGCCATTTTGGTGCCCCGGACCTCGGGCGGGCGGCACTGCCCCGGGCGCATGGCACATGCGTGGGCCCGCCTCCGGGTGCACGGCGCATGCGTGAGCCTGCCCCACCCCCGGGGCACACAGGCCCGCCTCCGGGTGCACAGTGCATGTGCGAGCCTGCCCCCAGGGTGCGCGGGTGGGCGCACGACGCATGCGCTGCCCAGCCGCTGGCGCGCAGCCCGGGGCCGCCCGGGAGGGCTGCGCCTGGCCGTGCAGGGCCCCGCGGCCGCGGGGGGGAAGGGCACTGGGGGGGGGGTTAACGCGGCCCCCTGCCCCAGGCGGCCACTGCAACCCGCCAGGAACCGCGCGCCCCCTTACAGCTGCCATCAGGCGCCCCCCATTGGTTGGTGCCCCGGGCAGCTGCCCAGCTTGCCCTACCCTTAGTCCGGCCCTATCTGGATCTGCCCCCTTCCCTTCCTTCCTCCTAGTCCTTCTTCAGGGACCCATGTCACGAGGCCTTCCTCCGTCAGGAAGTCCTCTCGCTCATCGAAAAAGGAGCGGTAGAGAGAGTTCCGCCTCAGTTGGAGGGCAGGGGTTTTTATTCCCGTTATTTTATTATCCCCAAGTCAAAGGGTGGGCTCTGGCCTATCTTGGACCTCAGAAACCTCAATAAGGTAATAAAGAAAACGAGGTTCAGGATGGTGATGCTGGCCTCCATTATTCCGGCCTTAGAGATAGGGGACTGATACGCGGCCCTCGATTTAAAGGATGCCTATTTTCACGTGGCCATACGGCCAAGTCACTGAAGGTTCCTCCAGTTTGTGGTGGCTCAGAACCACTTCCAATTTACGGTGCTTCCTTTCGGGCTCTCCACCACCCCCAGAGTGTTTACAATGTATGGCAGTGGAGTCCCAAGCTTTTCCGTACCTGGATGACTGGCTCATCCGGGGCCAGTCCAGGGATCAGGTGCTAGCCCATATTACATTTACAAGATCCTTCTTCGGGGAGCTTGAGCTACTGATAAATGAGGAGAAATCTCTGTTAACTCCTTCTCAGGACGTAGAATTTGTGGGAGCTTACATAGACGCCAAAAGGGGAAGGGCGTACCTCCCCATGGCCAGATTCCAAACTATGGTGACCATGGTGCACAAGCTTACTCTGTCCCTGCTTACAATGTAGCTTCATGAAGGACCTGCATGAAGCTTCTTGGACATATGGCGGCCTGCACACATGTCATTCGCCACACCAGGTTGAGGCTCAGACCTCTACAAGCCTGGCTGGCGAGATCTTTCAACCAGGCCAGAGCTCATTGGGACTCTGTCCTGTCGTTGCCTCAGGAGGTGGTGGACTCCTTGCAGTGGTGGTCTCGAGAGGAGGAAGCGTATAAAGGGGTTGCCTTCCTGGCTGAGGTCCCCTTGGTCAGACTGATAACCGATGCCTCAGACGATGGGTGGGGCGTGCATATGGCGCACCACAGGACACGGGTTGTGGGCCCCTCATGAGAGGGACTTGCATATCAACGTCAGGGAATTAAGGGTGTGAAGAGGTTGTGCAAGGGCTTTCTAGCCCATCTCTCAGGGAAATCAGTGTCGGTGCTGCTGGACAACATGGCGGCCATGTTCTATATAAACAAACAGGGGGTGGGGCTCACTTCTTTCCTTTATGTCAGGAAGCTATTCTCCTTTGGCAGTTTTGCATAGCCCACAACAGTCACCTCCAGGCAGTGTATCTGCCAGGCCGCAAGAATACGCTGGCGGTCACGCTAAGCTGATCTTTCAGAGCCCACAAATGGCGCTTGAAGGATGCTGTCCTTTTACCTCTCTTCCAGAGGTGGGGTCATCCCCAGGTGGACCTGTTTGCCATGGAAGTGCCCCCTTTATTTCTCGTTCCTGGGCCTGGGGATGGGGTCCAGAGGGGACACCCTGGTCATCGATTGGCCTTGGGGCCTGCTGTACGCATCCCCCCTGTTTACCATTGTTCCCAGAATCCTAGCCAAGACCAAGCAGTTCAAGTTCCAGGTCATCCTGGTAGCCCTGGACTGGGCCAGGCAGTTCTGGTATCTCATCCTGGTGGAGATGGTGCGGGACGAGCCGCGGCCTCTCCCGCCCAGTCAGGACCTGGTCACTCAAGCCTGGGATGGAGGTATCCTGTACCAATGCAATAGAGTCAAGGAGTAAGGTTAAAACCCAACAAGACTTAGTCTGTGCTCATTTATTGCCCATGGTCTGAAGAAAAACATAAACCTTTTTGAATATCTTGCATTATAATTTATGTAATTTTTTTAAAGTTGTCCCCCAAAGTTCCCTACGCAAGGGGAGAAGAGGTTACGTGAAGATATCAGCATATTGATCAAGTTCTGGACTGCCATGTTTTCCGATAAAAAGTATTTAACAGCCAGTCAGCTTGTGCCTCCTGGTGAGTTCCTTATGTGCCGCCTCAAAAAACCCTTTTGTTTCTTCAACTATTTGGTTCTGCATCTAAACATTATGTTTTATTTTAGATAATCAAGACAACCGGAGTAACCTGGATATCACTGTTGGATCTCGGCAGCAGGCCACACAGGGATGGATTAATACTTACCCATTGTCCAGTGGCATGTCAACCATCTCCAAAAAATCAGGTCTCTTTCTTTAATTGCATTATCTACTAGGGATGTAAAATCCTGTGTAATCAGCTGAGTGATTAAATGTTATGGTTAACAGCTTAAATGGGCTGGGGTTTTCCAAGCCAACCTGGGGGCCTGCTGCAGGTGAGGGACTTCTCTGGCCAGGGTGGAGCACCTCCCACCCACAGTACAGCGGCTCAGCCAGGCCACCAGTTAATCACTCACATCCCTACTAGCTACTTGTATCTAATCATTGTATGTGTTTCCATTCAATGTTGTTTAAGGCCAATATCTGCCTTTAACAGTTAGCTCAGGTTTTACTGATGTTACACTTGACAATGTGATTGCAAAAGACTGAGAGCAAAGAACAAGGTTTTGAAAGTAGCAATTTTTTCCTCCAGACCATTTAGTTGTATAATGCAGATAATGTAAGACCAGAAGCTATTATGGTAGCTTAAATTCCTGAGAGGAAATTGCTTATTGTTCATAAGTGTACCAGAGCTCTTCAACAGCAAAGTGGTTGAGGTGCCTCGATGTAGTTGCAAGAGGCAGCTAATTATTTTTATAAGTTACTAGGCATTACCTGTCCTATAGTGACAGTAGACATACATGTGGCCTCTTCCCTCCCCGCTGCTCCTGGGGGCAGGGAGGCTTGGGCTGTGTGGCATCTTCCCTTCCTGCTGCTGCTGGGGGTGGGAGTTGTGGCTGTGCAGCTTCTTCCCTCCCCACTGTTCCAGGGATGCTGGGGGGTGTGCTCGTCCCCTCCTCATGGTGGGGGGTGCGAGTGCATGTGGCCTCCTCTCTCCCCGATGCTCCTGGGGGTGGGGAAGCTCAGGCTATGCGTCCTCTTCCTCCCCGCTGCTCTGGGGAAGCTTAGGTGCATGCTCTTCCCCTCCCCATGGTGTGGGATGGGATACATTTGCACCCTGTGCGCTGTTCCTCCTCCTCTCCTCCCCGTGGTGTGGACAAGGCTCAAGGTGGGGTTGGGCTCAAGTCTTCTCAAATGTTCTCTGTGATAGATGGCGTGATGGACACCTCTCCTTTTATAATAGTATAGATTAAAGTGAATGCAGTGCTGCTGAGGGTGCCATATTAATAGCTGTATGGAGTTAACTACTTGGCATATTCATAGAGCAAGTTCACAACATACAGCAGCAGTGCAGGCTTCTTCCCAGGACCTTGCCGGTGTATTTGGACTTGTCTGAGGAGCATTCCGTGCCATACTGCTGTCTACTGAGACTGCCAGAAAAGGGACAGTTTGAGAGTTGTATTTAATGTATTTGCAGAAAAGTAACTGCATGTATTTGCTCCTTATTCTTAAGGGATGTCTAAGAAGACTAACAGAGGTACCCAGCTACATAAGTACTACATGAAACGGAGGACACTGCTGCTCTCTTTGCTGGTAGGTCATCCTTTTGTTTCACAGGAGCAGGAGTAAGAAATGGTTTTCCAGCACTTTGTAGTAGTTGTAGCACAAATAGGCTAGACTAACATTGGGAAAAGCCTGCACTGTTACCCGCACAAAGCAGTTTATCTTTGTTTTGTCTGCAGGCTAATGAGATTGAGCGTTTGATCACTTGGTACAACCCACTTTCCTCCCCTGAACTGGAGTTGGATCAAACTGCAGAGAACACCGTGGCAAACTGGCGATCTAAGTACATCACTTTAAGTGAGAAACAGTGGAAGGATAATGTAAATTTGGCTTGGAGCATTTCCCCTCATCTTGCTGTGCAACTACCTACCAGGTGAGATGCAACTCAAAACACAGAGCCAATTCCCTCTGCTGCACAGTAAATACTCCAGGCAAGCATTCACATTTACCACTTCCTTGCCCCTTATGCATTCCTACATTGTTGACTGAGACCATTAATCAAAAAGATTCAGACTACTAAAGATCCTCACCTGTTTCAAGAGTAATTAGGAAGCTTTAATGGAACCGGAGTTCAATTCTTTTACTATAAAGCCCTGATATAATGTCTGAAGACTATTCCAATGAAATCAACTTCGTGCTCTTTCAGTGGCCCGTTGGCACAGGGTTAAAAACAGTATTAGAAACCTCTTTTTGAAAAAAGTGTTCTTGCCATAAATTGGTTTGAGCCTTAAAACAAATAAGATCGCAGGAGTAGCTTGCTTAGCCGCTGAAGGAAAAGGAAGAACTTTGCCTCTTCCAACACAAGCAAAATTGTGGAGACAGTTTTTCACAGAGTTCTTCAGCCAGGATGTTGCTGACTGACAGACAGATAGTATTATGAAAGGAAACATTAGCAGAATGAGGTTAGATTTGCCAGTGTGTGTGTCTCTTATTGTACATGAATTTCACATGGAGTATTTCTGTTAATAAAGCACGTTTGTTCCTTTTTCCAACTGATCTCATCACATAAATAGGAATCCTAGAATCACAGAATACTAGGACTGGAAGGGACCTCGACAGGTCATTGAGTCCAGTCCCCTGCCCTCATGGCAGGACCAAATACTGTCTAGACTATCCCTGATAGACATTTATCTAATCTACTCTTAAATATCTTCAGAGATGGAGATTCCACAACCTCCCTGGGCAATTTATTCCAGTGTTTGACTACCTTGACAGTTAGGAACTTTTTCTTAATGTCCAACCTAAATCTTCCGTGCTGCAGTTTAAGCCCATTGCTTCTTGTTCTATCCTCAGAGGCCAAGATGAACAAGTTTTCTCCCTCCTCCTTATGACACCCTTTTAGATACCTGAAAACGGCTATCATGTCCCTCCTCAATCTTCTCTTTTCTAAACTAAAAAAACCCCAGTTCTTTCAGCCTTCCTTCATAGGTCATGTTCTCTAGACCTTTAATCATTCTTGTTGCTCTTCTCTGGACCCTCTCCAATTTCTCCATATCTTTCTTGAAATGCAGTGCCCAGAACTGGACACAATACTCCAGCTGAGGCCTAACTAGCACAGAGCAGAGCGGAAGAATGACTTCTCGTGTCTTGCTCACAACACACCTGTTAATGCATCCCAGAATCATGTTTGCTTTTTTTGCAACAACATCACACTGCTGACTCATATTCAGCTTGTGGTCCACTATAACCCCTAGATCCCTTTCTGCCATACTCCTTTCTAGACAGTCGCTTCCCATTCTGTATGTGTGAAACAGGAAGGAACAATCAAAGTGGAGCACTTTGCATTTGTCTTTATTAAACTTCATCCTGTTTACCACAGACCATTTCTCCAATTTGTCCAGATCATTTTGAATTATGACCCTATCCTCCAGAGCAGTCGCAACCCCTCCCAGCTTGGTATCATCTGCAAACTTAATAAGCATACTTTCTATGCCAATATCTAAATTGTTGATGAAGATATTGAACAGAGCCGGTCTCAAAACAGACCCCTGCGGAACCTCACTTGTTATACTTTTCCAGCAGGATTGTGAACCATTAATAACTATTCTCTGAGTATGGTTATCCAACCAGTTATGCACCCACCTTATAGTAGCCCCATCTAAGTTGTATTTGCCTAGTTTATTGATAAGAATATCATACGAGACCGTATCAAACGCCTTACTGAAGTCTAGGTATACCACATCCACCGCTTCTCCCTTATCCACAAGACTCGTTATCCTATCAAAGAAAGCTTTCAGATTGGTTTGACATGATTTTTTCTTTACAAATCCATGCTGTCTGTTCTCTATCATCTTGCCAAGTGTTTACAGATGATTTCCTTAATGACTTGCTCCATTATCTTCCCTGGCACAGAAGTTAAACTAACTGGTCTGTAGTTTCTTGGGTTGTTCTTATTTCCCTTTTTATAAATGGGCACTATATTTGCCCTTTTCTAGTCTTCTGGAATCTCTTCTGTCTCCCATGATTTTCCAAAGATGATAGCTAGAGGCTCAGATACCTCCTCTATCAGCTCCTTGAGAATTCTAGGATGCATTTCATCAGGCCCTGGTGACTTGCAGGCATCCAACTTTTCTAGGTGATTTTTAACTTGTTCTTTTTTTATTTTATCTTCTAAACCTACCCCCTTCCCACAGGAAGCTTATTGTGATCTACTAACGTATTCTAAGTCTGTATCTGAAAAATCGAGGCGTCCTGTGGTATCTTAAAGACTAACAGATTTATTTGGACATAAGCTTTTGTGGCTAAAACCCACTTCATCAGATGCATTGGAGTGGAAATTACACACTCAAAAGGAGGGAGTTACTTAAAATGTAGGACCAGTGTTAATGAGGCCAGTTCAGTCTGGGTAGATGTGATTCACTCACAGCAGCTGGTGAGGAGGTGTGATTACCAAGAAAGGGGAAAGTGCCTTTGTAATGAGATAACATTCTAAATCTTTATTCAGTCCCATATTCCTGCTTCAATGCATCTGATGAAGTAGGTTTTACCTACAAAGCTTATGTCAAAATAAATGTGTTAGTCTTTACGATGCCACAGGACTCCTCATTTTTACTAACACATACACATTCCTGGTTACATTTAGATTTAAGAACACTGAAGTTATTGGAACAGAAGTGACCCGCCTGGTTCGGTTGGATCCAGGAGCTGTTAGTGATGTACCTGAAGCAATAAAGGTAATTAATTTCAACAATAGTTTATATTACAGCATTGTCCAAACTTTAAGAGCTGCAGAGACAAGCAGGAGCACACAGTCCTTACTCTGAAAAACTTATATTATAAATATGATTCAGCAAGTGAGAGCCATAGGTAGGAAAATTGAAGAAACAAGGCTGTCTTCTCAGTTATGCTCACATCTTATTACAATTGCAACATGACCATGTATGTTCCCTAGTGTATAAAATCTCCCCACAGTGCACTGTGCTTTCTAGTGTATAAAATCTCCCCACAGTGCACTGTGCTATTCATAAGTAATATAGCCTAGTTGACCAGCTAATAATGTGTGCGCAGGGAAGAGGGGGTATTTGATTAGAAAGCTGTATTGGTGCTTTTGCTTAACTCAACTCTGGTTCAGTATATAAAAATTATTACACCTAGTGATTTTCAGCCAGAGACCAATTAAATGGTACTAGGTTTTTGTCTTAAAACTGAATGCCTTATGCTCTTTAATATAGTACCTAAAGATATAGTATACTTAATTTGCAAAAAATGATTCATGAATCACTTTTTTTTCTTTCTTGTAGCAGGCTAGGTTATGGTTTTATAATATACATTGTAAACCAAATTTATTCCTGGTGTGTGTTGCACCAGAAATGATTTTGGGCTTGCATGTTCATATTTCTCCTTGTTCTGCTTACAGTACCTTGTTACATGGCACACAATTGATGCAGATGCCCCTGAGCTCAGCCATGTTCTGTGCTGGGCACCAACAGATCCACCTACTGGCCTTTCATATTTTTCAAGCATGTACCCACCTCATCCTCTAACAGCTCAGTACGGAGTTAAAGTCCTGCGGTCTTTCCCTCCGGTAAGAGACTATGTTTCAGGAGAGAGCTGGAGAGATCAATACTCATGCTCAGTTAGGACTTTGTCTTAATTTCATTAGTGTGAAGTAATAAAAATATATTGGGAAGATAAAGTAGATGAAGCTGAAGTTAGAAATCAACATTGACTGTCCCATATAATCTTGGTTCAGTTGTTTTGCAGTGTGTTTGCTGTCAGTTGTTCTGTGTTGGAATACTTGATCTGTTTCTTTAAAGACCGCATGTATCTGAAGCTGCTTCTATGAGTAAAACCACGTTCCTTCAGTGAAAGGTGGTGTTTCTGGAGTTGGGTAAACCTGGGATTTTTTAATACTTGTCAATATGATTACAAAGATCTGTAAAATACCAAGTGTTCATCAGCCTTGTTAATGACATTTCTGCCATGGTCAGGTGGGCAGAGGACTTTCAGTTGAATAAAGAATAAAATTCCTGATGCCTATGCTTTTTTAAAAGAAACAAAACATTTTTCTCTGTTTTCTTTTTTTAGGATGCCATTTTATTCTACATTCCACAGATTGTGCAAGCCCTTCGCTATGATAAGGTGCGGGTGTATAACTACTGCATGATTCAGGCATTTTGTTCAAAACATTTTCAAGACTTAATTATCTCTGAATTAAGAGATGCAGAATAGCCACAATTTAGGATTAAATGTTGCTGCAGAATATCTAGTATATTTTAAAAATGGTTTTTAGAGATAGGTGTGTTTGAGGCACCTGTTTCATTGGTGTAGCCCATGTATATTAAACTTATACATAGCTTTCAATAGATGTTGCCCCATGATAGAGTCTGAGGAGTCTGCATGACCAATCTTTCTGTACCCCTGCATGTAGCTGGTAATAAGGTGTCTTAACCCTGCTGCTCCATCCCTGGGGCAGCTGTCTGGCCACTCCCAAGGTGGGCGGAAGGGAAGGTGACACTTGAGCCCACCACCCTGTACTCCCTTGGTCCACTCTGGAGCTCATCCCACCTCCCTACCTTCACTGTGTCCCTTATCCTGCCTACCTAATGCTGGAGCCAGCTCCATTGTTGGGGCAGCCTGTGTTGGCTGTCTGGCTGCTCCCAGGGTGGTGGTAGACCCTTGTGTAGTAGACTGTATTAAGTATTGCTATTTGTCATGTTGTAACCACACCCCATCCAGAGGTAGTGCGGCCCAATGTCCACAGTCTGTAAATTAGTCCTAGAGTCAGAGTAATATGGCTGAATGGCCAGAGTCTACAAAATAGCCTTTGAGTCGCAGGGCAGCATGGCCCAATAACCAGAGTCCATAACACACCCCTAGGGTTCAGGGCACCACAGCCTAATGGCTAGAGTCTCAGTGTTTTGGGACAGCACCGAAATGCAATGCAGATCCCTATCAGTGGGGGAGTGATCCACCACTTACTCAACAGGGAATCTCACAGCAATTTACTGAGCTTGAGTTGGAGATAATATTCATGTACCTTCTCTGGGTCACTTCCTACCAGTTCTGGCATTGGAGTGTGATCCACATAGTTTCTAAGTCATCAGGCTCCACAGCACCAGTCTCCTCCTATGACTCTTCTGGGTCTGGAGGCTCAGTACAGTCTCCCAGGTCTCTGGTTCTCGTCGTCTGGGCTTCTGGCTCTTCCACCTCTAGAGCTCTTCTAGTAGGTCCTTTCTCTCCAGCATCCAACCCAGATTGAGCTGAGCTGCTGCCTTTTATACTACCCCAGCCCTTGGAGCATGCCCAGTGTGGTTGGGGAGCAGGACTTCTTCCACCCACAGGACATTAAGCTCCCCTGGCCACGTGCATGATATACACACCCCATCACATTATTATTTATAATACTATGGCAGCTAGAGACCCCAAAAAGTTCTGGGCCCCATTATGTTGTACTCAAACATAGTAGTGGGCACTCCATAGTTAAGAGCTTCAAATCTAAATATGATAGACAAACATGGGAGCAGGGGGAACAGGCATAGAGATTGAAGTGACTTCAAAAAAGTAGATAAGTGACAGTCGAGAGTAAAATCTAGGCCACCTGACTCTTAGTGGTTGCCCTGGATATCGCCATTGTCTTCTCTTTCCAATCTTTAAATATGTTCTAGTGTGAAGGTTAATGGCTAGTGTTGATGGGATGGAGCTGTGGCACTAGGCTTTTGGGTGACTGAATTTGTATGGTTGCAGATGGGCTATGTTAGAGAATACATCCTGTGGGCGGCTGCCAAATCCCAGCTGTTGGCTCACCAATTTATCTGGAACATGAAAACCAATATCTTCATGGATGAAGAGGCACACCAGAAAGATCGTGAGTATGGCATGCATGGGCCTGTTAGCCTAATATCTCTCCCATTCCTTATTTCATTATGGGAATACCCCCCTCCAACCTCCTTTTCTGGAGTTATGAATCTTTTATTTGTGCAGATAAGACCTGTTTTGTTGAAGAATTTTTTTTCCTGGTAGAAATCAGCAAAGTAGGTGGCTGGTACAGGAGGCAGGGGAAAGCAATGCCTTCCGAGCTTGCTAGCCCAGCCCCACGGCCATGCTCCACCCCAAGCTTTTGCCCTACTTCAATGCATTTTCCCCGGACTGTCAGGGATTGTGCCTCGCCAAGGCTGGGGCCATGCTACTAGCTGTCCTGAAGCTGGGGATGCTTGGGCTGGGTACCACAACCCCTCTCCTCCACAGTGATCTGGCCAGGGCCAGACTGGGGTCACATGCTGCCTGCTCTCCCTCCCTCTGCCCCATGCTCTGGTCAAGGCTGGGGAAGCCCTCGGTTATGCGCTGCCTGCTTTCCTTCTCCCTGTGCTCTAACCGACGAAGGCTGGTGGTGCATGCTGCACACTTTCCCCACCCCATGCTCTGACTGGGGCAAGGGAAGGCTGGAGATGCATGCTGCCTGCTTCCCCCTTCTTCATATGCTCTGGCTGGGGCCATATGCCACCCACTCTCCTACATCTCTGGTGCTTGGGGGAGATGGCTGAGGATGAGCACCACTCTGTGGGAAAGGGGTGGCCTGACCTTACAGTGGGAGGGACACTTTACTTCCACGGGGGCTTGGGTGGCAGGGGCAATCCAGCTCCAACTACATTTAAACTGCAGAATTGCAGCAAAGGTAGTAGGTGTCCAAGATTTTACTCAGGTTTGTTTCTTTTGGTTACATATGCAGCTGACATTGGGGAACTACTAGAGCAGCTAGTAGAAGAGATAACCAGTTCATTATCTGGGCCAGCCAAGGAGTTCTACCAACGGGAATTTGATTTCTTTAATAAAATCACCAATGTTTCAGCCATCATCAAGTAAGTGTGGGAGCTGAGGATATTGAGCTGTTGCATAGCTCCCCATTTTGTCAATAACTGTTGTCCTGAGTAGAGAGTCTTGCTTTGGATGAAATCTGAGGTCATGATTCCTGAAGTGATTTTTTTTTTAATTTTAAAAATTCTCGTGTATCAAAAATTAAATAAATTTCCCCAATATATTATGGATCTGTGCTAGTAAGATACAAAAAATTTAGGGTACCTTGGGTAACCGGCCCACACACACAATAAGTGGACATGTAGCTAACTAAAATCATGTAGGACCACAGATGTTGCTGGACTAGAAAGTGCAGCACTAGAGGGGTTCAACCTCTAAGCACGGGGAGTTCACTGTTAATGGAATGATGTTGAGTAGGAAAGTACAGGAATAAAAACCCTAAAATAACTGATGTTTTTGCAACAGTAGAACAAGTCACACAGACTTAGTTAGCGTCATTTGCCTCAGTGGACTGGATATTTGGATAGGTTAGAACAGGGGTAGGCAACAATTTTGGCAGGGGGGCACTTCATGAATGTTGGTTGTGGTCACAGGTCCGCTCTGCCCACGAAAGGGGCGGGCCTCAAGCAAAAAAGAGCATTCCCTCTAGGCCCTGTGTGCCTCTGGCAGGGGAAGGAGGCTTCATGCTCTTCCCTTGTCCAAGGTCGATTAGGGTCTAGGGGTGGGGGAGTGGGTGAAGTCTCCTGCCCCTGCCATGTAATAAGTGCACAGCGTCTGGGGAGAACCACCAGCATTTTGAACAGCTGACGGTTCCTTCTAGGTGCCATGTGCCTCTGGCGCTGGGAGAAGACCTTGCACTTTCCCTCACCCCCAGACCAGCTGGGTCTGGGGACAGAAGAGTGCATGAAGTTGTTCGCTGTTCAAAACAGCACCTGGCTCCTGCTAGGTGCAGCACACCCCTGGCTTGGCGGGCCAGATCCAGTCCACGGGCCGTATCTTGCCCACCCCTGGGTTAGAGATATTCTCCTGGAAAGCTAGCAGACCTTGCTTCATGCAGGAAAAGCAGCTCTGTAGTATGTAGATGTGTCAGGGTTTTCCACAATGTTCTTCAACTTACAACTTGCTGGAAACATTTTGTTTTGAATTTAAAGAACTACAGGTGTGCTCCACCAAATTATAAACACTATATTTTAGTAAAAATTCCCTGAAAATGTCTCTTTCTTCACAAAGGCATTTCTATTTATACTATAAATAGAAGCTTTATCCTACATACATAATAGTGTTCTGTCTTATTCATGAAATGCTGTAATAATTCATTGTTTCTGGAGTAGTAGACCAGCTTCTGGAGTAGTAGACCAGTTTCTGGAGTAGTAGACCAGTGGAGACAGATCGTGATGTCTCTAACTAGAATTTGTTGTCACTTAATGAATGTGAAACTTCTGTTCACTGAAGTTTTGAAAAACGAGTAATTATAGGAAGGAAATGCAGTGAAAGTATATAACGGAACATTTTTGAAGGTTGCCAGAGGATAGTGGCTTAGCACTTGAGTTCATAACCTAAGTGTCTTCTTTTCTTACACATTTTAAAATGTGCAAGACAGAAAATAGCAGAAAGCAATGCAGAATTGTTTTCCTTATAAAACAAATTGATTTTACTTTTTAAAATGAAACCTTGCTAATTATTAATTAACATCAACATTTGTAAATATAGGACAGTTAAACCAACTGGCATAGCTGTTGCAAGAGTCACTAGACTTTAGATGATTTTTATGTGTTTCTGGATATGTCAGGATGGGCTTTAAAAAGACTTCTGTCTTTGCTCCCAAAAATGTGGGTGCCTAAGTGAATGTCCCACTCATTTTAATTTTTTTAAAGTTGTGAGTAATTAGCTTAATAGCACTGGCTTTAAACAGGTAGGTATTTGCAGGCATTTCAATCTTGTACTCCATTCTAGGCACCTCTGAAGCAAAGAATTCAGATAACGTGATGGATCGTGTGGGGGAGGGGCGTTTGTTAAGGGCACAAATGTGAATTGAGATGTGACCTAGCATGATTTGATTGTCCTCAGTGCTGTACTCTGATCCCCAGAGGTGAGAAGTTGATGCAGTCACCCATTGTATCACCTAGCTGCATACCATAAAGAGCACCTTTCAGTTACTTGACTTCTAGATCATTGTAAGTGTGCATCTGCCTGCCTTAGTTCCAGTGATGTTTGCCATGACTGCATGTGCAAATTGGGTAATTTATATACTAACTTATAATTGTTTCCAGCTATCTAGTTTGCACTGCAGTTATTGTAACTGCGTGAACAAATCAGGAATATAATTACACAGACATTTTGCCTGTCTATCACTTTGAAAGGGGACAAACTAAACCAGAGAGAGGTGTTCTAATTGTGGAATAAATGCCCATAAGGGGTTACAGTAAAATAACTATAATGAGTATAACTATACTGATAAAAATTCATGTATAGACAAGCCTGAACCAGCGTTCCCTCTAACATTTTCTATTGTTGGGCAGGTTGAATTTTTTGGGGGCGGCTTGAAATTTCTTATATGCAACACCAATGTTGAGGAAGTGTGTGGATGTGCACCACCAGTACAAACAAAATACCTAGATATAAATATATATTTTAAACAGTCCATAGGTATAGAAGAAAATATATTAAAAGAAGGGATAGTTAAGAAGGAACAATGCTTACAATATTTATTTAATATGGAAATCAAATACATTAACACAACCTTTGGAGTACACGTATTATCATCCTTTCTAACAACTCAAGCTAGTAAACACAAATGCATATTATCCACACACAGCTCAGCTTTAAGATGCTAAACAAATCTGAGTCAACTAGAAATAGTCAACCTCTCCTTGCAAATATTAATACAATATTTACTGACTGGAAAAGAGAACAAAAGGCATTCACTTAGGCTTATACAGTTTCTCACTGAAACACGGGTCTGTCTTAGAAACCCTAAAGCCATGTGTGAATTTGCTCTGGGGTTTCTACTCTTTGAGTTGGTGATATACTCAGGATGAAAGTTTCAAACCAGGAGAACTTCTATCTATTTTCACAGGTCTCTGTTTCACTTTTTCTTGTATAGCATGGATTCCATGTTTCAAGTAGCATGCAATGTGAGGACTGTTTTCTCTCTGGCAGATAGGCACAAAAATTGCTCATTTGTCTTGGTGAGAGACACATGCCCCATATGTACCTTCTTCCCCACCAGCGCTGCCCCCCCCAAGGGCATTCTGCCTCAAAGCTGACCTTTTATGGAAGAGGCGATGCATCCAGCGTCAGAATCAAGCCCAACTGCAAGGTAGCAGATTCAGAATCCATGAGGAGCACCCCTCCAGCTGCCTATGATTCAAAGCACAATCTGGTTAGAAATGTCACTCTTTGCCTTCATCATTAGCCTCTGTAAAGCACTCAAAATCTGGGCCTCCTCTTAGAAAGACTTCCAGTAAGTCCTCTGGTACTGGTTCAAGCCACCCTAAAATCTAGTCAACCACCACCCTTTCTGAGGCAGCATCATTGACTCTAGCCCCTTAGAGGCTGTTGAGACTAGTGCCTTGACCTTTCCTGGGTTCCTTTTCATAATTCCAAGACCTTTCCTGTTTATCTCACCAGCACCAGACAAACACTTACATGTTTTGGTATTTCCTGCTCTGCAGGCCTTCATGTTGGCAAGGGGTCTTTGGTGTCTCCCTCTACTGGGCTCTTCTTTGCTACAGTCAGTTTCACTTCGGGTGATATCCTCTGCTCTACTGGTGCACTTAGCATCATCAGTATAGCTTCAACTCCTTTGAAGACTGACAGTCTCTCCAACCCATTTTGATCTGTTGAGCAACCCATTGATCACATTGTTGGCATCCTAACTACCTCAATCCTCAGTTTTATTGGATCCCCAAGTGCTACCCAGAACCAGACCAACTTGAACCGCAGTGGGGACCATTCTTCCCTATTCTGAAGAAATCTACACTTATTCTTTGTACTCTAAAAGAGAGCCTGTGTCACCTTCCAGGTCTTTTAGATTGCTCTATAGACCTCTTGTCAGGGTCACAGCACCTAAGAACCAGGTCTGGCTTTCTTATAAAGAGACTCTAGCATGTCCTCCACCATGGATGACTCGGATAATGCAGTCTCCTCCATGGCCTTACTGGTCTTGGTCTGCTCTGAGGGATTCTTGACCTTCATCACAATCACACTGTAGGAGGAATCCTCTTCCTCCCCCCACTTCAAGAAACCTCTCCTGAAGATATTGCTAGTGTCCCTCTACCTGCAATACTAGACCCTATAGAGGGAAGAGACATAATAGAGGAATCTCTGGATGTGCCTTCAATATTTTGTCAACATCTCCAGATGAAAGAGAGTCAATGTCTCCCTGCCAGAGGACTGTAAGGTCTTCTAGGATCTCAGGAAGAGGGTAGTTACTTCCCTAGTAGTGCAAGTGGTCCTTTTATAAGGAAAACCCACACAAGCTCTATGATATTTTAGATACCTGCTTTGGGGAAAGTTGCCTCAGCCATCCATGAAGCCCTGCTGGAGCCACTGAAAACCTTGTGGCAGACCCTAACCTTTACACCATCAGTTCTTGACAGGGTCCAGAGGCTGTGAGCTGCTTTCAGATGGTCCACAAAGCAGGGCCAGCAATAGACTGGCTGGGACCCAGGGCAAACAGCTCAGAGTCTTGAGTGTCCCACTGATATCCCAAATGCCCCCTTCCCTTTGCTGGGCCTGGGCAGCTTCACATTAATCATGGTCAGTTGTTCTCTAGAGCTTTTTTCTATGTTTGCAATGAAAGCTCATTAATAAATATTTGCACACGCATTGGCACAATGTAAATGACAAGTACTGAGAAGGGCTGCTGGCCTTTGAAAGTGCTTTGAATCCAAAGATTTCCTGGCTATTTCTGAAGAGGACATGGAACCTCTGAATATAAGAAGCTATTCCTCCTGTGGTCATGTATTATGGACATATAGCTCAGCCATTTAAGGATCTGTTTTATATCTTTCTTGGACAACATGTAATGCATTTGCCACCAGATTGCTAGTTTCACCTGCCCCCACACACTTGGAAAATCAAATTATATTCCAGATGGCCTTTCAACTGGGTAGAGACGGGAAATAGGCTTGTTGCCAGCTACTACACACTATGTGCCTACATTTCCTATCCAGTATTCTGCACAGAAGTCAGGAAAGAGTTTTTTAAAAGGCAAAGACTTGAATCATTATAATTAGTATAGGAAAAGGTTCAGAATCTATACTGAATTAGTACATATGGGGCTGCAGCATCAGTTCAGTAAGAAATTGCTGTTATTCCAAGAAGAAATATTTATTTTGTTTAAATGTGACACAGCATCAGGAAGTGAAATAAATTGTCTTTTTTCCCAGGCCATTCCCTAAAGGAGATGAAAGAAAGAAAGCTTGTTTGTCTGCTCTGTCTGAGGTGAAAGTGCAGCCTGGTAAGAAGTGGTCTAATCATATTGTATGTTCCTTTTGCATTTAGCATGAATACTATACATTGTAGGAGAGAATCATGGGGAATTTTGTAACAGTTGGTCTAATATTTTCACTTCCTTGGGCTAAGAATTGACTTGTTGCCATTGTTGTTCCTTGTCAAGCTAAGTATAAACATGGCAGCACAAATATTGGTATAGCACGAAGACTGTTCATGGCATGTTACAGTCTAGTTTTGAAGAGTAGGGATGTTAAATAGTGGTTAGTAAGCTAATCGATGGAATTTCCATTGACTACTTGATTAGTCCATAGGGTGGTTTGCTGTGACTCTGCCTTTTAAATGTAGTAAGAGCCATCAGGCTCTTACTACATTTAAAAGGCAGAGGTGCAGCAGTCTGGGACTGGGCACAAGCCAGGACAGCTGAGTCCTAGCTCACGCCCAGTCCCAGATGCTGCGGCTCTGTCTTTTAAATGTAGTAAGAGTGGCTCTGCTTTTTTCTGCTTTTAAGCCGGCTCCTCTTAGCACTGGCTCCTGCTCCCCCACCTTTGCTTCCACTGATACAGAGGTATCGGGGGAGGAAGAAGCATTTAGTCGAGTAGTGAATCAGCTACCTGATAAGCCTATGCTTATTGACTAGTCAGCTACTCAACTAGTTGATTACATCCCTAATGAAGAGCCTAGTCCCAAAGAGCATCAAGGATAGGCATGAAGGGAACAGCGCAACTGAAGAGCGAGGTTAAGAAAACCTTTAGCTTTGTATCACATGTTTTTAGTAGATGATGGTCAGGTTAGGTAGGGTTCAAAAAAGAACTAGATAAATTCATAAAGGACAGGTCCATCAATGCTTATTAGCCAGGATGGGTAGGAATACGTGTCTAGCCTGTTTGTCAGAAGCTGTGAATGTGTGAGAGGGGAGGGATCACTTGGTGATTACCTGTTTTGTTCATTCTCTCTGGGGCACCTGCCATTGGCCACTGTCAGAAGACAGGGTACTGGGCTAGATGGACCTTTGGCCTGACCCAGTATGGCCGTTATGATCTATGCCTGTGAAGAAATAAGTTTTCAGAAATGAGACACATCCATCTAACTGCCCCTTACCTCTCCCTACCATCTATACCTGCTATACATATCCCATACTTTGAAAGTCTTTAGTGCTTTGAGATACATTTTTCAATCTGAATCTTACCTTGAAAACTTTTAGTAGGAAATCTTTCCTGTTGTACCATGTGTCCATTACAAGGGAAACTCACCATATCAATTCTTATTAGGCATTTTTGAAGGATAAGTTTGATCTGTGCCTTTCTGTGTTAAAGATTCTGCTGCACACATTTGAATCTAGTCTGTTTTCTCTGGTAATCATTGACTACTCTAAAAGATATCCTGTGTCTTTTATAGACTGCAGGCTACAGCCTGTAGACAAGGAATACTTAACTTTGGAAGCCCCCGGGGGCCACAATGATAGTCACAGCACGTGCTAAGGGCCACAACTTAAGTGTGGTTGCATAAACATGCAAATATATATGCAAAATAGCTTATTTCTCATTGACACTCATGAATACAAAAATTAAGGCAAGACTACACAACATGCAGGCCCCATTTAAGTCCGTTCTGCTGATATTAATAAAATGCAATATTTACCCAATTTCGACCCATATGACAGCACTTTTAATGAGCAATGACAGTCCAGGAATTTAACTACTAAAACACACATCAACAGAAGACCATTATATTGACTCATTGTTGTGGAGTATGTTCCCAGTAGAGGCCATGTTCAAAGGATCCCATCCGTGGGCTGCATGTTGAGCTCCATGTAAACCCAAATGGCACCGTGGACCGCAAAGAAATGGTCTGCGGGCCGCATGTTGAGTAGCCCTGCTGTAGACTATCGTATGGTGGTAGACAGTAATGTATCCATTTCTAATTTCAATATAGATTTTTAAATTACATGAATCAATGTATTCTCAGACTTCTAGAGCTTTACTCTGTATTGCTAACTGGTGAATTCACTTCTCCATCGAGTTCTCTTCTCCCCTTTTGTAGGCTGTTACTTGCCCAGCAATCCTGAAGCAATTGTTTTGGATATTGACTACAAGTCTGGAACTCCTATGCAAAGGTAATTTGCAGTGTTGTAGCTTTGTTGGGTCCCAAGATATGAAAGAGACAAGGTAGGTGAAGTAATATCTTTTATTCAACCAAGTTTTGCTGGTGGAAGGTACAAGCTTTTGAACTACACAGAGTTCTGACTTGGGAAAGGAGCAGAGTGTCAGGAGTAGCTCTAATGCTTGTACCTACAACCAACAGAAGTTGGTCTAGTAAAATATATTGTCTCACCTCTATTGTCTTTTCCATATGCAGATAATCTTGGTTACTATATTTAGGTCTTTTCTAGGACTTAGTGTTGGTTGAATACAGCAAACTCAACCTCTTTGTGTATGTGTGTACTTACAGTGCTGCAAAAGCACCATACTTGGCCAAGTTTAAAGTGAAATGGTGTGGAGTCAGTGAACTTGAAAAAGAAGGTCAGTATTATAGTTCTTAATCATTCATACTACTAGTTAACAGTCTGTGATTCACTGGAATTTCATACGTTATGTAGATTGTATAACTCAAATTTTAACATAATACACAATGGTTCAGAAACTGAATTCTGTAAATTGTGGCGGGGGGGGGGGAGAAATAAGCTTGTAATTTGAGTTGCAAGAGGCAAACTTGCTGTTTTTGTAGATATTTTTGTAAAAACAGGGCAGATATTTATGTACTAAAAAAATTTTGTCAATGACTTTTAGTCCAGCATGTTAATTAAATGATTTTGGGCAGTTTAGAAAACAAAAAAACTCAAGTTAACGTGGCCGTACAGTTCTTTAAAGAATACATTTCAGCAGGATATTTAACTTCTAGGCTTAACTTGTAAATGCACTTCTCCGGCAGACCATGAGGGCTGTTTTAGAATATAATTTATATGTATAAATTCCACCAGTACTACAGGAAATGCTATATCTTCAGGAATTCAGTGTTACTTGGTGCAGTTCAGCTTGCAGCACAGAAAATCTCTGGTAGACAAATGAAGTATTAAGTTTCCAATACTGTCGTTTATTCAAGGCTGCTAATTGAGCTCCATGTTCAAGTTTTGCTTTGTGCTCTATTTGCAGGTCTTCGCTGTCGCTCTGACTCCATAGATGAAAGTGGAGAGGAAGGGGTTGACAGTAAGAAGATCTGTTGGCAGGCAGCTATCTTTAAAGTGGGTGATGACTGCAGACAGGTACAAAGTTTCTGTAGTAATCAAAAATTGACATCAGTTGTGTTTTAATAGGAAGTGAGAATTGCAGCTGAATAAACTGTTCTGTGAAGCTCTTAGATTCAATGTTTAGTTTATTACAAAAACATCGTAAAGAGGGAGAACTACATTATGCCATCTTGGAAAACGGGTGGAAAGAAAACCTTATATTTTCAAGACACGGCTTTACACAGTGCCAAAAATACCAAGTCTTATAGTTCAAACAGCAAACTTTATTTATAAAAAAGTTGAGATAGTGGTAGCATAACAGTAACTTCTGAAGGGATGTGTGTTATGTATTCAAACTTGTCTCTTCTACTGAGAGAAGGAATATAGGCTGCTATGTTGGAGTTACTCCTACTTGAGGAATGCCAGCGATTTTAATGTCCATTAGAAACAACTAGATAGGTTTTCAGTGTTAACACCTTATCTGAATGACATCTGTATACACGGACTTCCTGCCCACCCAAATTGCATTTTCCATCTGTTTTTCCTCTACAGATACATTGAGTGCAGGAATAAGTACATATTTGTTAACTGTCTGTGTGGTGCTTGTTTGCTCTGTTGTTCTTCAGATAACTTTCATAACCAGTTGGATCTTGTTAATGGCTTTTCTAATACTTATGCACTCTTTTGTTGTTGAACAGGATATGTTAGCTTTACAAATCATTGATCTCTTCAAGAATATATTTCAGCTGGTAGGCCTGGACCTGTTTGTGTTCCCCTATAGAGTGGTGGCCACAGCCCCAGGGGTAAGTGGACTATTAAACATTCAGACTATAGAACAGAACTAAGCACTGTTAAGAGGCATGTGTCCTGTAGCCCATATTCTTCCAGAGCATTTGTCTCCAGATCATCTTCCTCCAAGCTTCTGACTGAGCTCATGCTGTCTGTGAAATTGTTGTGTGAGTAGCAGAAGGCACCAAGCAGAAGTACCTTTGGGAAGCAGTCATGAATCGCTTTCACCAGTTAGTTATAGGAAAGGTAGAAAGTTCAGAACATTTTTTTTATGAATAAATGGAAAATATATAGTCAGTGTTCCATAAATGTTTAACCATATGTCCCATGAGATCTGTATAGCTGCCACCATCCATGAGAAATGTATGTTGGGAACGTGCTTTGCAGACTTATTTGTCTTTCTCTTCAGTGTGGTGTTATTGAATGCATTCCTGACTGCACCTCCCGTGACCAGCTGGGCAGGCAGACAGACTTTGGAATGTATGATTACTTTACAAGACAATATGGAGATGAGTCAACCCTTGCTTTTCAAAAGGTAACATACCAACTGATCAGACATAGCAAAATATTGACTTGACAAGAATCCTGGCTATAGAAAATACTGTGACACTTTATTGTATAAGTATTACTATAATACTGTTGGATAATCTATTTCTCACTGTGAGTAGGCTTTGCATAGAAGCTGTTGCAGTACTAGAGAATGCCATTCATTTAAAGTAGTGTAACCATGAGAGTACATCTGCTCTGGGGATGATGTAGCACACTAGCTCTGCTTTTCAGAATTTGTTCTCATTTCTCATTTGTGCAGGCTCGATATAATTTCATCCGCAGCATGGCTGCCTATAGCCTCCTGCTGTTTCTGCTCCAGATTAAAGACCGACACAATGGCAACATAATGCTGGACAAAAAGGGGCACATCATTCATATCGGTCAGTTTTGTCCCCTTGGCCTTCTGTATATCTCTGTCTTCTCATTCTGCCGAAAGATACTGTTTTTAAAAAATGAAAAAGCTAGTTTTCCTTCTTTTGAAGTCATTCTCCATTCAGTGATTTCATGATTATGAAAAGAACAGGAAGTTTTTGATGTGTGAAAAGTTCATTTTAGTACAGTATGGATGATTGTGTGCTGCTTTGTCATCCACCTTTCCAAGTTTTTAGCAGCCTTGCGCAAGTACTACTTTGGTTATTTAATTTTAGATATGCTAGTGAAGTAACATTTGTTTTCTTTCATCACAGTATGAGTGCACTAGCTGATAAGTTTACATAACCATCTCTCAAGGCTGTGTAATCTCTGTACAGAATTTGTGTTTATGGAACACCACTAATGTTTCAGTGAGAAGCTTACTTACTAAGTTGTAAAGCACCTCATATTAAATTTCACCTTTATTTTTGTATTCATTCACGCCAAATTCCTCTGCAAACCTATATCAGAGGAGAGCAGTAGGAATGTGTACAATACATAAAGAGGGGACATAACAGCTTTGAAGTACATAAAAGTTGTTAAAAGGAGAAGGGAGAAAAATTATTCTCCTTAACCTCTGATAGGACAAGAGGCAATGGGCATAAATTGTAGTAAAGGGGGTTTAGGTTGGATGTTATAAAAACCACCATCAGGATGTCTAAGCATTGGAATAAATGCCCTAGGAAGGTTGTGGAATCTCCATGATAGGAGATTTTTAGGAGCAAGTTGGACAAACATCTGTCAGGGATGGTCTAGATGGGGCATGGTCCCGCCATAAGTGCAGGAAGGCGGACTTGATGACCTCTCAAGATTCCTTCCAGTTCTAGTATTCTGTGATTCCATGATGATCATAATGTGAGTTATTGGGACCACCTCTGTTACCCATTCAACTGTTACCCTCTGGTAGTGGAGTCAGTTTGGAACAGCACCATGACTGATATCCTCATGGGCAGAGAAACCATGGATTTTTATGTCATTCTTTGGGGACAGTAGCAGGAAGGACAAAAAGTATTTCTAGCATAAGCAGAATACTTGAACAGAATTTTGCACTGATTGGAGATTCTGGGAGGCTTTGGCGGTAGCCCTAAGAGGCGTGCATTATTTAGACTAGTCTGGAGTTTACAAAGGGATGAAAGAGGTTAGAGGTCTGCATGGGAGAGGAATGGTCAGTTTCGTGTCAGATATGGCTAATGAAAGGGACACAGTTTGTCAGCACTAACTAAGCTATTGTCATATATTCTACATAAGGCTTGAAACCACAGAGAACCTCCAGCTCATACAGAAGATGGCAGGCCTTTCTTAGAGGGTAAGCCATGAGGAGCCAGATGACTACATATCCACTCAAGCCTTCACATGGATTCCTGGTCTCTCTTTGTTGTAATTAAGTGTTACAGTGATCAGTGCCCTATTAATCACTATAATACATTCACTGCTTAATTATATGTTTGTGTGTATGTGCAGATTTTGGTTTCATGTTTGAAAGCTCACCTGGTGGAAATCTGGGCTGGGAGCCAGACATCAAGCTGACCGATGAGATGGTGATGATAATGGGAGGAAAAATGGAAGCTACTCCTTTCAAGTGGTTCATGGAGATGTGTGTCCGGGGGTACCTAGCAGTCAGGTGAGAACGCTTTGCATCTCTCCTCATTTGCTCACAGCCAAGGGTGCTTCCATCTCTAATAATTGATATTTAGGAGATTAACTTTTTTTTATTGCTTAGTGAGTTTCAATCTCATGCTTATCTGAAAGCTGCATATTGTGCAAATGGAATCCTTGCTCCTCCCAAACTGTGAGAACCTCCCTCAGATAATAGACAGGACTCCAGAATCTGAGATCTTGCTTTGAATTATGAAGAACTGTGAAAGCTCTACCCTTACCATAAGGAATTGTCCTGTGTTCAGTAGACAATGGATATGATCTAAAACCATTGTGGGCAGCCTGCAGCCACAGGCAACCCACTGAGGCTCTCTCTACCTGAGGCCTCTGGACCCCCAGCTGCCCCCCTTCTCCCACAAGCCTCTTGTGCCCTGGGGCACTGGACCCCCGCACTTCCTACTCCTCCCCCTGCCTCCCAGCACTTTCAGAGCACCATGAATCTGCTGATTCACTTCCTGTCCCAGCTCTTCCCCCTCCTTCCCAGAGCTTGAACATCACGAATCAGCTTAAATATTGTCCGACTGTTGGGCATATACACATAGTGTATGGTGGGAGGAAGTAATGGTATAGTAATAGAGGGCTACACAGAGAAGTTAGGAAATGGTACCACACTAATGGATGTCCCATGCTGTGGCTGACGAGCAGGGTGTTATTGGATGCCTGCTGATTACACATTTTTACTATAGCCAAAAGAATGTTACTTTATCTAAATATTGTTTAGTACCATTCTCCCCAAGGTTGTTGTCCGTCCCACACCATTCACTTTATTTAGCTGTCAAACACTGGAAAACGAAATTGCCTTTGTCACAGTAATTTAATTAGGGTGACAGACTGTGAACAGCAGTATAGCTCCATCAGCAAACATAAGAGGATTATACTGTGTAGATTTAATTACAGTAAAAGGTGTGATCTAGTTCCCAGCTGAATTTCTCCACTTGTGCTCTGTACCCAGCAATAGCAAGAAAAGTTTGAGAACTCTAATTGCTTTGTGCTGCCTTTCTCTCTCTAGACCCTACATGGATGCTGTGGTCTCTTTGGTCACCTTGATGTTGGATACAGGGCTCCCCTGTTTCCGAGGGCAGACAATCAAGCTGTTAAAGTAGGTCATGCAGATATCTATTAACCCTTCTGGGTTTTTTTACTATAGGAGCATTGTCTCTATAGTTTGTTTTAACTTAGCAGTAGTGTAGTTTTACGCTAGCCAAATATGGCCTAATAACTGTTTTGAAAAAGGATAATTTGATCTCTCAAGCAATAGAAATTTTAAAGCACTGGACACAAAATGAGCTAAATTCAACCAGTGCTGTGACTGTGCAGGTAAACAAGTATCTATTAACTGCTCGGCAAAGGTGCTGAGTCCAGGGCTGGAGCACCCACAGGGAAAAAATGTGCACTCAGTAACCATCGGTGGCCCAGTGAATCAGCCCCTCCTGCCTGCCAGTAATCATCTGTTCAACAGTGTGTAGGAGGCCAAGGGGTTTTGAGGAGAAGCAGGGCAGGAGGAGACAGAGCAAGAGTGAGATGTGCTTGGGCTGGGGTGAGAAGAGGCAGGATGGTGGTAAGTCCTTGAGGGAAGGTGTTGAATGGCAGCAGGGCCTGGGGCAACGTGAGGGGTTGAGGATCCGCATGGAAACCAGAAAGGCAGCGCCTCTGCTGTTCAGCATTAGCAAATATGTAACGATAGAGGAGGGGAATGTTGTCCATGCTTCTCAAATGCCATTGAGAACTTTAACATTCACCAAATAGGCACCAAGTATCTAAATGTGTCATTCTTACAGTACAGCATTCCCCTAATACTATATTGCAACATTAGTGGTTGGGGCAGATCCAGCTCCTAATGTGGCATTTAAACCAAACCGACAACCTTCTGACTCTTGCATTAATTCTGCAGTAACCATTTCCTACAGTCATTAATTCAGTCAGTCCATGTAGTGGGGGAGGGGACCATTTGAGCTCCCCCTTATGCTGTCCCCAAAATGTGTAGGCATTTGAAAGCAGGAGCTGAAAGAGAATAGGAGTTCGTTTAGATCTAGACTCTTCCTAGAGTCTACAGTTTTACAGTCTCCATCTTTTCTCTTGTGAGTGCCAACACTCTAGTAATTCTTCAAGTGTCAGTGTCTGTAGAATACACTGGATGCTAATAATTACTACAGGAGAAAAGCTGTAAGGAACTAATACCCAATTGTGTCTCTGTCGTCCCCCCACCCATTGTAAGAACCAGCTAATGTGTGCTTTTTTCCCCATACAGGCATCGGTTCAGCCCCAACATGACAGAGCGGGAGGCAGCAAACTTCATCATCAAGATCATTCAGAGCTGCTTCCTCAGTAACAGGTCTGCCATCTTCTCTGTCTGTCTTCTCCCCTATCTCCTCTCTGGGCCTGGACACTACTTGGTTAGTCTTGGCAGAGGTTAAAGATTGTGTTGAACTATTGAACCATAGGTGGCATAAAGCTTGGTAGTTATTGACTTCATCATAATGCAGGATAATAGCCCTAGTTTCAGACCATATAATGCTTTACCATATATTTCCTTTTGTGGGACAAAGGCAGTACTAAGTTCAGGCTGGTACAGCAACAGTTCCTGTTGGCTAGTGTAAAGAAATACAGAATTTTCTGCACTGTGGCACACTGTAACCCACTCAAGTTCAGCATTTGGCTTCCAGCAGTGATTTATGCCTAATGGCTTCACAAGGCAGCCAGGCACCTAATATTGCAGCTCGCTTATTATGCCGTGCTGTTTAAGGGATGGGAATCCTTTTTGATTTATGCAGGGATCACATTGGCAAAGAATGGTATTCGGTGGCAACTGGGCTGCCTACTTGTCCCAACAGAGCATCAGGCTGCCTACTTTTCCCAAAGAAGAGCTATCATGTCCTTCAGGGCTGTTGCCTTTTAGAAAGATGAGAGTGTATATGCAGAGGAAGCAGCCTGTACAGCCTGCTGGACTGAGCATGAGGGTTACTTGCATTTTTATGTGATGTTGCCCCTGTGCCATACTCTGAATACTATTTCATAGCCTGTGTATTTCTTTGCCCTACACAGGAGAGTTGAGTATCTGAGCTGCCTAAGGTGCCTCCTGCAAATCTAAGCACCGAAAGTCTGCTTGCTGCTATTGTATAAAAGAGTAAAACAACTGCAGACTTCGTCACTTTTTTCTTGCCTTAGTAAAGTTTAAAGAAGTTATTCTCTTTAGCCTAGCAATAATGGAGGGCTAGTTAGAACCATACTTAGTCCAGTTACTGAGGATGTAACCCGTACCATGTTGTAAGTCAGTCTCTCGATACTGCTGCTGTTGCTGCACCAGTCCTAGTGTCAGTGACGAAGTGTCTCTTTCTTTCACATTAGCCTTGTAGTCACTAACATGCCCAGATGTAATGTAGTGGCATAGTTTCCACTTGGGATTAAGAACTGGAAAGGGAAATAGTAAGATTTTTTTAAACAAAAGTCCTGTCATTTTAATAATGAAATTATTGAAGGGTTTTTCGGTGTACTCTCAGCTCACTGGTGTCAGAGCCAAATGAGTTCTTCTAGTGTAAACTGGAGCAGACAGTTGTGTGCTACTCATAACTCTGCTTTCACAGTGCCTTCAGAGTGGAAGTCTAAGTTTCATTAGAAGCTACCTTCTATGTACCTTGCATTTCTTTGGGATTTCATTGTTGCATTTGATCTGCTGATGCATTTCTATAGCACCTCTCATTTACCCATAATTCTTTTTTTTTGTAGGAGTAGGACATATGACATGATCCAGTACTACCAGAACGATATCCCATACTGAGAGATGAGGAGGATTAGCCTGGGGAAAATGATACTCATCATATCCCAATGCCCTTTTTCCAGTCTAGTGATAGGAACTGTTCAATCATGCATAACTGTCTGCAGTCTCTTATGCGCATGTACACATTTTACTGGATCCTGCAACAATCAACAAATCCAGTTAGTTCCTCCCCTCTCTCTGTCCTGGGATGTATATTTTTTCTGTGGTTTTCTTGGAGTTCGCTGTGATCATAAATGAACATCCCACTCTGGTTATGAATGTTTTAGTCTCAGAGGTAAAGCTGGGAAGTACAGGAATTTTTGTGCAATTCAAGGATTTGATAGTGAGTTTAAAAACACTTAACATGCCACCTAAAATAATCCCCTGAAAGTGAAGGGTTTGACATTCTCTTTGAAGCAGCAAAGAAGTGTTAATTTGCTCTAATTATACTGTAGAAAAGTTACGATAATCATCCAAGGTGGTGATGTCTCTGCATCTGTGTGAAGACTTTGCACTGTCTGTGGTCCCTCCTATATGGTCAGTATTTCATATGTACATGAAGAATGTATTTTTTCCCTTTTGTGTGTTTTAGAAACAAAACTCTACTGAAGATATATTTAATCTATAAAATATAATAAAGATCTTAAACTTTATTGTGCCTGTATTACAAATCCTTTGAAATCTACTTCTTTCATGCAAGGGCTGTATGTGGGAAAAGCTGCTTAGGTTTAGTCTAGCACATCATGAACTTGCAGAATGAAGTGACTACTCTTGATGTTCATTGTGTACTTTTTTCCTCTTCTATCTACAAGAGAAGTTTGAATTCTTTTTCAGGTGAACAACTTCCTAACATGAAATAGCAGAGCTCCTGACATGCTTAAGGATTTTGGGTCCCTGAGGGCAGCAGTAGCATGAATCATGAACCAGCATGTGGGTGACCAGCCAGGTAGGTGAAGCAGAGTCAGTCAGGCCAAGAACAATGCTGAAGATCAGAGCCAGAGTCAGGAACCAAAAGCCAGAGCCCACGGTCACAGGAATGCTCTCATCACTACTCACAATCACACAGAAAATCAGGCGTTAAACATGATGGCCAGGATGGTAGCATGGCTGATAACAAGACTGAATCAGGCCTAAAGCAAGGCTAGGAACAGAGCAAGCACTGCTGAGATTGTAGTTTGTAGGCAAGAGCCTTGAGTGGCCAGAGATTGGTTATTGCTGTTGGATTTCAGAGCAAGTTTGCTAACTTCCTCAGCAAGACAAACACAGTGGTCAATCAGGTGGCCCTGCTGTGGCTCAGCTGTGCTCATACACAGCCCAGAAACTGGACAACTGCAGCATCAAGTCCTCATTCCTGTAGTATCTGGATTCACCAGTCATTCCTTTCACTATGGCCAGCCCACAACTTAACTGTTACCTTGGAAATTTCCAGTTGGTTCTTTCTTTACCTCCTTTTTGAGCTCAGCAAAAGAGCTCCCATCTCCGCTTGTTCAGGTCAATCCTGCCTTGAGTATTTGGCCAACCTGGGTCCTTCCTGCTTCCAAGTTAGGTCTGGTTGGTAGTTATGGCCTACCCTCACAGGCTGGCAGTGTTTATGTTCCCCCATTCCCCTAGGTTGGGGTGGTGAGCCTAAGGCCCAGGGGCCAGATGTGTCCCCTGACTTCCCTGGATCTGGCCCCTGAGTCTCAGGCTCTCCCTAGCATTGGGGAGCCTGTGCTGGTGCTCCAGCTCCTCTCCCCACCAGCTACCTATGAGGCTGGAGCACACAAAATCTACTAGCCCAGGTCCTCCTAGGCGCTGGTGTGCAAGAGGAATGTGGGGAATGCCTTTCTCCTTCTGTCGGGGCACACAGCTGGGGGGAAGCAGTGCTGTGGCCTGGGCAGTACTAAGGACTGACTGTCCTTGGCCCCCACCTCTTTTGGGACTGTGAAGTATTTTGCCAACACCAGTGCTGACAAACAGCATTCATACATGCTGGGTTTTACTGAGAGGGCTGTGTCAACACAGCCTTGTTGATGCAGGCTGCGTAGTGCAGACATACCCTTCGTTTCCCTTGGGCAACCTTCACTTCCTGCTTCGTCCAAAGGATCCATGAGCTGTGGTCACATTCTAAAGCCACATACAACCAGCAGTGAGCTGTGGAGGCAGCTTTTTCTCCTAGCTGGTAAAGCTGCCTTTATGGACCAAGTTATGTTAGCTTTTTGATTTGCAACTGTGTCATGTGAAGAAGACACAGAAGGGCAGGGATGGCCAACCCACGACTCTCGAGCTGCATGCAGCTCTTTGGTCAAAGAAGTGCGGCTCTTGCTAGTTCTGAGCCATGTGCCCAGACTGCTCATGACTGGCCGCTCTGCACATGTGCTCCAGCACCTGGAGGGAGAAGCGCGTGGCAGCAGCTCTGGTGAGACCCAGGCATTAGGTTAGAGTGGGGGGGTGCTGGCTCTGGGTTAGAGCAAGGGGGTGCCTGTATCTGGGAGAGGGGAGATGCATTGGGTTAGAACAGGGAGGCTGGGAGTGCCTGGCTCTGGGGGAGGGGAGATGCATTGGGTTAGAGCAGGGAGGCTGGGAGTGCCTGGCTCTGGGAGAGGGGAGATGCATTGGGTTAGAGCAGGGAGGCTGGGAGTGCCTGGCTCTGGGAGAGGGGGGAGTTATTGGGTTAGAGCGGGGGCACCAGGAGTGCCTGGCTCTGGGGGAAGGGGGAGGTATTGGGTTAGAGCAGGAGGGCTGTGGGAACTGGCTCTGGGGGAGAGAAGGGGAATTGAGTTAGAGCGGGGGGCTGGGAATGCTTGTCTCTGGGGAGGGGAAGGGCATTGGGTTGGGGGGTGGGGGCTGAAGCACCTTAAACTCAAAGTCTTCATGGATGCAGAATAAGGCAGCCAACACGTGTCATATTTAAATTCCAGGGCAAAAAAAAATCAGCATATACATGGTTTACACTGTTTCTTTAAAGAAAATTCAAAGGCTATTGTTTGCCAGGCTAAAGCAATTATTCTGAGATCTGAGTCTCTCCCTTAATAGTTTTTGAACCTCTCCTATTTGTAGTCTGGGACAGACCTGAATTTTTAGAACTATAAAAAAGCCATAATCTTCATAAGTAAAAAAAAAAAATGAGGAAACCATACCAGAGATCAACAAGCTGGAGTGAAACAGATACTTCAAATTGTGCTAATTTGCTTCTCAGTTCAGTTTAATTTAAAAAAAACTCACAGGACAGAATAGGGAAGCAGTGTTAAATTTAAAATACATAGTGGGGATGCTTTTTGTGTGTGTATTTTTAAAGGTTTTTTTTGTCAAGTTCTCTGAAGATCTATGAACTGGTCGTGAATTTTTTAAGTGACGAGAGACCTTTTTTATTGGTTTTTGTCCAAAATGTACTATAATGTTATTTTTATCAATACCTTTTGTGTTCTTTCTCTCTAGATATATACAAATAAATATATAATACATGGCTCTTTGCACTCTATCCACAGCTAGATAGAGCGGCTCTTCCTCTCTAACTGGTTGGCCATCCCTGCACTAGGGGCATTGCTCATAATGGCCAGTACTACTCACTCCAGCAGAAGTATGCTGCAACAGTTCTGGGGGAAAAGAAACAAACCCCCTGGGATAGTTAGGAGTTAGGATTTCTAACTGATTCAAGACACAGTTTGCATGTGGGACAGAGCTAATGCAGGTGTGGTTAGTACCAAGTGACATCTTGCTCTCTCTTTGTTTTCCTGACTTTAAAGCATGCATACAATGTATGAAAAGGCTGATTTCAACCCTTAGCTGAAAAGCAATCTGCCTGCTTCCTTGAATGTGAAAATGGAAAACCTAGTTTAGATGCTGACCTGTGATATGTATGGATGCAGCTGTATAGGTGAAAAACATCTAGCAACAGGAAGCTCAGGTGAAGCTCACTAGCGCTCAGTTGTGCTAGTGAAAAAGCAGAAAAGTGGGAAGGAAACCAGGAAGAACAATCACATAAGGTCATGTAGTTCAGCAAGTGTGTCAAGTGAGAGAGCTCCAAACAACTAAATTAAGTATCAAATTAACTTCTGCCTAATCACTGTAAGTTACTATACAATTTGTGGTGTTTTTGATATGCCTATTCATCATTAAATAAAAGGCACTAGGCAGAAGAGGCCCCAGCCGAGTGGGAGAAGATTCTGTCTACTTCAATCACTCTGATTGGGACATGTCAAGCTGGCTACATGTGAACAGATCTGAGTCAGGGAGAAACAAATCTGAGAACTACTTTTCCTAATCCTGGTCAGTGCTGCTTCCCCAAGTTCTGGTAGGCCCAAGGAGCTTGTGCCTACAAGCTGGCTGGTAATTTTCTTTTGGGGGGGGGGAAATGGGTGAAAGATCTGGGATTTTGATAGTCGGCCTGGATGAGGGCAGTTGCCAGCATCACACTGGTGACTGCTAGGCTGTCTTGATGGAGACAATCTGCCCTGTTTCTGCCACATCCTCCAAGAAAGGAAGATCAGAGATCAGTTGGGCCTGGCTCTGGCATAGGCAGCACTACTTTAGTTGGTGTTGGGTAAAGCTCTGTTCACATGCTAGCTGTTTGTCACCATCACTCTGATCTGCACACATGGTCTCCTTGTTTGGTTTCCTCAGTGTCTGGATGCAGTCCAAGCTTGGATGAGAGCCAAGGCAAATGCTATGGTCATTCCCAATAGGCAGAAGGAAGGAGATATCTGATCCTTTGAATGAAATGACACTTGTTCATGTTGGGGAGCCGGGTGCTTCAGGATATACAGATAGCAATGACTGTCTAGATTTTTATTTCATTTGCCTCCATCTCTACTTGGCTAGGATGCTTGCTGTTGCTATTGGAAATGAGGACTTTGACACGTACACCTGTGCCTTTGCCACTAGTGTGAATTGCTGCCACTCATTCCACATAGGGTAGCCATTGAAAACCACATGAAGGAAACTGCAATTCATGAAAAATGAGGCTACTGCATGGTCCTGTTGTAGGGTAAGGTGCTGGCTTGAATCTGTAAAGGGCTTCATGGGTTGGGTGTTTAAAACACACATTCCTGTCTCACTTAGCTCGTAAATGGAGTGGGGCTGTGACAGGCCTTAGATAAGCATACCTTGAGGATCTCTAGCTCTACAGTTCGTTTTCTCTGAGTGGAAGTTGATTCACATTTGCAGTAAGATCTGTTCAGGCTTTTTTTTGAGGCACTGGAATGACCAGGAAAGACTTAGATTTCCTTTTTTTAGGAGATCAGGGATATAAATACCTCAGGCAATGATAAAAAGAGGGAAGAGAACTTACCATTAGCAGTAAATGGAGATGATCCAAGAAGCAACTGATGTAAGAGAATGCAAGGAAAATTTAGCCTAATGAGGATGAAAAACCCTGAGACTGAAGACAGGCAATAGAAGAAGCTCTCCTAACCTAGAAGAATTAATTTTAGAGAGATCCAAAGCTAAACACAACAAACAGCTGCTGAGAAAGCTGTCAGAAATAATGAACACAGTCATGCCATGTAGAAGCTGGTTTAGCTTAAAAGGTCATTTCCCATCATATATTTGAACCCATAGTTGTGAGAATGCAAGTAGAGCGTCAGAAAGAAAATGAGCAATTAATTTTACCAGTTCTGGGAACACTAGCAAGTAAATGATTGATCAGCGTACCCTGAAATCTGACAGGTTCCTTTTTTTTGTCAGATGTACACAGAAAAATAAAATCTATTGGAACACAATGCATTCTCAAGGACATCTGTTGTCTTCACTTGAATTCAGTTCACTCCTATCTGCACTGTATTTAAAACAGAAAATGACCCGTGCTTAGGGTTGCTCAGAGTCTTTGCTGGCATGAAATCCAGGGAACACAATGAACTCCTCTTTTAAGAAAAAACACTTGCAACTTCCAGCTGCAGATCTTATTTTCGTAAATCGAGGATACATGCATCGCTCTGAAAAGGGAACTGCCCATAGTGTCTCTGGTATACACCGCCAACACTGAGGAATGAAATGGAGAGGATTGCTCCAAACCAAATCCCCTCCAAGAAATGGAGAGGATTAGCTAGTTTGTGTTTGATCATGCGAATCAGTACACCCGTGCCAAATCTTTCAAATAGTGTCACATTCAGACAGTACCTTCACTTTCAGCCTATACTATGCTGGGGAAAGAATGAGGAAAATGGGGAGATGTTGCAGCTTAAGAATATTCCAAGCACTTTTGGAGGCATTGAATCAGTAGATGGATGGGATAGATTGAGTTACTGAGGGCATCCACCTGATCTGGCAGCATGTGGCAGTCTAAGAAACAATGCAGATAAATTTTTCACAAGTGCTTCAATCCTGTTCTTAAAGGGGACTAAGGAGTTGAAGTCCCCCAATGTATTCATCTCCGAAGTGCTTGTCAGTTTTGAAAAGTTGACTTAATTTGTGGTTAAAATGTTCAAAAAGTGCTTATTCTAGTGCTTCAGTTGCATTGGGCTAGGGGTATTAAAATAATTATTCCATCCAGGCAAAGATGCCTCCTTTTCCCCCACCCTCAGGAATTCTGTGTGCCAGTCGGATCTGAGTTTCAGGGTCAGAGTCAGCTGCAGTTCAGTCTATGTTTGCAGTGCAGGAGAAAGGAGCAAAATTTATAACCATTCATTTACATCTGCTGGACCTAGGGTTCAGTGCTGCTAGTAACTTGATCAGCTCTATTCAAATGCTAATTTCATTTTGTGTGTGTGTGTGTGTGTGTGTGTGTGTTAGAGAGAGACACACACACACATAGAAGCAGAGCAATCTGGCTGTGTGATGTTCTGGCTGGCAGGCAGTGTTGGAGTACCCCTACGGATAATCAGCATATGCTGCAGCTTGTCAGGAAATGCCTGGAGCCAGCTGAGATTGATCCACCAGGAGAAAAGTAAATATGGGAAAAGGAGCTGGATTCCACTTTAACATGCTCAGAGGAAATTCTGTCTCTGGTGTTCCCAGTGTGATTTGGATTCCATTCCTAGTAAGTTGGTGCAAGGGTTTCACCATAGATTTGCACACACTTTCACACCTCCCAACATATGTGCACTCATGCACACACATTTTCAATCACCATGTTGAAGTAAGTCAAAACAAGCGTAACTAAAGGATATTCTTATCTGTAGGCTGGGTGTAGAAGCATTTATCTTGATGAGGTCTGACCTACAAAGGAAAAGATGCAGCCCTGGATTGTGATCTCAGGCCACAATATCTCCATGTGCACTGGTATGCTAGAGCTCAGAATCTGCCCCACACTGTTTGATTTCAAAGGATCCTCAAATGAGACGTGTACACAATACCCCTGGCAGCCTTTATTAAAGTGGCAACCACCCAGTACAAAAGACAGTGGAGGGGAAGCTCATGGTATAGGCCCGTAGGGCAAACCGCTGTTGTACAAAGGGTCTTAAGAACTTTAATGACTGTAAATGGCGGACAATCTGTTTTTCCAAGGTGTTGCCTGTACGAGCCATGCCCAGAACTGTTGGCTTACCCTACTGTAGCCGTGTTAGCACCGCTTTCTTGTGGCTACAGTTACTTTCCCATGAAGGTTGTGTTTTCATGGCCAGTGAGGCTGAGAGCTTTGCATTGGTATAACTTGTAATCCTGTACAGTGCTATGGTGGCTCTTGCAAACAATGCACTATACGTTGCTCCATAGCCACTACAGTGTTTTGGTGGTCAGAGGCCTATCAGATTTGTCATTCTAATACTTTATTTTCAGGTGTCAGAGCCATCCCAATGTGCTTCGAGCTGAATCCTCCCCAACTCTTCCCCATCCCCCTCACCCCCGGTGCTGTAAATCTCTTTAGTGCTGCTAGACAGGCAAGGTCCATCCAGGGAATACGCTCCTCAAACGATATCCAAAAAGCCACCTACATTCTATCCTGCCTTTAGTTCTGTAACCCTTCTGCCGGGAATGCCTGGCAGCAACCAGGGCCAGGTTCAATATCTAGGGGTCCATCTCACACAGAACCGGCTCGAGCCCCCACCCAGTAACCTGGGAAATTCACACACCCCTGGGTGCCTCTGAGAGGCAATGCTTCCCCACTCACAAGCACAGAGTCTGAATGTAGGAAAGAAACATTTAATGAAACAGAGAGAGAAGTCATACGGCATTAACCTGGGAAAACACCACAAACAGAGTTCATAGCCCAAACATGAGCTAAGCCCCCTGCCCCCCAGCCAAGAATCACGCGAAGTCCCAAAGTCCGACACCCCAAAAGTCTCTGTCCCTGGTCAGTGCTGCCCAGAGTCCAAAAGTTCACCTGCAGGGTTTTACCTCCCAACCTGCGTAGAAATGGGGGCCGGGGGATAGATAGGGGCACCTTACGTGGTCCGAGGCTGACAGTCCCACCTCTCTGTAGGGTTCTGCTGCAGTCTTTAAAGTGAGCCGCTCCACCAGCTGTCTCGTCCCACTCTACCGGATGCGCTGCTCCTCTCCTGCTGCCGCTCCTACCGGCTGCACCACGCTGCTGGTCACCTGCCACCACTCCCATCAGCCACTCTGCTGGCTGCTGCTGCTTCGCTGGCTGCAATGGGTCTGGCTCCCAGCCAAACCAATGATTTCAACTCTTTAGCCACCACCTAGACTGGCAAAGGATTCCAGCTTCCACTGGACTAGCAAAAAGACTCCTCATGGGCTGTATCTACACTGGCGCGATCTTGTGCAAAAGCGGCCACTCTTGTGCAAAAACTTGCTGCCTGTCTATACTGGCCAGGTGTTCTTGCGCAAGTAAACTGACATTCTGGGCTGCGTCTACAATGGCATGATTTTGCGCAAATACTTTTAACAGAAAAGTTTTTAACTTCAAGCTTTCAAGAATTGTGAGTTATGAGATTGCTTTAAAATGTATGAGATTAAAAAAAATACATTTGGGTTCTTCTTATTCACTTTTCTTGCTTTTTGAGCCTTCTGATCAGGAGTGGGGAACCTCAGGCCTGGGAGCCAGATGTGCCCCCCCTCCATTTTGCCTGGATCTGGCTCCCAAGGCACAGGGGCTCCCCCCAGCACTGGAGAATCCACACTGGCACTCCAGCCCCCTTGCTGCAGGGCTGGAATACAAAAAATCTACTAGCCTGCACCCCCCAAAGCTCTGATGTGCAAGGAAGGGGATGTGGGGAGTGTCTTTCTGCTTCTCAAGTTTCAGAGGGATAGTTGTGTAGTCTGTAACTGGAAAAACTTAAAAAACAACAAATAGTTTAGCAGCACCTTAGAGACTAACAATATGTAGATGGGATCATGAGCTTTCATGGGCACAACCCACTTTCTGCTTCTCAGAGGGCCACCTCAGTGAGGATTTTTGTTTGTTTGTTTTGTTTGCTTTTGCTTCTCACTTGTGTGCAGCCCCTGACTGATTTTTCTGTGGGTCATCAGCCCCTGCCCCAAAAAAGGTTTCCCACCCCTGTGTTAGGTCACACATGCTCCATATTTTGGCGGGTTAGACACATACTTAAAAAAATGAAAGTGGCAGTTCTCATGCAGTCTCCAGATTCCAGAAGCAGAGACTTTAAGAAAAACATGAACTTGTTATAAAATTGCAGGAGTTGGCAGCCCTGGCCAGCTCCCAAGCCAGATGCATGGCCAGGCAGCAGGGAAGAAGCAATGGGATGCGGAGGCTCCAAGGCAAAAATCTCATGCCATTAGCTTGCCAAACAATCAAGGACAGGTATGGAATGGCTGTCCAGTGCCTTGTGACAGAGTAGCCTACTTACTCTAACCAGGGTAAAATTATATTTTAGCAACAATTTTCAAATCAGGCACCTTCAGATACTGTGTTTCCAGGTAATGAGTCAAAGAGGGATTAAGTGGTAGTACTGTTTTGAATGCAAGTCCAGCTGCTCCTCAGTGCCCAAGTGAAAGTGAATGCCACACATATTATAAAGTGGTTTCTAGCCTATGACTGCATAGTACATGCATGGTGGCCAGGTATAAATTAACAAGTAATCTAACTACATGATGGTATTTATGGGTGTTCTCTTAGAAGTATTTTTATTACGTTAATTAAGTAATAAATTTACAAGAACAGCTTGTGCTCTCAGCAGAGGCTTCAGGAGCCCTGAACCTCCTGAGTTCTAATTCTACTTTTAATTAACATTGTCTGGCTGTGTTACCAGATTTGCCTGTTACTCTAGGGTATGCTCATTTATTCGGATTATTCTTATCGGGGGGGAGGTTAATTCTATCAGCATGCTTGCTCCTTGTGCTCTCATATGGATCTGAATTCTTCCTGCTGCCAATTCCCTCCAAACGGAGCTCTTCTGCAGGAACTATGTTCCCCAGGACTGGATTCTTCCCACCCTAGAATCCAAGGAACACACAGACACTCACATCCACTACCAGAGCACATCTGAGAAGACTGGTTATTCAGCGCTCACAAGCTGACCCTTTATATGTCCCTGGACTCAGTAGGCTGGGTTGCAAAGCAATGCCAAGCTGTGACCTTCATGTTCCCTTCGCCTCAATGGGCTGGGATAAACAGCACTTTAAGGTGCCACCCTCCTATGCCCCCAGGTTCAACATCCCCTTATTCCCACTTTTACACCACAATCATTGGCTGTGTCTAGACTGGCGCGATCTTGCGCCAGAGCTATGCAAATGAGGCTCAGCGTGGAATATCGCCGAGCCTCATTTGCATAACTAATGAGCCGCCATTTTTGTGGAAGAGGCTCTTGCGCAAGACGGAGCTGTCTACACTGCCCTGTCTTGCGCAAGAAAAACCCTCTTGCGCAAAGCTGTTATGCCTGAAAATAATCGGCATAACGGCTTTGCGCAAGAGGGTTTTTCTTGCGCAACACGGGGCAGTGTAGACAGCTCCGTCTTGCGCAAGAGCCTCTTCCACAAAAATGGCGGCTCATTAGTTATGCAAATGAGGCTCGGCGATATTCCACGCTGAGCCTCATTTGCATAGCTCTGGCGCAAGATCGCGCCAGTCTAGACACAGCCATTCTGTTAGTAAGCTATGTGATGAGCACTCCCCACAGGATTTTTGGGTGCTATAAGGATCTTTAGCTTTGGTTCAAGAGGTGTTGTTGCAGAGGGAATGGGGAAGCTGAAACACCCCTGAGGGAGAGAGAGTGAAAGAGAGAAAAAGAGAAAAGCAACCAGCTTAACAATGAAAGTTATTTATTTCTAGGTAGTAACCATACAAGGGGAGACAAACAAACAAACAAACAAAACAGTTACACTATTAAACTTCATTTAAATCTGATTGTAAATATTGGGGCTAGCATACCAGAACTGATCACATAAGGTAGGGTCAGGAGGCAAGACCTAGAGAGAGGCGGGGGGATGGGAGAGAGAGAGAGAGAGAAAGATATCACCATTCTGTGACACTTGAACTGATTGGGATTCCTATATGGTGATTGTAGCTGGAGGTCCAGAGCATTGGAGGCAGGCAGAGCAGAACCCCCCAGATGAAGTCGCAGTGGAACTGATGCAGACTTTAGATCCAGGCATCAGAACATTTTTCTTGAGCAAGGGTAGGAGTTTTTGTAGGCACACAACAATGATTCCAGGGGAACTCTGGATTTGTTTATGGATAAATGGATCCTTCAAGGGAGTATTCTAAAGTTTTGTTTAGGCTAGACAATAGAAACTGATCCTTCTTGGCTATGGGCAGTGTTCCTTCAGAGAGCTCATCATGTAACTAGGCAGTTTCAGTATTTTGGATTTAAATAGAGGATGTATTATTGGACAATTGGTCTGATAATTACTGATTTGGGTGTGAGCAGGCATGGGTTCATTAGCATTGGGAGCAGAGATTTCCCATCAGGCAGTTCTCTTCTGCTTTTGGCAACCCATAGTTCATTGCAGTTCTTACTTTGGAAGACCTGTTCTCCATTCTGTGTGCTAATGTAGATGTCTGTCTGTTCTGTTTTCAATGCAGAAGAGTCTGGGGGTCTTTCCTTAATTCTATCACCCTTGTCTGGAGGGGATTAAGGTGTGTCTATCCTGCATTTTCATGGCTTTGTCTTTGGTTCAAGCAGAGCAGACGTAGCAAGGGAGGAGCGGGGGGGGGGGCAATTGCCCCTGGGCACCACGCTAGGGGGGCACCGGGCTGGGCTGCGGGGGTGGGGAGGTGTAGGGCACTGTGCTGAGCTGGGCTGCAGGAGGAGGGAGGTGCAGGAACCCGGGGCTGGACTCAAGGGGAGGAAGAGAGGGGCAGGAAATCAGTGCTGTGCTCAGCAGGTCTGCACGGTTTGGGGGGAGGTGCAGGGAAATGAAGCTCAGCTCGACTGCGGGAGTGAAGAGGTGTGGGATCCTGGGCTGAGCTGGGCTGTGGGAGTGGGGAGGTGCAGAGCTCGGAGCTCAGCTGGGCTGCAGGAGGAGGAGGTGCAGGGAACCCCCAGGGCTGGACTCAAGGGGAGGGAGGAAGGGAGGAGCAGGAAATCAGCACTGGGCTCCGCGGGTCTGTGGGGTTTGGGGGGAGGTGCAGGAAAATGGGGCTCAGCAGTGCTGTGGGGGAGGCATGCAGGGAACCAGTGAGGGGCTCAACTGGGCTGAGGCAGATGGGGGGAGGCATAGGGAATAGACGGGCAGCTCAGCTGGGCTGTGAGGGGGTGCAGGGAACTGGTGCTGCGCTTCCTTGGCATGTGAGGGATGGCTTTGAGGGAGGTGCAGGGAACCAGTGGGGGTGGGCAGCTCAGCTAGGTTGCAGGGGATGGAGGTGCAAAGAAGCCTAGTGGGGAGGGGGAGGCACCAGGAGCCCTGAAATGATCTCCCCTGGTCCAAAAAATCCCTCATCTGGGACCAGTCAGGTCCAGAGAGTGCCAGACCAGGGAGATCCAACTCCTACCCAAGTCCCCGCCTTGCACCCTCCCTCCTAGCCATACATCCTACCCCCAATCTGCTCCTGCCCCCTCCCCTGGCTTCTTCTGGAAGAGCTCTTGCGCAAGAGGGCTTATTTCTCGTGGGGAGAGGAATAACTCTTCCGGAAGAAGCCCTGTTTTACAACACTATACTGTAAATTTACTTCTGGAAGAATGCTCGTGCAGTGTAGACAGCCAGCAAGTTTTTGCGGAAGAACAGCTGTTCTTCTGGAAGAAGCTGCCAGTGTAGACGTAGCCCCTGTGCATCTACAGAGAGAGTTGTCATGACTTGTGAACAAGACCCTTTGTGAGCTCCGTGAAGAAGTGAGATGTTTTGACTTCCAGCTTCAAGGGATTTGTTCTTCTGTCTTTGGGGTGCACGTTGCTTTGACCTGAATGGAGTTAGCTGTGACAACGCATTTCTGTGTTATTCTGACACAAAGTGAAACCTGTGCTGAAGACCCCACATTCAGTGAGAGAAAGGGCTGCTGTCAGAAAAAGTAAATTCAAAGTCTCTCCAATTTTCTTAAAAAATCACCTCTACAAGGCAGTGGGGCTTTTACTGATTGGTCCCTTATATGTTTGAAGAGTGACTAAATATTATCTGGATCTTTTTGGGTCATATCAACAGACTGTTTTGAGCTCAATCCTAGCATATAATTTAAATTGTATCAGGCCCTTTGAAAGCAGGTTGGGAAGTGGTCTCATTTGGCAATTATTTGGTATTATTTACATAATATGCACACTGCCATCATGGTATTGACATATACATTTCTCAGTACTTTTACATATAAAATAGCCCAGCCCCATTGACCTCCACGGTCAATGTACCTTGTAAGGAGTGATAGGGAAGTTGTTTAAACAAATATGTTGCAATGGTAGAAAAAAATTTGTGTGTCTGAAAACTGTAGGTACTGGGGATACTTATAATTTTTTTAAAAGGGGGTACTTTATTAAAAAAAAAAAAGGTTGAGAAACACTGCTCTAAACCATTCCTTTTGGCCTCCCTGTTTCCTTTCTCCTTTGACAAGTTGGGCAGGTAGCAGTTTTGGTAAAAATACATCAGACATGTACACGCAGTGCCTGCTCTACCTCAGCTGGTGCTGGATAATCAGAGCCTCAATTCTAAAGGAGTTGGCATTACTGAGGTGATCAATCACCCCACATTTTGTTGTGGATTTTCCAAAGAAAATGCAGGTGTTTTCTATAGGTCACCCACATCTCCCAGTCATTGCAGAGACTTGGGATTAAACATGGCTTTCTCAGCTAAAAGTCTTATACATGCTCAGACGTTGTGATTGTGAATATCTGGCAAGGCAGTCTGCCAAAGGCAAGGCTGGCCTTGAATCTTGATATCTATGGCCTCAGTTGAATGGCTTGTGTGAAATTTGGAAGAGCAGCTCAGAGAGACCACTCTCCTTTACCTAAGGATAGAATCTCATGGCAGCCTGAAGGAAAAAGTCCTTGTGGCAGACTGAAAGCCTCGTTTGCAGTGTATCGTCAGCTTTAGGCTTCAAGTGCCTTCAAGAAAGTGAGGGCGATTCTCGTGTTGTGTGTTAGTTTTATTTAAAAGCTTTTTCTGAGTGTTATTTTAATAGGTAAATTAATCTCTTACATTCACTGACGAAGCAAAGGGGGGGGCAATTGCCCCTCTGTTCCCCCATCATACTTCGGCTCGCCTGCTCCTCTTCTGCCCACCACCGCCAGCCGAAACCTCCTCCCTGCCTCTGCACCCTCAGCCCCACCCTCCTTCCTCTTCAACAGCAGGATAGTGCCCTCCCCAAACTGAAGGGGCTGGGGAAGAGCAGTACAAGCTCCCCCCCTTCGCCCAGGGTCGGGCTCAGGTTTGGGGCCCTGTCACATGGGAGGGGGGCACAAATTTTGCTTTTGCCCCCGGGCGCATAACACCCTCACTATGCCTCTGAAGCAGAGGTCTGTGCGTGTGTAATGTTCTCCATGAGTATCACACCCTGGGTCCCCAAGAACACAAGGTTGACAAGTGACTGTACCTTGATTCTTCAAGAACAGAGCTGGTAGGTAACAGCCATGCCAGTCTCTCAGGCAAGTCACTTCACCTTTTGGCCTCATTTTGCCGATCTATTAAATGGGGATAATGCTCGCCTGTCTTACAAGGGAGAGGGAGAGGTTCCTGAGGGTGAGAGAAGAGGTGGTTGTAAAGCCCAATGGCAGGTTAGGGGTTGTAAGACTATGGAAATTCTAGTGTTTTCTGATATACCACTAAGCTGCTGGAAATTGTGTCCAGCTGTCTCAGTCCCCAGTGTGTTGGCACAGGATGAATATCTTCTCCCCCTGAGGAATAGGGGTTACTCCATATGGCTCCTCCACAGCACGAAGTCAGGAAAGTGAAGAAAACAAAATCCCACATGAGAGGAAATGCAGCAGCCTCAGGGAAATAGCAATTGAATGCCCACTTTCTACCAGGCCAAAACACACTGACGAGTTGCCAGACAGTGTTTGTTTCATCTCGTGTATGAAGAAGGCTCCCACTATATGTCCTATGATTTAGCCTGGCAGGATTCCCAGGCTGGCTGGAAATAAAGATAAAGCTGGCTCCTGCAACCACTGTGGAAGTGCCCACAGGAGCATACTGGCAATCAAAATAGGCCCGGGAAATGGGTTTAGAACGGTCCTCCCCATGACGTCACCCCTGCGTGCCCCTCAAGGCCCGCCCCCTTTCCCTGCGTCATGTCTGGCATGTGGTGCAGGTGGTGGGTTAGGCTCTGCGTACCGCATACAGAGCGGATAAGGAGCCGCTCGGAGTGAGGGGCAATGGCATGCAGACATGATGGCCTACCGGACGATGGCCTACTGGGAAATTCCTGGTATCCTGCCGGGCCAGTCTGCCCCTGAGTGCCCATAGGACTTTGTGCAGGAATGCAGCTTCTGTCTAGAATTCCAACAGGAGAATTGAGAGGAAGCAGGAGAGGCCATGTGTCAGGCGCTGTCCCTCCAGGAATATGAAGAGGAGAGACTGGGAGACCAATCGTCCCTGACAAATGGCCAAGCTCCCCAAAGTAACAGGAGTTTGGAGGGTTGAGTTGGGTCTCCTACTCAGCAGCACAGAGTGCTAGTGCAAGGCCGGAGGCAGGGCTGGCCTGAGCCATTTTGGCGCCCCAGGCCCAGGCGCGCGGTGCCGCCCGCGGTGCACAGCGCATGAACGGGCCTGCCCCCCCTACAGAGCACAGGCTGCCCCCGGGGTGCACAGTGCATGCGCGGGCCCGCCCCGGGTCGCACAGTGCATGTGTGGGCCCGCCCCCAGGGCACACGGCGCATGCGCTGCCCAGCCTGGCCCAGCCACTGCTGCTGGCGCGCAGCGCCTGGCTATGCAGGGCCCCGCATCCGTGGGGGGAAGGGCACTGCTGGCCGGTGCCGCGGGGATGGGGGGGGCTGGCACTGCGGGAGCCGGGCACACGGCGCCTGATGGCAGCTATAAGGGACGCGTCAATTGCATAGCTAAAGTCAAAATAGTGTAACTCAGCTTTTAGCACTGTCCACACAGCAGGAAGTTAAAGAAAGACTTCCCTTACTCCTCATGAAAATGAGCAGGGCTCGACAATTTAGGTAATCTGCTTGCCACAGGCGAGTAGATTATAGCCCGGCACGGCGCCGCAGCGTGATCAGCGCATGCGCAGCGTGCTGAACCGCGCAGCTGGCGAGCCCTGAAAATGAGGGTTACAGGAGTCAGAGTAAGAAGTCCTCCAGCTCGACATTATTTCGAAATAAAGGCTTGTAGTGTAGACTTGCATTAGACTCTCCGAATAATGTCAGTTACTCTGAAATAACGCTGCTGAGGAGAAGTGCCCTACCAAATTTCCTCAGCCCTGTGGATTGTAGCTCATAGCAGCTACACCAAGCTGCCAGCAGAGGACACTCCACAACAAGCTATAATGGATGTGAAGAACAAGGCAGTGAAAAGAGTCTTCGGCTTTGTTGTGACTAGTGGGGGAACCTCAGACCTTCAGTGTGAGGTGTCTATGGGGGGAGAGGGGCCCATCTGTGCTTCATCAAGCTTCAGGAATACAGGCCACCAATGTTTGGGCTTATATTTTTAGAGCCATCCTGTCTATAGGCCAAACTAGGGCAACCATTCTACCGGGTCCCATTCTTCAGGGGGACACGGGGTCCAGGACTGCCTGGAGGGTAAGCAGCGGGTTTGGTGCTGGCAGCAGTGAGTGACCCAGCCCACTCCATCCCCCAAGTCTCTGCTTTTCATGCACTGGTTCTGCTTCTGTCCTGCTTTTATTCCAGCTCTTTCCCCAGGTCCCACCTTCTTCTTTCTGGCTTCTGTTCTGGCCCCTTCCCTGAGCTATGCTGGGAACTGGTGGGGTGGGGTGGAGTGGGGGCAGGCTGGGGGCAGGTTGCTTGCTGCTGCCAGTGCCAGGTTCCTCACTAACCCACCAGCATGTCCTGGATCCCCCGGGTTGCCATGGTTTATTCTATGGATGGAATGGCTCTGCTTGGACCCATTCTGGGCACCACCAAAAATTATACAAACCTGCTGCCCATGACCCAGGCATGGTCAGATGGGCTTGTTGACCTCCCTAGGTAGATGGTGGAGATTTCCCAGCAGCTGAGCTGACTCTGTGTTTTCTCAGAGGAGACCTTTAAAAACACAGTCCTGTCTATCCTGTGTGAATAGTAAAGAGTTTAAAGGAGATTTACAAAGAGCAGAGATTTGCCCTCAGCATTGTAGCCAACATCTTCCCCTCACTATGGTGCTGATTAGTGATAGAAATGTAGCCGTGTTAGTCTGGTGTAGCTGAAACAAAAAACAGGACTATGTAGCACTTTAAAGACTAACAAGATGGTTTAGTAGATGATGAGCTTTCATGGGCCAGACCCACTTCCTCAGATCAAATAGTGGAAGAAAATTGTCACAACCATATATACCAAAGGATACAATTAAAAAAATGAACACATAAGAAAAGGACAAATCAAATTTCAGAACAGAAAGGGGATGGGAGGGGGAGGTAAATGTCTGTGAGCTAATGATATTAGAGGTGATAATTGGGGAAGCTATCTTTGTAATGGGTGAGATAATTAGAGTCTTTATTCAAACCTAGGTGTAAAGTGTCGAATTTAAGCATGAATGACAGTTCAGAGGATTCTCTTTCAAGTGTAGTCTTAAAAGGCCTTTGAAGCAGGATGCAGGTAATCAAGAGGCTCTGGGAGACAGATCCATAGTCTTCTATAGACAACCACCTAACCTCAAGATGATTCTTACCAACAACCACAGGACATACCACACTAATACCAACCCTGGTACCTTCCCTTGCAACAAACCCCGTTGCCAGCTTTGTCCACATATTCACTCTGCTGATACCATTATTGGACCTAACCAAGTGAGTTATAAGATTAAGAACACATATTCCTGCGCATCCAGAAATATAATTTATGCTATCATGTGCCGAAAGTGTCCGTCTGCTATGTACATTGGACAAACATCTCAGACACTTCGCCAAAGGATCAATGCCCACAAAACAGATATTAGACAGGATCACAAAGAAAAAACAGTTTCTTGCCATTTCAACCAGAAAGGACATTGTCTCAACGACTTAATTACCTGCATCCTGCTTCAAAGGCCTTTTAAGACTACACTTGAAAGAGAATCCTCTGAACTGTCATTCATGCTTAAATTCGACACTTTACACCTAGGTTTGAATAAAGACTCTAATTATCTCACCCATTACAAAGATAGCTTCCCCAATTATCACCTCTAATATCATTAGCTCACAGACATTTACCTCCCTCCCCCCATCCCCTTTCTGTTCTGAAATTTGATTTGTCCTTTTCATATGTGTTCATTTTTTTAATTGTATCCTTTGGTATATATGGTTGTGACAATTTTCTTCCACTATTTGATCTGAGGAAGTGGGTCTTGCCCATGAAAGCTCATCACCTACTAAACCATCTTGTTAGTCTTTAAGTGCTACATAGTCTTGTTTTATGGTGCTGATTGTCCTTCACCCCAAAAGGTGGCTGGATTCCAGTGGTACTGTACGTACGTATTTTGTAAGTGCTGTGGGATGAAAGGTGCTATGTACATGTGAGGTGGCATTTTGTAATTGCTGGTTAATATGCATAGTTAGCGAATACAGTCTGTAGTTACTTGGAATATTTGTTTTCTTTAATCTGCTCCCTGTAATAAAACTGCTACCATTATCAGCTGAAGGGCCATCTTCTCAATTCTACACCGTGTGTCAGTGTATACCAACCAGTCGATCAGGATCTACCGGTAGATCCTGGAGCCTCTGACAGGTGATCCTGACTGGTTTGGCCAGGAAGCTATCAAGCGCTGGCACTTCAGTTGCCCCTCCACCTATGATCATGCTGCTCCTGCCCTTTGCCTTGGAGCTGCCCTTCTGGGCAGCATGTGGAAGGGCGAAGAGGGGAGCGCTGATGTCAGGGTGTCCCTTCTCCCCCCATTTCTGTACCCTGTCTCCACACAAAGAGAAGGGGATGGACAGAGCTTGGCAATGCAAATGTCTCACTCTCACACACTGTGTGCCTCTGTCATTCTCACAACACACACACTGTCCTTCCCTCTCATCTCTCAACCCAACACGTACGTGGGTTGTTGTTTTTGCTTCTTTTGCTGCTTGCATAGTGAGTTATTTGTGGTTTCTGGCTGGTCTGTGCATTTCATAACTTTCATTTCTCTTACGCTTAAATTTAATTCTTTGAGGAGTGAGTTCTAAAACGTCTAACCTGTCGTGGCTGCAGTAATTATCCCTGTGGTAATTGCTGATCTTGGAAGTGGCTGGCATGACCCTGCAGCCCCTGAGAAAGGCAGAGCAGGGGTCTCCATATGCTGTCCTTTCTTGCAGACACCACTCCTGCAGCTCCCATTGATCAGTAATGGGGAACTGTGGGCTCAATGCCTGTGGATATGAGGCAGCACATGGCACCATGGAGCCACTGCTGTACATACCAGCTGCCTTCTGGAGTGGTGCAGGGTCAGGGAAGAAATAAAACCTGCCCTAACCCCACTGCTCCTGCACCACCTGGAAGCCGTCTCAGTTAAATTGTGCCCAGCCAGTGCCTGCATCCTGAATCCCTGTCCCAGCCCTGAACCTCCTCCTACACCCAACCTTCTGTCCCAAACATGAGTCCCCCCCTACATCCTTCCCAGAGCTTGTACCCTGAAACCCCTCCTGGACTCCCGATCTCACCCCCAGGCTAAGCTGGGAGCCCCTCCCACACTCCAAACTTCTTGGCCCAACACCAGAGCCTGCACCTCAACCCCCAACCCCAGCCTGGTGAAAGCGAGGGTGGGGGAGTAAGGAGGATGGAGTGAGTAGGGTGAGGCTTCGGAGAAGGGGTGGAGCAGGGACAGGGCCTCAGAGAAGGGGAGGGTAGGAAGCCAGGCAAGGGTATTTGGATTTGAGGTAGGTATCACATTGCACTTAAATTGAAAAAGTGATCTTCTGGTTAAAAAGGTTGGAGACCCCCCGACCTATGTGATGACTTTGCTTGTGAAATACAGAACAATATGGAATAAATAGGGCAAAGACTATAGGACGGGGGAGAAAACTCTATGGGTCACAGGAGAGATGGAAACCCTTTCAATGAACCCAGCTCGGCAGAACTCACAGACTCAGTGCTGCAGGTTTCACCATGTTATAAAGAATATATTAAAGGCACAGGACTATGTCAAATCCAGACAGGATGGGGTAAAGTCTCCCCTCTCCAATTTTATATCATATGATGGAGACCAGATGTTTGGAATTGCCTGTCATGAACATGACACCTGGTCTGTGCCATTATCATGCTTAATATCTTCATCTTGGGATAGGCCCAAACAACAACCATGGAGTTAGGCAGACCCTACTCCCAACCTTGCATATCCATCCCCTCAACCTTTGAGCAAGTTTGGATCTAAATCAGAATGTTGTGCCTTGGGCCTGTTTCTGTTTTCGCCACCAAGCCCTACACCTATGCAGTGACTACAGATTGACAGAGGAGAGCGGAGGACTATCGCAACCTGCTATGTGTAGCTAAGAGCTACAGGGAGAGGTTCTTTTCTGAAAGTAGGGGGAGTCTTCCCCTTGGCAGGCAGATATGACCGTGAAGAGAGTCGGGCCAGGTATGTACTCTGGGTACGTCTAGACTACGTGGCTCCGTCGACGGAGCCATGTAAAATAGTTTACTTGGCATAGTCAAAGAAGCGGGAATTTAAATAATCCCCGCGTCATTAAAATAAAAATGGCCGCCGCGCTGTGCCGACAATCAGCTGATCCGGCACAGTGTGGCAGTCTAGACGCGGTGTGGTTGACAAGGGAAGCCTTTGTCGACCACGCTGGTAAACCTCGTTTCACAAGGCATACCAGAGTGGTCGACAAAGGCTTCCTTTGTGGACCACACCGCGTCTAGACTGCCGGATCAGCTGAACATCGGCACAGAGCAGTGGCCATTTTTATTTTAATGAAGCGGGGATTATTTAAATTCCAGCTTCTTTGACTATGCCAAGTAAACTATTTTACATGGCTCCGTCGACAGAGCCACGTAGTCTAGACCTACCCTTAGGGAAAAAGTTGACTTAGGATAACGTAGCTACATCAATAGCACAACTGGCATCGACTTTCTTTAAGCAGAATTTTTGTGGGGTCCCCACAAAAGGAGGTCAACAAGATAAATTCCCCCATCAACTTCCCAGACTTCTTGCAACCCCATGGAGTACTGGGGTCGGCCGTCAACAGTTGACTTAGCAGGTCCTTACTAGACACGCTAAATTGAACCCAGCAAGATCTATCTCTGGAGCATTGATCTCCAGGTATGTTTAGACAAGTCCTGAGACTGGATTAGAAGGGAAGGTTAAGCACTAGGTAGGAAGACAGAATCAGAAAAGAAACACCTAAAATAGCTCCATGATGACATCTTAAAGGGATACCAGGACTCTGAAATCTTAGTTTCAAATACCAAACTGACCTTTCAGGTTCTCCCTGGGGTTTGCAGCCCCTCTGCCAAAGTGGTAGCTTTAGGATGATGTTTTTCTGTCTTTCACTGCATTTTTCGTTCCCCTTTTGTGCAGGAAACCCATACCAAACACAGGAGAATGTGACTAAAGGACACCTTGAGTTTCAGAAGAGCTAATCTCCATTTGAAGTAAATAGGAATTGGCATATCTGGTTGTCTGTACCAGGGGAGCCCCATCAAAGTACAAAGTGCAAACAGGAAGATTATTTTCCCTCTAGTATCTCGGTTACAGGGCTTTGAGGTGTCACCTATGACAATAGTAAGTAAGTACAAAAATTCAGACAAGTTCTGACTTTAAAGCTGAGGATGACCCTTTAAAATAGATTTTAGACTCAGCCTGATTCAGGCTGCTTTCTTTCAAAGCTGTTGTAGTTAGCTTTTTTCCTAGAATTCAGTGTATGCTAATTTCATGAAAATGACAGAGAAAGCAGAGTTTTCCATTGATTTTAATGAGCATTGAATGATTTTCTCGGGGACTGGAACACTGTGTACCTCTAAAATAATTCATGCACTGGTAGAGAGATTTATTTACTAAAAGTGCAATTACAGCCCCTCATGATTTAGAGAGGGTGTGTTGGGGGCAGCATATTATGTGGCATGTCTGTTTACTCAAGACAGTGTGGTATGTCACCACTAGGGGCCACCATTGACCTGTTAACTAGATCCAGATTAAAGCTTTGTAAACCACCCTAACATAACAAGATTTTGTCTAGTTTGGGGTTTTGTTACAAACCCAGAACGCTGGCTGGATTTACAAACCTTTCAGTGAACCTCGGTTTCCCAAGAACACAGGCAGAGGTTTGGCCATATTTGGTATCAATTCCAGGTGCCAGGGTGGGATTTATGATTTAGGGAAGAAGCTATGTCAACATGGACTTGAAACCCAGCTGATCGTGGCTGTGGTTTGCTCACAAGGTCTGCATGTGGCTGTAACAAAATCTTATGCTGAAATCCAGGGAACATGAAGCCATGAGTAAAAACTGGAAAAGGGTTTCTACAACCTTGCTGTGAAATACAGCAATGTGGTAGCATGGGCCTCTCCTATTACAATTTAGAAGAATAGGCCAGGAGAGTGTTGAACGTATTCTGCAGAATCTGTAAGAAGGTGAAAAGGTATCCACTCTCTATGAGGGGGCTGTCTGAGCATGGATGTACATAGTCAAATTGTCTTGCCTGGATACTTTAGGGAGAAGTGAAACTGGATTGACCCAACCTCACTGACCAGAGATCAGAATCAACACCTCCAGACCTCAGCAAAAGACTGGAGATCAGATGCAGACCTGGAGTTAACTTAACTTCACTGATGTTGCACCAGTTCTAAAGTTGACTCTGACTCTTCACAACCTTCTAGAGTCATAGCTGCAGCCTTGGAAAACTCACATGTGTCTCCAAGCATCCAAATGGGTCTGTAAGACTGAGGAATGGCCTTTCTGTGGAGCAATCTAGCTATGTGGGGCAGAGAGCCATGCTCCCATTCCTGAGAGAGAGGCCTCTGCTGGGAGAACAAAACCACCTTGTTCTTGAGGATGCTTGTCAGCAACCCAGTCTCTATACATTAGAAGGCTTTAGAGTCAAAGCATGTTTTAGAATTTATACTGACAAGATTATCTGCTGTGCCTAGCAATCTTCTCTGGTCTTTACTGTAAATACAGAATAGCAAGTAACTGGGGATAGGAAGGAAGGGCATCATCGTATCTATGCCGCTTTGCCAAGCGCATTATGAAAGGTCATCTTCCTGTGAAGCATCAGGTCTTAGTTACTGGTGCCACACTTGATGAACTAGTTCTATGAGCCAGTAAGGAATCCGCCAGTCTCTCTTGGTTGCTCAATCACAGCTGAGAGCCCCACCTCTCACTGGTCACCCTACTGTGGTTCCTACAATGCAGAACAGCATCTCCCTCAGAACCACTTTGCTTTGTAACTATCTGGTCCCTACAAACTCTCCCCACTGTAGGCATTTGTGCCCCCAGCATGCCTTTCTGAGTTCTGGCCCTTTACATTTGGCAGAGGCAAGCAGTTGCAACCCCAAAATGGCCATTTGGTTGCTGACAGCTGCTTGTTGCAGTATCTTCCTCTTTTCTAGCTGTATAAGTGCTGTTAGCTGCTGTTCTGTTTGCCCTTTCTCTTTCCCAGAGAGTGGCTGGTTCTCACAGCCACTGTATGTACAGCTCACTTCTTTGTTATTTCAGCCTCTTTCCTTCATAACTTCTAGGTTTCTCTTAATAGGAACATGTGACATGTTCAGAGGACTGTTTGGAAAGTGAGCCATGACCATCCTTAGTGTTTGCAGATTCCAGCGAGGGTTGCCAACTCTCCCGACTGGCTAGACTGGATGCCACTGAGAATTGGCAACCCTCATTCTAGCTTCCAAGAGATTTGCAAACACCAGCTGGTGGCTTGGCTTCCTGGCAGGGCAGGGCTTTGTTGAGAAGGATTCTCCAAGAGAATCTTGCACTTGTTTTTCTCCTCCATATGTCAGAACCCATTTTCTCTTAATGTTTCCCCAACAACAGCCCTTATACCCCAAACCAGCATAATAAGGAGCCAACACCATGTATGTTGTTTGACACAGGCATTTCCAAAATGACTGCAAAATGAGCCTCCTCTACAACTTGCTAGGTGTGGGTCTATCTAAACACAGGGCTCAAAGCATGGGACTATAGAATCAGTTTTCAGCAACACCTTGTAGCAGATGAGCCAGCCTGGCTGACCAGTTGTCAAGTGCTTTATGTTTTCAGTATAATCTCTTACTCTCAGCCTTGATTCAGTGACCACTAAAGCAGGGGGAGTTTCAGAGGGCATTGGAGCAGATCCTACAAGAAGAGAAAAGGCTGTTCCTTCCCCAAGTCCCCACACAGCCCTCTAGTTGCTATTTGTTCCATGATTGTTTGTGACTTTAGAATGTAAGCTCTTGACAGCAGAAAAGTGGGTGAGGTTTTGTTTTTGTTGTGTGGGGTGTCCAACCTATTGTAATGTCCTGTGGGTGGTTACAGTGCTATGCAAAAAATAAATAAGAAATGATTTCATACGTGGGTGGGCCATACAGTTCATAGCTGCAAGAAGGGACACAAGTTCCAAAAGTGGCACAAAACGTGTTTCATATTTATCTAAAATCTGGATATAACTCATCACAAAACTCTCCAGTTTTCATGACGCTTGTGAATTTTGTGCCTGTTTTTCACAACATGCAACATGCCCTATGAATGTGACCAGGTGGCAGTCTCTTGGGGAGATGTGTCACCGTTAAACCAGATATATTAGTATGTTCAACTGTTATGGTGATGGTCAGATACTGCTGTGGTAAAATTTTGGCTTGGAAAGATAGCCAATTGACAGGATACTTGAGTGAGTAAGGAAACAAGGGGTCCTCTTCCAGACTTGCATCACTGTGTGACCTAGGGCAAGTCACACAGATGCTCCATGCCTTGGTTTCTCCATCTGTAATATTGGGGAATGTGATAGTTACCCCCTTTGAAAAGAGCATGGGGCTACTTTTCCAAAGTTTTTTTGGAAAAACAGGCCATTTTTCAAAAAAAAATTATGTCCACCCTGCAATTGCGTTCTTTCGAGAAAAAAAAAGGAAAACAGAGGGGTTTTTCCGACATTGGTAAACCTCTTTCTATGAGGAAGAAGCCTTTTTCTGAAGAGGAAAGAGGAAAAAGCACAGGTGCCCTGGTGGCCATTCCATCCATAGTAATCACAGCTGAAATGCGAGATAGCATCCATTCAGTGTGGACGGTATCTTTTGAAAAAGCAGATCGCTTTTTTGATGTGCTTTTCCTGTGTGGACCCTCTCTTTCGGAAAATGTTTTTCCGGGAGGTCTCTTCTGGAAAAGCTTCTTCCGAAAGAAGCCTGCAGTATAGATGTAGCCTGGGTGGAACATGACATTAAGGGCTAAAGTTTATTATTGTGTTCAGTGTTTGAACATCTAAGGGTTATGAATATTTCCAAAGTTCTTGCTCAATGTGGGCATGGATAAAGAAAGATTTTCTTACAGCAAGTACTCCCAGCAGCCCTTCTTGCTGGGTGACATGGGAGTCCCTGTCCTTTTCACATGCTCCTGCTAACTGAGGCACATTGGGAGATACAACCATTAACATGAGGCCAATTCAATCTCTCATAATGTACAACATCCTCATTAACTAAGTGCGGCAAAACAAGTGAAAATGAGGAAAGGGCCTGGGGCTGACAAAGCAGAGGGAAGCTGTGGCCAGACAGCCCGGCCATTTCCCCGCATGCCGACATGATACTTGTTAGAGATGAAGGCAACTGTCAGCTGTGGGGGCCTGTGCTTGGCTCAGAATTACATCAGCAGAGAGAGTGCTCTGCTAAGCATTAGGCTTACCTCCTCCCTGATCCCTCAGTGACACAGGAGCAATCTTTCCACAGGCTTTGCCTGGAAGGGGTTTGTGCAATTCATTAAGCCCTGTGCAGCAAACCCTTCCTCCATCCACATTCTCCTTCTCTGGCACAGCCTCAGGTGGGATTCACATGCCTGCCTTTGCCACTTCTCAACTCAGCCCAGCCGCTACATCATTCAGCAGGCGCACAGCCAGTGAGCAGGCATGCAGGAATACTGACTGGCAAGGGAAATGGAAAAAGGACAGGAAAGGAGAAGATCAAGTGAAGAGGAAAGACCTTTGCTGGGGCTTCTCCCCCTCAGACGTGTCTCCAATAACCCACTCCAGCCTAATGCATCCAGCAATACCCTATTCCACCTGCTTGCCAGGGGCTGGTGCAAGTAACCTGCCTTAGCTGACCTTTTCAAAGAGGCTCCAGCCTTCTGGTGAGGCTTCGGTGAAGTGCTGATGTCCCATGCTGCGTCAGAGCCCCTGCTGGGAGAAGCACCATACACTGATGGCTGTAGTCAGGAGGCTGCAGCAGGGCATTTGGATTCAAGGGAAGCAGGTTCTGACCCTGCTCGGCCATGGATTCACTGGGATATTACAGGCAAGTCTCTTTGTTTTCCTGTCTATAAAAGGAGGGTGTTTATCTCTCCCCACCAGGGTCTTACAAGACATTGTGGGTGTTTACAGGGCACGTGTCCAAGCGTGAGAGGAACATGGAGGAGCTGGCCCTGCGGCACTGCCTTGGTGGCAGCTGTGACTCCTCTACATGTGCATGAGTTATAAAATATCTGTGTGCAGAGCAATGTATAGCTCATCCAGTTTTCTCTACATAATCAGAAGTGGCAGCACATCTCACCACTGTCTCAGACACTTCAGTGAGGGCTGCTGGACATAGCTCTAAGAGAAAGAGAGCAGGAATTGTCAATATGCATCTTCACTGCACCGCTATTTTGAGATAACTAGAGTTATTTTGAAATAACAATGTGAGCGTCCATACAATCATTCTGTTATTTCAAAATCATTTTGAAATAATGGGCGGCTTATTCCAAAATCTGTAAACCTGATTCTACAAAGAATAATGCCTTTTCCAAAATAGCTATTTCGAAATAGGGTGTGTCACCAGGACCATTCTAAGTTATTCCTCCTGGGGTTGTAAATCGAGGTAGCACGTCTACATTAGGGAAGCCTGCTTTGGACTTATTTTGAAGCTTCCCTGCAGTGTAGACATGCTATTTTGAAATAACTATTCCAGAATAACTTGTTTCAAAATAGCCAGGCAGTGTAGACATACCCTCAGTGAGAGAGAACATAGCATAGGAAGTGTTTTAGGAAATAATAGGAAACTCTGCACAGGCTTTCCATAGGATAAGCATCTCTGCTGGTTTGGGAAGAGGCCAGATGGCTTTGTCTTTCATCAGGGGATGCGCAATGTACTATGGTTGCAGTCACTGTCCTGCTGCTAGGAGCCGTATGGCCTGAAACTGATAGAGACAAGGAACGAGAATGATAGGAACATGGAAAAAAAACTCAGGGGAAAAGTGAAATCATTAGGACCATTTACCTTAAGAAGACAGACTATCATAAAAGAACACAAAATAATGAATGGTCTAGAACAGGGGTTCTCAAAGTGTGGTCTACTGCCCACTAGTGGTCCGTGACTATCTTGTAGGTGGGTCGCAGACTTGATGCTCACCCCTCCCGGCAGCAGGAAACTGCACTAGTGCTCTAGACCCGTGCCTCCCCGTGAGGTTGGAGCACCAGTGCCGGATTCTTGCTGCAGGGGAGGGGGAAGCATCGCAGGCCAGATCTGGCTTGCTGGGGGAAGGAAGCAGCTTAGTGTGCTGCCACTTCCCCTCCCCTCAGCACAGGAAACTGGTCACCTGGAAGCTTTCACCCTGCTCCCAATGGCTGGAATCACAGCCAATGGGAGCAGTTGGGGGGGTGTTGGTGGTAGTGCCTGGGAGCGGGAGATCAATTGTTATCCAGGTCAGATCATTAGCATGAGTGTAATGCACTTGCCAAACAAAAACGATGCATGAGAGGGCATCAGCATTCTTGCACTACATACAATTTCCAAGTGGTTTGGAGGAATGGCTCCATACAGACCTCCAGTATTAAGGCAGGAAGGCTGCAGTTTAAGGGGTTTTTTTTCAATATAGCTTTTCCATTTCCAAGTAAACTCTAGCTTTATTTGAAACACTTAAGTCAAGTCCTATGAAAATATATTCCAGTCAAGATGTCAAAACCCAGTCGTGGTCCAAGATAAATATTCTACTGTTTAATCGTAAAACACATACATACTAAAACAAAACTTTGGCACCTGGGAGTTTTGCACTGTTAAACTTTCAAGAGTGTCGAACCTCCTTGGTGTTCCTTTGCAAAAGCTTCTACATGCTTACTGAGGAAATAAAGTAGCATAGGATAACTATATTAATGTGGCTGGTTTATTGTTTCAGCAGGTCTGAATGGAATGCACCTTGCATTCCTGGCTCTGGGAAAGCACTAGACCAGGGCTACTCAACACAAAGCCTGTGGTCCGCGTGTGGCCTGCAGCCCCTTTGCATGCGGTCTGCGGCACCTTGAGCTGCTTCCTGGGATGCGGGGGGGTGGGCTGCCAGCTGAGGGGGATGGGGGAGCAGCAAAAGGCACGGCAGAGCATGCCTGCCATGTCTGCTATGGCAGCAGTGCCTCTCCACGAACAGAGCTGCATCTGTTTGGGGGGGAGCTGCCGGCTGTCCTTGGGGTGGCTGTGCCATGTCATGTCGGCGCGTGTGCAGGAGCTGCTGAGGGGCAGCAAGAGGTACATGGCAAGGCAGTGGCAGAGTGGGGCAGCGAGACAGTAAGGCGGCGGTGGAGCCAGGCAGCAAGGCCGGGGTGAGAAAGGTCTGTGCTGGAGCTGGGGCTTGGGTAGTAATCAATATAATGGTCTTCTGTTGATATGTGTTTTAGTAGTTAAATTTCTGAACTGTCATTGCTCATTAAAAGTGCTGTCAAATGGGTGGAACTCAGGTAAATATTGCATTTTATTAATATCAGCAGAACTGACTTAAATGGGGCCTGCTTGTTGAGTAGTCTTGCCTTAATCTTTGTATTCGTGCCTGTCAGTATGAAATAAGCTATTTGCATATATTTGCATATATTTGCAACTGCACTTAAGTTGTGGCCCTCAGCATGTGCTGTGGGTATCATTGTGGCCCCCGGGGCTTCCAGAGTTGAGTGGCCCTGCACTAGACCATGGGATTAATAAATCTCATGCCTTTATGCAGCTATGAACTTTACAAAATACACATCCAATGAGAAATAAGATGTGAAGGCCACTCCTCTGATATGCCTGATAATGGGTTGGAGGCTTAGGAAGGGGATGAATCTTCTACCCACAAAAGTTCACTACCCAGGCACAAAGGGTTTGGTCCTGCAAGATGCTGATTTGGGTGGGGAGGGTGTCAATGAAAGATGAGTTGACAGCTCTCAGCATCTCAGACTTGGCCTTACAATGCAGAGGTTTATAAGTAGATGTGGAACGTGGCAGCCATAATTCTACATACAAGCCAGGTAAGTACTAAAAACCCGAATCTGAGTGTGAAAGATTCTAGGCAGCTATAGTGTGCCCTGACATGAGAAAATTAGATGCTATTCTGAAGTGAAAGAGGATCAGCACAGAAATGTGCCCTTCAGAGAGATTCAGTTTTCTCAGACTCCTTGGTTCAACAGCATTACATAAACCTGAACTGGCATATCTTTGGAAGCAACCATCCATATTTAACCAAAGGTCACAGCTTTGGTGGGGTTAAGTCAGGCCCACACAGTGGGACACTGGTGAATGATTGCAGACAACTTCATCTCCTTCATTCTCTGGATTTAGATGTGTACCAGCAGCAGGTGTTTCCCCTGGTGGTGCACATCCATACATGTTTTGGTGTACATAATAAAATTGGTTCTGCACATGAATGAAAAAAAATAGAGGGAACACTGGTCACATGTCCTTTTTTCTCAGTATAACATGTGTAGCCAATGATAAGGATGAGGAGGGAGAGATGGAGTTGATAATTGAGAGCCTGGTCTAATTCCTATTTAAGTTAATGACATCCATTCCTCTGACTCCTTGAGAAGTTGTTTTGGGTGCCTTTACAAGTTCTAATAGCATGTTAGGGTCTGTGTGAGCATTTTGAAAGGCATTCCCTGCCCCAAGAAACTTATACAGTTAAACCAATGGTTTTCAGCCCATGGGATACTTGCAACATAATCAGTACACAGCTGCAGCCCATGTGACATCCTCAGGGCCATACAAATTAAATATATAGTGTGCGGAGGTGACCGACATGATACACAGGAAGCTGCATTATGTGGCCCACCATAGTCAATAGTTTGAGAACCACTGAGCTAGACATGTCATTGTAAAATGTTGGGTAATGGAACACCTTCAAAGGGGTGTAGGAATTTAAAACAGTCTCTACCAGTCCACAGGAATTAGAAGCATGCAAAACTGAATACAAGTGCACATATGTCTGCAGTTTTTGCAGCTATTTGAAACTATTTCCCCTAAGTCAAAATTCTGCTTTGATAATTACAAATGTTGCAAAATTTAATGCATTTTGTAAAAATAGTGCATGTTATTGTTTAAAGCATTTTGTAAAAATGTCTACATGATCTTCTATTTCTCAACCTGACTCATGGCTGGTTTGTGAATTTTGCACTTGTCTCACAAAAGTCCTGGGTTCATCATCACTTGCAGCCCTCAAATTAAACCCCTCCAGCACATCATTAACAATCTACAACCTATCCTAGAAAATGACTCCTCACTCTCACAGGCCTTTGGAGACAGGCCAGTCCTTACCTACAGACAACTTCTGAACTTGAAACAAATTCTTTCCAGCAGCCATGCAGCACACGTCCATCATACTCACCCAGGAACCCATCCCTACAATAAACCCCACTGCCAATTGTGTCCACACATCTATACAAGTGACATCATCACAGGACCTAACCACATCAGCCACCACATCAGAGGCTCATATAACTGCACATCCACTAACGTGATCTATGCCATCAAGTGCCAGCAATGCCCCTCTGCCATGTATATTGGCCAAACTGGACAGTCTCTACAACAAAAGATTAATAGACACAGATCAGATATTAGTGTCTATTAGATATAGACACAGAAACCTGTTGGGGAACATTTTAACGAGCCCAGGCACTTGCTAATGGATCTAAAAGTGACAATACTATTACAAAGCAATTTCAAAAACCAGCTGGAAAGAGAAGTTGCAGAACTTGTCTTCATCTGCAAATTTACCTTTAATGAAGGTTTGAACAAAGACATGAACTAGATAGGGTGCTACATTCAACACCCTAATGACATCAAAAGTTACCTAACAGTGCATTCCATTAGCTTCATTTAGCATGGACACTCTAGGGGTGTATCTACACTGCACCCATAGGTTGAAATAAGGTATGCAATTTGAGCTATGCAAATTGCGTATCTTATTTCGATCTAATTTCAAAATAAACCACTATTCCAAAATGTCCCTTAACCCTCGTGCAATGAAGGTTACAAGTATGTTGGAATAGCGAGCCCATTATTTTGAAATCTATTTCAAAATAATGGGCTGGCTCAAAAGATGTGAAATAGCTATTTCAGGTTACTTCTGGTATCTTGAAATAATGAATGTACCCTAATTGACAAGATTTTCCCCCTTCTCTTTCCCTCCCCATCCCTTCTTTTTCTGCTATTTATTTGTACCTCTGGACCCCTTGCTCCATTCAGCTGAAGAAGTGGGTTGTGCCCATGAAAGCTCATGATACCATCTATATATTTGTTAGCCTCACAGATGCTGCAAGACCATTTTTTCTTTTTCTTTTTCTTTTCTTTTTCTTCTTTTAAAAGTTTTTTCACTATATGTATTGTGAGGGATTTCTCCTGTAGGTCTTGGCTCCACCCATCACTAACCTTTTCTGTCACTATTTAGTTATTATTTTTTCTCCTCAGTGCAGGACATCTTCCTCCTTTGCATTGTTTCTTAATTTGGCATTTCTTAAAAGTGGTGTGTTTTGTGTTTGCAAAAGGTAACACAAACAGCTGCAGACATGGCCTTCAGCTGAATTTTTGTCCACTCTGACTGTGTATGCATCTATATCAGCAGCAAAGGAACCAAGTGCTCCTTTTCCTTTGGCTTTATATCCATTGAGCTGACTCATCCCCTCTGCTGGTGCCCTGAGGAGGAACTGTCACTTTCTGAAGCCAGCAAGGGCTGCTGAACACTATGGAGATTTACTGCTGCCCTCTCAGAAGTTAACCCACTATGGAGTTCAGCATGCAATTGTAGCTCCATAGAGCTCCATCAGTAGCTGCTGAGGGGTTGCAATAAACCAAAACAAGCCCTGGCAATATCCCCCTCGTTCTTGCTGTCCTCAGGCAAGGGCACAATTTCCACCAACAAGGGCCTGGTGCTGATCTGGCCCATTGTATCTACCTGCCTGATCATAGAAGGATTTGGGCTTCTCCCTGCCCTCCTTCATTCAACATCAAAAAAAAGCAGAGACAATTCACCCTTTGACATACACAGCCAGGTATGCAATTTCCAACATCAAGGGGTGCATTGTCTTCACTACAACATCTGAGGGGGCTCTCAGAAGGAAGACAATATGGATAATGAAAGACAGAATCATAGAACTAGAAGAAACTTCAAGAGGTCATCGAGTCTAGTCCCCTGCCCTTACTGCAGGACCAAGCACCGTCTAGATCATTCCTGACAGATGTTCATACAACCTGCTCCTAAATATCTCCAGTGATGGAGATTCCATAGCCTTCCTAGGCAACTTATTTCAGTGTTTCAGCACCCTGACAGTTAGGATGTTTTTCCTAATGTCCAACCTAAACTTCCCTTGCTGTAATTTAAGCCCATTGCTTCTTGTCCTATCATAAGAGGTCAAGGAGAACAATTTTTCTCCCTCCTCCTTGTAACACTCTTTTAGATACCTGAAAATTGCTATCATGTCCCCTCTCGGTCTTCTCTTTTCCAAACTAAACAAACCCAGTTCTTTCAGTCTTCCCTCATAGGTCATGTTTTCTAGACCTTTAATCATTTTTATTGCTCTTCTCTGGACCTTCTCCAGTTTCTTCACATCTTTCTTAAAATGTGGTGCCCAGAACTGGACACAATACTCCAATTGAGGCCTAATCAGTGCAGAGCAGAGCGGAAGAATGACTTCTCATGTCTTGCTCACAACACTCCTGTTAATGCATCCCAGAATCATATTTGCTTTTTTTGCAACAGTGTCACACTGTTGACTTGTATTTAGCTTGTGGTCCATTTTGACCCCTAAATCCTTTTCAGCAGTGCACCTTCCTAGACAGTTGTTTCCCATTTTGTATGCATGCAACTGATTGTTCCTTCTTAAATGGAGTACTTTGCATTTGTCCTTATTGAACTTCATCCTATTTACCTCAGACCATTTCTCTAGTTTGTCCAGATCATTTTGAATTATGACCCTATCCTCCAAAGAACTTGCAACCCCTCCCAGGTTGGTAACATCTGCAAACTTAATAAGCATACTCTCTATGCCAATATCTAAATAGTTGATGAAGATATTGAACAGAACTGGTCCGAAAACTGACCCCTGCAGAATCCCGCTTGTTATGCCCTTCCAACATGACTCTGAACCATTAATAACTACTCTTTGAGAATGATTATCTAGCTAGTTATGCACCCACCTTAAAGTAGACCCACCTAGGTAGTATTTGCCTAGTTTATTGATAAGAAGGTCATGTGAGACTGTATGTTTTACTAAAGTCTAGGTACACTACGGCCACTACTTCTCCCTTATCCACAAGATTTGTTATCCTATCAAAGAAAGCTATCAGATTGTTTTGACATGATTTGTTCTTTACAAATCCATGCTGGCTGTTATCTATCACCTTCTTATCTTCCAGATGTTTGTAGATGAATTCCTTAATTACTTGCTCTATTATCTTTCCTGGAACAGAAGTTAAACTGACTGGTCTGTAGTTTCCTGGGTTATTCTTATTTTCCTTTTTAGAGATGAGCATTAGATTTGCCCTGTTCTAGTCTTCCGGAATCTCTCCCAACTTCCATGACTTTTCTAAGATGATAGCTAAAGGCTAAGATACCTCTTCTTTCAGCTCCTTGAGTATTCTAGGATGCATTTCATCAGGCCCTGCTGACTTGTAGGCATCTAACTTTTCTAAGCAAGTTTTAACTTGTTCTTTTTTTATTTTAACTTCTTAACCTACCCCATTTCCCAGATCAGTTGTTGTGCCCAGCACAGGATGTGCCATGTTGTCTTCCTCCCGGAAGACAGAACTGATTTCATCTGTGAGAAGTACAAGCTGCTCTCCATATCAGAGGAGAAGGATAAAGGACCAGAGGCCCAAGTATCGACCCTGTGTCCCATCAGAGAAGATGAAGATGCAGTTCTATGGGGTGCTTCTATATGGAGATTTCTCTCTGTTTTAGATTTGCAATAGTCATCCATTCCCCTCCCTCACATGGCTGTTTCTTTGAAGTATTTGCTGATGTAGTAAACAAAGCTCTAAAGCAAGTTCAATGCTGGACAAGAGGAACAGTATCCTTGCCATGGGAGTAAATAGATGGGATTATTGGGTCTTTGTGGATATAGGAAATGAATGTGAGGTGGAGCCATGTGAGGTCCAGGACTCCCATGGGTACAGAAAAGAGCATTTATCTCCAGAATTTTCTCCCTGTCATGGTGAGAAAGAGGCTGCTCACCACCCCAGAGGATGGCAAGAGGGTTGCCCTTGGCAATGAGGGACTAGCAAGGGCACCTATTTGCCATTACATCTCCTCCATCTTGTTGCTTTCTCTGTTTTGCCTTCTGATTCCTTCCTTTCATCTCCCCACCCTGCATTTTTCTCTTTTAGTCCCTAGTGCGGTACATGTTTAATAAGAACTGATCAAACTGTTTTGGAACATCAGATCCTTACAGGATCTGACCAGTAGCTCAACCAGCAAGGGATCCAATCTCTGCCAGAGAAGAATGTGAATGGTCCAGTGTCTGATAAATTCCCAATAAAGCACCTAGTTGTGCCTCTTCATAATGCACATTTATTTCTGGACCCAGCAGATTCACCCGACAGTGGGGAGCATGGTGTTGTGCTCATAATATGATGCTGTAAATCCCAAGTTTGGGATCCTGTTCCTAGCTCTACCTGTGACTTAATTTAACTGGGAGCACATGTATACTACAAAGTTGGGTCTGCTTAACTCCACTGCTTAACTCTGAATTTCATACTATGCAATGTAATTAAGCCATCCTAAGCTCCAGTGAAGATACCACCCCTAGGTCTACACAAGATTTCTTCTGTCACCTGTTGGAGAGGTAGACTTATTGTAGCAACTCTTCCATTGCTGCAGTAAACGTCTTCACTACAGCTGTGGCTTGCTGCTGTACCATTTCTAATGTAGGCATAGCCTAAGAGTCTGGGCCAGTGACTTTAAAATTAGTTTTATGTTGAATGGATACATTTGTGCAGTGATATCAGAGGTGATGGGACATGTATCCATGCTCAATAATATTTTGATTGTATGCACAGTATCATCTCCCAGCTCCTGTTGTGGCACACTTGATTTCCCCACCATTAAGATGACTAATTCATTGCTGTTTTACTCCAGAATGATTGCAAGCCATCACCACGTCCCTTGTTTGATGATCTTGAAGTGCACTGCAGTTTTCTTTGGCATATATTCCAGTGCCTTTGGAATCAAGCAGTTTGGTGATTGCTCATCTCATCTTCCCAAGGTGTAGATTGGAAATATGTTCACTTTGCAGAAACTGCCAGTGCCCTGGCAGTGATTTGGATCATGTGCAAGGCTGTGAAAGAGGGACATAAATTATCCCCCATGCTTCACGCTAGTATTTAGGTTGAGCAGGTCTGAACTATTTTGCTTCAAGAGAAACCTTCCAAGTCTCATTAGCAACAAAACTGAAAGTTGTAAGTGCTCTCTCTCATGCAGCTGGGAAACATCCGCAGGCACTTGCGGTGCGTGACAGGTTGATGAAGGTAAGGTCAGTAGAGAACCAGAAGTACATGGCTCTTGAAGACAAAGAGCTGTGGCTAGTGGAGCTAGCAAATTCTTCCATTGGACTTGAAAGCTCTGTTATGGTCAGAAAAATCATGGCAGCCCGCCGGTGATGAAAAGAAGTGGGAAGAGGTTCTTAGTGATGTTATAGTCAAGTGAAAAGATTCTTAAGAGCTAATTTACTGGACAAGCAATATTCCCTCTCATTTTTCCATCCATGTGCAGAATACATTTTGTTATGTGCACCAACACACCTATAGATGTGCACCACCAGTAGAAATACCTGCTGCAGTAGCTGTGGGAACTCTGCTAATCAGCTGGGAGGTGTCTGAATCTGTCCTGGGTGGCTACCCAAATGCTCAGCTTACAGGGAACACTGCAAACAAGTGTAGCCTGTGACAAGTGAGTGCTTCCTGCTTATGGAATTATCTGGGAGCTGATTGTGTTCTCCTTGACTCTGTTCAAAAGTAGCTAGTTTCCATGCAATATTTTTAACATTATGGATTGATTGTGAGTAGTTCTCTATGGGCCAGTAACTGCTGCTCAAGCAGTTGGTTGGTTATGATGGTGTTGGCAAGCATTCAAACAACATTCTGGTGTATTAATTTAGCTTCTGTGAATATTGGTGCAGATGGCTTTGAGTAGCACCAACAGGTAGAATCAAACCTGGGACCTGTGGAACTTAGTGCATGACCACTACAGCCTGGGCAAAGAGCCAGCTGATGCTCAGCTAAGGCTGTAGAGCACACTCATTCTGCCTTCCTGTAAGTGGTCTAAGTGCTACTACATGGGACAGTGAACAATCCAGTAGTGTGTGGGTTACACTTTGCACAATAGATCATGCTAATAGCACTTAATTGAATGTCTGAAGAAAGTGAACTTGGAGGGGTTACAGGCAAAGCCAAAGAGAATTGTTGCCCCTTTTTGACCAGAGCAGCTAGTCAAATTTTGGACCCCTGAGGATGTGGCAGCCTAAGCAGAACTTGACAAGAGGCTGATATTTTCTTTGATGTAATCTTTTTATTTATAATGAAGGTACAAGGTTTTGCTTTTAAAATGCAGCAGGAACCAAAAGCAGCACCAAGCCTTTTTAACTAATGTCACGTCATACCCAAAAACTCTCTGCCTAGTTTTTTTCAGGGTAACACTGTGTTCATAGGCTAGGCTGTGATTTCTTGCCCCTTTTTTTAAAGGGACAAGGGGAACATTTGCTGCTCTTTTTGTCCTTGTCTGGTCTCCATTTCTGTGTGTTCTGTCTACACACACTCCACAAGCAATACTCCATAAAATCCCAAAGCAGTTCAAACTCCCACACAGGTTCATAACCTCTTTTATCTTCAGTGGAGGGTTCTCATTTGCTTATCCTGACAGTTACATTAATGGAAGGGTGCATTCATATCTCAACCAAGTTTTAATTCAACCCATCATAACACGGATTCAGTCAGTTCATGATATAATGTTTCTTGAAATCCAAGTGAATGTTCATGGTGCTGTCTTTGTCAGACTTACTATGAGGGTCAGCTGTGGGGTTAGGATATTGCCATTTTTAAGTTGTTGCCATTGTAGTTTCCTATTTGTATTTCAGTGAGCACCTATAGAAGCACCAACTGGGGCTTGGGTCCCTATTGTACCAGTCATTGTACACACATAAAATGGAAAGACAGTGCCTGTCCCAAAGATTTTATAATCTAAATAAAAGTTACTTTTTTCATTATCAGTGCCACAATATTAACATTAATTTGGATTTGGGGGCTGGTTGCTAAAGGCTATGCCAGACAGCTAAATAGTGAGGCACCCAAAATCACTCATCAATTTTTAAAATCTTGGTCCCAACCTTCAGGAAATATCATAACTATGATCTTCTCAGACTCACTGATAGTAATTTCTGCACCCACAGGCCATTTTCTACCAATGGATTAGTTTTCTTTAATTTGCTTTCTGTTTCTCTTACTCATTTTAATTAAAATTTTGTATGATATGCATTTGGCTCTTTCTGGTCACTGCTGAGCCATGGAGCAGCACTGCAATTGTAGTGTGATATTGCCCCAGACTTAGAGTTGGCCTAGATCTTTTCTTTCTAGACCCTTCCTGGAAAGTCCCAGAGGGCCAGCTCACAGAATTAAACAAAGGTGCTGATGAGCAGCTCCTAAATATAAAAAGATTTAGAAGGCAAAACTCCATTTCTTCAGACAAGGGCAAAGGCATCTCGCAGACCTGTGCCAGACTAACCTTTTGTCCTGGCAATTCAAACTGCTGCTAGATAAGATGAGACAAGCTCTGGGATTCTGGGCCTCCCATTCTAACTTTACTAGATTCTGTTTGTGCAGGGTAAGTAACACAGACCTGGTGGAAAGTTCATGGAACAAATTCTGTATCTGCACAATAATTTATGTGCTGGAGATTACTTCCCAAAATCAGGATATATCAAGAGGACTGTGTGAGAAGGGGGAGAAAGCTAACATGAATCATCAACTTTATCACCCTTCTGTCTGGACAATATTTACTTAAGAATACTCAAACTAAAAAGAAAAAAATATTTCTCCTATCATCTTCTTCAATGTACTTTGAGCATGTGGCAATGTTTTGTATAATATGTTCAAGTGTGTTCCCTATGTAATCAGTCAATAGGGGACAAACTATGAAAAGACTTAGGAGATAGGTAGTCCCATTAAACTTAATGGGAATCTCATAGGACTGAAGGTACTCTGGTCTATAAGCCTTTCTGGGATCAAGTATTTTGTCAGTTCCCCCAGTTGCTGCTTGTGTGGATGTTTCACCTAGCAATAGAGAAGCGGGGAAAAATAACATGGTAACTATGAAAAATGTGATTCTGAAACCAGAAGAGTGGATCCAAAAATCATCCACTAACTCACTCACATCATTTTCACATTGTAAATCTGTTGATTTCCAAGGTGCTACTACTGACTTATGCTGAAATAAATGAGAGGCAAATCAAGCCCAGAATACAGGAACTTTTTAATCAGGCACTTAAAAATCTTCGGTTTTCTTAATATTTGAGTATTAAATTCCTGACAAAAGCTTGAGAGGAAAGATTCAACAGCTTCACCCTTCTGGGCTGAGAAATTCCCTCTCCAAATCTCTGGTTTTCCAGGGAGTCCTGCAGCAAAAATAGGAAAGACAAGATTTGATAGCCCTGGTACTCCTATGATCTGGTCTACACATAGTTTTTGTATTGGTAGAACTGTTAGTTTAGGGATGTGATTCTGTACCAATATAATTATCCCCATACAGACCCTAGTGTGGATGCAGTTATACTAAAAACGTATAAAACAACAAATGGTCTGGTAGCAGTTTATAGACTAACAAAACATGTTTTGTTCGTCTATAAACTGCTACCAGACCATTTGTTATTTTTTAAGTTTATCCTGTTAGGGCTCATCTAGGCTACGGGGAACGGTCAAAAGAAGAGCAGAATTTGAATATCTTCTTCCAATTGCACTTTCAAAAGCGGAGCTTTCAAAAGTGAAAGTAGTTAAGACTTGGCTTTTTCGGTGAACCCTCTCCCCTTTGTCGAAAAACCACTCTTCCTCAAAAAAGGAGGTTTACGCGGCTTTTCAACAAAGGGGGGAGGTTGCCAAAAAAGCCATGTCTTAACTTCTTTCACTTTCAAAAGCTCTGCTTTCGAAAGTGCAATCGGAAGAAGATATGCAAATTCCCGCGGAATTTCGACCGTTCCCCATAGTCTAGATGAGCCCTTACAGATTAACTTGGCTACCCCTCTGAAGCTTAAAAACTTAGAGGAAGTTAGGCCATGTCTACACTAGGAAAATATTCTGAAATTATTAAATTCGACTTAACAAATTCCAACAACATGTCGTCACTAGGGAGAAGCCTCAAAATTTGTCCGAAATAGCACATCCACATTGAATGGAGCCTGCCTTGCACTTAGAGCCCCCAGAAGCACTCTGGGGTGGGCACCAGGAAGGCGGATACTTCCTGTGGCTGCTTGGTCTGACAAGCTGCAACGAGTGCTTACAGGGGCTCCTCTTTATGGCCACGTCTCAAACACCACTCCGCTGCCTATCGCTTGTGGGACAGAAAAGGAACTCAGTGGGCATGTGCCTTCTTGTGCTCTGGTTGCCAGCATGGCCTGATCCTGCTGCTATACACGCCCCTCAATCCTCTGGACACAACTTCTGCATGAGCAAGGCCACCTTCCTGCAGTTGTGTGAGTAGCTCGCCCCTGCCTCTGGTGACAAGACACCTGGCTGAGACACTCCATCCCCCTGCAAAAGCACATCGCCATCACCCTGTGGAAGCTCGCCACGCCGGAGAGCGACTACTCCATTGAGAACCAGCTCGGCATGGGGAAATCCAGTTGGGGCTGTGCTCACTCAAGTAGCCAAGGCCATCAGCTACATGCTGCTGCAGAGGGTCGTCGCTCTGAGCAACGTGTGCAGCAGTTCAGGTCAACAGGAGTCGGGTATCTCGGGGGCCACATCAGTGAGGGTTGTTTTTTGTAAGGCGGGGGTTGCCTCTCACTCATGTGGTCCCCAAACTGACTTTTCTGCAGATCAGTGGCCCCTGTCCCAAAAATGCACACAGTTTGCTTCTAGTGTGAAATAGAGAAAGAGGGAGTCAGACCTCACTTTGGGTTCCACAAGCAAGCAGCTCAAGACTGACACCAAAGCAAGTCCCACAACAGACCATGGGTCAAATTTCCTCAAAGCTTTCAAAATATTTGTCCGTGAAAACCACCAGAATGCTGAAGAAGGCAGTCTGGAACCTGAGAAAGAAACTGATGATGAAGAAGAAAACTAAGTTGAATTTCACAAAATTACAGAAGTCCTGGATACAGATAACGGCCTTGAGTACCACCTTCCAAAACACCACATTTGTGCCTGCCACTTGTTGAACCTAGTTTCATCTGTAGATATTGTACAGGCTGAATCAAATGACACCAGCAAAAAGCTTGGCCAAATGCCAAGCACTGTGGAATAAAACTGGATGCTCAGAGCGCAAATGATGGAAGCAGAATGCAAGCTACAGTTCATTCGGCCAAACGCGACAAGATGGAACTCTGTGTTCATGGCTGTGGAGAGACTTCTGCGAATACTGAATGAACCAGGAGAAGGGGCCATCAGAAATGCACTCAGAATTAACATGTAAGTAGCAGTTCTTTCCTTTATAGTTTTCTTTTTGTTAAAAAAACCCTGATCATGTTGTATTTAACTTAGTTAACAATGTCTATTAACTATTCTACAGGCTGAATCCAGCAGAACTGGCCTTCTAGGCAGAATATGCCATGGTAATGGGCCCAGTGGTGAAGGAACTAAATATCTCCAAGCACAGACCAGCGCACAAATGGGATGGCTGCTTCCTACACTATACCAGCTGGATTCAAAATGGCAAAGGCTCAAGATGTCCTCCAAGTTTTGCAGGCCGTTAATGGATGCACTTCAGTGTGGCATTAAGAATTGTTTTGCTGAAATGTTTGAGGACTCATAGTTGATTGCAGCTGCCATCTTGCTGCCAAAGTTTAAGACTGGTTGGCCCAAGCATGATGCTGTGATTAAAAAAGGTAAACTATGTTAAAGCAGTAAGGCCTGTCAGTACAGGATCTCCCATGCAATATAGCTGCAATAGGCTGACAGAAAAAGTTTTCAGCTTGACTAGTCTTTTTAGGTGAGAATGTCTTTTACCTACTAGCTAATATTTATCTGTTAAAAATAAAACATGTATGTTTAATTCATTTGTCATGCGTTTAGTTCTACACTGAAATGTTGTGAGAGAAAGCAGTTTATTCTTGGATTGGTTTAAAAAAGCCAGCTAGATCTGATAGCCCATTAGTTAGCAGCACAATTTTTCTGTAATATTCTTTAGTTTCACAACTAACCCTGGATTCTATATTAGTTCTCATTAAGAGCACACTTTGCGGCTGGGCTAAAGCTGAAATAAGCTAACCAACTTGAGCTACGTCAATTGCGTAGCTCAGTGGTCACCAACTGGTCATGGTGCCCCTACAAGTTGATCGTTGTGGACAGCTGGCAAGGTGGCTGCCCCTCTTTGATCCAGCCCAGCTGGAGCCCGGGCAGCTGCCCCTCTTTGTTAACTTGCTGGCTGATGGGGGTGGGAGGAAGAGGTGTGCATGCAACCCTAGCTCTTGTCTCCTGCTCCAGGATGGGGTGGGGGTTGGGCTGGGCCTGCTCTGCAGAGCCGGGGCAGGACAACTGGCACACATGGTGTGCCGGGAACTGGGCTGTATCACGCTGCTCCCCGTGGGCTGTGTGGGGGGTCGGGGAACCCCTTCCCCAGCTCCCCACTGTGCCCAACTGGGCTGGAGCCAGGCCTGGGCTGCCCTTGATTCTGCCTGCCCCAGCCTCAGCCCAGAGCTGCTGCCTGCAGGCAAAGGGCTGGACCAGGCACGGAAGAGACTCTGCCCCCCCCCCCTTCCTTGTCCCAGTATTACTCTGGGAAGCTGCAAGTCCCAGTGCTGCTATCCTGCTGGGGAGGGCACTGGGGGCTGGATGAGGGGTGAAGGAGGATGCAGGGGCAGGATGGGAGTGGGCAGGGGTTGCACTGAGGGGGATGGGGCAATGCAGAGGATCAGGCAATGGGGGTAGGATGGGACAGGGAAGGGGTTGCACTGAGGGGGATGGGGCAATGCAGGGGATCAGAATAGGGAGGATTATGGGACTGTGCAGGGGCAAGGTGCCAGACCTGTTGTGGATTGCCCGGCCCTGGGGACCTCGTGTTGTTGGGGAGGCCCAGAGCCAGGGCCTGGTATGTTTCTTTGTAAATCTGCCCGCAGCGTCATGGAGCTGAGTGCTCTGGACTGGCGCGCCACGTGCACACATGTGCACAAGCTGTTGTGGGACTCCCAGGCCAAGTAGGCCAAGAGAGGAGCACGCAGCCGCTCGCAGCCTGTTGCCTGACCCTGCTTGTAGATCAAGAAAGGGAGAGAACCTACCTTAAATGACCTCCCTAGGTTCATCAGAAGCTTGGGAGACGTCCTGCGAGAGGGGGACTAGCTCCAAGGTCAGGAGCAGCTCCTGGCTTTTGGGCATGGTAGCCTGGCTGGCCTCCTCCTCCTCCTCCTCCATGTCAGCGTTGTCATCTCCCTCTGCCACCCTGCCCTCCCTGTAGGCTGACAGTGGGCATGTCTTGACCATACTCTACGATGATGGAGGGAGGGGAGATGACCACCGCCCCTCCTCCCAGAATGGCATCCAGCTGCTCGTAGTAGCGGCAGGCGTAGGGTTGCCAGAAGATTTCAGCAAAAATACCGGACACACTTGACATTCCATCACAATCTACATTGCATCTTATTGAGAAAATACCGGAGATTTCTATTTTCTCAATTTGTTTCCCGAACAGAAAGCTTAAATACTGGACTGTCCGGTTCAACACCGGACACCTGGCAACCCTAGGCAGGTGTGAGGGGCCGCCCCTGATTGTCCGCTCTGCTCCCTGGCCTTGTGGTAGGCCTGGCGCAGTTCTTTAGTTTTGAGCTGACACTGTTCAAGGGTCCTGCTGTACCCTTTCATGGCCAGGCTGGCAGCAATCCTGCCATAGATGTGGGCATTGCGCTTCTTGGTGTGGAGGTCCTGAAGTTTGGACTCCTTCCCCCACCTCAGTGAAGTCCAGGATCTCCGCACCAGTCCTGGCCAGAGCTCTTCTGCGTCATTGGTCCGTGAAGGCTGCAGGCACCACAGAAGTGCTGGCAGCTGTCCGACGGTCCAAGGGAGCATGGTGATCACTCATGTCTCTCTTGGGTCCTGATCTCTCGCACAGGGCTCACACAGCTGGCCACATGGGAGAAGCCTTTCTCCTCTTGCTGGGACTTTTACAGCTGTGCGGGAAGAGGAAAGCAGTGGAGATAACTGCTATGGCCAGAGCAGTCAGAGCTGAAAGATGTGGGAAGCCTCTGGGGGCAAGTTAGTTCAAATCAGTGGCACTGGAGCATCCACACTAATGTTATTTTGAAATGACTATTTTGGAATTGGCGTTACTCTTGATGAAAAGCAGGAGTACAGAATTCCATGGCCTGTTATTTTGAAATAATGTGCTGGGTACTGTGGATGCACCACTTATTAAATTTGACCTTTTTAAATAACGTCCTAGTGCACACCAGGGCTTATACTAGTGTAGCTTACTTCCCTTCCCGTACACTGCACCAGTTTAAAGCACATTTTTTTACCAATATAACTGTGTGAACACTAGGGATGTTGGTCATATACCTTTAACTATTTTCTATAATTACACCTTTTGGGTCCAGAAAAGTGGTTTTTTAAAAAAAAACAGCAAAATTTCAGCAAAACTTTCAATCTTCTTTATCCATCATAAAGAAGCAAAGAAGGACAAGGTCCAATTTTATTTTATCTCCACTTCCATTTTTTAATTTCATTTCTAAGCAGCTGACCCAAGTTCACACAGCAAGTCAGTAGCAGGTCCAGAAATAGACCCCAGAAGTCCTGGCTTCTAATTATCTGCATTAACCACTGACACACTTCTTTTAGATGCTTCAGCAAATGGTCCCATAAAATATTTATGAAGTTGTTGTTCAGTTGCAATTCCTTTGCCTCTTTGCCACAGGGCTTCTTACCACTATGTTGTTAATGTCACTGCTTTGAAGGACTGTAGCAAGGAATGACAGTGCCAGAAATATATTATTATTAATAATCTGCAAAGTGCAACAGCATTTTATAAGCAGGTTGGAAGACAAAGGTCCCTATGTATTTCATATTAACATACTGAAAGAGTCTTATTGGATTTAAATGAAATGCATAGGTGGGAACCTTAGCCCTTCAAATACTGAAAAGTAAATGTGCACAGATCTGCATGAGTTTCATTCCCAGAGTTGTGCTTTCTAGGGCATGCAGGAAAGTACACCTCAGCAGCATCACTATGGATCAAATATCCACTTGGCATCAGGGTGGTTAACTTTAAGCATTTTTCCAGTTTCTTTAGTCTTCTGTATTTGTAATAGACCATAAAAAGACACACATAGAGAAAGAAAAAAAATAACCGAAACTCTAAACTTTCCCCTCCTCTTAAAGTTACATGCACATGTCTGCTGTGGCCCAAGTTCAAAAACCCAACCATAAAACATGCAGCTGTGACACAGGGGAATTGTCGAAAAAGGATGAAGTCTGAAGGTTTATGATTAGGTTTTATATCCCCTCTGACTACAGCGTAGCACTTCCTGTATGTTTCTGTGGTGGGAATGGCATCCCAGCCATTTCCCCTTGTGGATGATGGTGTAATTAGAGCTGTAAAGAAAGAACCCATGACACTAAAAGGCTATAAGTGCTGCAGGTTTAGGACAAGAGGTTGCTATGGAAACTGAAGTGAAAATAGGACCTTAAATTGGTGAAAAATGGTAATATGGAATTCTTAGTTAGGATCAGGTGGTGGGTTCTTCTAAAGTATGCTCTGCCTGTTTGACCATTGTGGCTATACCCTTACCTGGGATGTTTTATTCTGGAATCTTATTTTACTTTCTATGCCAACTTTTTTTTGAAAGCATCTATTTGTACATGGCATCAAAATCATTCCAATACAAGTACATGACTCATGTACTAAAAGGAGAGAATTAAAATTCATTGTGCTGTGACATTGCTAATACTGTTGCACTGCCCCCTGCATTTGGACCTATGCTGATGGAATCTTCCAAGCTACCCATGAGCAGGATCACTTGAACTAAACTCTTCTTTGCTGTGTGATAGCCTTTTGGTACCTCCTAGTTCAATGAAAATACTCTGGAATGGGACCTCAGGTACCAGAAATCCCTTTTCTCACCCATACCTGCCTATGTAGAGCACTATATGCTGGAGCTCAAGAGTAGTTTTTTTTAGTTCTAGCCTGACATTCGTCTCCTGGGATTTTGCTTCACTGTGTCAGAATAAATGTTTTCTAATCTGATGCTAATGCCAGGGCCTGTGGTCTGAATTTTGTCTTTCCCACAGGATCTACAGCTGCCAATGAAATCAGGAATCTACTGTTCTTGGCTGCTGAGATCATTGGCAAGGTCCCCATAATACAAGCCTGAACAATTAATTCCAGGTCCTTGGCAGAGCTCTATCCTGCATAGACCCAACATCTAAAGTCACCACTGTTGTAAATCTTCCAGGAAAGAACACTGGGCTGCTTGGCATCCTTTCTATCAGGCTCTCTCAGGGTAAGCGTGCAATAACAATGGAAACAATGGAACTGCAGCCTGGGAAAGATCTAATGGCCAGTGAGGGAAAGACTGTCATGGCAGATTCTGTCCCAGAGGCTTCTGTGGCAGAAACTGCTTTGTTCATAGTGATAAATATCCTGGAGTTTGTTTATTTAGGGTAAGAGCCCTCTAGCCCTATTGGAGATGATGGACTTTGCCACCTCTAATATCTGTGGGCTAAATTCTGCTCCTTGATCTGGGCATGGAACTCCCATGGAAGTCAATGGGAGTTGTATATGTGTATCTGGGAGCAGGATTTCACTGTAGGAGCCTGCAGAGGCAACGTATGGGAGGGCATGCCAGAGTCATGTCCTCTCCCCTCCACAGATCTGCTGCGTAGCCTATACTAAGCATTCTCAGTGACACTGCTGATGCTGTCTGCCTTCACTCTGCCTCCCCCCACTATCCTCAGGCAGGGGTTGAATCTAAGTCCTATCTTGTGGGAGACGGGACTACAACAATACCCTGCACCCAGGTACCCTAAAGCTATAATGTACCATCACTTTATGTAGCTGTCCTATATAATGCCAACAGACGCAGATTGGATTGAACCTGCCACCTTAGGGGCTAAAGCCATGTGTCTATCCTGCATGAGCTAAAAGTCAACTGCCTCTTAGTTAAGGCTATAGAGTAGATTCCACTCTCCCTTGTCTGTGGTCTCAGGGCCTCTGGATTACATCTGGATTTACAGTAGCATAACTGAGCTAGGAAACGGTATGTGTGTGCGCTTGCACGATTGCAGGATCCCACATTGTCTGAGAGCTGGCAAACGAGGCAAATTTGTGACTCCTGGCTGCTCTTCTGGTGCAAACTCAGGGCAGCATCCAACTACTGACATGCTGGCTCCAGACAGTCTCCCTGCTGAATAAATGTTGTTCAAGTCTTGATCTGATTGGCAGCCCTGGGAATTCAATTCAACTCCCCAGGGAGAGCCAGAAGAGCTTTTCTTTCCTCCATGGCTATTGTCATGAAAATGAATAAATGTCTCCTTCCCTGCTCCCCTCACCATCTACAGGTTGTCAGCAGCCTGGATTAATTTTCTATAAATTTTCTGTATTCCTGCCCTTGTTTTAGGGAGGGAGTCATTTAATCCTATTTTGCTGCTTGGGGTTGCACCCAATCCAAATGGCTGTGTAGAGGCGAATCCTGGGAAAGAGGGTAGCAGAGAATTCTGTACTAAACCTGGCTTTAATGACTACAGTGTGATCATTCGATAAGCAGCTGGCATATTGTTTGTGGTGCCCCTAATGGAGAGTGAATCCCAGTGCTGGTGACCGGGGATGTAGGTTATGGAGTCTGTTTCCTCTTGCATGTTACTTAAGACATTACTAAATGGTCAGGCACTTTTGCCCATCATTCTAGATACATGCAAATTATTTAGGGCTGTGATGGGACCTGGAGTGCTGCCCCTGTCTTGTCTCTATTTTGCTGCGTAAAACCTGACATGCAATAGTAGCTTGCAGAATTCACCACTGAATGCAAAGCCCCAAGTTACAATGTGGGTGAGGTCAAGCTCAAATGAATTGGAGGTGGGCAATAGCTGGAACACAGTACAGAGGCCAAGCCTGCAAAGTCAGCATCACTCACGTACTTCTGGCATGTTACAAGTTGACACTATGGATGGAAATCCTGTTTAATTGGTGAAACAGTTAAATGTAGTGCTAACCCTACATTTAACCGATTAAAGCGGGGCTCGGGGGGGGGGGCGGAACTCCTCCAGCAGGGCTGAAAGTGGGCACCGCACTCGCTGGGGTCTGGCGAGCTCCTGGCCCTGCATGCAGGCTGCCACCTTGACTCCTGGCCTCCATGTGGGGGCTGTCATTGCCACCGCAACTCCCGGGTATCAGTTAACAGTTACCCGGTAATGGAGATGCTTACTAGGTAACTATTTAACCGGTTACCCGTTAACATCCCTAGCTGAGACTGACAATGCATACAATATAACGGAGGGACTTAGCTATCAATTTAACCCCCAACTCAGCAACGTATTTAAGAATGTGTGTAGCTTTTTAAACACATGGGTTCACCTATTGGATTCAGTGGAAGAACTCCCATAGAATCATGGAGGTCATCAAGTCCAATGCCTATGCTGAAGCAGGATCTGGAAAATGCCTAGCTCTGGATGGGCAATAATTTTTGATGGGGGGCATGCCAAGATTTTGGTAAATGATTAAGGGCCGCACTTTTCTATGGAGGGGATGCAGGGTCTGGGCCAGAGTTGGGTGCAGAAGGGAGCTCGGGGTTGAGGACTGGGATGCAGGAGAGGATGTGGGGTCTGAGAGGGCGATTGGGAGAAGGAGGGCGTTGTGATCTGGGGCAGGGGATTGAGGTGCAGGGTCTGGTATTGGATATGGGTGCAAGAGAGGATTCTGTCCTGAGGGAGGGATGTAGGCGGCGGTGCAGGGTCTGGTGGTGGGGGAGGGGAGCAGAGTTGTGACCTGGGGCAAGAAAGAGGAGGGTGCAGAGGGCTTGAGTTGTGATCTGGGACTGTGGACTGGAGTGCAGGGTCCAGAAGGGGATATGGGTGCAGGAGAGGATTCTGGCCTGGGGAAAGATTTAGGAGGGGGTGCTGGGTCTGGGAGGGAGTTGAAAGGTGGGAGAGGGTGGGGTGCCAGAGGCAGGCTCTAGCCAGGAGGAGCTTACTTAAGCAGGTCCTGGCCAAGTGGCACTCTCAGGCAGGCTTTCCCCTCCCCTCTGCAGCCCCAGGGGTGGGCACCAGCTGGATCAAAAGGCATCTTGCCTGCCCCTGCCCTAGGTCATCCCTGATAGTTGTTTGGCTAATTTCTTCTTTAAAACCTCTAGTGACAGGAATTCTATAACCTCCCCTGGAAGACTGTTCCAAATATTAACTATCCTTAGAGTTGAAAAGGTTTTCTTAATATTTTAAGCTAAATTTCTCTTGCTGCAGATTAAGCCACGAAGAGATGGTTAGAATATTTTTTTGGATTGAAAAATTAGTTCTGTGCTGAATTTTACTTTGGTTGAACATTTCTAGTTTTTCAATGAGACAAAGAAAACAAAAATTATTTTGGGGCAGAATTTTCCCAAGTTATCTTCAGTTTTATTTGTTTGTTTGTTTGTTTGTTTGTTTGTTTTGTTGGAATATCAAAATATTTCCAGAGGAAATTTATGAAAAAACAAAAGCAAAACAAAAAAATTTCAAAATTTACTTTAAAAAACCTGTTATTTTTCAACAGTCTCTGCTTACACATCTAAAATTATACATATGCTAAGCATCTTGCTGAATCAGAACCTAAAAAGGCAGGTCTTTACACAGCTCAGCAAAAGCAAAGAGGTTTAATTTATTAAATGTAATAATTATTTGTGCTCTGTTCTATCATATCATAGGTTGTCATGACTTTAAAAGCTACATTTCTTTTATTTTTAAAAGGGTATCTAATTGCACATTATTGAAGCTGTCATCTTTACATGGTTAAACAATCCTGTTTAAAAAAAATCAGATGTGTTCATACAACATGGGGCTATATCATGCTTCTCTGTGTCATCTTGCTGCCACCTGCCTCCAGTGCTAGGGAGTCTTGCTTGTTTCAGCTGCGTGTTAGCTCCCTAACACACAGCCTGTAGGCCACTGAAACTCTCTGCCTTAGGCTACTCCAGCCATGCCTTTGTCTTGCAGATTGCCAAAAGATGCGCCCAGCCCCCATCTCTTTAGTCTCCCTATGAAATCCCATATCCTCCACTCCCAAAGGAATAATGTATCCCAATTTACCACTTTTACCCGAGTACTGCGCTTGTATCACACAGAACACTTGACTTCTATGATATTTATTGATGAAAGAATAAAGATTCATACAGAAGTGTGTGTGTGTGTGTGTGTGTGTGTGTGAGAGCAGGAGTAGCGCGAGGCGGGCTGCAGCAGCTGGTGCCCCAGGCAGAATGCATGACTGGCACCCCCACCTGCATGGCCGTCAATGGAGTGACGTCATCATTGGGCGCCCCAGGCGCCCCTGTGACGTCATCATTGGGAGCCCCGGGTGCCCCACTGAAGGCGGTGCCCTAGGCAATGGCCGAGTCAGCCTATAGTCATGGGCCGCCTCTGCGTGTGAGTGTGTGTGTGTGTGTGTGAGAGAGAGAGACAGAGAGAGAGAGAGAGAGAAAATATATAAGAACGGCCATACTGGGTCAGACCAAAGAACCAACCAGCCCAGTATCCTCTCTGCCGACAGTGGCCAATGCCAGATGCCCCAGAGGGAGTGAACAGAATAGGGAATCATCAAGTGATCCCTCTCCTGTCATCCTGAAGTCAGGGCTCAGTCTGGAAACACAAAATTGGTGGTACTCCAGCTCTACCAGTGATCACTATGAGAACAAGTTCAAAAGGCTGATGTTCGTATTGCCCACATAAAAGTGCAGCATTAATACCTTATTAAGATGAATGGGAAATCCAACCTTATTGATTGAGTCTCTGTTAGCAGTATTGAGTAGGCAGTTCCACTTTGGTCACAATCTATACATTTCCAAAACAAATAAAGTGATGATTCTGTAGAAATGGATGAACGATATACTCTCATCTGAAGTAGCATGTTTATTCTGGATCATCCTGTCTCAAAAATAGAAGGGGAGAAAAATGACTAGACATAAAGGAAGGCTTCCATGTGAAGACAGGAAAAAAATGACTGGAAGTGTTTAGTTTAGAGAGAATAATAATAATAAAGGGACATGCTAGAGCTATACAAATTAAATTAACAATATGGAGAAAAAAATCTTCAGATGCCCAATCATCTGAAGAAGTGCTCTGTGCCCATGAAAGCTCATGATACCATCTACATGTTTTGTTAGTCTCTAAGGTGCTACTAGACTATTCGTTTTTTTAAATATGGAGAAAGTCTACCATGCACACTTCTTATTCTTAACACAAGAGGAATGGGAGATTCAATGAAACTGAACTATCTCCATGTGAGATGGAGATAGTTAAAGGAAGTGGTTTGTTGAATTATGCTTAATTAGCCTATAGAAGTTCTAATGGAGGCTGGGCACTTTTTAGGTTTCAAAAAAAGAACCAGGGTGAGGGTATAGAATTTTCAAAGTCGCACAAGGCAGTGACGCTCCTAACTCCCAGTGAATGTCAGTTCTACCTTCTATTAATGTCTATCTTAATATGAAGAATGAGAATATCCACATTGAACTGCAAAGGCTAAAGAAGAAATTAGGCTATAGTCCCTCATGCTTCAGGGCATAAACCAACCTCTAACTGATAGGGTTAGGAAGCAACTTACATTCTGGGCACATTATTCGATAGTTTGGCTCTTGTGGTGTTTCTCACGCCTAAAGCAGGGATAGTTAAACACAGAGAAAGGGAAACACAAATACCCTTTAGCTTGTGGGCTTCATTGGATCCAACAGCACCAGGTTGTGTACTCATGAATGAAATTTATATTGCTCCGGTCTGTGACTGAGTGGGTCAAAGTGTTCTCTCACTTAGGTGGGTGTAACCCCACTGAAATCAGCAGAGCCAGCTTCTAACCCTCTGAGATTTAGAACTGAGGGTGCTGCTGTTAACAGTTGTTCTTAGCATACACTGACTGGACAGTTCAAGTTTGTTAAATCTGGGGGAAAGAAAGATGAGGTTGTTAATTGCATTTTAAAAGGAAGTGATTTTTCTGAACTCTTGTTTGAGTTTGCTGTTAATTTTTTCTGCTTCCTAATAAATGTATAAGCACCTCAGTGACTTACCTTTCAGAGAATCAGAGTATAATGAGTGTGTAGATACAAAGCAAACTATGCCTGCCAGTTAAACCATAAACTCGTGGTATTGCTGATGGAATGGAGGCTTTTCTGCTCTCAAAGCACAGGCTCCATTGGTGCTAAATGAGGACCTCTCCACTCGGACTCAAGTGAGGTAATTTACCCTGGATCAAGGGCACCATTTTTGGTATGTGGGGAGGGGGGCAGCAGCTGTGCATTCTGGGATGCAACTTGCTTTTCATCCTGTTCCCCAGATGCTAAGGGAGTGAGGGGAAAGTGCTTGCATTCCGTGCATACCTCTCACACCTGGCTGGTGAGATCCCTTCACCAGCCAGGCGTGTGTGTAACCCACAGAATGCAAGCACTTTCCCCTCATTCTCTTAGCATTCTGGGAACGGGATGAAAAGCAAGTTGCATCCTCCTCTATGTGCCCAAAATAGTGCCCTTGCCCTGGATACGACTCAACTGGAGTGAATGGAGTTACACTGCCCTAGTAATATTAGAATTTATATCCTCTGTGATCTGTAGACAAAAGAGGGCATTATAATCACATGCATTTGATCAGATTTATGTTATCTAAAACAGGAAGGGCAGCAGGGCATGCACATGCTAGCTAGTGTACTAGAAGATGCATACAGAAACGATGTCAGAGTTGTTCAACCCAGCCTTTTTCCTGTTACAAAATGGCATTGTCTGCTAATTCTAACAGAGAGGCCTTGCAGTGATTTATAAACTTTTAATCTGTTAATGTCCCGGGAGAGAAATAGACACATTGTTTTAGCTTAAAATTAATCCAACTAACATCTTACAGTTCATTAAAACCCCCTAAAATTGGGGTCATTTTTGGCTAGACTAGTAGACGAAAGATAAATTATGTCCAAGCATGAGGCATTCAAGGTGATTTCAGCACCAAGTTCTGATGAAATGTGTTATTTGAACTAGGGATGTAACAGAATAGTCGATTAACTGATTAACTGATAAGTAAAAAGTAAACTTTTTAGTAGGCTGGCCAGCAGCCCCGCTCAGTCCCAGCTTGCACTGGGTCCTGGACCTACCCCCGTTGTGGCTTTGCATTTAGGGTATGTCTACACTAGCCCCCTAGTTCGAACTAGGGAGGCTAATGTAGGCATTCGAACTTGCAAATGAAGCCCGGGATTTAAATATCCCGGGCTTCATTTGCATGTTCCCGGGCGGGCACCATTTTTAAATCCCCCTAGTCCGGACTAACTGCCCGCGGCTACACCCGGCAGTTAAAAGTTAATTCGAACTAAGTCCTTAGTTCTAATTAACTGTTACACCTCGTGGAATGAAGTCTAAATCTCATTCCCTAAGTGTCTAAGTCCCTTTTGAAGATGAGATTTAGGCTCTTAAATCAGTGATGCATTGTGACGCTGAGCTGAGCAGTACCTACAGGCTATGTCTAGACTGGCATGATTTTCCGCAAATGCTTTTAATGGAAAACTTTTTCCGTTAAAAGCATTTGCGGAAAAGAGCATCTAGATTGGCACGGACGCTTTTGCGCAAAAGCACTTTTTGCGGAAAAGCGTCTGTGCCACTCTAGAAGCCGTTTTGCACAAGAAAGCCCCGATCACCATTTTCGCCATTGGGGCTTTTTTGCGCAAAACAGTCCTCCCCTGTCTACACTGGCCCTCTTGCGCAAATACATTTGCGCAAGAGGGCTTTTTCCCGAACGGGAGCATCACAGTATTTGCGCAAGAACACTGACAATCATACATTAGATCGTCAGTGTTCTTGCGCAAATTCAAGCGGCCAGTTTAGACACAGCCACAGAGGTTTTAAAGTCTGGGCTACAAGGCTTGCTAGAAGAGCTGCTCTCCACAGCAGCTTAAGAGTGGCTTTGGAGAGCTCTGCTAAAGCCTGAATCTCTGGCTCAAGGTTGAGTGTGCTGAAGTAATACTGGCAGTGAGAGGGAATCTTCTCCAGGCTGGGATCTGTGGTCACTGAGTTGTCTTTCAGTGAGGTCCAAATTGGCCAGAGCCTCATGCTTGGTGGTATCATTCCCTTGCAAAAATTCTGCTCCTTGTAAGATGGGCAGGCAGTGGAAATATTAACAGAGGTCCTATTCTTGTCTCTTGCATTCCCATAGTTTTGCCAAAGTGCCTTTGCTTTGAAGCAGCATTGGTCCTTGTGCTGGGAATTCCCCTTCTCCTTCGTTTGCCCTGCCAGCTGCATGCGGTGGCTATGATTCAGATGGGTCTGTGCATGCCTTTCCCCAGAGGGAAAGAAGTGGTGGTCTCCTGATGGGTTCACATGGAAGGACAGGGTATAGCTGTTATAATGAATGGGAATTCACCACCAGCTGGAATTTCAAAGGGCACACCTGGTTGCATGTCAGCATTTAATTGAGACATTATTGGTCAAGATATGCTTAGGGTGCTAGAAGGCAACACAGGTAAACAGATAAGCTGACCCCAAAGTGAAGCAATGTAGTGTGGGGCAACAGTGGGAGGACTGTCAGAGTGGAGTAGCTAATGCAAAACACAGATGTGTTCATGCAAACTTTACACTGAGAAAACTCATTCCAGAACAGAATGATTTCACCACCAAAGCAGATAATGTAGGATAAGACACCAGATAATTTGAGAAAAGAACCTTTGGGGATGTACACAAGGTAGTTTATCCAAACAAACAAATAAACCCTGAAGTTAATCTGAAAAACTTTTCCTGTGCAGACAAAGTCTATGTACATTTGAAAAACATTCTATCAACTCCAGCAGACTATGCTGCAGAAAATTAGCATAATGACAGAGAGACAGACAGACAGACAAACATGGGGAACCCAGCTTCTATGCTGTTAATTCAAGTGCCACTGATGTCAATGGGAATGTTTTTGCTCTCACTGACATTGGTGTAAATCCAGAATTGCCTCACTAGTTCTTGTGGAGTTGCTATGATGCAAAACTGGTACAAGTGAGAGGAGAATTTAGCCCAGTGAGTTTCACACCTGTGAAGGTGAAGGCAGAACCAGGCCCACTGTGCACTGAGAGGCAGATGCTGTTACTGCTTGCAGCAATACAGAGCAGGGAGTGCAAGGAGAATGCATTGAAACTAGAGATTATACTGTTTTGTCCAACTACAGTAGATCATTGCTAGCTCATACCAGGAAGTGTGGAGAGAATCTAAAAATACGACATTGATGCATTTTATATTGCTTTATAGTACAGTTCATAAAGTCTGTTACCTAAGTACTAACTATTGTCACGATCCTTTACTGTGGGTCATTACAGCACAGCATAATATAAATTATACTGATCTGTAGGAGGACAGATTGCAGGACGCTGCAGGACACTGCATGGAGATAGCACATGTAAAAAGATTATGGGCAGGTTATGGTCAGTTGTTACACCATGGTAAAGCTGAAGTAACCCACCTGATTTCCATTCAATTATGCTGGATTTCCATTGGTATGACTGAGGGTAGTATCTGACCTTGGTTTTTTCTGTTATGTGTAGAGCATGATATTCTATTGTGGTAGGTGATTTGTACAGCAAGGGGCTATGTTCTGCATATGGTGCTGAGATGTGGAAGAAGTGTTTAAATCTCCTACCCTGATTTGAAAATCTCAGCCATAGCCTATAAAATACAGATCATATGGGTATGCTGTATCCCAGTGCAATGTATACTGCTCTGAGAATGCATGGCAGTTAGTCTATACTGGTGTGTGTATCAGGAGAGTGATGCATTCTGCAGCATGCTGTGAAAAGATTTGTACTGTGTGTGTAACTGGTTGCATGCTATTGAAGTGCTGTAGCAGGGAGCAGTATAGTGCATATGTAAGACACATAAATATAGTGCTTCATTTCATTTCCATTGAGGTCCCTGAGAAAGCACCAGTTGACTTAACTGGGAGCACACTCAAGTCCTCCTGCTACAGCAATGCAGTGCTGCATTCTGCAAGATGGATTGCATTGGGTTATGGCATGTCAGGGAACCTCCCAGTGGCGCTCACTGCCTCACTGGTGTAAAAACCAAGGAGACTCTTTGAATGACACTACTCTCCTTAAATTTATAGCTGCTCAAATAGAGACAGAGCCCAAGTCTTCTGCAAATGGTGGATGGCAGGTTATTGATTTTGATGGTTATTCCTTAAAGTAAAGGAGGGAGAATTTCTTTTTTCTAATCTTGATTTTGCTTGGCGGCAGCAGCTTTCTCAGCAATGCCTCAGGATCACACTGGAATGAACTGGTGTTGAAAGTAGGAGTGTGTATATGGGGGAACGGGGGGGGAGGGGAGAGGCTGCTGCACCCCCTGGCTTTAAGTGGATTCCAATACATACCGGCTTTATAGTTTGGCTCAATGGCACTCGGCAACCCTTACTATAAACATTGTTCCAGCATCCCTGGGGGAATGGGTTATCTAGTGGGTTTGATGCTCCAGGCTCTGTGCTTGTCAGTGCAGCTCTGCTTTCTCCTCTCCTTAGTCCTGGGGCAAGAGCGAGGGCTGCTCCTGAGTCTCTTTCTGCTCCTGCTGCTGGCAGGAGCTGGGAAGGGAACAGGCAGGAAAACCCCAGGAACTGCTGCGGGTGCTTCTGTCTCACAGCCTGTCTGCAAGTCGGTGCAGGGCCAGGCGGCCTGCCAAGGGAAGCATTTGCCAGATGGCAGCGGGCCCAGAATTGCTCCATAATTAGGGGCATTCAGCACCTTGCCAGAATGCGGTTGTGTTTACATGGCAGGGATCAGAGAATAGGCAACAACACAGGGCTCCCAGCCCCACATGAGCACACCACAGCCACTGGGGAGTCTCTAATAACTTTACCTCCTCTTAACCCATGATGTGCCAGGCTGGGGCAAACTAGGGCTGGGAAGAGTCACGCTGGGCCACACTGAGGGTGGGAAATTCCTGAAAAAAAATATGACTTAGAGAAGGAGTCTACTGTGCAGAGCCAGTGTTAGGCATATGCAGACAAGCAATGACTTCTGGCCTGGAGAAGCTCAAGGCGGCTCCTGCTTAATAAAAACTAGGATTACCATCTGGCTGGTATTTGACAGGCCTGTATAAAGTTACCAGAAAAATAACTTAATCTGCTGGTTTATGTTAGAGAAGAAACAAGTGACCCAGGGGCAGATGGGGGTAAATGGAGCACTTTATTGCTGACACAAATTTACCTGGAACCCCCAACACACCATTCTGAGTGGTGATGATTTGGCACCAGTTACACTCCTTTGTCTATTTTAGTATGTTAATTCACATGTCTATCACTACTTTCCATAAAACCTTATTTAGCAAAGATAACTCCCACACAATGAACATTAATAAGTAGGTGATTAATACAATTATACCCATCTCTGTTTGTTGTTTACTGTTTTTTAGTTAAATCAGCATCACATACTGTCTTAATCAGTAGCTTAGGGAGGGGGAAAAGAGCTCTGACCCTGAAAATATTTTTACAGAGCAAGTGCAAAGCCAAAACCAAGAAAATAGTGTTCAACTGTCTCCCAGGCTGCAAAGACGAAGGGGAGAAAACATGCTCAAAGGGGCATGCCTGTTCTAACTGGACCCTCTATGGCTATTGTTTTTTTCCCAGACTCCTATTAATTTTTGCATATCCCAACACTACCCTGTTCTCTTTCAAAGAAGGGCCCACGTGCCCCTCCTTCCTGCACGCTGGCCATTGGGGTATCCAGGCTAGAGTCGCTAACTCCAATTGCCTGGTACCTTGTTCCACCATGTAGGTAGGAGAGGCAGGTCATATTCCAGTGATAGGTTATTGACTTACAAATATGGTTTCTGGGGTGTGGCCAGGGCAGTGCATAGCCTTAAACTTGCCATTAGCAAAATTAATGATATAATCAGTAGGAGTAATATCCCAACATCATGGACAGTTTGACTGAGGAATGAATGTTTGTTAGGCCTGTCTGAAAGGCACAAGCTATATCAGCTCAAGCACAATTTGCAGGCTGTTCAGTTGCTAATTGGAACGCATTAGTACATTGGATGGCCTGGGCTTTTAGGATTCAAGCTTGATGTTGTTCAGCCTGGAGCTGCTTTAACAGGGGTGTCAAAGTGTCCCAATTTATCCAGGTAGGCTCAGGTACCACTTTAGTCCAATTTGTTGGCACCATCAAGTGTCCAGTCAGGTTAAGTTGTTGCACAGCTGGTATATAAATCCAGTAAGTGGAGTTTCCTAATTGGAAGGAGAAATTACCCAAACCAAACCCCACCCTTTTTATGCATCTTCCACCCCCCCAGAGCCTGACCATTGAGCATTGCTGATCCCTCCCAACAAATTCTATTTCTCTGTTCAACCCAGTGTTGAGGAGAAGCAGGTTCTGTGCACTATAGGGACGTAATGCTGCTTTGAGCAAATCAAGGCACCTCTCCTGGGCCCTGCTGATTTCTCCATTTGCAGAATGGGGGGAGGCTCTTTGGAACTCTCATTCCCTCTGGTCAGGGATGTTAGTGTATAGTTAAGTAAATGATTTACCAATAAGCCTGAAGTTATCAATTAATCCTATTGACTACACGCACCCCACTCCCACCTTGCTGCCTCTGTATCAGAGGCAGCAAAAGGGGGGGAGTGGGCATCCGTGCATGTGAGGAACTGGCTTTAAGCTGGCTCCCCATAAGCATCAGATCCACCTGTGGCCCCTCCCCCCCCCCACTGCTGTCTCGAATAGAGCATGGAGGGTGTGTGTGTGGGGGCAGGCTGGAGCTGATATGTGCAGGGAGCTGGCTTTCAAGCAGGCTCCCCACATGGGTCAGCTCCGTAGACCCACCTGCCCTGCCCTTTGCAGCTCCTTCAAAGGCAGTGTGTGGGGGTGGGGGAGGCAGGAGCTGGTGTGTTAGGGAGCCAATTTAAAAGCCAGTTTCCCCCAACACCAGCTTTGCAACTCCCTCCCCCCCACACTCTGCTACCCCTATCAGAGGCAGCAGTGCCGGGGGGGGTGGGGTGGGGTGGGGTGGGGTGGGGGAAGGAGAAGCTGCCGCAAAGCAGCCTGTGTCTGCAGGGAGCTTGGATCCCCTCTGGATGGGCTGCTGCCATCCCACTCTGCTGCCTCTGTATCTGAGACAGAGGCAGCAGTGCAGGGTGGTGGGAAGCCGGTCTGCACAGGGAGCTGGTTTTTAAACTGGTCCCCCTCGCGGACCAGTTCCCACATGCCACCCCACGCTCCCCAGGCAGGGGGCTCCACCGGAGTGTGGCTGAAGTGCACTGGCTGCTGACCCTGCTCCCAAGGACTATCGAATAGTCCTATAATCACTAAAATTTCATACGGTCACACGACTATTCAATTACACGATATCTAACATTCCTAATGGAAACTGTCTTTGTTGTCCCAAGGATCAGAATAAAATATAGTGCTCCTCTAGTTTGTCAGGCACTATGCAGATCTGTGAGTCACTCTCAGGTCAGCGCCTCTGCATCAGTGTATAAAGACACAAGAGATAGCAGGGAGCTAAATTCATTAGGGCTTAATGCACAAAAGAATTTAGAGATCATGCCAGTGAGGGACTCCAGACACTGGCTACAATCAAGCACATCTGTGGGCAGATACATGGTGTCCTCTACTTCCTTCCCCGCCCCATTCCTGACTACAGTACCTCTTCCCAATCCTCAGCCCCACCACTGCAATTCCTATCAGAGATTCAATGCAGTATCATAGAACAGGGAAAGCCTGAGTGGAGAAATGCCTAGCAGCCATTGACTTACGAATGATCTCCATGAATAATGCAGAACCTGGAGCCTGAATGGCTACTGGGTACTATTTATCTGACCATTCCAGGATATGTTCTCTCTCTGAGCCTCGTGGTCTCTTGCTCTTTGGATTTCAGAGTTGCATCAGGCTCTTTAGTGGAACTTGCTGCTTAAAGAGATGACCAGGTATCAAAAAGCAATTCAGAATAGTGTTCATAGTTATCTGTTGTTTGTCTAATACTCCATGGCAGGAAGTGGCAAATAACTAACCCGTTCCCATATAGAAAAGAGATAATCTGAGATATGTACAGGATTACACAAGGACATACAAGTTAGATAGCCGTGAGGGATAGTCATAAAATCTGGGATAAGCCCTGGGACAAAGAGCAGTTGGGAGGCAGCACGATCTAGTGGATAGAACACTAAGTTCTGTTCCCAGGTCTGCCATTGTCTTGTTGTGTGACCTTGAGCAAGTTACTTTACCTCTCCTGATCCCATTTTTCCTCCCTGTCTTATCTATTTACATTGCAAACTCTCTGGGGCAGAAATGGTCTCTTCAGAGATGTTTGTACAGTATCTAACATGGTCTGGCCCTTGTTTTAGCTGGAGCTTCTCAGTAATATTGTAACATAAATACATGTGAAGGATGGGGTCTACTATGAACATGGGCTGTGTGGAACTGGCCTCTTCTACTCCCCATGTACATCCAGATGGGGTGTTGGAAACGTGAGCTCACTGCTTATTATGCAAAACATACTCAGTTTATTCATTATGCTGTCTCCTCTCTCCCTGCCTCTCCCACCTTTGTTCCATCCACCTGTTGTGCCTTATCGTGAACTGAGATCACAAACCTTTCAGAATAGGGATTTCCTTTTTGTAATGACATGGTTATTGTAGCATTCCTGGCACAAGAAAACATCTTATTTTTGGTTAGTTTACAAAGTTCGCATTCAGTTAGACCTGAGTGCATCCACTGAAGACAGGAGTTGGCATTAGTGACAAAACTTGACCTGCAGAATCTTTATTGTAGGAGAAGCTCCGTAAGGAAAGAACCTAGCATAAATTTTAGAGCCCAGGATAGATTTTGCCTCATTGACTGAATGAACAAAATCCCTTTATATAAGAACTGAGTATAACCTGACCTTAAGTCATTTGCAGATAAATATGGAGTGCCACAAAAATGCATTTATAGTCACATTTCAAAGTAGGACCAGCCCTGGAGGGAACAGAATGAGGCAGCTTTGCTGATGTTGAGTGGGAGGCTGTTCTAGCTATAAAAGTCATTACAATGAGAATAAAATTAAAAAGCCCAAACTAGCACAGCTTGGAAGTCCAGAGATGTATATCAATCAATTATTCTCCATATAGTTTTATTATTCCTTCTTAAAAATGTCCAGTGCCTACTTGTGATATCACATTCTTTAAATCACAGCATTCAAGTCAAATATTTAAATTACAGTTCAGGTTACTTGCTTCCTTGACTATCTCATAATAACAGCACAGCCATCATCAGCAAGTCCTTTAAGCCCACAACCCATCAATTTACCTCTGGTCCAAATGCCCACCAAAAAAGAAGGGATTTGCATGCACTAACGAGGCTGACAAATCTCCTGTAGAAGTCATAAATGGGTCTGTGTACTGTTATTTTGCTCCAGACTCATTATAGGTATACCTGTAGCACCTGGAGACCCTGTCTCCACCATAGGCACTGTATATGCATATAGCAAAGAGATAGCCCCTACTCCAAAGTGCTTGCACTCCAAGTATAAGGTGGTAAAGATGCACAGATGGACAGAGCATGGGTCCAAAGTCACAGTGAGATGACTGTTCGTAAAGCAGGGAATATACCTCTCCAATATCTCTCTAGGTTTCTAGTCCCTGGGTTCTCCAGACTATAATTCATTGGCCTCATGTGTATGTTCAGTTTTGCCTCCTCCTAGATGGAACATAACAGACTTGCCTGTATGATTATCTACTATATATGTGAGAGAGTGTGTGTGTCTATCTGTTTCTCTGGTAAGAGCTAGGACCACCAGATCAGGTATAAAGCTTTCTCTTAAAGCAAGGAAAGGATTTGGTGGTGCCAGAACAGTGGTCTGTGCCTGGAATGGGATTGCTTCTCGTAACAGCATACTGAAAAGAGGCTGAATCACCAGGCAGATGAAAAGGGTTGGCTGGGGGTTCTCCCCGCACCATCCAGGACTGCCTGAGCCTCCCATTCCCTGGTACACTTTAGGGAGGGAAGATACTGCCCTTCCCCATTTGTACAGGAACATTCTGGCTGTTCCCCTTCATCAGGGAGCAAGGAGAAAGTGCAGTTTGCTGCATTACTCACGCTGGCTGTGGAGCACAGGGGGCAAATTAACCTGGACCTGCCCCGGAAAGGGGACATGCGCCCCCCCGACAGTGCCCAATGGTGCTGTGGAGGCCGTGGAGAGGTGCTTCTCACCTGGCTCCAAGCTGCTGCATTGAGAGAGGGCTGTGGTAGTTCTCTCTCCTTGGGGCAGCCTGTATATTGAACTCTTCCTCTGCGTCCTTCCCATGGGAGCTGACAGCTTCTGCGGGTCCCTGGGCAAGATGTGGGAGGGCCAGCTCCATGTACCAAGAAGGGGTGGGTCCCATATGAAGAGAGATTAAAAAGGGGACTTTTCATTTTAGAAAAGAGGAGACTAAGGGGGGGAGGATATGATATGATAGAGGTCTATAAAATCATGACTGGTGTGGAGAAAGTGAATAAGGAAAAGTTATTTACTTGTTTCCATAACATAAGAACTAGGGGTCACCAAATGAAATTAATAGGGATCAGGGTTTAAAACAAACAAAAGGAAGATTTTCTTCACACAGCACACAGTCATTTTATGGAACTCCTTGCCAGAGGATGCTGTGAAGGCTAGGACTTTAACAGGGTTCCAAAAAGAGCTAGATAGATTCATGGAGGTTAGGTCCATCATTGGCTATTAGCCAGGATGGGTAGGTATGGTATCCCTGGCCTGTTTGTCAGAGGCTTGAAACAGATGACAGGAGAGGGATCGTGGGATGACTCCCTGTTCTGTTCACTCCCTCTGGGGTATCTGGCATTGGCCACTGTTGGAAGACAGAATACTGAGCTAGATGGACCTTTGGTCTGAACTACTATGGCCGTTCTTGTGTCCTTATGTTCTTATGTAAGGGCAAGATGGGCAAATACTGGCAACAGCATTCATGGATGTTCAATGGCATGTGCAGCTCCTTCATTGTCTATATAAGCTAATGTTAATTATGGTGTTTATATTTCAATCATTGCCCTGATATATCAGATCCTCATTCAACTGGGGAGCAGAAACAATATGTTGTGAATTAGGTGATGGGTCATATGACATGGATAATGAATTACAATAGTCATGGCAAAGCGTCTGCAATTATTTCAGATGCTAAAATATGTGTGCATAAACCGTGTATCAGATAAGCTGGAGTAAAGAACAAATGAGCTATTTAAAATGGTGATTGTCAGTGGGTATTTATATTTTTAATAATAATTTGACTTAGGGCTTGTCTGCACTGGCAAGTTTTGTTACCAAAATCCTTTTTATCAATATATCTATATAAATAGACTCATGCTGGGAGATGATGTCAAAGGTTTTCCTGAGGTACTTAATTTTCTCACAGAGTGTCCATGGCAGGGCTGCCATTTCCCCACTCCATGGTACAACACTCTCCCAAACCATTCCTCAGAATGTGCTGCCGGAACCAAGGCGGCACAGAATTTGGCTGCATAAGGAACAGGACACCCTCTGCTCTCATCCAGAAGCAGAGCCCGGGTTTGCCTGTTAACTGTCAGCAGGGATATATCAGGCAAAGCAATGGCAGCCTATGGACAAGTGTAGGATTATTACAGATTGTTTCCATGTACACCTGCTGCACAAACATCCACTGTACTTTCTTGGGGCCCCAGGCCCAACCTTCCTTCTCCCTTTCCCCCCCCCCCCCACCTTTAAAACTCACCATGAGCAAAGATCTGTGTTTGCCTCTTGGGTAACAAAAACAGTGGCCTGTTTTATTCATTTATCAGGAACAGTACAGTCACTCCATTATTAATGGTTACTTTTCTAGATCACACCCTGAGAAGTCAGGAATGCTCCTTCACTGACAGATTCCGTTAACTAAGGGAAAAACCTAGGAGGACAAGAGAGAATCTAGTCAAGGTTGTTTTGCAGCATTCAGTGCTTTAAACAGAGAAAAGGGAGGAAAGGGGGACCAGGGAGATGTAAGTCAGAAGAGAAGCTACTGAGCACGTGCTAAAGTTCATGGAAGACCAAACCGAGATGCTGAAGTGTCTTATCAACATGCAGAGCGAACAAAGCAAAAGGCTTCCCTATCAGAACATACAAAACTCTTTTCACAGCAACCGTCCCTCTATGCCCACACATCAGCCTCCACGGCCTCACATGCAAAATTATTAATCCAACAACCCTCCTTCTATGCTCACACACCCATTTTCACAGTCTGGTAATATTTTTTTTCCAGCACACTCCATTTCTTGTCATGGCAGCTGTGACTTTGACAACTACTCGTTAACACAATTGCCAGGTTTTCCAATAACTCTTACCCTTACCACCAAGAATTCACCTTGTGTGTGTGACCATGATTCAAAGACAAATGTGATGCAGGTTTCCATGAGTTTGTGTGACACAGCCCACACCAATTGCTCTGGCCCCTGTGGAAGAGGCTATAATATCCCTTGGTTTTATGGGAATGCCTTGCTCAGGATGAGCAATGAGATGAGGCAGGGAAGCAACCCCAACACACAGAAATGCCAGAGCCCCTCATTGTCAAAGTAGTTCCTCAGAGCCTCCCTGATATTGATGGCCACTCTATGGTCGTCTCTGATAGCATGAGTGTCTGGCTGTTCAAACTATGAACCCAGGCATTGTGCCTCAGTGTTCCACTCCCAGGCAAACATGTCACCCTTACTCTCACATCAATTATGTAAGCAAGCAGCCACCACCTTGGGGATGAGATCTTTGAAACGGTCCAGTCTGCCATAGAGACACTGCCATCTCCCTTTCAATCTGCCAAAGGCATGTTCAAGAAACATGCAGAATTGGGTTCGTCTGTTGCAGAACCATTCCTTACTGTTGTCCAGGTGCCCTTTGCAAGGCTTCATGAGGCAGGGCTGTAAGGGATAGGCCAAGTCACCAAGGATCACTATGGACATGTCTATATCCCCAAATGTAATTTTCTGGCAGGGAAAGAAAGTCCCAGCCTTCAGCTTTCTGTACAGGCCACTGTTTGTGAAGATGTGTGTATCATGTACCTTGCCATACCAAGCTGCATTTATGTCTGTGAAATGCCCAAGGTGATCCACAAGCACCTGTAGCACAATGGGGAAGTACCTTTTCTGAGTGATATACTCTGTAGCAAGGTGGGGTGGTGCTATAATGGGAATGTGTGTGCCATCAATGGCACCACCACAGTTTGGAAAGCCCATGTCAGCAAAACCTGCCACTCTCTCATCCACATTTCCCAGAGTCACAGTCCCACGCAGCAAAATGCATTTTATTGTCTTGCACTCTTGCATAAGTGCTGCCCCAACTGCAGACCTCCCATTCCAAACTGATTTGCAACTGAACAAGGCCTATACACAGAAATTTTGGGGGAGGGGTGCGAGTCGTGGGAGGGGCTAGTGTACAGTAATTTATGTCACTCAGAGAGGTGACTTATTCACATAAGTCTTTGTTGTGGACAGCTATATTGGTATGATGCTGACCAATAAGGGTATAGTTCTCCTGTTCCTGTACAGGGATAGCTGTACTTCTATAAAATGACTTTACACTGATGTGTGTCCTTGCTTGGGAAGAGTGGTAGATTTGATATCATTAAAATAGTACACGTTTCTAGTGTAGAAAGCACTTTGATTTAAACATTCCTAAGGTTCCTATTTGATTCTGTGCATCTCGTGATTTACTGAGGCATTGTAAGTATGTTCCTTTCCCTAATAAAATCTAATCCATGTGTGACATCTATAAACAGGGTTAATAATTCCTGAGATGTTACTATGCATGTGTTGGTCCCTTAAGGCACTGAAATTTAATCAGAGCAAATGTTCATGCTGTAATAATACTTATCTATTAGAACATAAGAACATAAGAACATAAGAATGGCCGTACTGGGTCAGACCAAAGGTCCATCTAGCCCAGTATCCTGTCTGCCGACAGTGGCCAGCACCAGGTGCCCCAGAGAGGGTGGACCGAAGACAATGATCAAGCGATTTGTCTCCTGCCATCCCTCTCCAGCCTCTGACAAACAGAGGCCAAGGACACCATTTTATCCCCTGGCTAATAGCCTTTTATGGACCTAACCTCCATGAAATTATCTAGCTTCTCTTTAAACTCTATTATAGTCCTAGCCTTCACAGCCTCCTCTGGCAAGGAGTTCCACAGGCTGACTACACGCTGTGTGAAGAAGAGCTTTCTTTTATTAGTTTTAAACCTGCTACCCATTAATTTCATTACACCTCACTGCAAGAGGAGTAACAGTTAATCCAAACTAAGGACTTAGTTCGGATTAACTTCTGACTGCCGCGTGTAGCCGCAGGCAGTCAGTTTGAACTACGGGGCATTTAAAAATGGCGCCCGCCCAGGAACATGCAAATGAATCCTGGGATATTTAAATCCCGGGCTTCATTTGCAAGTTCGAATGCCTACATTAACCACCCTAGTTCGAACTAGGGGGCTAGTGTAGACATACCCTTACTTTTGTCATGGAACAAAACCAGTTTTTCTGGTGGGTTCAACTGAGGGTATAGCTACACTGCAGAGTTTTTCCGGAAAACTGGCTGTTTTTCCTGAAAAACTACACTTACATCCACGCTGCTATTGCGTTCTTACTACAGTCAAAAGAATGGACTTTTTTTCTGACAGCAGTAAACCTCTTTCTATGAGGAAGAAGCCTTTTTCCGAAAAAGCTTTTTTAGAAAAAGGCATGTGTGGATGCAGAAGAGAATGTTTTTTCGAAAGAAGAGGCCTCCAGGAAAAAGCACAGGTGCCCTGGTGGCCACTCTGTCCACAGAAATCACAACTGAAATGCAAGGTAGCGTCCAATCAATGTGGACACTATCTTTCAGAAAAACAGATCACTTTTTCGTTGTGCTTTTGCTGTGTAGATGCTCTCTTTTGAAAAAACTTTTTCCAGAAGATCTCTTCTGGAAAAGCTTCTTCTGAAAGAAGCTTCCAGTCTAGACGTAGCCTAAGGCAGAAACTTCTTCAAAGAAACAGTGCAGATTTTTCTAGATCCACCAGCCTTTTTGCCCCATCACCCAGACCTCCTCTGACCTGCTGCTTTCTTGTTATTTTCTTAAACCCTCTTTGCTGACACGAAGTTTTTGATGGTCTGCTCTGAAAACACTAGTTTTTCCTCATTTTGTCCATTTTCCTTTGTGTTGTAGTTTTCCTCTAATTTGTGGCTTTCCTGACTTCTTTTGCATTTGCCTGCTTTCAATGTTTTTTTCCCCCACAGCACATTTATATATGCTGCCTGATATGTTTTAAAAGAGTCCTTGTGGGATAACTCAAGTGGGAAATCTAGGAACTGCCAAAGCTTACCTAGCAGAGTTTAGGCTAGGGTGTGTGTGTGGGGGGGGGGGGCATGCCTTTGGAGTATGCTTGGGAGTGCAACGCTCAGGGACATTGTGAGGAACAAGGAGGATCACCGAGCACCTAGGATTTTAGAACCATTGTCTTCATTGCTGCAGAACAGTTGATAGATAATTCTGTGTTAGGCTAAGTCTATATTGCATTGCTTTTTTGGGATACTGGAGGTATCCCGGAAAAGCAACACCATGTCCAAGGAATGCGTCTGCTATTTCGAAATTTTTTTCAAAAAAGCAGACGTGCTTTTTTACCATCCCTGTAAACCTCGTTCTACAAGGAATAAGGGATGTGTCAAAAGAACACTTTTTCCAAAATTTGGCACTGTGTAGACACACCAAATTTCAGAAAAGCCTCTTTCAAAAGTAAATTGGAAAAAGATACGCAATTTGCATACCGCAAATTGTGTATTTTTTTTCCAATTTACCAGTGGAGTCTAGATGTAGCCTTAGAGGAACATGCAACAATAAGAGGGCTAGATTTTGCCAGTCTTTCTCACATTGAACTATACCTTAAACTAATAGCAGTCCCACTGAAATATATAGAACAGCTGGTACTGGAAAGGTGACAGCAAATGGCTCCATTACTTATAGGGAAGGAGTAGTGTAACAATTAGAGAGCCATCTGATTGACAAGTGTCCCTTTCAGGTGATCCTGTGTGCAGTGGCAGGTGGGAATGGTATGGTCTTACCTATTTATGTCTATTTCCATGCAGTAAGGACTGTCTGGATTGGTGTGGGTCTTGCCTTAGCCCCTCATCTTAGCAACCCAGCCTTGTATTTTGGATGGAGCTGAAATTAACATGTCTCTTTTTGTTTAGTCACAGCATGCGTGACTACCACATACACACTGCCCTGCATGGACAGCAAGATTGATGTCAGCAGAGCCTTGCAGCCACTCTATCCTGCTTGCCCAATATATCTTGGCTTGTGAACAGACTTCATGGCTGTCATTCTCATCATTGCACCAATGGGACCCTTACGCTTAGTCTGAAGGCAGATTGATCTAATGTAAAAAAACATGTATTCATGGAAGATAAGTCCATCAATGGCTATTAGGATGCTGTCCCTAGTCTTTGTTTGCCAGAAGTTGGGAGTGGATGACTGGGGAGGGATCACTTGATGATTCCTTGTTCTGTTCATTTCCTATAGAGCACCTGGCATTGGACACTGTCAGAAGACCAGATACTGGGCTGGATGCTGGACAGAATACTGACTCAGTGTGGCCATTCTTATGTTCATTCTCTGTAATAATACACCGCTGCCACCAAACCTCAGGCAGGCAGTTCAAAGTACTGGGTTTTTGCTATTGTACCAATAAAGCAGTTCTAAGATTCTTTCCTCCTGATTCCTCGAAAATGCACAAACATTGTATTGTGTTTAAAAGGGGGCACTTCATATCTGGAGTGTTCTCTCCACTTACTTGAGAATGGTCAGACTTGAGAGGTCTCAAAAAACCTTGGTTCCTTTAAGATTTCCAACAGGGTATGATAAATAAATTGCTTCCCTTAAGTAGCTAACCAACAGGGCACAGCATAGAAATAAACTGAGGGAGTGTAACTATCATGGGATAAGCAAGTGATTAGAATGTTATAATGCTCAAAGTATAGCCCTCAAGTCAGATGCTTAATTATTAATATTATTATTCATGGATGCGTCTTTATGATGTGGGAAATGAATATTTCTTGCACTGGAAAAAGATGCAAGACATCAGCTTAATATGCTGAGCAGGGCTTACAACCATGTGAGGAGCTTCTAATAAATTAATTCTCCCCTTTAGCAACATGTCAACCATCAGGGATGTTCCCTCCATCTATGCATTTGTGCAGACTGATTAGACAATGTGAATAAAACTATTATATGCCCCTTTAGCGTTTCTACAGGAAAATGTATATGTGTAAACATGGGGAAAACTAGGGAGGAAGGAAGAGAAGAAATAGATGAAAATTCTCTTGGATGGAGCAGGGCTGAGAGTCACCTCCTGTCAAAGGAGTTACATCCTCTTCTCAAAGCAGTTTGAACTTGATTCTTCTCTCACTGGTGTAACTTCACTGACAGCAGAGTAGCTCCAGATTTACAATGATGTGAGTGAGAGGACTGGCCCCTGAGACACCAAAGTGACTGAACATATCTGCAGCTGCAAGCTGTGAACTTCTTAAAAACTTCTGTTATCAAAAATCATCCATCAGATGACAAGGAAGGTGTGAAAAATACCTACAGTGTACTGTATTTGGGGATGGGCACCGTTAAGGTCATTAGGTCATGAGAACTACATATTTCTATATGCTCTTATGTTTTGACTTTTTTGTTTTTAAGTTTCACTTTACATTGACAAAACTACAAATCTCAATTCAGGTTTATTTCTTCTTCAGTGAGTCATTGATATTTGAAACCTTTGCTCCAGTTTAAAAAAGTATGTTTATGCTTAGGAATGTCATTTAAAATTGGTAACGGTGCTCTACCAGTTTCTTCTGGCAGGAAAGTACCACATGATGGCAGTTTCCAGAAATGTCAGTGTGTAGCAGTGCATGTGAGCATCTCTCTATGAGATCTAGTATTATGGGGAGGCAGGGAGCAGAAAAGGGGAAGAACTTGTATCTCAGTAAGGAGCTTTTTAGGAAATATTTACATCACACCTTATACTTGCTACATTTTTTTTCTCCTGCAAGAACAGAAGGTTTGTAGTAGTGATACCTGACTGCTCTTAGCTCAGGGGATGAAAGCTGCTTCCCTCTCTAGAAGAGGTAGTGAGGGTAGCAGGAGGAGTAAAGAGGTGACCCTCTCCTGTAATGTACATAAGAGTATCCTTGTTAGGCTAGGAAGAACTCCACTGTAATATCCTTTCTTTGATGTTCTTGGCTCCCAGCTTTGCATACCTAACTAAAGATGAGCAATAGAATAGTAGCGGTGTAATCCAGAGAGCATGGACTGGCTAGGGTATCTGCCCACCCTTAGTTTTCACAGTGTACGACTCTCACTTGGTTGCCCAATATATCTTGGTGCATGCACAAACTACGTTGCTGACATTCTCATCATTGCAACAACAGGATTCTTATGCTTAGTCTGCATGTGGATTGGTCTAATATCAGCCTGGTTGTCCTCTCAGTTTATGTACATGTGGCTCCCTGGTTTGGAAGTGAAATCCTCTAGGATGCTGAGATACTTTACAGCTGGGCTACTCAGCCAAGCAGCTCCTTTGTGGTGGAAGTTCATTCATCTCTGTTACCTACAGAGTTGTCCAATCTATAGGACGATTCGTAGCAGCCGCCCCAGGCCCATACTTTGGGTGGCCCCACAGCAGCCTCCTCAGCCATCTTATAGGCAGGCCTCAGAGCAGCCTGGGAGATTACCTGGGGGCCCTGGCACAGGGCAGCAGCGGAGGTTGGCTTCCCCCTCTCCTCCCACACATTCACCATGGTAACAGGAGCTGGAGTGACCCAGCAGCCTGCTCTGCTCCATTCCGCCCCATCGCCCACTTCCTGCCCACTGTGCTCAGCCTCACTGCGGCAGCAGAAAGCAGAGCACTCTGGCCCCACAGTGCTCTATTTCCCGCCACTGCAAAGAAGCAGGGCAGAGCAGGCTGGGGAGGGCAGGGGGCAGGGTGGAGCAGAGCAGTCTGCCTGCCTGCTCTGGGTCCCACTGCTGTGGTGAGTGCAGCAGGGGGGCCAACCCCTGCTATTACCCTGTGCCAGGCCCCCAGGTAATTGTCCAGATTGTGTATCTCAGGAGAAGGGGTGGGAAGGGACTCTGGTGAGGCTTGGGGAATGGGAGCAGCAGCAGGGGTGAAGCAGAGGCAGTTAGTCCAGATCATTTTGAATTTTAATTCTGTCCTCCAAAGCACATGTAACCCTGTCAGCATGGTGTCATCTGCAAACTGTAAGTGCATCCTCTATACTGTTTTCATCCCTGGCCACAGACAATGCAACAAAATAGATTGTCATAAAGGGAGGAGAAGGGTCCAACCTTCAGCTAATGAGAACTCTGGTCAACTTCTGAAATTTGTGTTTGGTCACTTGCTCCTTTGGGATTGAGAGAAGCTACGTATATAAAAATGCACCTGGTGTTTAGCCTAAGGTATATTTGGTGTACAGGGAGCCATGAAAGTACATGCAACAGGTATTTTGTGGAAGGGTCAGAGAGAGCTGTGTGTGCACACAGGCAGAGAGGAATCTTAAATATAAATGGGCAGGGGAGGAGAGGCAAGCCTGGTATACAAATCAGGGCCAGCCCGAGCCATTCGTGAGCCCCGGGCCCCAGGAGTGCAGTAGCGCTGCCCCCGGGAGTGCGACGCATGCGCGGCCCCACCCCTGGGCACCCAGCGCATGCACGGCCCTGCCCTGAGTATGCTGAGCATGCGCGGTGCTGCCCCTGCCCAGCCCGGCAGCCCCACATGGCACCCCCTACAATGGGGCGCCCCAGGCAGTAGCCCGGTCAGCCCATAGCTTGGGCCGGCTCTGCTACAAATGGGTGCTGGGTATTATGGGCAGAGGGGAATTGCATGCTGTCTGCCTGGTGGTTTGGGTGCAAAGGCAGTTTGTGTACACACTGACATGCTTGGGAACAAATAATGGTTGTTTTCTAGGTAGTTAGTGTCTTCAGCAGCATGAGTGGCTGAGGTGGTCCTCCATCTTTAATGCAAGTTCAGAGAAAGCTACTCTTGGGAAGTGGGGGTGGGGGTGGGGGAGGGAGCTGAGAGGGAAGCATTTTTTTTCTTTATTACAATCCCGTCTTCTTGATCTTGCTTCACATGGCATTATGAAGACTCCAATGCATTGCTATGGCAACTGGCCAACCAGGCCTGCATACTAAAGGGAGATGCTTCCACTATGGCTGGCAGAGAAAAGAGATAAAAGTGTGAATAATGTAAACAATAAAGTGTGAATAATGTAAACCTGCAATAACAACACCCAGCTGCACTGCGGGGAGTAGGGGAACACTGCTGGCAGCCTTGCAGGGAAGAACTTTCTGGGTCATACTAGAGTAGAAACCATCTCTGCAGTCACTGCTCACAAACAAATATCTGTCAGGCATGTTAAAATGTAAATAAAGGTGGGCTGTTAATTCAGAGAGTGGAGGGGTAGGGATATGCTGTGTGCATGGAATCAGTGATGCAAATGCTTAATTACTACAGCCTGAAAGGGATGAATTGGGAGTGGATGGAAGCTCTGTGATTGGATTTTTCTTCTTGCTGCTTCTGTTCTAGTTGGCTTGAGCTGCATTCCTACTCCTCTGCTTGCAGTGCAGCAGAGAAATACTGGGAGGAGCTGTAAACTAACACAGCTTAATTGCGGTAAAGGGAAATGCCCCGGAGGCTAGGCCAGGGGAGTTTGGAAGGAGCTGCCCTCCAAATTCACTGAGGAGAGAATGTTTGTTTTCTCTCTGCGGTCCCATCTTTCTAATTCCACCTCCATCTGCCTGCCCTATTTGGTGTATCTCCTCGCCTAGCCACAGGCCTAGAGGGCATTTTCCCCTCCCCCGCAGCCAGAGGCCAAGACCAGTCCCTCTGCCAGAAATGGGAGTAGTGGCTGGTGCTGGTTTTGTGATCAGATGGCCCCAAAAAGGCTGTTCAGCAGCCCAAAGAGGCTCACTCTCTGCTGCTTTCTCTCTCAGACCTTTTCAATCCTAGAATCATAGAATACTAGGACTGGAAGGGACCTCAAGAGGTCATCGAGTCCAGTCCCCTGCCCTCATGGCAGGACCAAATACTGTCTAGACCATCCCTGATAGACATTTATCTAACCTACTCTTAAATATCTTCAGAGATGGAGATTCCACAACCTCCCTGGGCAATTTATTCTAGTGTTTGACTACCCTGACAGTTAGGAACTTTTTCCTAATGTCCAACCTAAACCTCCCTTGCTGCAGTTTAAGCCCATTGCTTCTTGTCCTATCCTCAGAGGCCAAGATGAACAAGTTTTCTCCCTCCTCCTTATGACACCCTTTTAGATAACTGAAAACTACTATCATGTCCCCCCCTCAATCTTCTCTTTTCTAAACTAAACAAACCCAATTCTTTCAGCCTTCCTTCATAGGTCATGTTCTCTAGACCTTTAATCATTCTTGTTGCTCTTCTCTGGACCCTGTCCAATTTCTCCACATCTTTCTTGAAATGCAGTGCCCAGAACTGGACACAATACTCCAACTGAGGCCTAACCAGCGCAGAGTAGAGTGGAAGAATGACTTCTCGTGTCTTGCTCACAACACACCTGTTAATGCATCCCAGAATCATGTTTGCTTTTTTTGCAACAGCATCACACTGCTGACTCATATTCAGGTTGTGGTCCACTATAACCCCTAGATCCCTTTCTGCCATACTCCTTCCTAGACAGTCGCTTCCCATTCTGTATGTGTGAAACTGATTGTTTCTTCCTATGTGGAGCACTTTGCATTTGTCTTTATTAAACTTCATCCTGTTTACCTCAGACCATTTCTCCAATTTGTCCAGATCATTTTGAATTATGACCCTATCCTCCAGAGCAGTCGCAACCCCTCCCAGCTTGGTATCATCTGTAAACTTAATAAGCGTACTTTCTATGCCAATATCTAAATCGTTGATGAAGATATTAAACAGAGCCGGTCCCAAAACAGACCCCGGTGGAACCCCACTTGTTATACCTTTCCAGCAGGATTGTGAACCATTAATAACTACTCTCTGAGTTATCCAGCCAGTTATGTACCCATCTTATAGTCGCCCCATCTAAGTTGTATTTGCCTAGTTTATTGATAAGAATATCATATGAGACCGTATCAAATGCCTTACTAAAGTCTAGGTGTACCACATCCACCACTTCTCCCTTATCCACAAGACTCGTTATCCTATCAAAGAAAGCTGTCAGATTGGTTTGACATGATTTTTTCTTTACAAATCCATGCTGGCTGTTCCCTGTCACCTTGCCACCTTCCAAGTGTTTACAGATGATTTCCTTAATTACTTGCTCCATTATCTTCCCTGGCACAGAAGTTAGACTAACCGGTCTGTAGTTTCCTGGGTTGTTCTTATTTCCCTTTTTATAAATGAGCACTATATTTGCCCTTTTTCAGTCTCCTGTCTCCCATGATTTTCCAAAGATGATAGCTAGAGGCTCAGATACCTCCTCTATCAGCTCCTTGAGTACTCTAGGATGCATTTCATCAGGCCCTGGTGACTTGCAGGCATCTAGCTTTTCTAGGTGATTTTTAACTTGTTCTTTTTTTATTTTATCTTCTAAACCTACCCCTTTCCCACTAGCATTCACTATGTTAGGCATTCCTTCAGAGTTCTCAGTGAAGACCGAAACAAAGAAGTCATTAAGCATCTCTGCCATTTCCAAGTTTCCTGTTACTGTTTCTCCCTCCTCACTGACCAGTGGGCCTACCCTGTCCTTGGTCTTCCTCTTGCTTCTAATATATTTATAAAAAGTCTTCTTGTTTCCCTTTATTCCCATAGCTAGTTTGAGCTCATTTTGTGCCTTTGCCTTTCTAATCTTGCCCCTGCATTCCTGTGTTGTTTGCCTATATTCATCCTTTGTAATTTGTCCTACTTTCCATTTTTTTATGAGACTCCTTTTTTATTTTTAGATCATGCAGGATCTCGTGATTAAGCCAAGGTGGCATTTTGCCATATTTTCCATCTTTTCGACACAGTAGAATAGCTTGCTTTTGGGCCCTTAATAATGTCTCTTTGAAAAACTGCCAACTCTCCTCAGCTGTTTTTCCCCTCAGTCTTGATTCCCATGGGACCTTACCTATCAGCTCTCTGAGCTTACCAAAATCCGCCTTCCTGAAATCCATTGTCTCTATTTTGCTGTTCTCCCTTCTACCCTTCCTTAGAATTGTGAACTCTATGATTTCATGATCACTTTCACCCAAGATGCCTTCCACTTTCAAATTCTCAACTAGTTCCTCCCTATTTGTTAGGATCAAATCTAGAACAGCTTCCGCCCGGTAGCTTTTTCAACCTTCTGAAATAAAAAGTTGTCTCCAATGCAGTCCAAGAACTTATTGGATAGTCTGTGCCCTGCTGTGTTGTTTTCCCAGCATATATCTGGATAGTTGAAGTCCGCCATCACCACCAAATCTTGGGCTTTGGATGATATTGTTAGTTGTTTAAAAAAAGCCTCATTTACTTCTTCCACCTGGGTAGGTGGCCTGTAGTAGACTCCTAGCATGACATCACCCTTGTTTTTAATCCCTTTTAGCCTAAGACTCTCAACATTTCTGTCTCCTATGTCCATCTTTACCTCACTCCAAGTGTGTTCATTTTTAATATATAAGGCACAACACCTCCTCCCTTTTTTCCCTGTCTATCCTTCCTGAGCAAGCTGTCAATGCCTTTATCCCTGCTTCCTCACTGAGGTCAATGGCCACTGCCTTGTGTAGCAGAGATCACAAGAACCTGATATTGTGGTTAAAAGCCAACCAGCACATTCACCCACAGAGATCTGGGATCCTTTTGACTCTCAGCTATCCATGCACCAATGGGAAAGGAGAACATCTTTCCTTTGCCACACTTAATTTGTGTGTCCCAATGTACCTGCATCAGAGGAGATGGGGGGTAGAGGGTTGTGTTCAGTGTTCCCTGTAAGCTGTGTGCTTGGGCAGCCACCCAGGGGAGATACAAATGCCATCCAGCTGATTTGCAGAACACTCACAGCTGCCAACATGTATTTCTGTTGATGGTGCACACCCGCACATGTCTTGGTGCACATAAAAAAAATGATTCTGCTTATGGATGGAAAAAGTGATAGGGAACATTGTTTGTGTGATGGACTCATATCTATTTCAAATCCTTCTTGCAGTCTGGGGGCTCTTGGTGCTAATCATAGTAATTACAATAGTTGGCGTTTCTACAGAACTTCTCACGTAGAGAGTTCAAATCACTTTACAAGATCAAATCCCTACTTTCCTGGTCACAAAACTCCCGTTGACTTCCATGAGGTTGCACTGATTCCACTTTGATCAGAATTTTGCCCTCCATCAGCAGTGGAATTCCAGAGTTCTTAAAAGATCAGATTTAGCACAGGCCCAAATGAAACATCTACAGAGGTGCAGGACAACATTTTACACTGGCTACTATAGTGTGTAGTGAGGAAACAAACTAGATATGAGGTTAGAATTCCAGCATGCTGAAAAGGTGATGTTGGAGTAAATGCTACAGAAAGAGGGAGAGGTGCTCTTCCATAAAACATGGCAATCTGTATAAATAAATGAACCCAAGTAGAAGAGCCAGTTTGCTATGAACAGAGTGTACATTTAACTGTGTTTAGCCTTGTATTAATGGCTGGACACCAGCTAAGCCTCTCAAACAAGGCCATGTCTACACTACATGAAAGATTGATACTGCTGCGGTCGATCTTCTGGGGTTCGATTCGGCAGGTCTAATGAAGACCCGCTAAACCAAACTCAGAGGGTGCCCCCATCAGCGCCAGTACTCCTGCACCTCACAAGGAGTAAGGGAAGCCAAGAGGAGCATTTGCTCCTGTCGGCCTCCTGCTGTGTGGACAGTGCAGAAACTCAGTTTTAGATACGTCGACTCCCGCTATATAATAAACATAGCAGGGATTGTGCATCTTAATTTGACCTTCCATTGTAGTGTAGACCAGGCCCAAGCATTACTGACTAGGAGCCAGATTCTGGCTGATGCTTCTCGTAGGCCCATTCTCAATGTACCACCAGCAGAAGGAATGACTTGCCTCTGCAGAATTTTATGGAGACCCTGCTCCATTGGCATTAGGGTGAGTAGGCATCTCTATATAAGGGATTTGTCTTATATATGCAACTATACCCTCCTTCCCCCCCACCAGAAAAAGTTTCCTGATTTTTCACATTTCCAATCTGGTCACCTTATTAGGTCTTCTGCTGCATAGATCCATGCAGGGCCTCACCTGGGCAAAGGTCTGCAAGTTTGTGATTTTCAGACACAGTCCCTGCATTGATTATGTAACTTCAGCATTTCTTCACTGCAGAGTGAGTCTGGGTTATTGGCCCAGTCTGGATCTCAGTGCTGGGCTTAGTTTAGCCTTGATTTGAGCAGCTGCGCTACACAGAGTTAGCGTGTCCTCACTAGCGCTATATTCACCCCCATGCTTCTGGGGGTTATTCAGTGAATTATCCTGCAGGAAGTGGGAGCTGCACTGTACTTTCCCAGCCAATTGCAGTGCACTCATGGCTTCTGTATGCCATCACCAATGTGGGAGATGGAATCTGCCCCTTGACTCAGTTTCCCCATAGTACTATCTAGACTGCCTTAGCAGCAAGAAAGTAGCTCAGCTAATGAAATTGCTGAGTGTCTCAGTGGACCACTTAATGATCTTTCAAAATAGTGTTTTTACCATTAACTAACTATTGTAAAGTGCTTTGGATAAGAGTTCTTTATAAAACAACACCATAATAACCTTTCCTCAGTCCACCTGAACAGAGTTCTCAGAGCACAGTTTGAGAACTTCTGGTCTAGATGAAAGCTTATATTTGCTTTAAGCCAACATGCAAAATGTGTAAAAATATGTAAAAACATATAGATGATGAATGAATTTGAAAAAAATAAGTTAACTTCCTCTGAAGAAATTTATTCAATTTGAAAACAAGTATTCAGCTAGCTTTCTTTCTAAATGTTTTATTTACAAAATCATCAATTAAGTCATCATAAGTAATATTTTGTAAAGAGGTACTTTCAGCTGTCAGTATTGCTGAAATTGTCAAATATTCCTTCTTGCTCTCCTGCTCCTCCAACAGTCCTCTCTGCGGAGAGACTACCCCCCTCACAAAGCAACCACCCATTTCATGGAGAGACAGGGGGGTTGCTGGACCCAAAGCTGGATTGCCCAGCTCTAGGGGCCCCATGTCATTGGGAAGGAGCCCTGACATAGGCATGATATGTTTCATTGTAAATCTGCCTCTGCTCCATCTCTGTGCTGCTCTGCTCAGGTTGGTCTGTGCTAGTCTATAACCTCCCTCCCTCATCCCTGTTCTAGTCCCACTGTCATAGCTGGACTAGCACAGAGGAGGAGCAGCACTCCAGAAATGTGCTATGAATGAGAGAGCGGGAGAAGTTGTTCTCATTCCACAGCATGGGGACACCACCCTCACCCCTGAGGATTTACAGGTAAGGAGACGATTTTGTTGGCCACCTTTTGGAAGATGCATCTCTCCTTAGCTTTAGGCGCCCTTTCAAGCTTATCCTGCTTCCTGTTAGAACCCAGTGGCTTGAAAGGCCCAAAGGCTGAAACCAGAATGCTGCTGAGCATCAGACATGCCCAGTGAAGCCACAAAGGGTTTCTGGTGCCCAGCCTCTTTCAGGAATTGGTTCTGCTTATTGATTTATTTGCCTCTTTGGGAAGTGACCAGTGGCACTTAATGTGGGTCAAGCCTGGCAAACAGGTCTCCATGGCAACCCTTTGTGAATGCCATTGGCTCAGTGGTTCCATCCCTGCATCTCATTACATTTCAATCCCTTTCATGGGGCTCAGACTTGTGATTAATATCACATACACATGATATTCAGCAGGATGAGGTTTAACAAGGGGCAGTGTGCGAAGAGCAGGAGAGTGATGTGTGTAGGGGTAGGTGTGTGTGCATGTGGGGAGGTGGGGGGGGGGGAGTAGGGATCAGTCCCAGAGCATTCCAGGAACAAACAGCCCATGAGGAAGCAAGAGCTGGCTGCCTTGCTGCCACTCAGCCCCAGCAGACCTTTTTGCTCAGCACAGGCTTTCCAAAGACTAGGAAGTAGGAAGCTTTCCGTGCACTGGGCCTGACACTGCTTTTAAGAATGATAACCAGCAGCACTCTGGGTGCTATGTGTGTGTGGCGGTGGGGAGGGGGGGAGGGAGAGGGGAAGGGGAGTCACATGAAACTCTACTACAGGGCAGTGGGAATGGAGAGTGCTCAGCACCACACAAGATCTCTTATTTTGATTCATTCCGTTGCTTTAAAGATGGATTCTACAAGTCCCGAATATTTTTCCCAGATTCCACAGAGTGCTGCAAACTCTTATCTCTTAGGCTACGTCTAGACTACAGGCTTCTTTGGGAAGAAGCTTTTTTCGGAAGAGGTCTTCCGAAAATACATCTTGTGCAAGAGCGCGTTCACACACAAAAGCGCATCAAAAAAGCGATGTGCTTCTGCACAAGAGAGCGTCCAGACTGATTGGATGTTCTCTTGCATAAAAGGAACCAGTTCGGCCAGGGCTTTAGGTCACCAGTTGCTTCCAAGTGTTGGTGCCAGAGCCTTGCAGAGACACGTGCTTAAAGGGACACCCCTGGGCAGCCGTTTCTCTGTTGCTGCTGCTGCATGCTTGTCTACCTCTTTGTGGGACAGCAAAGCTCTCACAGTGCCTGCTGTGCTTCCCTGCGTTTTTGGATGCCACAGCTTTTCTCTTGCTGCCATGGAGCTGGAGCTGCCCCTGGGCATGCGATGGCCCCACACGGCCATGCTGCAGTTTTTGCAGTACTTTGTGCCAGTTGCCTTCCTGGTCCTGACTGAGCTCAAACCTGAGCTCATTCTGGAGACCCTCTCCCTGGGCACAGGAGCTACAGTCTGGCAACCACAACCCACTGTGGAGAGGCATTTCTGGAAGCTCGACACCAGTTTGGACTGGTGGGACCAGCTGGTCATGGAGGGTGGGACAACCAGCAGTGGCTCCAAAGCTTCCGCATATGGAAGGCCACCTTTTTGGAGCTGCGTGCCTGGCTTGCCCCCATCCTCTGGAGATGCAACACCCACCTGCAGTTCGCCATCCCCCTGGAGAAGTGGGTTGCAATCACCATCTGGAAGCTTGCACCCCAGACAGCTACTGATTGGTGGACAGCCAGTTTAGCGTTAGAAAGTCCACCATTGGGGCCCTCCTCGTGGAGGTAAGGCACTCTGTGGCTGCAGTTCCTGCAGGGAGGCAGTCCTGGAAAAAGGGGTCCCTCAGAAAGGGGGTTGGAGGTTGTGGGGGTGGAGTAGGGATGGGGAGAAACCCCATCCACGGGGAGTTGTGCCATCCCACCCTCACACAGCTCTGCTGCTGGGGGGGGCAGCCTCATAGGTGGTGGCTTCTGGGTTGTTTGGGGGAGGGGCGGGGAGGGAAGGAGAGGAGGGCGGGCACCTCCCAAGGGTTCAGGTTCTCCCTCTCTCTCATTCTCTGTTTTTTGTATTTGTTTGTCTCCTTCTGCAGGTGATGAGCGCAACCAACTCGATCCTGCTGCGGAAGGTCATCCGCCTAGGAGACCTGGACCTGATCATGGCTGGATTTGCCATCCTGGGGTTCCTGAACTGCACTGAAGCCACGTCCCAATCTGAGCACCAGAACATCAAGCGGCCCAGTATATTAATAGGAAGGACTACTACTCTATGAAGCTGCAGGCCCTGGTGGACCACCGTGGACAGTTCACAGACATTTTTGTTAGGTGGTCAGGCAGGGCACACGATACCCACATGTTTTGGAACTCTAGCCTGTATGGGAAGCTGGAGGTGAGCACGTTCTTCCCCTGTTGTGACTTTGCGGTTGGGGACGTGAAGATGCCATTGTGCATCGTGGGGGACGCAGCCTACCCTGATGCCGTGGCTCATGAAGCCATACACCTGACACTTGGACCCCAGCAGGGACCAAATTAATGCCTGCCTCAACTGGGCCAGGATCCAGACAGAGTGCACCTTCAGACACTTCAAGGCACAGTTCAGGTGACTGCTGACCTGCCTCGACATATCCCCGAGGCAGGAGCACAACTTCCCCGAGGTGGTAGCGGCATGTTGTGTCCTCCACAACGCTGTGGAGAGGAAGAGGAAGGCCTTCCTCTTGGGGTAGGGGGCAGACGCTGACCACGAGGGGTGAGCCTTCCAGCAACTGAGGACAGCTGCCATCCAACAGGCCCATCAGGCCAGGGTGTGCATCTGGGAGGCCCTGAGAGAGAGGTTCTCTCAAGCACCCCAGTAACTCTCCCTAGGGCCTCCCCAACAGGGGCCTCTGGCTTGCTGCCCTCCCTATCCCTTCCCCACCACAACCCCTCCCTTCAGAATAAAGACACCTGTTTGATTGTGAACAAAATGAAGTCTGTATTTACCTTACAGTCAAAAAAGGTGGCAGGGGAGAGGAGTGGCTAGATGTGCCATCTTAGGTGCAGGGGCCTCGTCAGAGGTGGGGTTGGGTGGGTCTGGGGACCACAGGGGGATGGACGGGGGGGGGGGCTGTAGCGGGGTCAGTGGCATAGAGGGAGACATGGGGAGGGCCCCCAGGCACCACGCAAGGGGAGCCCCAATTTAGCCCCCCTCCACTCCTCCTATCATCCCTCAGCTTGCCTGCTCCTCCTCCGCCCACCGCCACCGGCTGGAGCCTCCTCCCTGACTTTCTGCCCCCGGCCCGACCCTCCTCTTTTTCCACCGGTGGGTTAGTGCATGCGGGGGCCTGGCCCCAAACTGGAGGGGGTGAGGGAAGATGCAGGACAAGCTCCCCCCTTCCTCCCAGGGTCGGGGTCAGCCATGCACCAGGTTTGGGGCCCTTCACACAGCAGCGGGGACAAGGGGGGGGCACACATTTTTCCTTTGCCCCCAGGCACATAACACCCTCGCTACACCTCTGAGCGGGGTCAGGGATGGCGGGGGGGAAAGAGGAGGAGGCATGGGCATCACTTAGGGAGGGGGCATGGACATCACCGAGGGAGGGAGCAGAGGCATTGCATGGGGAGCAGGCAGAAGGGGAATGGGCATAGCAGGGGGGACAGGAGGGTGGAAGCCAGGAGCAGCGACAGCAGCTGGGTGTGCCATGATGCGCGACATGATGGCACACATGTTATCGCACCGCAACATGAGCTGGTCCCATGCACAGTTCCACCACTCTGAGTCCTTGCAGAGCTTCTGCACCAGGGTCTGCTCCATGTCATGCAGGGTGCTGATGTGCTGGTGCATGAGGTCTTCCTGGACCCTGGCACGCTTTTGGGTCCCCCGGGCTCTGGCGGCTGGCACAAAGCGGGAGAGGCAGTCAGTCATCCATACACACACCGTCCCTGAGGCCGTGCCCTCCTCTGTGAGCAGCAACCAACAGTCCTGTGGGCAGAGGATGGGGATGTCCTGGGAGCAAGGCCATGTGTGGGCTACACAGTGGGCCATGCCTCACAGGGGCCCCAAGGTGCCCAGGAGACCATGCTGCCCACTACCCAACCCCCCCCCCCCGCTCCCAGCCAATGGACAAGTAGGCAAGGGAAGTGTCTGGTCACAGTGGGATTCCCTCATGGGGGTCAGAGGAGCTGGGAGCAGCCTGGCCCTCTCTAGTGTCCACACACACTCCTGCAGCTTAAAGTGCTGCCTGGGGGAGCGGGTGGTGCCTCTCACAGGCAGGATTGCCCGTGCACTGTGTGCGGCACTCCTTGGTGTGTCTGGGGTCGTGCCTGTGCCCTCGTGCCCCTTCTCCTCCCTGTGGCAGGACATGTGTGGCCTCCCCTGAGCCTGGCAGTAGGATCCCACCCATGCTTAGGGGCTGCCTGCTGCGTCCGCGTGCTGCACAGTACTGCTGCACGTGGTTCCACATGCACGGACCTCAGCACGATGTCCAGCCCGAGCAGCCCAAATGACACTCGCCCCCCACACCTTGTGCACCAACCTCCCCTGCCCTATGTGACGAGGCCTTGGAGACATCCTGGCTCACAGGCACTGGCTCCAGGGTCAGGATGATTGTCTCCGTCTCCTCCTCCTCCTCTGGCTGGTGCTGGTCCTCCTGCTCCTCCTCTGCCATGACCTCCGAATGGGCCATGACGGGGGTCTGGAGGCCAGAGTCCACCATGATGGGTGGGGAAGAAATTTCCCTGCCCCCCCCCCAGGATCTGGTGCCGCTTGTTGAAGTAGGGGGCAGGTGTGGGGTCCTGCCCCTGAGTACGAGCTGCGCTCGCTGGCCTGGACATATTGCTGGCAGAGCTCTTTTACCTTACTCTGGACCTGTTCCAAGGTGAGGTGATGCTCTCAGGCCAGCTTCCTGCCACAAAGCTTCTCCAAGGTGCCTGCAGCTTTAAGAGGGGCCAGGAGACAGGAATGATAGAGTCCTGATTCATTTGGACTGAGTGTCCACTAGGGCACCTGTGTTATTTCCTAGATGCTTCTTCTTTCAAAAAAAACCCTCCTCCCCGTCCACACATGCCTTTTTCCGAAAGAGGTCTTTCAGAAAAAGACTTCTTCCTTGTAGAAAGAGGATTACCAAAGCTGGAAAAACCCCTCTGTTCTTTCGATTTACTTTCGAAATAACACGATTGCAGTGTGGACATAATTCAGGTTTTGTGAGAAAAACAGCTGTATTTCCGACAAAACTCTGTACTGTAGACATACCCTTATAGAATAGCCCTGCCTAAAATCTGCCAAAGTCATCATCAGAAACTTGATTGGACACACTGAAGGCTGGATAAAATTGGAGACTATCCCACAACAAGCCATGCAAAACTGGAACAGTGCTGGATCATGCAACACAAACACACCATCCAGCTGGGTAGCTGGCCCCACAGAGCCCTGCTCCCAAGATGCAGGGATGGGGAGACCTGTCCCAGAGCACAGGGAAGAGCTCGGAGGCCTGACTTTTTTTCCTTTGTCAAGCTTTGTAGTTAACACCTAAACCTGAATTTCCTGGGCTTTGCCTACCTCTAATGATGACCTCATCTTGTTCATTTCAGCTGCTGGCTGTCAGCCAGCATCTTGGTCTAAACCTATTGCACTTTATCTCCCACAGAACAATGCTGTCAGCCACAAAAAGATATGGTTGGGGTAGGGAGGAGGAATACTTCTGCTAATTACTAATATGCAAAATGAGTATTGAGATGAAGGAATAAGGCGCCATAGGATACAATCCTGGAGTTTTAAAAACAAATTATTTCATCTTCAGTGGCATTGCAACCATTCCCTGGGGAATAATATATAACCCCCACAAGGATATGAGAGTATAATTTAGTGGCAGCTCCTGAGAAGTTATATTCAGTTTAATGAACGTTGGTGGGAAGCTAAGATTGAATTATTGCCTGACTGCTCTGTCAGGTTGCCTCATGTTGTTATGCAGGATATAAAGAAAATTATTATTGACAATACTAAGGATATTCATTTTGTCTGAGTGAAGGAAGTAAAGGGGTGTATTGAATATGTGACGTAGCAGGAGAAGGTTAATCATGATTGTAATGTGGTATGAGGAGATCGATCTTGCGTGGATCACAGGGATGGATATTTAATGCATATGTGACATAGCAGAGGAAGTTTTACTGACTAGGATGCGTGGCGGGGACAGAGTCTGAGGTAATAACAATGATTTATGTATGAATAGTAAATAACAGCAGTTTTCTTGCATTCTTGACTCTGTATGCTCTCTGGAACGTGCGGCTGCTGCAGATGGAGAAAGGGATTTCCTGAAGAGCAGCTTTAGCTCAAATTCAAGCAATCAGATGCCTGCAAGCAGCCCACCGAGTCTAAAAGTGTTAGTCAGCCATATTTACTCAGTTGCTGCTAGTACCATTTTGCCACTAGGTGGAAGTATATCAAGTAATCTGAAGAAGTGGGTTGTATCCAGGAAAGCTCATGATACCATCTAATTGTTTTGCTAATCTTTAAGGTGCAGCAAGACTATTAGTTGTTTTTTAAGTTATAGACTAACTCAGCTACCCCTCTGAAGCTTTTGAATTTCTATGGCAGTCTTCTGTGTGAGAGCTCAATGCACTTTTGCAAATGTTAATTATTTAAGCCTCACAATACCCTCCACCCCAGTCAGGCATGGAAGCGTTATGTCCATTTAACTGATAGAGAAGTAGAGGTTAAGTGACTTGCTCAAGTTCACACAGGAAAGTTGTGGCAGAGATGGAAACTGAACCCTGATTACCTGGGTCCCAATGCTGTGTCTTATTCACCAGGCTGTCCTCATCCCCTGTGTTAGAGGTGTAAAGTACAGCACCTTTGATCAAACTGGTGATCTTTACTGACTTGCTTATCCAAGCACCTTGTATCATCTGGGGGCTTGTAGGTTGGGTCATCTGAAACTCTCTGTATTTATTCTACCATCTATTTCATCTCTAAGAGTCACTTCTTTCATGTTGATAGTTGTACCCAAAGCTTGAGTACAAGTAAAGCTTCACGTCAGATAGAAAGACTTGTGCACTGGGAACTTGATGCATGATTTTCCCATGTGATTTTATATCAGTGTCTCCCAACTCTGCATTTGAAGGTAAAGAGTATAGAGACAGTTCTGTGATTAGCAGTGTGAAAATGGTAACCAGACTGTATGTCCTTTCTTCTAATCTTTCCTCTGCTTTCTTTCTGTCCAGGTCCCTTTCCCTTTTGTATTTTTCCCTCCCCTGCATTTTCCTCTTCTTTCCCCACCCTATTTCTCACCCATAGCAGGATACAAGTAGGGATGGGTGAGCCTCAAAGATTCAAATGTTTAACTTACATTGGCATAAGAACCCAAATTCAGGCACTTATCCAGCACCACTGGGTCTGCAAGGGAGGGCAGAAGGTACCATTAGATCTAACTTGCTTTCTGATCCAGTCTTGACCTGACACAGAAAATATAGATGGGCCCAAAAATTAAAAATAAGTGGGAAGGGAAGATTTGGCTGGACTCTTTTGAAATTCCAAAAACGTTTTGATTTCAATTTGGGGCAAAGTTGTTTTTGTATCATCAAATATCTTTGTTACCTTGCCCATCATTAGACATGAGGCTCTTGATTAAATGAATGATTTTAGTTTATAGATGGGCTTAAGCCACTAATCTGACCAGAATCTGAATTTGGAATTTTCAGATGACTGAATTGGGGGGGTTAGTGTGGCCCATTTATAAAGTCCAGAACATTTGAACTCAGATTTTCAACACGTTCAAAGTGCAGGCATGTTTGGATGTGGAGTTTTGGTTCAGGTCCATCCTTCAGCATGGAGTGGAATCCATAGCTATTCGAAGAAAAGAAATGCATTGGATCCTGCTGCAAAATAATACAAGCAAAACAGCTGGTGGTCTTGTTTCAGCAAATTCCATGAGCTTGGAAGAATGAAAGGACAGCTGCCCAAAAATCCATTTCACATTTATCCTTTCCTTCAACCACCAACTTCAAAAGAAAATTAAATTCATTCTCCTTGGACCTGTCCACCACATTTCACTTTCGTATTTTCTCAGGGAAAAAAAATCCTCCAACAAAATATGGAGATGATTCAGTTTCATTTTCTCAACCTGTCACTCAAAACATTTGATCTGCCAGTTCAAAGTGGAGCCAGTTGCAGTCAGCAAGTTTCCACGAAAGACAGGAGTGTCAGTAAAGTATGGTTCAGAAACACTTTGCACTTCTCCAGTGCAAGTACTGATAACTATCTAAAACTTTTTAACTTAATTGGGTTTTATTCTGTGGCAATGAAGAGGGAAAGAGAGAGGCAGGAGAGGAAGACAAACTGAGCTGAGGAACTTTTTAAAACAAACTTTAAAACATTTCCCCAAACATCTGAGTTTTCATGTCCTGAATTTGAATGGCATGATCTAAGATCTGCCAGAGCCTTTTGCGAAACATCTAGCAGGAGCCAGTCTTGCTTATATTATTGACATCTTTATTTCCTCTATGATTTCCTTGGTCTTTTCATCTCCAAAGACAAGAACTGGGCTCTATATGCCAAGTCTGGATCTGCATCCAGAACGGTAGACCGGAATTGCAATCCTCTCCTGGAGGTAACCCAGTCAGTTGCCCTGAAGATGGTCACTTTCATCTCCAAATGGAAAATTACAATAGGATGATAAAGAAGCAAGAGGGAAAACTGTAGGGGAATCTGTACAACATTTTAGGGTATATCTTCCCTGAAGATGCTATAACAGCATAACTGCACAGCTGAAGCTGTGCCAACATAATACCAGAGTATAGACATGTGTTACCATGACAGAAGCAGTTTTTCCATCACTGGGGTAAAACCACTTCTCCAAGAGGTGGTAGTGAGGTGGACAGAAGAATTCTTCCATCAACCTACAAGTGTCTATGCTGGCTTAGTTGGACTAAACTATGTCTCTTATGTGTCTAGACTACACCTCTCTGTCGACAGAGAGATGTAGATTAGGCACGTCGAAATTGCTAATGAAGCAGGGATTTAAATATCCCACGCTTCATTAGCATAAACATGGCTGCTGCTTTTTTCGAAACAGAGCTTTTTCGAAGAAAAAACAGCAGGCTAGACGTGGATCTGTCAAAAATAAACCCTCATTTGACAGATCCAGTAAACCTCATTTTTGGAGGAATACAGGATCTGTCGAAAAAGGGTTTATTTTCAACAGATCCGCGTCTAGGCTGCTGTGGTTTTTTTTAAAAAAGCTCCATGTGGGATATTTAAATCCCTGCTTCATTTGCAATTTCAACATGCTTGATTTGCATCCCTCTGTCGACAGAGGGATACAGTCTAGATGTAGCCTTAGTGATGTGCTTTTTTCAGACCCCTAAGAAACATACACTAGATTAATATAAGTTTCAGGTAAACTGATGTTTACTGGTTACTTAAACAGTTAAACTCAACAGCTGGGACCTTGCCAGCAGCAAGAGCCCATCGTCAGTGGGACGGGTTGCAGTGGCGGGGTCACCTGCTGGGACCCCACTGGCAGCAGGGCCAGCAGTGTGGGGGCAGGGGACAGAACCCACTGGGAGCAGGGCCGGCAAACCTGGTGGGGCCAGCAGTTGGGGGATCAGCAGTCAGGAGCCCAGTAGGAGCAGGACCGGCTGCTGCGGTGGGTCTGACTGCTAGGCCTGGGAGGGGACAAAGCACACAGTGAGGGGCAGCCAACCCTTCCCTCCCTACTGCTGCATCCCTCAAAACATGTAACCATGTAACTACAGAATTTTGATTGGTTACATGGTTAATGTTTGATTGGTTACATGGTTAATGTTTTTCTATATTTTTACGTCTCTGGTTTCAGGTATAGCTCAGGTTTTGGATGCAAGGAATATGGTTAATAAACAGTAAGAACTGGAAACATTAGTCTATAAGCTAAATTATGACCTATTTGCCATCACAGTGACCTAGTGGGATAAATCTCATGACTGGAATATTGGTAGAGAGAGGTATAGCTAGCTTGGGAAGGAAAGGCAGCAGAAGAAACTGGCCAAGGTTGCTTTATATATTGAGTATATACATGCCTTCTGAGATTCAGAAGCAGGTGAAAGACAGACCAGTGAAAAGTCTTGGGGTGTAGATAAAAGGGTTAAAAACAGAGATGATATCATGGCAGGGGAGGGGGGTCTACTGTGTGACCAAAATAGAAAGAAAAGGTGGATGAGGCTTTCTAGAACAAATAACAGAACTTTCTAGAACAAATAACAAAGATATCTAAAACACAAGACCTGGTGGTAATGGAGGTCAATTACCTAGACATCTTTTGGAAAGATAATATGGCAAAATACAAAGGCTACGTCTACACTGCACAGTTATTTTGGAATAAGCTATTCCAGAATAGTTATTCCGAAAGAGCTTATTTTGAAATAGCACGTCTACACTGCAGGGAAGTTTCAAAATTAGTCCAAGGCAGGCTTTCCTAATGTAGACATGCTATCTCAATTTAGAGCCCCAGGAGGAATAACTTAGAATGGCCCTGGTAAGGGGCTATTTCGAAACAGCAGAAGTGGAACACCTATACATGCCTTATTTCGGAATAGGGGTTATGCGTCGTAGAATGAGGTTTACAGAAGTTGGAATAAGCCATCCATTATTCTGAAATTATTTCAAAATAATGGAATTGCAGTGTAGATGCTTGTATAGTTATTTCAGAATAATAGCTGTTATTCCGAAATAACTTTGCTGGGTAGACACACCCAAAATGTCCAACAAGTTTGTTAGGGACAACTTTTTGTTTCAGAAAGCAGAAGTGAGCAGGGTCACAACCATTTTAGACTTGATTCTGACTCAAATGCAGGAAAAAATTGTGAATCTGAAAGTTGAAAGCAATCTAGGTGAAAGTGCTCATGAAATGAAAAATGTCATGATTCCAAGGAAAGGAAGGAGTGAGAACAGCAGAACAAGGACAAAGGGCTTCAAAAAGCAGACTTTAACATACTTCTAAGTTCCCATGGGAAGAAAATGTAAAAGATAAGTGAGTTTGGGAGAGCTGGCAGTTTCTCAGAGGGTATGGCTACATTGTAGGGGGTTTTTTTTGAAGAAGGTATGCAAATTGCACTCGCATTTGCATATCTTCTTCCGATTCTTTTTCCAGAAGTGGATTTTCCAATACTTGGCCCATCTACACAAGGCCAAATGTCAGAAAAAAACCCTCTTTCAGAAGCCTCCTTATTCCTCGTAAAGGGGAGAGGTGTACAGGAGGCTTCCTAAAGAGAGATTTTTTCTGACATTTGGTCCCGTGTAGACGGGCCAAATATTGGAAAATCCTCTTCCAGAAAAAGAATCGGAAGAAGATATGCAAATGCGAGCACAATTTGTATAACTTCTTTGAAACCCCCCGCCCCCAGTGTAGCTGTACCCAAAGAGAAAATATTAAAGATGAAACAGCAAACTATTCTGAAGTGAAGGAATGATAGGGAAAAATAGTAAAAAAAACCCAGTATGGTTCCATCAGGAGCTCTTTAGTAATCTGAAATAAAAAACGAATCATACAAAAAGTGGAAACATGGACAGATTGCCAAGGAAGACTACAGAAGAACAGCAAAGCACATAGAGACAAAATCAGAAAGATTAAAGGCACAAAATGAGTTATAGCTAACAGGGTATCAAGAAGGCTGAGTTTTTAATGCCTATTATGTTTCAGTTTTCACTCAAAAGGTAAATTGTGACTGGATTAACACAAATAATAATAACTATAAAGAAAAAGGAACACAAGCCAAAACAGGGGAAAGAACAGATTAGTAATATTTAAATGTTAGCTGCATTTGAGTCAGCAGGACATGATGAAATGCACCCCAAGGTACTTAAGTAACTCCCTGAAACACTGTTGGAACCATTAGCAATTATCTTTGAGAACTCACAAGGGATATCTGCGAGGGCTGGAGATAGGCACACATAGTACCGATCCTTAAAAGGAGGAACAAAGAGGATACAGGGAATTACAGAGCAGTTAGTCTAACTTCAATGCCTGGAAGATACTTCAGCAACAATCAGTTAGTGAGAATCTACAGGATTATTGGGCTATCAAAAATAGCCAGCATGGATTTGTAAAGGATGAATAATATCAATCCAACCCAACAGCCTTCTTTCACAGGATCACCGGGGAAGCAGATGGTGTGGTATCTCTCTTGATTTTGCTAAGGCTTTTGATACAGCCTCACAAGACATTCCCACGAACCAGCTAGGGATATGTAGTCAAGACTAAATTATTGTAAGGCAGGTGCCAAATTAGTTATAAAATAGAGTAGGTAATTGTTCCACTTTGCTTTTCTGGAGAGGCCTTAGCTAGAGTATTGTGCCCAATTCTAGGTGCCACACTTTAAGAAAGATGTGGCTACACTAAAGAATCCAAGCCCTTTCCCCAAGTGATGCAGCCCAGGGGATTAGTGGGGCCCTGGCACAGGTTGCAGGGTTCAGGGTCCCCTACACTCACCAGCTGCAGCAAGAAGTGGAGTGACACAGCTGGGAGCTGGGGAAGCAGAGAAGGCTGGGGCTAGGTCACTCCGCTTCCCGCCTCCACCACCAGTGAGTGCAGGGGATGTCCAGCCCCTGTTACCAGCACTAGGCCCCTCACTAGGCTCCTAGGCCATGTTGCATGGGGGAGGGGACTTGTGGGAAGGGGCAGAATGGGGATGGGACATGGGGGGAAGGGGTGCAGGCAGGAAGAGATGGAGCATGGGATGGAGTGGGGGGTGGGAAGATGTGAGATCCTCAGGGGAGGCCTGTCCATTTTGGCAAACTAGGTGGTTGCCTAGGGCGCCAAGTTAAATGGGGCACCAAATGGTGATGCAACATCATTGAGGGGATTGGAGGCAGGGGCGCCGATTGCATGGTTCTCCTACGATGCCAGTTGCTGGCAGCTAGTCTAGGGCCGCCCCTGGGATTCTCCCCCAGGCTAGGGGTGGTACTGGGAGGAGTCATGTGGGGGACAGTCACTGACCAGGGTCCTTCGCCAGCAGTCATCACTGCTGCTCTAATTGGAAAGGGCAGGAGGTCTGAGCTATTTTTCCTTTGTGGGAATGTAGGAGGAAGGGATCTGCTGAAGTGCTGTACTCCATGTGAATAGCTCTGCTTGCAATATAAAATTACTGCTTCCCATCAGACTCTGTAGTCTAAAGGGAAGCTTCTTTGCTTAAACCTGGACCCCCTCAGAGAGGCCAAATAAGTGCCAGCTAAGGCAGATGAGTTGCATATGTTAGGTTATGCTACTGTAGGTATTGGTGTGCAAAATCGTGAACTACAGGGTATGGGAGAGAGAAATATAATGCAAAATGCAACCTGCAGAGGTTCATTACCCTTTCGATTTGTTTCAAGTCAATGCTGAGTGAGATTTTAATTCTCTTACAGCTGCTGAATGCTGCCTGTCTTCTTCCCCTATTGTCTCTGCAGCAAACCAGCATGTTGGGCTTTGCTGGCATGAAGTTCTGCAGTTGGAAAATTGAGTGCTGGGAAGCCAGGCTTTGCAATAGTATTCTGCAATTGGGAGTCATCACCCCAAATTCAGCACCTATTCTGTTCTTTTGCAAGGAGGCAGTGCCCTGTTCATTCTGGCTGCCATGAAGCCTGATGTGCCCTAACTCACACAGACTGGGGGAGGAGAATGCATTGGATACTGTGTGGCTGAGAGGAGACTGGTCTTCTAGGAGAGACCTCCATGCATCTGTCACACCTATTTTATGAGATAAGCACCAAATCCACTGGTCCAGATTTAAAACATGGAGGTCACTCAAGCAGTCTGTGGTAGAGCGAGAGCTCAATGCCTAGTTTCATGAATCCCAATCCAATGCCTTAACCACAAAATTATCCTCCTTCCTTCTCACTGGAGTGACTCACTGGGACTTAGGATAGAGAGGGAGACATGTCATAAGAGCTGTGGCCAGTAAGAGAATTTGAGGAGTCCAGTTCTTCCATGACTGGATATACATAATTCCCAGTCACTTCATCTGAAGTCACTAACATCATGCAATGGAAAAATAAGGCCCAAGGAGTATTCTGAATTAAGGATGTGAAGAGGTAGGTAATTCACTAATCATGTAGTCGATGAAATGTTTAGTCTATAAGGGAAGACTCTCTGTCCCAGCTTGCACCTGGTCTGGGTCCTACCCTCTGCGACTCTGCATTTTTAAAGTAGTAAAAGCCGGGTGTGCAGACAGCCAGGTTCTTACTAAATTTAAAATGCAGAGCTGCAGCGGGGGTAGCTCCCAGACCTGGTGCATGTCAGGACTGAGCTGGTCTTGCACAGTCCCGGGTCATGCTGGGTCCAGCAGCTCCTATCCCTGCTGGGTCCCATCTTAAAAATATGCCAAGCCCTTGGGCTAATACAAAGAGTGCTCATGGTAAAGGAGAAAACAGACACATAGTCCATAGCAATTGGTAAAACTGTAATAGAAACAAAGGTGGAATCAACATAATGTATGTCAGATTAAAAAAAAAAAAGAATTGTCCAGTGTCAGAAAGGAAGTAGAATGAATTTGCTGAAACTACAGTGAATTATGAAATTTTAGAGAGGGTAATTAAGGCTGCTACCAGATGACCTTACATATCAAGTATATATGTCTGTCACTGATGGCATATTGGTTACAGGATTCATTTACATATACAGGTGAAATCTATGTTTTGATTGTGGATTATTATTCTCTCTATCTGGATTTTGTTTTATTAGAAAAGTACGAACTCTAAACGTGTACTAATGCACATGAAATCCATATTTTCCAGCTGTGGAATCCCTGAAATTATCATGCCTAGGAATGGGCCACAGTTTGATGGACATATTTTTTTTTTAATTGCCAGAGAGTGTTGAGTTAAAGAAGTCGCTTCAGGTCCCAGGTATCCTCAAGCCAATGATTTTGTTGAGAACAGTGTGAAAATTGTTCAATGACTTTCGGAAAAAGCCAGTGATTCAGGTAGAGATATATATTTGACTACACTGAATTCTAGGGCAGCACCAGTGAAACATGGATTGTCTCCTACAGAATATCAGAGGGGTAGCTATGCTAGTCTGTAACTTTAAAAACAACGGGTAGTCCTGTGGCACTTTAAGAATAACAAAGATATAGAAAACCAGAGTACTCATCTGATGAAGTGGGTTTTACCCACGAAAGCTCATGATCCTTTATATTTGTTAGTCTCTAGGGTGCCACAGGATTACTCGTTGTCTCCTAAAATGACACCATTTAGGAGGAAGTTGGAAAACAAAACTCACTAACTTAATGTTGGCCTTAGTGGGAGTACCAACTTAGATGTGTATAAAGAACATGACAGGAGTAAACATAAGAGCCTGAACTACACTAGACCAGGCAAGTCACCTTAAGGTGTGCCATTCCACCACGCGAAATGTGTAGCTGGATTTGGTTTACCTTAAGCCAAGCCGCCACAGCGTCTACACTGCAAGAGGCCTATGGGAAAACATATTCCCGTTGGCTTCCCTTAATCCTTGCCGAAATGCTGATGGAGGGCGCCTTCAACGTTCGATTTGGGGGTCTACACTAGAAGATCAACTTCCAGAGGGTCAATCTTCTCCATAGTGTAGACATACCCCAGGGTATTCTGACAGAGAGTCCAGTGTGTTAGAGCCTTTGAAGCCCTGGGATGCTTTGTGTATTCACGTGGTGGACTCAGAAGGCAGCAGTGACTTGTGAGGTCCCCACACCGTATGGACTCCTGCAGGTTGTGTGTTGTGAAGGAATGGGAGACATCTGCAGCATCTTCTTGAAGAAGAGGGGGATAAGGAGGCAGATATTTCACTGGCAGCTATAAGACAAAGCACTGAGGATCCTTCAGATCATCAAACGGAGCAGTCTGCTGATTCAGCTGGTACAAGGATGAAAGCGATACTTCACAGGTCTAACAGACCATGCAGAGCCCTTGAAAAACTGACTGAACACCACCAACAAAGTTGGGTATGTATTGTTTGTGAGGAATGGTACATAAGTTAAATTGTTTGGGATTTTTTTGCTGGAAAAGGGAGATGTTGGGAGTATGTACTGTGTCTTTAAGAGCGGAGCACATACTAGGGAAAACCTGCTGGATGCAGCCCAAGTGGAATGCCTCCCAGGGCATCAAGTCATAGGGCCTGAAACTGGGGTTAGGAAATTATAGAAAAAGCCCCACAGGGAGTGCAAATATGTTGCTAATTCTGGGCACTGAAATGCTTTGCAGTCTGCTTCACCAACTACTCTGCTAGGAGCGCATGTCTCTCCTTTGTTGTCAGTAACTCTCTTTTGGTTTTAATAATAAAGTCTCATTTCTAAAAGTCCAGACTGTGTTCCTTCTTATCAGTCCAGATGACCACACCACTGCGACTTGCTGCAGAAGAGACACACACAGATCTCTATATAAAAGAAGGATCATTTGCTTTTGTTTCTGCTTGCTGCATTTTTCTTTACTATAGAGTAGCAGTTATTTTTGACTACAGGTATGAAATTGAGGTTCTGCCCTGCACCCTCCCCCTTCCTTCTGTGGCCAGAGTAGCCCTAAGGGCCCCTCCATCTCCCAATGCCAGACCATAGCAGACTCAGGCCAGCTGGAGCCACTGCTGCCAGTACCACGCCTCCCCTCTAGAAATTGAGACTCACAGCACCCTTAGGAAAATTCAAAAGCTGGCCATACTCTTCTCTCTTCCAGAAGAAACTAAGCTTTAATGTGCCCCATGCAGGTTCTGGAGTTACAGGAGATTAATGATGAACCTCAGCTGTGCTCAAACCTGTATGGGGCATAATAAAAAGCAAAAATTTCCCCTTCCAAACTTGCAACTGAGATCTGGTGGCCTGTTATACCTACTGCCCATGAGATGAAAATGCAGGTGAAAATGAAGAAACAAAACAACATAGCCAAAGTATTTCATAGTTCAGAGAAGATCTGGGGCTGGATTTTTCTGTGTTAATTACGTGAAACCTGCCAAAGTCTCAAAAGCTTCATAACCAGCAAATAAGTGACACTTTTCTCTCTTTAAATGGGCTCATTCTTTAGCACTGCTTTGCCTGTATTATCTTCCCAGGGCTGCTCTTGCAAAACAAGCGCCTGATAATTACCTAAAAGGGAGAAGGGGACCAGCTCTAGCTTCATAAGACTTATCAGACAAAAAAAAAAAAAAAATATCTGTGACCAGGATGCATAATATATGTATGACTGACAAATTCAGAAAAATGCTGGAAGAGATTAATTGAAACCTGGTTGCCCTGGGTGGTGCCATGTTCACAGAAGTGTCTGGTCTCCTGCATGCATACATACAGCATCATAGTACTCAGTAGCTAGTGTGGTCTTGGGAAACGCAAGTCAACTTGGCCACCACTAGTTGGAGAGCTACTGGAAGGATGGTTAGACAGGATTGTTTGATGTATATCCATGGATGAGGAGAGCAAGCCATCACTCTCCCCTTCATTTCTTTGCTCCTCTTTTTCTTTTTTTCCTTCATGCACACATCCATCCACTTGTGGGGATGGCCAATTATGGCAATCTAACCTGCAAGTGGATCAGCACACAATTGTCTGATGAGCGATAATTCCAAGAATAAAATCAAGTTATTTCAAGAAAGCACACAGTCCATAGAAAAAGAAGCAGAAAGCTCTTCTCTGTTACATGATTATAAGACTATGATGCAAAACAAAGTGCCTGCATACAGCTGACATCAACAGGGACGATTAATAGTATACATGCACCTAGGAAGCTTTTAAGGCAGCAGCTGATAGCAGCTGGGAAAGACTGAATTGTCAGCTCCAGAGCAATAAATGTGAGCACTCAAAAAAAAAACCCCCAAATAAACAAAAATTCCAAACACAAAAACATTTTTTTCTCTTTTCTCATCATCTGTCTCCCTAATCCTCCTCTACCCCTTCAGGTTTCTCCTAAGATCCCAGGCAAAAAACTAAATGGCTGTTCTGGGTCCAGATCAATATGATACACATGAGTTTAAAGAGATTAAAATTTGACTCAGCACCCAGGAAAAGCATATGCAATTCACATGAGAGTTATGTGCTGCTGACATGCACATTGTATTAATGTGCTCTTTAGCAGTGCATACCCTTGAAGTAGATGGCAGGAAGTAGGTATTGGGTACAAGTCAGGAGTTGGGGCCAGAAAAACTGATCTGCTCCGCATGCTCGCTGCACAAAAAGTGTACATTGTTCAGCAGTGCTAGGAGAGTGCCTCAGGAAGCTGTGACTTATCCAGCTGAAAGTAGGATCCACTTGCGGAAACTTGCATTAGGGAAATCAAGTGACTTGCTCACCATGACCCCAGAGTTGTGTGTCTGGTCTCGGAACAATATCTCTTGAGTCCCTGTACTTCTGCCAAAAAAGCACGGTTACTTTAAAAGTTAGGAGCCCTAACTGAATTTAAACATGCCAGCATATGGCTAGAGCAAAAGGGATTTTTCCAAAGAACCCCAGACAAGTTCACAAACAAAATGCAACATATCCCTCTGGATAGGTGACTTGTGGTAGTACACAGGAGGTGTACTGCCTCCCCCATGTCCATGCACAATTTTTGATAGCTAAATGAGGTGCTCCTTCATGCCCCTACCCAGTTCTTCTGGGTGGCCCTCCCTTTACCCCCTCCCTTTGCCGACATCACTTGCCTATGTCCCTCTGAATACAGCAGTTTACTAAGCCTCTGAAGTGTTTGATACACCTGCCTTTGGCTGCCAATCAGCCAGCCACATCCTGCTCTTGAGCATAGTTTCTGTGCTCTCCTCTGTACTGCAGAGGTTCAACATGACACCGCTGTTCCAAAGATGTCTCAGTGTCAGTATCTCAGGTGGCAAGACTGCAGGATGCACACTTGGCTGCACAGACAAGATGAGTTGTCTCTAGCTCGTCTTTCGTTCAGGTGGTCTCCACCCCAGTCCCAAACAACTGATATATGACTGAGTGCCCAGGGAGAGATGAGCAGCTGTTCAGAGCCAGGTGCCTAGACAACACAAAGCTTGCATATCTCTAAGGGTGCGACCATTTCACTGAGCAGTTTGATTAGTCTTTTTTAATACCAGATGTCTGTTCATTTTTCAAGGGACTCCCTCTGCATTCTCAAGGTATGCTCCCTGTAACATGATCCCCCTCATTATCAGGAGTCCATAATTCCTATGATTCATGGGTTTGTTTTGTGGCAGGAATCTATGGTTGTATCCTACACATTTTCCACATTCTTCTGGGACTCTTGAGACCCTATTGCCTGCCCCCTTTCCTGGCAGACCTTTGTTCTTTGATGCATGGTGCTAATCCCTCTGAAGGCTATTGGGCAGCTGGATTCTCAGATTTTAACCTCAAAGCAGCACTTCTCACAGGCTTCATGCTTTTTCCCCAAAGCTTTTTTTTTTTCTTTGAGAGTCCCTTGATTGTTGTCTTAGAGCAAAAATTGAACAGGACTACCTGAGAGGTTCTCACTAGCCTGTTTGCTTCCCCATCTTCCCTCTCCTTTTTAAAGACAGTTCTCTTTCGTTTGTAACTTGAGTGTTTTTAATCTAATTTCACATGTCGCATCCTGTATGTTGAATATTTTTGGTTGCCCTTTTGTGCATTATACCAGCAGGTGGGGATGTGCTATAAATATATCTGGGAAGGGGGGCAAATAGGGTAATTGCTGTGGGGTCTGGTGATTCCCAAGGGCCTGTGGCTTCCAGTCACTGCCACTGCAACAGCAGCAGTGGTCAGAGTCCCAGGCCCTTTAAATCACCACCGAAGTGTCAGTACCACTAAGGATTGGCTGCCCCCTTTCCTGCCAAAGGCTCTGTCCCTTTCAGGAGCACCGAGCAGACCTCCCCGCCTTGCTTGGGAGCCCAGCAAGTCTGTAGCTCCCCCTCAAACATATTCAATAGCACATTGGTAGTGCCCATATTGCCCTCTGTGCACCATTTTGCCTTTTTGATCATAGCTGTCACTGTGCATCTTAAAAACGAGTGAAGTCAGTCAGGTTTTACAGCATCACTTGTACTTGCTTTTGCATGAGCACAAGCCCAGTGACAGCTCTGGAGATGATGTAAAGCCAGTGGTGCTCTATTGAGTGACACCTTTCACACAGGTAAATCCCCATAGCACTTTCTTGGGGAGATCCAAATGGCTGCCCACTGTTAAATTCCTGTCTATTTAGATGTGAGCCCAGGTTGGAAGTTCAGAATCAAGCTTTCTCACTGGCTAGGATACGCTGGTTTTGATTCTGGAACAAGAAGAGACTGGTCCAAAACATTTATGCCTCCTCTTTCTATGAAGTCATGATCAGGTAAACAGTGGGGTTCCCACTTGCTCATCACCTCTACACTGATTTAATGCACCTTTTAAAGCAAGGAATAAGAGATAAACATGCCCCGATTTTTAAAGGGACAATCCCACAAGTACATGTATGTTGTGCCCAATACACAACTGCATGCAATATGCAGACACCCAGCACAGAGTTACATTCAGTGCACATACTCATTTAGTATAATTTGGCCCATGTTCAAACTGAAGGAAGATTTAAAGTTTCTAATTTTTCCCTTCCCTTGATGAAGAATTTTCACTTCCTCAACCCCTCCGGGAGGTGCAGTCACAGCCACAGCAGCCGTACACTGTAAATCTTTGAAACTAATAATTATTAAACACATAAATCTATTTAATGCATGAAACCCCAAACAAGCTGACTGGACAATATGCTTTAAAAAAAGAGAGAGAGAGAGATGATGATGATATCAAACGTCTGAAATGCCGAGCACGCTCATTGCACACAACTCTGGGGTGGGCAGGCTGCACATTCTCTTGTCCCTCCTGCTGACTCAGTACCACAGAGATGGGGCGAATAAGCAAGAAAGAGTGTGCATGGTACTGCATGCAGTTCAAAGCAGGGAGCTGTCCCTTAATGTGGATGAACTCAAACACTCAAAATGCTGACAATGGCAACAAGCTGCAGTGATTTGCCAGAGCGATTCGTCTATGACAGGGGTGGGCAAGAGAGCCTCTGCGGGATGGATACAGCCCACCCAAGTGCGTTGACCCGGCCCGCAGCTTCTCTGCCACTCCCCCACCCGCAGGCCAATCGAGACCTGGCGATGGGGGAACGTGTGAAACCTCCTCCCCCTGCCAGGGGTGCGCAGAACCAGAGGAAACCATCTGCTGTTTTTAACAGCTGTTGGTTCACTCTAGGTGCCACATACCCCTTGCACAGCAGGGGCAGGGGGCAAGAGATTTTGCATGCTCCCACACTCCCAGAAGTGCATGAAGTCTCCTCCTACTGCCAGGGCTGCACGGCACCTAGAGGGAACCACTGGCTGTTCAAAACAGTTGGCAGTTCTCACTAGGTGCTCAGAGGTGGGGGGCAAAGACTTGACATGCTTCCCTACCCCCAGACCAATCAGGGACTATGGGTGAGGGAGCAGGGGAAGTGTCCTGGTCCTGCTTCTTGTACCTAAGGTCCTGCCCCTTCCAGGTTGGCCCAGGGCCACTTTCAAAAATTATTGCCCACCCCTGTTCTATGACCTGCAAGAAGTTTCTGCCCTCTAGAAGTTGGGTGCCAACATAGCTGTCTTAAGGCTCTTCAGAAAAAGAACTTGCAACACTTGCGGCTGTAACAGTCCTGAGGACTTGCTAAGGTTGTTTCAAAAGATACACCTAGTATGCTAGTTCTAAACCATGCCCCTCACCCCCAGTTCTGCCATGAACCTCGTTTAACATGCAGATCCACTCCAGGGCTCTGAACCAACTCTAGCAAAACACTTCAAACCTTGCCATCCACAGACTCGTTATTACCATTCTGTGCTCTTCCAATGCACCTTACTCTTGCTATTCCTATCCTGAACATTTCCTAAGCAGAGGCAAGCAAACAATATTATTTTCTTCATGATGTGGACAAGCATGCACTAGGGAGACACCAGGCCAAAAATACCATGCTTGTTTCACTTGTGATTTACTCCAGACTTGAACTAGGGATGACAAGCAAATGTAGTCACACACTGCTACCCCTCATCTATAACTATGCTTTCTTCTTCTTTCCCAGCAGAGGAAGCCCATGAAAATACACCCGAATGCATTTCTCTATCTCTGCTGCCTCTTGTCAGCTTTCTGACTAAGGAACTGCTGAAAAATTGTCAGGAAATCAATATCTAACAAAAGGACCTTGCCAGTTTTCTTAGCATTAGAATTATATTTCATTGAGGAGGCTGATTTGCTAGAGTGAGATAATTGGTTAAGTAACTTTTTATTTGAATTCAGAATAGGGATGTGAGTAGTTAAGTAGTTGACTGCTTGATGACTAGCTTTCTCCCCCCCTTGCTGCTTCTGTATCATTCCTTCTGTTACTGTGTTTATCAATTCTATTTGGTTTTTTACCTTCATTTCTAGTACACGTATACATCTGGTAGGAATGAGTTCCTTATTTCCTAGATTCATCTGAAGAAGTGGGCGGTGCCCACGAAAGTTCATGATACCATCTACATGTTTTGTTAGTCTTTAAGGTGCTGCAAGACTATTAGTTGTTTTTTAAGTTTTTCCTTATTTCAGTTTAACTTGTTTGCTTACCATGTTTCCTGTTTTTTGTTTCAGCTTTTTAATGTTAATATCTGAAACATTTCCCCAAGCACCAGTGTTCAGTTTGTGGGTTGTGAGGGTTGCATCAGTCTCTGACTCTAAAGAAAATGTCCATTCATCAGTTTTTTTCCCTCCAGCTATAGCTCCTAGCCAGAACTGCTCTTCTGTGCACTTGTCTATGCTCTCTTCCTAGACTATTGAATCAGCATGCAGGCATTACTTCCTCTTCTGCAGTTGTTGATCATGGTGGCAACCTTTAGCCAAATGGCTGTATTACAAATACCGCAACAATGACCAAAAGCTGGGAATTGCTGAGGTCGGTGTTCACGTCTGCATCTTGTGCAAACCTTGAAGCTGTCCCTTGCAAAGTCTTGAGCTTGTGCTTTTCCCCCTCATGCTTTTCTGTGGTTTTTTTGTTCTATACTGACTTACTGGCTGCTTATCAAGGTGTTTTTTTGGGGGGGGGGGTTCTTTGTTTGTTTGGCATTCCATCCAGAGGGCTAATGTCTAGTTTTCATTCTGTTGTTTTTATTTTGTTAAGAGTGATTTCTGCAGCCTGCCACTGTCTGATTGCTTTATCAAAAGCAAGTTCCATATCTTCCAATAGTTCTTCATGCAGCTTTGGATCTCTGATTCCAATTCCAATTTGATTCCAGTGGATCAGTGCTAGAAATGAGCACCATGTGCAGAAGATTAGAGAGATCCCTCCCAGCCCCCTTACATGCTACCTGTCTTTGATAGCTCGCCATGGAAAATACACATTAGCCTGGTATATATCTATGTAGGTTATTATTCTATTGCTCTAAACGCCAAGAGAATCACATGCAGATAGTTTACCAGAGCTGAATTCTTCACTAAGTCCATTGTGAAGATGTTAAAAAGTAGTTCATTTTAATACACTGCTGGTACAGGTTGAACCTCTCTGGTCCAGAACTCTCTGGTCCAGAAACATCCGTGGTCTGGCATGATTTTAGTTAGGCGGATGTTCACTTATCATGGGTGTGGCCAAGTTTCCCACAGTCCTGTAAAGTTTGTTTACATATACCAGTCCTGGCTCTCAGTGTTTTGTGCTGTTATTTAGCTCTAATCTACCCTTAAATGTCTTCTAAGAACCTAGTAAGCAGTGGAAGTGTTCGTAATGCTGCTAGACAATATTGACTTCCTGTAGTTGAGCAAATTCTCTGATTCGGCACTGGTCAGGTCCCGAGGGTGTCAGGTTAGAGAGGTTCAACCTGTAACAACAATAATGGACTCACATATCAACTGGCTGCTCCATAGTGTCTGTAACTTCAGCTCAATGTCACAGTGGAATGTGCCCTTTTGCTAGTGCACAGGTATATAGTTCACATTTTATTTGGATGGAAAGAAGTGAGACTTTAGAAAACTCTGTGTAGCAATAGTCCATTGTCTCTGTGTGTCACCTTATCAGAGATAGGGCTAAACTACAACTACAGATCCAGATACCTCCCAACCTTTGGGGAAGGGAGTGGCCCTTAAAAATGGTGTGAGGTCTGGAACTTAAAGGCATCCATTAACCTTAAAGAATGCGTCAGGTGTGGGCCAGCAGTAAAGTCTTCCTTTTTTTGAGCTGAAGATGGCTGCTGCTAGGTAGATTGCTTATTTGCATCTCAAAAAATGCCAGTACAAACTATATGGTACTCTACTCTGGCTCTGCCCACAATCCTGCAATAGCTGGATGTTTCTACTAAAATGTTTGGCAGTGAAATTATCAATGATCTTGGCATTAACTGCTGGCTATCACTAGTTAACATCCCATTGAAATGAATGAGAGGAATTGCAGAAGTGCCTCTCTGCAGACATGGGATCAGACAACTCTGTACTAGTTTGCAATAGTGATCTATGCACCATAGCTGCTAGGGCTAGAAAGTTAATTTAAAGAAAATTAATCTGAAATTCTGCAGAAGCAAACAGGGACACCAAAAAAACCCAACAAACAAACAAACAATGTATATTAGGATCTTCCAAAACTGGGACTCTCTGATCTGGCAGGACATGGACGTTCCTGGACCAGGGAGTCCTGGCTGGGAGCCCAGTGGCAGGAGGGCTGGCAGCTGTGAGCTCTGCTGGGCTGAGAGCCAGGCAGGACTAGTGGCAGTGGGGCAGGGGCTAGGACCAGGGCTGGAGCCTTAGTAATGGGCCAGTGCCTGAGACACAACAGCTCTAGTAGTGCGGCCAAGACCAGGGACGTGGCAGCCTGGGCAGCTGGGGCTGCAGCAGCAAGGCAGTCTGGCAAAAGAGGCAGTTCATGGCAGCCCGGCAGGGGGAGTAGGACAGCTGGGGCTGGCAATAGGGAGGGGCGGTGGGCTGGGGGGCTGGTAGCAGGGAACTTCCCTGGTCTGTTAAATTTTCTCATTTGGGACTGGTCAGGTCCCAAGGGTGCCAGACCAGAGAGGTCCGACCTGTAATGACCACTAACAGCTTAGCCCATAGAGCACAAGAATTGTAATGGAGACTTTTCAGGTCATGGCGTTTATCCTCTGAGAGAGCATGAATTAGTCACTCCAATGAAGATAGATCAGGCATAAAGTAAAACAGCATGTGATTGTAGCCCAAAGAGCCAGAAGTTCTTTATACTAGTCACAATAAGGGAAGTCTGAACAGAAATTACGAGCCTTTAATTTAAAATTCATCTTCAGCAGCTCCTAATGATGTGTGGAGAACCACATGCTTTGAGGATAGAGGAAGGAGTATTTTGAAGGCCTAAGTCGAATACAGTTGAAGAAGTGAAGTGAATTGTATCATTCTTCCCACAGGGCTAGCTGTGCTCAGATTATTGCATGTGTTTCAGTCATACCATTGCTCATGGGAATAAAAAGTATGATACAAAATCTCAACTGGTGGGTAAAAGCAACATGGCTAGGGTCATGTATAGCCCTCAGCCTTCTCAGCCAATTCCTCTTGCCTTCATTCTGCTGCTGATTCACTGATCCTTTGTGATAAAAAAAATACGGTTGCTGGAGTCACTGCTCCTACATGTGACCAAGAAATGCTGATGGGACCTAAACTTTGGAGCAAGTGCATTCTAAGTGATGTACAGCTATCTGGTGGAAGGCTGAGAGTGATGCAGGCTTGGCTAATTGAAGCGCTCCTGGGAGGATGTGAATTGCACAGTTTTCACAATGAGTAGAGAGAAAAGAAAGTTTATAGCCCATAATGTAATGATGTCAGGACAAGATTAATAGCAGAACTGCTGTGTCTCCGTCAGCTGCTTCATTGTGAAAGGTACTGAGTTTCATTAATGATATTTTGCTGGTGATTGGATCTATGACAGTCAGATGGGCATAACTTCCTCCCTCCTCTTCAAACTCTCCAAAGTCCAAAGGCATAACATACACATGGACACAGACATAAGGTGGGAAATTGAGCAGGGCCGGCTTTAGGAAGTGCGGGGCCCAATTCGAACAATTTCGAGGGGGCCCCACAGCAATTTTGGTTGAGCAAGAAAAAAAAACACACAAAAGTTTCAACAGGGGCCCCAAGAAAAAAAGGCACAAAATGCCGCTCGCACACACGCACGCACGCACACACGCACCCTGTACTAAACTCATGGCACAGGCAGCCGACACACTTCTCCTCCGGAACTGGCAGGGGCAGCAGATTTGTATAATTTTTGGTGGTGCCCCATTAGCCACAACCACTGACACCTGTTAACCACATCCCAACCCCCATTAGCCACACCCATCAGATATGGCCATCAGAGCTTTCTTGCTCAAGAGAGTGTCCACACTGCCATGGGCGCTCTTGCGCAAAAGCACAGCTCGCACATGGCAGTGTGGACATGTTCTTGTGCAAGAAGTCTTGCACAAGAACCCTTGTGCAAGATGTTCTTGCGCAAGAAGCCGCCAGTGTAGATATAGACTAAGAGTTTTCTCCCATGAGCAGAATGAATTTTGTGTTGTGCACCTGTACTGAGTTCATGTGGCTTGTCTGGATGTGCCACTGTGGCACCCAAGTTATTAATAAATATTTTATAAACCTTTATCTTTTCTCTCTGCTGCCATGTCTTCTCCCCTTGCTCCATCAGCTCCCCGGTGCCTGCTGCCCCCCAACTCCTCACCCTCCTCTGCTGTCCTGACTCCTGCCCTTCTCACTGCTCTCAGCCCTCCTGTGACCTGCTCCCCTCCACCAGCCCTTCTCTCCCCCCTGTGCCCGCTCCTCCAGTAGCCCAACTCTGATCGTGTGAGCTATCCCTCCTCATCCCCTCTTCTAACACCTCCCTCTACACACCTGCCCTGCCTCTCTCCTCTAGTGCTGGTCCCACCCCTGCAGATGTCTGCCCTTCTGCTTCACCCCAGAATCCCCTGGCACCTGCACCTTCCCTTAGCCCTGCACTCTCCTGGTGCCTCCCCCTTCCCTTACGGCCCCTGCCCCCTTTGCCCTCTTTTTCCCTGATGCCCACCCCCTCACCACTCTCTGCCCCCGTTCCCCTTCTGCCCCTCTGTGCCCTCACACATGATTTGCTCCATCCCCACCTTTCTCATGTCCACCTCTTCTTTCAAGCCTTCTCCCAGCACCTCCCCCTGCCCCCTCTAGCCCCCAATGCCCTTCCCCTCTCCTCTCCTCCCCCAGCATCACCCTGTCCCCCCTCTCACTGACACCTCCCCTCCTGCCCTTTTCCTCATTGTCTGCACTTGGCCCCCTGGCATTTGTCTCTCCTCCACACTGTCCCTTGGTGCCTTCCCATTTCTTCCCCCTCTGCACAAGCCCCTTCCTCTCCCACCCCTTCCATCCTCCCCCTCCCCACAAGCCCCTTCCTCTCCCACCCTTTCCCCCCTCCCCCTCCACACAAGCCCCTTCCTCTCCCACCCCTTCCCCCTAGTTTCCCCCACCCCCACAAGCCTCTTCCTCTCCAGCCCCTTCCCCCTAGTTTTCCCCCTCCCCTACCTTCTGCCTTCCACTCTGTGGGGCTGGGGCCGGAATCTGCGCTCGGGCCCCAGACTCCGAACCCGGAGCTAGGCCGAGTGGTGCAACACAGCGCCGAGCTGTTGTAAAGTCCCAGGCCGTGACGTCACGTAACGCCCGGGCGTATCCCCGCTCACCAGGGAGTGCCACGCATGGTGGCAGCAGCAGCTGGCGAGGGGGAGCCGCACTGAGAACTGCGCACGGCAGGGATGGGAAGGGGCCGAGGGGGATGCTCTGGGGCTGGGGTGGGAGGACGCAGAGGGGGGTGGTGCGGCAGGTGGGGTCCGGGGACCGCTCCAGGCAGAGCCGGGGGAGAGACACAGCTCCAAATATTGCTGGAGCAGGGCCCCTGGCTCTGAATATTAACTCACCGCCCATGGCACCTGGCACACTGCTGGGTTCAGGGCGCGGGGCCCCTTTAGGTGCAGGGCCTGATTCGGGCGAATCGGGCGAATCGGCCTAAGGCCAGCCCTGACATTGAGTTATGTTCAGCTCCTGAACCGACATGAAAATGGAATCATAGGAACATGTGGCTAGTTCATAGATATTCCCCTCTTCCCTTTCTGATTTATACTGGGATAGTTCAGAGGAGTTAACAAAGAATCATTGGGGCGCGGGGCAATGGACACATGCTGGATTTGTAAATATGCTATTTTTTTCATATCGAGAGACTCTGGGAACAGAATCTGGACCTATTTGCGGTGAAAATAAGTTTGATCTCAGTCTGCTCCCTACCGAATGTGATGTAATTATGCAGGACAGTGTTGGGAAAATTTGGCTGTAGTTAATGTTATAGGACCAATACCTGAAGCTGATGGTTTTGCCACTGACTTAAATGGCATCAGGATATGATCCCATAGTCACAGTCATCAAAATCATAAAAAAGCAAAAAACCACCCTTGTAAACCTGAGTTGGGGCATTTGCCCTTCAGATATTTGGGTATGTCTAGACTACAGGCCTCTGGAGACAGAGGCATGTAGATTAGGCTCCCTGGCATAGGAAAATGAAGCGGCGATTTAAATAATCGCCGCTTCATTTAAATTTAAATGACTGCCACGCTGTGCCGATCAGCTGTTTGTCAGCTCAGCACGGTAGTCTGGACGCTCCACGGTCGACATCAAAGGCATTTGTCGACCTCCCCGGTATGCCTCGTGGGATGAGGTTTACCGGGGAGGTCGACAAATGCCTTTGATGTCGACCGCAGAGCGTCCAGACTAGCACGCTGAGCCGACAAACAGCTGATCGGCTCAGCGTGGCAGCCGTTTAAATTTAAATGAAGCAGCGATTATTTAAATCGCCGCTTCATTTTCCTATGCCGGGTAGCCTAATGTCGCCAGAGGCATGTAGTCTAGACATACCCTTTGTTTATTTATTTTTTTGGCAGATGGGGTGTCAGCCGGTGGTCAGGGCAGTGAGTGGTGTGTGTGAGCTATACACCCGAGACTTTAACTGCTAGGAGTGGGGTCCCTTAGCAGTGGGCAACCTGGAGGAGGTTGACGGGTGCCCCAAAGAGTTTAACGTCCGTGTCTTTACTGCTAGGATCGGGATCCTTTGCAGTGGGCAGCCAACAGGCTGACAGACGCCTCAGAGTTTAACAGGGAGAGCTTTACACCTCAGACTTTGACTGCTACGACACAAAGTCCCGTCGCAGTGGGCAGCCTGGGGAGGCTGAGAGGTGCCCCAACGGATCTGTCCCCTGGAAGCGACACGATCCAACGCTCAAGCTCTCCCTATATCTGTCCCTTATGACCAGCTGGAGTTCTTTTGTTTGTGTTCGGTTCGGGTACAGCAGCACGGGTTCAAGTCAGAAACTCAAACCACACTTGCTTATTTGTAGGAATAAGAAAAGAAAGAAGAAAGAAAACTTGGTTCAATATATATATTTAAACTTATAAAGTGAATGAGGGCACAATCTTATTTTCTTGTTTACAGTAGAAGTGAAACAGGTTGATTAGAGAAACTTATAATAGAGTAACTAAATTAAAGTGTACACATAAGAAACACATTGCAGGTATAATTCTCACCCCTGCGTTCCAGACTTGGCGTGGCCAGCGTCTTTCTCTCAATCCCTCGGGAAGAAGTAGGGCGAGGCTGGGCGTCCCACAGACCTCGGGAGACAACATATACCTGCCAGCAGGTATAGATTGGAGCTCAAATGGGGTGGGCTACTAAACCCCTCTTTATACCCCTTGGGTCACGTAGGCTTCTTCCTGGTCTCAAGTGGCCAATTAGGAAAAATGGCTTTGAATGCCAAGTTTCCCACGGAAGGGTGCAAAGCATAATTCACACCTGGGAAACTGCAGACAATGGGCACTCTAGTATGTGATGGGCGAAGATTCCTCTCCTGGGACAGTGTAGGCGTGTCAATTACTGGTGCTAGCCATCAGGGCAGCAGGAGGTCCCCTGGTTGTCAGCTAGCCCATTTACTGTCTGGTTTCTGTTTATTAGAGTCAGGGACAAGCAGCACACCTGCATTCCCAGGGCATCAAAGGCTGACTGCCTTTCTCTTGCTCTCTGGGGGGGGGGAAAACAAGATGGGGTTCATGTCTGGCTACAATGGGGTTAAGCTGTTTCTAGTCATAAAATACCAGCACAGACAACACTCTCATTACCTTCATGAAGGTATATGCCATGCTACCGCTTGTCCTTAGAAATCCTTTTAAATCATAATGCCAGTAAAAAGGACCATTATGATTTTTACTGAATTTGTTGGCTAGAAGTGTCTGGTTTCACAGTTATCTATAGAATGTGTCAGGTTAAAAATCCATTTAAGCACCTAGTCCCCTATTAGTAAGGCAGACGTGGCTCCAAAATGGAACAGTCAGGCTATGTCTAGACTTCAGGCTTCTTTCGGAGGAAGCTCTTCTGAAAGAGATCTTCCAGAAAAACTTCTTCCGAAAGAGAGCATCTACACAACAAATGCGCATCGAAAAGCAATCTGCTTTTTCAAAAGATAGCATCCACACTGAATGGACACTATCTATCTCACATTTAATCTGTGATTACTATGGACGGAGTGGCCACCAGGGCATCTGTGCTTTTTTCTGGAGTCTTCTTCTTTCAAAAGAACTCTCTCTTCCCGGTCTGCACATGCCTTTTTCCGAAAGAGCTCTTTCGGAAAAAGACTTCTTCCTCATAGAAAGAGGTTTACCAGTGTTGGGAAAACCCCTCTATTCTTTCTATTTTTTTCCCCAAAAGAACGCAATTGCACTGTGGACATAAGTGAAGTTTTTTTTGAAAAACAGTCATTTTTCCAAAAAAACTCTGCAGTGTAGACATACCCTTACTGAAGTAAACCGTAATCCACAACCCATACCAAGGTGTGTATCAAATAGCCTGCATATACCATACTCCTGTAAATGCAGGATATGATACAGGCTGCCTAGATTCTGCAAGGATGTCACTGGCACCACAAGCCAGTGTCCTGCATCCTTTCTTATGTATTATGCATTACTACATCTCCTCCAGGCGGCAGCTGACATCAGGGTCTCATTTTGTTAGATGCTGTATATACCACAGCAAAAAAAAAAACAAAAACAAAAAAACAGTCTATGTAGGAAAAGCTAATTCTATTCCCCATTGTACAACAGAGGAAATGAGAACCTAGGAGACGTGCTCAGGGTCACAAAGGAAGTTTGTAGAGTGTGACCTGATGGGAGACCTTCTGGGTCCCAGCCCAGTATTCTAACTTTCCCCTCAACTTTTATCATTAGCTGTCAACATGTCAGAGCAATTAACACAAGATGGGCCAACTTAAGAGCCAGAGTCAGTGCATCTGCAGGCTCTCGCATTCTGGTCATGGACAACATAAGCTCCATGACTCGCATGTCCTGGTGTTACTTTACAGGTAAGTGACAGGCACACACTAACCCTTGAGCCTTCTAATCATCTTCCTGGTGTGTCTAGCCCCTGGTCCATTGGGCACATTTGGGGTACGTCTAGACTACAGGCTTTTGTCGACAGAGGCTTTGTCGACAGATTCTGTCGACAAAGCTTCTGTTGACAAAGAGCGTCTAGACTGCATCCAGTTCTGTCGACAAAGCAAGCTGCTTTGTCGACATGAGGGTGTGGACGCAAAGGACAGTGTAGATGCAATAGTGCCTTCTGTCAACAGAACTCTGTTGACAAAAGGCGTTATTCCTCGTAGAATGAGGTTTACCGCCGTCAACAAAACTGCCGAGTTCTGTCGATGTTATGTCAACAGAACTCGGCGGTAGTGTAGACGCAGGTATAGTTTTATCGACAAAAGTACACTTTTGTCGACAAAACCCTGTGGTCTAGACACACCCTTGGTGTTCACAAATGTACTGCCTCAAAGAAACAGTCCACCCCAGGTTCCCACCTCCACCTCAGATCACCATTCCACCTCTCTCTAGCAATTAGAAGTGCTTATAGTGAAATCAAGTGTAAGTGTATTTAATGAAACATAGAGATTTCAGTAGTAGCTAGGGGAAGTATTGGAAATAAATGGTTACATATAAAATAACGACCATAACACACATTCTAGAGCCTAGACTTTATTAATACAATACTCTTAAGTCTTCTTACAGTAATGGTCACTCAAAATCCTTGCAACACTTGACACTGACATTCACAAGACAAGCACGCTGTCCATTTGCCTTCTCAGTAAAGAATCCTGGGTGTTTCCTTGTACACAAAATATATGTAACAATAAAAATCCTTTGTTTTTATCCAAATAGCAGGTGCACCCTGTTTGTTCATCCTGTAAGTGTCCTTGGACTCCTTAACAAAGAGTCATGCAATGTGAGGCATGTGATACACAAATGACCGGATAGGAAGTTAGGTTTTGTTACCTCCTGCCTGAAAGGAACATTTCTCAGGTTTGTCACTTCCTGGTGATCTGCCTTAACTCCAACACCTTCAGAACATCATGTTTAGTTTAGGTATATAAGTCCTTAAACATTATCTTGCATAAATTTTGCAGTGATTATGATGATCAGTAGGTTGCTGGCTCTCAGTATGGACCTCACATGCCATCCTTTAGTGAACTTTATGCATATATCTGCATGTATAAGTTTACTCAAGAATGACAAATGCAAAATTGTGCACTGTCTTTAAAATCTCTGGGCCGAAACCTCCAGTCCTGGCTCAGACACTGTTCAGACAAAATTCATCTCAATGGCAATGTTGCCTGTGATCTCTCTAAAGAAAGCAGGATTTGACCCATTATTTTTGAGCTAATAGTCATAACTGTGTTATACTTTAATGTGAATGTGTCATTGTATTAAAAGTTACAATTATACTATATCATATAGATGTTTCATCTTAAGACTATGGTATTAGCAGGATTCCATACTTAGCATAGTATTACTATAGCTGTGTACTATACAAACTGTTATTTTACCATTTCACACCTTTCCCTGATCTGAACATAGTATGTCTCGTGGCTTCCATGACCACTCTGCCTGTCAATTCACTGCAACGATTACTCATGAAGCCAGTTATGAGACTGTACCTGTGACATGACCACTTGTCTGTTAGAAATTGGAGTGACACCTGCGGGTCATCTCACACAGGCCACCAAGGAACTGTCTTAGAGAAACCACCTCTTGAACCAGATGAAGCAGTTTGGAGAACTACAGGAGGAGGTGGACATAGGAGACAGACTTATTGAGAGTCTCTGGGTTAGGTAAAAAGGGGTAGAAAACAAGGGTGATGTCATGCTAGGGGTCTACTATAAACCATCTGCCCTGGCAGAAGAGGTGGATGAGGGGTTTTTTAAACAACTCTCAAAACCATCCAAAGAGCAAGATTTGGTGGTGATGGGGGACTTCAACTATCCAGACATCCGTTGGAAAACTAGCACAGCAGGGCACAGTTTATCCAAAAAGTTCTTGGACTGCACTGGAGACAATTTTTTTATTTCAGAAGGCTGAGAAAGCTACTGGGGGAAGCTGTTCTAGATTTGATTTTAATAAATAGGGAGGAACTGGTTGAAAATCTGAAATTTGTAGAAGGGAGAACAGCAAAACAGAGGCAATGGATTTCAGGAAGGGAGATTTTAGTGAACTCAGAGAGCTGGTAGGTAAGATCCCATGGGAAGCAAGACTAAGGAAAAACAATAGAAGAGAGTTTTTCAAAGGAACATTATCAGGGGCCCAAAAGCAAATTATTCCACTGCATAGGAAAGATGGAAAGTATGGTAAGAGACCATGTTGGCTTAACCAGGAGATCCTATGATCTAAAAATCAAAAAGGAGTTGTATAAAAAGTGGAAACTAGATCAAATTACAAAGGATGAATATAAGCAAACAACGCAAGTATGCAGGGACAAGATTAGAAGGGCAAAGGCACAAAACCAGCTCTACCTAGATAGATATATAAAGGGTAGCAATAAGACATTCTACACGTATATTAGAAGCAAGAAGAAGACCAAGAACATGGTAGGCCCATTGCTCAGTTAAGAAAGAAAAACAATAACAGGAAACATGGAAATGGCAGAGGAGCTTAACGACATGATAGCGGTTTTCAAGTATCTAAAACGGTGTTACAAGGAGGGGGGAGAAAAATTGTTTTCCTTGGCCTCTGATAGGACAAGAAGCAATAGTCTTAAATTGTAGCAAGGAAGGTTTAGGTTGGACATTAGGAAAAACTTCCTAACTGTCAGGGTGGTTAAACACTGGAATAAATTGCCTAGGGAGGTTGTGAAATCTCCACCACTGGAGATATTTAAGAGCAGGTTGGATAGACATCTATCAGGGATAATCAACACAGTGTTTGGTCCTGCTGTGAGGGCAGGGGACTGGACTTGTTCTCTCGAGATCCCTTCCAGTTCTAGTATTCTATGATTTTATGATTTTTTTAAAGCCCTATATCTGCCTACAAAGAAGTGCAAGTAGTTCTGGTGCTAAACTAGTGAATGCAATTAACATGCCTAGACACATATCAGGTGTGGTGTTGAGATTTTCAAAACTGGTTGGATGATTGGGACATCCATCTTTCTGATGCATCTCAGTGAATAGTTGCCTACAAAGAAGGCCTGTTGAACACCTGGCTTAACTGACCATTAGTTCATGTGTTTGTTGTGAGTTCACTTGCCTTCTCCACATTGCTTCTCAGTTCATCCAGGAGCAGTTGAAAACTGAGGACAATTTTCCTTTTTTAAAAAAAATCAACCACAAACAATATTTGTTTTACTCAATATCAGTATAAGAGCAAAAAATGTTCATGAATGTTTGTTTTTAATGAATAGATGCATTTTTAGACCAGACCATATTCAAAGATGCTCTTAAACAAGGACTGATAAAGTATTTTAGTCATTAGAAATTGGGCTTTTTCTTGGAGCAATATGAGCTTAGCGGCTGCAGCTAGCAAGCCCCCTGCAGTATGAATTAATGATAAAAACTGCTTTAGTTCAGAAGGGAATTTTATTGTGCAGGATGCTGGTACCAACACAATGAGGTCTCTAAGTACCTCATTCTAGGGGTCTTCAATTACACTTCATAATGAGCACTGTTTCATTAGTGAGGAAAGCAAAAGCCGGCACTAATTAAAATTAAATTAGGACACACTTAAGTTCTGTCACACAGTGCATTGAGATAATAAAAAATAAAGCTGCCTTGAACAAACCTGGGCCAAGGGGTCAAGTGCTAACAATTAAAATACTGGATGTGGTGATGCCAACATTGAATTTTGTCACTCAAATTTGGCTTTGTGCAGACAAGGATAATTGAGGGGCTTGCTCCTGAGAGACAGAAGAGGAGATGCTGCTACATCATTCAACGTAATGTCATACAAGTGCATTTTCGTATGGCTCACAAGCTCATCACAGGATTGCAAAAGTACACATACCTGAGTGAGTGGGCCCCCACACCTTGATATTGCTATGTACCAATACACAGGAAATATGCTATGTCTATCACAGTGCAGCAGCATATCCATTAGTGATGTGCATGCAAACCAATATATATGGGCACATGTGCAAAGACCGCTGTACACAGGAGCACCCATATGCCCACTGATGTGAGTGTCTCTGTACAAACACAGTGATGGCTAGGAATGCGAGCTGAACAAATAATTGATTTTTCGGTTTGATGGCTGTCCTTAAAAGTTGCTCCAAAACTGGGTTAGTTTCCAACTGAAACTAAACATTTTGGGTTTTCTTGCAGAAACAAAGAACAGAAAAAAAAATTCATTGGGCAAAATCCAGCAAATAGTTTCAGCCAAAATTTTTTTTTTTAAATTGTCAGCATTGTTCAAATTGATATTTTCAAAATGATTTGTTTTGACATTTTCAGAATTTTTGTTCAGACTTTTTTTGTTTGTTTGTTTGGCTGAAACAATTTGGCACATTTCACCTGAATTTGCAGACAGTTTTGGTACAATCTCCTCCCAATGATTTATTTAAAGGTGGTGAGATTTAATCTATGGGAGGAAATTACCCAGTTTATACAGGGGACCAGGAACATTTGAATTCTAATCCCTAAGTGATAACTTCTAATACTAGCCATCAGATTTTCCCTCATCAGTAAAATGGGGTAATAATGTTTAAACTTACTACTTTTGTTGGGATGATATTGAGTGGGCCCCATTAAAAAACATATTTCACCTAGAAGAGTGAGTCAAGGCCTGGGATTTTAGCGCTTTTCTGGAGTGCACTTTTTTTTTAACTCATCCTTACTGGAACAGGAAAAAGTAGCACTTGACTCCAGGTTCTCTAGCTGACCCATCAGCTGGTTGTTCAAAATAGCTGCTGTAAACATATCTTGCTCTTCTCATTCAGGGTTTCTGAAATGAATTTGGTGCCCATTTCCAGAGGCATAGGGAGAAATGTTAAAATATATTCAACAAAATCTGCAGTGCACAATGAACATTACATTTACCTAATAGTGAATCTTCTTGTCTGGTGCATGGGTATGGAATATTCAGTGTAAATAAGTGTATATGCTAGAAAATAATTTATTCCTTTAAATTCATTTTTGTGTGTTGATTCTAGCTGTAGTATATAAAACAGGACAACTGTATATTTGTTTGCTTGTATAAAACTGTCTGGAGAGAGCATTAATTCTCATTGTATTGGGATAAAATATGAGGACTGGTATTCTGCAGTAAAATGAGACTCTACTTTCCAATGATCTACAGTATATATTTCAGATGTTAATAGCATAGGGGGCTCTGAGGCTCTGTACATCCAGAATGCCCAATTTTTGTATAGGTAATATGTATATGAAGTTTGGGAAAGGCAACAATAGTAGACTTTTCTGCAATTTTTCTATATAAATCCTTTTTTTCAAGGTCTTTTAGGCAAGCGTATGGCCTATATAACTATAATTTAATTGATATCTGCAGTACTCTCTTGGGGCATGTCTACACTAGGGAGAAGATCGACCCTCCGGAGGTCAATCTTCTAGCATTCAATTTAGTAAGTCTAATGTAGACCCATAAATCGAACACTAAAAGCAGCCCCTGCCAGTGTCTGCTATTCCTTGTTCTTCGAGGAGTAAGGAAAGCCAAAACCTTTATTTATTCAAAAGTCAAAATCTTTATTTATTCAAGGCAAAATTGGCCCATATTAAAGATCAACCCTTGTAACTCATCTTCATTTCCTCAGGATATACTTATGGATAATGAGATCTCCAAATGTGTTATAATAAAACATTCTTAATGTTTATCTAAATGGAGTACCATAACCGTTCCAAATGGGCTGTTTCTTAGAGGGTATTGACCTGCATTTTAATAATTTCCTCATGCATGTTTTTAATGAAGACCCCCAACTTCGACTGGTAATTGATTTACAATTAGATAAATGATGTGTGGTTTTGGTATTCTCAACATAAATTTCCATATCCTGTTACTTTTCTAGTAGTTTTCTTTATTTTTATTTTTTTTAAATTCTGGTTCTATTGAATTATAGTGGCATACATTTATATTATATTCCTACAAGGCAAAGCCACGGAGAAAAAAAAATGTGTGTGAATTCACCACGGAAATATAGCTACCTCTAGGGTGGAATGCAGCACCTGTTGAGCAGTGTACAGCTTTACACAGGAAGTGTGAATTGCAGATCAATAGAACAAAATTACCCAAAGTGGCTCTTGGTCAGACACCAGGACTAACAATGCTAGCAAAAACCATAAATAGTTACAATATCAATTCTTACGGCCTTTCTGAAAACTAATGTGCAATTTTATAGAGTGGCTTAATAACACAGGCTGCAATTTTCAGAAGAGCCGAAGAGAGGTAGGGATGTCTCTTCCACTGGAAATCCCGGCTACAAGACCTAAGGTAAGTCAATGGTACTTGAGCTCAAAAGCAGAACACCCTTCAGAACCATACTGGGATTCTACATCTGTATTAACTCAAAGGGAAAAGTGTTACCAAATGAATCACCACAGCAACTAGGGGTCCCTGGAGACTACCCATCGAAAACCAGATGAGGCCCAGCTGCTTAGCTTGTAGACAAGGTCCCAGTCCATGGAGGGTGGTGGGTATAATTGTTGTCAGGTGGATAGAGGTGGTCCTTTTGAACCACTATAGTGGCAGTGGAAATAATGTATAAGTTCTAGTGATCCTGTACTGAACCCAGCTTGTGACCAAGGAGCACCCTGAAAAGCCCAAATTTGACCTCTCTAAAAATAAGTAATTCAGGATAACTAATCATCTAGTGCTGCAGCAGTGCCCTCCTCATTTTGACTGGCACTTTACATGAAACAATTTTGGAGGATCTCAGACGCGTTCCTTACTACAAAACCCACTACCAGAATTGACACTAGGGATACATCTACACAGCAGCATTATTTTGGAATAACTGGCATTATTCCAAAATAACATATTCTGCATCTGTACTACAAGCAGTTATTTCAACAAAATGTCAAAATAATGGTGAGCTGGAGGACTTCTTACTCTGACTCCTATAACCCTCATTTTACAAGGTGTAAAGGAAGTTGGAGGAAGCTTGCTCTTACTCAGACTTCCTGCTGTGCAGACCATGCCAAAAGCTGAAATAAGCTATTTCAACTTAAGCTACGCGATTGACATAGCTCAAGTTGAGTAGTTTATTTCAGCTTTAGACCTGCTATGTAGACGTACCCTAATAGCCCTTTTTGTTAATAATTTTGGCAAAGATGCCTGTGAATTGAATGGGCATGGAAATCCAACCATCCTTGCGTTCCTGGAGGTGATCTCTCCAGGTCAAGACTGAAGCCCATAGATGGAAGGAGCTACTAATGTTGCCTATTCTGTACAGTATATGATCTGTGAATAAACAAAGGATTTCAGTTTCCAAAGCTGACAATCCAGCATTAAATTACTAAAAGCAAAATTTAAAAAATTACTAACAGGCTGCGCCCTATACTTGCTACACTCACCATCCCCCCTTCTCTCTGGTTGCTTTTGCTTTCACAGCCAGGGAGTGTGAGAGCGTGATGATGTCAGTCTGCCACCCAACAGAAAATCTTTTTTATATATGTATAGAGAAAATAAAATAAAAACTGCTGAATTCTTCATAAATGAATACCTAATTTCAGCATTATTCCATATCACTATTATAATCTCTATGCACTAAATGTCCATACATAGCAGATTTCCAGTGACTGAATATGGAGGACAAACAATAATACATGCACTAGAATATTACACCAGCATAACTTGTATTGGCATTTTCTTTTTATTTCGTCTTGTCTTTCACTTAGCTTGCCAGGGATTTTTTTTTTTTTAAAAATGCTCCTGCATTTGCTTATATAGTACTGGAATTAGGAGATTACATAGATTTTCTTTGCCCCATTACCTATTGCTGCCTGATTCCATTCATCAGGAGAGTGGTTCCTTTTTTGTGGCACACAGACATTTGCTTTAGCCTGCTGCTGCCCCTGTTAAAGAATCAAGAGTGAGGGGAAGAGCTTTACAAATCCCCCCTTTGGAGACCTCTTATGAAATTTTTATTAGTATGTTCAGCTACGTGCACATCCTTAGGAATAACAAACAGCACAGAGTTGAATACACTGCCACTCAAATAGGTCCAGGGGCTTTGGAAAGGGGACAAACAATGCTATTTTAAATATTGCAAGATGGCTTACAACCCTGAGGGACAGGAATGGGGAGGGTGGGGGGAAGGGAGGAAGACCAGATGTGCATGGTGTCCATTTAAGGTGGTCTGGCACAATTACTGCTCAGTATTAAAGTAATTCATTTGTGAAGGATCTTCCAACTCCCATTGTTCCCCTGGCTTTGTCTATCTGTCTGTCCCTGGAAAGGTGCCGCTGCTGTTTTGGAGAGTTCCTCAGCTAAGATGTATTATAGAGCTTAGATGTGGAGATTGACATGGAATTTCAATAATAATTTTCTTTAGACCAGATCGATGAATGACATGCTCTGTGTAAGGGGGATAAAAGAGTGGGAAATGCTGCCCTGCCTTCCTCCTCCAAGATATTAAGCCAATCTAAAAATATCCTACAAAGAACCCTACTTCTGCTGTTTGGAGGGCACTATTACCTCTGGCAGGGTTTGTAAAGCATTCAGAAATGGCATTGCCCATCACACTGGAGACAACGCTAGTATGAGGTCATGGCACGAGGAATTTAGGGTCACAGAGAAATCAGGTCACAGAGAAATTTGTGCTGGACTTTGGTACCAAGGACTTCAGGACACTAGAGAAATTAATAATGGTGCAAGGGAGCAACAGCGGAATGATCCTGAACAAGAGCGCAATCCTGCAAGAGAGGTTGAGGGCTCTCAGTAACTTGTCGGACTGGCTCGTCATATATAGAGAATGTTGTATTGGTTCCAGGGGCACTGGGAATGTTAGGGGCTGATTATTTACCTCTGTGTGGAACCCATGGTCTCCTGCCTCTGGTACAGGATTGTGGGGCAGTCTCCCAAGAGACATGTGGAAAGGGATCTTGTATGTATACAGGAATATGAGCAACTGTGAGGCCACTCCAGAAAACATATTCCCTGTGTAATGTAATAGAGAGGTAGCCGTGTTAATCTGATCTTCCAAAAACAAAAAGAAAAACTATGTAGCACTTTAAAGACTAACAAGATGGTTTAATAGGTGATGAGATTTTGTGGGCCAGACCCACTTCCTCAGATCATATTTTGGAAGAGAATTGGCATGACCATATATACCAAAGGAATACAATGAAAAAAGTGAACACATTATTAAACTGACAAATCAGATTTAGTACAGAAGGTGGGGTGAAGGAGAGGGAGGGAGGGAATAGCTATTTATGAGTCAATGAATAGCTAATTGGGGTGATAAGTGGGGAAGCTATCTTTGTAATGGTTAAGGTAATTAGCATCTTTGTTAAGGCCCATTCGTAAAGTGTCAAATTTAAGCATGAAAGAAAGTTCTGAAGTTTCCCTCTGTAATCTGGTGTTAAAGTCTCTTTGAAGTAAGATGCATGTAGTAAGGTCGTTAAGATTATGTCCAGGTAGGTTGAAATGAAAAGTAACTGGTTTTTCCTTGTGAAGATGTCTGATGTCTGATTTGTGGGCATTAATTCTTTGGTGAAGTGTCTGAGAAGTCTGTCCAATATACATAGCAGAAGGACACTGTTGGCACATGATGGCATAAATTATATTTCTGGATGAACATGGTTTGTGTTCTTGATCATATAACTGACATGGTTAGGTCCAGTGATGGTGTCACCAGACTAAATATGTGGACAAAGTTGGCAACGGGGTTTGTTGCAAGGGAAAGTTCCAGGGTTGGTATTAATGTGGTATGTCCTGTGGTTGTTGGTAAGAATCATCCTGAGTTAGGAGGTTGTCTATAGGAGACTATGGGTCTGTCCCCCAGAGCCTCTCAGAGTGTAGTATGCTGTTCCAGTGTAGGTTGTAGGTTATTGATAATGCATTGGAGGGATTTAAGTTGGGGTTATAGGTGATGACAAGTGGTGTTCTATTGTTGGTTTTCTTGGGCCTATCTTGAAGTAGATGGTTTCTGGGTATTCGTCTGGCTCTTTCAATTTGTTTTTTTTATTTCCCCCAGTGGGTAATTGAGTTTTACAAATGCTTGGTAGATATCTTGAAGTTTCTGGTCTCTGTCAGTGGGATTAGAGCAGATGAGGTTGTACCTAAGGGCTTGACTATAGATGATGGATCATATGGTGTGTCCTGAATGGAAGCTGGAGGCATGTCTTTATGGCTGACTTAGAACAACGTTTCCTCAGATCCCGTCCCCTTTTGCCCCTCCTTTACTTATGCTACATCGATGACATCTTTATGATCTGGACCCGTGGCCAAGAAACACTGGACGCATTCCACAAAGTCTTTAACAACCTACACCCCACCATCAATCTCGGCCTGGACCATTCAACACGAGAGATCCATTTCCTGGACACCACAATACAAATCACTAATGGAAAATTAAATACCACTCTCTACAGAAAAGCTACTGACTGCTACACTTACCTACATGCCTCCAAATCCAGGACACACCATATGATCCATCGTCTATAGTCAAGTTCTGTTCTTGACTCCATCACTGTGCAACTTTGGACAAGTCACTGGGGCACATCAGGACCATCTGCAAAATAGATTCCTGCCTCACATGATATTTAAAGGCTTAATTAAAGTGCTGTAGGGTCTTTGTAGGGAAGTTGAACTATATGTGTAAAGTACTGTTCCTGAAATACACATACCTATTTTATATGTCCCAATATTAGCCCAATACTCCTGTCAGTGCTGAATTAAGGCCTAAACTGACTGAGCTACAGTTTAGGGCCTTGCAGTATGAGGGACCTTTACAATCTGAGTCCATTTCAAATTATATCAAATGGGCAGATAAGTCAAGGAGATATGGGGTAAAGAAGATTCTCTCTAAATTTAAACATTTACAAAACATTTCAAATATGACAAAAATATAGACATCTAGCTACACAAATACCCTTACCTACCTTTACCCTTCATTAATTGTTTATTATTGACAGGCAGGAGGCCAGAGCTGAGAAAAAAATGGTAATTACTCTTGTAAAATTAGTATTTCTATGAGTAAGTCTGCTATCACCTTCCTAAGGCATTGTTTCATTGGCCAGCTGCTTCAGGTAAAATTCTGGCTGTACCTTCATAACTTATTTAAATAAATAACTAATCTGACTGCCAATAAAATCTGGAAAAATGTGAGGTCAGAGGCAGCAGTGTCGTGAAGTAATTCTACCAAGCTCATACTTGTATAATACTCATCCTAGGAGTGATGTCATGTACATCATCCCCTTTGGCTAGTAGTAGAAGGAGGCCGCCATCTTTTGTTTACGGTCCCGCACACTCATTCATATAGTGCCTTTGCTCCTGTTTTTCTTTGTCATCTTCAGTGTTAGTATGTTCTTTCTTGCTGTGATCTGGGCAGTTGTATATTTTAGTGCACATTCACATGCGATCCATAACTCATATGATTAAGGTGGCAGGCGATTGTCTTATGAACATGGGTCAAGAGGATCTTGAGGAGGATTCATTTGTGTTGGCTTCTCTCCGTCAGTTTGGGGAATCGTCACTATATTTTTATAGTATGACAAAACAAAAATCCAAACAATTCATTGTTTTGTAATAAAAATTAAATCAGAATAAAAATTTGTAAATATATTTTATAGATAGTCTGGATGAACTTTGCATTGTCCTAATAACATTAATCAATTTTTTCATTTATTCATATGAAAAGGATGATTTTCCATATTCCTAGCATAAAAATAATTATATATCCTTTCTTGTTTTCTTGTGAAAACATAGACAAAATAGTACTAACTTTCATAGACTTATACTGGTAAAATAACTCAGATTTTTGGCATAAATATATAAAATTAGTTATTGTATAGATATATAAATCTTGAGGTCTCTTCCAGCTGTAGGATTCTATGATATTTATAATATAAAATTTAAGAAGTTTCTTGGTTTGTATAAAATTGTGGCTTTTTTCTTTTGTTAATCTAATGGTGTTTTAGTTAAATTATTATTCTATTTTTAACACTTTGCATTTGTATATATGCAAATATAAAGCTTTCATGTTTATATATTCAATGTCCTTTCTGTGAAAATAATAAATTTATTTTTTATAATACAGAACCTGTTCTTTTTGACATATTTTAGGGTCCCAAAAATCTCATAATCTGGCCCTGCCTCCTATTGTTCCTCCGACATCTACCTACTGTATTCTGCTGCAAAACAAATGGCAAACTGCCTTTGTTGGACCTTTCACCTTGTTTCACAGAGTGACTTGAGTACAGTCAGTGCTGTGACATGATGCCAAAGTCACATCATAAGAATGTTGGATGTTGAATTGTTTCCTCAGCTCTCTGTGCGTGTGCGCATGCGTGTGCACGTGTGAGCATGGGCATGCACAAAGAGAGAGAAAAAGAGATTTTAATGCTCTTTTCATGGCTTTCTAATGTGAATTAACATTTTTGTTCTTTGAACCATATTTTTATTCACTCAAGAGTCAAAGAGAAATTTACCATCAAGGAATACACTTCTTTTGATACAAAAAGATTAGAATGAATGGAACATAATGTTACATTAATTTGAGCACTTAGATTGTGAGTTCCTTGGAATGGGGATTTTCTTCTTGTGCTGAGCATGATAGGGCACTGGTCTTTGGCTGGAGTTATTAGGTGCTATGACAAGACACATATTTAATAAAAATAAAATGTACCTACAAGAACACACAGACATTTTTAAAGCATGCCCCTGCAGCATTTAGCAGTTACTAATGCTGTTTTCTAGAAGCACCATTTAACTCAGTTATGAGTAGAGACTCCTTTCAGATATTTTTAGGAAATGATGCTCTGATTGTAAGGGCTGTGTGACAGCCTTGCTCAGTATGTCAGCATCCATAGGGTGCTGACAATCATGATTAAAGTAAGAAGGTGTAAGTTCTGTTACACCAAATGAGGGAATTGGTTACTCAAATCTGGTATCCAGCTTCGGAGAGTAGCCAAGAACTTCTGCAGGAAAAACACTTGATGTACTTAACAAGGTATGTAATGTTGCATGTGAGGTGGATTTTTTTTAATTGAACCTTTATAGCAATCAGCTTGTAGTCTGAAGGATAAGATTTGATTTCACAAGATAAATAAGTAAACTCACTAATAATAGTGGAGAAATAGAGCCCCCCTCTAAATACTACTTGACTGGAGGAGAGAAAAAAATCTAACCACTGATTCTCTTGCAGGGGCCAGTAGTTTTGAATGAGAAGAGCCACCAATTAGGTGGTCCCCATATGAGATGACTTGTTGTCCAGGAAAGTGGCACTGGCCTCCATGCTGCCTATTAACACAAAGTGAGTCAATAAAGCTGCCCAGTATTCAACTTCCTCTTTAGATCCCTCTGCTCTGAAGTAGCAACTTGACAGGTATGTCAATCACTGAGGTTATTGACCTGAGGTAATCACCTGATGTAGGGATTGTTTGCAGCCCCACCAAGGCCGACCTGGCTTGTGAGGGTCTATGACACCCACAGCCATGAGATTCCTCCTGAATTTGTGGGACCTATGAATCCTAGAAGTACTACACTGGAAGGGACCTCCAAGGTCAATGAATCCATCCCCTCACACCAAGGCATGACCATCCCTGTAAGGTTTTTGTCAAACCAGCTCTTAAAAGCCTACAATAAGGTGGATTCCACAGACTCCCTTGGCAGCCTGTTCTAGAGGTTAACTATCCTTAGAGTTAGAATTTATTTCCTAATATCTAACCTAAATATCCCTCACTGCAAATTAAGCCCATTTTGTCATAGTTCTCTTTATAATAACCCTTTAGTGATCATTGTCCTCTTTATAACAGTCCTTCACATTTTTGAAGATTGCTATAAGGTCTTTCTGGTCTTCTTTTCTCAAGACTGAACATGCCCACATTTTATAAACCTTTCCTAATAGGACAGGTTTTCCAACCTTTTAACAATTGACTCTGTTCTGGAGTCTTTCCCAATTTGTCTTCATCTTTCAAGTTTGACAATCAGAACTGGACCCGGTACTCTGGATGAGGCCTCACTGGTCCAGCACCTCTTTCCATCAGTTGTTTGTGCCATGGTCTTTTTCTCTGGGAATCAGGGTGCTCCCTCTTTTTGACTTGGCCCACCAGCCAGGTCACTGTAGCCCTTGCACAGGTAGTTCCACAGGTAACAGACCAATGCTCTTATACCAGGGATTGGCAAGATAGGGTCTACGGGCCACATCCAGCCCACCAAGCTGTTTTACTCCGCCCACAGCTGCCTGGCTGTCTTGCTGCTCCCCCACTCCCAGGCCAATCGAGACCTGGGAACGGGGAAATGCTTCAAGTCTCCTCCCCTGCCAAGGGCATGTAGCACCAGAGGGAACTGCTAGCTGTTCAAAATGGGTGGCAGTTCCCTCTAGGTGCTGTAGGCCTCTGTCAGGGCAGGGAGGGGGGACAAGAGACTCCCCCCTCATCAGGAGCCAGACACATCTAGAGAAAACAGCTCCATTTCTGCCCAAGGCTCCATCCTTTTGGGGGGAATGGGTGTCGGCCCGTGACCACTGCCAAAATGTGTAAAGTGCCCCCCCCTGCAAAAATTATTGTCCACCCCTGTCTTCTACCATCTCTTCAGTCCCAACTCTGGACCCCATGGTCCATGCATCAGGATTGTGAATATCTCTGTTTCCCTTACACAGTGGTTCTCAGGGCAACCCAAGCCCTTCCCCAATCCAGAGGCCCTGCAGCCAAGAGCTGTACATTTCTAGTCCTTGCTTGTGTTTCCCTGGGCTTCTTCCTACCCAGCCTTTGTTCTCCATAACTTCTCTGGGTTTTCTCTTTTTTCAGGGCTAGGAACCCAGGGCTTATTCTCTCCTCTGGGATTCCACTTCTAACTCTCTGCTCCTGGAGCATGACTGAACGCTTCTTCCCTGCCGCTTCTTCTGCTGTCAGCTTCCTGGCTTTCTGCTAACCAGCCTGCTCCTGTCCAGCTGGACTTCATGTTCACTGCAGGCTGGCTCTCCCTCCAGGTGCAGCGAGGTACCACATTGACCTCTCCAGTCCACATTAACCCCTTTATCCTATCACAACACCCCAGAGCAGTGGTTCCCAGCCACCAGGCCGTGGCTCAAACCACTGGCTGCCAGGCTGTGGCGGCTCTGGGGGCCAGGATTGGGATACACCACCCAGCATCTCCCCTTCCACTGCACCTGCTGAGAGAGGTGTGCCCTCCCCCACCTCTCAGCCAGACAGCGCTGGGCAGGGGTGAGGTCTCCTCCCGGATGTGGAATAGCAGTTCACTGTGTGGTGGGGGCTCATACTGGGGGGGAGTCTGGGGCTGGGGCTAGTAGTGGGGGGTTATGGGGGCAGGGCTAGCACTGGGGGCTATGGGGACAGGGCTAGTATTGGGGTCTGGGGGATGGCACTGGGAGGGTTCTGGGGGAGTTGGGTGCAGTGGGGCTTTGGAAACAGGAGGCTAGCATTGGAAGGTCTGGTGGGGGAGCTGTAATGGGCAGGGGGTTGGCAATGAGGCATTTGGGATGGGGGCTCGCACTAGTGGGCTGGGTGCAGGGGACTCTAGGGTCAGAGTCTAGTGCTGGAGGTAATGGAGGAGTGGGGGGGCTCTAGGGGTTAAGGCTGGCACTGGGGGACTTAGGGGACTAGGGTGTACCCCAGCCCCAGCCCCCAGAGCCACCACAAACAGCTGATTTCAGGTCTGGCAGCTGCCCACCACATGGTGACTGCCAGAGCTGAAACTGGCTGTTCACAGTGGCTTTGGGGGCCAGGGCTTTTGGTGGAAGCATAATGAATATGCAAATATGTAAATAAAATGATATCAGTCTGCCAAAAGTTTGTGAATGGGTTTGCTGGTCTACAGTATAACAAAAGATTGGGAACCACTTTCCCAGAGTGATATTATAATTTTTGCTGATGCTCATTCAATTTGTGAGCCACTATAACTCTTAGGACCCTTTCAGTCCTACCATCCAGGGCTGTCCCTACCCATGTTAGTGCACTACATAGCCCAGCACTGCCATCCACTCTGTGTGGGGAGGGGCTGCTCCACAGGAGGTAAGGGGGACCTATAGAGGCAGAAGTTGTGGGGGCAGGAGTAGGGTTGTCAACTCTCCGAAACCGGATCAACCAGACATCATTGCTGCAAATGGCATCTGGTCAACCTGGCTGGGAGAGTTGAAAACTCTAGGGAAGAGCAGAACATGGGAAAAGGCTCACTTGACAGCCTCAGGGGAGCAGGCAGGAGGTGCGGTAGGCGGCAGATGGTGTGACTGTGAACTGGAGGAGCAGAGGGCAGTCATGCAGCCAGCTGGAGAAAAGTGGCTCTTTGAAAGCAAAACTGCTATTTCTCTCCATCCACCAGCTGCATGACCATCTTCTGCTCCTCCTGAGTCCTTTGGCCTGTGCTCGCACCACTCTCTGCTGCCTCGTGATCTGGAGCTGGGCACAGCCCATGGGGAATCGATGGAAGTAGATCGGGGCTGGCCACAGAAGCTGGCACAGAGTACACAGGTGGGAAACCAACCAGGAGATGAGACTGGCTGCCAGAACCCATATTTAGCACCCAACTGCATAGGGCACCATGAAATTTTGGGCAATTTGGTGCCCCAAATTCCATGATGCCCTATGCAACTATGTGTTTTATGAATTAGAACAGCCCAGCTACCATCTAGCCAATTATTCCCCGTTCTTTAATAGTAGTAGATTTGATTTTTCTTTTCCTAAATATAGTACTTGCACTTGTCTTTTCCAAATTTCATCTTATTCATTTCAGACCAATTCTTTAATCTTCCAATATCATTTGACATCTAATTCTGTTCTCCAGAGTTCTGACAATACCTCTCAGCTTGGCATCATCTGCAAACTTTATAAGTAAACTCTCCATCCCATCATCCAAATCATTAATTAAGATTCTGAATGCTACCACGTCCTGGTCACATACCTTCAGGACCACTCTAGATACAGCCATCTCTCTCCAGCCCCAGTTTGAGAGCAAACCACTGGTAACTACTCTTTGAATATAGTCTTTCCAATCAGTTTTGTAATCTACTTATAGTAATTTCATCTAGACCACACTTCCCTGGTTTGCTTATGAGAACGTCACACATGGCACTGTGTCAAAAGCCATCTAAAAATCAAGCTATATCATGTCTCCTGCTCCCCTATAGCCAATAGACCAGTAAATCTGTCAAAGAAGAAAATTAGTTTGGTTTGCCATGGTTTGTTTTTGACACATCCATGTTGGCTGTTACTCATAACTCATCCTCTAGGTGCTTATAAAGTAATTTGTTCTAGTGTCTTTTCAAGTACTGAAGTTAGGCTGACTGGCCTATATTTTCTAGGGAGCTTTTTGTTCTCTTTTCTAAAGACATGTGCTGTGTTTGCTCTTCTGCAGCCCTCTGGGATGTCACTAGACCTCCTGACAGGGGGAGGCAAAGGGGAGAGTTGCCCCAGGGCCTGGTGATTTAAAGATGCCAGGGACTCCCAGCCAACACTACTGTAGCCGTGGCTCTTTGTGGAGATGGAGATGCTTCCCTCCATCTTGCCCAGGAGCCTTGAAGAAGGCTGTCGGCTCCCCTGGATGTCACTTTCCCCTAGTTTCTGAAGTACCCTAGGGTGAAATGCAGGGTAGAATCTCAATCTGCACACAATGTAAGTTTCTAACTCTTTCTTCCCTGAATCAATGTGAAGTGGCACACAATGCTATCCAGTCAAAATGATAGTGCTCCATGCACTCTGGGCCCAGGTGTGAGTGACTACCTAAGTGACTACCCAATCACCCCCTTGTTTGCTCACTAGAGGACTTCACAGGAGGGCAAGCTGACCACATTATTTTACAGCAGACTTAGAAGTCTGCAAGCCAACTTTGCAGCTAATTTCTCCAACTCAAATACTGAGCAAAACATCCTGTGTTCTGTAAAATTGGCAGGAATGCTCCTGAGCCTCAGAGACATGTGGTTAAGTAGTTTGTTTATGAAAAGGGAGATGTTTGGTTCAGCCACTTGAATGCAGAGCAGGTGAGATTGGAGTGGATAAGACTCCCTGTTTCATTCCTATTGTTTTGGAGGGTCAAGTGAGGAAGAGGAGGAGGGATCATTCACTCTGTTTGTTTAGTAGATTGTAGGGGTTGGGAGCAAAACATTTTGCAGGCCTGACAAAATTGCTAACGCCTGCCCTCCTGGAAGCCGTTGTTCAGAGGTTATGCTGCTGCCATTGTTTATTTGTTCTAGCAATGGCTTTCCTAGCTTTTCATGTATTTTATGGATTCAGCTGTTCAACAAGGAAAAGAGAAGGGTATTTGATAAAGAATCCTTCATGGAACAGGAAGGCATCCTTTTTAGTCATCGGGGGATCTTCCCAACCTGCATATTGCTGCCTTTAAATAGGCCACATAGGACAGAGAGATATCAAGAAAGAATCAGCAACCTTTTAAAAAGGTTACAATGCACCCAGTTATAAACACTTGAAACAACTAACACTGGGGAGTGGAGGTCAGCCAAAAAATAATTATGCTAATATAAAAATACAACAGTATTTTCAGCCATCACCTCAGACACTGAAATATTATTAGTGAAATACAGTGTTTGGGACCATTGCCATGAACTATTGTAGTATCTTTTTTCTAAGGATAACAATGGACGTTTTTCTTTTTTCAGTTCTGTTTATCTTGGGTAGATTTGGGTTTATTTTCCTATTTGGATGTGCCTACCAATTGTGTATTTTAAAAAAAAATGCTGCAATTGATAGCTGGCAAGCTCAGTAATCACTATCATTCACCTACAGCTCATGAAGAATGTTGTATTCGGACATCATTTAGTTTTTTCTCAAAGCTTATTATAGTCAGTCTGTTGCCGCAGTATATGCATAAGTGAAGTAGTTGTGTGATAGTTGAATGCTCCATAGCACATCATGGTTTGACCATGGCACAGCTAAGATGCCTGCTGCAGTTACAATCGGAACAGCAATGTAATGCTATTTTGGATGTTTATTCTGTGTTTTCTGGTGATATTTCTGTATTAAACATATACAACACCCTCCTCTGTCACTGCAAGTGTGCATTCCATCACAATCTTGAATCCCATATATTACTGCAAAATTAAACCTCTTTGTATTATTTATGGCTTATCTAGACTACACTAAAGTGTCAAAAAAGGATACACAAATTCCGCGGGAGCTTTCGAAAGTGAAAGTAGTTTAGACGCGGCTTTTTCAGCGAACCCCCCCTTTGTTGAAAAGCCACGTAAACCTCATATTTTTGCATATCTTCATTCGATACCTTAGTGTAGTCTAGATAAGCCCTATTTAGCCCTGGTTTCTCCTATCTACTCCTCCACATACTCTAAAGAGCTAACAATTTTACTCCCAACTATAAAAAGTTCTCATGTTTCCATTTGATCACTGCTTTAATTTGTGAAATCAAAGAGTCTCCTGTATGGCATTCTGGGAATAATGCAAACGGCAATTGTAAATAGTGTATTTGTTTAATCTTCTTTTAGTCTCTTCATTGACATCTGTGGCCTTTGCATCAGGCCTCTAAAGCAGCCTGCTTTTCTTTACCATTACATTTTAAATTCAGTATGTATTAAAACAGCTAAAATGTCTGCTGTGGTTTTGCTAGGTAAAAGTATATGAAGTAGAAGCATTATACATAATAGTTTAGCATAATATTTACTTTAGGATAAATATAAAATATTCTGCTGTGCTATAGTTTATTATAATATATTATAGTAGCTGGTATAATAATGCTATACAGCATAATTGTTATATCAATAGACCTGTGCCAGGGGTCTACTAGTGTTTCTATTAGAAAACCATATTTCTAGGGTTTATTACTCATCCATTAACTTATGCCCTCGGCTGAAACTTAACACAAGAGGTACCAGCATTAGGGAAGTTCATGTTGCCTTCCATTGGGCTGTTAGTAGATTGATTCCCACCATGCTCAGAGGCAGAGCTGACCAGTGTAACTGACAGCCTCCATGGACCCCAAAGCAAGTGGGGGCAGGGGCTGCCCTGCACTCCCAGAAGTGGAGGGGCCAGGGCAGCCAGCCCTCAGTGCAGTCTGGAGTGCGTCGTGCATCCTGCCCCACTTCTTAGCACTGGCCTGGAATCTAGCAGCAATTTAAGGGGCGCTGACCCCTTTGCACCATCTCCCCACCATCAGCAGGCCTGGAACTGACCTATTATAGTTGAGGCCAATGTTCCTCTAATCTTTTCCACCCCTTTGTGGAATATTTTTTATGTGCACTGAGGCATACGTGAATGTGCACCACTAGTAGAAACAAAACCTAGCTGTGCGTGCTCTGCTAATCAGCTGGGCAGCATTTAAATCTCCCCTGAGCAGCCGCACAAGCACACAGCTTACAGGGAACACTGGGAAACCCTCTAGATGTTTTTGTTTCTAGATGAGCTGCCTTCCCAATCTCTGCCCCTCAATCCAGATATTTAGTCATCAAGACCAAACTTTCCCCGGACATCTTTGTTCTTTCTTCATTCATCCCTATGCTACAAGATGGCTCATCCCATACATGGGAAGAGAATGAGGGATAAAGAAAAGTAGGTGAAAATGGGTAAGAGAAAGGAATGCTTTGGCTAGCCGCTTTAAGAAGACAAGAGGGTAAGAAACACTTGGATCACAAGTAAGTCCCAGTCAGAAGCAGTTAACTGTTCCCTTCTAATGGGAATCTATTCCCTTAATTTCCAGAGGAAAGAATGGAACTGCACTAGTTTGTCAGATTCATTCCTAGTCCATTCCAGGATCTGGTCGGGGGAGCTCCCAACTCCCTTACTCTCAGGAATTCTTTCTACCAGGAATCTAAGGCCTTGTTTTCACAATACGGGAGATTGATGCTGCAGGGATCAATCTCCCAGGGCTTGATTTAGTGGGCCTAGTAAAGACCAGCCTAATCAACCACTGATTGCACCCCCGTTGACTCTGGTACTCCACAGGTTGTGAGGACTAAGGGAAGTCAATGGAAGAGTTTTTCTGGTTGACCTCCCACAGTAGAGATGCCAGAGAAATTCAAACTGGAGTTGCCTATCTTACTTCAACTTTGTCCTCTAGCATAGACCTGGCCTAAGTGGTCTTCTGCCAAAAGTGTTTCAACATAATGGCAAAAGTTGGTTACCCTGGAGGTCTTATTCTCAACTTCCCTGCCATCCCCAACCACACCCCTCTGAAAAGTATCACTTAACTCATGGATGAGAGATGGTCTTGTCTACATGGGGGTTTTAAATTGAGTCATGTTGAGTTAATCCAGTTAGAAAATGCTTTCACATGCATGATATAATCCATTTCCATGTGCTAAGTCCACATTGATCATGAAATCTGGAATCCTCTTGCAAAATGTACTTGGGTTTGCTTCAGATTGAATTAATTGCCTTTATTGTTTGTGTGGATGCAATTGCTGTGCATCACTTTTTGCATGCTTCCAACCGCTATTCACAGTGCATAGCAGGTCAATTGTTACTGACCTGTCCATTTATGTGGGTCTTCCTTGATGTGCTGTAAAGTTCCCAGGATGACCCTTTGACCCCTCCTTAAAAGCTGACAAGGCACCAGATGTTGCCCATTTGCTCCTGGATCCCAGTGCATTAGCATTCTTGTGGTAGAACCGCAGTAGCATTTGGGCAGTCCCGCCATATGCCTTGCGTAGTTGCTGGGAGCTGTGCTATGACTCTGGATCTCAGCACTATCTGTGGAGAAGTGCCAAAGCTTTAGAGGCCAGATGCCGACATAAAGACCTTTTTGTGGACATTGCAAAGCACATATCCAAGAGGGGGCATGACCCGGACACCAACTAATGCTGGATAAAGAGCAAGCAGCTCAGGAGAAAGTACTTTAAAACAGGGGACAAAAAGAGTCCTATGATCTCTCCATTTTTTAATGAACTGGGGAGGATTTTACATAACTATAGTACAACTTGTGTGTGCCTTCACTAGCCAGGGCATCAGAGGCTAAGCAGGGTCCCCCAGACCATTAATGCCCATAGTGGTCCTGTGGGCAACCAGTTCTTTCTCCATTAATCGAAATATAGAGCGGAGTTCAAAAATATTTTAGCATCATGAACTCTTGCAGACTTGTAAACCTCCTGCATGGTCAACCCACCATTGAGAAGAATGTGTTTGTTTATAAATGCTTTGCCCTCAGGTTTGGGGGTGGAGGTGGAGGTGGGGGATTAAAGGCTCATGCATTTTCATCAATTGCTGCAATACAGTTTGGGAACCTCATGTATGCAAAACTATCAATAATTTCCTGAGCATTACCAAGATTTATGGCGTGGTTAGACAGCATCTTATCATTAATGACATAACAGACCTACACAAGACTGGCCCCTTTTTGAAGAGCTTCGAAAGGATCTAACAAAACTAGGTGACTGAGCAACAAAAACACAGATAAAATCCAGTGTTGATAAATGCTAAGTAATGTATATTGGAAAACATACTCCCAATTATGCATATAAAATGATGGGGGCTAAATTAGCTGTTGTCACTTGAGAGAGATTTTGGAATCATAGATAGTTTTCTGAAAATATCCACTCAGTGTGTAGTAGCAGTCAAAAAAGCAAATAGACCATTTGGAATCACTAGAAAAGGGATAGAGAATAAGACAAAATATCTTATTGCCTCTATATAAATCCATGGTATGCCCACATCTTCAATACTGTGAGGAAATGTGGTCACCTCATCTTGGCATTGGAAAAAGTTAGAAAAGGGCAACAGAAATTATATGGGAGTATGAGACAACTGCTGTATGAGATTAATACAACAGGGACTTTTCAGCTTGGAAAAGAGATGACTAAAGGGGGATATGATAGAGGTCTATAAAATTATGACTGGCATGGAGAAAGTGAATGAAGAAGTATTACACACTCCTTCCCAAAACGCAAGAACTAAGTGTCACCAAATGAAATGAAAAGGTAGCAGGTTTAAAACAAACAAAAGGAAGTATTTCTTCACACAATACATGCGTAACCTGTGGAATTCTTTGCCACAGTTTTTTGTGAAGGCCAAGACTATTACAGGGTTTGAAAGAGAGCTAGATAAATTCATGGAGGATAGGTTCATCAATAACTATTGGCTAGGATGGGCAGGGATGGTATCCCTGGCCTCTGTCAGAAGCTGAGAATTGGCAACAGGGGACGCATAGATGGATGGATCACTTGATGACTACCTGTTCTGTTCATCCTCTCAAGGGAACCTGGCATTGGCCATTGTCAGAAGATGGAATACTGGGCTAGCTGGATCTTTGGTCTGACCTAGTATGTCAGTTCTTATGGTCTGTCTGTGCTGGTTTTTGAGGCGCAGATAGTAAATCCAAACACTGACAATGTATCAAAGAGAAACAATGAGATGGAATCTTCCTAAGTTTTCCTTCCCCTTAGGCTCTTTCTTCAAGTTTCTCATGGGATTGTGTGATCTGGCTATGTAATAATAGCAGTGTCACATTAATAGTGATTGCCAGTGCAATAAATAATCTGCAATTATAAGAGCAACTGGTAGGGGGAGCAGAGGAGCCATTAAAAATCAATCATTTAAATAGCAAAGTAAATTGTATTAAATGTGTAAAAGGCACAATAGCTGGATTTACATTTTAAATGAGATACAAGGTGTTTGCTATGTGAATCTCTAAAAATTCTGCCCCACAAATTGTATTTCTTTGTTCAATTATTTTTTGTGTATCACTTTTCATCCTGTAGGATCCCAAAGAGTTCAGCTGATTAGATATGAGGATTATATACTTTCTATTGTGATGCAGCTGCCTCTCAAGTGAAAATGCAGACCAGCTAGTCAGCATTGCTGCACAAGAAATTTTTAGGAGGGGCAGTAAGGGCTGAGACTCTGATTTCAACTGCACCAGTTTAAACCGTGAGCCACTCTCACAAAAGTCAATGGAGTTTTGCTAATTTTACTCCAGTATAACTGAGATCAGAATTTGGTCTTAAAAACTTCTCCAGCTGAAACAACTTGAGAATTTTAGGTAATTTCAGAAAATGGAATTTGGCTAAATCACAGAGTCTAAGACCCTTACTTTTTATAGGCTATTGTGGGATCTTTAATGACCAAAGGAAGCCAAGAGCACACTCTTATATCTTATCCGAACAACATGTAAGGCTCTCCTAGGCTAGTCTGACTGATGCTTTCATATGCTGGTCCAACTGGTTTTACCACAGTAAGAATACAATACCAGAAATGTGATTATTGTGTAAGTAGAAGATTATTATGGATTTACATTATTGTGGTGACGTTTTATGATTCTTTCTGTGTAATTACTCTGACATTACTAAAATTGTCAGCAGAATGGGAATCAGCTGATAAAAATTATAGCAATATTCTTTTTTTCCTTGAGAAAACTTCCTTGTTTTGCAGTCCAGGATTGGTTTTATTGCCTGAGAGCTTTTCACTAGCTCTCTCTAAATGTCTGGAAATTAATTCTTATTCATGCTGCCAAGTGCCTTCTCTCCCAACAACCCCTCTAGCCCATTCCACATAGTCTGTGTGTCCTAGTGCCCAACTGCAGCTTCAGGAATCAAAACCCATGTTGATAACACTGTACCTGTTTGTAGTTCTGTGTGGTGATTTGAGTGTTTATCCTGCTGCTAAGCACTGTGCACATCAATAGTACTATGTGCTCATTCATTTAATCAATGTGTAAGGTACCCCTTGCAAAGTATGTAAGTGCTGTACTAAAACCACAATGCAAATATAAAAGCAGAGCTCTGCACTCACCTCCAGCAATTTCAAACCATCTTGATACAAGGACAAACCCCAAAAGCCACTAGGCAAGTCTTCCCCTCCCATACTCCTACCTCCCTAAAAGGGATTGATTCTCGATAGGTAGGAAAAAAGGGAGGGGGAGAACTGCAGATGAGTAAACAACAACATGTGAATGGCATGGATTCACCTGAAATGTGGCCTTGTCATTCCCACCTCAGGATACAGTGAGAAAAAAACTATTATAGATATTTGTTGTCTATTTTACCATAGCACCTAATCATTGACCGTAGTCAGGAACCTAGTCATTGACCAGGACTCCATTGTGCGAGGTGCAAGTAACCAACAAAAAGATGATCCCTGTCCCCAGGAGCTTAAAAACTAAGTATTGATGGCTATCGATAGATGGCTATAGACAGGCCAAGGAGGGAATATAAGAGACAATACTGGTCAGAATGATAGGCAGTGGTCTATGCACACCAGCCTCCTAATCATTGTCAGGTTTTTTGTAGGAGGCACAGCAAAGGAGAATTTGGGGGAGGGCTCCGAAGCTGAATAATGAGTTTGTGCTGTGGATGTTCACATGGGGTGCCTCCCCAGCATGTGGGGAAGCACAGGAGGAAGCCCAGAAGTGCTTGTTTGAAAACTGAACAAGTGGCAGAGTTCGCCAATCAAAGGTGAGCATCAACTGCTCGATAGTAAATGAGAGGTGGTAAATAGGGTGTAGATTGATTAAGAAGAGCTTTATAAAACAAGTAGCTTATGTTTGATGTGACGGAAAAGAAGGAGCCAGGGCGGGATTCAAACAGAGAGATGTCATGAGCAATGTGACAGGCTAGGAAAATGATCTTCACAGTAGTATCCAAAATAGAGATGAGTGGGGCAAGATTGCACTTGTCAAGGCCAAAGAGAGAGAGGGCATAATAATCAAGATGCAAGAGAGAAGTCAAGGACTCTCCTTTGCAAGGTCTCTATGGATTTGACCCAAACAATCCGCTTCACAGCAAAACTAGTGAATGCAGAGGCACCAAGAAACAAGGAGTGGAGAAAAGTTATTGTAATAATTCTGTGCCTATACCAAAAATTCACAGGTGATGGTTTGTGGCCTAATAAAAATCAGGCCCATTGCAGGTGGGGGTAGGGAAAGGGGGCAAATGTGATTCTGAAGGGCTCATGGCTGCCAGCTGCCACTACTACCGCGACAGCAGGAGCAGCTCGAGCCCCGGCCCTTTAGAATCGTTGCTGGAGCACCAAGCAATGCATTGCACAGCTCCATGGTGGGTGCACCAGCTGGTTTTGAGGGCCAGAAGGGAGCGAGGTAGGGTAGGGTGTGCACTCTCTTCAGCACTTACGGCTGGGGGTTCCACCTCTGCCTTCTTCCACATGAGTCCCTGCCCCTTTTGGGAGTGCAGAGCCAGAATTCTCACACATACATACATTGCCCAGGTACCTGGCAATCCTGTCAGCCCCCCCTGACAGAGATAGGACTAACCTATAACCTTGGATCCAAACAAACATGGGTTTTGCAAGGTTTTGAATCCCAAAGCTGAATTCTGTGGCATGAACCGATCGCTGGTGACATCTACATCTTATTGTATCTGAGACATTTCCCTTGCTGCTAAGGCTTGAAAAGCAGTTATATTCCCACACTCACAACTTACCTGTGCTTTTCACCTGGTAAATCAGTGGAAGGGTCTGTAGGAGACATAATGCCTTTGCAGAAACCTGTTTATATTACGTCCAATAGATTGTTATGGAAAACTTTCTCTGTCCTTTTTCCCTAACTTTGGGTTTTTGTTTTTGGGTGGAGAGTCATACGAGATTTCTACTTGGCTGACCCTGACAAAGTGTTAGGTTTTCTGTGAACTGCTTATTAACCTCGGGGGGCTAAATTGGAATTGGCATCAGTGTTGCATGTGAAATGAGTTTGGCAGGGCTCTCCAGAGTCCAGGCAGCACACCTGGTCTGTCTCTGAAGTCTGATCCATGTCCTGTGGTAACATTTGCTCAAGAAAGCCCTTAGCTATAATGTGATGATTTAATTAACATAGCTAGACCCAGCTGCATGGGATAAAATGTTGACACTGACAGAACTGCACAGGCTTTGAGATGTGCAAATAACCCTGCAGTGATCGTCCATTGTTCCCAGCAAGCAAGGAGTGATAGGCAGTCTTCAGTTGAGGGGAGTGCATGTGCCGTAGCCCATGCCTTGCTAATAAAATGCAATCTACATGCCAAAGCATAGGCAACTGGTGCCTGTGGAGTAAAGAGGTGCATGGAGGGCCACCCAAGGGACAGGGAGGGGGTATGTGGGGGCACCTCTTTTAAAATGTTATCAGGCGTGCAGGGGAGCAGTGCATCTCCTGAGTGCTTCCAAGAGTCACCTGTGTGCAGAAGCCTTCTCCTGTAATGCCTGTCTTAGGGTATGTCTACACTACAAAGTTAATTCGAAATAACAGCCGTTATTTCGAATTAACTTTAATAGAGTCTATACATGCAAACCGCTATTTCGAAATTAATTCAAAATAGCAGAGAGCTTAAATCGAATTTGGTAAACCTCATTCTACAAGGAGTAACGCCAAATTCGAAATAGCTATTTCGAATTAAGTGCTGTGTGGACACTTAATTCGAAATAGGGGGCCTCCAGCCCTTCCCAGGGAGCCCTGGTGGCCACTCTGGGCACAACCAGAAAAACTTACTCTCCTCTCCCACAGCCCTGGAGTGATTAAAGGGGTAGACCCTGGCCACAGTGCCTGTGCCATCTCCAAGCCTGCCAGCCCAGAGCCAGCAGTGGCCACCGGGGCCCCTGACCCAGTGGCCCCAAAACAAGAGCCAATGAGCCACTGGCAGCCAGCCCTTCACTGCTCCCTGGGAGCAGTCAGCCAGCTCCCAGGAGCCTGACAGGGGCTGGAGAAGGCGGGTGCCTTCCTAGTCCAGGGTGGAGATCATGGACCTTATTCAGGTTTGGGGGTATGCCCCCAATGTCCATGATCTCTGCACTAGATGGAGGAATGTGGCTGTCTATGGCAGGATAGCTGCCAGCCTGGCCACCAAAGGCCACATGTGAACCCAGGAGCAGGTTTGCATGAAAATCAAGTTGGTCCAGAGAAACTCCCAACCCTGGGCCCTGAGCTTCCCCTCCCCCTTCTTCCCCTTGCTTCCCCCTTCCAGCTCCCTCCTCCCAGGTTTCCCCCTCCCCTCTCCCACCCTCTCTCTTCCCCTCTCCTACCTCCTTTTCCCAGTCTCCCCAGAGGTTCATTCCCCTCCCCCAGTTTTGTTCAATAAACCCAGTTTCTATTTTTGAACATACGTGTCTTTTGTTTGACATCAAGAAGGGGGGCTAGGGAGGGGTAAATGGAAGGATGTGAGGGAGGAATGGGGCACAAGCCCCTGGTGGGGAGGAGTGGGGTGGCTCTGAGGGCTCCTCGGGGTGGACGCTCTCCCGCAGGGCCTCCTGGATCCTGACAGCCCCCGGATGGACACCCCGGATGGCAGCCTGCAACAAGTGCAGCTGGGCTGATGGCAACAACCCCACAAGATGCACCGGCATGCCCAGGGGCAGCTCTGGCTCCATGTGGCTGAGTGTTGTGGTGTCCCGGATGCAGGCACTCAGGGCACTCCAAGACAGGACTACTTTGCTGTCCCTCATCAAGGTAGACAAGCAAGAGGGGAACCCTGAGAACTGTCTGTCCGGGGTAGGGGTAGGGTCCCTTTAAGCATGGAGCTCAGTTAGCCTCAGGCAGCAGCCCCACATACTAAGTCCTAACCTGATGCCCTGCCGGCACTGGTTCCGGCCAGCCTTAACTTTGGTTCAGGGTCCACTCAGTGTGGACGCGCTATTTCAAAATAGGTTTTGTGTGTAGATGTGTTAATTCGAATTAGCTTAATTCGAATTAACTATTTTGAATTAAGTTAACTCGAATTAACACTGTAGTGTAGACGTACCCTTATAGAGGTGTGGTGCTGCTGGATCATTAAACTTCCCTCCCATTATAGTCAAGAAACTGAAGTCCTATATGCCCTAAGATAGTTAGGTAGTCAGGCATGCAACTGCCACAGAATCTTAGGGCACCTAACTTCCATTGGTGCCTTCTGAAAATCTGCCCCCAACTGCTAATGTAGAGGGACAAAAGGTTTCCAGCACAGTTACAGCAAAGCAACAAATCTGCCAGCTATGCTAACAAGCAAGCAGGCCAACAGCCTCGCCAAGCCCATGGGCAAGATGAGGGCGTGGCTCCACACTCCCAGAAGGGGTGGGGCCACAGGTGGAAAGGGAAAGGGACCTCTCTCAGCGCTGCGTTGAGCATGCCACATGGGACTCCAGCAGTGATTTATAGGCTCCAGGGCCCACTGGGACCCACAGAATTGCTGGGCCCCAGAGTGGTTACCTCTTTTCCCCTCCTGTTGGCAGGCCTACAAACAAGTTTCTCCTCTGGCTGAACAGGCAACAGAGAGCGAACCTGGTGGAACTCAATGCCTGGGGATGTTGTGAAGGCCAAAACTGCTAACCATCTTCACCTTAATTCTAATCAATGTCTATTAGCTGAATGGCCAAAGCCTCTGACTGCCAGGAGCTGGGAGTGGATGATAGGGGATGGATCATTTAATAATTGCCTGGTTCTGTTCATTGCCTCTGTTGGAGGGTTGGATGATGGGCTGGGTCAGTAGTTCTCAACTTCTGGTCCACAGACCATGGCATATACCACCCAGCACCTCCCCTGCAGCCCGGGCTGTTGGGAGAGGCGTGTCCGGCCCCACCTCCCAGCCAACCAACACCAGGCAGCGGCGGGGTCTCTTCCCCGACACGGAAGAGTGCTTTGCTGAGCAGCGGGCAGGCAGCGCAGAGCTCAGCACGGCAGCCTCAGAGCAGCCATGACCCGGGCAGCAGCACTCAGCTGGCGGCTGGGAGGCAGCACAGGGCTAAGTGAGGGGATGGGGTGGGCATGGGGAGCTCTGGGGACAGGTCTAGTAGTGGGGGATTACGGGGGCAAGGCTGGCACTGAGGGGCTCTGGGGATGGGGCTAATGTTGGGAACTGGGGGCTGGCACTGGAGGTCTGGTGGTAGTGGGCTTTAAGGAGGAGGGGGCTGGCACAGAGGCATTTGGGATGGGGGACTGGCACTGAGGGGCTCTGATGGCAAGAGGCTGGCCCTGTGGGGGTTGGGTGTAGGGGACTCTGGAGTCAGTGGCTGGTGCTGGGGAGTAGAGGAAGGATGGGAGGCTCTAGGGATTAGGGCTGGGGCTTCTGGGGTCCAAGGCTTTTGGTGGACCAGCAACATTTTATTTGCATATTTGCATGTTCGTTATTTGCATAATGAATATGCAACTATGCAAATCGAATTATTGGTCTGCCAAAAAGTTTGTGAATGGGTTTGCTGGTCTCCAGCATAAAAAAGGTTGGGAACCACTGGGCTAGATGGACCATTAGTCTGATCCAATATGGCTGTTCTTGTAGGCCAGTGTTTCTCAGTATTCCACAGGCCCATTTTGGGAAAGCTGCTAGCGGATCTGCACTGCTTCGTTTACCTAAAGGGTCCAAAGCCACAGATCTTCGTGGCGCCAGTTGGCTCCAGTTTGCTGTTTCTAGCCAAGGGAAGCCACAGGAAGCTGCAAATTGGAGTAAATGGAAACTGTAAGGATCCATGGTTTCAAACCCTTTAGGTAAACAAAGTGGTGTAGGCTCTCTAGCAGCTTCCCCACAGCCCACTTTGAAAAAAATTGTTATTGTGCTAACCAACTCATATGCCATTTTCCTAGTGTAGAAAGAGGTTAATTCATTGCTGTGGACCTTCAACATCCTCCTGCATTCCTAAGAGATTAGATTCACGCTCCTTTGGAAGGAGAGAACCTCATAGCAGAGCATTTCATTATCCCCTTTAGTGGATACCAGGAGTAACAGTGTCTATCCATGCAGCCTAGCCTTTTCCAGCTCAGTATAGGCATGTCTGCACTAGGAAGTTATTTCAAAATAACTCCCGTTATTTCAAAATAACAAGGTGAGCATCCACACTACCAAACCTGTTATTTTGAAATAATGGGCTTGTTATTTCAAAATAATAACTCCTGCTTGTGAAGAAGAAGAAACTTATTTTGAAATAGTTATTTGGGGAGTTATTATTTCAAAATAACTTATTTCAAAATAACCTGGTAGTGTAGACAGAGCTTATCTAGGTAAAGCATTGCAGAGAAGAAAAGAGAGTTCAGTCCTGGATGAAGGAGTAACCCACAGGACCACATGGGGACTAGCCTGAGGATTGACAGGAGGGGAAATCTTAAAGACCCTTTTAAGAATAGCTTGTGAGGGTGGGCACATAGAATCATAGATCATAGAAGCATAGAATCCTAGGGCTGGAAGAGACCTCAGGAGGTCATTCAAAACAGGACCAACCCTAACTAAATCATCCAAGCCAGGGGTTTGTCAAGCCGAGACTTGAAAGCCTCTAGGGATAGAGATACTACCACCTTCTTATGTAACCCATTCCAGTGCTTCACCACCCTCCTAGTAAAAGAGTTTTTCCTAATATCCAACCTAGACCTCCCCTACTGTGACTTAAGACCATTGCTCCTCGTTCTGCCATCCGTCACTACTGAGAACAGTCTCTCTCCATCCTCTTTAGAACCTCCCTTTAGGAAGCTGAAGGCTGCTATCAAATCCCCCCTCACTCTTCTCTTCTGTTGACTAAATAAGCCCAAATCCCTCAGCTTCTCTTCATAGGTCATGTGCTCCAGCCCCCTAATCATTTTGGTTGCCCTCCACTGGACGATCTCCAGTGCGTCCACATCCTTTCTATAGTGGGGGACCCAGAACTGGACATAATACTCCAGATGTGGCTTCACCAGAGCTGAATAAAGAGGAATAATAACTTCTCTAGATCTGCTGGCAATGCTCCTCCTAATGCACCCAAATATGCCATTAGCCTTCTTGGCTACAAGGGCACAGCTTCTCATCCACTGTTATCCCAAGGTCCTTTTCTGCTGAACTGCTGTTTAGCCACTCTGTCCCCAGCCTGTAACAATGCTTGGGTTTCTTCCATCCCAAGTGCAGGGCTCTGCACTTGTCCTTGTTGAATCTTATCAGGTTTCTTTCGACATTTTCCTGTACAAAAAAAATAATTTTTGACAAAAAAAACCAAACATTTTTTAGAAGCAAATTTTTTTTGTGTGTGAAAAAATATCAACCTACTCTACCAAATTATATTTTCTTTCCACTTTTTCAATGCTCTTTTCTCCATGGTTTGGAATGTCATGTGACAACCTTAAATCCAACTAGCTTTTTTCCCCTGGAAGACTTTCAAATCTCAGAAGAGGCTTTGGGATGAAAGGGGGGACTCAGAGCAGGACTACACTTAAAATGCTGCAGTAACAGTGAAAACATTATACACTAATGGGAGAAGTTCTCCCACTTATGTACTTAGTACGCCTCTGGGAGAAGCAGTAGCTATGTTAATGGGAGCATAACAGTCAGCATAACTTTCTCATGGGTGTGGATTTAATGATGAGTGATATAATTTACACCAACATACGTGCTGGTGTGGATGGCCCTCTGTTGGCTGGAGAACTTCTCCTGCTGTCGTAGCTAATGCTGCTCACAGGGCTGGAGTAATTATGTTGATGAGAGATCTGTTTCAGGTCATCTTAGAGCACCTGTGCTAGTAGCAGTATGGTGCAACTGTAAGCTCCGTAGCATAGCCACAGTCTTAATGTAGCCCTGGCCTCTGTTTCAGGTTTGCCATTTAATGTGAATCTAAGCCAGACTTCTCAGCTTCAGTTGTCAGTCTATATGATGCACACAGCTATGAATAGGTGACAGAGGGGCTTGCTTGGATATTGGAACAGTGCAGGGGAAACCATTTCTACAGAGGGAGGGGGAACCAAAATCCCTGGAAAGGGTCTGGTCTGCACAGTGCATAATACAGGCATAGAGCTGCTTCTCTGTCCTTTCCCTCCAACCAATCACTAGCCTAGGCTACAATTCTCACCCCTGTTCTCAGCAGAGCTGGGAGCATGTCTCTGGACCACCTTAAATATTTTCCATGCCAGCCGAACACGGCAAGCTGCTGCAGTGGTCTCTGCTGTCTAGTGCCTGCGCGCTCCCACTTTCACAGCAGCGTCCTAGTGGTGACTCGGTCCCGTTCCCTGCTTCTTTTAACCCACAGCAGGTCAAGAGTTTAACAAAGTGACTAGGGCTGAGAGCCAAGTCCCCAGAGCTGCAATCTGCAGCCAGAGCCAGCATGCCAGCATCTGGAAAGCGTTTGTGACCAATAAAATATGAATGTGCAGACTCCGCCAAAGCAGCCATCATTTGGCATCACAAGCCCAGATCTTTACAAGATGATTCTTCTGAGGCTTGGAAAGGCTTCCTCCGTGTTTTCTAATAAAAACCCTGTTGGCTGGGCTAGTAGTTGGATGAGTAGCGCTAATGCGACATCACACAGGAGATGGGAAAAGACCTATGGAGTCTAACCTCTCAGTCCAGCTGGGGGCTGAGAGAATAACGCAAGCGATGTTCTTGTTCCAGGCAGCTGTTCTCAAAGCACTCTACAGCTGTGGGCTTTCTTTCTGGTAATAGGATGGGTGTCTCCTGTGGAAGAAGTGAGGGAAAGGACATATGGGGTTGCAAAGGAGAGAGGCAGGGCACAATAAAAGAGGTACGAGGAGGTTTATGTGGACTTGATAACCTTTTGGGGAGGTCTGCCAGATCTGGCTATGGAAGATCAGCACCAGGCCCTCTCATGTGAATAGCAGCTTTCCCAAACAATACAGCTGACTGCAGTACAACTAACCGGCTTGGGGGCTATTCCTTCAGGAGAGTCTCCTTTCTGCAAGAGTGTAAGGACAGGAGTCTCTTCTAACCTTCCTGTCTGCAGGCTTCAAGCCAGGATTCCTCTTGGTATCTCAGAAGGGCTAGTCCTCAGGGCAGAGGGTCATTGTTATGCTGGCTTTGTGCCACAAAAGGGCATAAATTGGCAACCAGGGCATGGAGGTGAGTATTCCCTGTATATGCTACACTCCAGCAGGCAGCACATGCTGCTTCTGTGGAGAAGAACAGCAAAGTATCCACCCCTAGTTTTTTTGCTTCTGTACCTGAGGACACATCTTCCAGTGTCTTGGGCCCCCTTGCAGGGCTGATTGGGGCCAGATATGGTGGTTGGTGTGTCACTCCTTTAAGTGTTGATTCCTCCCTTTCTTCTGCTTTACTTTCCTTTCTTCAGCAGCAGCCCTGCAGCAATAAGCCAGCACAGTGCTACTCAACTTTGGAAGCCCCAGGGGCCCAATGATACTCACAGCACTTGCCAAGGGCCGCAACTTCAGTGTGGTTACATATACATGCAAATATATATGCAAATATATGCAAATAGCTTCTTTCACACTGATGGGCATGAATACAAAGATTAAGGCAAGACTACACAACATGTGCAGGCCTCATTTAAGTCAGTTATGCTGATATTAATAAAATGCAAATTTCCACCTATATGACAGCACTTTTAATGAGCAATGGCAGTCCAGGAATTTAACTACTAAAACACATATCAACCGAAGACCATTATATTGACTCGCTGTTGTGGAGTGTGTTCCCAGTGCAGGCCATGTTTCAAAGGATCCCACCTGCGGGCTGCATGTTGAGCCTGGCGTAAACTCACACCGCACCGCATGCCATTATGGGGAACAAATATAAATAAGCCGAGGCTCAGCAATCACTGCAGTGAGCTCCTAGAGAATTTTTGCTGAAGCCATAGAGATGATGTTCCCACAGCATCATTTCTCTGAGCACAGAGTAAACTCAGTGCTATGTCCAAGGTGACAGGAGCATGGAACCCAAGCCCTTCACCTAGTCTCAGATGCTAAAACCATAAGGTGACCATATTTCTCAAAGGAAAAATGGAACCCCACATGAGGCTGGCCTGAGCCCTCCCACACCCCTACTGCCTGCCGTGGAGCTGACCCATATCCTTTGCTTGAGCCCTGCCTCCCCGCTACGCAGGGCTGGCATAGCTGCTTCCTTCCTCCCCTGCCACATTCCTTTACACTCCACATTTTTTACAAAAAGAGGTCATTTGTCCTGTTTGCTCTTGCCAGTTGATCAAGTTGGCAAGAGCAAAGAGCCCACTTTTGCCTAAAAAGTTGGGACAGCTGGGACTGTCCCAGCCAAAATGAGATATATGGTAACCTTATAAAACAGAAACTCTCAGACATTACTTACCTGATTTCTCAGTACTGTGGCCACTGGAGAAGCTGTCATCTAATCTGCAAGATTAGAGTAAGATGCAAAGTAGGCATCTTGATTTGCCCTTGGTTTTAAGAGCCATGGAAGCTGAAGTTGGGTCAGGCAGAGGTTGACTGGATCTTTTAGGTGAGGGATCTTTGTAGATTTCAGGCTGGTGCAGCCATTTTGCACCTGAAGTGAGGTTTTGTAGGACAGTAGTTGGGGCATAGTGTTGCAATTTCACTTTGCTGAGGTTTTTTGCAAATATTTTGGTTCAAATCCCCCCTGCTTTGCCTGGATTCTTTCTACACTAAGGAAATGAGGTGTGTTTTGCAAATGTTACCTAACACAGGTTAAGGAACATGCTTTGATCTAAGTGCTGAGTAAATGTGTGTTTGGAAAAGGTGTTAGGCAGTCACAGTCAACCCAAGGTTTTGCTACACATATCTCCTATTCTTGGTCAGATAGGATCTTTTACTGTGAGTTTCAGTGTCATGCACACAAAACCCACAAAACAAAACTTGGCCAAAGCCACTGTGTTTGTCCTGGGTTGGAAACTCATGAATTGGGCCAGGTTGGTTTGATACATTGACTGAAACAAACTTGAACTCTGTTTCAAGCTTGACGCAAAATGCAAATCCAGGTGAATTTCCTATGCTTCTGGGCTTTGATTGGGAAAGATTTGCAGAGATGTAAAAATGCTGCCACTTCTGTCCAAAGTCAAGAAGATATATAGGTCCTGACTTCTCCTCAGGAATTGAGCTGGTCATGTTAATAGTTTTTCCAGAAGCAAGAGTTCTTCTCTCATTTGCTAATGAAGTTTTTATTCTAAGCAAGAGGTGTTTTATTAGCTCCAATTAGATACAATTCAGAGTTTACCCACGCTATTACCATTTGCTTCTGATGCAGACAGCACCTACTCTCACTGCAGCTGTTGTCCACACAGCAGTTTCTTCGTAGTATTAAAAATGTTCCATTTGCTTCAATTTGTTTGAGTGGGATCACATTAACTCTTTAGGTGCCTCTCCACAAACAGCGTCTTTCCAGGTAGCCAGTAATGCAGAGCTTGTGTGGTAACAATGAATTAAATACATTCTATTCAGGTTTGTAGTGCTTTAATGGCATTGAAATGGGTACTGCACCATGCAGCCAAGTGACAGTCTATGTTACTGGAACAAGCAAATAATGTGCAAGTGGCACATGGCATTGGGGTGGATAGTGTCTGTGGCTCATGATGGGAGACAAGCAGTACGGCATTGAGGTAGATGATTTCATGCTGCAAGAGGCAGTGGGTTGCATGGTGCAATAAAGCAAACTATGTATGCCATCAAAATGCAATGGACATTCAGTGTAGTGGTGTTTGCCTGGCATCAGGATACACCGTGCACATCCATGTAGTGGTAACACAGACTTTCGTCTTGTGAAGCCCCAGAGTTTGGGGATAATATTAGAGTTAGAACTTCCCATGGTTATTTTTCATCTTATGGATTTGTAGCAATTAACCCATATTGTACTAGCTGTACAATCAGATTGTCCTGCAGGCCTACCATCTGCAACCAAGGTTTTGATCACAGGTGGGTTTATTGCTGCTGATTCTGTTTCTGAAATTTGTTCAAGCAAATGCTCTTTTAGAATAGCTATTGTTCTTTTTTTTCTGTCTCCTATACTAATCTTCTCCCTGCTTCCTATACTAATCTTCTCCCTTCTTCCCACACTGGAGCTTTCTCATAAAAAATAAAGTCTCACTTTTCCTGCATATGTGTTGATGAATTCTGAATGTACAGCATGGACCTGTCTACACACCTGCGTCGTTCTCTACAATCTAATCTTTTTCACTTTGGCATAGACCTAGAAGCACTTTTGCAGCCACCTGCTGCAGGTCTGCTGCTATGGGATAAGAAGTGGTGGCCTTATTTACATAATCATATATGCAAATTAGACAGTTTCCGCTTATTGTTGGTTTTGTTGAAAAAGTTGGCTTTCTCTTCCAGCTGAACTATTGCAAAAGGCACAGGCTCTTAAAAATGCTACCAGACATGCCAATGGGCATAAATGGATTGCACAAAGACACTTGGTAATCCATCCCATGAAATCTTCCATTACCCTCTGGGCTTTCATCTTCTGTTCTCACTAAGTTTGGCTTGCATCCTCATGCAGGAAATGAAAGAAACTCCATTTTACAGGGACAAAGGGAATTCATTCTTCATCTGGTGGAACATTCAAAAGATGTTAAGAACAGCAATAGCAGAACATGTGCAGAAAGCCAGATGAATGCTGGTGGAGATGTGCTGGGAGGCTACTGCACTACGGGCCAAGGCAAAGGGCTGCAGAGAATCAGCCAGCCAGCCAGCCTTCCAGTGTCAACACTTCAAATGAAAGTTCCAAGAATGTGTGTGTGCAACGGTTACATTTCTCTTTCGATGAGTTGCGCATCAGTGCCCTTCTGCCAAGATGACGACAGCTCAACAAGAGCTCAGCAGGGAGATCACACGAAGAAGGTGCAATGTATATTTCTAGACCTGAACAAGACATTCTGTGGTTATATTAGTTCTATGTTCCATCAAGAGAGGTGTGACAGTGACTGGTCAGAGTGACTGCCAAGGAAAACCCAATCAGGAAGCTGGCCAACTGCGTAATTCTTTGTCATGGGTCCAGCTGTATAGAAGTATGTCTTCCTGACTTAGTCTGATAAAGGTTGTTCCCTGCCATATAGAGATGGCCACTTTTTAAACTGGCTGATATAACTTTTCGTGATACCTTAAATGGTCAAGTCAAGATAGAGCCAAATAGCACATGTAGTGAGGATAGAGGTAAATTGGAATGGTTAATTAAACATTGCATAAAAATAATTTCCTCTTACCTGCTTTAAATGTGTTGCCTTTCTAATGTTTCTGTTTTCTGTGCATAAGCATACTTCTTGCAATGCTGTTCTGTTTGAAGAACGAAACTTTTGAGCAAGAATCTGATGGAAATGGCATAATTAAGGGTAGTGCTTGCCCATGGCAGTTGGTTGACAACCTTGTGATAGGGAAAAACTTGTCTGGGTGCTCCACCTAAATGCCATTAAGCTGGGAAAATGACAGACAGGGCCTGATTGTTTGTTACGGAGTCTTGTGACATGAAGAATAACAAATACTACTTAGAGCTATTTGGGATTCAGTCGTCAGCTGCGCCTGCAATCAAGCTCTTCTCAGTGCTTCAGGGAAAAAATCTGGCTTTAAACTCCCTTAGCAACTCCCCACTCCTGAGGCTGGATGGGTGTCAATTAGGCTCAGTGTGCAATTTAGCACAACCTATGCTGGGCTGTGCCCGGGGCTGTAAGAAAGGGTGGTGGAATGCCAGCTCTGTTGGCTTTGTGCCAGTCAAGGATTTCCCAACATTGACAGAATCCTCAACCAGCCAGGTAAGCTGGCACTACAGTCCCTTCCCACTACTGGAGCTGTGCAAAAATACAATACTGGGTCCAGGATTTGGCCTTTTATGAACATATAAGATGTTCCAATTTAATTCTAATTTCTTTTCTCCCACCCAAGGTATTTCTGAGGCCTCTTTCACTTAATCTTTACTGCACTGGGGGTGGGAGTGTCTACAACAAAGAGACATCTTAGAAAAGCAAAGACCTGAAACACTTCATCTCTTCTGAGAAACCACTAGCACCAAGCAGGAGATGACAACCCCAAGTCATCCTAAATAGAAGGAAACACTGAAAAATGGCTAGAAGTGGAGATGTCTGGTATTTTGCTACACAGTGGTGTCCATGTAGTGAGAGCCTAGGGACCTACTGCCTATTAATGAAGCTGGAGAGAAACTGGGTGCAGTAAATTGAGGTCAGAGGATTTCAGGAAATACATGTTTGTTAATAATTCATCACTTTGTTGCAGCCTTACATATTCCCTCAATGCATTTGAAATTTTTGTCTGCCAGATAACAGTGCCATCACTGTCTTTAGAGTATTAGCACGAGATAAATCAGTTTCTGGTGCCCTAAAGGGGCACCCCCTACTGAAGTATGGTGTTTTATTGTGCCATGTTACAGCAGTTACACACCATGTGCTGCAGTGTAACAGGATGCCAATGCCCCACTTACATTTCAGCGTATAATTAAAAAAAAGGTGATCTCAGTTCTGATCCTAATGGATAAATGCAGTAGCTGCTGCCACATTGTTATGCTTTGGCCGACTCAGCAAAGGCAGAATGAAGCACAGAGAATTTCTCCATTTGCCTTGATATGGGGGATGGTGTTTTTAACTGGCATGGGCAGCATGAAGAAATGAACTGCCCTGATAAGTCTACTCTGTGGATAAATGTATGACTTCATTTCATAGGGCTGAGAATGCAACTGCTTTTATAAGCACTTGTCTGTACTTTTGCAGTTCACTTGCATGATTAATACAGAAGTCTCTCCCATCTCTGAAGTTCTCTAGAACTGCAATTTTCCACAGCTTGTGTCTCCCTATATTGGTTATAGCTGGAACAAAGAATGGAACACAGAAAAGGTGAATCATGAACTCTGTATTGGTGCAGGACTTTGCAATGGCAAGAATATGTATTTATGGGGAGGCAGATGTATACCACATTTGTCCTGTATTTCTGGCAGAGGGAAAGCGAGAAATATTTGTGACCCAAATCATTGGTTTTCCTGCCATTGGTATAAAAATTTCCAGATGTGATTGTTGATGTTTCACATGGGACCAATTTAAAAAAATAAGAAATAGCCAGAGTCAACTGCATGCATGTAAATACTTTTTGGTTTGTGTGTGTTTTGCAATGTCTTGCATTTAAAATGAGGAAGCAAGTTAGCTCAAAGCAGAACTCTTGTTCTCTCCTCTCAAGCTCTGTCCTTTGCTCACATTGTCCTACTCTTTGAATCCACCATCCTTCCTGACCGAAATCAAGAGATTAACTGAATCTCCTGAGCTGCCTTCTTCCCTCATATCATCTTGATACATCTCTAAAATCCAGTCTTTCCTCTCTGGATAGCCAAATGGGTGCTCTTTCCTGCCTTGATCATAGCAGAGCTGCCTGCTCACTGGTCTGCCAGATGCTAATCTCATTCCCTTCTAGGTTATCCCAAATGTCAGTTCCAAAGTCATCTTCTTCACCCATTGTTTCAACTGTGGAACTACACAGCTTCCTTCTTACACTGTGCATAGAAGTTCAATTCCTTCCATTCAAGGTCCTGCTATGAAACCCTTGCTAGTGACTTTTCATCTTACCCCCATCCTTGTGACTCCTGAAAAAATGCCAACCTTAATATCCCTTTCACTCTTTCTCTAACAAGTTTCCGTGATGCTGTATTCCCCAAGTCACTTCCCTGCCATATTTATAGCCTGCCTAGAATGTCTCTTGTGCTGCAAAGCCAGCAAGAAAAAAAGTAGAGAGAGCCACAAAATCTGGTGCCTCTCATTAGCCCTGCAAAATGTAACAGATGGAAGGGAAGGCTCAGAATCAAGTGGGTTTGCAAAGACTGGGCTTTGACCCACTTAGGCCAGTTCTTTTAAAGTCATCAGCTACTAAATGTAACTTCCTTCTGAGTCTGTATCTCCTTCTCATCAGCTTCTGAACCCATTCTGCATATCCCCTCCCCATGCTGGTTGGAATGATCACATCAGAGACAGAAGACAGCCCTCCTATCACTCTTAACAACAATATTTGTATGGAGAAGCAAGGAGTTAGGATCCTGCAGAAGAGAATTTTGCCAGCAGCACAATTTATTGGGGAAAAATTCTAGAACCAGGAGCGCTGCTAGCGAGGCTTTTCCTGTGGGATTTCAAGCTTGATATAGCAAACTAAGGAGGTTCGAGTAAAAATAAACGTCCAAAGCTTTTTCTTATCTGAACCTTTTTGAAGTTCCTCCATAGTGTGGGAGGGAGGGGAAGTAGAGGTAGGGTTGGGTATGCATACATATGGATATGTTGCTAGTGCTGTTTAGTAGTAAACTTCCAGCTGGGATTATACACGTTTACAAGCAAATGTTTGTGTCTTCACTGGCACTTACAGTCATGTTAGATTACATGTTAAAAAACAGCTAAAAATTAAAATGTATACATATCTCCTATGTGTACATGTATAGAATCATAGAATCGTAGAACCACAGAGTTGGAAGAGACCTCAGAAGGTCATCAAGTCCAGCCCCCTGCCCTAGGCAGGACCAATCCCAACTAAATCAACCCAGCCAGGGCTTTTGTCAAGCCGAGACTTAAAAATCTCTAGGGATGGAGACTCCACTACTTCCCTAGGTAACCCATTCCAGGGCTTCACCACCCTCCTAGTGAAATAGTTTTCCCTAATCTCCAACCTGGACCTCTCCCACTGCAACTTGAGACCATTGCTCCTTGTTCTGCCATCCGTCACTACTGAGAACAGCCTTTCTCCAGCCTCTTTGGAACCTCCCTTCAGGAAGCTGAAGGCTGGTATCAAATCCCCCCTCACTATTCGCTTCTGCAGATTAAACAGACCCAACTCCCTCAGCCTCTCCTCATAGGTCATATGCTCCAGCCCCCTAATCATTTTGGTTGCCCTCCGCTTGACCCTCTCCAATGCATCCACATCCTTTTTGTAGTGGGGGGCAGGGGCAGAACTGGACACAATACTCCAGATGTGGCCTCAAAAGAGCCGAATAAAGGGGAATAATCACATCTCTGGATCTGCTGGCAATGCTCCTCCTAATGCAACCTAATATGCCATTAGCCGTCTTGGCTACAAGGGCACACTGTTGACTCATATCCAGCTTCTCATCCACTGTAATCCCCAGGTCCTTTTCTGCAGAACTTCTACTTATCTGGTTGGTCCCCAGCCTGTAACAATGCTTGGGATTCTTCCATCCCAAGTGCAGGACTCTGCACTTGTCCTTGTTGAACCTCATCAGATTTCTTGTGGCCCAATCCTCCAATTTCTCTAAGTCACTCTGGACCCTATCTCTGCCCTCGAGTGTATCTACCTCTCCCTAGCTTAGTGTCATCTGCAAACTTGCTGAGGGTGCAATCCATCCCCTCATCCAGGTCATTAATAAAGATATTGAACAAAACCGGTCCTAGAACTGAACCTTGGGGCACTCCGCTAGAAACTGACTGCCATCCTGACATCGAGCCGTTGATCACGACCCACTGGGCCCGACCTTCTAGCCAGCTTTCTATCCATCTTACCGTCCATTTATCCAATCCACATTCCCTTAACTTGCTGACAAGAATACTGTGGGAGACCGTATCAAAAGCCTTTCTAAAGTCAAGGTAGATCACATCCACTGACTTTCCCATGTCCACAGAGCCAGTTACCTCATCATAGAAGCTAATCAGATTGGTCAGGCACGACTTGCCCTTTGTGAATCCACGCTGACTATTCTTGATCACTTTCCCCTCTTCCAAGTGCCTCCAAATTGATTCCTTAAGGATCCCTTCCATGATTTTTCCAGGGACCAAGGTAAGACTGATTGGCCTATAATTCCCTGGATCGTCCTTCTTCCCTTTTTTCAAGATGGGCACTACATTTGCCTTTTTCCAATCATCCGAGATCTCTCCCAATCTCCACGACTTTTCAAAGATAATGGCCAAAGGCTCCTCAGTGACATTTGCCAACTCCCTCAGTACCCTCGGATGCATTAAGTCCGGACCCATGGATTTGTGTACGTTTAGCTTTTCTAAATAGTTCCTTAGCATGCACTACAGTATTATAAAATGCAGCCCCTTGTAATATGATGTATAGAAATCATTTAATATGCAACAGTATGCTGGATAAATGTCTTCAGAACTCAGGACTTTTCTCCACTTATCGGGAGATTGGCATTGCAGAGCTCTATCTGCCAGGGTTTGATTTAGTGGGGATAGTAAGGATCTGCTAATTCAACCACTAATCATGCCCCTGTTGACTCTGATACTCCACTGTCACAAGGAGTAAGGGAAGTCCTCAGGAGAAACTCATTGAAGAAAATTTGACCTAAGGTACATCGACTCCAGCTACACTATTCATATTGCTGCTTATCTTAGGTCGACTTTCTCCCCTAATATAGCCCTGGTTGCAGAAGTGCCTTAGTTTGTTGTTATCTAAATTAACAAAGCATGATATTTGTAAAAGAACAATATAAGTGGCAAGCCATTAGGTGGCATGAATTAGTGGAGTAGAGTTTGAAAATGTGTGTGTTTATTGTAAGTCATGTGTTTCTCCTCCTGGAGCATTGATGACATGGATATTAACCCATCAAAACCTGCCTTCACTGCAGATATGGTTATCATAAAGCCTTGATATCAGTATAGCCTTCTACAATACAGATAGGTACAGTTTAATCCCACAAACAGGGATGTTTATGCATTATCCCTCTTCTCTTTATTCATGAAGGTGTCAGTCATAACAGCTGCCCTGTATTCAGCCCTCACTCTCTCTTTTTGTGCTGTGTTCATTCAGGTACAGCAGGCACCACTGAGAAAATAAATTCCATGCTGTGATATTGGCCTGGCTGCTAAATTTCCTTGCAAGAGTTACAGCTATCTTAAGCTTATGCCAATGCAATCCTTATAGCACACTTATGTCCTCATGTATCCTTTGCATCAACCTTGTCTCAAGCAAGAAGGCAAAGAGAAATGGATGCAGCAATTCTTTAATGTTTGGATTGAGGCCTGAGAAATTGCACATCATCTGTGTGAAACTCTTTTTATCTTGACCCTAACATGGGCAGGAGAGCCATTTACTGTACAACCTGCCATACAGCATGTGTCTTAGGCTACATCTAGACTGCAGGCTTCTTTCGGAAGAAGCTTTTCTGGAAGAGATCTTCCAAAAAAACCTTCCTCCTAAAGAGAGCGTCCACACTGCAAAAGTGCATAGAAAAAGTGGTCTGCTTTTTTGAAAGATAGCATCCACACGGAATGGACGCTATCTCGCTTTTAAGCTGTGATTACTATGGATGGAGTGGCCACCAGGGCATCTGTATTTTTTCTTCTTTCCTCTTCTTTCGAAAGAACTCCCTCTTCCCCATCCACACATGCCTTTTTCTGAAAGAGCTCTTTCAGAAAAAGGCTTCTTCCTTGTAGAAAGAGTTTTACCAATGTCAGAAAACACACTCTGTTCTTTCAATTTTTTTTGAAAGAACATGATTGCGGTGTGGACGTAAGTGAAGGTTTTTTGGAAAAACGACTTTTTTCTGAAAAAAACTCTATAGTGTAAACATAGCCCGAGACTCCCGAAGGAGAAGGAAGGGGAAACAGAGGATCATAGAGGATTGTTTTCTTAAAACACAATTTACAGGACAACAGTGTCTGGAGTGCAAGTGCATACAAGGGGGGGATGGGAGGAGGTCAAGGCGATGAATGATATTACTGCCACAGATAGCATTGTTGCACACACAGGACCTGTGCACAGCACAGGAAACATTTTGCTTTTCTTTTGGCTAAGGAGGAGACCCTGAAAGTCCCCTGAATAGATTCCTCTCCCCCCTTTCATGCATTGTTCAGAGGATCAGACAGATGATGGAGACGGTGGTGAAGAGTTTAAAAAAAGCCAAAGTTTGCATAACAGCAGGGTGCTGGGACACCATTCTACAGTGGGATATGTTAAAGCCAGACCAGACTGACTTTAGTGCTGTAGAAATGACTCCTCCCTTTTACAGCAGACTTTCTGCCAAGTCCCTTCCTCATCTGGCTCCTAGGCCTGGATGGATATCTTTTGCTCAGCACATGGGGCTTTTGTCCAGTTTCCTGTCTGCTGCAGATTGAGTTGGCACTAATCATTCTAAAAGCAGAGTGCTGCTCCCATCTCCACATATCCCCTGCTCCCCAGTCACTTTGCTGAGTTTCTGCTTCCCTTTCAGCCAAAGCATATTCATCTCTTCTTTGCTAGCTTCTGTCATTCCCTGGAATACAGGGAGCTCTGCTGCCCTGAGGAACAGAGACTATTGTGTGGACTCTCTCCAGCTATTCTGAAGCCACTCTGACAGCATGAATCGTTTGTTTCTTAGGGCATTTAAATTATCATGGGCACGGGTTGAGGGAGGTCTAGCAAAAGAGAAGCCTCTGCTGTTTATGGTCTGCCCCACCTCTCATTGATTTTCATGGACATTAGACTAGGCTCTTGAACACTAAGGAACCACACCAGAGATACAAAATTACTTAATTTGTAATGAAAGTGGTACTGCAGCTCAAGCAAATTAAAAAAAAAAACCCTTTCATATCTGACATGGCAAGCCCGGAGCTGCTGGTACTGGAGTTCAAACCTGACAAGTCCTGGTACCAATTACACACTGGTACTGCATGAATGCTAATGATGCTCATCCCCACCTGTAGGGTGGTCCTAGCCAGAGTGTGTGCTGTGGGGCAAGGACTGGCCCACCATGTGGTCACAGGAGCAGTTTGATACAGCTGGAGTAGGAAGAGGGAGCCTCCTCCCAGAAGCAGAAGATGTGGCTCATTCAGAGCTAGGAGCAGAAAGACGAGGTGGCCTATGAGCTGGCTGAATGCTGGAAAGAGCAGGGCAGCATCCTGTTCCTGTCCACGTGGGCATAGGTGGTGAACTATATGGGTTTGTATAATTTTGGGGGATGCCCGGAGCAGGTCCACCATATTCAGGAATGTGAGCCTGGCTCCACCAATGTTTGGGCTAATATTCTCACAGCCATCCTGTCCATAAGGTGGATTGGCACAACCATTCCAGGCACTGTGCTTTGGGAATCCCATGCTTCAGGGGGACATGGGATCCAGGGCAAACTGGGGGGTAAACAGGGAGTCTGTCATCCATTGCAGCAAGCAATGTGGCCTCAGCTTTCCCAGCACTGCCCTGCCTCCACTCCACTCCTTCCCCCAAACCTCCACCCCATCTCTTCCTGTCCCTGCTCTGCCTCCTCCCCCAAGTGAGTCCAAGAATTGGAGGGGTGGGTCGGGCTGAGACCGGGTCACTCACTGCTGCCAGCACCCAGCACTCCACTCCCAGGCTGCCCTGCAGCACGGGGTAAACCAAAGCACAGAGCCTAGGATGGTTTCCTTGGTCTAGTCTATGGGTGGGATGGATCTGCTTGGACCAGCTCTGGGCACCTCCAAAAATTATACAAACCTGGCGCTGCACGTGCGCTGGCATGCTGTGCAGGCATGGAGAGAGCCATAATGTTGCTCCAGCTGAAATGCTGGTTCCCTCTGTGACATCCCTTCCCTCAGATTGGAATCTCAGGGACTCCCTTCCTGGCTGCCGGGAAGGGGAAGGCTCTCTGGGCCTGGCTGAGGGACATGGTTTGCTAGTAAAGACTGCAGAGCATATGGGAGCAGAGCAGGGGACCTAGCCTAGCAAGACCCAGTGGCTGGGCCAAATAGTCTTGCCACTGCTGGGATGACAGCACACACAGGACCATGCTGAGGGGTTGGAGTGGGGGGGAGGGAGGGGCGGGTGCTGAAGAAAGTTGGAAGTGTCTCAGGGTGACTGGCATGTCAGACTTCATTATATTGGGCTGGTTGTCTGGGAAAGGCTCCTGATGCCTGCCATGCAGCAAGAGGTGTGGTATGGTCTGGGAGGAGAGGGGAGCAGAGCCAGGCTGTAATCCCTTCATAAACAGCTGAAAAGTAGCCTTTGTTTGTTGTAGTGTTTGCAGGCTTTGTGCCCTCTTGTAAGCAAGTGTTGTCCGCTCCTTATTTCAGGCTTCAGCTCTTGGTAGAAATGAAGGCACCTCTGTGTTTGATTGTGTCAGAGTTGAGAGGCTGAGCCTCCCTTAGAGCTCCCCTCCTCCCTGCTTGTGTGTCCCAGTGACCCCCTGGGGGCAGAGGGAAGTATTTACCCTGTTGGTTTGAAGCTCTTAATCTGAAACCATTTTGGGCAAGGATTCAACACGGTGTCAGTTGGAAGTTCTGCAAAACTCACCTTCCCTGCTTCTAGCTTCCCTGTCTGTCAGGGCTAGAAAGACAAAAATTGATCCTTAACTGAAGTAACCATCCCATTTCCAAGCACCCTGGAAATTTGGAAGGTGTGGAAACTGGGCACTCATTTGACCCAGTCTGTGTGCTCTAACAGCAACCACTATAGGAAGCAATTTTAGAGTCGCTATGTACGACCTATCTTAGGGTTTTATCCTGATGTCCACCACCATTGCATTAGAGCATCTATCATATAATAGGTATGAAGTGACCTGTTACCGAACTTCATGAAGTCTTTGGCAAAGAGGGGGAGGCAAATGATGGCTCACAGGCCAATTCTGGCCCACCAGATTCTTCTATCCTGCCCAGGGAGGCTAACCTCCAGCCCCTTCTGTCACCCCTTCCCTGCAACCTCAGCTCCCCCAGTGCCTGGGCAGAATGCAGGCAAAGATGTAGCATTACCAGCTGTAGTGCTTCAGGCAGCATGGTCAGGGGAAGGGAACAGCTGTACAGAAAAATATTCCTTACTCCTGGGGAAAAATTTGTGTGACTGCACATGCACAGAATTCATGGCCCCTGCAGATTTCTTTGCTTCCCTGCAGAAAAATGGGGAAACAAAGGGAAGCTGCAGGAATGGTAATCCAACTCCCTGGCAGTTCAGGCAGGTCAGTTTGGGTGCTCAAAGCAGCTGATAGAGATATAAATTGCCATCAGGACAGCAGAGTTGGGCAGTCACACATGTAGAAGAACAAGAAAGAGAAAGGATGTGGGGGTGGCTCTGTCCCTCTTGCTCACTATTGTGGAATGCGTGGCATGGAGGGGTAGGGATTTGGAGTGGTTTTGGGAGGTAGGCTTGGGGCAGGCACTATCCCCTCAGGCAGAGCAGAATTTAGCAACAGTGAATTGTTCCCATTGTTCTTAGTGAATTCTCCCAGGAGTATAAAACAGGTGTAAAACTTTAAGACTCCTTTATATTGCCAGCTTGGTATATAGCCATATTTTAAAGGACTGTGTGGCCTTATAAATGCTCATGGTTCTTTAAAACGATTAGAACTGGTCCAAATTTTTTGCAACGAAAAAAAATTCTATCAAAATGTGCTTCATGAACTGTTTGCTACTGTCCTTTCTGGAGCTGGTCAGTAGCCAATACAAATTAAGAGTTTGAGTTCACAGCCCTTACTTGCTTATCAGTTGAGTATGATGTAACATTGAGCCTCTAGTTGCATATAAATGTTGACTAATAACTAGAAGTAAAGAATCAAACCTAGCTACATGACTATTACACAGTGGAGGGTTGGGGATTTTCTCCAGTGCTCCTGTGATGGGGTATATCGACCCCTCACTGAAGGTGATGGAGTTACCTTGGCCCAGCTGGCTGAGGGGGCCTCAATTGGAGGCTAGCTGTAAAGGCCTCTGCAGGGCTGACTGCTGAAGGGGAAGGAGGTGCTGAAGGAGCTCCAGGAGAGGAAGCACAGCCAGACCAAGCAGAGGTAGTCAGGCCGAGAGGTACTACCAGAGAAGCTGCAGGAATGGAGTGAGAGGATGGAGAGGAAGTCTGCCAGGATCTGTTAGGAAATAGCCCAGGACAGAGAATTGCTCCCCGAGTGCTCAGTGTGTTGTGGCAGGATTCCCTGCTGAGCAAGCAGTGGATCTGTGTCTCTGACAACAGGGCCCTGGGCCCTGTTGGTGGAGAAGGAGGGCCCAGGTCCCTGTACCTCCTCCTTACATAACTCCATGAAAGGAGAGCTGTACCAGTGCATACAGACTAAGGCTGCGGGGCCGTAATACCCTGATTAGAGTGGGTGCTGAATTGACTAAGGCTGCTGGCCGTAGTATCCTGATTAGAGGGACTGAGTAAGGCCACTGGGCCATAATAGACTGATTAGAGAGACTGTATTGACTGATGCTGTGGGCCCACTCTCTACATAGGCTCGGTGGCTGTTAAGTCACTTCATCCAAGAGAATAAGTCTGAGGAGCCTCTGTTGTCACCCTTTGACAACTTGGTGGAGAATGTGGGCAGTAGCCGCATCCCTCCCTTGAAATAAAGGGACAAGTGGATAGATCAAGCAGAGAGGGCTATAGAGAATCCAGGGAAGGGAGCTAGTGGGACTAAAGCCATGGATCTAAGTAAGCTGTTTGAGTGGCTGCTGGAGAACCAGCAGCAGCAAGCTACCTAGCTGCAGCAACAACAAAACCAATTGCTGCAGCTGTTGGTCACCCAGCAGCAGGAGCAGCAACAACTCCTGCAAGAGCTCACCACCCAGCAGCAGGATCAACAAGACCAGTGGCTCCAGCAACTAGCAATGCTGTGGAAGTCAGCTCTGTTGTGTAAAGCCTTCCCCCCAGCTATTACCCTGTAAATTGGAGCTACTTGATTTGCATATAATTTTCTGGAAATGCATTAACTGTAAAGTCCTGCCAACACATGACTTAGAGCAGGACTACTCAACACGTGGCCCACGGGCTGCATGTGGCCTGCAGCCCGTTTGTTTGCAGCCCACAGTTCAGTCTGGGTTTATGCAGGGCTCACCCCGTGGCCTGCAGGTGGGATCCTTTCAACATGGCCTCAACTCGGAACATGCTCCACAATGGCGAGTCAATATAATGGTCTTCTGTTGATAATGCATCTTAGTAGTTAAACTCCTGGACTGTCATTGCTCATTAAAAGTGCTGTCATATGGGTGGAAATTGGGTAAATATTGCATTTTATTAATATCAGTAGAACTGACTTAAATAGGGCCTGCGTGTTGTGTAGTTTTGTCTTAATTTTGTATTCATGCCCATCAGTGTGAAAGATGTTATTTGCATATATTTGCATATATATTTGCATGTACATGCAACCACACTTAAGTTGCAGCGCCCAGCATGTGCGGTGAGTATCACTGTGGCCCCAGGGCCTCCAAAGTTGAGTATCCCTGACTTAGAGAATAATAAAACCTGCTGCTGACTGCATTGCTGTGAACACTGTTGAGGGGGGCAGTAATCTTCTAAGTTACTTTATTACAGATTATTTGTTCTCAGTCCCTTGCTGTGCTTCAGAAGATATCTTTGTAATTATTGAGCTTTGAAGCTTTGTAATTGTTTCTTTGTAACTTTCAGCTGCTTTGCTTTTTAAGTTTGGCAACTTATTGTAAGCTCCCTGATTGTTAAACTTTGCAACTTTTGTAATCTTTGTAATTTTCAGCCACTTTGCTTTTTAAATTCTGTAATTTACTCTAAGCTGCATTCCACCCTGTGATAAGAGTGTGTGTTAATGGAGACTGGAGTTGTGTTTGGGGTGAGGAAAACAGCAAAGCTAAGGACTCAGATCCAGGGAGGTCTGGGCATACTCCTCAGTGACAAACATGGAAGACGGACCCTGCGTGCATGACAGGAACTGCCCAGTTCCAAGAAAAAGGAGAGAGCACATGGCAGAAGCCCTCTTTTTGATCAGCTCACTGGCCAGGATCCATGGCTGCGGGCAGATGCTCTGGGTGTACTATGCCTTGGCTTTCTCTCTCTCTGCAGCCCTTTGCCTGCCTAAGTGTGTGAGTTCCTGAGGGCATGAGTGAATGTGTATGTGTGTTTGAGTTAGCTCTTCCCCTTAAGTGTAACCCTATAGTGGCATTCAATGAAGCTTAATCCCCTTTAGTTTAACCCTGTAGTCAATTGTTAATTCCTCATTTAATAAATCCATATGAATGTAACCTTGCAATGGTCTCCAGTGAAATTTGGGGAAACAGGCTCCAGCCCCAGCCCCTAGCCCACTAAGAGATGGGGCCATTGGAGGCCTGCAGTGGCTGCCCATCTGCCTCAGCAAGATGGGACCCAGCAATGACCCTGAGGCCTTCCTGCTTACTTTTGAGAGGGTTGCAATGGCAGCCAGATGGCTGGAGGAACACTGGGCTACTATATTAGCTCCATATTGGATGGGGCTTGCTCAGATGCCCTACCATACTTTAGACACCTCAATATGACTTGGACTATCACAAAGTCAAGGGAGTAATGTTGGATCAGATGGGCATTAGCCCAGAGACATACTGGCAGCAATTCTGCCAGGAACGATACCCCCCACGGGGCCAGGTTGCAGGCCATGGCACAAAAGCTGCAAGACTATTTCTGGAGAAGTCTTGAACCTGAGAGGTGGACAGGGGTATGGGTGGCAGAGGTTATGGTCTTGGAGCAATTTTTACAAATCCTCCCTGCTGTGGGGCAAAGGTGGATGAGGCCCTGCCAAGTTGCTAATAAGCCTGAGGGTCGAGGGGATCCTAGTAAGTGCTGTAGTTGATGCCAGGTGCAGTCAGACATTGGTGCAAGCTGACCTGGTGGAGTTTCCTTAGTCTGCTGGAGCACCCATCCTGATGCAGTGTCTACACAGGGATGTGCAATCATATTCAACAGCCTGGGTATGGCTGTCAGATGCCCATGAGGGAGGAGTCTTTTGGGTTGGTCTGGCCCCAAGATTGGCTTACCCAGTGATTTTTGGGCTGGGATTGGTGGGGATTCCATCAGCTAGTCAAGGACTGGAGTCAGTAAGAGCCTGAAGAGGTTAGGAAAAACCTATGAAAGTGGGGGCTGATGGCCCAAGGGAGCAACAGAACCCCAGAGGAAGGCCCCACATCAACCCCTGGAATTTCCCTTCATCAGGCCCCAGAGACTGGGCCAACAAGGGAAACTGAGGTCTACTGGACCACTTGTGACTTTCTCAGAGGCCAGTGAGATGACCCAACACTGAGTCAGGCCTGGGAACAAGTAGTGGAACCAGAGAGAGATGGGGATATAGAACATCGGACCCCCCAGGAACTCCAGTTTGAGGTATGTGATGATCGACTTTATTGCATGGCCAAAGGCCCCCAGACTCTTGAGTAGTTATGGTAGCTGTTGGTCCCAACAAAATACAGACTGGGAGTATTGTGATTAGCCTATGTAGCCCCTTAGGCCAGACACCTGGGTCAAGAGAAGACATTTGTAGTGGGTGGCCTGGAGGTTCTTCTGGCCAGGTATACACCGTGAAGTTCAGGAGTTTTGCGAGTCCTGCCTGGAGTGTCGGCGAACCAGCCCAAAGGAATGACCAAAGGCCCCCTTGATAGTGCTGCTGGTGGTGGAGGTTCCATTTGAGTGAATTGGCCTTGATTTGGTAGGACCCTTAGAGAAGGCTAGTTTGGGGTGCCAGTATATCCTTATAGTGGTATCCTGAGGTTGTCCCTTTGTGGGATACCATGGTCCCCACCATAGCAGCTGAGCTTTTAAATTTTTTCCCTAGGTGGGGATACCCAGGGATATTTTAAAGGACCAAGGAACTAATGTGGCCTCAAAACTGATGGCCAAATTGTGCTGGTTATTAAATATTAGGGCTCTAAGCATTACACTTTATCACCCCCAGGCAGATGGTTAGTGGAGCGATTTAATCAAATGTCAACATCAACGCTGCAGAAATTCATGGACAAAGACTCATGACACTGGGACAAGCTACTCCAGGCCCTGTTTGTGGTGTCCCCAGGCTTCCCCGGGTTTCTCACCATTTGAGTTCCTTTATGGGACACTAGAATTGTTGAAGGAGACCTGGGAAGAGCAGGAGTCCTGAGTAATGGGATCGGTCTCCTGTATATTACAACTCCGTGAGCAGCTCCAGAAGATGGGAGAATTCGCTCAGACAAACTTGTTGCAAGCGGAACAGATTCAAGCCCGATATTAATATCGTGGAACGAAACTCCTCACTTTTGAGCAAGGAGATCATGTCTTCCTCCTCCTGCTGTCAAAGAAGTCAAAGTTACTGGCAAGGCTGCAATGCCCTTCTGAGGTGGTGTGGCATGTGGAGCCAGTGGACTATGAGGTGCAGCTGACAGGAAGGAAGGAAGAGGTCCAGACCTACCATGTAAACCTCCTAAAGGAATGGAAAACTCAGGAAGGTTTTCTGATTGCCCTGTACATACCAGAACCTAGGTTAGGGCCGTTGGTGACAGACTCCATGACTCTACCCACTGTCAAAATAGGAGAAGAACTGGATCCTAAACAACAGGAGGAACTATGCCAGCTAGTCTAGGCCCTCCCCATCATGTTATCTGCCCACCCAGGTGTGGTTCACCACCACATGGCCACCCTGCTGGGCCAAAAGGTACGTGACTAACAGTGGCCCCTTCCCAGGGAGGTGTGGGAGGCAGTCCAGAAGGAACTCCGGACTATGCTAGAGATGGGAGAGGTAGAAGAGTTACAGAGTGAGTGGAGGAGCCCCAGTGTGCTGGTCCCAAAACCAGACAGGACCATACAGTTTTGTATAGACTTCCACAAGGTGAATGCCATATTGTGGTTTGACGCTTACCCCATGCCAAGAATGGACGAACTACTTGAGAGAATCGGTAGTGCTAAGTTTATTTTTACTATAGACTTGACCAAGGGCTACTGGCAAATCCCCTTGACTTTGACTTCTAGGGAGAAGACCGCCTTCTCCACTCCGTTTGTGCTGTATCAATTCATTACTAAGCCCTTCAGCCTACATGGAGTAGTCATAACATTCCAGCGGCTGATGGACCAACTGTTACAACCTCACTGTCTGTACACAGCAGCCTATAAAGACGACATAGTGATCTATAGCCAAATATGGGCAGAATCTAGAGGCGTGCTAGGGACTTTGGGTGGAGCCAGGCTCACAGCAAAACCCAGCAAATGCCATCTGAGATGACGTGAAGTGACCTACCTCAGTTACACTGTTGGACAAGGGACTCTACTCCTGCTGAAACACCAGGTGCAGGCTTTAAAAGAGTATGTAGCTCCCACCACAAAGAGTCAGGTATATCAATTTTTGGGGCCAGTGGGGTACTAGCTCCTCTTTGTGCCGGACTTTATGACGCTTGCTGCTCCCTAGTCTGACCTAAGAACTCAACCCAGAAAGGTTCAGTGGTTGGCTGAGTGTGAGAGAGACTTCCAAGCCCTCAAAGACCGCTTAAGTAAGGCCCTAGTGTTGTTTCACCCAGATTGGCTGCATAGCATGAAAGAAACCAACCCAAGGACCATAAGGTGGTACTTATTGCTGCAGCCCTACAATTTTAGCGTGGCTCATCGGCCAGGTATGGCAAACACTCTAATGCAGATGTTTTCTGCCAAGCAAGTGGAGAGGAACCTATGCCAGAACCTTTGCCAGATACCCACTTAAGGGGGAGGGCGGGTGTGTGACAGGGTGAATCAACCCCTCACTGAAGCTGACGGAGTTACCTTGGCCCAGCTGGCTGAGAGGATTCCAATCCCTCTAACTGGAGACTAGCTATAAAGGCCCCTGGAGTAGCTCAGTCAGGGCTGACTGTGGAAGGGGAATGAGGTGCTGAAGGAGCTCCAGGAGAGGAAGTGCAGCTGGACCAAGCTGAGAGGATGGAGGAGAAGTCTGGCAGCATCTAGTGGAAAGTAGCCCAGGGTGGGGAACTGGTCCCCAAGTGCTCAGTGTGTTGTGGCAGAATTCCCCGCTGAATGAACAGTGGATCAAGACACTGCCAACAGGGCCCTGGCTGGGACCCAATGGCGAGGGAGGGCCCAGGTCCTCATACCTCCTCCTTACATCCCCCTGTGAAGGGGGAACTGTACCAGTGGGTTGTAATACCCTATTTAGAGGGAATGCTTATTAACCAAGGCCATGGGGCCGTAATATCATGATTAGAGGGATTTCTGTATTGACTAAGGCCATGGGGCCAGTCTGTACATAGACTCAGTGGCTATTAAGTCACTTAATCGAAGAGAATAAGTTTGAGGGGCCTCTGAGAGCCCGTTGCCCCTCAACAGCTCCACAGTCCCGTTCTTCATTCATTGGAGTGTAGGTTAAATGAATTACCAAAGGAATTGAACAATTTAATTTAATTTAATTTCACAAATAAAATATGCAGAATTTTAAAATATTATACACAGAATTTTTAATTTTTGATAAAGAATTTTCAAATTTGGTACTCCCCCCAGCAGTAATTCCCAGCAAGGGAAGTGATAGCTTGAAATCCCGCCCCTCCCCCCCAGAAGGTTCAGTATGTTACTACCTCAGTGCTGACGTGGAGGAATCACTTCTCCCACCACCACACCACTACAGTGCCAGCAGAGCTGCCACCTCAGAAGCCCACCCTGAAATCACCACTGCTAATTAAGTCTGTGGTGAGCTCTCTGTGGCCCTCAGATCCCAAGCAGGCTGAGCCTGGAGCAATGCTCCCTCAAGGGTTTTAAAATGTTTTTTTTCTTTTGACATGGCTTAGTCCAGACAATGTGGAGGGCCAAACTCTCTCCCATCCACCCCAGACTGAGGTTAGTTTAAACAGTGTTTGAAACACTTTAGATAAGAAGCCCTGGGTATAAGTGCTGGGAGAATGGAGGAGAGGCAGGGATGGCATCAGCAATATAGCAGTTCCTTTTCCCAGGCACCTTGAGATGTTGAATGTCAGGGGACATCTCCTGCTGCTCCTTGTGGTCCTTGGCATGCACAGGGACTTGGCACATCGAGGGTTAAATATCTTGAGCAGGGCAGGGGAAGCTTCAGCCAAACCCAGACGGAATGTGACTGGTTTGCTCAAAATGCCTTTGAAGTGACTGTGGGCTTCCCATTCCCACACAGCAAGTGCCACAGGGGCTGCCAAGGTGTACGTGCAGGAAGGACTGTGTGAACAGGTGTGAGGCCTGCAGCACTAGGAGGGCCCCTCACCTCAGCCAGGGGGAACAGCAGTGCCAGTCAAACACACACACACACACACACACACACACACACACACACACACACACATGCACCTACCTTCTGGACCCCTGTTAAACACTTGTCAATCACTAGCAGTGGAAGGAGGAATTCTACTTTTTAGTGCATGAAAATGCAAAAGAAAGAAACCAACCAAAACCCACCGACAATCTGCAAATTGCTGCTAGTGTGTGTGTCAAGCGCACTGCTCAGTCCATGCAGTAAATTGGCAAACTGTGACAGTTCCAGCATATTTGGCTCTACTTGCACATCATGCAGGTTTGAGTCTGCAGCCAGTGCTGTTTGTGCTATGATCTTTTCCGCTCTGTGTTATGCTGGATTGGACTGGGGGGCTTGACTCCCCCAGCCCTGTGCTCACCCACTACTCATGATGGAGCTCTATGTTCTCAGTGGAACTGTGAGCTTCCTTTTAGTGAAAAAGCAGGAGCATCCTCAAAAATCCCAAGTGGGTAAGAGGGATTGGGGACAAGCAGGCAAGTCTGGGAGGAGAAGCTGTTCACAATCACCATAGACATTAAGTCCTCTGTGTTAGTTGGCTCTAAACAGGCCTGCATGAGCAGAGGGTTTTTCTGAAGTACTACTGGGAACAAGGTGAGGCATTGAAATTAATGGTAAAAATGTCAGGACTTCATTGGGAGCAGATTAAGACCAATGCTGGATGCTTTTGCAGATTTCAGCCCATGTCTCGCTATTGTTCTTGTTAATCTGTCTACCTCATTGATGTGGTAGAGGGAATTCCCAGGACCTTCTTGTTAAAATCCAGTCACAAAACTGAAGGGAATTCATGCCCTGTGGATGCTGCTGAATCATCTCTGCAGAAGATGACTAGTCCCAAGGCTCAGAGCAATACCCTTGAGAGCACCAACTGCCAAGTATTGTGGGAACATTTCCCTGGGGAGAATCTCCCATGTAGTTCCCAATAAGCAATGTTTTAATTTTTCCATCCACAAGTGGAGTAAATTTTGTTATGTGCACCAAGACGTGCAGATGTGCACCACCAATAGAAACACATGCCGTGGGAGGAGGTGGGTGTTCTGCTAATCATTGCTCTATTCCTCATGACTCTCAGGAATGGAAGTACAAGCTATTTGTGCAGAACTCAATCCAAGTTTGCTATATGATATACCTTCCACCTGCATTATGTTTGTAAGATAATACATTTGGGAACCTAAAGGACTGAATTCCCTCTCCATCCTCTGTAGCCCATACATTGCTGTTGCATGCAGTTGAAAAAGATTGAGGAGGTGCTTTTTGTGAGAGCCCCTTGACTGAAATATTGGCAGACCGTTATTGCCTGCTTTCTGTCATATAAATGTTCTGGGCTTTGATGAAGGATCAGCTTTGTAGAGCATTCTGGTGTGTGCATGAACTGAAGTGTGCATTAGATCTCATGCAGATGGTGCTTTACATTCTTCCTACAATTCCCTTCTCCCACTTCTGCCATCAGTGGCCCCCCACTATCTCCAAGGGTGAACTTCAATTGGAGGGGCCAAATTCTCTGCTGGTGTGAATGTGTGCAATTCCACTGACATCAGTGTAGTTTTGCCCATTTACAGCATATCAAGGATTTGGCCCATACCTTCCAAATGCTGATCTATGTGTTGCCTTTCCTCATTGCTCCTAAGAGAGTGGTTAGAGTGGTAGAGATTCCATGGTGTGGCCTCGCTGGCGTGTGGGGCCATGACCAATAATTAATTGGCTCTTTAAAAGTTTTGCAATTTTTTTTTTTTGTTATCTTTCCAAAGCTCCCTTTTAATTAACTTCAGTCATGTCCTGACACATCTTCTTGGCTGAATCACAGACCTTGCCATGCCAGTTTTTCACATTCCTGAAATACAAGGGCCGCCAGTGCTACAGATGCAGCTTCAAGGCAGCAGCTCTGAGGAAATCAGGCATCTGTCCTGGAACTCAGAAATTTCCAGGAACTGTTGTGAAATAAAGAAAGAGGCTAAACATCTCAGTTTCTCCATGAAGCAAACCTGGTCTGTAGCAGCATTCCCAGAAATATAAAGGGCCGATGCATTGACACACACAAATTCAACAAGCAGTGACTGTAATCCTGCAGCAGGCATTTGCTTGCAAGCTCCTGTGTTTCATTAGAAAATACTTTGTTTTGCTTAACTGGGCCAGGCAGGCAGGCAGGTTACAGAGATTTGTGCACTCATTCTTTTTTCTATTCAGTACCGCACTTCTTTGTCACATTTCTCATTTCACAGGATCTTCTTACAGATTAACATCTTACAGGTTAACAAGATGCCCATGGCCTTTCCTGAGCCACCAAAGAAAGCCTGGGCAGCAACAACACAATTTTCCTTGTGTTCCCCCCCCCGCTCCCCATGTGCTTCATACCACACCCGGAGGGAGCACAAGCAGTGCCTGTCTAGTGTTTGGCATAAGTGCTCAGAATCCTAGTTATGAGCCAACCAGGTGCCTACTGAAGCAAGATTCCTAGTGTTTTTGTTGACTCCAGTGGAAGGCCAGACCCTTCAGGTCCATTGTGTTAATGTGTTTGTGCTCTGAACCCTTGTAGTCTGGAAATGGGAATGACTCCATAGGCTCATTTCACAGAGGGGCTCCATGGTAACAGCTTCCAGTCATGATCCTCCCAAGCTGCTTTGAAGCTAGAGGCTCAGTGGTGGAAAGTGCTGTATTGCATTATCAACCTCTTCAGAAATACTCCTGTTTCAACAGGAGCTAGAGACATGGCTGTCGGGACATAGCAACAGGACAAAACATCATGGTGTTGTATTAATTAGAAGTCAGAGATGGAGAAGCCCAGTGTGATCACCTAGTCCATCCCTCTGCCAGTGCAGGCTTGCTTCCAACCGTATACTTGCTATAGCTTGTTCAGTGTCGTTTTCGATGAACCAAACAATTGGACCCCTGCTGCCTCTCTTGGAACTGCTCATTTGATCTCATGCTAGGGAGAGTTTGTTTGTGGGTTTCCTTTCCAACTATGCTTATCATGAGGAGTAATCAGAGGGGCTGACAGAATTGATGGGCCCTGAGCAAGGTGGTTGGGAAGGGAGGGGGGCGGGGACCTGGATCCATGCTTCCAGAAGGGGTGGGGCTTTGGGAGGAAGGGGAAGGGCTGGGGCAGCCAGTCCTCAGCTCTGCCTGGAGTACACAGTGCCACACCAGCCCTCAGTTTTAAAGGCAGCTGTTGCAGTAACAGTGGTTGGGAGTCCTGAGTCCTTTCAAATTGCTGATCCCCAGGGCAAGTATCCCCTTTTCCCTCCATTTTCTCCTTCATTAGCAGGCCTGGCTATAACTGCATGTGTTAGGCAGTTGTTCCAGAAAATGTGCCCTAACAGCAAACTAATAACTCAAAATGAGAGGGCTAGACTTGGTTCTTTAGCACTTGACCATCTATCTACTTGGTTCATTGAATGAAGGACAGCAGGGGGGAAAAAAAGAAAAAAAATCAGCTATTCCTTATTAGTGATGATGAAAACTCTCAGGATCTGTCTTAAAAGAAACCATTTATTGGTGGCATTTTTATATGAATAGGGGTAATGCCTCAACAAAGTTCTGGGGCATATGCTTAAATGAATCCTGTATTCCTGATGGAATTTTTTTCAGCTAGGCATATCTTTCAACAATCCAACCTTACGGGGAAGCCTATGCACCATTAAGCGCTGACAATAAGTCTGTTGAGCTGCAGTCTCTAGGAGTGGTGTTTCCATGTACATGTACAAGGGGAAGAAGTAAATATGTGTGTTCTTAGTTGTTTCTACTCCATATGCATCTTATAACAGTCCACAAGTTTCTGGAATACATTCTGACTGGGGGAGATTGCAGGACAACAGAGCTGCACTGATTTTTATACCACCTAAAGATATGGTCCTCCTGGCCGAACCCATTCGGTTGATATAGTGGTCATTACCATCACTGAACAATCACAGTGCTTTAGGGCATTTTGTGAAGGTGAATACAAAAAGCTCCTCTGTCACAAACATTTGAGGTTGCTATGTTAAGATAGAAATATCATCATTGCTATTTCTATCCTAGCATAGCAACAGACAGGTCACATGGTTCCCTCTCTTTATTCTTTCCAGCTACTAAACCACATTAGAAAAGCAAATACTTGCCACATTTTCTTAATGCCACTTCTCCATGTAAGCAACTGGTATAGCTGGTATAGAGATGTTGCTTGAACACAAAAAGCCAATTTTGCTACTCAGGTGTGGCTGGCCTACAAAAAAGATCTTACAAAGACCTGCTCTCCTGCTTTCTCCTGCGACTCTCACCCCATACCAAGGAGTAATGCTTTCTCCCATGATAGAAAGCTAAAAGGGTGATTATTGGATGTTCTGCATGCCTAAGCTTCATGTGTCTTCAATCTACTCTCCTAAAGTTTCTCAATTCAGACTGCATAATAGGAAGATACTTCATTATTTTTTTCCATGATTGGATAACAAGCTTGATAAGTACATTTCTTGCACTCAGTTGGAGTAATGATGGTTGTTGTTCAGTATTAAATAGATTTCTTAGATGAGACTTGTCGAAAGATATCCACTGATTTAAATGTCCTGCATGTTGGATTCTCTATCCAGCAAACAGTGGAAGAAAGTGAGATGATGTATTTGCCAGACTTAGGTGAGATTGTCTCCTGTGGAGTTAAAACATTCTTGGTGGCCCATGCAACTTGTTAGTTTTAAAAGCTTAATTTTAATGTGGCTGGGGAATGTGCTTGAAAATGTTCTGAAAATCATCAGTAAGAGAGAGAGAAGAAAATAGCATTTTTTACTTATAGCTTTTATTTACATATGAAATGCAGATAAGAACTGTGAGAGCAATACCTCATGATAGGTAATAAATTTTTTATTGTCAGTTCAGCTCATTCTGGTGGTCTTTCTACCCAAAGCAATACTGGGAGGAGGAGAGTGCATTATGTCTTGTAAAATGTAGACCAGTTGTGAGCAATCTGTGGCCCGAGGACCACATGTGGCCCATTGAAGTTCTGTGTGACCATGAAACGTTTTGTTTACCGTTGCCCATGCACAGGGTTGTCAGATTCTGCTGGGTTTTGTCCACATCATTTTTTTCCTACTAGTATTACTAAAGTGACACATAGAGCAAGGGCACGTGAAATGAGGTGCGTGCTGATTGCACACAACCTTGCGAGTACTGTACACTCTCTCTGCATCCAATCAAAGTGTTGCTATGGGTCAGTTGGCAATCCCTCTAATTCTAGGTATGCAAGTGCAGTTAGCAAAACTACCCTATCCCAGGTTACAAAAATCTTGTGGCCCACTGTGATGAAGGAAGCCCACACCTATGGCTCATTCACTAGCCTCGGTTGCCCCTTGCTGGTGTAAACATTAGAGCTAGCCTGCACTTTGATTGGAAAGAAATACCCCTAGCTGTTGCAAGAAATAGCTATGCTGATCATAGAATCATAGAACACTAGAACTGGAAGGGACCTTAAGAGGTCATCAAGTCCAGTTCCCTGCTCTCACAGCAGGACCAAGCACCATCTAGACCATCTCTGATAGATGTCTGTCTAACCTGCTCTTAAATATTTCTGGAGATGGAGTTTCTACAACCTCCCTAGGCAATTTATTCCAGTGTTTAACCATCCTGACAGTTACGAAGTTTTTCCTAATGTCCAATCTAAACCTCCTTTTCTGTAGTTTAAGCCCATTGCTTCTTGTCCTATCCTCAGAGGCCAAGGAGAACAATTTTTCTCCCTCCTTCTTGTGACACCTTTTTAGAAACCTGAAAACTGCTACCATGTCCCCCCTCAGTCTTTTCTTTTCTAAACTAAACAAGCCCAATTCTTTCAGTCTTCCCTCATGGCTCATGTTCTGTAGACCGTTAATCATTCTTGTTGCTCTTCTCTGGATCTTTTCCAATTTCTCCACATCTTTCTTGATATGTGGTGCCCAGAACTGGACACAATACTCCAAATGAGGCCTAACCAGCACAAAGTAGAGTAGAAGAATGACTTCTTGTGTCTTGCTCACAACACTCCTGCTGATGCATCCCAGAATCATGTTTGCTTTTTTAGCAACAGCATCTCACTGTTGACTCATATTTAGCTTGTGGTCCACTATGACCCCTAGATCCCTTTCTATAGAACTCCTTCCTAGACAGTCGCTTCCCATTCTGTTTGTGTGAAATTGATTGTTCCTTCCTAAGTGGAGTATTTTGCATTTGACCTTATAAAACTTCACCATATTTACCTCAGATCATTTGTCCAGTTTGTCGTAATCATTTTGAAATATGATCCTATCCTCCAAAGCATTTGCAACCCTCCCCGCTTGGTATCATTTGCAAACTTAACAAGCATACTCTATATGCTGATATCTAATAGTTGATGAAGATATTGAACAGTATCAGTCCCAAAACAGACCCCTGCAGAACCCTATTTGTTATGACCTTCCAGCATGATTGTGAACCATTAATAACTACTTTCTGAGAACTGTTATCCAGCCAGTTATGCACCCACCTTATAGTAGCCCCATCTAAGTTTTATTTGCCTACTTTATTTAAAAGATCATGCCAGAGTCTATCAAATGTCTTACTAAAGTCTAGGTAAACCACAACCACCACTTCTCCTTTATCCACAAGACTTGTTATCCTATCAAAGAAAGCTATCAGATTGGTTTGACATGATTTGTTCTTTACAAATCCATGCTGGCTGTTACCTATCACCTTATTTTCTTCCAGATGTTTGCAGATGAATTCTTTGATTATGTGAGCCATTATTTTTCCTGGCACAGAAGTTAAACTGACTGGTCTGTAGTTTTCTGAGTTGTTCTTATTTCCCTTTTTATAGATGGGCACTAGATTTGCCCTTTTCTAGTCTTCTGGAATCTCTCCTGTCTTCCATGATTTGTGATGCCATGAATTTCCAGCTAATGAAAAAGTTCTTGAAAGTGCCAAAAGCATGTTGCCAGAATTCGATATACTTTGTTCATCAAAACCATAAGCAGGGAACTCTGTTTTGGACTTAGAAGTAACTTTTTGTACATTTATAGTTTTTTCCACATTAAACATCATCTAAGGTTTGGAAATTGTGCAGGCAAGATGCATGTGGTTAACGGCCCTGAATATCGGCAGCAGTTTTACTAGGTTGCATCTCTGTTTAATGTTGACACTTCTTTGGCTTTTCATTTACCTTTCAGGTGGACCTCTAGAGCAAACAGCCTGAAGGAAAAGCTAAGGGAGATCCCCATGAATTTTTTAAAAAAAAACAAAGACTAAGTGGTGTGCTTAAGGGAGCTGTGAGCCTGAAAACCAGGTTTATGTTGGTTACCTACTAAGAATACCTCTTCTGGGGATGGTTTCTCAATGGATGGATTCCTGGAACAAGCTGAGAGGAGGAATTTCACACCTGGCCTTGGACTCTGATACATGAGGTTTTCCATACGAGTGCTGAAAAGTTAGGTTATAGACTAGCAGTTGAACTCCTTTACAGTTCCACTCCTGTTGAATAGATGGGAAGAGACTGATGGGAACTTTGGGCTTTTTCTGTTGGGGCTCCAATTTGTAAGTTTTCTTTGAGTTTTGGGGTCTCTTTTCTTTGCCTCCACTTCCTTTAGTGTGTTTAAAAGTAGAGTAGCTCTGTGTGTGTGTTAAAACAAACCAGTGAGAGTAGGTGGGGGGAAATCATGTGACTCCTGTTGGTCTAACTCTACAGAGATGAATGTGCTTTCAGACTGTGGTTTAATTATCCCTTTAGGTTACCAGGTGAGAGAGAAGGAAGCAATGCTAAATGCTTTTGCATTTGTGAACATTACACTCCGTGTTTTCCTTCAGAAGCTGTGCCATATTTCTTTCTGCAGGCTGAATGCTCCTGAGGAGCCCAAAATCAGCTGACTTCTCACAATACCAATGAACACTACCATGGTGACAGCATTCTGTGTCTTTGAATGATGTGACAGGCCTTGCAATATGCAAAGGCATTATACATCTTTGGTGGGAGTTCAGAGTTCTCAGTATCTTGCAGGATTCTATAAGGGTATGTCTACACTACCACCCTAGTTCGAACTAGGGTGGTTAATGTAGGCATTCGAAGTTGCAAATGAAGCCCGGGATTTAAATATCCCAGGCTTCATTTGCATCTTGCCGGGCGGGCGCCATTTTTAAATCCCCTTAGGTCGAACTCCGTGCCCGCGGCTACACGCAGCACGGAGTAGGTAGTTTGAATTAGGATCTCTAATTTGAACTACCGTTACTCCTCGTGGAACAAGGTGTACTGGTAGTTCGAATTAGAGATCCTAATTCGAACTACCTACTCCGTGCCGCGTGTAGCCACGGGCACGGAGTTCGACCTAAGGGGATTTAAAAATGGCGCCCGCCCGGCAAGATGCAAATGAAGCCCGGGATATTTAAATCCCGGGCTTCATTTGCAACTTCGAATGCCTACATTAACCACCCTAGTTCGAACTAGGGTGGTAGTGTAGACATACCCTAAGTGTGGTCTTGGAGAACATGCCATTAGTCTTGCACAATCAGGCTGCCTTAGCTACAGGAATCCAGTGTTGTTCAATGGATGTCATCTTTCAGGGCTGGGAATCCTAGCTAGGTGAAGATGGAAGTAAATTCTTAAGCAGCTAGACTGCACGAACTATTTCAGGTAGGATGCACTGTGCAACTGAAAAAGCACTGAACCTGTCTTTACATTTGCCTCTTCTCCTACCTACCTGCATGAGGAATGAACAGATGCCCTTTCATGTCTCCAGGTAATTCCCCTCTCACTTCTTGTTTTGGCCTTCTATGTTTCATTTTGGATGCAAGGTGCTTTTGTCTGCCTCTTTCTGATGCCAATGAAGAAACTAGAGTTTGGAAATGTTGCACCTATATTAAACCATATAAAGTTTCCTGGAGCGCAGCAGGGAGTCTAGACAATTGATAGCCACTCTATTCAACACTTTGAATAGAAAACCATCCTGTTCTTAAGTTTTGCTTTCATATTAATTTCCTTTTACACATTTGATCATTCCCTTCTGTAAGGAGTCTAGGCCAGCAACATGGCCTCCCTCTGACCTGGAAGAGGAAGCACCTCTAAGACCCCTTGGTGGGTGGGCCCAGCCTCACCCAACCCCACCCACAGGAAGCAGGGAGCGGGACCCAGAGTATAAGAGCTCAGTGCTCAGGTGGAACCTAGTGGCCGAACAGGCCAGAAACTCAGCTCCAGCTTCTGCAGTGAAGGGCCCACCATGCTGTGCCCCACAGGAAGACTGGGTTGGGCCACCAGGACTCTTGCCAGCCCCTGACGACAGGCCCAGACCACTGAGAGCGCTGCCATGACCTGAACACCCGCCGAGGCCTCCAGGACCCCCGCTGGGACCCGATGACTGGACTGGGCTACCCGGGCCCCTGCCAGAGCCAGAACTGATGAACATACTGCCAGCACCCCCATTCCCAGCTGACCCCAAAGATGAGGGCCTGAGGCAGGTAAGGCCCCATGGGGAACAAGGAAGCAGCCCAGGGACAGCTGACTCCAGGGCCACTGAGGAGATGGAGATCAGGTGGGCAGCATGTTGCAGCTTGGATCCCCACTGACCCACAGATCTGGTCAGTGTGTTGTGGTCCGGATCCCTGCTGACTCAGTCGCTGCTGTGCTGCCACTGTCAGGGCCCTGGGCTGGGACGAAGTGGAGCGGGAGGGCTTGCGTCCCCCCTGACACTCTTCTCCCTCAGGTGGCAGGCTTCCCTCTGTGGGGCAAAACCCCTGTGCTTGTTGGCTCTCCACCAGTGAGGAGACCCAAGCCCCGCCCAGCTGTGACCCAGCCAGAGCCTTAAATTGTTATCAAATGACCCCTGGTAAACTTTTGTCTTTCCACCCCACCCTGACCCAGGTCTGGGCCTTATAAACTGATTGTTTATAGACGTGACATTGCAATAGCGGGAGTCAACACTGCCTCCCACTGCTGTGGATGCTTTACACCTTCCCTTGGCCAATATAGCAGTCATGTGGCACCTTGTAGGCTAACCAAAATATTTAGAATCATGAGTTTTCATGAGTAAAACCCACTTCATCAGATGAAATGGAGTGGAAATAACAGAAACATATATATATATATACACACACACACACACACACACACACACACACACACACACACACACACAGGTCAATTGTAGGACCCATGTTAATGAGGATAATTAAGAGGGCTGGATGTGTCCTATTCATAGCTTTTGATGTGAAAATATGGGTGTTAGAGGCAGGAGAAACTGGCTTTGTAATGCGCCAACCAGTTAATGTCTTTATTCAAGCCCTGGGTAACAGTGTCAAATCTGAAGTTGAATTTCAGTTCTGCAGATTCTTTCTATAATTGTCTCAGAGGGGTAGCCGTGTTAGTCTGTAACTAAACAAACTTAAAAAACATCAATGGTTCTGTAGCACCTTAGAGACCTACGGTGTGTGTGTCTCTCTCTCTCTCTCTATATATATATATAAAAAAAATATCTTGAGCTTTCATTGACACAGCCCACTTCTTCAGATGATAAATATCTCTATAATTGGTTAGTGACATTTCTTTGTAGAAGAATAGCTACTTTTAAATCCATAATTGAGTGCCCAGGAAGGTTAAAATGTTTGAGTGTTACCATTTCTGCTACCTGATTTGTGTCCATTTATCCTTTGTGGTAGAGCCTGCCTGGTTTGGCCAATATACATGGCAGAGGGGCATTGCTGGCACTTGATGGCATAGATCGCATTAGAGGATATGCAGTTGTATAAGCTCCTGATGTTGTGGATTATGTGGTTAGGTCCTGTGATGGTGTCACTTGTGTAGATGTGTGGAAGAATTGGCAATGTGGTTTGTTGCAGGAATAGGTTCCTGGGTGAGTGTATCTGGGCTGTGATTTCTGATAGAGTTTATCTTTTGTCTTCCTATTGTGCCAATCCAGGCTCTAGTAAAGATCTCATTTTGGATTTTAGGGAAAAGGATAGGAAAGGAGGATTTATTTTTCTGGACTAAATATCCTCCTGTTCTTACCTTGAATCTGAGCTTTTGTGTTTCTAACAGGCTTCCCATTTGTTGCAACAGAGCTCCCTTTATTGATGCCCTGGCTGCAGTATGTTAGCTCTCATCCATGGGCCTGTTGATCAGTTCTGCAGATTGGTTTCAGCTGCATGTCTCTCTCACTAGGTCATAGCCTCAAATTCCATTTCATGAAGTGCGTTCTCCAGGCCCACTGTGTGGCTGTGTTCTGATAGTTTCCCAATCAGGGACATAGATGATGAAAGAGAAGGTGTGCAGATGGGGAGAGAGATCACCGGTCTGCCAGGGAAGTTGATTGAGATCTCTGAATCAGACTACACCATGACTTTATGCCACCCTGAGCTCCTCCACCTCCAACTAGTGTCTCCATGTTAAAAACAAAACCAGTCAGCCCCTTCACCCCACCATTTGAAATAATGGTCTGGTTAATGAATGGTGAATTCCAGTGGTAATCCTGTCAAAGTTCTTATGACATCCACTTTGATAACACTAACCACAAAGAGCTTGTCTGGTATTCTGATGAATACCAAAGGAATCCTGCTTGATTAGATCATTACTCATGGGGTAATTTAAAATGCAGGGATATGGCACAGAAAAATAAAGCCTATAGGAAGAATAAAGTCCACTGGAGACCCATAGCTGGTAGAAATGTCAACCTCCTGTTGACAAATAAGGCCTGACTCTGCAGCTTTCTCTGGCCCTCGACTGCTCAGCAGCTTGCTACAAACACCCAGCACCCGCACTCTCTCACTCCTTTCCTCTTTGCTTGCGTAACCCTCATTTATGAGCAGTTCCAAACCAAGCATGTGCTTAAATCTTTGCAGGGGTTGCAGTTTTAGATTGTAAATTCTTCAGGCCAAGGACTGTGTGTTTATTTGTGTGCATGACACACCTCAGAGGGCTGAATCAATGTACTCTGGACAGTAGAAGTGGGGGCCTTCCTGCCCATAAAAGCCCTTTTGCTCTCAGCTGCAGCAGGGTCTCTTTTTCCACTGGGGAGAAACACAGGCATAACAATGCCAAGGACCACTAGCCCCCTCCTCCCCCCATACATAGTGTTAGGTGGAGATGCTGTGTCTTCTCCTTTCCTGCGGGCCTTCCAGAGCAGGGGATTTTAGAGTTAATGACCCCATGGAGATAAATTGGGCTATTAACAGCCACTCAGGATCTCTGCAGACACACACAGATGTCACTGCATCAGTAACATTTTCAAGCCAGGAGGGTGAGAACCTTTTTTTTTAATGAAAGCTGAGATTGTGGGGGTGGGACTTAGAGGTTTTTTCCTCTTTTTCATGTCTGTATGACCCCAGCTGTGTTTGCTTCTGACTCTGCTATCCACTGACTGCTGGCATCATGGTTTTGGTCATATAGGTAAAAGCAGAACACAAATAATAACTTGTTCTCTCTTGCATTGTTCTATCCTCCCTGATGCTTTGTCCTGGTAGCTCACTGCTTCTCTTGACTGCTGGCGCTTAAGGGTATGTCTACACTACACTTGGGAGTGAGCCTAAAAGTGGAGGTTGTAGCACTGATAGAGGCTCAGGGTCATCATCCAATCTTGCCCCCCAAGGGATAAGGTGAATCTCAACTGGGGTGATTAGGCCACACCTCCATTGGTGTTGCAATGTCTGCACTGCTATTTTTAGTGTGCTAGCATGAGCCAGGCAAATCTGTCTAGCCAGAAAGGCTCAGACCCAGCTGCAGTGTAGACATGCTCTGACTGACCAAACCTTTCACTAATAAAAAACAACAGAGGCTTTGGATGTTTTCAGTGGAGGACTCTAGGCTCATGTTAATCTCAGCAACAAAGTCACCCTGACATACATCTCATACATCTTAGGCCCAGTGTGTGAGACACCATGGCGTCTAATGTCTAGATGTTAATTAATCTGTAGCTGGCATCCTCCTTTCCTCCCTTACAAAGAGCTTGCTCCAAAGTCAAGCATGGGAAATGCCAGGGGTTCATTTTCCCCTGCCTTCTCACCACAAAACTCCTCTGAGTGAGAGGTAAGCAGTCCTCTGCCTTTTAGATTAATCATTAGCCATGTCTGCCAGAGTGCCACCAAGTAGTCCAGAAGGGAATTGCCCTGTCTATCTGGGATCTTGTGAGGACCTAACACTTTAAGAACATAGGAACAGCCATACTGAGTCAGACCAAAGTATCTTGTCTTCTGACAGTGGCGAATGCCAAGTGCTCCAGAGAGAATGAACAGAACAGGGAATTATCATGTGATCCATTCCCTATCGCCCCGTTCCCACATTCTGGAAATCAGAGGCTAGGGACACGATCACTACTCATCCTGGCTAATAGCCATTGATGTTCCCATGAACATTTCTAGTTCTCTTATGAGCCTTGCTATTATCTTGCCTTCACAACATCTTCTGACAATGAGTTCCACAGGTAGACTGTGCATTGTGTGAGGAAATACTGTTTTATTTTATACCTGCTGTCTCTTAATTTCATTTCATGATCCCTAGTTCTTGCATTATGAGGAGTTGTGGCGGGCTCACCAGCCCCGCCCTCTCCTCCCCAAGGTCCGGTCCCTTTAAGTACAGGCCCCACGGCCTAGTCCTTTCAAATGCAGGCCCGGGGGCCTAGTCTTTTAAATGCAGGCCCCGCAGCCTAGTCCTTTAAATGGATCCCCTCATCGTCCGGGATCTGGGAGGAAGGGGTAGGGGGGCCCAGGCCCTCCCTCTCCACTGGGCCCCAGCCCAGGGCCCTATCAGTGGCGGGTGGTTCCCACCACTGGCTCAGCAGGGCGTCCTCCCCGAAACTCACTGAGCCCGTTGGGGCACTTTTCTGGCCCCCGCCCTGGGTTGCTTCCTACCCCCTTGCCCGGTCCGACGGTGGTCCCACCTGTAGGTGCGGGTCCGGCACCAGCAGCGACGTCGGCAGGCGTGGCTTGGGAGACAGCAGGGGTCGGGGCAGCGACAGCTTCTAGGGAGGCCGCACAGCGCAGCCGGCGTCGCAGTCTGGCTCATCCCGGTGACAACAGCGGCAGGGGTAACCGGTCCAGTGCCTCTTGGTCCAGCTGCTGCGGCTGCGGCTGCGGCTCCGGTGCCCGGAGAGGAGCTCCTTCCCCTCCCGTGGCCAGCCCCAACTGAGCAGCCCGGCAGCCTTTTATACCGGGGCTGCACAGCAAGCATGCCCAGCAGGACTGCGGGGGAGGGGCGTATTCCATCCAATAGGCGGGCTCTCTGCCCCCATGTTCAGTGTGGGGCTGGCCAGCCCCGTCACACACCTCCCCCCTTAAAAGCGTTCTCCCCATTAGTCTCTCCTCCCCCTCCTTAGAACCTACACGAGAAAAGAAGTCTGCATTTCCGTGGGCTTTCTCTGGCCTATGTGCCACTTGAAACGAATATGGCTGCAATGCTAGATACCAGCGTATGATATGAGCATTGGTGTCTTTCATTGTTTGCAACCACCTTAGGGGGGGCATGATCGGTCACTATCAAAAAGGAGCCGCCCAGCAAATAATACCTCAGCGCATCCACGGCCCACTTCACTGCCAGTGCCTCCCTCTCTATGGTGGAATACTTGGTTTCTCGAGGGTATAGCTTGTGGCTTAGATACAGTAGAGGGTGTTCTACTCCATCCACATCTTGGGATAGCACAGCTCCAAGGCCTACTTCGGAGGCGTCCGTCTGTAGGATGAAGGGCTTAGAAAAATCCGGCTGGGCTAACACCGGTCCTCGAGTAAGTTGGTCTCGCAAGGTCTGAAACGACCTCTCACACGCTGCTGACCACTTCACCTGCCGTGGGTGTTGGTTTTTGGTCAGGTCCGTCAGGGGGGCGGCTATGGTGGAAAAGTTAGAGACAAAGTGCCGGTAATATCCCACCAACCACAGGAACTGTCTCACCTGTCGTTTCGTGGCGGGAGTGGGGTATTCTCGGAGGGCCTGAATTTTGTCTATTCCGGGTTTCACCCATCCCTTCCCCACCGTATACCCCAAGTAGGTTACCTCCTCCTTTCCTAGATGACACTTGGCCGGGTTTGCTGTCAACCTGGCCTCCCCTAGTGCCCTTAGTACCTTTTCTAAGTGGGTTAGATGGTCCTCCCATCCTTCGCTGTATACAATAATATCATCAATGTATGCGGTTGCATACTCATCATGAGGTGCCACGACTTGATTTATCAGCTGCTGAAATGTGGCGGCTGCTCTATGTAGTCCGAAAGGCATCATCGTGAATTGATAGAGCCCAAAAGGGGTCAGGAATGCTGTTTTTGCTTTGGCTGTCGGTGTCAACGGGATCTGCCAATAGCCATTTGTGAGATCCAGTGTTGAGATGTAATGGGCCCTCCCTAGGTGTTCCAGTAGCACGTCTACCTGGGGCATGGGGTATGCATCGAACTGGGAGATGGCGTTCACCTTGCAGAAGTCGACGCAAAACCTCACTGAGCCATTGGGCTTGGGGACCAGCACAATGGGTCTCCTCCATTCACTTCTGGATTCCTCCACCACCCCTAGGGCCAGCATTTCTTTTAGCTCCTGGCGCACGGTGTCCCACATTTTCCGGGGCAGGGGTCGATGGTTATCCCATACTTTCTGCCCTGGTATTGTGGCAATGTGATAACTGATTAACGGAGTTCTTCCAGGTTTATCAGACAATACATGCTGGAACTGTGTAATGAGTTCTTGAAGTTATTGCTGTTGTCCCTTCTCTAGGTCCTGCCTGATATCCACCTGGGGGCGTTCAGTCGAGGCTCCAACTTGCGGCCCCAACTCTTCTTCTGGGGGGGAATGGGGTGATCATCATTGCCTCCCTCTCCTTCCATGCCTTCAGGAGGTTCACATGGTATATTCATAAGTCCTTCCGCCGTCCTGGCAACCTCACCTCATAGTCGACTGGCCCCACCTTCCGCACAACCTCAAACGGTCCTTGCCACTTCGCTAGTAACTTGGACTTTGAGGAGGGCAACAAGAGCAACACCCGGTCCCCGGGTTGAAAAGTCCGCACCTTCGTCTTCTGGTTGTAGTGGCGCGCCTGTGCTTCCTGCGCCGTCCGTAAGTTCTCCTGGGCTAGCTGGCCCAATTCTTCTAGCCGCTCTCGCAGTTGTACTATATAGTGGATGGACCCCTGGGCACGTCTTTCTTGCCCCTCCCAAGTCTCTCTGACTAGGTCCAGAATGCCCCGCGGTCGGCGCCCATATAATAATTCAAAAGGGGAAAACCCTGTGGAGGCTTGGGGAACCTCCCTTACCGCAAAGAGAAGAGCTGGTAGCCACCTGTCCCACTGCCGTGGGTCGTCCTCAACGAATTTGCGCAGCATCGACTTCAGCGTCCTGTTGAATCGTTCCACCAGTCCTTCTGTCTGGGGGTGGTATATGGACGTTCTCAGGGATCGAATATTCAGTAGCTGACACAATTCCGTTATCAGCTTTGATGTTACATTAGTTCCCTGATCTGTTAAGATCGTCTTAGGGAGGCCCACCCTGGCAAACACTTTTAGGAGTTCATCGGCGATGGCGCATGCGGTCGTGACCTGTAGGGGAATCACTTCAGGATATCGGGTGGCGTAGTCCACGATGACTAAAATGTATTTGTTTCTGTTGGTACTTCGTTCCAGTGGCCCGACCAGGTCCAGTCCTACCCGTTCGAAAGGTGTCCCCACCACTGGCAGTGGGACCAACGGGGCTTGGGGAACCCCACCGGGATTAGCACGCTGGCACTCGGGGCATGATGCACAATAGTCCCTCACGGCATGGTGTATTCCTGGCCAGAAGAACCATTGGGCTAGTCTGCATAACGTCTTTTCCCGGCCCAAGTGTCCTGCCCAGGGCACTTGTGGGCCAACCGCATCACTGCCGTCCGAAAACGCTGGGGTACCAGCAGCTGACAGATCTCGGCCTGGGTTTGCGGATCTTGGGTCAGTCGGTATAACAGATCACCCCGTATCTCGAACTGCAGGCCTTGTGGCCTTCTTTGGGGTGGCCGGTCCGTCGGTTCCAGCCCTCCTGCCTGCTCCCATGCTCAGCTGAGGGTCGTATCGTTCCTTTGTTCTTCCAGGAAGTCTCCGTCCAGGTCGATGCCTGTTTCTTGGGGGTCTATAGGAGGAGTTTCGGTTCCTCATGATCGTGGGGCTCCCCTCCTGTGCCCCCCCGAGGTCCCTTGCCCGGGGTCCTCTTCCATCTGCTGTCCCACCAACACCACTTGTGGCTGTTCAGGGCCCCCATTGCTGGGGTCACCTCGACTGTTGCTCTGCAGTAGGGCCGAAAAATAGGGCCAGTCCCGCCCTAACACCACGGGATAGGCCAGTCGGGGGGCTACCACTACGCTGCACTGTTCTTCGTACAACCCGATAGCTAGCTTCACCTTGGCCGTGGGGTACATCCTCACGTCCCCATGAATACACTGCATTCTCATGGGTGGCCTCCACTGCTTGGGTTCACCGACCAGGCCTTCCTCTATCAGGGTCTGCCCACAGCCCGTGTCCATCAAGGCTGTGGTCTCTTCCCCTTGCCCCTTAACCGTGATCACTATCTTTGCCCCATCCTCTTTCCACGTTTGTGCCCCAGCCACTAGTACCTGCCCGTAGCTACAGGCCGTGGCTGTACCCTTATATTTACAAGGGCCTCCCTGTCTGCTCCCTGGGCTGGTCTCCTTCAGGGCTCCACCGGCAGCCCAGTAGCCTTCCAATAGGGATACGGCTTGCCCCAAGGTCTTGGGCCCATGCCTCTGGATCCACTCCCTGCCTTCCTTGGGCAAAACCCTCAAGAGCTGCCTCACGGCCACTTTACTGCCTTCGTGGGTGGCCGTCTTCCTCCGGGCTGCCTCCCAGGGTCGGGACCTCCAGGGGTCTCCCTCCTGCCCCGAACCTCCCATCTACTTGGGTCACTGCACCCAGTCACCCCCATAGGGGGCGGGCTGGACCCCCACTCCCGGGGGCGAGGGGAGAACCAGATTAGACAGCGAGGGCCACCCAACCAACCCGCCGCCACCTCAATAACACCAGCAAAAATTAATTACAATTCTCTAACTCGCTATAAGCACCCCAAAAAAAAATTCTTCTCCCCCCTTTTAGTCAGGGGGGGATCAGAGTACCCACATTCTCCACCGGTTGTGGCGGGCTCACCAGCCCTGCCCTCTTCTCCCCAAGGTCTTGTCCTTTTAAGTACAGGCCCCGCGGCCTAGTCCTTTAAATGGATCCCCTCATCGTCCGGGATCTGGGAGGAAGGGGTAGGGGGGCCCGGGCCCTCCCTCTCCACTGGGCCCCAACCCAGGGCCCTATCAGTGGTGGGTGGTTCCCACCACTGGCTCAGCGGGGGCATCCTCCCCGAAACTCGCTGAGCCTGCTGGGGCACTTTCCTGGCCCCCGCCCTGGGTTGCTTCCTACCCCCTTGCCCGGTCCAACGGTGGTCCCACCTGTAGGTGCGGGTCCGGCACCAGCAGCGACGTCGGCAGGCGTGGCTTGGGAGACAGCAGGGGCCGGGGCAGCGACGGCTTCTAGGGAGGCCGCACAGCGCGGCCGGCGTTGCAGTCTGGCTCATCCCGGCGACAACAGCGGCAGGGGTAACCGGTCCAGCGCCTCTTGGTCCAGCTGCTGCGGCTGCGGCTCCGGTGCCCGGAGAGGAGCTCCTTCCCCTCCCGTGGCCAGCCCCAACTGAGCAGCCCGGCAGCCTTTTATACCGGGGCTGCACAGCGAGCATGCCCAGCAGGGCTGCGGGGGGAGGGGCGTATTTCGCCCAATAGGCGGGCTCTCTGCCCCCATGTTCAGTGCGGGGCTGGCCAGCCCCGTCACAGGAGTAAATAGCACTTCCTTATCATTCTCTACACCAGTCATGATTTTATAAACATCACTCATATGCCAATTCAGTCATCTTTTTTCCAGACTGGAAAGTCTCAGTCTTAATAATGTCTCTCATTTGGAAGCTGTTCTCTAATCATTTTTGTTGCCTTTTATTGGCCATTTTCTAATGCCAATATATCTTTTTTGAGATGAGGCAACCACATCTGTATGCAGTATTCAAGATGAGGGCATACTATGGATTTCTACTCAGACAATCTGATATCTTCTGTCTTATTCTCTATCCAGTCCTTAAAGATTCCCAACATTCTGCTCGCTTTTTTGACTGCCACTGCACATTTAATGGATGTTTGCAGAGAACTATCTACAATGACTCCAAAATTTCTTTCTTTAGTGGTAACAGCTAATTTAGACGCTAACATGCTAGTTGGGATTATGTTTTCCAATATGCATTACTTTGCATTCATCTGCCACTTTGTTGCCCAGTCACCTAGTTTTGCAAGATTCTTTTGTAGCTCTTCTCCATCTGCCTTCTGTAAAAAATTCTCAACAATTCAATTCTCAATTGAAAGATGAGGCCCCGTATTTCTTCTCCACTAATCCCTTGATGCTAATGCTTTTCTTGCTGGCATTGGTGTCAATTGGGAGCAGCTCTACTGAGGTAAATAGAATTTTGATGTCCAGGTGAAACAATACTTGTGGTGATTGTAATTTAGAAAGGGAACATTAGCTTATGCCTCTTGGACACTTACATCTACATCTACACTACAGTCCAGGTGGATGCTCTGAGATCAATCTGCTGGCAACAGATTTAGTGGGACTAGTTAAGACCCACCAAATCAACCACAGATTGTTCTCCCATTGACCCTGTTACTCTACCCAGATGAGAAGAGTGAGGGAAGTCAATGGAAGAGTGTCTGTCATCAACGTCCCACCACTACCACAGTAGAGCCCACAGTAACGCAACTTAAAGTATGTTGACTCCAGCTATGTTATTTATGTAGCCTTACTCGTTGAGATGTTGAAGCATCTCATTTAGGAGAGACCATTTTACAAATCCTATGAAAGTGCTGCTCTTAAGCCACATTTCTTCAAGCTGGCTTTTGGGACGCTAACGAGGTCATTTGCTGGTGGTATTGAGGGTGGGGAGGAAGGAAAAGCAAGGTGGAGACTGACTGGGCTTGGCTAAATTGTTAGGCTGTTCTACTTGCTGATGAAACACTTTGTGCTTGCCAGACACAATGTGTTTGAGCACTAGCGGACAAATTTTTAAGTGCTCAGCACGCAACATCAAGGCCAGATTTTCCTAAGTGCTGAGGACTCAATAAGCTCTTGCGGAAAATCAGAGCCTACATAAATACAACTACTTTAATGTCATCTGGCCTTTCCTTTGTGCTGGGAGTACTTCATCTCATCCCATTGCTGCTAGCTAAGATAATAATGGTGATACTATCTTCCTTTCCCATCTGCTTCAACAGAACATGGTGTTCTTTGATATGTGCCTGCAGGAGTCGAGTGGTAGCAAGTTGTGTTTGCTTTACTGAAACCTTCCTACTATTGAATGCTGCCCAATCCTGGCATTTTGTTTTTTCTGATTTGGACTAATAGAAGGGAGGACTCTCTGCATCTGTCTCTGATTTGATGGACCCATTTCTGGCACCCTTCTGTCACTGAATACTATCCTCTTGTAGAGCACTCAAGGATGCAGAGTGAAATACAGACTGACCTAAGAACATTAACCATGGAGTGTATGGCATGGCTAAATGATGGTTCTGTTGACATAACTACATTGGTCAGGGTAATGTTCCCTCTAATTTTTCCATCCACGTGTAGAATAAATTTTGTTATGTGCACTGAGGCATATGTGAATGTGCACCACCAATATAAATTCATGTTGCCAGCTGTGGATGCTCTGCTAATCAGCAGGGCAGCATCTGAATCTCTCTTTAGAGAGTGCTCGGCTTCCAGGGAACACTGGTTAGGGATGTGATAAACCTTTTTGCTATGGCTGCAAACCCCTCTGCATAGATGCAACCAAGCTAACAGATGAGTGCTTCTGTTGGCATAGTCAATGTTGTTGAGTATGGTGGTATTCCCATGCCAGCAGAACTCCCTCTGCCAGCATAAACTTCTCTACACAAGGGGGCTGTGGCTGTTAACTATACTGGCAAAGCATTTGTACTCTAGATAAGGGCTCAGTTGCAGATGAGAGGCTCATGTGACACTACCCCCCTCCTCCCCAGCTAAGTCTACTACTCACGTGTAAACTGTCTAATTTAGGCCCCCATCCTGTAGGGCCTTACCTCCAGGAGCAGTCCTTGTTCACTGTTTCTAATGGGATTTCTCTTGCAAGTGCAGATCAGGTTCACAGAAGATAAGCTCATCAGGATACGGTCTGGCCTTCATACATGTGTAAGGGTAAGGATCGCAGCCCTGATCATCATCAATCAGGCTTCCAAAAGCCAGAAGACTGGATTAAAAATGTCTCAATGTAAAATGTGCTGTCTGGTTTTTGAGCCGTAAGATTACACTTGAGATGGGGGTCATGTTTTCCGGCATGTGTCTGCTGCCATGAGTGCTAAAAACAGAAAAGACGCGAGAGGCTCACAAAATCAAGTGATACCTACGGCTGGGGATTTAAGTAAAACATTCTGAGAGCTGAAAACATGAGAGATGGTTTCTATGGGAGGTGCATCATACTTCAATAGAGGGTCATAAGGATCCTATGAAATGTGGCATGCTTCTTGGCTACCTGTCTATCCTAGCATTTTCCATTCTGAAAACATGACAACTTCTTCATTCTCCTCCCTCACAGTTCTCAGGACAGGTCTCCCACCACTGGCTTGTTGAGAACACAGAAGCCCTGACATGGGATTTGCAGCCAAGGCACCAATTAAATGTACTAATGAGGTGAGTGCTCACACCAGAGTCACTGAGTTTTGGGACGTGGATGCCATGTAGTTAAAAACCCTCTCATATTCCCTGGCTCATTACAACAAGGTGAGTAATGGGCGTGAGAGTGGAATATCCAGAAAAACTTCTATTTTTCAAAGGGGTTATAATTTGACTGTAAAAAAATTTGCTCTAGGCTGAAAACTTGGCAAACAAAGGCTTAGCTCAGGAGTGGTGGAAAAATATCAGTCAATCAATCAGCACAGTCATTCTTGGGCGAGAGTGGGGCCAACACACAAAATTCCAACCCCCTCTTTAGATGAGGCAAGGGGAGATTGAGACAGGATTTTGGTTTGGGCCGTCTCTCTACTGTTGGGCTAAACTTCAGTGCTTGGGGAGTAAATTACACCTGCTTAGTGTGTGGCCAGCCCAACGGCTGGCCCACAACATTTTGCCACCTGAGGTGGGGAGCTCAAATTACGCCCCCATGCTCCCTTGCTTGGGCCAAAACTTTGAAAAGTCTCAATTCTCTGGGTCCTAGTGGCACCTTCCCCCCCCCACACACACACAGTCTGGCACCTGAGGCGGCTGTCTCAATTCACCTCCATGGTAAGAGGCCCCAGACCCTCTCAACTACCCAAGTGCACAGGCAAAGCAAGGAAGCTTGTACCTGTAAGCACTTTGCATGTGCTAGGGATAGCGTTTGGCCTTGCAGTGAGTGCTCATGTACCTTCCATATTAGCACTGGTGAATTTATCCCTCCAATTAAAAGTGTTCAGTGAAATTTAGTTGCCAGTGTTTAATTTTCCAGGGAGAGGTGAGGAGCAGCTGTTGCTTCCACCCATCTCAGGGCTCTGAGGATCCATTTTCATTCACCATATCCCCTACCAGTTCTCCAGGGTCCATGTCCTCCCTGGTGACCAAATAGAATCTTTTTCTCTTCAGTGCCACTCTTTAATCATCTGGAAGATTGAGCAAGCAATAACATGCTCCCTCCTCTCAGGGACCATGTGCATTGGCTCTGCAACTGTCCCAGCCCTGCAGTGCAAGATATCAGAGTGGGCAACTGCAGTCACAGACCCACTCACTGGCCTGGTGATGGAGAGTGGTTCCTGCTGCTTGCCTGCTCTCTGTAACAACAGTTTGTGCTCGCACCCATCCCCCCTTCTAAATGGAAGAGTCTGATTTGGCCAGACTATTACAACAAATGTGTATGGAGCAAGAGAAATTCCTTTTACGTAACTCAGGCTTTTGGGCACGACATAACACTAGCTTAAGTCTTTTTCTTGTGCCATCCCTTTCTAAAGCACCCAGCCCCCTAGACCTGGCTGCTGAGTGGAACACTCTGTGGCTGCGTCTAGACTGGCATGATTTTGCGCAAATACTTTTCACGGAAAAGTTTTTCTGTGAAAAGTATTTGCGCAAAAGCGCGTCTAGATTGGCACGGAGTTATCGTTATAACGATGCGCTTTTGCGCAAAAGCGCGTCTACATTAGCGGGACGCTTTTGCGCAAAGGCAGAAGCCCGGAACCATTTTGAAGAGGGCAAAAGGGCACCAGCCCTTTCCAGGGGTGGGGCTGGAGCTCCGTTCAGACACGTGCTTAAAGGGGTCTCGCCGGACAGCCGTTTGTCTCCTGCTCCATGCGTTAGGACCTCTGGCAGGGACTGACAGCCATAGCAGGTTTGGTGGTTGCCCTCTGCCTTTTGGACACCACTGCCTTTTGCCCCCTACTGCTTTTTCCTGGTTTTGGTTTCTTGTGCCTTGCTTTGTCTGCCATGGAACCAGGGGTGGCCATGTGCCTGCTCTGGCCCCTGTCGGCCATTTTCGAGTGCCTGCAGCTGGTGCTCCAGGCTGGCACCCTCATGTTCCAGGACCAGGAGGCGCAGATCGCCTGGGACTCCCTCACCAGGGAGGCCATGGAGTCCCTGTGGCATCCCCACCGCACCATGGAGAGGCCACTCTGGAGACTGGACACCAGTACAGACTGGTGGGACCGGCTGGTCCTTGGGCAATGGGACGACCAGCAATGGCTCCGGAATTTCTGCATGCGAAAGCGGATGTTCCTGGAGCTGTGTGCCTGGCTCACCCCCGCGCTCCAGAGAGCCACCACCTGGCTGCGTGCGCCCATCCCCGTGAAGAAGAGGGTCGCCATCGTGCTATGGAAGCTGGCCACCCCGGACAGCTACCGATCAGTGGCACACCAATTCGGGGTGGGCAGATCCACCGTTGGTGTGATCGTCATGGAGGTAAGTCCCAGGGGGAGTGGGGAGTGGGGTGGGGGGAGGGTGCTGCACTCCATGTCCAGGGGCAGCCAAGACTCCAGGCTGGGTCACCCAGGGGTTTGGGCCGTCCCTCCCTTGCACAGGCCTGCTGGGGGGGGAGGGGCCCTGGTGTGTGTGTGCGTGTGTGTGTGCGCATGCGTGAGGACAGAGGGAATCACGGGGGGGGGGCCCAAGGGAGCGCACACTTACCCCTGCCTTATGTGATGTGTTCCCTTGTGTTTCTCTGCACCCTTCTGCAGGTCGTCCACGCCATCAATGATGTCCTGCTACCGAGAGTGATCCGCCTGCACGATGTGGACGCTACGCTGGCCGGCTTCGCTGCCCTCGGGTTCCCCAACTGCGGGGGAGCCCTGGATGCTACCCACATCCCCGTCCGGGCCCCGGAGCATTGAGCAGCCCATTTCACGAACAGGAAGGGGTACTGCTCTATTGTTCTCCAGGCCCTCGTGGACCACCGGGGCCGCTTTTTGGATGTGTATGCGGGCTGGTCCGGCAGGGCACACGACACCCGCATCCTCCGCAACTCCAGACTGTTTCACAGGCTGGATGCGGGCACCTACTTACCCCGGTGGGAGTTGACTGTCAGGGATGTGCCTATGCCCATCTGCGTCGTTGGGGACGCGGCCTACCCCCTGCTGCCCTGGCTAATGCGGCCCTACACGGGGCGGCCGGACCAGAACCGGGCCCGGTTCAACGACCGCCTCAACCGGGCCCGAAATCAGGTGGAGCTCGCCTTCGGCCGCTTAAAAGCCTGCTTCCGTTGTTTGCTCACCCGTCTCGAGATGGGTGAGCGGAATGCAGCGGAGGTACTGGCTGCGTGCTGCGTGCTCCACAACATTGTGGAGCGGAGTGGGGAGGCCTTCCTCCCTGCATGGATGGCAGCCGAGGCACAGACGTTTGAACAGTCCCACACAGCTGCCATCCGCCAGGCACACCAGGATGGGGTGCGCATCAGACAGGCCCTGACAGACATGTTCACACAAGCCCCATAGTAGGGTCGCCTCGGTCTCCCCATACGACTCCCTCCCATCCCCTGCCCTTCCCCCTCCCCTCCCCTTACCTCCCCCCATTGTAAAGCGTAGGTTCCAAGCACATCGGCCGTCATCGTGAATGTTCATCGGGTGCGTCGGGCACAGCTAGGGTTTTCCTTTTTAGTTTAGGCTAGGGTTTAGGCCACCATCGCCTGTCCGAGCTGTCCCGAAGAACAGGAAGAAGATTCGTGGTTCGTGCAGAAGGCTCGAGTCAGCGTACCCGATTCCAGTCGTCTTCGAGGGATCTCCTGGCTGTTCCTCTCCCGAGGCCCGGAAGGACCAAAGGATTGAGGTTGCCAGCAACACTACAATCGTGCCCTGCATCTAGACTATGTACATATTCTTTTGTGTGCATCTTTTAACCTTTCTTGCTTGTTCGTTATCTGTGTTAATATAGTTGAGGTTTAAATTTTACTTAAAAGTGTCAGTATTTATTTATGCGCCACAAACCAATGACCACTTAAAGGAACGACCGGTGATAGATACAGAATTTGGTGTCCGCATTTTGTAATCCTCTTAAATTTAGTTGGCTAATTGGCATCTCAAATCATTTATTACAGTTACCTCGAGTAACACAATAACCAACACGGTTTTGTTTTCAACTGAAAAATCTCTGTTTTTATTTACAAGGGGGAGCAGACCTTCAACTGGGAGGGGGAGGAGCTACTCCTGGGAGGGGTGGCCCCTGCGAGCACTCCTGCGGGGGCGGACCTGGGCATGCAGGGCAGGCCGCATCGGGGCAGGCTGCACGGGGAGGTGCGCAGGAGGGGCTATTGCGGGGGGGGGGGGCATTGCAGGGGCAGGAGGGGGCATGGGCGGTGCTAGGGGAGGGATGGTGGGGGCATGGGGTAAGGCCATGCCATAGTGAATGGCATGGGCTATGTGGACGGTGAGGGTGGTGATGGAGTCAGCCATCCTGGTGCACTGGGCCTGGAAGGCGGCCCAGGCCTCCTGGCGCCACTGCAGGTCCCCCTGGACACGTTGCCTAATCGATGCCTCGATGCGCTCGACGGCCTGCACATGGTGCCGAAGGAGCTGGTCCCGGTGGCGGAGCCTGTGACTACGTGGTTGCGCAGCTGGGGGTGCCGCTCCTGCCGGACTGGCGGGTCCCCGGCTTGTGCTTGGTCCCGCTGCAGGGAAGAGAAGAAAGGATGGGTCAGTCAGGCAGGCTGGCCACTGTCCCCACACCTCATGCCCTCCACCCCTGAGTCCAGGTGACACCGCAGTAGTGTGGCTTGGGCCCACTCGGTTCCCCCCCTGCCATGTTGTATGTTTGCAAGGAGGACCACCCCTGGAGTAGGGTCCTCCTCCATGTATTGTAACCACTGGTCTGTGTTCTGGCCCCATGGAGGGCGGGAGGGCGCTTGTGTTGTGTTAACCTGTGGAACTCCCTGCCGGTGGAGGCTGTGAGGCTTTGGGCTAATCACTGGTGTTTGACAGGGAGCAAGATGCATCCCCACACAGTGCCTGGGAGCACATCTGGCAGAGGTGGTCTGGGCTCTCAGATCCCCATCGCGTGGGATATCTCCTAGATGGAACCAGGAGAGTGACTGGGGGAGGGGGGGTGTCCCATCCTTGCAGCAAAACTCAGGCGGCCCTAGGGGCGGCCCGAGCGCTTCCCCCCCTTCTCCCTCCCACTATCCCTCACACACGTAGCCCAGGGACACGTGTGGCCGCAGTGGGGACTTCTCTCGGGGAGCCAGCCAAGGCGAGGGGCTCAGTGGGGGCCACGTTCACAGGGCTGTGATGCTGTGTTTTTCCTAGGAGCAGCTGGCTGTGCCTCACAGCCAGGCATGGGACAGTGTGCCGTTCTGCGTGCTGCACCCTTGCGGAGGTGCGGGCTCTGACCTGAGTCCCTGGGGCCCTGGCTGGTTCCAGCCGGCATCCACCCTTTCCCCTGGTCCCGCCGAATGTGTGTGAGCAGCACAGTCCGAGGCGTGCCCTGGAGCTGCCTGCCGCGGCCACGTGCCACTCGGTCACCAGGCTGCACGTGGTTGCACGTGCTGCTTACTGTCTAATGCTGCACAGTGTGCAGCTCACGTGGCCTGAGTGACACGCTCTCCCCGTCCCCCCTCCGGGCGCCTGGCTCCCCCCCCCACCCTTGTGAGTGCAAAGTGCAACACGCACCGGTGGATCCTTCCCCGGCCTCCGAGGATGCACAGGAGACGTCGGGGCTGCTGGAGGGGGCCTGCTGGGTGGCAGTGTTGGCCTCGTCCTCCGACGCACTGCTGTCTCCTTCCCCCGCCTCGGTGGTCCTGGTGACGGGGGGGGGGGCGCACGCTGCTGTCAACGGGGACCTCCGGGGCTTGCGGGGCTGGCTGGCCCAGGATGGTGTGGAGCCGGTCGTAGTGGGGGCAGGTGTCGGCTCCTGCCCCCTGGCCCGCACGTAGCCCAGGCGCAGCTCCTTCACCTTAGCCCGGACTTGCTCGAGGGTCCGGGCTGGATGTCCCTGCTGAGCGAGCGCCTGGGCCATGCGGGTGAAGATCTTGGCATTGCGGCGCCAGGAGTGGGTGTCATGGAGGTCCTCCTCCTCCTGCCACAGGTCCAGCAGGCTGTCCAGCGCCCCTGAGGACCAGGATGGGGCCCGTCTTTTTCAGCCCCTGGGGGCCTCCTGCACTGGGGGTGCGGGTGGCTGATCGGCCAGAGCTGCCATCCTGCTGCGGGGTGGCTGCTGAGCACGGCAGGGGCCACGTGGCAGACCTCTGCCTAGAAGTCCATGCTGGTCTCCTGCCGCGTGAGCTCAGCAGCCCTGCGTCTGCTTTAAGGAGCTCGATTGCCAGGAAGTCCGGGGCTCCTATGGGGTCTCCCAGCATCCAAACCGCTTTTTTCCGTGTAGCCTGCTTTTGCGCAAAAGTCTTAGCTAACTGTCTATACTGGCCCTTTTGCACAAAAGGACTTTTGCCCAAACGGGAGTGTCAAAGTATTTGTGCAAGAAGCACTGATTTCTTACATTAGAACGTCAGTGCTCTTGCGCAAATTCAAGCGGCCAGTGTAGACAGCTGGCTAGTTTTTGCGCAAAAGCAGTTGCATTTGCGCAAAAAGTGGCCAGTCTAGACACAGCCTGTATGTATTAGGACTGAACGCCTTGGGCAGAATTCAAGTAAAAGCCCTAAAGTCCACCCTGTTAGGGACACTTGAAAAATTGCAATGGTTGCTAACACTCAGCTCCACTGGGGTTAGCAACAGGGGCGGCTCTTGTTGATGAATTGTAGGCTGCCATTACCTTTTTGCCCAAAGAAGAGCTCTGTGTAGCTGAAATGTTTGTCTCTCTCACCACTCCAATCCAAATAAAAAATACAGGTTTGACCTCTATGGTCTGGACTTCTATAATCCAGCACCATCTGTGATCCTGCATCTCTGTGGGTGCTCGCAGTCTGGAGCACTGATGGGGGGGAAAAGCTGGCCCCCTGCTCAGCAACTTCTCCCCCACAATCACAGAGCTTCCAGATTTGTGGCACAAATAGCTCACTTGCATCACTTAAGCTCAGAGAATGAGGGGAGCCCCAGAGCTGGTGGTAGCAGAGAGGCCGTCATTGACCTCCCGTCATTGACCTCCGGCAGATTCCCTGGTTCAGGACCTGTCAGATCCCAAGGGTGCCAGACTGGGAAGGTATAGGGAGGTACAACCTGTATTAACTCACCTTCATCTTGTCTGCCTAGCTACCTTTTAAGGGCATAATGTTATCTAGCTGCTCTGTGTAAGGGCATCTCCACTACAATTTTTCTGGTTTTCATGACTCATTTGATGTTGCACATATCTGTGTCTTCAGAAAGGCACCTTTCCGTCCTGCCTTGAGTGCAGGGAACTGGACGAGATCAGTAGTTTTCAAAGTTGAGTTGTGGGTCCATCCCTCATAATGTTTTATCTATATTTCCATAGCCATGCTGCTTCCTGCAGCTCCTTTGGCTGGCAATGGCGAATTGCAGCCAATGGGAGCTGCAAGGTTCTATGGCTATGGACACTTACATAAAGAAAGCATCATAGGCCTGCCAGTAGCTTCCAGTGCTATGCTTCAGATGCACTCAGGCAGGGTATGAGGACTCTGTGTTCTCTAGCAGCTCTTTTTTCAAATTGAAAAAAAAAAAAGTACTATTCCGCCTCCCCCACACAAGCCTCCCCAATGACATCCAGCTTGGTCAAATAGAACAAGCAAGGAGAGAAATCAGGGAACTCTGATGTGGTGCAGAAGATCTCAGGGCTAGCCTGTTTTATTATGATAGGTTAAAAGCAGCTTGCTGTGAGCTACTCATAGGATCTGACCTTTAAAGTTCTAGATGATATGGTCCCTATACTGACATATTATACATTTTGAAATCCATTAGTCAAGGACGGCTCTACACATGAGTCTCTACATTTTTTATATGACTGGGGGAAGCAACAGGGGAAGTCTAAGAAGCAGTTGAATGGCATCCCGCTTTGAAAAGAAACCTGACATTTCAGCCTGCTTTTCTATTTATAAATGACCCCTCTCTCTAATGCTGTTTTTAGGGACAGAGAGAGACCTCTGACCATTGTACGCAGCTGGTTTCCCAGTTCCCCAGGCACAGCAAGAATGTTTAGGCACTAATTTTTTTACAGCTACTCTTGACCAGTGTAATTTCCAGGTGTGTGTGTGTGTGTGTTCACAGCTAAAGCAGTCCTGCTAAAGCTACTTTTAAAAAGATACTTTTTTTCTTGCTATTAAACTACAGATATAAAATATGAAACATTGATCTTTGGCACCAAAACAAAACAGCTCTGCTCCCCCTTAAACTCCACGTGCAAAGAAAATGGGAACATAAACGTAATTTTGAAAAATGAGGGACATTATATTAAAGGTGCTTGGATTTGGGGGGGAAGGCAAATTAGAGTCCCTCAGAAATGGTAATCACTGGGGGAAAGGTTTAACAAGTTTATTTTATGTACCACTTTGTCACGCATCTCTTTGTTGCTCAAGAATGTTGCCTCACAAGTTCCTAGGGTGTGAAGGGGCCGTTTGGTGGGAAGGCTTGGCACTTAGAGCATGCATGAGGCCATGGGTGGGATCTGTGTCTCCTATGGAAGGGTAGAATATGGGTGTAAGGCTTTTCTTTTTTGCCAGTGTAATTTTTATACTGGCTGAGTAAAGCTGTAACATTTAAGTGCAGACAAAACCTCAACTCTCTGACAGCAGCACAGCAGTGGCCAAAAGTAAGTTAGAAGTAAGATGGTGACTACCCTCCAAAATTATTATTGTTTAGTTTTTGTAGCATGGTAGCACCTAAGACCCCAGTGTGCTAGCTAGGCTCTGTACTAACAAAGAACAGAATGGCCCTCTGCTGAGGCATTTACAATCAGTGGAACTGGACTCTGCTGGGCACAGTCTGGATTGGAAGCAGTCTGCACAGGCAGAGTAGAACTGGAGTTTGAGTGGATGGACTGTCAAAACCTCAAGAGACATTCCCATACCACAGTGGTAAGCATTCAAGCTGACCAGTGTTCAGGGGGGCTGGGTTGGGGTTTGGAAGGTAAATGTGCTTCAGTAAAGAAACTCGGGAAGCACACATATTAAAATCCCCTGCCAAGTATCTATCAGCACAAAGACCCCAACAGCTGTGAATGACGTGTAGTTGGAGAGTAAGCACAGTTCTAGTCTATGAAGCGTGTTTTTGTGTATGCAGCTCTGCAAGAGGCCCCAGACCACTCTGCCCTTAAATAGACTACAAGAAAGGTCTGGGATGAGGGCAGAGTATGGAATAGGCTAATGGCCACTGGTATAACTACCCCAGGATAAACCAGTAATCTATGTACCTTGCACCAGTGTCTTGCACTAATTTGAAGCCAAGGTAAGTTACAGGTTAAAATGAGAATTTGCATTCCTCTGTTCTCCTGACATTCATTTGCATCACAAAGCCACTTTTGCACAGGTGGCATGCTGTGCTCATAAGGGCCCCAAGACTACAAGAGCAGGATGTATTTGAAGGGCTGGACTCAGGTGCCTTGCCAGGTGATCACACCTTCCTGCTGTCTTCCTCCCTAAATGAAAAATACCTCCCCTAAAAGCCAGCAACTTGCTAAAGCACACTGCTGCCTATGAGGCTTGCTTTTCTTAGGGCTTCTCTCAGTTTTGAGTAGCCCTTATTGTGTTAACATAATTTGGTAGCCAAAATTGGGAAAGGATGGGCCTCAGCTTCTCTGCCCCTGCTCCCCAACCACGGTTGGATGGCAACTGCAGGAGGCAGATAGAGTATCACAGTGCCCAGCTGCTTTGCTTTACAAGCATCTGCCTCTGGCCCTGTGATGCAGGGTTACAAATGAGATGAGCCTTCTGGAGGCTGCTGCATGGTTGTTTGCATTGTCCCTTCCTTAGGATGAAGGGGAATTTCCATTGCTAAAAGTCTGCTCCAGCGCAAATCCTCACTGCAGTCCATTTATCATAACACATCTATATTCAAATACAAACAGAGACTGACATTTTACACACACAGGAGTCAGGAAATTCATGGTACAGCTCCCTTAGCAGCTGTAATTCTGTGCCCTGATGCACCTCTATTCTTTTTAGTTTTTATATATAGTATTAATATTGCTGCCTTATCCCTTAAGGAAACTAGCTCACTTCCAGGTTGGTGCAACCAGGGAACTGGCTAATTATCAGGACTTTGGGGGAAGCAGCCAGGGACCACAGTGAACACAGTGGGATTCTCTGGGCAAACAAGTCCTGTTCCATCTCATATTCTCTGGTGTCATGATGCCCATTCCTCTGTCCCAGCATACTCTACTTTGGTGTGAACTTGCTTGTGGTAATGGCTGCTTAACCATAAGGATAGGCATCAGGTTGCAACTGGCTCCAGTAACATGGTAAGTTAAATAAGGTAGGCAAGGATAACATTCAGTGTTCCCATTAATCTTTTCCATGCAGGTGCAGATTTTTTCCATCCATGTGCAGAATAAATTCTGATGTGCACCACCAACATAAATACAAAACATAGCTGTGGGCGCTCATCAGTTGGGTGGCATTTCAATCTCTCCTGAGCAAGCATACAACATACAGGGAAAATTGGTAATATTGCAGTTTTATCAAACTCTCCACCCAGCAGAGCCACTTTGAACATACACAACTGGTGGTCAGCTGCCCTGCCTATTTTGACTTAAAAATAGGGTCAGCGGACAACGCACATGCCTTCTTAAACCTCTCAGCCTTAAGGGTATGTTCCTATAATCTGGTAACAAAGAAAGGAGCTGTATCAATATGGGAAAGAGAACAGTGGGGAAAGAGGGTGACTGGATACTACACCCAAGAAAAAAGATCCTGCCTCTGGTCACCTCATCTGAGTGTCTGTACGTTGACCCTGCCTCACCTGGACCTGTATCTTTGCATTGTGTTTGCTTTAATAATCCAGAGTTACCCCATAGCCACTTTGTGGCACATTCCACCCAGACAGCTTGGCCATGATTGCTTTGTAATGCCAGCCCTGGGAATAAGAAACAGCACACGTTTCCTGAGCATATATGGAAAACAGCTGTGCTGGAAAAAGGAGGGGCTATGCCAGCTAAGCCCTGGAAAATATAGTTCAACTGCTGGTTGTGCAACCCTCCTGGTTTGTCTTTTGTTGCTAGTGGGGTATGGGGAACTGCTGGAGTTGACTGCTGGCTGTTGTCAGTCAGGGAAACAGCAAGAGCCAATGAGGAACCTTAGGTAGCCATACTCCTAGAAACCAGTATTTTAGCCACTTGCTCAGCCACAGGGCAGCTCAGAATTGTGATACGTACCAGCATTTATTCTCTGCTCTAGAGCTCAGACCTCTCCACCGCCCCACAGCTAGATCTATCCAGCCAATACCTCACTGCTACTTGAATAATCAGTCGTGCTATGGTAGCACACAAAAGACACATAATCACGAGAGCAGTGCAGAGGAAGGGTCCACACAATTGTAAGGCAGGATAGCTGCCTCGTGTTCAGTAGTGAGCAAAAGGTTGGGCGGTATGATCATATTCCTGGGTCTACATCCATAGCCTATACACAAATGGCGGGCAACCTGTGGCCCACAAATATTTTGTTTACTGTTGTCCACAAGCAAGGTTGCCAGATTCTGCTGGTTTTTGTCCAGGTAGTTTTTTTCCCTACCAGTATTACTAAAGTGACATGCACATGAAGTGAGGTGTGTACTGATTATACATAACATTGGCTGTGAGACCCATGTGTTCCCTCTGCAACCATTCAAAGTGCTGCTATGCTTCAACAGCACACCCCACAAATTCTAGGTACACAAGCACAATTTGCAAAACTGCATCTTGGTTAAGAACAATCTTGTGGCCTGCTGACATGAAGGAGGGCCACTCAAGCAGCCCATTCACTAGCCTAGGTTTCCCATAGCTGCTATATACTGTAAGGAGTGTGGCAGAGATGGAGAGTAAAGTGAACATTTTGGGAACACCATAAAAGTGCACCCCATCATGCATGCTTTGCCAGCACCTGCCTGAAACCCTCCCACTTTACAGAGGCAGGAATGATGGGTAGTCATATCCTGCCATCCTCCTTCCCCCTCTTTTAACAGAAGGGGCAGGAGCTGGGGTCTACTTTTACTAAATTAATAAAATGCCTTAATAACTTTCCCGGAGTTGAGCTCCTCAGGGATTTCTTTTTTTGTACCAAGGCTGAGGTTTATTTCATAAGATGATCTATTGGTTAACATGAAGTTGAGATTGAAGCTGATGGGGGAGAGTTAATTCCTCTTTATAAGAAGGAGCAAGTTAACAAGCCAAAGAGAGACAGAGAGAGAGAGATGGTGGTGGTGGGATTTCCATGGTATAGTATCCTTTTGTCAAAACCCCATTGTGGCATTCTGGAAGAGCTCAGATGCTTCTCTTTCCAACATCCACCTTACACTCTTTTCTGCAGCCAAGCAGGAAATGAGGACTAGAGGCATGAAAGCAAAGGAATGACAGAGACAACCTACCAACTCCTCCTCTAGCTGTTATGAATTTTACTTACAAGGCTGGCCTCTCTTCCTAGTATCTGGAGACAATATCAAGACCAAAAGAAAGCAGCCAAGATGAATAGGTTTTGCTTTACTGCACTGAGTGTAGGTGCACTGCAATTACTAAAATTATGTGTACTTATAATGAGTTACGCTCAGTTCTAACCAAGTGAAGTCTGGACATAAGAAGAGATCATGTCCAGGCCACCCTGAAAAAGAAGAATTACATGGGGAAAGGTGAAGCATAATAGTGGAAAGGAGTAAGGATCACTGAAGAGGCAGAATCAAGGAAAGATGTAAGAAAGTGTTCTACTAGGGAGTGATGGGGAAACAAGACATATTGATTAAAATGGTAAATTCAGGTATCTTCCTTAGTGCCACAAACAACACTCCGGAAGCGCTCTTGGGAAACTAGGTTTATAATGGAAACACAATCTTAAAGAAGTTAACAATGAGAAGCGATAGCATAACCAGAAGCAAACTGAGGTATCTGGCAGTCATCAGGAAGTGGATGAGAAAGGGGGAGTAAGCTAAAGATGGATATAAAAGTGGTTTAACTTTTATCGAACAGATGATGGGGTAACGATGCTAGAACTCAGCTGGACCTGAAGGGAAAAGTTTTGTGGAAAAGGAAATATAGTGTGTCTGGGCTGGAGTCTTGAGATACAGAAGAACTAGCAGAACTGCAGCAGCACAAGAGGAAAGAGATGTTATTCTTACAACACAAATCCCACTACACAACCAGACGTAAAGAGAGGATGCCAGTTGGCGGCGTGAGTAAGAGAGAGTCTGAGTAGCACTCGTCATGTGGAAATTAGCAGAAGTGGGCTGGAAACAAACTGACTGTGTTCAAGCAACTATGAGGAACATTATACAGTGCAAGGTGAAGGATAATGGTAATAACTGATACTAAGCCCTGAGTGGAAAAGACTTGAAATTGCTGTATCTTCACTTGTACACTATCCCAGATGTGCTAGGTGCATTACAGCCAAGACACAAACCACATTTCAAAGAGCTTATACTTAGAGTCCTGCAAATCTACAGATACCTGCTTCACATCCATGTGTATCTGCATCTGCAGATATGGATGTGGATATCTGCAACTCATTTTTACAGATATAGCTGCGGATTCACATTTTGTACCTAGAACCCTGTAAATCCATTGATATCTATTTTATATCCATGGATACGGATGCAGATATCCACGGCTCATTTTTGTAGATAGGGACACGGATATAAATTTTGTATCCGTGCAGGGCTCAACTTATATTGCACAGACAAACACAAGAGGATTGAGGGAGAATAAGGATTTTATCAAGAAAGCACATGATTTCTTTGGTTAGCTTTGCAAACTACTTAATTCCAATCAAAGCCAAAAAGATTGCAATAGTTGAGATTGATTTTAAAATCTGTTGAGTTAAAATCAACATGGCCCTATTGTGTGTGCACTTAAGTATTTGCTTAAATTGTGTTACAGGGTTACGCCAGTTTAAAGGCACTGATGTTAGGGCAGTGCACCATTTAAATTAAATTTTAGTTTAAACCAGTGCAGTTTGTCTTGAACAGTATAGATAAAGCCTTACAAGATATAGGTAATTCTAGAAAAATTATACATTTTATTTGTGCTGGTTTAAAAAAAATTGGAACTTCCATTCTACAGGAAATTCCTTAAGTGTCTCTTAGGTGCAAGATTAGCAGGGCTCAACAAATCTGCTTATCTACTCGCCCATGGCAAGTAGATTTCAGCCTGTCGCCCCATTCACTGGCAGTTCGCGCATGCGCAGTGCGGGTCTCGTGCAGGTGCAGTGTGGGGCTGGCGAGTGGTTTTCGCCACTGTTTGTCAAGCCCTGAAGATTAGAATGAAAGCAAAACCACAAACAAACAAACAAAACAAAACAAAAAACCCCTTTGAAATATCCCTTGAAACAAAAATTTTGAAAAATTTCATTCCGGAAACTCAGTTTGATTCTGGTAAAATTGAAATGTTTTGTTCCAATTTTGATTTTTACATTTTCTATTTTCATTTGTAACAGAGTACAAAAAATGTTGATGCAAGGCCTGCAAAATGAAGGGTTCCATTTGGACTAAGACAATGTAGATGATTTCAATAAAACTTGTCATTTCCTCAAAAGAAAACTGTGAAAAATCAACCACATGCCTGCAGAAAGCTTTGATTTTTGATGAAGGAGCATTTTCCAATGGAGGAAGGGCTAGCCGTAACATTTGACGAGCTCTACTGGTTTACTTTTTAAAGATGAGGAGGGTAGACGAAAGGAGATGATGATGAAGGGTGGGAACGTGGAAATAAAAATAGAGCTGTGGTACTGAGGGACGGAGGTACGTTCCCATGCAGTTCAAACAGCAAGGGTATTCTTTGTGTCCTGAACTGGAGTGTAAAGCTGCTGTGTGCTATAGTGTTTTGCTCCATAGGCAGTTGTACCTCGCCATGGATGCGGCTACCATGGAATATAAAATGGATATCCACTGATTTTCAGGGTTCTAGATACAAAATTTGTATGTGCATCCATATCTCTAAAAATGAGCCACAGATATTAGCATTCACATCTGCAGATATGGATACCCATGGATATAAAGTGGGGATATCTGTGGAATTTCAGGGCTGTAACCTATGCATGCAGTTTTGTATTGTATTTATAGGATTTTATGGGATTAAAAGGAACTCACCACTACAAAAAAGTAAAGCAGAGCATGCAACTATGAGCTCTGCTGCAAACTACTCACACCACAGAGGAGTGAACTTTCAAACAGGAGGATACACCAACAAATAGAAGATCCCCAGGGTAGAAGAGTAGGGGTTCATTATTACCACATCTGAACTGCAGAATAACAGCTGCTTTTTCTGCAACTCTTCATCTGTTTTCCTGCTCATTTTTGTCCTTCTCTTTAACCTTGCTTGGGAAAACATCTCCAAGGACAAATAAAAATGGTTTTCTTACTAGCACCGCTGACTGTGCAGCCTGCCAGAAAACTGACTAAACTTGAAGCTCTTTCAGTCAGCCACTTTAAAATATAGTCAGCATTGTGTTAAAAGATGAAATATACTCATTCAAAGCCAGTGTTACTATGGTACATCTCAGCATGCTCCAGTGGGAGTATAAGCAAAACTATGTTGTGCTAGGCAATGTGACAGAGGAAGCCATCACTAAATGTTGAGTTTGGGTGTTATATTGTGTTGGTGAAAGTAACCAGATCAGTCCAGTTAATAAAGAAAAGCAGTTAGAAACAAAATCCTCCTCCTCCATGACAAACAGGAGATGCAATTCAGAAAGAGCTCTCATTTCTTACTAAAATCATAGTTAATGTTACAGAAAGATTCATTCACAAAATACCTTTGGGTTTCAATGCTTGTCAGTGGAAATCTAAAATAAATGTAGGCCAAGTTTTGTCACTAGTTACACCCATGTGAACCTGGAGTAAATCCTAATTTACCCAAAGGTAAATTAGGATTTACTCCAGATTCACATGGGTGTACTCTCGGGTAACTGAGACTTTGGACCTGGAATTCCACTAGGAGTGGCTTGTGCTAGACAGCATGCACCTCAGTGTGCATCTGGACCATTAGATTTACCGTGAAAATAATCTGAAAAGATCGTGCTGCAGCAGTAGGCCTGTGTACAAATCTCTTTGCAGATCAAGTTTTCGAATTTTTGTTAGGACACCAATGAAAAGGAGTTTGAGTGTCTCACCTTTATTCATAGCAGACAATTCTAGCCTGCTTTGCTCAGGGCACCTGCAGGAAAGGTCAGGACCAAGGTGCTTTTATAATGGCTATGGGGTATGATAAACATGCACAGGCTTGCCCACACTTGGCCTGGGTCTAGCCCTTACTAGTGCAATTAAATCTTTTCCTGTACTTTAAATGAGCATGGCACGGGTATCTACACACACACATACACTGCGCTATGCAACTGCAGTGGGGACACCACCACAGTTGAGCATTTTACATCTTGCGGCAAGGCAAAAAGCCCTGTCTTTAAACATGAATGATATTACCTTGGGATAGGTGTGCACAGATATAAGCTATACTGGGGGAAAAAGTCAAGTCCAAACAAATTATAATTTTCAATCAAGCTTTTAATGAAAAGTTCATAAAATAACAGTTTCTTATCACTGTACATTAAGACTGCAAATTTCTGAATGCTGAGATCATATTATAGTTTCTGTATCTTTTTATATGACACTTGTGTTGGAGCCACAATAGCATGTGACTCTGACCTGAATTCAAGCTCTTGAAGGACATGAACAGAACATTGCAGGAGTGTCGGTGCTCCACAGGAAACGTCCAGGTCTCTTGGACTGACATAGTTAAGGCTTAAAAAGGAGATAATGCAACCTCCCTTTTCTTGTTTTGTTTAAAATCCCTCCTCTCTCCCATTGGGAAAGGTGTTCTCAGTCGATCCAAGCTGTTTGAGAAGTTATATAGGAACAATAATCCTGGGTGCTTTGATCAGCTATTTGTGAACAATGATATTTAAAAAACATTCAGCAGTTTGGTAAAAGCAAAACTTATAAAGTTCCCCCAATGCCATCAACACACGTAGCAGGATGTGGTGCCCTGTTTTAAACCTTCCCCATGCCATCTTGTAGGGAACATGCAATAAGCATCAGCCCCTCCAATCTCCCACATGGTTAATACTGGGCTACAAAATGTGTGGCAAACACTTAAGAGGGGAAAAATAGGACAAGGGAACTGGTGCCTGAAGATGTGGCAGAAGTGGGGTGGAGTTAATCTAACAAAACCACTTCCCGCTCTGAGTTCATGGCTAAGCATCTATGAGAATGGCAAGTTACAGTAAGGAAAATTATGACAACAGCAGGTCTGCATGGGACACAGGACTCGGGATCACCCCTGTCACATAGGTCCCGCTCAAAGTTCTACTTGGGTTGGAAATGCCCAATGAAAGATCTCAGTGAGCTCTGGGCACTGTCTTCTTTCAAAAGGAAAGATGCAATTCCAGCTAGTTTCACGGGGCAGTTCCAGAAACCAGTGAGAAAAATACAATTTCTCTCCCTGATCAATAACAAGGGAATGCTGGGAAAGGAAATCCAACACAGCCTACCTATCCTGTTCCTAGAGAGTCTCGAAAACAAGGAGTTCTGTGACAAGCTAGTTAACTAAGTAAACAGGATTTGAAATTTTGTTTTTCGAGAACAGAAATACGGATGGATCGAGACTGCGTCTGTGAAGGGGAAGAGTTTTGTGAGAATGAAGACTTTTGTTATTTTATTGAAACTATTCAATTTAAATAAATCATTAGTAAATATTTACTATTAAAAGTTAAATTTCACTATCCCAAAGCTCCTTTGTAGAAGTCCTTCTCTTGCCTTATCAAGGGTTTATTTGCATGCACTGTGTTTGCTGTGGACCTATTCTAGGTTTGAGGTCTACCTCCATCATCATATCAAACATTCCTTTTGTCTTAAGCCCAGCTCTGTTGATTGGAAGGGCTTCTTTGTTTAAAACCAAAACTATGACGGTCTAACCTTCAACAAGCATCCATTTACCTCTGATTGTTAGCTGTATGACTGAACTGATGCAACCCTATGTTTTATATAGATCCTGGACTCCACACAGATACAGTGAATTCAGTGCATCAATTTAAATTACAAATCATATCACAATGCCAGGATTCTCTTTGGCTATAGCTGGTGATTAGACTTCTTCCAGTTATCTTGGGCACCAATTCCCCACCTTGAAGATCTCAATGCTTATCCAGCAAGTATTGAGATGGTATAAAAGCAGTCTGGAGAGGCAGGGGAATGCAATAATCAGTCAGCAGTTCCAATCAGCAGTGCCAGACCATCCTTCCTCCATCTACATTTATCTCTGTCCACTTTTGGCCAACTATCATCTCAAAATCATAGGTTTTGCTTTACCAGATGACCTGGATGTTTCCTTGCCAAGCCCCATACTCCTGCATTTCAGAACTGAAGCAACATGGTAAAATACTGCTAACTCAGACATTGAACCTGCACTGTTTGAAAACAATGCTTTCCACATACAAGAGAGAGGGAAACAATAATAAAGACAGGAATTGTAAGAGTGACATAATTGGAAACATTTAAATACAGCAAAACATAAATTCCTCTTCTATGCAAAGCTACAAAAGTCCAGTCTTTGTATTGTCTTCACAGGTTATGGTTTATGGCTATGCTGACAGTCTCTGAGATTATTTTTAATATATTTTCTTTTTTTTCTTTTTTTTTCTTTTTGAAATCCTGTAGAGAAGACCCTGTGGATACATCTTTGTGTTTGCAACTGTTCTGAATTTCATTGCAAAACTGTGCATACAGAATCTGAGAAATAAATACATTCATTACTGCACATACATATTGATACAAAAAACAACACTGTCAAATAGTGTTTGCACCATCTTTGTTAGATATTAAGACCAGGCAAAATTAATATTTCATTTTCCATCAGCCTACCTCAGATGTCTGAGGTGGCACTGGTGTCAAATTTTATAAACTAAAGAGAGAGAGAATCAAGATTATGGGTGGGAAGCCTTTTCAGCTTTCTTTCTTTTTTTTGGCTTCAGCGGTATTTTAACAACCCATCATCACTGGCAATCTTTAGACTATACTAACATGCAACTCAAACATATGTTTCCATAAGGGTCTTGACTGGGCTCTTCTACACAAGATATCAAGGTTTGGAGTGAATTAGTAGAGCTATCTTAGTTCACAGAAGGCTAAAACAGTTCAGTTTGGCTCATGCTTCTGTACTATACTGAATGTCGGAAGAACACTATATGTACAATATACTGCTGCCCTCAATCCAGACCATTAAATCTACCCAGCTGGCCTCTTCATTCCAACAGGGAATTCTGTGGTCTCTGCAATAGTTTTTATTCAGTGCAGAGGGCCAGTTGAAAGTTTCACTTTCCCTTCTTTTCCACAGCAACAAGGACTCACAGAAGCTGCGTGGCAAGAGCTCTTTGGTGTCTCCTGTGGTCTTTGTGGCTTCTGCCAGCTATCCCACGGCACAGGGCTTGGCTTTTTTTTTTTTTTTTTCTGGCAGCTCCCAATAAGGAGATAGAATGTGAGATTAGCCCAGTTTTTGTGGCCATGTTAGGGAAATGTACTGGATAGAGCAGCTTTAGCATCTCTTTTCTAGGGTCTCTCTCATTTCTTCCCACTCTGCTGGTAACACAGCCAGACCCTCAGAGAAGAGTCAGGCTATTTAGGACTAATAACTGATCACTTCTTTCTACACCCATTTCCCATTGGCACAGATCCAAGGCCTATTCTACCCTAATTGTTGATGATAGACTCTGGAATTTCCTTTTTGCAATGGAACATCAGAAGCATTAGAAACCACCCTCTCAACAAAGATTCCACACTGAACATAAACCTGATGTAGTATCTCTTACGGGCTCTGAGGACAAAAAAATAAAAAAAACCCCATTTTCCCTAATTACATCTCCCAAAACCTAAGTAGTGTTGGAATGCAGTTTGTTTCATAAATGACATTTTTTTTTGCATGCTACTAGTTTAAGAAATGTTGCCATAGCCTTCAAAGACAAACCAATGGAAAAAGCAAAGATTAATTTTGACTGGCCCCTAGATCTGTTGAGGTCTGAAACTGTAAAAGTTTATGTAAACAATGAGATAAATATATTAGTATTTTTCTGAGCCAAGTGAGGTTCCATACTCATTCAAATGTGCTTTGGTTTAAAAAATAGTTTTGTGAATTTGGGTATGAGCTATTTTTATTTTTATACAACTTCTGCTATTTTATCCTGTTACTCCGAAAACATTCTGGAACTAAGTGACTAACGCATATATTTAAGCTGCCTGGCCTCTATTATTTTGTTTTTAAATTGTTTTATTCCTCTTGAGGCTCTTTGTGTATCTTTAAAAAAAAACAAAATAAAAAAAAATTTTAAAATGTAACTCCCTCCCCCCAACCCTAAAACTCTTAAAATCTTAAATATGAAACTAGTGTTTTGCTTTCTCATTAAAATACAGAAACATGTTTGATACAATACTATGTCGTATAAATGCAGTTGAGTGTCTAGGCCTCTAAGCAGGCCTCAAACAGTCCCTGAAGTTTTGAGTATTATTAGTTATTCACCATTATTACTGTCACAATTTGGAAAATTTTGTTTCTATTCAGTCTATGGAACACACCCCTACACATCTACTTGAAAAAGAAAATTTCCTTTTGTACAATACTCTTGCTGTACACAGACTTTATGTCGTATTGTTTAAGTGCTGAGGGGAGAAAGATAAAATTTAAAAAGGAGTTTCTTCTTTTAAAAAAAATATAGCATTGGGTCCTGAAACTTCAAAATGATTCTCAAGGTTTAAGAAACAAACCAGGGCCAAAGGGGAGACGGGGGGGGGGGAGGGGGGGACAAAAACACCCACCATACACGCCTGTAAGTCTAATCAAACAAGAAGGAGTGGGGTATCTGCTCAATAACAATGCCTAGCTCTTAGTACTCTCTGCATGGCTGGGCTACTCCATGTTTTGGCTCAGTAAATCGTCACTTGAGCTAGTTTTCTAAAGCTGGATTCTGCCCCCCCCCCACACACCCTTGTCCACACACACACACACACACGCCCTTGTCCACACACACACACACACACACACCCCTTGTCCCCACTGCCAGCTTTGCACTAGGAATTTAGAACCTGGCCAGTCCCCACTGACACATTAGAGAGTTGGGAGTGTGTGACATGCAGCTCAGCAAACTGCAGCACCACAACAAACAAACAATCAATCAATCAGAGCCCAACAATGCAAAGAGCAAATCCCATCCACATCTGTGTGTTTCTGTACGAAAGAGCTGAAAAATCATTTTGAAACTCTGGACTGGTGGTTTCTTAGCCATTCAATAGCAATGAGTATTCCTCTCTGTCTGCACTCTAAACCAATGCGGGATTCATTTCAGCTTAGGGCGTTTAGATGGTGGGGGAAAAGTGGGAGAAAGAATTTTAAAAAAATCCTAGATGCTAACGTAGCACTGGTGTTCCTTGGCCCAGCTCAAGCCTTCTCTGAGGAGAAGGTGGATAGATGAGGCCTTCACTATTCAAATGTTTCAAGGGACAGTCTCAGCAGGGTGTGGCAAGGTCTCAGAGGAAGATTTTTTTTTTAGTGGAAATGCTAAAGACACTGAAACCCAGCACACTAATCAAGAGATACATTCCTCCCACTGGTGCCCCTTGACTCACATTGACAGAGTCTAGGGCAACAAAACAATGGCACTAGAACAACCAGGGTTGTTTGAGAAGAGGTGGGGAGGTCAAAGGTGGGGGGGGGCAAGAGTGTTCCATGGAATATGATACCATGCCAAGGCTCAGCAAGATTTGGTTTTGTCTATTACATGGAGCCTGGATTCCAGTTTCTTCAGTTCATTCAAATGACCCCAGAAACAACTTATGGACTAATCTACCTTAACAGAAAAACCCGAGTGACAATGAAGCTTTATATTACTTTGTTTTAACTGAACATGCTCACTTGTCTTTTTTTTTTTTTTTTTGGTCTAAACATAAAAAGTTTTTTTTTTTTTTTTTTTTTTAAAGATGACATGCAGGGTTCAGTGAACCCTAGGAATAAAAAGGACAATGGTTTTGAGCCAGGATGGTTGGGGAGTGTGTAAACCTTACTCAGTTCAGAAGATGATTCCACTGGCTGTGAATTTTTACCACCACACTCCACCAGTCATGGGAGGCTTGAAATAAGTCATAGCTTTCCACAAGGGCATGCCAACAAAGTCAAGGGGCCAAGAATTGGCAGGCTAAATTCTTTTTTCTCCTAAACCAATAGCAGCTGTTGGCTGTGATGTCTTAGGCAGATGTTACATAAACGTTTTGTTGCTTTTTTTCATTTTGGGGTGTATATGTGTGTGTGTGTGTGTGTGTGTGTGTGTGTGTGTGAGAGAGAGAGAGAAATTTTCTGAAAGGGAGGATATGAAACACTTTGGTTTTTTTCCCCCTCCTCCCCATCTTATTGCACTCTGGATTCTAGTAAGTTATAGGCTGCTATTCCCTTCACCCTCTGTCCTGCCAGGTGATTACGCATTGACCCAGATGTGCTGGGAGAATGGAGGATGAAGGGGCCTTTTTTCCATAGCATCCAGGTTCAATAAACAAAACTGGAAAGGGCCCAGAAGCTCTAAGAAGTTTCCTTCCTTTTATCTAAAAGTGACTTCAAGAAGCCAAGAGTTTGCTGAGTAATCCATTCTAAGCATCTATCCACTGGGGTCTCTGGCTTAATACATTTTTGTCTTTGGCCGTGCTTTGTTTTAACATTTTTCTAGCTGACTTTTGATGGAAGGACAGGGTGGTAAAAAATCCCTTGACTTTAATTTAGCTTCTACTTTATACATTTACTTACAATAAAAGAAAAAAGACCTGCCTAATCTTTCACTAACCATCTTATTGTTCTCATGAATTCAAGAGGTAGCAAGGTAACGGGTCTGTTCACACAGACTCGCTCTTTAGTGAGGGAGGAAAGCTAAAAACATACACACACACACATACACACAAAACAAAACAAAAAAACCAAAAAAAAAAAAAAAAGTACCTAAGGAACTTGTAGCAAGTCCAGCCTACATCAAACCCCTTCTCTACCCCACCCACCCCAAGAATTAACCTCAGACCTTCCAGTTCAAACATTCACATAAACATTACAATGGTTTTTCCTTTAATAAAACAAGTACCGCTAAGCAAAGAATATTCATACGAAACTACTAGAAAAGTAAAGACGACCCCCTGCTCACTGAAAGAAATTCCCAGGGCATCCACACCCCTGTTCAGTCATGGGTGAGGCTGCAGAGGTGAAGAGGAGGAATGAGGCATGTGGCTAGGTATTCCAAGGTTAAAGACTAAACCCAAAAAGGAAAAAGAACGTGTTGCCATCCGAAACACTACTAGGCACACACCTAGGTAGACTGCTTTAACCACCTCCATCTCACGGGGAAGGATAAACACCTCCCATCACCATCTTAGCTTCCCATAGAATTTAAAGGGGCTGCCAACCCTGTTACAGTCAGTCCACAGCTTCTGCCCTGGGCACAGAAAAAACAATACTTTGTAGCCACTTGGGCTGTTAGAAAATGGGGTTCCTTTAAAAAAAAAAAAAAAAAGGAGTGGCAAGAAATGCCCTTATTGAGCCTGGTTGTGACATTAATATTGTAACACAAGCACAAAAGGCAAAGCTCACAGAGTAGCCAGTGGATGACAAATTCCACTTGCACTTTTCATTAATGCAGGAAATAACACTTGATCAATGTCTATAAAGCATTACAGGAGTACCAACAAAAGGGGAATAAAGGGTTGGTACAGCCCAACTTGATCCAATCTCCCTTTGGGCAATGTAATTTCTCTCTCCATTCTTACTTACCATCCAATAGTCAGGAGGCCTCACTCCTGTTACCTGGGTGTAGGGATCAAAAGAAGAGTGGCCAAATCAACACCCACAAAAATAAATGGCATTTCTTGCCACACCACTGAGATGTGGGAAGGAAGGGGTGGGGAATGATTTGCGAATGGTATCAGCTCCGCTGTGGACCTACATTTGTCTTTTATTAAAAAACGTTAAAGCTACATTTGTTTAGGCTGCCCATGACCGAACAAAGGAGGGGAGTTGCCTTCTTAAGCAGCAAGTCTACAGAAAGGTAAATCACTGCGGATGGGCTCGAAGCTCATTCTGGAGTCTTTGGCTTATGTGGGAGAGGTATGCATTCGCAGGTGGCTGATCAGATTGCGCTGCTGGGTGAATTTCCCACCACACAGTTGACATTCATAGGGTTTTTCTCCTGAGTGGACACGCATATGCTCTGTCAGTCGGTACTGCCGGGTAAAGCGCATCCCGCATTCCTCGCAAGCAAAGGGCTTGAGCCCTAAATGGCTGCGCATGTGCCGTGTCATGGTGCCCCGCTGTGTGAACATCTTGCCGCAGATGTTGCAAGGGAAGGGCCGCGTCAGCCAGTGAGTCTTCTCGTGCTGCCGCAGAGTGGCCGGATCCTTGTAGCTCTTTTCGCAAATGGAGCACTTAAAGGGCCGGGACTCTGCAGTGTAGGGTTGGTTAGGGTTGGACAAATCCTCAGCTTCCTCCTTATCATCATATGTGCCTTCCTCCTTGATGTAGAGGTCTTCCTCGGTGTGCGTCTCCACGTGGGCATTGAGCTGCTCAGAGCTAGGGAAGCCCTTGCCACAGGGGATACAGACGTACAGGTTGTCACCATAGGCCACAGGCTCAAACCCCTCCTGCCGGTAAACGTAGTTGGCGCTGGTATGCCCACCGCTTTCACACTCACTCTGGCCACTGTCATCACTCATCTCCCTGCCATTTTCAATCTCCTCTCTACACTGGAACGCCTGCTCCGGGCCATAGGCGTTGCTTAGGTTCCTCTCAGCCGACTTGGACAAGGGACCCATCAGGATGCCATTGGGCAGCCCCTCGCTTTCCTCGCCACCTTTGATCCCCTCATTCCGGTCAAAAGCGTTGTCTTTCTTGATCCACTCCTTTTTGCGCGCAGCGTGCCGGAGGCTCTTGCGCTGGCCACTCTCCGCCAGGGAGTGGGTCTCCTCGTTCATGTCCATCTCCATGGGCTCGCTGCCGTCTGCTGCACTGTGGGGGGCTCCGGCGGCAGACTCGTCGAAAGATGAGGCACTGTTGGCTGCAGGGGCTGAGGCAGATTGGGGAGAGCCATGCTGGCTTTCGCTGAGCTGCGTGTCATCCTGGGAGGCTGCCATAGGGAGCGATGGGCTTTTTTTGGACAAGTCGAGGCCAAGCTCCTGGTCACCATTGCTTCCATTTGCACTGCCACCACCGCTGCCATTCTTGCTGGCTCCCCGGCTTAAGGAGTGAGAGTTTTCTTGGTTAGAGCTGCTGATGAAGATCTCATCGTCAGAGACCTTTCCCTTTGGCAGCTCCTTTGCGTGTGAGCCCTTCATCCCCTCAGTTGACCCTGAATAACGAGTTTGGATGACTGAAGTGGTAGAAAGCCTCTGACTCCTGGGAGGTCTCCCGATACTGGGCCCACCGGCCCTGCCAGAGAAAGACCTCCCATTCCGCTTCAGCTTCTTCCTGCAGAGAGCTGCTAGGTCGTGCAGTTGGAGGTAGCTTGCTGCGGTGAGAAGAGCATTAAAGTTCTGTTCACCAGGCTGGTCAGTCGTTAAGAGCTTCCCAGTATAAATAAAGTCTAAGATCTGTCGGAACACGGTGGGGTTCACCATGTCCGTGTCTAAGTTAATTAGGTTGTCATGCAGGACGAGGGATTTGAAATACATGCTGCTGGCTGCCAGGATGTTCTTGTGGGCACGAAACAGGGCATTTTCTACCACAATAATCACGTCACAGAGGAAACCTTTGGCTCGTTGCTGGTTCAGCTGCAGTAGCAGTTGTTTGGCATGATTTGGCAGTTCCATCTCCACCTTCTCTTCCTCTCACCTTCGCTTTACCACCTGCAAGACAGGAGAACATGTCTGTGAACTCACCGCTTCCACTTGGACAAACCTGTGTTTAACAAAGTGGGTTAAAAGACTGCTGTTTAACATTAGGTTTGACACTGACTAAGGAGTTCTGGGTGCATTCCAGAACTGCAAGCTGTGCTCCTGCTAAAAATACAAGGAGAAACATTTCTCATGGTAAAGCCTCAGAGAAAGCCTCAGAGACTCTGTGTGTGTGTGCGTGCGTGCGTGCGTGCGTGTTTAAATAATCATTATATGCCAAAGCTACCTATCCAAAGGCATCAGCAGAGAAGCAATGGAAGGGGGAGTTGGGGGAAAAAAGCAAGCTGATTCACCATTATTTGTATATTTGAAACGTAAAATATTTAACATAAGCAGCAGCTTTCATTGCTTTAAATATATGATTTGTGTCTTTGGGGTTAAAGATATTACATGCAGCAATTGATTCCATACGCAAAGCAATTTAATTACGGTGAGGTGGGAAATTGGGGAGGGGTGGCTTTTAAGCATATCAAGTGTGAATTTAAAAATTTCTCCCAGTTCAAATCCTCCGCCTGGTTCCCCTGAAGACAAGAACAACAAAAATCAGTGCTCCAAATTAATTAGCATTGTTAAAATTCTTTAAAGTGCTAAATGTTGTTACTATGGCTAAAAAGCTCATCAATAATTTAAATGAAGTAACAGTACATAAGATTTTTGTTTAAATAGATTAATTACCTATCTCATGTCACTCTCTCTTTTCTCCTCTTCCTCCCCCCGTATATTTGGATTTTTAATGTTGACAGCATCTTTGACTTTTGATCATCATAAATATCCACTGGCTTTCCAAGCACTATTTTCATCTTTTGAAATGCATTGCAGGGGGAACATCAAGATCAATTACATTTGTGGATTTCCTGGGTGTTACAATGCCCACCATACAGGGTATTAAGATTCCACTTATCTGGATTTCCAATTCCTTTTCTATTTCATTAGCTGGATTTCATACACAAAGAATCCAATCCTGTATTTCACTGATCTCAGCATTCAAATTTTGTGAAGGCTTTTCCCTGACATCTATTTTTAAAAGTACCTATTCCTTCCCAGCCAAACAAGTTTTGGGTAAAACTGGCTTGGTGTTAATGAACTTCCTTCAGATTGAAGTGTAAATTTTCCCCTGGCCCCCCCCCAAAAGTTTGTGATTTGTATAGATGGTTGCTTAAATTTATTAATTTCTACTAAACACCAAACATTAAAAAAATTCAACACACTCTCTCTACCTTGGTTAATTAATTTCTACGTTAGCCTCCATTTTTCTCCCCCTAGTGAACCTCAAGAATTAATTCCAATTAACTTTTGACCCATATCTGGAATAAAACCACTATCTTCAGTAATATGCTCTTACCCAAGGAGAGTTCATATTGAAGTCTTTGAACAAGGACTGGCCTCCAAAAATCAGCTGTAAGTAACATGAAAAGTGAGAACAGAGAATTAAGTAAGGTGTTTGGAGGCCATAAAAGCACTGGCTGTGTTTTTTTGGATATATAGCATCTGCCAGAATGTATTCATGCTTTTAACCATTTCTGTGACTTTGACTTGTTCCACACCATTTTTGTACAAATTTAACTATTTCAGTTAATTCTGTGATATTACATTGATATTGCCAAATCAATACAATCCTGACACACATACAGTATAAAGGTGTCTTCTATCAGAAAAGTTTATTACTATAGGTATCTTTGCGTGGATCTAACTATGGCCACAGTAGGAGCTGTACCAATTTAACAATAGGTTTCAAATCAGTATAGTTAAAGCAATACAGGAGTGGAGTGTAGTCCAACCCTTAGACTTCTAAAGGAAAAGAAGGACTGGGGGTTGGCAAAGTCTGAAGGTTCCAATGTGCTGATAAATCTACAGAATACTCCAAAATATTCCCCTTCTCATTGGTCTGCATCTTGCTCAAACAGGGTGTGTCTACACAGTAGCATTATTTCGGAATAACGACTGTTATTCCAAAATAATAATGCGAGAGTCTATACATAAATTCTGTTATTTTGAAATAAATTTGAAATAACGGACGGCTTATTCCAACTTCTTAAACCTCATTCCACGAGGAATAACGCCTGTTTCGAAATAGCTATTTCGGAGCAGCAGTAGTGTGGACGCTCCACTGCTGCTATTTTGAAATAGCGCCTCCCGAGGCCCATTCAAAGTAATTACTCACCAGTGCCTCCTGGGACTCCAAATCAAGGTAGCACGTCCACATTAGGGAAGACTGCCTAGGGCTAATTTTGAGGTTTCCCTGTAGTGTAGACGTGCTATTTCGAAATAAGCTATTTCGGAGTGCAGTGTAGACAGACCCACAGTTCCCTCCATGCTCATATGCCATCTAGAACAGTCTTGAAAATCTGCTTCCACTAGTTCTCTCAGCATTACAAGCTTCTCTCCTACTCCGAGCCCAGATATCCTGTCTATCGTTTAAATGACTTTCTCCAAGGAAATAAGCCTTGAACATAGCAATATTCTGCTAGCAGCAAAGGGTGTGGCATTCTCTTTTTAAGCTTAGTCAGCTAGTTACAAGTTCATGTTTTTTGTTACTCGTGCTTCCTCTTACCACAGTATGACCCACCTCATCCAGCTGGGTTAAATCTTGTGGAATTTTTTTTTTTTTTTAATGATGATGTAAATCTCAAGGGCTTGAAAAAAATTCATTTTACCCCTAGATAATGATGAACAGTAAAGGTTCCTGGCAAGGATGGTGGGCCTGTGCCATTCACTTCTATGTTATGCAGGCTTTCACTGAACAGCTGAACCTCTAGTCCTTCTGGCTATACAGAAAGCCTTCCAAAAGTAAGCCAGTGCGAAGAGTTCTTTCCGGGTCTCTTTAGAGGCTGCTTTTTCAGTACCTCCGCTGCTGTTCAGTCTGCAAAGCGTTTAGTTGACTCTTCAACAAGATTCATTTTTTACATCTTGTTAGTATGTTGATCTGACAGTGAGTAGGTGATGGGTCAAATTTTCAAGCCATGATCAATATCCATGTTCATCCAATCCAGTGCATGTGTGCGCACACTTTTTATTTATATTTAAAAACCCAGGGCTATATTCACTAGGACATTCTGGCTGCCTTGTGTTGCTGAGACTGCACAGAGCGTACTGGTGAATTCAGCCTCTACTGTGCAGAAGTTTAACACTGTCCTCAGAGATGGGTGAATGCAGGCCTGCTGATAGGGGGAAGGGGAAGTGTTGTGGATGGGGGGGAAGAGTGCAAAGAGAGGCCCGGAGGACCTGGATGCCACTGGTGCTACTGTAGCAGCAGAGGCCCCCTTTGAACTGCCACCAGAGCGCTGCTCTGCGTGGCTCCGCGGGCAGAAGCGGGAGGACAAACTACAGAAGGCCCCACCCCTTCTTGGGGTGCAGAGCCACTCCCCACACTTTTCCCTGGGGCCTCTGGTGGCTGTCATCTCTGCTGGGTGGATATTGGAAAGGGTGGAGGACAAGGAATAAAATACAAGCTTGAGCAAAACACTAATTATTCATTTCTTCTCCCCTCCCCATATGGCATTTCTGTCTGTCAGAGCTGCACGAAAGCCCTAGGAGACCAGGATCTCCGCTATTTGATACTGACAAGCATTTTAAAAACGCTGTACGCTGCAATTAGCCACACTGGAGAGTTGCAACACACATCCAATTTGTCTGGTTTTCATGGCTTGCTCGCAGAACTCCTTATTAAATAGAAGAGCAACACCCAGGCACCAAATACCAACATTTATCATCTAGTCATATAAAATATGACTAACTTCTGTGTCAACAATCCATATGGAAAGGGAAGGGGAGAAAAACATTACTTAGATCATCTCTAAACACAACATCTATATATAAGTATCTATTATTCTGACAGAGAAAATGGTCAGCTGGTTACACTGTCCTCACTAATAGTATGATTGTTGTTTTATGTGTACTATCTCACCAGTGTTCCCTCTAATTTTTTCCCATCTATGTGTGGAATACTTTTTTGTGCACCAAAGGGAGTGTAGATGTGCACCACCAGTCAAAACATATACTCCCGACTGTGGAAGCTCTGCTAATCATCTGGGCAGCATTCAAATCTCTCCTGGATAGCTGCTCAAGCACTCAGCTTACAGGGAACATTGCACCCCAATCCAAAAAGAGAGATTTTAAGCTATTCCATAAAGGAGATCTGTGGAAAGGGAAATGAGGCACAATAAAAGATCATGCCTAGCCAGACAAATGAGAAATTTCATAGGTTACTGAACTAAAACCCAATTTATTTCACAGTTTGCGTCACTTGAATATAGTGATGTCCATGCAAATTTGTATGCACAGTATGTGCTCTACTCCTGAATTGCAAATGCTTGTCTGATATAAGGCTTTGCAGAGACCAAAGAGCTGCTGCAGTTGCTCAGAGGAAAGACCTTTGATTAAATCATATCAAATGAAATCAGGGAACTTGCTGTGGAAGCCTCACTTGAAGTAACTGAGATATTCATTTTGGTGTTACAGCACAAATACTAACTATGGAAATAACTACCCTAAATGGTAAAAACAATGGAGAGTGCCTTGGCACCTTAGAGACCAAACACTTTGGTAAAAAACACTTTGTCAGATGCATCATTACCCACAAATCTGTTAGTCGTTAAGGTGCCATAGGACTCCTTGTTATTTTTACAGATACAAACCAGCCCAGCTACCACTCAGATTTATCCTAAATGGGCAAATCAGTACCTGGGAGAGGGGGAGTTGAATTTTTAACTCTTATTTACGAGATTTGAAAATACACCTACGACCTTCCTCACTAAGTCTGTAATTTTTAGCTTTTTTAGCATGGTGCATGCTCTTTAATAACACCCACTTATTACAGAGCTTCAGTTTTCCTTACCTGTCTTTGTGCATCAGTATCACAAGTATTAAATAATTACTACCACACAGTGTTATTTAGTAGGGCTCATGAAAAATAAAGAAAAAAAAGTCATTTTTTTTACCACAATCAGACTAACACAGCTACCTCTCTGTTACTTTTTATCATGAAAAATAAAGAGTGAGCTTTCTGAAATGATGCAGTAGCACAGACAGGGTTGAAGATTTTAAAACCAGTTGTCAGTTTTCAAATCCAGTCACTCCAATACAACCTAAGAGGTTAAAAAGTTCCCCACCATAGAAATTCCTGTTGATTGAGAAGCAACAGTGTAGTCATGAACTCCATGGAGCAGAACTGTTACAAGCCAGGTCTCAGAGCATTTTGCCAGTATAGGTATATTGCAATACTGTACTAGCAAAAAACTCCTAGCAAATGGACACAGCTTAGATCGGCAAAATTGCACTTTTACTGGGACAGTTTGAAATTCTTTAGTCCAGCACTCGCTGGTCCAGCAACATCTGTGGTTTGGCATGAGTTAGTTAGCTGGATGTTTGCTTATCATGGGTTTGGCCAAGTTTCCCACAGTCCCATAAAGGTTCTTTACAGCCACCAGTCCTGGCTCCGTGTTCTGTGCTGTTATTTAGCTCTAATTTACTCCTAGATGTCTTCTAAGAGCCCAGTAAGCAGTAGAAGTGTTGGTAATGCTGCTAGACAATATTGATCTCCTGTGGTTCAGCAAATTCTTTGGCTTGGTACCAAGTCAGGTCCCAGGGTGCTAGATTAGAGAGATTCAACCTGTATAGCTTATTTCACTCCCACAAGCAAAATACGCTATCCCAGCAAAAATCAAGTGGCACAGCTGTGTTGGCACAGAGGTCACACCTCTACACACCCCTGACTGACATAGCTATGCCAGTGGATATTTGTAGTGTAGACTAGGGATGTAAGAGACCAGTCGACTATTTGATAAGCAGAAGCTTATTGGATAGTCAACTAGTGATGCGAGTGGTCGCTTCCCCCTGCCTTGCTGCCTCTATCAGAGAAAGGCAGCGGGGGGAGGGGGGAAGAGTAGGAGCCGGTTTAAAAGCTGGTTCCCCCCAGCAGCATCTCCGCAGGGGGCAGGGGAGGTAGAGGCACAGCAGGGAACAGCGTGACTGGGGACTGAAACAGTCTCCACTCCTGCGGCTTCTGCTGTGATTCTGCTTTTGAAATGTACAAGAGCCCTACCTGGGCTCTTGTACATTTCCAAGTCTCAGGCGCAGCAGGGAGTGTGGGGCCAGTGGAAGTCCCTGGCTGGTCCCAGGCTCTCTGTGGGGCTTCTGCTTTTGAAATGTACAAGAGCTCCACTGGGGCTGTTGTACATTTCAAAAGGAAGCCGTGCGCTCTTTGCAGGGCTTCCATTTTTGAACCCAGTAGGTCTCTTGCTACCGTTTAAAGGCGGAGGCATCCTTATGGGCTAAATGAATAATCAATGGAAATCCCATCGACTATTCAATTAATCTAAATTTAACACCGCTAGTGTAGACCTGGCCTTTCTTTGTGTAACCCAGAGGCACTGAGATCATTGAGAATGGAGAGTGAAGTCTGCTCTACAGCCTCACTCAGAGAATTTTAGCTCATATGATAGAGGCTTATGGCTTTAATCCCTAAGATTCCAGGTTCAATCCCACCTGATGATTACCCATGTTCATTAGCTTTACTTTTATATCTTCTGAAGTGCTGAGAACATATTCATAAATGCATTATGGACATTTGTCCAGAATGGACTAATTCCAAACACCTACTTAACAGGGATGCACCTTGAGAGAGACTGCATCTTCTTAGAATCATAGAACACTAGAACTGGGAGGAACCTTGAAACATCATTGAGTCCAGTTCCCTGCCCTCATGACAGGACCAAACACTGCCTAGATCATTCTTGTTCACTAGATGGGTAGAGGAATTATTCGGAAATCCATAGCACTACTCATAATCACTAGGATGCTTCCAAACAAGTATCAGCATAGATCCAATACAAAAAACACCCACACTGTTCCAAATAAATAAACAGTGAACACTGCAACTTTATAATAGTTTGTGCTTGAAAGGAGACATGGTCTTAAAGCTTTACAACTGTAGAAATACTGAATGCTAACTTGCTTCCTGAAAAACAACAACTGTGGATCATCACAAACTCTAACATTGTTTTTGGACCAATGATGGAAGACTTGCTCCATTCTAGAGAAAAGTAATAAACAAAAGTTGTGAGCAGCATCAGCATAAATGGATTTCAGATGCTTTTCCATTAATAAAGAAACTTAAAAATGGAGCAGACTCTCTTTGTTGATTAAGAGACTTATTACTGACATTTGTGATTGAATACAATGGAGTGTCCTTTGTATATTTTCTGGGACAAAACAGGACTAGAGGTGTGTTCATCACTTAGTATTAGAGATACCCAAATACAAAGGAAGACTCCTGCCCAGTTTCAGGGGCCCTGCAGCAACAGCAACTGCTTAGCATGTGGTTTCCAGAGGTGTGAACCTCATCAAGGATCCTGATGTTGCATAAAGGAAGGAAACAAATGGAGTCTTAACATTACAGAGAACCCTCCCCAACTCCACACAGCCAAGATCTAGGTAATGGAAAAGTAGGAGAGAACAGAAATGTTATGCTTCTAAGGTAATATTATGCACAATGAATTGCATTAAAATAAAGCTACACTAACTAGCAGCTGACAGTGTCTTTAGAAGCAATATTGCCTAAGGAACTGTAACACTTGTGAGAGTTGATAATCAATGTATTAAATCAGCGGCTCAAAGCCAAACTAGGTCATATTCTGGTCTGAGGGGCATTGAAGACAATGAAGAACATGCTCTAGGAGCTTTGCTGCTTTATTACAAAGTGAGAACAACTTAATTCTCTATTTACCATCAAGACTCCAGAAAGGAAATTGGTTAAAATTAGACTGTCAAAACACATAAAAACAGTGAGAAAAAAATAACTACTTAAGCTGAAATATGAAATGCCATCACAGTGTTTTAGAATTGTTTAAGGACCATAAAAAAGATAATTATACCAATTTTCCAAAGCAAATGCCGAACCAAACTCAGACGGTAACTATCTTTGCAACCTATGGCAGAAGGAGACACTATTTGATTTCCCTGTGGAGTTTCAGACTGTAGTATTAAACAGTGTTTATACTTCAAAAGGAACACGAGTGAAGCAAAGAACTGTTCCAAAGCAGACCTCACCAGTCACTCGTTTCATTTATAGAATGTGTGGCAGGGAAAGAGGCTAGACACTGAGAAGCTGTATACTGAAATATTCCTATTGCTGATAAAATCCAACAAGTGGCAATTATAAACTATGTATAGAATTAGGTGCTATTAATCTTTAGCCCATCATACACATTTTAATAGACAAAGGAAAAGGTGGCATTCTCCTTGACTGCCAGATCTCCCCAGCAGCTCTGCCACACTCCAGTGAACGGGAAAAAACAAACAAAAGAGGGAAGTTTATTCCCTGTTCTTTCTTCTTCCACCCACTTATGTGGGTCTCTCTAGCCTTTTATCAAAGAGAAGTCTGCACTGTGTCCAACTGCCCCTGTGGGCAAGTCACTTCACTTCTCTATGCTTTGGGTGCCCCATCTGTAAAATGGGGGTGAGATCACTGAGCCCTTTGCGAGAGGTTTGGGTGAAAAGTGCTTTGTCAGGATGTATTCGTCCCACAACTGTCTGCACTGCAGGAAACATGGACTCTCATGGATACTTACCTCCCTGCAGTTCCAAGGTGCCTCATAGGTTCCCACGGGGAGCTGCAAATGCCACATAATTAAACACATGCAGGGGGGCAGACATTCAGCTCCAGCCCTAGGGACGCACTGACAGTGGTATCACAAATGGCGCCCTCCCATCCCTGGAACACAATCAAAGCGCTGGAGCTGGAAGCAGTGTCAGTAATTGCCCCTTTTTATTCTTTCTCCCTCTTTTTTTTTTTTTTTTTTTTTTTTTTAAAGAGGATCAGCAAAAGCTCTAGTTGGAAAGGGGGAGGGAGGAGGACACCAGGAGATCCTGGTGGGAAACTGAATGCAGCACCAAGGCATTCATGGAGAGAGTCTCATACTTCATCTCTAAATACTTCAGGCTAGCCATGAAAGCACACCAAGGGCAGAGAGGTGCACAGCAAGGGCTGAGCAGCATGCAGAGTAGGAGCAGGCTGCACAGTTCAAGCAGTAGGAAGGGGATGGGGAAAAATGGGAAGCTTGCTGATATCCCATCCAACAGTAGGGTAAGATGTTGGGAAATGAACGTTACCCATGCCTGGGGCTGCTGGATTGAAGTTAGTACTGTGCAAAGGGAACTGTTTGATGACTAACGCAAATATCCCAGAATTGCTACCCAATCTATTCTGCTTGGGTTTTGTCACAAGTATCTTTTGGTTTGGTAACCAGCAGTGGGATGCCTAGACATGGAGCACAGGGCAAAACAAGCTCAGCAGCTAGGGACCCCTGGCTTTTGCCCTCAAAATGTGAAACACGGAAAAGTGAAAAGATTTGAGGTTTCCTGCAGTGCCTTGTCCCCCTGCCCAAAAGATAACAAACCATGCCAGACACCTGCTGCATAGAAAGCTGCACATGGGGCAGAAAAACACAAGAGGGTGAAGGATGCAGGGGTTCTTTAAGGCCAGTATGTGCTGATAATACCAGGAAAACAAAGGGACTCCAGGTCAGCATAAAGCTTCAGCAAAACAGGAGCACCTTGCTAGGTGTTGAAACTACGAGCGTTAGAATGCAGGTTAACCACTTTGTTGCCGCTTACCATGCCAGGTACATTGGGCTAAAGGCACCTCCATCCAGTGCTGCCTGACGTGCCAGGTACATCCCATGATGTTCCATTGAAATCACAACAGGCCATCAATAGAACGTGGCTGCACAGATGCTGAATGAAGAACCAGCAGGGACGCTGTTAAATGCAATTAAAAAACTGCAATCAAAATTGAAACGTACATTTCAAATGGCTACCTAATTCACAGACAACAATGGCTTCTATCATTAACCCCCTCTCGGACTGCTGAGCTGCACGGAGCAGGGGTGTGCAAACATTGTGGGGAAACCCTTGCAAACCTCTTGGCTCTTCTTCCCTTGCAGGCTCTTTTCTCAGAAATTCAAAAACCTGAAGAGCTTTGGAGGGGAACCCGGAAATGCTTGCCAGGGAATAGCTTTCCCTAGGACACCTTCATCTCATTTTGCCCCCTGAAGGATGTCTAGCAACTAGATACTACCCTGATGGCTGATGTAGAATTGTTTCTATGTAGTTAAAAGCTTAAAGCCACAATCTTCAGAGTCCCATTCTCTACACAATGCTTTTTGCATGGCTGTTGAAGCAGCAATTTTAAAAGCTGCCACTGCCCGACCTTGAAATCCTTCAGTCACAGAGCTGCCATAACATTAAGCCAGTCTGGTGGTGAGCCCACTTATACACAGAAGGGAAAGGGAGTGCATTATTCTAAGACAGAATCTCACGGCAAGCCGGCAGTACAGGCACTACAGTGTCACAGCTACAGTGCTGATGCTACCATTAAGTAGTGCCATAGCATAGATGCTTCTTTTGCTGATGTTCACAGCCATGAGTGAGGTTGCTATGCTGATCTTATATTTATGTTTAGATCAGGCCTTAGCGTACAAAAAAAAAAAAAAGCTTATTGATTCTTTAGGATTTTCATTGTCTCAGATCTTGTCTACACGGAACAGGAGATCCGATCTATCTTCCAGAGTTCAATTTAGCGAGTCTTAACTAGACTCTCTAAATTGAACTCAGAGGATGTCCCCACTGGTGTCCGGTACTCCTGTTTTTGCGAGGATTAAGGGAAGCCTACCGGAACATTTGCTCCCATTGGCCTTCCACTCTGGAGATGCTGGCAAGCTCGGCTTAAGGTAAGCCAACTCAAGCTACATATTCTACGTAGCTGGAGTTGTGTATATTAAGTCGAATTGCTGGTTCTAGGGTAGACCTGGCCTTAGTGATTGAGGATTAAACAGATTCATGGCAAATTATACCATGGTTCAATAACTGTGAAACAGAGGCCTGCTCCACACATAAAATTTGGGTCAATCTAATTGCATCACCCATAGCTGTGAAAATTTCACATCCTGTGCACAACAGATAGCTCACCCTGCTCCCCATTGTAGATAGCTAGGTTGATGGAAGAATTCTTTCCTTGATCTAGCTATCACCTCACAGAGAAAAAGCCCCTTCCATTGTTGTAGGTAGCATCGACATTAGTGTTGCCGATGAATATTGCTGTAATTAAAATGTATAATTCCATCCTTTCCTGTCCAAAGGAAAAAATTATGCGTCCTCCCCATTTTAAATGAATGTTACACAGCTGAGCCAGGCTTGTGGAATTCCTATAACTGCTGAACCTCCTCCCTCAGATTTACCACAATCAAATAAAGGAGGATTACTGGGAAGGATAATCTTTTAGAGGAGACATTAAATACAGGTCTTTTTATAGAACTATTTGTAGAAGAGGTATGCCACTTGTGAAATCAGGGAAGTAATTAAAACTAAATTTTGCCTCAAATTGGAGGAGAAGCTGCAAAACACTTTTAGTGCTGTGACATGATGAATTTTGTAATTGGGGTACACGCTTGTACAATATGTCTGGGCCTGATAAAACAGAGGATCAAGGACAGAACATGGCAAACATCCTTCCCTTCCCCAGCTCCTCTTGGGTTAAGGGTACATTATCTCCCAGCACCACCCTGCCCCCAATGTTGTCTGTGTGGAAGCCAGTGGGTATTCCTGTAACCCCCTGAAAGACTCTGGGGTAAACTTTTAAAGGAGGGCAAGATTAAAAAAAACTCAGAAAGAGGAAGGATGATTGGAAAGTTCAAAGAGCATCTGATTTTGGGTTCAGGCCCAGTGTTCCCTCGAATTTTTTCAACCATGTGCAGAATAAATTTTGTTGTGTGCATCAAGGCATGTGTGAATGTGCACCACCAATAGAAACACATGCTGCTGGCTGTGGGCACTCTACCAATCAGCTGAGCAGCATTTGATTCTCTCCTAGATGGCTGCCCAAGCGCTCAACTCACAGGGAACTCTACTCAGACCTCCCTGACTTGTTAGGCATAATTTTTATGTGGGATAGAGTTGATATTTCATAATTTTCCCAGCAAAAGTAAAAAATTACAAACTACAAAGCTTTCCCAAGAGGAATAAAACCCTGGCCTACCTTGATAGCTACTCATGGACTCGAAACCTTGCCTAGCAACACATTATACATTGGCACAGTTCTAGTTCTTTTTGTCTACCTTGTGTGTTTGTCCAGATGGGAGTTAATGATCTTATAGCACTTTTTAAGCAAGTTACATGCTCCCCTCAAAATGAAATTACAAGACACTTTGACTGTAATACATTTCCTTAAAGGAGATTGATAATAAATGAGGACCACTGGCTATAAAGCTCCTCCGTGGAGAGGATAAAGAATGGAGAAAGAAGGCTCTTCATTCTGCCTGGATACTGCTGGATTCAGGCCCAAAACAGACAGAGCTGAACCAATACCACCTGTATTCTTCTAGTTAGCAAGCAAGTCATGTTTATGCTGAAATATCAGGCTTTTTGCAGTAAGATTATAGCAGTCAGAGCAGGTCAGATTATTTTATTGACAAGATTTTATCCAAGAGGTGAAATTTAAGCACGTACACTCTTACTGACCCAGTTTACACTGGTCCGGGATCTATGGTGCAGAACTGGTTTAAAATGGACCACCTCAAGAGTGTTTGTATTAGCTTCAATACAAGGGTTGGAGCCCTCTGTGAATTAGAACCTTTACTCTCTCTCTCTTGCTCTCTTTTGCTTTCTTTTTGGAGCAAGCCAGTGACATCCAGGCTGCGAGTAAGCTAGGGCTGAGTAAATAATGGTGGCTGCATGTGCCAACACTAACTCTGTGAACCATGTGATGATACCCAGCTTTAAGAGTGGGGGTACTGAGCAATGCATTAAAGCATTTCTGGAATCTGGAGTGAGACAGCAGCTCATATGCAGATTTACACACAGATTACAGAAATTTGCTACTAGCTACTGTGAAACAAGAAGCTCTGCTCAGCTGTTTCTGCTGTAGGGGAAAAACAGCTAATAGAATCAACACAGAATTATACAAATAAAGATATATTGCCCACTCATAGAGCATTCCATTTCACTCTGAGCCCAAGCTGCCACTGGTAGCCTGTGCTGTCCACCCCTAAGCAGCGCTCTTACACAGAATACGTTGGTCTACCGCTACCCCTGTGAATGAAGCTGTGAAAACCTTGTGATATATTTGCCAAGCACAATGGACCCCAGGGATGTAGCAGAACCATGAAACAAAAATCAGAAGAGACAGGAGGAGCAGGTAGCAAGCAACAGACACGGACACTCCCGCAACTTGCAAGTGGCGGACCAAGCTCACTAACACCTGCATTTTGACAAAACCTATCAGACAAAGGCATCCCTGAAGCCAAGCAATCATTTGATATGGCTTCTTAATTTCAGAAAGGGGTGCGTATCCTAAGCAGACCCAGCACATATAAGCAGGAGACTTCCCTGAGGCACCGACTCCATGGGTGTTCTGGGGCTGGGCACCCACAGGGAAAAGTTAGTGGGTGCTGAGCACCCACTGGCAGCCAAGTTGCCCCTCTCCCATTTCCCTTCCCTCGCACATCTTGCTCTCTGGTGGTCCCACAGACCAACTCCTTCCCTGTCCTCCAGCTCTTCCAGAGCACCACAAACAGCTGATTTGTGGCATTCAGGAAGCTCTAGGATGGAATGGGAGAAGCAGAGACAGGGTGCAAGAGGAGGTGGGGAAGAGGCAGGGCAGGAGTGGGTTCTTGAGGGAAGGGATTGAGAGAAAAGATGGAATGGAAGCATGGCCTGGAGTAGGGGGTGATCCAGCAAGAGGGGAAGTAGCACCTCTCTGCTTGAAGCACCTCTCTGCCAGCTCCATTTTGTATGCAAAATTCTCCTAAATTCCTACACTAGATTAGATTTGGGCCTTCGTATACAGAGTTCTTCCTTTAAGATTTACCTCTTTCAAAGAGGTCAATTCTTAGGCTCATTCTGAAGTGGTCAGCTCCTTAAGGACTGCAAAGATTACATTGAATAGGAAGAGGAAATACTTCTAGTCCTGGGAGGTGGCATCAGGGAAGGACTCTTGCCTACAGCAAGTCAAAGAATCAAGGTTTCCTCTACCTGCCCTGGCTTGCTATGTTTTACCTTGTGATGGCAGGCTAGGGGAGTGGGCATATAACAGCCCCATGCCATAGCTGGCAGGTGACTCAGGAGAGGTGGAAAGGAGATTAGGAGATTCCTTGCCCATTCATGGGGACAGAAATAATATTTTGTCTTTGTGGTGTAGGCTTAAAGCTGAAGTCGAAAACTTCCAGGCAGGCAGGTTTCCCCTTTAGCTACCTCACTTTGCAAAAACTAATATGATCACCAGACTAAGCTCCAGGTACAATGGCAACCACCACCAGCAACATGCCTGCCTGACCCCCACTGCATCACATAAAATCAACATCCAGACATCACAGCCACGAACTAACCAATAAAACAAAAGAGCTACATTCATCAGCCGTCATTCGTTCTCCCCTCACCTACTTCACACCTTTCCCAACTGGGCACTGGAGGAGAAACACAGAAAACCCCAGAGAATCTAAGACCACACACTGCAGCATAGCCAAGCATTCTGCCAGGGACACAGCTAACGACATGGATCTCTAGGTCACGGAGATGGACAGGCTGCTTATGGGTGCATCTTCCACCCATTATTTATAGACTATTAACAATCTGTGTTAATGACTGTTTCATCTGATTTGAGAGTGGGCCCTGCACATGCACTGCTGCTGTCAGTAGCTCTGAATATTTGGCTGAAAATCCTATTCCAGTGTGAAGCCAAACCCTCAGTGAACCCCAAGTATGACTATTCCAGCAGTGACAGTAAATAAAGAGGTGGTCAGGCATGGGAAAGGAGCATATAATCCCACTGTCACAAGACAGGAGCTAGACATCCTGGAAGCAGTGGCTGCAGAGTTTAGTTGGCAAGGGAAGAGAAGAAAATCAGGTTTTAGATTCTCAGCCGTGGTTTACACTTAAAATTTAGATCAATCCAGCTACATTGCTCAGGACTATGAAAAATTCACATCCCCTGAGCATCACCGTTAAGCTAAACTTGCCCATGGTGCAGATACAGCTACATCAATGGAATTCTTCCACTGACCTAGGTATGGCTGTTTAGGGAGATGAATTCATGGCAGCAATAGAAAAAAGCAGCTCTGTTGATGCAGGCAGCATTACAATAGCATAATTGCAGCAGTGCTGTGGTAGCACTAGTGTAGACATACCCTCAGGATCCAGGGAAAGAGGGTGCCCCTCTCAGTCTCTGGCACTCTCTTTGCCTGAATGTGGCTGTCTACACTATCAAACTTCATAGCTTTGACTCCACTATTCCTATCTACTACCCCTTTCATTGCTGCAATTGCCAGTAGAGAATTAAGAGTTATAAAGTTTGCTCAACAAGGCACTGGAGTGCTGAGGGAATGGGACAGATCTGGAGAAAGATTCTCTGCAACACACGTCCCATTTATTTTGTGATGCTCCTGGGCTCAGTGTGCTTCGCTGGTTGTGTCAAGAGAGGAGCAAAGGCAACAGAGCTGATTGTGCAGTGTGACACCAGTACAATAAGCCCATATGCTCATTGCTACAGTAGCTATACTCAGGGCCGGCCCACAACATTTTGGCACCTGAGGCGGGAAGCTCAAATGACACCTCCATGCCACCTTTTCTCCTGCCTGCCTGTTATGTCTCCTGTGCCCTCCTTCCTCCAGCACAACACTCCACCATCTCTGTGCATCTAGAGCAGAGAGAATACATATGCACCAGCAGCAAACACAATTTTCTACACTCTGGGTCCTAGAGGCGCCCCCCCACAATCTGGCACCTGAGGCGGCTGCCTCAGTTCGCCTCATGGTAAGGCCAGCCCGGGCTGTACTAAAACTCAGCAACAAGGCAATGACAGGAAGGCGGAGGAGTGAAGAAGGTACCTGAGCATATTTCTCATTGCCACAAGAATGGAGACCAACATGTCATTGCATTTCTACACCCTGAAGACCAGACAGCACAGAAGTTAGGTGTCCCCAAAATACAGAGAAACAGATTTGGCCATCACAGATATGAAGTTTTTGCCTAGACCCAAATGGCTGTGAAGCTAGTGATGAGGTAATGCACTAAATAGCAAAGAAGTGATCCATCTCAGCAAGAAAAGAAGAAGGCTCCCTTGGTGCTTAGCTGTACAAGGTAACTATGTACTATAAATTGTTTGACAAGTAGTACATGATTCCTCTGCCCCGTACAGGTCTCCACTTCTGAGCAAGCTGCTGGACTATTGTCCTGGAAAGCCCATCTTCTCCCACCAATTAAAAGCAAAAGAGTAAAATCAGTAGAACATTAAATTCAACAGATTCATCAGGACAGAGCATATGTCTAACTTTATAAAACATCTTTTAAACTTTACGGAACACCAAATAAGGAGTAATGAATAATAAATAATCATCATGGAGCAGAGATACTAGCAGTAAAATTGCAAAAGTGCTGCTGTTTTATACCTTAATCTGTGCTCTTAGTACCACTGCTAGAGATAATGGTTGCCTCAGCTGACTCTATAACAAGCACTCCTGTTTTAATGTGAGAGCCATTTGGAAGATTTCCTGTGCAGGCCACCTGTTTTTATTGGCATGGCTGATGTTAATGTTAATGTTTCAAGAGAGAGGTGATGAGGATAATTTTAAAAAAAGCTGTGGGAGATTTCTCTTCCCTTCATCCAGTGTAATCTAATTTTCCAGTTTGCACCTTGTACCACTAATGATCCATTTGCAAAGCATCTATGTCTGTAGGCATTTATACCATACTGAACAACATGATAGCTTCACCCCACTGGCCAGTTGCCTCAGAGTTTGGAGGACCAAATTTTGCTCTTACTCCATGAGAATTGTGCCCCAAGTTCGTAGAACCAGTCTATATAGCACAATGGTGAAGGGTTCCCTCACACCTTCCCCAATAGCTCTTCTTTTAGCTCCCCACCTTCCTGTGTAGCTTAGTTTTTTTTACTCTTGCGTGTTTTGCTACCAGTTTCAAATGCCGATAGAATTCAGCGTGGCACAATCTGAAGCTGATCTAACTAGGGACGTAAAAAAAGACAATTAAAAAGGTAACCACGTAACCACTAAAAATCTCAACAGTTAGATGGTTACATCCACTGTGGGCTCTGCAGTACAATGCAGAACCCACAGTGAAGCCTCTCCAGGGGTGAGGCTGCTAGCCTTTGCTGGCCCTGTTCCCATGGAACCGGCTGCTGGGGCAGAGTATAACCAATAACATTAACCAGTAAGCATCAGCTTATCAGTGAACTGGTTAAACAACCACATCCCTAGATCTAACAGCACACCATGCAAAATTCTATTTGCTTGGGGTGTGCCATTTTTTATTTTCTGGGCAGGTCAGCGGAGACACCTCTTATATTTTCCATCATTACCATCCATCACAATAGAGGCAGGTGAGTAGATATTGATCTGGGTAGGTACATATTGCTACTTAACTGCCTATTCATTGGCTGAAGGATGGAAACCTCAAGGAATATTTTACATGAAAACAGAATGGATTCCTCTAGGTTCTTTAAGCTACATTAGTACAACCTCATTTGCCTAGCTCCCCCAAGAGTGCTGGGGAGTGGAGAGGTAAAGGCAGATTCTATTCATGGAGGATAACCCTGGATGAAGCAGGAATTACTGGAGAAGCAACCATGAAAAGTGAAGTTGTGACAATCAAGGAAGGAGGTGCAAACACACAGTCTTTGTGAGGGAGAAAGATCTCACAACATGCAATAGGTGGGGCCACATTGAAGTTTAAGGCTTGGCTGTCAGGTTTCATAGGCACTCCTGGTGAGAATTTCACATAGGTGTATTCAAAAGCTGCTGCAGCAATGAAAAAAAAACTAAACGACCACTTAAATATAAAAGACTGCTGAATCACTTCCTATAAAGCTCTCCCCTTCCCACTTAAAGGGGCATGTGGTTAAAACAGCAAGCTGCACAGAAACTATTACACACTGGTTTAAATGGAGTAATTGATCCCAAAACACTTATAGCCACATAAAAGAGATTAGAGTCTGGCTCAACAAAACAGAACAAATTCTATCAACAGCCTCAAGGAACGTGGATGCTTGATATCAGGGGAAGAAGTATTGTTGCCACCTGCCATTTCCACCAGAATCCACTAGAGAAATAACAGCAAAAAGGGGCTTTGCTCTTGACGTGCTGTATTCTCAAAGACCTGTACCTAGTATTTATCATCACTTGAGGACCATGGCTGAACAGCTTTTAACCACATACAACCCTACCACTGCGATGGGCTAAATTAAAAATGAAGCATCACTATACCACAGCACAGTTGCATTAGCACAAGTTCAGCAACCTTGCTGCCTGAAACCACACCTGGTGAGACCCAAGCAGGTAAAGAAACTGCACTCACCAAGATTCCGAACCACATTAGGTAGGAAACAGGAGTACCCTGATGCCATCCAACTCCTTTACTCCCACTGCTTGGTTGACTGACTGATCTACCACCTCAGCTAACTCAAGGTGATTTCTCTAGAATTCGGCAGAGATGTTAGTCTTTAAAAAAGTTGCTCGGTCATTTTAAAGAATTAGAATAGCAAAAATCTCTTCACCTTTAATGTTTCCTCTAATCTTTCACATCCATGTGCAGAATAAATTTTGTTATGTGTACAGAGGCATCTGCAGATATTACCACCAGAAGGAACTGGCTGATAACTATGAGCTCTGTGGGTGCTCTGCTAATCAGCTAGGGAGCATTTGAATCTCTCCTCAGTGGCCACCCAAGTGCCCACCTTACAGGGAACACTGCTGGTAGGTCTTCTCCATCCCTGACTACTATGATGCTAGTGTTCTGAGGCTTTTCTTTTGAGATTCTTTATTAATACAGGGTGTGGCCAAGTTTCCTGCAGTCCCATAAAGTTTGTTTTCAGCCACCAGTCCTTGCTCTCAGCGTTCTGTGTTGTTGTTTAACTCTAATTTATCCCACAATGTCTTCTAAGTGCCCAGTTAGCAAGTGGAAGTGTTGGTAATGCTGCTAGACAATATTGACCTCTGTGGTTCTGCAAATTCCCTAGTTCAGCACTGTTTAGATCCCAAGGGTGCCACACTAGAAAGGTTCATCCTGTACCACTGTTCCTGCAGACAGAGTAACAATGAAAATACAACAGTATCCAAGATTCCTCTATGAGTTCTCACAAAGTTAGTCCATGCATATCCAGATCTCCCAGGGAAGTCAAGGAGAATTTTGTAACAAGGTATTTACTGGGCCCCTCATCCTCTTGCACATGGGAGAAATCCTAGATGGCTGGGAGCTGCTTGCAGAAACATTCCACTTTCAAAGGGGGTTATTTCCTCTTTAAAAAACACTAACTTTTTTAGCCAATTTTTCATCAGTCTGGTTTAATCCGTCCCAGCTGTAGAGGAGAATGCTGGCTCCTTCACAGAGATATTCCCAAATGCACATATTCATTTCTGAACAGGTAATGGGTCTTGGCACAGCTGCTGGATCCTATGCAGAGGTTGCTTGTGACTTGTTGGGAAAAAGAGTTGAATTCTCATCTCCTGTTCTAACTGGGAGGCAATTCAATGAGTATACCCAAGAACCTGGAAGAGACCCTGGTCTAAATTTGTGACTGATTTTTTACTATCCTAAGTATTTAGCAAAGGTTCTCTGTAGGCCTGCAGATGGGTGGGATGGGGTTGAAGAGGGGGAGTAAAGAAGTCAGCAGCCCCAGGGCCTGGCAATTCAAAAGGTCCCTTTAAATCACCGCCGGAGCACTGAGTGGCACTGAAGGGCTGCTGGGGGGGGGGGGGGGAAGTTAGCGCCATCCCTGCTCTTCCAGGAGTGCAGGCTTCCCCCCCCACCTTGTCCAGGGACCCAGCAATTCTCTTGGCCTGCCCTCCCCCCGATTCTCTGCCACCCCTTCCTGAAGTTTCTGTCAGGGGAAACTCAACATAGCTCTATTGGATTTAGTCTGTTCTTTGTATACCAGCATCGCTGACAGCCACAGAAACATCTACAGTACAACCAGGAGGATTTATGGATAGCTTTTGCCCTTGAAACTGCAGAGCCAACAAAGTGATTTTGGACAGCAGGTTTGGTGAGCCTCAGAGGAAAGTTGTCTTAACACCCTCCCCCCCCAGAAAAACCCAACCAACCAAACAAAAAGCCACTGTCATAGTAAAAAAGTGAAGGAAACAGCTTTGGAATTCTGCATTCCCTCCATGACCCACCAGAGACTAGATTAGTTTTAAAAGAAACACCTGTACCTAAACATATAAGCTGAGATATAAAAAGAGCCTAAAAGTATATCTGCACTACAATTAAAAACCCACATCTGGGAGGGTCCCAGAGCTCAGGCTGCAGCCCCATCCCAAACTTCTCCCCTACACTGCAATTAAACAGCTCTGCAATCTGAGTCAGCTGGCACAGGCCAGCTATGGGTGTCTAATTGCAATGGAGACATAACCTAAGTGACTCAGGAGTTGTTCACCCACAGTGATTGTTTATACCCATTATAAATTTTTAGAAAATTGCTGAATAATATTCTCATTTTAGGATATAAAACAAGATTTTTTTAAAAATGGCAGTGACATGGATTAGTTCAAAACACAGAACTTTAAGGAGAAGAAAATCCAGATTCAGATCTGAATTTTATATGTAGGATTGCTTGTGATTAAGAAACAAAACCTAAAATCTAAACTGCCACAATTTGCATGAGCAAGATATTTACATCTCCAAATTGAAATCAATGATCAATGCTATTCTCCCCTGGTTTGAATTTAAAAAAAGAAAAAAAAATGGTAAGAGTCCCTCTTTCCAGTTCTGGGAGCTGAAATTTCACAGAAAAATGCAAGACTTGACAAGAATGGAGGAAAGTCTCATGAGAATGCTAACCCACTTAAAAAAACATATCCACCACTTAACATGGCCAAAATCCCATACTATCAGATGGATCTTGCTGGATGTCAGCCATCTGGAATTCTGTACCACTGAATTCAAGCCTCCACCCTCAATGCAGCCTTCTTAGATCATAGCTAATTTAAAAAAAAAGAAAACTGTTAGTTATTTGACTCTGCTTTTTAAAAAAAACTAATTACTATTTTCCTAAAAAAGGTAAAGAGTATTTTTCTTTTAATGAGTCAAATTAAGGGAGACCTCAGTGGCAGATTATCTTAAAAATAGTTAGAAGGAAAAAAAAATAAATTAGAAGGAAAACCCGCACAAAACATAAAGCTCTTTGCCACCACAGGTTCTTTTCCCCTGCTGAGAACAATCATTAAATGCCATTCTGCCTCCCCATTTGAGACACTGAATCTGAGAGATCCAGCATAAAAGGCCTGGTGAACATTGTGCCCAATAAGAAATGTTTTTAAAAAATGGTTATAATGACACTGAAATCATTAGAATATTCACAAAAGTTCCCCTTGGATTGAAGTCAGCATGTGGGAGTGAAGGATTAAAATCAAGTATTCACAGCACTTCCTAGTCAGATGCTGAGATATCAAAGACTACGTAGTAAGGTGTACTACTGGGCTACGTCTAGACTGGCATGATTTTGCGCAAATACTTTTCACGGAAAAGTTTTTCCGTGAAAAGCATTTGCGCAAAAGCGCGTCTAGATTGGCACAGATTCTTTTGCGCAAAAGCGCTTTTGCGCAAAAGCATCCCTGGCCAATCTAGATGTAGTTTTGCGCAAGAAAGCCCCGATCGCCATTTTAGCCATCGGGGCTTTTTTGTGCAAAACAAATCTGAGCTGTCTACACTGGCCCTTTTGCGCAAAAGCTTTTGCACAAAAGGACTTTTGCCCGAATGGGAGCGTCAAAGTATTTGTGTAAGAAGCACTGATTTCTTACTTTAGAACGTCAGTGCTCTCGTGCAAATTCAAGTGGCCAGTGTAGACAGCTGGCAAGTTTTTGCGTAAAATCTTGCCAGTCTAGACGCAGCCCTGGTGTTTCTTGGAGCTGGCGTGGCTACCCAATAGCAGATAAGAACTGAGTGTGTGCGTGTTCAAAATATTGTTTGTAGTTTAAGTTTGTGATCTTGTTTTACTACTCAGATAGGAGAGAAAGAATAATAGCTTTGGTCTAATGAAGCTGTTCCTGAGCAAGCTTTTCCCAAACCACTCTGCCAACATATGCCAGCTCTGCTCTTTGGAATCACTTAACCTCACATACACACCAAGCCTGACATGCCAATTGAGTCAACTTCTTTAGTCAACAAATTGGGGAAAATTGGGGCCATTTCACTGTCTCTCTTACATGACACAGAAAATTGAGTTACTCTGATAACAACAAGCCTGGAGACATCTGAGCAATGAGTACTCAATACTGAATTTCAGTGTTAACACTTGTGTTATCACCTTCCATCTGACATTTCAAAGCTTTTCACAAACATTCCAGGACATATACATGGTTGCGAGGGACAGAATAGGGAGGTATTCAGTACTCCCATTTTACAGGCAGGGAAAACAGGGCACAGAGAAGTCAGCAATTTCCCCCAGGTCACACAGCACAACAGTGACAAAAGGTAAAACAGAACGCAGGTTTTCCAAAGCTCCAGTCTGATGCTTTAACCACTAGACCACTCCTCAGCTTGAGAAAAGAAAAGGCTCCTTTCCATGGAATTTGCAACTCCCTTTAGAGTAGCTGTGGAGAATTCCTGTCAATAGGATGAAGGTGGCAATAGAGTTGATGGAGAGCCAGAAAGAGAAAAAAAGAATAGTTATTTAAATAAAAGGCCCGAGGTTCCCCATGCAGAGATGAGCTGCATCTCCACCCCATGGGCAACATGGGATTTTCCTCAAGGGCAATAGCCCTACCTTGCTTTGGTCTGGAAGTCTTCTCCGCAGCACCATTTTGTTTTAGGCCAAAGCAATATGAAGATCAAGCCATGCAGGATGCATTTTACTTTTTAAAACATTTCTCTTCCCTTTCAGGAGCTCAGTGAGAATATTCATTGGCTTGTCGAGCCTCTTCCTGGAAACGTTGCAACAGCCCAGTCAGACAGAGAGTTCAGAAGTTCTCCTGAATGGTCCTGAAACAACAGCTGCAGCTGGAATCTGCTGCAAGGCTGCTGTGCATTGTGTCAGCAGTAGGTAGGAAGGTCTTCTGAAACCAAGTGTAACAGCTCAAGTGATTTAGCATTTCTGCCTAGACTTGCCAAAGACCTTAACACAAATACAGCCCCAGGAAAATGAGGGTGAGCTCAGTGGTTCCCTCCCACTTCAGGGCTTTTTCTTCAATCCTGATACACTTCATTACATTGCACTTCAAGTCAGATTTTGGTGTCTTTTCTGAAGCAGGAAAAGGGCGATAATGAGCCACAAAAGGCACAAACTCTAGCATTTGCCACCTTCTCAAAGAGGTATTTTGTCCATTGGCATGTTTGCTGTCACATGAGCCACTGGATTCCAGGCAAGTAAAACAGGCTCGCTCACTCCAGCCAAGGAGTGACATATTCATGCCTGGCATTACTTTTCTTGAGGGTATTTACAGTTTACTTTTTAGTGCTACTTTGAGTTCAAAGGGTTCAGTGAAGCCCCATTAAGCCATTTACATCAAACTGGTTAGTTAATTATCTTGTTGTAGACTTTAAATTGGTGATTTATAACCCCCCTCCCTCTACACACAGACACACACACCCTGTATATGCCAGTATTTGGAAGCAATTCAGCAGGGCAGTGCATTTTGTGGAGTGGATCCCAGATGGGAAAAAATCCCACAGACTTATGTTGCTCTGAATTAAATTGTTGGAGGCGTGGAAGGGAAAACACTCTATTGTTGGTGGTGCCATAGTTCAGGAGACTATCAACAGGTAGAATCTTTCTAATTTGGCACCCTTGGGACTTGCCCAGTGCCGAACCAGGGAATTTGCCGAACCATGGGAGGTCGATATTGTAATGAGTGGGCCTCTATTTTTATTTCACCAAGGCAAATAAATGGAACAGCACTTGGAATGCTGCAGTATAGTAATGTATTACTATACTGATATACCCTAAGCCTATGCCTAGCAGCTCTCTTCATAACAAAGTGTTAGAGTTGTTGCACAATTTTACTGAATTGGCGCAAAGAAATAAGTAGATGCAGCATAAAAAACATGCTTACACTTAGCAGCATAACCAGCACTTCCACTGCTTGCTGGGCTCTTAGACATGTAGGGGTAACCTAGAACTAAATAACAGCAGAGAACACTGAGAGCCAGGACTGGTGGCTGTAAACAAATTCTGCAGGAAACTTGGCCTCATCCATGATAAGTGGACATCCATCTAACTAAAAATCATGCTGAACCCTGGCTGTGGCTGGACCAGATAATGCTGCACGAGAGTGGCTGAACCTGTAATTGAGGGACAAGTGCTTGCTATAAGTCTGGGTCACTTCTGTACTTCCTCGTTTGTTTTTATGTAGTGTGTTGGATCATATCTAAGTTGGGCAGGACAGCTTTGACCCCCCCACAACATAAACTGTTCTAGTACCCTGGTCTCATCCCTCTCAGAGATGTACAATGTCCATTTAACACAAAAGTTCATCAGCTTGGCTGGGAGAAGCTACAGCATGGAAATTTCAGCCGTTACATGCAGGGGAGGGGATTGCAGCTCCCTGGGAGCCAGTGCACACCAGAAACTTAAAAGCCAGCTCCCTACACATACTGGGTGCCTGTGTGTTCCAATGGCACTTTGCTCATGTAGGCTTGGGTTATTCCCATTAGGGATATTAAAATGCGTTTACTTAAGTAAACATGTAACCACTGAAAAATTCAGTGATTACACAGTTAACATATGGGGCAGAGGGCAGTCGACTCCCTGGGAGCTGGTGCATGCAGGGAGCTGGCTTTTAAACTCCTGCATGTAACCATGCTCATCAGGTTACTATGCACACAATTACATTTTCACATCCTTAATTCCCATCAGTCTTTCCAGCAATTCTGGATTTTCATAGGTAAGTGAGTGGTGCAACTCAGATTACAGAGGCCCATAGCCACAAAATGTTAGCCAAGGCCCCCAAAAAACAGCAAAAAGGATGCATGTTACTTTCCCTTCCCCATCCTAACCAGCTCTTATGGGGCTAGAATAGTGAACAACCTACAGCTCCATTGGGGTTTTAGTGTGGCCCATACACCCTCCTTCCTGTCCCCTGCCCCCATGCCTCTCTTTCATTGGGGGCCCTGCACTTACCTACTCCTTCCCCTCCCTCCCAGAATTTCTGGAGCACAGTGAATCAGATGATTCATGGCATTCAAGCTCTGGGAAGGAGGAGGCACAGATCATCCAATTCACAGTGCTCTGGAAATGCTGGGAGGGAAGGAAAGGAGAAGGGACAGGGCACGCTTAGGGAAGGAGGCAGGGGACGAGACCAGGTGGTGGTTTGAGGGAAGGGGTAGAGTGGGGGCGGGTCTCACAATGGAGGGGAGAGTCAAGCAGCCCATGGCAAAATGAGAAATGACATGCATTTAAAGCAAGGGCACATATCAGGTGCATGCTGATAGCACGCAACATAGTAAAAGCAGCCCTCTGCTTCTTTGTTATTTTTGCCAGCAATTTAATTTGCCCCAATAATGGATCACTTTGTGTTGCAAAGGCTCAATAAAACAGCAGAATCAAACACAATGTATCTAATCTTATTCTTGGGGTCATGGTTAGTGCATATACCTGATTTTAATCTTGCAGCCTAGTGAGATGAAGGAAGGCCACTCATACAGCCCATTCACTAGTCTTGGCTATCCATCACTGGGATAGAGGCAACTGACCTATTGGACCAATATACTGAGTATTATTGACCTTTTAAACATATAGGCTACATCTACACTGCAGCACTCCAGTATCTCGAAATAGCTATTCCGTGTCTTTTGAGCATGCCCATTATTTCAAAATATAACAGGCTTGCTATTCCTATGTCCCTGCAAACCTCATTTCACAAGGAATAAGGGGCGTTTCACAATAGCAATTTATTTCGAAATAAGTGCTGTGTAGTCAGCACCAAGTTTTGAAATAAGCTATTTCAAAATTAACTCGAAATAAGCTATGCAATACAGACCAGTCCTTATGCTCATCTGCAGCCATACAAACTTTAGGGATCTAGTCACATAGGCTAGCTTGAAGATTACTTAGTATTGACAGAAAGGGTTTTTCCATTGCTGTAGTAAATCCATCCCTTTGAGAAGTGGTACTTAGGTCAATGGGAAGAATTCTTTTGTCAATCTAGTCATAGCTATACTGGGAGCTTAAACTATGTCTCTCAAATCACACCTACATTTTAGATATAGACCTGACCACAGTCCATAAGCTTTCTCTTGAGTTTATTCTCTGGAATCGCATAGTAGGAAAATTCAAATGCAAATTCCAGCCTGAGAACAGCCTGTCACAATTTGAATTTTAAGGTTCTAAACAAAGCAGATCCATTTTTCTAGATCAATAGTAAGGAGAGGAGAGAAGGGGAAAACATTGTGATTAAATGAGCAAACTTTTCCTTTACCTTGCTAGAAACTCCAATTTACAAGGCATTCAACAGCCATTGCCATTTCTAGAACAGGAGTGTCCTATTAAATACATCCCATGTTACATTTGTGTCTCTTGGACACTGTTTTAGGATCATTTAGCACCACTACACACAAGCTGTAGTTTACCCCACAGAGATAACCTGTAATGCCCTCCAAAGGGGGGTTACTCTCAATTGCATACACTCAGAGCCCTTCACCATATGCCCTTCCAGAGACATTCTAGTCTTGCAGTGCTTTCTTACATATACTTGTGCTCTCCATGCATTCACAAAAGCAAATGCAGCCCCCACCCCATGAGTAACACAAGTGTGTTTTCAAGTTAAATGTACAAAGGGTTTCAAATAATTATGTTGGTTATTTTTCATTTACTGTGTTGGTTATTTTTCATTTCATTGAGAGAGGATACATAAGTACTTAACAGGGAACACCTGCTCGGACTCTCTTCACAGGCAGGAATTTCTATTCAAATATTGCATACGCAGGATTGTAACAGGCTAACTGGCCCTTTAATAGGAGTTTGGCTCAGCCTCCCCTGCAGCAGGCCAGCCACTCTCCCAGCTGGTCCTAAATAACCAGGGATCAGAGGGCCCTAGTCAATTATTGGGTCCAGCTGAGAAGAGGTCAGAGGGTTTTTAATAACACAGCTGGGCAAGCTCAGCCAGAAGGAGGGTTGGGTTCTCTGGGGCCCCAGAAAAGCTGGGAGCAAAGCCAGGGAATAGTTTGGTGTTTCATATGGGACTTTGATATTTGGGGGGGGGGGGGAAGAGAGAGAGAGAGAGAGAGAGAGAGAGAGAGAGTGTTGAGCCCTTTAGAAGCAGGTGACTAACCATCAGTTTTCTGCCATGTTAGGACTCTGAGGGATGAAGCATGAGTCAGTGCTATGGTAAAAGACTGCAAGAGGACAGTCTCATCTCAAGAGGGCCAGAAGGCTGGTGGGGAGGGATAAGTCTTACGCATCAACAGGAGTGACTGAAAAACTGGATGGGGGAAACTGAGACAGGGAAACCACAAGGCCTTAAAGAGGGTGAAACTGGGGCAAGAATCTGGAAAAAAGGAAAATAATCAACTTACTGGCTTTTCACATACACATCTAAAAAGTAACATTGTGATGATGGTGTTATTATTACTGATTATTTGTTTTACTATTGTACGGAGGGGCCTTAGCCCAGGACCCCATTATACTAGGCACTGTATAAATACAAAACAAAAGGACTGTCCTTGTCCTCTCCAAGTACAATTTAAATGTAAAATGAGAGACAACAGATGGGGAAGTAATCACTGAGAGAATACTGGTCAACAGGATAGGGTGTGATCTTTGCACAGTAACAGTCTGTTAAGTTTTCTGTAGCTGTGGTGGTACAGGAAGGTTTGGGAGAGGCATTTGAAGATGAATTAGGAGATGGCTTTGTGGATGTTTCACAGGGCTGGACTTGATGACCTCTTGAGGTCTCTTCCAGCTCTATGAGTCTATGTTTGTAAGAAGTGCCTCTAAGAGCCTGGAACAGCTTGGGAGAAATTACACAGATATGTGTCTGAAAATTCACAAGGGCAGCAGAGGCTGGCATTGTGGGCCAATCGGAGGCAAGCACGAGCAGCATGATGACAGAGGTGAAAGTGGACCAGTATGGGATGATGTGGTGCTCCAGTAAGAATCTGCTGCCAGCCTGGCCCGCGCACAGCCGTCTTTTTGCTCCCTCTTGGCAGTAGGGTCTGGCAGCGTTGCCATGGCAGTACTGCGGGACTCTACCAGCAAGGCCCCCAACAGCAGGAACAAAACAGACAGTTTCCCTAGGCCCAGCAATTTAGAAGGTCCCAGGTCTCCTGGCTGCCACAGTAGTGGCTGAGAGGCTGGGTCCTTCAAATCGCTACCAGAGTCCTAGGGCTCCTGGTTTCCACTGCTGTTGCTCTGGAGCGCCCAGCCACAGGCCATGAAGAACTGGCAGGAAGGTGGGGGGGAAAGGATGGGATCTGCCTCCAGCCACTTCCCCTCCAGGAGCCCAGAGCACTCCCCTTGCTGAGGACGCAGGGAACACCAGTAAGTCCCAGGGTCTACGCTCTGCCTGCAATATGGTTGAACCAGAGATGGCAGGTAGGGTGGGGACTGACTGTGAAGGCCCCTGCAAGTGAACATTTGATGGGATAGAGAAGTTCCCATTTAACTGTTAAACTGGGGGCCCCAAGATCCAGCGTTTGCCAAAGAGTAAACTTGAGGCACCAGGACAGTAGGTGCCATTGCCTACAACAGAACCCAGGAAAGGGTTCTGAATAAAAACTTGCAGCTAACACTAAGAGCAGTGCTAGTGTGGTGACCAGTCACTACTTCCCTCTCCTCCTCCACCACAAAGGGGCCAGCTGGACAACCCTATACACAACTACTGGGCACTGTCACTGCAGCAGCATCCACCCCGTGAAAGCTAGCTCAGACTATGTAGTGGGGAGCCGAGGAAACTGCTCATGGCAAGAAAACCCAGTGTGATATTCATAGGATAGTGCAGTGGTTCCTAAACTGTGGGGCACACCTCCCTAGAGTGGGCATGGAGAGAAGTTCGGGGAGGCATAGCTGGATCCAGGTCAGCTCCCATGAAGGGTGTAAAAGAGCAGCACCCAGACCTGCTGTGGCCTAGCTCCTGGCTTCCAGGGGGACACAGATCAGGTGTGGAAGGGGGGATGTCACTAAAAAAGTTTGGGGTCACTGGGTTATAGAGAAAGGTCAGAAAGGATCATTATGACCATCCAGCCTAACCTGCATAACACAGGCCAGAGAATTCCACTAAGGGGCTATGTCTACACTCGCGGCTTCTTGCGCAAGTACGGCCGTTATTGCGCAAGAATCCACAGAGCGTCCACACTGCTCGCCCACTCTTGCTCAAGGAAATTTACAGTACTGTGTGGTAAGAGAGGGCTTCTTGTGCAAGAGCTATGCTCTTTTTTAACAGGTGTAAGTCCTCTTGCAGGAGCTCTTGTGCAAGCGGGCAGTGTGGACATTGGGCAGGGATTTCTTGTGCAAGAAAGCCCTATGGCTAAAATGTCCATTAGAGCTTTCTTGCACAAGAGAGCGTCCGCACTGCCATGGGCACTCTTGCGCAAAAGCACAGCTCGCACATGGCAGTGTGGACGTTTTCTTGTGCAAGACTTCTTGCACAATAACCCTTGCGCAAGATGTTCTTGCGCAAGAAGCCGCCAGTGTAGACATAGCCAGGGAGTCCCTCACAAAGCCCGTAACTTCTGTCTGAGCTAGAACATTGTTTAGAAAGGCATCCAACCTTGAATAAGACAACACAAAATGATGGGAAATCTGCCATATCCTAAGCTAACCTGCTCCAATGGTTAATTCAGACTGAAGGGTCTGAACACACATGAGCATTTCTGTCCATCGCTACTGGTGTGACCATAGGACAGCTTCAGGAATCATGAGTAGCCTGCAGGCATGAAGCAAACTGATGCCTAAATGCCTTAGTAGGGCTGGGCAACAGCTGGTTAGATGAACCAGCTCCTCAATCCAGTTGAGATCAGCAGTGAAGAGTGGAGTCCTTGGTTTCAGTTTAGGCCTGAGTAACAACTTGCATGCATGTACCCCATAGAACCCCACAGAAGATTTCCAGCTAAACACAAAGATAATACTGCATGGTCAACAAACAACTTCAACTTCAAAACTCATCACCCAAAACAGTTTTTTAAACTTCTCTCTGCAAATCTTATTGTTCCTCTGGGACAAAGGCCAGTTACCAGGGCTGGGTTCACAAAGGAACACTGTGACGGGAAGTGGCCAGGGATAATCCTGTGCTGCTTTATGGTCTGCATGGCATAGTTTTGTCAGGTCTTCCCCCCCACCACTTGATGCTTACACAAAATGCTTCCACAAGCTCAAAGCCTGATTCTCGAATTACAGCACCATTCACTGGTGCTTGTTTCTGTGCCATGTCTTTGATCCAAATACTTAATGCCTTTTCCATTTTTTCAGTTATGGGATCACGACTCACCTATGACACCTTTTCACAAGCTGGGCACTTGCAGCAACACTGTCCCTTATGTTTTTCTCCTTTTTTTACTAAAATGCACAACAGACTTGACAATGCCATACATTCTAGCTACAGGTAAATCACCACAGTGCTGGGGACATCTGAGCCAGTTGACTCCTAATCTGAGCCAGAATCAGCTGCTAGACCTGGCTGGGCTGGAGACAGGAGAGGACAGGATTTCTTCTTCCCCTACTAGGAGTGTTTGGGGCTGTATCAGACTGTCCCCTAGCTGCAGGAAGCACAATATCCTTGCCTGGTTCCTGCCCCTGTCACTCCTCAGCTGTGGATGGTGGAGTCACTGTATGGGGAGCTGCTCCCTTATCCATCAAATCCCTTCCATCCCCAGACCTTCTATACCAGACAATCCTGCCAAACCTCACCTGGTACATCCAAAACCCCTCTAGCCCTCCACACTCAAACCCCACACCATTGAATCTCCGCCTTTTTAAAATCAGTCTACCTGGGCTTGGAAGCTCACTACCAGATACACCACAGCTTTACCCTTAGAGGCCAGCTGGGTTAAGGGCCATTCAACTTCACAAGCTACTCTGCAAGAAAATAGAGAGCCAACACAGCTTTTCTGCTCTTATGTCCATGAAGCCAAATACAGGGATGTTAACATTCCAGCCACAGTATCACATCTCTGTCTCCTGGAAAGAAGTTTAAACTCAACTACTTTTCTGTTCCTCACAATGAACAGGCTGTACATCTAGGGAATTGTTCATATTTAATTTCTACTTGGTTAAATTTAGACTTAAGTGAGCAAAACAATTTCAGCTTGATGCACAAGGAGTTAGCTGCCAGTAACTAGCAGTGTACGAATTGAGCTAAGAGCTTATGGCCAGAACTCTGCCCAGGTATAGAACTCTTCTCAGCATAGCTAAGCACCTAATCCACTCGATGTTCTCTACCAAGCTATAGCTCAGGGTTCGGCAACCTATGGCTCACTTAGGAGCCAAATATGGTTTGCAACTCGAGCTCAGCCCATACTTCACGCCCTCTCCCCCCACAACTGGGAGCCCATGCTGGTGACCCAACCTTGCAAGATTGGAGCTAGCGCCAGCTTTCTGCAGGCGGGGGGTGGAAGAATTGGAGGGGTGGAAGGGAGGAGAAAGCCGTGAGACTCACTGTACAATTGGGGAAGAAGCCGGAGCCACAAACAGCTCCACTTTTGCTTCCCTTCCCGCTATCCCTGGCTGGAGGAACAAAGCAGTGACAGATGCGCTGCCTGGAGACTTTTCCCGCTGCTCCACTGGCCAGAATCCACCCAAATGGAGCAGTGGGAAGCCAGGCCTGGAACAGGAAGCCTAAGAGCAGCGCAGGGCATGAAATCAGACACGACCACCATCTTGCCAATGAAAGACCTGCTGCTGCCCTGGCTGTGTCCCTGCTGCTCCGCGCACTGCTTTGCCCCCACCTTGCGCTGCCCACACATGCACTTGCACCCACCGGAGAACCGCATGTGGGCCACTAGAATCCCTAACACTTCAGCAGCCCCACACAGCCCATCTCTGTGCCAAGTCCATCATTAGGGTTGCCAGGTGTCCGGTTTTGAACCGGACAGTCTGTTATTTGAGCTTTCTGTCCGGGAAACAAATAGAGAAAATACCAGACATATAAATGTCCAGTATTTTCTAATTAAGTAAGTTTTTATTATCATGAGTATCAGTACGTAGTTGCGTACTGCCTGGCTGGTAGACATGCTCACGCTGTGTAAGCGTGTCTACCAGCCAGGCAGTACGCAACTATACAGTAGAGAGGAGGGGTGTGGGGGCAGGGCCAGGGCCCAAGCCCAGGTGGGATGGAATCCCTGGGGCCAGACTTGCTCATGTGCCCCGCCGGGACCGAGCGCGGGATGGGCAGCACCCTAGGATATGTGTTCGCCCAGCCAGCCCCACTCCCTGCCAGCCAGTTCCTTCCCTCCTGCTCCCCTTGCTCCCCCCCCGGCCAACCTCCTTCCAGGCAGCCCTGCTTCCCAGCAGCTGGTTCCCCCCTGGCCAGCTCCACTCCCCCCTGCCCCCTCCCGGCCAGCCCTACTTCCCGCCGGCCGGTGTCCCCCCCGATCTGAGATCAAGCATGTCCAGTATTTTTTTTAAACCATCTGGTAACCCTATCATTCATACATCGAAACCCCCTGTCCTGAGCCCCCCACTCTATACACCTCAACCCAGACTCCTGCACCCCCCGCCCCCAGTCCTGTGACATAAGACTGACAGAAGACAGCCTGAATGCGTTCATGAAGCTGGATTTGACTGATTATTATGTAAACGTCAAAGAAATGCACGAAAAGATGCAGCAGCAGATGTCCCATTAAATCAAGTCTGTGAATAAAATGTTATGCTATTATTATCATTATGCCAATTACCAGTAATATTAAGTTGTATATTTTCAGTCATGTAAATAGGCAGTCTTAAATGGCTCTTTGTTGACCACTTGGTTTGAATTTTGTGTAGATTGGCTCTTTGGTTTGAAGAGGTTGTCGACACCTGCAATAGCGGTTTCAAGAAATATCAGCCCTGAGATATAAATGCCCAGCAATGCCCCCTTTACACCTTACTGAATGCATTATATAATTGAAAGGAGTTTTATTAGTGAAATAGCAAAAATCCCACTGCCATTAATAAAAATTAATGAGCTACTGAATAGTAATGATTATTCACAAGCCTGTCATTTTTTACTCTAAGACCGTAGCCATAACTATGTTTTTTAAAATGTACTGTATAAAAGACCCATATTTTTAAAGAATTTTATCCAGTAGCTTGCCACCAGCATTCAAACCATTTTACCATAAGATGGACAATATTTCAGACCACTTTTACCCCTCCTAAATTACAAGGACAATAGCATACCATTTAAATTTTGCTCTACCGGTTTCTATAACTGATTTGCTCTCTGAAAGGTATGGAAGATGGTGTTATAAAAGTTCACTATTCTCTCCCCCTTTTATAACTTTGAGGAGAGAAAAGGAAGTCCAAGTACATATGTTGTGTGCGCAAAGTATTACACACATACACAAACACACACAGAGTACGTGCCATTAAACGATTTTGAAATATGTTACACTGCAGTATTTGCAGTATTTTCTGTAATAAAACTTGCTGTGGCATATTCTGTTCTTAAATACCATGAGTGGTTAGTAACCACTTCTTAATGGCACTAACTTATAATTACAGCATCCTTCTATTAATGTTCAGTTCTGAAAGTATAAGTAATAATAATAAAACCACACCCAAGAAACAGAACACAGTTTTCTGACACCTTCCATTCTGTTTTGCTTTTGATGGTTTAATGATGGAGAGGCCAATAGGCTGCATACCGGTGGAGCTGGAATCTCCACCATGCTTTCATAATATCTCTTAGTAGAAAATGGGCATTGTCAATAAAAATCATACAATATTAGCCATTTAATCTTGTTATCCCATCTGTATTTAGCTGCTTGGATTAGGGAGAAGAGGTTATGGAAAAATATAAAACATGTCCAGAGTGAGAAAAGATGAAGCCTATACTGCCATCAGGGAAAGTATAAAACATGCAGCTTTTTCCCTGAGCAGAGCCTATTTTACATGGAAAAAGCAGGGGACAGGTATTCATCATTCTGTTCCTATGGAAACTGACACTAGGCAACTTCTGTTATACCTTTGGGCTGTCTGCATTTTTGCCCACCATACTGGTGGGAACATCTATCCCTTAAAATGTTTTATCATCAGGACAGTGTGAACCTGTACAGGAGAGCAGCCCCTTTAGAGTCGGGGACTAGGACAAAACTAAAAAATGAGTCCTGCAGGTTGCTGAAAAGAACAAACAGGAGAATAAGAAGCTGGCATGATGAAGAGGGGAATGAGATCTATCCCCACCTATACTAGTAAAAAGGTGTTTTTTACAAGATAGCTTTCTCACTGTAACAAAACCCCCACACTTTTATGCTTAGCATAGCCCTGGCCTCAGTGACTGAATGTGTAAAGCCTATAAAACAGAAGTGAAGCAGTTCTCTTAGTATTGCACACCTAGGTTTGACTTTAGGTAGCTGGTTAACACCCCTACAGAAGGTGAACTTGGACTCTTATTTGAAAGCAAATATTCCACTAACTGATGGAGAATTATCTTACAAACTCACAATTTTGAAGACTATATATAAACTTTTACTCTCCTAACAAGTGGACATGATAATGATTTCCTGCAGCTAACCCAATGCCAATGCAAAGCTAACCTGTTTGGTTTTTAAATCAAGAGACACTGCTTCTGCGATGAGGTTTCTTGACCAGCAATGTCATTTCTCATAATCAGATAATGAGATTAAATACTGATTCATTTGATGGCTATTGGTAGAATAATAATCCCTCATTGTATCTTGTCAATATAGTATGCTCATATTGGCTTTTGTTACAGACCTGTTGTACACTTTGGCCAATCGAGCCAGAGTTGACCACAAAAGTACATAATAACTAGTCTGATCCCTGACTAACTGAAGGTTTTAAAAAAACTCCCCACCCACAAACATGCATGCATACCTGAAGATCAACCATCCAATAACCAGATTTGTGTAATTACAACAATAAAAGAAATCCCACATTTCCTAATTTAAGCATGTGTCAGGGCAAGTGTGGCAAATGTGACTTGGTCACCTGAACTTTTTCTGCAAAGTTTATCAATATTATTGGTTCTCAAATAAGGTGGGGCAAGGCAAAAAAATCCTGAACTTTCGTGTTATGGACTGAATAAGCAGGAGAAAGGGGACACATGGCTTATTTTCCATGTAATTTTGCTTCTTGTACTGTAGGATATGCAGGCCTGGTATGAATCACCAGGGCCCAGAAGCATATGACCTGGGTGGTAAGAATTGGTTCTTCCCTAATGCCCTCCATATGGGGCTCTCAAAACTCATAACACGCAATCACGAACAGCGTTTTTTAATTGATTAATGGGGGAAGGGAAAGAATTCTGTTTTTCAGACTTGGAATAGAAGGTTCTGAAAATTGAAGTTCAAGATCAGACTTGGCCAAATAGTGAATCTGGTGACTCCACTTGGAGCTGCAAAATTATTGCTATCCATATTAATTCTTCTTTGCATGGGAGTTGAGGGAGGGCAGACAGTTGGACGGTTCAAAGACTCGGGTGCTGTTCCTTTAAGCAGGGGCTAGTGGTGCTTTTGGGCAGAAACGACAAAAAAGAACAAAAACTTTTAGGATAATACCGCTGCCCTTATCTAACAGAATTCTTTGTTCGGTGTTAGAAGAAAGTGACTTTTTGCAAAACTTTAGCAAATTCCACAGCAATTCCCTTAATGGGATGGGGGTATTAGAAGAGGCTGTTCTACTCTTATATAAATAGGTCTTTTTCTGAAATTAATCTGAATTATAGTAGTAATACCTGCTGGCTCCAACTGAGATCAGTGACCCACTGTCCTGAACAGAGATGAACAGAGGGGGGAGAGGGAGAAAATCCATGAGTAAGTGACTAAAAATATCCATTTAAAACCAATCTGGTACTCATGAGGCATTTGAAATTAAAACCCCACTTAAAAAGGAGTAGTTACTTCCACGGTTGTTCAATCCTGTCAGATAGGGAAGGCAGTCCAAGATTGTAGACTCCCAAGAACCTCATTCCACAGGAGATTTTAAAAAGATATTAGTGTCTGTCTAGTTTTAACCAGAGGAGCACCAATTCAGGCACGGTGGGCAATTACACCACTCATTTGCTGACAGAATGGTTGAGCAATTGGGTTTTACTCAGGCATGTCTAACAGATTTATTTGGGCATAAGCTTTTGTAGGCAAAGAAAAGCTTGTCCATGAAAGCTTATGTCCAAATAAATCTGTGAGTATTTAAGGTGCCACAGGATCTTAAATTGTTTTTGCAGATACAGACTAACATGGCTGCCACTCTGAGACTTGTCACTCCGACAAACACTTTTCAGCCCTCCCCCCCCAAAAGCAAGTTGTAAACTTGTACTCTCCCAATTTTTTGTTATATAAATAAAGCAACTTGGCACAAAAGGAGCTCCTCCAAGACCCTTGCTAATACCCTGGAAAAGAAGCTACTGCAGGAGCCAAGCAAAGACCCGACCACACCCCTCACAACCACTTTGTGTGACTGGAACATTGCATTTAAACATTGTACCCACACCACAAGTATTACCGTAACTTTTTTTCTCTCTCTCTCTCAATACCCCACGCAACGATAAATTACCCTCTTCTAATAAGGAAATGGAAAACAGTACAAGCCAATCTATGTGCCCAAATCACAACTGGCAGTGTGAAGACTGAATGTTCACACAACAAACGAGAGCAATTCACAAGAGTAAAATAACTCACAAAACAAAGTGACCATCTGTTCATGAATATTCCATGGACAGGAAGAGGGGCTAACTTTACTGGGCTAGTGATTTGCTGATCACTGGGCTATGTCTAGACTACAGTGATATACTGGAAAAAGGTACACAAATTGCGCTCCTCAATTTGTGTACCTTTTTTCTATGTTATTTTCGGAAGAGGCTTTTCAGAAATTTGGCCTGTCTACACTGAGCCAAATTTAGGAAAATCTTCTTCTTTTGGAAGAGCCCTTCTTCCTCATGGAAGGAGGAAGACAGGACTTCTGAAAGAGTGTGTCTACTTTTCTGCAAAAAAACCAAACAAACAAATCCAAAACCAAACCCAAAAACGGAAGAGCAGATGCATTCCCTGGATGCAGCAGAGTTTTTCCGGAATACCTGGTATCCCAGAAAAAGCCCATAGTCTAGATGTAGCCTGGGAAAGAAAGCATACATGTGTGCCAAGAAACAGCTAGCATTGGCTGCTGGTAGCACTCTAGACCAGAACATGAGATGTTCTGAACACCCTCCAGGCCAGGTGTTACTCTGTCAGAATTCCAGGTACTTCCAGGGCTGCCTCTAGGTATGCAAACTAAGCAGCTGTGTGAGGCACCACAAAATCTGGTGCCCTAGCAGCTGTATATTGGCTCTGGCAGCCTGCCCCATCCCCCAGCCACATTCTCCTTTCCCCCTGCCTATGAGCTCAACACCAGCGCCTGGCACCAGACCCATCTCCTGGCTGGCCCCCACCATGAATTGCATACAGCCACTGCTCTCCAGGCAATGGGGAGCAGCGTGAGCCTGTGAGCCAGAGCATTCTGGAGCAGCAGCAGGTGGCCATGCCATTGCCTGGATAGAAGCAGCATTTTCCGTTTCTGCGGCAGAGGAAGAAACCACTGTTTCTCTTCGGCTAGTAACATGGCCGCTCGCTGTTCTTCCTAAGTCCTCCAATCTGCAGGCTCATGCTGATAGTGCCACCCACCTGCTCCCAAGGCTACCAGTGACTCTCCCTGCCCTGCAGTGCTCCTGTGCCCCAGTTTCTGTCCCCACAGCCACTACCCATGAGGGGGGACACCAACCCCCTTATCAAGCAGTGCCAATGGATTGAGCAGAGAGTGCTGGTGCTGGGCTGCATAGGGCGCCAGCATTGCTAGGGAGGGCCCTGTGTGATTCCCTGAAACTAGGAGTTAAACAGGCCTTGCTGTACTGTTGTGCAGTTTGCAACATTTGTCGTGAACCCATATAGATAATGGGATTCTTCAAAAATAGAAAATGTATTGACTTGCAAACCCAGTGCAGAAAAAACAATGTACAAAAAACCCCTGCTCTTAACAGAATGAGACTTGGACATTGGAAAGGCCGCAAGCATTTCTGTCTGTTTCAGTGCACAAGTGTAGTCTGTTGTAGCTACATAACGCTGACCTGTAAGAGCCGAGGTTGGTGTACATGCCTCTGCAGTTTTCCTTACTGTCACCCAATGTGGAGTAGGAGGATGAAGGATGTACCCTATGATGCCACATAGGGGTAAGGAGCATAAGGAGCTACCACCACAGAGTTGTCCAAGGATGGCAAAGGGTGGAATCTTTGGATCTGTAGGTCAGCCAGGGCCTGCAGCAGTTATTTGCTGCCTGAGAAACCCAATACATTCATCACCCTCTCCTTTTCCTGATGGGATTCCTAGGCCTGTGACTTGTCTGTTCTTTCCCTCTCCATGCCATCTTCCATGTTGGCCCTCCATGCCACTCACGTGCAGTCCGGTGCAGCACAAGCTTGTAGGGTCTTCCTGAATAGGTCCTTCCTATTCCTTGTTCTTTTCCTATTCCAGGACAGGAGTTCTGTGAGCAAAGCTGCAATAGCAGCTGCTTTTGCAGAAAAAAAAACAGATAGAGGTGTCATTGGCAGTCCCAATGAAAAGGGAAAAGAGTTTCAAAATTTCCTTCCCTTGTTCCCATCAACAATTAATAAGAACATAAGAGCGGCCATACTGGGTCTGACCAAAGGTCCATCTAGCTCAGTATCCAGTCTTCCGACAGTAGCCGATGTCAGGTGCCCCAGAGGGAATAAATAAAACAGGGAATTATCAAGTGATCCCTCCCCTGTCACCATTTCCAGCCTCTGACAAGCAGAGGCTAAGGACACCATTCATATTCATCCTGGCTAATAGCCATTGATGGACCTATCCTCCACGAATTTATCTAGGGTTTTTGGTTTTTTGAACCCTGTTAAGGTCCTGGTCTTCACAACATCTTCTGGCAAGGAGTTCCACAGGTTGACTGTTGCAGGAAGAAAAACTTCCTTTTGTTTTTTTTAAACTTATTGATACTTCAGCTTTGGAGAGCAGCCTGCCAGGGGCATGAAAGGAATTTCAATTTCAATTGCATGAAAATTTCCATGGTTATTTGTACGGGATGCAATGGTATTGAATAATAGCACTATTTTCCAAGATGGTGGGGTTTTTTGCTGATGTCTTGCCCCTGAGAGTTCCAAAGGCATAGAATGCTCAGCTTGCCACTGGCTGCTTAAGGCCACCTTAGTCCTTATGCCGCTAACCTGCTTAGTGTGTTGGTGTCAGCTGAAATCATCATGGAATGGTATGGGAAAGCGCCCTACCAAGGAGGAAGTCATCCCTGGAAATCTTCAGGAGAGGACTGCAGAGTATCCCTACAGGGCAAAAGGGACATACCTATGTACATAAACAAGCTGCATGCAACTCCCCCACATCTAGCCCAACAGGGGATGAAAAACAGGTGCCAGCCTTAACTCTGCATGAGACCAGGACTATGAAAAGCAGGTAATTTTGTCTTGCTAGCCAGAGGATTGATGAGGTGTCATCTTTAAATTTAAAGATTTTAAAAGAAAAATGCATGCTTACTGGCAGACCCAGCCCCTTCCATGCTCACCTGCTGAGACTGGCTAGACAAGGGTGAGGTCCCAAACAGGTCCTGGCTTATGGCACTGTTGAAGTCACCAGTCACATCTCTTGGCTCTTCCCTCTTCATGGAAGGGATCTCAGTCTGTCTCCCCAGAGGTATCCATCATGGTGGTCTGTGAGGTCTCCACCAACTACGGCATGCTGCTTTTTGTAAAAGCAGCACATGTGTGGCACAGCATGATATGAATGGTCTTCTCTAGTCTCATAATATGCCTGGCCAACTTCCTTCACTTTTGTGTGACTGCTATGGGTCCCTACCATAGCCCTTGGCTACATCCCTCAAGCAATATTTTCAAACAGGTCTACATTTCTATGGCCAGGCGACTTCTATCGATGTATCTTTGCAGGATAAACCAGGCCCAAGTTCTGCTAGTGTACTATCCCAAATTGAGACCAGAGGCTAAAAAGTGTAGCCAATAACACTGTTAAGCATGAGACAACAGAAAATGCCACTCTAGCAGATCATCCACATGTCCATTATCTTAGGCACTACGCTGCATGATACTTGGTGAAGAGAAGTTACTGCTGCTAAGAGACACAGGCACTTTTGAAAATGATTACCTATAAGTCACAAGTACAGCAGCAGGGGATGAGGGGTGAGTTTGAGAGCTTTGCAATTTGGGATGAATATTATGAACCGAACCTAAAACAATCACCAGAAAACTGATATTGAATAAATACAAGGAATCAAATGCTTCTTTCTTTATAGAAATGAATTATAAAGACTGACAATCCTGAAATGACCTGAAATATTAATTTTTTCATGTCCCTGAAAATTTCTAAACCAATCTTCCAAGGGACTGGAGAGAATGCGTTGTCTCCGACAGGTGGGCCTTTAATTAAAAGGTTAAACAAGATTACAGTGGAAACTCTGAGGATACTTTAAAGTGATTTTGCTGTGTTTGTGCACATCTTTTAAAACAATGGTGGGCAACCTGCGGCCCGAGGGCTACATGCGGCCCATCAGGGTTCTATCTACGGCGGCCTGCAAGACGTGTTGTTTACCTTGCTCGTGCACAGGATTGCCAGATTCAGCTGATTTCCACCCCTATTGTTTTTTTCATACGAGTGTTACTAAAGTGCATGCAAAGCAAGGGCATAACTAGGACTAGAGCACTGATCAAAAAAACACCACCAACAACAAAAAACCCCACACACAATGATTTCTACCACTTGGGCCAAAGCTGCTCCCCCTATAGCTTATAATAGGTAGACCCCTCTTCTTCTGAGGGCCAGCCAATAGAGGAAGATATTGCATAGGAAGAGCATTATCTCAGATCTATATGATGAGCCAGGCAAAATATAATATTTAAGGTGCCTATCACAGTGGTATCTAAATGCAAACATCATAACACTAATTTAGAGAGACGAGACAAAGCTTTCTGCTCTAAGCTGATCACAGTATGAGTGTTCCCAGGAAGCAGAGACTTGTACGCAGGGAAGATGATTGTTGAGAGAATGATTTAGGTTTGAAACTGGAGGAAAGTTAGCTGGACTAATTTATTAAGTGCTGTGGTAAGAGTTTCCCCATTCCCTTCTGCCCCACTCCCTCCTCCCTAAAAATGGGGAGAGGCAAAAAGAGTCCAAAAAAACAATGAGAAAACTATGAATAAATAGTACCCACATCAGGAAGATGATACCAAATATACCAAGAACACCATAGGTTCTCTTGCATAAAATAAATTCCAGAAAAGCGCCTCTCCACAAACAAACAATAAATTCACTTCCAATCTTAGAAGCTCATATAAAATTCCAAGTCAAAATAAAGGTAAGCCTGTTGGTTCTTATTAGGACTGTAGGGATTGTTCATGTAATGGAGATATTATAAGTAAACAAATTCACAGTATAAAATACACAGATCTCGGCCACACTACAACTTTAAACCAAGTTTATCAGTTAACTACATAAACACCTCCAGATTTACTTTGTGTCCATATATCACAAGGTTAATTCTTGTTTGTTAACTGGCAACTTACAGTATTCCATTCCTGACAGAAAAAAACAGCTCTCTTCCTATAACCAATTCAAAGCAGTTTTTTGCACTGAGTAGAAGAGCTCCCCCCACATTCCCTATTGTGCTTAAGTAGCCAATTTTGCCATTTCTACTCCCTCTCAACTAATAGTAATAGGTTATCAAAATGCATAATGCCCCATTCACTGTTAATGCTGCTCTGTCTGTAGGAACATCACTGAGACAGAATAGGATTGTGTTCCAGAATGCAAATACATGGAATTAGCCAGAGTGATAAGTGTGTCCACACTAGGGATGTAATAGTGTAACTGATTAACCAATTAACTGATAAGCAAAAGCTTACAGGTTAATGCTATAGACTATATGCATTCCCTCCCCCCTCACTTGCCAGTACATTTTACTGGCTAGCAATCTGACTCAATCCTGGCTTGCAATGGGTCCGGGACCTACCCCTGCTGTGGCTCTGCATTTAAAGTGTATTAGGCAACCCAGCTCAGTTTCAGCTTGCACCAACTCCAGGAGCTCAGACCCACCCTAGACAGGGGCTGCTACCATTCTATGCTGCTGCCTCTTTATCAAAGGTAGCAGCACAGGAAGACAGGCAGCCAGTCCACGAGGGAAACTGGTTTTTCAACTGGCTCCCCTCGCAGACCAGATCCCTCATGCCACCCTGTGCTGCTGCCTCTGATACAGAGGCAGCAGTGGGGAGTGGCAGGGGGCTCCTCGGGAATGAGGCCAGAGAGCACTGGCTGTGGTCATAAAATTGAACTATGCCTATGACAACACACACACACAATTGAGACAAGAACTAGTTAAAAAGCCATGGTTGTATTGTAGGCAAGATCTTATACACAGCATTTTTTCTACTTTGAAACCTCTGGACTAATTTTCTTCAAATTTGGCTTATTCCTCAGACCTAAGTGAAGTTACAACGCAAGGGACATCTGAGCTTTCTGTGTTTCTCTATTATTAAGTTATTAGCATAAGAGATTTCTGATCCATAAAGGGTTGAATAGTGCCAGCACAATAGGGATGCCAGGCATTACTGACTAAATAAATACACAAGTAATTCTCTTACCTGACCCCAAACAAACAAAATGCAGGTGTAAATTAAAAAAAATCCCTCGAACTGAATCAGGATGGAAAACTTTATGTATTATGTACAACTGGAAGGGGAAACGGGAGAGGGAAAAATACAGACACTGATATCAGCCTTTTCTGTAGTGTGTACAACCCAGGTCCATGATTAGATGAAGGCTTGCACACGCAATTGCATTAACGCATTTATAAAGAGAAGTTTTTACTGCACACTTTTAAAGCAAATACAAGTCAGGCCAAGTTTGGAATCTATCAACTTACTGGGTTTGAATTACAGCAGTCCAAATTAAATTCCTTTATGGATATTAGAGTCAAAGAGGGGAAGCTACTCAAATTTGGATTATCTAAAGGATTTTATCATAAAAACAGAGAATAGTAATATTTATTGACACACCATAAATCCTACAGCACAAGAAGTTAGGAACACCCAGAATACAGATACACCTAAATATCTTAAGCCACCATTTTATTTTATACAATGTAATCTTACAAGTGGGGTAGTAGCATTGCCTATTAAGATGGTGCTTTCAGTTTCTCATAATTTTAACAGTTTTTAACTGACGGGGCTGAAGCTTTCCATACTGATTTTGCCTCAGTCTGATTTTAAAAAAAACCCCACCCACAAATTTTCAATGAAGGGGACAGTTCAGCCATTTCCCAGGGAAGGGGGGGGGGGAGGGGATATATTATTGTTTACCCCACATTAAATTCAGGAAAACTTCTCACTGAAAAGCTCTATTCCCCCTATGTGGTGGGAGTAGAACTTAAATTTTGGCATGGGATGACCCTTGAGAAAAATCTGACCAAATCTGGCCAAGTTATGAAGACTTTTTGGGAAGAACAAAAAAAGCTGCCACGTGCTCAGACTTCCAATTTTAGCAGCTTACTACTACTGTCATTATTAGTTTTCCAGAATAGCCGTTTTGGTAAACTGTCACATACAGACAATCCCTGAGACTCTTGTCAATTATCTGTGAAACCAACTGGCAAAGTGTCCCATCCTCCTTTAGTGTTGGTCCACACAGGATAACAACCTACTATAGTTATCAATTACTACAAGGCCAGAGAAGGGAGATGGTCAGCTTAAGGTACGCAAAAACAGCTACGTATAAAACATAGCTAGAGTTGATGTACCTTAAGCTGAGCTTCAGTGCCATCCACACAGCAGGAGGTTGCCAAGAGAAATATTCCTGTCAACTTCCCTTACTCCTCGAGAGGATTAGGAGTACCAGAATCAACAGGGGTGCCCTCAGAGTTCAATGTAGTGGTTCTTTACTAGACCTGCTAAATCCACAGCCAGAAGATTGACTGCTGCAACATCAATCTTCCCACAAGTGGAGACGTGGCCCAAGTGGCAGAAGTCTGTGTGATGCATCAACCCTATTGATGACTCAGGTGGGGTGTCAATGTGAACGAATCTGTTTCTTCGGGTTGCTTTTTAAAAAACTAGCCTATTAAAAATATACCCAACCATGTTTAAACGGATGTTCATATTGCAAAGTCAAGCACTCGGAAGTTAGGAAATGCCTGAATTAAAGTACTTTGTGCAGTGTTAATTTATTCCCCTTGCCCATATGCACGATCACATTTCCCCTCCACCTCCCCCCAACAGGCCTCCTTGCCCATTCAGTGCCCAGGATGGATGGCACTCATTGAGCAGCTATTCACCATTGTTTTCTCCTTGCATGCTGTGTGCCTTATTCATTTTACTCTATCCAATGTCTGCTCTGAGGCAGAGTTGTCACTTTCCTCATTGGCATTTCTATGGTGCTCATCACTGCAGGCTGCAGATTTCACACACATTCATGGATTTATTTTCACAACATCCTGTGAGCTAAGGGAACACTATCCCCTTTTTGCAGCTGGGAATCTGAGTCAGTCTAAGGTCAAAATGTACACTGAATTTGGGTGCACAATCTGAGATACCTAGGCCCTCAGAGCACTTCACCTAGGTCACATCACACTTCATTTGTTCAAAGCATAACTCAGCTGCTTCACTTGCATCTGTGGGTGTTCAGCGCTTCTAAGAATCAGACCCATGGTATCAAGCTGGGCATCCAGAAAAGGAGAAGTGGACTATTAGTGAACACCTGTGAAATGTTTGGTTTAAGTGACTTAACTTACACCACAAAGGAACTCTGGCACAGGTAGCAAGTCACATTCTCTAGCAGTCAGCAGTCTCAACTATGACACCACCCCTTCTCTTCCTGCAATCCCCAGCCTCACTCATTACAACTCCTTCCAACTTCTGCAATAAGTAAATCACAGGTGCTACATACAAGTCTTGTTCATGCCATAACCCTGAATCATCCCCAGAGCAGGTCCATCTACAGTGTACAAGACAAGCGGCCCGCAGGGAAAAAAAATACTGTGATCATATAATTAAACCCAGTATCAATGCACGTACACAAAAAGCTGAATTAAGTTTCCACAAGCAAAGTGAATAGCATTTCATAACTTATTAGTCCTTAACTTTGCAATCTTACTAATGTTCTTTTAATGTAATTTTGTGTGATTGCTTCAGAAATAATACTTACAAACCACATGTAAAAACACAAACTTGTTTTTTCTTCCTGGATTTTGCCTGGTTTGTGGAATGCTCAAAGCTACAAAAATTTGGAGCCTGACAAGTTTTGTGGGTTCATTTTCCCAGGGAACAGCACTGCTCAGAGGAATAGCCAACACAAAGGAGAGAGGAAAATTACAGTACAGGTTGAACCTCTCTAGTCTGGCCCTTTTTCGTCTGGCAACATCCATGGTCTGGCATGATTTCAGTTAGCTGGATGTCCACTGTGGCCAAGTTTCCCACAGTCTCATAAAATTTGTTTATAGCCACCAGTCCTGGCTCTCAGTGTTCTGTGATGTTATTTAGCTCTAATTTACCCCTAAATGTCTTCTAAGTGCCCAGTAAGTAGTGGAAGTGTTGGGAATGCTGCTGGAGAATATTGACTTCCCATGGTTCAAGCAAATTCTCTGAGTCGGCAACAGTCAGGTCTCAAGGGTGCCGGACTAGAGAGGTTAAACCTGTATGTGTAAATCAAATAGGGTCACAAAAGGAAACTGAAACCAGTTCCAATCTCTGTATCCCACAGTTCCCCTCTCCCATGTGCTCTCAGAGTAAACCTGGACAAGAGGCATGTTCTCTTGTTTTTATGGTGGCTTTAGAAACAGGAACAAAGAGGATCCCACCTGGAACAGACATTGTAGTTCCTATCTAGAATCCCATAAAGGGTAAACTTTATTCTGAAGAGGAGGAAATAACATACAGCCCTTGTTTATGTCTCTCTGTAAAAACACAGTAAGAGAACCAAAAAAGTGCCACGGTGGCTTAAGAACCAAGTAAAAGAAGCAGTGAGAGATAAAAAGGCATTGTTTAAAAAGTATCAGAGGGGTAGCTGTGTTAGTCTGAATCTACAAAAACAATGAGAAGTCCTGTGGCATCTGACAAAGTGGGTCTTTGCCCACGAAAGCTTATGCTCCAATAAATCTGTTAGTCTATAAGATGCCACAGGACTTCTTGTTGTTTAAAAAGTGTAAGTTAAATCCTAGCAAGGAAAATAGAAAGGAGCATAAACTGTCAAATTAAGTGTAAAAATATAATAAGAAAAGCCAAAAAGGAGCTTGAAGAACAGCCAGCCAAAAAATCAAAAAGTAATAGCAAAATATTTTTAAGTACATCAGAACCAGGAAGTCTGCTAAACAACCAGTGGGGCCCTTGGATGATCAAGATGCAAAAGGTCATTCAAAGATGATAAGGTCATTGTGGAGAAACTAAATTAATTCTTTGCTTCACTCTTCACAGCTGAGGATGTTAGGGAGATTCCCAAACCTGAGTTATTCTTTTTAGGTGACACATCTGAGGAATTGTCACAGATTGAGGTGTCAATAGAGGAGGTTTTGGAACTAACTGATAAACTTAACAATAACAAGTCAGCATAGGCGTGCACAGCACATTTCATTAGGGTGTGCACCCAGGGAATTTTTTTTTTAAAGGTGAACATTTATTGAATACTCAATCATAAAGGACATTATTTTTATTCATCAAACAAACTAAAGAAACTAAAACTTAACTAAACTTATTTTTTTTTTAAATTAACAACTAAACTTTACTTAAAAAATACAAACTTAAGTATGGGACATTGTACTTCCTAGTTTGTTTGTTACATGTGCAATTCGGCGCTTATTGCATAATACAGCAATCCATACTTTAAAACTAAAAGCGTATCATGCGATTAAATTAAAACGCAAAGCCACTTTTTTTTGGAGACATTATAGGGTTACCAGGTAGTCTTAAAAAAAAATACTGGACACACTTCATGGGGGGGGGGGGAGGAGGGACTGGCTGGGAGGGGAACGGGGCTGGCCCTGAGGAAGGGGGGGGGTCAGGAAGCAGAGCTGGCGGGGAGGGGTAGGGGGCTGGCCGGGGGATATTGGGGGGCCGCCGACGGGAAGCAGAGCTGGTCGGTGGGGGCAAGGGGGAGGGCGGAGTGGGGTTGGTCGGGGGAGATAGGGAGGAAGAGGGGGCGGCCAGCAGGAGTGGGGCTGGCCAGGGGGAGCTCAGGAGGAGGAGGGGAGAACTGGCTGCCGGAAGCAGGGCTGGCGGCGGGTGCAGCGGGGCTGGCTGGGGAAGTTTGGGAGGAGGAACCGGCCGATGGGAGGTAGAGCTGACAGCAGGGGCGGGGGTTGGGTACAGCGGGGCTGGCCGGGGGGAGATCGGGAGAGGAGGGGAGAACTCGCTGCCGGAAGCAGGGCTGGTGGCAAGTGCAGCGGAGCTGGCTGGGGAAGATTGGGAGGAGAAGTAGGGGAGAACTAACCGGCCGGCCAGGAGGGGGCGGGGAAGGAGGAGCGTATCAGCCGGTGGGGAGTGGGACTGACCCGGGCAGTGCAAATCCCAGGGTGCTCCCGCCCCCCTCACAGTCCAGGCGAAATGAGAGTCAGTCCAGCTGAGGCTCCACCACGCGCTTCACCAGCGCGCTGGAGCATGGACTGGGCTGCCCCTCCTCCTCACACGCAACCAGGGCTTCCAGCGCTGATCGCGCCCCGCCTCCCAGCCACTCCCCCCGCCAGGCTTCCAGGCGCCCAGTCGGAAAACCAGAAAATACCGGACATTGCACATGTCCGGTATTTTCTGGATTTTTTAACCGGACAGAGCCCCAAAAAACCGGACTGTACGGTAGAAAACAGGACGCCTGGCAACCCTAAGACATTAGGGTGTGCCTGGGCACACCCAACACACCCCATACGCACGCCAGTGCAAGTCAGTAGGAGCAGATGGCATTCACCAAAGAGTTCGGAAAGAACTCAAATAGGAAATTGTAGAACTATTAACTGTGGTTTGTAACCTAGCCTTTAAATCAGCTTCTACATCTATTGACTGGAAGATAGCTAACACGACGCCAATATTTAAAAACGACTCTAGAGGTCATCCTGGCAATTACAGACTGGCAAGTCTAATGTCAGTAGTGGGCAAATTAGTTGAAACTACAATCAAGAATAAAATTGTCAGACACATAGATAAATAATAATTTGTTGGGGAAAAGTCAACATGGTTTCGGTAAAGTGAAATCATGTCTTACTTATTTACTAAAGTTCTTTGAGGGGGGTCAACAAACATGTAGACAAGGGGGATCCAGTGGATATAGTATACTTAGATTTTCAAAAAGCATTTGACATGGTCCCTCACCAAAGGCTCTTAAGTAAGTTTTCATGGGATAAGAGGGAAGGTTCTCTCATGGACTGATAACTGGTTAAAAGACAGGAAACAAAGGGTAAGAATAGATGGTAAGTCTTCAGAATGGAGAGAGGTAGCTAGTAGTATCCCCCAGGGGTCTGTACTTGGACCAATCCTATTCAACATATTTATAAATTATCTGGAAAAGGGGTAAAAAGTGAGATAGCAAAATTTGCAGATGATACTAAACTGCTCAAGATAGTTAAGACCAAAGCAAACTGTGAAGAGCTTCAAAAGGATCTCACAAAACTAAGTGATTGGGCAACAAAATGGAAAATTAATTGTAATGCTCATAAATGCAAAGTAATACACACTGGAAAAAATAATCCCAACTATACATACACAATGATGAAAGCTAATTTAGCTACAACTACTAAAGAGAGAAAGCTTGGAGTCACTGTGGATAGTTCTCTGAAAACATATACTCAGTGTGCAGCAACAGTCAAAAAAGCAAACAGGATGTTAGGAATCATTAAAAAAGGGATAGAGAATAAGAGAGAGAATATCTTATTGCCTCTACATAAATCCATGATATGCCCACATCTTGAATACTGTGTACAGATATGGTCACCACATCTCAAAGACATACTGGCATTGGAAAAGCCTCAGAAAAGGGCAACAAAAATGATTAGGGGTTTGGAACGGATTCCATATGAAGAGATATTAAAAAGAGTAGGACTTAGAAAAGAGGAGACTAAGGGGGGATATGATAGAGGTTTATAAAATCATGACTGGTGTGGAGAAAGTGAATAAGGAAAAGTTATTTACTTGTACCCATAAAACATAAGAACTAGGGGTCACCAAATGAAATTAATAAGGATCAGGTTTAAAACAAACAAAAGGAAGATTTTCTTCACACAGAGCACAATCATCTTGTGGAACTCCTTTCCAGAAGATGGTGTGAAGACCAGGACTTCAATGGGGTTCAAAAAAGAACTAGATAAGTTAATTAGTTCCATCAATGGTGATTAGCCAGAATGAGTAGGGGTGATATCCCTAGCCTCTGTTTGTCAGAGGCTGGAAATGGATGTCAGGAGAGGGATCACTTGAGGATTACCTGTTTGGTTCACTCCCTCTGGGGCATCTGGCATTGGCCAGTGTTGGAAGACAGGACACTGGGCTAGATGGACCTTTGGTCTGATCCAGCATGGCTGTTCTTATGTTCTCTGCCTTTTTTTATGTGTCTAATATCTGGAGATTATATTCAGGGTAAGAGCCCATGCTGGCAAGAGAGGAAAGTGCTTCTGAGAAGGAGGGGAAAATAGGCAGAGGGAATAGCCTGGCCCTACAATTTCTTGGCTTGTGATCAGCAAGCTGGATGCATTCTGTGGAACTAGGCCAAAGTATTAGTTGCTACATTCAAAAGAATACTTGAATCCCAGCTCAGGGGAGCCTAGTTTGTGGCTCTCATTTATGCTGTATATCAATTGAATATCAAACCACATTTTCCACCTTCTGAATAAATAAAGCTTAATAGTTTGGGACTCCCATATGGTCTATTGTTGAGATATTTCCCAACACTGGCTGCTGTTTTATTTCTGAAGGAAGGCAGGATTCTCTCTCCTCCAAACTTTACTCATTAAAACCAGGCATGTGGCAAAAGAAAAGAAAAATAAAATGCATCAAAAGTTGTGAGGGACTTAAAAATGAAGAGGTCAAAAAGATGGAAATACACTTTGAAACATGAAGAGGAGGGGACAAAACCCCACTGTTTCATGCAAATGCTTGTTTCAGGCAGAAGCAGCTGGTGCCACTAGCCTCTGCAGTGCAGAACAGGAGCTGCCTGAACAAAGAAGGACCACACAGATTCAAGCCATTCACAAAAGGAGCCAAGCTGATTATTTGATGATTACTTACAAGGGAGTTTGACCAGTAATGTAGGCAATAATCCCGGAGAAACCTGTTCAATGTATAACCTGGGTTTTGTCTGTTCACAAGACCCTCTTTACTCAGCTTCTCATTCTCAGGGGGCACTGCTAATGGATTAAATGCCCTGATTTTCTATACAGAAAACACTAGATTTATTAACTATAATAATTAATAGTAACTGCTTCTACTGTACAAGCAACACCAGCACTAATTTATCTGAATATCCAGGTGAAGGCAGTGAGTCTTCTTATTCCCATTTCACAGATAAGACAAGGAGGCATGGTCAGAGCTAGGATTTGAATGAGACATTCCCCACTCCCCATCCTGTGTTCAGACCATCTAGCCACGTGCTCCTCTTTGAAAAAGAGTACGTCAGTTTGTACTGTAACAAATGAGACTAGTATGCCCAGGCACCCAGTAACATTGAATACAGGGCAGCAAACTGCTCAGAAATATCTCAAGTCTATTATGTTCCTAATAGGCAATGCTGCAGAGGGAGCACCATGGCACATTCAACTGAACAAGCTCCTGCTTCCAGCAAGGAGCACCACAAACTGGCTCGAAGGGTGGAATGGGCGGGGGTGGAAGGGAAAGAGAGCTATCCAGGCCTCCTCACTTGAAAGATTCAGAAATGGGCCTAGGGCCTAGGGATGTTAAAAAGCAGGTAATTGGGTAAACGTGTGTCTGTTGAAAATCTCAGCAGTTAAATGGTTACCTACACCTGCAGCACAGTGCGTGCCAGGGGCCAGCTTTTAAGCCAATGCCTGGTGCACAATGGCTCCCACTTGCTGCCCCACTCTCAGGGAGCCAACTGCTGCCTCTAATACAGTGGGGGGTGGCAACAGGCTCCCCAGAAGTGGGGCGGAAGCCTGCATGTAACTGTGAACATTAACCAATAAGCCCAGTCGTATCAGTTAACTGTTTACATGGTTACTTACACTTTCACATCCCTAATAAGGGCAGAGTACGACCACCAAAACCTAGCTCCCACTAGGATCTGAGGAACCTTTAGAGGCAGGCAAGCTAAGGAGAAAATTTTTCCTCCTGCTGTTGCCACTGCCTCACCCGTACGTCACAGCAACTTCTTTTTCCTGCCTTCTCTTTTTCTTCCCTGGAGCAGGGGTGTGAGAACCAGGTTTTAGGATCCAGATGCCTTGACCCTGTAACTCACAGCTGTCACCTGCCTACTCACTAGAGACATGCAAAACACAGATATTTCCATCCCACAGGGAATTCTGACATTTCAACATTTGTCTCCATCCCAAGTCAGGGAACAAAGCTGAAAATGTGAAACATTTTGCAGAATGGAAATTCTGAAAAAATTGTTTCTGAAAAGTTGAAATCTTTCAATTTGACATTTTCCATGAAACCAGTTTGATATTCCCCAACTGAAGTTGTTTAGTTTTGGTTTACTGAACTGCTTTCAAGTCAGTGCACTATTAAACTTCAGTGACAGGAAATCCTGTGTTTCATTATGGGAAGGTGTAATCCTCCAGGGATCCTGGCCCACAGAAGCCAAAAGTGGCCTGAACAGCTCCAGCCATGTCTCCACTTAGCAAAGGATCAACGCTCTGATGAATAATCTACCAGGGTCAATACAGTGGGTCTAGTATAGAACCCTAAATTGAATGCTAAGGGCACCCCTGTTGGCAAGGACACTCCCTTGTGACAGCAAGGAGTAAAGAAAGTTGATGGAGCGTTTCTCCTGTTGACCTCCCACTGCGGGGCCACCCCAGAAAACTGATGCAAGCTACATCGACTACAGCTATAAAATTCATGTAGCTGGAGTTGCACGTCTTGCATCGATTTTCTCCGCCAGCGTAAAGAAGGCAGTGTGCTGGAAGGGAAATGCAGTTTAATGTTTTGTTGCACTGCTTGGAAACAAAATATTTGAGATTAGTTAAAGCATTAAGATGTTACCTCTGGTTGAAACAACCCAAAATTATTTCATTTTGATTTTCCTAATGGGAGAAAAAAGATTTTCAGCAAAATCAGTTTTCCCCACAAAAGACTTTGATTTTGCAAAAATTGCATTTTGTGTTGGAAAATCATTGACAATTGCCAAACAGGTGTATGTCTCACCATGGGTGAACAGCATTTCTGGGAAGCATAACACAGAGTGAGGAGCACAGAAAGTAACCTACAACCCCAAGTACACCCTCACCTACTAGCCACAATCAACACCGACTTCCTTGGCACCCTTTCCCAGCTTCATTACAGTTATAAAAAGTTCCATCAAATTTTATACAGAAGGATAACTTCTCTATGGAGTTTTCTGGATCATCCTGTAATAAATTCTCTCTTTACTGTAGAATTCTGGGATACCTTAAAAATAAGCTATTGACAGAAGCTCATTCTTTATAAGAGTACATCTACACAGCAACATTATTTCGAAATAACTTAGTCTGCATCTACACAGCAGGCAGTTATTTTGACATAATGTTGAAATACTGTCGAGCTGGAGGACTTCTTACTCTAACTCCTGTAACCCTCATTGTACGAGAAATAAGGGAAGTGAGAGGAAGAGTGCTCTATTTCGAAATAAGGGCTGTGTAGATGCTCCCAATTTCGAAAAACTATTTTGAAATAAGCTAGGCAATTGATGTAGCTCAATTTTCGTAGCTTATTTCAAGTTAAGTCTTGCTGTGTAGATGCACCCTAACAGAAATTTCTCTAAAAAGATATTTTAGACTTGTGACAATTTCACACAGATGTAAAGGGTCTTTAGAACTAACTTAGAGTAAACACACACACACACACACACACACACACACACACACACTTTTTTTTGCCATGACTTCAAAAGGATTGGAGGTTTGAAGTCATGATAATAGCAGACTGTGGGGTTTGGAAAGAATTTTGAGAGCCCCTGCTACAGAGATTACTCAACACAGGTGCCTGTAGGATGATCCTGTCTTTTTAGTGCTTGAACTGTTGACATTACCTCAACCCAATGAGTGAAGAAGCAAGTGTGCATGGAGGTTCTGTAACATACAAGTTCTCTCTCATCCCACACGTATGGGTCTAGATCATCCATAGCATCACGGTGGAGGATCCTATTGTAAGAATGGGTGCAGGATTATCCTGTCACTATCAAAATACTGCTTACAGACTAATATGCAGTCAGTCATTTTTAGTAGTTTTCCTCTGTAAAAAGTATAGTGTATTCCAAATTCTTGTATATCTTGGGGAAGGGGAAATGGGATGGGACATATTTTGATTTTCCTTTTTTAAAAACACTTAGCCTGCAGAATTCCAATGGTGGAAGCTGTAATAAATCTCTTTATAAACCCTATCACATTGTGACTATTTCTGTACGGAATCATAACCAGAGAAAGATTTAGTCTAACAATTATCTGCCCTCAAACATATTAATCTGTCACATCTAATATAAAGGAGGAGACTTAACTTGTTTGCAAAGTAACTTACAAAAACTGAGTATTGTGTTGATGGGATCTTAAACTTCAGTTACCTCTGAAGCCAGAGTAAATTTCGCAGCCCAGCATCTACTGGCCCCAGGACTAAGTCTACTAGCCAGAGTTAAAAAAATACCTTTGTTTTCATTCATGATTTTAAGACTTCAAGGCATGTATTAAAGTTGTATTTTACTGCAGTTGGACATATTCCATATGCCTGTGACACATGTGACCAGCTTTTTATTATTATTATTTTCTCTCTTAGCTGGGAGGGCTGATTTTTCTGTTTCTGACTACAGCATGTAGTGAGGAGAAGAAATCTCTGTCGCTGTGCATCCCCCAAAACTATATTCCCTGAAATGTAAAGGAATACAGTAATTGTGCTTTGCATACATTTTAAAAATCAATTATCTACTTAATATTTAAAATGCAAGTTCGTTTCCTCCCCCCCCTTTTTCTAGCTCCATTCCACTTTCTCTCCTGGTATAACTCATAGGGAAGGTTCTCTTGCCTTGTTGTTAGTGTAGGTTTCATCTATTTTCGCTCACCTTCCTTCTTGCCTGAAATCTCAGTCCCCTCCTCCTCTTCTCCTCTAGCTGCAGAATTCAAACAGATCTTAAATCTCTTTCTACTGCCTGCTCCCACAATCCTCCATTCCCTTCAGTGAACAGAGTTCCATCCCACTCCACACTTTGTTCCTTACTATCCTCCAGTGAAGAAGCAAATGGCTCCTAGGATGTGCAACTTCCCCTTTCCTTGAGAAACTAAGACAGCAGCCCACTCAATCCTCCTGTACCCATACCTGCCACTCAGCCCATTAACTGATCCAAAATGCCTGTGTGCCTTGCAAACATCAAAAGAGATAACCCTGAATGCAATTGATGGTCACTTGCATCTAGGATGCCAGACCTGAATCCCACAACTGATGCTTACTAAGTCTTTTGAGGTATGTGCCGGGGCGGCCCTAGACTAGCTGCCGGCTACTGGCGCCCTAGGTGAACCATGCAATTGGCGCCTCCCCAACCCCACCCCCCAAGGGCAGATATAGACTGAGGTTTTTGGTTCTGTGGCTGGGGAGAGGGGGGCTAGAGATGGAGTTCTGTGGCTGGGGGTGGGGGGCCGGGGATGGAGTTCTGTGGCTAGGGACAGGGGAGTGGAGAGAGGGGAGAGGGAACAGGGTGCCAGTGGGGGGAGAGAGTCCCATGCACCCACTTCCTCCCAGGATTCCCCCCCCCAGAGGGAAGCCAGCACGTGCCTCTCCCGGGGCAACCCCCCCTCCCGCGACGCAGGGGAAGCCAGTGCCTGCCTCCCCTGGGGCTGACCCCCCCTTCCCACGGCCAGAGAACCCCCGCACATGCCTCTCCCAGGGCCACACCCCCCTGCGGCAGGGGAAGCCAGCCGGTGCTTGCCTTCTCCGGGGCCGACTCCCGCTCCCGCGGCAGGGGAAGCCAGCGCGTGGCTTCTCCGGGGCCGACCCCCGCCTCTTGCAGCAGGGGAAGCAGGCGTGTGGCTTCTCCGGAGCTGACCGCCCCTCCCGCAGCAGGGGAAGCTGGCATGTGGCTTCTCCGTGGCTGACTGCCCCCGCAGTGCAGGGAAACCCCCCGCACTGCCTCTCCCAGGACTTACCCTCCCTCCTATGCTGCAGGGAAGCCATGCTCCAGGTAAGGCACCGGAAGGGGAAGGGGAAATGGAAGTGGCAGGGAATTTGGAATTTGGCGCCCCATGTAACTTGGTGCCCTAGGCGGCTGCCTAGTTTGCCTATAGGCACGGGCCGCCCCTGGGTATGTCTATACTGCACAGCTATTTCGGCTGTAAATACACAAGCCGTCTGTTATTTAAAAATATTTTTTGAAATAACGGGCACACTAATTTCACCATCCTGGTAAACCTCATTGCATGAGGGATAAGGGAGGGCTCAAAATAGCAGGTTATTTCAAAATTCGGCACTGTATAGGCACGCCAAATTTCAAAATAAGCTATTTTGAAATAGTTTTGAAATAAGTTATGCAATTTCTAGTTTATGGTACTGTGTAGATGCACCCTTGCTGTTGAACCAGGGAGCCCAAGTCTCAACAGTAGCAAGATCAATAAAACCAAACATGTCAGCCAGGCCTGCTTAGCAGGATATTGAAGAGGGTTTTCTACATTCTTGCACGGTGCTGTATTATAGAGGCCTATGCTAACAGAAGAGGTTCTTCTGCATGACATTGGCTGTGTCAGCAGAGGCCTTCTTAACTTGACATCAGCCCCGACTGTAGACGGACTCTTTAGCTTCGCTATTTTGATCAGAGATGGATTTTTTCCATATCAGTGACCTATGCTGCTATGCCCACATAACCTTTCACGGTAGGCCTGGCCTGAGCATTTGTTACCCTGTGCCAATCATCCAAGGAAGAGAGGTCATGATGGAGGACAACTCAGGTAACACATCAAGAACATGCCAACAGGGACACTGGTTCATGGGGTGAATAAACGTAGTTTCAAACATGAAGTCATTTTGGCTGGCAGGAAGCCAATCACCTCCCTGCTCAATATTCAGTTGTAACATTATAAGCACCTAGGATGAACTTTCTGTTCCAGTCTCCAGCAGTGGACAGACTACAATATGTTGGAGTGACAGGAGAGAAAAAAAAAATACCCAGGTGTGAGATGCTTATTGCTCTGGCCACTGCACAGAATGAAGGCTTGAGCTTACATTTTTGCCTGATTGCATAGCTGTCTCTGCTACCATCTAATCTGCTTAGAAAACTGGTTTTGAAGGATATGGTTCAGACATACCAGTGGGGCGGGGGTGGGGGGAGTGCTGCAGCTGCAAGAGATAATATAGAAAGAACTAATTTTCTAAGAGGTTGCAACACAAGCTCTCTTCCCCTCCTCCGCATACAGTCAATTGCACTGGGTGGATAAGCTAGAGATTCTACAATAAGGCACACCAAGGTGTGAGTGATTCTCTCCCCCTTCCGCACACACTTTCCCTCATACCCACACCCTTTGGGGGTGCAGGGGAAAGCAAAAGGCTGAAAGCCCAGACACCAGAAAGACCTGTCCTGACTCATTTCAATTGCGATACCACTTTCCCTCTACTCCTCCCCATCATGAAACACATCATTAGATGTTATAGTGAGATAATACGAGGATAAGGAGCTGCCTACCACTAGGACCATCCCTACCAAAGCAGCCCAACACCTGCACCCTTCCCCCACAGAGGGGATAGGAGCTAGGGTTGCCAACTCTCTTGGACTAGATGCCATTGGCTGCATGGTGTCTGGTCTGGCAGAGTTGGCAACCCTGAAGCAGGGCAGGCAGGGAAACTCACCCACACAGATGGGATGCACAGGCAGTGGCGGGTAGTGTGAGTACAGGCCAAAGGAGCAAGCAGCAGCCATGCTGCCAGCTGGAGAGAAGCAGCAGCACTTTGAAGGTGAAACTGCCACATCCTCCCCCCCCCCCAGTCACCAGCTGTGCGGCTGTCCCCTACTTCATCTGAATCTCCGGCCTGTGCTCGCACTGCTTGTCACCACCTGGTGAGCCGGGGCTGGGCACAACCTATGGGGGGAGAGGAGGGAGAGAAGGTGGGTGGCCAAAGCCCTGGCTTCAAGCCAACAAAGTGCAGGCTGGGGAGGAGAGGATGGGGCTGGCCGCCAGAGCCCATACGTAGCATCTAGCTGCATAGGCTGCCATGAAACTTGAATAATATGGTGCCCTCAATTTCACAGTGCCCCACGTGGCCACATGTTTTGTATATTGGTAAAGATGGCCCTGCCTACCCCTCCAGTTAAATTATCCCCGTTTTCTAACATTAGAAAGGCAGCTGCCTTAAAAAAAAAAAAGCAGGATTTTAACCCAATTTGCTTTATTCCAGAAGTTTAAACTCTCCTTATCATGGGGATGTTAGGGATGGTCTAAATAATGCTTAGCCCTGCCATGAGTGCAGGGGACTGGACTTCTTCAGATCTCTTCCACTCCTATGATTTTCAGAGGGGCTATGGCCTTTAGCAGCTGAAAGAAGACTTCTAAAAATTGCATGTGCACACTTTTTCCTTCTTTGTGATGGCTAAAGAAAGGTAAAGAATGTATCTTGGTATTTGTCACTTTCTCAAAGTTGTGTTTTTTCTCTGCTTGTCATCTAATCCCCCCAATATCAGGAATGGGATACTAGTCATTGGGTGGGGGGGAGTGTGGACTTCTTAATTGAAGGTGCCAAATGTATTGAGTCTTTAACAAAAACTTCCTTCTCCCAAAATGATAGCCATTGAAATTAAATAGGTGTGAATGGAAGGAGTTAAGAGTCTAAATAAAAATCCCTTTCACACTTAGTTGTTCCAACACTTACTGTCTTGAGCAATCCTCAGAGCGGGAGCCATATCAGTCTGTAGCTGCAAAAACAGAGTCCTTTGGCACCTTAAAGAATAACAGATTTATTTGGACATCAGCTTTCATGGGTAAAACCCACTTTGTCAGATGACTCCAATGCATCTCATGAAGTGGGGTTTTTACTTAAGCTTATGCCCAGATAAGTCTGTTAGTCTTTAAGGTGCCAAAGGACTCCTGGTTGTCTTGAGAACGAATATAATGGGGGCATTACTCAAGTCCTCAGGAAAAAGAACTGGCCTGAAAGACTATCAAAGACCAGTGCAATTCTAGCCATGTCACTTATCCCCATATGCTGGTCATCTCTCAAGGCATTCCAAAACTATCTCCCACCCCATCAATTTGTTTGCTGCCCTATACGCCAGTGGACGTGAAGGACGATGATGATCAATTTATAGGTGTATTATACTACAGCTGGCTGAAGCAAGCAGGTATTATAGGTGCAAATGGAAGCTAAAATACAGCCAATGCAGGGATGCTATAACATCTGATATCGGGGAACACGCAAACTAGCAGAGCACTGCAGCACAGCACAGCACATGGTGTTGATAGGACAAAACTCCATGTGCTTCTGCTGAACCACAAGGAGAAAAGACCAAGCATTTTTCACTATCGAGAGAAAGGCTGTTTTCTCTCGGGCTTAGCTTCCCTTCTCAGCACAGTGGGCAGTCTGGAAAAATCATTAGGAAAAAATAGTATCTGTGGCTCTACATAAATGTGACTAGTTCACTGTATTTATGTAGTCACTTCATTCAAGAATCTCACAGTGCTTGGCAGTGCTATTTACCACTTTACAGATGCGAGGTTACATAACTTGCCCAAGGTCACAAAAAAATGGAGGGAGAAATTTGATTGAGCCCACACTTCTCCAATTCTGAGCCCACTACCTATCCTCTAGACCAGCGGTGTCAAACAGAGAGGTCTGCAGGCCAGGTCAAACTAAGTTGATAGACTTGTCTGGGTTTAGACATTCAGGGTATGTCTACACTACAGCACTATTTCGAATTAACTTAGTTCGAAATAGTTACTTCGAATTAAGCTAATTCGAAATAACGCGTCTAGACACAAAAACTAATTCGAAATAGCGTTTTTCTAATTCGAAATAGCGCGTCCACATTGAGTGTACCCTGAACCGAAGTTAAGGCTGGCCGGAACCAGTGCCGGCAGGGCATCAGGTTAGGACTTAGTGTGTGGGGCTGCTGCCTGAGGCTAGCTGAGCTCCATGCTTAAAGGGACCCTACCCCCACCCCGGACACACAGTTCTCGGGTTTCTCTGCTTGCTGGTCTACCTCGCTGAGGGACAGCAAAGCATTTGTGTCTCGGAGTGCTCTGCTTGCCCTCACTTGGGACACCACGGCACTCTGCAACATGGAACCAGACCTGTCCCTGGGCACGCCGGTGCATCTCGTGGGGTTGTTGCCATCAGCCAGGCTGCACTTGCTGCAGGCTGCCATCCAGGAGGTCCATCGGGGGGCTGTCAGGATCCAGGAGGCCCTGCGGGAGAGCATCCACCCCAAGGAGCCCTCAGAGCCACCCCGGTCCTCCCCACCAGGTGCTCATGCCCCATACCTCCTTCATGTCCTTCCACTTACCCCTCCCTAGCTCCCCTTCCTGATGTCAAATAAAATACGCGTTTTTTCATAAACACAAACTCTCTTTATTTAACAAAACTGGGGAGGGGAAATGAAACTCTGGGGAGCCTGGGGAAAGAAGGTGGGAGAAGGGAGGAGAGAGGGTGGGAGAGGGGAGGGGGAAAACTGGGAGGAGGGAGCTGGAAGGGGGAAGCAAGGGGAAGAAGGGGGAGGGGAAGCTCAGCGCTCAGGGCCACACGTCTCCCAGAACAGCGGGTGCAGGCATCCCCGGGGGGATGGGGAGGAGGGTGTGGAGGGTGAGGAGGGAGAGGTGGGAGGGGGGGCAGGAGTGGGAAGAGGAACAGTAGCTGGGGGGGACAGCAGGTGCTGGGGCGGCACGGGGTAGCACACTCTGCAGCAGGGCCTGCAGGTGTGGACACATGGCACGGTCTAGGGCAAGCTGCTCCCGGTGGAGCTGCAGGTCCTCCTGCGCCCAGGCCTGGATGGTGCAGTGCAGGGCTCACAGGGCCCCCAGGTGCTGGTCCCAGTACCCGTGCCACGTGCTGGTGGTCCGGAGGAGCCCTCGGGTGCGGGAGCATGTCCCAGGCGGGGTGGTGCGCCCTGCACGTGCAGCTGGTGCTGCTGTGGAGAAAGAAGGGGAGTGGTCAGTTCTCCCTGGGGACGCAATGGATGATGCCCAGCGTCCCCAGTGAGGTGCGGGCGACCGCGCCCTGCACCGTCAGAGCCGACGTGCTTGCACAGAGGCCATGGTCAGGATGTCTGGCTCTCCCCAGGACTGGGAGCTGCCCCAAGACCGCACCTGTGCCCCTGTGCCGTGAATAGTGCGGCTGAGGCGGGGGGGGAGATGTCCCCTGCCTCTGTGTAGAGGGGGCGTGTGAAGGGAGGGTGTCCTGCTGGGTCCTGCCCCGGGGTCGGGAGCGTGTCAGGTCTCTTCACGCACGCATGTGCCTATTGGGCCACGGCCCCTGGGTGTCACGCAGCTGGAGCCACCTGCCCAAGGGTGGCATGGCACATGCACAGGTGGCTGCGTGATCCGTGGGAGGCATGGCCCACATGCGCGGTCCCTGGTCTCCCTCCCCGCCTCCCCCCCGGGTAGGGGACAGTGCTGGCAGTTACCTGGTATGGCCTCCCTGGATGACCCTGCCGACTCCAGTGCTGGGACAGCTGGTGGTGGCCCCTCTGCAGCGCCCAGGTCAGGGTCCTCAGCTCCCGGCTCGCTGCCTCCCGGGCTGGTGCCGACCGCCCCGCCCCCCAGGATTCGGTCAAGGGCGGAGAAGTAGGGGCAAGTGGCAGCCCCTGCTGCGGTGCCGCCCCTGGTGGCCCTGGCGTACATGTGCCGCAACTCCTTAACTTTCAGGTGCACCTGCTCCAGGGTGTGCCTGTGGCCTTTCCTGGCCATGGTGGCCGCTATGCGGCCGTAGACGGCCTCGTTCCTCCGCCTAGTGCGGAGATCATGGACGTTGGGGGCCTCCCCCCAAACCTCATAGAGGTCCATGATCTCCGCACTAGTCCGTGAGGGCGCGCACCGTCTATGGCCCCTGGCTGGCCCCTGGGTGCTGGGGGACTGGGCGGGGAATGGCTGGTTGCCACTGGATGGCATTGTGCGGCCACTGGCTGAGGGTCTGTGGCTGCTGGCAGGCCTAGCTCTCGCACGTGCCAGACTCTACCCCTTTAAGGGCCCCGGGGCTAGGGAAAGGAGAAGAGTTTTCCTGGTTGTGCCCAGAGTGGCCACCGGGGGAAACTGGGAAGGGCTGGAGGCCCCCTAATTCGAAATAAGTGTCTACACAGCACTTATTTCGAATTAGCTATTTTGAATTTGGTGTTATTCCTCACAGAATGAGGTTTACCAAATTCGAAATAAGTGCTCCACTATTTCGAATTTATTTCGAAATAGCGGTTTGGTTGTGTAGACGCTATTGAAGTTAATTCAAAATAACAGCTGTTATTTCGAATTAACTTTGTAGTGTAGACATACCCTCAGATACTGCAAAATCTGAAGTTTTTATTTTTTGGGAAAAAGCACTTCTAGCCTTTCTGGTTATGAAAGTAACAATCCATATGAGTGTGTGAAGCCATACTGCAGCATCGTTCTTGGTCTGCAGTAGCCTAAAAAATGTGGACTGCCCACTAGGGATGTTAATGTGTAGTTGACTATACAGTTAACCAATAAGCCGAGGCTTATTGGTTAATCTTGTCAAGTACATGCATACCCCCCACCCTGCACCTGCTGCCTCTACATCAGAGGCAGCTGGGAGGGAGGGAAGCGGGAGCAGGAGCCAGTGCTGGGGGGGAACCAGCTTAAAAGCCGATTTCCCCCAGCACCAGCTCTGTGGTGCCACTTGCCTCCCATGGAGCAGCCTCTGTGTGCAGCAAGTAAGTCAACTATTCTATAGTCCCCCGAGGGCAGGATGGTACCCAGTGTGCTCCAGCCCTATTCCCAAGGAGCCCCCTGCCACTCTGCACTGCTGCCTCTCTAGCAGAGGCAGCAGCATGGGGTGCCAGCCAAGAGACAGTCCACTAGGGGAGCCAGTTTAAAAAACAGCTTCCCATGCAGCCCAGCTCCTATCTGCCACCCTGTGCTAATGCCTCTGATACAGAGGCAGCAGCATGGGGTGGCAGCATCCTGTCTGCGTGTGTGTGTGGGGGGGGGAGTGTCTAAGCTCCCCACAGACAGAGGCTGCTTTCTGGCAACCTCCCCCACCACCTCCTGCGGCTACCTGTGTCAGCAGGGAGCTCAGACCCCTCGCAGACAAAAGCTGCTGCCACTCTGCACTGCTGCCTCTGTATGAGAGGCAGCAATGCAGGGTGGCAGGCAGACAGTCTGCATGGGGAGCTGATTTTTAAACTGACTTCCCTCACAGATTGACTCCTGCTTGGCACCCCATGCTGCTGCTTCTGATAGAGAGGCAGAAGTGTAGAGTGGCAGGGGGCTCCCCAGGAGTGCGGTTGAAGCACACGGACTGCCCCCTTGTCCCTGGTGACTACAGAATAGTCGACTAACTGCTAAGAATTCATGTGGTTACTTGACTATTCAGTTACCCAATATCAAACATCCCTACTGCCAAGCCCCATTAATTTCATTAGGGTATTAATGCTGAAGCTCAAATGACAACAATTCAGTGCTCAGCAATTCGGCAGGTAATGCTTACATGGGAGCAGACGGAATGGAGGCTATGATATGAAAGAACAGAGAGGTGGCACAGAGAGAGGTCTTAGAAAAAAGTGAAAGGAAGATGAGAAAAGGTGCAGAAACAGCATATATCCTGAAGGGCAACGTAAATTCCCCTCCCATTGATGCTGATTAGTGACCAAAACATGCCGCTTCTTAAGACCTTCTGCAGACTAAGCTAGTCAGGACATGTTAGCTAACATGTTTTAACTTCACATTTCTAAAGCCCAGTCCAAGCATTCAAGTCTACGTAAATCAAGTGTCTAACAATATCACAAAGACTAAGAGCAAAACTGTTGTGTGCTGTGAGGTCAATGGGATAATGAGCAGTAAAGAATACCTTGCATCTAGACAACACCTTGCATCAATGTTCTGGTGTATTTAATATTCAGTAGACAAGAATAAATGTTACTTCTCATGCTCAAGGTTGTATGTGGACAAGTGAATATTTCCATTTCTAGTATCATTTTGCAGTTAGACACCATCACATGGCTGGTATTCTTTTTGATGACTCATTACTCATTACCAGAGCTCGACAAATAATGTAATCTACTCGCCCGGGGCGAGTAGATTACAACCCGGAAGAGCCGGCGCAGAGCGATCTGCGCATGTGCAGAACGATCTGCGCATGCGCAGAGCGCAGAACCGCATGAAACCGCGCAGCTAGCGAGCAGGGCTCGCCGCCGCTTGGCGAGCCCTGCTCATTACCCATTACTCAGTAGGAAAAGGGTTTAAACTAAGGCTTTGCAAATATTGTAGCTGAAGTCAGCGTACTTACTGTAGCGTCTTATGTGCAGTAAAGTCAGTGGGGGCTGCTCTCCCAACTATGCTGGGCTACTCTTTTCATCTAGATGGAGTGCCAGTGTCGATAGGAGAGCACTCTGAGATCGATTTATCACGTCTAAGCAGATGCGATAAATCAATAGCTGGTGGATCAATCACTGCAGCGTCGATCCCCAGCATAATGGAGACAAGCCCTTATAGTTTGCACTCCCCTAGAACTTTCCAAATCAGTGGATTTCAAATTCCTCTGCAAGCAATGACTCACCTACCTTGAGCACAGCTGTAAATATTATACCTGTTTGACAGATGGGTAAACAGTCCCTCTGAAGTCACCGAGATTGCAAGGCTGTGATTGAGGGCATATTTGACCCAAAGATGTTGGCTTCAATGTGAGTTGTGGGTGCTCATCATGTCTGGAAAAAAAATTAGGCCACTTTAAGTACTAAAGCCTGGAAATTGTGGCTAACATTAGGCATCAAAGTCCACAGACCCCAAAACCTTCAACCCCCCCAAATCAGAAATGGACTCTTTGCCAATGGTCTCTCTGTTCTCTGGAGCTGGGTTAGTATTACTTGGGGCATGGCTTTCTTGGTCTGTATGGCCCCAGGAGACTATAAAAGGAGAGGAAAGAAACACTAAAACTGAACTCTGACGTTTTATTTTGTGGGATCATGGCATATGGAGAATTCTATCTGGGAAGCAATGATTCAAAGAGATTTGGGGGCCATGGTGGATAATAAGCTAGATATGAGCTCTCAGTGCAATGCTATGTCCAAAAGAGCTAATGCAACCCTGGGATTCTTCAACAAAGGAATCTTGCATAGGAGTAGAGAGGTTATTTTACCTCTCTATTTGGCACTGGCACAACCACTGCAGAAATACTGTGGCTGGTTCTGGTGCTGACAATTCAAGAAAGATGTCAATAAATGGGAGAGAGGTAAGAGAAAAGCCATGAAAATCATGAAAGGATTAGAAAACCTGACTTATGGCAATTGAGCTACTTGAATCAATCTATTTAACTTAACAAAGAGAACGTTAAAGGATGGCTCGACTATAAATCCAAGGGCTCATTTACACATATAGCAGTGCAGCAGTGCAGCTATGCTGCCACTGAACTCTAGCAAAAATGCCACTATGTTGATAGAAGAGTTTCTCTTGTCACCATAGTTATTTCACCTCCAAGAGAGGTGATGTGTCAATAGAAACTCTCCTGTGGTTATGGCACTGCCTATACCAGGATTAGGTCAGTATAACTAATCGTGGTGCATGGATTTTTCACACCCTGTAGTGTCACAGTTACACCAATGTAAGTTTGTAGTGTGGACTTGGCCATAGAATCTACATGTTTAATAATGGGCTCTTCAATCTAGCAAATGTCTAATACCATCCCAGGGCTGGAAGATGAAGCTAGACAAATTCAGACTGGAAATAAGGAGTGACTGTTGAACAGTGGAAGGTAAGTGTTCCAGGGGTTAATTTGCCCAGGATGATGATGTATTCTCCACCCCGGACCTTTTTTAAAATTAAGACAGGATGTTTTTTAAAGGGATCTGTGCTAGGAATAATTTTGGAGGAGTTCCATGGCCTGTGGTGCACAGGGAATCAGATTAGATCATCATAGATTCCAAAGCCAGAAGGAATCACTCGATCCATCAGAGAAGGGAATTGGTCTTACTCCATTTCCTCCTCCAGTGGTGACCCGGGTGCTTGCTACAAATTTTCAAGGGGCAGTGAAAATGATGCTCTCAAGCCCAGCAACACCCCTGTCACAATCCATTACTAGACTAATTATTCAAAAACAGAGTTCCATCTTGTTGGGGCAGCATTGCTCATCTGCGCAGAACCTGTTCAGAGTTATTACAATGAAGACCAGAAAAGTTATGAATGTTGCAGTTTCTTCTAGCCTTTCTAGTAGTATTTGGATAAGAGTTGTCAGCTTGAAAGACTGATAATTTCCCATTGCTTAGCCTAGGCAATAGGTTGGCTCCTCACCAAACAGATTTACCATTTAAAAGCTTAATTGCACCTGCAGTTTAAACATTTCCCCCAACAGCATCTGGGAGCATTTGGGCATTTCAGGTGTGGGACTAGGGGCCTGCATTCACAAAGAGAGCTCGGCAAGTTGGCATAGAAGCCATTGGTAAGAGCAGCTTACGTACACCAGCGGGCAAAGGCTGGAGAAGCTGGGGGACAGGGAGTTGTGTTTTTGTTTTGATCAGATTTTGGCTGCACTTGCATTTCCAGCCGGGTTTGGGTAATGTCCACTGCATTGTTTGTGACTAAGGGCAGGTTTCCTGGTCTCAGATTTCATTTCCACAGCAAAAAGATCAAAGTTTGAGCCACGTGTGCAACTGGGGTGTTTGCAGTGAGCAAGCGATAACTGCATAATAAGCACACTCAGCTGTGCTCCTTCATCCCACAGGCAATGGAAAACACGGAGGAAGAGGAATAACCCAGGTCTGACTTGGATTACAGCCTGCCATCCTTCCTTTACCATCTGATATTTTACAAAAGGTTTTAATACTCTGAGATTAAAGGCACATGCAAATGTTTCTCTATAAAACATTTAAACCTACAACCTATAAAGTCAGTCCTCCTTTTCACCTCCTTTATTTGGCATATATGGGTTCCTATAACTCACAATTCTTATGGAGAATATCATAAAAGATGAAGTTCCTTTCATTTACTCTCCTTTGTGCACCCACATAGCCCATATTAATGTAGACTGATGGAATGTATTCTATTCCCAAAATAAGAGTTTGTGCTGCTTCTTTGTAGACTTTGAGGGGCAGGGGGGAAGAAGTATGCCCTGAAGTTAGGTACATCATAAACTTAGAGCCGGGGACTAGCAATCAGCCAGTCTTGCATTCTAATCTTTAGAAGCTTTAGGGGGTAGCCAAGTTAGTCTGTACAGGATAAACTTAAAAAAACAACAAATAGTCTGGTAGCACTTTATAGACTAACAAAACATGTAGATGGTTATCATGAGCTTTCGTGGGCACAACCCACGTCTTCAGATGACCGGAGTTTTGAGTTTCAGATGTCCAGACCCAAAATAAACAGAGGAGAAGGGAAAGCGGGGGAAGGAAAAAAAATAGAAAGGGGCAGGAAACAAGAAGCAGAGGGTATGGAAATATCAAAGGGAAAACCAAACAGGCAAAACTGGTAATCTAATAAGCATCTAAAAATTAGATAGTTAAAAGAAGCAGATAAGGATCATAGAATAGCAATTAGAGAGGAAGGGTACCTAACACAAGAATCTACACAGACAAAGAGCTGTTGGCACTTTCATTGTTTGTTGGTTGATAACGTCCCAGCCATCCATTATCTCGATTGAGGCCAAAGGTGTGAGAATTAAATTCGTGGATGAATTGTAATTCCAACCCTTCTCTCTGTATTTGGCTTGTAGAATTGGTCTCTAACAAGACAGCCACTTGGAGATCTTTTAAAGTGTGACCAGGTAGATTCAAGTGTTCCCCAACAAGTTTCTGTATGTTCCCTTTACGGATATCTGATTTGTGTCCATTGATTCTTTCCCATAGGGACTGTCCAGTTTGTCCAATATATATAGCAGTGGGGCATTGCTGGTATTTGGTGGCATAGATCAAATTACTGGATGTGCAGTTAAATGAGCCTCTGATTTGGTAGCTTATGTTGTTGGCTCCAGTAATGAATTTGCTTGTATAGATATGTGGGCAGATTTGGCACCATGGCTGATTGCAGGACTGGGTTCCTGGATATTTATGATGTGGTTGTATAGCATAGTTACCGGAAGGAATTCATTTCAGATTGGGGGGTTGTCTGTAAGCAAGAATAAGCTTCTCCCCCGCAAGGCCTCTGAGAGTGCAGTTTTTTCTCTTCTCCAGTTGGGTATTTCAGTTCCTAAAACAGTTTATTTCCTAAAACTGAAATACCCACCTGGAGAAGTGAAAAAACAGATTGACAGAGCCAAAAAAGTACCCAGACATGAACTACTTCAAGATAGACCCAAAAGAGAAAATAACAGAATTCCACTTGTTATTACCTACAGTCCACAACTCAACCCCCTCCAATGCATTATACACAATCTGCAACCTATCTTGGAAAATGATCCCTCACTCTCAGAGGCCTTGGGGGAAAAACTTATTCTTGCTATCCTATTCTAGTCCTGCAATCAGCCGCGGTGCCAACTCTGCCCACATATCTATACAAGCAAATTCATTACTGGAGCCAACAACACAAGCTACCAAATCAGAGGCTCATTTAACTGCACATCCAGTAATTTGATCTACGCCACCAAATACCAGCAATGCCCCACTGCTATATATACTGGACAAACTGGACAGTCCCTATGGGAAAGAATCAATGGACACAAATCAAATATCCGTAAAGGGAACATACAGAAACTTGTTGGGGAACACTTCAGTCTACCTGGTCACATTTCAAAAGATCTCCAAGTGGCTGTCTTGTTAGAGACCAATTCTACAAGCCAAATACAGAGAGAAGGTCCAGTGCGAAGAGCCAGGGCAAAGTTGTTGGGGGGGGGGGGGGAGGGGAAAAGGGACTGCCCCTTTAAAAGGAGCCCCCCGGTCCCATTTGGTCAAGGAAAAAAAGCTTTGCCCCTTTAAGAAAACACATTTAGAGGCTCTTTGGCCACATCAGGCTCCCACCGGCCGACACCATCTTTAATTCTGTATCTTTAATGGCCGCACTGGATGGCTCCCCTGCCCAGGTCACCACAAGGAGCTGGAAGGATAGGGCCGTTTTTGGGGGCGCGGGGGAGGCTTTACAAGCCACGGGGGCCGGGGGGGGGGGACTGAGCTTTGCGAGCCGCACCCTGGGCGGGGAAGTCACATGGGGCTTGTGAGCTGCAGGTTGGCCATGGCTGTTTTAGATGCTTACAGATTACCAGTTTTGCCTGTTTGGTTTTCCCTTTGATATTTCCATACCCTCTGCTTCTTGTTTCCTGCCCCCTTCCATTTTTTTCCTCCCCCTCCCCTATTTATTTTGGGTCTGGATATCCTAAACTCAAAACTCCAGTCATCTGAAGAAGTGGGTTGTGCTCATACCAACCATCTACATGTTTTGTTAATCTATAAAGTGCTACCAGACTATTTGTTGTTTTTTAAGTTTATTCTAATCTTTCTTTACAATAACTTACTGTATGAATACAAGCAACACACAAAATTTCTGAGTCTCAGTTCTGTAGTCCATAAAAGAGAGAGAAAAAAATCATGCAACACCTTAGAGTTTCTTATGGCTCAGATATGGGGAGCTCTGCCCCTCTGGGGGTGTCTGAGCCTCTCTTGCTCCTGCCCATATACACTTGAGGATCTGGAGGGACCAAGCCCATATACAGGGTTGGACCCCTTTCCCCCCCACACTAACAGGAGTTGGTTCTGGGGAAGCCTGGCTTTCTGGAAGGGTCAGAGGCCCCCTCCACACAGGAGCCAGGATCTGCCCCTTTGGGTGGGATGCTGAGAACAGAAACACTTCATCCATAACATAGGATCTAAAGCACACAGAGGGATGGCACATCCATTGAGATGAATGAAGCTATTCACCCATCTCATGGCAGTTTGGGGTTTTATTCATCTCCAGGGGATGTCCTCATTCAACTGAGATCACCCTATTGTGAGGAATGGGTCACTTTAAATCCTCCAATACAAGCAGTGGAGCCTTTTCCTTCCATCGTCCCTCAAGTCCTCCTGTTTAAAAGTATGCTGCTTGTAAAAATAAGTAGATCTATTGCACTATATATATATTAGTATCATGAGCTTTCATGGGCAAATCCCTTCTTCAGATGAGATGATCTTAAGTGGAGAAAAAAGGTGGAACCCTCAGAATAAGAAGGAAGAGGGAAAAAAATAAGAACAGAGTCAGAGAAAAAAAAAGTTACCTGTCCATTGGTAGTCCTGATGCTAATCATGAGTGGGCTGGAAGTGTCCCATACTTAGCTTTTGATGTCAATTGGGTATTGAATGTAAAGGAATCTAGTGTTCTAATATGTTAGCCAGTTAAAGTCTTTGTTCAAGCCCAGGAAGATGGCATTTGATTTGCAGATGAATGACAATTCTGCACTCACTCTCTATTGGCTTATGAAATTCCTTTGTAAAAGAATGGCTAATTTTAAGTTCATTAATGAGTGCCCAGGAAGGTAAAAAATGTTCCCCTACAGGTTTCCATGTGTTATTGTTTCCTAATATCTGCCATTAATCCTTTGTCATAGAGACTGATCAGTTTGGTCAATATACATGGCAGAGGGGCACTTTCAAGGCTTGCCTACACTCCATGCTGCAGGGGTGTAGCTGTGCCACATTACTACTTGAGCGCAAATGCAGCCTCTGCCAAAGGGAGGGCTTCTGCCAGTCAGTGTAGGTACTCCACTTCCCCAAGAGGCAGCAGCTATGTCAAGTATCTCCCCTTGACATAGTGCTGTCTACCCTGGGAGTTAGACCAGGTGGTATAAATGCTTGCATGGATTTTCTTGAAATTTGCTATGCTTCGTGAGAGTGCAGAGCAGGGTTAGTGTGGAATAATTTGGAGTAATTTGAGCCAGGGATTCTGGAGATACAATCTCTGGTGGGAAATAGCCATTTCTGAAAATGTTTCTATATTCGTCTTATTTTGGGTAGGTTTTTTATTATTATTATTATTATTATTTAATCTTTGCATGGAGCTGAAGATCAAATTATTGTTGTGATTAAGTGCCAATACAGTCTCCATTCAATTTTCACCCAACGTAGTGTCTGGCCCCAACCAAGTCTTTGGAAGATCCACATTGTGAATGGTGTTTCAGAACATGTTCGCTTTGCTTGCACAGATGTCCAGACTCGAAGGACTGAAGTGTGCATGTGCCAATAGAGGAAAAATGATTTTTAGGCAGCCACTTCGTGTTTGTCTGGGCAGTCCAAGGAATGTGCTGACACTTCTGTCCCAAGTGAACACCATTGCCACTGATGTTTCTAGTCCAAACCTTTGTACCTCTGTGTACAAAGACAGACAGTGGTGTGGGTAACATCTCCCCGCATACCCTATCTGTTTAACAGTGTTATATGGAATCTGGTGAGTGAGAGAGACTAGCTGTAAGAAAGCTAAGAGCTTGCACATTGTAGCAACTATGGTGTATGTCAGGAGGGCCTATGGAGGCATTGTTGAATTGAAGGCAGAGTTAAGATTGTATAGACAGCCAGCCCTAAGTGAGCATTTCCAAGGTTATGAGAAGTTTTAAGTTTTGTTCAACTCAATTCCACCAAAGAACCTTAACTCCGCTTTAAATGTAGTTTTTTGCCACTGAAGAAATAAGCTTTTGGGACACACATAGATCTTAAAAACAAAACCAAAAAAACCCTGTGACTAAGGGCAAAGGGTGTCTGTTGGATAGGGAGGAGGAAGAGAGAGAGAGTGTTAGATAGATTAGATTGATTTAAATCAACAAGCAGAATCTCCTGAATTAAATTATCCATTTTTAAATTGTTTTGTACTGTACTTTATTTTCCTGAAGTAGGCAGATTCCGGTTAACTATTAACACAGTTAGTTGCAAGTAAGTACAGCTTTTACATTAAATGTGATGCTTTTCTTTGCTAAACAGAAGACTATACTAGATCTATACAAAACTAAGAAATTATATAGCTCAGCTTGATCTTTATTCAGATTCTTACTTTTACATTTGTTAGAAATAGGGATGTTAGTGTATAGTCATTTAAACAATTAACTGCTAAGCCTGAGCTTATTAGTTAATCCAAATGACTTAGAGGCACACATACACCCTTTGCTGCTTCTGTATCAGAGGGAGCAAGGGGAGGCTGGAAGACAGGAACTGTTGCCCATGGGGAACCAGCTTCTAAGCCAGCTCCCCAAGCATACCAGTTCCCTTGGAACCACTTTCCTCCTGCCACACTCCACTCCCCTGCCTCCCACAGAGGCAGCAGCAAGGGGAACAGGTGGAGCTGGTGCTTGGGGGAACCAGCAGGGGAGGCTGCCATGGAGCAGCCTCTGTCTGTGGGGGGTGCGAGCTCCCAGCAGTCAGAGGCTGGTCTGTGACTGCTACCACAGAGCAGCCTCTGTCCATGGGGAGCTCAGACCCTCTGCCCCCCCACACACAGATAGGGGATTCTGCCACCCCACACTGCTGCCTCTGTATCAGAGGCAGCAGTGCAGGGTGGCAGGCAGGGACTGGTCTGCGTGGGGAGCTGGTTTTTAAACTGGCTCTCCTCGGGGACTAGCTCCTGCCTGCCACCACATGCTGCTGCCTCTGAGAAGCCAGCAGTGCAGGGTGGCAGGGGGTCCCTGGAAGTGGGGCTGGGAGCGCACTGGCTGCTGGCCCTGCCCCCCCAGGGAACTATCAAGTAGTCATGTAACCACTGAAATTTTATGTGGTTACATGACTATTCAATTACACTCTAGCATCCCTAATGTTTACTAGATTAATTTTTTACTTGTGATTTGTGCCAATCTCTATTTGGGTGGAAATTCAATTCAAAACATACAATTTTTAAAATTATAACACTACCTGAAAATTGCTTGATGCATAAAGTTTTTTCTTTTAACGTTTTTCATTTAAAAATTGATTAAACAAAGGATGTATGAATAATTAATTAATTGAACTGATTGTTTCTGTTCACCCAGTCTTTAAAGATTTTAGAACTGGTAGATCCTTCTCTCATACAGTTATTAATTCATGGACTGGAAGAGGAAAGCCTTTTCTGCATGTTCAGCTCTTAGTTGGTTTAACTTTTTTTTAAATGAACTAGTCATTGAAATGAACTAAAATGAAGTCAATATTCTCTGCATGTGCAGGAGAAGCTACTGTTAAAAGCTGGTTTAGCTAATGAACAAATGTGGTTACAGGTGGTTACCTTGCAACATCCAGCACATCAGTGATTTGACTTTCTGTAAAACTTGGCAGCAAATGTACTGCTTAATTTTTTTGTATTTAATTTAAATTATTCTATTATAATAAAATTTAGGCCTTAAAGTAGATCATAATTTCATATTTAATTTTTGAATAAGTTTATATAAAAAAACCTGTATTTAAATGAAATCTAATTTAAATAAAAAAAGTTTTATATTAAAAACATTATTTTTATGCACCTTGCTCTTGGGAATAGTGAATTCCATGCATGGATCAAAGACGGTATGTTACACTAAGGGAGGCAGCAGTAGGAGTTGCCTCTGTTTTTAATTTTTTCTTTAAAGTAGACATCCTAGAGATTGGAGTATTGCCTACCAGGTTATAGCAGCTTTCAGTTAGTTACGTATTATCTTTAGGCAAAGTTATACAGTATCTCTCTAATATTAGCATTTTCACTCATGTAGATCTTTATTCCCTGTATACTGCATTAATAACTGAATATCATTGTGAACATTGGCCACATCCGTTGGGAAATAAGAATTTTCTCTTTTCTCTCATCTAAAGAAATAGCTCTCCTCTAGAAACATCACTGGACAACTAGATTTAAGGGGTGAGGGGAGTGGGGTGAAAATGCAGGAGATGTTTGCTTCCCAAGAATGTGTACATTAGCAAGGCACGAGCTCACACCATAGATTTTTATGCAGCATGAATGAGTGTCCTCACACATACAATAAGGCTTAGCTTCTGTTTTAAGCCATCATAACCAGAACACAAGTAGAACTGAAATATTGTTTTGAACATGTCTCAGACTCTCTGCAAATCCTACGCAATGACCTGGGCAGCATTAGAATGAGAGCGACAGCAGACACAGCTCATCCTCTACCCTACCTGGGAGACATGCTGAGAAGGCAGACCTTTGTAGCAAGTCTCTTTGGAATACAGCATGGCCCCAGGCAGCAAGAGTGGTTTCCAGAGAGGCTGTTTGCTAATTGTTGCTTGTTGGGTCCCACTGTTCTAATCTTTTACTATTACAGACAATGGGGATCAAAGGCATCGGAATCCATGCCTCTCCCAACCCAACTCCCAGGGAAAATTCTGAGCCTCATTAGCAGCCTCACTGTGCTGGAGAAGAGCTCCATCCTAGGCACAGAAACCAGAGGTTGTCAACAAGGCAAAGGAGATCTTTGGTAAAATTTTCAAAAGTTCCAATGTGACTTAAGTGCCTAAATCACTTCAGCTTGGTCGGCACTACGCGATTGGGGTGATGTCAGTGGCTTTGCGTCAGCCTAGCTGTGGGAGAGTTTTAATTTAAATTTGGCTACTGCCAATGTAAGTGACTCTCTGCCAAGTCTACACTGCAGATTTATAGAGATAACTGAGGGGGACAGTTATAGTAACCTAATCCTCCTCCCCCAAACAGTGCTATGTCAATGGAAGAGCATCTCCCATGGACATAGCTACTGCCTCTAAGGGAGGTGCACCAGTGAGAGAACTCTCTCCCTTCATCAGAGAAGCATCTTGATGCAAGTGCTATAGCAGCACTGATGCAGTGTTTTCAGTGTAGAGTAGAAATGTTAAAATGCATTTAATAAAAATAAATATTTCAGCAGCTACATGGTTTCAATGGCTACATGGTTGTGGCAGTTGGCTCCCCGGAAGCCAGTGCATGCAGAGAGCTGGCTTTTAAGCCTGCTCCCTGTGCGTTCCGGCTCCCACCTGCTGCCCCTGCCCCGACACTCCCACACTACTGCCTCTGATACAGAGGCCGCAGCACACAGAAGAGCAGGTAGCTCCCCGGGAGCCGTAATGTGTGGGGAGCCGGCTTTTAAGCTGGCTCCCTGCATGTACTGGGAGCCTGTGTGTAACTGTGAAGGTTAACCAATGAGCGCAGGCTCATCAGTTAGCCACGTACACGGTTACACTTTCACTTTCCTAGTGTAGATCTGCCCTTAGTGACATCACAACCCTAAGTGGAAGTGTAATAGAGAGGTAGCCGTATTAGTCTGATCTTGCTAAAACAAAAGGAAAAACTATGTAGCACTTTAAACCATCTTGTTAGTCTTTAAAGTGCTATGTAGTTTTTCCTGAGTGGCAGAGTTACAGTTGATGCAGTTAGGTTGACACAATATCAGTATACACATTACACTACTCATATCGACTGTTGCCGACTTTCAGAACTCATGCCACAACATCTCAAAGCAACAATACAATCCATATGAATGCTCCTGATGAGCATGCACACTCCTGACACAAGAAGCCAAATAGGCACACAAGCAATTTAGTAACTGTGGTGGCTGTATGCTAATGTAATTATGTCCATGTAAATTCTGTAGCAGAGACATGGCCTGAGAAAGTTAAGGAAACTAATGCTAAGTCATTTCTGAATCCTTTCCATGCTATCAGATTTTGCTTAGGGTATGAACAAGATTCCACCCTCCCTCCCTCTCATGTTTGCCAGAATGCCTACCTTGTGTTTCTATAACTTAGGCCACCTCTAAACTTACTTGTGGCTCATCGGTCCAGAGGTCGATCATCTGGCATTCAATTTAGCAGGTCTTAGTAAGGACCCGCTAAATTGAACACTGAAGGTACCCCTATTGGCACGGGTACTCTTACACCTCACAAGGAGTACGGGAAGTGAATGGGAGCATTTCTCCTGTCGACCTCCCCCCAGTGGGGACAGTGCCAAAGTTACGTTGACTCAGCTAAGCAAATAATGTAGCTGGAGTTGTGGATCTTAATTCAAACTTATCCCCTAATGTAGACCTGAGCTTAACTTTTTTTACTAGGAGAAGTTAGACTAGAAGCTGAGTCAGCTGTTTTTTCTGTAGTCCCTACCCTTTGACTTGTACTCCCCGGAGTTAAAATTCCCCACATATATTCCCGCTTCTGACCCCTGCAAGACTGCCAATTCCCAGGCTGTGGGCAGGAGCTGCTCCTTGGTAACACTTACTGGGTAACCATTCACATCCACCATGAAAACTGATTGAAAGACCACATGCAAAAAGCAGTTATCAATTGTTCACTATCGAACTGTAGGACACATCAATAGAAGTCCCACAGGGATCTGATCTGGGTAAGGTACTAGTCAATATTGTCAGAAGCTTCAGAGGGGTAGCCAAGTTAGTCTGTACAGGATAAACTTAAAAAACAACAAATGGTCTGGTAGCACTTTATAGACTAACAAAACATGTAGATGGTATCATGAGCTTTCGTGGGCATAGCCCACTTCTTCAGATGTTTTCTTCTTCAGAATATTTTCATTTATGATGGATGAAAGCGTAGGGAGTATGCTTACAAAATCTGCAGATGACATCACAGTCAGAGGAGTTACAAGCAATCTGGAGAAAAGGATCAAATTTCAAAATGATCTTGACAAATTGGTATGAAATCAACAAGATGCAATTTACTAAAGACAAGTGCAAAGAACAACTTTTGGGAAGAAAAAAAATGGAAAATAACTGGCTAGGCAGCAGTACTACACAAAACTCTATGAGGCTGTAGATGTACAGGATCACAAATTGAAAGTCAGTATGATTTTGCTGAAAAAAAGGGGGGGGGATTCTGGGATGTATTAACAAAATAGGGGGAGGTAACCATTCCACTCTACTCAGCACTAGTGAAGCCTCAATGCAAGTATTGTGTTTCTTTTTAGGTGCCATATTTGAAAGGATATGAAAACACTGGAGAGAGTCAAGAGGAGGGGGGAAAAAAAAAAGTTTAGAAAACATGACCTAGGAGGAAATGTTGACAGAACTGGGCATGCTTAGCTTAGAGAAGAGAAGGCTGAAGGAACACATGACAGAATTCAGATAAATAAAAGGCTGTTATAAAGAGGACAGATCAATTATTCTCCATGTCCACTTAGGGCAAGACAAATTGTAATCTGTTTAGTTTGCTACAAGGGAGACTTAGATTGTATGTAAAAATGTTATTCCTAACAGGTTACATAAGAGGTTGTACAGTCCCTATTATTGGAGGCTTTTAAGAAACATGTTACATTAACTCCTGTCAATCGGTCTAGGTCAATGGTCTCCAACCTCTTAACCACAAGATCACTTTTTCAATAGATGTGCAATGTAAGATCTACCTCAAACGCAAATACCCTTGTGCCACTTCCTTCCCACCCCTTCTCCGAGGCCTCACCTTGCTCACTCTATCCCCCTGCTTCCCCCATCCTCACGCACTTTCACCAGGGTGGGGCAGGGGGTTGGGGTGCAGGCTCTGGTCTTGGCCCAAGGAGCTGGAGTATGGGAGGGGCTCCAGGCTTACACCAGGGTGGGGGATTGGGGTCCAGGAGGGGTTTCAAGGTGCAAACTCTAGGAAGGAGTGGGTGCAGGGCGACTCACGTCTCGGGCAGGAGACTGGGTTAGGAATGTAAGCGACTAACTGACAATCCGATAAGCATAAGCTTATCCGATAGTCTAGTAGTGACTTGACTAGTTGCTTCCCCCTCCCCCCCGGCCCTGCTGCTTTTATCAGAGAGAGAGGCAGCAAGAGGGGGGGAGCAGAAACTGGTGCTAGAGGAAGCCGGCTCCCCCCAGCACCATCTCTGTGATGGGAGGGAGGGGGGGCAGTAGGGAAACAGCGTGAGTGGGGACTGAAGCAGTTCCCACTTGCGCTGGTTCCCATTGTGACTGCTTCAACCTTTGAAATGTACAAGAGCCCTGTTGGCTCTGTGCTCCCTGCAGCATTCTCTGACCCCTGCTGCCTCTATGAGAGGTTTAAAATGCAGAGCTACAGCACAGGTGGCTCCCGGAGCCAGCATGAGCCAGGACTGCTCAGTCCCAGCTCGAAACACTCTTGGAGCTGCTCCTGCTGCAGCTCTGCAGAGCGATCCTATTGACAAATTGTATCGACTATATGATTAGCCAGATAACCACATTTTAACATCCTTAGGTTGGTGTAGGACAGTGGTCTCCAACCTTTTTACACCCAAGATCACTTTTTAAATGACAGAACAAGCCAAGATCTACCGCTCTGCCCCTTCCTTGAAGCCCCGCCCTCTCTATTCTCCTCCTCTCCATCACTTGCTATCCCCAACCCTTATACTACTGCTTTTTTCCCCCAATTCTTCTGTAGGAAGAAGTTTTTCCAACATATTGGCTGTCTAGACTGGACCAAATGTCAGAAAAACCCCTTCTTATGGAAGCCCCCTTATTCCTCAGGGAAAGAGGAATATAGGGGTGACCGAAAGATCATGTTTGCTCTTACACTAAAAGAAGTGGAAGAACAAACGCATCCCTGGATGCAGAAGAGTTTTTCTGGGACATCTCTGGAATCCTGAAAAACTCCTGCAGTCTAGCCGTACCCTCGATGGGTTGAGACAGGATGTGTAGGCTCTGGGGTGGGTATGAGGGATTTGGGTGTGGGAAGGGGTGAGAGGTGCAAGTTCTGGGAGGAACTCTGGATGCAGGAGGAGGTGGATAAGGGGACACTGGCTCAGGGAAGGGGCTCCAGGCTGGGCAGTGTTGGGGTCAGATGTAGGGGTAGGGTACTAAGCAAGCCATAGACTTCTGGATGTGAGGGTTCAGGAATTTGGGTTGGGGTATGTGAGGGGCTCAGGGCAGGGAGTTCCAGTGTATGACAGGCTTAGATGTAGGGTCTGGGGGAAGGGGGAGTGCAGGAGTGTTATGATGCTGTGGCCAGATCGGGGCTTGGCTCCAACAGGGGGTTTGTTGGCCAGGCTTCATTTTTAAATAAAATACTGTGTCAAACACAAAAAGTTTCTGCATTGTCTTTATTTCTGAGAAGGGCAGGGAACCTGTTTTGAGTCAGGGGTCACTGACCCACAGAAAAGTCAGTTGGGGCCACACAAGTGAGATGCAAAAAAAACCCTCCTCCAACCTCCCCCCCCAAAGCTTCACTAATGTGGCCCCAACTGTGTTGGTGGGAGCAGGGGACATAGTACTGGGGAAGGGTGCTAGTGGGTGCTTCGGCAGGGGACAGAGTGCCAGTGGGGACCGTGTTCTGCGGCTGGGGAGAGGGGACAGGGTGCCAGTGGGGACAGGTTTCTGAGGCTGGGGACAGGGTGCTGGGAAGAGGGGAATGGGGAGAGGGAACAGGGGGCTGGGGAGTGGGGAAAGGGAACAGGGTGCCGGGAGGGCTGGGGACAGGGTGCCAGTAGGGACAGGTTTCTGAGGCTGGGGAGTGGGGAGAGGGAACAGGGGAGTGGGTGCCGGGAGGGAAGGGGAGGGGATGCCGGGAGGGCAGGGGAGAGGGTGCCAGTGGGTACAGGTTTCTGAGGCTGGGGACAGGGTGCCGCTGGGGACAGGTTTCTGAGGCTGGAGAGTGGGGAGAGGAGAGAGGGGCTGGGGGGCAGAGAGTCCCCTGCACCCGCCTCCTCCCAGGATTCTCCCCCCCCCCCCCCCAAGAGGGAAGCTGGTGCGTGCCTCCTCTGGGGCTGGTGCGTGCCTCCTGCGGCACAGCCAAACCCCCGTGCGTGCCTGCCCTGAGGCCAAACCCCCCTCCTGCGGCTCAGCCAAACCCCCACGCATGCCTGCCCCCAGGCCAGCCCCCACTCCTGCGGCGCAGGGAAACCCCTGCACTGGACTCATCCCTCCTGCGGCACAGGGAAGCCGCCGCACTCCTCCTCCGGGGCTGCTGCCCCCTCCTGCAGCGCACACAGCACGCCACAGAGCTGTGGGAAGGGAGCAGCCAGCGCACTTCCGGAACCCCCAGAAGTGGCGCGAAGCTGCAGGCAGGACTTCCGTCCACCCCACGGGAAGCCGGCACTATGCTGGAGGTAGGTAGTGGGGCTTCTCGGGGGTGGGGAGAAAATGAGGGGTGGGGCCCAAATGCCTCGCGATCGACTGGTCGAGGCGATCGACCAGTCAATCGCGATTGATCAGTTGGTGACCACGGGTGTAGGAGGAGGATCAGGGATAGGACAGGGGTTCAGGAAGCAGGCTCTGGCTGGGCACCATTTAACTGAGAAGGCTGCTGGGTGGTGGAGCAGTGGGGTTAAGATAGGCTTACTCCTACCCTAGCCCTGAACCACTCCTGAAAGCAGCTGGCACGTACTAGCAATGGCTCCATAGTGCCATGCGTTGTTCCTCATCTACAGACACTGAGTCCACAGCTTCTACTGGCCACGATTCTCTGTTATTGATCAATGGGAGCTGCAGGGACATGCCAGCCACTTCCAGGAGCAGCAGTTACCACAGGGATAATGACTCCAGCCATGACAGGTTGGGCATTTTAGAACTCACTGCTCAAAGAATTACATTTAAGCGTAAGAGAGAAATGAAAATTATGAAATGCACAGACCAGACAAAACCCAAAATAACCCACTTTGCTAGCAGTAACAGAAGTAACAACAACCCCCCACATACGTGTTGGGTCGGGAGATGAGAGGGAAGGACAGTGTGTGTTTGTGAGAATGACACAGACACACAGTGTGTGAGAGTGAGAGAGATTTGCGTTGCCAAGCTCCCTCCATCCCCTTCTCTCTGTGTGGAGAACAGGGTACAGAAATGGGGGGAGGAGGGACACCCTGACATCAGCACCACCCCTTCCCCTTTCCATACCCTGCACAGCAAGCAGGAGGCTCCCAGGGGAGCAGCTCCAAGGCAGAGGGTAGGAGCAGCATGACAGTGGGGAGAGGGGCCACCGAAGTGCCAGTGCTTGATAGCTTCCCAGCCAAACCAGTCAGGATCACCTGTCAGAGGCTCCAAGATCTACTGGTAGATTCCGATTTACTGGTTGGTGACCACTGGTCTAGGTATAAGTCATCCTGCCTCAATACAGGGGGATGGACTAAGTGACATATTGGGGTCCTCTCCTCTTTTTGATTTTGTCTCAAAAGAAAATCCTAGACTCAGATGGCTTTTTCTTCTCACTGAAGAAGCCCACTGGCCCGCTTCTGCCCTCTCCCCCCAAAAAAACCCTCAATTTGGAAAATGTCTTTAGAGGAAATTGGATATGCTATACCTCTCACCTGTCCCCAGCATTAGCAGTTGATTGGCACCCAAATTCATCACCATAGCTCATTTACGGGCCCTAACATCAAGATAGAATGCAAAACCAAAGCATGAGAGGATTTATGTTTTCTCCCAAACAAAATTTCGTTGTAGCAACATCTAAATTCTCTCTGGTGGTCCCTACAGAAAGAACACTCCTACAAGGGACGTGTACTTGGACATCAACCCTGACACAGTGCTGGGCTAAAGTTTTCAGCAGTGACAAAGAGGCACTAGATTCTAGTAGCAGTCAACCACAGCTCTCCAACTGTATTAGTTTTACTGAGTTAAAAATCAGCTTTTGAAGAAAGTAATATTTGAACCTTGGAAGTTTGTCCTCCTTGATTTGGAGAATTTCTCAATAGAGCAGTTTCTTAATCCCTATATGCCTATCTTGTTTCCTTCTCATTCCACCTAGGCATTTACAGCACCCATCACTGAGTTATTCCACTCACCCGCTCCAAATTCTTTGATGCATTCAAAAAGAAAATAAACCCAGATTTAAAAACCAATCAGTTATGTCTGCACCTAGTTGAAGTTTAATTGGAATTACCTAGTGGCAAAACAATGTTCCATCCACAAAAAGTCTCACATCTACTATATATTTGGGAGAGTTTCTCCGAGTGAGCAAGCCAGTCTGTCTGTCCAACAACTCCTCTTAAATGGTAAGAGCTAAGATCACCAAATTTGGTACACAGCTTTCTCTTATAACTTAAAGCAAAGTATGGGTTTGGTTTTGAGCAGGGGAGCTGAAGCTCCCTTCTCTACCTGAGGAATATAAGGATGCATTACAACCATACAAAAAAAGAGACAAAAAAAAAATCCCAGGCAGGTGAAAGGGGCTAGCTGGGGGTATCTCTCCCCCCCCCCCCACTCCAGCCTCCCACTATCCCAGGCACCCCTTAGGGAGATCAGAGAGCATGCAGCTTCCCCCTACCCTCCATTCATATGGGAACATCGCTAGCTGTTCCCCTTGGTCAAGGAGCAAGGGAAAAGTGCACAGTTTGCTCCATTCTTCACTCTGGCTGGGGAGTGCAGGGGGCAGACAAACCTGGACCTGCCCCAACCGGGTAATCACCCTCCCGCCCCTGGCTATGCCCACTGGAGCTTCAGCAGCCATGAAGAGGTGCTTCTCACCTGACCCCCAAGCTGCTGCATTGAGGCAGCCTGCATCCTGGGGCAGCATGCATCCTGAACCCCTCATCCCTATCCTGAACACTCACCCCCAACCCCACCCAAGAGCAATGATTTAAATGAAGAAAAACAAAACTTAACTGGAGTTAAGGATGCAAGCAAGACCAGGTAAATCTTCTAGTTTATGTATAAAGCTCCTAATGCCACTGATCATGCTGTGCTAATGATGAAGGGAAGAGCTACTGCCCTACTTACTGCCCCCCCGAGAAGGCCTCCGCTTTAAAGGCCTATGAATAGGGTCCTACCAATTTCATGGCGGTGAAAAATGTGCATGGATCATGAAATAAGCCTCTCCCTGTGAAATCTGAAGTCTCCTTGTTCCTAGGAGCACCCCATCAAAGGGGGCTTCCTGCCTCCGATGACAGAGGAACGACAAACTGCTCTGGCAAGCGGAGGGGAATGGGAGACTAGACCAGGCCCAGCTCTTGGAACCTCCTGCAGCTGCAACGGAAGCTCTGTGGTTGCTACCTTTGGAGTCCAGCTCTGATGTCAGCACAGAAGTGAGGGTTGCAATCCCATGATCCCCCTACAACAGGTTTGTGAGTAGGGATGTAAAATCCCGTTTCACTGGCTAGCCAGTTAAAAATATTATTTAACCAGTTAACTGACTAAAGAGGGGGCGAGCAGGGAGCCCCACAACCATCGCTGGGCTGGCCCACTCCCTCCACCTGCAGGCAGGGGCTGCTTCAGCCCAGACACAGCAGCCCTTTCCAGCATCTCTCTGGCCATAGGCAGGTGCTGCACTGTCCCAGGACACCAGGGTAGCCTCTGCCTGCAGCAGGCCAAGGTACCCCACAGGGATGGGCTGAAGCAGCCTCTGTCCATGGTAGGCCCCCTGTGGGGCTGGAGCTGCCCCTGCCTGCCCATCAGTTAACCTGGTAAACCTTCATATCCCTATTTGTGACACACACCCCTCCCCTCACACATCTTCTTTTGTATCAGGGTCCCATGGTTACAACACTGAAATTTTACCAATTCTCAAATCCTATGGCCATGAAATTGGCCATTAATGGACTAAGAATTTGGTAGGGCCCTGCCTATTAGAAAGGACACACAGACTATTTAGGACAACTTTGCAAACTGCACAAAAATTGTTAGGCATCCCTTCTGAGTTCTGACATGCTGCTCATCCCCATGCTGCAAGTCTGAAGCAAAATATAAATTGAGTATGTAGATAGGGATGTTCAATTAATCAACTAATCGATTGACGGAATTTCCATTGACTACTTGATTAGTCGATAAGGGGCAGCTGCGCCTCAGCCTTTTAAATGTAGCAAGAGCCATCGGTGTCACTTACTACATTTAGAAGGCAGAAGAGCAGCGGGGAACTGCTGGGATTCAGCCTTTGAAATGCAGCAAGAGCCCCACGGTGCTCTTGTACATTTCAAAAGCAGAAGCACCTCAGGGCATATGGGCAAGTGGGAGACTCAAGCCGTCCCCTGTTGGCCCTGTGCTTCCTGCAACCACTTCATCTTTTGAAATGTATAAGAGTTCCACGAGGCTCTTGTACATTTCAAAAGCAGAAGCACAGCAGTTGGAACCAATGCAAGTGGGAACTGCTTCAGTCCCCACTCACAATGTTTCCCTGCTGTGCCTCTGCCTCCCCTACCAAACCCCCATGGAGATGGTGCTGGGGGGAACTGGCTTTTAAGCCCAGCACCAGCTCTTGCTCCCCTCCCACTGCCTCTCTCTGATAAAGGCAGTGAGGGGTGGGGTGGGGGGGTGTGACTAGTCGAATCACTACACGACTAGCTGATAAGCTTATGCTATCGGATAGTCAACGAGTCTCTTACATCCCTACATGTAGGTGTCCAATATAGGACAGATCCCAAGTTGCATCAGTGGGTTGCTGTGAGAGGCGTGCAGGGGCATAGGAGGCAGGAAGCCTGGCTGAGGAACCTGCTAGGCTGTTGGCTGGGAGTCACCCAGGTAAGTACCTCCCGGCCAGAACCTGCCTTGGAAACCCCAGCCTCCCTCCTTCCCTCTGCCTTCCTCCTGTACCTCCTACCTCACATAATCCAAACCCACCCCCAAACCTCTGCTCCCCAAACCCACATAACCCAAACCACAGCCCAAGTCTTACACCCATACCTCCTCCCAGACCCTGAACTCCAACCCCCTGCTTTAGGTCACAACCCAAATCCCTGCACCCCATCCTACATTCCTCCTTCAGGCCACAAACCCCTCCTAGATCTTGCATCCCCTGCTGCACTCCTGACCCAGGTCAGAATCTTCTCCTGCACCCATACTCCCTCCCTCCATTCAAACATCCTCCCAGATTCCACACCCCTTCCTACACCTAATCTCCTATCCTGAACTGCCTTCTGCACCCAACCTCCCTCCCAGACCCTGCGCCTCCTCCATTAATACTGTGGAAGAGTGCAGTCCTTGACAACTTACCAAATTCTTGGGAGTGGCCCTCCATCAAAAATTATTGCCTACCCCTACCCTAATGGGTCAGAATCTAGTCTTTCCCCAGTAGGGTGAGTTAATGCCACAATATGCTACTGTTAGGATACAAAAAGCACAGAGCCAGGAAATCCAGTGTTCACAACAACACTGACTTCTTCACTGACACCTTCCTCCACATACGCTTTTTAGCACAGGGAACCCACATTAGTCATTTAAGTGTGAAAATTAATGTGGGTTTGGGCACCTAGAATCAAAAGCCTCCCCTGTTCCCAAGTTCAGAGGCCCTCTCTTAGGTTTGGGATAAATGTGTTTTTTATAAATCTCTCTACCACTTGGGTTGTAGAATAGTTTGCCACACTATTTTTAAACTGCATGCAACTAAGCTAAAAACATAGCCTGAAACACCCAACCAATGCTGTCACAGTCCAGAAATGCTGGGATTTTAAAACTCCAGTCCAGTCCAGTATAAAGGGTCTGCACACACACATGTCAATCAGCTTCAATGGCAAAACAGAGAAGCCCAGGATGGGATTTCAAAATGGCACGAACTTTCTTGGGCGGGAGAAGCTGCCAGTCTCTCAATACACAGGGAACATTCTGAATTGTTAGTATTAATTGACAGGTGGGTACTTGGAGAAGCAGATTCTACTTCTATTCTAGTTTTTCTTCATCCGTCTCCAGATTCAAATAAATTGAATCTTTTGGTAGTAATGAAGAAAAGAGGAAAAGAAGCCAGTTATATAGAAACGATATAAAAGCTAGATATTGTATGAACAGTTTTTTTCAGACTTAAATTGCCTACACAAAGTCTGACATTTTTACTTCAACCTAGTTTAAAGGCAAACAAAAAGGAAGAAATCTTTCACACAATGCACAGTCAACTGATGGAACTCTTTGCCAGAGGATGATGTAAAGGTCAAGACTACAACAGGGCTCAAAGGAATTACATAAGTTCGAGGATAGGTACATAAACAGCTATTAGCCAGGATAGGTAGGAATGGCATCCCTAGCCTCTGTTTGCCAGAAGCTGGGAATGAGCAATGAGTGGTAGATCACTTGATGATTCCCTGTTGTTTGTTCCCTCTGATGCATCTGGCATTGGCCACTGTCAGAAGACAGGATAGTGGGCTAGATGGACCTTTCGTCTGACCAAGTATAGCCGTTCTTATGAGGAATATCTCCCTCCCTCTCTTAGCACCAGTGGGGGGGGGGAGGGGGAATAAGCACTGCTGCAGGAGTGCAGGGTACTTACCGGGAGTGGTAAATAGGTGACAAAATCCTGGGGTGCAAAGTCAGCAAAAAAGCCTGCTATTGTTCTAGGTTTGGGTACTCAGACTGATAATTAAGATGACAGAGCTAAGCCCACATGATTCCTGAACAGCTTAAGGGTTCTGTTGTGAAGCAGGTAAACTAATATCACCTGTACCTGTTCCAAACCACATATTAATACACGGCTTCTGTTTCCAAAAAATCTGCTGGCTGCTCTCCTGGAAGGAGTTCCTAGATCTTGCATTTTTTGCCTGGTTTCTTAAAAAGGACCTCAAATAAGTGGCTGAGTGCAGGGTTTTGGAAACTCCAGTGTTTATCTTTGCTGATAAGCCTGCAATCTTGCTGGGAGCACATCAGCCAGGTGTAGCTAAACCCTCCTCTAGCCAATGCCTTCTTACAGAATGGATTCTGGGCCTGGGCATTTCATTTAACCCTTTAATGGCCCGTGCTTAATAATTTTCTGCACCCAAGTCTTTGTAAAAGAGGCACAGATGGAAATAACCCAATCACTGGAGACAGTCAGCAAGAGCCCATTGGTTTTCCTCAAGCTGGAGAACTGTTCAATGCAAGGCATATTTAGGAGATCTGATCCTTTGCTAGCGGGTTGAAGGCCTGTTCATGCAGGTTTGTTAATACTTGAGTTTGTGTGTGGACCCAGAGCTCAAGGCAAAAATATCAAGAGTCCCTAGGGCCTTCCAAAGGTTGTGATGCCTAGAGCTTGGGCAGCTGAAAGCTACAAACAAGCGACTGTTCTCTCAAACAGTTTCCACTTCTCTTCCCCCACCGCCTCCAATACCTTTCAACACACACTGCCCAGCCATCACCTAGCTTGTTTCAGTTAAGCATGTGCTTTGCCTGAGGTGTTTTTGAAAAGGTATTTTCCAAAGTTTGTTTTTATTTATGTTATTTGCATACAGTGCACAAGGCTTTCAGAAGTACCAAGCGCTCAGAGAGGGAGTCTACACTTAACCTGCTGCAGCCTTTATTCCAGACACACTTCTTGACAGGTGGAAGAGCATTTACTCATTAACTGGTCCATAAAGAACCACTACCTCTAGGTCTGTCTGTCCCCCATACTTTAAATATCACATACAAAGAAATAGTAGGTATTGCTGTATTACCTGTCTTCCCATTGCTCATCAACAGAAAAACAACCTACGGGAAATCTAAACTGAAATGTTTTCCTCTGTTTTGGAGCAACACAGTGGGTCTTAGATTTCTAGTCCTCCAGAAGAAATCAGAAGCCAGGCAAAGCATTATAATGAGTCTACTGTAATTTCCATTACAGCATTACAACTCAGAGACACCGTGCAATAAATAGAGCCGGGAATGCTTGCCGGTCGGTGTTCACAGGGCCTGGCAGAACTCAAGTTTGATGAAGCCAACAAGTTTCTTCAGCAGCATTTGCAAGGATTTATCCAACTCTCATGACCAGCTTAACATTTTCTTACTAAAAAGAAAAACAAGACCATAAAATTGTTTCCAGATAGAAAAGCATAGAGAGACAAACTTTTGCTTGGATTCTGATACAAAAATATAGTTTCATGTGCAACCCTGCTAGTGCCACACGGCCCTCCACTGTTTCTGCTGATTTTGCTTTCACCTCCAAATGCAAAGCTAGCTGAGTTTCAGCATGCAGGTCTTTGCAGGGATAGCTGTAAGTCAGGCATGTCAAACTTGCATTTGGAGGGCTGCATGCGACCCAACTGAAATTTTTTGCGGCCGACTGGCCACTTGGAGCACATTCAGCACCGGCCAGCTGGGCTGCTCATGGCCAGCCGGGCTGCTCTGCTTGGCTGCTCATGGCCAGCCGGGCTGCACTCACTGCTGACTGGGAGCTCTGCGCTGGACACTCCAGCAGGCGCTCACAGCCAGCCAGGACGCTCTGTGCACGCGCTCACGACCGCTCCATTGGGCGCTCCAGCAGGCGCTCACAGCTGGCTGCTGTGCTCATGTTGCCCCAGCGCCTCAGGCGGCAATGTCAACTCCAGGACCCAGGTATAAGGCTGGGGGGGGCGGGGGGATGGGAGAGCCTGGCTCTGGGGGAGGAGGGAGGCATTAGGTTGGCAGGGGCCTGGCTCTGGGGGAGAGGAAGGGGTTATTTTGTTAATATTTTGTTAGTTATTTATTCCCAAATAAAATCACAAAATGTATATTAATTATGTAAAATTAATTTTAAAATTATTTAATATGAGCAAATAACAATTTTACAAATCAAATTATTGTAACATTATAAAACATACCTAAAAGCCAGGTGTCTGGTAATGTTTTGTTGTTGTTTTTTACAAACCATCTGGGAACCCTAGGTGGCCCTGAAAGCTATCAGCTTTTTTTCACAGCCCTCAGTAGGCTTCAAGTTTGACATGCCTGCTGTAAGTCACATTCCCCCTCATTGTTGGCTTATCCTACACAATCCAAATAAAGTTTTGCCAGAGAGAAACAGCCTTCCAGAACACAAAATAAACTCCTAGAACCTGAAAATGACTTTTCTCTTCTAAAATGATCCAAACAACTGAAGTGCTGGGAGCCATGATAAAGGGGGAGCGTGGAGATGTGCTAAAGAAGTCGAGGAACAGAAGTGGGCAGGGTGAGCCAACTGCTAATGTCACTCAAAGCCCAGAAACCCTCTGGAAAGGGTTAGCTGCATGCTAGACTGCTGAAGAATGGAAATGGCTCTGCTCTTCACTGGGCTCTCTCTTAGGAGGTTCTGAACAAGTTTGGGCAAACTCAGGGCAATTGACCAGAGCCGAGAGGCCTGGTCATTTAAAAGGGCACAGAGTTCCAGGCCACTGCTACTGTATGCAAGTACAATATGGTTTTGGGTCCAAGAACTACATCATCAGGAAGAAGGGGACATTATAGCAGTTCCAGTGTGAGAGAAAACTGGAAACTGTCCCTAGTACATAGATGGTCACAGAGCATTCCCACAGAGTGACCAAGTGTTTTCCTATCAGATATCATCAAAGTACCCTTCAGAAGTGAGGATTTATTATACCCAATTTCCAGATAGGTGAACTGAGGCAGAGCTTAAGCAAATTGCACAGAGGCAGAACAAGAGAGAACTCAAGAGGTCTCAATTCCCCTTTCTGTGCTCTGATCATGAGACATGCTGTGTAATATTTCACCCCCTATTGTACAGTAGGTCAAAAACAACTACCCAGAGGTGGGCAGTAAAGTACATCAGCTGGCACAAGAGTCACTGAGCAAGGGTTTAGCATAGGTGTATTTGCTAAGGTGAATATGGTATGAAGCAGGATACCATTTCCAAACACAGTATGTGCTGGATTTATACATTATCCTTATCACCAGCCTACAACTTTCTACTTGCACAAAACCGGACACCCTTGCCCCACCCCTTTCCCCACTCCCACCATCTCCACCTTCCTCTGTTAACTGCTCACTTCACACTCACTCATTTTCCCCAGGTTGGGGCAGTGAGTTGAAGTGCAGGGGGATAGAGGTCTGAACTCTGACTCTGGTGTGGGTCTGAGGCTGTGCCATGCTTACCTCAAGCTACTCCGGAAGCAGAGGCATGTCTTCCCTTCAGTTCTAGAAGACAGGCATGTCCAGGAAGCTCTGCATGTTCCCCATACACATGTGCCACCCCCATAGCACCTACTGGCCTCAGTTCCCAGCCAATGGGAGTTGCAGAGTTGGCACTTGGAGCAGGAGCAGCATGCAGAGCGCCCTGATGCCCCGAAGTATAGGAGACCGAGGAAGGGGACATGCCACTGTTCCTGTGAGCTGTGCAGAGCCACAACAGGCAGGGAAGCTGCCTTAGCTGCTCTGTGCCACCAATCAGATTTTTAACAGCCTGGTTAGCAGTGCTAACTAGAGCCACTGTGGTCCCTTTTCAACTGAAAACCGGACACCTGCCAATCCCACACTGGCATTTTTCTGATTGTGGTGGTGGGGTGAAAGGTTGGAGGCAGAATCTCTCTAATGTATAAATTTAAAAGGTAAATCTGCTAAGAGGAACACCTGAAACAATGAAATATTCCACCAGGAGGAAATCTTCCCTTCCAAGCCAGACAGGTTAGCCAAGCATTCCGCAAGCTACAGGAAATACTGCTTCAGAATGGAGGGAGGCCTAGACTGGAGAAGAATTAGTAAATCAGGATTAAGCTCTGACCCCCAGTGGTGGATACTGGTCCTGTCTAAAACTGGCTTTTGCATCAAACACCTGAAACAGAGTTGCTGCTTAAAGTCTTTCTCCTCTCAAGAAGGAGCTGGCAAGGCTCCTTGCGCTGTTTTGCTGAAGGCTATTTCACACCAGCAACCAGCAATATTCCTACATGTCAGAACACACTGTTTATGTAGTTAGCTTGTGATAAAAGATTTAGCTGCTGGAAAACATTAGGAGTGCAAGAGAAGATAGGGAGTTCTTATCTTGCCCTGCAATAGAAGCTTGATGGTACTCTGTTATTGAACTCAAGTCTGTACTGAATGGAATAGATCAGCAGCTATGGCAGCTCTTTTCTGTTCCGTGGTGAGAGAGAAAGGAGGAGTTTATGCAATGATTTACTGAACAGGAAAAATATTGATGTGTCTGTTTAAAGCACCCTGGAACAGTCTCATGAGATGTTCATCGCCGTATCTACTTTAAGGCATGGACACTTAGGTATGACCAACAGATTTCTAGGTCTAGCAGAAATAGCATGAAGAGACTTGTGTAGGAATAGAGCAAAAAAAAAAAAAAAAAAAAATGACTGGAGCTGTTTAGTTTAGATAGAAGTTATACTGGAGGTTTGCAAAACACTGAATACGAGAGAGAAAAAAGACAAGCTGCCACTATTTATCCCTCCCCCTTCCACAAGTCAAAATGTGTTTAAAACCAGTTGTATTTCCTTCCAAGTACAAGAAACCATTGGAACGCAGTGCCATGAAATACATGAAGGCTGGGAGCTTAAGAGGTTTTTGGGTTTCTTTAAAGACATGGGTGGTCATTGCAGCTAGGGCTGGGGGAGGCAAGTCCTGCAGCCCCGCAACCACAGAGAAGGGAGAAAGCAGGGCAGCACACTGAGCACGCCCACCCAAGCACCACGGGGGCAGGGGGCCTCCTCTGCCCAGAGCACGGGGGGATGGAGGAGACCGAGTGGCCCCAGCCTTCCTGACCCTGGAACACAGGGAGGGTAAGTGCTAAAGGGCAGCAAAACTCTACCCTCAGTATGCCTACAGCAGGCATTCTGGGAGCAGGGCCATGCCTGGCAGTTTGGGAAGGCAGAGCCTTCCCCCACCCAACATACTTGACACCAGGACCGGACTAAGGGGTGGGCTAGCTGGGCAGCTGCCCAGGGCGCCAACCTACGGGGGGTGCCCGGCTCCCGGCGGGCTGCAGCGGCCGCCCGGGGTGGGGGCCGTGTTAACCCCCGCAGCATTGGCCAGCACCGCCCTTCCCCCCGTGGCCACAGGGCCCTGCACGGTCAGGCACAGCCTGCCCCAGGCGGCCCCGGGCTGTGCGCCATCGGCAGTGGCCGGGCCAACTGGACAGCGCATGCACCGTGCATCTACCCACGCGCCCCGGGGGCGGGCCCGTGCATGCATCGTGCGCCCGGAGGCGGGGCTGCATGTCCCAGGGGCAGGCCTGCGCATGCGCCGTGCGCCCGGAGGTGGAGCTGTGCGTGCCTGGGGCCTGGGGCACCAAAATGGCTCGGGCCAGCCCTGCTGGACACCCATGAAAAAAGGGATGAGATTTAAACAAGGCTGTCACTACCCAGCTACACAATTTAGAAGGATACAAGACCTCATGCTTAAGGGCATAAACCCAACTACTTGCTTCTCCAGAGGGCCAGTTGTTCCTTAACAATTGACTTTTATGGTTCCTCTCACCTTTCTCTGAGGCATCTGGCATTTGCCTTTATCGGAGAGGATGCCAGACTAGACAAGACAGATCCTGGTTTTGATCTGGCATAGCAATTCCTGCATTCCAAGCTGGAAAGGAAAGAACGTTCTGGAAAAAGTGTAGAGCAGTATTTCTTAACCTTTTTAAGACCAAGGAACACCAAACAATAAATTTTTGTTATGAGGAACACTAAGAATGTTTTTCTTCCGCCAAAAAAAAAAAAAAAAAAAAAAAGTCGATGGGAAAAAGGGTCGGGGGGGGGGAAGTTATTGAGAAAAAAAAGTCACCTGCCCCTTTAAGGGCAGCCATTTTGAATTCTGTTGTTCTCCGCAGCACACCTCCGACTGCCTTGCAGCACATAAGTGTGCCATGGAACACAGTTTAAGAAACACTCGTGTAGAGCAACTTCCATTGACAGACAGCCCTGTCACAGAGCCTTTGTGCCCCATCAGGCCCTGCACACCAGTTAGGGGGAAGCAGGAGCATACAGCAGTGGGTAGGTTGCTTCCAGAACACCACAGGTCAAGCTTTATCTCCAGTTGTGGGTGCTTAGGTGTACAAAGGGGCTAAGTTTGGACTTTTAAGCCCCCATCAATGGGAGAAGGGATGCACTAGAGTGAATATGTTATAAAACAAAACAAAAAAGGATCAGTAAAATGATAGATTTAAAGCTGAAATACTGATATTGGCAGGCATGAAGGCCCCAAAGATGGAAAAAAACCAACAACCTAAGAACACCACTCTTCAGAACCAGGAATGTTTCTGCAGCTAGAAAACGTAGATTTTCTTTTCACGCTCCTTCCTGTTAGCCTTTGGATGACCCTTCCAACTTCCAGCAGAATAGTAGTGCAAGTTCATACACCACCTTGTAAATCTCAGGACCAGGACACTGCATCTACTCCAAAAGGGCATTTAAGACAATAGCCTCTGTCTTCCTCTGGAGCAGGGAGGCTATAAGTCAGCTGAGAAAATTGCCATTTTGGGGAAACTGGATCCATGTTCAGACTAAGGCCTCGTGAGGTATGTTCCACAGAAGTTGCTATCAGGTATCTGCCCAGAGCAGCATCCTGGAAAACCATCTCACTCATACCTTTGCTTTGCGAGCACTGCATGAAATCCACTGTCACTGTTGCATTATTCATTAACTATTACCATAGCATCTAAGTGCTTTAAACATGTACCAGAACCTCACTGTGCTAGGTACTATACAAAGAACACAGAACAAAAATCGCTCCTTGCCCACAAGTCCTCATTCAACTACCCATGCCGGATATCTAGCAGCACACACCACAGACAAGACATTAACAAGAATTGCAACACTAGCTAATAAAAGCCAAGAAACCCCAAACCCATAACTAAAGATATTCTTGCTTATTGTAAAACAGAAAAAGCTACACAACTGTCCACACTGATTGTTTAACTTCATTTCTTAACTCAGTTACCATTAGATATAAATGTGCCTAAAATGGTTAGCAATATTTCAATTTAATTAATTAACGAAGAAGAGTTGACATTAGGGATGTAAGTGAGCAGTTGAGTAGAGTAGTCGACTTAGCTAGGCTTATCAGGTAGTCAAGCCCGACTACTCACATTTCCACTCCCCACTCTGTATCAGAGGCAGCAGTGCGGCAGGGGTGAGGGAAGGGTGCAAAGCAGCCTTTGCCTGTGGCAGGCCCAAGCTCGCTGCAGGCAGAGGCTGCTTCACATCCTGCGGAGCAGCCCTTGCTATGGCAGTCCAGGCTGGCTGCGAATAGAAGCTACTCTAGCAGCAGCTCCTGTCCACAAACGGTCCCAGCTCCCCATGGACAGGGGCTGCTGTACCCAGCATGTGCTGGGAGGAGCAAGCCCAGCTCAGTCCCAGCTTGTACAGGTCCGGAACCTACCCCCACTGAAGTTCTGCAGTTTCAACATAGTAAGAGCTGAGCAGGCTCCCTGACTAGGGATTTTAAATATCGGTTAACTGAATAGTCGAGTAACCTAATGAATTCTTATAGCTTAATCGACTACTCTATAATCCCTGGGGGTGGGGCTGGCAGCAGCGCGGGATGCCAGATGGAGCCAGTTTAAAAGCCAGCTCCTCTTGAGGACCAGCTGGTTTTTGCCCTGTGCTGCTGTCTCTTATAAAGAGGCAGCAGTGAGGGGTGGGAGCAGCCCCTATCTGCGGGGGTATGGGGTCTGAGTTCCTAGACCTGGCACAAACCGGAAATGAGACGGGCTGCCTGCCTGCCCAGCTCCTAATATACTTTAAATGCAGAGCTACAGTGGGGGTAGTTCTCACACCCGATGTGAGCCAGAACTGAGCCAGGCTGCTGGCCAACCTGCTAAAAATTTACTGGGGGGGGGGGGAGGGGAGAGAAATGCATGTAGTCTATAGCATTAACCTATACGCTTTTGCTTATTGGTTAATCGATTACACTATTACATCCTTATCCCAGACTCGGTACAAGCCGAGATGGAGTGCCTTCTCTTTAGGGATGTTAAAGACTAGTCGACTATCCAATAAGCATTTGCTTATCTGATAGTCTGTCAACTAGTCGATTTCCCCACCCCATTCTTGCTGCCTCTATAAGATAGAGGCAGCAAAAGGGGGTGCAGCGCTGCCACTTTGAAACTCCAAGGCAGCATTTCAAAGGGGCAGCTGTGGAGCCCAGGGTCAGCTGGGGACTCCCCATCTGACCCCACGTTCCGCGGCCACGTGGAGCCCAAGATCATCTGGGAGTTCCCAGCTGACCCCGGGTTCTACTGCCACATGGAGCCCAAAATCAGCTGGAAGTTCCCAGCTGACCCCGGGCTCCACGGCAGATCAGCTATGCAGCGGCTGCCCGTTTAAAACACCGCCTCTAGCGTTTCAAAGGGACAGCTGCCATGGAGCCCGGGGTCAGCTGGGGAGTCCTCAGCTGACCCCGGTTCCACGCAGCATTTCCCAGATGACCCCAGGCTCCATGGCTTTGAAATGCACAAGAGCCCCCGCTGGGGTTCTTGTACATTTCAAAGGAGGAATGAGGAAGTGCCTATTGACTAGTCGATGGAAATTCCGTCAACTAATCATTTAACTGCATTTTAACATCCCTACTTCCCTTATTGACTAATGGTATAGTTCCGCGTTTCTCAAACTGTGGGTACCGACCCCCTGGGGAGTCGTGAGCAACTTGGGGGGGGGGTCACGGTATCACAAAGTTTGAGAACCCCTGGTATAGTTGATAAAAATATTATTGACTAAATGATTAGCCAAACACCCCTGGTTGACATAATAAACTAATGTTCTTTTTTAGAGAGAAAAAGGACTGCTTGAATGAACCAAGGGGTTTATTCCATTATCAATCATCAAATTAGAGTATAAAAATGGAACATCCCCTTGCAGCAATAGGACAAAACACTAGAGTCTGTATTAGGGTTGTAAAATCCTGTGTAATTAGTTAACTGGTTAAGTGTTAAGTTTAACTGGTTAACTAATAAAATGGGGGGGAGAAGTTCTAGCCTGCTGGTCAGAAGCCATCCCCTATCCCACCATGGTCATGCTGGAGTGGCCCCCCTGCCATGAGTAGGGGCTGCTCCAGCCCAACTATTTCTGACCCCATGCTGGGCTGTCATCTCCCAGCCCATGTGGGATCAAAAACAGCAGCCGGGCAAAGAGCTGCCAGCCAGCTCTTCCTCTCCCTCACCCCAGCGCTATGGCTTCTGCCCCCTGTGAGACTGTCAGCTCCCAGCCTGCACTGTCAACTCCCAGCCTGCAAGCCCATGCAGGCTGGGAGTCAACAGCCACATGAGACTGGAGCAGTCCTTTTTCTGCTCCCAGGTAACAGTTAACTGTTACCCAGCAAGCATAATTTATTAAGGGTGATGCTTACCAAGTAACCAGTTACCCATTCATATCCCTAGTCTATATCACAAAAGTCCTCTAAAGACTGGCATTGGAAAGAAAGAATTAAGCAAAAACAGGGTAACTGGAACTCAGTTATTGTATATGGGCATTAATGATTCCCTTGCCTCTTCAAAAATACTACTTATGGTTATCCTTTAAAGTTGCACCTAGGGTTGCCAGTTTTGGCTGGACAAATTCCTGGAGTCTTCCTCACATGACAATCTTTAATTAAAAAGATTAATGATTAAATCCTGGAGGGCTGGCAATCCTAGAAACTTGTATTTGCAGAACATCTCACTGTTCCTCACTGAACCTCTTTCCATCTCTCCAAAATGGGCAGTTTATAGAATGCACCCAAAAACTCTATGCCTTCCTCGATAGAAGGCAGCGTTTAATCCTTCAAGCACAGGAGGCGGAAGAGTCAGAGAGGGCAGTACGTGACCAGGAAGAGAACTGGCAGCATGTAACTTCTAGAAGGGGAAAAAGGCCAGCATGGGAATCCCCCAATGCTATAGAGGTAAGTAATCGCTTTCAGGCTCTCTCCACAGGCTCTGCGGTGGTGAATGCTTTGGAAGGGACCTCACAAGGAAGAAACAGGAAGGGAACACCATCTACTGGAAGGCATGGGATGCGTAGTCCTAGGGATGGGGGTTCCACGGCCACCACCCCCAAAAGAAAACGACTGTTGGTGATGGTCGGGGACTCCCTCCTAAGAGGGACTGAGCCATCCCGACCTGGAATCTCGAGAGGTGTGCTGCTTACCAGGAGCTCGCATTCAGGATGTGACTGAGAGGCTTACCAAACTGATCAAACCTTCGGATCGCTACCCCTTCCTGCTTTTCCACGTGGGAACTAACGATACGGCGAAGAATTACCTTGAGCGGGTTACTGCGGATTATGTAGCACTGGGAAGAAGGATCCAAGAATTCGGAGCGCAAGTGGTGTTCTCGTCCATCCTCCCTGTTGAAGGGAAAGGACTGGGCAGGGATCGTCGAATTGAGGACGTAAATGCGTGGTTGTGCAGGTGGTGTCGCAGAGAGGGCTTTGGTTTCTTCGACCATGGGACTCTGCTCCGGGCACGAGGATTGTTAGGAAGAGATGGGATCCACCTAACGAAGAGAGGAAGGAGCATCTTCGCGGGGAGGCTTGCAAACCTAGTGAGGAGGGCTTTAAACTAGGTTCATCGGGGGACGGTGACCAAAACCCTGAGGGGAGTGGGAAAGTCGGATACCGGGAAGGAATGCAAAGAGGAACGAGCAAGAAAGGAGGACCCCTGATTCAAATGGAGAAGATGGGGGCGATCAACTGGTTACCTGAGGTGTTTGTACACTAATGCGAGAAGCCTGGGCAACAAACAGGAAGAACTGGAGGCCCTGGCCCAGTCCAAGAAATATGATTTAACTGGGATAACAGAGACTTGGTGGGATGACTCACATGACTGGAGTGCTGTCATGGAAGGGTATAAACTGTTCAGGAAGAACAGGCAGGGGAGAAAAGGAGGAGGAGTTACACTATATGTAAGAGAGCACTATGATTGCTCTGAACTCCAGTATAAAGAGGGAGAAAAACCTGTTGAGAGTCTATTGGTTAAGTTTAGAGGTGCAAACAACAGCAGTGATGTTGTGGTTGGTGTCTGCTACAGGCCACCGAATCAGGTAGATGAGGCTTTCTTCAGACAACTGAGAGAAGCTTCCAGATCGCAGGCCCTGGTTCTCGTGGGGGACTTTAATCACCCTGACATCTGTTGGGAAACCAATACGGCAGTACACAGGCAATCCAGGAAGTTTTTGGAGAATGTTGGGGATAACTTCTTGGTACAAGTGCTGAAGGATCCGACCAGGGGCCGTGCGCAGCTTGACCTTCTGCTCACAAACAGGGAGGAACTAATAGGGGAAGTAGAGGTGGGTGACAACCTGGGAAGCAGTGATCATGAGATGGTAGATTTCAGGATCCTGATCAAAGGAAGAAAAGAGAGTAGTAAAATACACACCTTGGACTTCAAAAAAGCAGATTTTGACTCCCTCAGAGATCTGATGGGCAGAATCCCCTGGGATGCTAACATGAAGGGGAAAGGAGTCCAGGACAGCTGGCAGTATTTTAAAGAAGCCTTATTGAAGGCACAGAAAGAAACTATCCCGACGCATAGCAAGAGAGGCAAAAATGGTAGGAGACCGGATTGGCTTCCGGGGGAAATCCTTGGTGAACTTAAGCACAAAAAGGAAGCTTACAAAAAGTGGAAACTTGGACAAATGACCAGGGAGGGGTTTAAGTGTATAGCTCGAGAATGCCGGGGGGTTATCAGGAAGGCGAAAGCACAAATGGAATTGCGACTGGCTAAGGATGCGAAGGATAACAAGAAAGGTTTCTACAGGCATGTTAACAAGAAGAAGGTGATCAGAGAGGGTGTGCAGCCCCTACTGGATGAAGGAGGTAACCTAGTGACAGATGATGTGGGGAAAGCTGAAGTACTCAATGCTTTCTTTGCCTCTGTATTCACGGACAAGGTCAGCGCGGAAGTCCAGGAGCCAAGTGACGCAAGATGGGATGAAGATGGACAGCCCGTGGTGGGTAAAGAACAGGTCAGGAACTATTTAGAAAAGCTAAACGTACACAAATCCATGGGTCCGGACTTAATGCATCCAAGGGTACTGAGGGAGTTGACAAAAGTCATTGAGGAGCCTTTGGCCATTATCTTTGAAAAGTCGTGGAGATCGGGAGAGATCCCGGATGATTGGAAAAAGGCAAATGTAGTGCCCATCTTCAAAAAAGGGAAGGAGGACGATCCAGAGAACTATAGGCCAGTCAGTCTTACCTCGGTTCCTGGAAAAATCATGGAAGGGATCCTTAAGGAATCCATTTTGAGGCACTTGGAAGAGAGGAAAGTGATTAGGAATAGTCAGCATGGATTCACAAAGGGCAAGTCGTGCCTGACCGATATGATTAGCTTCTATGATGAGGTAACTGGCTCTGTGGATGTGGGAAAGTCAGTGGATGTGATCTAACTTGACTTTAGCAAGGCTTTTGATACGGTCTCCCACAATATTCTTGCCAGCAAGTTAAGGGAATGTGGATTGGATAAATGGACAGTAAGATGGATAGAAAGATGGCTAGAAGGCTGGGCCCAGCGGGTAGTGATCAACGGCTCGATGTCAGGATGGCGGTCGGTTACTAGCGGAGTGCCCCAAGGTTTGGTTCTAGGACTGGTTTTGTTCAAAATCTTTATTAATGACCTGGATGAGGGGATGGATTGCACCCTCAGCAAGTTTGCGGATGACACTGAGCTAGGGGGAGAGGTAGATATGCTTGAGGGCAGAGATAGGGTCCAGAGTGACTTAGACAAATTGGAGGATTGGGCCACAAGAAATCTGATGAAGTTCAACAAGGAGAAGTGCAGAGTCCTGCACTTGGGATGGAAGAATCCCAAGCATAGTTACAAGCTGGGGACCAACCAGTTAAGTAGTAGTTCTGCAGAAAAGGACCTGGGGGTTACAGTGGATGAGAAGCTGGATATGAGTCAACAGTGCGCCCTTGTAGCCAAGAAGGCTAATGGCATATTAGGTTGCATTAAGAGGAGCATTGCCAGCAGATCCAGAGATGTGATTATTCCCCTTTATTCAGCTCTGGTGAGGCCACATCTGGAGTATTGTGTCCAGTTCTGGGCCCCCCACTACAAAAAGGATTGTGGACGCGTTGGAGAGGGTCCAGCGGAGGGCAACCAAAATGATTAGGGGGCTGGAGTATATGACTTATGAGGAGAGGCTGAGGGAGTTGGGTCTGTTTAGTCTGCAGAAGCGAAGAGTGAGGGGGGATTTGATAGCAGCCTTCAACTTCCTGAAGGGAGGTTCCAAAGAAGATGGAGAAAGGCTGTTCTCAGTAGTGACAGATGGCAGAACAAGGAGCAATGGTCTCAAGTTGTGGTGGGAGAGGTCCAGGTTGGATATTAGGAAAACTATTTCACTCGGAGGGTAGTGAAGCACTGGAATGGGTTACCTAGGGAAATAGTGGAGTCTCTATCCCTAGAGGTGTTTAAGACTCAGCTTGACCAAGCCCTGGCTGGGTTGATTTAGTTGGGATTGGTCCTGACTAGAGCAGGGGGCTGGACTTGATGACCTTCTGAGGTCTCTTCCAGCTCTATGGTTCTATGATTCTATGGCAACAACAGTTGGCATGTATGCAAATCCATTCAGTGGAGAGCTACACTACTACGTCCGTTGTTCTCTCAAGGTGTTATTCCTTATTAATATTAATAGGTTAGTACTTTGGATTTATATAACATCTTTGGTCTACAGGCCCTGTAGTGACTTACAGAATTAGACATGTGTTACTGCCCCTGGTGAAAATGAGGCACACCCACCGCCACAAAAAAAAAAAAAAAGTCTGGTGTTTCCAGTAAGCCAAGCTCTTGGGCAGCTGCTCAGGAGAGATTCAAATGCCACCCAGCTCATTAACAGAGCATCCACAGCACGCAGCATGTGTTTCTACTGGTGGTGTACATCCACACTGGACTCCATGCACATAACAAAATTTATTCTATGCATGCATGGAAAAAATTAGTGGGAATATTGCTGGTGTCTCCTCCAAGGTCATGGAGCAAGTTGGGGCAGAGCAGAAATAGAAACCCAAGTTCACTGACTCCCAAACCCTGAATCTAACCACTTAACACTGCATCCTAAACTAGGGGAGTTACGTATTCTCTAATAGTCATCACCAGGGGTATTTATCCCATTGTGTCTCTGAAGCCACTGAATACTGAGCACATTACTTCTCTGGTATAGTTCGTGCACCCTCAAAGATGCAAAGCATTTCAAGCACATTTGAGTTACAAACACTATGAAGTTACAAGGAGGAACACACACAATGAATCTGCAGAATCAGAACGCTTTTACTTTGAGAATGGGGGAAAATCCTCTTACTAATCCTACAGACTCTCCTCCTCCAAGCAGGATGGGAGGGGAACATTTTACTTCAATTGGGAGTAAAACAAGGATCATGGATTAATTTCAAAACACTGTAGTGTAAAAAAAAAAAAATTACTTCACTTCTTCCCTACTCCAATAGCAGACAATAGATTGTAGAATGGTCAGACTCAGTTTTTAAAATATTAATAAGAGGAAAAATATCCACTCAGTGCAGTTTTAAAAAGGAGAGGGCCCTTCTAGATTAACACACTCACACATGAAAAAAAACCCCAACAACCCTGGACTCCAGGGGGGTGTGTGTGTGAGAGATTTGGTGGCTTTTAGCATTGGTCAAAGGATTGTAATGGAAATATTCTAAAAGCACTCAATAGCAACAGGCTTTTTCATGTCTTGGAAGGGGTGGGCGTGGAGAATAGTAAAAAGAGGAATTAAATCCTGTAGTTTATTTTTTTTTTAAGTTTTCACTTCAAATAAAGCGTTGTTTTAAAGTGTATAGGGCCAGCTGTTAGTGCATTGAACTGGAGGTCCGCAGGTATTAGCCAACCAGAGCCTGTGAATTGTATTTAGTGAGAAATTTATTAGCTCAGTAAACACCCCTCTAGTTCCCCTCACTCCCAAACTGATGAAGTGAAACTCTGCAATATAGGAGGGCATATGAGACCTTGAGCACCCAAAGCAGTAGTTAGCCAGATTACAAGAGCTTTTAAAGGCAGTTGCTAGAGCATTTACTACAATGAAATCTTTACATTTGCCAAGGCAGCACAAATGGTAGGTTACATTTTTTAACAGTGGTCACCGTGTCAAAATATCAGGAAACTAGCTTTCATTTCGTAATGTTTAGGCTCCAAGCAGTAAGAAATGCCATCAGGGGTTGGGGGAAGACTTGGCAAGACAGGGCAGCAACTTAAACACTGGTGAGATAAGTATCGGAGAGGTAGGAGGTTGTGAAATCAGAAAACGTTCTTCATGGTCTCTGTGCGTTTCTTAAGTGTAACCACTGAGAATTCACTGTTATCTGTTAGTGCCCTGTAACCAGGAGACATAGATGGGAAAACTAGTCCAGTTCCTGTTCGGAAAGTACACAACAGGAAGGTTTCATGTTTTATCTCAAGAGATACTGCATCAAGAATGATATCCTATCAGTTGACCTAGTCAGAGAGCTGGTAGAGCTCAGAAGTAGTCCCAATAGGATTTAAACACACCTAGGATGGAGAGAAGGAAAGAAGAGTTGCTTACAACAAACACCGCCTGAAGACGCAGTTCATGGGAGCAGCATGTGTGTGGCACCACTAATGTTGCAGTGTAGGATAATCAGGTATGCAGAGCACGAAGCTCACCAGTGAGGACTCAGGATAGTTGTACAACACACTAGGGCTACGTCTAGACTGGCATGATTTTCCGCAAATGCTTTTAACGGAAAAGTTTTTCCGTTAAAAGCATTTGCAGAAAAGAGCGTCTAGATTGGCATGGACGCTTTTGCAGAAAAGCACTTTTTGTGGAAAAGCGTCCGTGCCACTCTAGATGCGGTTTTGCGCAAGAAAGCCCCGATCGCCATTTTCGCCATCGGGGCTTTTTTGCACAAAATGGTTCTCAGTTGTCTACACTGGCCCTCTTGCGCAAAAGCATTTGCGCAAGAGGGCTTTTTCCTGAATGGGAGAGTCATTGTATTTGCGCAAGAACACTGACGATCACACATTAGATCGTCAGTGTTCTTGTGCAAATTCAAGTGGCCAGTGTAGACAGCTGGCAAGTTTTTCCACAAAAGCAGCTGCTTTTGTGGAAAAACTTGCCAGTCTAGACACAGCCTAGGGATGTAAAAACCACCTACAACAGCTAAATGATTTGTTTCGCTGGTTAACCACCAGCCACAGGTGAGGGGCTGCTCCAGCCAGACCCACAGCAGCTGTGGGCAGGGTCCAGCCAGCTGGGCTAGTTAACTGCTTACCTTGTAAGCAGGCCAATAAGCCACCTGCTTAACAGATAACCTTTTACATTCCTACAAGACACAAGAGCAGAGGTGACTACTTGTCTGGTTAAGTGTAGAAAGCTCCTGCAAAGGTGTTCTCAACAGAAAGCGTAACTGCATTTGACCAGCTCTCAGCAGTATTTCAGTTTATGCTGTTAGACAAAAGGAAATTCTGGATTGCTGGTCACTTGAAATCTTTTCTGGATCAACTGCCACCCCCATCCCCTCCCCCTCTCTAAACAAGAAAATGCTAGTGGTCAGTAGGGTCTAGATAAACACTGCAGCCTTCAGAGATTAGAAGCTAACTAAAGGAACAATAAAGGACCCTGCTACATCGGTGCAAGGAGTGAACAAGGTATCAGAGTCACATGTGTATTTTCTGATTGCAGGTTGGATTCTATGGGTATGTCCGTGCTGCAATTAAGAATCTGTAGGCAGCCTCTGCCAGCAGACTTAGGCTCAGGTTAAGAGGCTGTTTAACTGTCATGTAGACATTTGGGCTTGGCTGGGCTCAAAGACCCTATGAGGTGGGAGGGTCCAGAGCTCAAATGTCTACACTGAATTAAAAAAGCCCCATAGTCTGAGCCCCTTTGCCCAAGGCAGCTAATTGCAACATGTCTGAAAGGCAGCAGAGCAAGAACACACAGCACTGAGGATTCACTTCTTCATACCCTCTTAGAGCCCATCACCTCTCTGTTGCCACCCTTAGGGTTGCCAGATGGTTTAACCAAAAATACCAAACCACCCCCCCCCGCCAAAAAAAAAACACTGGGGAAAAAATTATGTTGAGAAAAGAAAAAGGGGGAGACCAAAGTTGTTACGGAAAAAAAAAAGGGACCCTGAGAGTTAAGAAAATTAAAATTAAAATTAAAAAATCCCAGCATAGCCCCTTTAAGAAGCGCTTTACTTTTGAGGCTTTTTGGCCCTAACAGGCTGCCGGCGGCCACCCGCCATCTTGGCTCCATGCGCTGGGCCAGACAGCTCCCCTGCAAAACCTGATAAGTACCCAGGATTTCTGCCTCCTGGCCGGGAAAAAAATCCAAAAATACCGGACATTTTAGGCACCTGGTATCTTCTGAATTTTTTTTTACCAGACAGGAGGTGAAAATACTGGACTGTCCGGTTCAATACAGGACACCTGGCAACCCTAGCCACCCTCCTTCCCTATCAGAGGACTTCCAGAGCTGTAGCTACATATGGAACCACCACAAACAATTAATAAAAGGTGGGTAGCTGCTGTCTATGCCTTCTGGATGGACATGGGTGATCACAATTGCTGTGCCCTTTATATTTCCTTCAACATTCTCCCATGCAGGAAGTCGGGGAAGGGTTGAAAATCCAAAATATGCAGTTAATTGTGAACCACAGCTAGCAGGCACACTGTGACCGCTTATGTCGAGAAAAAGAATGAGTGTGCTCTACAGGCTTGGCTGAGAGCCAGCCTGCTTTTAGCTTAAGTAGTAGAGGCTCATGCACTAAGTTCCAGAGGTCCCAGATTCAGTTCTGCCTGGGGATATAACATATGCCCTACCTACAGAACTGGTATTTATTTTCTGTTATTTCCCTACTGAGAACAGGAGAGGTAGTTCCTTTCCGAGAGGCAGCTGAAGTGTAAGAGATTTTACAGCAAGTGACATGAGTAATCGGCTTGCTTTAGGGAGCCAAGACTTGACCATTGACTCACTTGCAACTGGAGTCTTATTCCATAAAGACACTGGAGAAAAGAGACACAGGACACATTCTGAACATCCCAAAATGGCCACATCAAGTGAATGTTTGGGAGATTTTTGTCACAGATCTCATCCAGTATATGAAGTTTTAGAGGAAGTATTGGCAACTAGGAATATGTTAATCCCAGGGAGACATCTACTTGGAGAGTTGGGCACCAGGAGTTCTAGGGTGTCCTTTCATGAGGAGTAATTCTTATTTCTTTTCTTAGGTAGCATCTTTCAAGTTTAGCAAAGTCTATCAGCATCCTAAGAGATCACAAGTGAGTTATTTTCTTAGTCATCTAGAAAACTACTTTTCTCTTTCTCTAAGGCAGTAGTGGGCAACCTATGGCCCGAGGACAGCATGCAGCACATTGGGGTTCTATGTGTGGCCCAAGAGGCTTTCTGTTTACTGTTGCCAATGTTCAGGGTTGCCAGATTCTAGTGGTTGCTGTCTGTGGAAGGGTTTTTTTTTTTCCTACCGATATTACTAAAGTGAAATGCAAATACAGCAAGGCCATGTGAAGTGAGGTGCGTGCTGAAGTGAGGGAGAACCGTGCACTCCCTCTGCATCCAATCAAAGTGCTGCTACAGTTCAATCAGCACATCCTGCAACTTCTAGGGATTTTAGAAATCATTTAATTAAATAATCGTGTAATCACAGTTCTTAGCAGTTACACTATTATTTGGTGGTCCCTGAGGGGTGGGCAGAGGTGTAGCAAGGGAGAGACGGGGGGGTAGTTGCCCCCGGGCACAGGGCTACGGGAGCGCCGGGCTGGGTGGAGCGGTGCACATGCCGCACAGGCCCACCTGACACGTAGAGCAGCGAGCCAGAGCTGGGCCACGTGCTGCCTCCCTGTATACGCTGCGAGCTGAGGCAACCGGTCCAGGCAGCAGGAGCGGCCACTAAAAATAAGATTAACTTACCCATCCGGTTCCTCCGGTGCCTGGCTCTGTGGGAGGGGGAGCGCTGGGGGTGCCTGGCTCTGGGGGAGGGGGATTTGGTTGGGGTTGGCGCTGGGGGTGTCTGGCTCCGCTGGAGGGGAATTTGGTTGGGGGGGGGGGGTGCTGGGGATGCCTGGCTCTCAGGGTGGGATGAGTGCATTGGGATGGAGAGTGCCTGGCTCTGGGGGAGGAGGATTTGGTGTGGGGGGGAGGGGGGGATGCTGGGGGTGCCTGGCTCTGGGGGAGGAGTGATTGTGTTGTATTTAAGAGTACTGCACAAGATCTTTTCAGGGGGGAAAAAGGCAAAATGCCATATTTATTGGTAATACACACAGAGCAGTCAACACTTATCATATGCAAATGATACAGCACACGGCCGTACACACACACACACACACACACACACACACACACACACACACACACACACACACACACACACACACACACACACACACACACACACACACACACGTCTTGTTATTACCAATAGTTGCTCCCCTTAACTGCACTGGTGAGTTAGAGTGGGCGGGGTGGAGCCAGATCGATGTTCTCATGTTGACAAGAGGAAAGCTGAGAGTCCCTCTGCAAGATGCCTTAGATTTATAGTGTCTTCCCTCATCCAGATCTACCACCCCATTAGTCATCACATGCATATGCATCATCTATGAGAGTCATGATATGCATATGCAGTTAGTTGTCTTAATGCTGCCCCATTCACCTCTAAAGAGGGAGCATCCAAAAGCAGGCACTTGCTGCTGACTCCCAAAGCATCCATAGGTCCAGTCTTCTTTCAATGAGCCCACTTCACAGATCCCATTGTTCTTCTCATTGTTCTTGGATGTGGCTTCCACCCTTCTCCAATCATTGCAAGTACAGAGAGGTGCAAGTCTGTCATGCCTTATCCATTCACACCTCATTCATTCAACAGGACAATCAGTTAAGCAAAAGGGGGTACGAAGTCTACAAGATATAAGGTTTCTATGTAAAAAGACTTAATACAAAGTTTCTATGTTCTATATGAAAGTATACAAAGTTTCTATATAAAAGGACTTAATACAACAAACTAAAGATTTAGTACAATACTAAAAAGACTTGATACAAAGTTAAAATAAATTTCAAAGAGAAAATGTTTAATACAGAGATTAACAAGATTTATTTACAGTTGCATTGGGATGGGGGGATGGCGTGCCTCGCTCTGGGGGATGGGTGGGTACATTAGGGGTACTTTTTTTTTTTAAATGTAGTTTATCGCTGTGCGATAGTATGAACAACAATTAGGTTAACTAGGTAAGTAACTAAGCAATTAGGAAGCATTACAGATTGCTTACAATAAATTTGATATGCTCAAAATCCTTTCTCCCTTTTATTCATTACAGCAATGAGTTACTCACATTTGCTATAACAGTGGTTTTAAATGCTTGATTGAAATATACAACCTAAATATGAATTTCATCACTATAACATTTATTTCTCTCGTATTTTATAAAACTTACATATTTTAAGAATTTGACATTTTTTATGTAAAAGACATGAACCTAATGAGAACGGGATATGAACAAATTAAAGAGAAAAAATTATTTAACAGAATGTAAACCAGAAAACGTTATAATTTATATGTCTGTAGTTAGTAAAATAAGTCATTCATTAAACAATAAATATCCTACGAGGTGGATTATTTACAGTCATATAGTGAGGAGAGTGTGGGGGGAAGGGGCAGTTGTTCCCAGGTGCCATGCTAGTGGGGCACCAATATAGTCCCCCTCCATTCCCCCTGTCATCCCTCTGCTCGATTGCTCCTCCTCTGCCCGCCGCCACTGGTTGGAGCTGCCTCCTCCCTGCCTCTCTGCCCCCAGCCTGACCCCTCTCCACCTCTGCCAGAGGGTTACTACAAGTGGGGCCCAGCCCCAAACTGGAGGGGGTGTGGGAAGACACGGTACAAGTTCTCACCACCCCCCCAGGGTCGGGCTCAGCCATGCGCCAGGTTTGGAGCCCCGCACAGCGGCGGCGCGGCACAAATTTTGCTTTTGCCCCCGGGCGCATCACACCCTAGCTACGCCTCTGGGGGTAGGGCCATCAGCCAGTCTGCTCCCAGCCCCACTCCCGGGCAGCTCACTGCCATCCTACACTGCTGCCTCTGTTTCAGAGGCATCCATGTGGGGTGACAGGCAGGAGCCGGTCCGTGAGGGGAGCTAGTTTAAAAACTGGCTCCTTGTGGACAGAGGCCGCTCCAGCATCCCACAGAGCAGCCTCTGCCCATGGGGAGCTCAATCCTCCCCATGGACAGGGACTGCTGCTCTCCCTCCCATACTGCAGGGCATACAGAGGCAACCAGCTCCTTGCATGGACCAGCTCCCTCCTGTTGCCCCTGCCCTGCTGACTATCTCCCCTAAGTGCTCTTCATTTAAAACTTGGACCAGCAGTCTGGGACTGGGCCAGCCTGCTAGTCCAAATTTTAATTGCAGGACACTTGGGGGAGTTGTTGCAGTTAACCAGTATCGCTAACTGATAGGCAATAGCTTATTGCCTAAACAATTATCCAGCTAGCCACTGACATCCCTAGCAAGTTCTAGGTACCCAAAGACACAGTTAGCAAAACTACCCTAGCCCAGGAGATCATCTTGGTTAACAACAATCTTGCAGCTCACTGAGATGAAGGAGGGCCACTCATGAGGGCCGCTCACTAACTTAGGTTTCCAATGGCTGCTCTTAGGGCTTGTCTTTAGAGGGAGACACAGCACTGATGAAATAATTCCTTGTATGGACACTGAAATAAAGTGACGATAACAGAGTAACTAAGGGGCTGTGCCCTCTACTTGCTATGCTCACCAAGCCCCCTCTCTCTGAAGGTAGGAGTCTGGCCAGCAGGGAAGGAGGGAGAGAGGGCTGGGGGCAGGATGTCTGGTCGGGGGGGAGGCAGGAACAGGCTGGGGATGTGGGGTCTCAGTGGAAGCAGCATGTGAGGGGGCTGAGGATGCAAGCTCTTGGCAGGGCAGTGTGTGAGGTGATTGGGGGTGCAGGGTTTGGCAGGGCATTGAGCAGGGTGGTGGGGTGGGGTCTCAGCTTGGGGAGGTATAAGTGAGGGGGTTGGGGATGCAGGGTCTTGGTGGAGGGCATGAGTGAGGGGGCTGGGGATGTGGGGTCTTAGCAGGGCAGAGAGCAAGTAGGCTGGGGCCACACTGGTGCTCTAGCCTTGCCCCTCCCCCAAGCCAAGACTCCCGCACCTTTACTCCCCTCACTCACTGACCTGCCAAGCAGCAGGAAAAGCCTCCTTGCAGTGCGTCCCTGTGCTGCTGTCCTCCCCTAGCTGGGAGAGGGGCAAGGGAAGCACCAGTGCCAGTTTCCTGGAGAGGGCAGGGGCACGGAAGGAAACACTTGAGGCTCCCTGCATCCTGCCACAGCAGCACAGGGATGTTTCAAGGAAGCTTTTCCCACTGCTCAGCAAGGTGGTGAGTGAGGGGGGTGGAGGTGCAGGTTCTTGGCTGGGCGGGGGGAGTTGAGACTGGAGCACCAGCATGGGCTCCCTGCTGTGGGGGAGAAGGGGCTGAGCTACAGCTGGTGAGTGAGGCAGCTAGGTGGAGGGGCAGGAGTAAGGAAGCGACCATCAGTGTCCTGCCACTGCAGACCGCACTGCCCGTGGGGCTCCTTCCGCTTTGGCTTCACTGACGAGGAAGGCAGGTGGCACACAAAGAGCCCTTTGTGGTGGGGCCACTGCTTTTCCACACTGCGCCCGCTGACAGCATGGGCTGCGCCAGGCAGGCTGTCCCCTCCCCTCTGGAGCACTCTGAGCTCCCTTAACTCCCCTGGCAGTGGGGTGCCACGCACTCCAGCCAGCGCTCACTGTATTGGGTGGTCCTGAACTGAGCCAGGAGTCTGCCTCGCCCCCACCTCCTGCCCCGGCATCACGGCGTCACTGGGGGAAATCTCTCTCACTCTCACGTACCCCGCCTGTTGATGCTGACATGACGACGTCATTCTGTCGTTTTACAGAGGGGAAAATTATAGCTTGAGAGACAGAGATTGAGATTAAATTCATTCACAAAGCTAAATACTACCACAATATTTATAGCGTGATAGTTATTTTGGAATAGCTATATTGGTCAAATCCCCCCACATAAACAACGCCTTAGGGCAGAAGTTTGAGATTCCAAAGAAGAGGACTGAGACACAGGGATTTAGGACATGTAGCATGTTTCAGTGGAGAGGGCTCTGCCATTCACCTCCTGTGTGACCTCTTTGTGCCTTTACTTCTCCTCTCACCCTTCATCCTGTTTAAGTGGTAAGCACTTTGCAGCAGGGATTGTCTATTACTATCTTAGTACAGCACCTAGCAAAAATGTTAGGGTTCTGAAGTCACGAAACTTATGTGGCCCTTTCAGGTAATTTAGCTTCAAACGGGTAATGGCCAGACCAGGGGTTGGCAACCCCCCGACACGTGTGCCATAAGTGGCATGCGAGCCAATTTTCCTTGGCATATGAAGTGGAAGCTCAGCCCGGTACCTCCTCTCCTGGCAGCAAGTAGCCTGTGCCAATGTTCCCTTAACGCACAAAAAATTGCAACACACAAAAAATTGCCCACCTTGGCAGCAGCACCCACTTTTTTCCTGCTCCAGGAAGGTAAGTGTCATCGCTGCTCCTGCTGATGGGGGTGAGGTCAGGGATGGCCAGGGCTCTCTCTCTCTGTGTGCGTGCGCGCGCCTGTGAAATTTGACTGCTTGAAGAAAGTGGCATTTTCACTGCTCTCTGCTTTTGGATCTACACACCTCTGCGAACATATATTTTCACATATGAAGTTAGTTAACAACTGAACACTCAGGCTTGTGTGCTGCTTCAAGTAGCAAACTGAGCAGAGCTTGGAGAACTCAGCAAGGCAAAGCAAGGCCAAGGATCACACTAAACGGTACTATCTGCATCTTAAATTTATTAATGAAGCCGCTGTAAGTAGCAGGACTCGACAAACTATAGAATCTACTCGCCCGTGGCAAGTAGATTTCAGCCGCACACCCCGTTTATCGGCGGCGCACACATGCGCAATGCGGCTCTTGTGCTTGCGCAGTGCAGGGCTGGTGAGCAGCTTTCGCTGCCGTTTGTCAAGTACTGGTAAGTAGGACCGTCATTGACTTTAAAAAGTATCACTGGCACTCGGACCCATACATAGAGGTGAATAAGTCAAATCTCGGCACTCCACCTCTGAGAGGGTGCTGACCCCTGGGCTTGATAATAACAGCAACTTACTTTACTAAAGAGATCTCATCTTCCAAGTTATCGTAAATGCCTTCTGTGTTGTCACAGCCAGGCTCTGTGCTGAGGACCCTTGGGCAAGGAAGAGCCTGCACTTGGTCATGCAGGTCCCTATAACTAATCAAATCCACCAAGGACATGTCATCAAACCCACAATAAAGCAGTTCCAGAGAGCAGGCTCAGTTCAACCCTCCTCCACCACCAACAGCAGTAAAAGACAAGACATCATTTTCTTTAAACTTAACCCTCTCCCTTCCAAAGAATGTCTGGAATCTCTTCTATTTCCCTACAGAGAATGGAAAGGAAAGGCATGGCAGAGGGGTTAGGCAGATAAGAATGCTTGTCTACACGGCAGGTTTTGTTAAGTTTGCCTGGCAGCTTAGGGCATGTGATGGCAGGAAGGAGACAGACTGGAAAAAAAGAGGCAAATTTTTAACAGTGAGGGTAATGAACCATTGGAACGCAGTGGATTCTCCATTTTTAAGTCTTTAAATCAAGATTGGGTACCTCTTTCTAAAAAGATATACTGTAACTTAACCAGGACTTGTGGGTTTGAGACAAGGATCACTGGGTGAGGCTCCCTGGACTGTACTATGCAGGAGGTCAGAAACTCATAATGGTCCCTGCTGGCTTTAAAAGCCTATGAATCACATCTGCAAGAGACTCAGATTGCAAATAGCTAATATGATAGCCAAGTCAACAGAAACTGCAGTTTACAACATGGTCAGAGTATATAAAACACCTTCATAAAACAACAGTATAATCCAACTTCTGCAGGTTTCATTTATGAAGCAACAATAAAGTTCCTTTTCTCCTCCTGTGGAATGCCCTTTAGGATTTGCTAAGGTGTTGTATAAAGTGCGAAAAGACAGTTAACAATAGTTTCTGTTGTTGAGAAGCTATGTAAAGGGTAGCATACTGTAAGGTAGACCCACAGTTTTTAAAAGTATGTATTGCAACCATACATACACAGAATTTCCTATGTGTGAATGCAAGCTCCTGAAGCACTGAAAATTGGGCCAGGGCAATTTACTATTTATTGTAACCCTTTCCCAATGTTGATGGTATATGGTGTTTTAAAACTGAGGATACAAAACCACTGGCCAAACTGCTATTAGTTGCTATACATTATACATGCATTGTTTATAATTTGTCTGACAACCCCACTGATGTGCACACTCCCATTGTAGTGAGAGATTCCGCAGAGACACAGTATGTTTTTGGCAGTCCTGTAGTATGCACTGTAGGGGTCCTCCTGAATCTGAGTTGGTCAACTGTCATCTGTGGCATAGATTTTCTGCCTGCAGTCAGCAAGGAGTAAGTGATCTTTCCACTCAGCTGGGGGTCTTTTCCAGTTACCCCTGTCTGTCTCAACTCTCTGTTGGATTATTGCAATGTATTCTTCTTGAGGCTACAGCAGAAGAGAATAATTTCGAGCTTCAGCTGCATTTCTCACATAAATCCTATAAACAGCTGGGTTCTATGGTGCCTTCCACTTATTTACTTATTTCCAGGCGGTGCTTTTAATTACTGAAGCCCTGTATGATTTGGGACCTGGCTACATATCAGATCTCTTCTTGTGTATTAAGCACCCAGTTGTTAGTAGGGCAATAGGCTGATAATTTAGACAATTTATTTTGGTCCTGGATATCCAACGCTCTGGTCATCTGAAGAAGTGGGCTGTGCCCACAAAAGCTCATGATACCATCTACATGTTTTGTTAGTCTTTAAAGTGCTACCAGACCATTTGTTGTTTTTTAAGTTTATCCTGTACAGACTAACTTGGCTACCACCTGAAAATTTAGACATTGCTACCCAATCATGATCCTAAATCTAACATGCCCAATTAAATTCCACAGCAAGGCCACTGTATTCAGTATTATAAGATTAGCAACATACCAACAAAATAAGGCTGCAAACAGAAAAACACCTGCATGTTGTTGACAGAGAATAAGAGACAGTTAGTGGAGTAATATTGTCTTCCCTACCTGTTCACTTACAAAGGAAGAGACTGAACAATCTTACACATCTTACGTGATTTCTGGATTTTCTTTCCCTCGGTTCAGGAGCCAGGAAGAATTAAAAATGTCTGCCTCAACAAAACTAAGGGAGCCGTCCCCTCACTCCAGACACAACCACAACAAACATTCCCAACAGTCACTGGCTTAATGGAGCACCACATTGTGGTTACACCCACTGCTGGGATTTCATCATGTTGAATTTATTACAGCTCACATATCAAGTCAAATTAAAAGGGGGGGGTGTTTGAGATTTAATTTTTATTTTAGTTTTTTTGTATGTGTTTGTATATTTGTATAACCACAAACTTGTAGACATTGCTCAAGAAAAATAATTGGTCTTCAAGAAAAGAAAGTTATAAAAAGAATCAATTCCATTAAACAGCTCTATAAATCAGTTCCACCCAAAAATCAATGGGAAACTACATTTGCTAAATGCTAGATAACACCCACATGGCATGGAGTGCAGCTATCTCTGATAATGGCTACGCCAAAGCTCTCAGTAGCTGCTCTTCACCAGGTTACTCACACATCAAGTAGCTATACTTGTGGTCCCCACATTTCCCCCTCAACCAGCTCTCTGTCAGCCTGCATTTGTCTGATTTTAAATACAGCACAGAAACTCAGCCAGGAAGAGAATGGTCCAAAATGGATTTACTTACAAGGAAAGTACGATGGAGTCAAAGGGTCTATCTATACTAGGGCTGCAATTTCCGTGCTGTTTCAGATTGAGCTAGGATACTACACACAGAGGTGTAGCCACAGCCTCATGAGCAGCAAGACAGGCTAACCACCCCTGTAGATTTCCATCAGAGATCCAGACGTACCTTTTTCACCAACCGTGCTGCCACAGCTACGCTGCGCTAGCTCAAGCAGACATGGCAGTTGCACTGCCAGTGTAGATACATGTACTGAGGAAAGAGGAGCACATAGATAACACCCTTGGTGGGTAGTTTTAAGAACTAGAGGCTACAGTTTAATCACTAGCATCCAGAACAAAAGTAGCACATGCACCAACATCAAGCTCTCCTTCTTTTCTAACAGGTAAGAAAAGCAGAAGCAGCAGCAGAAATTGGACACTTCTGAAACTCCACCTGAATGGAGTTTCAGAAGGTATTAACACAGGCCCAGTGTTCATCGAGCTGTTCAAAACAACCACAGTCTAAAGGCACAAGCAGATGCAGCACACAGAGCATTATGCATGATTATTATAGATGTAACACTTTATGGTGTATTTCATTTTCAAGAGGTAGTGTGGTATATATTGGACAGTTAGCTGCTCTAGCTATAAAGCGCAGTATAAGACCCAATGAAATTTTTGAATGGCGACAAAAGGAGAAGATAGTAAACAGGGATGAGTGCAGTGCTAAGAATGGGAAAGTACATAAGGCAGACAGAAAGGCAATTAGAAACAGGAACACACAGAGTCTGGGGGCTCTGAAGACAATGAAAAACTTAACTTTAAAAAGACGTGGAGTAAGAGGGAATGGCAGCTTAGAGATCTGAAGGTCAAGTGGAATTAAGAACCAGCGTGGTAAAAAGTCAAGTCATGCACCAAATTGTTTAGGAGAAGACACAAATCAACTACGAAAGTTGATGTAGGGAAAATGGGGCTTAGAGGACTGCAAATTATTTTACCACTGAAATTCTCCTCCCAACCCACTTCACTTAAGCACCAGAACATAAATCCCATCTCTGTTCTCTACAAAGCTTAGATAGAAAATAGTTATTCTAATCATAAACACTTATTTCAAAACAGTTCATGTGAAATAGCGCTATTACATCATTTTAGTCTTGGAGAGCATATATATTGCTAGACCTGAATTAGCAAGGTGGCTGACTTTCTTCTGCTAATTCCTGGAAGAAAACAAGGGAAAAATACACAGACTTTTGGGAATCAATTCACTTAACTCTTCAAGTTGCCTATCACCCTACACAGAACTGTTTGGGAATGAACAATTCACCAATATGGATTCTGCTTTTGAGGGGAAAAGATTATTTTCTCAAATACTGTACTAGTGAATTAGAAGCAATTACTGTTAGAGAGTTCATTTTACTAATTACTACACAGTGAAGAGTTGTTCTTCTATTAGGGACTGTTCCAATTTTGGTGACTCAGATGCCCTGCGGAATCAGGTCCATTAGAAAGCCATTATAAAACAAGTACTGGGGTTTTTTAAAGGTGTTTTTCATCTGATACACCAAGCTGACCGTATCTGTATTTTTAAAAGTTTACCACCCTGATTGATTTTGCAGGAGAATTGCAAGTAAGGTAATAAGATGCCTCTTTTCCACCTCTTGAAATGAAGGTTTTATGTTCTCATCAAATGCTTCTTTTGCATTATTGTACATAGTGTTGTAGCCATGTTGGTCCCAAGATATTAGAAACACAGCATGGGTGAGAATATCTTTTATTGGACCAACTTCCCTTGAGAGAGACAAGCTTACAAGCTCTGTAAGATCACAAGCTTCTCTCTCATCAAACGTAACTCAATTGAGTCAGACATATTATCTTCCCTCTCTCAGTACTGTGTCAATGAAGTGTTGCATGTCCTAGAAATAAACTCGTTTTTAAAGAAAGTCCAAAAATTTACACAACCCCTGGTCCATGAAAGAGAAATATTTTGGTAATTCATCAATTAACATTACATCTGTTCTTTAAAAAAAAAAAAAAAAAAAAAGCCAGGGACCAATAAAGTTCACTGGGAACTTCACTCTCGCCAATCTATTTTACATGGAAAGCAATAGATGTTGCAATAATGGGCACTCGGACAAAACCCTGAAAGTGTCCAGCTGGAAGACTCAGCTCAAACCTCTAAATCAGTGTTTCTCAAAGTGGTCGGTGGATCCACTCTGAAAAACCTGCTAACTGGCTGCTCCAGGTTTGTTTATTTATCTGTAGCCACAGAGCCTTGCAGCTCCCATTGGCTTCAGTTCACCGTCTGGCAAACTGAAGCCAGTGAGAGCCACAAGGCTCCGAAGCCAGTAAATAAACAAACCTGGGCAGCCAGTTAGCAGGTTTCTGAGAGTGGATCCACTGACCACTTTAAGAAACACTGCTCTAAACTGTGGCCTGAAGCCAACTGGTCAAAGGAGGAAGTGCATATAGAATTAGGACTTGAACATGTATCCCCTAGACTATCTATCCCCTGCAATTTGTCAAGTAAAGTGTTTGAGCCAGTCTCGCTGCTAGGAAAAGGAGGTAGAGGGTGCAGCTTCTCAAGCTGCCTCCACCTTCTCTGCAAGAACTTGAATGTCAAAATGGGATACTCCACACAGGCAACTGCCCCTTTCCTGCTGCAGCTTGCTCGGCCCCATCACAGGGAAGGGAGAAGAGTTGCTCAGGGTCTTTTTTCCAGCTACAGGCGGCCCCCAACTTGTGACACGATTGGTTCCCAGGGAAGCATCGCAAGTCTGGGGTGTCGTAACTCAAATCCTTATTTACGATAGACACCGTGCACCATCGTAAATGCAGGCCGAGGACGTAAGTCAGGGGGTTTCGGCCCCTTACGCACTTACAAAAATGGTCGTAAGTGCGGCGGGTTGGAACTCGGGCGCTCACATGTTGGGGGTTCCCTGTAGGCTCTGGGATAAAGGAAGAGGGTAGGTCTGTAGAGCCCTGCGTGGCTACAAAACGTATCTGCATCTGCAGCCACAAAAATGAGGTGTGGATATCCACACTGACATCTGTGGATGCAAATATCCACGGATACAACACTGTTATCAATTGATTTGTAGGTTACTACAGTTTATAAGACATAAAAATAGCTATACTGGGTCAGACCCAAGCTCCATCTAGCCCAGTGTCCTGTCTTCCTACAGTGGCAAATGCTAGGTGCCCCCACGGGAAATGAACAGAACAGGTAATCCTCAGGCAACCTCGCTCCCATCACCCATTCCCAAGCAGTGACAAACAGAAGTTAGGGACACCATATCCCTGCCCATCTTGGTTAATAGCTATTGATGGACCTAACCTCCATGAATGTATCTACCTCTTTTGTGAACCCTGTTAACGTCCTGGCCTTTACAACATCCTCTGGCAAGAAGTTCCACGGGTTGACTGTGCATTGCATGAAGAACTAAGCTTGGCTGTATCTGCCTGAGCCTAGGGACAAATACAAGACAGAGGAGAGGAGAAGCAGGGACAGAAGAAAGAAGCTGAAAACCAATGCCCAGTTAAAGCTTTCCCATGCTCTACCCCAGCCCCAGTGTTTGCAGCACATTTTTAAATACACTCACAACCCCCAATCTCCTGCACTAGGGACTAGGGTAGCTCTACTCTTAGAGGTTTCCCAGCAGGAGACTTGCAGGTGGTTTCCATTCCCTTTCCAGGGCACAGGGAGCAGATCAGGACTGCGAATCTATTAACTGGGACCCATGAACTGTTTGAAATATCACCTTCAGCCCCTGGAACCAAGAGACTGGACAGCACAGAATGTCAGTCATGAAGTAGGAAAAGTCCACTGGGGATAGGATAGTTTAACCATGTAAATGGTTAATCAACAAGCTTGGTTTGCAGTCACAAGCAGGCTCCCGCCTTGTTCCTGGGGAGACGCCTGCTGCCCCTGCGCTGCTGTCTCTGATATGGAGGCAGCAGTATGGGGTGGCAGGCAGGAGCTGACTGCCACCCTGTATGTAACTGCTAAAATTTTCAGCAGTTACACAGTTACTCAATTACACACATTTTAACAACCCTTAAGTCCACTAGACTTTTGCTGTGGAAGTGCACGATGCATTTACGTACGAATCCGTCGTGCTTGTTTCAACTGTAATTATCCATTCTACAGCTGGAGTAATCATCACAGTGAATAAATGAACTTGCTCAAGGCCTTGCAAGGATTCAGTGTGAGAACCAGCCTTTGCCAAGAACCTCTGCGTAAGATGCTTAAAAAAAAATCCACCAGCAGTTCTCTTTTTCTCAACAGCTACAACATCCCCACTCTTTGGGACTGGGTAGTGCCAGCTCTTACTCCAGCAGAGTGTATGCTCCTAGGGGCTTTTTCCACTGAACATTTGACTCTGACCAACAACTAGTTTGCACTAATGAATTGATTTCTTTGTGTTACTGCAGACGTCATGGGTTCACATTACCACTTATTTAACATTCAAACCCTGCCTCTAAGTCAGTGCTGAAGCCAGGGCAATACCAGGATACCCTTCAGATGCTGTCATTCCCTCCTTCTGGAAGATTTAAGAAGAGTGGGAACTGAAAGTTTTTCAAGCACAAACATGCCCAACTGGTTTCCAATAAGTTAGACTCAATGTAGCAGAGTCAGGGGTTCTCTCTCCCAGTGCCAATATACAAGCTGCTGGCCAAGACTCTCACACCTCCCCCACCTCAATTCAGATCAGTGTGGGGGTGGGGCAGCAGCATGGCTCAGCATGTAGCAGCTCTTCTGGGGAGGAAAAAAAAAAAAGAAGCTTTCTGAAACTTCCCCTGAATTGCTGCACTCTGCATGCCACAATGGACAGCTGCTACCTTCTCACTTACAAAAACCTGACCTCAGCCAATCAATCTACAGCCTTAGGGCTGTAAGATACCCTCTTACTTACCACTTTGAGGGGCCAAACCTATTGAAAGGTGGCAGCTTTCCTCTCCACCAACAGGCACATGCAATGCGGTTGCTTCAAGAGGTTTGGGAAAAGGGAAGGGAGAGGAAAGAGAGGGTGCAGTTAAGCAGTTTCAGGCCCACAGTGGGTCAGCAAGGAGCCAAAGACAAGTCCGCAAATAGCTGTAATATTATCAAAGCAACTATACATCAGTAAACCTGCATGGACTAATCTGGACTCCTGTCTCCTCTCTCTCGTCTAACCAGTTTACTAAGAGTGTGTGTGGTAGGGAAACCCCAAGCCTCTTACACATACTTCTGGATGTGCTTGGCAGATTTAGTACCCAGCCATCAGTAGAGCCAGGTTCTGCCAGGGATGCAGCTGGTTTTGCTGCCATTAGAGAGGGTGGGGAACATCCTGAGTGGATTTGGGTGGACGAGGTTGTATTTCACAAAACTCTACTCACACGTGGTTCAGAGACAGAACTCACCTCATCTGAATACCTACAATTCCAGGAGGGGGGAAGGAGTCAGAGACAACAGACTAAGTGTTTCAGTTGCATTTGTTCTCGTTGGGGAGGAAATATGCTTGTTTGGCTAAGACCATGGGTTCTATTTTGGGCTCTACCATTGACTCACCCTGTGACATCCTCAAGATCACACATCGATGTATTTCAGATCCCAGGCTCAGAGGGGTTAACACCCTCAATCTGAAAGAAGAGATTGAAGCTTAACTGTTCAGCCAACTCTACACTGATAATTTTACAGCACTGTAACCCTCTGGCTCAGGGATATGACCCCCCCCCCCCAAGAAGCACTTTACAGAACCATAAAGTGCCAGGAGGAACCAGGTTACAGCACTGGGAGCCTCATTCCCAGCGCTGTTAGCTACTCTCCTTGTCAAGGTGGTTTACCTCAGGGAGAGCTCTCTCTCAGCACTTGTGCCATGACTCCGCTTTAAACCTAAAGTACAGACAAAGCATTTTAAGTTATTTGGACAGAAATAATCTACAAGAACAAGTATTCTTCCACTTACAACCTGTAACCATCACGGTTTTAATGCAAAGCTCCTGTATACATTCCTTTTCCCACAATCAATGGTTGCTGGCCACACCCCTGAAACAGCTTTCCATTCAACAAACTGCTTCCCACTGCAGTAGTACTATAAATTTCCAACTTTTCTTAACCAGCTCTCCTCGTAGATATAGGAAACTGAACCAGAAGTACTAAGCTTAAAATTCTCTGGCAGTTTTCACCAGCCGAAATTAGATAATTGCAGCAACTACTATTACTTTCCTTTCATAAACATGTGAAAGCCCATCTTTCAAATATCATGCCCATTATATAGATCAAAAAAAGAGAGGCACAGGTAGGGAAGTGACTTTCCCAAAATTACACAGCCAGTCAATGGCAAGGCTTTTGTTTTAGCCACTAAACCAGGGATTCTCAAGAGTTTTTTCATACTACAAATTAAGATGAGATTCCCTGTAGCCTTCCTCCCTTCCAAGCATGTACCACCTTGCCTCCAACTAGCACCTAAGTAAGAGCACTGCAGCAACTACAACAGCTGCTGACATTTAATAACTGGATATGATGAGTGCAAGCACCAAGTGACCAGCCAGCTGTCTCCAAAGCACTATCAAGTGGTCCACAGGCCACAGTTTGGGAAACTCTGTATTAGACCTTGCTCTTTCCTTTTCAGTGAGCCCCACCCACTACAACAGGCCAGCATTTTCAAACACCTCAGCAACGTGGATGGATGCGGAGAGCAACACACGTTAAATTGCTCTTCTTGGAGTCCGCTTAAGAAAGCTGCCAACTTGTAAATAGCAAGAGTCAGTTTTGCTGCCAATACAATTTTGACCTAGAGCAAACGGAAGTGCTTTTCCAGGAATCTAAGGCTGTTGAATCATGCTGTATGCTGGCACTAGACCACTAACCCAAGAGGGAAATAACAAAAACAAGACCAAAAAACCACTCCCAACAGATGTTAAAGGGGGACAGATGACTGCTTTCAAATTATATGGGGACATTCCAGGAAGAAGTAGGTGGTGCAAGTGAGTCTTTCGAAAGAGCTATTCGCCACAGGGGAACAAAATCTCATTCATATTTTCATAATTGTGGTAAGTTAAGCAAGTAGATTTGATATTCAGGACAGCAGACTTTAATGATATTTTGCAAGACTGTTTTAATACCCATACCACAGAACCTAACAAGCAGAGCCCTGGGTATTAAAGCCTTCACCCACAGTGTGTTTTGCATAACAATCACAGATTTAGCCTTATAGGATGCATCAATAGTTTAGAGAGTTTTTAAGATAATTGGTATTATGGTGGTACCTAAAGACCCCCCCAACTGAAGTCAGGGACCTAATACACAAAGATATAGTAAAATACAGCCCTTCCTCCAGAGAGGTTAGAGCTAAAATAGACAAAGGACATCATCCCCATTTTAGAGATGGGGAGCTGAGACAGAGAAATTAAGTGACTCACCCTAGGACACAGAGGGAATCTGTGGCATAATCACAAACCCAATCTCCTGAGTCCCAGTCAAGACCACCCAGAAAAGCTGACATATAAGCCAATGGTGCCTTTATGTGCAGAACAAGGCTTTCCCCCTTTTAAAATGGGCATCAGACCATTTATTAAAGTAACTCAACATTTTTGAGATGTGTTGGTGTAACTGCCACCAGGCAGATTTGAACCTGGGACCTCTAGAGCTTACTATAGGAGCCTCTACCCTTTGAGCTAAAAGCCAGCTGGCTCTTAGCCCATGATGGAGATGTCTCTTTTTTTTAAGCTATTGCTGTGGTCTAAGTGCCACTGCATGGGACACTGAACCATACTAGGTGTGTGGGTTAGCTCTGGGAAACTTAGGTGGAACTGGATTTTAGGTCACAAGTGAAATAGCTTTCATATGAGTTCTAGCAGACAGTCTACTAATCTCACAAAGCTAAAACATAACTGGCAGTCTCTGACAAAAATAAAACTTTCCCGGAAAATACCCACAGGTCAGGATTCAAATGTATGAACAGAACCCTGAAAACGCATAGGAGGGTGGGGAGTTAATGGATATATTCCCTGCACCATGCAAACACTGGTAGGCAGAATCACAGCCCCAAAGCACTTATAGATTTGTCTTTGAAAATCTGTTTTGGATCAAAAAGTATCAAGAACTTTTGATCCGCTCTGAAAATGGTCAAAAGGGGTTTTTTTCAGAGTCTTGAGAAAAGTTTAATTAAAAAAAAAAAAATCCTGACAAGCACGACTCTGAATTCTTTATTGTACAAAAGAGAAAGTTTCACAGGATCAGAGCAAACTCAGAGATGGGCCATCTGGACAGCACATGGAAAAACTATAACAAGCATGATGATTTTAGTCATTTGACAGTATCTTCTTGTGGCACAATGAAGACTGGATCTGTGCATAATTATTATTTTTTAAATAAAGGAAGCAAACAAAGGATACAAACATACATTTCACGAGTGAGAATTTTCTGCTTACTTACGGTGACCTGGGCTTGCAAAATGTCAAACAGCATAATCAATGTTCCCTCTAATCTTTTCCATCCAGGTGCAGAATAATTTTAATGTGCACCAAGGCAAGTGTGCAATGATTTGAATGTGCACCACCAACAGAAATACAAAACTAGTTATAGGTTCTCTGCTAATCAACTGGGCAGCATTTGGCCACACAAGCACAAAGGGAACACTGAACACATTATATTAACTTCAGTGATGGGGTATTCCAATGGCTAGCATAACGCTTTTCATTTTTAAAACCCAGTGTTGTAAAAGCAAAGAGAAACAAGGAGACATCTATGGGTAGCAAAATTAAGGAAAACAGGAAGTTTTTAAAAGTATATTATAGAAATAAAACAAAACAAAATCCTAACAATGGTATTGTCCACTTGTGAAATTGACAGAATTATCAATAAGGCAGAAAAGGCAGACTAGTTCAATAAATATTTCTGTCCTGTATTCAGGGGGAAAAAATTATGTAGAGATATCACATCTGATAACACTCTTTCCATTACACTAGTATCTCAAGACGACTTTTAACAGCAGCCACCCAGGGGGTAGAACCCTCTCTTTCACCAACAAAATTGGTCCAATGAAAGCTATTACCTCCCCAACCTCGTCTCTCTCATATCCTGGAATCCACACAGCTGCCAGACTATCAACAGCAGCTACTAAAGCTAGAAATCTTTAAATCAGCAAGTTCCGTTAATTCACATCTAAGAATTTTAGAAGAGCTGGCTGAGGAGCTTGCTGGACACACAATGTTTGATTTTCAGTAAACTGCAGAATACTGGGGCATTCCAAAGGACTGGAGGAAAGCTAATGTTATACCTATATTAAAGAAGGGTAAACTGGATGATGTGAGTAACTATTGGTCAGTAGTCACCAACCAGTAGATTGGAACCTACCAGTAGATCTTGGAGCCTCTCACAGGTGATCCTGACTGGTTTGGCCAGGAAGCTATCAGCACTGGCACTTCAGTTGCCCCTCCCCGCCACTGTTATGCTGCTCCTGACCTCTGCTTTGGAGCTGCCCCCTTGGGAGGCCTCCTGATTTCTGTGCAGGCTATGGGAGGAAGAAAAGGGGTAGCACTGATGTCGGGTGTCCCTCCTCCCTGTCTCCTGTACCCGATCTCCACACAGAGAGAAGGAGACAAAGGGAGTTTGGCAATGCAAATCTCAGTCAGTCAGTCTCACGCAGTGTGTTTGTCTGTCATTCTCACAAACACACACTGTCCTTCCCTCTCATCTCCCGACCCAACACATACATGGGGGGTTGTTGTTACTTCTTTTACTGCTTGCAAACTGGGTTATTTTTGGTTTTTGACTGGTCTGTGCATTTCATAACTTTCATTCCTCTCTTACGCTTTAATTCTTTGAGTAGTGAGTTCTAAAATGCCGAACCTGTCACATCTGGAGTCATTATCCCTCTGGTAATTGCTGCTCCTGAATGTGGCTGGCATGACCCTGCAGCCCCTACGAAAGTTAGAGCAGGGGGTCTCCACATGCTGTCCTTGCCTGCAGACACCACTCCTGCAGCTTCCATTGATCAATAACGGAGAACTGTGGGGATGGGGCCTGTGGACAAGGGGTACCACATGGAGCCATGCAGCCACTGCTGTACATGCCAGCTGCTTTCAGGAGTGGTGCAGGACCAGGGCAGGAGTCCTGCTCCATCCCTGGGGTGGCTGTCTGGCCATTCCCAGGGAGGTGGGGGGGACCGGGACTCAGGCCCCCAAACCTGCGCTCCCCAGGCAAATGCCGTAACCCCTAGGCCACTCCAGAATCCAACCCACCCCACTCCCTCCCTTCAGAGGATCCCTTATCCTGCTTTCCTAATGCAGGAGCCAGTTCCTGTTGGCTGCCCAGCTGCTGCCTGACAAGGTAGAGGCAGGGCTTGAGCAGCAGAGTGGGTGATGGACTCAAGCCTACCACCCTTTGCCCCCCCAGGTGAATGCCCCATCACCTAAGCCACACCAGAACCCAGACCACCTTCCTACCTTCACAGCATCCCTGATCCTGTTTTCCTAATGCCAGACCAGCCAACTCCATCCCTGGGGCAACCTGTGTTGGCTGTTTGGCTACTCCCAGGATGGGGGGGAAAGGGGGAGACTCAAGCCCCCAACCCTGTGCTCCCCAGGCAAATGCCCTATCTCCTAGGCCACTCCAGAACCCGCCCCACCTTCCTTCCTTCAGGGTGTCCTCTCCCACTCTCCAAATCCCTTGGCCTAAGACCAGAGCCTGCACCCTAACCCCCTACCCCAGCCTGGTGAAAGTGAATGAAATTTGGGAAGGAGCGGGGATGGACTGAGCAGGGTGAGGCCTCGGAGAAGGGGTGCAGGAGCGGGGCCTCAAAGAAATGGGGGAAGGAAGCTGGGCAAGGGTATTTAGGTTTGAGGTAGATCTTACATTGCACTTAAATTGAAAAAGCGATCTTGTGGTTAAAAAGGTTGGAGACCACTGCTTTAGGTTAAGTATGACATTGATCCTGGGGCAAGATAGTGGAAAGGCTGATTTCATTAATTAAGAATTAAAGAGGTGATGATACAACCAATGCCACATAGATTTGTAGGAAAGAGCCCATCAAATTAATTTTATATTTTTATGAGAATGAAGATATTGTTGATAAATGTAATCATGTTGATATAATATAATCTAGTGTTGATGTAATACTCTTAGGTTCGGTCTACACTAGACTCAGAAGGTCGGGTTAAGGTATGCAACTCTAGCTACATAACCATATACCATCCTGAGCTTGGTGCTGTTGGCTTCCCTTGCTCCTCGCGACTGTGAGGAGTGTCACCTCCAACTGGAGCCACCTTCAGAGTTCGATTTAATGAGTCTTAACTAGACCCACTAAATTGAACACCAGAAGATTGATCTCTGGCACATAAGTGGAGACATGACCTTAGATATCTGTAGGCATCTGGCATAGCACAATACTTTGCTTAAAAAAAGTAGAAAGATACAAAATTAACATTGCACAGAGTAAATGTATTAAAAACTGACTAACTAAACCGAGAATCATCATTAAAAAGGTATTTCTGGAAAGCTTCCCCAGTGATTGGTGCTTGCCTCATCTGTGTAATATTTTTATGAGTTACGTGAAAGAAAACAAAACAATCACACATCAAATTTGCAGATATTATAATAATTAGGGGAGTGGTAAATAAAGAAGAAGACAGGTCACTGACAAAGTGATCTGGATGACTTGGTTAAACTGGGCGCACACAAAGTATGCATTTTAATATGGCTAAATGTAAGAAGTGTGCCTCTAGGAACAAAGGACCTAGGCCATAGTTACAAGATAGGGAACTCTCTCCAGGGGAGACCATTGTGGAGAATAAGATGTGGGGGTTGGTCCATGGTGGATTATCATCTAAACATGAGCTCCCAGTGCACTGTTGTGACCAAAAGAGCCAATGAAATCCTTGGATACATAAATAGGGGAACCTCGAGTAGGCGCAGAAATATATTTACCTCTGTACTTGGCACTGGTGGAATACTACATCCAGTTCTGTTATCCAAAATTCAAGAAAGAGGTTGATAAATTGGAGAGGCTTCCAGGAAGAGTTATGTGAATGATTAAAAGGTTAGAAAACATGCCTCAATGACAGATTGAGCTCCTTGAATCTACTTATCTAAGCAAAGAGGGAGTTAAAGGGTGACTTGATTATAGTCTACAACTCTACACATGGGGAACAAATGTTTAATAATGGCTCTTCAATCTAGCAGAGGAAGATATAACACAATCCAATGCTGGAGTTGAAGTTAGATTAATTTACATTGGAAATATGATGTCCTTTTTTCAACAGTGAGAATAATGAACGATTGGAACAATTTACCAAGGGTTGTGATGGATTCTCTACCATGGACAATTTTCAAATCAAGGCTGGATGCTTTCCTAAAAGATTTGCTCTAGGAATTATTATAAGGCAGTTCTATGGGCTGTGTTCTATAGGAAGTTGGACAAGATTATCACAATAGTCCCCTGGAATATAAGAAGAGTTGCTTTGGTTTGATAAGTTCATGTATTATTGAAAATTACCCCTTCTCCCTTTACCCAAGAGACTGGAGAACTGAAAATGCCTAAGGCCAGCCTTCTAAAATGCAATGCTTTCTACCTCTCTCAGCTGAAGGATGAGTTAGGGCAACAGTGGAAAGTTTTTAAAACCTAGTTCTGCCAGACGACACCTGCATATTAGCTAATGGGGCGATTCCTACGTAGCTCTTGGACAGCACTGTCTGTATATCTCAGCGCTTTCTGGAAAGGAAGCATGAAATGAATAATAATGTATCCCAATTGTTAAGTCCAGCAGTATTAGGAAAATGATCCACTAAGGACACTGGTTTTCAGATATGGACTAGGGATGTTAAAGGCTAGTTGACTATCTGATAAGCAAATGCTTATCGGATAGTCTGTCGACTAGTCAATTCCCCCTGCCCTCCCCCCGCTGCCTCTATGAGATAGAGGCAGCGGGGGCGGGGGGGGGGGAGGAAGGGGTATTTCAAAGTGGCAGTGCCACCCAGCTGTGTGGTGCTGCTGCTGCTTTGAAATCCCAAGGCAGCATTTCAAAGGGGCAGCCTCTACACAGCTGATCCACGGATCAGCTGTGCAGAGGCTCCCCCTTTAAAACACCAGCTCCGCACTTTTCAAAGGGGTAGCCGTGGAGCCCGGGGGCAGCTGGGGACTCCTCAGCTGATCCCGGGCTCTGCGCAGCAGCATGCAGCGTAGCATGGAGCCTGGGGTCAGTGGGAGACTCCATGTCTTTGAAATGCACAAGAGCCCCCGCTGGGGACTCTTGTACATTTCAAAGCAGGCACCCGCATGCAGCCTGGAGTCAGTGGGACTTCCTGCTGGCTCTGGGCTGTACCCAGAGCTCCACATTCCTCCTCTGAAATGTACAATAGCCCCAGCGGAAGTGCCTATCGACTAGTCGAGTAGTCAATGGAAATTCCATCGACTAGTCAATTAACCGCATTTTAACATCCCTAATATGGACGTCCTGCTTTTCTGTAAACAGGTTTTCAACTCCCACTGAATTGCCAGAGTTGGGAGATAGAATCATGCTGGCTGTTGGGCCTGGTAGAACATCAACACTGTTACAGAAAGCGTGATGGAAAAGAACAGATTACCCCATCTATGCTAGCAACAGAATCTCTTTCAGCATTGGCTGAAGAGGCCCATTGCAGAGACAGGGCCTACAGCTCTCAATTTACAATTTTAGTTGCTATGTAGCTTAATATACCCCTCCAGTCATTCAGCTTGCACATCAGGGAACCTGAAATGTAAGAGATGTAGGACTGGATAAATCAGCTTCCTTACTGCTTTTCATATTTTTTTCATTAACTCAGAACTGCAAGGAGAGCCCTTGTTTGGGATCTGCAGTTACTAGAATCACTCTCCACCTTTTCCTCTTCAAACAATATGGGCTCTAGGAAGGCACGAGGGTTGTCATGTCAATAATGCAAAACCCTGTTGCTTCCATGCCAGAACAGCTGACTTCAAGTGCATAGTAGGCTATGCTTATTAACAAAATAGGAAATCTGATCTATAGAAAGAAAACACTGGGGATTAATCCTGGATTGCAGACTGTGGCCAACACTGGGCCTTCATCCAAAGTCCAATGACAAGGAACGAAATTTTCACCCACCTGTCACTTAAAGCAGGTACAACTATTGCTGTGTTGTAGTCTCTCTGCTACAGCTATTGTAACAAATCCCTTTTATATTGGTTTCAAATTCATGACTAAGTTCGTTATTTTGTTTCTTCATTGTTTTGCCAACAACCAGCAGTGAAATATGAATTTTCCTTCCACAAAATTGCAAATAAAAAAGAGTGACTCAAGTGGGTTGTGCCCATGAAAGCACGTGATACTATATATCTTTTGTTAGTCTCTAAGGTGCTACAGGACCACTCTTTTTTTAAGTTACAGACTAACACAGCTACCCATCTGAGACTACAAAATTTGACAGCTAGTTTCTAACACACACATTCTTCAGATGGCATTCTAATGGAAGTTTGAATCGCCAGTTTAACAGGTAAATGCAACTTTAAATAATATCTTGAAGCAGATTTTGAATTACTCCATGTAGGGAAAAAAATTACATGTACTACTGCAGTGGCTTAAAATAATTGTGTTAGCCTATTAGAGCAATATGGGGTGGCTGTAGCACAGGGGACAGAAATCTCTATTGCAATGCACTGTCCCTGCCATGAAGAGTTGTATTGTGAACTCACTTAAGCAGCCTTAGTGATAGTGATGGTCACTTTCAATCACAGACAAGGCTTTACATATTTTTTTTTCAAAAATATTCTTCCACTTGTGGTTGGACCGGGACTATCGTCGTAGGCAATCCCACAGCTGAGCCCTGTTAATTTTTCTCCAAGCACAGCAGGGTCAACATACCCAATGATGCTGAAATGGTCCCCTTCTCATAGAGCTTTGCCTGTCACAGTACAGCCTATGTAATGGCTGCATCACAAATGCAATTCCTTTTTCTCCCACTCTGAGACCACATCTGCTGCTGTGTTGAAACCCAGAGACTCACTTCATGGCGAAGATTTTTGAATTCCATTAAATCACAAGATGCAGCAGCAGCTTTGGATTACAATGGATCAGTAAGTTATAACAAAGTCCGATTTCAGTAGTGGACCAAAAGTTTAGTGTCCTATGGTAGGGAAACTGAAGAATCTCTTTATAGCAGCAAAGACTGTCTGTCAAGCCTTGAACACATCCATCACATTGGATGACAGTGCAAAACACCATAATCAATGCAAATAGACATTCAGATTTGAGAACAACTGTGCATCTGCTAAAAAGCATTATCCTATTTCTCTGCATCTGTCCACCAGGAGCGTGGGTGGGAATCAAAACAGAGCACTATATTCCATTTTCTACAAGGTCAAAAGAATTAGTAGTATGCAATTCAAGTTTATCATTATCCACTTTAAAAATGCTGGAATCTAAAAACTAACACCAACATCCTCAGGTTAAAATCTGAATTTTCAAATCCCATCAGTATTTTTGGATTGCCATGGTTGTTTTGGGGATTTTCCAATCCATTCCACACCAAAACGGATTAGCCATTAAAAAAAAAAAAGTAGTGTGAGGCTACACAAAATAAATTGAGCCCTGCACCTTCCAGGACTGATGCCTCTAACTCCCTTTATCCTTTCACACACTGGTATCTGCCAAACAATTCAATACTGCCACTTCAACACACCATGTGATACCATGTTCTTCAAGCATCTTATGATATTACTATCTACAAATCTGTAAGTCATTTTCCACAGCACTGTATGTGAATAATAAAGTGAGTTATTTCTTTATGCATTAAAGATGTAAATAAATCTCATTTGGATTAGGGATGTAATAGTGTAGTCGATTAACTGATAAGCAAAAGCTTATAAATTAATGCTATAGTGTACAAGCATTTCTCCCTCCCTCCCCGCCAGTACATTTTTTAGCAGTCTGGCTGGGAGCCCAGTTCAGTCCTGGCTCGTACTGGGTCCAGGACCAATCCCCACTGCGGCTCTGCATTTAAAGTGTATTAGGAGCCAGGTGGGCAGGCAACTCATCTCAGTTCCGGCTTGCGCTAGGTCCAGGAGCTCAGCCCCCCGCTTCCCCTGGACAGCAGCACAGGGTGACAAGCAGCAGGTCCACAAGGGGAGCTGGCTTTTAAACTGGCTCTCCTTGTGGACCAACTCCCACCTGGCACCCCTTGCTGCTGCCTCTGATAGAGAGGCAGCAGCGCAGAGTGGCAGGGGGGCTCCTGGGGACTGAGGTGGAGCGTACTGGCCCCATCCCCGGGGACTACAGAATTAGACAATAAGAATTCATGAGGTCAATAGATTATTCAGTTAACCATTATTTCACATCACTAGCTTGGATCTTTGTCAAGAGTTGTTTTTAAATGGGCTGGGGTAATTTTGTATTTTTTCTACATTTCACTCAGAATAAAGAAGATAAACTAAGAAAACAGTGCTTACACTTTCCACTTCCTCCCTTTTGCACCCTACTGCACTTGGATTAAACAATATATGCCAGGCCCCAGAAAACAAGACATGTACTATTGGTGTCTTTTCCCCCCAGGTTTGAATGGAAAGTAACAAATGTAAGCAGCAGTTTATTCTTAATGCTGATCTTCCCTCTCCTATAACTAAAATGATATGCCAGTGGCAGGTGGCAAGTTTGGGGGGGATGGGAGTTGTTTCTTCTCTTTCTTTCTTTCTTTTTTTTTAAATAAATATAACAACAAAGGGCAGCCAGATTTGACCTACTGGGTCAACCCTCAAGAGTTAAACTGATTTAAATAATTAGACCTAGAATGTCAGGCACCAGCACAAATAATTGCTCCTAATGCTTTTAGGATTAGATTGCTAATGAAAAGGCACAAACAAGAGGCCACTTGCAGTTGTGGAAATAAGTCAATTTTCCTTTCATATGTCATATTCTCCATGTAGAGTTGCTGTGATATGATCCTAAGGAGCCATTTATGGTTCTCTCTCCAGAATTGCTGCAGCATCAGCAATAGCTTTAAGTCACAAAATATTCTGACTATGCTATGTGGACAATATATTTATTAAATAAAAATTAAATATATGTTACAAGTTAAGGATTTTTTTTCCTGTGAAAAACAACTGTTAGGAGTAACATATTGCTTTTTCCCTTGGCATATAAATTCAACCAGATTATACTAACAGAAACAGCACATTGAAATATTTTAAGCTTCCTTCAATCAAAAGATAAAAACAGCAGTTTTGTAATAAATTATGTTACTATTTTTTGGCTTCTTGCCTTGAATATATTATATAATTAAGTAGTACCCAGTGGGATTTAAGTAGCCCTCTGGTACATATATACTTGGTTTCATATATAATGCAGTAATTTTATGTGGAGGTATACACTCTTCCACTCACAGATAGTGAATGCAAAGTTACAGCTTCCTCAACAAGAGGCAGCTGTTTGATTTGGTTTCTAAATTGCAAGTTGTCCTAGCAAAAAGTTTGCAGAAGTCATAAAACCAGAGAGCATATTGTAATTTACACAAAAGACTCAAAGCTGTGCCTGAAGAAAAAGCTCTCTGCTTGCATCAGGGACAAACACTAGCCACACTCTTGCTGTGAAATGATCAAAATAAGAGCGCCCAGCTGGCAGCACTGATAAAGGGATAAACAGGCAGGCTGGAAAGCCCTCCACCCCTCACTTCTAGATGCCTACTTCTGCGTGGGGCAAGTTCAGGCTAAAGTGAATTAGTGACTTCTCTGTCGCCCTGGTCACTAGGACCCGGCACTGAAATGCATCGAGCATAATGGACGGCTCACTCCGAGAGCAGCTGCCCAACGCAGTCACTTCCCAGTGGCGAGAGGGTTCATTCACAATTCGGCTGGGGTAACAGACTGGCTGCCACTTTGTACAATTCTCATGGATCTGGGTAGAGGGAATCCACGTAAGCCTCCGAGCCCCCACTAAGAAAAAAAAAAGAAGCGTTCCCTGTTTAGCCTGCGGAGCAAAGGAGACCCCAGCGCGTCTTGCTTTGTGACGGGGAGAGGGGAATGTGGCGCACAGCTGCAGGGGGGCAGAAGCCCCGCTCCGTGCAACACAAAATGTTACGCTCCAGCCTGGCTGAACGGCCGCTTGGGCAGGATTTAATCGGCTCCCCAGGTAGCTCGCGGCCTGGGGGAGGGCCATGCCCATGGCTGAGGGGGAGGGCGCACCGGGTCCGAGCGAACCCCAAGCTGTGAGACTGCCTAGGATGCTCTGCTCCGTCTATTGCATTGGGGAACGGTGCCGTCCGTAACAAAAGCCAAGAGACCCGTAAGCTCAGCCGCGGCGGCTCCTTCTCGCCTGGCTCTGCGGGCGGCTGGGAGGCGGCGATGGGGCAAAAGTTCAGTGCAATCCCGCAGAGCTGGAGGGGTGCCTGCTTTGGGGAAGCGGTCCGCTTTCTGGGGAAGAGAGCTCGCCTGTGGGCTCCCGAGTGCCATCTCCGGCTCGATCTGCCTCTCCTGAGAGCTCCCCCGGGAGGAGGGGCGGGGAGGGGAAGAGAGGAAGAGAGAGAGAGAGAGAGAGAGAGATTCACGGGAAACCTCCCCCCCCCCCAGTACAGTACGGGTCCATGCAAAACACGCCCCCAGCCCCAATGCCCTGCTCCCTCTCTTCCAAAGAATGGCTCGATCCCCAGGTCCGAGCAGGGGGCAGAGGAGACGGGGTCAGGGCAGCCAGCGACTCCGGGCGCTGTTTGTCCCCTTTGGCTTCTCCAGGCAGCAGCCGCAGCCCCCTTCCTAGTCCCCCTCCCTTCCCCCGATCGCAAGGCATCGGCTGAGCAAAAGGGGGGGAAGCAAAAAGTTTGCAGGCGCTGCGACCAAATAGCAAAGATTCGCCATCCCGAGACATCAGGATTAACCCGCTTTCCCGCCCCCTTCCAAGGCAACGGGGGCAGCACATGGGGGAGACAGCAGCGGCTGCCAGGCATGGGCACGGTACGGCAGGAGACATCCCCGCCCCTTGCCTTGGGTCTCCCCCTTGCACCCATGCAATGGGCACATAAAGAGCAGGGGGCAGCAGGGCTGAGCTGCGCCTACAGCCCCGAGCAGCACCAGCTGGGCTGCAGTCTGCAGCGTCCGGCCCCGGAGCGGGGGAAGCCGCGAGCCCCGGACCCTGCACGGCTACTTTGTGCCTCGCTACCTTTTTTGTTGTCTTGCATCGGGTAGCAGCGGCTTGGCTCCCCCCTTCCCCTTCGGCTCTCGGGCTATGCCAGCCTGTTCCTCATCTCACAGCCTTCCTCTCAGCGCCATCTTGCAAGCTTGTGACGTTGAGAGCGGCTCACCCCTGACCCACATTTGAATAGAAGCCAAAATGAAAAAAAAGGGTGGGGGGGGAGGGAGAAAAGGACAAGGGGGGGGGGAGAGAGGGGGAGAACAAAAAGAACGAGAAGGAGAAAAAGGCAACAGCTAAGCCAAAGCTGAGCCAATATAACACATCAGCTCCTGCCCTCTCGCCAGCTAGTTTAGTAGTAAGCAATTTCCTGCTTTTGCCAGAAATGTTACAGCAGCAGAGCTGGGAGAGACGGAGAGAGAGCTTTGTAATTCCCATTAAAGGACGTAGGCTTCCCCCACCCTCTTCCCCTACCACCCACACCTCTGAATTCCACCCCGGCATCCTATCACTACTTTATGGCAATCTAAAGATTGCTACCCACGCTCCGATTTCCAGCAATTAAAAGGCATTTCTAAAGATGGTTTTTTCCTCTCCTCCTGGTGAGATCTAGACTGTGCCTGTGGAAAATATAACCTGTAAATGTTCTGAGATTAAACAAAAAAAATGTTTAATGCTCTATGCGAAACCAGGGAAATCTGCAGTGCAATTGGTATGTTATTATTTTGTTACCATAATTTTGTTAAGCACTGCCAATGTGATCGGTATCATATACAAGACACAAAGAGAAACATAACCTGTACCCATAGGAGTCAGTAGGAATGTAAGATTTATTTTATTTATCGGAGACATATTGACAGGGGGAATTGTTTGGGATTTCATTTACTTCCCTAGTCCTGCAAATATTTACATGTGTTTAATTTTAAGCACATGAGTAAATCCCTTGAACAAAATGGGACTAAGCGCTGAAATTAAGCACATGCTTTTTTTGCTTTTTTTGAATCAGATTTTAATTTTCAAAATGTGAACTGACAGAAAAGCTGCAACTTTTCCACATTGATGAGCATGGCCAGCCACGTGAATGGAATACTGAACAGGAATACTAGTTAGTGTTACATTTTCATATGTTACCTTTTCAAAATATTATACAGAATTAAGCTAATTAATCTCTAATAATGAAACAACAGATAAGACCACATATTATGGCAATTAGATGCAGCTACTCCCCGATTTATGAACACACTGACTTATGACCATCTGTACTTACAACCAACCTCCCATTAATCCCGTATAATATTTTCAAGTTGAGAACCAAGTACGTCAAGTTTTTCGAACAGCGCAGGCAGCGCATTTAAGGGTATTTCCGACTTAGGACCAAATCGAGTTATGACCAGGTGTTCGGAACGTAACCTGTTCGTAAGTCGGGGACTACCTGTATAAGATTATTTTGCTTCCACATAGAAATAGTTGTAATATTTGCAACTGTAAGATGTTTTCTTTTTATTTGATATGTTGCATATTTATTAATAAAAGAGGAAATTATTGTGCCAAGAGCAGATGAGAAATTATATCTTAGAGGTTTTGTTTCTCAGAAGATAAATCCTCAGTATCGCCCATTACCTAAGTCCCTTTCACATTGGGCAGAGTGATTACGTTAATGAAGCTGATCCCATAATTTGTCTCTGAGAAGTGGATGGTAAAGTCCTAGCAATACCAAGTCTTTTACAGACTTCTTGTGTAGATCCAGGCAGTTATGCTCCATCACAACTTCAACCTGCTATAGCCTTGTCTGATAATAAAGTTCCTTTCATAGATGTTCACTGGGTTTCAAAGTTTTTGCCTCGGGGGTCTCTCAGATTTACCATAGGGGCCTGAATGGACAAATAAAGATAAGATCAATCACAACAGAGTGTCAGAAGGGTCTGGACCATCACTACTCTCCCCAAACACTCAGTGAAGAGCACAAAACCTCAACAGTGGAGAAAAGAGCAGCCAACTGACTGCGTACAAGATGGCAAATTAGATATAGATCAGTTCAAGACTCTTGCCTCACTGGGGTAGTGGAAGGATCAGGATGGGGAGTGATTTCCAGCTGGATTTTAAAGCTAGTGGCCTTGCAAAAAGCTACAGAGGTTCAGGGAGTACTCTTACTCCATGCTGTGCAGGAGAAGCCGTAGAAGAATGCCCAATCCTTGTGGCATATCAACTAAGCAGGGAAGAAAACAATCTGGAAGTTGTTTTAGCCAGGGTTTGAAATTACTTTCATTCAAATTCTCTATAGATTTGGGGGTTATTAGTTCTGGACACACCCACTTTAAGGAAATGGAAACATGGGCAAATACCTAATGGAGCTGAGACAAAAATACATATTAGGAAGTTGGCACAGTGGAAAATGGTACCATAGGATACAAATCTGTGTTCTGTTTAATAATTATATATAAGTTATATGACTAAATAGGGTCTAATGAGAAAGCCAGACTTGGACCTTCCACTAAAACTGTACATATCTGGCACATTGGGCACAGACTCTCACTACACCTCCATCTGAATAAGACGGCATACAAAAGAGATACCAAGACACTGTCATGGATGCTGCCATTCAAATGCCATGTACAGCATTGGGTATAACACGTGCCAAGTAAAAGGACAACAGTAATAACAGGGCTTAGACCAGAGGAGAAAGACAACACTTGCATAAATACTTTGTTCATGGGGACTGTTGCACAAATGAGTACGTTCTGAAAGATGTTTGGTATTCTGTGATCGCTTGAGTTGGACAACTATTCCAGTTGTAATCAGATACTAGTGCTTAAAGCTGTTATTTTTTAATAATGCTGCAGTATACCTCTGAGGTGCCAATCAGGATTAGGGCCAATTGTACCAGGTGATGTACAGACACGTACAAAGACACTGACCCAATCTGGTGAATGGTGGTGAATATACTAAAAACACTGGGTCCAAAGCAAGTACAACAAACAGATTTCCTCCTAGTAGTGTATTTATAGTTCAGAATCGAACCTGAAGAGCTAGTAAACAGGGCTGGAATTATATCCCATACACGTATTAGTTTCCAGCCATTCCTCACAAACATCTCCGTGGTGTTGTTTCTGGGTAGAGAAGCATCTGAGGACCTTAATATTATCCACAAGATGGAGGCATTGCAGGGAGAATACTTAGATTCAAATCAAGAGCTGGTAGATGAAACCTCAGAGGGTTTTCAGGGCTGTAGTGAGTTTTAAGGTACTCGCTATCCATGGATGGCACCTTTATAACATGAGCATAAGCCAGCCATCAGGACAACTTTGAAAGGTTGACAGCCTTTCAAAGCTGTCCCGATGGCTGACTTATGCTCATGTTATAAATGTAGGAGGACATCGTAGAGTCCTGTAATGTGTAGAGTTGAGTCCCTATCCTGTGGGTCAGCAGTGAAGCCATCACAGAAAGGAACAAGTCACTGAAGGAGGAGGGGAGGAGGGATAAACAGGACTCAGGAGCTGGTGTGCCCCTTTGCCCTGCCAGCCATTCAACACTACCTCTCCCAGCGGCAGTGGATGTCCAGTGCCACCTATCAGGCAAAGCTGTTGTTTACAATAGGGAATGAAAAGGGTGGCAATGGGTAAGTTAAACTCTGAAGTTAAACTTCTGTTTACTTTCTGCACCTTGGTGCAGATTTAAATAATCATTTTTGCTGTTAGGCAACAAGAGCAATTTTCCAGCAATGAAACCTTAGAGGGGTACAAGAGAGCCACTTCATTTGCTTATTGCAATGCCTTTATTGCAGCTGCAACACAAAAATTAATCTGACTGCAGACGACAGCAGGGTATAAAATGTACAAAAGAAGCAGCCTAAGAAGGAAGCAAAGTGCATGGGGGAAAATAATTATACCACCAAAGGAAGATACAGGCAATAGCTGACCTGCCAGCTCCACAAAGACAAGAAGTGGCTGCAACATTTTCTGAGCATGGGACATGCATCCTGAGTGGGACAAGAAGACTAAGAGTTCCATAGAATAGAATCATAGAACACTAGAACTGGAAAGGACCTTGAGAGGTCATCAAGTCCAGTTTCCTGCCCTCACGGCAGGACCCAGTACTGTCTAGACCATCCCTGATAGATGTCTATCGAACCTGCTCTTAAATATCTCCAGAGGTGGAGATTCCACAACCTCCCTAGGCAACTTATTCCAGTTTTTAACCACCCTGACAGGAAGTTTTTCCTAATGTCCAACCTAAACCTCCCTTGCAGCAGTTTAAACCCATTGCTTCTTGTCCTATCCTCAGAGGCTAAGGAGAACAATTTTTTCCCTCCTTCTTGTGATACCCTTTTAGATACCCAAAATCTGCTATCATGTCCCTTCTCAGTCTACTCCTTTCCAGACTAAACAAGCCCAATTCTTTCAGTCTTCCTTCATAGGTCATGTTCTCTAGACCTGTAATCATTCTTTTTGCTCTTCTTTGGACCTTCTCCAATTTCTCCACATCTTTCTTGAAGTGCGCTGCCCAGAACTAGACACAATATTCCAAGTGAGGCCTAATCAGTGTAGAGCGGAAGAATGACTTATCATGTCTTGCTCACAACACACCTGTTAATGCATCTCACAATCATGTTTGCTTTTTTAGCAACAGTGTCACACTGTTGACTCATATTTAGCTTGTGGTCCACTATGACTTCTAGATCCTTTTCTGCAGTACTCCTTCCTAGACAGTTGCTTCCCATTCTGTATGGCTGCATCTAGACTGGCAAGATTTTGCGCAAACGCTTTTGCGCAAAAACTTGCCAGCTGTCTACACTGGCCACGAGGATTTGCGCAAGAGCACTGATGTTCTACTGTGCGAAATCAGTGCTTCTTGTGCAAATACTCTGATGCTCCTGTTCAGGAAAAAGCCCTCTTGTGCAAATGTTTTTGCGCAAGAGGGCCAGTGTAGACAGGCAGCTAAGACATTTTGCGCAAAAGCAGGCTAAACGGAAAAAAGCCCTAGTGGCTGTTTGCAGGCTCCGTAGCTGCAAGCAGCTCCCGGACTTCCTGGTAACCCGAGCCCCCTTAAAGCAGACGCAGGCTGCTAAAGTCACGAGGCAGAAGCCCTTCTCAGACCTCTGGCCAGAGCTCTGCCACGTGGCCCCTGCTGTCACCAATGTCACCCAGAGCATGATGGCAGCTCCAGGGGGGGATCAGGCACCTGCACCCCCCAGCACAGGAGGCCCCCAGGGCCAGAAAAAGATGGGCCCCATCCTGGTCGTCGGGGGAGCTGGAAGCCCTCATGGACCTCTGGCAGGAGGAGGAAGCCCTGCACAGCACCCACTCCCGGCACCACAATGCGGACATTTTTGCCCGCATGGCCCAGGCGCTCGCCCAGCAGGGCCATCCAGCCCAGACCCTGGAGCAAGTCCGGGCAAAAGTGAAAGAACTGCGCCTGGGCTATGTCCGGGCCAGCGAGGGCCAGGGGGCAGGAGCCAACACCTGCCCCCACTACCAGCGGCTCCACGCCATCCTGGGCCAGCCAGCACCGCAGGCACCGGACATCGCTGTGGACAGCAGCATGCACCCCCCCCCCCGTCACCAGGACCACTGAGGCGGGAGAAGGAGACAGCAGCAGTGGGTCGGAGGACGAGGCCAGCACTGCCACCTTGCAGGCCCCCTCCAGCAGCCCCGATGTGTCCCGTGCGTCCTTGGAGGCCGGGGAAGGATCCACCGGTGAGTGTTGCACTTTGCACTCACAAGGGCGGGGGGAGGGAAGGGCGGAAAGCGCTCGGGCTGGCCCTAGGGCCACCTGAGTTTTGCTGCAAGGATGGTATACTCCCCAGTCACTCTCCTGGTTCCGTCCAGGAGACATCCCACGTGATGGGGATCTGAGAGCCCAGACCACGTCTGCTAGATGTGCTCCCAGGCACTGTGTGGGGATTCATCTTGCTCCCTGTCAAACACCATTGATTAGCCCAAAGCCTCACAGCTGCCTGACTGAACCATCCTTTCTTCTGTTCCCTGCAGCAGGACCAAGCACAAGCCGGGGACCCTCTAGTCCTCCAGCCGCCCAACCACCATGGTGGCGGCTCTACCACCGGAACCAGCTTCTTCGGCGCCACGTGCAGGCCGTCGAGCGCATCGAGGCAGCTATCACTCGGCGCGTGGAGGCGGACGTGCAATGGCGCCAGGAGGCCTGGGGCTCCTTCCAGGCCCAGTGCGTCCGCATGGCGGATTCAATAGCCACCCTCACTGCACACATTGGCCATGCCTTGCCCCATGCACCTGCCATCCCTCCCCTAGCACTGCCCCTGCCCCCTCCTGCAATGGCCCCTCCTGCTCCTGTCCCTGTCCCTCCTGCCCCTGCCCCTGTCCCTCCTGCCCACCTCCCCGTGCAGACTGCCCCGACGCGGGCTGCCCCCCATGTGAAGGTCTGCCCCCACAGGAGCGGTCGCAGGGGCCACCCCTCCCAGGAGTAGCTCCTCCCCCTCCCAGTTCAAGGTCTCCTCCCCCTCCCAGTTCAAGGTCTCCTCCCCCTCCCCATTGTAAATAAAAAAAAGACAAGTTTTTGTGTTCAAGAAAAACTGTGTTTGGTGTTTATTGGGAGGGAAGGGGAGGGGAGGGGAGGAGGAAGGGTAGGGGATGGGAGGGAGTTGTAAAGGGAGACCAAGGCGACCCTACTGTGGGGCCTGGGAGAACATGTCCGTCAGGGCCTCCCGGATGCACACCCCATCCTGGTGTGCCTGGCGGATGGCAGCTGTGCAGGGCTGTTCGTAGGCCTGGCCCTCGGTTTCCATCCATGAGTGGAGGAAGGCCTCCCCACTCCGCTCCACAACATTGTGGAGCACGCAGCACGCGGCCACTACCTCCGTGACATTCCGCTTACCCATCTCGAGACGGGTGAGCAAACACCGGAAGCGGGCTTTCAAGCGGCCGAAGGCGCACTCCACCTGATTTCGGGCCCGGTTGAGGCGGTCATTGAACTGGGCCCAGTTCTGGTCTGGCCGCCCCGGGGCTGCATTAGCCAGGGTGGGCAGGGGGTAGGCCGCGTCCCCGATGACACAGATGGGCATAGGCACATTCCCAACAGTAAGCTCCCGCTAGGGGAAGTAGGTGCCCACCTCCAGCCTGCGAAACAGGCCGGAGTTGCGTAGTATGCGGGAGTCGTGTGCCCTGCCGGACCAGCCCATATAAACGTCCAGGAAGCAGCCACGGTGGTCCACGAGGGCCTGGAGTACGATCGAGCAGTACCCCTTCCTGTTCATAAAATGGGCCGCTCGAAGCTCCGGGACCCAGACGGGGATGTGGGTTGCATCCAGGGCTCCCCCACAGTTGGGGAACCCGAGGGCAGCGAAGCTGACCACTGTCGCGTCCACATTGCGCAGGCGGATGACTCTTGGGAGCAGGACGTCGTTGATGGCGTGGACGACCTGCAGAAGGGTGCAGAGAAACACAGGGGAACACATCACATAAGGCAGGGTGAGTGTGCGCTCCCTTGGCCCCCCCCGCCCATGATGCCCTCTGTGCTCACACACACACACACACCAGGGCCCCCTTGCCCCACAGCCCCCCTCCCCAGCAGGCCTGTGCAAGGGAGGGACGGCCCAAACCCCTGGGTGACCCAGCCTGGAGTCTTGGCTGCCCCTGGGCATGGAGTGCAGCACCCTCCCCACTCCCCACTCTCCCTGGGACTTACCTCCATCACGATGACACCGACGGTGGATCTGCCCGCCCCGAACTGGTGTGCCACCGATCGGTAGCTGTCCGGGGTGGCCAGCTTCCAGACTGCGATGGTGACTCTCTTGTTGACAGGGATGGGTGCCCGCAGCCGCGTGGTGGTTCTCTGGAGCGCAGGGGTGAGCCAGGCACACAGCTCCAGGAACGTCTGCTTTCACGTGAAAGTTCTGGAGCCATTGCTGGTCGTCCCATTGCCCCAGGACCAGCCGGTCCCACCAGTCCGTACTGGTGTCCAGTTTCCACAGTGGCCTCTCCACGCTGGGGTGGGGATGCCACAGGGACGCCATGGCCTCCCTGGTGAGGGAGTCCAAAGCGAGCTGCGCCTCCAGGTCCTAGAACAGGAGGGCACCAGCCTGGAGCACCAGCTGTAGGCACTCCAAAATGGCCGGAAGGGGCCAGAGCAGGCACACGGCCACCCCTGGCTCCATGGCAGAAAAAACAAGGGAGATGAAAAAAAATCAGGCAAAGGCACTAAGTGGAAAAGGCAGTGGTGTCCAAAAAGGCAAAGGGCAACCACCAAAACTGCTACAGCTATCAGTCCCTGCAAGAGGTCCTAGAGCACGCAGCAGGAGAGAAACGGCTGTCCAGGGAGATCCCTTTAAGCACGTGTTTCAAAAGAGCTCCAGCCCCCACCCCCGGAAAGGGCTGGTGCCCTTTTGCCCTCTTCAAAATGGTTCCGGGCTTCTGCTTTTGCGCAAAAGCGTCCTGCCAATGTAGACGTGCTTTTGAGCAAAAGCGCATTGTTATAACAATAACTCCAGGACCAATCTAGACGCACTTTTGCACAAATACTTTTAACGGAAAAACTTTTCCGTTAAAAGTATTTGCATAAAATCATGCCAGTCTAGACGCAGCCTATGTGTGAGACGGATTGTTCTTTCCTAAGTGGAGTACTTTGCATTTGTCCTTATTAAACTTCATCCTATTTATCTCAGACTATTTCTCTAGTTTGTCCAGATCATTTTGGATTAAGACCCTATCCTCCAAAGCAGTTGCAACCCCTCCCAGCTTCATATCATCTGCAAACTTAACAAGTGTACTCTCTATGCCAATATCTAAATCGTTGATGAAGATATTGAACAGAACTGGTCTGAAAACAGACCCCTGCAAAACCCCACTTATTATGCCTTTCCAGCAGGATTGTGAACCATTAATAACTACTCTCTGAATGGTTATCCAGTGAGTTATGCACCACCTTATAGTAGCCCCATCTAAGTTTTATTTGCCTAGTTTATTGATAAGAATATCATGCGAGACAATATCAAATGCCTTACTAAAGTCTAGGTATACCATGTCCACCGCTTCTCCCTTATCCACAAGATACGTTATCCTATCAAAGAAAGCTATTAGATTGGTTTGACATGAATTGTTCTTTACAAATCCATGCTGGCTGTTACCTATCACCTTATTATCTTCCAGGTGTTTGCAGATGAATTCCTTAATGACTTGCTCCATTATCTCTCCTGGCACAGAAGTTAAACTGACTGGTCTGTAGTTTCCTGGGTTGTTCTTATTTCCCTTTTTATACATGGGCACTAGATTTGGCCTTTTCCAGTCTTCTGGAATCTCTCTTGTCTTCCATGATTTTTCATAGATGATAGATAAAGGCTCAGATACCTCCTCTATCAGCTCCTTTAATATTCTAGGATGCATTTCATCAGGCCCTGGTGACTTGCAGACATCTAACTTTTCTAGGTGATTTTTAACTTGTGGTTTTTTTTTATCTTCTAAACCTACCCCATTCCCACTGGCATTTACTATGTTAGGCATTCCTTCATCATCAGACTTCTTGGTGAAGACCTAAACAAAGAAGTCATTAAGCACCTCCGCCATTTCCACTGAAAAACCTGTTTCTTAATGATACGGTAATAATGAGAACAGAAGATTGCCCATGAACAATGGAAAAATGCACCTTTTCAGGCACTGGTACTAAGTTCTAACATAGACAACTGCAAACTATGCTCAAGTGGAAAAAAAGGTGTTGGTAAAAGCATGTGTGATGACATCACACCAATGTCTGTTTGACAAAGAGGTCCTTCTACAATCAGAATGCAAGCCCCTGGAAGGCATGTTCACTAACCCATTCAACAAGAGACACTCCAAAATGGAGGAGAATGTATTTATGCCAAGATGTATCTGAAAAACTTCTCCATCTCTTTTATGTCTTCATCTGTAAATACATCTATGAACTATATTAGTCTCACTAAGACCTCTTCATAATTAGGTTACTTCAATTCCCCCACTGCTTTTTTGTGGGTTAGTGCTACTTGAACTATGATTGTAGTTGATGGAAGCTTTCTAGGAAAATTATTTTTTTACTCTTTCATATAAAATATTCATCTCTAAAAAATATTCTTTCATAATTAAATTCTAGATAGTGCTGGAATTTTACTTTAATTTTTGTGGAAATTTGTTCCAGTGAAATTGAAACATAAGTTTTTGAGACACATGTTTAATTTAGAAGAAAACTTTACCAGAAACATAATATGAATCCAAAGTTCTCTAGTGTAGAGATGAATTTGTCAGATTCTACCTTTCAGAGCTATTGTTTTTGTCTGCTAAGGTCGGGCTTTTAGGCTATTTACTTGCCACCCCACCTTGCACTAAGGCCTGGTTCTTTACCCTTGGTTGCAGCCCGCCCGGTGAAAGGGCCTGCGCTTTAGACCACAACCACCGCTAATTCCCCGACAGACGACATAGCAGGTAGTGGGTCACAACGGGGAGCCACCCCCTCCCCCAGAAGTGACCAGCCTACATGTGATGGAGAATGTGCGCAGCGCCCAACCCCTGACGAGAAAGGGCTAGCTGCTACCTGGAAAAAAAAAAAAAGGAGAGAGAGAGAGAGAGTGCCCTATGGATCTTGAGAAATTTTTTTAATATTGGACTGAAACTCAGCAGCAGCAACACCAGCAGCTGATACAGCAGCTGGGCAACCAACAGGAGCACCAACAACAGCTGATGCAGGAGATGTGCACCCAGCAGCAGCAGTTTCTCCAAAGGCTGGCTACCCAGCAACAAGAATTACAGCTACAAGACTTCCTGCAGCTGGCTGCCCTGAGGTCCCACTCCCATGGACAACAGCGTGGAGCAGTGGGAGACCCCCCGGTACCAGCCGCACCCATATGGCTCTCTAAGATGGGGCCGGATGACGACCTGGAAGCCTTTCTGGAGGCGTTTGAATGTGTTGCAGTGGTAGCCAGGTGGATGCAGGGGCAGTGGGCCACTCTCCTGGCACCCTACTTATCGGGACCCGCCCAGACGACTCCGAAGCACGAGCTTCCCAATGGTGCACGACCACAGGCTGTAGCTCAGGAAGTGAGGAGCCTTGCCCAGCAGTGGCTATGCCCCAAACAAAGCTTGGCTGACGAGATTGTTGAGCAGATCACCCTGGAGCAGTTTGTTCAGGTCCTTCCATCACTGGGCTGGGTGTGGGTTCTTCGACATCACCCGACAACTCTTCAAGCCACTGTTACCCTTATGGAAGACTACCTGGCAGCCGATGGGCCCATCAGGTTAGGGGGTCGTGTGCACCCCATTCCCTGTGCAGGCCGGCAGCCTTGACACCTCCTCAGGCGGCCCGGGGAAACCCTGACCATCGTTCTATCCCCCCTGAGGCATGGAGTACGAACCCCAGAGCAGGGTCGACCAACTAGCACCCAAGCACAGGGGGCTTTGGAAATACCTTTGCTGTGAAATGCAGAGGCGCAACCTCCAGATGTGCACCCCCGCCTAGCCCACACAGAACGTGGTCCCTGCTTCTCCTGCAGTCATTTGGGAAACCTACAATGAGATTGTGCTGAAGTGGATGGCAGTTTTGGGCAGGCATGTAGTGCGGAGTCTCGGGCCCACATACCAGGCCCACCCAAGCTGACTGTGCCCGTGAAAGTGGGGCTGTGGGAAGTGATCGCCCTTTTGGACTTGGGCTGTAGACAAACACTTGTCCACAAGGACATTATTCCCTGGCCGGTGGTGAACAATGCAGAGATCCGCCTCCAACATATGTATTCATGGGGATGTAAAGGCATACCCACGGCCTAGAGTCACCATGACCATAAATGGGGTAACGCAGGAAATCGTGGTCAGTGTGGGCCCCACCCTAGCCTATTCCATCATCCTCGGCTGGGACTGGCCTGGGTTTTCGGATCTCCTTCAGGGAATCAGTCCCGGGACCCCGGCTTTCCAGGATGCCTTAAACAAGAGCTGGCATAGCCATAGCGGGTCAGCAGCCTGTGACTCAAGGCTCACTGCCAAAGGTGAAACAGAAAGGGAGGAAGCAGAGGAGCTGGAGGAATTGACCCTTCCCGCTTGCCTTCCCAAGGAAGACCTAGGAACCAGCCACCTGGTAGACTTTCCCTGAGACCAATGGTAAGACCTGTCCCTACGGTTTGCTTATGATTGAGTAGCCCATGTCAATGGGGTGGTCACCAACTTCCAGGCAGCCAAGCAGTGGCCCCACTTTGAAATGATGTCAGATTGCCTTTACCGGGTGGACTGGGACTCCCAGACCGAAGAAGTCTGGTTCCAGTTGATGGTCCCCCGCTGCCACTGGAGAGCGGTTATGAAGCTCACCCATGACATCCCGGCTGCCAGCCACCTGGGCCACGACAAGACGCTGGCCCGCGTCCTGTCCCATTTCTTCTGGCCCAGTGTTTATCAGGAGGTAAAACACTATTGCAGCTCCTGCCCTGAGTGCCAGATAGCAGCAGATGCCCGGGTTCTGCAAGCCCCCCTGGTACCCATGCTAGTGGTCGGTACCCTCTTTGAGCGGGTTGCATTGGACCTGGTGGGCCCACTCCAGAGAAGTAAAGCGGGGTTCAAGAATATTTTAGTCCTGGTGGATTATGCCACCCGCTTCTCCGAGGCTATCTTGCTGCGGAACACCACAGCTTGTATCATCGCCTCAGAGTCGGTGAAGGTCTTTGCAAAAGTGGGCCTTCCCTAGGAGCTGCTCATCGAACACGGGACTGATTTTACATCCCATTTGCTCTGGCAAATTTGCGCACTTCTGGGTATTCGGAAGCGCCAAACCTCTGTCTACAGATGGTCTGGTGGAACGTTTTAATCGTACGCTCAAGGGGATGTTGAGGAAGTTCCCCCCTGCTGAACTGCAGCAATGGGATCAGCTCCTGCCCCCCTTGTTGCTAGCCATCTGGGAGATGCCCCAATCATCGACCCAGTTTTCTCCGTTTGAGCTCCTGTACGGCCACGAACCTCTGGAGGTGTTGGACTTGATGCGGGAGACATGGGAGAGGACCCTGTCAGCCTCCAAGGGACTGCTCCATTATGTTTTACAGCTACAAGAGTGATTAGATTGGGTGGGGATGCTAGCCCGAGAAAACCTACAGATGGCTCAGGCTAACCAAGAGCGGTATTATAACCAGGGAGTCCGGGGGAGGACTTTCAAGCCAGGAGACCAGGTATTCATTCTTCTCCCTTCTGAGAAGTCTAAAATCCTCGCTCACTGGCAAGGCCCATGTGAAATTCTATGTCGGGTGAGCCCAGTGATGCACAAGGTACACCAGCCTGACCAGAAATAAAAGCAAATTTACCACCTGAATCTCCTGAAGCCATGCAAGGGCCACGAGGGGCTGATGATCACCCCATACCCTGCGGAAACCGAGCTAGGGCCCCAGGTACCCGACCCGACAAAAGAGGAACAGCCGCAAATGGGATGAATATCTCCTGCAGGTGGCAGCGGTGCTTCGAACTCTTAGGGATGCGGGTCTCACTGCAAACCCAAAGGAGTGCCAAATTGGATGGCGCGAGACCACCTACCTCAGGCACCAGCTGGGACAAGGCCTCATATGGTCCCTAATAGATAAGGTCCACACTATTCAGAACTACCCCATACCGATGACAAAGCAGAAGGTGTGACAGTTCCTTGGCCTAACCGGCTACTACCACTGCTTTGCTCCCCAATTTCTGGCCCTGGCTGCACCCTTCACTTCTCTTTTAACCAAAGGCAGTTCCCAACGGGTGCAATGGACACCAGAATGTGGAACAGGACTTTAAAGACTGCCTCTGCCGGGAGCCCGTGCTTTTCAACCCTAACTTTGCCCACCCCTCCATGGTACAAACTGATGCTTCAGAGATAGGGCTAGGGGCTGTCCTCTCCCAAACCATAGGTGGGGAGGAGTACCCAGTCCTATATATCAACAGAGAGTTATTTCCAAGGGAGCGCAACTATTTGGTAATCAAAAAGGAGGCCCTGGCCCTTAAATGGGCAATTGAGGCCTTAAGGTGCTACTTACTGGGTAGGAGCTTTACAGTAGTGAGAGACCATGTGCCGCTCAAGTGGCTGCAGATGATGAAAGACACGAACTCCCAAATAATGAGGTGGTACCTTATATTGCAACAGTTCGCATTCATGGTTCAACATCACCCAGGCAAGGAGAATGCCAACGCAGATGGATTGTCCCACGTGGGGAGGACCAAGAGTCCAGCCCCGATAACCGGGAACTGGAGTTGAGGGTGTGTGTGTGTAGTGGGTCGGAGTTGCCACCCACTGACCACAAGGGGGAGCCGCCCCTCCCGGAGCCTTGGTGGGCAGCATCTGGCCTCGAAGAAACACCTGACCAGAAGCCGGGGGTGGGGGGTCTAGGGTTACAAAAGGCCGGCCAGGGATGCCAGTGAGACCCCAGCGGCTGAAGGGGCCAGAAGCTTCCCCTCTGCCCTGGCTTGAGGAGCTGCACGCTGGAGAAGCAGAGGACTGGCCTGGGCTGCCAGGTCCACAGCTCCCAGACAACCTGGATGGATTATTTACCTGGCCAGAGCTGCTGAAGCAACGAGGCCCCAAAGACTGGCCCAGAAACCAGGTACAGCCTTTGGCAGAGTGTGGAAAGAGCCCAGGGAAAGCTGACCACCTGTTGACTGAGCCAAAGTCGGGTCAGCCCATTGCGGAGCGGATCCCTGCTGACTCAGCAGCAGACTGCTCTGCTGCTACCAGGGCCCTGGGCTGGGATGCAGTGGAGTGGGCGGGCTTGCCGCCCCACCCTGACCTAAGGCCGGGCTCCGGACACTCGGTTGCAGCCCGCCTGGTGAGAGGTCCTGCGCTCTAGACCACTACCACCGCTAATTCCCCTACAGACAACACAGCAAGTAGTGGGTCTGAACGTCCACCCACTGACCATGAGGAGGAACCCCCCTCCTTCCCGAGGCCACCAGCCTACAGGGTTCGTGACAGGTTAGAGTTTCAGAATGTGGGCTCTGACTGGGCACCGCTTACCTCAGGTGGCTCCTGGGTGGTGGGGCAGTGGGGCTAAGGCAGGCTCACCCCTGACCTGTTCCTTCACCACTCCCAGAAGCAGCCAGCAAACTCCATCCCAAGTCCTGTTGTGCCCCCGCCCTGCTCTGTGGAGATAAGATATAGGGTGAGAGAGGGGGCACTTTGACATCAGCGCCCCTCTTCTCCCTCCCCTGCCCTGCACAGCAAGCAGGAGGCTCCCAAGGGTGGGTGGAGGCAGCTCCAAGGCAAAGGGCAGAAGGTGTGCCACAGTAGGAGGAGGGGCAGTGGAAGTGCCGACACTTGATAGCCTTTTGGCCAAACCTATCAGGATCACCTGTCAGGGGCTTCAAGATCTACCAGTAGATCCTGATCTACTGATTGGTGACCACTGAGTTGTACTAACTTACCTTCCAGGTATACAGGAGAGCTCTCTTCCGTCAGTTTACAGCATTTCCACCACGTGCTACAGCATCACTGTTGTAAGTGCTGTAGTGTGGATGTAGCCTCAGTGTAAAATCCTGGTGGAGACATGTCAAAGGCAGTTTTTACTATATAAGATCAATCTTATATGTCCCCTTCCCCATCTGGGGTTGATCTTGACTAACTACTCTGTGATAAAAACTACCTGTACGGCGTGTCTGCTCTAAGGTTTTACATCAAGATAACTAGCTCATTGTACAAACACCCCTATTGTGCAGTGAAGATGTGGCTAAAGAGAAGAGCCATCACAAAGATATGCAATAACAAGCTCTAAAAGGGTGGAGAAAATTGTCCAGAACAGATTTAAAGGAAATGCCCTAGGCTTGGACAATCCAAAGCAGTCTTCTGAATTAAGATGCTGAAGAAGATAGATAGTTACCGGATTCGGATGAGATGAAAAAGGAAGGTTCTATTAGGTTCAATTACATGCAAAGAGGATTCTGGCATGTTAGGACATATTGCACTGCAGCTGCATGGCAAAAGCTGCTTTTTAAAATCCATAGAGATGCAAACATCACTTACTCTGTCTCTGTTGGGTGAAATCCTGGACTCAGTGGAGTTTTGCCATTGGCTTCGGTGGAGCCACAATTTAATCAATAATCTTTAGCTGACTCTCTTCCATCAATTTTTATTTTGGGGTTCACACCATACAGATGGTGAAAGGGTTAATGTTGGCTTGAGAGGTCAGCCAATCACCCAGTTCCACCTGGAGGCTGTGTCAAGAATGAAATCCAGCAGGGAAGGAGCTGGGTGGTGCTATAAAGAAAGGAAATTGGGAGCAGAATGGGGCTGTAAGAAGAGGAGGGAGAATTCTGCCATGACCAGTCACTCTCTTGGTAACAGAAAGTGGAAAGCTCTGCGGGTACATCTAGACAGCATGTCTATTTTGGGATACCGGAAATATCCCCAAATAGCTACCCTGCATCTTTTAAATGTGTTCATTATTTCAAAATATTTTTTAAAATAATGGGCGTGCTATTTTGGTATCCCTCAAGGGTTAAGGGATGTGTCGAATTAGTGTGTTATTTCAAAATTTGGTGCTGTGTAGATGTGCCAAATTTCAAAATAGGCTATTTCGAAATACAATCGAAATAAGATAACACAAATTGCACAGCGCAAATTGTGTATCTTATTTTGAGTTTAGGGTGCTGTGTAGATGCACCCTCAGTGAGGGAGTAGAAAGACTCCCACAGGTGAGCAGGAAGCCTGGGGTGAAAGGGAGAAAGACACTTGGAAGATGCAGGACTGAAGCAAATTCGTGTGTATGACTCTGAAGAGAAGTCTGGGGGGCGGGGGGGAGCGCTGCTTGTTGCAAAGTGCTCAGGAAGGGTCTGGGAAAAGGCCTGAAGATTGCAAATGGTAAGAAAGAGTCCTGGGAGGCAACGATGAGGTATCCGATGAAGCAAAACATGGCTGCTTGTCTGCAGCATCCTGGACTGGAACTCAGTGTAGTGGGTGAGCTTGAGTTCACCCTACCACACTGCAGGAAGGTGCTATGAAGCCCCCTAACATAAGGGAGCCAGGACAATCTGAAGCCTTGAGAGAAGAGCTTGAAGACCACAGAACCCAGAGGCGGGGCTGAAGACTAGGTGTGAAGACACTGGTTCTCCTGTTGGACTTTCTTTTACCTGTCCAGAAAGTCATGTTGCCTTTGCCACGCTCAGGGCCAGCCATGAGTTTAGCCCCCTGTACCTTCATATGAATTAGAACATGTGATGTTCAACCACGCTGACAAGAGTGGAGGACAGATACAGAGTGGCTCCTTCTCTTTCTGTGAAAGAGCCCACTGGCAGGTCAGCAACACCTAGCGGCTAATGGTATCAAAGGAGACTGAAGACTAATAAAAGCCAAACGTCCTTTTGCCAACAAGATGTCCCTTTGAGCAAGGATTCGAAGCAGTGAGCCAACAGTGAGCTATCTTGTGTTTATGATGACCTAAAATGTTAATGCAAAATATGGGCGTGGAATATGTGTGGCTTTATGATGGTAGATGCTTTGCCTTGCAGGCCACACCCCCTTACTCTACATGATACTCTGCTGATTTGACAAGATGAGACAGCTGAATGCACCTGACAATGGAGAAAATAGCTTCACTGAGACTTTCCCTTCTGTTGACTTTGATCTGTTTTCCTCGTCTTCTACAAAATGCCCTCCCATCTGATACCATTGTTGCTGGTGTAAATCAGGAGTAACTCTACTGGCATCTATGGAGTTAGCCTGGTGTATGTAAGAGGAGACTCCAGCCCAGTGTTTGATGTGGTTTAAATGAGATTATAAACATTATTGGTTTTGAAAGTCATCTTCTGTGATTAACGCTGATCACCATGGAAAGCCTCACAAGTAATTTCATACCGTGTAATGGAAGGTGACGATAGTTCAGGGGACAAAGAATGAAGGGGTTGGGATTTTTTTCAGCGCAGACAGAAGACTGGTTATGAGCATCTGGGAAGGTTTAGTCTCCTTATTGTCTGTGTTGGCATTGTGATATTAGTGTGGCTTTCCTTCAGGCTTTGAGTGTGGGATACCAATCCAGGGTTGATAGCGTGGGACAGAACTCCAGTTATTAAATTTTTCTTTCCTCTCTTTAAAATGTGTGTTCTATTTTTCTTGAAGCCAGAAAGAACATGGCATCACCCTCATGTTGTTAAAACTGAAAGGACAATTACAGTACAAAATGTACTGCTAAGAAGCTGAAGAAGGCACCCAAAGCATATGCCATGCAGTGTTGTTCCTGTACCATTTCTTAGGGATCATATGCCAGTCATGTAAGAGAGGGCATCCTCTAGTTTGCTCTACCTGACTCAAAGAATGCACTGTATTAAATTCTAGTGTAATTGCAGTAAATCAGATAATAGCTTCTTGGACATGATTTTGTGTTGTAGGGAAAGGAGGCACTGCCCATTGCCCAGGCACTGCAATCCTGATGCTGACCTAATGTGATAGACAGATGACCTTGGTGTGTGGGGCAGGGCAGTGAGCTCCTCTGCACTCTTCTAACAGTAGCACCTCCTGTCTCACAAGGCTGGGCCTGGCTTGCCTCTTCAGGTTTTGTGATTTCTGCAGGGGCAACTGAATCCATACTAAGGCTACCCTACCTCCAACTGATGCTGGGACAAAGCTGGTGCAGAAACAGGGAGCTGTAACCGTCTGCCATACATTTCCCTCACTTCCTGTGCACAGTGAATTTCAGATGCAGGGGAGTCTGGGGCGCTACGAACCTGTTTATCCCTGCCACTGTTTCAGGTTGTTACTAAAGTAACCTCAGCAAGAGGTGCTCAGCAAGCTTTCAGATGGGTCTCTGTGGGGGAGAAAGAGTAGAGCATATTAACACTTTATACTAACCCAGTTGCCTCGTGTCATGTTTGCAAACATGTTGCCAGGTAATATTCTGCTTACTCTAAAACCCTAGGAAAGATGAAAGTTTATGTGGGGGGAAGAGAGGGAGAAAGCAAGAGAAAACTGACATCATGAACAATAATTGCACTGTATCATAAATAAAGTGTAGCATTTATAATTGTGCTTTTCAGCAGATAATGAATCCACACCCTTCTAAGATACAGGGTAGTAAATATAATCCTCATTATTCCACAAATGAGGACAAATTCTTACTACCAGCATGCAGGTGAACAAGAGCCCTTTATACCTGGAACATATAACAACTCAGTTATTTCCATCCAACACAACAGAGTTGCTGTATTTACAGATCACAAAGGGAACAGGCAATAGACACCTCATGCAGAAGGATTCTTTACCTTTTTGCAAGCACAGTGATTCTAAGTCACTCTCCACTGGGTACTTTCCAGTGGAATACAACTCAACCCCATTGAGAACCATAAGTCAGCACAGGACATGGTTACTCACTCACTGCGTGCAACGTCTGGAAGCAGGTTACACCATGGCTCTGTGACTTGCCCTGGGGCTGGCTTCTGCTTGGGAGCTGAGGTATTGGTTCTGCCCGCTACAACCCTGAATGCTTTAAGACATGCTTTCTAGTCCTGTGCAGTACTTCTAGCTCATGGTCACCAACTGAGCCAGAACCCCATTGATTCACATAACAGGAAGTTACTCTTGAGTCATTCCCCTTCCATTTTGGAATTACTGCAGCCTTTTGGTCCAAAATGACTTAAATGTGATGACTGTCAGGGCATGCTACTGAGACAATCAGTTTTCTTCTATATTTGGAAAGGATGGGTGTAGTTGAATGGCTGGATTTCATTGGCTTGAATGGTTTTCGATGAAGGCTCTTAGGGGTATTGCAGAGGCACAGTTTTTAGTTTTTTAAAAATATAAATAAACAAATAAATGGGATCTATTCCTGTTACCTTGCTGCTCATTCCAGAGAAACAGAGAAACCTTTTAAAGGAAAATGAGAAAAGATATATTTAAAAAGAACTCACCGGACAATACCCTAATAAAAAATGCATGGTTATGCAGAGTCATAGAATCTTAGGGCTGGAAGAGACCTCAGGAGGTCATAGAGTCCAGCCCCCTGTCTAAAGCAAGACCAACCCCAACTAAATCATCCCAGCCAGGGCTTTGTCAAGCCGAGACTTAAAAACCTCTAGGGATGGAGATTCCATCACCTCCCTAGGTAACCCATTCCAGTGCTTCACCACTCTCCTAGTGAAATAGTTTTTCCTGATATTCATCGTAGACCTCCCCCGCTGCAACTTGAGACCATTGATCCTCATTCTGCCATCCGTCACTACTGAGACCAGCCTCTCTCCATCCTCTTTGGAACCTCCCTTCAGGAAGTTGAAAGCTGTTTGTTTCTAATTCTTCCTATTTGTTTCCCATATGTTGGTGTTGCCTTTTAAGGTAAGCCACTGCTCCTGTGTAATTAAGAATTAAAGTGCTGATGTGTTCATGTATAAAGTGAAGACTCTCCCAATGATTTTGAAATAAGGATAAATTATTTTTTTACCTAGTTGGGTTGAAATTACTTACTTGAAGAGCATCTGCAACAGCATACAGTGTGGAAGCAATTTTTCTTGTGCAAGAAGATGAAAGAGAAATAAAAAAGGAGTCAGAAAGTAAGCTGGCTGAATGGGCCATTAGCACCAAACTCTAAAGATGTAAAAGTCAAATAGGATAGAAAGACCCCATAAATTTTTACAACTCCTTGGAGGAAAACACTGTGATTATTAAAACATGAAACCTTGCTTTTCTAAAATGCTTAAAAGATTAATATCGAAATGTCATACTGTGGCTGCTGGAGGGATTATCCTTAATGGTAATGTTAGAGGTTATTTTAATGTAAAGCAAACATAGCCACTGAAAAAAGATCAAAAGTGGAACAAATTCAAGGATCTTAATTTCAGGAAAATGAAACAATTTCTATTTCGTTAATTAGAATGAGCAAATTCTCCATAAATATTGTCTGTGTGTGACAACATCAAATGTGGTGACCTCATCTAAATAGTCTTTACCTAATCCAATCACTAGTGCAAGAGAGAAGCTTAGTTCTCTTTTGAGAAAAACAAAAACCTTCTAGCTCCCATTTCTGCATATGGAAAATATCCTTTTTTGTAGAAGTACTTTTTTGTGTGTGAGAGATCAGGTGTGTGACCAAATAACGCCTGTAATAATGCATGGTCTTCAGGCAGGGTTAGGTCCATCATATGATCCAATGGGAAATCTGCATTTGTGGTCTCTTCAATGCAAGCCCCATTTAAGAAAGGATTTTTTTACTTTGAGATTTCTTTTTAATGTAGTGTTGTTCTTCCAGTAAACTAGGCACAATGCTACATGGTGCTCTGGGCTCAAAATGAAACTTCTAAGTTTAAATTAATGACTTGCTGTTAATTTAGAGTAAGAAACTTAATATTCTCTTTGCCGCTCTGAATGGCACTTAATTTATTGTCTCTCCTGGTTTAGTCATTGCAGTAGTCAAATACCTGATTCTCTTAGAACCCCTGTTAGCAGTGCAAGACCATCAATTCCAGAGACTGTAATTGGTTTACAAATTGTGCTGGCATCTACTTTTTTTTTCCGCTAATGTGAAGCATGAAACCACACTACACCATGTAGCATTTCTAACACATTGCTGTCCTTGTTCCTCTGTGAAATGGTTGAGTGGATGGAACACAGGTCCTTTTAATGTTTGTTTTTAAAATGATCCATCCTATCACATTAACACTCAGTTTGCATCAACTAATTTTGTAAGAAGAACATTTCTAGAATGAGAAAAATAAAAAGTGCTCGATCACTATGTTCAGTACCCACAGGTGTATTTAATACAAAGTTCAATTATGTCTATGCTGAAAACAATGAGTGATAAATCAAATTGTGATGACTGTATTTTTCTTGGAAAAAATAGTTTGCAAAAACAAAATTCTGATTCACCTAACAAAATCTGCTTTTTTGCATTGTCTTCCAAGAGACAATAAATTAATGCCTAGATCTAAACTGTGTTGAACAGAAAAAACATTCTTTTTGACTTGTCATTCGTCTGCATTGTAAAATCATGCAATACTAATTATCACATATGAGTTTTTAGTTCAGTCAAAATAATGTCATCATCCAATTATTGTTAATGTTCACTTAGGGACATGACTTCATATCTGAGTTCTTTCTTTCTTATAAAATATCCCTTTGCACCTTCAGATGCCTGCAGCAATATCAGTTGGCTCCAGTCAGGAAGCTGGCTCAGGCAGAGCTGCTCAGATTCAGTCTTGACTTCCATCCTCAGGAAATATGTGTTTTCTACATTTTCTGCAAGCAAATCTCAACAGTCATGACAAGATGACATAGTTAGAGATGTGTGACTAATGGTTTTTTAACTTGCTGGCTGTTCTGATTAATAAAAAGCAAAATAATAATAACAATCCTTTCTCATTGATTCAAAAATGAATTTTTCAGCAAATTGCAAAGCCAAAGGAAAATTTTCTTTGGCTTGAATTTCATTCTGATTTCAAGCTTTTAGTTTTTGCATCTTTTTAAAATTGAAGGATTTTTTGGAAAAAAAATCTATCATTTTGACCTCTCTGAATCAAAATGTTTTGTTTCTAAAATACAAGTTTGCAACATACATTAGCAAAACAGTTAAGTGTTTCAGAATCAGCATTTTTCATTCAAAAACACTGACAGAAAAGTTTTGTCTGGCTTTAAACATGATGCTTGAGATGTGAAGCTTAGTGGGGTATGCACTTGGCTAAGAAGAAGGAAGGTCTCAAAAGGGCAGAAGGAACATTATCAATAGAAGTAGAGGAATCTAGTTAATTCCCAATAACTAATTGTACATTTACAAAATTTCAATGGGCTTCTGTTGTATGCAAGTAGAAATGTATTTCAAAATACTTAGAAAAAAAGCAAGGAGGAGAAATGAGAGCCAGGTTTTTTAGAATCAGAACTCCATTTGTAACTGGAGGTACAATCCACAGCGGTAGAGTCTCTTGAATGTTACCTATTGATACAGTATGATGTAATCTGCACACCTGACTTTGTTTTGCTCCTACTTCTCTAGTCTGTTTGCTGACTGTGATATATGGCCCGCAACCTAATTCTGGTAGGCCAAAATAGTATCTTATTTAGTGAGACAGCCTGGGTCACAAGCACGTCAAATATTACTGTTAAGATGGGTAACAATTTCCATATCTCATTACTATTTTTACACCCCCAATCCTCTTTGAAATGGAAACAAGATCCACCAAGAAAGAGATGTCACTTTGTCTTTAGCCCTTTTTCACCATATGGTTTTGGGAAATGTGTTGTTAAGAAAAAAAGACAGCACTATAATTTCCTGAGGTACCCTGCATGCGACACTGCTCTTGTTGACCAAGCTGTGGTCTACAGTGTGACCACATACATAGGGTTGCTGTGGTATAACACAGTGAAGCTGTAACTTGGCAAGTGTACACAGTCTCTAACCCTAATCCTAACCCTAACAGACTTGCGGGCTGCCATCCTTGCCTCTCTGATATTCCTTGAATTTGTAAGTGTAAGACAACACCGTAAAAATCAACTGTATGCCCTATTTTGTCATTAAAATATGCATTTATTTTAATTAACTAAAATGTTCTGATTACAATACCAAATGCAGGATGTGAACCATTGCATGGCAATGCTGAACTCTGTAGATACCTAAAGCTGTATAGCTCAGTTTTGCAACCATTAATTACTCACATAGCAAGTTTTACTGATGTGTGCATTCCTATTTACTTCAGTGAAACAGTAAATAACAAAAAGGGGGGCAAGATTAGATCCTTAAACTTCATCTATTTTGTGTGCATTAGTATTCCTCACTTTGTGGTACCCATCCATTGATTGGTTGCCTGACCAGTGGTTGAAAACAGAGGAAAAGACTGGAACATCCATATTTTCTAAAGTTATGAAAAGAGAAGAGGTATTTTTAAAAAAACTATGTGCTGGTGAAAGATCCAAAGTTGGTTGCACAAACATAAATCTAATAGCCACAGCAGTTGCAGAATGTGCAAGCTTCTCCATGCTACTCCACTAATGAGCCTCAGGCCATCTATGCTACTGCAGATCATCAATCTAAGTTAGACAACTTCCTTTACGTGAATTAGGTCTGCTTACAATGGTATCTTTGCACTGGTAAGTTGACAGCTGACGCTCTCCCATTGACTCCTCCTACTCTTCTCATTTTGGTGGAGTACTGGGGTCAGCAGGAGAGCACTCAATGTTTGATTTGTGGTGTCTATACTAGACACGATAAATGGACCCATGTTGGATCAATTGCTGCCAGTCAATCCATCAGGTAGTGAAGACATGCTCTCAGTCCTGACAGATAGCATCGACCTCTAGAACAGAGAGGACACGTCTTGTGTTCAGATGAAGTCTCAGTCCTTTTGGAATCATTGAGAGTTTTGTCATTAAAGAGCACCAGAATTCTACTCTTCATGCCAATTAATCTTAGGTCTCTCCGCTGATTCTGGCAGTAAGACAAGAGATACCAACTGTAGTTGTGGTTTTTGTGACATAAAGTCATGTCCATAAGAACTTGTTGGCATATAAATAATTTCACATAAGCTGCTGACAAACAACAGCATTATTTCCATTCACTACTGGCCCAAAACTGAACCAGTGTTTTGGAATAAAAGCCTGTCTTATCACCAATAACCTGAGCTTAAGCCAGCTGCTCCCCAATACAATGAAGACTGTAAAGCCACATTCTAAACCTCTCTCTCCAAGATCTATTGTCATTGACCCTTCCCAGAACAAGAAAACAAATGCAGATAAACTATCCCATGTCTCAGATTTCTTCATGTTGCTCTGGCAAATTAGGTTTCATTTGAACACTGTGCATACTTTTCATTCCCTTGAGGATATAGCTGGTGGGGAATTGTGACTGCAGCAGCACAAGAGAAAGGTAGATGAAAGATAGTTTGTGTAACACTAGGAGTGAAGCCCAGCAGCACACAAACTCAATATTGGTGCAGAAGCCATGTTTGGAAAATCTTAGAGGGAACATAGGTCTTGACCCTGATTGGCTGGTGACAATGTAAACAATTTTTGCTCACTTTCTCACATTGTGTGAACACAAGCCTTTGCCGGCTAGCAGCTATTTGGACCCTGCTTAGCCCTGCCAATGGCCTTGTTGTACTTTCCTCTTGGATTGGATCTCCTGGCTATTGGATTTTTTGTATGAACTCTGACCACCAATCAGAACTGTCCTTTGACTTGCTGTAATCCTGGATATTACATTATCTCTTTCCATATAACCTTCCCCTTCTCCCCAAATATTTTCTACTATTAACTTATAGTGACTCATCCTGGCTTCACCATACGGCTGTAGTGTAGAAATGTCCTCCAATACTAGATTGTTCTGTCCCAGTGTTCTGGTACGCAAGAATGTTTCAGCTGCACAAAGCCCACACAATGGCTGCTATAGGCCCTGTCTTAACCTGTGGAGCCTCCATTTCACAATTAAAAATGGGGAAGAAGAGGTAGAGGGGAAAACTTTCATGCCACTCTGAAAGGCAAAGGACTTGTGCTCCAAAATCACTGAGGAATGTTTGAAAGTTCTATCCAGTTTCATTTTAAGATTGTTCCATTGTGCAATAGGGATCAGTAGGGGATGCAGACAAAGAGCCATGCTCAGCCTCAAACTGGTCACTTATGTCTTGGCTAGGGAGCAGCATAAGAGTCCATGGTCTAGTTGTTTCCCTCATACATTGTATACAGATCGCCATGAGCCAACAGGCATTCAACTGCTCACACCAACTGCCTGATTTTAGAAAGGAGGCCTCACTCCACTCATCTGATATCCAGGCAGCTCCAGGACCAGCTATGGACAAAAGACAAAGACCATGACCTGCACAGTGAGCCAGCTGGATCCACTGAGCAAAACATGTAGCAAAATCAAGAACATACCTGGTGTATGCACCCAAAGTGACCAAAGGGTGCAGAACACCGAATATTTTCACATACAAGTGATCATTTTAACAGATTATTACACTCTTTTTAAACAATCTTTTGCAGCAAACTCAAAAAATAGCATGAGATTTTAAGTGACAGGAGCAGAGCAGCTGTGGGACAAAGTGCAAAGAATAACGTGGTGCATACATACACAGTTTTATCCACAGAACCAGCAGTTTCTAGGGAAGTTGGATATACAGTGAAATCTGACTTGAGATGACTAAAGGATTCAGTGAGTACAGTTAGTCTTCAAAGATGGAATTCAGCTGCACTCAGTGGGCCCAATTCACCACTCTGTTAAACCAGTTTCATATTGGTGTGACTCCGTTGAAGTCAGTTAGCTCCATTCAAGTCAAAGGCATTTTGCTATCATAAAACTGATGTAACAGCCTGGTAAACCAGACTCAATCTATAAGAGAAGGTACCTTGAGGCAGGAGATTGCGTAAGAAGGATGATCTTATGTACACCCTTTCCTATAATAAAACCTGAGTTATATTGTGGTAGAATGTGGGGGTGTCTTTCTGCTGCCTTGTCCCTTATGTCGCCATTTCCAATTGTGTGAATTGAGTGTAGTGTTCCCAGTTCAGAACAGCAGCAGTTTGCTCAAGTGTAAGCAACAACAACAGGAGCAAAGCAGTGAAGAATCAGGCCCTGAAGGTTCCAGATTGTTTCACGCACTGTGTTCCAGGGAACACCTCCAGGTTCCAGGGAACACCTGATTATAATAAGGCAATTCTGTGGAGGGGGGGTAAAAGACTTTTCTATAAGAGGGTTTCACTCTACATGTATAGACAAGTGTGTGGCGGAATATATCATGTGAGAGAGAGATGAAGCAGGTTTCCCAGGCCACCAGTTTGTTCTTGCTTTGACTGAAAACAACAAAATGGTTGCTATTGGTGTTCCCATGGATAACGCCCCTCAAAAACTCCAGATGTTAGCTCTGTTATTAGTCTGGTTTAGAAAGAATGCTTTCTCTTGGCCCATGTGTAATTTCTATGCAAGGAACAGCAATTACTTGAGCCCTAACTACTGCATAGGGACTGAACCATGCAGATAGGGTATTTCTCATTGTGAATCATGGGCAGACACTGTAATCTACCTTAGGCACAAATAGCTAATAGACCCCACATGGATGCACTCTACCTGCAGGGAATGGGTTTATCCCACACTAGTAGAATCCTGCCATGTTTTCACATTTCACTCAGTGTGTTTAATGGCATCTGAGTACTCACTAGAAGAACACGTGCTGCCAATGGGAAATACACATTATTCACTTTCCTTTATTTTGTAACACTGTTTAAGCATAACATGGTGAATTCAGATGGTGATCCCAGTGCTGTTTCATGACCAGTTTGTAAGATTGTGTTCACATTTTTATTAATGTGATTGTTTTAGCAAACTGCTGCTCTCTTATACGTGACCAGCCCAGTTTTGAATTTCACATGGGAGAACTATAAGGGAATATGTGATGCAGATTGCTGAAAACAGTGTGTGGGTTGGTCAATGATTGTGTAATATGCTGTAACTAACAGGACCCCAAATAGAAGCCTCCACTGGAAACCAAGTACTATTAAAAAGGAAGAAACATGCCTATAGACATTCAGGTAAGGGAGTCAGCAAGCCATGAAAGCAAGGGACTAAAAGCTGCTATCCTAAGAGGGAGAATTTCTCCTTTGCTTGCTCGCTCCTTTGCACTGAGAAACAGATGGTACATGGAGCTAAGCAGAACAGTCTAGTTAAGAAACAGGCCAGTTATAAAAAACCTTGCAGTCGGTCCTCATCTCTTAAAACACTCTGTACCCAGCTTTACATTAGTGAATCAGAGCAGCAGACTACTGACATCTTGTGGCTTCACTGCACAGTACAACTAACACTCCCTCCTTCCTCTCCCCCTCGGAGCCTGAAGGCACCAGTGTCAGCTGAAAAACCTGGCCTTGGCATTAGCCACAGGCACCAAAGATCCTTATAGAGCTACATTCCACTCTCAAACACTGAGTTGCTTCCCTTTTCGTCCCCAAAACATGTATGTGTTCAAGTGATGTTGCATCTTCCTCGCTACTTACATATGATTTTAACATTCTGTACACCAGCAATGGCTGTAAACCTAAATCCCAGAGCTGAATTAGACACCAATTCTGAGTCTGCCACCCTGCCATTAGTGACTCAACCAAAGACAGGGGATCCAAGTATCCGAAGCTTTCCCATATTCCCTCCCTCATCTTTGCCTCACAAACTTCTGGTTGGTGTTGGCCTTCAGTAGAGACATGGGATTTTATTTTCCCTTTGTGGAATATGAGCAATTCTTTTTGACCTCTATGGCCCAGCTACATTCATAGCCCTCTCGGGGACTCAGAGGATTTTAAAAGCATGAGATAAAGATTTCATATTTTAAGGATTAATTTAGCTTGTTGTTTGAAAATGCACTGTTGTTACAAGCAACTTAAATTTACCCATTTCTAAAAAATCAAATGTGTACATCACCTCCATCTTGAATGGATTCATGAAGGAATCTTTTATCCCTTCTTGGTGAGCAGTTGTTCTTGACTTTGGTCTTTTCCCCAATTATTCAGAAGCTGGAAAGGAATGAACCACACTGAATAATTGCAAGCACAGAGAGCAAGTCACCTTCTTGGTGTCTGGGTCCCACTGGAACTCACTTATGTTGCATTACACTGGAGTTTTACCTGATGGATGGCACTGCACTGGCACTGCAACAGACCTAGCCAAATTTGGAGCCTGGGAATACCAACACTGGGAATGGAAAGAGCTCAGATTGCCCAGCCCATGATGTGAATATTTTGCAGAGGGCTGTGTGTTGCTTACTTGTAGGAGAGATGAGATGCTTCTGATATATTTTACAAAGTGCATTGCAAATGTCATCTATTACAGATCACCAGAGTACCATACATGGGGAAATAGATAAACTAAACATGGTCCGTCTGAAATCCAGGCATGAAGGAGTACTGCATCGCACAGAGTGTGGGGGCTCAGCCATCTATGGCACTGTCCCTCCCCACACCCAAAGAGGGGCTAGGCTGTGAGCAGGAAGGCCAGGGCCAGAAGGGATGCATACTGTTCCCTCTGAAGCCCAGAAGGGAATTCAAGGGAAAATAAGAGAGTCAGTCAGAGGTTGTATTTGCATTTTTGTGACCCCTCTCCCCAAGCCCTTCACACTGTCACTTCCCATACCCTCCACAATGCTGTAGAGCAGGCATGTCAAACTGGTGTTTGGAGGGCCGCATGCGTCCCAATCAAAAAATTTTTTGCAGCCCTCCAGAACATTTGTATATAAGAATGAAGTGCGGCCCGCTGACTGCTTGGAGCACTCGGCCAAGAGTCAGCTCACAGCCGGCCAGGCCGCTCTGTGCCTCAGAAACTGCTTATGGCCGGCTGGGCTCTCCAGCAGGTGCTCACAGCTGGCCGCTGTGCTCACGCCGCCCCAGTGCCTCAGGTGGCAACGTTGACTATGGGACCCAGGTATTAGGTGGGGAGGGGGGAGGGGCTAGAAGAGCCTGGCTTTGGGGAAGGGGGAGACATTAGGTTGGGGAGGGTTGGCTCTGGGGGTGGAGGGAGGCATTAGGTTGGGGGTGCCTGGCTATGGGGGAGGGAGGAGGGATTAGGTTAGGGGTGCCTGGCTATGGGGGAGGGAGGAGGGATTAGGTTGGGGGTGCCTGGCTATGGGGGAGGGAGGAGGGATTAGGTTAGGGGTGCCTGGCTATGGGGGAGGGAGGAGGGATTAGGTTGGGGAGGGCTGGGAGTGCCTGGCTCGGGGAGGATGGGATTAAGCTGAGGGGGCTGGCTCTGGGGGAGGAGGGAGGCATTAGGTTGGGAGGGGCCTGGCTCTGGGGGAAAGGAAGGGGTTGTTTTGTTAATATTTTGGTTTTTATTTATTTATTCCCAAATAAAATCACAAAATGTGTATTAATTTTATATCAATAAATACGTCAATTTTTGGCAATTGGATGAATAATTATATCTTTATGCAAAATTTCAAACTTGCAAAGTATCTGAAATTTTCACAGAAGCCTGTTCTATTTGATGGACCATGGTCTATACTTGTTCTTATTTCAACAAAACAAGTTACGTATCATATACAAAATTTAAAAGTACCTTAAATTTATATATAAATTAAAAATTATGTAAAATTAATTTAAAAATTATTTAATATGAGCAAATAACAATTTTACATATCAAATTATTGTAATATTATAAAATATACCTAAACCATGATCTATAATAATAAATAACTATGACTTTCCAACAAAGTGCGTTTTCTTTGGTGGCCCTAGGGTCCTCATTGACAGAAAATGAGGAGTATAGGATCTTTCAAAATGGGGCATTTCTATCAAAAATGCCCCATCTAAACCGCCAGGGTTTTTTTTTCAAAAAAGCCCCATTTCAAAAAAAAGCAGCAGCCGCCATTATGAAAATTAAACATGGGAAATTCAAATCCTGGATTCATTTGCAATATCGACGTGCCTAATTTACATCCCTTTATCGAAAAAGACATAGCCTTAAGGAAGATTTGGAAGAAATTCTCTGAGGCAGAGAAGCCCATCCTGTGGATTTTTCTGTGGGGTGATGCAATTGGGCTCAATATTACAAAATTAGCCAGTTTTCCAATTTAAAAACTCTGGAAGTTTCTGAAAGAGCACTAAATTATCTGAGTGATTTCTCCCAGCCTTGCCTCATGTGTGAACCCATTTTCAATTCACATAACGTATGTACTTTATGAAGCACATAATGGATCAAATTCTGCTCTCTGTCACATCATACAGCCAAGTTCAGTGGGCTTGCCAGGGCTCAGAGCCAAAATCTGATCCAGTAAACATATGCAATGTACAACAGTAAAACTTGTGCTAAGGCTTGCCTATAAAAAGTCATCTACGTTTTATGCATGAACTTTACAATAGCACCAAAGTCAGCTTTCAAGTTTAACTATATTAACCTTTTAAAGTCTACTACTCATTTGCATCTAGCAATGGCTTGTGGCTAAATTGAAGATACCAAGTGTTATATAAAAGAAAAAAGGTAACCAAATGAAAATTCTTAAATACTTATTTCAAATATTCATAATTATAGAACCATAGGGTTGGAAGAGACCTCAGGATGTCATCAAGTCCAACCCCCGTCCAAAAACAGGACCAACCCCAACTAAATTATCCTAGCCAGAGCTTTGTCAAGGCAGGACGTAAAAACCTTTAGGGATGGAGATTCCACCACCTCCCCAGGTAACTTATTCCAGTGCTTCACCACCCTCCTAGTGAAACAGTTTTTCCTAATATCCAACCAAGACCTCTCCCATTGCAACTTGAGACCCACTGCTCCTCGTTTTACCATCCATCACTACTGAGAACAGCCTTTCTCCATCCTCTTTGGAACCTCCCTTCAGGAAGTTGAAGGCTGCTATCAAATCCCCCCTCACTCTTCTCTTCCGTAGACTAAATATGCCTAAATCTCACAGTCTCTCCTCATAGGTCATGTGCTCCAGACCCCTAATCATTTTGTTTGCCCTCCGCTGGACCCTCTCCAATGTGTCCACATCCTTTCTGCAATGGGGGGCCCAGAATTGAACATAATACACCAGTGCTGAATAAAGGGGAATAATCACTTCTCTAGATCTGCTGGCATGCTCCTCCTAATGCACCCTGACATGCCATTAGTCTTCTCAGCTACAAAGGGCACACTGTTGACTCATATCCAGCTTCTTATCCACTGTAACCCCCAAGGTTTTTTTCTGCCGAACTGCTGGTTAGCTAGTCGGTCTCCAGCCTGTAACAATGCTTGGGATTCTTCCATCTCAAGAGCAGGACTCTGCACTTGTCCTTTTTGAACCTCATCAGATTTCTTTTGGCCAAATCCTCTAATCTGCCTAGGTCACTCTGGACCCTATCCCTGCCCTCCAATTTATCTACCTCTCCACCTAGCTTAGTGTCTTACTTGCTGAGAGTGCAATCCATCCCCTCATCCAAGTCGTTAACAGAGATGTTGAACAAAACCCGCCTAATCCCAACCTTTGGGGCACTCCTCTTGATACTGACCCACCAGCCAAACATCGAACCATTGATCACTACCCATTGAGCCTGAGAACCTAGCCAGCTTTCATTCCACCTTACAGTCCATTTATCCAATCCATACTTCCTTAACCTGCTGGCAAGAATACTGTGGGAGATGGTATCAAAAGCTTTCCTAAAGTCAAAGTATATCACATCCACCGACTTCCCCAAGTCCACAGAGCCAGTTACCTCATCATAGAAGCTAATCAGGTTTATCAGGCAAGACTTGTCCTGGGTGAATCCATGTTGAAACCCTGATCACTTTTCTTTCTTCCAAGAGCTTCAACATGGATTCCTTGAGGATCCCCTCCAGGATTTTTCCAGGGATTGAGGTGAGGCTGACTGGTCTGTAGTTTCCTGGATTGTTGTTCTTCCCTTTTTTAAAGATGGGTAATGCATTTGCCTTTTTCCAATCGTCTGGGGCCTCCGCCGATCGCCACGAGTTTTCAAAGATATTGGCCAATGGCTCTGCAATCATATCAGCCAACTCCCTCAGCACCATCGGATGCATTAGAAGTGGCCCCATGGATGTGTGTATATCCAGCTTTTCTAAATAGTTCTTAACCTGTTCTTTGTCCACTAAGGGCTGCCCACCTCCTTCCCATAGCTTTTCCCACATCATCGGTCACTAGTTTACCTCCCTCACCCAGTAAGGGTCCCACACCTTCCCTGATCATCCTCTTGTTGCTAACATGCCTGTAGAAACCTTTCTTGTTACCCTTCACATCCCTTACTAGCTGCATTTCCAATTGCACTTTGGCCTTCCTGATTACACCCCTGCATGCTCAGGCAATATATTTATACTCCTCCCTAGCCATCTGTCTGAGTTTCCACTTCCTGTAAACTTCCTTTCTGTGTTTAAGCTTACCAAGGATTGCACTGGTCACCTACCATATTTTAAGCTGGTCACCTATCATATTTGCTTTTCTTAATGTGCGTCGGGATGATTTGTTCCTGCATCTTCCATAAGGCTTCTTTAAATTCAGCCAGCTCTCCTAGATTCCTTTTTCTTCATGTTAGAATCCCAGGGGATACTACTCATCGGTTGTCTGAGGGAGTCAAAGGCTGCTTTTCTGAAGTCCAGGGTCTATATTTTGCTGCTCTCCTTTCTTCCTTTTGTCAGGATCCTGAAACTGACAGTCTCATGATCACTGCTTCCCAGGTTGCCACCCTCGTCTACTTCCCCTGCTAATTCCTCCCTGTTTGTGAGCAGCAGGTCAAGCTGTGCATGGCCCCTGGTTAGTTCCTTCAGCACTTATACCAAGAAGTTGGCCCCAACATTCTCCAAAAACTTCCTGGATTGTCTGTGTATTGCTGTATTGGTTTCCCAACAGATGTCATGGTGATTAAAGTCCCGCATGAAACCCAGGGCCTGTGATCTAGAAGCTTCTATCAGTTAGCCTCATCTACTTCATCCATGTGATCTGGTGGTCTATATTAGACACCAACCACAACATCACCTTTGTTGCTCCCACCTCAAAACTTAACCCAAAGATTCTCAACAGGCTTTTCTCCCACTTTATAATGGAGCAATCAAACCCTGCTTTCTGTCATATCATACAACCAAGTTCAGTGGGTCTGCCAGGGATCTTTATGTATAGAGATTTCTCAGATATATACATATAAAAACACATGGCCTGTACAAATGTGAATTTTCTTTACAGAAATATCTCATACTTACAAAACTATAATGGTTATAATGACATGACTAAAGTCATCTGTTTCTCACAAATACTAAATGGGTAAAACAGCAGCTGCAATTTGCACTGTCCAGCTGACACAGTGGTGAGGGATGGGGAGTCATCCTCACTAACTTGGTCCTTGAACTAGCCAGAATACAAGTTGGCTTTGTTAGAAGATGGGTTATTACTCACTGGGAGATGGTGAGCTAATATTACTAGCTAGATTTCACTTAGTAGGATGCTGCACCAGGCTATTCTCAGTCACCCACAGAATACATAGCATGTCATATTGACTCAGTGCCACCTGTCCAGACACATACACTTCTCAGAAAATTTCCTAGGCTTTTTTTCCTTATCATTAGGGAATTTTTAATCATTAGGGGTACGCTGACACTGCACAGCTATTTTGGGATACCGAATGTATCCCGAAATAGCTACCCCACGTCTACACAAGCCGCCCATTATTTCAAAATATTTTTTGAAATAACTGGCGGGCTATTTCAACATCCTGGTAAACCTCGTTGCACAAGGTTTTGAAATTTGGCACTGTGTAGACATGCCAAATTTCAAAATAAGCTATTTTGAAATAAATTCAAAATAAGATATGCAATTTGTATGCACAAATTTATTTATTTCTCTGTTTCCTGTCAAATCATTGTAAGTGTGTCCACACTTTAAGAAGTGTCATTTAATTTAACCTCTCCCAACACCCATTTTTGGAATATCATTGTTAGATACTGATAAGACCAATTAGGTCATCTTTCTCCTTACATCCCCCAAATAAAGTTAGCCTGCCAACATGGGATGACCAGTGGCAGATATTAAGATGATTCCATTCTGGAATGTATGTGTGTGTGTGTGTGTGTGTGTGTGTGTGCATGTGCATATGTATAAGAGAAAGAGAAAAATGTTACCTTATGTCAGCAGCTGCATGTGGAAGAACTGACACAAAAGCATGTGGAGGGAGCTCATTTGAGTAAGTAACAAGATGAAAAAGAAGGGGGAAATCTGTGATTTATGCCCATTTTGTTATTTTAAGTAACAGAATCTTTATATCCAAGCTGCCTACAATTGGGTTTCTTGACTGGGACGATACCCTCTTTGCAGCTGGCACAGCTCAATGCTCAGCACCTGAAATATATGTAGTACGTTATAATACTGTGTCATTTGTTTGCTACCATTTAGAATTTTTTCCAATGATTTTTTTTCTTGGTGTGTATGTATTGATTTTAAGATTTCAGAATCACAGTGCAGAAGCCACATACTTATTGATTTCCATTAACATAAAAAGGCAATCTTGAATATACGTATGCAGACTGGATGGATGGATTGCCATATTTTTTTTCACTGAAGAATTTGTTGAGGTTAAATAAAAGAAACAGGCAGAAACCCAAGGGGGTGGGTTATTTGGTGGCGCTCTCTCTGTTCTGCTTGGCTTATCAGCTTTCAATAGATCCCAAGGTCAGGCAGTTTGTTGCTAGGCCAAAGTGGCAGCCTCCCACCCTAACAATACTGCTATCTTCATATCATCTGAGCAATGGGGGCCACATTGTGATGCTTTGGCAGTGTTGCTAAGGAGGTTGCTAGGTTAGATTGATGTCACAATGTGGGTTATAAATTGCCTTTACCCTGCTGGCCCTTACTTGGCCCCATAATACAATGATCTAGTAGATGGCACCGATGTCTTCAAATGATGCATTGAAGCAACACGTTAAGACACTGAACTTGGCAGCAAATGCATGCAGCATCCATTGAACAAAGGGACCGCTTGTAATATAGTGAAGAAAATGAGCAATTGTTTTTAATACAACAACCAAAATGATGATGTGTTCTATCATGACCAGAAATTAACAAGACTGTAGTGGCAGACTCCTCAGTCTGTGACCCAAATGCATGCACTAAAACCAGTGCATTCAGTTAATAAGGATGCACTGCACTTTACTCACACTATTGCCGAAAGAAGAAAGTTTTTAAAAGGCTAAGAGAGTATGTGAGCTGAGATAGTGAATTAGCTGGAAGTGTGAATTTCCTGGCTTTCAGTGGCATGTGCCATAGTCTCAACAATACCAAAATATGCCAGAGTCGACCTTACATTAGTGTCTGTTTATTCTAGTACAAAAGCAACAGGGTCTGTATTTATACGGAATTATTTGCATGTTCTAAGATAGACTCCTCAGAGGTCACTTGCCACTTGCATATTGCAAACAATCATTACTGAAAAATAATTTTTACTGATTTGTTTTTTAAGATTCATGAATAGACCAAAAATTAATTTTCAGTTAGTATTTTCCATTCTATAATGTGTACACGTGTATATGTATGTGTGTGATAAATTTAATTTTTAAAAAAGACTAAATAAAAATTGATCAACATTCATACCCTTCTGAGCTGTGCTGATTTAATAAGTAAGTACATAATTAGGCTGGCTTTTCTTTATGCATAATGTCTTGATAGCAAAGATTTAGCTGCACACCTCTCATCAGTGTTAATGAAATTTATGTGGCTAAATCCCCATGCATTGTGTTGAGTATATACCTCAGTATATTTATAATTATTTTTAAAGACTGAATTACTCTCAAGACAAATCAGAACCAGCTCGTACAAGGCCATTCTGGTCCATCGGGTGAATGCATATTTATAAATGTTTTAAAAATGCATATTATATTTACTCCATGGAGCATAACAGCTCTGCTAGCTGGCAACACATATTAAATGAGGTAACCAAAAATCCAGAAGAAATGTCTTTGAAAAATTGTTAATACCCAAGGGGTACTGCAGCTTTTTTAAAGATTAATTTCTTGGCCATTCATAACGTGGTTTTTATTATTAAAAGCCATTGGACCATATCACTCAAAAGCAGGCTTTGTAAATTTTGTTTGTTTTTATTGGGCCCTATTCTGATCTCACACTGATTTTATACTGACTTCAATGGAATGAATCCTTGACTTGCACCAAGGTGAGATGAGAATCAGGCCTACAGAATTTGAGGATCACATCTAACACACTACCCTCACATGCAGGCCCACTGAAATCATTTGCACTCGCTGGGTACGTCTACACAGCAATTAAAGCTGGCCTGGGTCAGCTGACTTGGGCTCACCAGGCTTTGACTGTGGGAACACAAATTTGCTGTATACACATCTGGGCTTGGGCCAGAGCCTGAGCTCTGGGACCACATAAAGAGACCATGTCCCAGATCCCAGATTCCAACCTGAGCCAAACACTTCGGCTATGTCTACACTGGCGGCTTCTTGCTCAAGAACATCTTGCGCAAGCGTTCTTGCGCAAGAAGTTTTGCGCAAGAAAACGTCCACACTGCCATGTGTGCGCTGTGCTTTTGTGCAAGAGCACCCATGGCAGTGTGGATGTTCTCCTGTGCAAGAAAGCTCTGATGGCCATTTTAGCCATAGGGCTTTCTTGCGCAAGAAATCCCTGCCTAGCGTCCACACTACCCTCTTGCGCAAGAGCTCCTGCACAAGAGGGCTTACACCTGTTAAAAAAGAGCATAGCTCTTGCGCAAGGAGCCCTCTCTTACTACGCCGTACTGTAAATTTCCTTGCGCAAGAGCGGGCGGGCAGTATGGAAGCTCTGCAGATTCTTGCGCAAGAACGGCCGTACTTGCGCAAGAAGCCGCGAGTGTAGACATAGCCTTCCACAGTTGCTTTTAGCCTTGTGGTCCAAGCCTACAAGCCTAAGTCAGAGGATCCAGGCCAACTGAGGCAATGCAGCAGGGTTTTCTTTTCCAGAGTAGACACAGCCTACTGAGTCAGTGGTAACTCAGATATGTAAGTAAGTGTTTGCAGGGTTGGGACCCTCCTTTTGAAAATGTGCTGTGCTCCCCTCTGAAGCTGCATTGGATTCAACTCTTAGGAGCCCTGAATTTTCTACTTTTAGTAAATCACTTACTGTTGCATTTGAAAAATGAAGAGAAGGCTTACTTGGCATCACGGTGCTGCTCTGTTTTTGGTGGCATTAATTTGTTTGTTACATCCTATTCTTTTCTCCCATTTTCTTCCTCCAAACATACAGTATGTGGCTCAGCTCAATGAACTCCCCAGATTACATGTGTGTGCAGCTAGATGAAACGTAATGGAAGTAGCTACTGTAGACTGGGCAAATCCTGCCTCCTCCTCCATTGCCATGAAAGCCCCTATGATTGTTGTGGTTAAGGGAAAGGCAACTAGAATATGGGGAACCCATACTCATGGTCTCCATGCAGCCAACTGTAGATGTGCGGGGCCTCTCTGTACGACCTCCTGCACTGAGGGTGGTTAGAGGGAATGGGGTGATGTGGGTGGCCACTACCAAGCAGGGCTACAGGTGAGGCAGAAGAGATTGTAGTCCCAGTGCTATATTAAGGGCCTTGGGTTGCTGTGTTACCCCTCCATGAGAGAAAGGGCACTCTGGTTATTAGAGTGCTAGCTGAACATCTGGGTTCAATTCCCAGCTCTGCCTCAAATGCACTCTGTGCCCTTGGGCAAGTCACTGCATGTCTACACTGCAGTCATAGGGTGTGAACACAAACTCAAGTAACGCACTTGAGCAAGCTTTTACCTAGCTTGCTAGACTACTGCTAGCACTGAAGTTTCTGAGGCGATGCATGTTTCAGCCCAGGCTAGCTCTACGAATAATTACCCTGGGTTCCAGGCAGGCTTCCACATCTTGTGCTGCAGCACATCTCACCATGTCTTCACTGCTCAGGCCCTGAGCTAGTTAGATTAAAGCTGTGATGACACCCCTGAACTGGTTAGCTGTGATGACACCCCTGTACGCAAAGCTTGAATTGCTCTGGGTCCAGCAAGCCATCTTTAAAATAGGGGTAACAGCACTTCTGTGCCACAAAGGGTATTGCAAGGGTGGAGTCACCTGTAACTGTGAAGTGCTGGGATGGTGATGGGGGAGCCATAGAAGTATCTAAGATAGGAATATAAATAATTCTTCCACAGCCCTAGTAACTCCCTCCTCTCCCCACATTAAATCAGCTGTTTCGTATGGGAGACAGGACTTAGCCCTAGATAAACAGGATAATTTGCAGTGTGTTTATTCCTGTGTAAACAGCATGGTGAGACTACTGTTATACTACAGGTGGGACCTCCATGGTCCAGCAACCTTGGGACTTGAGCAGTCCTGAACAAGGGAGTATATATGCCAGACCAGGGGAGGTCAGGCCTCCAAGAATCCCCTCCTGTCCTGCCAGCTCTGGCAGCACTGCTGTCCCCAGCCTGCCTGCCAAGCTCCATGGTTCATGACCTACTATGGGGACTCTGCTCCAGCTGCCAGCACCCCAGGTAAGTCCCATTCATGGCCCCTGCTGACTTAGGGGCTTCCAGTAGGGCTCCGCTGCTGGCTGCTAGACTTGGCTCCCTGCCCCTGGACCAACTGCATCCAACCACTGGCCAGGGCTGTCTGATCTGGCAACATCCGTGGTCTGGCAGGATCAAGGATGTTGCTGGACTAGAGAGTCTTGGATGAGAGAAGTTCAGCCTGTACTCAGTAGATGGAAATTCCTGTCTTTCCAATAGTACAGTGGCTTTATAACACAGAGCACTCCAAGATGGCTTATTCTAATGGAGATTACACACTATGCTGTGTTTTGAGTTGTTGCGTTAGCTCTCTTCCTGATAATAAACTATCTGCCCTTCATAATGAAATTTACTGTTCTTGGAACAGTTTAAACCCTAACAAATACATATAGGCGTTTGTTAATAATGCACTCTGAGGCTTTCATGGGCTGTGCCAAGATTCAGTCCAAAGGGAATTTTTACAGCCAACTTGTAAATTCCCAACAAGAGGAGCTTAGAACAAGAAGTGTTGTCATAGTCGTAGGTATAGTGACAACTAAAGCTGGTTTGTTTGGAAAAAAGCAAATAAGTTTCATGCAGTATGGCAAGAGTTGGGCATGAAAAGTGAGGCAGCTAATTTTGTCCCCTGAGAATACCTGGAGGCTGTTGTATGAGATAGCATGCGAAATGAAGCTGAAGCAGATCACAAAGCATACAGAGGAAGAAACTTGCTGGAATTTGCTCATTTTCATTCAAAGGAAAGTGAAATTTGTATATATCTAAACTAGAATTTCTTCCCTCAAAGGCAATCAGGGGCCTGCTAGCATGTCAGTGCTTGTATTCTCACTTACCATTACTCTGACTTATTTCTTTGCATCAAAGAGCCTACAGAAGAGTATGCAAGGAACTCTCATGTGTAATCTCATTATCTCAAAGAGGACGGGACAGGCTTTTTGCAATATGTCTAGTAACCCTTAGTAACCACCACCACAACAACAATAATAATAAATAAATCCCTCTACATATGAGTCATGTCAGTCCTCAAGGGACATACAAGAATTAGAAAACTGAGATTTAAAAAAAAAATCAGCGATAGATTGATACTCTGTTATGCATCTGTACTGGGGCAAATTTTGATCTACCGTAGGCTTGTACAGCTGTAAAGTGGTAGCAGAATCTGGCCCATGGGTAAAAACAAGCAGTTCATGAAACTGAGATTTTTGAACTATCATAGCATCATAAAATTGTAGAACTGAAAGGCACCTCTAGAGGTCATCTAGTACATTCCTGGCATTTAAGGAAGATCTATGTATTATCTAGCTCATCTCCAACAAGTGATTGTCTAACTGACTTTTAATTTTTTTTCGATAACAGAGATTCCACAACCTCTCTACACAATTTATTCCAGTGTTTAATCACCCTAACAGTAGAAAGTTTTACCTAATATCAGACCTAAACATCTCTTGCTGCAAATTAAGCCCATTGCTCTTATTCTATCATCAGAGGCCAAGGAGAACAATTTTTCTCCCTCTTCCTTGTAGCACCCTTTTATATACTTGAAAACTTTTATTATATCTATTATCAGTTTTCTCTCTTCCAAACTAAACAAATCCATTTTTTTCAAACTTTCATCATAGATCTTGTTTTCTAGACCTTCCATCATTTTTGTTATTCTTCTTGGGACTTTCTCCAATTTGTCCACATCTTTCCTGAAATGTAGTGCTTGGAACTGGACACAGTACTCCAACTGAGGCCTAATCAGTGCAGAATAGAGCAGAATAACTTCTTGTGTCTTGTTTGCTACATTCCTGCTACTACATCCCAGAATGTTGTTTGCTTTTTTTGCAACAATGTTACGCTTTTTATTCATATTTAGTTTGTGAACCACTATGACACACAGATCCCGTTCTGCAGTACTCCTTCCTGGGCACTCATTTCTCATTTTGTGCCCAGGTCTACGCTACAAGGGAAGTTCAAATTAAGATACACAACTCCAGCTATGTTAATTATGTAGCTGAAGTCGGCGTACCTTAATTTGAGTTTTCCCACTGTCCTTGTAGCAGGAGGTTGAGGTTGAGGCTTCTCTTACTCCTCACAGGAGTACCGGTGTTAACAAGGGCACCTTCTGAGTTTGATTTAGTGGGTCTTTACTAGACCCACTAAACTGAATTTTAGAAGATCGATTGCAGCAGTGTCGATTTTATGTGCATTGAAGATAAGCTCAGAATATGTGCAGCTGATTGTTCCTTTCTAAATGGAGTATTTCGCACTTGTCCTTATTAAACTTCATCCTATTTACCTCAGACCATTTCTCCAGTTTGTCCAGATCATTTTGAATTTTAATCCTATCCTCCAAAGCACTTGCAAACCCTCCCAGCTTTGTATCGTCTGCAAAGTTTACAACTGTACTCTGTATGCCATTACCTAAATCATTGGTGAAGCTGTGAACAGAAACTACTACAATAGATGTAAAATGCACAGCTGAAAGAATATACAAAGCTAGAGGAACTATTTTCCCATTCCACATGATGCCATTTTTTCATTTTGTACCTTTTATTCCCCCAGAACCAGCCCATATTTGTATTTGTTCTCTTCACAGGTTGCATGGCAAGAGAAGGAAAGAGTTTTCAGTTCCTTTTGCAAGAGTGCAACTTCCAGGGCAGGGGGTCAGTGCAAGGTTCTCTCCTGCAGGAGGAATCAGTTGAAGGGTGGGCCAAGCTCCCATTCAGAGTGGTGGCTCAAGTCTAGCCAGATCCCACTCACATCGCTTTCAGTGAGACAGGGTACATCCATTGCCCTCCTGCTTCTTTCTTATGGTTTACTTCTAAATCAATGGGCAATCTACGCTAGTGACTGGGCCACATGAGTGACCCTCCTTCATCTCAGTGGTCTGCAAGATTGTCTTAACTAAGATGGGCTCCCAGGTAGGGTAGTTTTGCTAACTGCGCTTGTGTACCTAGAATGTGCGGGGTGTGCCGACTGAACCATAGCAGTGCTTTGATTGGATGCTGAGGAAGCACAGCTCTCACAGTCAATGTTGTGTGCAATCAGTACACACCTCACTTCACATGCCCTTGCTTTAATAGCGTATCGCTTTAGTGATACGGGTAGGAAAAAACTACATGGATGGAAACCAGAGGACTCTGCCAACCCCTGCAACATGGATTCATCAAGGGCAAGTCATGCCTGATCAACCCGACTGCCTTCTATGACAAGGTAGCTGGCTCTGTGGACATGAGGATGGCAGTGGACATGATATACCTTGACATTAGCAAAGCTTTTGATACGGTCTCCCACAGTATTCTTGCCAGCAAGTTAAGGAAAAATGGATTGTGTAAATGGACTGTAAATGGAGAGCTGGCTAGGTTGTCGGGCTCTATGGGTAGTGATCAATGGCTCAATGTCTATGATTCTAAGAGCAACAGTAAACAAAATGTCTCACAGGCCACACATAAAACCCTGATGGGCACATGCAGGCAGCCCAGGGGCCACAGGTTGTCTACTACTACTCAAAATGCATCCTAATTCCTAAATGCTTAAAGGGGAAACTGACACCTGCCTCCTTTGTCTTCCTAATGTTTCTTTGTGGGCAAGGGAGCCAAGAGCTTCTATGGGCCAGATGTGTGAGGGGCTAGTTCTACACCCTGGAAGGGAGGAATGGGTCTAGATAGGTGGAATGGGCCCTCCCTCTCAGCCCTCAGAGCTGTGCAGGCAACTGTCCCCTTTCCCTCCCTGTCAGTGGGCCTGCTTGTGGGAGGGAATAATCTAATTAATAAATAGCAAGAAGGTTTGTTATGAGCTAGAGCTGTTTAGAATCATTACCTATGTCAGGGAGAAAAGGTTGATAATTCTCTTCCTTTCCTCCTCCAATCCATGGTCCCTGCCACCCTAACACCTAGCAAAATCATGAAGTAATTTCCCTGTTATGAGGGAAGAAGACGGGACTCAGAAGATGTAGAAAGCTACAGCCTGATGGGGAAAGTCAAAACAAAACCTTTATTGAACAGTCAACCCTGGGACAGTTGTGCAATTAATTGATGGCTCACAGGGGCCAACTGTGAACCACCAATTCACCCTTGTACACAGCACATGCATTTACTTATTTAGTGGGAAGAGCAACCATGTTTTCCTTGAAGGCTGAGTGTGTGCCTTTGAAAATGGAGTGCATTTTTCAAAACAACATCTCAAATGTAGAGTTAAAAAATGGGACAATCTCCAGATTCTACTTTCATCCTTTTTCTCAGCACCAGTGTCTTAAGTGCTCAAAGAAAAATTCTTAAGGTTGGGGGTACATCAGCAACATTATTATTTACCTGGCCCCAAACTGTCATAAGGGAATTAGGTTACCTGGGTTTTCAGACACTCTGCTTGAGACACCTGACAAGCTGGTTCCCAAAGTGCTGAATGTGCCCCTCTCCAAGTGAAGTCAGTGGAAGTAGCGGAGGCTTAGCATCCTGTGAAAATCAGGCATGTTTCACCCTCAGCACTCAAAGGCAGCAACCACTTTTTTCACAGTTCAGAAGATATAACCCCAGCCCCAAGGAGCATATAGACTAAATGTACAATGTAACTTCAGAGCAGGGAGCAACTTGAATAGAGATGTCCTCCTAGAGCCAATGGCTTCTTAAATATTTGTTTTTAATGATTAAATAGTAATAGAAGCTATGGGCAGGATGCTGAGCTGAGATGAGGTGATTAATAGTTAAAGTTAAGGCTGATTAGTAGTGAAAGTCAAGGCATAACAACAGAGAGTTGGGGAGGGACTCGGAGAGCAGAATGAAACCCTGAAATTCTCACTGCTCCATAAAAGTAAGAATTTGTACATCTCTCTGTTTTTGTCTAAATAATGAACTCAGAGTTACTGGTCTAATGTGCCAGTAACAAACCCTGGAAAAATTATGAGGATTCTTATGACACTTTAAAGACTAACAGATTTATTTAGGCATAAACTTTCATTGGTAAAAACCACTTCATCTGTTGCATCTGACTAAATGGTTTTTATCCATGAAAGCTGATGCCCAAATAAACCTATTAGTCTTTAAAATGCCACAGGACTCCTTGTTGTTTTTGTAGATAAAGACTAACATGGCTATCTCTACAAGACTTGGAAAAACAGTTCAATTAAAACAATAGCTTTGGTGGGGGGATAATTTTTTTTTTAAATTTGGCAAAGAAAATACATCCCAACAGTAAGTCAGGGTGGTTGGCTTTAGAATGAGCTATTTATTATGCTCTTCTTCAGCAAATTCATTTTGATTAGGTGTTGCCCAGATCAGTGAGTGTCCACCATGTGAACATGAAAATAAACAGACCAACAAGAACAGTGTATTTAAATTACATATACTAAGTGCAAGATTATTAATACAGCACTGGTATTTGCTTCCACGCTTAAACTGGAGGTCTCTTATAATGCTTGTTAAGGGCCCCCTCTCCTGGTGCTAAGCTGAATGACAATATAGAAGTATTGTAGCTCAGGCCAGTAAAACAAATCTCGTTTTCTACAACACAACTGTTATTAAGGCTCAAAGGCTTTTGTGTGTGGGCACTGTCACCTGTTTAATACAGTGGTTAATTCAGTTGTGGATTAGTTGTGCATTCTTAATGCTCTGCACTGCAAAATGAAATATATTTAGCCACAGGTCTCTCTTTGTCTCCCACACAGGGATATGGTCCATAAAATAGATTTATAATTCATGAAGGCATATGGCCACGAGGGATAACCATGGAGACACTTTCCTATCCCATATTCTAAGCTCATGGTTATGACTCAAAGTATTATCAGCAACAAAATGGCAGCATGTTTGCTGTGGTGGGGTACTGTATGTATTTGATGAGACTGTTTTCTCTTGAGTACATCTTTCCATTTTGAAGGAGGCTATCTGTCTGTGGGCAGCTGTAATTAGAGAGGCCGACTGAACTCTGAATGTCACCAAGAACATAAGGTCACTTTTTTGTTTCTTTTAGGTTTGCTTTGTTACTGTTGATCTAAAAACGGTGACATTTGTTTTCAGCAAATGCACAAGTTTTAAAGAAAAAAATCTGGGTGCTTTTTGAACACCTGCATGCTAGGAAGTTTTCATGAACTCCAGTGTGAGCATTGCTGGCCTTTCAGAAAGCTATCACTTCCTACTAAAACCCAAGTGCTCTTCAGCAAAATCATTTTCCTTTCTCTACACAGCAAACCAACCATCTTCTCTTCTCTTTTCTCGTCTCTTGTCTCTCATACACCCACAGACACATGCACATGCATTAACTTTTGCAGTGAATCAAAAGGGATTTTGAAACAGTGAACAGTGAACACAAGTTGAACCTCTTTAGTCCAGCATTCTCTAGTCCAGCAATATCCATGGGCCGGCAATACTTTAGTTAGCCCGATATCCACCTATCTTGGGTCTGGCCAAGTTTCTCTCTGTCCTATAAAATTTGTTTACAGCCACCAGTCTGGGCTCTCAGTGTCCTGTGCTATTATTTAGCTCTAATTTACTCCTAAATGTCTTCTAAGAGACCAGTAAGCAGGGAAAGTGTTGGTAACGCTAACGAGAAGTCCTGTGGCACCTTATAGACTAACAGATTTATTGGAGCATAAGCTTTCATGGGCAAAGACCCACTTCGTCAGGGACAATGAGGCACATTTTAGCAGCTGATGTGGAGGTGTGAACAGCAATAAAGGAGAAACTGCTTTTGTAGTTGGCTAGCCATTCACAGTCTTTGTTTAAGTTGTGTTCTGGTCCCTACATAAAAGAATAAATGGACACAAATCAGATATCAGGAACGGTAACATGCAAAAACCTGTAGGAGAACACTTCAATTTCTCTGGACACACAGTAGCAGATTTTAAAGTAGCCATCCTGAAACAAAAAAACTTTAAAAACAGAATTCAAAGAGAAACTGCAGAGCTACAATTCATTTGCAAATTTGACACTATCACTTTAGGATTAAACAAAGACTGTGAATAGCTAGCCAACTACAAAAGCAGTTTCTCCTCTGTTGGTGTTTGCACCTCCACATCAGCTGCTAGAAGTGGGCCTCATCCTTCCTGAATGAATTGACCTCGTTATTTCTAGCCTTATTCTTGATGTGTACTCTTTTCATATGCCTGTATATTTATACCTGCTTCTGGAATTTCAACTACATGCATCTGACGAAGTGGGTCTTTGCCCATGAAAGCTTATGCTCCAATAAATCTGTTAGTCTATAAGGTGTCACAGGACTTCTCGTTGTTTATGCAGATTCAGACTAAAACAGATACCCCTCTGATACTTGGTAATGCTAGACAACACTGATCTCCAATGGCAAATTCTCTGGTTCTGCACTGGTCAGGTCCTGAGGGTGACAGACTAGAGAGGTTCAACCTGTAGTGCTCTAAGGCACAGAGCAAAAACGGAGACCCTCACAGAAAGGCATGGGAAGACATAAGCAATGAATCACTAAACATGAAGAATTGGCAGACAGAAGCAGAAGGAATGTGAGTGAAGGAATTCTCTCTTTTTTTTAAAAAAAAGGGTGATGCCTTTGAAATGTGGCGAGCGCATTTTCTGCCCCAGAGAGTGTTGGGGGAGTGTTTGGAGGGACCCCAATGGGGAAGGGAGGGAGTTGAGGCTGAGTACCTACAAGGCATCTTTCTGGGGTCAGGTATGGAGACCTGGCTTGCAGTACCATACCTATTATGCAACTGCTGTATAATGTATCAGCTACTGTGTTCTAGCTGGGATTTAAAGTGAAAGGTCTCTCCAAACTAGTGTTGGGTCAGGCCTTTCTCTACTAAAACCAAGCACAGATCTTCTAGCCCCATTCAGACTTTCTGTGACTCCATTGACTAACCTGACTTGTGGAACATGTTGTAAGCATTGATTAGTCTAGGTGTGCATGAAAGGAACTGTGGAGTCTGTGTTTGAATTGCCAGTTACTCCACTGACTCCTGGAAGCATACCCCAGGGAAGGGTTACACTTTGGTGTGTGCTATCTGAGTAGCATAACCAAGTCCAGTTCCATTCCAGATGGGTCCTTCCTTCCGAGTTGATCAGCAGCCACATTGGGCCAATGCCATTTTTACTTCCTAAGATTATTTGAGAGTCCATGGAAAGATGCTGTGCCAAATAACAGATACAAAAGTAATAAATAGTAATTAACACACCACGCCTGAAAGAATCAGGCTATAATGACCTCAGGAGGATGCAGAAAGATGTCCGTTAGGGGAAAGGTATAATTACATAAGAGATAGCTAATTGAAGATACCATGTTTTGAGTATTAATTTCTCATTTGCCTAGATGAGGGTATGCTACTCCGTGGCTGAGTGTTTTGAACTGCACAGTATATCACATTACCATCCTAATAATCATCCTTCCAGCCTCCAGCAGCTCCAAAGTCCTCATGTTAATACCATAGGAATTTGTAATGCTAGTACCTGATTAGCTCACGCACATTAACTAATGAATATCTCTGTCCAGTGCTTTCAAGATGTAAGTCCAGAATGCAGGTGGCAAGTGTTAATGTTATTAGGGATTGGGGAACATTGCCACTCAAACATTGCGGGTTTACACAGATGCTAAGGTTACTGGTGTTACATTCTGCTGAGAAGTTGTGAAGAGAGGTGGGGGAGGAGAGAAAGAGTCAGATACTACATATATGACAACTTGGGTTCTCCTAGCTTTTAGGAAGAGCTCTTTCTATCCTTTCCATAAGAGGTAAGCCAGGTGGTAATTTAGGTACAGAAATGATGGATCACCACTGGGGAAAGAAAGGACTGATGTTTAGGGAAGCTGACAGACTCCCCAGACTCCTGGGCAAGATGTATGTGGGGGCATAATACTCCCAGATGTGTGGGACCTTGAGCAGAAGGGGCGAGGCTGGGGCAGCCAGCCCATAGTGCTGCCCTGAATGTGCGGCACCCCACAACTCTCAGCACTGCCCAGAATGAGCTGCCAGGGGCTTTGGAGCATACTGTGTGGTGCTCCTGCAGTGATTTAAAAGGCTCAGGGCTCTGGCCACGGCCACTGCCACAGTAGATGTAGTGATAGCTAGGAGCCCAGACTCTTTTGAACTGCCATCAGCAGGCCTGCTAATGTTACAGAAAAAATTGTTTATTTCTCCCTCCAACTCAACAATAATCTATTTCTACGCCTTCAAATTTATAGCTAGTTAAACGTCTTTGAAAACATATGTTTTGGCTGCATTTGAAGAAAATCGGAAGAAATTAACCAAAATTATTATCAATACAAGGCTAGCGCTTACTTCTATTGATGTCACAAGGGAATATTTTGCCATTACGCCAGCAGAAGCAGGATTGGGGCACTATATTTTATGAAAGAATGTTTCTGTTGGTTGCCTTCATATCAGAAGCAATATTAGACTATTTCTATAAATCCCAGCCAAGAGATCTTCCTTCTGTTCAGCGAGCAGGAATCTGATTTCTAGAGCTATGAGGACATCTCCAGATCTGACTCTGCCTGTCTGTGCAGTTTATTAGGGAGTGGGGACAGTCTTTCCGTAATTATAGTCAGATTCCTAGTCCCATCCTAACGCTGATTGGAATTCCTTGTGGAGGGCCAGTAATGTTAAAATAAATAAATAAATAAATAAACAAGTCCTCATGCTTTCAGATTTGTGGAACTAATTCTTATTCTAAACTAACATAGTGGTATGAATCTAAAGAAAGTCGCATGACTTCCTAAGTCTATCATACCTGCAAAGCAAGCTGGGTATCGTGGAGGAAGCTCTTATGCATTTTAACTAGGAGAGAAATTCAGGAAGTTGCTGAAATAGCTTTTGTGTATGTTATAGTTACACACATCCCAAATATGGAATCAGAGCAGTTGAGTGCAGAGGTGAAGACTTTGCTTTAAAAAAAATGTTCTAGCCTCACTACTTCACCTGGGCTCATTTTACATTCCACAGGTCCCCAAGCAAAACCAGGGTCCAGTGGAAGAAAGTGAGTTGTTATGAATTTCCTCCCCCTTCTGTCTGTCAGATAAAGGGAGAAAGAGGCTAAGAATGGGGAGAATTTCATTCCCCTGAAGATTTTCTACTGGAGGGGAGAGCAGGCTGGACAGTGAAGGGCCAAATGCAAAGCCCAAGTGGTTGTTTGAGCCCAAGGCTGGTCCTCAGCATACAAAGACTCTGGACATCATCAGGTTACATTTAGAAACTGAGCCATCAAGTTCTTACCATGTTTTTAACTATTTTTTTCTTTAATCCTACACTGGATTTCCCCCTACAATTGTACATTGCAAAGAGGGAAAATCAGAAAGGTTTCCTACTTTACATAGTGGCAACCAAATATGTCCTCAAAGTTCCAGTTATAGACAAAGAAGCCTCAATGCTTTTTAAAATCTGCTTAAGCTCACTTACACAAACGTTCATGGATTGAATTTATCTAGACAAAATGATTAAAAGCCTAAACAGATCCAATGGACATGTAAGCAAAGCCTTCCATCATGCTCTCAGAAGGGGCTTATTTTCCCCTACCCCCATTTAAGAGATCCATTTTATAAATTCAAGGACAGCTCTCTCCAGCCAAAGGAGAGATGTTGCCAAGATACCAGATGTGGTTCCATTCAAGACCACTCATAGGAGCAATTCAAGAAGAAATCAAATTAGATATGTTGGTTATACATCACACAGCCTGCTTGGGATACTAAATGACAGAGTTTGCCAATAATTAAGTGAAATCTCACAGATGATGAGCCCCCAGAGCTCTGTGGGTTATGTCAGTCTAATTCTAAGTATCATCATTATAGCAGCAGGGCAGAATATTCTGCATAGGCCACAGAGAGGGAATTGTTGCTGTGGGTAATTAGTTTTTCACATCCGCTATTAGAGGGCAGGGCAGGGTTTCATTACATGTATCTCTGTTAGTGCACTCTCTTATCCTTTCCCTGTTATAAAGCTCCTGAAGTCTGATGGCCATTTAATAATTAATACTTAGCACTTACCATTCAATGTTATTTTCCTCTTCAAAGCATTTTACAAGCCTGTGATTAGTCCTCCCCAAATTTCATATGAGGTAGATAAGCCTCATTAGTCAGATGGGGAAACAGAGGCAGGAAGGTTGTCACTTAACCCAGGGCCACTGGGATACCAATAATGTTACAGCCAGGAGTAAAGCTCAGGCATTCCTGTGTACAAACTGACAGGAGACAAATTATTTTCATTTGGGTTCAAGTGCACTGAGGGAAGAAGATTGAGGGAGCCCTTTCCAATCCCAGAGCACATGCAAAAGAGGCTGCTCTCATTTGCCTGGAGAGTGCTAAGAGGTAGCCACCTGGTCAGTATTTGACCAGCCTCACCAGGTTTTTTTTAATGGATTTGCTAGTTGCTGAAAAAAAGAACTGAATCTGCTGGGGAGAGGCAAGGTTTAACATGGTCTAAAGATTTGCATTATTATCACAATATGCTGGGATAATTAATGTTGAAAGTTTCTGTGTCCAGTTAAAGATGCTGCAGTATTTCCACTTCTGCAATGTAAGTGATCACAGATTACCACTGCTGACAATATAGCAGGTGTCTGCCCACCAAAGCACTAGTGCACTGTGCCTGGGTATGAGAGGGTTTGAATCACAGGAAAATGAGGAGGCCTGTGATGTTATCAATCTTATTTATATGTGTTATCTCTATATACTGTGAGAAGCTGTTGAAAGGGGGGGTTCCAGAGTTGTAATTGTGGGGGGCTTTCCTTATTCAGGTGATGCTGGGTTTTTTGCATTTGAAAGCTGGTAACCCAATAGCCAGCTAGTGCTGAAAACTGCACTCACAGCCCCAGAGAGAGCTTGTCTGGGTAGGCCAGCACTCAGAGGACACTGCTGTGCAGGTGTAAAAAGTTCCACTACCCAACATGCTCCCCTGCCTTCTCAGCAATATGGGCTACATCTATACTGGCAGCTTCTTGCGCAAGAACAGTTGTTCTTGCGCAAAAACTTGCAGGATGTCTACACTGCACGCGTATTCTTGCACAAGTAAATTTACAGTACAGCATCAGAAAACAGGGCTTCTTCCGAAAGAATTATTCCTCTCCCCACGAGAAATAAGCCCTCTTGCGCAAGAGCTCTTGCACAAGAGGGCAGTGTAGACAGGCAACATGAGTTTCTTGCGCAAGAAACCCCTATGGCTAAAATGGCCATCAGAGCTTTCTTGCGCAAGAGAGCGTCCACACTGCCATAGACACTCTTGAGCAAAAGCACATCTCTTGTGCAAAAGCACATGCCAGTGTAGATGCACTCTTGTGGAAGACTTTTTGCGCAAGAACTCTTCTGCAAAACAGTTCTTGCGCAAGAAGCTGCCAGTGTAGACGTATCCATGGTGTTTTAGGAAGGCAAGATGGGGCTGTTCTCCTTGTGCTGCAGTTTGGGTGATCAGTTACACCTGCACAAAATGGGTGCAAAACAGAGGAAAATGACAAATTCTGATTATGCCACATTTACACAAATGGAACAACAACAACACAAGGGGAGAAGCAGTGCTGAATCAGGACCACACTTCCTGTAAATAAGTGGCTGGAGTTGCTAGTATTACAGTGGTGTTAGAAAAGTAGTATTAAAAAAGAAAAAAAGTCAAACCACAAATAAATTCAAACAGGGATATTTGCTGCTTCAGTCTGTCTGCTCTGAAAAACAACAAAAAATAAATGGTGTGTTCTTAACTCAGGTTAGCTCACACCAAATAACAGTGATGACTTGGCAATTCATCTTTTAATGCAGATTAACTGCTCAAGTGAAAACCTTTAGAATAGCCTAAGGTTAAAATAGAACTGCTGATCTATGTTCAAGTTGAATTGCCACGTGTTTCCTACTATTTTGATCCAATTTTGCTAACTTGAGTTAAGGCCACACCTGGTTTTTTTTATTTTTTTTTCATAATGTACACATATCCTTTATGAGCAGTTTGTTCAGATATCTTGAGCAAAAATGGTGGCAGATTGAATGGTAGTTTGGCTTGAGCATCATATACAAAGGAATCACAGAGCAAAGCATTTGTCTTTCTATAAAAAACATATCTAAACTTCATAGATAATCATGATATTAAAAACAGAGGAAAATAATAAGGAAACAAAGGAAGTCAGGCAGGGACCCATTTCAGATTTTGGTAGCAGGGGCCAAATTGAGCATTCCATGATTAGGTGGGGAGGGGGGAAAGAGAATGAGAGTATGGGGGGCAGAATGAGGACAGAGGCTTCAGCAGTGTTACTGAGCATCCTCAGTACAAGCCAAGCACCAAATTGAGGGGAACAAACCCTATCCATCCTCCCACACACACATACATCATCTCTATCCAGGGGCTACTAAGGCATTGGAAAACTACTTTTTTAAAAGACAGCTTAGCAGTTAGCGGATGGGAGCACTGTATCTAATTCCTATATAAAAGAAAGAAAATTAAATAAATATTAGATCCACTCAGCTCTAATAAGAGCAGATTCTAACATCTTGTAGCAAGTCACTTAAGGGACACTGCAAAAGCAACGAGAAGTCCTGTGATACCTTATAGACTAACAGATTTATTGGAGCATAAGCTTTCATGGGCAAAGACCCACTTTGTCAGATGCAAGTAGTGGAAATTCCAGAGGCAGGTATAAATATACAGGCATATGAAAAGTGTACCAGTCAAGAGTAAGGCTAGAAATAACAAGGTCAATTCAGTCAGGAAGGATGAGGCCCACTGCTAGCAGCTGATGTGGAGGTGTAACACCAAGGCTACGTCTTGACTACATGCCTTTTTCGAAAGGTACTTTCGAAAAAGCCTCTTTCAAAAAAGAGCGTCTAGACTACAATCAGTACTTTTGAAAAAGCAAGCTGCTTTTTTGAAAGAGAGCACCCAGGCAGTCTGGATGCTCTCTTTTGAAAAAGCACTGTTAGCATTACATTGTTAAGCTTAACCAAAGCACACGAGATCTTTTATAGGGGAAAAGGCAATAAGCTGCATTTATTGAGAATACAACAGTTGCATATGCTTTTCAATCACTCACACACACAAACATCATGCATACACAGTCCCGCCAGACGATGTCATAGTTACCAATCCAGATTCTGTATCAATCTAGTGGCCGGCCAGATTGATCACAGAGGGGGAGCAGGGCCTTTGTCGGTCGATCGATCTAATGCTCCTCTGGAGTTGGTGGCAAGACGAACCCAAAGTTCCATGGCAAAGCACCCTACTTTTATAATCCTCTCCTCTATGGATTTCACTATATCAGTCTGTGACCAGTTACTGTTATCTTTTGATGTTGACATTCATTCCCAAAAGATCTCGAAAAGCTCATCCTGTCCCGGATTTAATCAGTTGTTTTCAGGGGTATCCGCCCTTCACCTTTAGAGCCGTCAATTCTGCCAGTCCCTGACCATGGGTACGCACTGATGGTTTCTCTGACGCCGATATGTCTCTTCGCAGTCTGTCTTTTACAGTTTGTCTTCACCCCGCATTCTTCTCCTTCTCTCTTGACCATCTGGCTCTAACGATGACCTTCACACCATATCTCATTCATACAAACAGTCTTTCACAGAGTTACAAACAGCAAAATTTTATATTGAACAAAAGAAACAGCATTGTATATTGCCTTACTAAATTTTGTAATTAAAACAATTCACACTGAAGGCTCGGGCCTTCAACACTCCTCTAATCTTATTAACATAGACACAATATGAAATCCTGTCTCTTTACTTACTATACTTTAGAACAAGGAAATATAGGAGATATATACTTAACGTAAGGATTTGACTTACTACAATATTAAGTATGATTATATATATTACCTTACATTACTACATTATTGCTACATCATTAAACTACATTGCTACATTGCTTACATCATTAAACCTAAAATATAAAAGGGATAAAACTTTTAATTCCAACAACATAGCATCTTTTTTCGAAAGAGCACTTTTGAAAAAAGGTATTCCTCAAAAACCGAAGTTTTCCACAGTCGACAAAACCTCGGCAGCAGTCTAGAAGCAGGTAAAGATTTTTTTTAAAAAGGCCACTTTTTTCGAAAAATCCCTGTAGTCTAGATACACCCCAAGAGAGGAGAAACTGCTTTTGTAGTTGGCTAGCCATTCACAGTCTTTGTTTAATCCTAAACTGATGGTGTCAAAGTGGGTCTGTGCCCATGAAGTGGGTCTTTGGACACAAAAGCTTATGCTCCAATAAATCTGTTAGTCTATAAGGTGCCACAGGACTCCTCGTCACTTTTGCAGATTCAGACCAACACGGCTACCCCTCTGATAGTTAAGGGACACTGGTTAGCCTTAAAATTTTAATGTATATTCTTACTTCGTTACTAACTCTGTGGAGACCTCATCAGGACTCCTGGACTCTATCTCAGCTTTGAAAGGAGAATGGGGTCTATTGGGTTACAGCAAGGGGGCAGATATATTTCAGACATATACATGGGATTTCATACATCAGAATGGGTCAGATCAATGGTCCTTCTAGCCCTATATCCTGTCTTCCAACAGTGGCAAATGCCAGGTGCTTCTGAAGGAATAAACAGAAGAGACAATCATCAGGCTCCATCTCCTGTTGCCCAGTCCCAGCTTCTGGCAAACAGAGACGAGGGACACCATCACTATCCATTCTGGCTAGTAGCCCTTGATGGACTGATCCTCCTTGAACTTATTTTGTTCTTATTGGATCCCTGTTATGATTTGGGCCTTTCCACCATCTCCTGGCGAAGAGTTCCACAAGCTGACTGTGAAAAAATAACAAATGGTCTGGTAGCACTTTATAAACTAACAAAACATGTAGATGGTATCATGAGCTTTTGTGGGCACAGCCCACGGTCATCTGAAGAAGTGGGCTGTGCCCAAAAAAGCTCATGATACCATCTACATGTTTTGTTAGTCTATAAAGTGCTACCAGGCCATTTGTTGTTTTTTCTGTACAGACTAACTCGGCTACCCCCTGAAGCTTGTGAAAAAATTTATTGTGGTTGTTTTAAATCTGCTGCCTATATAATGAATTGAGTCTGCTTCTTGTGTTATGCTAGTGAAGGAATGAATAAAATTTCCTTATTCTATTTTTCCACATCACTTATGATTTTCTAGACCTCTAACATATATCTCCACCCTTTAGTCATTTCTTTTCCAAGCTGAAAAGTCCCAGTCTTGTTAATCTCTCTTCATATCAAAGCTGTTCCTTACCCCTAATCATTTCTTTTGCCCTTTCAGTACCTTTTTTAAATACGATATATCTTTTTTTAGATAGGGTGATCAGATCTGCATACAGTATTCAAGATGTAGGCATGTAATGACTTAACGTATAGGCAATGTGGTGTTTTGTCTTATTATCTGTTCCTTTCCTAATGATTCCCAGTGTTCTGTTACCTTTTTTAGTTTTTAGACTGCTACTGCACATTGAACAGATGTTTTCAATGAACTATTCACAAGGATTCCCAGATCTCTTTCTTGAGCGGTAACAGCTATTTTAGACCCCATCATTTTTGTATCTATAGTTAGGACTATATTTTTCCATGTGCATTACTTTGCACTTATCAATACTGAATTCCATCTGCCCTTGTGTTGCCGAACCACCCAATTTTGTGTGATCCCTGTGTAACTCTTTGCAGTCAGCTTTGGATTAGTCATTGTTCACCCCTTTTTCAAGAACATTTATAAGTTTAACAGCAGGGGTCCAAATGCAGAGCCCAGCAGCACAACACTCATTCCTACTCTTTTTTCCTATCTTTTAAGTGGAGTACTCAGCAATGTTTTTGTGATGATCTAACACTCCTTCAATTACTGGAATGCCCAGCCTTTTGATATTCTTTATCACCCCATTTGCCTCTTTTATAACAAATTCCCAGCCCCAAAGGCAAAGCTGCAAGCAGCTTAAACTCTGTTGCATTTAAGACCTGCCTCTGGAGCCAGGGCATGTAGCATTAAGCAGACTGCAGATATGAAATCCAGGGCGTTCCAATTTCAGAAGAGGCTAGTGCCCCCAACCAACCATAAATGGTGCCCTTGAAATCAGGTTCAGTATGATTTGGATGATACTGGTGACGGGGTCAAGAGAAGGATAATGCAGTTCAGTGTAGACAGTAAGTCTGAAGGCAAGGAACTAAATGAGAAGGTATGTTCAAAATTCAACCACCATTATGTACATGAAGGAAGAAAAGATCTGGGGGTTGTTACAAAAAAAATCTCTGTAACTTCTAAAGTACGACAGCAGCTAAAAAGACAAACACTACTCTACATCAGCAAAAGGAAGGAATACTAAGGAAAAGAGATTATAGTATTAGGGCCACACCTGAATTCAGGAGAGTCATGGGTGCTCTCAACCTTTCCTGATCTGGTCCTTCCCATTTACATTTAGGATTTTAGGCCTTGTCTAGACACATACAGCACAGCAAGCTGAAGTGTAAATCTACAGCATGCTAGTGATGCTGTTTACTAGCTGCTGTGCTCCCTTGCATTTTGATCTGCTCCCATTTTGAAGCAGAAATGATCAAAATGCACTAGAGAATGTTTAGTGCATGGTAGCAGGGCCCACGTGATCAGTTAGTGTGCTTACAGCAGGGTACATTTACACCCCTATTTCTGGCATGATCGCTGGTCATCTAACCAAACCCTTGGATCTCTTAACTGGGATAATGCATACAGTCTAGGTTACCATCCCACAGGAAAGACACTGTTGCCCTGGAGAGTGTGTAACAGTAAGCATGATAATCACATCAGTAGCATTGGTATTAGGAAAGGGAAATGTTAAAGAAGGTGGCCTTATTTGGAATGGAAAGAAGCAACATTGAGGTGACCAGAGGAATGTTAGCAAATTTTTGGGAGTCACTGATAAAGTTCTTAGCCATGTTCATGATAGTAAAGGGTTGAAACCTAACAGGTGTGCACTGAACATTAGGACAGTCAAGTAGGGTTATGTTACAAAAAAAAGCATAATAAAATTATTGCCTAAAACATTAGCAAAGGCAACTGAATCTAAACGTTTAAACAATTTCCAAAAACTGTGCTCCGGATGAAGATCACACTGAGAGAACCAGCAGTTCAGTTAACCCAAATGAGATCAATCATGTTGAGCCATTAGGCCTTTGCCCATTCCTTATATTCTTTCTGTAAGTCATTTAGAAGGAAGCATCATGATTCACCCCTCAAACCATTTAACTGTCCCATAAAGCACTTTGTAAAGTTTTTTATTTTTCTGCACATTGTCTCCTACAAAGTGGCTTTCAGCATTTCAGGCAGCATGTGGTCATTGCATACGTCACACTGCTTTTTGTTCTCATTTATCCTCTGCACATGCAAGGTTCTTTATATGCTGACCCAAAGGTCTGCCTTAGAATCCTCAGTCAATGTGGGGATGCAGTCAGTAGAAATGTTGTAGCCATTTAAAGCTGCACTGCAATATGTCAGAATGTTGTGTGTGGTTCCTCTCTCTCTCTCTCTCTCTCTCCTACATATACCTTCCTTTATTGTCTTTCTTGTACCTGTGTGAACTAGAAATGGGCAAACTCATGTTGTCACCTTTCCCATCCATTCACGTCACGGGGCGTGTGCATCATTGTTTCTTGGCCATGAGTATTACCTCCCACAGTGAATAGGAGAAAAGATTCTATTATGATGAGCTCATAAAAGAGACCTAAAAGATGCCTATGCAAGTTCATTAATATATTTTCATTATAGGGACTTAATTAATTGATTGATTGGATTTTGTAATAGGGCACTTGTATAACTAGACTGTTTTACATTTAAATTTTCTGGGCATAAGGAGTTCTTCCTACCTCTATCAGGAAGGGATGACCCAACCTGCTGTAAGAAAGACTTAGAATTCCCACCTCTTAAAGTTGGAGGGACTTGTTCATTGCTCAGAATGCTCTGGTAATGGGTTTAGTCATGGGTACTGTGGTGTGGAGTGTGCACCATATGCATAATGAAACAGTTAGCTAGAGCTGAGGTATGCATTTAAGGCACCTAGTTACACCTGGAGGATAAGCCAGACCTAAGTAAAGATGAATCCCAGATGGGATTGAGCTTGGTGATTAGTATAAAGCAGTGGTCACCAACCAGTAGATTGGGATCTACTGGTAGATCTTGGAGCCTTTGACAGGTGATCCTGAGAGGTTTGGCTGGGTGGCTGCCCCTCTAAGCACTGCTGTGTTGCTCCTGCCCTCTACCGTGGAGCTGCCCCTCAACCCCGGGAGTCTCCTGCTTGCTGTGCAGGGCACAGGAAGAAGAGTAAGGGGGGTGCTGATATAAGGGTATCCCTCCCTCCCATCCTGTACTCCATCTGCACAGAGCAGAGGGGGGCAGGGATGGAGAGAGTTTGCTGGCTGCTTTTGGGAGTGGTACAGGGCCAGAGGAGGGGTGAGCCTTGGTCCCTTGCACCACCACCCAGAAGCCACCTGTGGTAAGTGGTCCCTGGCTGGAGCCTGCATTCCAAACCCTGGTCCTAGTCCTGAACCTCTCCTGCCCCCTAAACCCCTGCCCCCAGCCTGATAAAAGTGAATGATGATGGGGGAGGGAGGATGGAGTGAGCACGGCGAGGCCTCAGGGAAGGGGCAGAAAGGAGGTGGGGCAAGGGTGTTTGGGTTTGAAGTAAATCCTGGATTGCACTTAAATTCAAAAAGTGATTTCATTCTTAAAAAGGTTGGAGACAAGTGGTATAAAGAAAGGAAGCTCAGAGTAGAAGGTTGGCTGCAGAGAGAAAGAAAGGACTTTGTAGTCCTGTTTTTGGTACTGGAATGTGGTGAGACTGTTAGGATTGAAGGGGGAAAGTTGGCATGGGATACTCTCCTGAGTAAAGAAGTCTGTCAGGAGGTCAAGAGAGATGGAAAGCATTCACTGAGTTAGGGTAAGCTCAGTGATAAACGCTGATAACCAGGCAGGATCTGGACTTGCAAGGATAGAGAGCCCTGGAAGCTGATCTGTTGAGGAATGGAGCAAGGAACACTGAAGAGGGATGAAAGGCCAAGGCAGAAGTCAGCTTTTACACTTTTAGTTTGGGGGTTCCAAAGACAGAGCCTGAGAAAACTGGCCTTGAAAGAAGGGTGAATCAGGAGAGGCTTTGCAGCTTGGGAAGGCAGAGGGGCCAGTTATTTACTAGTGCACGTGAAGAGATTCTGGCTTCTCAAAGGAAAGAGAAAAAGAAGCAGGTAACTGTCTAGGCATGAAGTTGCAGGCAGAGAGAAGGTTGTGATCTTCCTCCCAAGCAGTGTCATAGTAAGGTTTAGGAATCCCATTGTAGGTATGGGGATATCTGAACAACCTGAAAACTGTTAGCTACTGTTACAACTGTTCCTTGTGGATTTGTCCAACATCTTTTCTTTTCATTGTACCAGAGGTCCCATTTTGTGGGGTTTACTCTTGGTTTCTTGTAACAGAGAAACCCTTACTCTTCCTAGGCAGAATAATCATCTGTCATATTGGAATGAATATATTTGTTACCAGAAATATCTAAGTGAAAGTATTATCTCTGAACTTAAAACTTACTCCATATAAGGCTCTGATCCCTGTTGCCATCTCTTCTAGTTTGGTGAAGTGTCTCCTTCCTCAAAGAAAGCAAATGTTATATTACAAATAAACTGTATTACAAACAAAATAACCATAGAAAGAGATGTTAGTGTGACATTAAAGTTGCACAATTAGAGATTTTGAAAATACAGATGTAAGATTCTGTGTCAATGCTAACTCATCCACATATGCAGTACTGCCAATTCTTGGTTTACTATTTACACATGTACCTTAATATAACTCTCTCTAAATACATACCCCAAAATACCCTGAATGTGAAATGAGACTCAATTTACTATGCTATTAGAATGTGAAACTAGTGTTTCTTGATTCTGTGCAGTCTGCATTAACATAGATTTTGCATTATATATCCTAGTTGTTTTAAAGTAAAACCACTGTCACCAAGTTTCCAGAGAGTCAGCTCCCCATTAGAGGTAGAGGATTATTCCACAGTTGTTTCTATTAATCAGTAGTGCACCCAAGATGGGGTGGTACAAAGGCTGTTCCTCACTGGCATGATGAATGCTGGAGTTGTGGGCCTGCCAGAGCACTCCAAAACCTTGCCTCTACAGGCTCTGGTACAAAAACTCCCCCCCAAAATGCTAATACCCAGATTTTGGGGAATCCATTGCCACCATCAAGTGCTTGAAACCAACCCCAGGGGCACCCCAAGCTCTTTTTCCCCAAAAGAGCTTGAAAAAGAAAAGAGAAAAACAAGCTGCAGTCTGTGATAGCTGACCCCTCAGTCAGGCATGCAGATACACAGACAGACCTTCCAGGACACAAAAATCAACCAATACCAGCTAATTAGAAAAAAAACCCAATAGTTTATTATCAAAACAAAGCTATAGATGCAAGCATAGTGAATTGGTTAGATGGAAAGAGCCACCATTTGATAAAGGTACTCAGGGAAAATCCCTGGGCTGAAGGCTTAGTTACAAAAGGAAAAAAAAAAACACTTAAGCTCAGACATTCCACATTCCCAAACAAGGAAAACAATGAATCCTGATGGATTAGCTAACCTTTTCCCTCCTTACACATTGTAAGAAGCCTGTTCTTGGAGAGAGGAGCGTCTTCCATCTCCCTTAATACCTGGAAGAAGCTGCTCTGCCTCTTGAACAAAGAACAGAGAAAGAAAGCCCCTCTCTTCAGGTTTGAAATTCCTACCTGCATTGTTATTGGCTGACCACCCGATACCTGGATAGGTACAAGAGACATTAGTTAACCCCTTAGTTATCAGGTACTGGTCAGCATTCCTGACTATGACAGATACCATCACTCTTCCTTCCTGTCCTGAAGCCTACAAAGTCATTCCACTCTGTACACACTAGCCCAAAGCTCAGTGGCATGTGTCAGGTGGCAAAGAAATTTTCTATTAGGAAAAGTGCTTTTGTTACTGTAAAAGCAAAACACAACTCCTACTGCAAAACATCAAGAATTTCACGCACATGATGAAACTGGCAAAAAGCCAAAAATAGGTTGGTTCTGCTTAGAGTGTGAATACATTTGATCATCTGTAATTCAAAAGTTTTTTCCAATGAAAAGAGAGAGTATGTTGCAATGGACTTTGAAGTGATAAATATCAACTGTGTCATTTCTCTCACAAAAAGGCTTTCCCATAGTGTTATCGTAATATCCCAGTTCAATAGGCCATACTGAGATTTATAGAGCTATATATTAAAAAGGTGGCACGTGAGTCGTTTTGTTCAACTCAAGTGTTTAACATGCGACCTTCACCAGTCCTGCATGACTGAAAAAACAGCCCCAAGCGCCAAGGTTCCAACAGACTTGAAATGATTAGGGATATTGTGTCAATCAGGTCATACAAATTAGTGTGAACAGTTAATCTAGTGAACACTCACTTGTCATGTGCCAAGGCATTCAGGGAGTTTTAGTAAGTATTTGGGGAAGCAGATTTAGTAATCACTGGGTAAAAGGACACAATTCCATTCCCTGTCCCTGGAGGGAGGAGGTGTAGAGCTAGAGCCCTTGACCTCTGGCCCCAGAGGCATGTATCTTATCCATAGGGTTGCCAGATATCATCAAAAAAAATCCCTAACAGGCAGTGAAAAATTGGTTGAGCAAAAAAAAGGAGACCAAACTTGTTAAGCAAAAAAAAAAAAAAAAAAGCAGGTTGCTGTGCCTTTAAATTACCATGCTCCTTGTTCCCCCTGCCCTTGCAGATGTTGCCAGCATTCTCTGTTTTTTTTTAAATGGATGGAAGGCCAAAATACTGAAATCTCTGGGTGAAAACCAGATACCTGGCACCCTACTTAGCCACTGCAAGTAGTCCCCCTGCCTCCCTACATTCTGGTGACCCCAGGTTGGGGGGGTGGGGCTTGAACCTTTGACCTCTGGTTGGGGAGACTTGAACCCAGGACCGTATGCTCCTCAGGAGGCTGCTGCTGCTGCTGCTGTATCCATTCAGCCACTTGAGGGTTGAGCTATTCCACTCTACTTTTCAGGGTGTTCCTTATCCTGCCTTCCCCATGCTGGAGTTGGCTCCTTTTATGGGGTAAGCAGTGTTGGTGGTCCTGCTGCTCCTGGGGTCAGGGGAGGTGGGGGACTGGAGCCCACCACCCTGTGTGCTCCAGGCAAATGCCCTATCACTTCAGCAACTCTAGGACCCACCTCCAAGGGTGCCAGGTCCATCCATTGCCAAGCTGGTGTTGGGTGACCCCATGTTGGTTGGGGTTGGGGGAGGCTCAGGCCCAGGCCCAGGCCCAGGCCCTTGACCTTGACCTTTGTTTCTGCAAGTAGCTACCTTATCTGCTGTGCCACTGGAGAAGCCCCCCAGGCTCCTACATTCTGGGCCCCCCTTATCTTTCCTTAGTTCCAAAGGTGCCAGGTCCATGCTAGTTGAGGGCAGGGCTTGAATCCTCAACCTCTGGTTCTGAGGGCAGGAACCTTATCCACTGAAGGAGCCCCCCACCCTCCCTACAATCTGGGCCCCCCTTGTCCTTCCTTTGTTCCAAGGGTGTAAGGTCCATCCATAGCCAAGCTTGTGTTGGGTGGCCCCATGTTGGATGTGGGTGTTCAAACCATTGACCTCTTGCTCTGGAGGGGCAAGGGAGTCATGCCTAGGTACAACAATAATGAATTTGGCCCTGGCCTCTAGTGGATTATAATTAGTATAATTGTGGGTTGGATGAAACATCATTAAAAGTAAGTGCAACTGCAACTCTTCATTGAAGAAAGCTGTAAGAACAGTTAAGCTTCTTAAAAGCAGCCCCCATCTAAAACAAAGGTACATGGAAGTCTACACAGGAGTTAGAATATGTGAGTGGAGGGTTTTACTAAATATTGGTGTGGGTAAAGGTGTGTGAAGAAGCAAGAAACAGAACAAGGAAGAGGAAGCACACAGAAAATGCAGAGAGAAAGAAGCTATGTAAAGATCCTGGACAAGGTGGCTAAAACAGCCTTGGGGCTAAAAGCAAGAAACTATCTCCCTGTTTTTCGGTTCTTCTTGTGTTTGAAGGAAAGAGGAGCTAGTATATTTCTTGTAAGTAAACAAGATTGCATCAAAATTACCAGACTCATCACCAGTTTCTCCTCTTAACAGGAACCAGCTGCAAGATCCTGAATTTTTGTTCGGATGCTCTATACTATTACTCATGATTGCAGTGCCCAAAATCATGCTATGCACTTTATAGCCCAGATAAAAAGATGTGGCCCTCACCCTAAAGAGATTTTAACTATATGCACTGAAGGACTTATATATCTCTCCACAGGAAATGTGTCCAGTTATACCTATATCATTATACCAGTATAGTAAGACCACTGTAATTAGGCTCTTCAATGCTTTTATCTTTCTAACTAATACTGATTTTATACAGGTATTGCAAAGTGCAGAGGTTGTCATTAAAAGGGGGCAAAGTGATGATCATCCTATTTATCAGCCAATTCCCAGTGACTCTTTTCATTGTTTGTTTTACGTTAATTGTCATTTGTTTTAAAATCAAGAATGAATACCTTCCTGCAAGAGCAGCACTCCCCAGCTCTCTCTGAAATAAATTCAGAGTGCTGACAACTTCTCCTGTACAAGGCTAGCAGGTGGAGAGAACTGTTTTGTGGAACAATTCCAAAGGGAACTGCAGAAAGGTTACTAGTTACTTAGAATTTAATCATGACCCTTTAGAAGTCAATGGGAAAACTCAGTGGAGCTAGATTGGGACAGCAAATGAGACTGTAAGTCCCAGATACAATCTCAGGCTGCAATTATTTCCCCCTTCAGGGATAAGAGGATCTCTCAAACATACAAAGCTCAAATCAACTCCTTCAAGATTAACTGAATTTGAAGTGAATACCTGCAAAGATTTCAAAAAGATAACTCCTCTTTTAAAGTTATTTCACATTTGTGCATACCCCTACTTCCTGATTCTAGTAGAATCAGACAATCATGGGGCTGGAAGAGACCTCAGGAGGTCATCAAGTCCAGCCCCGTGCCCAAGGCAGGACCAATCCCAACTAAATCATCCCAGGCAAGGCTTTGTCAAGGCAAGACTTAAAAACCTCTTGGGATGGAGATTCCACCACCTCCCTAGGTAACCCATTCCAGTGCTTTACCACCCTTCTAGTGAAATAGTTTTTCCTAATATCCAAACTAGACCTCCCACGCTGTAACTGGAAACCATTGCTCCTTGTTCTGCCATCTGTCACTACTGAGTGAGAACAGTATTTCTCCATCCTCTTTGGAACCTCCCTTCAGGAATTTGAAGGCTGCTATCAAATCCTCCCTCACTCTTCTCTTCTGCAGACTAAATAAGCCCAAATCTCTCAGCCTCTCCTCATAGGTCATGTGCTCCAGCCCCCTAATCATTTTGGTTGCCCTCCACTGAACTCTCTTCAATGTGTCTACATCCTTTCTTTAGTGTGAGACCCAGAACTGGACACAATACTCCAGATGTGGCCTCACCAGAGCCAAATAAAGGGGAATAATCACTTCTCTAGATCTGCTGGCAATGCTCCTCCTAATGCACCCTAATATGCCATTAGCCTTCTTGGCTACAAGGGCACACTGTTGTCTCATATCCAGCTTCTCATCCACCGTAATCCCCAGGTCCTTTTCTGCCAAACTGCTACTTAGCCAGTTGGTCCCCAGACTGTAACAATGCTTGGGATTCTTCCATCCCAAGTGCAGGACTCTCATCTCTTGCTGAACCTCATCAGATTTCCTTTGGCCCAATCCTCTAATCTGTCTAAGTCACTCTGGATCCTATCCCTGCCCTCCAGCATATCTACCTCTCCCCCTAGCTTAGTTTTATCTGCAAACTTGCTGGGGGTGCAATCCATCCCCTCATCCAGGTCATTAATAAAGATGTTGAACAAAACTGTCCCTAAAGCTGATCCTTGGGGCACTCCACTATAAACCAACCGCCAACCTGACATCGTGCCGTTGATCATTACCCGTTTGGCCCAACAGTGTAGCCAGCTTTCTATCCATCTTACAGTACATTTATCCAATCCATATTTCCTTAACATGCTGGCAAAAATATTGTGGGAAACTGTATCTAAAGCTTTGCTAAAATCAAGGTATATCACGTCCACTGACTTTCCCATATCCACAGAGTCAGTTTTCTCATCATAGAAGCTAATCAGATTGGTCAGGCACGACTTGCCCTTCGTGCATCCATGTTGCCTATTCCTGATCACTTTCCCCTCTTCCAAGTGCTTCAAAATGGATTCCTTGAGGATCCCCTCCATGATTTTTCTGGGGACAGAGGTAAGTCTGACTGGTCTGTAGTTCCCTGATTGTCCTTCTTCCCTTTTTAAAAGATGGGCACTACATTTGCCTTTTTCCAGTCATCCAGGATCTCTCCCAATCTCCACGAGTTTTCAAAGATAAGGGCCAAAGGCTCTGCAATGACATTTGCCAACTCTCTCAGTACCCTTGGATGCATTAAATCGGGACCTATGGATTTGTGTATGTCTAGCTCTTCTAAATTGTTCTTAACCTGTTCTTTGTCCACCAAGGGCTGCCCACCTTCTTCCCATACTGTGTTGCCTAGTGCAGTAGTCTGGGAACGGACCTTGTCTGGAAGATGAGGCAAAGAAAGCACTGAGTATTTCAGCTTTTTCCACATCATCTGTCACTAGGTTACCTCCCTCATCCAGTGAGGGCCCCACACCCTCTCTGATCACCCTCTTATTGCTAGCATGCCTGTTGAAACCTTTCTTGTTACCTTTCACATCCCTTGCTAGCTGCAATTCTAATTGTGCTTTCATCTTCCTGATAACTCCCTTGCATTCTTGAGCAATATATTTATACTCTTCCCCAGGGGTGGCCCTAGATTAGCTGCCAGCAACTGGCGCCCTAGGCGAACCATGCAATCAGCACCCCCACCTCCAAACCCCTCAATGATATTGACCCACCATTTGGCGCTCCATTTAACTTGGTGCCCTAGGTGACCGCCTAGTTTGCCTGTACGGACAGGCCATCCCTGCTCCTCCCTAGTCATCTCTCCAAGTTTTCACTTCTTAAAAGCTTCCTTTTTATGTTTAAGCTCACCAAGGATTCCCCGGTAAGCCAATCTGGTCGCCTACTATATTTGCTTATCTTACTGCGCATTGGGATGGTTTCTTCCTGTCCCTCTAATAAGGCTTCTTTAAAATACTGCCAGCTCTCCTGGACTCCTTTCTCCTTCCTATTAGCATCCCAGAGGATCCTGCCCGTCAATGCCCTGAGGGAGTCAAAGGCTGTTTTTCTGAAGTCCAGGGTCTATATTTTGCTGCTCTCCTTTCTTCCTTTTGTCAGGATCTTGAAATCTACCATCTCATGATCACTGCTTCCCAAGTTGCCACCCACATCTATTTCCTCTACTCATTCCTCCCTGTTTGTGAGCAGCTGGTCAAGCTGTGCATGGCCCCTGGTTGGTTCCTTCAGCACTTGTCCCAGGAAGTTATCCCCAACATTCTCAAAAAACTTCCTGGATTGCCTGTGTACTGCTGTATTGGTCTCCCAACAGATGTCAGGGTGATTAAAGTCCCCCATGAGAACCAGGGCCTGTGATCTGGAAGCTTCTCTTAATTGTCTGAAGAAAGCCTCGTCTACCTCATTCACCTGATCTGGCGGTCTATAGCAGACACCAACCACAATATCACCCCTGTTGCTTCTACCTCTAAATTTAACCCATAGACTCTCAACAGGCTTTTCTCCCTCTATATACTGGAGCTCTGAGCAATCATACTGCTCTCTTACATACAATACAACTCCTCTACCTTTTCTCCTCCTCCTGTTTTTCCTGAACAGTTTATACCCTTCCATGACAGTGCTCCAGTCATGTGAGTCATCCCACCAAGTCTCTGTTATTCCAATCAAATCATAGTTCTTTGACTGGTCCAAGGCTCCTAATTCTTCCAGTTTGTTTACCAGATTTCTTGCATTCGTGTACAAACACCATAGATAACCAGTTGATTGCCCTACCTTCTCCATTCAAATCATGGGTCCTCCTTTGTTGCTTGTTCCTCCTTGTGTTTCCTCCCGGTATCCAACTTCCACACTTACCTCAGGTCTTTGGTCACCATCCCCCAACAAACCTAGTTTAAAGCCCTCCTCACTACGTTTGCAAGCCTGCCTGCGAAGATGCTCTTTTCTCTCTTGGTTAGGTGGATCCCATCTCTTCCTAGCAATCCTTGTGCCCAGAACAGAGTCCCATGGTCGAAGAAACCAAAGCCCTCTCTCCAACACCACCTGCATAACCACACATTTACTTCCTCGATTCGACGATCCCTACCTGGTAAGATCTGGAAGATGAAGTTCCAAACTTCCATGAGAAGGAGCTGTTCTTGTGATGTTTCTAGCCAGCAGGAAGCAACAAAAATATCTTGAGGTCAAACTTCAAAACTCAGATATGGATTTTAAATACCTGAAAGGGAGCTCTATTCATGATTGTTCTATGACATTACATGATCTGGCAAAGGTGAGCTGAAGGCAGTTTCAACATACAGAGTAGTTGATGTAATTAGGGTTGCCATTTGTGGTTGAACATATTCCTGGTGTTTCATCAAACAATATAATCTTTAAAAACAATGAGCAGTCCTCTAGCACCTTACGGTATGTCTACACAGCCGGGCTAAAGTCGGAATAAACTACACAACTTCAGCTACATCAATTGCACAGCTTAAGTCACAATAGCTTAATTCGGCTTTTGGCGCTGTCTACACAGCAGGAAGTCGAAGGAGAAACACTTTTCCTTCAACTTCCCTCATGCTTTATAAAATGAGGGTTACAGGAATCAGAGTAAAAAGACCTCCAGCTCGATATTATTTTGAAATAAAGTCTTGTAATATAGACACGCTCTTTTTTATTTCGGAATAATATCAGTTATTCCAAAATAATGCTGCTGTGTAGACGTACCCTTAGAGACTAATATATTAGATCAAGAGCTTTCATGGATAAAAACTGATAATCTAATATTTATGTTAGTCTCTAAGGTGCCATAGGACTACTCATTGTTTGTTTTTAAAGTTACAGACTAACATGGCTACCCCTCTGAGAAATATAATCTTTAATTAAAGATTAAATCTTTAATTCCTGGAGATTCCAGGACAATTCTAGAGGTTTGGCAACCCTTGCTAGTAAAGTGGTCAGGTCCTGATGGGCTCCACCCGGTTATCCAGAGTATCATGAGATGAAACCACACTCCATCTCTCCTTTCCTGTTTCAGTCAATGGGAATTCCCTTCCCCTCCCCACCATGTGAGGAAATTAAATTAAGCAACAAGTTTCCCAGCCTTCAGTCCAATAAGTGGATTTACATTTCTTGCAATGGGCAGTCCATTTACAAAACTTGGGAAGGTGAAAGGCATTATGTTTCTCAACTTTCTAGGCCAGTTATTTTATATGAGACTCTCACTTAATAGATGATGGCAGGTCAGTTAAGAAACAAAAAACAATATCTGCACATTGTTTTAAACACATTAGAGATTTTCTACAAAGAGACAGCAAGAGGTGGTGTGCAGGGGGCACAGGCAAAAGGGGAATAACCAAGCCAGTGTAACAAGGAACTGCTCCCCAGTTAGCTGAACTCAAATTAGTATATATCTAGAGAAATGTGTGCCCATTTTTTTAGTTTCTGTTCCTCCTGTATGCAAACCATATGCCAGATTCTGAAACTGGGCTCAGCTACACATGTACAAATGTAGAGAAGCACCATTATAGGGACAACTTTAAAAACTTTTGGCTAATAGTTTGTAAAATGCATGCATCGCTCTCATTGGAGTCAATGACATCTGTGTGTGCTCAGAATCTCTGGGAAGCAGGTGCTAACTTTTTAAAAGTTTGTTCAAAAAACAGCCCTCGTTCTGCTGTTATGTTTCCATTTCAGTTTCAATGGTGTCTCATACTATACTGACTGTTCTCATAAGGGCCACTGAAATGTGTTACTACCAGAGTTTGCTGAAGCCCAACTTTTTCTTTTCTGCCCTTTATAAATGAAGCCTCTGATCAAAACTTGGCAGCAAAGAAGCAGCTTTTGGACACACAGGGGCTTGTTGGGTTGTTCAGTGTGCAATGGAAATTGGGCTCTGCAGGAGGGTCCTAGTGAAGATGGTTGGGACTCAACAGGGCGTGTGGCACTCAGCAGGGATGGTCTAGACAGGGCTCAGTGTGAGTTGAGGTGAGGGGGTTGCCCCTAGCCCTGATTCAATCTGAGTTCTAGTTCCCTGTCTCACAGAAATTTATATTAGTCTGCTTAGGTACTATCATGGGGTTAATCTTTACTGAGAAATGTTGATGTTGCTAAAACCATAAATACAGTGCTATGCTCCAATGCTATATATTTTCTCCATCTATCTTCCTAGCTAGCTAGAAAAAACAACATTCAAGTACCAGAATAAGTTTTTCTGTTGTAAAATGCAAATATCTATCTAAATTCTGTAATATACAGCACGGAAATGGGAGAGAGGAGCATAGGTTGCAGGAGGGAAGACTTGGGATGTGGCACCATAAATCACAGCAGATAGCAGTCTGTGAGCACATAGCAGTCTGTGAATGCTAGTTACAAGTACACCATCTTTCTATATAGTACTTTTAATAAAGTGCCAAATTTATATTGGAAACATGGAGTCTTCACCTGTTATTATCCAGCATGCAATACATGAAACAAATTCTGCCCTCATTTGCACCCATTGACTTCAACGAGGTTGTAGTCAGTGGGATTGTGTCAGTAGAATAGCAAGGGGAATTTAGTGCATGGTGTTAAATCTTAGTGTGCTGGCCAAACTGACTCTTGGATAACAACCAGCAGCCTGAAGACCAGAGAAGTTTCATCAACTTATGAGTAAATGGAAACAAAGTTATAATGGAAATCATTCTGAAAACTAAACTGTGAGGTTGACTTTCAGTGACCTTTATAATTTTTTTATTTATAAATCATCTGAAATATGTATGCTGTTTACAACCTCACTATTTTAGGAAATATTGGAAAGAAATAATTTTAGCACAGCAAAAGTCCATGGGAATCATTGATAATTTGTTGATAAACAGTGGGTTCATTAAAACCATGCACTTCATTATCTCTTTAAGTCAAAGGCATGTTTGTAGTCAGAATGATGAAATGTTTAGTTTTTTTCTGCTTTGACCTCCATAACCTCCTACAGCTCATTAGAAAAGCCAATCAGATCAAATTTTCCACCATGCTGTTTACTATAGCCCTAATGGAAGACAATCACTTTAAAATTACACATTAGGCAGGTAATTTCTAAAAGCTATAAGCATGAAAGTGTTACTGTTCCTGAAATATTTCTCTTTGTCTGTCTTCCTTAAATTTCTGGTAGAGTTTTGAAGGCTATTTTTGCAATAAAAAATGTAGTGAAGTGCTGCTAAAGACACAGATAAATTAACTGTTATCACACCTGAATGTAGCTTGATAGAAGAATAGCAATGTGTGATATGGTTAATGGGATGGGCTTCTACTTTATGATTTAATTATCAGAAATGATTAAAACTTGTTTTTCTTGCCTCTGTGTCATGGGATGCAGATCACAGTTCATAAAGACGAGGACAAAACTTTCAGGCTTTCACATCATAAACTTGTCATAATAAACCACAGGGTGTGAGAATCTCATGAACTTTAGCAGTGTAATCAGAGCCAAGATGTAATAAAGCTTAATAAAAATAGAATCACAGATAAGGGTGACCAAAAATCCTAGATGATATAGGCCGGGTAAATACTTTCTAAAAACACATACATTAGAGTATCAGAGAGGAAGAAGCAAAGATACAATATGATCTACAACCCCTGGCATCCATTCTCTTGTTCTACAACTATCTCAAGGTTAGTTAAGGTTTTGCAGAGGGAAGCGGGGTGTGGGGGGAGGGAAGGTCTCACAATCAGATGCCTCACTGATGCAATCAGTAAGTTTAAATGGGGCTCAGACAGACCAACATTCCACACTAAGATCTCTATCTGTTATCAGTACCTGCCAATTCTGTTAACATAGCGTGTAGAAAGATAAGTCAGGTGAATATATATTTTACTGGACCAACTTCTGTTTCTGAGTGAGACTTTGAGTCTACACAGAGCTCTTAAGTCTCAAAGCTTGTCTCTCTCACCAGCTGAAGTTGGGTCATTAAAAGATATCACCTTACCAACCTTGTTTCTCTAATATCCTGGGACACATACAGATACAACAAAAATGCATGCAACATGTTGTATAGTCACACTTGCAAATTAAAATATTGTAAAGATGGATTTAACATATGACACTTGCAGCACCCATCTACACAAATTGTTCAAAGTCTGCTACCAACTGTAAAAGTATCATTGCCCTGAGTTTACCTCATATCCTTCATCCAGCTTACAGGCAACTTGGCAGTGGTAATAATACACAAGACAACTAGATTTTCTAAGTAGGATTTCATGAGACATGCTAAGTGCTCATGTTTTAATAAAATCTAAATATTATACCTACTACACTGACTTCTATTGCAGCTTGACCCGCTATCATGCTGTATGGCCACCATTTGATTGTGAGTAAACTCACATCCAAGCCAACTGGGTCTAAATGGAATCTAGTCGTTGTTTCAATTTCTGGGACTCTTGGGCGTATTCGCAAGTTCAGACTGTCTGTCTGACACCCTTCTTTCAGAGGTGTGTCACTGCCAGACAGCCTCCCTAGGCTCTGAAAGCAGTGTGTGAGACCTCCAAAATTTTTCCTTCCAGTTGTTTGCACATGCTCCCCCAGAGTTCTGTCTAGCCGTTGGGCACTTTGCCTCTCCTACCAGTTCTGCTTACATGTAGCAATTATTGGATGTCCTGCATTGAGCAGAACTCTTCTCCTTAGTAGGGTTACTCCTCTGTTATGTGCTCTGTAGGAAAGTTCCAGTCATGTATACCATACCAGTGTAGAAAAATTGTTGTTCCATGGAATAGGGGGATAGTGGTTGAATCATTCCATGGGGATCACTCCAGATTGTGTTCTTGATGGCTTTTAGTATTAATCTTTCAATGAGCTGTCAAACACCAGGGCAGGGCAGCAGTCTGATTGCAGTATAATAGGCTGTCTTTGGGCATCTCCAGACTTGTTTTCACTTAGCACAATGAAGAGACCACAATATGACATAACTACACATTAATTTTATAATTTTAGTATCATATATAGCTACTGCCTCCTCTTTACTACACTGCACTGCCTTCTGTTGCAGCCTGGCCCAGTACTATTGTATGGCACCAGTTGGAACCAGTGGATTCCAGATGTTTCCAAGCCAATTGTGTTTGGGTGGCACACAAGATCTCCTTAACTCAAACACATATAAAATGCAACTGTATACAATTTGGTTTCCCCTTTGGACCATGTTCTTATCTCAGAAATTAGCATCAAGTTCATTCCATTTTCAAGAAGAAAATTTGATTTCATCATCTTGAGGCTATTACCTTCCTAAAGTATACTTGAAACAATTTATCTCTTTGTTCTTTTAACTGTGACCTTCACATCAATAACTGTATTGGGGTGGATTCTAAAGTCTCCAAGAGCCTGTGAAAATAAGCTAACCCTTGTTAAAAAAAAAATCACGGTCAAGCATGGGCTTTAAAAGAACAATACAGACAATTTAAAAGCAAGCTTAGGATTTTCAGTTAGCATTATGTTAACTGCATTTTCATTGATCCATTACAGGATCTTCTAAATAACCTATAGTTTTCTTTTCAGTCCTTATACTTATTATGTCTTTTTTTCTATTAACTTCAGTTCAGATTTACAATTTCTTCAGTAATATAAAAACCAATTTACCTGTATCAACATATATTACATACGCTGTATGTTTCCTGCTGTTTAATGTTAGCATAATTATAGCATAGCTTTTGGGAATCAAAATTTGTTTTACTTGATGTTAAAAACCTTGTTTCCTGAAATTATTCTACAATATGAGAACCTGTTGATGAGTGAGGCAGATCTTTATGGTCTGATGCTTCTCTCCAAATATTGTTTTCAGCACTTCAAAAATAATGCATTTAACTTTTTTTGCATAACTATCAATTTACATATTTGCTGTGATGCCCTTTACTTTCAAATCTACTGGAGGTCATGTTGTTTGCTGTGTTATTATAGCTCTGCTGTTCCCAACATCTAAGAGAGACAAGGTGGGTGAGAGATAATCTTTTATCATCCAACTTCTGCTGGTAAACGACAAGTTTTCAAGTGACACATTGATTTCAAGATGAACTCTATGTAGCTTTAAAACTGTTTCTTTCATCAACCAAAGTTTGCACAATAGAAGCTATTACCCCAGCCACCTTTTTTCTCTCTCTTGAGAGTATGTTTGAGTTGCCTTGGTTCGTCACCTTGCATAGAGAATAAGACTGAATAAATGACTGGATGAGGACATAGTGAAAGGATGAATTGGTGGACAGTTTAGAACAGGAGGGTAAGGTTAGGAGAAGACAGGAAAGAAAATGATGTGGGGCGGTATCAATTGTATTAGTCAATACTGATAGGACAGACTGACAGGCTATTGGGATTTAGTTGTAAAGTTTTAATGAAAAACTCCAACACCATTATCATATTGTCATGACCCACAAGTAGTAATAATGCTTTAGTCTTTGGATTACCAACATTACAGAAAATGTTAAAACAAACAAAACTGAATTTAATAAGTTTACTTTAAAAAAAATTATACAAAGCCTAAACTCTGAGACTTAGGCCCAGATCCATAAATCAATGGAAGTTAAAAACCACTATACCTTTGTGAATTTGACCCTTAACATTAGGTACTTTTGTCTTTAATTACAATTTCATTATATAATTTCTTCCCTTAATTTTCCTTGCAGAAAATAATCACTGGGTCACACTAGCTTAGCCCTTAAATGTTGGGAATTTGTTTTTATCTCCATAAAGAACCAAGAAAGTAAATGGTACTACATCAATTTAGCACAATATATGCTACAAAATTTTATTTTGGATACAAGACAATTTTCTATCCTGTAGTTAAATCACCAAATGAAAATATAAAGTAGGAAATTTATGCCTAATTACTAATTGTATTCAAGTAGCACCCTGAAACACCAATACCATTGTGTTAGGCAGTGTTCACACATACAGGTCGTCCCCGACTTATGAACAGGTTATGTTCCAAACACTTGGTCGTAACTCGATCTGTTCGTAAGTCGGACCCCATTCATTTAAATGTGACCATGCTGTTTGTAAGTGCGGATCGCATTCGTAACTCGGGGACCGGCTTAATGGGAGGTTGGTTGTAAATACGAATGGTCGTAAGTCAACGCATTCGTAAGTTGGGGACGACATGTATAAGAAAACTTCCTTGCTTTCTTTAAAAAACAGAAAATTGATTCATAATGTAATAAAATGTATTGGCTAGCCTCTGAATGAAAAAATGTATTTTTTCTAGTTTGAGAAAAGTTCAGTGAAATAAAAATCCTCAATATATATTAAAGGTGAGTGAAAGAAAGCCAAGCACCAAATGATATTTCAAACCTTCAAACTCTGTTCCTATTTTGTAGATGCTCTTAATGTAGAATTACTAAATAATGCAGGTTCAGTATTGACAACTGTAGCCGAAGGTAAGGTTTCCTAAATGTTCTCATAGCACTTTTCATGAAGCAGTTAAAACAGGTTTCAGCCCTGCAAACACTTAAGCGTAAGCTTAATGCAAAGCATCTGAATAATATTATTTACTTCAGTGGGACAACTTGTGTTCAGAGTTAATCAATTGCATAGTTTGCAGGATTGGGGGCTTTCGTCCTTCACAGTTTGAAGGGATATTGTCAGGTCAAGTGTGGTCCCAAATACAGATTTTTTAAAAAAATAAACTTTTTAAGACTAATAGGAATGCTTCCATCAATTAATTTAAAAAAAAACCCCAAACCTTCACTTGCAGTGTTTATAAACAAAGCAAATCTGACTAATTTCCTTGTCTGAGCCAAGATGAATGTAAAAAGTAAACAGAATAAATAGTTAAAGGTAAATTCAGTGTTAAAAGCTCTTTTAAAAAATAACCTAATCGTGTCACCAATAACATTTTTTAAAAAAGACCATAATGTTTATCCTGATTAGGTCTTTAGCCAACACAGCCATACTCTAAAGCAGTGGTCTCCAACCTGCATGAGATCACTTTTTGAATTTAAGTGCAATCCAAGATCTACCTCAAACCAAAATACCCTTGCCCTGCCTCCTTTGTGCCCCGTTCTCCAAGGTCCTGCACCTGCTCACTCCATCCTCCATCCCCCACATCCCCTCACTTTCAGCAGGCAGGGGCAGAGGGTTGGGGTGCAGGCTCTAGTCTTGGATTAAGGGATTTGGAGTGTGAGAGGGACTCTGAGCTGGGGTTGGGGCAGGCAGTTGGGGTGCCAGAGGAGGTTCTAGGTGCAGGCTCTGGGAGGACATTTGGATGCAGGGGTGCTTGGGGCTAGGGCAAGAGCCTGGTGTGCAGAAGGGGGCTCTTGTTTGGGGCAGGGTTTCAGGATGTGGGCTCTGACTGGGCACTGCTTACCTCAGGTGGCTCCTGGGTGGTGGTGCAGTGGGACTAAGGTAGGCTCACCCCTGCCCTGGCCCTGCACCACTCCCAAAAGCAGCCAGCAAACTCCCTTTCAAGTCCTGTTGTGCCCTCCGCCCAGCTCTGTGGAGATAGGATACAGGATGGGAGAGGGGCCACCTTGATAGCACCCCCTTCCTCTTCTCCCTTCCCTGTCTTGCACTGCAAGCAGGAGGTTCCCGGGAGTGGGCAGAAGCAGCTCCAAGGCAAAGGGCAGGAGATGTGTAGCAGTAGGGGAAGGGGCAGCTAAAGTGCGGGCACTTGATAGCCTCTTGGCCAAACCAGTCAGGATCACCTGTCAGAGGCTCCAAGATCTACCAGTAGATCCTGATTTACTGGTTGATGACCAGTGCTCTACAATCTGTTTTCTTTGGGTTCTGCTGCCATCTAGTGATATCCTATAATTATTTAAATACATGATAATTAAGCATGGGGTGCTGGTTTTTGCATAGGTGACAATTTTCTCATAAGTATTTTATGTTATCATGTGGGCTCATTGAAATCTAGATAATAAATAAATGTTAGAAAAAAATACTATCTGAAACCAGAGAATGGGACACAATGGAAGAAGGCTTGGCTTGAACAATCCATGCTCTGTTTATTCTAGGCTATGGGGCAATTATTTGTGTCTCTGACAAAACCAGCCCCCAGCTTCCCAGAATCCAGGTGGTGCAAAGGAAACATAAAAATACTTTGTCTCTCCATAGGAACAAACCAATCTCAATTCTGCCACAACCCAAAATCAGAAAATTCATTGGGCTTTAAAGTGGCTGGTGTATTATTTAGACACAAAAACTATAAGCAGTCCTGTGGCACCTTACAAACAAACAGATTTATTAGGGCATAAACTTCAATGAGTAAAACCCACTTCATCAGATGAATTGGAGTGGAGTTTACAGAGGCATGGGTGTATATAAGGACAACTTAGAAGGTAGCCATGTCTGTAAGCTCCACTCCAATTCATCGGATGAAGAAAGCTTATGCCTTAATAAATCTGTTAGTCTACATCTACACTGCACGCTTATTCTGAAATAAGCTATTTCAGAATACTCTGAAATACCTTATTTCAAAATAGTGCATCTACACAGCAAATACCCATAGAAATAGAGCGTAGCTATTTCGAAATAGAGCATCCACACTCAGTGGATGTTGAATCACATTTAAGGCCACCTGGAAGCACTTCAAGCAGGGCATCAGGACAGCAATTACTTCCTGGAGCTGCTGCCTGAGGGTATCTCGCGCACAGGATTAAAGGGACTCCCCTGTATAGCCATGTATTGCACTCTCAGCAAGTTTGTGGATTACACTAAACTAAGGGGAGAGGTAGAAATGTTGGAGAGCAGGGATAGGGTCCAGAGTGACCTAGATAAATTGGTGGATTGGGCAAAAAGAAATCTGATAAGATTCAACAAGGACAGAAGAATCCCAAGCACTGTTACAGGCTGGGGACAGAGTGGCTAAGAAACAGTTCAGCAGAAAAGGACCTGGAGATTACAGTGGATGAGAAGCTAGATATGAGACAACAGTGTGCCCTTGTAGCCAAGAAGGCTAATGGCATATTAGGATGCATTAGGAGGAGCATTGCCAGCAGATCTAGAGAAGTGATTATTCCCCTTTATTTGGCTCTGGTGAGGCCACATCTGGAGTACTGTGTCCAGTTCTGGGCTCCCCACTGTAGAAAGGATGTGGACGCATTGGAGAGGGTCCAGCGGAGGGCAACCAAAATGATTAGGGGGCTGGAGCACATGACCTATGAGGAGAGGCTGAGGGATTTGGGCTTATTTATTCTGCAGAAGTGAAGAGTGAGGGGGGATTTGATAGCAGCCTTCAGCTTCCTGAAGGGAGATTCCAAAGAGGATGGAGAAAGACTGTTCTTAGTAGTGATGGATGGCAGAACAAGGAGCAATGGTCTCAAGTTACAGTGGGGGAGGTCTAGGTTGGATATTAGGAAAAACTATTTCACTAGGAGGGTGGTGAAGTACTGGAATGGGTTACCTAGGGAGGTAATGGAATCTCCATCCCTAGAGGTTTTTAAGTCCTGGCTTGATAAAACCCTGGCTGGGATGATTTAGTTGGGGACTGGTCCTGCTTTTGACCTCCTGAGGTCTCTTCCAGCCCTAGGATTCTAGGATTCTATGTCTCAGGCTCCTCTCTTTTGTCTACCTCCTTGAGGGACAGCAAACCCATTCCTTTGTCCACTGTGGTTGCCCTCGCGAACACCTCAGCTCTCTAGCCATGGAGCCAGAGCTGCCTCTGAGAACTCAATGGCTATTTTCTGTCGTGGTGCAGCTCCTGCAGCAGTTTCTGCAGGCTGCCATCCAGGCCCTGGAGGAACGCAACCCCTAGCTCCTCGCAGAGAACATTATCAGCTTTCTGTGGACGCAGCTCATGCAGCTGGACCCCACTGTGCCCGCCGCTTCTGTCATCTGGACACCAGTTCACACTGGTAGATGCAGCTTATTATGGAGCAGTGGGACAACCAGCAGTGGCTCCAGAATTTCTACATGTGGAAGGACACCTTTCTGGAGTTGGGTGAATGGCTCGCCCCAGCCCTCAGATTACAGGACACCCACATGCGACCCTCCATTCCCCTTCAGAAGCAGGTCGCCATCACCCTCTGGAAGCTCACCATGCCAGACAGCTACTAATCCACTGGGAACCAGTTCAGTGAGGGGAGATCGACCATCAGTGCCCTGGTCATACAGGTATGGCACTCTCGGCTATTGTCCCAGAAGGGGAGTGAAGTGGTGGAAAGGGGTTCCCTAGCGAAGTGGGGGGGGGGGTGTTGCTGGTGGTGGTGGAAGCCTCCTCTCCAAGAGGTTTTCAGTCCTGCCCTCACAAAGCTCTGCCAGGGGATATGGTAAATAGGGGGTTGCTCCTGATGTGTGGGGAAAAGGGAGAGTGAGATCAGGGATCTCCCAAGGGCTCTGGCAACTGTGTGATTCTCTGTTTGTTTGTCTCCTTCTACAAGTAGTGAGGACCATCAACACCATCCTGCTGCACAGGATCATCAACCTCGGCATGTGGACCCCATCATCACAGGCTTTGCAGACATGGGCTTCCCAAACTGCGGGGGGGAGGGGACTATTGACGGCACCTATATATCCCCATTCAGGTCCCCAACTACTAGGCATCTTTATACATCAACTGGAAAAGGTACTTTTCAATGGTTTTGCAGGCCATCATGGATCACCAAGTTCACCGACATCTATGCTGGATTGTCAAGGGAAGCACACGACACCCGTATCTTCTGAAACTTCAGTGTCGTCTAGAAAGTGCACGGCAGCACTTTTTTTCCCAGACCATATCATCAGGGTCGGGGACATGAATATGCCAATAGAAAAAAATAAACTCTTTTGTTTTTTTTATTTGGGGTAGAACTAACTGGGGAGAGAACATGAGAGAGGGGACTGGGGAAAGAACCTGAGGAAGGGGGGGAGAAGGGGGGAAGAGAGGCTCAGGGCTGAGACTGGTGCTTGCCTCTGGTGGTCCAACCACCTTGGGTGTAAGGACCTTGGCGGTCATGGGGGGGGAGGGGACCAAGGGAGAGAAGCAGGAGCTGGGGGAGGAGCTATTGTGTTGATGTGCATTGTAGAGGGGCGCAGCCTACCCTCTGTTGCTCTGGCTAATGAACCCCTACACTCTGACCACACCAAGGAATGCTTCAATGCCAGGTTTAGCAGGGTCTGTATGCTGGTGAAGACAAGGCATCTGAAGGCAAGATTCCATTGCCTCCTCACCCAGCTGGATGTCGGGGAGTGAAATATCCCCCAAGTGGAAGCCGCATGCTGTGTCCTTCACAGTATATATGAAAGGAGGGGGAGATGTTACTGCCAGGGTGGGGGGCAAAGGCTGACTGGCTGACTTGGCAGAACCTTCTAGCAGCCAGGGGCGGCCCGTGGCTATCTGCGGATTCGGCCGCCGCCTAGGGCGCCGCCGCTCCGGGGCGCCCGATGATGATATCACGGGGCCACCTGGGATGCCCGCCGTTGACGTCAGTCCATTGACAGCCCTGCAGGTGGGGCGCCGATCGCGCGTTCCGCCTGGGGCGCCAGCTGCTGCAGCCGGCCTCGGGCTGCTCCTGCTAGCAGCCATGCACGGCTGCCATCCGGCAGGCCCATCAGGGGGCTATGTGCTTCCAGGAGGCCCTGAGGGAGAGTTCCTCTCAAGGAACCCAGTGACACTCTCCCCTGGGCCTCCACGCTAGGAGCCTGTGCATTGCCCTTCTATGCCTTCCCTTTCAATCCCTCCTCCCCTGCAGAGACAATAAACCACACTTTTTGTTTTGAAAAAAAAAAAACCTTCTGTTTTTTTTATTTGGGGTAGAAGTAACTGAGGAAGGACTGGGGAAAGAACCTGGAAGAGGGAAAAAGGGGTGAGGAGAGGCTCAGGGCTCAGGCTGGGAGTGGTTCCTGGCTCTGGTTGTCCCACTGATTCAGGTGGAGGGACGTCATTGGTCACGGGGGGCAGCTAGGAGGAGAGGCAGGAACTGGGGCAGGAGCAGGTACCATGGCAGTGATGAGTGCTTGTACAGCCATGCAGATGGTGTGGCCCTGCTCAGCATCTCCTGCCAGGTCTCTCGCCACAGCTGGATGTCTTCCTCCAGTCTCCAGTCCAGGGTGTGCTGCAGGGCTCGCTGTATGGAGATGTGCTCCTGCTGGAATTTCTCCTGGGTTCTCCTGTGCCGATGGTTCACATGAGGTCGGGAGGCTGGCCCGGATGGTGTTGACCACCACCCTCTCGCAGCTGGTCCAGCTGTGGAGAACAGAGAGAAGGTCTGTGATCCCTGGAGACACCTCCAAGTGCCTGAAGTATTGCCCTCATCTGTGAGCCGAGACTGAAAGGTCTCAGGTGAGACAAAGGCAGTGTGCTTGAAGCATGGCCATCTGTGGCCTTGACAGCAGGCCCTTTCCAAGGCGGGAGCCTTACTACCCCCACATCCTGGGGACAAGTAGGCATGGGAAGGTGGCAGCTAGACAGGGTCCTGTGGGCAAGAGTGGGGCCACAGGGTGGCTGGGCTTCCCTCTGTGCTGCTCATGTGCTGGGTCTGGCAATGGCAGTGTCCCACAGAGAGAGGACTTGTATCCCTGTCAGCTTAAGGAGAGGGGGTCAGGGTGTTGGTGGGAAGGTGTGTGTGAGTGGCTGATGCTCATGCGCTTCGCTGCACTGTTCCCATGAGCGGGTGCTGTCCTAAGAGTTCAGGCATGCCTGTGTGCCATGTGCAGCACTCCTGTGTGTATGTGTGTCTCCAAGTCCGCAGCAGCCTCCTTCTAATGGTGGCTTGTGGTAGGAGAGTGTCCCACCCCAGTGTCAGGAGTATGGCAGGGCTCCACAGACCCTGTGAACAATATCACAAGGGTACTCTGGTGCAACCTCCTGGGGCTGTGTGCTCCAGACTGGTGCTCCATGTGCATCCACATGCTGAGCCCCAGCCACGAAGGCTGAGCAGAGTGCCCCCCAGCCCTTCACCCCCTGCCACCTCCACCCTGCGTGTGTAGGGAAAGTAATAGCACTCACCTGAAGTGCCTTCCCCGACCTTGGACAATGCCTGGGAGACAGAATGCATGGGTTACCAGCTCAAGGGTGAGCATCATGATGGTGTTAGCCTTGTCCGGCTCCTCTTTTTCCTTCTCTGCGTCTCTGTCCCCCAGGAGGATGACAACAAGCATCTCCAGTCCTGAGTCCACTACTGGGGGGGGGGGGGGGGGAGGGACTGACCTGCGCCCTAGGATGCAGTGCAGGTCTGTGTAATAGTGGCAAGTCTGGGGTTCAGCCTCGGAGCAGGAGTGCTGGCCTTGGCATAGGCCTGCCTCAGCTCCTTAACCTTCATCCGCATCTGCTCCTGCGTATGGATGTGGCCCTTGGTACTCAGGCGCTCAGCTATGCAGCCATAAAAATCTGCATTCCCTCATCAGGTATGGAGATCCTGGAGGTTTGCCTCCTCTCCCCAGATTTAAGTGAAGGCCAGGATCTCTACACCAGACCAGGAAGGTGTGCACCTCTTCTGTCCCCTGGCAGGGTTCTGAGAGCCTGCTACCTGCTCAGCTGAAGCTGTGGAGGGCTCAGACGGAGCACGGGGATGGCTCATGGCAGCAGTGACAGCTGTGCGGGCTGCTGCAGTGTGGCAGAGGAATGGCAGGGCCTGCTTCCTGCCACAAGCCCTTTCCCTTCTGCCTGCAGCTTTAAGGGCTGCAGAGGAAGGGAAGCTATAGAGTTATGATGAATGTGGACAGAATGGCCAGCAGGGCACCTGTGGGATTTCCTGGAGGCCCTTTATTCTGAAATAACTCCAGCCACCCAGTCTACACATGCACTATTTCAAAATAGCTATTTTGGAATAGGCATTATTTCTCGTAGTATGAGGTTTATACTATCCGAAATAAGCTGCCCATTATTTCGAAATTATTTTAAAATAACAGGCTTGCTGTGTGGACACTTGCAAAGTTATTGTGTAGATGTATCCTAAAATGCCACAGGACTTCTTGTTGTTTTTGCATATACAGACTAACATGGCTACCCCTCTGAGACTGTTTAGACACAGAATGAAATGGAAAAACCAAACAAGAAAAGTAAAAAAGCTTTGAATCAAACTTTTGCAAGTTTAAAACACCACTTTAAGTGTAAACGAAGAACAGAGGCAAATTCTCAGAAAATAAGAAAATAGGCTTTATTATAATAATATTTTACATAAATATGTATCACCGGCACCCATGGATATCAATTTTAAAATGCAAACTTGAAAATTAAATAAATTGCTTTAAGACAATTAAAGTGAAATATGCAAGGAAATTAAAAGAGTATAAAAGATTGTAAACTTCCCATAGGTCTAAAAAGTAACATTATAACAGGAAAAATACATCTCATAAGTAAATATCTGCAAACTCTCCTGTTTTCAAACTCATATACACATATAGCTCTGATCTTACCTCAAGAACTTTAAGATACTTTTCACAGCTTCTGTAGTCAAATAAGTATTTAAATATAAAAACAATTATTTACATAAATATCTCAGTACATAAATGAACAAGCAAAATATTTAAATAAGTTTAAGACAGAAACTACCACTCCATTTTCAACACAATCTGCTCAAAAGGGTGCTCTGTTCCTGCAAGTAAGTTTGTGCCTGAATGGAAACACCTCCAGATTGAGAACCTAACTTTAACCCAACCAAACCCTTTCTATTAAAGCCTGTCTTTGGGGTGATGATTCTCTGAAGCAAAAGTAAGCTCTACAGTGTGCAAAGCTATTTAACGTAGCCTTTAGTGCAAGAATGCTTTTGGTATGAACTCCTATGTGGAGCATGGCTTATGTGATGTTAGTAACCTCTGAGATGTGAGACAATAAAGTGCAACCAGTGGACGCAAGCCAGCTCTCCTTGAAGACAACTGAAAATCTCCTACTGACTTCAGTGGCAGCAGAAAAGGACATATTCTTTTCAACAAATGTTGAGATATTACAGATCTCCCATTCTGAAATCAGAAAGAGAAATCCCAGTGTAAATCTCAAAAAGAAACCATAGTGTTAAAGTCTCTCCTAGATAATACAAGTTTTCATGGGAGCCACTGGCTAGAGGGAAACCAGTGTCTTCCTTAAAAACAAAATCTAAAATGAAAAGGGCAAATATTCAGTTGAGAGCTGGAAATCATTTGGACACTGTACTAAATAGGTCTACTTTGTGTCCACAATTAGAACATTCTGCCCACAGTCAGTGTAGTATTCTACACATTTGGAACATCTTCTTCTCTTTGAACTGGAACTCTCAATGAAGAAGAGGAGATGAGGGCTAGTGAATCAGTTATTTTTCCAGAAAAAGACATGCTAAAAAGTAGATGAAGTTCACTTATCCCTTACAAAAAAACCTATTTGTCATGCTTGAACGAGCTATTTCACATCATTACCGTATGTACCTATAGTTGTTTAAAATGTATTTTTTGTAGAAGGCATTTTTATGGATAGTTTTTAATGCTACACTTCACTATACATTAAATGTGTGCTTTTTTGTTGATATATCAGATTCTTCAGTTCTTCTATAACTGTCTGCAAAGGTATCTTTCAAATGAATACTCTTTTATTCTTCATCCCAGGAAATAGCTGTGAGAAGGTCAGAAGGGATAAAGCCTCTCTGTCCATTGAACTCTCCATAGTAGAATCCATCATCATCCACTGACCCAAATACTGTGATGATGTCCCCAACACTAAATGTGAGTACACTTCCCACATTTGCATTTAATGAGTTCTCCCCTGTATTGTGATCACAGACAGCCACCATTGTCTTAGAAGGAAGCTGTTCATCTTCACTATCCTGCAAGCTGTGTTTTGTGACAGACTTACTGTTATTCTGTGCATCCACCTCCACTAAGTTACTCACAGATTTTTCATCAGTAACAGAATCTTGTTTTAACAGATGCTGTTTCATTTCATTACTCTCCACATGCACTTCAGACACCATATTATAGGGAATATACCCTACCCTTCCTGCATATTCACCTCTGTAAAAGCCATCATCATCTTTATCACCAACCACCTTTAGAAGCTGCCCTTTTTTAAATGAGAGCTCCTCTTCAGCAGCATCAAGATTAGGTGACATAGATATGGGATCATAGTCAAAAAGGGCCACAAATATTCTTACTGAATCATCATTCACCATTTCCTCTGAGACAAAGCTTCTCAAAAGGCCTGTTTTAGAAAATGAAGATGTCTCTGCTTGGCCTACTCTTAAAGACTTGCTCATATTTCTGTTTTGAGCCGCCCACGGCATGGGAAACTCTGGAAGCTCTGTTAGACTGTTATCATTACCAGCCATCTTTAATATATTTTCTTCCTGCATGTTTAAATCCAGGTCGTCTTCTTCTTCCTCCAAAATATCTGAAAGATCAGAACTATGGCTGTGATCACCAACAGGATTCAATTGCCAGTTTCCTGTTCTTGATGTTTGGTCTTCCTGTATTTTACCTTTAGGCATCCCAAGGCTAGGGTCTTTGGATAATTCTTTCATCTGTTTCTTCTCAGTGGAAACATCTGGGATTTCCTGAACACAGATACCCTGTATACCTATGTCTCTGTAACTGTCCTCTAATTCAAGTTGACTAGAACACAGCTGAGGTACAGAACTTAAGCAGCTCTCATCATAGCCTTCAATATCTTGAGTGGTTGAATCTTTCACAGACTTGTCATCAGGGTGCACACACTGGGTGGTCATAGACATTTTCATGTTACTAGTGTCCGTTTGATTTTCAAGTACAGCTTTTTTAGTTACAAAGAGCTTTTTTACCCTCTTTCTCTGGCTGTCTTCAGAAAGTTCTTTTAATGTTGGCATACTGGAATTGACTGATTCTTCATACCATCTGGATGGAAAGACAAGGCCCGCAGGTTGCACACTGACTGCTGTCTGATAAGACTTTAAACAATTATCATCTTTATCTCTTGCTACATTATCACCAGTGTTGCACATTGCAAGCTCATTTATCAAGGAAGAACTCTGAGAGGAGAACTGGTGTGTAGGGATGCTTGCTGGCAGAGAAGCTACTGAGTCTCCACAGTTGGAGGCAAAGTGAATGGTGAATTTGTTATCCTGACTGGCCATGCACATCTCTGAAGAGGGAGAGGACATGAAATGCACAAAAGGGGTTTTCACATTCTGAGAGTCTATGAATTCCCCATAGAGCAATCCGGAGTTCAGACTGGTAGACACAGACTTTAATGATGAAGAACAACGGGGAACATTCAAGACAGCTGAGGGAATCAGAGCTGGCACAGAATCAACTGATTCTCCATTGGGAGATACAGTTCTCACAGAAACCCTCTGAGACCCTGGTAGCATCTTTAATTGGGACAGTTCTAATATGGCACTCCCAGCTGTTGGAGATGTAACTTCTGATACTCTTTGACCATTTACATATACAGCATAACCAGTAACTCGTACCCCATTAGATGATCCTGCTGCATCAATTGTCACTGGTATCCAAGTGATAACTAGAATGTCCGCTGAGTGACCAGGCTGTACTTGGACATCAAGTGGAGCATCAGGCGGTCCCACTGATGGAGTAATGAATTTAATCATTGCTGATTTCTGTTCCCATTTCTCTTGAGGCAAATCCCATAGTAACTTCTGAGGCTTTGTTTCCACTCTTGCTTTGTACTGAGTGTTGGGTTGCAGGTTGTAGAAAGTGTACCAGTAGATCCCTTCCTTTGTCACATCATACTCCTTCTCATTAAGGTACACTGCATGAGTGTAGTTGCTACTGCTTGGCAACCAAGTGATCTCTGCTGAAGTGGCAGTGACACTCCTAAGTTTCAGAAGTGCTGGTGCTATTTGGAAACCATGCCCCACAAGGAAGGTGCATTGCTTCTTATCTGAGTTTCCCTTCTCAGTCACACTTTGTATGGAGATCCGATATGACTTAAACTTTAAATCCAAATTCTCAATTGTTGCTTGAGTCTGACAACCAGAGCTTACATTTTGGCATAGTTCTGTATCTATGTAAATGTTATAGCTCTGCACATCTCCCCAGCCAGCTGGCATGAGTGGTGGCTCCCAGAGTATAACAACACTTCCTGCAAATTGTTTGATTAGAGTCAAATTTCTTGGACAAGGCACAGCTACATGATCATCAGGCATCTCCATGTCTCCTTCTAGTCTATTAAGCAATAGACTGACAAGTATTTCTTCATCTTCACTCTTTTCACCACTACTAGCACTTCTGCTGAGGAAACTCATTTCATGATCTGAAGTACAGGAGAGATTACTTGTCTTTGGAGGCACAAAGGTCATGAGATCATCATCTGAAACTTCTTCTATCAAATTAGAGGGAACCAACCCTCTTCTGCCATCCATCAACTCTCCTTCAAAGAAGCCATCCTCATCCATGTCTCCATAGATGTAAACGTATTCTCCAGCTGTCAGGGGAAGCTCTGCCTCAGGGTTCTTATTAGGACTATCAAAAGGGTCATAGCTGTAACGAGCTAAAAAAACTTGAAGTTTTGCGGGACCTTGTCTCTCAGGCTCCAAGCTTAGGGAAAATTTCTCTGTCTCCACTTCATCCATCTCACTTGCACTATCCCCCTCCAGAGTGGGAAAAGACTTTGGACTGTACTGTGTGGATTCTGATTTTGAGGAGTTTGACTGGAACTCCAGATTCTTGGTTTGTTTCTTAGAAGCTGTTGGAGTGGCCACAAACTCTATGTGATTAATATTTTTACTGCACTGAAGAGCATGGCAATCTTCTGAGGAACAGCCCATAGAATGTGGCACCTCTGAAGACATAAGGTCAGAATTTTTTATTTGTAATTGTTCGAGTTCCTGAGACAGAAGATTAAAATGTTCAGTTTGACTATGATACTGATTCTCCAATTCTCTTACCTGGGCTTCTAATAGCTGTACTACGACTTCATGTTCCCTTTTTGCTTCTATCTGAGCCTGCTGCAAATATTTGACCTCCTCTTCTTTCTTCTGAAGTGCTAACAGTGCTTCCTCATGGTCAACTTCTAGCTGCTGCCTTTTCTCTGCCATTTCTTTCATGTCCTTCAATATAAGCTCTAGATCCTCTACCTTGGTTTGAAGTCCTTTGGCCAATTGGACAGCAGAATTCCTTTCCTCTGTCATTCCCATTAATGTCACCTTTAAGTCAGCATTTTCAGATTCCACCTTCTCAGTCCATTTAATTTTTCCACTGAGTTGAGCATTTTCCTCAGCCATTCTGGCATTTTCCATCAGCACTTCTTTAAGCTGCATTTCCAACTCTTCACATTTTTTCTGCTTTTTCTCCACTTCTTGTTCAAGGGTTTCACACTGCTTAAATTTTTTACTAATCTCTACTTCCAACTGCTGTATTTTTTTGCTGTCTGAGTCTGTTTTTAAAGGGATATTTTCATATTCCTCAGACACATTTCCCAAACATGGTACTACTGGTTTAACATCCTTTACCAAAATGATTGATCCTGATGGTGTTTGTTTTGGCAAAGATGAAGCATCTAAGCTTCTATCAATGTGGGGCGCAAGTGTTTCCTGTGTTAGGCACATGGTAGGAGCTGAAGAACCAGTGTCTGGACCAATTTTGGAGGACTGTAAAGACTCTTTCAAGTTCTTCAGTGTGATTTGTCTCTGTAAACGTAACACTTCTTTCTGAGACTCCCTCAACAAATGATCAAAGTCACTTAAATTGAGCCAGCATGAGCCTTCCTTGCCTGTGGCCAGTTTGGCCTGCAGCTCCCAACACTCTCTTTGCAAAGCATCTATCTGTTTATCTTTGGCCAGAAGGATGCTGGCTTGTTCGCTTAGGTCTTTTGCCCGCTGCTGGGCAAAAGCTTTTTTGCATAGTTCCACATTGGAGCCTTTAAAGGGCAGTGGTATTGGGGCATTGACCACCTTGAGGTTGGACTCCTGGAGCTTCCTGGCTCTCTCTTCCAATCGCTTGGCAATGATGGCTAGCTCTGCATTTTTCCTCTTCAGCCGCTTCACCTTCTCCTGCATTTCAGGAAAACTGCTTCTCCTTAGAAGGCCATTCTCTTCCTTAAGAGCTGTGCATCGTCGCTCTAGATCCTCCAGGGCACTTAACAGGTCCATGTTCTGCTTCACCAGTTGGCTATAACTGTTGCCAGAGAGCCACTCCTGCTGCTGCAACACTGCCTGGGTTGTACCTTCTCCAGCAGACCCCCAGCTCCCCATCTTCCCTTCCGGAGGTGAGTCCAAGCACTCCAGGGGACCCTCCTTGCTAGTGGGCTTCATGGGAAGCTCCTTGGCTGCTCCTTCCTGCTGATGGGCATCTTCTTCTAAGGCCTTTTGGGCCTGCTGCTGCCCCAGGCAGGGACTCTGCAGGGGGCTCCCCTCCAGCAGGGACTGCTGCGCTGCCTGTGAAGACTCAGCCGTAACCAGGCTACTGTCCAGCGAGCGGGATCTGGCGGCTCCCCCCTCCGGGGAGGCGGCAGCGATGAGGCTCTCTAAAGAGCGGGGCCTCGGCCCTTCCAGGAGCCTCCTGCTGAGGCGGCACTGCGGGCCGTGCCTGGCTCGGTGCGGGGAGCCGGTGGGCTGCTGCTCACCCTCGTACCACCCCAGGATGTACTTGAGGAAGAGGCCCTTCTCCAGCTCCAGCTCGGCCTTGAGGTGGCGGATGCGGGCGGCCTGCTCGCCGTCGGTCTCCCAGCGCAGCTTGCCCAGCACCTCCTGCAGCTTGCTGCGGCACTCGCTGCTCAGCCCCGCCGGGCCGCCCCGGGCACTGCTGCAGCCCCGGCTCACCAGCTCCTCGGCCAGTTGCCGCTGCAGGTCCCGGGCCTGCCGGACGGCGGCGTCCCGCTCCCGCTGGAGCAGCTCCTGGGCCTGGCGCAGCTCGGCGTCCTTCCAGCGGATGAGCTGGCGGATCTCGGCCTCCCGCTCCCGCAGGTTCAGCTCCCGCAGCTGGTGCAGCTCCCGGGCCCGCTGCTGCTCCCATTTGGAGCGGAGCTGGTCGGCCAGCAGCTGCCGGTCGCGCTCGGCCGCCTCCCGCAGCTCGCGGGTCTCGACCGCGAAGCGGCGTCGGCTCTCCTGCGAGCGCAGCCGCTCCCCGTCCCGCTCGGCCCGCAGCGCCTCCACCTCCCGCTTGTGCTCGTCGTGCTGGGCCTGGCTGCCGACGGGCTGCGCGGGGGCCTTGCGCGGCGATAGCCGGCCCCCCACGGGCGGGCCCCCGCCGGGACTGTCTCGGGTCATGGCCCAGGAGAGACGCGGCTCCCGGGCAGGGGCCAGGCGAGGAGCGCTGCCTGCGAGGAACGGCCGCCAACCGCCACCCGCGCGCGCGGCTCAGTCAGCGCGGGCTTCAGGGCCCCCTCGAACTTGGCACTAAATAACGGCTTCTCGAGCTGGCCAGCCGCCCCCTTCCAGTCCCTCTTGCCCACCACATCCCATTATCCGGCCCTGTCCCTGTGCTGCACCCGCCTGCGGCAGGCAGCCGGTGTTCACATTCAGCTGCTTGGCAAACATCAGATTTCCCCCTTCCCCTTATCCTCAGGGCGGTAACACCAGGCCTGGTTTTCTCCTGCTGGGTATCTTCCCCTCTTGCAGCCTTAAGACAGGCAGCTGCATCACCATCATGACTTTCTCCTTCATTGCATATGCAGGCTAAGCATTCTTTACCAAATCGAGATTATTTTACAAAATTGAGAGGATTCTCCTCTTCTCCCTAATACAACAGCCTCTTGAAACAGCTGCAGCTGAGCAAGTCAAAGATGCCATGTGCTTAAACTCCACAGGACTTACTACATTGCATTCAGAGCAGGGGTTGTCAAACATTTTAATGGCATGGCCCACTTTGTAATACAAGAAGTATCTCATTGGCAGCTTTCCCATTCCTGAGCTCATTGGCAGCCTTCCCATTCCTGATGGTAGGAATCACCTTTTCTCTCATTCACCATCACTTAAATTCCATGTGGAAAGGGCAGCAGTTTTGTTGTAGGGATGTTAAGTTAACTGAATAGTCGATTAACCTCATGAATTCTTACTGGTTACTCGACTATTCTCCCTGGGGGTGAGACCGGCAACCAGCATGCTCCAGCCCCACTCCTAAGGAGCCCCCTGCCACTCCATGCTGCTGCTTTTGTTTGGCTGCTTTAAAAAACAGTTCCCCTTGCGAACTGGCTGCCTGTCACTCTGCACTGCTGCCTCTGGTAACAGCATGGGGTGGAAGCAGCCCCTGTCAGGAGGAGGGGCTGTCTGAGCTCCCCGATCTGGTGCAAGTCGGAATTGAGCTGGGCTACCTGCCAACCTGGTTCCTAATACACTTTAAATGCAGAGCCACAGCAGGGTTAGGTCCCAGACCCAGCACAAGCCAGGAGTGAGCTGGGCTGCTGATCAGCCTGCTAGAAAATTTACTGGGGGGGAGAAGGGAGGAATCTGTGTAGTCTATAGCATTAACCAATACACTTTTGCTTATCGGTTAATTGACTACATTATTATATCCCTATTTTGTTGGGAAAATATTTGTGTACTTTTTTGCTGTCGTTATGCCAGGCATGTGGAAGTATTACAGATTTCCAGTTTTTGCACTGATAGATGTGAAGTTATATATAGGCAGTTTGGAAAAAGTACAAAAGCAACTATGTTACTAGCCAGTGAAAGCTCCTCAGAGCAACAGTGGTCAGAGGACCACATTTTATGAATTGCTGTTTAAGTATTTATTCTGTTTATAATCTATTCTGCTCTCCATCCACTCATTGTTCCTTTGTGAAGGAGGATGTATTGCTTTTAAGAGAGTAATCACGCACACCATCATTGTTTTAAAACAAGGTAATGGCAGCTCCTTCCCCCTGTAATAGGTTAACTAGTTAACCAATTAAAGGGATTTTATATCCCTAATTTGAATCATCAAAGCTTTGTACTGTGTACACTAGGGCTATGTCTACACTGGCGGGTTGTTGTGCCAGAAATATGCAAATGAGGCTAAGCATGGAATATCCCCAAGCCTCATTTGCACACCTAATGAGCTGCCATATTTTTCAGAAGAGGCTCTTGCGCCAGAAAAGCCCTCTTGCGCAATGCCGCTACGCTGATTGTTTTCAGGAATAATGGCATTGTGCAAGAGGGCTTTTCTTGCGCAAGAAGGGGCAGTGTAGACAGCTCCTTCTGGTACAAGAGCCTCTTCCGCACAAATGGCGGCTCATTAGGTATGCAAATGAGGCTCAGCGATATTCCACTCTTAGCCTCATTTGCATATTTCTGGTGCAGCAACCCACCAGTGTAGACATAGCCTAGTTGTCTGTGTCAGCCAACCATTTTAAAACATGGTTCTGAAAAAACAGTCATGCCAGCCAGTAAATTGGATATATCTCTGTTATATGAACAATTCACTCATTGTTATGAGGACATTTTTCATCCAGTATAAAGTATCTGAAGAAAACCATCTACATGTTTTGTTAGTCTATAAAGTGCTACCAGACGATTTGTTGTTTTTTTCTGTAACAGACTAACTCGGCTACCCCCTGAAGCTGAAGAAATAGTGTTCTAACTTGTTGCCTAGCTTTGGGGAATCTGTATAGTGGATTTCAAGTAGTGTATTAGCTGAAATATTGCTAGCTCTTAGAACAGCTTTTCTCAGTCTTCAACTGCTGGTTTCTGCAGAATAGGCTGGTCACCTGGTGCTGGCTTTCTTTGTTTCCTGCTAGTATAAAACATTAAAAGGAAGTAATAATATATTACTTATTTTTCAAATATTATTTTTCCTTATAATCAATTACTGTAGTTGTGACAATAATGTTTTGTGATCATGAGTGAAATGGGAGTTGCTATAAATGAAAAAAAAATAGTAGTCTGTGAGTCAATCTCTCCATTAAGACATGAACATACTATCAAAAAGCTTGAGAAACCTCTGTATTAGGATGTTGTGCATCTGTTCATGCTACTGTTATATAGACATATAATATCAATTAAGTCACACATCCAGCTTTTTTCTCAGGATGGAGAGTTTTGTGGACTTTTCTTCTGGAGGGAGAGGGGCTAGGAGACTTTTTTTCATTAATGTTTTAAGAAATGTTCCGTAACACAGAATTAATATGGCAATGTACATTACACAAAAATGACAGAAGGGAAGAGAGAAGGAGAAAAAAAACAAGTTTATAAATCTGTATTAAATCTTCAGATGAGAGAGTAAAAGTCACAATAACCACCTCAATACATAATTCATTGCTTAAAAATGCTTACTATTAGAAACAACTTGAGATAAGACAGCACATATAGGAACAGCATTTGTCAGCGATTTTATGGGACTGTAGGGTGAAAAATCTCAAATGAAAAAAGTTAAAACTATATCTTCATTCTTTTATCCATTTTAGACTTTTAGCAGATGCAACTGAGAGTCATATAAAATGGTTTAGGACATGGAGAATTTTTTTTATAAACATTTTATTCTATTTGTAGTAGTTATTGGAAGTGAATGTGACAGTACTAGATTAGAGATAGAGTCTTTAACTGAATTTCTATCTAAGCAAATACAAATTCTAAAAGTAAACATAATAAAGGATTTCTGTTTTTCTCTCTGCTCCATGCCTGTACCCTCACCTTCAATCAGCAAGGGTTTTTATGTTTGTTTTGTTATTACAAGAAAACTTAATAAAAGATATGGGTTTTATATTTGTCTAATGAGACTGTGAGACATGTCTAATATCAAATCCTCTAGGACTGAATTGCTGTTGTGGTCTAGTTGCTGAGAAAACTTTATTGCTTCCCAAGGATGACAGTTCTGTACCCTGCATCAGTGGAACTGTAAAGGAATATCATCTTCAAGAGTGATGAGACCTGCTAGTTTAGGCCAGGCCCTAGGAGAATTTGGAAGATAAGGACTGAAATCTGGGCTCTTGATTGTCAAGTAAACTCATGCATTTTTAATTTCTTGGCGTTGTTTTCTCATGTTTTGGTTTAAGTCATATAAGTTTCATTCTTGAGTAGAGCGACTACAGTAATCAAAACTGAAAGTCGCAAAAGCAGGGGTTGCATTAGACAAATGCAGAACATGCTGCAAAATACGGTATAGCAGAGGGCTGTGGTTTGATTACACATGGGAGAATGGTGGTGGAGGAGCAGTTTCCTCCATGAGGAAACTTCTGCCACTTCTCTGAAGTGATACATCAGCACTTCATGATTCATAAATGTCATGGAGAGATCCAGCAGCACAGCTATTTTACATTGCCCTTGTTTATGGACAAAGATGATCCACTAGTGAGATTACTACTGAATATGTTCTGCGTTCAGTTTGAAACCTGAGTTGAAGGTTATGCAGGATATTAGCAATTCATAAGTGAATATAGCCAGTTCTTTGCAAGCTTCTGGATCATCTGTCTAGAAAGAGGATTAAGATACCAGGCAGTAATTCAACTGCAGTGAACAATGGTTTCATAAACATGGATGGACTATCTCTACTATAGTCTAGGTGGTAGCTTTTCCTCTACAAAGTAAGGGTCACAGATACCCTGTTGACTCTGTTTTATCAGCTATCAAGGGCATGGATCAGAATTGCAGATGATGTCTTAGTTTTCATGAGCTTTTAGGACTTCATATTGAAGAAAGATGAAGAGAGATGGCTTTCTTTTTCCAGGAACAGTTGGGGATCTGAGCAGTTGTATATTTGGGAAAGCTGAAATTTAAAGAATAGGGATTTATGTTGTCTTTGAAGGACTATAAAGCCAAGGTTGATTAAGGGTATGTCTAAACTACTTTTTTTCCAAAAGAGGATATGCAAATTATGCGGGAATTTGCATATCTTCTTCAGATCTCACTTTCAAAAGAGGATCTTTCAAAAGTGAAAGTAGTCTGGACACGGTTTTTTTTTTTTCAAAAAAACCGCTCTTCCTTAAAAAATTAGGTTTACACGGTTTTTTTTTGAAAAAGGGGTTTTTTTCCGAAAAAAATGCATCCAGACTATTTTCACTTTCGAAAGATCCTCTTTTGAAAGTGAGATTGGAAGAAGATATGAGCAAATTCCCGTGGAATTTGCCTATCCTCTTTTGAAAAAAAAACATAGTTTAGACATACCCTAAGAGTTTGGGCAAAGAAGAAATTAAGGTAGTATTTGAAACGATTGATGTGTCATATTTGTCTTTCAGTCCTGTAAATATAAGTGCTCTTCTCCCCATTGAGTATGGTATCAGACTGCAACTAGCTCTTTTTAATCAAATGTCAATGTTCTTAAACCTCTATCTCTACTATCCAACTTCAGTAGTATATCAGAAATCCTTACCAGAGAGTTTCCGCAGCTTTTCCATCTCTTCTTCCTTTTTTCCTTTCATTCTCAAGCAATATTCATCTTTCTCCCACTGTGTACCTGCTAGGCATAGCTATAATTGCTCTACATATACCATTTACCTGTGTCAGCCTGCCCCTCTTCCTTAACCTCTCTCTGTGCTTCATTTTCCCCATCAGCAAAATGGATATAATAATCCCTAAATGGCTAATATTAGAATAAAATATCATAATATTTATATAGTATTTTAACCTTTAAAGCATTTAAAAAACTAATTATTTATCACACTACTCCAATGAGGTAGATATTGAATTAGTTGCCAAGGGTATAACTCATCAACGGTAGTAAAGTTATTTGAGTTCTTGAATAAAAAGTACTACAGGAAGGCAAAATATTTGATTAAGTAATATTATGGGGGGGTTCATTCTGTGCCCCTCAAAGGAATTTATTCTGTATGTTTTAAAGAGATGTTTAAAATCTCTTGTATGAATTTGAAATTTCACCTTTTCAAACCGCCTATGTTTGACAGGACTCTACAATTTTCATGTAAGGCTTAAAGCTTTTCAGGAAAGAAAAACAGCATTTCCTAAAGAGTCAGATTTGCCATGTCTCAGTCAGCTGGGAACATGTCCAATGCAAAGAGGACCTAAGGGGCACAAATATAATCAGAATGGAGTTGGGTATTCCCAGAGAGAACTGTGCCAACAATGTACATTACAGTATACTGAAAATTGATGAGCCAACTGGGGGGAAATAGAATGGGGATAGCCATGCTTGGAGACCAGGGAAAAGACTATAAAGCACATCAGATTGTTGCGCTGATTAGTATTAGCTATACTATTCCACGTTTCATTCTTCCTGGAGAAAGGTACACATAGCTGCAGAGCGGAAGGCAGCAGCATGATGGCACCTGAACTAGCTGTGCTTCTTAGTGTATTTTGTGGTGGAGTTAGTCTACACATCTTTTCTTATTATCCCTGGGGCATATGGCAGATTCATAGAATGATAGCACTCCAGAACTGGAAGGGACCTCAAGAGGTCATCAAGTCCAGTCCCCTGCCCTCACGGCAAAACACAATACTGTTAAGTTGAGTTCCCAATCTGTGCTGGAATTGCATACCACTCTCTTATAAGAGTATCCCGAAGAGGGAGCATTTGTGGCTCAGAGAATCAGATTTATTCATTAGCATTCACTTTTTTGCACAGATGTTTCTGTAGAAGAGATGATGTAGTAAAATAAAATTCAACACAGCTGCAGCAGCTAAAGCAGTAACCACAAAAACATGGAAAATAATAAACTGACCAACCTAAACAGCATAAAGGAAGAAGCTTTTAAAGTTCTTAAAGCTAGTACCAAAGAAAGGTGTGTGCAGTGCATTCGCCATTCTTCCCTTCCTTCACCTTAGACTTGTGAATGCTGGGTTCCTCCTTTGCCCCACATCAGAGCCTACAAGATAGAGGACAAGAAGGGTTGCCTCTTTTTCCCTGTGCTCCAAGAGGATTCAGGGGGTAGCCAAGTTAGTTTGTACAGGATAAACTTAAAAAACAACAAATGTTCTGGTAGCACTTTATAGACTAACAAAACATGTAGATGGTATCATGAGCTTTTGTGGGCACAGCCCACTTCTTCAGATGACCGGAGTTTTGAGTTTAGGATGTGCAGACCCAAAATAAATAGGGGAGAGGGGGAGAAGGGGAAAAAAAAGGAAGTGGGTGGGAAACAAGGAGCAGAGACTATGAAAATATTGTTTTCTAAAGCGTCAGAGGGGCAGCTTAATCTGTAACTGGAAAAACTTAAAAAACAACAAATAGTCTAGCAGCAGCTTAAAGACTAACAGGACATGCTGATGGGATCATGAGCTAGTGTGGGCATAACCCACAGGGAAGACCGTCTCCTCCTTTCTCCAGAGCCCAGGCCCCCTAGAAGAGGAAGGGATGTTCACTCTCCCATTCCCACGTGCGGCAAACTAGATGCGGGGGCTGGTCTCTCCCTGCCCCTCCCCCAACCCTGAGGTGTGTGAAGGGGGCGGGGAAGGAGATTGGCCCTTGTTTCTCCGCCCTCTGTTTCAGGAAGCGCCGCCCTGGCCGCAGCCGCCATGCATTGTGGGGTAGCAGAAGCAGATCCAAGATGGCGGCCAGCAGGAGGCTGATGAAGGTAACATCCAGCGCCGCGCCAGGGGAAGGCGGGTAGGGGGGCGGCCTGGGGGAGGGAGCGTTTCCGCCTCGGGTCCCCTTCGCGCCAAGGGTGGGGGGGGGGGGAAGCTCTCCCTTCCGACTCGGGGCGGGGGAAGCTCTCCCCTCCCCCAGCGGCAGTCCGTGGGACGAGGGGACCGGAACGGGAACAGCCGGCATCTAGGCCGCGCCTCGGAGAGGCCTCCTTCCGCCTGCTCTGCCCGGAGCTTGGCTTCCCGAGACCTTGTGGCTGCCCGACACCGCGTGGGAGCCAGCGAAAGGTGCTAGGGGTACCCTGGCCCGCTCGGGCCCCTCCATGAGGGGGCTCTTGTGGTGACTAAGCAAAGAGGAAGGGTTGGTGCGGGAGGAAATGCTGCCTGGGCTCCGGCTGAGGGCAGGGCTTTTTCTCCCCGGGTTCACTGGGACGGAGCCATTAGCCCAAACTGCCTGACGTGCTGCCCGAGCGTCCCCGCTGCCCGAGCGCCCCGCAGCCTCTGACGGGCAGAAGCCCCGACCCGCCGGGACAATGAGAACTGCATAAGGTGGGACGAACTAAGGTTATTACGTTCATTTTTGTGCTTTTTAACGGTATTCTGCCCCGCAAGCGAGGGAGTCGTGGCTGTGTTTTGAAGTTGAAATATAGACTTAGATTCAGAAGTTATTTCATTCAGTTTGTCTTAAAGACAAATGCATTTGTTGTTCCCAAACTTTTATTCAGTAGGACTTGTTTAATAGTAACATAAAGAACAGCTCAGGCCTATAGTGGTAGGTTTTTTACTTAAGAATTATTTTATTATAATAGTTGAATCTGTTCTTCAATGGGTCTTTATTATTTGTTCTCTTGTAATAGCTCTCACATAGTGTAAGTAGCTTTTTCCAACACTTACAAACTTCAGGGGGTAGCCAAGTTAGTCTGTTACAAAAAAAAACAACAAATGGTCTGATAGTACTTTATACACTAATAAAACATGTAGATGGTATCATGAGCTTTTGTGGGCACAGCCCACCAATTCAGATGACTGGAGCTCATGATACCAACACTTAGAAAGCTCATGATACCAATACTTAGAAGGACAGTCACTGCCCCCAGAAGTTTAGAGTGTTTGTAGTGGATGACATCATCATCAATTCAGATTGCATACTATTCTGGGCAAGGATCTGCCACTCTTGCTTTATAGCAGCTAGTAGGTCTGAATCAACTAATTATCATATACCACAAACAATATAAACATGCTTTAATCTTTGCATTGAAGTGTTCATTATTTGAGTCAGATTATATAGCTTCAGAGGGGTAGCCAAGTTAACCTGTAATAGGAAAAACTTAAATGACAACATAGACTAGTAGCATCTTAAAGACTAACAAAACATGTAGATGGTATATGAGCTTCTGTGGACGCAACCCACTTCTTCAGATGACAAGAGTATTAGAAGTCCAGATCCAAGAATAAATAAGGGAGGGAGGAAGGAGAGGAAAAAAGAAGGGTGAAAGGAGAAAAAAATAGAGAGACAGTGAGTAGATTGTTCAAATAGTTACAACAGGCATAGTTTATCCATGTGATACATAGATGCGTGGACATACTGAATGTGGTACAATGTCTTTCATTTTTCACATATCTTGTACTTGATGGGAGAGAAGTTTGGTGCCACTACTGTTAGTTTTGTTCTTTTAAGTCTTGATCCTGAAACTGGCTTCAGTCAGGTGGAGCCCTGCTCAGAGCCTTACTAAGATCAATGGTGTTCCAACCAGACATAGGGTTCTATCCTTGTCGAGCCAGTTGCTGGATTGGGGTCTGAAACTTTAAGTTATACAAATGCACAGTCTATAAATTCAAGAGTGCCAGAGGATTATAATGGAAAAGAGAATTATGATAGCTTAATATTGGCTTCATTTAAGATTAGCATTGCTATTTTCAGTTTGTTCAGAGTGTAGGTTGTAATTAAAACTGGAACATATTATCTTGTATGCTGAGTCATGCATACAAGATAATATCCATAACTTCAGCGAGGAATATAAACTGCCCCTTTATGAGTTCAGTGAGATTGAACTAATTTGGACTTGTTTAATTTTTTATTTATTTTAATAATATATCTTTACTGCTACCACCTATGAAGCTACTGCTGCATGTATGTCAAAATGAGGGTTCCCTCTGTTTCACATGGTGAACAAGAATAGTTATTTTATGTTTTTATAAACTTAGCTTTTCTGTTCTTTGAAATTAAATTTCACCTTTTTAAACTTTTTGTAAAGTAAATGTATATAAATACTCCTAGTACATTTCTGAACAGGAGTAAAACATATATAATCTTAAAAATCTAGAGGCCTGCAGAGATAATTAATATTACTAAGCATCTCCCAAAGCTAGTTATCATTCTACTACATTTTGTGGTGCTAATTGTATTGTCACAGTATGTTTACAGAGACAGTATATAGGTTTTAAGGTTTTTAAAAATATATTTGGTTCTCTAGCTGCAGTTAGATATATCTCTTGTAGAAGAAATTTGCAGCCAGCCATTAGCTGATTTGGGAGAGTGGTGTTAGGACTAAAGAGAGGTATTAATAACAAAACTAGTAGATTTTACTTTCATTTTTGTTTTGTGTTCATGAATTGTGATAATCCGAAACTTTTCTCCAAGAGTTCAGCAGCTACGTGATGTTCAGAAGTTAACTAATTGTGGTGTGTATCAAAAGGTGACATTGTTACCCACCCTCCCAATTACTCTGGTCATTTCTTTCTATACTAGGTCAATCCAGTTTCCATCAAGTTTTGTCATGGGACTACATGAGAGCTAGACTTTAACAAAAAAAAAATCCAAATCCTATAATTGGACCTGTGCGGGCCCTCCAGTGGGGACCTGGCTTCAGCAGTTTGGCCTATCATACAATTCCACAGTACACAAACTTTACCCATATGTGTTCCATTGCTGAACAGATTTTCCTAATTTTTTTTAATAATTGGATGTCTCCTCAGTTATGTAAATTATGCTTTTTAAACAAAGCTTAGGGTCTTACAATGAATTCTGGAAATATCAAAGGAAACTAAGTTTTAGCTCTGTATTTTCACTCTTCTTCTTCTTCTTCTTATTATTATTAATAATAATAATAATAATAATAATAATTAATAATAATAATTAAGATTGTTCAAAATACAACTTTCACATGAACAGGGATGTAAGTGAATGGAAAATGTTTTATTCTAAAGTATTGGAGTTGCTTGGAACCGTTGATGTGGACCATGGTTATTTATTTGTATTACACCAATAGGCTCCATTTGAGATCAGGGTCCTGTTGCATTAGGTAATAGTGCTTGTTGTGAAGAGCTTACAGTATAACTAGACCAGATAAAGTGTGGGAGATTGAAGTAACGCCCCTACTTTGCAGATGAAAACTTACCTTTATTTTTAAATTAAGTAAACCAGTATTTATTTATATTTAGTTTTGACAGAATTCAATTTTTATTTTTATAATTTCAGTGGATAATATCTATTTATTTTGAGCATTTTTTAGATTTGTATAAATTTAATTGTTGACATTTGTGTGAAGTTATGAGTCTTAAGTACTGACCTCTATTTTTATCATTTTAAATGTTCAGTTGCAGGAAGCTTTGGGGATCGGGGATTATTTTGTGGCAGCAGACATAAAGATTCAAAAAATTCAAGCTTTAGAACTGTTAAAATATAAATTGCCAGTATGTTAAAATATACGAAGTAAATATCTAGGATTTGTTGATTTTTTTACTCATCCATTTGTTAGTCCATTTGTAGTGAGTCTAATTCTAAATTATTGGATTTTTACTCTGTTTTCAAGCAGTGTTTTTGTTTCTTTTCCTGGCTATACATTTTGGTTACTGTTGATTGAAATATGTTTTGTTTCATGACATTGACATTGATATTTACCTATAAAAATAATATCTTTCTAAAACAATCTCTTTATATATAAAAAAGGCTTTTCCTGCCATGCGATAGAATGACATCAGGCTCTCTGGCTGTGAAAGTAGCTAGAAAGAGGGGGATTGGCGAGCATAACGAGCAGGAGGCAGTCTCCTAATGTTTGTTTAATTTACAAATCTTAATATGACCTACTGAAATTTATACAAATGCAGTTGTATGGTTATAATCATAAACATTCAAGATGGTGAGTGGGATGTTGTGATTTCTAGAGGCCTGAATCCCATTGTGCTAGGACCTGTACAAATAGTAACTAGTGAGGGATCTTTTGTCGCAAACTCTCATTCATCTGACTAGTCTAATAATTGAAGTCATGGGGGGGTGTACTTGTATGAGAATTTTACAGTAAATTTGGGGCCCGATCCTGTAACAAGTGTGGTTAGTAGATTAAAATGGAGATGTTGATGTACTCAGGGCTTAATCTATGAACCATCATGACAGCTGTGCTCCTTTAGAACAGTGCTGATCTCAAAACCCAGAGCAAAGCATGTGAGAGCTGGCAACAAGGCATTCTCTGTCAAGAGGATGCAGCTATGAAACAGTTTTCCAGAGGAGATGTGGCAAATTTGGACTCTGTCTTTGAAAACCCTGTAATGCCTTCCCTTTTGACAGAGCCTTTACATTATAATTGACACAATTAAAACACCTCTTTTAGTTCCAAACTGTTACTAACCCCTACCTATCAACACCACAAAAATCCTTAAGCAGAGTTCTAATCCCAGAAACAGAGAAGTACCCGAAACTCAGTGATGTCCATAACCAATTATTTTGCTCTTGCTATTGATTTTATATGGAAGTTGCTTGGATACCACAACAATGGGCAAAGTATAAAACCCAAAAATGGATGGATTGTTGGAGAGATATTAGCTGGTGGTACAGTTGAAGGTGGGAGAGAGGCTTGTATGGGAAAGGTGGTGAAGTTATTGGTTTTTGCAGATATGCATCATGTTAATATAAAATATCATATATGGAATTTATAGTTCTATTAAATTGGGTTGGGTCTACTGTATATTGAGAGAGATACTTAAAAACATAACTAGTAGTCCAGAAGACTCTCTTGGATGTTCCTTTCTCAGGTAAAGCTCCTATTGAAGTCCCAGCTATATTATGGCCAAGTTAAGGTGTCTGTTAGGTCTATAATATTTCCTTTTCCTGGGCTTTTTACTGTTTAACAGAATATTAATGACATTTTTTAATGTAAGCTTTTGTTTTCCTTTCTTTAAGGAAATGAGGACGGATAAAAGGAAGATTATTTTAATCTTGTTTTGTTTGTGTACTTCCACGGTGCATAGTCAAACATGAAGTAATGAACTCCACAGTGAAATAAATCACAGAACAACACCTGTGTGTGTAATATTAATGGCATGTATTTACATTATGCTATACTGTTGTAAACAGTATAATAATGCCAAATTAAGAATTTTGTATTTTTAATAATTTTTTTTTTAATTTATAGCTTTGTTTTGGCTGTATAGGTTTTTAATTGGTCTGGCCCTTACTACTTTGTAGTAACAAGTCAGGTGAAAAATATAAATGTCTGTTGTAATGTGTGTAGGGGTGTTAAAATATGTTTAATTTTGTAAATTTGTAACCACTGTAAATTTCACTGCTTACACATTTACACACAGTGGAGCAGGTGGGAACCAGCTCCTCGGGAGCATTGGCTCCCATCTGCCCCTTCTCTTCTCTTTCCCCTCCCCCGCTGCCTCTGTGGGACTCCACAGAATCCAAGGATCCAGCTCCCCATGTGTACGAGCTCCCACCTTGCCCCCCTTCTGTCCCTGTATTGGGGGGTGGGGGAGGCAGGCAGGCAGCATGTAGGAGCCAGTGCTCGGGGAGGCGGGGGAGGCAGCAGCATGACGGGGTGTACCCCGTGAGCATGAGCTACCACCTGCACGTCCCTCCACCACGCTGCCTCTGTGGGAGGCAGCAGGGAAGGGGGAAGGCAGTTCTGTGGGAGCTGTCACAAGTGTCCCCCTGTGCACTGGCTCCTGCCTGTCCCGCCACACTCCCCCCCCACACTTTTGTATCGGAGGCAGCTGTGGGACTGCATGTTGAGGATTTTAAAAGTGGGTAACTGACTAATCACGTAATCGATACAATTTGTATCGACTATGCTGTTAGTCACTAAGGGAAGGTGCTCTGTCCTGGCTCGTGCTGGTCCAGGAGGCAGCCTGGCTCCTACGACATTTAAACTGCAGAGGTGCAGCAGGGGTAAGTCCTGGACCAGCATGCACCAGGACAGAGCCAGGAGCACTGCGGCTCTGCATTTTAAATTTAGTTTAAAATACAGAGCTGCAGCGGTCCTGAATCGGCGTGTGCCGGGATTGAGCCAGGCTCACTCAGTACTGGCTCGCACTAGGTCCAGCAGCCTCTGTCCACAGTGAGCCCCAGCTGTCTCTGTTACCTGTGCACCCGGTGAGCCTGGGCTCACTGTAGGCAGAAACTGCTTTGCAGCAGCCTCCCTTTACCCCCCACACCTCCACCCCTCCCCCCCATTGGGAGAACTGGCTTTTAAGCTGGCACTAGTTCTTATTCTCCTCCCACCTTTGATACAGAGATGGAGGGGGGGAGTGAGTAGTTGACTTGACTGCTCATTTACATTCCTATTGCATATAACCATTAGGAGTTACTGATGAGCCTCTAGACTCATCATGTAAATGGCTACATGTTCACATCCCTAATTGTGTGGGTTTTTTAAGTTTGCACATTTTACAGCAGAAGTGAGAACAGTATGGTTTTATAACTCAGAAATGGATAAAGTTATTTTACTCAATTGAATTTGAGCAGAGATTAAACTTAGAGACTTTCTGTGAGAGGAGAATTATTCAGAAAATAAAGGATATGTGGTAATGCAACACTGTAATGTTTCAATTGAACCTAAACTATAGCTTTTATGAAAACTAAATATTCTTAGGATTCTTTTACAATTTGATTTTAAAAAACCCACTAACTTGCGGTACCAAAACCAGAAATGGAAATAGATTAACATCTTATCACTGGCTTACAGGACATTACTTGTAATAAAAACAGTTCTGTTCAGAAATTGTTTTCCTACTCTTTTGCCTAAATATTAGTTACGGAATATCTTTTCTCTATTCAGTTTGTTTACTTTGTGCATTTAACGGCACTTTTGTGCCTGATGCAAAGCTTACTGGAGTCAGTGGAAGTCTTTCCGTTGATTTCAGTTGGCTCTGGGTTTAAACCTTTTGTTTCGTTAGTTACCCTGTTTTCCCTGTGTAGGCAGACAGATGGCAGTCTTGGGTTGGTTCATGTGCACAAGTCTTTTTTCCTTATTTGTGTAGCTTTTTCAGAGATTAGCAGGACATTTTTCTGGGTTTTTAAGCTATTTATAAAATCACAAACTGGCAGAGGAGAGGGACTCAGGTGGATGTTTAGTACTTGAAATTACTTAACTTTTTAATTGACAAGATTTCAAATAGATGGCATTTCTTTTATTTTTTGCTTGCTTTTAAATTTTTAATTTGTGCTTTCCAATAGCATAAATGGTTAAAAGTACTTTTTCATTTTCGGTAATAAACATATATATATATAAAGAAAAATACGTAATTCTTTTTGTGATTGTCCCTTCCCTGCTGTAACTTAAGATTAAATATTACATATCAATCAATATAGTCTCCATTTTACATACAGTAATAGTTATCTCAACATGTTGAAGCACTTGAAAACATGAAGTCCCAATGCATACATATAATATAAGTAGATATCGCCATGCTATAAAAGGGGAATCTGATTCAGCAAGGTCACCTAGTCGGTAGCAGAACTGGAAATAGAATCAGGAGTGTGCACTCCTGCTTCCATGTTCTGACTATTCGTACACACTGTCATAGTCTCTAATTTTACGTTACTTAAAACAACAACATTGAAGAGGATGTGAGAGAATGGGAATTTGACTACTCACTAACTTTCTAACTTTAAGGTTTCTTCTAGGAAAAAAAATGCATATTTAGCCTCACTCTCTCACTTCCCAAAGTCCTTTTCGTCCTTTCAGAGTCAATGGTCATAAGGTGAAATTAGTCATCTTTCTGATTCTGAACGTGGTGCTACCTTTTACCAGACTGTTGCCTGTGGACATTCAGCAGAATCATATTTTCTTATTTTTTTGACAAACGTGTTTTTATTCATTAGCTTTATTGCCTTTGTGCTAACATTTTTTTGTGAATTTTGTATCACTAAAAGTAACTAAATTTCAGTTACAAAATCTTTATTTCTGGCAGTGCACTAGCCAGAGGGAACGCAACTTGATTTGCAGGTTCCTGGTTGAATTTGCTGGAGAAGCATTAAATGAAAAAGCCTCTTCTAAAGTGAATAAGTTTAATATGGAAGTTACTGATTTGTAGTAACTATGAAACCTTAGAGTGCTACTTTCAGTCGGTTACTTTTGAATGTAAGGTGAAACTTTAAGCAACCATAAGGTACTAGGGATGTTAAATATCGGTTAATTGAATAGTCGATTAACTTCATTAATTCTTATCTGTTACTTGACTATTCTAAAATCCCCAGGGGTGTGGCTGATAGCTAGTGCGCTCTGGCCACACTCCCGAAGAGCACCCTGTTAGTCCGTGCTGCTGCCTCTATATCAGAAGCAGCAGTGTGGAGTGCCAGTCGGGAGCTGGTCTGCGAGGGGAGGCAGTTTAAAAACCAGCTTCCCTTGCAGACCGGCTGCCTGTTGCCCCGCACTGCATGGGGTGGCAGCAGCACCTGTCCAGGGGGTCGGGTCTGAGCTCCTAGAACTGGTGCAAACCAGAACTGAACCAGGCTGCCTGCCCACTTACCACCTTATACACTTTAAATGCAGTGCTGCAGCAGGGGTAGGTCCTGGACCCAGAACAAGATGGGACTGAGCCGGGCTGCTGGCCAGCCTGCTAAAAAATTTACTGGTGGGGGTGTGGAATGCATATAGTCTGTAACATTAACCTATAAGCTTTTGCTTACTGGTTAATCAGTTAATTGACTACACTATTACATCCCTATAAGATACTGACACAAATGTCTAATGGAGATGGTTTTCTAATAAAAAAGAAGTAGGTTGGTACTAAAGAACATGATTCTCCACAGTCTTGCAACTTGTGTAGTCATACTTGTTTAAAATACATGTATTATATTCTAGTCTGAGTTGGCAGCTTTTTATACCTACTTTGTACTTCCTACGCAGAGGTAGAAATTGCTGCAGTAGCTAAAAGTCCGTGGAGAATCAGTCTCAGAGATTTGGTGATACTTGACAGGGAAGAGATCTCTTGAACTGGTTTCGCTATTATATGTCATTTCAAATGGAAGCACTGTTGAGTCAGTAGTATTACTGGGGGGAAAATTTAATTCATTCAACTTTGAGTGAAGGAGTTTAAGGGAAAAAAAGGGAGGCTTGCTGATTCACTTGAAACTTACTTTGGTTGCATATAAAGCTTAATAATTTTGCGGCAATCAGAGTTTATAGCTGCACTCAACTGCATTTCTTAAATCAGCCACATTACAGACATGTCATGATTTTAAATAAAAGTGAAAGTATTTGCGCCTCTAATGTCATTCATTTTTTCATTCTTTTAAAGCTTACCCCCCACTTATATGTACAAATGAGGTCTGTGGCATCTTAAAGATTAATTTGATCAAGTGGATTTTTACCTATGAAAACTTATGCCCAAATATATCTGTAGTCTTTAAGGTACCACAAGACTTCTTGTTTTTGCAGATTCAGAATAACAGGACTGCCTTTCTGACATTTAAATGTCGTCAGTTATTTTGATGGAGACACAGACTTATCACGTTGATTGTTAACTTGTCTTAAATAACTACTTCATCTGTTTTTATGTGTACAGGTAGGGATCTCCCTGATCTGGTGACCTTGGGACCTGACTGGTCCTGGGATTTTGCCAGGGGCGGTCATTTCTGGACCCCCTGCTGCCACCCCACCTCCTGTCTTCCCACCCCACTAGGCTTCCTGGCTTCCAGCCCAGCTGGGTCGCAAGCCAAATTTATTGACCCCACCCCTCCTGATTCCCCAGCCCCATGCCAGGTTTTCAGTCCCGCCTTCCCCAGCCCAGCTGAGACATGCATGCTTGGCTTCCTAGGGCACGCTCCTCCCCCCCCAATGCATCGTGCTGGGCTCCCAGCCTCCCCACTTCCCACAGCGCGCTGCTACTCTCTGATTCTGGAACATCCATCGTCCTGCTAGACTACAGAGTTCCAGTTTATAGAGGTGCAACCTGTATTAGATTGCAAGCTTGTCTAGTCAGAGACATGTCTTTCTGTGTTTGTAGAACTTCTGACACAATCTTGATTCTAAACAAGGAGCAATTTGAGAGAAACTAATATAAATTTATACGTATTATATAAAAATCAGGAGTTAAAAATGTATCTAAAATAACCAGTTTTCTATCTTTGCTGTTTTGTGGATGTGTTTTGTTTTAAATGTGTGCTGGTATCTGTAACTTGCCTTCTTAATGATATTCCATAAGTTATTTTTGGTTTAGAATATACTTCATTTTTTAAAATTGTGGGTTATGAAAAAGGGTAGTTCAGTGTGAATACACTCAGTGCTACATGCAAAAAAATGAACCAGCAAAAAACAATGAGCTGTTCAGAAAAAAATACAATCTTCTGCACTCTTGAACCTTTTCTACTTTCAGTGTCCAAAATTAAATACAGGTTGAACCTCTCTAGTCCAACACTGTGCTGACCGATGCCAAATCAAAGGAGGTCAATATTGTCTAGCAGCATTATCAACATACCACTGCTTCCTGGGCTCTTAAAAGATGTTTAGGGGTAAATTAGAGCTAAATAACAGCACAGAACACTGAGAGTCAGGACAAGTGACTGTAAATTAACTTTATGGGACCACTGGGAACTTGGTCACATCCATAATAAATGGACCTCCAGCTAACTAAAATCAAGTTGGACCACAGATGTTGCTGGACCAGATCAAGAGATGTTAGAAAGCAGTTTTTTTAATAATCATGTAACCATTAATTTTTTTAATGATTACATGATTACTCAATGTCCCCACAGAATAGCCTTTGTTTGCGGGTAGCTTGAATCCCTGTGCTGCTGCCTCTGAAATAGCAGGTTTGGACTGGGAGTGCCATTTGTAAACTACTGATGTATTTATTAATAAAGTAAATAAACATAGGGTTTGTTTTCCTTGATTTAAACTCTTAATGTTGTGTAAACTTGTATGTAATTGGCTTATTTTTCACTGAAAACTAATAAGTTTTAGCTTGTAAGGCCTGTCATTCCCTCAAATAATTGCTGAAGGCAGGGAAAATACAGTTAACTACATGAGCTAAGAAACTATATTGCAATTCCTGAAGATAGTAAGTATCCAAATTGCTGTAAACTTTGTTTTGTTTTCAGCCTTAACTTAGAGCTTTGTCTATATGATGGAGGTAAATGGAACTGGTTTCTAAACCAGTCTAATTAGACTGGTACAAACTTCTGATTTATTTTGGTTTAAGGTGGGCTTCTTTCAGTTTAGCTTTGATCTTAAATCAAAATAAGTATCCACACAGTGGTTTGTATAAATTTAATTAGATTAGTTTAAAATAATATCTTTAATTAAATCAGTATAACTTTCTCTTATAGTCAAGTCGTAGCATATCTGTTTCCTGTATTGTAGCTGACAAGTTGATAAATATTCTCAATAGGGATGTTAGCGTTTAGTTGTTTAAATGATGAACCGATAAGCCTATGCTTATCAGTTAATCCTAATGATAAACGTACCTCCCTTCCCTGCCTTTGCATCAACGGAGTGGCAGGCAGGCTGATCAGAGGCAGCAAAGCAGTGGGAAACAGGAGCCAGTGCCCATGGGGAGCTGGCTTTTGAGCGGCTCCCCATGTAAACTGGTTCCCGCAGACCACCTGCTTCCCCACCCCTGTGCTGCTGCCTCTGGTAGAGAGGCAGCAGTGCAGAAGCTGAAGGGCACAGACGGGAACTAGAACATGAGGGAAGCTGACTTTGCCAGTACCCCACATGTATTGGCTCATGCAGAGCCATCTGTCCTCTTCTCTCCCCTGTTCCTGCCTCTCTATCAGAGGCAGCAGCACATGGGATGGGGGGCAGGTGGGAGTTGATACCTGTAGGGAGCTGTCTCTCCGCGCATGCTGGCTCCAGGGAGCCCCCTCCATTCCATTGTACCTTCACCCCCATGCACATCTACCTCTGTATCAGAGGCAGCAGTGCAGACGTGGGAGGAAGCAGCCGATATGCTGGAGCAGCCTTTGTCCACAGGGGGCTCGACAGGGGCTGCTGCCATCCCACACTGTTGCCTCTGTATCCGGAGTCAGTCCGCAAGTGGCCAGTCCACAAGGGGAGCCAAAACCTCTGATTCAGAGGCAGCAGTGCAGGGTGTCAGGGGCTCGCTGGGAGTGGGGAATGCATTGGCTGCCAGCCCCACCCCTAAGAAGTATTTTAGTAACCATGTAATCAATACATTTTTTTGCAGCTACACGATTACTAAAGTGAACATTATCTAACATCCCTAATTCTCAATCCACAAATTCTTTGAGAATAAGCTTTTAAAATGAATTAGTCATACACAAATGAGTGTAACAAAAGTGTAAATCAATAAATATATATAGATATATAGATATAGCGATGATGCAATATTTTTAACTAGGCTTTTATTATAATTTCATGGTGTATCTTTTAATTCATTATATAAAGATTTTGATTGCCTGCTTTAGATAACTGATTCTTTGAGTGCAGGAATTCCATGTGTTTTGTTAATTATGTGGCTTGTCACAACTCCTTTCTGAAATGGATTAATATAAAACAAAAGAACCCATGTTTACCTTTAAACTTCTTTAAAAAAATGAATATGATGCTTATTACTGTTGTTAATGTACACTTACGCTCTGCTTGTTTTTCAGGAACTTGAAGAAATCCGCAAATGTGGAATGAAAAACTTCCGTAATATCCAGGTTGATGAAGCTAATTTATTGACTTGGCAAGGGCTTATTGTTCCTGTGAGTATAGAACACTTGCATTGTGCTTGAAAGCATTCCACAGCACTGTTTGTACCTGGTGATAACTTGTGTTGCAAGTGCAAGGGAGATGCATCCATAACTATTAGAACCTGACAAATGGGTGATTATTTGCCGTTTTAAAACATGGCTTTCATAGTATTGTTACTCTTGTTATGTGTGAAGAAGAAAATAAGATCCAGCAAATGGTTGCATGAAAATATTCGTGTTTACTGGTTATAATAACTAGGCTTAGCAGGATTTAGTTTCAATTTATAACTGTTGCTAAATGTTGATTTCATTGACATGTTGAAATTGACCAAAATGAAAATCAGTAACAGTTACCATGCCTACAGCAATCAAGCCTTCACTGGCCCTACAGCTGTTTAGGGAGCAGTCTGGAGCCCTGTTGTCAGAGTGAGTGAATGGGTCCAGCTGCAGAGGGCTCCCTGTGCCTCAGGGCTGGTGACACCTGATCCCACAGTGGGAGCACATATTAGCCCCAGGACAAGCCTTCATTTGTGGGGAAAGCCAGCCCACTGCCAAATGACTCCAGCAGTTTAGGGAGCCCTCTGCAGCCCCATTGTCATGGACCTGCTTTCTCGCACACCAGTTGAGAGTGCCAGGAGACTTCAGGGACCTTTGCACCTATAGAGATTTGGTGTTACCAGTGCTGTAGCCATGCAGGGAGCACGTTGCAACTTTGCTGTCACAGTCCCTCTCCCTCACTTGTGTGACAGCAGAATTGCAGGGGTATCTCTAGCTGGGTACCAGTAATACCCAGTACCTGCAGGCACTATGCGCCAGAGAGGCTGCAATTATCTGGGCCCATTGGAGCAGAGATCCCTGGCCAGCACTGAGATCCTCCTTTGCAGGCCCCTGGCCATGCAAGAAACCACTTTGTAATTGAAGAGTTCCTGTCTTCAGAAGGCTCCCATGTTCCTGGTGGGAGAGTGGGGCTAGTGATACTGGACACTGAACTGTGCCCTGTTTGGGAATGGCTCCCACGCTCTGAGCTGGTGAATGAACAAGCTAGCCTGTGACAGTGGAGCTGCAGAGGGCATCCTGAAAGGCTGCTGGGCCGGTGATGCTGGATCCCTGCAGGCACAAGATGTATGGAAAGTTGTGGCCCTATCTCAACAGACTAGAGACCCCGAGCCAGGAGTGTGCAGAGGAGTCAGTGTCCCTGATGTGGAGGGTTCCACCCCACTGGTGAATGGCTCCATTGCTGTGTAGGAGCCATTTAGTAGTGAGGTGGCCTCTCCCACAACCAGGGACTCGGATTTGTCCTCCTGTTCACAATCCTGGCTTACAGTCCAGCATCGCCGGCCCTGCAGCCTTTCAGGATGCTCTCTGCAGCTCCACTGTCATGTCCCTGCTTGTTCATTCACCAACTCCGAGTGTGGGAGCCATCCCCAAAAAGGGCACAGGTCAGCGGTGGGGTGGCCTGACTCATGACCCATAGCTAATCCTTACCCCTGACGTATTTATTTTTATTTTCAGTGATAAAAAATGTAAAAATTTAATTCTATTAGCACTAAATATAACCTAGGTTTGTATGTGTTGCATAATTGCATTTTTAGAAGCCTGTAGGAAGGAAGGAGTTTTTGAGATTGAAGCGCTAAAGTGGGTGGTTTTGGGAGTTCTTGATTCAGTTTTCAGCTGTACCGCAGATTTCCTGCATGACTTTGGGCAAGTTACTTATCACCTACTCTCTGGGTATGTCTAGACTACAGGGTTTTGTTGACAGAACTGGACTTTTGTCGATAAAACTATACCTGCATCTACACTGCCGCTGAGTTCTGTCGACATAATGTCGATAGAACTCAGCAATTTTTCTCGACAGCTGAAACCTCATTCTACGAGGAATAACGCCTTTTGTCGACAATTCTGTCGACAGAAGGCATTATTGCATCTACACTGTCCTTTGCGTCTACACTGTCATGTCGACAAAGCGGCTTGCTTTGTCGACAGAACTTGATGCAGTCTAGACGCTCTTTGTCGACAGTATCTGTTGACACAGCCTCTGTCAACAAAAGCCTGTAGTCTAGACGTACCCTCTGAGACTACTGGGGTATAGGAATTACTTTCTCACATAGGTGTCAGGATAAATCCGTAGATACTAGCGATGCTGTCATGATGGACATCATGTTAGTACCTGTATCAGGAGTAAGGAACCTTTTTTGGGTCGGGGCTGCTGACCCACAGAAGACTCAGTTGGGGGCTGCACACAAGTGGGAAGCTCAAAAACAAATCTTCACTGATGTGGTCCCTGACTCAGAAGGTGAAAGACATTCTCCACATTCCCCTGGCACAATAGAGACTAGTGGGGCCCAGGCTAGTAGATTTTGTGATCTTCAGCTCCATGGGAGGGTGGCATGGGGACTGGAGCATCAGCACCGGGCTCTTCATTGCTGGGCTGGAGCCTTGAGCTGGATCCACATCCATCCCACAGGCCCTTAGGTTCCCCACCCCTGACCTAGATAAATGCTTGAAAACTTCAGGTCTGATTTTGCAACTGGCTCCTTGTGAGCAGGATTGGGGCCTTAGTCATATGATGTTGCCCTGCTTTTTTAATGTACAGACACTTTTTTTTAATATTAAAATGACTATTTAAAAAAAATGGATTGTCAGCTTGTAAACAAAGCATGTTTAACTGAAGTGTCATAATCCCCAAATGGCATTATTTTATAATCCCAGTTTTATACCGGGTCTGGGGGAAAAAAAATCATCTTTATAGCGAACATTATCCTACAATTAAAAAATATCAAATTGTCATGGAATTCCTATATTTAACATCTTTTAAATTAGATGAGTCTTTAAATGTGGAGATAAAAAGATTCTGTGTGCAAATTTAGTAACTATAATTTTTCATAATGTAGTCTGATCTGGGTAAGTTAGAATTTAGTGTATATATGAGGGGTAGGGCTTTCAAAACCACTTGCCACCCCATTGGTTTTTTTTTTTTTTTTTCCTGAATCAACATAAGCTTCTAAGTTAACTAGGCATCTTTGAAAACTTTACTCAAGAATTTTACTTGCTCACAAAGGCAAATGCATTTTAAATGAAATTTAACAAGCTGTGTATTTTAAAATAAATACTGTTGTAAGGGAACTTGAGCATTTAAGTTGCTTAACAATCACTTACAGCGTAGTTGGGAGGAAGGAGAGAGAGCGAAGTTTGTGGTGACAGTCCGTAATTCTGGGGTCATGCAATAACATGTAAAGACTATCTTACTTTGAAGCAGCTAGACTAAGGCTTTCTGTACACTGCCACAGCTTTCACAGGTACCCTCCCTCTCCCTCCCCCAAGACAAAAGTTTTGCCAGGGCAAGTGGCGGTGTGAATGGTTGGTTGTCAACAGAAGTGCTGTCCTGTCAACACAAATCCTGCTCCTAGGGAGCAGGAATATTTTGTCCACAAAAGTGCCAACGAACAGCATTTACACTGTATCAGTGCAACCATTTAACTAAAAACTGTGTGGTAACAAAACACAAGCAGATACAAAAGCTCTAAAGCTTTGTGTGTGATGGCACTTAGAGCATGATAGTAAATCGATTTTTATAATTTTAAAATGGTTCCTGTTAATTTGGTATAAACATAATTTGTCTGCCCATTATGACAGTAAAAAGAGTGTTAAAAACAATTATGGCAGTATTATCATAACCAGGAAAACCATATTTACCTAATTTTAGCAGGAATAATTTTGAAATTGTTTTCAAACAGTTCTTCTAGTATGGTTTTTATGCCAAGATAGGTGGGCCTAAACAACAGGTCTTAAACTGGTGCAGGAAATACAAAAATAACTGAGTCCATAACAGTGTCCCCTTTAAGATGATCCCTGGCCAGCTGATCAGGAGAGATTCAGATGCTGCCCAGCTGATTAGCTAGCAGAGCGCTCACAGCTAGGTTTTGTGTTTCTATTGGTGGTGAACATGCACACATGCTTTGGTGCATATAGACAAATTTATTCAACACATGGATGGAAAAGATTAGAGGGAACATTTTTGGTCCATATAATCAGGTATGCTATGGCATCAGAGCTAACTATCTCTATATGATTTAAAACTGTTGACTAAAGATAATGGAGAAAGGGGGTATTAATGGGAAAACATGCCATTAATTTTATTTGACATCCTTTTTTCCCCCCCAAAAAATCTAGTCTCACTACTTTAAAATGCTCGGTGCAAAAGAATTTGGACTGGATTTTCAGGATTGGGCATTTTAAATTAGGCTGTTAGTGCTGGGTTTTAAAAATCTCGGGGCCTCTGGAAAAACAGGCCACTTAATTATGCATTTAGGTAAGGATTTAGGTAACTAAATGTAGGCATCCACTTTTAAAACTGTCTGGGGTTTTGTATTCCTGAAAGAGGAGTATTAATAGGAAACTTTTCATCTTGTCTACATGGTGTTTAATGCATTATATGGGGTTGTGACTTCTGAAGCACATTAAGGTGCCGTGCATAAATTGATCTGTTGTGAACGCTGGTGTGCTTAACAGCATGCTGTTTATATTATGTGAAAGCTCACTAGGGAACCTTTACTGTGCACCAGCAGGATTCTACAGGGATAACTTGATAGTTAAAGTTCTTTAGAAATCACACCCTTATAGACTACATTAACCGACTGTTTAGACAAGCCCTAAAAGTAAATTATTACTATATTAGCTAAATAGAGAGGGATTTGTTGGAAAGGGGAAGTGTATTTAGTTGAAGTCATGTGGATTTTCACCTTCTTTATTTTGGGCATCTTCCATTACCAAGTTTCATACTCACTTTCCTGAATGAATAGCTACATGAGCTACTTGGACATCAATGCTGCCTTTTGGTTGGATGCATTAGAAAGCTGGAGAGAAATATAATCACCATGTGATCTTAAAGACTTTCAACATCCGCTCTGCAGTGCTTCTGGCTTTGTTAGTTGAAAGCCACTCCTGAACATGGATAATATGTGCTACATCAAGATTCTTGCTGATCCTTTGGATTTGAAACACTGTAGAATGACAAGTTTGAAGTTAAAATCTGTGTTATCTAATTCATGCAAATAATCCATTTCAGTCTTTCATGCCTCTTTTGTGAATAAAGTAAGAAAGATTGACCTTTAGGGAAAGAAATTTTTATTAAGTAATATATATTTTTTTATAAAATACCCCCCTTTTTTTTATAAAAGGGTTTTACTGCTTTGGCATTTTCCTAACCAATATTAAGCCCTGTGCTTTTCTTTTTAAATAAAAACTAGGTTTAAATAAAAACTGCACCCCCTGCTCGCTATGCTTGCCAAACCCCTCTCTCTGGGGGTAGGTGTCAGGCCAGGGACGAGGGGGCAGGAGCAGGCATAGGGTAGGTGTCTGGCCAGGAGGGCCAGTTGCTATTTAGAAGAGGATTTGAAAACCTTTATGAAATGGGGAATAACACAAACATTGAGATTGGAGGCCTTGTCACCATTGTCACAAAGTTCTGCTTTCACCTAGTAAAAATGTCAGCCACCCCTCAGTGCTGCCATAATGTGTAGCTTTTTTCTTCCTTTTATGGGTAAATAAAAAATATTGACAAAACGCTATTACCTCTCTGCAAAAGAATATCCAGGTTTTGATGTTTTTCACATAGAAACTTAGGCCTACCCAGAAAACAGGTGCATCTTAAACACATTCAAAATCCTGAGATCTATAGCCACAGTTCCTTCAAGTATGTATGTTCTGATGTCTGAAATACCTTAATGTTTTATCTTCTCATTCCAGGATAACCCTCCATATGATAAGGGAGCCTTCAGAATCGAAATCAACTTTCCAGCAGAGTATCCATTCAAACCTCCCAAGATTACATTTAAAACAAAGATCTATCACCCTAACATTGATGAAAAGGGGCAGGTTTGTCTGCCAGTAATTAGTGCTGAAAACTGGAAGCCAGCAACCAAAACTGACCAAGGTAAATAACTATGTATGGAGAACTTGAAATTAAGTGACTGTGTTGGTTAAAGCCAGTGGGTGCTTGGTTTTATCATGTGGTAGCTAATATACCAAAGTATCTGTTTATAGGTTTATGCAATAGATTACTCCCTATGGCAGGGTTGGGAAACCCTTTTAGAGTCAGGGGCCACTGGCCCATAGCAAAATCAGTCAGGGGCTGCATACAAGTAAGAAGCTCACACGCACGCGCACACAAAACAAACAAACCATCACTGACGTGACCTCTGCCTGAGAAGGAGAGAGACGCTCCCTATTCCTTTCACACACAAGAGACAAGGGGGGCCCTGGCTAGTAGATTTTGTGTGCTCCAGCCTGGCAGTGGGGAGGACCCCTGAGCCATGCGGCCCCCGGGCCTGAGGTTCCCCACCCATGCCCTGTGGGAATGTAGTGAATCGGTGGTAGTTGATCTTCAGTTATACATTAGGATAATGCAGTGACGTAGTGTCCACAGCTGTAGAGCTCCATCATTGATGAAAGCACCTAGAAACCATAGAACTACACATTCAGACCCTAACAAAGATTGATTAATTCCTAGATCTTAAAAGATTATATGAAATTTAAGGTGTAAAGTCTCTTGGAAAAGACCTTTAACATTTGGGTTTGAAAGACCTTTTGTTTCCATTTATTGTCAGGCTAAGAATATTCCTAGATCTTAAAAGATTATATGAAATTTAAGGTGTAAAGTCTCTTGGAAAAGACCTTTAACATTTGGGTTTGAAAGACCTTTTGTTTCCATTTATTGTCAGGCTAAGAATATATCTCCATTTGATGTTTGATGCTGGCTGCCAGAATTTGGTATTGAATGCTGCTAGGTGACTATTGTAACTCTAATTATTGTTAGGGAGCTCCTTTTTTGTATGGGCTTTTTTTAGTGCTATAAACCCAAATTAGTAATAGAGATTCTGTCTTCAAAGCTTTAGCAATAATAAAGAGCTTTTTTATGTAAGAGGCAGATTCTGTACAGATAAAAAAATTCCCTTCTCCCAGCCTTCATCTGTCAGTTTCTCACCATGAATTGTGTGTTGACAAAACCAGATACAGTACTATAGTTACATATGGATATCCATGAAAAGGCCTTCAATTTCTGAGCTCCCATGTTCACTTCCATATGCTCATAACTTTGTAATACTAGGCTTGACCTCAGTTCAGAGAAAGCTTTAGGAAAATAATTTAGGTATTTGTGTCCACCAGTAACTTAAATAGCCAAATAAAACCCACCAAGTCTACTTTGTGGTGAATCCTCCTGGAGTCAGAGCCCCTTGGGGAAACAACTATGCACCTGCTAAAAACTGAAGGTGGTGTGCTTCAGTAATTTAGCTGGCACAGAAAAGTAAAAGGAGAACTATACATTCTCTCTACTTGGCCTTACAACCCAACTTTGCTCAGCAGTCTCAACTGAGACCAACTGAAAAACCAGCAAAATCTTCTTTTAAAATAAATGAGGGAAAATAAACTGGTTTAAAATCAGGAATCTGAACAAATCCTAGGTGAAAAAATATTGCTGATCCCACCTTTTTTGCCATATTTTGCACGTTTTAAGCCATGTTTAAAAAATCATTTTCCTCTTTCAGTGTCAAATAACTGTCTGCACCCAAATATTAGCAGTATAGCCGAGGTGCAAATTTCTCTTATAATGGAATCATAGGACTGGAAGTAACCTTCAAGAGGTCATTTAGTCCATTCCCCTGCAATTTACCCCATCCCTGTTCTGTGTTCTGAGATATGACTTTCAAAATAGGCATGAACCAAAGGAAAAAATGCAACATCACTCAAAGCAGCATCAAGATAACAGTTTTAATTAAACTGGGAAAGTTAGGGGTCTTGACCTTTTATATACTAAATACACATCTTAAGGCTATACTACATATTAAGGTCGCAGCTGCTTAATATTAAAGACACGTGCATTGTGACTGAATTATGTTAAGACTCATCTTAATACTATGTTAGGGCCTGACGTGTGTGTGTTAAATATTGCAGTTATTTTCATACTTTATTTAAACATCTCTTGTTTACCTTAAACACATTTAAGCCAGCCTCCTGCCATAGCAGCAAAGGAGGAGATTATCCTACTGGGTTCCAGTTTTTTGGTCTTGAGCTATGCTCCTTGCTGCCAGGGTTACAAAGGATGGAGAGTGATGTGAATGCAGTGTGTTATGTCTTCTGGGAAGAAGTACGACATGTAGTCTTCTAGTGACCACTTAGGGGTACTCTGAAATGATATGATGAATACTAGAGTGATGAACAGAGTCCAGATCTTTATCTGCTGAGTCTCTGTTGTGGAATTGAGGGAATAGGAGAGCATGGGGAAATAGGAGTGCAGTTAAAGCTGGGAAGTATAGAGAAGGAATATTATCTATCTACAGAAGAACAGTAACTTGCAGCCTGATTTGAGGGTGTTTTAATCACGCCCCTTGAACTTTGCTACAGTCTTTGCAACATGTTACAAGAATCTGTAACACATTTTGGGATGTTGTGTTGTAGTCGCAATAAATTGTATTGTAAAGCCTATTGTAACATGTAGTTGAGAATGTAGTGTTGTCAAATTTAACATGGGAGTGATATATCTTGAGTAACTTGTATATAGTGTGTAGTCAGCTACACGATTAACTGATAAACCTGGGCTTATTGGTTAATTCTATTGACTACATGCATTTTCCCCCTTCCGCTACCTCTGTATCAGAGCCAGCAAGAGGAGGGAGGCCGGAGCCAGTGCCCATAGGGAGCCAACTTTTAAGCCAGCTCAGCTGCCTGCCTGCCTTCCCCCCTCCACCTCCATGCTGCTGCCTCTGATAGAGAAGCAGCAGTGCAAAGGTTGAGGGGCAAGTGGGAGCTTGTTCACATGGGAAGCAAATTTTTAAGCTGGCGCATATCTCCTCCCGTGGAACTGTGTGGTCCCCCTCCCCCCCACAGCCTCCCATGGAGGCTGTGGGGTGGGGCAGGCAGGAGCTGGTCTTAAAAGCTGGCTCTCCACGAGCACCAGATCCTGTAGAGCAGTGGTTCCCAAACTTTTCAGCATCACGCCCCCCTTTCTGATTTTTGAAAACGCATGCATGACCCCCCCCCCCCCCAAAAAAAAACTTGAGCAAAAAAAAGAACTGAGCAGGGCAGCAAAACTTGATTGGGGGGGGGGGCTGGGTAACCTCGCGCCCCCCCGGAATTTCTTCACACCCTTCCGGGGGGCACGCCCCCCAGTTTGGGAACCCATGCTGTAGAGTCACCTGCCCACCTCCCACTGCTGCTTCTCAGAGGCAGCAGTGGGAGGAGGAGGGACAGGGGAGGCTGCCATGGAGCAGCCTCTGTCTGTGGCGAGTCTCAGCCCATCATGGACAAAAGCTGCTTTGTGGCAGAGGCAGGCAGCTCTGCAGAGCTGGTGCTCAGGGGGAGCTAGTTTTTTAAACTGGCTCCCTCATGGACCAGCTCCCACCTGGCACCCTGCACTGCTGCCTCTGATACAGGGGCTCCCTGGGAGTGGGGATTATCAAATCATGTAACTGCTAAAATTTTATGCAGTTACATGATTATTAAATTAATCAATAGCTAACATCCTGATTTAAATATAACTTATCAAGACCACTTTTAAACTGTCTAATACATATTCATGATAGTTTTCCATGCACCATCATACAGTTAACATCCATAGAAATAAGTACACAATAGAAATCCTAATTTAACCAGTGCTGTTTCTATCATAAATTCGTTTTTAGTTGTATGCTGTGGGGAAGGGCTTGAGTTTAAGCACAGGAATGTAGTGGTTAGTTTAATATGTGTTTTCTCTACAGGCTTATTTTCTATTTGTTGAAATGGGCAAAAGTGCATTATCACTCAGCACTATTAACATGCTTGGCACTGTAAGAAACAATGAGTGCTTTGGTACCTACCCCAAGAAACTTGCAATTGACACTTTATTTCAGAGCAAGTTTTTTTTTTTTATTCAGTTAGTCTGCCTTTGGATGTCCGTACTGTAATCAGTGTTAGATCACCTGCCCCTTGATCATCAACATCATATGTAATGTGTCTTGGTCCCAGTTACCAAAGTTCTTGCTCACTTTTTGCCACTATACAAAAGTAAATTAAAACTGTCAGATGTTTACTAGTTTGTACACTTTTGGTTAGATAATCTCCTACAAAATTTTATAAAATCAGCAATGGTTTTAATCCCATTATATTTATTTTTCTTGGTTTCCTTTTTTGGTGTTTTCTTCCTTTCAGGACATCTAAAGTTTTTATTTTGGGGGTGAGAGAGGGTATTTCTTTTTTTTTTTTTTTAACTTGGAGTTTAGGGTAATTGTTGCAAGAGTCCGATAATCCCTTAGCAGAAGTAACAGTTGTCTACCTACAGTGTGCTTTTAGCTAGATTGAAAAGCCCTGGATGCTGGAATAAAGTTTTGCTACTATAAAACTAGTTCCTGTCTATTCAGTATTAGGAATGTTGGCATGTAGTTGTTTACACAATTAACTAGTAAGACCAGGTTTATCGGTTAATCTTAACGGTTACACACACACCCTTGCTGCCTCTATATTTTCTATTCCATATGGCAGCTAGTTACCAGTGTGGAAAATATTAAGTTAATGAAATTTTGGCTTAGTTATGGAAGCAATTTTGTATATTGTTTGAGACCCCGCCCCCTAAATCTGACTAGATTGAGGTGTTATGAACGTCAGACAATGAATTCCTATTTTTTTCCACATTTCTTTTCTGTAGATTAAAAAGATTAATCACAGATAAGATACCTTCCATTTATGCTCATTCCTTTTATTGACTGCATGCAGTAGTTTGAGAATTTGTGATTACTGCCCCCTGTCAGTTTAGTCAATTAGTTTCTAATGGCCAAGGATACATTAATAAAAGTAGCATTAGATTTCACAGCAGTATGCCAACTCCATCAGTTGAGTACCATGTCTAGTTTAGTTGAATATGGTTAAGACTGAGGTTTCTGATGAAGAACATTGACACTTTTGGAGCATGGTCCTGAATATTGATGTGAGAAATCCTGAAGTATTACCAGTTTGTCCATCCAGTATATCTTCACCAGCTGCTATATTTGACAATTTATGTTGGAGTAATGGTAAAGTAGAAACTGTTTAAGGAATTGAGGGAATATACAGTTTACTGTATTAATTTTATATCTGTTATCTGTAACAATGGTAGTTTTTTCCATATATAATTAGATGAAATATACTACATGTGTCATGCCAGTTACCTAGCCAGAAAATCTGGAGTCCAGTTTGAGCTGTATGGGATTTGTCTATTTTTCTAATATCAGCTTCCAGTTTTTCCTTCTTGAGATGAATGTTAATTCAGAATCATTACCAAACTACAATTTTGAACTGTGTCCAGTTGCTATGTTCTAATTTATCAATGTATCGGTTTGTTTTTGGAAAGCATATAGATTTATAGGGACATTTTTAACACCATTTAAACTCTTATTTTTAATGCATCATTCATACATTTCAGCAATTTAAAAATTAAATGTTCAAACCACTGACAATACTTGTACTTCTTTTAACAGTAATCCAGTCCCTCATAGCACTGGTGAATGACCCACAGCCTGAGCACCCCCTTCGAGCTGATCTAGCTGAAGAATACTCTAAGGACCGTAAAAAATTCTGTAAGAACGCTGAAGAGTTTACAAAGAAATATGGTGAAAAGCGACCAGTGGACTAAAATCTGACACAATTGATGTCAGCAATGTGTGATAGAAGATCCGGAGCAGTGCATTTCAGACACACCACAAAGCAGGACTCTATGGAAAATTGACAAGTGCCACCTTTTGGTGTTTGCTTGTGGCTGTTACTAACTTTCTACAGTTTTCTTAATCAAAAGTGGTCTAGGTAACCTGTAAAGAAAGGATTAAAAAATTAAGATGTTCTAGTTCTGCTTTCTTTGTTTAAAAATCACTGCTTCAGTATACTTTAAAGGATGCTGTTTCTTTTACTTGTCAGAATTTATCAAAAATACCTTAGACTTATATTCTGCCCTTAAAATTCAAAAGGTTGTGGCTGTTGTTTCTTATTTTCCTTTGCAGTTCCCACTATCTTGCATTCATTTAATTTTTCATTTAATTTTCTTCCCCCAAACTGATGTCTTAGAAAATATATCCCTGTCCTCATGGAAAATGGTTGGATGTTTGGCAGTTGTTCACTTTTCTCTTTGTGGAACTTGGGTAGCAAGTTCCCCTTAACTTCAGTTTGTAACATAATAAACAAAAACAAAACCCCACAAAAACAATCAGAAACATAGCCTAGGGGTCTTATGTAAATCTGGCTGATGTTACCACAATAATGTTTATTAAATGGGGAAACCCAAGTTTTGTGTGCGTGATTGAATTAAAATATGGCTTATGTCCTAGTTTTGGAAAACTGAAAAAAAAAAATCTGTAGCAAATGAATAGTGGAATGTGATTGTGAAATTCTTTCACTTTTATTATTAATATCTATGCAGATGAGGTAGGAAAAATTGCACAAAACAACATTGCAACACTTTAGGAAGCTTTAGAAATTGGGGACCAATAGGTACCAAAGTAACAAACTGAATTAAAAATCAATCCTTTTGGAAATATTAATTTTGAAATTGAAAGCTAAATCTGACACCATGGCTAGTCATTTGAGTACATCTTCACATCAAAATGTATTATGAAACCATCTATTTTTTGGGATAGCAACGCCTCCCCCCCCACCAATTATTGTATAATTCTTTTTTCAATGGTATGATAATAGCATTAAGCAATAAATAAATAGAATACATTTCACTAGTACTGTTCATAAATATCTGTAAAATAATATACTACACTTGAGTTAGATGATTCAATGAGTATTTAAAGTAACACTCCCTCCTCACTTATTCAGGTAAAAATAAGGTATTTTCCCTTCCATCCAAGGCATCCCTGCTCAGATAAAAGGAAGCTCTTCCTGTTCAGGACACAATACCCTTTACACTCTGTTTTTCATATTTTTAGCTGCCTTTTTTCCCTCCTTAAATCTAAAATGAGGTCATAGCCACACAGTCAAATTGCCTTCTTTTCCCAACCATTAGAATGTTGAAAAAGCAGGTTTATTTCCAGAAATCTGAAATTAGGAGTGCATATCTGTTGTGCAGGAAGCTATATTAGTAAATTCTTCACACCCAGATGGTTATTTGTACTCCTACAATCAGCATTAGTATAGGATCTGTCTTTGCAATGTTTCAGAACTTGTTTGTGAAACCCTTTTTGGTTTAAGTATGTCTTGTACATTTCTGTCTCTTCTGCCCAGCCTTATTTTAATCTAGATCCAGCTTTGATTTAGAATTTAGTATAACCAATGACAGCCCAGTACCTCTGTTGAAAAGAAAAATTTTATAAGTGAGGGAGCTTAAGAACTTTTATGTTTAAGTGTTCTTAGATTCTCTGGCAGGTAAATAAAGTTAAACCATGGTCACCTTATTTAAGGAAATTTGCATTTCCTAAGTGTGTTCAGGTTTGGTGAGAGCACTGTCTATTACCAAATTTTCACATCTTTGTGTCTTCATTTGCAGAAAGTTGGTACTGATTTTGTTTCATTCATGCTCACTGATTCAAAATAAAAAGAAATGCCAAATTATCTGTCAAACTGAAATGTGTAACTTCTGCATCAGATACCTAAATGAGCTATTGGTTTTTCTCCTCTTGATCACGTGTTAGCATGGAGACTTGCCATTGCCCAAATTTACATTTATAAAAACTGTAGCACCGGTTTGTCACTTCTGTTTCTATTTAATAGTGAATATACTTTGACTGTAAACCTCTCAGGTTAAATGCTGCATACATGTGAATTAGATACCACTGAAAGGGAACTGAAGAGGTTGGATAATGCTAGGAATTACAGTTCAAATTCATAACAGCCAAGAGGAAGGCCATGCTTATCCAATTTTATGTCTAGGGTCAGGTGGAAGAAAATACTGATCCCAATTCTATTCTTTATAGTCCTGTCTGCAAACCGTAAGATGTGAAACACATGTTGTAGCTTTTACTTGTAGGTGACTCTCTGCAAAATATACAGACCAAATAAGTATATGTACTGTAGGGGTGAAGTGGGAGTAGACAAATGAAAAGTACTAAGCCAGTCCTGTGTAAGCTCAGGAATTCAAACTCTTGTTCTATTAGTTCCCTAAGCCATGCTCAATTCTAAACATGCAGTTTAAGATCCAAAACTACAGCATACTGGTAAAACTATACACCCAAAAGTATTGGTATAGGCTTTCTGCAATTCCATTCCTGCTACCTGTAATAAAAATACTCTCAAAGGCTTTGTGGCATGGTTTATTTTTAGTCAGATTGGATTGTGAAAAAATCTTTATACAGGAGAAGCTTATAGTTTGTTATGATGAACTTCAGCTCTCAAGACTGTCAAATCTGGACTTCTAATACTCCAGTCATCTGAAGAAGTGGGTAGTACCCACAAAAGCTCATGGTACCACCTACATGTTTTGTTAGCCTTTACGGTGCTGCTAGACTATTCATTGCTTTTTAAGTTTTTACTAAGTTTAGTTTCCCTATTAACATAAAATATAGTTCAGCCCATGTACTTAAAATTAGGAACTCTTTACTCACATCTCTCAAAGTGCTTTCAACTCATTTGAATGTTAAAATTCTGCTTTTATCCTATTTAAAAATATGGGCACTTACAAAATTGTCTAATATTTACAGTGCTGAACTGAAATGGTGAAGGCCACTGTTATGCTGATTTCAGTGTTCAGTTAGTGTGAAGGAAGCAGAAATGAATACAAATCACAGTACAATTCATGACAAGGGAAGTCCTGATGATTAAATGTGATCAAAGCAAATTCAGAGTAAATCAAAGGTTTAAAATCATGTAATAAAACAAGGTCATGTGTAAAAAGTCTCAGATCCATTTTAGATAATCCCCTGTGCCTCTGGTATATTCTTGCACATGAACAACATATACACAAACACTAGATGGCACGAACACTTGTAACAGCACTTTTACAATCTTGTTCTTTCATTGTTAATTGCAACTCTTACAGCCCTTGTTTTTATTATACTTTATATAATAAAGTAATCTGAAAATGTTACCACTCAATGTAAACACTAATGGTCATGTAAAGTTGTTTGACATATCAAGCACTTCCAAAAATTGGTTTCTTTTGTAATATTGCCTCAGGCACATTTGTCCATTCTGTACATATTATGGTAGCAATTGTAAACCTGTGCAATTACTAGTGGCAATCTAAATTTATGGAATTGCTGTATCAAGCACCTTTCAGGTAATCTTAATAGTGCATTAATGTTACTTACTTTTCCTTGCACAAATACTAATATTCCCAGTTGGCAAGGAACAGGACACCACATAGGTCCAGTTAATCATGGAAAAATCATGCCCTGTTTGCACACAGCCCTAGTATGAATGGGTACTGGGTAGACTAATTTTCCTGCAGTTTGCACTTCAAACAGTTAAGACTTTGTAACAAAGGCAATTGTGCCAAAATGAGGTCTCTTAATATATCCAAGTTGAACAACACTGACTCACATGAAACTACAGTTTTGGCAGGCACTCTAAGCTCTTACCTTTGGAAAAATCTTCCTTGAGGTAACAGCTGAATGAAAACTGACCTGTACTGGAACTGTAGCGAAAGGTGCCAGGAACAATAGAAGTTAGAAAGTCTTGAAGTTTTATTTTGTTTTTCCCTTCTCATTGTCACTGTTCCCATTAGACCATCTTCATGATTACGGTAAGTGGCTGCCATCACAACCACCATCTCATGAATGGTGTGGTGTGTATTTACAGTTGTTGGTAGGATTTTTATAGGTAACAGACATGAAACATCAAATGGGCCAACAGTTGCTGTTCTTGCAAAATCATCTTAAAATGTTTGTCTGGAAATGCTGTCAATATTATTTGCTTTTGACTGTTTAATGCTTAGTGCTCAGTTAAATAGAATAGTAACTCTGCATCTAGCCACTGGTATGAAATACGATGGAAGGCATCAGTAGGCTAATACCATGAGTTGATTACTTTTAGTGAAGGAAAAAAAATGTCTGCAGTGACCCATTCTCTTCCATAGGCATGAATAAAGATGCAACATTTCAAGTACAAAAATAAAAGGAAAATACAGTAATTTCTGAATATTTAACTAAATGTTCAAGGTTATTAGGCTTACAAAAATCAGGCTCTCTTGGCCAGCTAAGCCTTACTTCCTAGGCTTTGTATCTTTTTGCAACTAATCCCTGCCACCTCACAAAAAAATATTTCAAAAAGTTGATGTGTGATTGTCAGCCACGTGTGGGTGGGCTATCTGCTATTGCAGCATCTGCAGGAAATGATTTACTGTTAGACTGAGAGTTGGGCCTTGATTTTCAAGTTAAAGTGTGTGGTGTCCCATGAGTATATTACACAAAGGAAATCCATCGCTTTCAAATCAGCTGAGGTGGTTTACAAATCTGATAATGAAAGAGATACAAGCTGAGATGTTGCTGTTGAGTGTTTTGGAGAGTCCAATTATTTCTACTTACTTTAATTACAAGATGCTCCCAGTCCACTTGCAGGTCCCATCTGCATTAATGAGGTGTATAGACAAAAGTGGTCTAGTTCCTTAGTATACTATCAGCTATAGTTCCCCCCAGTATAGGTTATATATCTCCTCTTGCTTAAAGATCTTTAAATGCACAAAGTTGAATGTTCCTTGTTTTGTAATAGTTCTGCAACTCTGGATTCATTAATGTCTGGAGTTCATGCAAGCGCTCCCATGACTGTGAAAAATCATCTGGTCCTTCGCCACAGCCTCCGGCAGGTGGAATAGTGGGGTACCCTGGATGTACCATCAGTTCAATTGTTACTGTTCTGCTCTGCTGATCTTGAGGTGAAAACTGAGTCTTGTGAGAGTTTTCCTTGGTAGTAGAAGTCAGCATGGCACTATCGATGGCACTCTGAATGTTGCTGACAGACATGTTTTTGCCCATTGTACTCAAACCTATATAAATGTCGACCCACCTATTGGAGGGGGGAGATACAAAAATTAATATGAATAAAAGGCATGAAACTTAGCTGTAGTGTGATATTTTCAAAACAAAGTTATTTCAAATATTTAAACAAAATAAATCCAAACACACCTAACAACTCACCTTTTAACATACACCAACACAGAACACCATCAATTAATACATCAATTTTTGAACAAAGGCCCCATTCCTGCAGGCTGTAAGATGTGGGAGGACCTTTTGCCCATAGAGAGCCCCAGCGAAGTTAACTTTTGTCCCATAACTTTTGGTTTGGTGTAAATGAGTCATGCTACAGCTGTTATTAGGGCCCTACAGACCTACTTTAAACTGGGCGTAAGCATGTTGATCAGGAAGGATACTGTTTACCACTGTACATTAAAATTGTGTGTTTTTATTGAAAGATTTGTTTAAAAATGAATAAATCAATTTCAGGTTCTAGTTACCTCTCATACCTTGATTTTGCCTCAATTAGACTCTGTAAAATGGGAAACCTTGCTAACAGATCTGACTCTCGTGTTTAGCCAGAGACATGCTTGCTTACTTTAGGGAGCAAATTACAGGATTTTACTGCAGTTAGTATTGATAAGCCAACAAAATGAAGAGGGAGGGAGCCAGAGGCTATGTCATCTTATGCATTATTAACAGAATTATTAGTGATGTTCCAGCTGCAGGGTCAAACTCTTAAATGTTTCACCTGTGCAAACCAAAATGGGTTTGACAGGTGTAAGGGCATGCAGAATTAAAATACAACAAAGTTCTCAGGTATAACTGAGCACAGAACTTGGCTTAGGAAGGCCATTCGTCTGGTGTTAAACTAGAAGGTCCTCTATTTAAGAGGTCTGTCCCCAGGGTGCCAGATCAGGGAGATCCAATCTATACACATTAAACATAGGGTCATATAAAGTACACAGAGTCATGTCTAGAGCACTTTAAGAACTCTGGTTTGAACAGCTGGCATAGATACTAGAGATTAGGGATGTGAACGGTTAAGTGGTTAACCAGTAAGCATCACACTTTAACAGGTGATGCTTACCAGTTATGGTTAACTAGTGGAGGCAGGAGCAGCCCCTCCACCCACTGCCCACCCCCATTTAATTGGTTAACTGATTAAACTTAATGTTTAACCTGTTAACTAATTAAAGATTTTATATTAGCTCACCCATGTTTGTCTTTTTAATATCCTAGGACTGACATGGCCACAACAACACTGCAAACAGAAGTTGCTATTTATACTTTCCCTATTGTCTCAGTAGGAGATTGTAATGGTGCACATCTGCCACCATATGGTGCTGTGGGAGGGTAAAAAGCAACAGCAGTTGCAGGCCAATTGCCTGATTTGATATGGTATTTGCTATAAGTAACCTAGTTCTTGCTTCTGTGCCCTTGAGTCCAAAGGAGATAGAAAACACTGAAGAAACCTGCCCTTTTAAGGTTGGAGAACACCTGCTTTCTGTTTATGTAATGTTCTGCAAGGGATGATGAAGAACATCAAGAATGGATAAGAGCTGAATTCTTTGGTGTGTGTCTTACCTTATTCCATACCTTGTAAATACATCTACTGTGTCAAGGGAATCTTTTTCTACTCCCAGATAAAAGTCCATTAGAGGTGGCTCAATCCACGCACAGCTGTGAAGACCTGGTTCTATTGGTACACGTGTATACTTGATCCCATACTCCTCTAACACCTGTGCAAACACATGTCTAACCTCTACAAGAAGAGACAGAGAATTTACGGTTAGAAATTACAAAACTAGGAAATCAGCTCTCCTGAGTTATTGTGACATACGTACATTGTGACCCTGCTGATTGCTGGCCCTGAGTGCACCCATCTATGTCTATTTCACCTAGTTGTTTTTCCATTGCTACAAATAAGCTGACTAGCCTAGAATAAGGTGCTCGTGCACTCTCTCTCTGAATATCTGCTGACACAGGTGGAAGGCAACTGCAGTCAGGCCCTGTGGTTCTCAGAAACTTGCTAGAAGAGAGGGTCCTGAATTGCTGTGAAGCTGGGGCTCCGAAATCCTCACTCTAGACATAGCAGTACTGTGGCCCACTTCCAGACCTCCCAGTGTACTCTGAGTGAGGCTCAACTGATCAATTACTGTTGTCATTGGAGACTGGGAGAAATGGAAGCCTCTCCAGTCTTGTCAGCAGCTGTACTCCATTTACTGCTCCCTGAAGTTACCGCCACAGCTATGGTAGATAAACAACTCAGCTGAAACCTTCAAAAGTGCCTGATATACTTCTGGGTATTGCATGTAAACCCTCTGGTGTTAGCACTTGAGAAGGTTTGACACCACCTATAAGCCACACAAAATCCTCCTAGGGCAGTGAGGGCACAACAGTAACTTCTCTCACCAGATCCAGTCTTTCTGGAAGCATAATGTGATCAGTTCTTCTGATTATAATTAAATCTAGTATTTATTGCTCTTCATTATTATAATTAACTATTAACAGGCAGCATTTGGGTGGTTTTGTAGGAAGGGAAGCCATGGAAAACACCTGCACCGAGCAACTTCCCTAGCTAATTTCAGCATCTATTACGCAGACATGTCTGGGAACATGCAGCATAAAATGTCTTCCCAACATCTATCTGACTGAACACAAATCTCTGCATGGCATGTATGTGACAGGAAGGGGCATAAGAAAGTATGGCACAGTTGCCTTCTTCCCACCCACCAATCTCTCCCTGTTCCTTCTCCATCTGCTCGCTCGCCTCTGTGACCAGCAAAAACGGAGAAACATATAAGCTCTAGAGTAGTAGGTAAAATTCCTGCTTCTTAATTATAAGAAGCTAGCAGATTTATCCAGCATTGCCCAATACTGAACAGAGCACTACTCCAAATTTCTCCATCTTATCTCTTTTCTGTAATGTTTATTGAGAAGCAATCTTATTCCAGATTCATCCTTTTTCTTTTCTTTTGAAGAAAAAGGAGGGGCTCATTTTGGTTCAGTCTCTTTCAAAATTCACTCCATTATGACAATTGTGAGGACTGTACTTCAGCTGGTGATTCTCTCTCTTTTCTGCATGATTTTATGAAAAGCAATCCCAATCCAGGCACGTCCCATTTTCCTGGCACAACCAAGCCCTTGTGCAGCTTTAAGTTATGATATTAGGAAGCTGTATACCACATTTGATGGTCCTAGCTCTTACCATTTAGGAGGAGTTCTTGATCAAACAGACAGACAAACCCTCTAAAATATATAGTAGATATGCTTCTGAGATCATAATGCTGCAGTGAACAGCAACAACATAATTGCTGGTTTGGGCAGGAAGTCAGAACAATTAATAGATTCAGAGCATTTAAAGCCAGAAGGGACCCCTGTGCTCAAGTTAACTTGATTTCCTGCATAGCACAAGCCAGAGAGCCTTGATATCTAAGGAGAGCCCAGCACAGATATCTGGGGAAGAAAAGAAGATGTTCAAAGACATAAAATGTAGTCATTCACTTAAGTGCCATTTGTTTTTCTGTACATCCTGCCCCAAAAGGATAAAGGGTCTCTTTTTCTCTTTATGCGATACCTTTAACCTCAATCATCTCAAATGTCTGATGCTAAGAAAACACAGGGGAAGGAAACACCCAATTATTTATAAAATGGTAAAAACAAATATTAAAAAAATCTCCTCCAACAGTATTGTAATGCTGAGAATTTCAGAATGGTCAGGTGGCTGCCTGTCTATCCCCTGCCCAACTCGTACTTTGACAGGGTAGAGAATTAGTAAAGGAAGACTTGGCACTGAATTGTCAGCCGTGGGAGGGAAGCTGCCATTCTAGGACATAAGAACATAAGAATGGCCGTACTGGGTCAGACCAAAGGTCCATCTAGCTCAGTATCCAGATGCCCCAGAGAGGGTGGACCGAAGACAATGATCAAGCGATTTGTCTCCTGCCATCCCTCTCCAGCCTCTGACAAACAGAGGCCAAGGACACCATTTTATCCCCTGGCTAATAGCCTTTTATGGACCTAACCTCCATGAAATTATCTAGCTTCTCTTTAAACTCTATTATAGTCCTAGCCTTCACAGCCTCCTCTGGCAAGGATTTCCACAGGCTGACTACACGCTGTGTGAAGAAGAACTTTCTTTTATTAGTTTTAAACCTGCTACCCATTAAGGACTGTGAAGATCTTCACAGTGTTAGAGGCAGTGAAGGGGAGGTTAAATGGCAGCAGATTCAGGCACAGGAAGGATAATTTCCTCTCATGCTGGATGTGGAAAATGGGATTTCTGGAATGGGATTTCTGTAGTTTTTGACCAAATATTTAGCAATATTTGGCAAAAAAGCTTATTCAGCAAACTGGGCTTGGGGGGGTTCCCTCTAAACAAAATTATCCTTAATTACAGGGGACTGGGAGGAAAATCACCAACATCCTACCTGGAAGAACATGAACATGCTGGTGTCCATCCATGTGATGAGGGATGTGACCTGTCAGTTCTCGAAACAGGTCGACTTGTGCCATTAGCTCCTGTTTCACCTAAATAATGAAGATGGTAGGTGGGAAGGAAGGGGGAGAAAGAGAGAAATGTCACTAATGCAGAGACTAGAAGACATCTGGTACAAGATATTCACTGGAGGACATCCTACCCCATCCATGACTCCATCCATTATTACTCATGTAGGGCCTGCTCCTAAAAGATGGTGAGCACCCTCAACTGGTAGTGAAGCCAACCTTGAACTAGGGATGTTAACTACCGAGTATTTGGGTAAGTGTGTAACCACTTAAAATTTTAGCGGTTACACGTTTACACATGGGGGGGGCAGGCAGGAGCCGGTGCTCACGGGGAGCTGACTTAAAAGCTTAAAAGCCGGCTCCCTGTGAGCACCATTTCCCACCTGCTCTCCTGTTACTGCCTCTACAAGAGGCAGCCAGGAAGGGGCAGGTGACTCTATGGAGCAAGCATGCTTGGAGAGCCAATTTAAAAGCTGGCTCCCCATACATGCCCACTCCGACCTGTCCCCACCCCAGTTCCTCTATGAGAGGCAGCAGGGAGAGGGGAAGGCAACTCCTTGGAGCCAGCATGCACGGGGAGCCAGCTTAAAAGCCGGCTCCCTGTGCGTACTGACTCCTACCTCCCCCTGCTTGCTGCTCTGATTCAGAGGCAGCCAGGGGAGGGGAGTGCATGTATTCAATAGGATTAACCAATAAGCCCAGGCCTATTGGTTCATCGTGTAGTTGACTACACGTTGACATTCCTACTTTGGACAGTCCCCTGTAATTTGCCAAGGGTTCTGGTCCCCCATTAAGTTTCTGGGACCAGGCCCCTGAGGAGCACCATTTATGTGTGGGGAGGGACTATATAAATAGAGGGTGAAATTGTCAAAGCCACCTAAAGGAGCTGGATTTCCAGTTTCCATTAAAGCGAATGGAAAACAGGCACTGAGCTTTGACAATTTCATCCCAACATTCCCATAGGTTCTTTCAGGCAGATACTGCTGACCTTTCAGGCTGTGCAATCGGGCTTTGTCCCGGCCAAGGCCTTTGGGCACCACACACAGGCTCACTGGGAAGGCTCTCCTTGAATGTGGTTATCTGTGGCTGAGTGTGCAGCTCTCCACAAACAACAGGGAAGGGAAGGGAAGGCTCTTGGCTCTCACCAGCCCTTGTGGGGAGTGATTCCTCCCCCAGCCCTACTATGACCTGCCCAGGCATGTTAGCACTTGTTACTGTGCTCTGGGCTGCTGTTGAAGATACACCCTGGAGTGTTAAATTGGGTGGTGGCCACTTATTCTTAAAAGCCACTGGGAATTAAATTGTAGCCACCAATCTCCTCTCACTAGCTACCAAAATCCTGTTGGAACACAGGTGAAAACCTCTTCCCTCAACCCACCAGGTCAACGTGTTTAACGTATTCTGAGGATTCAAACTGACAAATGTCAGACTCAAACAGTTTCGCAACAGGCAAATTAATCCTAGAAAGCACTTCTACTGCATTTCCCATGCAATGATCTCAGGACACTTTAAAAGAAGTAATTCCTGTAAAACCCTGCCCACTTAAGGAAGTGGTTATAAAACAAATGAATGTGGGGTCATGGAGGCACAAAGAAGCGCTGTGATTTGCCCATAGTCACAAGGCTGATCTAGTAGAACCCAATGCTCCTGCCTGCCAGGCTCATGCTTCAACTATAAGACAAAATTCTGCAACACAGGCCATGTTAATCCTGGAGCTCACCCTAAGACCTGCCTACATTACCACGGACCATCGACCTAAATTATGCCATTTCAGTTCTGGAATAACGTAGCTGAAGTCAACGTACTTAGTTCTGCTTACCGACGGATCTTCACTGTGGTAAGTCAACAGCTGATGCTCTCCCATTGACTCCAGGACTCTTCGGCTGTGTCTAGACTGGCGCGATCTTGCGCCAGAGCTATGCAAATGAGGCTCAGCGTGGAATATCGCCGAGCCTCATTTGCATAACTAATGAGCCGCCATTTTTGCGGAAGAGGCTCTTGCGCAAGACGGAGCTGTCTACACTGCCCCGTCTTGCGCAAGAGGGATTTTCTTGCACAAGACGGGGCAGTGTAGACAGCTCTGTCTTGCGCAAGAGCCTCTTCCGCACAAATGGCGGCTCATTAGTTATGCTGAGCCTCATTTGCATAGCTCTGGCGCAAGATCGCGCCAGTCTAGACACAGCCTTCTTGTTTTGGTGGAGTACCAGAGTCAACGGGAGAGCCCTTGGCAGTCATGGTATCACCTCTATACTAGACGCAATAAATCAACTCCCCTCCCCACTGGATTGACTGAGGGATAGCTCAGTGGTTTGAGCATTAGCCTATTAAACCCAGGGTTGTGAATTCAATCCTTGAGGGGGCCATTTAGGAATCTGGGGCAAATCTGTCAGGGATGGTACTTGGTTGTGCCCTAAGGACAGGGGACTGGACTCAATGACCTCTCAAGGTCCCCTCCAGCTCTATGAGATAGATAGATCCAGCCCATAGTGAAGATGTGCCCCTGGTCTCTGACCTAGAAAAGCTTTCACATGGTTTGTGGATGAGCAATCAAGCAAAATGATGTCTAGGGAGTGTCAGTTGCTTTTTCTCCCACCTCTGACATTTTCAGGAGACCTTTTGCTAGAACCATCCTGAATCCCATCTTTCCGTGGAAGAATCCGTCTTTGTTGAGCAGGGAGGAGTTCTTGAGCACCTTGCAGACAGGGGAGCCCTCAGACAGGTTGGCATGCAGACCTATTGGAATGTTATGCCTAGAACATGAACAAAAGGCTGGTTATGTTTCCCCTTTCCTGTCTCCAAGGAGATCTTAGTTGCCGGATTTATGTGGAGAGGTTTCATTGTCTCTTTTCATCATTGAATGTAGTGTTGTTGAACCTCTGGAAGGAAAAGCAGAGCAAGATGCTAAACAAGAAAAGATCCTCTCTAGGGAACAATCCTATGTTGTCCGCTGGCGGAGAACCTAATAAATCCCTTCCACCTCTAAGTCTTTGATTCTATGACACAGAATGGCAGAATCAGTAGCAATGAAACACTCTGGGACAAACTCTACCCCGCTGTTCAGATTCGGATGAATCTGGCCCTTATCACCCTGTTTCTGACAACAGTTCATTAGTATTTTCAAAGGCAATGCATTCAGAGATGACATTTATTACATGAAAAGACAGTGTTTAAAGGATATTCCAGGTTTGCTTGATATCTTATTTTAAGTTGCCCTTTGATAAAAAACAGTTATAGGCAATACATAACACATACAGATATCATGGTAATAGCACAAGCTACGAATGCATGGTAAGGAACTGAATTGTTTAAGGGCAGTTGGAGTAGTTTAAGACAATTCCTTAACCTCTAAGTTGAAACAGACTGAATTTGTGATCACAGACAGTGCCCAGGTTTTCTGTTTATGTACCAGGATGATAGCTGACCGAACAACTGTGATGGTATACAAATTAGCATCTCTCTCTATTAGAGAAGGATGATAACAGAAGTGAGTTGGCAGAGGATAAATGCAAAGCCTATACTTAAATGACAGCAAGGGTCTATCTTAATAGCAAATTAAAAATTAGTAAAAGCCAGAAATTAGTAAAAGCCAGCAGATCTCTTAAAATGTCTTTTACTGAAATGCTTTACATAGCAATTGCATTTCCTTGCTCGGTGTTTATTATGATTTCCCCTACAATGAATACAGGAATCACAAGTGCCTAGATATATTGTAAACTTTCTGTTGCTTCTGGAAATGCTTTTGTATTGGATGAAATGCTACTTTGAAACTTCTGACAGAGATGCTCCTAGGTCTCATCTAGACCCAGGAAGGGGTGTAGGAACCAGGGAATAATATAGTGCTTCACTCTAGCTCTGCTGCCACAAGGCTGCTGTGTTAGCTCAGAGCGCCACCACCTCTCTCAAGTACCAGTCTCTGAGTGATCACTTTTAGGGACTTTGCCATTGTGCCAAATTTTAAATGGTCAGATTTGTAACAATTTAAATCCAGTCTTTCATGTGACCTTAATATGTAGCTGCTACAAAGGTCAATAGGTATTCTCTGTCATGATGGATTCCACAACATTTTAGGCTACTTGAGGCAATTGTACTGATGTTAGCTACATTGGGTACCCTAGTGCCGACAGGGCCCTGTTTCCAGCCACATATTCTGAGCACATTTATTTGACAACAGCTGAAAACAGCTTCAGGAGCCAGAGAACCTTCCACGCAAGGGCACCAATGCAGTTAATACTGACGCAGCTGAACCCACCTAGGAACTTTGTGCTACCATTCCTGAGTTAGCTACGGCTGTGGGGTTTGATCTTTGCCAGTGACAGTTTTCTAACTGCGCAGGAGGGATAGGAAAGTTTGAGGCTTCCCAGGCTAATAAGTGGGACACAGGAGGTGGCCCTCCTTCACCTCAGTGGGCCACAAGATTGTCATAATCAAGACAGTCTCCCAATATGTGCTAATTTTGCTAACTGCACTTACATACCTAGAATTTGCAGGATGTGCTGACTGAACCATAGCAGCACTTTGATTGGATACAGAGGGAGCATACGGCTCTCGCAGTCAGTGTTGAGCAATCAGCACACACTTCAGTTCACATGTGCATATGACTTTAGTAATATCAGTCAGAAAAAAACTATGCAGATGGAAACCAGCAGAATCTGGCAACCGTGTGCATGGGCAATGGTAAAAAAAAAATGTCTTGTGGGTCACACATAAAACCCCACTGGGCCACATGTAGCCCACAGGCTGCTGATTGTCCATCACTACTTGAGAAGCAGCTGGATCCACAGGGAATGCAGTGGACATGAGCATAGCCCTGCTCCCAACTGAGTTGCTTCTTAGCTTGCCTTCCCCTCAGCCAGTACAGATGAGAGAATTGGGCTTGTTTCTTCGTAAAAAGAGGCTTTGAAGGAACTTCAAGTTGTGACAGAAACACCCCCCCCCCATGCTTTATGAAATGGACTTATGGACATGAATTTATATAACTCAAAGGTGCTTTGAGCAAATTATTTTGTGTAACCCATCAATCTTCATGTCACGATCCGCTGGCTCTGTTTATCTTACTTGGATGTATGTGTGTGTGTAAAATTAGACATATGGGCTGCATCTAGACTAGCATGATTTTCTGCAAATGCTTTTAACGGAAAAGTTTTCCATTAAAAGCATTTGCAGAAAAGAGCGTCTAGATTGGCACGGACGCTTTTGCGCAAAAGCACTTTTTGCGGAAAAGCGTCCGTGCCACTCTAGACATGGTTTTGTGCAAGAAAGCCCCAATCGCCATTTTCACCATCGGGGCTTTTTTGCGCAAAACTGTTCTCAGCTGTCTACACTGGCCCTCTTGCGCAAAAGCATTTGCGCAAGAGGGCTTTTTCCCGAACGGGAGAGTCTTTGTATTTGCGCAAGAACACTGATGATCACACATTAGATCGTCAGTGTTCTTGCGCAAATTCAAGCGGCCAGTCTAGACAGCTGGCAAGTTTTTTCGCAAAAGCAACTGCTTTTGCAGAAAAACTTGCCAGTCTAGACACAGCCATGGAGTGGGGAGTACTTTGTGTGTGAATGACGGACATGGAGGATGTTACCTTTAAAGTCTTGATGAGCAACTGTTAAACAATCTTTTTTGTCCTTAAGTCTGAGCAGTGGTTTGTAGGGAGTGGCCTCAATTCTTTAACAAAAAGAATAGGAAAGCAGAGCCCTTGGTCTTTTGGCTGGGCTGCACCTGAAGGAAGGGGCCAAAGACCCCAGGGTGGGAAGACAGCCCTGGTTTGGAGGGGCAGCTGGAAAAGAGGTTTTCAGGTGAGTGTGAAGAGTCTATACTGAGGTTTCAGTATAGAATTAGCCAAGCGTTTTTGTTTCTTTTATTTGTAACCTACTTGGCTTTGCCTGTTCTCACTTATTACTACTTAAATCCTACTGCTTCTACTTAATAAAACCACTTTTATTTTCTATCAAACCCAGTGTAAGTATTTTTTACCGGGGGGGGGGGGGGGGGAATCAGTGTGCACATTGTTAAAGGTGGCTTACCTAATTCTTTGGGGTTTGATCCTATCTGGGAAGTGATATCCCAGGAAGCTGGGTCCTAAACTGCACTCTCCTTGGACCTGAAGTGGTTCAATGTCTATACTGCTTCTTGGTGGGGATAGGGTCCTTGGCTGGGGGAGACCAGCCCAGCAGGACCAGGCAGTGAGAAGCCCCAGATAGCGGGATGGCAAGTGACAGAACCCTGGGAGTCACCCCCAGGGTGTTGTCTATGACTGCACCATCACATATGGCATGTTCCAAATGTTGGCTAAAAAGAGTTGAGTATCTGATAAACCCTTTATTGAGGAGTTATATTCTGCCCTGGCAAAAGGACTGCCCTGCTGCTTGTGTAGATCTCTAGCTCTAAAGTCCTCTGAGGAGTATTGATAACGTGTCATCTGTGGGAGAAAAATCAAATAACTCCAATTGTGTCTAAGGGGGGACTGTGCAGGAAATCAAAACTCTCTAAAAGAAAACTGCTGCAAGGGTTAAAAGTTTTCCAGGCCTCTCTCTCTCTGTAACAGAGAAATCATCTTAACTCTAATCAAGACCCTTACAATGCCTCCTATCTCAAGTTCATGGAGACTCCTAGTCTGTCACAAATTGTCATGTAAACTCATCTTTGTCACAGGTTGCCATGTAGACTCCTCACTCAGGTTCTCATGTGCCTTTGTACTGTAAAACTTACTTCTAGCACTTCTGGTGTGAACAGAAACGTCTCAGAGTACTTCTGCTGAGACTTTGATATGTTAAAGAAAACAATCAACAACTAAACTATCTGAACATACTGTATAAAGGATCCCTAAAACTGTCTTTCAGGGCTGCTGCTGCTCTCACTCTGGTAGCTGTCAGCCTGCATACATGCATAATAAAGTTTTCCTTCTAGATTTCTCTCCTGCCTCACTGCTTTGACCTCCAGCCTCAGACCCTTCTGGGGACTCTATACCCCAGGGGAAGCGAGATTTCCCCAACACATCTTCCTGTCCTACATGCATGTTTTCTTTGGGATGCCATATGCCAGGGGTTCTCAAACTGTGGGTTGGGACCTTAGCAAGTATGAAGCCCAAGCCCCACTACACAAGGCTAAGGTTACATGCCACCCACCCAGAACAGAAGACATTGGGGCTTCAGCGTTGGCCCTTCCACCCAGAGCAGCAGGGCTTGGTGGGCTCAGTATTCAGTCCTGTCTCTTATGGTCATGTAGTAATTTTTGTTCTCAGAAGTGGATCATGGTACAAAAGGGGTGGGCAATAATTTTTGATGGGGGGGGACCACTCCAAGATTTTGGTAAGTGGTCAAGGGCCACACTTCTGTGGAGGGGCACAAGGTCTGGGGTGTAGAAGGGAGCATGGGATAGAGAACTAGGGTGCAGGAGAGGGTGTGGGGTCTGAGAGGTAGTTTGGGTGAAGGAAGGGGCTATGATTTGGGGCTGTGGACTGGCGTGCAGGGCCCAGGAGGGGGTCTGGATGCAGGAGAGGATTCTGGCCTGGGGGAGGGGTGTAGGAGGGAATGCAAGGTCTGGGAGGGAGTAGTGACCTGGAGGAGGTGGGGAGAGTGGGTACAGAGAGTTCGGGTGGTGGCCTGGGACAGGCAGTTTAGGGGAGACAGGGAGTGGAGTGCTAGAGGCAGGCTCCAACTGGGAGCTGCTTACTTAGGTGGTTTCTAGCCAGCAGCCCTGCAGAAACCTGAGGCAAGCTCCCCACCTGTCTGCGGTAGTTCCAGGCTGCTCCACATGGCTCTGCTCCAAGAAGGGGCAGGACAGGGAGGGTGGAGACTTCGCAGCCCTTGCCCCAGCAACATTTCTCAGCTCCTATTGGCCAGAAACTGGCCAGTGGGAACTGAGAAATTTTGCTGGGGGGTCGAGACAGCATGCAAAGCCTCCTCCTCCCTCCCCAGCATTCAGAGCAGAGAGTAGGCAGCCATTAAAGCGGATGTAGCTGCTCTGTGCTAAGGACCCCAGTGAAGTGGCTGCAGGCGAGATCTGGCAGCTTGCCAAGCTGGATCCGGCCCACTAGCCACATCTTGCCCACTCCTGAGGTACAATAAAGTTTGAGAATCACTGCCAAGAAGTTTGACGGTCATTAAACCATTGAATGTGGTGTCTCTGCATGTATTCAGCAGCAGCTAGTCTGCACTGAGTGGAGTTTATAATAATCCTGATGCTGGGGAGAGATTCTCTCCCAAATTAACTAAACTGGATGAAAACACAAACAAAAGTAATATTTTGGCAGTGATCTGTACTGCCACAAAGGGGACAGGATTCTGTTCCTGATCCCAGGCATATTTTATCCAGGTTAGTGGGGTACAGGCATATGGAGGAAACACTAGAACGTGACCCAGGCTACATCTAGACTACAATGATCTATCGGAAAAAGGTACACAAAATGCGCTCTGCAATTTGTGTACCTTTTTCTAATAGTTTTTTAGAAAGAGGCTTTTCTGAAATTTGGCCCGTCTACACTGGGCCAAATTTTGGAAAATCCTCCTCTTTCGGAAGAGCCCTTCTTCCTTGTGGAACGAGGAAGACATAGCTTCCAAAAGAGCACATCTACTTTTCTGCAAGAAAAAGTGGAAGAGCAGACGTGTTCCCTGGACGCAGCAGAGTTTTTCTGGGATACCTTCTGGTATCCGCAACTCTGCAGCATCAGGGTTTAACTAAATTGTGATAAACCAAAATGACACCCTTTTTGTGAAACGGGGAAAACACCTCATGACAGGTACCCAAAGGGACTATCCATAAGAATCAGACAAGTAGGATTTAGTTGTTTGATTGTAAGCTTCTTGGAGCAGAATTCTAATCTATTTTGTGTTCTGTACCATACTGAGCATGTTGTCAACACTCAATAATGGGACAGCATACAGCTACTTCTCTTGAGTGAATGGTAACTGTCAAAGCCAGCCTACCGGCTCTGTTCTCAAAAATCATTTTGCATCATTCAAGGTCAGCGGTAAGGGAGACAAATGTACTCATGTGGTAAAGGCAAACAAGTGAGGGGAATAAAACAGGTAAGTGAATCATTGGAATAGTTTCCTTTTCAAGGATCTGCGGTTTCTCAGTCTGAGTGCTCTAAGCAATTGTTCCGGCTGAAATAACTAACCTAATCTGATATCACAGTAAATGCTGAGTTCAGAATACCACTGAGTTTCTCTAGTTACTGGATTCTTCATACATAACTGCATTACACTTGCTGTGAGCATTTCCATCAGCTTTCTAGATGTGTGTCTGCTCCTAGCTCCAAGTCCTGACCAGCCATATGCTGGGTTCAGTGCAGAATCTGGGATTCATTCTTTGAGAGCAGAATCTTCAGTTGTTTTCAATTCCTTGCTGGGAATCTGGAAGGGATCTTTCTACACCCTTACACAGCTCTTGCTTTAAGCTGCATGTTTTCAAATAGCAATGCTAGGTTAATTCAATTCACATCCTTTATAAGTAAACTGACTTCCTATTGGCTTTCTGTTTGTAACCCTGCCTCGGAAACAACCAGCTGACTGGGCTTGATGACTTTTATTACCAAGTGCTGACATGATAAAGATAGAAATACCTGCATACAGATGTCACGTTAGTAAATATCTGAGTGCCTGATGCCAGGGAAAGCAATGCTGTGCTGTGCAATGCTTAGAAGAACTTATGCCAGCAGACCACCTCTGGATTTCTGCTTGGTAAATACAAAAACATTTGCACACCTATAATGTTGTTGCATAAGAGCTAGTCATTGCTACCCTCTGACGAACTCTGAGGTCTGGTCAAAGAACACATCTAATTGTCATGTATCTTGTTCTTGTTTTTCTTACCATTATTTCAGATTATAAAGCCTCTTAAACAGAGACAAGGCTTCTTAAGCCTGATCTACATTATAAACTTTTGTTTGTGTAGTAATGTTGGTTAGAGGCGTGGTTTTATTATGACACTTTTATACCAGCAAAAGCGCTCAAGTAGGAGCAGTTTATACCTGCAAAAAAAGTCCTTTTGTCCTGTAGGTTACTTCACGTGGGGAGCTTGTATAAGCTATACCAGTAAAAGCACTCTTTTGCTGAAGTAATCTGACACCAGGTACCGGAATGAAACAACCTGTAGCAGCACAAGCACACTTTTGCTGGTTGGTATAAGCTGTGCCTACAGTAGGCAGGTTTGCTGGAACAGCTCTCCCAATACCACTATGCCAACAAACCCTATCTAGAGTAATGCCACTGATTGGCCCTCAAGGCAAGCCACATTCAGCTTTTTCTGAACAGATAGTGATAGGGCACTTTCATGATCATTAGTGTCCAAGTAGGGAATCATGAACTGCTACATACATAGAGCTAAGGGTTCAGTGTGAGGAAGATGGATGTACAGAGTCTGGCACATGAAGGGGCAGAATCTTTGAGCCAGGTCTTAACAAGGGACTAAATCAGACAGAAGGGTCCAAGGAGTAGGCTTCGCTCCTGTGGGGAAGCCTTGAGCTAGGGCTGACAAGAGCAGGTTGATGCCAAGGGGAAGCAGCAAGGGAAAACCTACTAAGAGAAGAAGGAAGAAGAGAAGGAGAACTGTGCAGCAGCAGGCTAGGCTGCTGTGAGGGAGGCTGAAGAAGGGCCCATGCAAACATTGCAGTGGAGCCTGAGAAGTTGGAAGAACTATTACTTGGACATTTAGCTTGGACTTTCCGTTGGACCTTGTGCTACCCTGGAAGGGGACTGTGCTTTATGACTTGGCCACAGGACTGAGTCACAGAAGACCTAGTGAGAGGCAGACAGCTTCCAGAACACATTGGAGACAAGGCCCCTTGCAGCACTGCACTCTGATGATGCAAGAGGGTGCTACGGAGGCTGAGTACATTACCTCCCAGGCAGACAAGACCTTCTATTGGGCTGCCCCCATTCATTCAATGATTGGGTCATCACTGCTTACTGAGGAAATGATGGCGATGCGGTTCGTAATCAGATGAGAATGTGGAGGGAGCAGCAGAAATACTTCCAGATTAGGGCAATGTCACACAGGAAAGCCAAAATGAAGTTACAGTTTACACATGCATTTTGCAGTCAGTGTTGATGGGAAAGGAAAGGAAAACACAGAAGTCAATTAAATGTGGTTTTGTTAGAATTTCCGATGTTCAATCACAATTAAACTGACAAAAGAATGAAGAAAGCATTGTGGAAAATGTTTAAAAGACCTCTCTATCTCCAGTAAGGATAAGATGATGGAATCTATTTATATCATTCAATAAATCAGTTTAAGAATAGCAGGTCTCAGTCTCCACCCTTATGTAATGCTGTTGATATCAGGAAAGTTACTATTAAGGATGACTGATAAATTGTTTCACAACTGGCTGAAACAAGACATTAAGATGTTTTTCAAGTTCTGCAACATTCAGACTTTGTGATGAGCACCAACTCCTGCTCTGATGCTAGCAGCAACTTACCAGCCATACAAACCTGCTGGTACAGCAAACAGCTGGTCCAATCAAACCAGCAGAATTACTTATTTTATGTCCCAGTGGTGATTAATACAATTAAATCTACCCTAAGATCCACTTCCAATAGGCAAGTCTGCTCTTTTTATAAAACTTTGTAAGAACATCCAATATCCTACTGTGCCAATGGAGGGATATGCCAGCTGGAGCATGATGGGACATTAAACTAGGAGCCAATATTCAGAGCTGGGCATGATGAGGGGCTTAACAAAGAAAAAAGATGTTTCAAACTTTGAACGTGTTGATTCTCAGAGGCATTTAGGTTGTACATTTCTCTTCAGACTAGTAGACCAGCATCTTATTTATTTGAGGCAATAATTATTCATCTTCATAAAATCTGCAAACATGGCTGGACACGAGGGACTTGTGAGCTATGGAACAAAGATGAGCAGTACAAACTAAATCAAGCAGTACTGAAAATTAACAAGCAAAGTGTTGAGAGGCAAAACCAGAACCCAGCCCCAGCATAGGTATAAAACTCCATCTATGCAACGGGACTTCCCACATTCAAAGGGACTTCCCATATGCAAGCCTCCTCTCAGCTGGGGGGAAGACTTTAAATCAGAAAAATGTGAATAAAAATAGGGAATTGTTTAAGAACAGTTTAATGGATGCTCCAAAAGCCACAATCCCACAGTTAAGGAAGAAGGCTCTATTGGTTAAAAAGCAGCCTGATGTAAAGGAGATGTGAAGGCAGCTATAAAAAATAGGCAGCAAATGAAAAAAGGGGAAGTTGACAATTATGAATATAAATCAGAAGCTAAGAATTTTAGAAAATTGATAAGGGAAGCAAAGGGACACAAGGAGAGAGGCATGGCCAGCAGAGTGAAGGAGTGCTTTAAATACATGACAAAAAGAATCCTATAATGGAATTGTTCTATTACTAGACTGAAATGATAGTATTATCAATAGTAATGCTGAAAAAGCAGATGTGTTCAATACATTTTTTGTTCTATATTTGGGGAAAAATCAGATGATGTAGTCATATCATATGATAACACTCTTTCCATTCTATTAGTATCTCAAAGGATGTTAAACAGCAGCTACTAAAGTTAGACATTTTTAAACCAGTGGGTTAAAATAAACTCTCATTCATGATTTTATAGAGCTGAACTGTGAGTGTTGATTTTCAATAAATCTTAGAACCCCATAGAAGTTCCAGAAAACCGAAGAAAAGCTAATATTGCTCAATATTTGAAAAAGGTAAATGAAATGACTTGAGTCTATCAGTCTGACATCAATCTCAAGCAAGATAATGGAGTTGATATGGGACTCAATTAATAAATAAAGGAGAGCAATATAATTAAAATCAACATGGGTTTATAGAGGAGATCCTGTCTGACTAACTAGATTTTTTACGAGATTTGTTGTCCTTGTTCGCCATGCTCTATAGTCGCTTGTTTTGCTTTATAGCTGCTATTAAGATCTGCTAATACCTGCTCTGTTACTTCTGCTGAATTGCCCAACCACAGCAAAAGGCAACATAGGATGCTCCAAGAGAGGCGTAACAAAGTGGTGGTGAAATGAAGTCTAGAATGACACACACTTCACCACATCAGGCTTGCCTGAACATTTAGTTCATGGCAAGCTCAGATATGAATCTACCCCACACTGGGGTGCTGCACACTGAGTTTCACATGGACCATGTTAATTCTTACTAATGATTCATTTTGCACTTCAATCTACTCTCTCCCATCCCAGCACTGTAGCTAGATCGAAGTGTGCTAGGGACCTCTTATTGCATGGCAGCAGGGTCCATGCAGACACTTAGCCTGCAGCAGGGTAGATTCACACCCTGACTAGAGATGAAATAAGTGTTCATTTACACATACCCAGTGGGAAACACAAATAAACTAATTCCAACTGGAAGGGCTTTTACTCCTACCATTTCAATGCAGGATGGGATGCTTAAGAGATAAAAACAATGAGTGGCCCTGTGGCACCTTGGAGACTAGCCAAAGTATACAGAGTCATGAGTTTTCGTGGGCAAAACCCACTTGATGAGATAAATTGGAGAAGAGATGTCATTTTGAAAGGTGATACTTGAGAGAGAAGAGTCACCATTTGTTTGTGCTCAATTAGTTGAGCTTTGCCTGCCTATGATGAATTTGAGGCTAATTACTTCAATGATCGTTCTCTAAATCCAAAGTTAAGTTCAAAAGGGACAGGCACCATTCTCAGAATGTTGTCCATTCTCACACTGAAAACTTCACTATGGAATTCAGGTTGCAAATATTTGCCAGTTACTTTGTGGGCTTGGATAGCAAACCCAGGAAAGAATGTTGTCATTTTCTTTTAAAGGCAACCAAAAATCATAGTAGAATTAACTTCAAAATCTCCAAACATGAGAGAATCTGGAATTATATAGACAGTCACCCAAACTGTCCTCCTTTTCCTGCTCCCTGCACCAATATTGTGGCACAGGATTCACTAAGGACTTTAAGAATTTCACAGCCTCAGACTTGTTTAAAATCAGATTTCTGACAGAATGCTGGCTTGAGCCTTTATAGCAAGCGGTTAACATCTCAATCAGAAAAGAGAGCTAAAAGGGTTCTTATGCATAATCAGATGCTACATTTATTGTGGCAACATGCACAAACACTACCTGAATTATCCTCTCCTGTGGGAGCTTCACTTTGGAGCTCTATAAACAATAAGATCCTACAAACATCTGTGTATATGAATCACAGTGAATTAGATGGGACTGCTAAATCTGCTTAAAGTTATTCATCTGTTTGCAGGCCCTTGGCTACAGTTATTTAGTGTTAAAATGTTTTCAAGGCTACCCAGCTTGTTTTCCCTGAAATGATTTAAATCAATTTCACATGTTTAGAATCCAAAGCAACCCCTGTTTGCTTTGATAAAATAAAGGAAGGGAAAGGAGGGTTGTAATTTGTACTGTCAAATGTCCCTCCAAATCTGTTCTAGAACACGTAGTCAGCTGACAGTATAAATGCTGTGACCTGGTTTCCGTTATGCCATTTTAAACTGTAGTCACATGATCTCCAGAAGTGTATGTAACCAGAAACTAGGCCAGGTGGACACTATATTTAAAAACCTGCCAGTGAATCGGGCTTGAAAGGCTATAATACCAGACTATCACCAGAGTGCCAGGGTTTAAATCTTTGCATGATACATCTGTTATCTTGAGAAAGTGTTACCTTAACCTCACTGTTTTACAACTTTTTTTTTTAATTTACTAATAAGCGGGCTTCTAGGTTACATTTTCCCCTGACATGTCCTACCTGATCTACTCTCCTGTCAACAGTTGCATGTCATTCTAATGAACAAACTTGCTACTAAATTAATTGGTCCCTTGTAGGCAGAGAGATCATGGACTAAAGGAGCAGTTAGACTGAACTCCCATCTTGCCCTTAGGGAAGATTCTTGGCTCAGGGTTGACATGTGATGGTGGGAAAACTACGCTGGTGCCACGTGTGTTAGGTCGAATCTGTGGCTAGAGGGCCACAGTCTGTAGAGCTACAAGTTGGGCACCTTCCCTGATTGTTTTTAGTGACTGCCATTCAAATGTGACGGCAGTTATACACACATCATGCAAAACACACATGTATATCCCAACCTCTTCCAAAGACGGTTTTGGACTAGGTAGGAACACTGGATTTATGGTTGATTACAACTCTCCCTTGTCCTATGACTAATGAAGTTAACTGCCCACATGACCTTTAATGGACTCTTGCAACATTATGTTACACCTTGTATTCCACAGCAAACAATATGTTAAACAATATGTTACACCATGTATTCAGTGTTCACTGTAAACTTGTGCAGCTACTCAGGACACATTCAAATGGCACACAGCTGCCTAGAAGAGTACCCACAGCTAAATGTTTTTGTTCCTACTGGTGGTGCACATTCACACATACGTCAGTGCACATAAAATACACATGGATACAAAAATTCCACAAGTGGATGGAAAAGATTAGAGGGAACATTGCCCATATTTAGTTGTCACACTTTGAGTACTTTTTCAGACCCCAAGAAAGGCTCTGTGTAACCTCAAAAACTTCTCTTCATCCACCTTGTTTCTCTATGTCCTAGCTCTAGTTTTCCTTGCATAAGTCTAGGAAAGATGAGTTTTTCCATTTGGCTATAAGTATTATGAATTCAATGAATGTTACAATGTTGGCTGTGTTCCTATTGCCTGGAGAGGGTGCATGTGAAAAAGACTAAAGTAAGTAGCTCACCTTCTTGCCAGTTGTGCAGCATCTGAGGCAGCACTGCCATTGACCAGAAGAGAAACATTGGAAACCGCGCCAGCCAGGAAACACTCCACGATTCCTTGGTTCCTCCTTGGACAGTAGCCAAAGTCATCTCCGGTTACAATTAACTTCACCCTGGACTGAAGCATCCTTAGGGGTCAGCCCTGACAGGAAATCAAAGGGACAAAATCAAAGAAATGAATGCTATAGCACACGTTAATGGGCTACAGGAAAAGGCAGGATCAAGTAGAGAATGAATCAAAAAATGAGTCTGCCTCTTACCGGATCTGCTGCTCCACCTCAGCTGTTTACAATGGTAATGACTAATACATTGGCATGCTAGTTTCATTTTACCGTAATGGTGGCTCTCACATATGGTACTCTGCCCATCCCACAGTGCCAAGACCAGCCTCCTTCACTTTTCTATTCAGGGTAGGAAGGAGTGTCATGCTATATTACCCAGACGGATTAAGAGTAGTTTTTCCAGATTAAAAGGTTACTGATTTACAATAAGTTAAATGACTGACAGTATGTCAAGGTTCAGAACCCTCTGGTTTCTTGATTCCATGATATTGAACAGCTAGTTTATAGTATCTGAATAGGAGAAACATCATGAATCAGAGCTCAGACAATCCTAGAAGAAAATAAACTGTTAGTCTGTGTAAAAAGACTGATTTATTCCAATAGCCAAATCTCAGGAAAAGTCCAATAGCCATATCTCAAGGAAAGGGTTTTCTGTATAAGCTGTCTGAGTTCTGCTATTATTCCAAAGAATAGCTTGCATCCTTGTTTTAAAAAGGCATCAAATACGTTCTTTTGAAATAAAACACTGAACAAGGGAAATAGGTTATTGTCTTAATTTCCTCACACTGCCTTTCCCCTTATTCTGATGAAGAGGAAAGCAAGATTCCCTCATACTGGTATTTGCACTTTCTTATCACTCATATCTGAGGCTTGTTTAATTGTTGAGCATACGGAGTTTATTTAGCATTTGACATATAGGAAAGCTGGAGGTTTTCCGATTCACCAGAACTGCCGTGGGAGCAGAGCACGCCTTCAGGAATCAATCAGATCCTCTTTCCCTCCCCTCCCCCCACTCCCTCTTTAGTTCTTCCTTCTCTACGTATATACAAACCGTTCGTCATCTCTGTGCTTTTGAGCTGGGACTCCAGCAGTAGTAAGGAGGCTGCAGGGCATGCGCTGAGAACAAGCAGGAAGCGTGGAGTACTGAATCAAGCAGCAAAAGACCTGAGCTATTTATAGAGTCCACCGTGTTTGCTTAGGAAGAGGGTAAGAGAACTCGAATTCTTAACAATTGCCCGCAATCAAGAGGGCAGAAAGCAACTGGCTGAAGCAACAGCGTACTTGTCTCATTTTGTAAGCGATTGTTCAGTATAATCGACCTGCTTATTCACAGGGCCATGCTACCTTTGTTCTTAAATCATATAAAAATATAGCAACCAACCCCTGCCCCCCAGCAGGAGTACTTAACACTATCTAAAGCAATAACATTTCATCACAAGAATTCCTTTCCCTAGCTGCAGAGCCCTTCAGGTCCCACTGGGGGAGGGACAGCAAATGACCTTTTCCCGCGTAAACAATCAGGAGCAAGGAGGCCCCCTGAAAAGGATGGCAATGTCGTGAAGGAGGCAGAGACGCACAGAAAAGCCCTTGATAAATCAGGGCTGGTCCCGGCAAGCTAGACTCGCTAAGACCCCCTTAGGGTGAAGCCGGGGCGCTGATTTCCTGGCTAGCTCCGAGTTAACTCCCCTGCCAGCACACCAGCCTGTTGCCAGAAGTCTCCCCAGCCCCACAACTCCAATGCACAATCGCTGCCCGGCTCCTCCACCAGCGGCAGTCTCGGGAACCCCCCTCCCTAAGCAAAGGGGGGGGGGAGCCCCACACATTGGTGGGCTGCGGAGAGCAGGAGGCTCCCAGGAGCGCTACCCCCGGCCAGGAACTTAAAGCCAGTGCTGGGCCCTGAAGCTAGAGCCCAACGTGTTGCGGTGCGCACAGGGGCCAGCCCCGCCGGCCAGGCACCTCTCCACCGTGACGAGGGCAGTGGCTGGCCAAGCTGGCCGCTCCCAGCCCCTTCCAGTGGCGCCGGCTGCTGCCGCCTTCCTCCGGGTGAGAGCCGTGCTTCAAGGCAAGGGGCCGTAGCTGCCGAGTGCCCGCCTGCTCCGGAGCGAAGGGCGGGGAGCGGGGCCCGCTGCGGCTGGCAGCTCGCCCCTCGTGCAAGCCAGGGCACGTGTCCCGCGGCCAAGAGGGTCCCGGACTCACCCATCATGAAGCGCCCGCACGACTCCTGGCAGCGGAAGCTGCAGCATCCATGACACGCTTCCGAGCCAGGCGCCTCTGCAGTGATGCACCGCACAGTGCCCGGGGGGGGGGGCGGGGGGAGACTCGGCTGCTCCTGGGCTGTAGCGTGTGCGCCCCGTAGTGGTAGAAACGGGAGGCGGCTCGGATTGCAACGGGCTGGAGGGAGCCGGGGGCCCCGGCAGATGTCCAGGCCGTAAAAAGGAGCGGTGTACCCTGTGCACTGGAGCGATTGGCAGACAGCGCTTAGTATGTGCCTCCGCATCTCTCGGCTCGGCTGGCAGTTCATAGCCCCCATATCCATGGGTTGGCTGCCTCAGTTATGAAGCTAAAAAGTGATTTGAACCCCAGCTCCAGTTTCACTAATTAGGCACTGTTGGCCCAGCTCTGCAGGGCATGTGTGGTGGTCCTGCATTGTGAATGTGGGATAGTTTAGCTGAGTGGGTCCTAGAGAGACAAAGTGGGCGAGGTAACAGCTTTTAGTGGATCAACTTCTGTTCAAGCCACACAGAGGCTTTTCGTGCACTCCACAGCTTTCAGCAAAGCGGCCATGTCGACACAGCCATGTCGCTAAAAGTTGGGCAGCGCAGCGTAGTGTTTGTCAAAATACTTCCACCCCCTGAGTGACATTCACATTGTTGACAGGAGAGAGCTCCTGCCCCAACAAGTGGTTGTTCCTTGAGCCTTGCCCCAGCAAAACATTTGTCTTTCAGGGGAAAGAGGGTGTGAACACCTCTCAGGCCCTCCAGTGAAGGCAGGAGGCAAAGGAGGCAATTGCTGCAAAAGCATGGCATGGCATACTTGGCACGGCCCTGAGAGCTGACTGCCCCAGGCCCCGTTCCTCCCACCTGAGGCCTTGTCCTTTGTAGGAGCACAGAGTCCCCTCCCCTCCCACCTCAACCAGGGGCCTGTGGAAGCTGTTTGCTCTGTTGACACTTCTGCACAACGAAAGTTTTGTCACTCAGTTGCCAGTGTGGACTGAGGTTACAGCTACCCAACAGCCTGGATCAGGATCCAAGATCAATGCACTGGGAGTAGATTTAGCGGTCTAGTGAAGACCCCCTAAATTGCCCTCAGAACAACCTCCCAAATGTTTTGTGCTCATCATCAAAAGCAAGCTTGCCAGAACAACAGAGGCAAAACTTGCTACAATAACCAACATCCCCAAACAACACATCTTTCAAGATCTGTGGGTCCTACAAATGCCTGTCACAACATGTGATATATCTTCGGCCCCACAATAACAGTGTGGGTGAAACAGATAATCCCTATAGTCTTGAATGAGCATACACCGAAAACTGATAAAACACAAAACAGCCTCCAGGATTGTCCTAGTGTCTCCAGGAATTAATCTTTAATTACAGATTATGTCATGTGATGAAACCTCAAGGAATATGTTCAACTAAAATTGGCAGTACTGCTTATGAGTGAATATTTTTCACAAAGCTGTCATTCCATATTTTACCTCTCAGTCCTCATTCTCAAAGGAAACCTGCACAACACTTTCAAAAGATGAGCCTGGAAGTTTAAATTCATTACTCTACCAGACACCAAAATCATGGACTGAACAGAGACACTGAATTTATGTTTTTTTACAACAATTTGTAACCCATTAACCCCTTCTTTTTGTCCTGTGACTGCAAAGGTATTAACAAGCGACTCCACCTTGAATGATCCCTTTCAATATGTGCTAACTACTTTCACTAAACCATCTGTTGCACTTTCATTTTGCTGTGACCCTGCAAATTCCTTTCCCACACCTGAGGAAGAACTCTGTGTAGCTCAAAAGTTTCTCTCTCTCATCACTGGAAGCTGATCCAATAAAAGGTATTTTATTTACATTGTCATTGTTGGCAGGTAGGCATTTCCATAGAGCTAACCACAAGTGTACCCAGTAAGCTATGCACTTGTGCAGCCACTTAGGAGAGATTCCACTGCCACCCAGCTGGTGAGCAGAGCACCTACAGCTAGGTTTTGTATTTCTATTGGTGGTGCACATTCACATATACCTCAGTGCTCATAAAAATTGTTCCACACATGGATGGGAAAAAATCTGCCAATGGATGGAAAAGGTAAGAGGGGAATATTGTTCACCATGCATGCTCAGAGTCTTCTCATTTACACCAGAAGGGTGGGGTGCTCCAAGCCTAGCACGATGGTATGAGAGGGCAAGAAGATGGCACGGCAGTATTACCAAACTTTACTTCTGAAACAAGAAAACACAGGCACCTCTCTTGTTTTTCTGCTTTGTTATAAATGCAAAACTCAGTCTACATTTATGAAAGATGTTCTAAAAATGCTGGATGTTTCCAGGAATGTTGGGCTAATTTTTTTTACGTAGCTGAACCTAGGGTTGATTTATGGTATCACACTAGTTTGCATCGTTCCACAATTTTGTTACAAAACAAGCCCTCTGATTTCAGTTGAGTTTAGTGTTGCAGTCTCCGGTTAATGACAATCCCATCAGTAGGGAATGTACTTTATTCAGAATGAAAGAAAGCCCCATTGGATCAATTACCCAGGGCTTCCTAGAGCAAATCCAACTGCCCAAACTCTGTTCAATCAAACAGCGCATAGGTCCCCAAATGTTGTGCTGATTGAAGCTATATTCCTTTGTTGTCTGCTAAGCTCTATGAAGTCTACCAAAATCTGTGAGACTGAAGCTCTTGTTTGCTAAAATCAGCAAACCTTTCATTTTGAAAAACAGAGTTATCTGAATTTTCACATTTACAAAGATTCTGGGTGTCTTGTGAGACATTCATAAAAATGAGGTTTTACTGTTTAATATTTTCTGATATGGCCTGGGTGTATATATCCGCACAGTACCCCAACATGCCTTGATAGCTAAAACTAGTCCCGAAACCAGCTTCAGCATGCCAATTTAATTTACCAAGGAAGTGCTTAGATACTATACTCATGGCTGGTATAAAAAAAACCTGGAAATAGACAGATAGGTGGAAATCCCTTCTCTTCCAGACAACATGCCCACATCACACACCATAGAAAGAGATGACTTCCTTTTTTTTTTTTCAAATCTGCTGATGAAATTAAATTTGTACCTGTAGCTGTAGATAGTAGTCCAATCACACAAGGTGATTTCTTTGGTTTTCCCAGTATAAAATAAATCACAATATTTTTTTACTGCCAAGTACCATTTGGTTCTTGGATGTCCTGGATAGCCACTGCCAACTCTTGTTTTCTACCTACCTTTGTCTGTTTGCAGCTCTGAGCTCAAGTGTTGATCTAGAGCTGAAATCCAATCAGATCTTGATCAGGAAGTACCTAAACTTCCTGTCCTGGGATGGGGAGGGACAGTGGGGGAATAGATAGGTCATATGGAGGAAACATAACTTAGACCACAAGCTGCTATTTAGTTTTTCATTCAGGCCTATCCCTTATGATGGTGTGTGTAGAACACTTTCTCTGGGCTTTTAATTGCTTTTTTCCCCTTTATTGCAGAGAAAAAAAGTTTAATAAAGTTGTGTGAATAGTCACAAAAATGCTGAGTAAGAAATATCAATGTTCTCAACTAGGAAGGGAGAGGACCAAGTTTCACCAATGTTCAGTGAGCCTCATCTCAGTTGTTAGGATTGTCCCGAAGGCTATGGCTACACTGTAGCCTTCTTCCGGAAAAGCTTATGCTTATGTGGAATATCGCCGCGCTTCATTTGCATAATTAATTAGCATCCGCTTTTGCGCAAAAGCAGCTGCTAATTAATTATAAAAATGAAGCACGGCAATAATCCATGCCGCGCTTCGTCTGCATAAGCTTTTTTGGAAGAAGGCTACAGTGTAGTCGTAGCCTCAATGTTCACACTACTGCTGTACTCTTCCTGAACAGTCCAGAAGAAAAAGAAGTAGAAAAGCTAAATACAGTAGCTGGTGTTGGACTAGAGAGAGACTAACCAAAGCACCCCATTGTTGTATGAGGGATCCTGTAAAATTGCCTATATTTAGACAAATCAGTGGCTGGTGCTGAGGGGTAGTGGAGAAGTGGCGGAGCTTTAGGGATTAGAGCTGGCACTGGGGGGGCTTTTAGGGCTGGGACTTTTGGTGCACCAGTAATATATTATTTACATATTTGCATATTCATTATTTGCTGTGCTGACCAGAAGCTGCACCACACCACCTGGGAACAGCTGTCCTAGCAGCATGAGAGCATATGTGTGGCTTTCACCAATGCCACTGAGCACATCGTTATCACCATAGAGGAGTCCAGCAGCCGTCCCCCCATGCCCGCTTCTTCCCAAGTCCCCCGAGCACCCACCTCTGCTCCCGCCCCCCAGCTTCTCCTCCTAGCCCCCCCAGGGCCACCAAGGGCCCCGCACACAAGGCAGATGTCACTCCCTGCTCCATCCCTGAGCCCCTCCTTCCCTCTCTTCCCCCTCCTCTCCCTCCTGGGTTCTTTCTCCAGTCCCTCCCCAGTTCTAGATTCCCCATATAAAAATCAGAGAGTGTATTATTTCAAACAAAAAGTCTGATTTATTTGGTCTTTAAGGGGAGTGGGGAAGGGAGGACTGGGGAAGGAAAGGCACACAGAGGCAATGCAGAGACTCCTTATGGTGAGGCCTGGGGAAGAGACTTACAGCTGGTCTTGGCTTAAACTCTCCCTCAGGACCTCTAGATGCACACAACCCCCTGATGGGCTTGCCAGATGGCAGCGGAGCACAGCTGCCAGAAGCCCTTTGCAAGCTGCTTGGCCTCTGCCCTCCACCCTGGCAGGAAAGTTTCCCCTTTTTTCTCAAAGGTTGTGGAGGACACAGGAGGCCTCCTGGGTGATATTCTGGTTGCCGAGGCCCAAATGGGTAAGGAGACACTGGAACCTCCCTTTGAGGCAGCCAGAGGCACTCTCTACCATGATATGACATCTGCTCAGTCTGGCATTGAACCATTTGTTGGCGGGGTCTAGGTGTCCTTTGTAGGGCTTCATGAGCCAGGGGAGCAAAGGATAGGCTGTGTCATCCACAATGCACATAGCCATGTCCCTGTCCCCAACCTTGATGGTGCGGTTGGAGGGAAAAAGTACTGGCGTGCACTCTCTGGAAGAGGCTAAAGCTCCTAAAGATGTGGGCATTGTGTGCCTTCCCCAACCACCCAACATTAATGTCCATGAAGTGGCCCCAATGGTCCATGAGGGCCTGCAGGACCATAGAAATGTACCCATTGAGAGCCCAGATGGGGATGTGGGTGCCATCAATGCCCTGCCCCCCACAGCTGAGGAAGCCCAGGATGGCAAAGCCAGCAATGATGGTGTCCATGTCACTCAGAATGGCATTGATGGCCCTCACCACCTATAGAATGATAGAATCACAGGGTTGCCAGAGTCCTCGGGAGTTCCCTGAGCCCAAGCCCCTTCCCACAACAGGAACAACCCCAACTACCCCATCCCTGGCAGGACTTTGTGAAGGCAGGACTGAAAAACCTTCAGGGAGGGAGATTCCACAACCCCCCTTCCCTAGGGAAGCCATTGCAGTGCTTCTCCACCCTCCTAGGACAACAGTAAGAGAGTCATACCTGCATGATCACAATGCCGATGGTCCCTCTCCCCATTCCAAACTGGTTCCTCACAGAGCAGTAGCTATCTGGTGTAGTGAGATTCCAAAGTGTGATGGCGATGGGCTTCTGGAGGGGGATGGCAGGTCACATGCAGGTGTCCTATTGCTGGAGGGCAGGGTGAGCCACCCGCAGAGATCCAGGAAGGTGGCCTTCTGCATGTGGAAGTTCTGGCACCATTGCTGGTGGTCCCACCACTGCATGACAATCCAGTCCCACCAACCAATACTGGTCTCTCGTCGCCAGAAGCGACATTGCACAGTGTGTGTGGTGGGGGATCGGAGCGAGGGACTGTGGTGCATGAAGAGCGCTTGGGTTTGGGTAAAAAGGCTCCCCATGCCAGGCTGGTCATCATCCTCAAGCAGTGCCACAAGGGCAGCCTGCATAAACTGCACCAGGAACTGTAGCAGCAGGTCCTGCTCCATGGTAGAAGTGCTGTGGTGATTGCAAGGGCAACCAGAACACGCGGTGTGGTGTTTGCAGTTCCTCAAGGAGGTAGGCAATGGAGAAGAGTCTGAGACATGACTGTAGTGAGGGGCCCCTTTAAGAACAAGCCTCAGATAGCCTCAGGCAACAGCTCCAGGAAGTGACTACTGTCCTGATGCCCTGCCCCGAGTGCTTCTCGGGAGTCTTAAATGCGATTCAGGCTCCAATCAGTGTGGACGCGCTATATTGAAATAGTTATTTCAGTGCTATTTTGATGGACATTTGTAGTGCTGATGTGTTATTTCAAAATAGTTATTTTGGGAATTATAATTATGAAATCACTTATTTTGAAATAACGCTGTAGTGTAGATGTGATCTAAGGTGGTAACAGGAGTCTGTCTTTTCTTCCTCCTTCCCTTATAACCTGCCCTCTGTCTTTTTCCCACCCCTACTCCTTGAAACTTCTCCCCTCCTCATGACCACTTGGCTTGTCTATTCTTTACTTCTCCATGCAGCTGATTCACCCAACAACATAATATTCCATTTATACAGACAGGCTGCATCTACACTGGCATGATTTTGCGCAAATACTTTTAACGGAAAAGTTTTTCCGTTAAAAGTATTTGCGCAAGAGAGCATCTACACTGGCATGTGCTTTTGTGCAAAAGATGTGCTTTTGCCCAAAAGCATCCATGCCAGTGTAGACGCTTTCTTGCGCAAGAAATTAACGTTGCCTGACTACACTGGCCTCTTGCGCAAGAATACTTGCACAAGAGGGCTTATCCCTGAGCGGGAGCGTCAGAGTATTTGCACAAGAAGCACTGATTTTGTACATTAGAACGTCAGTGTTCTTGCGCAAATACTCACGGCCAGTGTAGACAGGCAGCAAGATTTTGCGCAAAAGCGGCTGCTTTTGCACAAAATCTTGCCAGTGTAGACACAGCCAAAGGGTTAGGCTCCCCAAGCTGAGAACAGTATTGGTGGCAATGGGCATACACAAGCTCTCTTTCCTGTAAGGATCTAATCCTTCATGCAACCAGAGCATGTAAGGACCTAATCCTACATGCAACCAGAAAAATCATGTCTTTGAATACAATGGGCTCAAGTTGCCTTTGACTAATAAACTCATTTATGTGTACCACCTTCACTTTTGGCCCAAATGCAGAAGTGCTGTGTAAGGCGGTATAACGTACAGACCCCCTTTCATTCCCTCAGACTACCTTAGCCTAACGTTCACACACTCTGCTAAGGTATAGAAGAGGTACCTTGTTGAACTTAGATGCTGAGGAGCTGGAAGAAAGTAAATTTTAGAACCTTCCACCTCACTTTAAATGATACTTTCTAGCTTCTTACAGATTCTCAGTATGTAAATTACAATGAATGTTCTCAAACATTTGGTAGAATGGGAGTAAATAGATCTAGGGGAAGTGTAGCCTAACTTTCACCATCTTACACACTATATATGAATTTGACCATTTGTGTACACATCTGCTGATGGAGATCTGGAAAAGTCTCCTCTCTCCAACCAAGCTGAGAAATTTCAGTAAGAAAAGCTGTATTTCCTATGAGCTAACATTTTCTCCTCTGAAAATAAAAGCAAGTTCTGAGTCTGGTTTGTGATCAGGACAAACAGAGGTCTCAGAGGCATAAGATTACAGGAGACAACCAGTAGTTCACAAGAGAGGAAGGATGGTCCAGTAGTTAGGACGAGGACTTGGAGTTCTGGGTAAAGTCTCCTGCATTGCCATAGACTTCTATGTGGCACTGAACAAGTTCTTTAACTTCTCTGTGCCTCATTTCCTGTCTGCACCTGGGTGTTGAGAGACTAATGATTGTGAGGTACTCACATACTCCAACTGGATTCCAAATCTGTCCAAGAAAATCTAATTGCACTGCTCCTTCCAACTTTGTTTTGGGAAAATTTCACGAAGATTCATGTACAGTTTTCTTGTTTATTTATGTGTTATTGCTGTGAGCTCTGACTGTTGCTAGCTCACCATCCAATAACTAAATTGTCTGCATAACAATATTGTAACAAATTGCAAGCAACCTGCAAACTAACACTCCTGTAATGAAAAAAATTGTGACTCAATGCAAGCAACAAATATGCTCAAGAATTTTATGATATGTTTGGATGACTCACCAGCTGGGAGAGAGGGGGCGTGAATTCACTGCAGAAATAATTCTCTATGAATTATTTGCCCACTTCCACCTGACATGCTACTGAACAGTTTTAATTTATTCCAGTAGATGGCAGTGTTGTGCATACATAATAGTTCAGTATACTACTGTCTTCCAAGAAACACTTCAAGAGCACTACTCAATAATTAAACTAATTCTCCTTATTTCCTTATGGAAATCCAGATTTTTGGTATAAACATATCAATGAATAAAATCCCTTGGCTTTCTATATATTTCTTTAACCAGACACTATTGTATCAAAATCTACTATGCCTAAAGTTACCATTATTTATAGATATTGTTTCTACAGACTTAGTTTGGAACAACAAATGGTCTGGTAGCACTTTATAGATTAACAAAACATGTAGATGGTATCATGAGCTTTCATGGGCACAGCCCACTTCTTCAGATGACTGGAGTTTTTTACATAAAATAACACATTTCAGAATAACTTTCCTAGCATCTACACAGCCAAACCGCTATTAAATAAATTTGAAATAGTGGAGGGCTTATTTCGAATTTGGTAAACCTCATTCCATGAGGAATAATGCCAAATTCGAAATAGCTATTTCGAAATAAGTGCTGTGTAGACACTTATTTCAAAATAGGGGGCCTCCAGCCTTCCCAGGGTGCCCTGGTGGCCACTCCAGCCTCAACCAAGAACGCTCCTCTCCCTCCTGCTCTCCCCGGAGCCCTTAAAGGGTTTGACTCTGGCCACAGCGCCTGTGCCAGCTCCAAGCCTGCCAGCCCAGAGCCAGCAGTCACTGCCCCAACCCAGTGGCCCCAAAACATGAGCCAGCAAGCCACTGGCAGCCAGCCCTCCACCACTCCCCAGGAGCAGTCTGCCAGCTCCCAGGAGCCTGCCAGGGCCTGGAGAAGATGGGTGCCTTCCTGGTCCAGGGTGGAGGTCATGGAACTTATTCAGATTTGGGGAGGATGCCCCCAACGTCCATTATCTCCGCACTAGATGGAGGAACACGGCTGTCTATGGCAGGATAGCTGCCAGCCTGGCCACCAAAGGCCACATGTGAACCCAGGAGCAGGTTTGCATGACAATCAAGTTGGTCCAGTGAAACCCACAACCCTGAGCCCTGAGCTTCCCCTCCCCCTTCTTCCTCTTGCTTCCCCTTCCAGTTCCCTCCTCCCAGGTTTCCCCCTCTCCCTCCCACCCTCTCTTCTCCCCTCTCCCGCATCCTTTCCCCAGTCTCACCAGAGCTTCATTCCCCCCCCCCCCCCAGTTTTGTTAAATAAAGAGAGTTTGTGTTCATGAAAATACATGTATTTTATCTTACATCAGGAAGGGGGGTTAGGGAGGGGTAAGTGGAAGGATGTGAGGGAGGAATGAGGCACAAGCTCCCAGTGGAGCAGACCAGGGAGGCTCTTAGTGCTCCTCAGGGTGGAAGCTCCCCCGCAGGGCCTCCTGGATACTGACAGCCCCCTGATGGACCTCCCAGATGGGAGTGCAGCCAGGCTCACAGCAACGCGTCCAAGAGAAGCACCAGAGTGCCCAGGGGCAGCTCCATGCTGCAGAGTGCTGTGGTGTCCCGAGTGAGGGCAACCAGAGCATGCGGAGACAAAATGCTTTGCTGTCCCTCATCAAGGTAGACAAGCAAGCAGAGGAACCTGAGAATTGGCTGGCAAGGGGGGTCCCTTTAAGCAGAGACCTCAGATAGACTCAGGCAGCAGCCTCACACATTAAGTCCTGACCTGGTGCCCTGCCGGAACTGGTTCCGGCCAGCCTTAAATGAGATTCAGAGTCCGCTCAGTGTAGACGTGCTATTTCAAAATAGCAAAATGCTATTTCGAAATGTATTTTGTGTGTAGATGCATTATTTCGAAATATCTTATAACTATTTCGAAATAAGTTATTTTGAAATAACACTGTAGTGTAAACATACCCTTAGAGAGTCCAAATCAAACAGTTGTTTTGGTTTTTTTCCTTATCTTTCATGGCAACTGGATAACTAGGCTAGACCAGGGCAGGAAAACAGCCAAGTGCATGCATTTGCAGTTGGAAAAAGTAGCCTTGGGGCAACCAACTCTCCCTAAGTGACACACAGAGGTGAAAACTGCCTCAGATCAGGGTGAGATGTCCACCTCTGGGGAAGACAGGAGAATGTCCCTGTGACGTCAGGGGGAAGTAGGCTTGTGGGGGCAGGAGCAGAGGGTGGCAGTCATGCCCCTCCCCTACCACTGTCCTCAAGGTGGGAGAGGGTGTTTAAGGCAGGCAGATGATGGAGTTCTTCCTTCAGAAGAAATGTTAGGAAGTGAAAATGAGGTGGTTAGAAGATGAAGTGAAGAAAGCTAAGAAGCTGGGCACTCCAGCTACACCAACTAACCATCCTGCTCCAACTAATGCTCCCCACCCCCCAAGAAATACCTGGTGTACTGGGTAGAAGATGATGTAGAGTCCTTCTTAGTGAATTTTGAAAGGGCCTGTCTTGGGTACAACATCCCCAGAGACCAGTACATGGTGGAGCTGAAATCACAACTCAGTGGTCCCTTAATAGAAGTGGTGGCTGAAATGCCTAGGGAACACATGAATAACTATGAACTTTTTAAACTAGAGGCCAGACTTAGCATCAGGCTCACCACTGAACGTACCCGTCGCTGTTTCAGAACCATAAATTGGAAATCAGACCCAAATATGCCTATGAAATTAAAAAGAACTGGAAGCATTGATATCAGGAACAGGTGCTAAGACTACGGAAGAGCTATTTCTCCTGATGCAAATGGAACAGTACCTAGGGGATCTTCCTATAGCACTCCAAAGATACATCCAAGATGGGAAGCCTAAAACCATAACGGGGAGAGGGGGTGGACTTGGAGCCCGGTGGTTGCAGCTGAGGAAGGGTAACAAAACTGACAGTCATTCAAGGGAGTATCAGAAGGGCATCCAGAGATGGCATCCCACCACTGGGAGCAATCTGAGGGCAATCCAAGGGCATCCCACCACCAGGAGCAATCCGAAGGACACCATAGACACCCTCTCATCCCACAACCCCATTCTCTAGCAATCCCACCTTGCTCCAGTGACAGGCCAGCTGGACGATGTTTTAAATATAATGAGCTAGGGCATGTGAAGGCCAATTGCCTCAAGAGCACCAGCAGAATGCAGTTCATTACATCGGGGTCATACCAATGGGCTACGTCTACACTGCACATTTATTTCAGAATAAGCTATTCTGGAAGAAATATTCCAAAATAGCTTATTTTGAAAAGTACATCTACATACTAAAAGCTCATCAAAACAGCTCATGCTTAAAGGGATCCCTGTACAGCCGTGTCTCGGTCTTTTTTCCTTTGCCTACCTCCTCGAGGGACAGCAAAGTCTTTTCTTTTGCTTGCTGTGGTTGTCCTTGCAGACACCTCAGCTATCCTGCTATGGAGCCGGAGCTGCCTCTGGGCAGTCTACGGCTATTGCAGCTTGTGCTGCACCTCATGCAGCAGTTTCTGCAGGCTGTCTCCCAGGCCCTGCAGGAACCCAACCTCCAGCTCCTCTTGGAGACCCTTTGCTCTCTGAGGGCACAGCTCATGCTGCTGGATCCCACCCATTCTCCCCCTGCCGCTTCTGGTGTCTGGCACCGAGGCAGACTGGTGGGAACGGAACAGTGGGGCGATCAGCAATAGCTCCGGAATTCTTGGATGAGGAAAGACATCTTTCTGAAGCTCTGTGAGTGGCTCCCCCTTGTCCTCAGGTGATGGGACACTCACATGAGACCCGCCATCCCCTCCAAAAGCAGGTCACCACAGCCATGTGGAAGCTCACCATGCTGGACAGCTACCAATCCACTGGGAACCAGTTTGGCGAGGGGAGATTGACCGTTGGGGCCCTGCTCATGCAGGTCTGGTGGTCTCGGGCTACTGTCCCAGGAGCGGGGTGGACTGCTGGAGTGGGGTTCCTTAGGGAAAGGGGTGGTGGTGGTGCAAGCCCTATCCCCAGGAGGTTTTTCAGTCATGTCCTCAGAAAGCCCTGCCAGGGATGGGGTAAGTGGGGGGGGGGTTGCTCCTGGAGTGTGGGGGGGAGAAGGGGAGGTTTGGGTTTGGGGACCTCCCGAGGGCTCTGGCCACCCTGTGATTCTCTGTTTGTTTGGCTTCTTCTACAGGTGGTGCAGGGCATCAACACCATCTTGCTGCACAGGGTCATCCACCTTGGCAATATGGACGCCATCGTCACCAGCTTTGCCAACATGGGCTTCCCCAACTGCGGAAGGGCTATTGATGGCACCCACATCCCCATCCAGGCACCCAAATACCTCGTGGAATGAGGAGTAATGGTAGTTCGAATTAGGATCTTTAATTTGAACTACCTAGTCCGTGCCGCGTGTAGCCGCAGGCATGGAGTTCGGACTAAGGGGGATTTAAAAATGGCGGCACCCGGGAACATGCAGATGAAGCCCGGGATATTTAAATCCCGGGCTTCATTTGCAACTCTGGTTGCCCTCATTACCCTACCTAGCTTGAACTAACGAGCTAGTGTAGACATACCCTGAGAGAGTAGAGGACAAGGGGAAGAGGGAGGAGAGGGAATGAGAACCTTGTAGGGGAAAGGAGCAGTGAGGAGATGCTCAGGGCTGGGAGTGGCACCTGGCACTGGTGATCCCCCTCCCATAGGTGCAGAGGCCTCAGTGGGCACAGTGGAGAGTATTGTGGGAGGAGCGGGAGTGGGAGCTGGCGTTCGCAGCATGCTGGCAACCAGGAATTGCACAGCTGCACACATGGTGCGGCCCTGATTCAGCATCTCCCGCCAGGTGTCTTGCCACAGCTGGATGTCTTTATGCAGTCTGCAGTCAATGGTCTGCTCCAGAGATCAGAGTGCCATGAGGTGCTTCCTTTGGAATTCATTCATGGGTCTCCAGCACCTGCAGGTCCTCAGATTTGGGAGGCTGCCTCAGATGGTGTTGACTGCCCCCCTCTCGCAGCTGCTCCAGCTATGGAGAATAAAGAGATGGTCAGTCATCTGAGGAGACACTGTGCCTGAAGCCTAGCCCTCATCTCTGAGCCAAGAGCAAGAGTTCTTGGTTCAGACGAAGGTGATGTGCTTGGAGCAAGGCCATGTGCTCTCTAGCCAGTGGGCCCTTGCCTTCAGAGACCCAGATGTTCTGGGGGTGGGGAGGGCTCACTATTTCCTGTCCTCGGGACAAGCAGGCATGGGAAGGTGTTGGCCAGACTGGGATCCTGTGGGCAGGGTGAAGGCCACGGGGTGGCTGGGCTTCCCTCCATGACATGCGCCTGCCAGGTCTGGCATTGGGAGTGTCCCGCAGGGAGAGGACTTGTATCCCTGCCTGCTGGAGGAGACGGGGCAGGATGTTGTGGGGAGGTGTGTGTGAACAGGAGATACTCCTGCACCTCACCGCACCATCCCCAGGAGTGGATGCTCTCTCGCGTGCGGGCATGCCCATGTGCTGTGTGCAGCACTGCTGAGGGTATATGTGCACATGTGTGTGTCCATGTCCCCAGCCTCCTTCTAGTGGTGGCTTGTGGAGGCAGTCATGAGTATGGCAGGCCTCTCCAGACACCCTATGACCAATAGCACAAGGGTCCTCTGGTGCAGCCAGCTGGTGCTCCACATGCTCCCATGTACACAGCCTGCTGCACAATCCCCAGGCCAAAAGGCCGAGCAAGAAGCACACCCCAGCCCCCTCCCTCTCCACCCTGTGCTCCAGGGTCAGGAGGTGACGGTGCTAGCCTCATCTGGCTCCTCCTCTTCCTCTTCCTCCTCCTCTCTGTCCCCCAGGAGGATAATGATGGGCATCTTGAGCCCCGCATTCACTATTGGGGGGAGAGGGACTGTTCCACCCCCCAGGATACAATCCAGGTCTTCACAGTCAGAGCATGTGCAGGGTTTAGCCCCAGAACAGGAGCTGCGCTCTCGGGCCCTGTCATATGCCTGGCAGAGTTCCTTAACTTTCATCTGCACCTGCTCCTGGGAGCAGATGTGCCCCTTGTTGGCCAGGCTCTCAGTCATCCAGCCATAGACATCTGCATTCTTGCATCTGGTATGAAGATCCTGGATGTTTGCCTCCTCACGCCACACCTCAGAGAGGTCCAGGTTCTCCATACCAGTTCAGGAAAGCGCATGCCTCTTTTGGGCCTGGGCAGGCTCCTGGCAGCTATCTGTCTGCTCCCTGGGAGCATCACTTTTGGCCAAAATCTGAGGCAGTGGCAGCTGCTGGGTTGCTCAGTGTTGTCAGAGCCACCTGCATGCCACAGGCTCTTTCCCGTGAGACTGCAACTTTAAGGGCTCCAGGGGAAGCGGGGACTATAGAGTTGGGCTGAGTGTGGACAGAGCAGGCAGCAGGGCACCTTGAGAAGGGCTGGAGACCCCTGATTTTGAAATAACTGCAACTGCCCTGTCTACACAGCCCCTATTCCAAAATAGCCATCTCAGAAAAGGCATTATTCCTCATACAATGAGGTCTACCAATGCCGAAATAAGCCACCCATTATTTCGGAATAATTCCAAAATAACGCAATTGCTGTGTAGATGCTCACATAGTTATTTTGGAATAATTGCCATTATTCCAAAATAACTTCTCAGGCACAGATGCCTCCCTGATACCCCCTGAGCAAAGGGAAATTGTGTGTGGGGGGTGGGAAGAAGGTTATTGCATGGAGAGACACTGGAGCGCAGGTGTCTGCAATCCACCAATTGCTAGTGGACCCCGAATTCATCAACCCATAGGCCCAAGTAAAGTTTCAACCCTTCAAGGCTGACTCTTTTGTCCTGCCTACACCAAGCTGCCTGTTACGTACAAGGGCTGGCCAAGAATTTGGACTTTTGCAGTCTATGATGATTAACCCATTCCTATGCTGGTGGGAGACAACTTAGCCACCATATGGGACAGCCTAAGAGGGAGGGGATGGTCACCCACAGCAGGGCTAAGCAGACCTCCACACCTAACCCACACCTAACAGAGGTTCTATTCCAGCATGTGGCTGTGGATAATCTGGGTCCTTTCCCTAAAAGGACACCCAGAGGGAAACAATATATCCTGACTTTCATGGATTTTGCCACCCAATGGCCTGAAGCAGTAGCTCTAAGGAAGCAGTAGCTTTAGCACAGCCAAGAGTTTGTGCCAGGCACTAGCTTGTGTCAGATACTGGCTTGTGCCAAATACTTTTGCCAGGGTCGGTTGGCCCTCCAAGGTCCTTACGGATTTAGAAACTAACTTCCAGGCAGGGACTGTAGAACTTCTTTGGGAAGCTCATGGAGTGAACCATTTGGTTGCCACCCCTTACCATCACAGGCAAATGGCCTGGTGGAGAGATTCAATGGAACTTTGGGAGCTATGATATACATGTAACACTTCTGCCAGGTAGCAACGGCAGCAGCCGGAGCTGAGTTCAATATCTAAGGGTCCCTTGTCATCCATCTCACACACAACTGGCTCGAGCCCCCACCCAGCAGCCTGGGAAATTCACACACCCCTGGGCACCTCTGAGAGGCAATGATTCCCCATTCACAAGCACAGAGTCTGAGCATAGAAAATAACTTTTAATGAAAGAGAGAGAGAGGTTACATGGCATTAGCTTGGGAAAATACCATAACCAGAGTTCATAAGCAACCCAGGAGTAACCATCCCAGCTCAAATGGATTGAGCAATGTCCCTTGCCTCTCAGGCTCACCAGTCCAACAATATAAGGGTTCCATTCACATACCCAAACTTTCTCCGTACCCCACTTCAAATGCCCCACTTACAGCTCTGTCCAGTCAGTGCGGACCCAGACATATCACCCTGATGACTTCCCCTCATAGAGCCTGTTGTGATGCCACCTGGGTGCTGCTCCTGCTGGCTGGTCGCTCCTGCCAGCCCCCTGCTGGATGCCTGCTGCTTCTCCTACTGGCCACCTGCTGGTCGCTCCTTCCAGCTGCTCTGCTGGCCACCTGCCGCTGCGCCTACTGGCTGCCCTCCAGTCATTCCCACCAGCCACTCTGGTGTCCGCCTGCCGCTGCTCCTACCTGCTGCCTTCCGGTCATTCCCGCCAGCCGCTCTGCTGGACACAATGGGTCTGGCTCCAGGCCAAACCAGTGACTTCAGCTCTTAGTGATTTCAACTCTTTAGCCACCACCTAGGTTGGCAAAAGATTTCAGCTTCCACTAGAATAGCAAAAAGACTCCTGATGGAATCTGCTTTAGGTCGATCCTTAGAACAAGGGGAGGGGGAAAGGCAGGTTGAACCAGACTTATTGCTCAGACCTGGCAGGCATGAAGCAGGCTGGCTCAAACCCCTTCCCCCCAGCTCAGTTCACTCAACTCTGGAAGGGGGAGGCTTGTTTATCTGAGACCCCTTACAGTGATGGTGTCTTTCCTGCAAGCACTGGTGTCATATTTTACAGTTCCCACATTTAGGGGTAGCATGATTTGTGACCCCACAATAGCCAAATTAGTTACAATGCATCACATTCCATTCTAATAACCAATCCTCCATCAGCCCTGGCTGAATTGGATTTACATAACCACACCCCAGATTTCTTCCCCATCCCAGCACGAGCTGTATTTACATATCGACAGTTAATTATCTTGCAGGGCTAAACCATTTGAGTGAGCATATCCACACCCAGGGCTGCTCTCTTCTTTTAGCTGGCTGATGGCAAGCAGTAGTTTAGCCCCTGCTTACACACAAATTCATAAAAGAACACTCCAATGATTGGGATCTGGTGTTGCAGCAGTTACTGTTTGTCTACAGAGATGTACCCCATCCCTGTTTTGGATTCTCTCCCTTTAAATTTGTTTATGGCGGTGAGGTTAAGGGGCCATTGCAATTAGTAAAGCAACAAAGGGAGGGGGTTAACGCTTCCCCAGGAACTAACATTTTAGATTTTGCAGGCAAACTGCAAAACACCACCAGAAACTCTTTAGCCCTAGCTCAACAAAACTTGCAGAATGGTCAGCAAGAGAAACATGCCAGAGAGTGTTCCTTCAAGGTAGGTTAGCAAGTCATAGTGCTGAAGGTGCTCCAGGCCAATAAGATGCAAGCATCCAGGGACAGACCATTCATGGTCCAAGAGTGCATAGGAGCAGTTAAGTACCTCATAGCATACCCAAGCCTAAGGTATATCATGTTAATTCTCTAAAGCCCTTTTATTCCTGAGAATTCAAAGTTCTTCAGTTCACAGCTCATGAGAGAGATGATGCTGTATCCTGAAGGAGCTACTACAATGGGAAAGGCAAGGGTAGCATTGAAGAGGTAACCCTCTCCATGAACCTTGGTTGTAAGCAGTGACAGCAGATCCAGGGATTGTGCACCAGCTTTGCACCGATGTTTTCAGCCACCCCAGGACAGACTGAACAGGCTTATCACTCCATTAACACAGGTGAAGCTTTCCCAATTAGACCCCAACCATACTGGATGACTCCTTAAGCCAAAGCTGCTATAGAGAAGGAGATCAAGGACATGTAAGGGATGGGTGTAATTTGCCCCTCTGAAAGTTTATGGGCCTCTCTGGTGGTCCTAGTCCCCAAACCGGATGGAGAAACCTGCTTTTGCGTGGACTATCGTAAGTTAAATGCTGTAACTTGCTCAGACAACTATTCAATGCCCCACACAGATGAGCTATTGGAGAAACTGGGACATGGCCAGTTCATCTCCACCATGTACTTAACCAAGGGATACTGGCAAATACCTCTGGACGAGTCAGCCAAGGAAAAGTCAGACTTCATTACACATGTGGGGCTGTATGAATTTAATATCCTCCCTTTTGGTCTGCACAATGCACCCATAACCGTCCAGAGACTTGTAGATAATCTACAAGCGGGATGTGGCTATTAGTAGCCTATTTGGATAATGTGACTGTATTCTCCGATTCATGGGGAGAACTTCTAGAAGACCTCCAAGCTTCTCTGTCTTCCAGCGTATAAGGGAAGTAGGGCAGACTGTTCAGGCTAGGAAGTGTCAGATAGGCCTAAACAGGGTAACTTACCTGGGACATCAGGTGGATCAAGGGACTATCAACCCTCTACAGGTTAAACTCAAGACTATCCAAAATTGGCCTGTCCCTAAGTCAAAGAAACAGGTCCAATCCATCTTAGGCCTGGCAGGATATTACAGGCGATTTGTATCACACCATTGACAGATCTGATCAGAAAAAGCAGCCAAGTGCAGGTAACTGGACTGAGAAGTGTCAGAAGCTTTTTAGCAGCGTAAAGCTGCTCTTATGTCTGACCCTGTCCTAAGGGCCCCAGACTATGACAAACCTTTCTTCATCACCACGGACGCATCAGAGCATGGTCCAGGGGCAGTTTTGATGCAAACACTTGGTTGTGTTCTTCAGTAAAAAATTCTGTAAGAGGGAAAGCCACTGGTCTGTCTCTGAGGAGGAATGCTACGCCATTTTATATGCTCTAGAGAAGCTATGACCATATATTTCGGGAAGACACTTTCATCTGCTGACTGATCATTCTGCTCTGCAGTGGCTTCACACAGTCAAAGAGACTAACAAGAAACTCCTTCAGTGGAGTTTGGCTTTCCAAGGCATTGACTTTCACAGACAGCACATCTCAGGAGTCAAAGTGACGAATGCATTCTCCTGTGAAAGTTTCCCAGACTAAGCCAGTTAAAACTCTCCCTGTGTCTAAATCATTGTATTCCATGCATGTGGGGGATCTTGTTTAGTTCTTTGTGTATTCAGTAGTGAATTTAGTGTGTGCATAGTTCATTATTGACTTTTATCCAAACCTCCAGGAAGAAATCCCACAGCCAGTGTGGGCCAGCCTGTCCAGCACCAGACACAGTTATCAATAGTTCAAAGTTATGCTGAAAGGGCATAGCTAGCGGGGTTCCACAGGGATCAGTTTTGGGACCAGTTCTGTTCAATATCTCCATTAATTATTTAGATAATGGCATAGAGAGTACACTTAAAAAGTTTGCAGATGATACCAAGGGAAGGGATGCAAGTGCTTTGGAGGATAGGATTATAATTCAAAATCATCTGGACAAACTAGAAATATTCTGAGGTAAATAGGGTGAAATTCAACAAGGACAAATGCAAAATATACCACTTAGGATGGAACAATCAGTTTCACCCATACAAAATAAGAAATGACTATCTATGAAGGAGTACTGCAGAAAGGGATCTGAGAGTCACAGTGGACCACAAACTAAATATGAAACAACAGTGTGACACTGTTGCAAAAAAAAGCAAACATCATTCTGGGATGTATTAACAGGAGTGTTATAAGCAAGACACAAGAAATAATTCTTTCACTCTACTCTGTGCTGATTAGGACTCAACTGGAGTATTGTGTCCAGTTCTAAGTGCCACATTTCATGAAAGAGGGGACATGATAGCAGCTTTCAAGTATGTAAAAAACTGTTACAAGGAGGAGAGAGAAAAAGTGTTCTCCTTGACCTCTGATGATAGGACAAGAAGCAATAGGCATAAATTGCAGCTAGAGTGGTTTAGACTGGACAATATAAAAGATTGCTGTCAGGGTGGTTAAGCACTGGAATAAATTGCCTAGTGAGGATGTGGAATCTGCATAATTGGAGATTTTTAAGAGCAAGCTAGATAAAAACCTATCAAGAACTGGCAAATCCACTTGATTTTAAAAATAGCTGGGAAGTCTAGAAAATTGGTCTTTCTCCTTGGCCAGCTTCCTTGAGGTATTGAACAGGATTCTTTTTTCAACTATAGCCTGCTGTAGCTAGAAAACATAATATTATGATCCATCCAATCCAGGTTTCCTTTTTCTCAGGCTTTTTAAAGGGTTTTCAGATGGTATTTTAAGAATCATATATATAGTAGCCCAATGTCTGAGAGTCTGTGACGCTGAAATGCTAGCTGTTCCCTCTGGGCAGTGCTGTTGCCTGAAATGCTGGCTGTTCCCTCTGGGCAGCGCTGTTGCCTGAAATGCTAGCTGTTCCCTCTGGGCAGCGCTGTTGCCTGAAATGCTGGCTGTTCCCTCTGGGCAGCGTTGTTGCTGAAATGATGGCTGTTCCCTCTGGGCAGCGCTGTTGCCTGAAATGCTAGCTGTTCCCTCTGGGCAGCGCTGTTGCCTGAAATACTGGCTGTTCCCTCTGGGCGGCACTGTTGCCCGAAACGCTAGCTGTTCCCTCTGGGCAGGGCTGTTGCCTGAAATGCTGGCTGTTCCCTCTGGGTGGCACTGTTGCCTGAAATGCTGGCTGTTCCCTCTGGGCGGTGCTGTTGCTGAAATGCTAGCTGTTCCCTCTGGGCGGTGCTGTTGCTTAAATGCTGGCTGTTCCCTCTGGGCGGCGCTGTTGCTGAAATGCTGGCTGTTCTCTCTGGGTGGCCCGTGCTGCATAGGGAGTGCGGGGCCCAAACGGCCGCTTGCTCCGCTTGCTCCCCCGCGGCGGCCCGGCTGAGCGGTGCAGAAGTCAGCTGAGCATCATGGCGGGAGGCAAAGGGGGGTGGGGCAGTGATGTGTGGCGTGATAGCGGCTCCAGGTCCCGCCCCCTGGCCGTGAACGTCACTGCCCCATCCCCCTTCGCCTCCTGCGCTGCTCAGCCATGCAGCAAGGGGAGTACGGAGCCCAAATGGCTGTTTGGGCTTTACGGCCCCCTGAGTGAGAGGCAGGAGGGAGAGGAGAAGAGAAAGAGAGAGGCAGGAGGCGGAGGAGAGCTGAGAGAGAGAGGGGGGGGAGGCAGTAGGAGGAGGAGAGAGAGAGATGGAGCGAGAGACCGAAGGCTCAGGAGAGAAGACCGACGTGGAGGAGAGACCTGAAAATCCCATCTTATGACAGGCTAATTGGCTAGTTTTAATATAAATGCCCTGGACTTGGCATAAGGTGAAGGTTTAAGAGCTAGGGAGAAGTGGGCAATTTCTATGTCTGCCTCTGTATCCAAGGGTAGAGAAAGGATCTCAGAAGGGTCTTACACAAAAATTCCACTGGCCTCCCCTATTCCACATCCCCAGAGAACCGAACCACCTCAAATAATTTATTCTCACCTAGCCTTCCTGGTCATGGGTTTTAACTTGCATCTTTGAGATCAAACATATTTTTCAAGGCTTGTCTACACTGGCAAATTACTCCATCGTAACTTTCTTGCTCTGGGGTATGAACCACCTCCCCCCGAACACAGCAAGTTACAGCGCTGTAAAGAAGCTCCCACTGCTGGAAGCCGAGTTCACAGTGCTGTTAGCTATTCCCCTAGGTGCTTCACCTAGAGCACTGACACTATGTCTAGGCTGCAGAGCTTTTCCGGGATAATGGAGGTATCCCAGACAAGCTCTGCCATGTCCAATGAACACGTCCACTTTTTCAGAATAGGTTCCGAAAAAGCGGACATGTTCTTTCAGCAGCCCTGTATTCCTCTCAGTGAGAGTAATAAGGGATGTTCTGAAGGAGGAGTTTTTTCTGAAATTTGACCCCGTGTAAATGGGCCAAATTTTGAACAAGCCTCTTGTGGAAAAAAAGCAGAAAAAGATACGTAAATTGTGGTTTGCAATTTGCGTATCTTTTTCCAACTTTTCTCCGCGGTGTAGACATAGCCTGAGAGACCTCACTCACTGCTGCATTAAAGCACTGTCACAGCAGTGCTTTAGACTTGACCATGGAGACAAAGCCTCTGGATACGTCTAAACTACAACCTTTTTTTGACATATCAAAATTGTAAATGAAGCTGGGATTTGAATTTCCCACGCTTCATTTGCATAATGGCAGCCGTGGCTTTTTCTCAAAAAGCTGCTTTTCGAAAAAAAATCTGCGGTCAAGACAGGGATCTTTCAACAGAAATGCCCTGTTTCAAAAGATCCTGCAAACCTTATTTTTTGAGGGTTACAGGATCTTTTGAAATGGGGCATTTCTGTCAAAAGATCCCCATCTTGACCCCGGGAAAAAAAGCTGCAGCTGCCATTATGCAAATGAAGTGTGGGAAATTCAAATCCCGGCTTCATTTACAATTTTGATATGTCTAATTTACATCCCTTTATCGAAAAAGGAATGTAGTTTAGACATACCCTCAGTCTGGAGTGATTCTAACAGACAATATCATCTTCTTTGATAGAGCTTCTAGTTTCCAACTCTTCAGTCCTGGAGGACAGTCCCTGCTACCTGAGTTGGTGTGCTGCCTTTGTAGCTTTAATTTCAGAGAGATCCTCTAATGCTTTCCTTAGCAAGGTCTGTTCCCTGGATATCTGCTTCAACATTTTGTAGATTTGTTCCATGCCTGTCAGGGCCTTCTCTTCAAGTTGTGCCAGATTGCCCTGCACAGAGCTGTCAGAAAGCCTCTTCTGCTTCACAGTTTGTGGGGAGTCCAAGTAGAGAGAGGGGCACAAAATAGATCTGTTGGCCACTATGATGAGCAGGATGAACCATCCAAAAACATTAGTGGATAGTGGCAGCAGATGTTAGTGGGGCCAAGCAAGAGCTTCAGATCTAGACAGCCATTTTTCCCTGTTAGTTCCCAGAAGCACCCAGCGTGTCATCTTTAATACAGAGCCTACAACTGGAATGCGAGCTAACCCTTATGTTGGGGCTGCATGAATCAGAAGAGAATTCAGCTCACAGTCCTAGAGCTGGGTTGGCTCTGCAGGGATAAAAGACTGATCAGCTGGGGGCAGGGCTTGTCACTATACCCCGGGCTTCAGCCCTGCTGCTCCGGCAGCTGGGCAGTGTGGTCCCTGCTGCTCCAGACAGTCCCGGAATCTGGTAGCTGGGTAGCACAGTGGCCACACTTCCAGCACCCACCACAATCACAACCCCCTGTTCTGAATCCCCCACAATCCAATCACCTTCCCTAATCCCCCCCCAAACTATACAACCCATTGTCCTGACCCCTACACTCTCCGCACCAGTACCCTGAGCCCTCCAGCCCTGTATCCTGACTCCTGGACCCCCACCCCCTGCCCTGAACCCACATAGCTCCCAACCTCTGCCTTGATTCCTGCATCCCCACAACCCAATCCCTTGCCCTGACTCCTGCATCCCATCACATCCCCCTCTGTGCTGAGCCTCCTGTAGCCCTGAGTCCCTTGCCTTGAGCTCCCTTGCACCCACTCACAACTAACTCCCTGCCATAAGCCCCCCACACTCCAACCGACACTTACATTTCCTATAGGTACTGTCCTATCACAACCCTCCTCCAAATCTCTGCCCTGAGCACATCCCCAAGAGGGGTAGCAATACAATACTGCCTGCGAGAAATAAAAGTTACTTTCACCCCTGGTCATAACTTATTCTAGCCACCAGAGTCAGCTGATTTGATTCCAAATACTCAGAAGCAGCAGACCTGTGGCATAAGAAGATGATTTCAATGACAGGCTTCTCAATACCTTGCAAGATATAGGCTTTAGAGCCTGATCCAAAGACCATTGAAGTCAACTGAAAGACTCCCACTTGTAAGCTCTTTTGAATAGATTCTCAAACCTGTGCATAACTTTAACCAAGTTATTGAGCTCATGGATTTAAGCTGAAGTCACTGAGCTCAACAGCATTACTTTTGTGCCTTGTTGCTTAAGTTTTTCCTGGCTCAGGAGCTAGCTCATTTTCCCCAGAGATCAGTTAAACTCCTGTTTAACGATAGCACTGTCAAGGGTTTCCAGCATTTTGGAAGGTCATTTGCTAACAATTAATGCTGCCAGCAAGTTGGAAAATCTCTTTTTCTGTACATGTTGATATTAAAATACTTTTTTTTTATGGTCACCCAGTTGCTTGGGGCTTATGTTCACTTGAGATGATGATGGTGGTTGCTAAATGGGATAGGGTTTGCTTTCCCTAGGATAAATTTTACTTGAAATTAGTCAAGTATCAGAGGGGTAGCCATGTTAGTCTGAATCTGCAAAAATGATGAGGAGTCCTGTGGCACCTTATAGACTAACAGATGTATTGGAGCATAAGCTTTCGTGGGCAAAGACCCACTTCGTCAGATGCATGTGTTTCATAAACTGTGAAAGACATTTTAATCAGATTATATGAGATAACATGATAGCAAATATATTTCTCTTTTCTGACCCAGCCTCATAGGTGTATGAAATAACTCTCTACATATAAGAAAAGGTTTTTCCTGACAAACGATAGAATGACATTTTCTCATTCTCACACTTTCTGTCCGCAAAAGCAGCCAGAGAGAGGGGGGTTCGCAAGTGTAGTGAATACGGGGCGCAGACCACTAGTATTTCATAACAGTTCAATGGCTTCCATAAGAATTTGCATTTTAAACTTCTTTATATCTCTTATTTTAAATTCCAACAGCTATGGATGCAAAGCCTGTTTTTGCAGTGCCACATTATCTATTATGATCAAGCATTGTGATGGAATGGAACTTAAATAAAACAGTAGAATTATCAAAGAAACATCATTACTCAGGGCCCGAGGGCCTGTATTATACAATTTGACAGGAAAGGTGAATTCTGGTCTTTAGTGCAGTAGTTTTCAACCTATGGTCTGTAGACTCCTGGAGATATACAGAATATGTGTAAGGGATCCATGACAGGTTGTCATTGTGATGGTGTATGGAAACTGGGGGTCATATTAGGATATTATGAATACCAATATTGTAAAATTTCAATGAATTGTGCCATATACACCATGTAATGTATCTGCAAGCATGTTATAATTTGCCAAGTATGATGCTCTTGTTTATATGTTTGTATCACCTTTGTATTATAAGTTATAGATATGTGTATATGTCTGTGCTTCAAACTTGGGCTATGCTTCTGGGTCACGCCCCCAGCCAATTTGGCATCAGCAAATTGCCTACCCTGCTTTATGGCCCATAAAGGAACCCATAGAAAGAGTAAAGGGCTACACTTTATGATGCAGGAAGGCATGCCTATGGACAGAGCTCTACAGCTTCCAAGTCATGTGTTGGGCAGCTTGTGTTTAGAACAGAGGAAATACAAGCTGCCTTGCAAAAGACTATAAAGGCAGCTGCATCTCCTCCATTTTTTCTTTAGTCCAGCTTCTTGTCTGTAATCCTGCTTTTTACCTGTGGAGATTAACCTTTCTACAAAGGAAGCTCTGAACAAAGGACTGAATGACCCCTCCAAGCTGTGGATGTATTCCAGAGGTCCTTTCAAACCAGCAAACTCACCAATACTGCTAGGAACCTGATATATAGACTCTGAAGTCTTTGTATGTATGGGATTGTTTTACCATTTTATACCTCTCTTCTTTTTCTTTTTTTCCCCCCCTTATTATGATAGACCTTTAACTTTATAGGCAAAAACATTGGCTGGCAATCTGGTATTTTGGGTAAGATCCAAACCAATACTGACCTAGTAATGTAGCTGACACTTTGGTGTCAGAAGAACATTCTGTATATGTAACAAGTTTTTAAAATAACTTCTCACTATACTGGGCCTCTGTGCTAACAGGTGGTGGTTCACCCAGGATAGGTGGATTAGTGCCTCCACCTACTCTTTCTTCTTTGCATTTCCTCATCTTTCCTCTACTGAGGCCCTAATTCAGTACTGTCCTTAAGCCTTTATGAGTGGTGACACCGCAACACCAGAGGCAGGTTGCTCCTTAAATAGCTTTCTTTTTTCCCCTGCCTATTCCTCCATATCTCACTAATTTTTGTTTTTTATGTTTGGGGTTGGGTGTTTTTTTGGGGGAGAGTAGGGGGCTGGGGAGTATTTACGTAGGAGGTAGGTCAGGCCCCTGACTACTTCCTTCTCTCCTCTTTTCTGAACCCCCCACAATCTCCCATCTTGATCTTCTTTTCAGTCTTTACCTGGCTCCTTCACCTTTTTTTCTTCTCTCTCTGCTTCCATGCTGGGAATATCCTAGCTTGTGATAGGACTGTGACATCAGAGGCAGGTCCCCCTATTTCTCCCTTCCATTTCTCTTCTCACTCTTCCTTGTTTTTCTCTCTCTCCTCCTTTCTATAGAATTGTCATATCAGAAGAAGTCACAATCCAGAACAGCTCATGACTGAATGGTGGCATGACAACTAGAGGCCACCAACTCATTTCCCATACCCACCTAATCTTTGCTCTTTAATAGGACTGCTCCAAAGGAGGCCAAGTGTCACAGTATGTTTTGTGATAAAGGCAGCTGTCTACATGGATGGAGTCCTTTCACATAGGCATCCATAACAAATAAATATGTCTTAATGACCAACATGAGGACTTAATCTGGTAATGACTTTTGGTCCCTAACAAATCAAACCTAATTTGAAATAGTGTCCAAGGGGTGAAAGGCTCCATATTCTCTGAGCCATCCACTTTCCTCAGCCTAGCTTTCATGTCTGAGATGGTGGGGTCCCATGATTTCAACTGAAGCTGTGAACAGACCTTATATAATTTATATCTGAACATACTTGTGACACTGTAACTCCATATTCTTCACAGTGATATTATTTTGATATGATTATGGCATAATTATGATGCCTTGGGTACAAATGGATCATGTGAGATATGTATCTGTACTTCAAATGTAGTAATGCTCTCTAGACAAAATACTTCCAGTCTAGATAGCTGGTTGGGAAGGGCCTATTAGGGCAAAGAGCCATTAAGGAAAACAAAAGCCATTAGGAGAATTTTATCTCCCATGTGGTGAGCCTTCCTGAGAACACTCCGGACAGCTTGTAAGTAATGGCTGCAATAACTTCACAAGGTGTGTCAGAGGGTTCAATGGTGCTCCAGTTCCAGGTGGCATCCTGCGGAGAAGTTGTCATTATATTTAAAAACTTTTAATGCACAACTATGCATCTTTAATTGTATGCAGAATATTATTTATGATTTCTGCAGAATAATAAAGGGAGGTGATTCTTAGAATCAATAAAATGAAAGCATGGAACTGCTTTTTCATCAGCCAGGTCATGCTATGCAAATGAATGGAATCCTCCATGGAAATGCATAGAAACCACTATGCAAATGTATGGAATTTTTTGTACAAATAAATAGAATCTCCTGCACAACAATCACTGGGGAAGACTTGTTGGAAGAAAGGGTGAGGGTTCTGATGTGCTTAGCTCATCCATTTTCCATCTGAATTCTTCAAGTCAGGTTTCTCCCTCGTGGCTGCAAGGTCTTGTCCACTAAGGGTCTCATCTGCTGACTTCTGAATTAGGCAATTTCCGTATTGAAATCTTACAGCACTGAAACAAATCATAAGAAACCAAAGCCTTGGATGCCACAGACTCTAATTGCCTAATTAAGCCTTCACAAAAGCAGCTGTAAGTTTTAAATATAACTGGAAGGAGTAAATCTGTTTGCCAGAAGCTGGGAATGAGTGACAGGGGATGAATCACTTGATTCCTTGTTCTGTTCATTCACTCTGGGGCACCTGGCATTGGCTACTGTCAGAAGACAGGATACTAGACTAGATGGACCTTTGGCCTGACCCAGTACAGCCATTCTTACATTTTTATCAGGTGGTAAGAAATGCCCTATAGCAATTAGACATTTGGTGGTATTTTAAATATGCTATCATGGGCTAAATTCTGCTCTCATTTACATGGAGGTAAATCCAGAATGGCTCCAATTTATTCTGACCTTGTGGCTAATTCATCTGATCTAGAAATCTGCTTGGATTTTCTTTTAGACTTTTCTTTTAGACTGAAGTATTTCTAAGGCTTTTGGATGAGATGAGCATGTGGATGGAGATTGCAGAGGATATTTGACAGATGGTGTGAAATCCTGGCCCCACTGCAGACAATGGTAAAACTGCCACTTATTTAAATATGGTCAAGATTTCAACAGTGCTGTGTATCTCTATTCCCTCAAGAGCTCTTCTGTGTGGGAAAATCTTTCCAGAGTGCTGTGCAGCTTCAGCAGAAGGAGGAGGTAAAAGGAGCTGCAGGCAAGGAGGACAGAGAGTCGCTGTCCTTTCAGCACCATGGAAGGCCACTGCTACTCAGGCTATTTGGCAGATGATGAAGGTCTTCAAGGAGCTCAGGTAGGAAAGAGAAAATGTCCCTTAGTTTGCATTTGTAGGGATTCATCCAGCCATCTGTGCACACTGGGATCAGGATTTAATTATTTAAACTAATAACACTGCAGACAGGAATAACTGGAGGCCCTGGGACTGCAACACTTTCCTACCTGGAGTCACCCCAATAACCAACCTTTCATTTCTAACTCTACGGGAAAGATTTCTGGTCCCACCTATTTACCCTATACATCCATTTTCACTCCACAGATTTCATTTCCCCCATTCTAATACTTCCAACTCTCTTTCATACACATCCCTTGCTCTCCAAACACCTCACCAGCTCACATACACAGCATCCTCACTATATCACACCTGCAAATCATCCTTCTTCACCAGTTTCCTCACTCTTCTCACTCCCCACCACCACTTGCACTGCCCACTCTCACACACCTTATCCCAGTGGTACTCACAGTTATATGACTTAGGAGCCACATTTGCAACCACCATTAACCAGAAGAGTTACATGACTTCTGTATGCCCGGTGCACCACCTCACCAAACACACATTTAAATAATATAAATATATAATTATAAATATATCCAAATACTCTAGAATTTTCACATATATTCTCAATACAATGAAAACTAAATTTGTGTAACTTATTTATTGCATGAGTGGTTCAGAATGTGGGGAGGGGCCTCCAGGCTCGGACAGAGGATTGAGGAGTAGGAGGGGATGAGGACTCTGGGCTGAGATTGGAGAAGAGGAGTTTGAGGTGCAGGAGGGTGGTGCAGGCTGGGGGCAAGAGGTTTAGAGTGCAGAAGGGGGCTCAGGGCAGGAGGCTTGGGCCTGGCATTAATCTGGCCCTGCTTGTTCCAGGAGCCTGTAAATCAGCTGTTCATGGCGCTCTAGGAGGGAGGAGGAAAAGTGGGGGCTCCCTCCCAGAGTGCTGTAAATCAGCTATTCATGATGCTCAGACAGGGAGGGTGAAGAGTGGGGACTCCCTCCCTTTCAGAGTGCCACAGTAGTTCATGGTGCTCAGGGAGCCACGGGCTATATGACAAAGAGCCACATGAAGCTCATGAGCTGCCAACTGAGTATCACTGCCTTATCATTAGAAACACACAGTAGATGCTACACCCTCTCGCATAGCATCCAGACATCAAATTATAGGATGGGAAGAGACATCACGAGGTCATCTAGTTCTGTCCCCTGCACTCACAACATGACTAAGTATTATCTAGATCAGGGGTGGGCAATAATTTTTGGCTGGGGCCACTTCAAAAATTTTTGAAGTGGCCCCAGGCCAAGCTGGAAGGGGTGGGGCCTAATCCGGAAGGGGCAGGGGCACTAAGCACCCATGCTCCTGGCAGGGCAGGAAGAGGCTTCACATACTCCCCTGCCCCCAAACCCTGATTGGTCTGGGGAGGGGGAAGCACGGGAAGCCTCCTCCCACCCTGCAAGCAGCCCATGACACTTTGCAGTGTGGCGCACTCCTCGCAGGGCCGGGACAGGGTGAAGGAAGCTTCATGCATCTACCCTGCCCCCAGGCCCTGATTGGCCTGAGGGCAGGGGGAGCACATGAAGCCTCCTCCCACCTTACCCCCACCCTGTGAGGAGCAAGCGGCACTTCAAAGTGCCATGCGGTGCTCGCAGGGAGGGAGGAGACATCATGCACTCCCCCGACCCCAAGTCCTGATTGGCCTGGGAGCAGGGAAGCTGTGCAAAGCTTCCCTCACCTTGCTCCCGCCCTGTGTGAGTGTATGGCACTTTGCAGTATCGTGCACCCCTCGCAGGGCTGGGGGGAGGGCAGAGGAAACTTTGCACGCTCCTCCTGCCCGCAGGCCAATCAGGGTTTGGGGGGCAGGGGAGCACGTGACGTCTCGTCCTGCCCTGCAAGTAGTGCGCGGCGCTTCAAAGCGCTGCGTGCTGCTCACAGGATGGGAGGAAGCTTCACGCGTTCCCCTGGCCTCAGGTCCTAATTGGCTTGAGGGTGACGGAGCGGCAGGGCCTCCCCAGGCCAGATCAACCTGATCTGGCCCGCGGAGGCCCTTTTGTTCACCCCGATCTAGATTTTAGACCTTCCCTGCCAGGTGTTTGTCTAATCTCTTCAAAATCTACAGCAACGGGGATTCCACCACTTTCACAGGCAATATATTCCAGTGCTTAACCACTTTGACAGTTAGAAAGTTTTTCCTAATGTCCAACCTCAATCTTCCTTGCTACAATTTAAGCCCATTGCTTCTTGTCCTATCCTCACAAGTTAAGAAGAACAATTTTTCTTCTGCCTCCTTGTAACAATCTTTTAAGTACTTGAAAACTGTTATGTTCCCTCTCAGTCTTTTTTCTCAGACTAAACAAACCCATTTTTCAGTCTTCCTTCATGTGTCATGTTTTCTAGACCTTTCATAATTTTGGTTGCTCTTCTCTACATCTTTCTTGAAATGTGACACCCAGGATTGATCACAATACTCCAGCTGAGGCCTAATCAGCATAAAGTAGAGTGGTACCTCAGTGCCTCCCAGCATACCTCATCTTCACCCCCCTATGTACACACCTCATTTTCACCCCCTATATACACATGCTCCTTGCCTCCTTCCCCTCCATTCTGCACCCATCAGCATGAACTTGATTGTCCTTTGCACTTGGCGTATATCAGTTGTAACTACTGAAATCAGTGAAGTTGGAGTGTTGTGAAAAGGCTGTAAAGGGAGATGTATCAGGCATGCTATATTTTGCCAATGATATTTCTGTTCAGCTTGCTGTAGGTAAAACGTGATTTGGTGGGGGAAGGGGCACGATGTGGGAGGAGAGAAATGGCAAATAGCCTTTGTAAAGAACAGGCTGGTTATTACAGCTCATTACAATCTCTATATTAATGCTTCCCCAGCTGAGTGATATGGTTTCCTCTTCTAGACTTACACAAACTTTCAACAAGCCCTGTTAATGCACCAGATTCAATACTTAGTCCTTCTACACCTGCAACCAGTGTCAGGGTCACATTCAAAGTTGTTCAGCAGAAATAATGTTTAACCTTCTTTCCTTGCAAAGTGAATATTAGAATCACAAAATTTAGAGCTGGCAAAGGACACTGTCAAGCACTGAGGAATAAGTACTTGACAGTGTCACAGCACAGCATTACACAGCAGCATTATTTTGAAATAACAGCCAGTATTCCAACATAACAATGCGAGCATCTACACAGCAATTCTGTTATTTCAAAATTAATTCAAAATAATGGATGGTTTATTCTGATTTCTGTAAACCTCATTCCACAAGTAGTAACACCTCTTCCAAAACAGCTATTTCAGAATAGCTGTAGTGTGGCTGCTCTACTGCTGCTATTTCAAAATAGCTCCTCCCTCAGGCCATTCAAAGTAATCACACCCCAGTTATTCCTGGTGCTCTAAACTGAGCTAGTGTGTCCACATTAGGGAAACTTGCCTTGGACTAATTTTGAGGCTTCCCTGTACTGTAGACATGCTATTTCAAAATAAGCTATTTCAGAGTATTTTTTCCAGAATAGCTTATTTTGAAATAAATAGCACTGTAGACAGACCCAGTGTGAGCTGAACTAAGTCGCTGTGCCTCAGTTTCCTCATTTATAAAATGGATGTGATAAAACATTCCTCTTTCATGAGATATTGTGCAGTTACCTTCACTAATGCTTGCAAAATCTAGATATCATAGAAAAAAAGCACCAGAAGAGTGCAAAGAATTTTAAAGCCTTTGTCCTGAACATGCAGGATTATTCTAAAATATAATTTATCTTGCTTTATTATGAAATTACAATAGCAACTCTACACTTACGGCTGCAAAAGCCAGTGAAAAACTAGACTATCTCAAGCAAATAGGCTTCAGAGCTTTCGACTCTCACTAATGACACTCCCTGCTTTGCTTGCTTACAGAGAGACAAATTCTCAAACAAGCCAACTGTCACCCAAGCGAGAAATACCTATGACTGGAAAGCCCTCCTGAGAGCAGCTTCTCCCTGTGGATGCCAGAATCCAACAGTATCATCAGATGTTTTATCTTTTAGAGCATTTCAGAGTGACAAAGGGGAGAAAAAAGGGAATCAGGATGATCCCGTCTCTAATTTCCATGGGGCTGCACAGGAGTTCTCCAACTTTGTGGACTTTTTGGTTGACATGGATGCACTGGACAGCCTCCAGCAAATCATGGAAGAGGCAATCCATAAAATAAGGGAAGTAATGGTTGAGGATGAAGAGGGTTTACTTGATTTCAAAGAGGATGTCAGCTCTAGACCAGAAAGCGAGTCTTGGGCCTTCTCCTGTGGAAAGCAATGTGATTGTTTCAGCTCATATCATTATCCATCCACATCCAGCTCAGAGGAAGAATGCACAGAATGTTTAAGAAGCAAGGCTGGGCATAGGCTAAGCGGTAAATCTAAACTTCAGGATCAATGCATGCTGGATAAGTTTATAGCCCAAATCCCAAAGAAAGAGATGAGGAGGAGGACAGAGGAAGTGGCCGGGATATTCCATACAAAGGTATTTCTACACTTCTCTTCTAGTTTTAGGACTATTTTTCATAAGATTAAAGTAGGAAGGAAAATACTCCCAAATTTTATTTGGCACTGTAACAGGGTCAGGACTCACTGTTGCAGCTCCTCCTGCTGGTCACTCAAGGAATTGACTCTCCTGCCTCAGAAAGCCTTCGGCTTGCCCTTAGTTACCTGTCTCCTGCACTGGTTCAGGACCCGGGTCTCTTCCTGCCCTCAGTGCCCTTTCCTCCCAATTCTGCCCTACAGCAATGCCTCTGCACTCTGTGGTCCTCTTCTCCCAGGGAACACCAACCCCCTATATCCATCTTGCCTCAGTGAGCTACTGCCAGTTTTCATCTAGCCCCTGCCACAGAGGCAAACTGCACTCTGAAATGGCCACTCATCACTGGAAGAGGGAGGTGGTCCTGCTGCTTTTTGCTGCCCTGACTGCCTCCCTGCAGCCCTGGTACCCTCAGGCTTTGAGAGCAAGGACTCAGCCTGGGAGTTTGCATGGCCAGCACCTCACCCTCCCCACCCCGGCTCAGTCTACCTTTTTCCCAGCATTACTCTGTCCAAGAAGCCTCTGCAGTCTCCATGACAGCCAGATCCCTCCTGCTCCACAGCTGGCAGAAGAGTATGTTTTCTTCCTCTCCAGGAGCTCCTATTTATACAGCCCCAGCTGGGCCCCAATTAACTGCTATATGCCATAATTGCTTGCTCCACAGTCCCTAACCCTAACCCTCTCCCAGAACTCAATTTAACCTTTGTTAGGGCCAGTGTAGGCCAGACACTCCATCACAGACACTACTTATATAGCATCATAAACATACACAAGGCACAAAATCCAGCCTTTACCACAAAGTGCCTCACTGGCAGGGGAAGAGATAAGGATCTGTGCCTACTACTGGCTTAACACAAGAGACATTCTGCAAGAGCATGATGAAATGGCTCAGGAGAGGCAGCATCCAAGCATACACCTCCTCTTTTTCATACACACCTTGGCTACATCTACACTGCAGACTTTTTGTGCAAGAACTGTTTTGCACAAGAGTTCTTGTGCAAAAGGTCTTACGGAAGAGTGCATCCACACTGCCATATGCTTTTGCGCAAGAGATGTGCTTTTGCGCAAGAGCATCCATGGCAGTGTGGATGCTCTCTTGCACAATAAAGCTCTGATGGCCATTTTAGCCATAGGGCTTTCTTGTGCAAGAAATCCCTGTTGCCCATCCACACTGCCTTCTTGTGCAAGAGCTCTTGTGCAAGAGGGCTTATTCCTCATGGGGAGAGGAATAACTCTTGCGCAAGAAGCCCTCTTTTTTGATGCTTTACTGTAAATTTATTTGCGCAAGAACACGCATGCAGTGTAGACGCTTCGCAAGTTTTTGCGCAAGAATGGCTGTTCTTGTGCAAAAAGCCTGCAGTGCAGACATAGCCCACGGGTAGCACATGCCAAACAGCATAACAGCATGTATGCTTGCCAGCTGGGGACTTAGCCATGCCACCTAGTCAGCAGACCATGTCCTATAAGACCTATGCTGGCCTTGCCTGTGCAAATGAACTCTCCCACCCTCGTGCTCTGTGGTGTACTAGCTTCTTTGCAGGGGTGGGAGGTAGGAGGCTTCTTATGCCCTGTTCCCCTACCCACATACTAGGTTACTCATGCAGTACAGCATTGGATTTAGCTCCAATAAAAGAATTCATGGAGTACGTTTCCCCTTGTTTGAAGGGCACGGCATTATTCAGGCATAATATGGTGGTGAGGTAAGACTGGCACAGCCAGCTCTGAAATTAAACTAATAGTGTAAAAGAATCCAACTATTATAAGAGCCATGAATCTGCACCAAACCAGAAGATACATGTCATCAGCCAAGGAACCATGGCAGAGAAAAGATTTAAGAAATGAAGGCACAAAATTGTAATAGAAGCTTCAGAAATATTTTACAGTAACTGCTTGAAGGGATGGGGCTATTCAGGATGGATGAATTCTGGGTTCTGTTCCAGGTTTTCAGGGGAGTGTAATCTAGCCATAGACCTACATGCCCTGGTCCCACCAAAAGCTAACCCTAGTCCCTGGTTCTTTTCCCAGTTTCAGGCTCCACCACTCATCTTTAATTCTTCATGCTAGTCATTCTCCTCCATGCCACAGTGCCATGTCTCATTCCCAGTCCACTTCCTCTCAGCTCCTCAACAGCGTCTCCTGCAACACTACCCCAGCTTTGGCTCCTCACCTCTCTATATTCCAGTCTGGATATCTCCTCGCTGCCTGAGTGACAGTGAGGGGACCACAAGAGAGGAAGTCTCCCTGCTACCAGTTTCTAGGTCGAGCATTACAGCAGCCCCTGATTCCCATGAGGAGCAACTGCCAGGAGAGTCCTGCTCAGTTTCTGCACCTCTGTGCATGCCCACTGCAAATGGACTGTTGTAGGATTTAGCTGTCAGACACTAGCAAGGCACTGCTTCACTCAGGCAAACTGGGACTTTCAAAGGCTCATAACTTGGCCAAATGTGGGTGTATTTTCATTGGGAAAGCATAAGGCATGTCCCTGACACAAAGGTGACTCCCTTCCCTCCTCCCACCCTGCAGCCAAACTTGAAGTTCCTTCCCCAAAGCCATGATAGAACTTGTTAATGAAACAGTTGTATTAATTTTCTAATATGAGCAAAACAGCACATTTTTTCCTAATCTCCTTCTGAGAAATGGCTGAAACTTTTTTGTTGAAATGTTCTAAAAACTATTCATCCTGAAACAGACATCAGCCATGGAAAATTTCAGCCTGAATGGTTAAAGTTTGGCAAAATTATAAACTGCTGACAATAGGGTCTTATCATAGAAAATGTTGGGCAACCTAACCCACTCTGGCTTTCCAGCTCCGGGTATGAGTAAGCACAATGTATATTGCGTCATATCATCACAGAAGGCTCCCTTGTTCTGGCCTGGGCTGTACTGTCTTGGAAAAGACAGTGATTTGCATTTCAGATGTGGGCTGCTACTCATCTCTTGAGCTGATTTGAGGCCCTTTTGTTTGCTCAATACTGCTGTAGAACTGCAGCATTTTCCTGCATGGGTTTTCCATTACTTTTTCCTTCACTACAGGATATACTTTGAGTAGTCTCAAAGAAGCTAATTGGTACTATAAACTGGAAAATGGATATATAAATTGAAAATAGGCTAAGAAAATGCTGTTTGGATCTGGATCTGATTTACTCTAAAGGTTCAAGTGTGGGCAGCATTGCTAGCCCAACAATTCAGAAACCATGAATCATGTACCTAAAAATCACAGATAATTAATTTAGGATTATTTTTATTTGCCTTCTGGTTTGTGATCCTTTATTTAGGGTTCACTTAGGTCACATTTTCAGGCTTTTCTCAACAATCATGATGCTACAAAATGACTTATTTAAAAAATATAAAATCTCAGGTTCTCCAGTATTCACATGACTACTTGGGCTTCAAACATAATACAAATTTTGCAAGATTTGTGATAAATCTACAAAAGCTGGCAACAGAGTTTGAGGCCAAATGAAAGCTGCCCAGTTCAGGCTTGGATTTTATTTTTATTTTTATTTTACAGGTTGAACCTCCCCAGTCCAGCTTTCTCTGATCCAGCAACATTTGTGATCCAGCATGATTTTACTTAGCTGGATGTCCACTTATCATGGGTGTGGCCCACATTCCCGTGGTCCTATAAAGATTGTTTACAGACACCAGTCCTGGCTCTTAGGCTGCATCTATATTGAAGGCTTCTTGCTCAAGAAGCTTTTTGCGGAAAAGATCTTCCGCAAAAACTTCTTGTGCAAGAGCGTGTCCACACTGCAAAAGCACATCGGAAAAGCGGTGTGCTTTTGCACAAGAGAGCATTCAGACTGCATGGATGTTCTCTCACAAGAAAGCTCTGATCGCCATTAACAGAGTGCTTCTTTCGATAGCCTGGTTTTCCACAAAAACCCCGTTTCCCATCCACACACACCTTTTTGCACAAGAACTCTTGCACAAAAAGGAGTTATTCCTTGTAGAAAGAGGAATACCTACACTGGGAAAAAACCCTCTGTTCTGTTGATTCACTGAAAATTTTCTTACGCAAAAACGCGCTTGAGGTATGGATGCTCTGTGGGGTTTTGCGCAAAAACCCTGTAGTGTAGACATAGCCTCAGTGTTCTGTGCTGTTGTTTAGCTCTAGTTTACCCCTAAATGTCTTCTGAGACCATAGTAAGTAGTGTGTATGTGGATAATGCTGCTAGACAATATTGACTTTCAGTGGTTCAGCAAATTCTCTGGTTCGGCAATGGTCAGTTAATGTAGCATTCTAAAGGCCCCAAGGGTGCCAGACTAGAGAGGTTCAGCCTGTACTGCAATCTTGCAATTTTAGGTCTATGTGCTGGACGACTCATGAGAGCAGGTGTTGTTACCCTGTTTGCAGCCATTTCATGGCAATGTTCTCAGAATAGTTGTGTGCATCCAAACAGAAAATACGTCTTTCTGGTTTTGGATCCATCCCAGAACCAATATTTGAAAAGGAGCAGTTCAGATACAAGGATTCAACTTCAGTCTTGAATACATTTCCTAGGGGTTCAGGTTCCAGGACCCATCTCTCATATCTGACATAGGATTTGTCCATTGAAACTTACCTCATTTCCTTCCTTCGCTACAAAGTCTCAATGCTTCCTTATGCTTTTATCCATTACATTTATTTACTCTTTTCAGATCATAACCTTCTTTTTGTTCTTACAGAGTGTTACAGAAAAATCAGCTGATTATTATTTTCGCCAAGAACACTTTCACATTTGGGCACAACTGGCAGAGTCTTCTGTTGGCCTCCATGAACAACGAGCTGCATCAGATTTTTTCTCTAAGACCAAGAAGAAAGATAGATCTGAGCTTGAAGGAGACTCATCTTTTGATATTAAACACATTGAAAAAGAAATCACAAATGTCCTGAAACAACCCACTCCATCTGCTACTGCTCTCTATTATCCTGATGAGGAACTATTTAAAACCCTGGATTTCTTAGAAGAAAATAAATTATTCTCTGCTCTTCAAGATATTGTAAACCAAGCCATTCTAGAAATATTGGATGCAACTAAGAAAGATGGATCCCCTTTATTTAGCATGGGTGATTACTCTGGCATTACTGGCGATTCCGAACCTCTACCTGGAAATATTGATAAGTCAACTCAAACAATTTCAGAAAATGCAAAGGAGGAGGAAGAAAGCACAAAAGAAGAAAAGGAACCCATGTCAGAGACAAGAGAATCTACAGAAAAATCAAAACATCATAAGTCCAAGCCCAAATCACCAGTTGAGAAACTTCCATCCAAACCAAAGTATGTGCCACCCCCACTTCCTAAATCCAAGCCTAGGGCACCATCTGAGCCACCTCCACCCAAGCCAAAATATGTACCACCCCCACTCCCTAAATCCAAACCTAGGCCACCAGTTGAGAAACCTCCACCCAAACCAAAATATGTGCCACCCCCACTTTCTAAACCTAAGCCAAAGAAACCAGCAATAGTAGAAGAGGAACTTCAATTTTCCCAGGTACCTTTGCTTTTTTAGTTCAAACAAAATTATTTATGATCATATATCTGGAATACTTGAATACTGTTATTAGTCCATTGTGCCTGTTGCTATTTCTATCTACTTCATAGTGTATAAACTCTATTTAAGAATCAGAAAGAAAATTAACTATTTTTGCCTACTTTCATATACATTTGAATAGTGTGAACTCAAAATTCAGATTCAGTCATTGTAGGATCGTGTTCAATTTAGGAGCATTCACAGTGGTCATTATGAAATCCACCCACTGCAACTACACTGGAGTACAGCTGTGCGAACATCTGATTTTTTTAGTTTGTTGCTAGGTCTGAAAACCTGAAAAAAAATGAATGATTTGGTGGCATCTGGAACCAAATCTTGATGGAATGAAAAAGAAACATTTTAAAGTCTGAATTGAAAAAATTCTTTGTTCAACCCAAAACTAAACATTTCACTTAGATTTTCACTTAGACTTTGGGAATAATTTCTTTTTTAAATAAAAGCAATGGAAATGGGAAAATGAAGGGCTGGATTCATAAGAGGACTTTGGAGCCATTCGTAAAATTGAGGAAATAGTGTTGGTGGTGCCTCCATCTCTTTAACCTTATATCCTGATACTCAGAGCGCTCATTTGGGATGTGAAGACTCAGTTTCCAACGCCCACTCTGAAGCAGGGTGTTTGCTCACTGAGATCATAACCAGGGCCAGGGGAAAGGGTGGGAAGCTGCACCAATGTAAACAAAGGAAAGAGTTGACTTATGGTGATGATTGTGGTGGGCTTTTACGAGAATGTTGGGTTTAATATTAATTGGTTAATTTTCCAGTAGGAACATGATAAACTAGGGCCCCGATTCTACAAGAAACTGCATGTGGGCAGGCTCACATGGCAGAGCTCACATGGCAGAGCTCGGCTGGCAGAGCTGCATGCTACCCGGCACATCTCCAGGTGGCGGATAGGAGGGGGCCTCTTTTCAGAGGTTTGCTGCAAAATAAGTGCGTTTTGTCGTGCAAATATGCAGCCGCGGACCAGCAGCGGCAACATTACCAGGTGTGATGGGACATTGGGTGGTATCCGATGCTCTGACTAAAAGTCACAAGTGCCCGATGACAATGTTGTGACATGGCGAGTGCAGCCCGCCATTAAATAAGGCTGCCCTACCCCCTCACTCTGTTGGTTGAGGGTCTGGGATACTTGGGTCCCTGGTTTACTTTGGATAACCTGATTGGCAAATGAACCATGATTGGTCACCGGTATCCAAGGGATAATGACTCCTTACGTCACCCCAGGGAAGAGAACCCTGACAGAAAATTCTCCACTGCCTTGTGGGTAGGTTTGGGAGATCCAAAGACTATGGGAGTAAACCCAGACAGATAATTCAGAGTGGAGACCCTAAAGCGGTTAACAGTGAGGTTTCATCCAATCTGTTTTTCCAGCATCTCCTGCAGTCACCTCAGTTCCTAACGTACTGGCTTTTGTCTTTCCTTTGGATCTAACTGGGGCGACCGAGAGGGGGATGGTGCCGCTTGGGCAATGCACTTCCCTCAAACACTAGCCCAGGCAATGCGGCGCAGGAGGAGACACTTACCCACACACAGCTATACATAGCTACTACAGTCGATACAATAAGCCAACTTGCCTCCAGCTTGGTAGCTGGAATGTGCGGACAATGTGTCCTGGACTTGAACCTGATCATGATCTTTCAAACACGGATTCAATACGTAAAACAGCAGTCATAGACCAACAGTTACATAAATTGAATGTTGACATTGCTGCTCTCCAGGAGACCAGACTGGCAGATGCTGGATTAGTAAAAGAAACCAACTACACCTTCTTCTGGAAGGGTCTGAGTTCAGAGAAATGCCATCTTTACGGAGTTGGCTTTGCTGTTCGAAACAATCTGATGAACTTTATCAGTACCCATAGCTGAATCAGAACACGTTATATCCCTAAAGCTCAGCACCAAGTCAGGATATGTTAACATCATAAGTACTTATGCACTCACACTAAGGTTGTGCACTGAAGACAAGGACCGCTTCTATGGTAATCTTCAAAAAGTTGTTGATTCCTGTTTGTCCAGTGAACAACTGTACATCCTTGGTGATTTTAATGCAAGAGTGGGACGCGATCACCAGTCCTGGCGCACTTGCCTAGGTCATCACAGCATTGGAAAAATGAATGAAAATGGTCAAAGGCTTCTTGAATTCAGTTCTCAGAATAATCTTTCCATCACTAATACTTTTTTCAACTTAAAAGACTGTCACAAGGTCTCGTGGAGGCACCCCAGATCCGGTCACTGGCATCAGCTTGACCTTGTACTGGTCCGCAGAAAACATCTCAACTCCATTAAATTTACACGTGCGTATCACAGTGCAGATTGTGACACTGATTATCAGTAGAGTGAAAATTGCTCCAAAGAAACTCCATACATCAAAGGATTGCAGAAAACCAAAGGTTAACACCCTCAGTACTAGAGATGCACTGAAATGCTCTGACTTTGCAGAAGAATTCACTCACAAAATGGAAGACAAACCTGTCCAGCAGTCTGTTGACAAGACATGGTCCATGCTGAGTGCTGCAATATATGAATGTGTCACATCTGCCTTTGAAACACAGAAATTTTCCAACAAAGACTGGATTGATGAAAACATTGACATTCTCAGGCCTCTTCTTGAAGAAAAAAACAAGACTTTTCTAAATAACATAAAGAATCCATCGCAAAGTTCAAGAGATCAGCTCCTCCATACAAGATCTGTTCTTCAGAGAGAATCCAGGTGGTGTGCAAACAAGTATTGGGCTGATCTGTGTTCTGGAATTCAAAAAGCATTTGATATGGGTGACCTGAAAACCATGTATGATGGACTGAAGAAAGCACTTGGACCAAACGTTACCAAAGTTGCTCCATTGAAATCTCTAAATGGACAGGTGATTACAGATAAAAACCAACAGATGTCCCGATGGGTGGAACACTACTCAAGTCTTTACTCCCATGAGCGTACAAAACTTGATAACCTCATTCCAACTCTTCCAGAAATGTTAGAGCTAGATGTAGAGCCTACGGTGGAAGAGCTTTCCCAAGTACTTGATGCTCTCTCCAGTGGAAAAGCACCAGGTAACGATGGGATTCCAGCTGAAGTCCTGAAGGCTAACAAGGCTGTCCTCATCCCCTTCCTCTTTTATGGCTTACTTATAAAATGTTGGCTAGCGGGAGTGGTCCCTTCATGATATGAGGGACACAAACATCATTACTCTCTATAAAAACAAAGGCGATAAGGGGGACTGTAACAACTACAGAGGCATCTCTTTGCTAAGCATTACAGGTAAAGCATTTGCCCGTGTTATTTTTAATCGCCTGAAAAAACTCACAGATTGAGTCTATCCAGAAACACAGTGTGGCTTCAGGGCTGGCAGGTCAACATTGGACATGATTTTTTCTCTTCGACAACTACAAGAAAAATGCAGAGAGCAAGGTGTGACGGCGCGTCGGGGTCCCCCGACTCCTGCACCCCCTTAGTGGCACGAACAGACTCCACCAGCCAGTAGAATAGAGGGAGTTTATTGCTTTTCCAGGATACAGCACAGCATAGATGTCATCTGGTTACAGGGCCAGGCCTAGGATGCCTCAGCTCCTCTTGGGATGGGGGAGACTGGGCCCCTAAATCCCAGCCCCCCTTTGCTCAGGCTGCTTCCTCCATGATTCCAGACAGAAACCTAACTAACTCACTTCCAGCCCTGCCCCCAGCCAGGGCTCCCCTCCCCTCCATCCCACTGTTCCGCTCCCTGGGAGATAACTCATTGGACAGGTTCAGAGCCCCCTTGCATAATGACTCATCCCCCGCCCTGCTGGGCCATGCTACAGACAGCAGCCAGCGGAGGTCACCCACAGCCCACTGCCCAGCATAGCAACCAGCAAGGTACCCCCCACTACGTCACAGTTCTCCCCCCTCTGAGAGTGAACTGAGCAGGTCACTCCACTCGTGACCTAGGGAAGTTCGGGTCCTCTGTGTGGGAACCCGCCCTGGGGACATGGGTGCTCCCCTTGACTCGGGCCGGCCGCGGCGAGGCCCCACATGAATTGGCTTCCCTCTGTACACTCGCTGCACCGCTCCGGGGGGACTGGCACAGGCCTGTCCTCTGTGGTTGCATCCACCCTTGCACTGGCCTTGATATCTGGCCAGGGTCTCTCAGGCCAGGGCATGAGCTCAGCGCGTCTTTCCTGGAAAGCCAGGATGTCTTCCACCCACGATGCTCCATCCAGGGAGGTCTTCCCCTCCCATAACTCTCTCAGCAAGCCCAGGGGGTCCTCTATACGGGATAGGGGCCCCCAAGCAGCTTTCCTCCCATCTTGGGCCTTCCCGCCCCTCTGGCAGGAGTTGCAGGACCGGCAGTATTGCTGCACAGCTGCAAATATCCCCAGCCAGTAGAAGTGTTGGAGCAGCCTCAGCTGTGTGCGCCGGATCCCCCGGTGCCCCGCAAAGGGGACATCATGGGCCAAATACAGCAGCTTGCGGCGATACTTTTGGGGGACGACCAGCTGCCGCTGGACCCCCCCATGCCCTCACCTTCCTGGGGGGAAGCCATTCCCGGAACAGGAATCCTCGCTCCCACAGGAATCTCTCCTGGCCACCTCTCCCCAGGGGCTGAGCTGCACGGAGGCCAGCCTCGTCCCTCAGCCTCCACAAGGAGGGGTCTGCCTGCACTGCAGCCTGGAATTCAGCCGCTGGGGCAGGGATCGGGACCTGTTCCCCGCCCTTGCCTAGGTCCAGAGTCCCAGCTTGGCTGGACCCCGTGGCCACTGGGATGGGACCCTGAGGACCCTGTCGGGAGTCCTTCCCTGGATCCAGGTTGTCAGCCCGTCGCTAGCTCTGACTACGGGTGGTGACTAGAGCCCGCTGGGATTCATGAGGCCACTCCTCTAGGTCATTCCCCATCAGCACCTCCGTGGGCAAGTGCAGGTGCACCCCCACTTCCTTGAGACCTTCCTTGGCCCCCCATTTCAGATGCACCCTGGCTACAGGCACCTTAAACAGGGACCCATCTATGCCCTTCAGGGTCAGCTGAGTGTGGGGTAGTACCCGGTCTGGGGCCACTATGTCAGATCGGGCCAGCGTCACCTCTGCCCCCGTGTACCAGAAACCCGTCGCCTTCCTACCATCCACCTCCAGGGGTACGAGGCACTCGCTCCTCAGGGGCCGTCCTGCCCCCACCCGGTACTCGGAGAAATCCGACTCCCGAGGGTCAGACCTCCCAGGGGAAGTGCACTGAGCATCATTCCCCCCACTCTGAGCTGAGGTTTGCCTGCTGGCCCCTGCCTCTGGGGCAGCCTGCCCTTCCTCCAGCCCCAGCCAGTTAACCCTGGGAAATCCCAGGTCTTGGTGCCTGGTGCACTGAGCCCTCCTGTGGACTTTTTGCCCGCAGTGATGGCAAGTTAGGTCCTGCAGGCCCTTTTTGGCCGGCTCTGCCTGGGCGCTGGCTGGTTCTCTGGGGCGCAGATGACGGGTCCTTGTCTCTTGGGCTTGCCTCGTAGGTGACTCTCTCTGTTGCTCAGGCGAGAACCAGTCTCTGCGCGATTCCCTCTCTCGCCGCGATTCCCATTCACACCTGGACTGGCTCTCCGTGAACTCAGCTGCCAGTCTCCCGGCCTGTGCTGTAGCGTCCACGATTCCCAGGAACCACTTCGCTCTGTCTCCAGCACGCCTGGCCCCCACGGCTCCTGCTTCTACTGCGCCTTGTCACTTGCTGCTGGGAGCTCCATCCATGGGGTGTAGTGCATCCCACTCCTGGCACCAGTGGGACGGCGCGTCGGGGTCCCCCGACTCCTGCACCCCCTTAGTGGCACAAACAGACTCCACCAGCCAGTAGAATAGAGGGAGTTTATTGCTTCTCCAGGACACAGTACACAATAGATGTAATCTGGTTACAGGGCCAGGCCTAGGATGCCTCAGCTCTTCTTGGGATGGGGGAGACTGGGCCCCAAAATCCCAGCCCCCCTTTGCTCAGGCTGCTTCTTCCATGATTCCAGACAGAAACTAACTCTTCCTTCCAGCCCTGCCCCCAGCCAGGGCTCCACTCCCCTCCTTCCCATTGTTCCGCTCCCTGGGTGATAACTCGTTGGACAGGTTCAGAGCCCCCTTGCATAATGACTCATCCCCTGCCCTGCTGGGCCATGCTACAGACAGCAGCCAGCGGAGGTCACCCACAGCCCACTGCCCAGCATAGCAACCAGCAAGGTACCCCCGACTACGTCACACAAGGAAAGCCACTGTTTATAGCATCTGTGGACTTAGCAAAGGCATTCAATACAGTTAGTAGATCAGGACTGTACAAAGTGTTAACTAAGATTGGCTGTCCACCAACTCTACTCAAGCTTATAATATCTTTTCATGAAGATATGAAAGCAACAGTGTACTATGATGGATCTACATCTGAACCCTTTGTGGTGAAGAGTGGAGTCAAACAGGGATGTATCCTTGCTCCTACCCTCTTTGGTATATTCTTCTCAGTCCTATTAAATTGTGCATTTCTAAACTCAAACAGTGACGTATTTCTCCACACAAGGTTAGATGGTTCTCTTTACAATCTAACACAACTCAAGGCTAAAACTAAGGTCAAGAAAGTCCTCATTAGAGAGCTCCTATTCGCAGATGATGCAGCACTTGTGGCATATAATGAAGACACGCTACAGGCACTAATGGATTCCCTGTCCAGAGTTAGTAAACTATTCTCTCTCGACATAAGTGTGAAGAAAAATGTTGTGTTTGCTCAAGGTGTATCTCAATCACCAAAGGTCATTTTGAATGACAATCCATTAGAGGTGGTTCAACAATTCTGTTACCTTGGGTCTACTGTCACCACAAATCTCTCCATGGATGAAGAACTGATCATCAGAATTGGGAAGGCAGCCACAACATTTGGCAGACTTACGAAACGAGCATGGAACAATCCCAAACTGACATGATATACCAAGCATGAATATTAAGTGTCTTGCTTTATGGATCTGAGACCTGGATTACCTACTCATGCCAAGAGAAAAAATTGAGCAGTTTCCACCTTCACTGCCTTCGCAGAATCATGAATATTAAGTGGCAAGACAAAGTTTCAAATATAGATATCCTATCAAGAGCTGGCATACCCAGTCTCATAGCGATCTTTAACAACAGAAGACTCCGGTGGCTTGGCCATGTGAGGAGAATGAGTGATAAACACCTTCCCAAAGAAATCCTCTTTGGTGATCTAACAAGTGGAGCAAGGGCAAGAGGACGGCCAAAGTTAAGATTCAAGGATATATGTAAAAACACTATGAAAAAGTTTAACATCAATCCAAGCTCTTGGGAAACTACGTCATCAGATCGCAACACCTGCGGCGATACTTTTTACAACAGGGCATGTCATTTTTTGATAAGACCTGTGCAAGTCATGCAAAAGAACTCCGTCTCAGAAGGAAAAAGTCTCAGACTCATGAAAATAGAAGTAGATTGGCATGTAGCTATTGTAATTGACTGTGCAAATCCAATATTGGACGCATAAGCCATGAAAAAAGTTGCAGATCCAGGCACAACTCATAGACTGTCACTGCCGCTGCTTACCACCATCTCTCGAGACAAACAGGCCATATACACATAGGTGTGAGGTCCACCTGGGTGAAGTATCTAGGAGGATCAGGGCCTAAATATGCATTTAAGGCTAAATCTTAGTCCCACTGAAGTTAGCTGGAGTTTTACCCTATATCATGATTCCCAAATTGTGGTAAGTGGTCGTGTAGGAATTGATACACTGCAACCGGGTAGTCTGTCTTCTCTACAGAGTGATGGGGACTAAGGCCAGACAATTTTTATTCCATCACAACCACTTTAAGGAAAAAGGTTTTCAGGGGACCAGCAGACTAGCTGGAAAATAGGACCATGTGTTAATCAGTTAGCCATCACCTTAACATGATAAAGCCTAGAAGTGAGGTAACTCCTGGAAAGAGACCAAAGGCAGGCCACTTGGAGAGGAGAATTACAAGGGAGCATCAAGTCAGAAGAGAGATTTCCTGGGGTGAAATGTAGAAACAGAAAGGAGACTGCCAAACTAGGAAAGCCTGCTTTAATCCCATCACAGCCTCACTGAGAAGTGCTGTGGGGGCTGACACCAAGCAGAAGAAATGAATGATATCAAGGGAGGCTTCATGGAATAGGGGTGAAAGCTGGATACTGGTGAGCTGAGGAAACCTGCTTGAATCACAGCACAACCCTATGGAGGAAGGCTATGGAATCCATTAACCAAGAGGAAAGAATTGTGAGACTAGGAGGAAGAGACATGTAAGAAAGACAGTCCAGAGATAATCCAGGCACCACACACACATGGCACCAGAGCTCCCATGCACTCAGCTGTAACCACTAACATAAATCTAATCCCATTAGAGCCAGGGCCAGCCCACAACATTTTGGCACCTGAGGTGGGGAGCTCAAATGACACCCCTATACCTCCTCGCTTGGGCCAAAACTTTGAAAGATCTCAATTTTCTGGGTCCTAGTGGTGCCCCCTCCCCCCCGCCCCACAGTCTGGCACCTGAGGCGGCTGCCTCAGTTCACCTCATGGTAAGGCCAGCCCTGATTAGAGCTAAGAAATTGTATTCATATCTTATGATATTTGTTGTGATTTCATAAATTTTCCTATTCCACATCAGGACAAAAGTGAGATCTTTCAAACCCTTTCCCTTGGTCTCTCACAGAAAACTATTCCCAGCAATAAAGTGAGAAATCCCAGCCTCACCTCAGATCAGCCAATATTCTGTGAATAGGGCATTCATTTGTGATGTGGGTGACCTAGATTCAAGTCCCTGGTCAGACCAGGATTTGTACTTGTATCTTCCACAGCCAAGGTGAGTACCCAGACCACAGACTATTCAGGGGGTGAGTCTTTCTCAATATCTTCAGGTAGAATTATTTGGTATAAATCAAATATGCACTGGAGCAGCAACTTGAACTTCAGTCTCCTACATATCAAGTGAGTGCCCTGACCACAAGGATATAATGAGTTTGGTCTCTTTCACTCTCTGGTTTTGACTGGAAATTCCGTCCTGGATTTGCAAAATTTTTCCTACCAAAAGTTTTGCTGAACTGAGATGCTCTATTGAAAAGTTTCTGTTTTGACAAACTGGCATTTTGTTATGAAAAATGGTTTTGTCTGAAAATTCCCAACAAACTTTAAACCTAATAGCCTCTAACCCTTCCACCCAGATTCCCTCTCTTCTCTTCTAATTTACCCCAGGCAGATTTCCACCAACCAGATTCAAAACTTATTTTACTGTGAATCCATACTTACGTTAAGTGCCCTGCAAGCTATGTGCTTTTGTGGTCACTCAGTACAGTTTCAATTGCTGCCCAGTTGATTAGCAGAGCATCCCAGCTCGATTTTTTGTTTCTACTGGTGGTATATATTCACATGTGCGTCAGTGCACATAAAAATTTATTCTGCACATATGTAGAAAAAATCTGCACAGGGATGGAAAAGAATAGAGGAAATATAGATGGTAGGTACTTCAGACATCAGTGTTTTAAGGAAGCGTACATATACCAATAACATTTGGGAACTGCTGGACTAGACGTCAGCTGGACCAAGATTTGGCTATTAATTAGATTAATATTTATACACCATCCTGAAGTTAGAATGTCCAAACCTTTCTATACTTAAGTTTATTAATGTTTATTTACAGATAATTTTACTCAGTTCCCCTTCCTCTTCCTCATATTCTCTCCTGCATACACTGAAAACCCATTAACATATGAGTCTGAGCTGAAATTGGAGTCCATTATTTTTTAAATAAGGTCAAATAAATTTGTCTGTCCCTACCATAAAGAGCTTTTATGTCACACAATTAGAAAATATAAAAGGGTTTGTTAAGTAAAAAGAGATTGGGAATGGAAAGAGAGAATGAAGGCACTCCCTAACATATAGTAAAATAACAGAACCCAAACATATGAACACTTTGACAAACTTTGGTGCGAATGTTGGTTTCATCTTAAATCCAAGTGATGGGCTTATCACCGCAAAACTACCTCAGAGCAGCAGCTGGGATGATACGCTCTGAAAATATTTTCTGATGTACATATATAAAGGAAAGTGTCTTGAGAAGATCGGTAGAATATCACATTCATGAAGGTTACAACAAGCCAGATTTTTAAAGGTGCCCTCACTCCCACTGAAATTGATGGGAGGTACCTCAGCCCTTGTGAAAATCTCACTAGATGCCCAACTGCACCTTTAAAAGCCTAAATACCTAAATACCATTGTGATCCACAATGTTGCATCCCCACTTTCAAATAACAAAAAGGAAATAAAATAAAAACAGCAATCAAACCAAAATTTGGATGATTCCCTTCACATTGGATCAGCTGCAAAACATGCACAGCTGATAGGCTCAATGCTCTTTGCAGTTATCTTGCCAAACTAATGCCACTTATTTCAATTTACACCTAACAGAGAGAGCAGAATTTAGCCCAAGGGTCAAATTGGTACAAATCAAGAATAGCTCATGGCAAACCATGGAGATATACTAGGTTGCAAAGTTGTGCCTCAGATGTTTGAAATATTGTTAACTTGCTCAATTTTACATTTAAAATGTTGGTATTAAATTGACTTTTTAATGAATAACCTTTTTTTACTGTTTTGCCTACTGACAGATTTTTTATAAAGATCAATCAGGTGGACGCATGAAAGGCAAGCTTTACAGAAGACAAGAGGAGATCGTTGACTTTCTAGTTGAAAATGCAGCCAAACATGTATTGTACAAATATAACTATGAAAAGTCACTGTCAGAAAAACTTGGGTTTATATCAGTTCCTGTAACCAAGGTACTCCTGGAGATAATGTTTGGCTTTAAAAAATTAAAAGGCAGCAGCATAAGATTATCATCACAGATAGACTGGACCGAAGTATATCAACAGGTACATGCAAAAAGACCTGCTAAACCTAAAAAACCTGGTTTAAAGAGTGGTGACAAAAAAATCACTTATTCTAAACCAAAAATTATTACTGGCAAAGTAAAATTAATTAAGAAACCCACTGAACAAATCACTTCTCTGCCCAAAATAACTGAAATAGTTCCTCTAAAATTCCCTGATGATTTCCCACAAAGTAGAGAGGATTCACAAGGTCAGGATTCTGTAGAATCTTTAAGACAAAGGTCATCTTCTAGCAAGTCTATTATTCCTGCTGATAGTCAGAGAAAATTGTCTGTTGTTTTACTGGACACTGAAGGCCAGAATTCTACAGAATCTCCTAGGCAATCCTTGTCTTCTCGAAGGGCTAGCATCACAAGTGAGAGCAACATAAAATCACCAACTGTTTTACCAGACACAGAAGTCCAGAATTCTGTAGAACATTTGTGGGAAGCCTCATCTTCCAGAAGGGCTAGCATCACCAGGGAGAGCAGCCGAAAATCGTCAACTGTTTTACTGGAATCTGAAGGACAGAATTCTGTAGAAACTGTATGGCAAGCCTCATCTTCTCGAAGGACTAGCATCACTGAGGGGAGCAACAGAAAATCATCAACTATTTTACCAGACGCTGAAGGCCAGAATTCTGTAGAGTCTCCAAAGCAATCCTCATTGTCTCAAAGGACTAGCATCATGGGAGAGAGCAGCCAAAAATCATCAACTGTTCTCCCCAAAATCTGAAATCCTACCAGTTGAAAATTAAACAAATATATTTGTAGTTTATTGTCAAATTTCTTCTACTTATTTACATGTATTGCTAACACAACACCTATTTTAGGTCCCTACTCCACAAATTACATGTCTGTTAGAGGTCAGGCAGTTATACATTTCCAAAAATTCTTTGCAACCTACCCTTTCTTTTCACTACTTGTAGCTGTCCTTGAGTGATTGATTCCTATTATGATTATTACTATTGTTTATTATTTGTAGCGCTGCTGTGCTTAGAGCTGCCGCTCAGGGCTCCAATATGCCAAACAAAGTGAAATAATAGAAAACTCAATCTGGAGAGACATAATTACAAACAGTTTATCGATGTAGGGGAAAAGAAGTGGCAAAATAAAATAGTTGTAATGAGCCATAGAAGAGTTGGGGGGAGGCTAATTTCTTTCTCTCCACTGTAATGTCATTGATTTCAGTGGAAAAACTCCTTATTTACACCCACTGATCTCAACAAGCCTTGGAACTGGCCCTATGCAAAGTCAGACTCAGGCCTTGAACGTCTTGCCTCAAATTAGTAGCAATCTGAAGACTAGAACGCAATGTTTGGACATACATCCTCCATACCCAAGCATTTATATATGATGAGTCTAGCTAAATCAGTACAGTCTAGTGTATGGATTAAACCTGAGTGCTGCCTGCCATTTTAGCTTTATTGTCAATTACTGCTGTTGTCATGCACACTAAACATAACGCTCAAAGCTTGTTTCACAAAAAAAAATATAATAGGAGAAAAAACCCTCATGTAAAGTACAGTGCTGTGTGTCAGAATACTCTTCTTAAGATACACTCCCTTAATCGCCTGGATCCCAGTTCTGCAACTCTAATCCACAACTGATTCCTACTGAAAAGTTCATTAGGGCCTGATTTTCATAGGTGCTCAGTTGTGTTCTCTGCAGCACAGCTTCACAAGTGATCCATCAGCCCTGCCCAGTCAGTGAGCTCTGTGCGATAGGTCCTGAGCCTCTGCTTTGGTGATGCTGATTAATCACATGTGAAGCTGTGCTGCAGTGAAGCTTAGCGGGAGCAGTGGCGCTCAGTAGCCCATGTGAGTAGGAATCTGAATGGTTAATGGGTTAACCAGTAAGCATCACCCTTTCCAGCTAATGCTTCCCAGTTATGGTTAATTAGTAGGAGCTGGAGTAGCCCCTTGCTCAATGTGGACAAGCAGTTGCTCAAGCTCAGAAGGGCCCGCCGCACTGCAGGTAAGGGCACTCTAGTCCCGCTGGAGCAGTCCCCACCCATCATGAGCTCAGCCTGCCCAGAACAGTGCACCATGGGCAGGGGCATTCCAGCCCAGTCAGAGCAGCCCCCACTTGCAGCAGGCCTGGCCAGAGCAACCCCACCCCCAACCCTGTTTAAGGGATTAACCAGTTAAACAGAACAGAACAGGAATTTACATCCCTAGTTGTGAGTACTCAGTATCTCTAAAAATCAAGACCGCAATCGAAGGACTGTAACATTAAGGCTATGTCTACACTGCAGGCTTCTTGTGCAAGAACTGTTTTGTGCAAGAGTTCTTGTGCAAAAGGTCTTGTGCAAGAGCACGTCCACACTACCATGTGCTTTTGCACAAGAGCGTCCATGGCAGTATGGACGCTGTCTTGCGCAAGAAAGCTCTGATGGCCATTTTTAGCCATAGGGGTTTCTTGCGCAAGAAATCCCTGTTGCCTGTCCACACTGCCTTCTTGCGCAAGAGGGCTTATTCCTCGTGGGGAGAGGAATAACTCTTGCACAAGAAGCCCTCTTTTCCAATGCTTTAATATAAATTTACTTTCACAAGAACACACATGCAGTGTAGACGCTCAGCAAGTTTTTGCACAAGAATGGCCGTTCTTGCGCAAAAAGCCTGCAGTGTAGATATAGCCTAAGTGAGTAAGAGCTAAAGACATTCTAGCTGTTGGCTGAATTGTGGTTAGTTTCACTGATTTTGCTTCATGTGCATGAAGAGAAATTATAATTCTCCCCTCCAAGAGGCACATCTCTATTGCACCCCCATCATATAATTTCAGGGGAGAGTTTATCTGCAGCTCACAGCAGCCTACTAAATCCAACAATAGCTCTTATAGCAATAACGTGGTTGTTAATTGCCATAGTTGTTTGGCACTGATGGGGTTTTTTGTTGGCAACCGTTCTAACCCAATTATGTTTCTAAAGTACAACTGAAAAGCACTATAAGAAGCAACACATAAACTGCACTAAATGCACTGGGAATTAGTGACCTCCCAGAAAGACAAACAGGTGCCAGCTAAAGCCTCATATTATTGATTTTCCATGGCTAACATGGCAACCACAGACATCTGTTTTGCCCTGTTTAAAAAGCAGTAACAAAAGTGATCTGTTGTCTTAGAAGAAGAGAAGAGCCTCCAAGAAGAAATAAAAATAAGATATTCAAATGTCAAACCACCATGTTCATTTGCATTCTATGGGATCAGATACAAGCAACAAGCAATAGAAAAGGATTTTCTGATTAACAAAAATGGACATGGTTCAGGATGTGGGGGTACCGTTGTGGTTCAGCGAGATTTAGGATTGAAGTTTAATTTAATCCAGGCTATTTAAAAAGGCATGAACCAAAAAGTGAGGGACAATGCTCTACAAGTATAATAGGTTAATATAAGCAAGTCAAATAACAAATCTTTGAGTGAATGATTGAGTTTCATCATGTAGGGGGGAAGCAAAGGGCTTGGTAGATTCAGAGCTGGTGGAAAATGGAGTCTAATGAGTATCTCATGATGTTCTCACTAGCCCAGAGTGGTGATGTGCTACCCAAACTATCCAAGATAATTCAAAGCAGAGCCCCACTTCTATGCTGTTGCATCTTTGTTGCTTGGAGACTTTTTGTTCTGACCCAAGAAAATTATATTGCTTTCATAAGAGCATTACATTGGTAGCTTGGCATCCTCACACCATGCTTCCAGTCATGAATGTAGTATATTGTACAGGTCCTATATCCAATGTCAAATGCATACTTAAGACAGCCACATAGTAGTTCTCTCAGGCTATGTCTACACTGGCGGGTTCTTGTGCAAGAATCCGCAGAGCGTCCACACTGCCCACCCTCTCTTTTACTGTACAGCATGGTAAGAGAGGGCTACTTGCACAAGAGCTACGCTCTTTTTTAACAGGTGTAAGCCCTCTTGCGCGGGGGCTCTTGCGCAAGAGGGCAGCATGGACGCTCAGCAGGGGTTTCTTGTGCAAGAAAGCCCTATGGCTAAAATGGCCATCGGAGCTTTCTTGTGCAAGAGAGCATCCACACTCCCATGGGCGCTCTTGCGCAAAAGCACAGCTTGCACATGGCAGTGTGGACGTTTTCTTGCGCAAGACTTCTTGCACAAGAACCCTTGCGCAAAATGTTCTTGCACAAGAAGCCACCAGTGTAGACATAGCCTCACTGTCATCTCCTACCCTTGTTGCTCCTGTAGATAAAGTGATGAGTAACAATATTTGTGACTTAAAATTAAACAAACATTTAGCAGAACATGTCTGCTGTCCTCAAAAAAAAGGAGGGATTTTTTTAGTTTTGTGTTGGGGGGCTTTGTTTGAAAACTTTTAAGTTTTTCCACACTGAGGGCTTAATTTTGTTTTTTGGAAAGGCAGAAATTTTCAGTGAATAAAAAAAAATAGATCAGGTCTGCTCATGGTGTTGCATCACAGCACACTGAGGTTCCCCTGCAATGGAAGGCAGTCAGGGCACCCTGAAGCATGTTATGCTTTGCTTGCTGTGTGGGTGCCAGAAGAAGCTAGCTGAGCCCAGGGCTAACACCCTGATGTTTAGGGTGGGTTGGCTGCCACATGACAGCTGGGCCTCTTGCTGCTGCCAGTCCCTATAGCAGTGACTGTCCATGAGGCAGCCCCCCACGTCGAAGGCCCAGTCACCTGCCAGTTCCCACCTGCCCCTACACAAGCCCAACTGACTAATCCCCGTGGTCTCCGAATTTTAGTTTCCCTTTGGGTCCGTTCCCGGCTGGGCGCCACGCCGCCTCTTCTGATTGGTTGCCTGGGCATCTTCCGCTGTCCAATGGGCTCTCTCTTCGTGTACGCTGTGTGCGGTCAGAGCAGGTGGCGACCCAATGCGGAGGCGAAGTCGGAAGAGAGGCGGGCGGCGATTGGCAGGCTGCGGTGCTGGCATCGTGCGATTGGCCGAGATGCGGAAGCGGCAAGCGGGCTGCCGGTCGGTTGCGGGAAGCGGCCGGGGCGGTTAGTTGCGCGCGCCGGGCTGAGGAGAGATGCGGCGCCGCTGTCTCCTGCTGCTCCTGGCGCTGCTGTGCGAGTCGGGCCGCGGCAAGGAGCCGGTGCCGGGCGCTGTGACTTGCGGGTCGGTGCTGAAGCTGCTGAACACCCGCCATAACGTGCGGCTGCACTCGCATGAGGTCAAGTACGGATCAGGTGAGGATCGGGGCCTGCTGCCGACGGCGGGCAAGCCGAGAGGGGGGGCCGGGTAGGCCGGACTGAGGAAGGTGGGGAGCGCGGGAGAGCTGGGAGGCGGTGACTGGGGGGCAGCCTGCCTTGTGACGGCGGCGGGGGCGTGACCCCGGGACCTGAACTGAGCCGCTGTGGGGAGCCCGGTTCGGGCACTGCGTGCGGGACTGATGGGCTGGCAGCTCCCTGCAACGGAGGGAGATGCTGCGGGGCGCGTACGGAGCCCAGTGGGGAGGCGCCGCCCCTCGTGACGAGGCAGCAGCAGCAACTGTGCCAGAGCGACTGCCTGAGGCGGCGGGGGGTGGGGCTGCCCTGCCCTGCCCTGCCCTCATCGGTAAGCACGAGGCTTTCGCGGTGGCTCCCGCAGAAACCTGCTGCTGTTAGGCAAGCGCCGCGAATGGGCTCCCACAAGGGCGAAGGAAGAAGGTGAAAGGAAGGGCAGCTCCCATGGTTAGTGCTTGTGTCGCAGAAGCCCTTTAGGAGGGAGAGAAAATGCAAAAGTGGCCTTTTAGTTATCCCCGGATTTCGTTTTCCATACGGAGGGCATGTCAGCAGCCAAGTCCTCACATACTGCATGCTTGTCACTGAGCTTTACATCTTCCTTAGCGATAAGTCTCCAGGACTGAGCCATTCGGAACAGTTAGGGGACGTCCACAAGGACGTCTGGAGCCTTCATTAAAACTACTTGATTTAATGAGCAAGCTTCTGTTTCTTCAGAACCCCATATTCTAAGGTGCAGAGCACCTGCCTCTCCCACTGAAATCAGTGCAGGGAATGGTGAGGACACAACACTAGAGTTTCCTGTAAGCTGTGCATTTGGGGTCCCAGGACAGATGCAGATACTGCTCAGCATGATTAATGGCTAGGGTTTTTTTTTCCACTGGTGGTGCATGTTTGCACAGGCCTTGGTACACATATAGAAATATATTTTGCACATGGATTCAAAAGATTAGAAAAAATATTGCACAGCACTAAATCAAGTGTAAAAATGTAATAAGCAAAAAAAGATTTTGAGGAACAGCTAGCCAAAAACTCAAAAAGAAATAACAAAATGTTTTTTAAGTACGTTAGAAGCAGGAAGCCTGCTAAAAAACCTGTGGGTCCCCTAGACGATCGAACTACAAAAGGCGCAATCAAGGACGATAAAGCCATTGCGGAGAAACTAAATGATTTCTTTGCTTCAGTCTTCACGGCTGAGGACGTTGGGGAGATTCCCAAATCTGCACCGTCCTTTCTGGGTGATGAATCTGAGGAACTGTCCCGGACTGAAGTGTCATTAGAGGAGGTTTTGGAATAAATAGAAAAACTTAATGTTAACAAATCTCCGGGACCGGATGGCATTCATCCAAGGGTTCTAAAAGAACTCAAATGGGAAATTGCTGAACTATTATCTGTGGTTTGTAACCTATCCCTTAAATCGGCTTCTGTACCTAATGACTGGAAGGTAGCCAACGTGACACCAATATTTAAAAAGGGCTCTAGAGGTGATCCGGGCAATTACAGACCGGTAAGTCTAACTTCAGTACCGGGCAAATTAGTTGAAACAATAGTAAAGAATAAAATTGTGAAGCATGTAGAAGAACATAATTTGTTGGACAAAAGTCAACATGGTTTCTGTAAAGGGAAATCCTGTCTTACTAATCTATTAGAGTTCTTTGAAGGGGTTAACAAACATGCGGACAAGGGGGATCCAGTAGATATAGTATACTTAGATTTTCAGAAAGCCTTTGACCAGGTCCCTCACCAAAGGCTCTTGTGTAAATTACATGGTAATGGGATAAGAGGGAAGGTCCTTTCTTGGATTGAGAACTGGTTAAAGACAGGAAACAAAGGGTAGGAATAAATGGTAAATTTTCAGAATGGAGAGGGGTAACTAGTGGTGTCCCCCAACGGTCGGTCCTAGGACCAATCCTGTTCAACTTATTCATAAATGATCTGGAGAAAGGGGTAAGCAGTGAGGTGGTAAAGTTTGCAGATGATACCAAACTGTTTAGGATAGTCAAGACAGAAGCAGACTGTGAGGGACTCCAAGAAGATCTCACCAAACTGAGTGATTGGGCAACAAAATGGCAAATGAAATTTAATGTGGATAAGTGTAAAGTAATGCACATCGGGAAAAATAACCCCAACTATACATACAGTATGATGGGGGCTAATTTGGCTACGACAAATCAGGAAAGAGATCTTGGAGTTATCGTGGACAGTTCTCTGAAAACTTCCACACAGTGTGCAGCAGCGGTCAAAAAGGCAAATAGGATGCTCGGAATGATTAAGAAAGAGAGAGAAAATAAGACCCAGAATATCTTACTGCCCTTGTATAAAACTATGGTACGCCCACATCTTGAATACTGTGTACAGATGTGGTCTCCTCACCTCAAAAAAGATATTTTGGCCTTGGAAAGGGTTCAGAAAAGGGCAACTAAAATGATTAGGATTTTGGAACGGGTCCCATATGAGGAGAGGTTAAAGCGACTGGGACTTTTCAGTTTAGAAAAGAGGAGACTGAGGGGGGATATGATAGAGGTATATAAAATCATGAGTGGTGTGGAGAGGGCCGATAAAGAGAAGTTATTTTTTAGTTCCCTAAATAGAAGAACTAGAGGACACCAAATGAAATTAATGGGTAGCAGGTTTAAAACTAATAAAAGAAAGTTCTTCTTCACACAGCGTGTAGTCAGCCTGTGGAACTCCTTGCCAGAGGAGGCTGTGAAGGCTAGGACTATAATAGAGTTTAAAGAGAAGCTAGATAATTTCATGGAGGTTAGGTCCATAAAAGGCTGTTACCCAGGGGATAAAATGGTGTCCTTGGCCTCTGTTTGTCAGAGGCTGGAGAGGGATGGCAGGAGACAAATCGCTTGATCATTGTCTTCGGTCCACCCTCTCTGGGGCATCTGGTGCTGGCCACTGTCGGCAGACAGGATACTGGGCTAGATGGACCTTTGGTCTGACCCAGTACGGCCATTCTTATGTTCTTATGTTCACTTATGGAAAACATGGCATCCCTGGATAATATTCATATGTTAGTTTCTCTTTGCTCCTCAAATGTTCAGCAATTTTTTTTCTGGTTTTGGATCACAGGTGAGATTTAGAGATGTTAGTGTATAGTCATTTAAATGATTAACCAATAAAACTGATAAGCCTGTTCTTATAGGTTAATCTAAATAACTACATGCACACTTCCACATTGCTACCTCTGTATGAAAGGCAGTAGGGGAAGGCAAGTAAGAGCCAGTTCTCTGGGGGAGTCAGCTTAAAAGCCGGCTCCCTATGAGCACCAGATCCCACGGAGGTACCTCTCCACGACCCTGCACTGCTGCCTCTCTGTTAGAGGCAGTGTGGAGGGTGAGAGGGCAGGCAGGAGCCAGTACACGTGAGAAGCTGGCTTCCCACTTGTATCAGCTCACGCAGAATTGCCTGCCCTCCCCCCGCACTGCTGCCTCTCTGTAGGTATGTCTAGACTGCATCCCTCTGTTGGCAGAGAGATGCAGATTAGGCAGGTCGACATTGCAAATGAGGCAGGGATTTAAATATCCCGTACCCCTAATCTGCATAAAAATGGCTGCTGCGTTTTGCCAACTCAGCACTTTGTTGGCAAAAAGCAGCAGTCTAGAGGGGGATCTGTCGAGAAAGAAAACCTTTTTCGACAGATCCCTTATGCCTCCTGCAAAACCACCTCCTCCATGCTCCTCGCAGGGTGGGAGAAGGTTTTGAGCGCTCCCCAGTCCCTGACTGGCCTGGGGGTAGGGGGAGCACCCGAAGCCGCCTCCCACCCCACCCTCACCCTGCAAGGAACACGCAGCAGGGCACAGTGGGTACCTAGTGGGAAGGGGGAGCAAAGGGGCTTCCCTACCCCCAGACCAATCATGGTCTGTGTGTGGGATAGTCCAGAAGCATCTTGGCCCCGCCCCTTCTGGTTTAGGCCCCACCCCTTCCAGGCAGCCCAGGGGCACTTCAAAAATTTTTCAAATAGCCCCAGCCAAAAATTATTGCCCACCCTGATCTAGAAGCTGTATTCATGAGAGAAGTGGTGTCAAAATAGGGTAAGAAAGGAAATTAGTTTGGTAACCTTCCTTTGCTAGTCCCCTCCAATTATAAATCTGAACAGATTGATGCTCTTTAGCAATAAATTATTTGTGATTCCCTGAAGTGGTGACAGGTGGGTTAGGTCAACTGCCATTTAAATTATTTTGAAACAGGAAGTGGACAGCAGTCAGTGACTGGAGTTGAAGCTTCAGATGATGCTAACAGTTACTGGCGGATTCGAGGGAAAAATGATGACATTTGCCAACGAGGAACACCGGTGAAGTGTGGGCAAGCCATACGACTTACGCATGTGAACACAGGAAAAAACTTACATACCCATCACTTCCAATCACCACTGTCCAACAATCAGGTAAGATGGTGAGTTGTGCCTTCAAAGCTTGTGCTTTATTCATTTCTCTTGTATGTGAAAAAAGTGTCTACAATAGTCTCCGTCCTAATTTGGAGCAGTCATTTGGTAAAGTGACCAGCATGATACTAAACATGGTCCACTGGTTTGGATGTTAGCCAGGGACCTATGAGACCTATTCTGTCTCAGGCTCTGTATGTGAGCTTGGGCAAACCTCTAAGGGTATATCTACATAGCAGCTGGAAGGGTGCTTTCCAGTGCTGGTAGACAGACACACACTAGTTCAGCTCAAAAAATAACAATGTGGTTGCAGTCGCTTAGGCTACCTGCTCGAACATGTACACAGGGGCCAGACAGAATTGTATTCAGGCAGCTAGCTGAAGCCACCACTTACCCCATCCATAGCCATGTTTCTGATTTTAGTGCACAAACTCAAGTAGAAGTACCTGCTGGGAAGCAATGTACCAGCTGCTGTGTAGACAGACTCTCTCTATATCCTCATTTTACTGTCAGCCCACCCCATCAGAGGAACCTTTTGCTTCTACAGTCACGCTTGGACATTTAATCTTTGTACTTCTCTGAAGATCAATGTTTCCCTTACTTAATCCTCCCAGCTCTTCCCTTCATCTTTCAGCAAGTACTTCTGCAAAACTGAAAATACTTCTCAGAAATTTCTTATTTAGCTGTTTTGTGTTTCCACAAGTACTCAATGGAGTCTTCCTACCTGAGGTTGCATAGTACAATGAATAGGGCGCTATATTGGGATACATGATACCTGAGTTCTATTTCTGACATGTTCACAGACCTACTGTGTGACTGTGGCAAGTCACATGGCCTCCCACATTTTGTCTTCTCTAAGTTCTTTGAGAAGGGTCTGTCTCTTTACTATGTGTTTGTACAGTTCATCGCACAAAGGAATTCATATCTTGGTTGGGATCTCTAGGTGATACTGCAATATAAATAGTAATAAAATAAATGACTGAGGTTTTATAAGAGTGACTAAAATACCTTACAGAAGCCATACTGTCTTGCTGAGAGAAAGGAAGGTGAGCCCTGTGTCTGAAGAATATTTTGTCCCATTTCTTCTTTTACTTTTGTTCATAATACCTTTATTTTTGGCATTTTACCTTTGGAGTATACAGGTGGCAAATTATCTCATCTGGGTTAGATCTTTTGCCATTCTGATTCCCGTCTACCTTTGTTTTTACAGTCTCTCTGCTGCCTCAGTAGTTGATGTTTTAAGTATCATTGATGTTCCTTTATTTCTGATTCAGGAAGTAAGTGCCTTTGGTGATGATGGTGAAGGAGATGACTTGGATATATGGACTGTACAGTGCAGTGGGTCACACTGGGAGCGGGAGGATGCAGTGCGTTTCAAGCACATAGGAACTGATGTATTCCTTTCAATAACGGGAGAACAATATGGCCACCCAATCAGAGGCCAACGGGAAGTTCATGGCATGCCTTCTCCTAATCATCACAACTACTGGATGGCAATGGAAGGAGTTTTCATTAAACCCACCATGGACCCTGCAAAACACGATGAGCTATGAATGGCGAAAGGACTTTAATATAACTGTTAATTGGGGGGTGGGGAGGTGGAGCTGCTGCTCCTTGGTCTCTTGTAAATACTGTCTTGTTTGTGTCACTGTACTCTCTGTACTACAGAAGGGCATTAGGATATTCTAGGAATGCAACACTTCTGTGGGGAACTGCAATTTCCTGGATCACCTATTGAAACTTGATGGCAAAGTACTGTTTGTATTTTCTAATTTAATTGGTGGAAAGGGCTTGTTTTATTAACTTTCACTGTAATTCTCTCTGCTTATTACTTTCTTCCCTACTATCCAATCTAAAAGGAAGTAACAAATATGAAGTAAAGCACCTCTCTGATCAATCCCAAATATAATGCAAATTTATTATTTTGTATTCCTTGTGCAGTTAAGATTAAAATTTTGGAAACTAGTCTCTGCTGTTTAGTGAAAGAACATAACATAATTAAATGACGAGATGGATTATATCTAGAATGGAGAAAATATTTCTCAAACATGGCATCGTATAGATGTGGTAGAATCAACAATGCATTCTTCCTGGGGAAAAAAATATTTGCAGTTCACTTGAAAATTGCTTCTAATGTTTGTAATGGGTTTCATGGTGTGCTGTATTTGCAGTTAGAGATATCCCATTGGAAAATGTAAATATTATGTACGTTGGGGTAAAGAGACATGATTTTTCACTCTAGATGTGTGTGGTGTTTTGTTTTTTTTTTAAGTATTTGCATTTTGGTATTGGTACTGCTACTACTTAAATAGTAAGATTGTTCTAAAAACTGTTACAAAACATTAGTATTTCTATAAATATGTTCATTAAACAAATTTCTGTATATAGTCTAATAGAGCAATTGCATTTTAACTTTAACTTTTTCATTTTATTAAGTTAATATATTTATGTATTCACACCTCACTTTGAAAAACCAGATGAATTAAGAATAGAGCCCCTTGAGTGCTGCAGGTGTCTATGCTCGGGGATGGTCAAAGTATACAAATTGTCTCATGGTCTGCCAGTGGATTACTCTTTTGGGCTGCATGCTGAAGGTTGCCAATCCCTGTACTTGAGAAATGTAGTCTAGATAAAATTACTACAAGGTGGGTGCACAACTAGTTCAATCACTGGACTCAAAGTAGTCATAAATGATTCCCTTTTAGACTGAGGGATGTATGTAGGGATCCTGCAGGAGTCAGTTCTGAGTTTGTTAATATTCTATATTTTCACTGATAACTTGGGTAACGAAGTGGAAAGGAAGCTTATAAAAAATCATGGATGACACCCAGCTGGAAGCGGTTGCAAGTACTTTGGAGGACAGGATTAGAATTCAAAACAACTTTGCCAAATGTGAGGATCAGTCTGAATTCAACAAGATGAAACTCAGTAAAGATAAGTGCGAAAACAGAAAAATCAAATTCTCAGATACAAAATGGGGAATGACTGGTTAGGTGGCAGTGCTGCTGAAAAAGACTTGGGCGTTATAGTGAATCACATATTGAAGATGAGTCAACACTGTGACGTTAATATTCCGGGATTTATTATCAAGAGTATTCTAAATCAGACACAGGAGCTAATTGTCCTGCACTACTCAGAACTGGAGCAGCTTCATCTGTGTCCAATTCTGGGTGCCATACTTGTGGAAAGATTTGGAAAAATTGTAGGTAGAGAGAAGAGCAACAAAAATTTTAAAAGGTTTTGAAAACTTGATCTATGAGGAAAGGTTAAAAATGGCATAGTTAGTCTTGAGAAGAAGACTGACAGGACCTGATAATCATCTTCAGCTATATTAAGAACTTATGAAGAGAACTGTGATCAACTGTTCTCCTTGTCTCTGAAGGTAGGAGAAGTATAATGGGCTGAGTCTGCAGCAAGGGAGACCTAGGCTAGATATTAGGAAAAACTTAATAATGGTAAGGGTAATTAAGCTCTGGAATAAAGTAATTAAGCTGGAATAAGTTTACAAGGGAGGTGGAATCCCTATCACAGAAAGTTTGTAAGAACTTTCAGGAATGGCTTACGTATATTTGGTCCTACTTCTTCAGGGGTCTGGTGGACTTGATGATTTACTTAGGTTTCTTCAAGTCCCTTGTGTCTACAATAAATACTGATTAGGGATGTCAATGTGTACTCAATTAACCAATAAACCTTGGTTTATTGGTTAATCCAAACCACTACATGCATTCCCCACCCCCTTTGCTGCTTCAGACTCCCAACGGACAGGGACTGCTGCACCCATGATGCTGCCTCTCTAACAAAGAGGGGTTCCCCGGGAGTGGGGCCAGGAGCCGACTGGCTGCTGGCCCCGCCCCCAGCAACTTATCAATGAGTCGCATAACCGCTAAAATTTTATGCGGTTACACAACTATTCAATTACACACTATGGCAGTGGTCTCCAACCTTTTTACACCCAAGATCACTTTTTAAATGACAGACCAAGCCAAGATCTACCACCCCGCCCCTTCCTTGAAGCCCCGCCCTCTCTATTCTCCACCTCTCTGTTACTTGCTATCCCCAATCCTTATACTGCTGCTTTAAAAAAAAAAAAAAACTTCTGTAGGAAGAGGTTTTTCCAACATTTGGCCTGTCTAGACTGGACCAAATGTCAGAAAAAAAACCCCTTCTTTTGGAAGCCCCTATTCCTCGTGGAAAGAGGAATATAGGGGTGACCGAAAGAGCATGTTTGCTCTTCCACTAAAAAAGGCGGAAGAACAAACGCAACCCTGGATGCAGAAGAGTTTTTCTGGGATATCTCCAGAATCCTGAAAAACTCCTGCAGTCTAGCCGGACCCTCACTGGGTTGAGACCGGATGTGTAGTCTCTGGGGTGGGAATGAGGGATTTGGGTGTGGGAAGGGGTGAGAGGTGCAAGCTCTGGGAGGAAATCTGGATGCAGGAGGAGGTGGAGAAGGGGACACTGGCTCAGGGAGGGGGCTCCAGGCCGGGCAGTGTTGGGGTACTAAGCAAGCCACAGGCTTGTGGATGTGAGGGTGCAGGAATTTGGGTTGGGGTATGTGAGGGGCTCAGGGCAGGGGATTCCAGTGTATGATAGGCTCAGATCTAGGGTCTGGGAAAGGGGGAATGCAGGAGTGGTTGTGGCCAGATGGGAGCTTAGCCCCAATTGGGGGTTTGTTGGCCAGGCTTCATTTTTAAATAAAATACTGTGTCAAACACAAAAAGCTTCTGCATTATCTTTATTTATGAGAATGGCAGGGAACCTGCCTTGAGTCAGGGGTCACCGACCCATAGTCGGGAGCGGGGGACACAGTACTGGGGAGGGGTGCTAGTGGGTTCTGGGGCAGGGAACAGGGTGCCAGTGGGGGTAGGAGAGAGGGGGCAGGGTGCCAGAAGTACAGGTTTCTGCAGCAGGGGCCAGGGTACCAGTGGGGGACAGGTTTCTACAGCAGGGGACAGGGTGCCAGAGGGAACTGGTTTCTGCAGGGGGGGCAGGGTGCTAGGGGGGCAGGTTTCTGCAGTGAGGGGGGCAGGGAAGAGGGAACGGGGGGCAGGAAGGCGGGGGACAGGTTTGGGGCAGGGGAGAGGGAACAAGGTTCGGGGGCAGGGAGTCCCCTACACCAGCCACGGAGGGAAGCCTTCGTCCCGCGCTCCCTCTGGGGCCGACCCTCCTCCCCCCCCCCGCGAAGGAAGGAAGCCCCGATGCGTGCCTCTGCCGGGCCTGACCCCCCACCTCCCACCGAGCAGAGAAGCCGACACAGGCGACTCCTCGGGTGCGATCCCCAACCACGCATGCCAGCCCCGGGGCCAAAACCCTCGCACGTGCCTGCCCTGGGGCCGAAACACCCCCCCTCCCCCTCCCGTGTGGCGCAGGGAAACCCCGCGCATGCCTGCCCCGGGGACAACTCATGCCTCCTGCGCTGGTGCAGGGAAGTCACCATGCTCCTCTTCCAGAGCCAGCGTACTTCCAGAACTCCCAGAAGTGGTACTAAGCTGTGGGACTTCCGTCCACCCACGGGAAGCCGGCACTACCTCCATTTTCACTGGAGGTAAGTACTGGGCTTCTCGGGGTTGGGTGGAAAATGGGGGGGGGGGCCCAGAGGCCTCACGATCGACTGGTCAAGGCCTTGCGATCGACCAGTCGATTGCGATGGACCTGTTGGTGACCACGGCACTATGTAATATCCCTAGTACTGATCAGGAACTCTGTGACCATAGAATCATAGAATACTAGGACTGGAAGGGACCTCGAGAGGTCATCGAGTCCAGTCCCCTGCCCTCATAGCAGGACCAAATACTGTCTAGACCATCCCTGATAGACATTTATCTAACCTACTCTTAAATATCTCCAGAGATGGGGATTCCACAACCTCCCTGGGCAATTTATTCCAGTGTTTGACTACCCTGGCAGTTAGGAACTTTTTCCTAATGTCTAACCTAAACCTCCCTTGCTGCAGTTTAAGCCCATTGCTTCTTGTTCTAGCCTCAGAGGCCAAGATGAACAAGTTTTCTCCCTCCTCCTTATGACACCCTTTTAGATACCTGAAAACTGCTATCATGTCCCCCCTCAATCTTCTCTTTTCCAAACTAACCAAACCCAATTCTTTCAGCCTTCCTTCATAGGTCATGTTCTCTAGACCTTTAATCATTCTTGTTGCTCTTCTCTGGACCCTCTCCAATTTCTCCACATCTTTCTTGAAATGCGGTGCCCAGAACTGGACACAATACTCCAACTGAGGCCTAACCAGCGCAGCGTAGAGTGGAAGAATGACTTCTTGCTCACAACACACCTGTTAATGCATCCCAGAATCATGTTTGCTTTTTTTGCCACAGCATCACACTGCTGACTCATATTCAGGTTGTGGTCCACTATAACCCCTAGATCCCGTTCTGCCATACTCCTTCCTAGACAGTCGCTTCCCATTCTGTATGTTTGAAACTGATTGTTCCTTCCTAAGCGGAGCACTTTGCATTTGTCTTTATTAATCTTCATCCTATTTACCTCAGACCATTTTTCCAATTTGTCCAGATCATTTTGAATTATGACCCTATCCTCCAGATTAGTCGCAATGCCTCCCAGCTTGGTATCATCTGCAAACTTAATAAGCGTACTTTCTGTGCCAATATCTAAATCGTTGATGAAGATATTGAACAGAGCTGGTCCCAAAACAGACCCCTGTGGAACCCCACTTGTTATACCTTTCCAGCAGGATTGTGAACCATTAATAACTACTCTCTGAGTAAGGTTATCCAACCAATTATGTACCCACCTTATAGTAGCCCCATCTAAGTTGTATTTGCCTGGTTTATTGATAAGAATATCATGCAAGACCGTATCAAATGCCTTACTAAAGTCTAGGTATACCACATCCACCATGACCATGAAAAGTCATTTAATTTTTCTGTGTCTTTTTCCCCTCACATGTCACAGTGGAGTATGAGAAAGATTGAGTAACATTTGTGATTTTAAGATACAAATCACTGTACAAGTTGCTTGCTCTAGTTGCTTCATACAAAAATTGCTAAGCATAGCAGGGTGGATGAAAGGTAACAAAATTAGAAGCACTTGTCTCCTTGAATAGACTTTAATTACACTTGGAATAACTGGTCTATCCATTACTGAAGCAGGAAGTTGGTTTGGACTATTAGGTTTGTTCCTTATATTGCTATTGTTACAACAGTGAAGAAATCAGGAGCTATATCACTACTTGGCTCAAACAGTCCATTGCAATTAAAAATGGCGATGAGTGCTTTCTACAGAAATTAAGCCATTCTCACTGGACAGGGAAAGATGGAAGGAAATAGTGAGGGAGGCATCAGACACTAACAGGCATTCAGCCCATGGTTGTTGATGATGTGTGCTTACTAAACTGTGATCATTTATGTGCTGTTGAGCCTCATAAGAGTGGCTTCAATTTTTTCCTTTAAGAGTTAGAATTGTTTGAAATTAGTCTGCACAAAAATTCTTCTGTTGCTGAGCCTCTTTGCAGCATTTATCTGCTTTTCTTACTTTAAAAAAAAAGAGGTGAGACTTTTCTACTGTTGCTGTAGATATTCACTAAACAGTGCTACTCAGAAGTTGCAAGTACTTAAGCTGGAGATTGTGGGTGCACAGACTTTTTCACTAACGGTATGTCTACACTTGCACCCTCTTTCGAGAAAGGGATGCAAATGAAGTCATTTGAAATTGCAAATGAAGCCGGGATTTAAATATTTTTTTAAATATTTAAATAATCGTGTTTTGGCGTTATTTCAAAATAGTGCTATTTCGAAATAATAGATGCTGTTAAGACACGGTTATTTTGAGAGAAAACCTCTCGAAAAAACCCTTATTCCTCATACAATGAGGTTTACCAGTTATTTCGAGAGAAGGGTTTTCTCTTGAAATAACTGCGTCTTAACAGCGTCTGTTATTTCGAAATAGTGTTATTTCAAAATAGCACCATAACGCGATTATGCAAATGAAGCATGGGATATTTAAATCCTGGTTTCATTTGCAATTTCAAATGTCTTCATTTGCATCCCTCTCTTGAAAGAGGGTGCAAGTGTAGACATACCCTAACTTTTTATTTTAGACATAATCAGTTAACTAATAGTCAAACATTTTAGCAAATGTATAAGAACTAGTGGCTAGCTGCTTTAAGTCAAATGTGTCTTTCCATTGAGTTCCACAGAAACTGGATCCGGCTGAAGGATCAATTTTAGGACAGCTGAACTCACTTTACTAATACAGTAGACTTCTGGTAATCCAGCACCTTTGGGACCTAGGTGGTGCCAAATTATTGGATATGCCAGAGTACCGGGAGGTACTATAAGGGGGCATACTCCCAACCCAATCCCCCTCCCTCTCCCCTCCCTTCACACCTTATGCTCGGGTCCTGGAGCCGCTGGTACAGCCGCACGTCTCCTCCAGCCGCTGGGGCACGTGCGCTGAGCAGCCAGCTTTTCAATGAGCTGGCCGGGATGCCGTGTGCAACCCAATCCCCCTCCCCTTCCCTCCCCTTCCCCAGAGCCAAACACCTCTCCCCCCTGTTGTCACCCAATCCCCCTTCTCCCCCAACCTTATGTCCAGGTCCCGAAGCAGCTGCCTATGCTCAGCGGCCGGCTGCTAGCACATGCAGGCTGGACGCTGTGTGCGCTGGGGACCATGAGCGGAACAGCATAGGCCATGATAGCGCATGAGGCTCACAGCGGCCAGGCCGTGAGAGCAGCTGACCTGAGCAGTTCCGGGTTCCAGTTGGTGCTGGACTATCAGGAATGCTGGACAACTGGATGCCGGACTATTGGAGTTTTACTGTACTTGGTTTGTTGAAAATAAGATCTATGAATAATGGGCACAAATATATAATTATAAAAATGTTTCTTAATGTCACAATACAAGCTGCTTCTTCCTTATTCTATGAAAGACCATTCCCCAGAAGCAAGCATTATAAATAAATTCAAGAGGGTTGGTAGCATATGCTAGATAGTTGGCACTAAACCTTATCTGTACTGTTGCCAACGTCCTTTATGTACAGATACAGAGGCTTTGGTGATGAGGGAGGTGGGAGTAAGGTTCGGCGTTTCCGTTCATTGTCCTGTGGAAGATCTTGGGTTGGCTAGGTAAGAAGAGCAGAACATTGTGCCCATGGATTTGAGCAGGCTGGTTCCCCAGTGATTAACTCGTCTAAATGTTCATATCACTGCAATATGTTTTCTATATGCTGGGCCTAGACAGTTAGTGCTCGCATTCCCATATTTGAGTAGGGGCTTGTTGGACTTGGCCCTTTTTTCTTGCTCTTATGACTATTGGTACAAGTCAAGCTAGACAGGAAGCAGAGATGAGTCCAAGAAAACAGAGTAGAGTTATAAGTTCTCTTGCTTCTTTATATGTAGGTGTAAAAGCTTATTGAAGTACCCAGGAAATATACCCTCCTCTTCATTCCAAGCAACATTTGAGTCTTTAGCACAGAGTCAACGTATAAGGTCCTTGTCCCTCAGCAAGTTGATACTGAGTTTTGCAGTACAGCTTCCACAATGAGCATATCCTACCCTGTTGTTGAGATTGCTGTTTCTAGAACCAAGAACAGGAAATGGCTATTTTGGTTAGGGAGGATACAAGTCATAATGCCTTCTGTAGACTCATTTTTCCCTTTCACATTAAACATTTTAATTAGTTTTAAAACATTTCAGGCCCCCATCTTGCAAACTTGTGCTCAGTTTAATGAGGCTATTCAGGAGTGTATAACTACTGAATGAGCAAGTGCTGCTGCTGGATTGGAGCCATATACAATAATATTGGTTTACCTTGGACATTCAGAGAATCATTAACAACAGAGTGAGAAAAACTCCTATTACATATATTAACAGCGAGACTGATTAAACCTATTTTTCTATGTTTATTGTTTCCATGTTTGGAAAAATTGCTTAAAGACATTAATCCTTTCCTCGATAGTGAAACTGTGGCATATCATGCAATTGTTTATTTTCAGTTTGTGGGTTTAACAAAAAATCCTTGTGAAATTTTTGCTAAACAGTTGTTCTTCTTCGAGTGGTTGCTCATGTCCATTCGAATGAGGTGTGTGCGCGCCGCGTGCACGGTTTCCCGGAGCATTTTTTCCCCAGCGGTACCTGTGGGGCCAGCAGGCTGCCCCCTGGAGTGGCACCGCTATAACGGAGCATAAGTACCCCTGCCGGCCCTTCCCCTCCTCAGTTCCTTCTTACCGCCCGTGACGGTCTTTGGAGATTGTTGCCTTGTGCAGATTCCCAGCTTTCTCTTTTTGCCTGTTGGCTGTTTGTTCAAGTCGGGTTAAATAGCTGTTAAGTAGTGTTAAGCAGCCATTTTGAAGGCACTCCCGGGGACCGCATATTGACCCTCGAAATCTCCTCTCCCTTCGGGACCCGGTTGTCCCATTTTGTCCGGGCTTGGTCAGCCATCACTTCGGACAAATGGGTCCTGGATGTCACCTCCCGGGGGTACTCTATCCCCTTTTTGGGTTCCCACCCGTCCCTCTCCCCCTCCCTGTCCCTCTCCAGGGACCCATCTCATGGGGCCCTGCTCGAGCAGGAGGTGGCCACGCTCTTGGAGAAGGGAGCAGTGGAATTGGTCCCTTCCTATCTGGAGGGCAGGGGGTTTTACTCCCGTTACTTTATCATCCCCAAGCCAAAAGGGGGGCTTCGGCCTATCCTGGACCTCAGGGACCTAAACAGACACATAAAAAAGGACAGGTTCAGGATGGTAATGCTAGCCTCCATCATTCCAATGTTGGAGGAGGGGGATTGATATGCAGACCTCGGTTTAAAGGATGCGTACTTTCATGTGGCTATTCAACCAGACCACAGGAGGTTCCTCCGGTTTGTGGTCTCCCCCCGCCATTTCCAGTTTACTGTGCTCCCCTTTGGACTCTCGACTGCACCAAGGGTATTTACAAAATGCATGGCGGTGGTGGCGGCTTACCTCAGGAGGCTGGGAGTTCAGGCATTCCCCTACCTGGATGACTGGCTAATCAGGGGCAGGTCACGGGACCAGGTGATCTCCCACATAGGTCTCGCACGAGCCCCCTTTGATGGTCTCAGTTTCGTTATCAACGAGGAAAAGTCAAAACTGACCCCTACCCCGGTCATAGAATTCGTGGGAGCTACCCGAGATGCCGGGGGGGGATGGGCGTATCTCCCAGCATCCAAATTCCAGGCGATCAGGGGATTGGTGGCCGACTTGTGGCACTCCCCGCTGACAACGGCCCAGACATATATGAAGCTTCTCGGCCACATGGCAGCCTGTACATATGTTGTCTGGCACACCAGGTTGAAACTCAGATCGCTTGAGGAATGGTTGGCAGGGTCGTTCAGCTAGTCCAGGGCGCAGTGGGACCGGATCCTGACCGTGCCTCAGGATGTTGTGGCCTCACTACACTGGTGGACGTTGGAGAGCGAGGTTTGCGTGGGAGTCCCCTTCGCACGGAACTTCTGTCGGCCAGTTAGTTACCGACACCTCCGACAACGGTTGGGGAGTGCACCTGCTCAGGCACCGGACGCAAGGGCTGTGGGACCCCCAGGAGAGGTTGCTTCATATAAATGTGCGGAAGTTGACGGCTGTCAGGAGAGCCTTCAAGTTTTTCCTGGGCCTACTCTTGGGGAACCTAGTCTCGGTGCTAATGGACAACACAGCCGTGGTTTTCTATATAAACAAGCAGGGAAGTGCCCGCTCGTCCCAGCTGTGCAGGGAGGCCACCCTCCTATGGGAGTTTTGCATAGCACACAACATCCACTTGCAAGCGGCTTACTTGCCGGGGTGTGCAAATAGGCTGGCAGACTCACTGAGCAGGTCCTTCAGAGTCCACAAGTGGTCCCTGAATGACAAGGTGGTGGCCCAACTCTTCCATCAGTGTGGCTGTCCCCAGGTGGATCTGTTCACCAGCGAGGGGAACAGGAAGTGCCCTCAGTACTTCTCCCTCCTGGGCTTGGGTGTGGGCTCGAAGGGAGACGCCCTGACCTCACCATGGCCTCGGGGGACGCTGTATTCCCAAGGTGCTCACCAGGATCAGGCTGTTCAGGTCACAAGTAATTCTGGTGGCCCCAGACTTGCCCAGGCAGTTCTAGTATCCCATTCTGCAGGAAATGGAGAGGGACAGGCTGCTTCACCTGCCACCGACCCAGGACCTGATCACGCAGGCCAGGGAAGGGGGCATCCTGTACCACCCAGATGTCCAGTCCCTGCACCTGACAGCTTGGCTTGTCCATGGCTGAAACCCCCGAAATGGCATGCTCGCAGGGGGTGCAGGAGGTTCTCCTGGGCAGCAGGAAACCAACTACCAGGCAGTCCTACACGGCTAAATGGAAACGCTTCTCGGTTTGGACCGCGGAGAGGGGGGTTTGCCCCTCGCAGGCTCCTGTTCCTATGGTCCTGGACTATTTGTTTGGTTTGCATCGGGCAGGGCTGTCCACCCCCTCAATTCGGGTACATTTGGTGGCTTTAACAGCCTTCCATGAAGGGTCTGCGGGTGGCTCATTATTCACAGACTCCCTGGTTAAGAGGTTCCTCAAAGGTTTGGAAAAGTTACTTCCCCATGTCAGGGCCCCTGTTCCACAGTGGGACTTTAATTTAGTGCTGACAGAGCTCATGGGGTCCCCTTTTGTCAGAGGCTGGGGATGGATGGCATGAGACAAATCGCTTGATCATTGTCTTTGGTCCACCCCCTCTGGGGCACCTGGCACTGGCCACTGTTGGCAGACAGGCTAGATGGACCTTTGGTCTGACCCAGTACGGCCTTTTGTATGTTCTTATGTTCTTATGAAATTGACTTGAAGGTAAAAATCTAGTAAAGTAAGGGGTCTTTAGCTTCCTTTATATTCTATTATTTGTTTTTGAAGATAATATAAATGTAAACTGATAAAAAAATCTTATTTAATAGGCATGATTTCAGATAGCTAGCTATCTCATTCTAAGGCCCTTTTCCAACACTCTTCTAGAGTATGTCTGCACTATACACTTATTTCAAAATAAGCTATTTTGGAATAATAACTCCCAAAATAGCTATTTCGAAATAGCACAGCCATACTACAAATCCCCCTTGAAATAGTGCATCCACACTGATTGGAGGCTGAATCACATTTAAAGCCCTCCAGAAGCACAGTGGGCTGGGCATCAGGACAGCAGTCACATCCTGTAGCTTCTGCCTGAGGCTATCTGAGGCTTGTATTTAAAGGGACTGCCCTCTGCAGTTGTGTCTCAGGCTCTTCACCTTTGCCTACTTCCTTGAGGGTCTGCAAACTCATCTCACTGCCTGCTCTGGTTGCCTTTGTGGACACCATGGCACTCCAACCATGAAGCTGGACCTGTAGCAAAGCACTTGCCAGCTCTTGGAGCTCAGAGTGCATCTCCTGGTGCTGTAGTGTCCCACAGAGAGAGGACTTCTATCCCTGCCTGCTGGAGAAGAGGGGGGGATGCTGTTGGGAGAGGTGTTTGTGAGTGGCAGATGCCACTTGCCACAGAGAAAGGGTTCCCTTCTTTTCCTCCATCCAGCAGGTTGCCATGGAGGGGTTTGGTGTCTTCCAGCTCACCATGCTTGCCTGGGCGTGGTTGCTGCCCCAGGAGTGCGGGCATCACTGTGTGCTGTGTGCGGCACTGCTGTGTGTGCCCATGACCCCAGCCTCCTTAGTGGTGGCTCTTAGTAGGAAGGGGTCCGATCACAGAATCAGGAGTAAGGCAGGCCTCTCCAGAAACCCTATGAGCAGGAGCATCAGGTTCCTTTGAGGCAGCCTCATGCGGCTGTTTGCTCTGGACTGGCACTTCATGTGCACCCATATGCACAGACTGCTGTGCAATCCCCAGGCCGAGAAAGCTGAATGAGGAACATGCAGCCCCTTGCCACCTGGCGCCTCCCTCTGTGTGTGTCTAGGGAAGGTAATGGAATTCACCTGATGGACCTTCCAGGCTTCATCCAAGTCCTGCAAGACATCCTGGGAGTCGGGGACGGCTCCAGGGACAGGATGAGCTCCTGGCTGGCGGGTATGGTGCCAATGCTGGCCGCCTCCTCCTCTTTTTCCTTGTCCACAGGCCCATCCTTGTGGACGTTGATGACGGGCATGTCCCTATGGCTACACCTTTAAAGGCTGTAGGGGAAGGGGAACTATAGAGTTCTGATTGGGACATACTGGCCACCAGGCATCTGTTAGAAGCTCTGTAGGCCAATTATTTCTAAATAACCACAGCTGTGCCATCTACACATACCCTATTTCAAAACTTATTTCAAAATAGGTGTTATTCCTCATGAAATAAGTGTTTATTATTCTGGAATAAGAAGCCCATTATTTTGAAATTATTTCAAAATAACGGGCTTGCTGTATAGACATGCACCTTGTTATTTAGAAATAACGGTTATTTCAAAATAACTCTGCAGTGTAGATGTGCCCGTAGTGTGTGCACTTCTTTCTCTGATGTGATATTGATTTTTTTTCCAACACTCCATATAACAAGTTTAACACTGTTGAAGACATCCTCTTTTTTTCCCCCTAGTTGTCTTGACAAATTAAGAAATACAACATCTGGAAACTAACCTATTTTCTGATTCTAAATGAACTGATGAAGTCATTTAAATGCTTGAGTAATCTTTCATCCAAACAGGAATATTTATGTCACAATGGATTTATCCTTCATTTCTTCTCATACCTGCAAGCTGTAGTGCTGAAGGTCTTGTAGATCAGCGTCCTTAATCTTTCCGGAAAACTCTAACCCTTTTAGTAGTCTGATTTTTCTTGCGTATCCCCCCAAGTTTCACCTCACAAACTATTTACTTGCTTACAAAATCAGACATAAAAATACAAAGGTGTTACAGCAGAGCATTACTGAAAAATTGCTTACTTTCTCATATTTACAATATCATTATAAAATTAATTGGAATATAAGTATTGTACTTGCAATTTAGTGTATAATATATAGAACAATATAAACAAGTTGCATGCAATTTTAGTTTGTACCAACTTTACTAGTGCTTTTTATGCAGCCTGTAAAACTAGGAAAATCTCTAGATGAGTTGATGTAACATTGGTAGACCTCCAGGGATACATGGATTCTTGGTTGAGAATTCATTATTTTTAAGCCAGTCTCATGATTTTTAATACTCGACACTGGGAATGCTAAAGAATAATTCTGTAAATGTCTACTTTCTCCAGAGGGCTCCACTTCTATAGCAATGGGTGCCATGACTATTGCAAGCCATCAGTTTCTACAACTGTAACACCTTGTCTCCCATATGCATTCAAGGCTTTTGAAACTGGTATTTATTAAATTGATTTGGGTCTGTGCTAGATCTTGACAATCCAAGTCTTACTATATTTTAATAACAATGGATTTTAGAAAATAATTAATTTGGGGCATTTTATTTACCTTTGGAGCCCTTAGTATTCACAATTTCCTCACCAATGAAGGCTAGCAACTTATCTGGGGAGTGGGGAGCAGGAAAAGAGCTGAGATTCTCGTGTTCTTGCCTGACTTTAGGAGCTGGGACTTTTATATAAAACATGAGCTTGAAACTTAATGATGAAAATAGTGAAAGTTGTGAAACTGTTTAGTTAGTTCCTGTTGTTTTCTTAAGGCTCCAGACTTTTACAATATTTGTCACTGAAGGAAATTAATTTCTGCATGTAAAGCTACATCTATAGGACAGCTGGGATCCACACTCTGATATCGATGCACCAGTGATCAATCTAGCAGGGCCAGTGAAGACATGCCAAATTGACCACAGATTGCTTTCCATCCAACCCTTGTACTGTATCCCTCTCTGATGAGAAGAATAAGGCAATTCAACAAGAGAATTTCTCCTGTTGACCCCTCCCCCCACAGTGTAGACCCTGCAGTAATTCAAGGTATATCGACTCCCACTATATTATTCGCATAGGGTATGTCTACAATGCAACGTTTTTCCGGATGTGATGAACCGGGCCAGGTCTGGGCACACCTGAGGGCATCTGCTCAGGGCAAATCGCTCAAAACTCAGGGCTCCTTACAGCCCCAGACTGGAGACCTTCCAAACAGGTCACAAACCAGTCACACCGAATGCTTCAGTTGCCAATCTGGTCAGCCAGAAGCCTCACGAGCAAAACCCCTTTGACACTCCAGCTCTTCCTGTGCCCCAATCAGCCCCGGGCCTGCACACAGGCGAGGGGTTTTAGAACCCAATCTCACCTACCCTGGCTGGGTTCTTCCAGTCCCAAGAAACCAGCCACAGGTCCCAATCAATTTACACTCTGGATCTTACCCACAAGACCACGCTGAGCCAATCTTTTAGAATCTAAAATCTAAAGGTTTATTACTAAAAGAAAGAAAAGCATGAGAGTAAGGTTAAGGAGAATACATTACATGCGTCGAATCACCCAGTTCTCAATACAGGCTCTCAGCAGAGATGTTATAAACTGCTATCTTATAAGTCTCTGGTGTACATCCTATGTCAGGATGGGTCCACGGTTCTTTCCGACTCGTTGTTCCCTGCAAGGCTGCATCTGGGATCCGGAGCTGAACTGAAGACAAAATGGAGGATGCCACATGGCACTTATATACTTCTCCTGGTATTTTCCTGGCCAGAGCAGGTCACATGGTTGAGCGACCTATCTCTGTTTCACATGCTGGCAGTCATTATGCCCTGGCTGGTTTGCAGGTATCGTCACATTCCTCAGGTGTATATTGGCACCTAGAGATTCATTGTCTCCTTGCTAATTAGCATAGCCACTGGCTGAACATTCTTTGCCTATTGCTCTGTCTGAGACAGAGAATTTTCCAGCATCAACACAGAGTATATATTTATAACTCCACATACAGATATTATACAAGTACATGAATGGCATATACAGAATCAGTAGAACATAAGCTTTCATGTGACACCTCACATGGCCCCCTTTGTACCGACTTTTGGGGCAAACCCCCCCCGATGGGTGCAACAGTGATCTTTAGAATCCAATAACATGCCACTGGAATAACGACCATTATTCTGGAAAAACAATACTTGCATCCACGTTGCTATTGCATTCTTTTGACAAAAAGTCAAAAGAACGGAAGGGTTTTTCCGCCGGTGGTAAACCTCTTTCTACGAGGAAGAAGCCATTTTCCGAAAAACCTTTTTCGGAAAAAGGCTTGTGTGGACACAGACGAGGGGGTTCTTTTGAAAAAAGAGACCTCCAGGAAATAACACAGGTGCCCTGATGGCCACTCCATGCAAACTAATCAGAACTCTATAGTTCCTGTCTCCTGCCAGCTCTAAAAGCTGCAGGCACCCAGGATAAGTCTTATGGCAGGAAGCTGGCCCAGAGAGCTGCACCTCACCATGTGGCTCTGACTGCCACACTAACTGGGACCCATGGCCGAGCCACAACCTCCTCCCCCTCCCCCCGAGACCTTCTTGGCCCTTACAGGGAACATGACCAGGGCTCCCAGGACCCAGCCAGGGGCCAGAAGAGGCATGCGCCGTCGTGGTCTGGGGCAGAGATCCTGGCCCTCCTAGAGGTGTGGGGTGAGGAGGAGACCCTGCAGGATCTCTGCTCCCGGCGCCGCAATGCCAACATATGTGACTGGATAGCCAAGGCTCTGGCCATGAGAAGCCACAACCCCCAGAGCCTCGAACAAGTAAATCAAGGAGCTATGCCAGGGCAAGGGAGCACAGCTCTCGCTCCGGGGCAGGACCCCAGTCCTGCCCCTACCTACTATGGCGAGCTCCACCACATCCTGGGGGGTGGTTCAGCCCCTTCCCCACCCCTAGTCATGGAGTCAGGGCTGGAGACACCAGTTGTCTCCCGCCCGAGGCTCCCAGGACAGGAGTGGGGAGGAGGAGGAGCTGTAGGAAGAGATAGTCAGAATGGTCACCCTCACCCTTGAGCTGGTACCCCAGGGCCTGGATGTCTTTCAGGCATCCTCTGAGAGCGGTGAAGGATCGTCAGGTGAGTGCTCTCAGGTTTTCACACACACAGGGCGGGAGAGGTGGGTGTAGAGGGGATGGGTGTGATCGTTGCTCGGCCTTCTCGGCCTGGACATCATGCTGCACTCCGTGCATGTGGAAGCATGGGCAGCACCAGTCTGTGCCACGTGGCCCCAGGAGGCAGCCCTGGAGCACCCCCAGGCTCCTGCTCACAGGCTCTGGGGAAGCCACACACATGTCTAACCCCTGAAGGGGACGCCCTCCCACCACTAGCCACCGCTGGAAATAGTCTAGGGACAAGGGCACACCCATGGCTACACACAGACTGACGAGTGCTGCACACAGCACACAGGCATGCCTGCATGCTCGAGGCACCACCTGCTCCCACGGACAGTGCTGCCAGGTGCAGGTTTGTGTACAGCCCCCATGGAAGACCAGGCTGCTCCAGGCCCCTCTCCTCCCCATAGGATACCAGTGTGGCCATACAATTCCCTTGCCTGCTTGTCCATGGGACGGGGGGGAGCAGGAAGCATGGTCCCCTGGGCACCTTCGGGCCCCTGTGAGGAAGGGCTTGCTGTCCAGGCCACACATGGCCTTACTCTGGGAACACCACTGTCCTCTGGCCTGAGGACTGTTGCTCGCGGCTCACAGAGAAGGGCACGGCCTCAGGGACAGGATCCGCATGGATAGCTGACTGTCCCTGCTCCTGCTCCTTCCCCCCTTTCTCTGCCCGCCTGCTCCTGCTCCCCCTGCCATGCCTATGCCCCTGCCATGCCTGACCCCACTCCAGCCCCCCCCCCGAGTACCTCCCTGTTGTCCCAGGTCCCACCCACCCCAGAGCTTGCCAAGGTCCCTGGACCCGAGAAAGCACTTTCAGCCGCACCATGCACCACTCCCACCCGAGTCCCCCCTCCTCCCTGCCCCATCCAGGTTCTGAGCCCCCCAGTTACTTTTATTATGGAAAAAAATACAAAGTTCTTAGTTTTCAACACAAAACTGGTGTCTTTATTGACACTACAAGGAAGGGGGAAGGGAGGGGTTGTGGTGGGAAAGGCATAGGGGGGCAAGGCACAGGCCCTTAGTAGGGAGGCCCTGGGGAAAGTTACTGGGGCCCTTGAGAGAAACTCTCTCTCAGGGCCTCCCGGATGCGCACCCCCATTTGATGGGCCTGGTGGATGGCAGCTGTGGGCGGCTGCTCGAAGGCCCTTCCCTCCTGGCGGGCCTCCACTCCCTACCTTGGTAGGAAGGCCTCCCCCTTCCTCTCCATGATGTTGTGGAAAACACAACAGGCAGAGATCACCCCAGAAATGTGCTCGAGGCGGGTCAGGAGGCATCTGAATTGCACCCAAAGGCACATTCCACCTGGATAAAGGCCCTGCTTAGGTGGGCATTGAATCGATCCCTGCCGGGGTCCAGTGTATGGCTTCATCAGCCATGGCATCAGGGGGTAGGCTGCATCCCCCATGCTGCACAGTGACATCTGCATGTCCTTCAACCTGACAGTCACTCTGGGGGAAGAATGTGCCACCCTCCAGCTTGTGGTAGAGGCTGGAATTCCTGAAAATGCGGGCATCGTGCAGCCTGCCTGACCATTTGGTGAAAATATCCATGAACTGTCCATGGTGGTTGACCAGGGCCTGCAGCACCATGGAGAAATAGCCCTTGCGGCTGACGTATTGGGTGGCTCAGTGTTGTGGTGCTCGGATTAAGGATGTTAAATATTGGTTAATTGAATAGTCAAGTAACCTCAAGAATTCTTATTGGTTAGTTGACTATTCTATAATCTCCGGGGGTGGGGCGGGCAGCAGCACGGGGTGCCAGGCAGGAGCTAGTCTGTGAGGGGAGCCTGCTTAAAAACAAGCAGCCAGTCTGCAACAGGAGCTGGTCACCCTGTGCTGCTGCCTCTGATAAAGAGGCAGCAGTGTGGGATGGCAGCAGCCCCTGTGTGGGGTAGGATGTGAGCTCCTGGACCCAACACGAATCGGAACTGACCTGAGCAGCCTGCCCACCTGGCTCCTAATACACTTTAAATGCAGAGCTGCAGCAGGGGTATGTCCTGCCCCTGGCATGAGCCAGAACTGAGCCAGGCTGCTAGCCAGACTGCTAAAAAATTTACTAGCTGGGGTGGGGGAGGAAAATGTTTGTAGTCTATAGCATTAACCTATAAGCTTTTGTTTATTGGTTAATCAATTGATTGACTATACCAGTGGTCCCCAACCTTTTGGGGCTGCCGGGTGCCTGGGGGTGCAGCCCTGCGTACGCCGGGCACCCGGGGGCGGGGCTGCGCGTGTGCTGTGCATCCGGGGGCGGGGCTGCATGTCCGCTGCGTGCCCGGGATGGGGCCACGCGCGCACCACGCGCAGGGCCAGCTCTAGGTTTTTAACCTCCCCAAGCAAAAACATTTTTGCCCCCTCCCCCCCCCAGCTGCTGCAGGACAGGCACTGAGGAGGAAAGCACTCCTTTCACCTGGCGGCTCTTTGACTCCCACCACGTCCTCCAGCCAAACCCAGCCTATGTCTTGCCTCCCCTCCACACACATCCCCGTCCACACACATCCTGACCCCCCATACCCACTCACCGAACCCAGTTTCCACCTCCTCTCCCCTCCCAGGCAAACTCAACCCCTCAGTGACCGGACACAGTCTGCCCCCCTTCTGTCCCCGACCTGATCCACCCTGCGCCCTCTCTTCCCTCCCAGCTAAACCCGATCCCCCTCCCCCACCAGACCCAGTCCGCCCCCCTCTCCCACTTCCCCCCACTGAGAGAACTCTGTCTCCTTTCCCTCTCCCCGCCAAACCCTCATGTCCCCTCCCCCCAGCAAGTGCGGAAACATCGGAGCGCCCTGAGGGAGGGGTGAAAGTGACACGGGTCCCCCTGGGGATGTGCGCAGACACAGGGGATGTGCGTGGACACAGTCGGGAAACAAAGGGCAAGGCCAGGGACACCTCTCTCCCCCCCCCCCAATCTCTGAGCCGGAGCAGGTGAGGCCCCCTCCAGCGGCTCCTCTCCGCCAGACCAACCAGATCGGGCTGCAAAGTAGCTCTCACCTCCCCTTAGCTTAGGCACCTCTGCTTGAATCATCCTGGCCCAGGCAGGGCCTTCCTTCTGCCGGGACCCACCAAGGCTGCAGCTCTCCCCTCCCTCCGCGACCAGCACTGAGGTAGAGAAAAGGGGGAAAGAGCCACCCCCCATTTGCCAATGTGCGCTCCCCCCACACACACACACTCCTGCAAACTCCTTGGCCAAGGGTGCCCGCTCCGGCTGGAGGGGTCACTAGTAAGCACAAGGCAGGCGGAGAGATGACCAAAGGCACCTGGCTCGCAGCATGGTCCCTGTCTGCAGTGACCCGGGCTGCCCCTTGCCCGGCCCCGGATCGCTCTGTGCAGCCTGCTCTGCACAGCCCAGGGAGAGCGGTTCACCCACCAGGGCCGTAGCGCTCCGGCACTGCTGCTGTTCTCAAAGCCCATGATGCATCCCCCTGCACGTCGGGCCACACTGGCTGGTGCCAGTCAGAGGAGCGCGAACTATCCCCGGGCGCCAGAGTCTGCTTCATGGATGGGAGGCTCCCTCGGGCATTTCCCGCTCCGCTGCTGCTGGGTGCTGGGCAGCGGCAGCTGTGCCGGGAAGGCGACTGGAGCGGTGCGTGGCCAGCGCTCCTGCCGGGGCCACCCCGCTGTGACGCCCTCTCGCACTAACTTGAGGGCGCACTTTTCTTCCTGGTGCCGAGGGAAGGCAGCCAGGCAGCCCCGGAACCATGATGTCATGACGCCTCAGCCAATCACGCAGGGCTGCGAGCGCGACTTGCCCCACATAGCCTGCCTGCCAACGGTGGCTCGCTGCTGGCCCATCACGCGCTTTGCTGGCATATTTGTGGGGTTTTTTGGTTGGGTTCCCTGCTGATAACTGGGAAATTAGCCATGAGCCTGCCAGTGATTGAGAAATGCGGGCTTGCCTGATCATTTTTCTTTTCTGTATCTCTTTCTATTTCTTACCTTTGAATTTACGTTTTCAGTTCAAGTATAACTTTCTGCTCTAATCTATCTCTGGGACACTGTTCAAAATTTGTTCATAAAAAGTGATTGTGTATACGTTTTGCATCATGGTGCTCTCAGGACTTGGGACTACATCATAAGGTCCTTTACTCAATTTTTACAAGCTGTACTTTGATCAAACTTAATGGTAAAACTTAGGATAAAATACCCATCTGCCAGCCAAAAACTCATGAGGTTCCTTCACACAGCTTCTCTTGACTTTTTCCATAGAGAGGAAAGCAGAGTCCTTCCCTAGGGAAGGAACAGAAGGGCCAATCTTGAGGCTTCTTTGGAAGCATAGGGCAATTTGAGCATCCCTAAAGTTGTGCATATCTCATAGACATCCTTATGTAATTATGAAATGCAGACATTGGGTCTTAAAGTGCAGTTAAAAATCAATATAACAAATACATAGATCTGGGGAAATGAATGCTGATTAAATTAATACATAGCCCAAGCATGTTTTATTGCTCCCATATTTGTGACAATCCTTTATAGAGAGCCTGATAATATATAGTTAACAACACCCTTTCCTCCTGCAGGAAGAAGGAAATGCCACCTCCAAAGCCACATCCTGACACCACACTTTACGTTAATCTCAGTGGGGTGTTGTAAGGGTAAAAAGGGATGGGCCACCATTTTGCAGGGACATACTAATTTAAAGGTATAATAAGCATAACACTGTAAATGAGCAAGAATAAATGGATATAAGCTTAGGGTTGCCAGGTGTCCAGTTTTCACCCGGACAGTCCAGTATTTACAGGCTCCGTCTGGTAAAAAAAAACCCCAGGAAATACCAGACATGTGCAATATGCAATGTCTGGTATTTCCTGTTTCCCTGGGACAGGAACCCGGCAGGGACAATTTTCCCCTGCCACATCCAGCGGGGGCGGGGAGTGTGGCAGAGTCTAGTGAAGGCGGGGCAAGAAGGGGCAGTTGCTGGGTTCCACGCTAGGGGGGCACTGGGCTGGGGTGGGAGTGGAGTGCACTCTGCTCTGGGTCACATGACCAGCAGAGACTGGAAGCTGGCCACGTGATGCCTCCCTCTACACAATGTGAGCCGAGGCAGCCGGGCCGGGCGGCAGGAGCAGCCACTTTAAAAGTCAGATTGTTCCTCCATGCCTGGCTCTGTGGGGGGAGATTTGATTGGAGCAGGGGCTCCCAATGCAGGGGATGCCTGCCTCAGGGGAGGGGAGAGTGCACTGGGATGGGGGGGCACTAAGGGGGTCTGGCTCTGAGGCAGAGGTGAGTGCATTGGGATGGGGGACACTGTGGGGGGCCTAGGTCTGAGGCAGGGGTGAGTGCATTGGGATGGGGAGACTAGGGGACCTGGCTCAGGGGGAGGGGGAGGTGCATTGATGGTTAGTGTGCCACCTGGAGGGAGTGGTGCAACTTTTGCTTAGCTCCCCCCGCCTTTTTTTTTTTTTTGCTCAACTTTGGTCTCCTCCTCTCCTTTTTCCTCAACAAAATTTTTTTTTTTTTTTCGTGGGGGGCCGGTGTTTGGTATTTTTTGTTAAACCATCTGGCAACCTCATATAAGCTATATGAATATAAACACATTTAGGCTTGAAATTAAATGAAAGTTTCTAGTTATCAGAGGAGTGAAGTTCTAGAGCAGCCTTCAAAGGGGGACAATAGAGGCAAAATCCTAACTGTCTTCAACACTGAGTTTGATAAATATATTGAGGCAAAGTCTGGGCTAAGCCCTGTGGGTCCTGAGCTTCATGGCAGGTTTTTTGTGTGCCTCAGAGGCTCACAGTGTCCCTAATACTGCCATGAAAGTGAAGATACCCTGCTACCAGAGCTTTTTTTCAATCATTGGCCAGTCCAGTGTCCTTCTTTTTCCACTCCCTACTGGACCTTTCAGCCAAAGGGGAGGGTTGGGGGGAACCCAGTCCCACTCATTTGCTCTGCGTTCCAGCCCAGAGTTTGGCCCTTGCCCCCTGATCAGCAGCCCCTCCCTGGGCCATTTCCCCAACCCTTCTGTGGTACCTCCTCCCTGATGCTGTGGAGCAAACCTTGATGTCAGCTGTCTTGGGTGTGTTCCCTTGCACTGGGCTGCTCTCTTCTCCTTGGCTATGTCTACACTGGTAGCTTCTTGTGCAAGAACATCTTGCACAAGAACACATCCACACTGCCATATGCAAGCTGTGCTTTTGCACAAGAGCATCCATGGCAGTGTGGACACTCTCTTGCACAAGAAAGCTCTGATGGCCATTTTAGCCATAGGGCTTTCTTGTGCAAGAAATCCCTGCTGAGCATCCACACTGCCCTCTTGCACAAGAGCTCCTGCATAAGAGGGCTTACACCTGTTAAAAAAGAACACAGCTCTTGCTCAAGAAGCCCTCTCTTACCACACTGTACTGTAAATCTTCTTGCACAAGAGCAGGTGGGCAGCGTGGATGCTCTGTGGGTTCTTGCACAAGAACCTAACAAAGTCACCATGGCCCTCTAGTCCCAGCCCTTTTCTCCTTCCCCCTTAGTCTTGCCTGGGGGAGTGGTTTTATAGTGCGTGCATCCACTTTAAGTGGCTGCAGGTGTTCCAATTAGCCTTCCCTTCAGGCTGATGCCAGATAGGCTTCAGCTGTGGCTAGCTGGGCCGCAGTCTTTAGCAGCCTACTCAGGAAACATAAAGCCACATACCCAACTGCCACACATATCTGCAGCACCCTCTTTTCAGGGTGCTGCACTTTCTCCTGCACCCTTCTTCCTTTTTGGAAGGGGGTGTCTGTGGAGGGGGACTGCTGCTGTTGTGGCAACTGGGCCCTGGCTACCCCTTCATTCTGGGCCGGGCCCCTTTTTCCACCTGCCTTTTTGCAGGCAGCTTTTCTCCCCTTCACCTCAGCTATTTGCTGAGGGTGCTGGGTGCAGGGGGTTGGGGGGGTCTCTGCTGCCCTGCCTTTGGATGGGGTGGGGGAGCCCCCCCTCCCATTTTCTTGGGGGTCTATTTTGACCCCCCCCTTTTCTCCACCTCGGCAGGCCTGACCTTCACCTTTCCTGCTGCTGCTGCTGCTCTCCCCAAAGAAGAGACGGTAAGGGGGCTGCTTTAAAGCAGCCCCTGGGGTTTCCCTCTCCCCACAGCCTGCCTGGTGCTGGGGAGGGGAGATTAGGGGCCCTTTCCATCAGGGCTCCTGGGTGGGGGGGCCGGTGCAGCTCCTTTGGGGTGCTGAGGGCAGGGGGTGGTTTACCTCCCCATAGTTCATCGGCCCTCACACTTCTCCTGCTGCTCCCTCTCCAAGCCCCGGTTGCTGTAGGGGCCTTTCCATTCTCGGCCCCACTGCTTGTCTCCTTGCCCTTCTCTGCTCTTCTGGGCCTTGCAGCAGGTACTGTGGGCCTGCTGCTCAGGTGCCTGTGGGTACACTGTTTCCCTTTCCCTCAGCAGTGTCTCCTCCCTCTTCCCGCCCTTGAACAGGCATCTTTTAACTGCCTGCCTTCCCACTCCACTGCTTGTCCCATCCACCCCTTTGGGTGCCAGTGCGCCCCCCCCCCCGCTTTCTTTTGTTAGGCGCTTGAGCTTCCCCCTCCTTTTAGTTACTCTTCCCACACACACAGCTTCACTTGTCCCCATGTCCTTTAAATGATTATTTACCCCTCATCTCCCCAGTGCAGCTGGAGGAGCCACTCTTTCCATTCTGTGCTGGGAGCTGTATTCCTTACACCTTTTCCCCTTCCCTTTCTTCTGAATTATCACCCTCCCACCCCACTTCCAGCCTAGTGGGGGGGAGTGGTAAATCTCCTTCCTCCCCTCTCTTTCCCTCCCTGTTCCCTTCCCTGGGGTTTTTTTGGTTCTCCCCTAATTGTTTGTTTTGTCCTTTCCTCCCTACCCATGACCACAATGAAGGGGTTGTCCGATGACACCCCTGCAGAATCTTCCCCACTCCTCCCTAAAAACAACAACTCCTCTGAGGCTGCCGGGCCCCCCGTCACTACGGTAGAGGGGGCGGACATGGACGAGGACCCCGGGGCCTCGACCGCTTCTGCCACGGCACCTCCGGCTACCATCAAGAATGCCCCCCTGAAGGGTAGGAAGGGCCTGGGGACCAAAAAGGGCAAGAGCCCCGCCCGGAAGGCAAAACCTCCTGAGGCGAGGGCTCACTCCCCGGCCGCGACCCACATGTTGGCCGCGGCTCCCCCTCCTTCCCGTTCCCCTGTTCCTTCCACCAGCTCTGGGGGCAACGGTGTCCCGGGCCCCAGGGCGTACGCCCAGGTGGCCGCCACCCCCCCGCCTGTCGCCTCCCAAGCCGCCTCCCGGAATACCATCCCCGGCGGCCGCGGCCCCTTTCCCACCCTGACCAGGAGGCACGGGGTCCGTTGTCTCCTGGTGGCGGCCTCGCCCCACGTGGAGACCTACGTGCGGGCGTTGGCACGCGTGGTGGGGCCCGCGGCCGTGGTGGCGGCCTCTAAGATGTTCGGGAAGGTGGTCTTCTTCCTGGCATCCGAGGCCACCGCCCAGAAGGCGGTGGAAAGGGGTTTGGCGGTGGGGGGAGTCCACGTTCCCCTCGAGCCTTTGGAGGACCTGGGCGTACGGGTGGTTTTGTCCTCTGTTCCTCCCTTCCTCCCCAATGCCGCCCTACTGCCTTTCCTCTCCACCCTGGGGAGACCTCTGTCAGTCCTGAGTCCCCTTCCTCTGGGCTGTAAAGACCCGACCCTCCGCCACGTCCTTTCCTTTCGCCGGCAGGTACAAATCCTACTACTGCCGGCGGGACGTGGCGGAGAAGCCCTGGAAGGGTCATTTCTGGTGCCCCATCAAGGGGCCCGGTACCGGGTGTACTACACCATGGGGGAGGCCCGGTGTTTTCTCTGTCAGGCGACGGGGCACGTCCGAAGGGACTGCCCCCTGGCCCGGTTTGGAGAGGCACCCGGGACCCCCGATGCCCAGGAGGGCACCGGCCCTACCATCGCCGGTGGCCCTGACGGTCCGGACCCTGGGGTCGCCCCTCCTCCAACCGTGACCGTCGTCAATCCCGCTCGGGTTCCGCAGGGCCCAGACGAGCGTGCGGGTGCTGATGCTGCCACCGCCAAAAGCGGCAAGGCTGGGCCCGCGGAGGAGAGGGCGGCGGGGTCAGTGACGGGACTCGGGCAGGACCTACCTCGGGGGGAGGTATCCTTTTCCCCTGCTGCCCAGCCCCCATCTACCCTTGCCCCCCCGACGCTGCCCTTGTCCCCTGGCTCTTCCGCCATTCAGGCCCAGCCCTCTTCCTCCGAGGGATGGGAGCTCGCAATGGGGAAGCGCCGAAAGCGTGCTCGGCGTTCCACCCCGCCCTCTGAGGGGGAGGACAACCTCCCTGTACCCATGGGGGTGGACGCTGGAGCCATTCCACCCTCTGAGCCCGCAAGCGATTCACAGCACCACGAAGCGGTCGAGGTGACTGCGGCGGACGCGGGAGAGGTGAACACCTCCCTCCCGGGGTCCCTGCAAGAGGGGGTGTCCATGGAGGATGCTCCCACTGTTCCCGCCTCCACTGAGGGGGCGGCCGCTGACCTTGCCACCGACAGAGATCAGCACCTGGTGGCGGGCGGCGGGCTCACCTTCCTCTCTCAGGAGGTGGAGGCTTTGGGGCTGACCCCGGCTGCCTCAGAGGGGGATCATCAGGTCCTGGAGGGACAACAACCGACCTCTCCTTCCCCTTCCGACCCGCTGCTATCCCTTCTCCCTGCCTCTGAGTTGCCCCGGGGTGTGACCGTCTGCCCGGCCATCGACAACACCTCGGCCGCGGCCGCGGAAACCCTTGAGGCTCTCAGCGGGCGGGAGATCCCGTTAATATCTGTCACCCCCGGCGCTGAGGCCTCCGGTGCTGCACTCTCTGTGGCACTGGAGCCCAGCGCTGGGGAGACTATTACTACCCCTACCGCTGCCATCGATTCTCTGCGCTGCGAGGAGGCACCGCACCCCGGTGCCTCCTCTGCTGAGGCATCTCGCCCTGCTCCTTCTCCTGCTCCCTATTCAAACGCCCTCTCAATCGAGTTTCCCACCCCTCTTCCTCCTCCCCGTCATTCTTGTCTCTTCCCTAATCCCTCACCTCTTCCTCCCCCTACTCTCCTTCCTCGTCTCCCTCCTTTTCCCGATCCCCTCCCTGAACTCTTTTCCTCCCCTTACTCTGTTACTGCCGCCCCTGGGGTTGCCACGTTTACTCCAGACGTTGGCCCCCGGGAGGCGGTTTTCGTTTCTTCTGCTCCCAGCACATCTGGGGCTGATCTCCCTCCGCCACTGTCCTCTCAGCAGGGACCTCAAATGCCCTGCGTCCCCGTGCCGATGGGTCGCGGGGCTCACGGAGGGGTCTGGCCCCAAGGCGGTCGAGGGCCCGAGGCCCCGACGCCAGATGCGCTGAAGGGCGAGATGCGTGTTTTCTTGGAAGACATCCGTGGCTCCAAGAACAAGGTCGCTCTCGCCCTTCAGCGCTGGGGAGATTTTCATCTCATTTTGCAAATAGTCAGAGCCCTTTTGCGGGAGGGTAAAGGGACCGGGCGGCGGGGGGCCGCGGCTTACCAGCGGGTCCGCAGCTTCCGTGACGCCCTGCTCACTTTTGGGAACGGTCGCGGTTTGCTGCGGGGCCCGATGGGGGCCGTCGGCACTCCTGCCAATCAGGATCTTCCCCAGCCCTCTCGATGCTGCCGCTCATCTTTGCCACTCTGAACACCCGGGGCTGCGGGTCGGGCCTCCGTAGGTGTCAGGTCCTCTCCTTCCTCCGGAGGGGCAGGTACTCCGTCATATTCCTCCAGGAGACCCACACAGCTCCGGCCGCCGAGGCTAGCTGGCGGCTGGAGTGGGGGGACAGGGTTTATTTTAGCCACCTGTCGGCCCGTCAAGCCGGGGTGGCTACCCTGTTCTCCCCGAACCTGCAGCCCAAGGTGCTGGGGACCGCCGAGGTCGTGCAGGGTCGCCTGCTGCATCTCCAGGTTCGGACGGAAGGGCTGACACTAAATCTCGTCAACATCTTCTTTCGGCAGGCGTCGGCCTTCCTCGGCACTTTGGATCCTCGCGAGTGCCTGGTCCTGGGCGGAGACTTCAACTGCACCCTCGAGGAGCGGGACCGTACGGGGGTCGAGCAGTGCCCGGCCGCCGCGGACGTCCTCAGGGAGATAATAGACCATCACTCCCTGGTGGACGTCTGGCGAGACCTCCACCTGGGCGAGGAAACGGTGTTTACCTACGTCCAGCTGGCGGGTCGTCGGTCTTTCCACTCCCGGTTGGACCGCATTTATGTGTCTCGTCATCATCTCTTCCGGGCCCACTCCTCCGGCATTCGGCCGGCCCCTTTCTCGGACCACCACTTGGTGGCCGTAGGGGCTTCTCTTTCCTCGGAGAGGCCGGGGCCGGCCTATTGGCATTTCAATAACAGCCTGCTGGAGGACGTGGGCTTCGTAGCGTCCTTCCGGGAGTTCTGGCTGGCCTGGCGCGGGCGGCGGTGCGCCTTTCCCTTGGCGCGGCGGTGGTGGGATGTGGGGAAGGTGCGCACGCGGCTCTTCTGCCGTGACTACGCCCGGGGGGCCAGCCGGCGGAGGGATGCGGCGATAGAGCAGTTGGAACGGGAGGTTTTAGAGCTAGAGAAGCGGCTGGCCACCAGCCCCGAGGATCCGCCCCTCTGCGGAGCGTACCGGGAGAAGCGGGAGGAGCTCCGGGCCCTCGAGGACCTTCGAGCCCGGGGTGCCTTTGTTCGTTCTCGCATCCGTCTCCTTCGGGAGATGGATCGAGGCTCCCGCTTCTTCTACGCCCTGGAGAAAAAGAGGGGGGCCAAAAAACACGTCCTCTGCCTTCTGGCGGAGGACGGCACCTCCCTCACGGATCCGGTGGAGATGCGCGAGAGGGCTCGCGCCTTCTACGCCTCTCTCTTCTCCCCGGATCCGACCGACGCCGACGCCCGCAGGGTTCTCTGGAACGAACTCCCGATGGTCAGCGCGGGCGACCGGGACCGGCTAGAGCTGCCTCTCTCTCTCTGGCCGAGTTCTCGGAAGCCCTCCGTCTCATGCCCACCAATAAATCCCCGGGCATGGACGGGCTGACCGTGGAGTTCTACCGCGTGTTCTGGGACGTCCTCGGCCCGGACCTTGCTAGCGTCTGGGCCGAGTCCTTGGAGAGCGGGGTCCTCCCTGTATCGTGCAGGCGAGCTGTGATCGCCTTGCTGCCCAAGAAGGGGGACCTCCGCGATCTGAGGAATTGGCGTCCCGTCTCGCTCCTCAGCACGGACTATAAAATTGTCGCCAAAGCCATCTCCTGAAGGTTGAAGTCCGTGCTGGCGGACGTGGTCCATCCAGACCAGACCTGCACCGTCCCGGGCTTTCTGGTCCGGGATCTCTTAGAGCTCGGGTGTAAGGACGGTCTGTCGTTCGCCCTCCTGTCCTTGGATCAGGAGAAGGCGTTCGACCGGATGGGCCACGGGTACCTCCTGGGCACCCTGCGGGCCTTCGGCTTCGGGCCCCATTTTGTGGGGTTTCTCCAGGTGCTGTACGCCTCCGCAGAGTGCTTGGTCAAGCTCAACTGGACCCTGACCGCACCGGTCAGCTTCGGGCGGGGAGTACGTCAAGGCTGTCCGCTGTCGGGCCAGCTGTACGCTCTGGCCATAGAGCCCTTCCTCCGTCTCCTTCGCAAGAGGTTGACGGGGTTGGCGCTCCGTGAGCCGGAGACGAGGCTGGTCCTGTCGGCGTATGCCGACGACGTGCTCCTCGTGGTCCAGGACCCGGGAGACCTGGCGCGGGTGGAGGCTTGCCAAGCCGTCTACTCGGCGGCCTCCTCCGCCCGGGTCAACTGGGTCAAGAGCTCTGGCCTGGTGGTAGGGGCCGGGTGTCAGGCGGGCTCCCTCCCACCCGCGCTTCAGGCCATCAGGTGGAGCGCGGGTCCGCTGCTCTATCTCGGCGTTTTTCTTTCTGCCACACATCCCTCCCCGCCGGAGAGCTGGCAAGGTTTAGAGGCCAGGGTGGTTGAGCGGTCGCAGAGATGGACGGGACTGCTCCGGTGCCTCTCCCTGTGTGGGAGGGTACTGGTACTCAACCAATTGGTCCTGTCCATGCTCTGGCACCGCCTTGGCACCCTGGTCCCGCCCCCGGGCCTCCTGGTCCGTATCCAGCAGCTCATGCTGCGGTTCATCTGGCCAGGACTGCATTGGGTCTCTGCAGGGGTTCTCCATCTCCCCCCGGAGGAGGGAGGGCAGGGCCTGACGTGTTTGCGCACGCGGGTTCACGTCCTCCGCCTCCGGGCCCTGCAGAGACTCCTATTTGATGCAGGTAGTCCGGCATGGAGCACGCTTGCGCACGCTTTCCTTCGCCGCCTCCGAGGGCTCCGATACGACCGGCAGCTCCTTTATCTGAGAGGTCTTCCACGAGAGCTCTCCGGGCTGCTGGCCTTCTACCAGGACCTCCTCCGGACCTGGAAGCTTCTTGCAGCGACCAGGTCCTTGGGAGCCACCGTGGGGGCAGACCTCCTTGCGGAGCCCCTGCTACACAATCCCCATCTACGTGTGTAGGCGGCGGAGTCCCCCTTGGTGTGCCAGAGCTTGGTCCTGGCAGAAGTCTGGACCTTCTGGACTATGACCAGGGAGACTGGGTGGATCCGCGGGCGCTCACCCACTGCAGGAGGTGAAGCATGCTTTGCTGCCCACTGCTCGGGGTTATCTCAACAAGGTCCTGTGAGAGGTGCACCCCACTCACCCCCAGCCCTCCCGATCTCTTCATCAGCCCCCAGCCCTGCGTATCTTCCTGACCACCTCCCCCTCGTCACTCAAGCCGGCTGCAACTTCCGAACCATGTCAAAGAGTCACCTGTACACGCTCGTGCTTCACACGCTCCACTTCCCCACTCTTGTGTCCTGGCCAGACCCCAAGTGGTGGGACCTCCTACCACCAATATAGGGTGGGGAACCCCAGTGGGCCAGCCTCTATTCGACCTTGGTTCCACAGCCCACCAGGGACATCAGTTGGAGAATCCTGCACGGAGCTGTGAGCACGGGTATGTACTTGGCGCGGTTCACCCCCATTCCCGACACTTGCCTCTTCTGTGGCATGAGGGAGACCCTGGCGCACATCTACTTCGAGTGCGCCAGGTTACAGCCCCTCTTTCGGCTCCTCCAGAACCTCCTGTTGAGGTTCTGGCTGCACTTTCTCCCCACTTGTTAATTTACACACACCCCATCCGTGGCCCCACAAAGTCGTGGGACCTCCTGGTCAACCTCCTCCTGGCTATGGCCAAACTGGCAATCTATAAAACCAGGGAGAAGAGGTTGGTCAGAGGAGTGGCCTGCGACTGTGGGGCCTATTTCTGTTCCTGTATCCGTTCGCATATCAGGGCAGAGTTCACTCAAGACCTTCCAGGGGCAGTGGGCGCTGTCCAGGGTTCTCTGCTCGGTATCCCCATCCGGTTCCCTCGTTTTAGCCCTTTGACCCTCACACCCGTCTCTGTTTTTTTCATTATTTGTCCCAAGTAATTAGTTGGTTTTTCTGGGCTCTGTGGACCCTCCCCACAGTCTGGGACACCAAATAGTTCTCCCGGACACCTTGCGCTCAGGGTGCTGCACTTCTTCTGCACCCCTCCCCTCCTCTCTTCTTCCTTCTTGGGAAGGGGTGTCTGTGGAGGGGGGCTGCTGCTTTTTGCAGGCAGCTTCCGCCCCCCCCCCCCCTCGCCTCAGCTAGTTGCTGAGGGTGCTGGGTGCAGGGGACGGGGGGGGGGGTCTCTGCTGCCCTGCCTTTGGGTGGGGTGGGGGAGGCCCCCCTCCCATTTTCTTGGGGGTCTACTTGGGCCCCCCCCTTTCTTCAACTCAGCAGGCCTGACCTCCACCATTCCTGCTGCTGTTGCTCTCCCTGAAGCAGAGAAGGTAAGGTGGCTGCTTTAGAGCAGCCCCTGGGGTTCTCTCTCCCCACAGCCTACCCTGTGCTGGGGGTGAGAGATTAAGGGGCCCTTCCCATCAGGTTCCCAGGTGGGGGCTGGTGCAGCTCTTTTGGGGGTGCTGGGGGCAGGGGGTGGTTTACCTCCCCCTGGTTCATCTGTTCATCTGCCCTAGCCCTAGCCCTAGCCCTAGCCCTAGCCCTAGCCCTAGCCCTAGCCCTAGCCCTAGCCGCTGTAGGGGCCTTTCCATTCTCAGCCCCACTGCTTGCCTCCTTGCCTTTCTTTGCTCTTCTGGGTCCTGCGGCAGGAGCTGCGGGCCTGCTACTCAACCGCCTATGGGCACACAGGTTCCCTTCCCCAGCCATGTCTCCTCCCTCTCTCCCCCCTCCCCACCCCCGCCTCGCCCTTGAGCAGGCATCTCTTCACTCCCGGCCTTCCCTCTCCACTGCTTGTCCTATTCACCCTCTTGTTTGCCCATGCCCCCCCCCTTCTTTTGTTGGGTACTTGAGCTTCCCCCTCCTTTTTAGTTACCCTTCCCACACACACAGCTTCACATCCCCATGTTTTTTCATTATTTGTCCACCATAATCAGTTGGTTTTCTAGGGTCTGTGGACCCTCCCTGTAGGCTGGGGCGAGGTCCTTTCGATGTGGGCAGGCTGATGCCCACCCATCTCCTAGACACCAAATAGTCCCCGTGTATCTGCCTTCCATGAGGCCTCAGTAGCTCCCTGCTCTCAGGCTGCCACAATATGAAGGGGATGGTACAATAAAACTGCCTAAAATGGCAAGTAGCAGATCTGTGATTCCAAGCAGCATATATCTCCAATGGCTGGGTTTGAGACACTAGAAGGGAACTATGACAAAGAATTCTTTCCCAGGTTTTCTAGGATGCTGTGTCTTCCCTACATGGTCAGAATCTAATTGCCATATTTGGGGTCAGGAAGGAATTTTCCCCTGGGTCAGATTGGCAGAACCCTGAAGGTGTGGGGTGCCTTTCTCTGGAGCATGGGCCACAGGTCAATTGCAGGTTTAAACTAATACCAGAAGTGGACTCTCTGTAACATCAAGTATTTTTAAAATCACATGAGGACTTCATTAACTCAGCCAGGCCTGGTCTATGCTAGGACATTAGTATGAAATTAGCCCCCCTAGGTCAATTTTGTAAGCAATGAGTTCACACCACCAAGCCTATTATTCTGGAAGAAGGGGCTGCAGAATTCAAACTCTGTCGTCCTGCTTTTCATGAGGAATAACACTATTCCCAAACTTATAAGTCCAAAATAATGTTAGTGTGACACTGCGGTGCTGCTAATTCAAACGAATTGGCTTCTAGGAGGCTTACCGTAGCTCCCCAGAAGTGCTTTTTGGGGCTCTGAGTCCAAGGTAGTGCATGCACGTTAATGGAGCCTGCCTCAGACTACATTCAATTCTTCCCCATAGTGAGAACATGCAACTTCATATTTGTAAAACTGGGTGCCCAGATGTCAAATTTAGTAAATTTGAAATAATTTCCCAGTGTAGACATGGCTCCAGAGATTAGGAATCTTATTACAGGAGTAGGTGGTTGAAATTCTGTGCCCTGCAACGTGCAAAAGATCAAAGTGAATGATTGGGAGGGTCTCTTCTGACCATAAAATCTACCAGTCTAAATGGCATGAGGAAATAATAAGAGAAGACAATGGCAAAGCAGAAGATGAAAGCAAATTCCAGATGGTTCCTGGAATTGTGTGTTCCAGGAATGGCAGCAGAGCTCTATAGTGGACTATTCATCCTTTTGGAGCTTCCTTTCTTACACAGTTCCCTCAGAGATGTGTTTGTTCAGTTTAGTGCCTGCTGCAGTTTCGTTTTGGTTTGCTTCAATGCCTGGCACATATGACAGATTATGAATCATTGGCAGCTGTTTAATCTGCCCCTGGTTGTGGGGATCATGATCTGTACCTCTTAGCTTCACAATACATTTTTTATTGCTGAAGCTTGGACACCCAGGCAGTTATATACTATATTTATTTTGAAATAACATGCACAGACCAATAAACCGCTGCTCTGACCATCATTTGTGGCTCTTCTCATAGGCCACCTTGCTGGATTGGGGAGTGCAGGAATGACGATTGGACTGTGAAACGTACATTCCCCTAGGTTCACAAGGAGATGGAGGGGACAGAACTTCATACTAAAATTGATTTAAAACCCAAATGTAGCAACTGTTTTATTTTATTTTTTTAACGTTGTGGCAGATTGTTAGCAGGGTAAATAAGCAGCACTCCTCGCTACTGGAGACATGGACGCTTGGCAGTTCCAATCACGGCCACTAGCTAGCGCTGCTCTTCTTTCTGTTTGGAGCTGTTACTGTCACGCCTCTGAGCAATGAAAGGCTCGCTTGTTGTGCGTAGGACTTCATGGGAATGTTGCAGATTTGGCAACCCAGGAACATTTCAACATCGTGGCTTGGATTGTCTACAAATTTATACTCTTCGGGGGAAAACAAATAACATCATTTCCCTTGCTTTACAACTGCCACGGGCAAGGAGATCGCCCCTACTGTAATGCGTCTAGCACAGCCGTGTCTTGCTTGTTAGGTGAGCTAGACTCTGCCAAATAATATGGTGCACAGCTATTTAAAAGAAAAGTTTTAAAACATTAGTGCATCCTGTAGAGCAATGAATTGAGCATTTCAGTCCTGTCTTCCCACAGAACCCATAAGGTTCAGCCAAAACTGGAGTCTATTTGCGTAAAGTAGACATATTTAAAGCACCTACCCTTATATTAAAAAGTAAATCGGTTTCTAATTTTATTTGGGAGAATGCACAAAGGCGTTAGGTAGAAATATGCTGGAAGGCATAAGCTTAAATAGACAAGGAAAAGGCTCCCTGTTATTCCAGTGCAAATCGTTTGCATTTGGGATCTCCCAGAAACAAGAGCTGAAATCATAATCTGTCTCTGGCCACCGCCGGAGAGAGGACATCGATCCATGGTCATACTTACATATATGCTCCTTTTCCCTCGCCGCACTTTCCGAGATCTCGAGCTCCCAGCCCCTGCAATATAACTCTCCACTCTTCCGCCATCCATCCTGCGCATTCGCGCCCCCTTGGAAGCCCAGTGCGAAATGGTCCATCAGTATGTAGCAAGGCAACTGGCCGGCCTCTGCGTTCCGCTTTGTGCTGCCATTCCCCTTGGCAGCCTGCGTGACCCGCAGCCTTGCGGGCCTGGGAGCGATGCCTGCTGTGTAGAGCTGGCTTTTGTTTCGTGCCGGTCAGGGCTAGCGGGGACGCGGCTATGCAGTTGGGAAGTGCAAACTCTCCAGTAATTCCAGGCTGCAGGCTGACTTCCCCCCTCGCACCCGCCCTATGGAGCGCTCTGCTCTCGTTCAGTGGGGAAGGGGGGTTGCGTTGCATTGGACAGGGACCCTTCTGCCATAGCTCCCTTTTCCTCTGCATCCTCCGGCGGCGGCTCCTTCTCAAGCTGCTCCCACGATCTACCCATGTCTATTGGAAGCGGCTGGGATCCTGGCCCCCTTACCCTGACCAAAACGGCCGCGGCCCTCCGCTCCCCCCAGCTCCTCTCTTTGGCACAAGCCGGGCTGCTGCTACGTGACGTCTCTTTAATCAGCCTCCGCCCGTGGTCACGTCAAAACACTGGGACTAGGGAGGGGAGACAAGGGTCCGGATCCTGGCAGATGTGCCGGGACACTGGCGTGCGAGGGGCTCCTCGCCCTCCTTGCACCCTCCGCGGTGGGAGTGAGCTTTTTCTGCCCCCACGAAAATTACAGGCTTTAACCGCTCTTCAGCCGTGGAAATACTTTTCCCTTAACCCTGCTCTGTAGAGGAGCCGCGAGGCTGCGCTGTTAAGAGAAGATTCAGCTCCGGGAGGCTGCTGCTGCAGGATCCGGGGGCTGGGATGCTCCAGCGGTGTTCATCACTACAGTTATCTGAATGGAGAACACCCATTCTACTTCGAGCTCCTTGGGAGACCTAGATCTTCCCTCTAGCCAGTGAGCACCAACCAGTCAATCAGGATCTACTGGTAGATCCTGGAGCCTCTCACTCGTGATCCTGACTGGTTTGGCCAAGAGGCTACTAAGAGCCAGCAATTCACTGCCCCTCCCACTGGGGAACCTCCCGCCCTTTGCCTTGGAGTTGTCCCCTTAGGAGCCTCTGCTTTCTGTGCAGGGTAGGAGAGGGAGAAGAGGGGTGCTGATGTCAAGGTGCCCCCTCTCCCATCCCATATCCTTTCTCCATAGAGCAGGGCGGGGGGGCCCAACAGGACTTGGGATGGAGTTTTCTGGCTGCTTTAGGGAGTGGTGTAGAGCCAGGACAGGGGTGAGCCTGCCTTAGCCCCACTGCCCCACCACCCAGGAGCCACCTGAGGTAAGCACTACCCAGCTGGAGTCCACATCCTGAAACCCTACCCCAGTCATAAACCCCCTCTAACACCCCAAGTCCCTGCCCTAGCCCCGAGCACCCCTGCACCCAAACACCCTCCCAGAGCCTGCACCTAGAACCTTCTCAAGCACCCCAACTGCTTGCCCCAAGTTCAGCTCAGAGCCCCTCTCACACTCCAAATCTCTTAATCCAAGAGTAGAGCCTGCCCCCCCCCCCAACCCTCTGCCCAAGCCTGGTGAAAGTGAATGAGGATGGGCAAGAGAGGGAGGATGGAGTGAGCAGGGGCCTCAGAGAAGGGGCGGGAGCAGGTGGGGCAAGGGTATTTATATTTGAGGTAGATCTTGGATTGCACTTAAATTCAAAAAGTGATCTCATGCCCAAAAAGATTGCAGACCACTGATCTAGGCAGTCGCCTGAGGATGATTTTCTGGGGCTTTGGGAAGCCTGGTCAAAGTGCTCCCTGGGGCTACAAGACAGCAGGAAAAGGACAGTTCTTATTGCATTGCCTGTGAGTATGTGCACACTAGTGAGGTGTCCTTCAGCAGCAATACTTTGCATTGTCCTTTGTAGGGCATTGCGGGGCATTTCCTGAAAGCCAGTAACAAGGGATGTACACAATGCATCATCTATGCTGATCCTGCCTGGACCTAATTACATCAATCCTGACTTTACACTGCTTATGGAGGTGGAGTTCCCAAAGCAGTGTAGAGGCAGCAGAGAGAGAAAAATTTAGGTAAAGACACTTCCACAGATAGGGCGATGCAAGTAGGCCTGTGAACACAGTGGGCTAAGGAGGCAGTTGCTCTGGGGCCCAGTGAGTCTAAATGTCCCAGGGCTCTTGGCCTCCACTGCTGCTACTGCAGCAGTGGCAGGAACCCGCACTTTAAATCACCACTGGAGCCCCAAGTGGCCTGCTCTGGGTGACACTGAAGGGCTGTCAAAAGAAGGTGCAGTGCGATCTGGGTGGCACTGAGAGCAGGCTGACTCTACTCTCACCATTCTACCAAAGGTCCTGATCCTTCCAGGAGCACGGAGCCATGTCCCCCTTACATAGAATCCTAGGTCTGGAAGAGACCTCAGGAGGTCATCCAGTCCAGCCTCCTGCCCAAGGCAGGACCAATCCCAACTAAATCATCCCGGCCAGGGCTTTGTCAAGATGGGACTTAAAAACCTCTAGGGATGGAGATTCCACCACCTCCCTAGGTAACCCATTCCAGTACTTCACCTTCCTTCCAGTGAAATAGTTTTTCCTAATATCCAACCTAGACCTCCCCCACTGTAACTTACCACAGGCCCAGCAATCCTGTTGGTCCCCCTGGATGCAAGGTAGCTTATATTAACATGGCCCATTAGTGTAGATAAGTCTCAGAGCTATGTTAGTCTGTGACTTTAAAACCAAGGAGTAGTCCTGTGGCACCTTAGAGACTAACAAAAATATATAGAATCATGAGCAGGCCATAGGTTTTATTCAAGAGGTATAAGTGTTCTGTATAGGATATACAGGAAACTCTTGCCATTCATGAATACAGAGATCTGTGGCTCCTAGCCCCCAGGATGAGCTGCCCTCCAAACTCTGAACTCACTGCAGCTGTCAGGAGCTGCAGGGAATTCACTGTGGCTGTTGGCAGCTGCAGAGAGTTCTTCACAGGGGCTGAGAAGCACAGTGAACTCACCAATGGGGCCAGGAGCAATGGTTATTTCTCTACAGCTCCCAGCTCTGCCCCCCACTCCTACAGCCCGACACACAAGACCCACAAATATGCGGAACTGCAAATAGTGATTTCACAAATCACGATGGTCTTCTGTATGGTGATTGGGTACTTATCTGCAGGAGTGCTATGACCCACAAATGCATTGCCAAGCAAGTATTCATGAAAATGTGTACTACTACACTGTAGCTTGTAACACACAAATTAATCTTTAATTAGGGCTAACTATAAGGACTAATACCTGATAGGTGATAGGTTTAAAAAATGCTTAACATTTACAGCTGAAATGCAAGAAACCTACAGCCTTATGTCTGAAATATAGTTAGCTTAGCCACTATTAAGCCTTGGGATTTGGGTTAAGTTAGCTATATTATAAAGATATAAACTAGCGTAAGTAAAATAATAAATCTGTTGAACCTGTATTTGTTTACATGCTGATACTTTGAAAAATTACTGCTGAGTTTGGAGGATAATGTCTGAGAGATGAGTAAACATCATAAGATGAGTGCTAGTAGCTAGGGTGAAATATTAGAGACTTTAGTAAGCTAAACACATGTTACTATGGTGATAAGATGATGATGTAAATGTTAATGGATTTTTTTTTTAAAAAGGCCACTGGTATAGTTTATCAAATGAGGAGTCCCTGATAATATCAGTGTGACCCTCTCAAAGATGGGCATTCGGGGTTCAACCCTCATGCATATTAATGAGCTTTGGTGGGCATATGTGTAACATTATAAATAGGGCCTGGCAGATGGCTAGAGGTCACCACTTCCTGGAGGTCATTCTTTTCTGACCCTTAATAGGAGCTGGCCACCTGCACTATTCTTCAGGATTCCATATGGAGATGTGAGTATGAAAGAATTGAAAATACTGGTGCTGGATGCTTTAGGGTTTTTTCCTCTAACCATTGTAAATCATGTGACAATTCTTGGAAAACCCCAATTAATATGTGATGAGACTTTTAATAAAGATTGTTTCTTGCACATGCCAAGTCTCAAGCAATGTTGCTAGAATACATGGTGCTGTTAGCCCTAATGCTTTAAATATTGGAGCAGCTGTGGAGATCGGTCTTTGTTCTGATTCTAGAATTTAAAGGTTTATCAATATTATTCAATATCATAACCAATAAAAGGCACACTACATTGTATGTATTGGTCTTGTGATATATTTCATAGTCATGGAATAAAGCAACTTCAACCACTAATCCATCTACGCTGGTGCTATTGATAACATTCCATATAGAATCATAGAATCATGGAGCTGGAAGAGACCTCAGGAGGTCATTGTCGTGAGAACCACGGGTCTGGTGATGCATACCCAAGGGGGGAAGGAGAGAACCAGGTGGACTGTTTTAGTAAATAAAAGATATTTATTTACAACAGTGATGAATTTATAGTATTTATTCTAAGATTTTTAATAGACCGTGTCAATAATGAATTTACAGTATTTATTCTATGGTTTCTAGTTAAACGTGTCAGAAATATAAGGATGGGAACGGCAAGGGGAATAGTCTCTATTCTAAAGATATCCAGCTACACTAATTAAATAACAGTGATAACTACAAACTCTATGTACTACCAAAACAACTACAACACTAAGCTTATACAACAAAGAAAATCAAATCATACATACCAACTTACACAGCACACAGAACATTTCAAAGATATCGGTTCGGTTGCGAAGGCCTTGGTTATGCCCGAGAGTCAGGGGAGGTGGCTGGTCAGTTGATCAGGCCGGCAACACTTTGAAGTATATGGGAAGGCACACGCACGGTGGTACGCGTGTTGCGAAGACATCCTCAAGCGAACTGTGCAATGGGTATTTATCCCCAAGTCTGCACATCGCTTTCCCGCGCTTGCATGTTACCATATACGGCCCAACAGTCACCAAGTGGGGGTCTTTGTCCCAGGGGTTGGGCCGAAACTGTGCAGGTTTAATGTGACCAGGTAAGCCCCGCAGTTCTCACGCCAAGGTGACAGGTGGGAGAGTCCAAGGCTATTTTCCCCTTTTCACACCTTCCCTTTTTCTAAAGGCAATGGTATGCAGGAAGAGTGCAGCTGGTTTCTCCCAAGGAGTACTGCAGCCCACTATAGCAAAAGCAGCCTGGCCAAACTTTTTACTGGGGGGGCAGCTTTTTTTCGAACAGTCATCAAGTCCAGCCCCCTGCCCAAGGCAGGACCAATCCCAACTGAATCATCCCAGCCAGGGCTTTGTCAAGCCGAGACTTAAAAATCTCTAGGGATGGAGATTCCACCACCTTCCTAGGTAACCCATTCCAGTACTTCACCACCCTCCTAGTGAAAGTTTTTCCTAATATCCAACCTAGACCTCCCCCACTGTAACTTGAGACCATTGCTCCTTGTTCTGTCATCTGTCACTACTGTGAACAACCTTTCTCCATCCTCTTTGGAACCTCCCTTCAGGAAGTTGAAGGCTGCTATTAAATCCCCACTCACTCTTCTCTTCTGCAGACTAAAGAAATCCAAATCCCTCAGTCTCTCCTCATAGGTCATGTGCTCCAGCCGCCAAATCATTTTGGTTGCCCTCCGCTGGACCCTCTCCAATATGTCCACATCCTTTCTATAGTGGGGGGCCCAGAACTGGACACAATGCTCCAGATGTGGCCTCACCAGAGCCAAATAAAGAGGAATAATCACTTCTCTGGATCTGTTGGCAACGCTCCTCCTAATGCAACCTAATATGCCATTAGCCTTCTTGGCTACAAGGGCACACTGTTGACTCCTATCCAGCTTCTCATCCACTGTAACCCCCAGGTCCTTTTCTGCAGAACTCTACTTAGCCAGTCGGTCCACAGCCTGTAACAATGCTTGGGATTCTTCTGTCCCAAGTGCAGGACTCTACACTTGTCCTTGTTGAATCTCATCAGATTTCTTTTGGCCCAATCCTCTAATCTGGCTAGATCACTCTGGACCCTATCTCTACCCTCCAGCATATTTACCTCTCCCCCTAGCTTAGTGTCATCCGCAAACTTGCTGAGGGTGTAATCCATCCCCTCATCCAGGTCATTACTAAAGATGTTGAACAAAACCAGCCCTAGCACTGATCCTTGGGGTACTCTGCTAGAAACCAACCACCAACCTGACATCGAGCCATTGATCACTACCCGTTGGACCCAACAGTCTAGCCAACTTTCTATCCATCTTACAGTCCATTTATCCATTCCATACTTCCTTAACTTGCTGGCAAGAATATTGCATATTGAATATCTCTGAGCAGTATCAAACAACCATCATTTATTTGTATACCCATTTGTCACCACAGTGTTTCCTCCCCTCCTTCAGATGTGGTTTTGGTACCCCAAACTTAAGCATTCCTTCCTTGATTAGTGACCTCTTTAAAGCTATCTCACTGCCTGCCATGCTTATTGTTTGCTGGGACTCCCCCATCTATCTGTTTCTATCTATTGGTTGCCTTTTATCTTATTCTTAAATTTTAAACTCTATGTAGTAGAGACAGCCTTCTTGCACTATATTTATACAGCACCTACCATCGGTGATGGCCTAGGGCACAGTTGAGTTTGTAGGCACTGTGGTATTACAAATAAAAAGTAAAATGTGAAGTCTCATGGCCATGCAGGGCTAGAAACAATGTTATATTATGATTAATGTTATGGTAGCACCTAGAGCCCTAAGAATAGACACAGGAACTAGAATTACAACACCCCCCGGGGCTTCCAGTCTAGCACCTAGCTTGCTAGCTGCTGCTTCATGTGCTGAGGGCTCTGCTGCCACTCCTAAGTACCAAGGTTGTCTACTGTCAGCCATGCATGCCCCAGCTGCCAGTTCTGCACCCTGGGACTTTTCTTCTGGCCTCAGCGGGGGGATGGGGAGGGAGGAGCTGAAGTAAAGGGATGGATTTCAGCACACACACCCTCTTAAAAATATTCCCATGCCACTGGCCTTAAGTCCCATTGTAGTAGGAGCTGCATAAACTTATAGCAAAAAGTTGGTCTGAGCACCAAAAAGCTTACAATCTGTGTATAAAATAAGAAATCATAGATAGCTACAATGAACAGATTCAGGGAGTGCAAGATAACAGACATTTATACCATCAAGGAATGTCCACCTGTCCCAGAACTCATTGACTTCTAGCCCCAGAATGTACTGAGTTATATTGTGTAGAAAAGCCATTTAAAAACCCACCCTTTTTAAACTCCTCAATAGCCCTGTACAATTGTCTTCATTCTAATTAATGCACCAGACATCGCTTAGAGAAGTATACACGAAACAGTCCCAATAAAATGTTTTAGAATTTTAAAAAAATTAGTAAAATAGTTATTTCTGTAATGTGTCACATACAGAATAATGGTGTGATGTGGTACAGAGGCTTTATTGACACTTGTTTTTGGATGATCCATGTAACTCATCTATAGCTTCACTTGTGCATAACATGCAAATCTCAAACTCAGAACTACACAATCACATATTCTTTATACATGTGTGAATATAATGACAGGGATTAGTGCAATATTAAGATTGCCCAGCTAAAATAAAAATTGGGAACTATGGAAGTAAGGATGCTATAGCACCCTTAACTCACTGACATTGCAGATCCATTAGCAGTGTATTTTCCTGTCTGTCTTACTAAAGTGGTAATTTTAATATATTGCTTTACTATCAAATGTGTACCACCAATGGAATAGGCGTGGAAAGGAAGTATTGTTTATTTGGAAAGAGTACTATTGCCATTAAACAGACATGCTGCTGTCTTGTGTCTTAGAAATGAAATTTCATTGCTTTCATTTAAAAAAAATCTTTGTATTGTATATTGCAGGGAAAAACAAAAAAGTCACTAAACTCCCAGGGGAGAAAAACATTTTAATGTCCACTGTTTTCTCCAGCTCCTGATGCAAAGGCATTGCTTTATGGCAGAATTTTTAATGTTAATGACTTGCTGAAACAGTCTCCCCTGTGCAAAAGCCCCAGAAGCAGCCTCCATGCCTGCTGGGCCTTTGCTCAGGGAAAATGTGCATTTATAATATCACAAGGGAACGTGACTTCCATAGGCTTTAAAAAAATCTTAGCATGTCTTACTGAGCAAGTTCAGAAGTGATGTCTCAAAAGCTTATATTTTACCACCTCTCAGTGAGGAATCCTTAAATTATGAATTCTCAACCTGGGGGTCATTGCCACTACAGAAAGTGGTCAGTGGGGAAGGCAGATTTGTACATTCTGCCTTTCCTATATTGCCAAATAGGAAGGGAATTCAGCTAAATGGGAAGGGAGCTCTTCTTACAGAAAAGGTTGAGAACCACTGCCTTAGATATGAGGCTTGAAACTTCAAAGTTCATCTCTTCTACATTATTTATTTATTTACAAAGGGAAAGGTAGTGATCTGATATTTTTAATAGGAAAATAGTATTCCCCTTCCTCCCCCCAGACACTCACAGCTATAAAAGTATCAAAGGATTCTTTCTCATGCTATTAAAAAAAATAATCTTTTCGGCAGAAGTCAAAGCCTGAAAATATCAGACCAAAAGATGAACCACAAAGATACTGGTGTGAAAACAAGGATTTCTGGTGGAAACTGCAGTGCAACCTAACTATATTAGTCACTATATTGCAAGTGTGTATGTGTGCATGAGAGAGAAAAGAAATCAGGACTGCCCTTGGTTAGTCTCAGAAAGCTATGCTGTGCTGATTGAAACTGGTCAGCAAAAACTTCATATATACATTGACTTCTCTGGAAGAATACGAGTTTACTCTCAGCTGTGACTCCCATCTGAATCAATTATGCTTTGAGGATGGGGGTACAGGAAAAGAGACTGTGGGATTAAAGGGGGCATTGGCATGTGAGAAGGTGCGAGTGTGGTGGAAGGTAGCAGTGCATTGTGAAGGCAACAGGGCAAGAAATGTGCAAGTAAGGATATGTCTACACTACAGTGTTATTTCGAAATGTCTTATTTCGAAATAGCTTATTTCAAAATAATGCGTTTATACACAAAATGCATTTCGAAATAGCGTTTTGCTATTTCGAAAAAGCGCGTCCACACTGAGTGGACTCTGAATCATATTTAAGGCTGGCCGGAACCAGTTCTGGCAGGGCACCAGGTCAGGACTTACTGTGTGGGGCTGCTGCCTGAGGCTATCTGAGCTCTGTGCTTAAAGGGACCCCCCGGGACAGCCAGTTCTCAGGTTTCCCTGCTTGCTTGTCTACCTCAATGAGGGACAGCAAAGCATTTTGCCTCTGCGTGCTCTGGTTGCCCTCACTCAGGACACCACAGCACTCTGCAACATGGAGCCAGAGCTGCCCCCTGGGCACTCTGGTGCTTCTCTTGGACGTGTTGCTGCGAGCCTGGCTGCACTTTCTGCAGGCTGCCATCTAGGAGGTCCATGGGGGGGCTGTCAGTATCCAGGAGGCCCTGTGGGAGAGCTTCCACCCTGAGGACCACTAAGAGCCTCCCTGGTCTGCCCACTGGGGGCTTGTGCCTCATTCCTCCCTCACGTCCTTCCACTTACCCCTCCCCAACCCCCCTTCCTGATGTCAAATAAAATACATGTATTTTCATGAACACAAACTCTCTTTATTTAACAAAACTGGGGGGGAGGGAATGAAACTGGTGAGATTGGGGAAAGGAGGCAGGAGAGGGGAGAAGAGAGGGTGGGAGAGGGGAGGGGGAAACCTGGGAGGGAGCTGGAAGGGGGAAGCAAGGGGAAGAAGGGGGAGGGGAAGCTCAGGGCTCAGGGTTGGGGGTCTTGCTGGACCAACTTGATTTTCATGCGAACCTGCTCCTCGGTTCACATGTGGCCTTTGGTGGCCAGGCTGGCAGCTATCCTGCCATAGACAGCCGCATTCCTCCATCCAGTGTGGAGATCATGGACGTTGGGGGCATCCCCGCCCCAAACCTGAATAAGGTCCATGATCTCCACCCTGGACCAGGAAGGCGCCCACCTTCTCCGGGCCCTGGCAGGCTCCTGGGAGCTGGCAAACTGCTCCTGGGGAGTGGTGGAGGGCTGGCTGCCAGTGGCTTGCTGGCTCATGTTTTGGGGCCATTCTCTGGGGGCAGTGACTGCTGGCTCTGGGCTGGCAGGCTTGGAGCTGGCACAGGCACTGTGGCCAGCGTCTACCCCTTTAAGGGCTCCAGGGAGGGCTGGGAAGGGAGAGGAGTGTTTTTGGTTGAGGCTAGAGTGGCCACCAGGGCACCCTGGGAAGGCTGGAAGCCCCCTATTTCGAAATAAGTGTCTACACAGCACTTATTTTGAAATAGCTATTTCGAATTTGGCGTTATTCCTCGTAGAATGAGGTTTACCAAATTCAAAATAAGCCCTCCGCTATTTCCAATTTATTTCGAAATAGCGGTTTGGCTGTGTAGACGCTAGGAAAGTTATTTCAAAATAAGGGCTGTTATTTTGAAATAACTTTGCTGTGTAGACATATCCTAAAGGATACTGCAGTCCTCCTCAGCCTGTCCCTTCAAGCCAATTGTGCCCCTTCTTCTTCTTCATTCTTCCTTCCATTACTCTTTGTGAAAATACAGGAATATTCTATGTTATATACTTAGTCTGTGCTTAGATTTCCATTAAAATTGAATTGGGGTGGAAAATCCTATACCAGCAGAAAGCAACCAGAAAGCTGAAGAAGATCCCTTGATTGAATAAAAAGGCCACATGAAGCAACACTATTAAGAATATTGCTGAGTGTAGCACTGTGCTAAAGGATGTTTCTGAAGAAACAATGGAAAAAAGCTCTTACCATCTCCATGCAATTATTACTTTCACTTTAATGCATGCGCAGGTTGTTCATCCTAGAATTTTCCATACAAAGACAGAATTTCTCAGGGTCTAGCAATGTCTGGGAAAGACAATGGTAGGGTCACACACAGGGCTCTGGGGAATAGGATTGCTGCTTTTCTATCTCTGAATTGCTTGCTTCTTGCCTATAGCTATAGCTTTTTGTGTGAGTCTTGAGGAAACAGCAAATTCTTGACCCTAATAGCTGTTTTTAAGATGTGGGCTCTATATGACTGTTTCTGAGAAGCAATCTAACTATCAGGATTTTTTTAAGGTGATACAAAGGGAAATTTGTGTTCAAGGAAGGCCAGAAAAAGACTCTCAGGATGTTTGCATTAGCTTTTATTTCGTACCTGTACAGTTACCCAAGTAGTAGTGATAAATAAGGGTGGATGCTCTAGTGTAATCAGCTGCTGACTTTTGACCTCCATATAATCTCAGACTGCCTAGAGCATGTAGATATTGCAGCAGCTTCCCATGCTCAGCTGATGCTAGGCCTCCTACAGGTAGGAGGAAAGAAGGGAAATTGAGGAGTACCTAATGTAGATTAGGAGTCCTTGTATGGGAAAAAGCCTTTCTCGTGGCAGGAGAGTGATTGAACGAATTCTGGAGTCAAAAGAGGCATATAGCACCAGGAGAGGGTCATATCTCTCTTATAGGCAGCCTATTGGGTTCAGAAACTCTTAAACCTTCGAGAAAATGGGTACGCTAAACACCATGTTGTCCCCTATCATGCACATAACATGCCTTGTTTCCGTTCAGTGGTTATACACAGTAACAATAGCTGTTGTGTTCCAGTAGCACTCTTGGCTGTGAGGAAGGTAGTTTCCATGGATTAGGTCTAGCATAGTGCTGATGCTCTTCAATCTTGTGACTCTGGTCCAGTACTGGATTAAGGCATAAGATAATTCAGCTACAGTTTAGGGTCACAGAACAAAGTCTGCATGATTCACACTTTATACTAGAGCTCTCCTATTGGTTCAGTTAGCAAGTTACATTGTTTAGGTAGACACAGCCATAAAGTATCCAGGACAAATCATTTCCAGATAATGGTGCAAGTATCCAGCACGTAGCACAAGTGATCTCTGATTCCTGACTATTTTCTGAAGACTTCAAGCCTTAAAGTTTAAGGATTTAAAATATCTTTTTTGGGGGGGAGGGAGGAGGTGTTCCTCCATGTTTCTAAACAGAGGATACATCTATGCACCTCAACATACAGCAGGAAAATATAAGACATGGAAAATGAGTTTATTATCAAGGTGGAAAGCCTGGTAATTATGCAGGTGTTTCTTCTTTTTTTCCACCACTTACTCTAATTGGATCAGGACTCTGCACCAGGTATTTTATTTATTGCCCTATTCCCCACCACCATCCCCTCTATTGGGAGAGGAATCAAAGCAATCCTATTTTTATTCCATGTAAAAGACTTAAAATAGCATATTCTTTTGCTTGTAGAAAGTGTTTGGTGAAACACCTAATGGTAGTGAAAAACCTCTGTGTCTGATGCCTTTTCCCTCTCTAGCACCGACAGTATCTTACCAAAAAGAGCGTTCACAGAAAGAAAATCAGAGAAACAGTAAATTCTGTAATGGATACTTTTTGGAATTATTTTTAAATTGCTGAGCATCAATAGATTTCAAACTTGTTCTGCAGATCAAGGTACGTTTCTGTATTTGAGAGCTTCAGGCTAATTTTAGATAAAAGCCTGGGAAACAGAGAGATGAAAATAGCCTGAGCAATATTCACTGGAAAAAAGTTGCCTCCTGGTAGGTACTACTTCCCCTCTATTTCATATTGCATACATGGTAATCAAAATAGCATTTCTTTACCCTATAAATTGGTTTTATTTAAAAAACAATATTTTGGGACACTGTTCCACTTCTTCTAACCTTCTATCCAGCCTGGGAGAGGTATGCTGTATCAAACACTAACATGGGACAAACTCAGTGGAATTGGCAATTTTATGGGGTCTGATTTGAAACATCTTTGTCTCCATTAAAAAAAAGAAAAATTGGCTCCTTACCCCTCTCCTCCCTGAATCGCAAGTGCTCCCAAGAGAGGGTGTGAAGAAGTTATTTTTAAACTGACTCTCTTGGATTTACAATCCCTTCATCAGTTTCCCATTGGGTAAAACTACTGAAGCAACAGAACAGACACAAAAATACTGCCAGAGTAGTCATTAAGAGCAACGTCTCTTCAATCAAAGGCCACTATCCTGAAGACTCACGGAAATCAGCATCGAGTTTTACTATCATTTGGGTCAATAGCTGCTATGATTTCTCATCCCTTGCATATATGTAAGGATAAGACTTTTACTTCAAAAGGATCCCTTCAGCTCAAAGCTACTTCCTGGCAAATGATCCCATGCAGTTTCATGACCTCTGGGTCATGTTCTGTTCACAGTCAGGCCAGGTGAACTTGAGTTTTTGTTTCACCAAGCTACAAGATGATGTTAGGGAGAGAGTGCAAGAAACTTCCTCTCACATTCATATTTAAGTGTAAATATCATTGCCCAGACCTCACAGCACCTTCGCCATTTCTCAGGAAAATGCATCTGTTCATTCAAGCTTCCCCCAAGAAAGCACCATCTTCCTGCCAAGCAAGCCAGGAAGTTATTTCCATTGCCTAGCCGGAGACCTATCGTAAACATCCATTTCCAGTCATTTCCATTGCCCAGCTATTCCTGTCTTAAATAATCCTGCTGCTGCATGGCAGGGTCTCATCATGGTGTGCCTAGCCATCTATAAGGAGATGTGCTTTTACCATGTGCAAATCACCTAACTGCCTTGATGGATTAGTTGCTCAGCTGGTTGTGACTTTAAAAACGGTTCCATAACTTATTCTAGCCATGAGTGAGAAATTGTTTAGCTCCCTTCAGCCCAATGTGTGCTTCTTTCTCAAACTCTACTTACAAACTATCCAAATAAAGTATATTTGGAGCATTGAAGGTGAAAATCTCTCTTTAACAGAGTTCACACTTTTGTCTAGTTAATACTCTTACCTATAACTTCCAACACTTGTTGCACATAAAGGTGACCTCCAATTTCACTTCTATATCCAGCTTCTAACAGATCCATTTCTTTTGAATCTAAAAAATTTTTTTATTTTTCTACCACCTTCGCCTTTTCTATCAATAAAAGCTCCTAAAGACAAACTCTTTTGTTAGACTTTTTCTGAAAAGTTTGGGAAACAAAGAAAAACCCAAATTTTAAAAATCCCTCTGAATTTTATTCCTATCACTTGTGTAGGAAAGAGGAACTGGTCACCAGTATTTTTAGGTTGTTCTTAATGAACTACGTATTAAAGGAACAAGAAATTGCCAGCTTGTCTGTATTGTACTATGGCCTGTGACATGAGGGCTTATCTTATGAAGTAGAATTCCCCATTGATTTTATCTGGGAGCTCTGCATACCCACTGTTAGCAAACGTATCAGCAGATGAACATAGGAGAGGCTGAAGATTGTCTTTTGTTTCAAAATAATTCTATTATTTGATCGTTTTTAATTAAATATTGTTTTATTGCAAATTGGGCATGAGAACAGTCACTTGCTGTGGTGTAGGCTAATTTACACCCTACTGATCTAGTTAGGTCAACTGATTCTAAAGAAAAAGACCTACTACTTTACTAATCTACTTAAAAATACTCATCCCTTACCCCAAGGTAAGTGGGCAAGTAGGATTTTATTAGTCTGGTTTATGATTTATGCGCTTTGAGGTCCGTTGACATTTTGCAGAACATTGATGAAAATGATGCCCTAAGGAACTACAATTAGAATTGGACAAATCTGTTGACACAACAAATACCCAGCCCCAGTTTTTCCTGAATTCCAAAGGGCAGGTCCTTATGCTGTTACTGCCTTCTCTGGCAGGCCATCATAGAAAGGAGGTTCTCAAGTCTGCTGCTTTGAGATTTTACCTCCAGCTGGTCACCCATGCAGATACTACAGAGATGGACAAGATACAAAGATCTAGCCACTAAAGAGAGGCCCTGGCTGTGGAAGGTTTTCACACAAGGGAGGACTCTATTGAAAAAGCTAGGAGCTGGCCAATCAGAGCACTTTCTGAATTAGGTTCCTGATGACATGGGGTGAGTGGGTTGGGCGGGGGGGGGGAGAGGGAGAGGCTCAAATCTCAACAGTGCAGTTTTGCTAACACATGCTCTGGGGGACTCTGGCTGGAAGGATTAGTGGAAGGGAAATGTGGTGTTTTAAGAGGGTACATGACTGAAGACAGAATGGAGGAGCTGAGGGTCAAGTTTCCAAGTAAAAGGGGCATGAAGTGGGGGATGTAAAGGGAAGATGGTTTTGTTAATATAAACAATGCTTATAGATTTCCTCCATCTTGTTTTCTAGTAAATAAATGTAACATGCAGCTGGGATGGGCTCCAGTCCTTGTCATCTGGTTCATTAGCACTTCTTTTGTCACAAATTGCCAGCCCATATCCTGCCTTGGTTCCACGCTGAGTTAAATCCATGGGAGTTCTGCATGTGGCTCAATGGCAGGAGATGGCCCTGAAAGGCAGCAGACTAACTTTCCTGCTGGGAAGTAACAGTAAAAATGGCAGGCTTCATTGAGACCCACCAACACCATTCTCAGTAAGGGACAGTTGACAACAGTGACAGATATTCCTAAAAGGACATTCTTATTGTGTATGGTTTATAGCAAATGGCCTATGAGCTACTAGAGGTATTAGACCTAATTGTGAGTTTTTCTTTAAAGCCGGCGCTGGAATTACATTGGTCATTTTAAAATAAATCTTAAAAATGCGTAAAACCCAAACCCCAAACAATATGATTTAGCCAACACACAGGACTTCATTTACACTTCACTGTAACACTTCAGGTCACTTCACTGAAAAGCCTGTTTGCTTTCCTTGCCTCTGTTGTGGCGTGGTCAGCTGAAGTCAGTCACCCTGTTTGCTGTTCTAATTACTAGTCTAAAAGGAAAGATACATAGGTCTATGTCATCTCATAACTAAAAGCAAGAATTAAATATGGCTCACTATGTCTAGAGGAGTCTCCCCAATTCATGATAAGGCAGGGGAGCTGCATGGCAGAATGCCAAATAGTGCAAATTCCCCAGTGAACAAACAGCATTTAAAAAAAAAATCAAGGATCCAGCATCATAAAATGTACTTTATTCATTTATTTTGGCAAAGGCAGCACTGTTGTCATTATTTATGACACTTTGCTGTGGACCATCAATGCAGTACCGCATTTTACAAAGGGGAGAAAGTTTCACTGTGAGACCCCGGGCAACAGGGGCAGTGAAGTTGGAGTGGAAGGGGCAGGGGTAGGTGTGGGAGTTCCCCTGCAGAGCTCAGGATCAGGGTGGAAATGGCAGGCAGTTATATCTCAATGATCTAGAACAGTTTGCAGGAGCTGACTTGACTTATTTACCAATATTGATTTGCAATAGCCCTTAATTTGGAAAGGACCGAGGTGCTTGGGGCTGGGAGCATGTTTTTATTTCATTACTGCTTTTTAAACCTTGACCAGAGAGATTCCCCTTCTCAGCAACTCACCACAGTGGAAGTAATCACTCCTCTTTCTTCTTGCATTTGTCCTTTCCTGTTTCATTCACCGACTGAAAAATGGCCAAAGAGCAGCCCCTGCTTCACCTCCCCTTCTCCCTGATTGACTCAGCAGCTCCTGGGACTGTGAGAGGAAAGGGGCCTCCAGGTCACAACCTCTGCAATCTTCAAAGCCCCTACCGCTTCCAGCAGCTGTCACAGCTCTCACTGACCATATCCCCAAAAGGTCAGCAAAAAAATAAACACTGGGGCCCAGCAGGTCCCCTTCTCATGCAAACTGGCCAGTCCCCTCACCAGCCCCCATTCCGTGCATAGCTGACACTTGGGAAACCCGTAGATTTCGCTCAGCTATGCAGAGCAAAATGCCCCAGCAAATAAAAGCACAAGGAGCTTCCTGGGCAGGCTGGGTGGGAAAGAGAAAAACAGCTTCCTGAACTATCCATGCCCACCCACATGCTGCTGCAGCCATTTTGTGTGTGTGCAAAGTCTGAAGGTAAAGCTAGGGAGGGAGCAGACTTCTCCCTGGGAGACAGACTGCAAAGAAGGCTCCATCTTTTATATCTGCCTGAGTGAGAAAGAGGGAGAGAGTAACCCAAAGAAATAGGAAATGAAGCATGGACTATAAAAGCCTTTTCATTAGGATTAGATTGCATCCCTCCTGCACAGCTAGCCTGCCTTCTGTGCTAATCTTCCCCTGCAAAAAGTCACAATGAAGCAGAAATCATGTCAGCGAGAAGTGCAGGTTTAATAGCCCGCATGGAAATGTCCTTTACTAAAGGAAATTCCCTTTTCAGTCCCTTCCTCCTGCATTCCCCCCCACATCCCACAATCCATTTCACCATAGCCACCAATAATCAAAGGGCTATTTCTTGGACTGTCCAGACCAGCCCCCCAGTTCTCCCCTACCCACAAACACTCCACTAAGTCTGAACTTCACTTCATACCTCTTCCCCTGCCCACACTCTTCACTACCTCTGCCTGCCCCAGTCCCATACCCAATGACAATCTGAACCACAACAACCAGGATCCTTTACTTTTTTCATTATTTTTTTAATCCACTTTGTGCTGCTGAATATTGGTAAGTGTCTGGCAACCTGAAATAAAACCAATCAGTTATAAAAGGCAGAAAAATAAATGAGTGAAATTACTTTATTTTTTGGACCAGTACATTAACCTCTCCCTCTGTTCTGACTGGGTAAAGAGAGACATTTAGGATTCTGGATTTCTCTCAAAAACCTGCACTTCCTGTCACATTGATGCCAATTGTGCTGAGGCGTCTTCTGTTCTGTGAACTCTCCAGGTAGGTCCGATTTCAGTGCCCGAGTGGTTATGAGCAGCTCACCTTTCCCCGCCAGAGCGAATGAGCAGAAACTGATTCATGGTCCCAAATCTCAATTGCTTTATGACTGAAAACAAAGTTACACAATAAAATGCCTCCTTTTTAAGGTCGTGGAGGAGGTGAGAGCAACCTAATTCTTAGCAAAGGGACCTCAGGCTTGTCGACCCAGCCTGCCCCCACTCCCGCAGGCTGTCACTGGAAGAAGGCTGGTACCTGGCAGACCGACGCCCTTTCATTATTGCACTGCTAGCTACAAGTTTGACAGTAGTGCAACAGGGAAAGAGTGGCAGCCTGCCTGGTGGTTCCCAGTGCACGTCGTGGTTCAAGCGTGGAACAAGAAGGGGGCGATTCCTTTGGTTTTTGTAATGACACAAAATGCTTTCCACATCTCCCTCCCCCAAGCTCCCCCCAAAAAAGGAGGAGGGGGTTAAAGCAAGGACAGCAAATGGAATCAGCTATGAAATGAGAATGGCTTCTTTACAGTTTCTCTCACTCATCCCTAAAAATCTCCCCACTCTCAAACCCAGCCTGGCTTCCCTAGGTCAACTGCATTCACCAGGGCTCCATGTCAATGTATCAGAGCTGTGGTTGCAAGGTTGCGGAGAAGGCTCAGCCATGAGCTACAGTTGTAAAGGGCGGGGGGGGGGGGGGGGCACAGCGCTGCCAAGGCGGCTCCAGACCTGCTCCTGAAGGGAATTCATTAGAAACCTCTCTGGCCAAGGGCTGCTTTGCTGTTTTGTAATCCGGTCTGAAGTCCCCTCCCTCTATGCCCTTTTCCTGGGCCTCAAAGGTCCTACAAGAGAGCAAGGGGACCACCTGAAAATACTGGTACAGGCCACCCACTCAGTCATTTCAGCCTTCTGTCAACCCCTCCTCTTTCAGCTGATAATTTACAAAGAGGAATACGAGATTTAACACCTCTCTTTCCCACATATTTTACCATACAGCTTGCAGAAAGAACCTTTATTAATCAGATAATGGTTCAGAGCCATTTTCCACATGTTCTGAGGGCTCGTGCTTAAAACAACTATCAGACAGAGGACCACGGGCCAGCTATATGAACCACTCCATCAGTTATTTACACATTGTATCATAATATAAATCACAGCTCCATAAACTGCTGCTTATGTGTCCAAGTGCTTGGATAAAACTTAATTTGCTAATCATCTAAGTTAGATTTGTTTGGGAGGCTATTGGGATTCTAGCTTCAGCTGCTATATAAAATCCTGCTTCACAGAACTGTGGTGGTTTTCAGGCTAAGTGCAGGAATACAAACAGCACATGAGACTAAAGTATCTCCTCCCGTTCCTTGACAGCATTATATAAAAATCTGTACCCTTCATACCTCTCCTGTCCCATACTATTTTAAAATATAAGCATGTTGGGTTACTCCAGTTTCAAACAAGTACAACTGTTCGTGCTTGTAATACCAGGCTGTTTTAGTACCTCGCCTAATAATATAAAAAACATACCAATTACTCACAGCTTGAGTCATCTCATTAGCATCTATACATAATTATTTGTCGCGGGAACATTTAGATTCACAATGGCTTCTCTCCACAATCAACTGCCTAACTAACAATGTTCAAAATGTACATAAACTTTTGTCTTAACTTGACCAGCACGCTGCTTTCCTCTTTCCTGTGAAGAATATCCTCCAAAGAAAAGACCCTATAAGCAATATTGCACTACTACCCTGATCACAAAAGCAGAGGCAATATTGATAGGGTCTCTTCCTTAAGGGTAGGAAGCTGGATTGTGCTTCCTGCAGCAGGTGGCTGGATCTTCCATTACAGGTCTGCAAATATGGAAGGGGTAAAAGTTAGAAGATAAATCATCCCTGGAAAATAGAGCATCCCTATAAAGAATTATTCACCCCTCTGAAAGGGGAATCAGAAAGGTTAGCAAGTGTGAGAAATGTTTCTTAAGTGTATGAGTGTTTTGGAAAATAGAATCTCATTTCCCCTCTCCCCCTTTCCCACCACCAATAACAAATATTTAATGCCAGCATGGATTTTACCCAGATTTCTATACTCTTTCCTGGAAAGGGGACATAATCTTTCTAAATCCAGATTGTTTCCCCTCTTTTGTCTAAAATACCAGATCACATAGTTGCCCAAGGTAGAAGATGGGAAGGTTTACTATTTATTTTATTACTAGATAGTTATATTTTGAACCTATATAACATGCTTCCGAACTTGTAGGATTCCCTTTCTAGGGTTTTACTGCTTACATGGACCAGAGGTTTAAAATATCTCTCTGAATCCTGTGCTGGAAAAAAGAGCATTAAACACAGAGATTAGAAAGCAAAACAAGGTCTGTATAGATGACTCTGTGGCTCAGTCCCTAGAATAACATACACAATTACAAAGTAATATCTGAGCTGTTTCCCTGAGAAGGTTCATTTTGTGCCATAATTAAAGGCAGGAAAGTTCTGTAGACAGAGGTGGCTGTTCTACACACTGGTGTTCTCAACACATTGGTGACCACATACATAAGTTTCATAGAAGAGGCAGGACACCTCCACATCTTCTCCAAATTCAGAGCTGCTCCACTGTCAACCTGCTTTGCTCTAGCTGAGTTATTATATAAACCTGCACCATTATACTTATTATCTAGTAATACTTGAGAATCTAGGGTGAAGAGGAAGGACACTTTATTCCCAGGCCATCCCAACCCAATTCACAAATTTGACACTTTACGCTTCTCTTTCCTCAGTCTACTTGCCAGCAGGTGAAAGAATGGAATGGAGAGACAATCCCCTAATTCATGGATTCTTGGCTAATTTATGCATTCCACATAGATCTGGTCTTGGCCATTAGAGATTCCTGGCGTTTGGCACTCTGGTGTGAGACAGCTCTCTGTCTCCTTTGATGATAGTTCACTGGCCAAAAGAAACTAAAACACAAGAACACTGTCCAAAAGCGGGATCAGGGAAAAGGATGCATTAATTGTTTTTAAAATAGACTGATTAAAAAAAACACATTCAATTTGCCCCTCACTTCCCATCCACCCCATTTTTCAGGTGTTCTTTGGAGGCAGATAGGAATCTTTTTCTTCATTATCTGTATTAACCTTTCTTTGCAGTAATTGAAAGGTCATGTTCTCAGAAAGTTTTTGTAAACTGACCAGAACTGTTTTAGCAAAGTTGAGCATTTTTCTTATCTTGGCAAATTATTTTCCATTAATCCTGCTTTTCAACAATCTCGGAGAGCCAGATGTTTAGTTAGACTAATGACATTTTAAAAGATACACCTATGTTCAGCCTTCCCTTTTCCATCTACTTCAGTCCAATAATTTCTGTGTCTCATTCACTTTTACTAATTTTTCTCCTCCTTCAGTCTGGATGTTATTTCAAACAGAACTATAACAACCCACATCCTTTTAACCTCACTAATGGCCCAAACAACTGTTCCCACCGGTGAGTTTATAGCTTAAAGTTACAGTTAACACACTTCAGGTGACATTACTATGCCACAGCAATCTTGAGAAGAAAAAAAATCACTGTTAATCTCTATACATCTTTGATCTGTGACATTATTATAAAATCTGCAGCTGGTAGGAGAATGTGAGGGACACAATTATGAATTTAAAATCATAGCTAAAAGTCTAGGAAATTGCACATTTATGTCAATTTATGTTTATGCTGCTAGCTCTGCACTTAAAGCCTAGATGTGTGTCAAGAATTTCCTTATGTTCTATATGCCAAGTAATCTCAAGGGTCACTGGGACGGTGTGTTTATGAAGGACCCCCTCTCTCTCTCTCTCGCTCTCTCTCTCTCACACACACACACACACACACACACACACACACACACACACCGATTTACAGAAAAGAAAAAAAGGTTGAATCAACATTCAATAATATTCACATCCACCATTTGCAAACAATATGCAAATCCTGTGTTGATCCCTTCCCCTTTGCAGGAATGCTTCTCTGGAATGCATATGGGGTTTATTTTAAAATAAGTGTTCAAACATGAGATTATGAAACGTATTCTATTTATACACAACAAGGCTGAGTGTCTCTAGATGTGTTTAGAGAACTTTCACCTTTATTCACATTTATAGAAACTAAATGGAAATGTCACCAGGACTAGTATGGAAATAACGCTTTAAATGCAGCTCGATAAAGGAAATGTGCTGGAATTTTAACGTGGACAGCCATGGTGGAATCACTGCAATATTTTTAACTCAGACACCCATTCCTGATATTAACAGGAACAATAGACTAAACTGACGCTGTTATGGAGCTGAGGGCTAAATAAAGTAGTGAACTAGCTTCCCAGAGCTCAGAGGCCTCCTGCTTACTTATTAGATCATACCTTGGATGTTCTGGTTTAGTTTAGGAAGCTATTTCACTGTCCTCCTCCCCCTTTCCTTTACTGGGTTTTCTGTCTTCCTCTTTTCATTCTTTGTGGTTAAGGGGCCATTCTGGAAGCAGCTTTTTGTTTTTCAAACCAGTTACTACCTCACAATAGCCAGGTAACAAACCACAAGCTTCTTCATGGTTTCCTGTTTATAGCTATTTCAATAGATGAATGAGAGAGCTAATTGGTTTCAAAAAGCCATCTTGCAATATAAATATAAAATTCTACAGTATGTTTTCTGAAAAGGAATTGACATTATTACCAAAGGTCAAGCCAAAAGCTGTGGAAACAGCTGGATGCCAAGACTTGATTTAGAATTTTTTCCATTAAAAAAAATCATTGTTTTAAAACAGGAAAGTGGTGCCTTTTTAATTTTTTCCTTTTTTTCAACAAAATTCTTAGCATTCCATCCATGACTCCTTAAGCCTATTGAGCAAGTCAGTACAAATCCTTCCAGATAAAAAGGTGATTCTTACTTCCATACAAGAGTCAACCTGTCTAAGGTGTGCAAGAGACTCCAGAAAGTAAGGATCTGTAAATCCTCTCTGAAATCACTGGCTTTCCCAGTGGATTTCAACTGAGCTTGAGGGAATTGCCATTTATCAGTACATTCCCCTTCTCCTGAAATCACGGGAGGGGAGAAGGGGATTACACTCCAGAATGCCCTGCTATTTGATTCTTGCTTAAAATATTTAGTTTGTGGGTTTCAATAACCCTTTTCTCAGCAGTAACATTTCCTTGCCTGGCAGAAGCCAGATCTGCGTCAGTGAGGTCCATTAAACGGAATGACAGAGTTCCTTAAACAGCCTAGACTTTGTAACCCCACAATATGGCTTTTCTGCATGGTATTTACCAGCGCATTGCTGTCTGATGGGAAAAAAAAGTAGCACCATGGTACTAAATGCAGGAGGAAAATAGGGCTAAGTCCTATCACCTTCAAAGTGCTGAGCCAGCAAATCTAGCAAAGCAAACAAAATGCCTTAAAAGTGCTCTGCTGCTTGATGAAACTTGTGGAACTGGCTTTGGGGTGCACAGACCATTGTAAAATTCCACTACCTTGCTCACAAATCAGAGGGTGCATGCACGTCCTACTCCGGCCACCACCACCAACACAAGAAGGGGTCCCCATGCAGACTTCGCTTCTCAGCAATCCGAGCAGCTAGTAAAATGCATTGGCTCCCCCTGCACTGCCCCCACAACAGGAGCTGTTTTTGCGGGAAAAGTGGGCACGACTAAGTCCCTCCTCTAAACCACCCAAGTAAAAGTCAGAGAATGAGCGACCTTAACATAAGTTTGGTACTCAATGCAATGACTCAAAAAGTCCCCCTGGAAAAAAAAATCCCACTGAAAACTTAAACCTGATTTCACTTTCCGTTCCAATTGGTTGTGTAGCCAGGGCACAGGTCTGGCCTCCTCTGGCACACTAATACCCTATGTAGCTGCCTTCACAGAGGAGGGGTTCTTTTAACAAGTTTATGCAACAACAGGATAGAAGATCTTCCAAAGCCCTCCCCCCACACCCGACCTGATTCCCCGCATTCCATAAAATATCCCCTCCCACTGCCCAACTGGAGACAAGTCCTATAGTCTCCACACACACACACACACACACACTCTCTCTCTCACTTGGTTTCCCTTACACAAATAGGGACCCCTGAAGGGGCCTTTTGCTTCCGAATCCCCTTTTTTTCTTTCCTCCAGTTTCTCTCCCCCCCCCCCCCCCCCGCTTTCACTGTTAAATTCCTCAACCAGGCAGGGTTTTAACAACAACAACAAAACCCCCTAAGGGGTTGGAATGTATAATCTCTATCTCCTGTCCAAAATCGCCATGCCCCCAGTTCACTTTGGGGGTTTTGCCTTTTGCTGCTTTAAGAGCAACTTTCTAGGGCAGCAAAAACCCCATGCATAGAATGAATTGTCTCACCTACAGCATGATTAGATTTTCACTAACAAATCTCTTTGAGGAAATAGCATAGCATGTCACTGAAAGTTAATTCCTTAAAAAAAAAAAAAAAAAAAAAACCCTCCCACCTCCACCCAACCTCCAGTTACTTTCATGCCCAAAACCAGAAGCACTCAGGGGGCACCTTCAAGCATATCTGCTATATTTGAAAACTTGTTCAGTTCAAAAACTTCAACTTCTCATACTGGCAAAGAAGACGACAAGCAAGGCTACCATTCACTCAGGCTTGTTTTTGTGGGATCCTCCAGGGGTCTGTGCCTCCACCTGACATGGAGGTGCAATGGGTTGCTTTTCAGATTCCGATCTTACCCTCCCCACCCAGAAAAGGATCTCTTTTTATTATTATACTTACATCAATAAGCTGTTACTCTTGTGCTACCAATTATGTAATGTGGAGTATGGTCATGCCAACAAATGGTGCCTTTGCAGGTCTCAGTCTCTCCTAGCTTTTGATTAATCCAATATTGGGGGGGAGGGGGGCACACAAATTCTAAACAGGCCCTACACTGTTTCTTCACACGCAAAAATGGCAAACATGCCACAATGCACAGAGATGCATTTAAAAAAATCCTAGGAGAAAGGGAGCCAAGAAGGCTCATGTTACGGCATCAGCTGCCTGATTTTCTTTTCAGCCACCATCACTTTGCCTTCTGGTTCAAACTGGATGGCTTAGGCCTTTCCCCGCCCTCCGACTCCTCCAGCTGTGGAGGGGAAAGAGGCTTTCCTAGCCCCTCACACTAAATATCAGAACTGCAAGTTTATTATGATTAAAGAATTGGAGTGTGTTATTGTGGATGCTGCTTTCCGTACCCCCTCTGAAATGGGATTCAAACCATAGGAAGTGGTACTCCATTTTCTGCCTCCCATGCCTCGCAAACTAACACGCCCTGGGCTAGGTTTGGATGTGCATTCCAACCCCAACTGCTCTTTTTCACAGGTCTAGGTTCCAATAACACAGCTTTCCTTCTACTTCTTCTGTTCCCCTTCCCTTCCTCTCCCCAGATAACAGCCTTGGGCCCCAGAAAAAAGGTCCTTTCTCCTGCTCCTCCCTCCCTCCAACACTGCTTTCTCAGCAGCTGCAAGTGAAAATTCCACATCTGCCTCCAACAATTCAAGTGACAGTCGACAATATACTGTTATTTAAAGATCAATTCTTAATGCAACTACCAAATCTACCTCATTAATGCCTTTCCCGGGTTCATTCAACTTTTCCTATTCTGGAATACAGGGTAGGATCATGCTCTTCAAACTCCTCCTGTTATTTACATGCGGGGGAAGGGGGGAGTTGGTTGGTTTGTTTTAAGGAAAATGACTTTGCCATTATTACTGAAATCTATATAATAATTCCTTCAGAATCAAACAAATACGATGCAACCTGAAATATACAGCAAGGAAGAAGCAAGAAATGAAATAGTCTGGGAATAAATGAAAAAGCCACTGGATTCCATAGACAGTGATAACACTCTTCACTTCTTATAACTGGTTTAAAACCGAAACAAAGCCAGGATCAAAACCCTAGTGGGATTTTTAGTAAAGGTGTTTGTTCTAAAGGAGGACAAGAGGGCTTTTAAATTTGAATGGGCCATTTTTATTGTACAATTTAGACACACAGGAGTAGCAGGAGAGGAAATCCATTTTGTACATGAAGCAGTCACAAATGGGAACAAAACCAAGGAATTTGCATATAGACCAAGAAAAAACAAAGCTCATTCTCTATATAGATTTTTTGGGGAGGCATGTTTTAAACAATCTTGGCATCTTAAGGTTGTCTAAGCCTTAGGTGAAAAAAATCATAGCAGAGGGAGAGCTGCCTACTCAGACACACATGAAATAACAACACAAAGTTCCAGCAAAGAGACTGGGTGTGCAACAGTAACTGATCATAAGGATGTATTAAGACTGGAACCAAATGCTTTGACAATATTATTGCACTGCTTTATTTGTGCAGACAGTAGTGCAACATTGTCAGAGCCAGCGATACCAGCAGCCACTGCCACATTGTGCACAGCTGTCCTTGCATCCTTTTGTAAGGGACTGTTACATTAGATTGTTGACCACAATAAGGTTTTTATGTTAGCCCCAATAAAACTCTGCATGGCTTAAAGTTTATTTGAGATCGTAATTAGATGAGGTAAAACAACAACTAGAAGTTAGTTAAAAACAAACAGACCACTGTTAAACATGGCTCCTTAATTCACTCATGTATTTCACTATGTAACCAGTACAGCAACTCCCAGTACAGTTTAAAGGCATTTATTTAAACAGTGAAATAAAAGAATGATGGGCATAATATTCAGCATCCCCAGAAATATTAGTTTCTATAAAAGGCAAATTAGACAGTAAATCAATCTCACATACACAATTTTAAAACAAATGTTCAATAGGTGCCATTTTTACATAATGAATTTTAAAAGTTCTCCAGACTGAATTGTACTTTTCATGATGGTTGAACAGAGACCACAAAATGTGTGTTTGTGTGTAATGGTATAAATAGCCAGATCTTTAATGTGCTATAGAAAATGTTACAGAATTCCTAAACATCAGTGTGAAGAGATATATACAAAAACACAAAGTATGTGTTTGTGGGTATTACAATCTTGCACACATATATTTTTGTGTGTGCCACCATACACAAAATTCCAATATGAACATCACAGAATCTCATGTACAAAATAAGAGCATTAAATTCAGATTTCAAAGGTTGGTGATCATCTTAAACATATAGGAAAAAATTAATATAAAGAAATCCCTCAAAAATGGTTATAAAATTCCAAGGTGGACATGGCATAGGGTGAAAAATGAACAATGAATCATTCACAAGTCACAGAACACTAGTAAACAAAATAGGTAGGATGATGTCTTGAAAAATCACAGAAATGTTTGGAGTTTGTGTTGTAAACATAACATTTAAATAATTATCTTATATAAAGAGATGTAAGACTTACAATCCGCAATCTCTCCCCTGAGTGAATAACACACTCACATGTATAAAATCTTATTTCACACACATGAATAAATATACTGAAGGAGGCATCTATTTTTGGGTTGTTTGGCCCATTCTGAAGAGGGTGGGCTGTTAAAGGGGGTCATGTTTCTGCCAGCCAATGCCCTTTTAATATTGCACTGCTCATCATAATTGCCAGTAGTACAACAGAAAAAGGGCTCTGGACAACAGTATACTTCAGGGACTTTCCAATATAAATGATAAATCAGTTAGTAACTTCTCGAAGAACTTGTCTTCTGTGCATAATTTAGTCTAAAACATGTATTTTACAGTCAACAACAGGAGTATCTTAAAACAGCCACATGAATTCAACATTCTTCTTCGAAATTATCTTTTTTGATATTTCACAATTTTATGTTACATTAACTTCAGCAAAAGTTCTAGAATTTAACTCAACTTCTTAAGTTTTTTAATGTTTGTTTTAATTTTATAATAAAAGATGCTGTAGTATATTATAATTTGAAAGAGTCCATAGCTGTTTTTTCCCCATCCTTAAATTTCAGAGTAAACATATTACAAAAATATGTATAATTTATATGAAGCTTTATATTAAAGACAAGATGTAGAAGTGAACAGCTTTTACCTTTTTTTCTGAATTACTAGCTAAAACGTTTGATAGTTGTTAAAAACACATTTGATACAATTCCCAAGTATTATGATTAATGTATTTTAAATGCTAAGATATTGCTGTTTTTAAATAAATATTTTTACTACACAGGCCTTATAATAACTGACATCAAGAAGTGTGAGAACTTTGCAAAATCATTCACTTATATTATAAAAGTACTGAAACTTTTTTAAAAAGTACATTGACAGTAAGGAGAAAAATATTATAAATTAGACATTGTAAATAATTTTATGTAATATTTAAAAATCAACTTATTGTTTAAGTTTAAAGTTGTTTACCTTTTTGTTTCCTTAAACTATTTCAGTTAAAAAAAATAAGAAAAATGTAACTGCTAGTTAAATAAGGATCATTGAGTGGCAAAATTATATAACTAATACTTTGGTTTCAAACTTTAAACAATACAAAAAAATCTAAAATTTGAATACACTGTAATCAAATAAGACTTAGACAAAATAGTAAGCTGATTAAAGTCATGGAGAGTCTTCCTGAGTAAAAAGTATTGGAAGTGAAGTTTACTTTCTAAATCTAAAGGACAGTTAGCAGAAAGCCAACTGGGATGTAAACTGCCAAAAAACCATTTGAATATGAATCTGTATTTTGTTGCCAAATTTTATTTTTGATTACTGTTGTTTTTCTATAAAGTTTATTGTTTAACTCCCTGGACTAGTTTGCAGAGTTTTTGGGGAGGGAAGGAGGTAAAAAGAAAGAATGTGCTTGAACTTTAGGAAGGTTTTTAAATTCCACAGTCCTGGATTTGTATTCTAGGGGACAAGGTTTCCTTACACAGCTCGAAGACCACACACTAGAGGGAAACTGAGTAGAATTGGGGCAAAGTGCAAGAATGCCAAAGATACACTTTGGGTTGCACACCCTGGTTTGTTGCAAAAACTCTGGACTATTTAAGCAAAATATTAGTTTTATGAGATTTAAATATTAGGTCAATATATGTACTAGCCAGAGATAGTGTGTGACTTATTGCCTTCCTTATTTTGTTGTCAAGGGAGGGGAGAGATGAATTTTCAACAGATGATGGCTCAGCAATTTTTTTCAAAGTTAAAAATCGTAATCGTTTTCTCCAGGCTAACCCAAAGCTTTACAGCACAATACAAGCTAGCAACACAGAGAGAAAACCTCCCCTGAAACACAATACTCAGCGATTAACTGTGTCTGTGTGCAGAGAGGGGGAGGCGAGGGAATGGAGTCTACTCTGGCAAAAAGGATTTGATTCGTGGGATCACAGTCAATTTCTCAGAAATGTTTGCATAGGTGAAATGTTTTGGGGGAGGGAGGGAATTAGCTCACGACTCTCTAGTTATTTTTCAGATTAGGCTTCCCGAAAGCGTTTCTCACAATACGTGTCCTACCCTTACATAAAATAGATAGCTTTACCCCGCCTCTCCTCTTTCTAATTTTTAGGTGATAAAGGGAATCCAGTGTATGGTCTACTCCTTCCAATCGGAAGCTTTATTTCCATTTCCTTTGCCTTTTTGTGGGCTGCTATTAAGTGTTTTAAACAGCTGAATAAACTTTAATCCTTTGAATTGACTGCAGCGCAAAAAAACCAAAGTCACCATCCACAACAAGAAAGAACTTCTGAAATCTAAACACACAAAGCAGGACCCCACCGAGAACGTCTACTCTGAGCACTGCGCGCGCGCACGCACGCACACACACACACACACACACACACACACAACTGGCCTGCCCGTTTCCAATGGCCATAGGGTGTGAATATGCTCCTGCTCCTTAAGGAGCAGAACCAGCAGTTTTACCTCACTCGAGAGCTCTCAGGACTCGAAGTCTCAGAGCAGCGGAGAGGATAAGACAGAACGCTGGTGTGGCACAGAGGGCCAGGATTCCAAATCTCGAAGGAAAGAAGTGAGAAAGGGAGGGGAGGAGAAAGCCCCTTTACACCGCCTTCCTCTACTCCAGCCCTCACACTTATCCTCCAGCCTGAATTCTCTTTACAACGAGCCAGTTTAAGAGAAGAACCGAATCCCCCCGCTTAGCAGCTGTGAGTGGGAACCCCAGGCCTGCCCCGCTGCTGCCTAGCACACACTCACGCCCCTCTTCTTTCTCGCTCCCATGGCAGCAGCTGAAAAACACGTTCCTGGCCCTAGGAGCGACATTCTGAGCGCACCCAATTTAACCCGATTTAAAGCCTTTTGCATCCCCTCCGCATCCTCCCCCTTTTAGCCCTGAGCTCCCGCCATTTCCGCCCAATCACCCGGATGCTACTCACTAACAGCAAGAGAGGGGGAGAGGGCGAGAGAACCCCCAAATTCCATGAATGGTACCTGGCCAAGAGAGGGACAGATCCTCGCACCAAGAAGAAAAAAAGTCAAAAGAAGAGCAAAAGAGGTAGCAAGAACTGTCCAGCTCCCCTCCCCCCATCTCCTGGGGTCTTGGCTCCATGGTCCTGGGCAAAGCTGGCTGTATTTCAGCTTCAGTTTCTAATCAATAAAAACCTGGGAAAATCCTCCAGTACAAACCTCATGGCCTTCCAGCTCCAGCCTCCATCTTTGACTAGTTGACATTCAGCTCCTGCCTGACCAATTCCTCATTAGCATACTCACAACCTATTGGCCCATTCCTGCGCTAGTCTTTGCCACCGCCTCTCCCATTGGCTCCCGGGGAGGATATTTAAAAATATTATCTTCTTTCCCATTGGCATCCTGGAGCTCACGTCACGGCATGCTCTTTATTTTAACAATGAATGCACAAACACATTCTTCCATTCACAAATTTTTTTCTGTACTTTGCCCGCCTTTTCTCCAACTACATTTTCATTGATTTTTTTTTTTCAACTGAGGGGGTCCTGGTTGTAAACAGATAACTCAAAGGCGAACTGAGGGGAAACCTGAACAAATATTATTTTCCCTCTGTATTTTGTTTGGTAGTGGCGGTATTGGGGAGACAAACTGATCCCCATTTAGCTTCTCAGTGAGAGGTGTGGTCATTGTTTTTCTTCTTTGCCCAAGACGTTGTAACTAGCTTATACATTTTTTTGTTTTGTTTTTAAATCTAGACCTGTTTCCTAGTGGCAGAAAACTTTTAATATGTGCTTTGTTCAAACACATTTACTATATTGTTTGTATTTATTTCTTAGCTTTTTACTTATTACTAGGGTGAGGGAAAACTTTGTATATGCCTCCCATAATAATCTCTTTTTCTCCCTCTCCTTGTATCAAACTAGTAAGTTACAAAGTCGATTGCTATGTTTTTCACACTCTCAGTTTACTGGATATACACTTAACATGGCACCAAACAAAACAAGGGATTTAATTGTTAGTGACTATTACATACCAGGTCATTTCAGTACACTTTCATGACAATAAGAACTTTTGCTTTTGAAAAACCACATATGATGCAATATAGTTGAGAACAATTTATCACAAAGTTTGAGAGGCAGAGCGGAAAGTAGTCTATTTTTCTTGCAAATCCTGAAACACGCTGAATGGTTTAAATTGTATTAGCAAAGATAGTGAAATGTTTGTAATACATAACTGTTTTGGTGATTTTTTTTAAAGGTTACTTGGGATATTATTAACTAAGAAAACACTTTTGTTCAGTTATTTTAGTCTTTAAAATAATTAGTGACCTTGTGCAAACAGTAATTCAACAATTCATTTCACTATATGTTTGTGGAATGAAAATATTTTGTTTCAGACTGGAAGGAAACAATTTAACTTCAAAAGAATCTTTAGGTAAATATTCTTATTTGTTAAGATTATATCAAATGAATGAGGGATTCAGTGTTTGCAAAAATTAGAATTCTCCCTAGAATATTGAATAGTTCTATAAAAATCTTTTTTCATTTAACTTTTACTCAAACTGCATCCAAAAATCTATCTTCTATGTGTGAACTAGAAATATATTTAAAACTATGAATACCAACTAAGCTTTTAAAAAACTAAAATTTAATTTTAAGTTTTCTTGAGCTGATTTAACAAACCCTCAGAACTATCAAAAAACTCCACAAGTATTGATACCATTGTGTAAATGCTGGATTTTGATGGAACTAAGTGGGAAACAGGGGTACTGGCAAAATTTTTATAATGAGGGTGCTGCTGATGGAAAAGATGGAAAGTAAGTACTTGGTGTTACTTCAAGCCAGAAGGTACCGCAGCTCCCCCAACGCCCCTACTTCCAGCACCACTGGTGGAGACTTTTAAGCAGTGGATCTCTGGCAGTGTTTTTGGAGATGTGAGAGGGGCAGTGGGCTGTGAAATCACACATTCCTATCCAATGGAGCTGAAATAATGGTATTGTTCTCTGGAAAAGAGATTGCTTTTCTCTTCTCCATTCTTCCCCTGATCTGCAGGGACCTGATTGTGCAGTTAATCAGCAAAAAACCGTTTGATGTAAGGCAGGGCGTGAATTCAAAAGGGCCAGGGGGGATTCAAGAGGGATTCTTCTGTCTGTTAGAAAATGTTTTTCTGTCTTCAAAATGGTAGACATTTGAAAAGCTCAATGATTTCTCTTAGAGATCTAAGTTTGCATTAGGTATCAGTACTAATTATGTTGTGGGGTTTTCTTTTGGGGGGGGGATAGCACTTTACTGATGGGAAAAAGTACATCTCTTGCAGCAAAAGAAAGATGTGCTTCCTGGAGGAAAGGTGAGACCCTATGTACTTTATCAATAATTCCTTTCTGGATTCAGCTTAAACTTGGAATTTCTCCCTAGGCTACATTGACAAATGTTTTCAATTGCCTGAACCAGAGTTCACTTTAAAAAACTCATAATAAACAGGTAAGAATATTTTTTGTAGATTTTTGATGAATTGTGTCTCCATTTATTACATTCCCTCCAATTCCCACCTCAAGTGTATTAAACATAAGAGTTTTCTGCCCCGAACTGAGTCATCTGCAAACCTTTCAACTTGTATTGCCTTGCCAACTTGCTCTTAAATGCCAGGACTACTTGAAAGTATATATTTTTTTCGGCATGGTGATTTCCCAAGCTTTGAAACAAAATGCTTTGTACCAATTTTCTCTATGTGTACAGTATACTTCATATACATACTTAATGTCTTTCATATGTCTAGTATTTATACATACATACATATACATGTAAACCCACTGCCCTACATTTAAGTAATATTTTATTATGGCTTAAACAGGAAATGACTAATCAGGAAGAAAGGCAACTGCCTTTAGATGTTTAATGTGTTGCTTTACAGCAAATCCAGAATGTGTTTACCAATTTAATGTTGACCAAACTATAAATAAAGTTAATAAAAGTTCCCACCTCTCACCTTTTGCTTCCAGTCCTTGCTTGCCAAACCTATTACGACAGTGATCTTCCCTGGTTATAGTTTGCTGTAGAAATGGGGGTTTTGTTTGTTTGATTGTTTGTTTGTTTGTTGTGTGTCTCCTCTTTGGACAGGGAATCTGAACGAAGGAAGGCATTTATTGTTGTTGTTTAGTTTTAACAACGATGCCTTAAAAAGTTTAAAACTGTGGAACAAATTTAAAAACATCTTTTTAAGAATGTGGAGGGGAAAAAAGCTGATTTTTGTCATCAGATCTCGGGGTGGGGTTTTTTTCAATGTAACTCTACCTGATGTCATTGGGGGTGGAGTCTCCAATGTGTTTGCTTAAACTATATCCATCTCAGTTCAAGTCCTGATGTGATGAAAGTTTTTAAATCTGTGGCAGACAGGTGACTATATCCTAATGAGACCTCTGCTGTAATAATGTTGTTTTTATTTTAATCAGCTTCTTAACACCATTATTTAGTATTTTCTTACTCATATTCTCACGTCTATAGTGTTAAATTAGCCCCCCCACAATTGCACAGTCATAAACTTAAGAGTTAGCATGAATGTGAAAACACACACATGTACAACATCATATAAACTCTAATTAGACCTAGAACATACATGTGTGTTGTGAGTGTGTGTGTGAAAGAGGGACACACAGAGACAAAGAGAAAACTTGGAGGCAGCAATTCTTTAACAAAGTTTCCAAAGTATTTACAGAGACTGTTATGAATTAACTTTAAAATCCCTCCTGGTGAAATATTAATAAATTAGAAAGACTGAGATCTGATTTTCTCTTTATTCCCAGCTTATGAGCTGCAAACACTCCTGTGAACAACAGAAATGTGAAGTTAGATTTAAAATACAATTATAAAACTTAGTGGGGGACAGGAACAAATAGATTCATAAAATGTTCACAGGGCAGCACTTAGTACTAATGTTTAAGCTCAAACAGATTTGAGGTTTGATTTGCCTCATCTTAAAAATATTGTCACTATTTCACATGGGCTTTGGAGAGTGAAACCAAAGCACTGCTGGTATTTTCTAAATCTTCACATTCCTCACATTGACGCAGGTTTTTCTACACTAATGTGATCTTTTTTCAAGTCAACTCCTTATTTAAACATAAATTTGAATGATCCTGTGAGTCTACTATTAAAATGTGTAATTCTTCTTTACCTCTATTTTTAAACTAATTTTACAAAATGTGTTTGAATGGTCTCTTGTTCAAATGTGATGGGATAAAATAACTTACAATCACACTGTGACTTCATCACTGCAATTTAAGATGCCCTTTAATTACTTTTTTTCAATTCTAATGTATTTGTTGTTAAAAAATGCAACTGGCTAAAGTGAATTTTTTAAAAATAAAAAACAAAAGACCTATTCATGACCAAAAATAGCTGAAATGTTTCAGCAATTTAAAAGTTGTCAAAAATTATTTTAAAATGTTTTTAAAATGCCCCAGCTCACCCCTTATATGTTTATTTAGATGTTGAAATTATTATAACATGGTAAAATATATAATTTTCTTAATAATATTCTCCCATCTGTAGAATAAAATATAGGAAAACCAGGGAAATCCTCTAGTCTCTTTCCTCAAATAATAATAAAATAAAGATAATCTCAAATCTAAAAGATGGCCAAAAATCCCATTTAGGTTTCTATAAATGTATCCAATCTATAGTTTAAAAATGTATTGCATGTAACCAAATGCAATTATCCTAACGATTCCAGATCTCTTCTGATCAAACCTCTATAAAGCAGGCTCTTGTGTTCAGTTTTGACATTGTTTAGGGAAAGGAGGGGGAGTGATGAATGAGAGAACCAGTTATTAAATGCAAGTTATGAATGAGGGTGGAGAGAGGGGAAATGAAGAATGTAGGGAAAGGAACAGAGGCAAAGCTCATACAAAAAACAGTCTAATTCCATGTATTTTACATTCAAGTGACTTTCCCCCCCTCAGATCCCAGAGACTCCGTGGAACTAATAGTTAAAAACATACATAGTACAACTCCCAATAAACATCCTCTCCACAGGAAAAGAGATCGCTGTGTTTGCTGGCTCACCCCCTCCCCCCCTTTTTTAAAGTAAATCAGAATGCAGAAGTTTTATAGTGAGTCTAATTCTCACTCCCTCCATTTCCTTCCTTTCTGCATTTTTTATCCTCCTCCTCCCACCCTGCCCCTCCTTCTGCCTGCAGCCCTGGTATTGATTAACCACTTCACTGCTACATATTTGTTTGGTCTTTCTGATTATTCTGTTTTAAAACCCAGCTTTAGGTTGTCTTCCTATGGCAGGACAAAAAGCTGGAAGCAGGCTGCACTTGGAATAACCATCAACGTGAGCCCAATGTTTTAAAAGACTGGCTTTTCACGGCTGGCCATTCCACCCAGCCCTTTTGAAGTTAGTTTCACTTAATGGCATTTCATGAGACTGGCTGCAATGTACCGCGCGCACATCCGGAATGTGTGTGTACTGAAATGGTTAACAGCCCCTGGTCACATTGATCAGTATTGATGGCTTTGGTAGTTTTAATGGATTTGTTGTTTGTGGGAGGTGGGAAACCTTTGCCTGGCTTTGAATTCTAACCCCCTAGCTGGGAGTTTGCTCCTAATTGCATGCATAGCATTCCTTCGGAGTGGGTGGCATCACCTTTTACTGCTTCTCCCTTCCACAGGGAAGGCCTGTAAAAAAGCCTTTTCATGTGCCCGAAAATCAATAGCCAGAGCTCTGTAAGACTATTAAAAAAGCAAAACAAAATCTGTACGCTTCCCTTCACAAACAAAGAAACACCAATCTCTGGGCTGCTATGGGTTGGTGTTTACCAAACACATGGTTAGTGCAGTTTTGGATAGGGTTTGAAACAACATCTATTTTTAAAGCTTCTGGGATCATGTTTTCAATGGGATCAGATTGGAAGCCAATGGCTGTATGTATTTTGTTTTGATTGTGGTCAATAAAAATGTATGTGGCTTGGCCATCTCTTGCCGGAGAAGCTCTGGGATCATTAGCAGTGCTTAAAAGGTTAAAAAGAAATTGCAGAGGGGGGAGTTACAGAATTATGGGTGGAGTTACTCACAAGTTAAAAAAGCACAACAAAGTAAACAAATTCATTTCTCAACTAAGCTAGCAGAGATAATGTGCAGTTAGTTCTGTGTGGAATAGTCAAATGCAAAGAAAAGATAATTTTTTTATAATGAAACTCCTAACATGAGTTTATTTTTGTAATTCTTCTAACCCTAATTTAAAAAAATGCTAATATTGTATTCATTCAATTTAAAATGGACTTCATGTTAACTCTTTTCTTTTCTAGATCCTAATTTCTTTAGTTATTGGGGGAAGTAGAAGTGATTTTTAAGCATTTAAAAACATTCAAAATAAATCAATGTGTTTCTGCCATCTACATTTCAATTCAATAATATGATTTTCATAGAGCTATTTCATTAGTAAGGAATAACTCACCTGTAAGTAATTACAGCTGACTTGCTTTCTAGCAGAGACCAATACAAGTCCAGAAAGAGGATAAAGGTTAGCTCACAGAAATACTGCAAAAGTTTCGTATCCGGGCAAAAAGTGAATTAGATACATTCTCTCATTAGAATGCAAGCATTTCTTAGTAGTCACTTCAAGAAACAAATATTTTACAGCTATATGTTGGAGGTTAGTCTCTATCTGAAATTTAAAAAAATCAAAGAAGTTCAAAAACTATTTTATCAGCAACACTTTGTCAATGTATCTAAAAACATCTCCATGTTACTGCAATAATTAGTAGAGAAACCTAGTAGATTTCTCACATTTCACATTGGCTTGAACAATAAAATAGTTTGATATTTCAGGTTGTAATTGCACTTCTTGTCTAAATTCTGTTTTGTCAGTGAGTTCCATTTGTTTAGTATTAGTTTAATAGTTCAATTGTATATCAAGATTTTTCAAGAGCACTGAATGAGATAATTTAACTAGATACTGAAAATGAAAAGTTACTTCATATAATAATTTTAAATTAATTTCTTTGTTATCTAACATTCACTACTTAAATTAAAAGAAAATAATGGATTCTCTTTAATTTTGGATGGTGTAATATTTTATTTTACCTCATTATTTTAATATGTTCCATAATTCTTACTTAATGTTTTTATTTAAAAACAAATAATCCTAATGCTTCAGTGTAATTAATATTAATAAAAAAGTTATTTTTAAGTTGCTCAGACTACTTAGTGGAAAAATTTTCAATATTTTCTGTTTACGGAGTCAACCTTTTTTGTAATAACCAACTTTTTTAAACACAAATAACTTTTTTCTAAGGACGTATATTTGAAGTAATTTTTATTCTTTTGCTGTTATAGATTTATTTATTTTTTCGCAAAATGACAAGAATATATTTTTTCATACTGGTGTGAATTTGAACTTTAAACTGTTTCTGAATAGGGTCATCTTGCTATGCCAAACAGTTAAAATGAACTTTCAGATGGCCAGGGAGAGAATACAATTGTGCTCTAAAAGATCCAAGCACTTTTTAGGAGTGTACTACAGCAACAAAACGCACACTTCAGAGTGTTTCAGGATCTCATTCTTTGTTTTAGTTTCAATGATAATCTTCAAGTTATTTCATTAAATAAACACAATCCACAAAACTTGATCCCAACAAAATCTGGAATTTAATTACACCTTCCTTCCCTGTGAAATTTTTTTCTCTTGCAATTTTTAAAATAAATAATATTTAGAACCTCCAGTCCAATAGTGTGGACAATAAATCCTAGTTCATTAGATTCCTGAATTGATCTTAACATGAAATTTTTTAATTTCAATTATTTGCAAGCTTTAATATGCTTATCTACAGACATTTTAATACTCTGATCTGTTTGACATTTAGAAAAAGTTACTTGGAAAAATACCTCTTTATTCACATGACATAGTTGCTAAATAATCTAATTTTGTTAGCCCTGACCAAATGGGAAAAATCAACAGTGTTTTCTGGATGTACTAAAGGACATACCTCACTCCTGAGTTAAGAATTTAATATCAAAATAAATAATTGTAAAGGTTTTACCTTTCTTAAACGCATAGATTATCTTTATGTTTACTGAGTATATAACGTAAGTGGTATATAATATCTTTCCATCTAATACTAACACAGACTTTTGTTACTGTTAAACATAATCTTTCCACTTTACCTAGAATGTAGATTTAAAAAAATCACTAGATGCAAATGATTTTCTTATGCATAAAAAGCAGATTTAACAGAACACACTATATAAACTTAAGGTTTGAGTTTATTTAATGGTTTAATACACAGAACTTATGTACCCCCTATATTAATAATTCACTGGGAACAAAATGGGTGACTGTATTGCACTATATTCTTTTATTTCTACCATTTCATGGATTGTAGTTTCAAAAAGAAATTGCAAACAGCAGAAAAATGTCTTCGCAATTTTACTCAGTATTACTTAATACAAATTTACCTAACCGGAATGCAAAATTGAGTTCTAGGAAGGAAATTAACATTGGTTTCATTTGGTTTTATTTGTTAACCAATATGGCTTTCTTTTTAACCTGGAGCCTCAATAAATGCTTTCTAGCTTAACTTTAACCCTAATATTGTTCATTTGTACCAATGATATTTTATTGCAAGCAACATTTACTCAAAAGTTTGTTTCAGAATTGTTTCCCATCTCCTTCAATACTTGTGTGGTTTATTCTTCCTACAAATCTAAACAACTTGTTATTGATTTTGTTTAATTATTTATTCTGAAGCTGGATGCTAATTGTTGAAGGCAACCTTAGATCAGCAATGCTAGTGTATTTCAAATATCACTTTTTAGTCAATATGCAGTCTTCCAACTTCTCTGTTTAATAGAGCAGAGCACCTACATTTCCTCACCATTTATGATGAAAGATGCGCATTTAGTTAAACATCCTGATCTTGATTCAAGTGAAGAATAGAAATAAATAAATTTAAAAACTCTGAGTAATAATATATTTTTATTTAAACAGTTTCTTTGATCAATTCCTCAAATACATTGTGATTTAACCACATGAAAGTAGTATGTGAGAAAGGCACAAAAGAGTTGAAATATTTCAAGCAATGCTTTTAGAACTTTATCATGCCTGGGAAATATATGTATGCATATCATGTGAATGCAAAACAAATAGCAATTACATGTTGGTGTTGTATACATCTAAAACCAGTAAAGTCCTCTTCAAAGCTACCAAACTACAATTGAAACATTCATCTAAGATCTAGAGCTTCTTTACATTAATTAAAACCTTTACCTGAAATACACACTCACACAAAACTAATTCTTCACCCACGGCTCTAAACTATAAGGATTATAGCTTAGCCAAATCCATAGCAAATATACATAAAGTTTACCATAAGTGAACTCTTTGTGAGACAGGTAATATTTTCTGTCAGTGGAAATGGGATTAGATAGTAGTGGCTATCTGTTAAAATTGGTCAGATTACAATTCCCTTTCAAGGTATGATCAAAAAAATTATTTCTCAAAAATGTCATGTTTTACCAGATTAATTTAGTAACTACCATAACTAGTGTTGTATTAGTGAATGAGAAAATAGAAAAAATCTAGGACTACTCCTAGTAATAAATGAGTTTAGTCCATCATAATATATTCCAATGTATCTCTCAAGATGACCTTAAAAGACCTGTTTAAGCAAACAATATGGGGGTAATCATAGAACAAACATTCTAATTTTGAAATAAAGGAAGATATTTAAAGCTTTTTCAGAATATATTAACACACACTCAAAGAAAATGAGTGAACACTAACAGTTGACAAAGTTTTCTCTAAAAAGACAATAACGAATGTCAAGTGGAAATGAAGGTAATAAAATGCAGTAGGTGACAGAACCACCAAGCGTTCCTTCTCAGAACTGATGGTAGATGTTCAATAGATTTAGTTAATGAAGAAGGGTATTAGGCAGATAAGTATCTTCTGATAAGTGATATGACCAACCAGACAGCAGGTTTTTTATCACAGTAACTGGTTAACTATATTTGGGTGGAAACCCTTTAATTGTACACTCTCTTCCCAATATGTGAATTACTGCATTTTGCTAATAAAAAGGACAACTTGGACTTCTTGTTAGAAATCAGCTGGTTCAATTAATGTACTTTAGACCTAAGATTCAGTTGAAGTAATGGTATGATCTACCAATGAACAACAACAAAAATATTTTATCCCAGTCAAGAACTTTTAAAAAATCAAGAATCTGAAGTGATGCTGGAAAGTTTGGAAGTTATTTTGCTATGGCTGAGACTGTTATACTTATTCACATCTAAAGATTTAGATGAAAGGATGGGATGTATTTTATATAAGTTTTATTTATAAACCATCTTAAAAGTCGTTAAAACAAATTATTAGGATTTAATCTGAATAGGCAGGTTTGCTTTGTCTAATCTGGTTTGAGTCAGATATAATATAATCTTACCTAAAGCTGCTAACAGGCTCTGAACACACCTAGTTTAACTATTCAGATGTTACTGGTCACTTCTGAAATATTATTAGTTTTCACTCAGGTGAAACAGACTAGAAAACAGAATGTTAACTTTTCTTTGCTTGTTCAGAGCCATTGATATTGGTCACAACCACACAGAGATATATGCTCCTTTATTCTCTTATCATTTGTATTTGAATTAAATCTAAAATTCAAGTATATCAAGGAAAAAAGAAACAAACTCCTAAATCCTCAGACTCAATGTGTGAATGGGAATGTGTTTTCACTAAAATCCTAATTATTTGTCTTGCTCCAAATAATGATCAGAACAATGTATATCTCATGTATAAATATAATTTACAAATATAAAATAGCCATGTTTGAATCACAATAATAAGGAATATCACACATTAAAGCCACATTTGAAACAACAGAGTCATATAAAGAGATGTTATGCTTTGGACTCCTTTAACTGAAATACATCAAAATTAAACAAATTCTCAAAACTTCAAAAGTGATTGTAAAAAAACAATGTGCATTTCGAACTCCCACCACCTAAACAGCCATTATGTTTAAAGGAAATCTGTGATCTGCAACCAATTAGGAGCAAAATGGTTGTAAAAATGTTTAATTTGTGAGTAGCATTTTAAATTTAGTAACAGCTATAACAAAATGGGTAAGTAAATGACATTAATCACTCTTGATACTAAATTATCCCTATTTTGCTTTCAAGACAGGCATCAGACTGGGTGATGTTTCCTATTAGTTAAATACATCCATAGCCCTATGAAAGCCTAGGAGGTCATTTAGCTAATGGAGATTCCAACATCCTTGCTGTTCATTTATTTTGTGTACTTTTTAAAGGTCATATAACTATTTTAAAGAGTCACCTCTTGGTTTTTCAGCAGACCTAGTGAGCACTATTTTCCTGATAAGAGGTATTCCAGATAGGTAGTGCAATGTTTCCTGTAGTGAAGACAAATGTCGGGCTCATTTGACATGATTTTAACAACTTTGTGGCCTAAAGGAAAACTTTATACTCCAGCCCAAAACACCAAGATTTTTTTTATTTAAAAAATAAATTTTTGAGTAGGGTTATGTTGTGTTGCTTGTGAAATAATATAACACATATTGCTGCTTCCAATTGTTCAGTCGTTTCAGGTACTGTAGTTTACTTGGTTTGGACAAATCAATAATAAGTTTAACAAGGACTTAAGGATGAGAAAATCCAAAAAATATGTCTATGGTTTAATTATGATTCTTTCTACTAAATGGATAGGGTCTGATTCTCATTTGTATAATAACCCCCTTACACCTCTCTGAGTGTGTAAAAGGACCATAATGTAAACAAGGATCAGACCCATGACATTGTTTTGTGAGGGAAATGAAGCCATCTTTAAATCCCATTGCAATTCACAGCCATCTCAGACTAGGTTCAGCTTCTGAAGATGAATTATTTCCTGCTTTTCTTTCTTGTAAATATCTCCCACTACCAACCACCTTCTGCAGATAAAACTTTACCAATTAGTCATTTACAGACTTGAATTCACAAGGCGAAAAATAGACTTTGCAGCTTCAGTTCTCTTTGATGGTGATGATGTTTACAAATGCTTTCACTGCTGGGCTAGTAATGTGCTCTTTGCCATTAACTTTCTGAAACTGTTCAACACACAAAATGTGCCTTTCACTAGAGTAGAGGGTCAGAAAGATTGTTCCTTTTATTGCAGACAGGACTCTTATAAAATAAATAATGAGCTGGGGTGAATATACTTATTTCTTCAGTGTGAAGTAAGCTCTGTTAGGGTATGTCTACACAGAAACACTATTTTGAATTAATGTCCATTATCCCAAAATAGTAATGTGCGCATCTTAACAGCATGTCCATTATTTCAAAATAGATTCGAAATAACGGGCATCTTATTCTGGTTTCCTGTAAGCCTTGTTGCACGAGAAATAAGGAAGACACCGGAATAGCATTTTATTTCAAAATAAGCTATGCAATTTGCATAGCTTATTTTGAGCTCTGCACAACTGTGTAGACCTACTCTTAGAGTGTAAAGTTATTCTATTGACTAAACAGAGCATGTGTATGCAAATCTGCCCTGTTGAGAATGCTATTGTAATTCACATTAAAGTAATTCCTACACGCAGTTGCTGAGATTAGGAACCCTTATGTGCTGGGTACTGTACATACACATAGTAAGAGACAGTCATGCCCTGAAGAGTATGTGATCTAAATTTAAACCCCCTTTTTCTCCTCCAGCTTTCATTACTTTGCTCTTGATTTCTCTGATGCCTCTCAAAATGTGTGAGTCCCCTCTTTCCCAAATAAAAAGCACAACAAAACTCATTGATAACACCATGAGAGAAAGAAAGGTAGCTTTTCTGTTGCAATAGTCAAAAATATCTTGATGGGAAGATAAAATGCAAAAAAGATAGGCCAATAGCAGAGACTATGTCTAGACTGCAAAGAAAAGTGAGAAAAAGATACATAAATTGTGAACCGCAATTTGCATATCTTTTTCCGCTTTTCTTTCAGAAAAGACTTTTCCAAAATTTGGCCTGCCTACACTGGGCCAAATTTTGGAAAAATCTCCTCTTTCAGCACATCCCTTCTTCCTCATACAATGAGGATTACAGGGATGGTGAATGAATGCATCCACTTTTTCGGAAATTGTTCCAAAAAAGCGGGCATGTTCCTTGGACATGGCATAGCTTTTCCGGGATACCTCTGGTATCGCGGAAAAGCTCTGCTGTGTAGATATAGTCAGAGATGTGAACTGATCATTTTGAACTGCAGTGCCCTTCAGCGAGAGAGAGAGAGAGAGAGAGAGAGAGGAAAAGAATACTGGACCCAATATGATCTGTGTTTGTTCAGGAGAACGGTATCAATTTGGCAAAATAAGAGATCAAGCAGAGAAATACAAGGACATTGTACAAAGAACACGGACATTTGGAAACAGAGCTGCTCTTGTCCCTTCATTTATTATAGCTAGTGTCCTTAACTAAACATCACGATTGCCATTTGGAATCAGCATAGCTTCCTGTATTATTAATTCTGTGAGGCAGAATAGAGCATAAAATATCTAGCTAGTCTGCTCCAGATCTCAGACAAGACTTCAATGTGTGCTGCCTCTTTCATTTTCCTGAACTGTCACCAGTCTGTAATGCTTACTGCCAAGACTACATTGAAGCTTAGGACATGGGATGTTTACCCCAGCTCATCCATTTCTCACTTTATTGGCAACCAGGATTCATACCATGCACCAGCCACATAGTGCATGTTTCACTTATCATGTGAGCAGGGCAGAAATTTAGAAACAAGAGATGAGAAAGACCTGCTGGTTTGCTGTTCCATTTCTTGGTTGGGGGACAATTATCTTCTGCGGTGTACGTACTTACCAGAATACAACATACAGCGTAAGACAAAGGCACATAGACGTAGCTAAATTTTGAGCAAGGGGCAAAATTAAAGAGGGTAAGAGGAGGAGATAAATGGGAAGAATGGATGTAAACAGTTTTAGCCAGGCCAGTTTGAAAACCTTCAAGGAATTCAGTTGAAGATACAGGCCTGAATCAGCCCTTAGGGAGGAAGAGGAAAGAATTCCAAGGCATTCTTCTGTCAAGGGATAAGGAAATGGTGTCCATGTGAAAGGGACCCTGGCTTGCCTCTTTCTATCTGTGCAGAGCTTATATATCCATTGGAACCCAGTACTCAGCCCCCTAGATAATGGGAAATCAGAAAGGGCAAGCTTCTCTGAGCACTCTGTTGGCTCCTCTTTCCCTTGGTCTGACAACTAGTATGGGCGCTGATTAGTCTGTGCTTACACACTGCCCTGCTCGGAGATGGATAGGAACCATGGAATGGGAATTAACACTCCTCAGAGTACTATTAGCTCCCAGCAATTTTTTCCACTGCAATGTTCATTCATTTCTTAAGTATGGCAGCTGCTGACAACACCCCACCCTACTTCACTTGTGCTGAGCTTCATTGTGTTACATAACTTAATGTGGAGGAGACTCTCTGGGCTTGGGGGAGGGTAAGCGATACCACATGGGCTCTGTTGCTGCTTTTTGGCAAGTATTGAGTGGTCTTTACATAGGTTTCTGCCTTTCCACACCAGAAAAAGGCAGGGTGACATGGCATACAGTCTGAGTCTGATGTGCAAGGCCTGCATGGGAACCAGCCCAGCACACCAGAGTCGCACCAACAGTCCTGGGGCCATCTGTGTGAGGGAAGTGAGAGGATTTGCAGTTTGGGGTGTCCCTTTAAAAATGCTTTCTAAGTAGCTGACAGTGAGACTGTTAAGAGTCCTAATGTTTAACATGTTCTTGTACACTAATGTCTCACTAGCCCACAATTCATGGCTTCCTGTTATACCTTCCCTCTCATAACAGGTAAAGCATCACTATAATATGCACTGCATCTAGTCTCAGAGAGAAAGGGTGGGGCTTTTAAAGGAGACTAAGTGACTAAGAACAGTACAGTCTTGCAGTATCAAAGGCTAATGGGGTAGGTGTGAACAGGGCCATCCTTAGGATATAGGAGCCCTATGCAGTACTATTCAACAGGTGTCCCTATGCCCAATGGCATCCGCGAGCAGTTTTTTAGACATGTGATTTTATAATCTTCAGCAACACACCAATGAAATATTTTTAAAGCAAATTTTAAACTAGGGTCCTGTAGCCAGAAACTGATCGTCTAGACCTGGATTTGGAAATGCCTATGAAATGGCTTCATTACCACTTGAATGGCTCTTTCACTGGTTCAGTGCTCTGCTAATAGCTCTGGCCGGCTTTTTCACTTTCAAGTTAACTAGATCTTCTCCAGAGGAAGCAGAACCACAGAATAGGGGTAGGAAGAGGCATATGGATAGACATTAAGACTGAGTGGTGCCACAAATTTACAGGTGTCCTATGCAACTGCATCTGCTGCATATAGGTAAGGATGGTCTTGAGCAGGAAGCTGTGGTTAAGTTCTCAGGGAAACGTAGCGTTAGAACTGTAACCATGCACCACAGTAACACTTTGAGTTTTCAGAGAAGAGGAAGGAAGAAGGTCCAGGGGCATCTTTGGACAGGACAAGGGCACAATCAATCTTTTGAGTGATGGGTTTTCACTTCTCTTTTCCTGGCTTACCATTATTTCCAGGTGTTCCTTCTTAGAAGTTAGAAAATAAAATCATGTGTTGTAGTCGTAGAGCCAGTTTTAGCCTTATTTACATGGGTGTTCGTCCATTCAAAGGGCATGTCTACACTGAGGTGTTATTTTGAAATAACTCCCCTTATTTCAAAGTAACAAGGCGAGTGTCCACACTACCAAGCCTGTTAATTTGAAATAAGGGGCTTGTTATTTCAAAATAATAACTCCTGCTTTTAAAGAGGAATAAATTTATTTTGAAATAGTTATTTTGGGAGTTATTATTTTGAAATAACTTATTTCAAAATAGCCTAGTAGTGTACACATAACCAAAGTAACTCCATTGGGCAGCTACTCTGGATTAGCACTGGTGTGTGTTCCCTGACAGAAGATTTTGATCCTTATTATAGATACTTGCTGCTATTAGAGAGCACCCAAGGCAATCCACTAGTGAACTAATTTTTGAGCTCTCCCATGATACAAGGAACCAGGAATGGCCATACCAGATCTTCAGAGTGACCAGTCTGCTCTGGTTGCTGTCTGAAACGGGATACCAATCTAGGCATAAAGACCAGAGAGGAGACATCCTGAAAGTTCATCTAATCCATTTTCAGCCCAGGCTGTGGTGCCCCTGATAGTAAGACACAGTGATTACTTTTACAAGACTCTCAGCAATAAAACAGTAGATGAAAATGAAAGATGTAGATTGTTTCACACACTTTGTACCAGTTGTAAATTAAGTCAAATCTGGGACCTGAACAAATTGGCAGTAGCAGTTAACCACTAATTAAAACAAAACTAAAAAAGTATAAGAAATTCCCAGTTAATCATCCATCTATCAACCAGTTTAGTACTCTTCTAGAAAGGATCTGCTCCAACAGCATTTACGAATTAATCCAGACACTGTTTGTTTTTCATGGTTTCAGGAAGGCAAGGCGGACCAATGCTTTCAAGCGTTTGAACATGGAAGAAGCAGGCTAATTTCTAATTTTTTGAAACTTCACAGATTTTTGCTTGATCCCACTTGGATTCAATGGGAGTTTTACTGATGACTTTAAATGGATATAGGCGAAAGCCATGAAATTGTGTTAGCATACTGGGACGAAATAAGAGGGCACATCTCTACAAAAGAGATCCTTTCATCAAAGTTCAGTTCTGAACTCTGAAGAACTTCTAGTTCCTGTCCAACTTCTGCAACTTCAGTCCATTTCAAGTCTCTTAATGGAGCAGAACAGGGATTGCAGACACTGAACATCGGCTAAGAAACTTAAGGGCCAACTTCTGCCTGTGGAGATAAATGTACAGTTCCCACTGACTCCATGTGCAACCAGTGGAAGACTTGCTGGAAAGGCAGGAACTGAAATTTCCCTGTGAGTCTTCCAGCATCAATGGCAGAGGATTTGATTTCCCATCAAAGAAAGGATTTCACAAGACTGTCACTTTACAGATGACAATCTGAAGGCATAAGGAACAAACTTGGAACGCAGCACATTTAGACCAGGAAACGAAAACAGTCCTGTATTTCTCTATATTGCCCTTGAGGTTACTGCCACGCTCATGTTTAACAAGGGACTAGCACCATGACTCAATCTGGTAATACTTTACACTTTCAATAGCACTTGGTGAGACAATATCGAAGCAACCCATTTCCCCTAGAGAACCAGTCTTAGTACCTGTCTCTTCCTACCAACCTCCCCATTATAGAACTTATAGGAGTTTTTCCCTCAGCATATCTTTCTGGGCTGAAGAAGGTCAGGACCTTTAGGTTTGGCAAAGCCACGCTGCTGCAGCCTTAAAATGGCTGTTTTGAAACTGGTGCTGCGTGCTGAATTTACCTCCCTAGCTGCTGGCAAGTACCTTTAACTCATGTTAAGATTTCCCCACGCCTATTCCTGAGGAGATATGGTCTTCCTCCAAAGTAGCCCTCATCCATGTTTCTGTGAGCACACAGCATTAATATAATAATACTTATTAGAACTGAAACAGAAGCTTTCTGCTGTAGATCTCAAAGCACTTTACAAAGGCAGGTGGTATGTGCAGGCCTGCCAATAGAAGGGTCAAAGGGGGAAACTGCCCCAGCCATGGGCAGCTAAAGAAGGTAGGGCTAGGGGAGGCAAGCCCCCAATCCTGCCCCAGCCCTGTCCCTTCTGCCCAGGCCATGCCCCCCATCACAGGGAGGGCTGTGGTATGCAGCCTGAGCCTCTCCAGCCCTAGAGCTCAGGAAGAGCAGGTGGCACATGGTCTAAGCTTCCCCAGACTTGGAGCACAGAGAGAGTGGGTGGTGCACAGCCCAAGTCTTCCCAGCCCTGGAGCACATGAAGGGAGGGCAGCACATGGCCCGCAACCTCCCCAGCCCTGTAACAGGAGGAGGGAAGAACTGGGGGGCAGCAACACTCCGCCCCCAGACAGTAAGCATTCTGGGGGCGGAGTGTGGGTGGGGCCAGGATGGCGGTTTGGAAAGGCAATGCCTTCCCCTGCCTAGCATACCTGCTGCCCAGGGCCCAGCAACTGAAAAGGGGTTGGACCACTGCTGTGATTATGGCAGTGGTCAGAGTCCTGGGCCCTTTACATCGTCACTGGAGCCCCAAATGATGCACTCCAGGCAATGCTGGGGGCTGCCTGCGGGAGATTTGGCATGCTCTGGGTGGTGCTGAGGGCTGCCCAGGAGAGGCTAGCCTAGCTCTGTCCCTTCTGCCTGAGGCCCCACCCCTTTGGGGGGCACAAAGATGCCCCCACCTTTCCCAGGGGCTCGGCAAGTCTGTTGACTTCAATGGCTATGTATTATCCCCACTTTACAGATGACAATCCGAAGGCACAGATACTTTAAGTTACCTGGTCGTTCAGAAAATCAGTAAAAGAACAAGGAATAGAAATCTTCAATGTCTATCCCTTTGGCCATACGATTTGACTGACTGACTGTGCTGCATACAAGTACAATCCTTCAAGTATAGCAGCCTCATAACACCCTTAATAAGAGCACTAGGTAATTTATTTCCCATTTTACAGATGGAGGAACTGATGCCCAGCGAGACTGTTTGATTTTATTCAGCATGTCTGTAGCAGAATCAAGAACACAATACAGATTTTTCAACTGCCAGCTCTATGCTTTATTCATGAAAACATCCCCTTTCCTTCTTCTACTTTGATCCTGCAGTTATTGAGCCTGTATTTATTTATGCAATCACTGCATCCTTCCATTGTAATTAGCACATTTCCACAAATTCATCTTTATGATGGCATTGTGCAACGGATAAAAGAAGAAACAGGGCAATAGGAAAGCAATCCTGTGCAAATACAAATTGTTTAACTAGCAAATAAAGGCAATGTAGCTGAAAGCTAACAGGATTTTTGCTTTCCAATCCAATGTACGGGAGCCTCTTTTCCTATATGAAAGTTTTCATCTCCTTCAGTTTCTTTGGCTGAAAGACACACTGATTAAACCAGTATTCGGCAACTTAGTGAGTGGGCTGCATGAATGGCCCTTCATCTCAGTGGACTGCAAGATTGTTCTAACCAAGACAGCCTCCCAGAATAAGGTAGAGTCTTGCTGACTGCGCTTGCATGCCTAGAATTTGCAGGATGTGCTGGTTGAACTGTAGCAGCACTTTGATTGGATGCAGGGGAGTGCGTGGCTTTCACAGTCAGTGTTGTGTGCAATCAGCATACACCTCCTTCACATGCCCTTGTTTTACATGAGTGTCACTAAAGTTTAGTAATACTGGGAGGAGAAAACTGCACAGACAGAAACCAGCAGAATCCTGCACCTGAGTAATGGTAAACAAAATGTCTCGTGGGCCACACATAGGACCCTGATGGGCTGCATGAGGTCCTTGGGCCACAGGTTGCCCACTACTGCATTAGATTATTTCTAGTATAACCACTGCCTTTTCCAGATCCTGAAGTCCTACTTTACTACAAACTTTCATAATTAACTGGAATTTTGTATGAATGAAGTCCCTAGGATTTTGTCTCATGTCACTTTACAGTTGCTCAACATGGAGTTTTAGGAATCACGTGGCATTCCTTATACTATATTATACGTCAAATCTATTACATGAACATACTTCTCTGAAGATTAGGTAGAAGATCTTACACTTACAAAAATGCATACTCATCCCAAATAGAGATACAGACACAGAAATAGCTGTGTATTTGAACTCAGGCTATTTATTTGACCATCCATCATGCCAGGAGCTTTTCTGTTAAATATATAATTCCATCCTTAAAAAAAAAAAAACAAGGGTGAAAGGGTTGAAGATTAAAATGTAAACAGCAAAATTTATTATAATTACAAGAGTGTTTCAAATTATTTCCTTAAACTGCAACATAATTTACCTCTAGTCAAGGTCTCTATTGGTGGTGAAAGAGGAAACTGCTTGACCTTGGAGTGACCTCTGACCCCAAAGGTCAGCGCCCATGGAATGCACAGATGTCACGGTTCATAAGCAAGGACAGAAACTCTCAGGTTTCCCAGGCAGAGAGGCGCCAGATCTTGGATGGGGCCAACATGTGCACCTCCCTTTGAACCAGCCACTCATACCTGAAATAAAACTTAAAATAAGCACACTGGATCAGAGACAGTAAAAGCCCTGAATAACTCTGGGTGTGAAATTGTTCTAGGAGTGGACAGAAGTAGTGGAATTATAAAGGGGAGAAATTAAAAATAAGTGTGCTCAAAGTCCCAATATATGTGTTTCCCTGCCAGTTTTACTCAAGTATTCTAAACAAATGAATGCACATTCAGAATACATACACAAGCTCTATATTGTATTAGAATCAGTTGTTCAGAGAATATCTAACTGCAGCTAGCCCATATCTTTGGTTGTTATTTCAAAAACAAATAGACACAATAGAAACTGTAATATCAATATAAAAAATAATACCAGCAACGGAAAGACTAATTGTCTGCAGTAACAAAAATTGAGCCTTTGAGATGACCAAATCACAGATATCAGATTGAGAGGGCTTTTATATTTGGACAAATCCTTACAGTAGCACATGACGTCTACTTCTTCATCTCTGTTGTAATCTCTCCTGTGGCAGATCAGATGCCATCTTTAATACTGCTTCTGTAAGAAAATAACTTGTACTGTCAAAAAAGATGTAGATTGTGGTCAAAATCAGTGACTAAATATATTGAAATATTTTGCTCATTAAAAGCAAATACAAAAGGAAAGTAGGGTTTCAGCTCAAACAAATTGCATAGAAATTGTTAATCCAAAAGTGAGAAAAATCAGACCAGCAGCAATATTCAACTACGAAGCAGAATCAGGAGTGGAGGTGGGAGAGATAGGGAATCACCAGGTTAATTTTAACATTAAAATCATAATTATATATCAACATAAAATTTATATTTAAGGGAAATTGTGATTCTAAAGGTTCCTTTCAACTATTTTGAGTCTACAAACCACAAGTTGTGCTAAGCATGATCAAAGTGCTTCACAATTAGTTTGGTTTTAAATCAATCTAATTGTCAGCTTAGGTAGTAATCAGAGAAACATTGTTCTGAGGCAGCAGCAAACTTGCCCTGGTTGTAATTTTAGGGGAAATTGAAGAAAAATTCTGAGCTATGGTTGGTTAATAACAGTTTAGCATGAGGGCAAGGGAAACCAGGTTTGTGTTAAGCACATCAGCCCCTTCCACTTTTTGAAAGAAAATTTTGTAGACCTTTTCAGCAATTTTTTCCCCAAATCATCTCAGTGTTTTAGTTTTTCCCTCTGTAAACTAGAGATTACAGTGGGTTTTCCTCAGAAGGGTGTGTCATAAGGCTTAATTCATTAATATCATTAAGGAGCTGGGCAGGGCCATTCTTAGGATTTATGGGGCCCTACACAGTATTATTAAACTAGTGCCCCTGTGCCTGATGGCAGCTTGGGGGGCAGGAAACATGATCTTTTAGAGATGTGATTTTATAATATTCAGCAACACACAAATGGAATATTTTATTAAAGCAAATTTTAAACTAAGGTCCTGTAGACTAACACGGTCAGTTCAGAAACTGACAGTCTATACCTGGGGTTGGCAAATGTTAAATGGCTTCATTGCCACTTGAATGGCTCTTTCACAGGTTCTGTGTCTGCTAATAATTCTGGCAGGCTTTTCCCCTTTCAAATTAACTAGATCCTCTTTGGAGAAGCAGAGCCACAAAACAGGCATAGGAAGAGGAAGAGGCAGATGTGCGGACATTAGGGGCTCATCTAGACTACACTTGAGTGTAAAAAGAGGATATGCAAATTCCATGGGAATTTGCATATCGTCTTCCAATCTCACTTTTGAAAGTGAAAGTAGTTTAGACGCGGCTTTTTCGGCGAACCTTCCCCCCTTTGTCGAAAAGCCGCTCTTCCTCAAAAAAATGAGGACTGCATATCCTCTTTCGACACTCTAGTGTAGTCTATATGAGTCTTAAGACCCAACGGTGCCCCAAATTTTCACATGCCTTACGCAGCTGCATATTCTGCATATTGGTAAGGACTGTCCTGGTGCTGGGAGATATAGCTACTGGTGCTAAGTGTTCTTCTGGAAAGTGCTCATATGTGGTCATGAGAGAAGGCTTTGGTTAGAACAGGATAGAAGACATGGATGGTAAATGCTGCAGCAGTGCAAAGTATGTCTCTGATACTTTTAAAACGTTGTTTTGTGGCTTGCTCTTTGACTAACCTTGGCTGGAATTTGTGATGGGGATTAGTATAATATGTGCCTCAGAAGTTCCAGCTTCAAGTTATGACTAGCAATGTTAAGGGATGAACAGTTAACCAGTTGCCTAGTAAACATGTGCCTTACTGGCATGCTTGCCAGAGTGACTGGTGAACTGACAGGAGGCTGCAGCGCAGTGAGGTTAGCTCAGCCCATCCTGGATGGAGCAGACCCCCACCCACAGTGGGCCCTGCCTGTCTGATTGGAGCAGTCCCCAACCCGCAGTACAGCAAGGCTAGGAAGCTGCTTCAGCCTGGCTGGGCCCACCATACTGCAGGCAGGGAGCTGCTCCTGCCCAGGACAATTAACTGGTTACATATTTCATTTAAGCAGTTAACTTTTTAACTGGGATTTGACATCCCTAGTTATGACAGAAACAATATAACAAAACAGATTACAATTAAAAAATAGCAAATAGTCCTGTAGCACCTTAGAGACTAACAAAACATGTAAATGTTATCATGAGCTTTCATGGGCACAACCCACTTCTTCAGATGAATGGAGTTAAGAAGTCTGGGTCTCTAAAGTGCTACAGGACCAGTCACTGTTTTTTAAGTGTTTTCACTCAGGGCTCATCTAGACTATTCTAAAGTGTCAAAGGAGGATATGCAAATTCCATAGGAATTTGCATATCTTCTTCTGATCTCACTTTTGAAAGCAGAGCTTTCAAAAGTGAAAGTAGTCTGGACACGTTTTTTTCAGCAACCGCCCCTTTTTCGAGAAGCCGCTTTTCCTCAAAAAATGAGGTTTACACGGCTTTTCGAAGAAGGGGGGGAGTTGCTGAAAAAAACACGTCCAGACTACTTTCACTTTCAAAAGCTTTGCTTTCAAAAGTGAGATTGGAAGAAGATATGCAAATTCCCGCAGAATTTGCATATCTTCTTTCGACACTTTAGCGTAGTCTAGATGAAGACAGAGACAGAGACGATTTGAATCTGGACTCTGCTGTCGAGGGAAAATGAACCTCTCCAAGTGCATCCATATTTCTTGGCTCTCTTGCACTGAAGGCTTAATTGACAATCCAAGTAAATAAGGATAATAATAATGCTTTGCACATGTCTATCACCTTTCTTGGGCAGCTATCAAAGCATTACTCCTGGGAATGTAGCTAGGATGGGTAGAAGTTCAAAATCTAATGCAGGAGCCTTTCAAAAGCTAACACCAGGCCACCACCAGTATTGCTCACAATAAGACTTCCACAAGACTTGCCACTAAGAGGGCTGGGGAGAGACAGGGCAACAAGTGGTGCTTTGACACTACGAGGAGTCTCCAATGTGGCTTTTTTTCCCCTAGAGAGATGCAGGAGATAAGGAAACAGTTTAGATGAGTCAAAAACCAGTTAAAAGAAAAGTGAATTAAACTGACTACTCTGCCCCAGAATCACTGGCGCTTTCCTTGGATTCTGCACAGAAGTAATTTGAAACATTTCTGAGTGGTGAGCCCCATGCTTCAAGAACTAGAACTAGCATTAAAAGCTGCAAAGAAGGAATATACTGGAGCAGAAGTGAAAAAAAAGCTGAGGAGGGCATGCTTTGGTTTTGTAAAATCTCATCAATTATGATTTGCAGTCCAAGCCCCAAACCAGAGAAGGTTTAATCCCAGAATTGATTAAATCACTGAATCACTAGTGTTTAGGGGAGGAGTATTTGTTATTTGTTTTTTGTTTGTTAAGGAGGCTGGCTATGTCTATACTGCAGTTCCTTTTCTGAAAAAGGCACGAACATTGCAAACATAAAATGAGGAATACAGGGCTTCTGAAAGAATGCGTCCGCGTTTTCGAAAACTGATCTGAAAAAGTTCCCTGGACACGACAGAGTTTTTCTGGGAAAAACTCTGTAGTGTAGACATAGCCACTTTGGTTTTCTCCAGTCTTTGAAGAAGAATAGGAGATGTGGTGGCTGGTTGGTGGTAAAGGGTAAGCCATATGGATGTACAAGCATGGGGGGAAAATAATGGGAAGCTATTTAAGCTCTAAGGAGCAACACATAACCTCTTTTTGGGAGGGAAAATCATCTACCAAAAACTGAATAAATGTTGAATGGAAAGAACTCCGGAATCTTTTGCCTGAGATGCAGGATAAATAACAAAGGGGAAGTGGGAATCTGCAAGAATGATTTTTTGTCCTATACTGTAGCAGAGGAACATAGCCATAATCAAAAAGTCTTTCTGCAAGTCTACATTTGCAATGGAGGCCCTGGAGGTTTTTTGCCTTCCTCTGTAGCACGGGGCACAGGTCACTAGCGGGAGGATTCTCTGCATCTTGGGGTCTTTGAACCATCGTTTCAGGGACTTCAATATCTGAGATATAGGTGAGAGGATTATTCTAGGAGTGGGTGGGTGAGATTCTGTGGCTTGCATTGTGCAGGGGGTCAGACTAGATGATCAAAATGGTCCCTTCTGACCTTAAAGTCTATGAGTCTATGATACTATGAAAAGAATCAGAGTAAGATGGAAAATAGGAAAGCACTTTCACATAAAGAAAATTGAAATGTTGCAGTTGCATAATTTTCAAACAGAAAGATTGCAGTGGGTTCTCCCTCCTCCCCCCCTCAAGCTTTTCCATCAATGTTTATAGCAAAAACTGTTCTAAAATGTGTTTGGTTTACCAAAAAAATCCCAAGTTGCTGGTAAATGAAAAGTTTGGTAATGTTTTCAATAAAAATGTTGAGTAAAATGTTACAACTTTTTTTTCTTTTATTCAAAGAACATGGACATCTCAGAAATAGAGTTGTTCATGTCCTTTCTTTTATTATTGCTTCTGTCCTAGGGATTTGTGCCACAGAAAATATTTTAAGTACTATACATTTTATAGAGGAGGCATATGAATGAAGCTCAATGTTCCAATATTCAAAAATATGCAATCCCCTTTGCTAATGTGCATACTGGAGACATTGAACATGTGGAAGATGTACTTTCTCATATGAATTTGGCTTCAAATGACTTCCCCCAGGGTAGCTGGTACAAGTGCTGGAATATAACCCAGGAGACCAGTGGATTAATAATAAATAAAGGAGGGGAGAAGAGGATTAATAATGAAGGGGAGCAGAGGATTCAGGAAAAAATACCAATGAGAATAAAGTTTCAGTTATTCTAGCCTTTTGTTTGGTTACAGATCTGTTTTCATTGATATCTGATGGAAACCAAAATAGGGGCATGGGGAAGAAAAGTGGATGTTTCTTTGGTGTAAGTCTGGAGGGAAAGGAGCAGATGGAGTAATCCCTTCCTTGTTGTTATTTTTCAAGAGAGGAATATCCCAGTCCAAATGGGCAATCTGAAAGCAGCGGGCCAGAAGAGCAGTCTTGTGGGATCAGTTCATCCATCAATGAATGCCAGCCCTCCCAGATCCTAGATACTCTTAACCCTCAGAACCCTATTCCTGTCTTTTTCTTTGTTTGTTTGTATGTTTTTGTTTTGTTCCTCAGTTTTGCTTGCTATTGGAATGGGCTAGAAGGAATGCAGGGAAAAAATGTGACACTGTTACAACTGTGGGTCAGAAACAGAGAGACAAGGTGTAATTAGAGGTTTTTTAGCTAAAGATTTAAAATAATCTTAGATTCACCAGGTTTCATTCTGTTTTCTCAGGGGTGTAAAATAAATTCAGAGTAACTTTACTGAAATCATTAGAGTTACAACAATTTTCTACTAGTGGAAATGAGAACAGAATTGGGCTCACAGATGTAACTATACAGGAGATACAACAGCCTGTCAGGGCCCAGGGCATAGATGGACTGAATGAAGGGGTGGGGCATCAGACAGAAGGGGCGGGGCCAGGGATAGCCAGCCCTTGGAGCACACCACATGGGACTCTAGCGATGATTTAAAGGGCCTGGTGTTCTGGCCGCTGCTGCAGTAGCAACGGTGTTGGTTGGGAGACCCAAGCCCCTTTGAATCATTGTGCCCTGAGGCAACTGCCCTCTTTGCCTCCTCCTCCCCCAGCAGCAGGCCTGTATATGTACAAATAATAATGTCAGTCTCATAGGGCTGAGAGGTTGCCTTGTGATCAGCAAGTCTTGGCAATGGGAGACTTAGGAAAAGGCGTCTCATTAACTAACATCATTGCTAAGCATGACCAAGCCCTTGTGTTTTCAGTCATGTTAGTTTGCTGTGATTAAGCCTAGAACTACCCTAGGGATGACCACAGCTTATACACACTGCGTGTTTATCATGAGGTGAGTTACCATGCAGTATGACAGAATCCATTTTCCAAGGGGAGGAGATCTCTGGGAAGGCAATAGAGTGCAGCCAGCATCCACAGATTTGATGCCAAAATTCTCCAAAATGTTGTCATGAATTGTCTCTCTCTCACATGCCCTTTAGCTGCTCCCAGGGGATTTCAGCAGACAGGACTGGAATTGAAGAAGAGATTGCAGGAGTCATCTGACTTCATATTAATTTGTCTCCTCTCTGAACTCTGCTTTGGCCATCCCAGCAAGTGATGACTTTCATCCACAGTTCATAAATGTCCTGAAGAACATTTTTATCCTTTTGGAATGCACCAGACTACACCAGATGTGTGGCATTTTCAAATCACTTTCCCAGGGGATGTTATGGCCTTCTCAACCCATCCAGGGAGTTTAATCCCTGCTGTGCCAAAATTTCTGTTTGGATGTTGTGTCTCAGAGGGGTAGCTGTGTTAATTTGTATATGCAATAACTAAGAATCCCGTGGCACCTTAAAGATTAACAGATTTATTTGGGCATAAGCTTTCGTGGATAAAAATAATTTTGTCAGATGCATCCGATGAAGTGATTTTTACTTATGAAAGCTTATGCCCAAATAAATCTGTTAGTCTTTAAGGTGCCACAGGACTCCTCATTGTTTGGGTGTTGTCAGTCAAGGTCAATGTAGAAGCTGGACAAGGACAGGGTGAGATGATAGAAGAAAGATTGTAAAATGGTTAGAGCAGTAGATTGGGACATATGAAAACAGGTTAATTTCCTGTCCCTCCATAGACTTCCTGTGTGACATTAGGCAAGTCACATTTCTCTGTGCTTCTAAATTCCTCTTCTGTATAATGGAGATGAGAGCCCTGCCCTACTTTACATTAAGGGGTGGGAGAGTAAATACATCTTTGTTTGGGGTTCAGAAACTATGGTAATGTGGTTCATATAAATACCTAATAGGCAGGTACCATACCTTTGGCAGGTCAATATCTTAAGTCACAGTTTAACACTGGCTTAAGACAGGGTGACATCTCTGTATAGGTGGCAGTTCCAATATGAAAAACAAACAAATCTGTGGCTGTGCACGAATTTATTTTGAAGCTCGGAATAATTGGAACTGGGGTCTTGATGGATTTTTAAATGAGATACCAACTTGGTCAGCATACTACCTGTCTTATAGACAGCCTCCCTCAAATACTCAAGCAAATATCTTGTTAATAACCATGGTGTTCACTAACTATTCTCACCACATTTGAATCAGCCTAGCCTAAATCTCCAGTTGGCTACAAGTGAAGACGAAAAGGAAAGATATAAAAGAAGAGACATGGGAAAGGGTTTCAATTTAAGTCTTGCCACAGACTGTATATGACATACTTGTAACTAAACTGACAGTCTCCATGTTTATAATAGCTAAACTCCTCAGTTTCCTTTATGTAAACATTTCACTCTAATGGAACTTTACACTCAGGACTTTGGTTCTCCAGACATACCGTATATGAACTGCATAAAGATAGACCAATAGATAAATAGATATCTGGATTTAATAAACACTCACATTCTAACACTAATAGTCTGGTGAAGTCTCACAGAGAAAGAGACAGTGGGGAAATGCAAAATACTGTCAAGAGTTTACAGATTGTAGGGGCACAACTGGAAGCACTCAGCATCAAAAGAATGAGGGGAGGGGAAGACAGAGCTGGAACAATCTAAATCTACATTAATAATGCTTTCCAGTCTCACTGCTATAGATGGTAAATGGAGCTAGTGTGCGCCTACATTGATGATATCTAGTCAAATGGCAAAATCCCCACCCACACTCTGTAAAGTTTTATCCGGGATCTGCAGAAGCAGATGACTTCAGGTATCATTTTCAAAAGCCTTAAGCCATTTTCAGAAGTGACATGGGCACTGGAATCCAGAGCACAATGAAAGTCAGTATGGTTTAGACTCCTGAGTCATCTAGGTGCTTTAGAAAATTTTACTGTTTTTCTTCTCTTAAAAGCACAAATGTTTGCATAAGAAGCAGGAGGCTTTCTTCTGAATTTCTATTTTCTTTCCTTTTTTCTTTCCATTTTGCCCACTAAAATACCAACTGCCTTAAAAAAACAAAAACAATCCCTCTGCATTCCAAACTTACTAGCAGCAGGTGACTCCTATACCAAAATTATGTAACAATGGCAGTGTCCTATCAGAAAGGTGGCACATGATACCACTCAATCCCAAGCAGGTGGGATGGAAAACAAAAGCATGGGCTATTTAAGGGAGAACAAACATTCAGGCTGAAATATTGCACCTCACTTCAGAATCCAAGGAAGAGCTAAGCAAGTAAAAGAAAAGATCCTTCAAAATAAGAGAGCTGAGTCAAAACCTGGTTCTGGACACTGGGGAGGTTTGTCTTCAGATCCCAATTTTTCTGCATGTGTCCACCTTTTAAATTCAAAACACCTTTACCCACCCAGTCCAAATATGACCTCAATCTGACCCCTCTTTCCTTTAGAGCCTAACCCTAACCCTAACCCCCCCCCCTTTTTTTGGCATTATATTTTGTCTTTGATTAGTTGATTACTCTGACTGAACAAACTAAGGATGGGATTCTGGTTTCCACATGAGTAGTGGTTAGCTGGGGCTGTGTACATTGATATCCACATTTTCCAAATGGCTTAATCTCTGAATTTACCCATCCTCCTACTGTCTTGTTGTTGATCCACTCCATTTTGGGAAGCTGACCACCTCTAGCATCCAGTCAGATGGGGCAGGGATAACGCTAAACTGCTGAGTTCTATTTTCACTAGCTTTGTGTGTGTGTGTGTTCTGGAGTAAACTAGTAAACCCATTTCTGTCCTCTGCAGGACTGAAGTGCAAGGAGCAAAGCAGCCAGGAGAACAGTACACATGGCGCACACCACACACAGGAGCAGCAAACTCACCCACCAGGGATCTTAAAAATCCTACATGCCTGAGTTGCTCTGCTGTCATTCTGTCAGGCCCATTTACAAATCATATAGCAGGCTGAATTCTGAATTTTTTTTCTTATTTTTGTAGAAATGGTTTTACAAGGAAAGTATTTGAAAAGGAGTAATTATCTCTATGAGCATCAGAAACACAATGCCCTCAGAATGGAGCTGGGATTGGGGCAGAATAAGAAGAAAAGAATCATTTCTATCTGATGTGATTTAAAATACACATATAAAGTCACGGTTGTGAGGGACTCTTTCATATAGGCGGCAGGACTTTGATTTGTGTTTTTGATTGTGTTAAAAACTTAAATTTTGCAACCAACCCCCAAAACAATCTGCCTTTTAATTGCATTTATTTTATATGATGTTATATTAACAGAGAAATTGACTATAAAAAATCTCATCAAGGTTCTATACAGAGTTCCAGCCTTATTTATATTTCAAAGGGGAGAGAAAATCATTTATTGCAAGTATGGTATAGCCAGTTTATGCAGTCATGGACCTGAAGATAAAGGATTTTCTATAGTCTCTGTCCATCCCTCAGTGAATTGAATCCAGTCAAAGGTCAAACTGGCCAGAGGCACTTTTATTGTCATGGTAACCATGACTTAATCAAACAATCCTGAGATTCCAGGTTTGTGAGAACAGGCAAAGATCTGAAGAGACTGGAATTAATTAATCAAAGGGGGCAGGGAAGAAAATCCTAAGATATATGACTTATCCTTCCAAATCTATTACTCTGTCCTTAAACACACAAGAATTATACCTTGGACAAAGCCTCTTTTCAGCTAACTACCTCTGATTCCTGTTTTCTTGTCCTCTGCATCAAATTTCCTAACATATCTCTGTCTTACAGCAATCAAATTTCTGCTGAACTTAACCAGCAAGAGAGACAGAGGGAAACAGCAATTTAGGGATGATGAAGTTTAAATACACTACTTAAAACTAACAAAAAGACTTCCATTTGAAAAACCATCCAAGCTTGCTGGTAACATCTGAGGCCAGGACAGGCAGTAAATGAACTTGTGAAGGTGTTTACACTACTACTGGGAGAGCTGTTTCTTCATCCCATTTGCACCTCATGCTTGGTCTTGTTGGAACCCAAACATGAAAGCATTTGCTGTAATGTTGAGTGTTTTGCTTATTCAGAAATTTCAGAGGGGTAGCCGTGTTAACTGAAAAAAACTTTAAAAACCATGGATAGTCCTCCAGCACCTTAGAGACCAACAAAAAATGTAGATGAATTTGTCTGAAAAAGTGGGTTGTGCCCATGAAAGTTTATACCATCTGCATTTTTTGTTAGTCTCTAAGGTGCTGCAGGACTACTTGCTGCTTTTTAAAGTTTGTTTATTCAGATGTGGAGTCTACTCTTGTGGATGACAGTCAGGAATGGTGCCAATGTTTGACAACAGATCTGAGAAGCATATAAATGCTGGTCCTAACTAATGTGGAACTCAAGAAACCATAGGTCTGAAGCTGTTCTTTTTAATTCATCTACCTTTTATTTCCTTTCAGACAGATGTCACACTTCATGTATTTGCTTGTCAATAGATTGCATTTCAGGTTGGTAGCAGTGCTGGGCCTATAGGAGTTCTCCTCTCCTAAATATGCCAAATGGTATATTTCTTTAGGCACATGGCTGGCTGGAGGATTTGCCCACCCACAACTAACTCTATGAACTAACACAGGCATCGGCTTCCAATTACCTTAACCTGCTCTCTTGATCCTCCTGTGTCCAGAGATGTTGGCATGTTGATAACTTTTGATACTGTTGATAAAGGAGATGGTGAGAAGCAAAATGCAAAAATGATGGTAGGTGGCTTTGCTGTTCAGTTAGTTACAGTAGTTTTGTACTGTATCAATGTATCTGTGTGTATCATACATTGGTCTAATTTAATTGTTAGAAAGAACCCACCTAGAATCTTGAAATGCACATATTGGAGGGCTCATTGAGGTTCAATGCCACAGTATGGGGGTAAACATATAGTACTGTAGTATCATATTCTGAGGCTGTGTCTACACTATGAGATAAGGTCAGATTTATTAAGGTTGATATTTTAGCACCTGATATTGTGAAGTCAAAGGTGCATATCCCCACTCTGAAAAAGAATTCTACATAGTTTGAAGTCGCGCATTCTCAGTAGGGTGGCTACTGTCAACTTTGAGAACAATGCACTATGGGTAGCTATCCCACAGTTCCTTGCACCTGGTTTATAGGCCCAGTGCATGCTGGAACCAAAACTGTCCAGCAGGTGGTTCTGGATACATGTCATCAGCCCCCTTCCTCCACCCTACTTGAAAACAATGGCAAATAGTCTCTTCATGCACTATTCCCCCTGGTTATCTGCACAGACGCCATAGCAGAATAAGTATGGAACTCTTCCTTGATCCTGTTGAGCATCAAAGCATTATGGCAATCATATTAACCAATGAAAAAAACAAATAGTCTTGCAGCACCTTAAAGATTAACAAAACACATAGATCAGGTGTGGGCAATAATTTTTTTCAGGGGCCACTTTGGAAATTTTTTAAGTGGGCCTGGATGCCACAGGAAGGGGTGGGGCATCAAGCGGAAGGGGTGGAGCATCACATGAAAGGGGCAGGGCCAAGTTACTTACGGGTTCCCTACCCCCACACAATAATTGGTCTGGGGATGAGGGAGTGCCTTTGCCTCCCACACATTCCTCCTTGGCGCCCATGTTCCTGGCATAGGAGGAGACTTCCCGTGCAATTAGGGCCTGGGAACCGGGGAGCGCGTGAAGCCTCCTCCACTCTGCCTCCATCCTATGAGCAGTGCACAGCACTTAAAAGCACCACATGCTCCTGGCAGGACAGGAGGAGGCTTTGTGCACTCCATTTGGTGGGCTGGATCTGGCCTATGGAGGCCCTATTGCCCACCCCTGATGTAGATGGTCTCATGAACTTTCATGGGCACAACCCACTTCTTCAGATGAATAACTCCATTCATCTGAAGAAGTGGGTTGTGTCCATGAAAGCACATGATACCATCTACATGTTTTGTTAGTCTTTAAGGTGCTGCAAGACTATCTGTTGTTTTTTAAGTTTTTCCAGTTACACACTAACTTGGCTACCCCTCTGAAGCATATTAACCATGGTGAACCTTAAGCTGGAATGTGTCCAGAGTGTATCCAGGGACCACCAGAACAAGGAAGAATCTCAGGAGGCCATAAATATATTATTTTGTGAAGCACTTGAGTTGAATGACATTCAATCCTCTGGACACAGTGGAACACCAGTTCTGGTGCCATCAGACAAAACAAAGACTGGTGGGAACACACAGTTATGCAGGTATGGGACGATCAGCAGTGGCTGCAAAATTTTTGTATGCACAAGGCAGAGGTGGGTAATAATATTTGACCAGGGGCCATTTCAGAAATTTTTGAAGTGGCTCTGGGCCACCTTGGAAGGGACAGAAACTCAGGGGAAGGGGTGGGTCCAGAACACTTTCATGCTTTCCCACCCACAAACCCTGTTTGGTCTGGGAGTGGGGTAGTGTGTGAAGTCTTTGAACAGCTGGCAGTTCCCTCTAGGTGCCCATGCCCCTGGCAGTGGGAGGAGACTTTGCATGCTCCTCCCTGTCCCCAGGCCAATCAGGGCTTGGGGGGTGGGGGGAAGCATACAAAGTCTTCTCATGCCCTGCTTCCATCTTGCAAGGAGCATGCAGCGTTTATAAGTGCTGTGCCCCTTGCAGGGTGGAAGGAGACTTCGTGTACTCCCCCCACCCGAAGCCCTGATTAGCCTGGGGGCAAGGGGAGCGTGCAAAGTCTCTCACTCCCTGCCCTTGGGCATGCGGTGCTTAGAGTTGACAGCCAGGGTTGACTCTAAGCACCATGTGCTCCCTGGTCACTAGGCCCTGATTGGCCTGGGGGCAAGGGAGCAGCAGGGCCTCTGTGAGCCAGATCATCCTGTTTGGAGCACTGGATCCAGCCCATGGAGGCCCTTTTGCCCATCCCTGGCATAAGGCCACTTTCATAGATGTTTGCGAATTGCTTTCCTCCATCCTGAAGTGCAAGAATACCAGAATGAGACCCACTCTGACAGTGGAGAAGGGCTTGGCAATTGCCCTTTGGAAGCTTGTCAGCTACCAGACAGCTACTGGCTAGTTAGGAATCAATTTGGAGTGGGGAAATCTACAGTGGAGGCTGTTGCAATCCAAGTAGCCAAAGCTATCAATACCCTTCTGCTGTGGAGGACAGTGACTCCGGGAAATGTGGAGGGCTTTGCCACAATAGGGTTCCCTAACTGTGGTGGGTGACAGATGGAATGCATATTCCTGTCTTGGTGCCCGAGCACCTTGCCAAAAAATACTTAAACCACAAGGGGTATTTCTTGCTGGTGCTGCAGGCATGGGTGGATTACAAGGGCCATTTAATTGACATCAATGTGGGATGGTCAGGAAAGTTACATGATGCCCGCATCTTTAACTCCTGCCTGTTCATCAAGCTACAAGCTGGAACGTTCTTTCCAGACTAGAGAATTACCATCAGAGGCCTTCAAATGCCAGTAGTGTTCCTTGCTGACCAGGGGCACCATTTCAGATTTTGGTAGGGGGGAACAAGATGAGCATGTTGGGATGGTGGAGGAGAAACAAGTAAGAGAATGTAGAGGGGCAGACTGAGGATAGAGGCTTCAGTAATGTTACTGAGCATGTTCAGTACAAGCTAAGCACCAAATGGGGGGGGGGGAACCCAACCCCATCCATCCTCCTCCCCCACACATCACCTCTATCCAGGGACTACTAAGACACTGGCAAACTCTACTTTTTTAGCAGACAACTTAGCAGTTAGCTGACAGGGGCACTGTATTTAATTCCTGTAGAAAAGAAAGACAAATAAGTATTAGACCCACTCAGCACTAACACTAACGTATTCTGGCATCCTGTGGCAACTTAAGGGACACTGGTTAGCCCTGAAATTTTAAAATATTTTGTTAGTAACTGTGGAGAGAGAGACCCCCATCAAGACTCCTAGGCTCTATCTCAGCTCCCAAAGAGGAGTTGGGTCTAGTGGGTTGCAGCAGGGAGCAGATACATTTCAGCTCTATATAAGAACATCAGAATGGCCATACTGGGTCAGACCAATGGTCCTTCTAGCTCTATTCCTGTCTTCCAAACACTGGCCCGTGCAAGGTGCTTCAGAAGGAATACACAGAAGAGGCAATCATTATGATCCATCCCCTCTCAACCCTCTGGCAAAGAGGAAGCTGAGGATACCATCCTTTCCATTGATGGACCTTTCCTCTGTGAACTTATTTTGTTCTTATTGGACCCCTGTTATAGTTTGGGCCTTTTCACCATCTCCTGGTGAAGAGTTCTGCAAGTTGACTGTGAAAAATAATTTAGTTTGTTTGTTTGTTTTACATCTGCTGCCTATAAATTTAATTGGGTCAGCTTCTTGTGTTATGTTAATGAAGGATTGAATAATGTTTATTTATTCTATTTTTCTACTCCATTCATGACTTTCTAGATCTCTAATATATCCCTCCACCCTTTAGTCATTTCTTTTCCAAGCTGAAAAGTCCCAGTCTTATTAATTTCTCTTCATATTGAAACTGTTCCTTACCCCTAATAATTTCTGTTGCCCTTTCCGTACCTTTTCCAAATGCAATAATGTCTTTTTTAGATGGGGTGAATGGATATGCATGCAGTATTAAATATGGGTGCATATAATGACTTAATACTGTATAGAGGCAATATGGTATTTTGTCTTATTATCTATTCCTTTCCTGATGGTTCCCAATATTCTGTTAGCTTTTTAGTTTTTACACTGCCACTGCTCATTGAACAGATGTTTTCAGGGAACTATCCACAATGATTCCAAGATCACTTTCTTGAGTGGTAACAGCTATTTTAGACACCGTCATTTTTGTATCTGTAGTCAGGATTATACTTTTTCCATGTGCATTACTTTGCATTTATCAACACTGAATTCCCATCTCCCCTTGTGTTGCCCAATCACTCAGTTTTGTGAGATCCCTTTGTAACTCTTTGCAGTCAGCTTTGGATTAGTCATTATTTACCCTCCCCCCTGCCCCCTTTCAAGAACATTTATAAGTTTAACAGCAGTGATCCAAATGCAAATCCCACCAGCACAAAACTCATTCCTACTCTTTTTATCCCCATCTTTTAAGTGGAGTACCTGGCAATGTTTTCATGATGATCTAACAATCCTTCAGTTACTTTAATGACCAATCTTTTGTTCAAAAGTTTCAGAAAGTAGCCATCTTAGTCTGTAACTGGAAAAACTTAAAAAACAACAAATAGTCTAACAGCACCTTAAAGACTAACAAAGCATGTAGATGGTATCATAAGCTTTTGTGGGTTTTGCCCATGAAAGCTCATGATACCATCTACATTTTTTGTTAGTCTTTAAGGAGCTACTAGACTATTAGTTGTTTTTTAAGTTAAGACATGTAGATGGTATCATGAGCTTCCGTGGGCATAACCAGAAGAAGTGAGTTGTACCTACGAAAGCTCATGATACCATTTACATGTTTTGTTAGACTTTAAGGTGCTGCATGACTATTTGTTGATTTTTAAGTTTTTCCAGTCTTTTGTTATTCTTAGTCATCCTGTCTCCCTCTTTTTATAACAAACTCCCTGTACCAATGGCAAAGCTCATGAAGCTGTACACAGGCAGCCTGGACCACAGTAATGAGCAGTTCTGCTATAAGGTGAGCAAGTGCAGAATGGTGCTAGAGTGTGCTTTTGAGTGTTTAAAGTCTTCTGACTAGGTTAGATCTCAGCGAATGCAGCATTTCCTTTGTAATGGCAGCCTGCTGTGAACTCCTTAATATTTGTGAGACTAAGGGGGAAAGTATATTGCAGCATGGGGGGAGGAGTTGAAGCACAGTGATTATGAGCAGTCGGATACCAGGGCAATAAGGAGAGCACAGCAAGGGGCACTGTAAATCAGAGAGACAGTCTTGAAAGACAGTCTTGTGAATGGCCAGATTTGAGAGTCGTGGATGTTGCTATCAATGAGGTGCCCCTGTATTCAGTGTGCTTGCCTGTAAACCCTCCCCCCAAGACAAGCAATACATACACTAAAAAACTTAAAAAACAACAAATGGTCTGGTAGCACTTTATAGACTAACAAAACATGTAGATGGTATCATGAGCTTTCATGGGCACAGCCCACTTCTTCAGATGACCGGAGTGTTGGAAGTCCAGAACCAAGAATAAATAAGGGAGGCAGTGGGGGTGGAGGGAGGAAAAAAATTGGAGTGGGGGGAAAAGAGGACATTAGGTAGATAAGTTTCAAAGGTATAGCTGAGTCAGTCTGTAACAGGAAAAACTTAAAAAACAACAAATAGTCTATTAGCACCTTAAAGAGTTAAAAGAGGCTGATAAAAACATTAGTTTGCACTAGGAGAGGAAGAGTTCTAACACCAGATTCTACACAGAATAAATACAATTTTGTTCAGAAATTGTGCATTTTTGTTTAGGGAGCATAGCAGGGATAGAAAAGGAGTTCATGGCAGGAGCTGGGGAGTAATCACAGTTATAAGAAGAACAGCCTTTTGCTTCAGGACACATCCCTGGGGCTTGAGTATGAGACCACCTTTGACTCCCCCATCCCTCCGCCACCTGCGTTCTAGGGCCCCTCAGCTATGCTGTTCAGTGAGGTGACAAAGTGGTTCGGCAAGGTCTGAAGGGGGTGCCTGTGCATGTAGCTGTCCTGGAAGACCACCACGTGGTTCATCACATCTGCCATGGTTGTCAAGACTCTTTTCTGGTTCTTCACTCCCAGCTCCCTGCACAGTCTTCTGTCCTTGTGCTCCTCTTTCATCTCCAGCAGCAGCACATTCCTCCACTTGCTTAAGTGCTCCCTGTCTAAGTGGGTGGATTCCATTTGCTCCTTGATCATGTCATCCATAGTTCATTTTCGCCTGCGGATTTGTGCCGGGGGACAGCTGGTGGAGCCAGGGAAGTATGCCACATGCTCGCTGCTGTTCTTGCTGAATTGAAAAAAGAAGGGCAGACTTTAAAGGAGATACAATGTAGAGCATAAAACCTAATCTGTTAGAATAAAAGGAAGGTCTGTCTAGAGCAGGGGTCTCCAACCTTTTTAAGCATGAGATCACTTTTTAAATTTAGGTGCAATCCAAGATCTACCTCAAACCCAGGTACCCTTGCCCTGCCTCCTTTGTGTCCCTTCTCCAAGGCCCCACCCCTGCTCACTCCATCCACCATCCCTCCCCCCCATTCTCCCTCTCTCTCACTTTCACCATGCTGGGGCAGAGGGTTGGGGTGCAGGCTCTGGTCTTGGATTAAGGGATTTGGAGTGCAAGAGGGGCTCTGAGCTGAGCTTAGGGCAGGCAGTTGGAGTGTCGGAGGGGACTCTAGGTGCAGACTCTGGGATGGATGCAGGGATGCTCAGGCTAGGGCAAGGGCTTAGAGTGTAGGAGGGGGTTCATGACTGGGGTAGGATTTCAGGATGTGGGCTCCAGATGGGTACTGCTTATCTCAAGTGGCTCCTGGGTGGTGGTGCAGCAGAGCTAAGGCAGGCTCACCCCTGCCCTGGCTCTACACCACTCCCAAAAGCAGCGAGCAAACTCCATCCCAAGTCCTGTTGGGCCCCCCGCCCTGCTCTATGGAGAAAGGATATGGGGTGGGAGAGGGGGCACCTTGACATCAACACCCCTCTTCTCCCTCTCCTGCCCTGCACAGGCCAAACCAGTCAGGATCACCTGTCAGAGGCTCCAAGATCTACCAGTAGATCCCAATCTACTGGTTGGTGACCCCAGTCTAGAGACAATAGGGATGTGTAACATACAAGGCCAGTTATGTATTTAAGTGGCCTCTATGCACCAGACACATTACAGAATTCTTAGGGGAGCAGCAGAACACGGTTTGGTAGCAGGCATGGTAAGGGACAGACTGGGGCTTGAGCCTGCAAGGGGAGGGAGCCTGAACATGGCAGCAGGGCAGGAACTCATGTGGTGACCATGTATTTAGCACCTCCTGTTTGCTTGCAGAATGCAGCTTTCACTTTCACAGAACCATGCAGGTGGGAAGAGGGAGGGAGCCTGGGCATGATGACAGGGCAGGGCAGGGGCTCATGTGGCGCCCATGTTTTCGGCACCTACCATTGCCAAGAGAGTGCAACTTTCCCTTCTCACAGGACCATGTGGGCAGGCCGTTGGAGGGGGGCCAAGGCAGAACGGGGAAAGGGGCTCACATTGTGCCTGTGTGTTCAGCACTCCGGTTTGCCAGACAGTGCAACTTTGCCTTCCCTTGGGACCAGGTGGGTGGGAGGGAAAAGGGGGTCTGGGCATGGAAGCAGGGAAGGACATAGGCTCCAGCCATGCTTCATTGGGAATGAGCAAATGGAGGTTTACTTCAGAGGCATCAGCTACTAGCTTCCTCTGCTTCATCCAACTCGCCTTGTGAAATATCAGTCTTCTCTGAATCACAGAGTGATAGGGAGCAGATGCCTGGACCTTATGCTGCAATGCTTTGTGCTGCAATGATTCCAGACCCCTTATTGGTGGCTTTGCATGGGAAGGTATTCTACTGGGGAGATCAGAATAAGGCAGCCTCCCCTGAAACCTTGTGAGCAGGATTAAAGAGTTGCTCTATGAGAGCTTTACGGAGATGTGCAGGGAGGATTCCCGCTCCATCTCCAGATGGGTTTACAAGCTGTTCCAGGGACCCCGTGCTGTGGAGGCATAGTGACTACCACAGATTACACTTGATTGTCTTAACTCACTTGTATCAGGATGAAAAATTGAACTCACAAGAAGTGCCCTCCCCATGATCAGTGCCTGGCTGTCATATGTCCTGGGGGGAGGGGCTTGAAAAGCTCCTGAATGTCAGTAACATCAGTTATCCAGCTTGCTTGCTGACCATTCTATTCCTCCTCCCCCTGCACCAGGTTGTCTTCCACACTGCTGCCCAAAGTTGCCAGAAGAGTGTCTTGGGAGGAAACCATGAACTGGCTAGGGAAGTTTGCAGCTAGGATAGCATGCAACTGCTCATAGAAGTGGCATGTTTGTGGGGATGATCCAGACTATCCATTTGCTTCCTTTGTCTTCTGGTATAACTGCATCAGATCCTTTATTTTCACATGGCATTGCTGGGCATTCCTGGCATATCCTTTCTCCTCCATGCCCTTTGAGATCTTGGCATAGATATCTGCATTCCTTGTGCTGGTTCATAGTTTTGCAAGAACAGATTCCTCTCCCCATACAGCGATAAGTACTAAGATCTCCTGCACACTCCATACTGGTGCTCGTCTGTGACCATGGCCACTCATGGTGAGGTGTGCTGCTTAGATGTGCTGCCTGCTCTGAGGTCGGCTCACCATACTGGCCACACAGGAAATGAACTGCAGATTTTCCTGGGATTTTTCCTGTTCTCCTGGAGAGCAGTAGAGCTGAAAGTCCTGGCCAGAGTGGTTACTATGGGGCACTGTGGGACACCACCCGGAGGCCAAGAACTTCAACTTGCATAGCACTGCGTCTGCACTACTGTAAAGTTGAACATACACGATTGAATTAACTGTTACTCCTTGTGAAAAGCAGGAGTACGGAAAATGACTTTAACAGCCCTTAAAGATGACAGAATGGACTTGATGTTGTGGACTCATTATTTATAAATTTGACCTAATGCAGCTAAATTCAACCTAAACTCCCAGTGTAGATCAGGCCTGAGCTATACACCCTCTGATATACTGTCATAAAATCATGGACAAGATTTGAATAGTTCCTCCGTAACAGAAACTGGATGGCTCCAGGGCCATTTCCTTGTTTGCTATAGATCAGACATAGTGAGTCCTTATCTGGTGGCTATTGTGTTTTTCAGTGATTGATATTAAACTAATTTTACCTCGTTAGCATTCAGTGTGGAATACAGTGCAGCCTCCCCCGTAATGGTAATTACTTTCACAGTCCAACCGTAACTGTTTCAATGGCAATCGAATGAAAAGAACTAGAGATCTTCACACAGTTCCTAGTGGACAGGCATCCATTCAGTATAAACCATCATTACAATTGGCACCTTGGTCAGTGTTGTCAGTTCAGCCTCTTTCACAAATCCTGAATTCACCTTTAGAAACAAATGTGAAGGAAAGAATTGATAAAGATTAACAGTCTCCGTCTCCAGTGGCACTGAGTACCCACCTTTCCCATTCACATTCACGAGACTAGAAGACACTCACCACCACTCAGAATCAAGCCTCAAGTCCTCTTTGCTTCCAATCTGAACACAGGAATGAGGAAATTGGTGTTGTAAGGTAGCCTGGGATGATTCTGCTGTATGTACTAGCACCACACCTGATCTGCGCTGAGACCAAATGTCAGGTCCCAAAGTGAGAGTCCCTTAGGCCTCTTAGTCCTTCGCAACCCCCCCCCCACCCCCGAAATTAGTTGTAACACTTGAGTACCATGACTCCTGAATGCTGCCTTTCAAGGTTAAAGCATTTAAATTATATGAAGAGCCTGGGGCAAAAAGAGGCCCATGTCAATTTGTTATGTTGAGGTCTATATAGAAAGCCAGACTGGGGTGCCTGGGCATGCTTTGTATCTTCCTTACCTCTGACATTCAGAATTTGAGAGGCTCTGAGGCCCTGGCTGTGCTATATTTTAGCATCTCTATTCTGGGTAATAAGCTAGAAGTCTCTAAATGATTGACACAGTGGGAAATTTTCCATCCCAGAGACCATGGTCTACAGACCTCATAGGAGAGAACAAAATGGGTCAGAAAAGGCCACACATGTAGAAAAGAGAACAGTTTCTCTGCAAGATGATCACCCATACAGAGTGATGAACCCCTTTTACAACAGTTTCTTGGCTGAGCTTGGAGAATGATGGGTAAATTATAGGGGAGGGCTGGGATCTAGGAATCAGCAGCACTCCACTTGCATGAAATGCAAGTTTCAGAAACCTGAGGATTTTTGAGTGGCAATCCCGGCAAAGGCAGAAAAAGATTATAAATATGTTGAGGCAACTCTGGTGATACCTAGCATCTCAGATGTCCTTGCCCTGTTTTTGGTTTTAGGCCAAGGGGACAGCACTGGTCTCATTAGCTGCCAATCTCCTTCTGGAGATGGATGAAGATCAAGTATACATGCTGATTTTGTTAGCGTGAATGAGCTGCCTTTGATATTATTGACCATAAGTTGTTGACACAGCTGTGGACCTTGTCTGGAACAGTCCGAGTTGTGCTTTAGCAGCTTTGTTCTTTTCTCTGTAAGAAGAACCAGGGAGCTTTGGGTGACTGCTCCTCTGTCCCTAGAACTCAGTAACATGGAGTTATCTTATCACCTCTCCCATTCAATGCATATGTAGACTGATGAGGGAAATATTGTGATGGCCAGGAGCTTCAATGCCTATAGTACGCTGATGACCATCAACTTTGCCTGTGCCATTATACCCAGACAGTGCCATGGACTGGAACTTGGATGAACAGCTAGGCAGCTGAAACCAAACCTAGAAAAGATAGGTGATTCTGGTTGATGAGGATGAAGTAACCAGGGCCCGAGTTAGGATTTATGGGGCCCTACACAGTACTAATAAACTGGTGCCCCATGACTGATGGCAACTGAGGGGGGGATAATTGGTAGAGATGTGATTTTATAATCTTCAGTAACACACCAACGAAATATTTTTAAAAGCAAATTTTAAACTAAGGTCCTGTAGACTAATACAGTAAATTCAGAAATTGATAATATATAGGGATGTGATAGTGTATACATGGAAAAAGGTTAACCAATGAGCCTGGCATCATTGATTAAAACTTCATGGTTACATGCAGCCCTCCCTTTCCCCATGCTGCTGCCTCTGTATCTGAGGCAGCAGTGCAGGGATAGGGACAGGCAGGAGCTGGTTTTAAGACAGCTCCCCTCAGGCACATACTCCCAGGTTACTGCCTGCCCCCTCACCCATGCTGTTGTCTCTGATACAGAAGCAGCAGGGCAAGGCGGAGGGGCAGGCAGGAGACAGTACGTGCAGGGAGCCAGCTTTTAAGTGGGCTCCCCGCATGTACCAGCTCCCATGAAGCCACACACTCCCATCCCTGCAGTACTGCCTCTGTATCAGGGGCAGCAGCTTGGGGTGCCCCAGGTCCCACCTGCCCCCCACCTTGTGCTGCTGCCTCTGATACCTGCCTCCCATTGTGTGTAAACGTGTTACTGCTGAAATTGGAATACATGTATTTTAACATCCCTAATAATATATACCTGGGTGGCAAATGGCTGTTAAATGGCTTCATTACCACTTGAATGGCTCTTGCACAGGTTCAGTGCTCTGCTGATAGCTCTGGCAGGCTTTTTCTCTTTCAAGTTAACTGGATCCTCTCTGGAGGAAGCAGAGCCACAGAACAGGAAGAGGCGGGTGGGTGGGCATTAGGACTATAGGTGTGAATGAGTAAGTAGTTACCATGTGATGCTTACTGAGTAATGGTTAACCAGTTCTACAGGAGCAGCCTCCCACCCATGGCTTGCCGTAGGTGGAGCACTGCTTCAGCAGGGCTGGGAGTTGGCAGCCAGTCCTAGCATGGGGCTGCGAGTGGGAGCTCTGCAGGCTAGGGTCCACTCCAGCTAGGATGGAATGGTCCCCTACCTGGGTCCCACTTAGTTGGTTAACCAGTTAAACATTAGGTTAACCTAACATTTAGGCAGTTAACGGATTAATCAGGATTTTACATCCTTAATTAAGACCCAGTGGTGTCCCAAATTTTCGGGTGCTACGCAGTTGTATATTCTGCATATGGGTAAGGAGGGCCCTGGAAGTAACCAGGGGAGGAGAGCTACTGGCTTGGAGGCCATGGCTGTTCCTCAAATATGCAACCAAGGGGACACCAGCTGCTTCTGCATATTCACATAGCAAGGGTCCAAGCGTGCTTTTTAACCCTTAAAAAATTAAATGGAACTTACAAGCAGGGACTCCCAGGGACCAGCAAGAATGAACTGCCTGATAAAGGGCAGTCTCTAACCAAAGGCTAAACAAAATATACACTGGAAATTCTGAAGATGCTATATGATGGTGGCTTCAGAAAAAGGGTTCCTTATATTAGAATTGTCCCTTGGTTCACTGTTTTGTTTTACAAACGAGAGTTTTCGAGTGTTGAGAGGTTTAGTTTTCCAAATTAAAGTAGAGTTGGCTTCCTAGTCACAATTGTTCATTTGGTCATACAGTCGGATTTACGAGGAAACATGTTAATGTCACATGGTAGTGTTTCTGGTCCCTGATTGGATGACTGAACATTTAAAAACAGGAGTACAATGAACAATGGCGATCAAATAATACTTTTCAGAACAAATTCACAGATAAATCATCATTGGTGCTAAAATTTGTATGGTAGGATTCATGAATGTTTTCGGGAATAACTTAATGGTTTTCTAAACATTCACAAAGGATTAAGTATGTGGTCCCACCAGTAAAAGCAGATCAACCTTGTTGCATTCACTCAAAAATATTCACCAGACCCTTTTGCTACTACCCCAGACACACCTCAGAATTGTTGCATTGCCATGCTGAATTCTGTGAAAGAAAAAGAAAAGGAAAAAGAAAAAGAAAAAGAAAAAGAAAAAGAAAAAGAAAAAGAAAAAGAAAAAGTGAGTGTTTTGTATTGCACTTCTATTTTTAAACTTACCTGACTGAAAATGAATCAGGCTTGTGTCTATGAAGAGAGATGTCACCCAGAGAAGAAGAGGAAAGGACAGGGAAAGAGATTGTCAAAGCTGCCTAAGGGACTTGACTGTTTAATCCCAAAATTAAAAAATAATATTTCCAAATTATTAAAGTTCTTGATATGAACATTTGAATGGGTATGTAAATGGATGTAAAAATCTCCTACTGACTGAAAAGCCCACTTTCAGTGACCAGCAAGAGAAAAATAAAACCCAATAAAATGTAACTATTTCGTCCTATTCTGCCACCCTTCTTACACTGTGTAGTAATTTATTCAAAAAATATGCTCAACGAGCATGTGTGGCAAAGCTGACTCATTTAGTTAAATATCTCTCACCTTATGGTTCTGAAGAGGACATGCTCATTTCCATGTACTATATCCCAGTAATCAAAATGCATCCCTGAATTCCTTCCATTTATTAAGCAAGATGAGATGAGACCAAGGCACAAAATACAAATTTGGATCCAGGAATCAACATTCAAAAGTCACCAAAACTGAAAACTCGTCAAACCTGTTTTTCTGCCCCCATTGTCAACATTTAATGGCCACATTAATAGCTCCTCATTGACCAAAAGAGCAAAGCAATATGGGTAAGTATCCCATAGTGCCTGGTGTTACCTTCAGTTCCTAAGCACTGTTGGAATGCGCAACATAGTGCTAAGCATTTTGTGAATGTGAAAAAGTCCCATCAGCCACCTCCTTGCTTCCCAGCCCTCCCAGAACTTTCAGCTTACTTTTGCACCACTTTAATGACAGTCCTTGAATTGACACTCCAGCATCAGCAGCTGTGAGAAATCATGGATCCTACAATTCTCTCCCATGTTGTGTTCAGTATGCTTAGGACATCCTACCTTGCAGCAGAGCTACTTATGCACTTAATAGCAGAGGAAGGAGACTGAGATGGAGAGGACAATGTGAGTGACAGGGACAGCAGCAAAGCGATGTTGCATTGGGCTATCATAGAACAGTTGTGCACAGTAGAGCATCGCTGTTGGGCTAGGGAAACCAGCAGTGAGTGGAGGGATCACATTGTCATGCAAGTGAGGGATGAAGATTAGTGGCTACAGAATTTTTGGATGCATAAAGCAGCCTTCCTAGAGCTGTGTGCTAAGCTGGTCACTGAACTGTGGTGCAAGGACACCCAAATGAGAGCTGGTAGAGAAGTGTGTTGCCATTGCTTTGTAGAAGCTGGCAACTCCCAATTACTACCATTCAGGTGCAAATCAGTTTGGGGTGGGAAGGTCAACCGTCAAGGCAGAACTTATACAAGTGTGCAAGGCAATAAATTGCATTTTGCTGCGTGGGACTGTGACTCTGGGAAATGTGGATGAGATAGGGGCTGGCTTTGCTGACATGGGCTTTCCAAACTGTGATGGGGCTATCTATGGTGCACACATTCATGTTATAGCACCACCCCACCTTGCCACAGAGTACATCACTCAGAAGGGGTACTTCCCCATGATGCTACAAGTGCTTGTGGATCACCTTGGGCATTTCACAGACAGATGCACACATCTTCAGTAACAGTGGCCTATACACAAAGCTGCAGGCTGGGACTTTCTTTCCAGGCCAGAAAATTACAGTTGGGGATGTGGAAATTCCCATAGTGATTCTAGGGGACCTGGCTTACCCCTTACAGCCCTGGCTCCTGAAGCCTAACATAGGGCACCTGGACAGCCGTAAGCAATGGTTCAGCAACAGACTAAGGTGATGCCACATGGTTGTTGAATGTGCCTTTGGCAGATTGAAAGGGAGATGAAGGTATCTCTGTGGCAGGCTGGACCTTATGGACCATCATATCCCCAAGATGGTGGCCACAGGCTGTTGCTTACATAATTACTGTGAGAGTAAAAGGTGAAGCATTTGGCTGTGGGTGGAACAACATGCATGTCTCTGAACAAAGCTGCCCACTACTCCTGTTACCCTAAAGGCAAACACATATCTCTCCACACCCTCTGCTCGTGGTGAGTTTTAAAGGTGGGGGAAAAGGGAGAAGGAGGGCTGGGCCTGGGGCCCCAAGCAAGTACAGTGGACGTTTGTGCAGCAGGTGTACATGGAAACAATCTGTAATAACCCTACACTTGTCCACAGGCTGCCATTGCTTTGGCTGACATATCCCTGCTGAAGGTTAACAGGCAAACCCGGGCTCTGCTTCTGGATGAGAGCAGAGGGTGTCCTACTCTGTATGCAGCCAAATTCTGTGCTGCCTTGCTTCCAGCAGCACAGTCTGAGGAATGGTTTGGGAGAGTGTTGTACCATGGAGTGGGGAAATGGCAGCCCTGCCATGGACTCTCTGTGAGAAAATTAATAAATATCTCAGGGAAAGCTTTGACATCATCTCCCAGTAAGAGTCTATTGATCTCTCTGTGAGCATCGATGTTCTGTTTGGACATATCACAGACCCAGCCAGGACTTAGCCAGCTCACAGAAATACAGCCTCCAGTCGCCCCATGCTACTGCCCCTCCTCCCTGGCTGCAGGAGCAACTTCCTGTGCCAGTGCTGCCCCATCCCCACGCTGCTGCAATACATGGCAACTTACTGCCCCACATGGCTGCTGCTCACACTGCCCTCCCCCCCCCGCCCCGCCCTCTGTCTGCATAGTAACCTACTCTGCGCCTTCCCTTCCTTTATGCTCCACATCCAGTTGCCGAGAATCTTCACAAACATCGGGACTTGAGAATAATTCCTCACTGCCTGGTGCACTGGTTGCTGCTGGAATGAGCCCCACTTCCTCATCCATTTCCATCTCTTCATCAATAGCTTCTCTTTCCAGGACAACTCCTGTTTCTAATGCTGTGCTACGGGAAGTATCCCCATTGTCCTTGGGTGTGGATGTGGAATCCCCACCTAGGACTGCACTCAGCTCTGAATGAAAATGGCATGTTGTGGGTTCTGCACCAGGCCAGCTACTTGCCTCCTTCACCTTCTGATACACCTTCTGGAGTTCCTTTGTCTTGGCTCCACATTGTAGGGTGTCTTGCTCAGATCCCTTCTCACACAGGACTCGATAAATGTGACCATATGTGTCCCAGTTCCTACAGGTCACTCGCAGCTGTAATTGTACCGATTCTTCACTTCACACACTGATAAGATCCAAAAGCTCTCGGGTGCTCCAAGCAGGTGAGCATTTTGAGAGATAGCCACCCCTAAGAAGATACCTGAGGACCACTACACAATGAGCCAGGGAGCAGGAAATGGATTTTAAAGTTTCCAGGGTTTGGAAGTGGGAGGGGCATATCCGTTTACCTGTTTGAGTGGCTGCAGAGCAGCAGAGTTTAAAGTACTGGCCAGAATGGCCAACAGGGCATTGTGGGAAATATGCTGGAGGTCAATAAACTCAACAAGAAACCTTCAGTAGTACATACTACATAACTGTCAACAATAAAGGGAGAGAGAGAGACAAAAGTTCCTTGCAGAAGTAGAAGTTTTTTGTTGCCAAAACTGGGTGTTTGTTGCAACTTTTGTCATGTCACAATGTGAACACTCTTCAGGTTTTGTTGTCAATAAGGAGTTTGGGGTGACAAAAACTGCTAGGGTAAACAAAACCAAAGCTAGTACACAGAAGAGATGAGCAGAGAATCTTTTTTTTTTTTCACTGCATCATACACTCTTTGCAGCAGAATTAAATGGAGCAGTTATAAGAAACTCTTAAGCTGATGGAAAGAGGAATGTTGAAGCAGGTAAGTTCCTTTTAGCTTTTGCATTTTTCATGCAAAGAAAGGCAGTATTAGAAAGTACCAGGTTTATTTCTACAAGGCAATGTCTGAGAACTGAATGCAGAACAGACCCTTGTCTACAAAAATACACCATCTTGAATTTGCTTAGAAAAAGCAAAGTGATACTACCTGCCTGTGGTTTTATTACAAAAAAACTCCCATTCCCATGAAATGATAATTACATAGCAGAATCAGAAGTGGAGAACTTGAAGCTGATCTCACTAACATTCATGAACATTAACATAAATCCGAAGTAATTCAGTTAAAGCTAATGAAATTACCTTGTTGCAAAGTGTTAATTTACAGAGTAAAGGAGTTCAGAATCAGACACCACAGCACAAGGGAACCTCAAGACTGGAAGCCACATCAAGCTGCTTTTGAGGAAATCACACTTTTCAGATAATAAATATTGATCAGCTGCAAACATTTTTCTCTCCAGGATGTATGCGCTCTCCCAAGGTTTCGAAGAAGAATGTGGTGCAATGAATCAGGAAATCTAGTTTTTCACATATTTGATTGCTTCAGCATTAAAGCAGCATGATAATATTGGTGGTAGCCTTTAACTTGAACTTAGTTCTATAACTTTCAGTCTTCAAAAACTAATGAGGAGCAAAACTGAAGAGAAAAATAAGTCTTCTGACAAGCTTTGTGTTCAGCACCTTTTTAACGGATAACAGATTTCACCCCTGTCATGTATCACTTTGAATATATTATGACAAACCAGACTGGCTAATATAATGTGTTATCTACAAAAAACTAGTAATGGACTTATATTTTTCAATGAATTTCTTCTAAATGTGCTAGAGGATTAGTCAGTTATATGGGCATAGATATCATTTCCTACAAAGGGGTTATATGTTTTGAGTGGACACGGTTGTTTCCATAGTCTTCTATTGCTAAGTCTCCTTTTCGCATTAGGTTGCTTCCTTCCAATCTAGGATGTCATCTGCTTGCTATATTTTTATAGCAAGTCAATAAATGGCACACATTTTGAAAATATTTCTGAAGAGTGATGCTACCCTTCAAACTTCTCCCATCAAATCCATGGATGGCTGAAATCAGGAGAACCACCTCATTTGGGATTTTTTACCATGTGTTCCACTTTTCCAAGCAATTATTTGTCCTTATCAATCTCTTGATTAGTATTGTTATACAGTCAGACTAAAATTATCTTGATTTTGTCTCCCCTCCTTTTCTTTGGACACAAATTAGTGTTGGTACCCTTGCAAGTCCTCTCTAATTCATCATTTGTATGTGTATGTTTGACATATCACCTGACTACCCCTGGTTTCTTTCATTTCCCGCCTCTTTTCTAAAACAAGGTAGCCATTCTGCTGACACTAATGCTGCAATTTCTTCCATAGTACTAATAACATAATTGCATTATGAAGCACCTTCCTGAAGAGGCAATCTGTATAATGTAGTGGATACACATTAAAATAGGATAAAAACATCATTAAATAACACCCTCTTAAAATCCAGGAAAATTACAGCAAACCAGGGAGTTGACCAGCCAGGTGTCATCGCTGGGAGACCAAGAAGAACTGCACACAGTATTTGCAAGATGGTTTTAGTTATTCGGTGGTGTCAGAATAACTTCTGTTGCATTTACTCTTCAAAGATTCTAAAATGGTGTGTGCTATCTTCTACTTCTAAGCATTGGGCAGGTTTTTAAGCTTTAAGCTCCCACTAGATCTTTGTCCTATTGCAGGTAATCTAGTTTATGTATATGCTTATTGAAAGGATTATGTTTTTCAAAAATACAGTGTTATTTTGATTATGTTAATTTTAGTAATTTTTTAAAATGAGAACCTCTCAGTCTAGGCATGCATACACAGACCTCCTGCTACCTTCCAGGACACAAGAATCAAATCATCACCTTAGAAAAGGTGATTTTATTAACAAAACAAAAAGATATATTTGATAAAGCATACTTGGTTGATAGGTGTTACAGAGCAATTGAAAAAAGAATGGATTAAAACACAAAGACGTTTCTATCCTTGGGATACAGCTTAAAGTACAGAGTTTGGGTGGGGACGACACATAGATTTAGCACAGAGAAGTTTAACCAAACAATAAAACAAAGAAAATAATCTGATCACAACTAAGTAGACAATTTCCTATCTATTTATAATCTGTACTTCAACGTCCAGTCCGTTTCCATGCCCAGTATTCCTTGTAGGCATGGTAGTTCTGTTTGGTTCAATTCATCTTGTTTCCCCAGTTCCTAGCTTAAAAACTCCCACACAGAAAACAGCAGGCAGGCATATCTTCTAAATTCAAATTTCAACATCCTCTCTCATTGGCTTTCCTAGCTCCATGCCAACACACCCTAGCTATCTGAGTTTAACCCTTTGGTCATCAAATGCTGGCTAGTACTCCCCTCTCAATCACAAGCTTTATGAGAAGCAATTACATTCCAGGTATATCCCGTTTTCCTGGCACAACCATACCCTCATGTTGCTTTAATGTATGATAAGAGGAAACAGTGTGCCGAATTTGGTGGTCTTCACCCTTATCCTTTAGGAAGAGTTCTTGATTGAACAGACAAACAGACAAACTCTCTAAAATATATAGTAGATTTTTTTCCTTCCAAAGGCCATTGCCTAGTTTTGCTTTCTCCATATCTCATTGTACATATTGCTGCTTGGGTCCCTCACCTTCCTAAGTAATTCTGAAATATCATTGTCCTTCTTATGCCTTCCGCCAGAGGAACCCAACATTCTTCATGTCAGATGCTTATAAGCAGTGCTTTTTTGTGACGGTACCACCACTTATTTTCCCAGCACACAAAAAAGGAATGGCATTTCTCCCGTGTGTACTGACACCTGTTTTCCTGGGGCGGCTCAGCTCCTGGCAGAAGCCTGCTCCTGCTCGGGACATGCGACTTTTTTTTTCTGGTTCCCAGTGCGGCGTTTTGGCTCTTAAAGAGAGTGCTTTTCTTTTTTGCTCAACAAGTTTCCCGTTTTTTTTTTTTCCCTTCTCAACAACTTTGCCCTGGAGTACCGGCACCTTTTTTCTTACAAAAAAAGCACTGCTTATGAGGATTGTTTCTCCTGCTGTGGAAATGCAGGCACCTTTAGGGCAGAATGCAGAAGCTACCTAACCATGCAGAGCTTCAAGAATTCAGGCCAGGAAGTGAAGAATACCACACTCCACTGCAACAATGAAAGTAACTTAAAATTTCTTACAGGTACTGTCCTATTGCAATCTGGATCCCTGCCAGCTCTTTAAATAGCTCTCTTCTGGCTTTTTCTGCAGCTCAGCCAGCTCTTGCTGGAGCTGCACACCTGGGCACACCTGCTTACTTTCCCTCTGCTCTACCAACATGTCAGAATGGATTTCATTAAGTAAGTGGACTATAGAATCATAGTACACTAGAACTGGAAGGGACCTTGAGAGGTCATCAAGTCCAGTCCCCGGCCCTCACAGCAGGACCCAGCACTGTCTAGACCACCCCTGATAGATGTTTATCTAACCTGCTCTTAATTATCTCCAGAGATGGAGATTCCACAGCCTCCCTAGGCAATTTATTCCAATGTTTAACCACCCTGACAGTTAGGAAGTTTTTCCTAATGTCCAATCTGAATGTCCCTTGCTGAACTTTAAGCTCATTGCTTCTTGTCCTATCCTAAGAGGCTAAGGAGAACAATTTTTCTCCCTCCTCCTTGTGATACCCTTTTAGATACTTGAAAACCACTATCATGTCCCCTCTCAGTCTTCTCCTTTCCAGACTAAACAAGCCCAGTTCTTTAAGTCGTCCTTCGCAGGTCATGTTCTCTAGACCTTTAATCATTGTTGTTGCTCTTCTCTGGACCTTCTCCAATTTCTCCACATCTTGCTTGAAATGTGGTGCCCAGTGCAGTTATCAGGAGGCGGTTGGGATTTACTGCCGATGTGTCCTCACAGGTGTCTGGCTCCATTGATGAAGATAACCAGAAGACTGCTTGTGTGTGTGCTCAATGATGTGTGCCATGTCGACTTGTGCACTTAGGGTATGTATAGACTATATGGCTCCGTCGACGGAGCCATGTAAACTAGTTTACCTGGCATAGGCAAAGAAGAGGGGAATTAAATAATCCCCGCTTCATTAAAATAAACATGGCCGCCGCGCTGTGCCAATGATCAGCTGATCCGGCACAGCGTGGCAGTCTAGACGTGGATTGGTCGGCTGGGGAAGCCTTTGCTGACTGATCCCTTATGCCTCGTGAAACAACGTTTACAGGATCGGTCGGCAAAGGCTTCCCCAGCCAACAGATCCACATCTAGACTGCCGCGCTGTGCTGGATCAGCTGATCGTCGACACAGCGCGGCAGCCATGTTTATTTTAATGAAGTGGTGATTATTTAAATCCCCACTTCTTTGCCTATGCTGGGTAAACTAGTTTACATGGCTCCGTTGACAGAGCCATGTAGTCTAGACATACCCTTAGTCTCCACAGCAGACCCCAAGAGACCCCCCAAAGACCACAAACCAGATAAGGACCAAAGGTGCCCAGCCAGTTTTATTGTTAAGTGAAGTACAGTAATAGTTGTCTGTAGACTTTACTGAACCACTACGCATATGTACCCCATAACAATGGAATGACCCAGTCAATGGGAAATTTCCACTGCTCCTTAGGTCATACAAAAATTGTCCCCACAAGACACCACTTTATATACAGGTACAAACAACTTACACATTACTGCTGATGTATCAGGATGCCACCTTCTGACATTGTCAGGTTACCACCTCTGATGCTTCTTAGATACCACCCATCACCCTGTACCTCATGGTTTGATTAGATCATCTCTATCCATCATGCTGTCATTTTAGACCCTTTCCTGAACCTGGGTGTGTATGTGAGGAGTGGGAACCAAGATCTTTTTTAATGAGCTAGTGGTACCATGTGCTTTGCACTTATGACCAGTACCAATTATTGTTCTGCATTTGGTACCTAGCACTAATGATTGATCTACAGCTGGACCTATTACCAATTAGTGGTTTGCACTCTCAGTCTTGTTTGTGCCAAGTTCTGTGAGCAGGGGCCTGCCTCTTGCTCAAGCATAGCTTTGCTTTATGTTAGCCATGTTTCGTCTGTTGTTAGCTGGGGCTAAGGCCTCAGACCAGGCCTGTGCTACATGGGCTTATGTTTAGGTCTTTATCTTACTACAGCTCTGTAGCTCCCTTGAATTCAATGCATATACTTCTCTGCCACCTGGTGCCATTCTCTCCCCCTACCCCCCACTATCTCCCCTGCACATACTTCCATCTTGGCTCGACTGTCTCTCCTCTGGCACATACTTACTTCACCACTTGATTCCTTGCTCATCTGCTCCATTGGACATGCTCCCAGCCTTTTTCTGTCTAGGCACTTGCATATGTCACTACGCTATCTAAGTGCCTCCCAGCAATAACAATCTATCTTTCTCTCATTCTGCTTTCACAGTCTGCAGAGGAAATAACTCAGTGTGCATGAAGAGTGCTGCAGGAATGACTTGATCTTCTCCTCTCCAGGACTTCCTGCTCAGTGATCTTGTTTCATTCTCCCTGGGATATTCCTTTCCAAAAGGCAGATCCAGCCTCACTCACTAGTGGATCCTCTTTCCTCTCCTCCTCTTATGAAGGAAGAACTCCCATGGAAAGCAGCTAGGCTTTCTCTTTCTCCCCTTTTTTGCAACTACTTTTATAGGTTTCCAGGAAGAGCCTGGGTAACCACAGAAGCAGTTAGCAGCAAAGAAAACCTGACGTACCACATGATACACCAGCCCTCCATAGGCCAGAGATGGCCAGCAGCCTTAGTCCAAAAACTGCTACAAAAACTATTCCCTGCGCTGTCTCCAAAATACGCCAGAGTGATTTGCACTGGACCCTTGATTCTTATGATCTGTTACCACCTTTGTTTAAATATCAATGTTCTCATGTCTGTTCTCTGCCTTTGTCCTGTCTTTACATTCTTTTTTTGGTTCTGCAACTTTTTCAGCTCTCAGACATTCAACTTCTTTGGATCCTAGTACCTTTTTGCACATCTTGTTCATCCATATTAGTTTTTATTGTTCAGGGCCTTTTATTTGTTTGTGGTTCCATGTCCCATATATCCCCTGGGAAAATATGTATTTTTTTAACTGTTCCCCTTTATCAGCTGTGTTTTTCCAGTACCATTTGCTATTTGGATTCACCCAACATGACCTGTAGTCATGTAATATTTTCACCGGGTGTTTTACGCCATCTGCTCTCACTTCAGTCCTGTTTTCACTAACACATTTGTGGTCTCTCTTGCTTTCCCATTGTTCACCTCTGACTCTCCAGCCACGTCTGTTCTGTGACTTAAACACAAGTAAAAATTGCTCTTGGTGCTACTACTCTACAGCCGTATTTCCCATTAAAGCTGAAAATGTTTCTCAAGAGTCTTGAGGAATGAAATCAATGGGTTACTTTGTGTGTTTAAAATTATGCACGTATCTAAGTGCTTGGCTAGATTGGGGCCTTAATTTTTTTGCAGCTATTCAGTATATTTAAGAAACTATTTCAAGAGGTTTATATTGGAGCAAATTCACAGCCATGAAAAATGTGTCGTGGACCATGAAAACTAGTCTACCACCATAAAATCTGGTCTTTTGTGTGCTTTTACTCTATACTGTACAGATTTCACTGAGCAGATCAGTGTTTCTCATATTGGGGGTTCTGACCCAAAAGGGAGTTGGAGAGGGATCATGAGGTTATTTTAGGGGGTTGTCACCTTGTGACAGGGTGCAGTCACAGAAGACCCCGTGGGGCTACTTCCCGGAGTACTGACAAAGCCACTGGCACTCACCTCCATGCTCTCTGGGGGCTTTCGCCAACCTCTCCTGCTGGGCGAGCTCAGCTGGTGTCCCCATGCCAAGGAACAGAGCAGTGATCACTGCCCCCGAGGAGCAGTACAGACTCTGAAACTCTTCAGGTCCAAGGAAAATGCAATTTTACCCAGCTTCCTGGGATACTACTCCCCAAATGGGAATAGAACCCCAAATGAATTATTTAGGTAAGTCCCCTTTAACAATGAAAGGGGGAATGTACACACTGATGGCTCCCCCAGATGACAATTATTTACACTGGGCTTGATAGTAAATAAAAGTGATTTTATTAAGTACAAATAGAAGGATTAAGTGGTTGTAAGTGAGAACAAGCAAAACAAAGTAGATTACAAATCTAAAATAACAGAAAACGCTTAGCTAATTCAGTACAAACTTATTACAAATTCAGTATCTCAGTACAAATTTATTACAAATTTACCCTAAAACTGTTCTTATTCCAGCTAAGCCTTCAAACCAGGAAGGTCTCCTTTTCCCTGGGGTCTTTAGTTATCCTTTTCAGAGTGCCATCCCAGCCAAAGACCAAGAAACCACTAGCTTCCCATTGTTTTATAGATTCCACCTTTGGGTGGGAATTCTGTTTCTACATTCCACCCTTACATAGAAAATCACAACTGGTCAGACCCTACCAGTTGTGGGGGGCACATGACTTCCTAGGACCAACCACTGCTAAGACTTAAAGGACAAAAGAGGCTGTTTACAGGTGACCAGACCTTGAGGAAAACACCCTTGATGGCTTGCTTTTGTACTTTTAAAACCATAAACCATTCCATATTCCATATATCTAACTTTGCACACAAGAACGATACATGCACCAAAATAAGATATACAAACCCAGTGGATTATGACATAAAGACTGATAGGTTACATGAGGCCATTTTTCCCAAAAATCTTTGAGATATGCATATTGGTGTCCACTTCATAAAGAATGGGAGAGGGGGTGTCACATGTGACTTCAGAGCTGGGCACCCAGCCAACAGAGAGTGGTGGTTGTTGGCTGGGTGCCTACCTCTGAAGGCAGTGCCTCACTGGCAGGAGCACAAAAGTAAGAGTAGCAGTATCATACCATGCCACCCTTGCTTCTTTGCTTCTGCCTTCAGAACTGGGTAGCTACAGAGTGGCAGCTGCTGGCTCAGAGCCCATATCTGCAGGCAGCAGTACAGAAGTAAGGGTGGAAATACTATACCACGCCATCTTTACTACTGTGCTGCTGCTGGCAGCAGCTCTGCCTTCAGAGCAGGGCTCATGACCATTAACTACTGCTCTCCAGTTGCCCGGCTCTGAAGGCAGTGCTGCTGCCAGCAGCAGCACAGAAATAAAGATAACAGTACTGTAACTCCCACCCCAATAACCTTGTGATCCCCCCACACCACTCTGTTTTTGGTCAGGACCCCTACAATTACTACATCTTGAATGTTCAGATTTAAAGAGCCAAAATAATGAAATTTAATATTTTTTAAAACCTGTGACTGTGAAATTAATCAAAATGAACCATGAATTTGGTAGGGCTATAATGATGAGATCGTGAGGTACAACTGTTCATATTTTGTGGACTTCCTGCAAAGTCATATGTATTTAAAAAATGAGGAGACCAAGTTTCTTCTCCAACAAGAGAAAGAGGCATTACGGTCAGTTATTTTATCTACCTGGCATTCATTTATTCATGTATTACAGTCTCAATATTTTCTCCAGTAATAAATATCCATAACATTCAGAGTCTCAGTTACGAGTCAGAACTGGCCAGGGTAGAGAGAAGAAATACTCAATGAAGAAAAACATGCCTGGGGGTAAAATTGAAAGTCATAGTATCTTTGTAAAGCTGGTACAAATATGGAGAAAGGCATCTTTTGTCTCACCTGTACAAAACACTGCTTATGAGTGGGTGGTGTGAGGTCATCCCAAGATTCTGATAGTGCTAGGCAACCCCATATGTATTCCCCAGTGCAGAAAGGCAGATTATACCTATGCCTGGGCAGGTGCATTATAAAGACAGACTCTTCTGTGCCCTCTCCCCAGTTCCAGATAATCCTTTGTGCATAGTATTTCCTAGAAAATGTGATATCATTTGAGTTGCAGCTTGTCAGAATATTTCCAGAATGTAACGGTGACAAGGCGGACAAGTCCCTGAACCCAGAAAGGGCCATAGAGAAGTTCTCCATGGCTTCTCCTCCTGAAGACAACTTCCTCAGTCAGCCTCATAGTCTGCTATTCTTGAGCTTTGCCCTGCATTGACTGCTGCTGTTTTGCAGCTCCCTTTGTAGGCCTTCCTGGCCGCTGCTTGGCTGGTTCCTTTGTTGCCATTCTTGCTTGTGTATGGGGCCTCTCTATGGTTTCTCTGCAGCAGGGTCTGGCCAGACCACAGTGTCACAGTAATATTTTAAAATTGCTCTCTTTCCAGATTTCTTTTTTCAGTCCCTGATGTTTGACTATAGTCTTGTAAAATAGCCCCAGACACAGGGTTCAAATCTATGAGATAGAGGCAGCAAAGGAGGGGCAAGGGAGAGAGGTACTTCAAAGTGGCAGCTGTGCTACCACTTTGAAACCCCAAGGCGGCTTTTCAAAGGGGCAGCCGCTGCACAGCTAATTCGTGGATCAGCTGTGCAGTAGCTGCCCCTTTAAAATGCCGCCTCCGTACCTTTCAAAGGGGCAGCCATGGAGCCCTGGATCAGCTGGGAAGTCCTAGCTGATCCTGGGCTCCCCCCAGCATTTCCCCAGAACTTGGGATCAGCTGGGGAGTCCCCCAGCTGATCCTGGGTTCTGGGGAAATGCTGCAGGGAGCCTGGAGTCAGCTGGGGGGTCCCCAGCTGACCCCCAGGCTCCATGGCTGCAGCTTTGAATTGTCACAGAGGCGGCATTTTAAAGTGGCAGACCTCCGCACATTTCAAAGGGGCTGCTGCTGTGGAGCCCAGGGAAGTGCCCAGGGAAGTGCCACGTGAAACACGAGGTCAGCTAGGGACTCCCCAGCTGATCCTGGGTTCTGGGGAAATACTGCGGGGAACCAGGGGTCGGGATGAGAAGAGTCGCTGGAGCTGACAGAAGAGCAGCGTCTGCTGACTTTGCTACACAGAAGACACTGTGGTAAGCATGTTGACTTCAGCTATGCTATTTGTGTAGCTGAAGCTGCGTAGGTTATATCAATGAGGGGAGAGGTGTAGTGTAGACAAGGCCCTCCCTGTACAGTAAGCAAAGTGGTTAACATATGCTCTCTAGGATTTGTTCTCTCTCTTCTCCCTTTTACTCCTCCAGGGGAATAGTTGTGTGTGCAGGGTACAGTTTTACGAAGCATCGTATACAAGGCATCTTTGACCTTACCAGCTCTCACATACACATAGAGTGGCACAGTCACTGAAAAACTAAACTCTTTTAAGATAAAACCCTCTGGGAGAAACTGAAGAAGGGTTCATCATTCTTTGTAAGATTTATGTCAATAAGAAGAGATGGTGACTAGCCAGTGGAGTAAACTGAGGAAGGGCTCTGGGCTCCATCTTGTTTACACATATGAAAAAGCCATTGCCAGCATTCTGTATATGCTAACTTTACAAGTGCAATTGTTTCTTGTATTATACAACTGCCATCAAGTGGAATGTTCATGCAGTACCTTCCCTTAATTATTAAATGATGTTAAAACGTATTGTCTTTTTTAACAATGTCATTCCCGCATAGACACAGATATACTTTAAAAAAAGGAATGCAACCTTTCCATGAACATACATAAGAAACCTCCTTTTGTTCTCCCTTTTTTCTTTAAAATACATTCATGAACACATACAAATAGGATTTTTTTCAAATGTAGCCTTTGCTGTGGATTGGATTTTTTTCTTCTTCTGCAGAGCAGTAACTCTGTTATGATGGAAAAGCTGAAGGGTCTAATTAACCACTCCTGTGATGTTTGTGAAGCAATTAGAAGAACCAACAGAGTGTGATTAAAAACAAGAAGTTATCACTTTTTTTTTCTTAAAGCGGGAGGACAACTGTTTACAGATGAGTACCCATTGAATCTACAATGGGAATAATTTCTGTACCAGCTATGTAATCTCCTCCACTACATTGCTAGCTGAATGTATATAGCCCTATAGTTTTTGCGCATGAATTAACACTTGTAGCTAATAGCAGTCAACTCACAAATGGACTATTACTTTTTATAGCCTTTTAGCAGAGTCAGCCTAATGGAGCAAAACTGTTAACAAATTAAGATACATTTGACAAGGCCTCGGGCAGGAATCAGAACCCTAGAATCACCATCTGAGACTCAAACACATAAATCTTTTCCTGTGAGTGATGGCAAGTATTTAACCACAATACAAAAAGTCTATCAAGACCACAGTTTTGCATTGTTCGCTGTCAGATTATCAGGGCAAGGAACCTACCTCCTTCTGTTTGAAAAGTGCCTAGCACATCTGGGGTGAGTATTATTATTATTATTATTATGAATAATAATAATTATAATAATAAATACATGAATAAATAAATAAGCACTGCCATATTTGTCTGCTAAAAGTCCTGAATGGTACCATTCTCATCTGTGTATGAAAATCCTTCCAATCCATTGGAGCTACTCTCTAGCATCTATGCTGATTTATTGCCTGTCTAAGCAGGAAATAAACTACCAATTTTTATATTAATTGGAGTAAATGTTCAAAGTTATGCGCTCCAAGTTATAGACCTAAATCTCTAATTAGGCACCTAAATAAAAATGCCCTGGTTTTCAGGGAGGATGAACAGCCACCACTCTTATCCACTTCAAGGGGAGCTGTGAATGTTCATATGTAAATCTCTGTCTCTGGTAGCTCAGTATGGACCATGATCATTGTTGTTGCCTAGGCCAGCTGCAGAAAAGTCGCCCAACATGAGCTGTATCTTACTGTTGTGACTTTGCGCCTTTCTCGTCAACCATTCTTTAGTTATGTGAACTGAACTCTTTTACCATCATTCATTACTCCTCCACCCCAGTGTCCATGCTGTCACACAGATTAGGTCCTTTACTTCCTTTTTTATGCTGTCACCTTTCTGTATGCCACATTCATTAACAAGCTATGAAGTATGAGTTTAGATACACTTTGCTGCTTTGTCCCCACCCCTCATCTCACCACCACTTTCTTCCTCAAATCATCAACTTCCAACTTTTCCATACCTTCATTCAGCTTAAGACCAGAGATCCTAAAAGAATATCTGACTAATATCTCATGGCATCCTATACTCAGCTGTCATTACATTTTATCTGCAGATGCAAAATCTTTCTACATCAAGGGGCTCTTAAGAGGGCTTTAGTTATAATTCTAATGACCCCGCAATTCTGTTACGATTGTAACTATCCAGAGCCAACAGAACTCCTCAATCCCTCTTAGGCATCTATTGAAATGTAGTATGATACTGGGGCAGAACAACTTAGGCTCATTTAATCCCCTGCTTTACGCCCTCTAGCAATATGGCCTATTACAGTGTCATGCATCTAATGCTCAATTTATACAATGGGAATAGTGTCAAAAGAACGCTGTATAAAACCCTTGAAGAAACAAGTACTATATATACACAAAAGCACTTGTGGCTGGATCTACTATATATTTGAGAGAGTTTGTCTGTCTGTTCAATAACTCCTCCTAAACTATAAGAACTAGGACCACCGAATTTGGTATACAGCTTCCTCTTATCATAACCTAAAACAGCATAAGGGTTTGTTTGTGCCAGGAAAATGGGATGTGCCTGGAATGGGATTGCTTCTCATAAAACCATATAGAAAAGAGACAGACTCACCAGACAGGTGAAAAGGGCTGGTTGGGGGCATCCTCCCTCCACAATCTGGGACTGCTCCTGAGCTTCCCATCCTCCAGGTGCCCTCTATGGAGGTGTGGAGGACGGAAGCTGCCCCCCAGATTTATACAGGAACATTGCTGGCTGTTCCCCTTCATCAGGGAGCAAGGGGAAAGTGCACAATTTACTATATTCTGCACTCTGATTGGGGAGCACAGGGAGCAGACAAGCTGTGTACTTTGCTCTTGCTCCCTGAGAGGGTTAGGAAGGGGAAGAGCAAGAAACCTTGCTACAAATTTTGAGGAGTGAGGGCCTCCCTTTTCACTCCCTACAAACACACACAAACACACACAATCCCCTGCCCAAAGCTCTTACTAATTCCCCAACCCTGATTTCTGCACCCCCACAACACACATGCTCAGCCCGTTGCACTGAGCTCCTCCTTAAGGACCAAGCAATACTTGGTAAATGTGCTTATATTAAAAATACCACCACACCATGAAAAGTATGTTCTTGGCCAAGGATATCATTAGAGCAGTGGTTCCCAAACTTTTCAGCATCACACCCCCTTTTTGATTTTTGAGAAACTCTCACACCTCCCCTCCTCTTCTTTACCATCATCCAACCCTCCTTTTAACAAAAAATTCAATTCATAATTTAAAATTTAAAATAAACACAAAAACTTGATATAAAATTTTTATTTAAAATTAAAAATAAGCACAAATAGTTTTTCTTAGCATAAAAATTTAATAAAAATGTAATTTAACATAAGAAATAGCAGAAACAAAACTAATTTAATGTGAAGGATGGTGCTGCATTTTCTTCACGAGTTGGGAAATCCTAGGTTTGAAAGATGAAAGTGCGCAACGGAAATCGGGTCGACATCCAGTCGATTTCTTTGTTTCGTTTTTAATATAACTAAACTTGAAAAGCTTAGGTGCAAGCTCTGGCAGGGAATTTGGGTGCAGGAGGAGGTGGAGAAGGGGATGCTGACTCAGGGAGGGGGTTCTAGACTGGAGAGTGTTGGGGTCAGGAGGAGGGTTGGGCTGCTGAGCAAACCACAGGCTTGTGGATGTGAGGGTGCAGGAGTTCAAGTTGGGGTGTATGAGGAGCTCAGGGCAGGGAGGCTGGGAGTATGCTGGGCTCAGGACACAGATTTGCAGTGTGTGGATGGTGCAGCAGTGTTGTGGCAGAAGACTCCGGTGTATGATAGGCTCAGGGTTGGGGTGTGTGTGGGGATGCAGGGGTGTTATGATGCTGTGGCCAGATGGGGGCTTGGCCCCAATTGGGGGCTTGTTGGCCAGGCTTCATTTTTAAATAAAATATGTCCAACACCAATGTTTCAGCATTGTCTTTATTTATGGGAGGGGTGGGGAACCAGTTTTGGGTCAGGGGTCACTAACCCACAGAAAAATCAGTGAGGGACCACACAAGTGAGATGCAAAAAAACAACCCCTCCAAGCCCTCCTCCCCGCCCCCAAGCCTCACTGATGTGGCCCCATCAGGCACACACTGCTGATAATGAAGACTGTTTCAGGGAGGAATAAACTAACAGGAGATAAAGTGGAACCTCCCACTATGTAGTTTAAAACTTAACCAGTTACAGCATTCATGAAAACTCAGCAGGTGGAGCAGGACAAGTCATTCATAACATGCAACTTAGTAGGCTATTTGGCCTCTTCTTGATACATTGTCTGCATACCGGTTCCAGAATGATCCCTCTTAACAGGGCTTGGGCTGAGGGTGCTGGAGCAATTTGTATAGTGTGGATGCTGAGTGGCATTGAACCAAACTGTAAACCCTGGATATGATGAAAAAAAATCAATTTAGGCGATTGGCTGTACCTCCAACGTACCTAGTTCCAGCACCTATGACTTGGGCTGTAGATTACAAATATTGGGTATTTAAATTCAAGCTGTTTGGATTAAACAATTTGCTCATGTGTTACTATGCCAACCTGAAGGTAAATTTTTCAGTAGTGCTTAAGTGAGTAAGGAGCCTCTGTCCCATTATGCTCCTATGTGTTAAAGTCGCCTTGAACACTTTTAAAACATTTACCGAGTGTGAGTGTATAGGGTTGCCAGGTGTCCAGTATTGACCCGGACAGTCTGGTATTTTCACCTCCTGTCCGGTAAAAAAAATTCAGAAAATACTGGACACCTAAAATGTCCGGTATTTTCTGATTTTTTCCCAGCCAGGAGGCAAAAATACTAGATACCTGGCAACTCTACGACACACTCAGGAAGTGGGCCCAGCCTCTGGGCCCCTGAACCTTCCCCCTCCTCCCCCCCCCCCCGCTGCCCCTGCTTACCTGGTTCCGCAGGGAAGTTCCCTTCTGGCTTGACCAAGAAAACAAGATGGCTACCGGCAAAAAAGCCTAAAGACCTGAGCAAGGGGAAGCAATGCCTTCCCTGGGTCTCAGTGCTCAGCCTCTCCTCTTCCTATCCCTATTCTGACTCTACATGCAATTAAATGGGCCATGCTGTTTTATTTTATTTATTTAAATTTTTTTGCTTAATAATTCTTGTGGTCCTTTTTTTTTCTTTTTTGCTCAACAACTTTGGTCCCCCCCCCTTTTTTTTCCCCCTCAACAGAATTTTTTCCCCGGTGTTTTTTTTGGGGGGGGGGAGTGTTCAGTATTTCTGTTGAAACCATCTGGCAACCCTATGAGTGTAACTCTTAGAATCAGGGTCCTGGTGCAAAGATTCACGAAGCAATCTGATGTTTTCATTCTTTGTATATTCTGCATTATCCCCATAAAATATTTTAGTGCATGGTCACCACTTAGTGACTAACAAATAATAATGAAACTGGCTGTTGGAGTGAATGCTCTTGCCAGTTAATTCGTTTGTTTGGATTTTTGCAGGAGGCAAACACAAGGAGATTGAACATAGGCTGATATTCAGAATTCAGATGAATAGTCTAATTTTTTACCCATTTCTAAGTTTCAGGGGAAACACACTATACTGAGGCCCCAAATTAGCAGCCCATTTTTATTCAGCAAAGCCCATAAACACATGCTTAACTCCCATTGACTGCAACAGGGTGTAAGACTGCACCTAAAGTTCTGCATATTCTTAGTAGTGATAGACAAGATGAAGTGGTCTTCTGTCTCTAACTTCAGTAATTTGGGGATTTAGTCACCTATTTATTGATTTAATAAAATTCAAACCAAATTAGCTTCACTTCTTCAAACTTAGCTCTGAAGCCATTTGAGTCCTGAGGAAAGTTCCTGTCACTTATTTAATCCCATCTAATTTGTGAGCCCCTAGTTGTAACTGTACCCTGAATTATTTTGTTGGAAACTCTTCAGCAGGAGCCAGCTGTGAATAACATTCTCTGAGCACGAGTAGTGTAGTATGCAACCAGTGAATATTTGCATTAAAACTTCTTAAGCAATGTTGGTTTTTGTGGAAAATGTATTTGCCATTTTAGGTTTTACTGGTCTTCTGAGATTGACAGTGAGCACAATGGGGCCACACGTAACAGGACCAGGGCTGGCCTTACCATGAGGTGAACTGAGGCGACTGCCTCAGGTGCTAGACTGTGGCAGGGGGGTGCCACTAGGACCCAGAGTATAGAAAATTGTGCCTGCTGCTGGTGCATATGTATTCTCTCTTCAGTACCATGAGAGGAGTAGAAGAGGAAGAAAGCAGAACTGAGACCTTTCAAAGTTTTGGCCCAGGCGAAGGGTTATGGGGGCATCATTTGAGCTCCCCGCCTCAGGTGCTAAAATGTTGTGGGCTGGCCCTGAACAGGACACAGTACGTCAGCAGTCTGCTAGATTTCACAAATGTGACACAATGTTTCCCCTCCTGTAGTTGAGAAATTATTGATTTGATCCATATTAGATGATGATTGCCTACAGAATCACTCCTTATGCTGGAATGATGACTGAGGTCAGATAAGTAAGAATTCAGCAAGTATTTATCAAAGGCCTCTAAGACAGTACAAACTATAATGAGTTCAAAAGCAAAAGACTTTTAGTCTTCATACAACTGACAGGGTCATAACGTTTCAAGAATCCCAAGAATTCATGTGACTGTTCCATTAAACACCCCTGATTAGTGAATGTGCTGATAAACTTCAAGAGTCAGAGGTCAACACTGTGAAGTCGACGGTACCTCAGGTATCTGAAAGTATCTTCAGAATTCATACTTCTCTTGTTCAGTTAACCCTTCCTTCACTTTACAAACTACTGCTGAAAAGGAAAAAAAAAAGAGAAAGAAAACATCTTCCAAATAATATTTTTAACAGCATTTTCTATTAGTATAGAGCTATTTTGAAAGCTATGGAAAAATGATCTAAGATCAGTGATTTGGGCTGCACATTTTTTTTTTTTAAATTTCAGAACATAAGAACATAAGAATGGCCGTACTGGGTCAGACCAAAGGTCCATCTAGCCCAGTATCCTGTCTGCCAACAGTGGCCAGCACCAGGTGCCCCGGAGAGGGTGGACTGAAGACAATGATCAAGCGATTTGTTTCCTGCCATCCCTCTCCAGCCTCTGACAAACAGAGGCCAAGGACACCATTTTATCCCCTGGCTAATAGCCTTTTATGGACCTAACCTCCATGAAATTATCTAGCTTCTCTTTAAACTCTATTATAGTCCTAGCCTTCACAGCCTCCTCTGGCAAGGAGTTCCACAGGCTGACTACACGTTGTGTGAAGAAGAACTTTCTTTTATTAGTTTTAAACCTGCTACCCATTAATTTCATTTGATGTCCTCTAGTTCTTCTATTTAGGGAACTAATAAATAACTTCTCTTTATCAGCCCTCTCCACACCACTCATGATTTTATACACCTCTATCATATCCCCCCTCAGTCTCCGCTTTTCTAAACTGAAAAGTCCCAGTCGCTTTAACCTCTCCTCATATGGGACCCGTTCCAAACCCCTGATCATTTTAGTTGCCCTTTTCTGAACCCTTTCCAAGGCCAAAATATCTTTTTTGAGGTGAGGAGACCACATCTGTACACAGTATTCAAGATGTGGGCGTACCATAGTTTTATACAGGGGCAGTAAGATATTCTGGGTCTTATTTTCTATCCCTTTCTTAATAATTCCTAGCATCCTATTTGCCTTTTTGACTGCTGCTGCACACTGTGTGGAAGTTTTCAGAGAACTGTCCACGATAACTCCAAGATCTCTTTCCTGATTTGTCATAGCCAAATTAGCCCCCATCATACTGTACGTATAGTTGGGGTTATTTTTCCCGATGTGCATTACTTTATACTTATCCACATTAAATTTCATTTGCCATTTTGTTGCCCAATCACTCAGTTTGGTGAGATCTTCTTGGAGTCCCTCACAGTCTGCTTCTGTCTTGACTATCTTAAACAGTTTGGTATCATCTGCAAACTTTACCACCTCACTGCTTACCCCTTTCTCCAGATCATTTATGAATAAGTTGAACAGGATTGGTCCTAGGACCGACCCTTGGGGGACACCACTAGTTACCCCTCTCCATTCTGAAAATTTACCATTTATTCCTACCCTTTGTTTCCTGTCTTTTAACCAGTTCTCGATCCAAGAAAGGACCTTCCCTCTTATCCCATGACAATGTAATTTACACAAGAGCCTTTGGTGAGGGACCTTGTCAAAGGCTTTCTGAAAATCTAAGTATACTATATCTACTGGATCCCCCTTGTCCGCATGTTTGTTAACCCCTTCAAAGAACTCTAATAGATTAGTAAGACAGGATTTCCCTTTACAGAAACCATGTTGACTTTTGTCCAACAAATTATGTTCTTCTACATGCTTCACAATTTTATTCTTTACTATTGTTTCGACTAATTTGCCCGGTACTGAAGTTAGACTTACCGGTCTGTAATTGCCCGGATCACCTCTAGAGCCCTTTTTAATGTTAATGCAGCAGTTTGAAGAATGAATAAACATATTAAATGCTGCATTTACCCGCCCAGCTTATCCAACTTCCTGATCACCCTCTTTCTGTCCCTCCCCTTGCATACTCCATCACATACCTCAGATGACAAAATTGTGGCAACAGCCCATCCATTTAAATACCTTAATCTATCAAATGGCAAACTGAAATGGAATTTCAAAATACCTGACCAAGAGCAGTCATGCAGCTATGCCAACAAAGTTTTCTGCTTTCTTAACTGTTTCACTGCAGTAGCTACTCCTGCTAATTGACTGTAATAATTTTAAACAACAATCTACAAATGAGCTAGAAATGATTGGTAACACCAGAGACTCACAGCAGCATGTAACTGATGTTTGCTCCCATATAATAGACATGCTGACCAAAGGGCTAGCATATGCCATGTGCCAGTGTTAGGTTTCCCCTATGCTAGTGTTAGATTCTAACTGTTCTTAGGCCATATCTGTATTAGAAAATTTTACAGGTAGTATCTGTGCCAACATATAACTGCTGAGGCTACATCTAGACTGCAGGCTTCTTTTGGAAGAAGCTTTTCCGGAAGAGATCTTCTAGAAAACCTTCTTCCAAAAAAGAGCGTCCACACTGCCAAAGCTATTTGAAAAAGGGATCTGCTTTTGCAAAAGAGAGCATCCACACTGACTGGACGCTATCTTGCATATAAGGCCATCTGGAACCAGTTCAGCCAGGGCTTTAGGTCACCAGTTGCTTCTGAGTGCTGGTACCAAAGCCTTGCTGAGACACATGCTTAAAAGGACCTCCCAGACAGCCATTTCTTGCTTCTGCTGCGTGCTTGCCTAACTGTTCGAGGGACAGCAAAGCTCTCTCAGTGCCTGCTGTGGTTGCCCAGCTTTTCTGGACGCTACAGCTTTTTCCCTTGGGCCATGGAGCCGGAGCTGCCACTGAGCTTGTGATGGCCCCACACAGCCATGCTGCAGTTTCTGCAGCTGTTTGTGCCAGCTGCCTTCCTGGTCCTACACGAGCTTGACGCTGAGTTCATTCTTGAGACTCTCTCCCTGTGTGCGGGAGCAAGACCTGTGCAACCGCACACCATGAGAGGTGTTTCTGGAGGCTGGACACCAGTTCCAACAGGTGGGACTGGCAAGTCATAGAGCAGTGGGATGACCAGCAGTGGCTCCAAAACTTCCGCATGCAGAAGGCCACATGTTTGGAGCTGTGTGACTGGCTCGCCCCCGCCCTCCAATGATGCGACATCCACCTACGGCCCACCATCCCCCTGAAGAAGTGGGTCGCAATTACTGTCTGGAAGTTTGCCACCCCTGACAACCAGTTCAGCATGGGGAAGTGCACTGTTGGGGCCCGCCTCGCGAGGTAAGACACTCTTGGGCTGGAGTTCCTGAGGGGGGGATGACTCCTGGAAAAGAGAGGCCCTCAGGAAAGGGGAAATTGAGGGGGTGGGAGGCCTGGGGGTGGGAGGTAAGCCCCGTCCCTGAGGGGTTGTGCCATCCCAGCATCACACAGACCTGTTTCTGTGGGGTGGCTTGTGGGGTGTTTGAGAGGGAAGGGGGTCTCCCAAGGGCTCAGGCACTCCCTCTCATTCTCTGTTTTGTGTGTTTTTTGGTCTCCTTCTGCAGGTTGTGAGAACCATCAACTCCATCCTGCTGCACAGGGTCATCCTGCTGCACTGTGGACCCAATGGTCATAGGATTTGCTACCCTGGGATTCCCGAACTGCAGTGGAGCTACAGATGGGACCCACATTCTGATCTACATGCCTCAGCATTGAGCAGTCCAGTATATCAACTGCAAGGGCTATTTTTCAATGGTGCTGCAGGCCCTGGTTGACCACAGTGGATATTTTACTGACATTTATGTCAGATGGTTGGTCAGGGCACATGATGACCGCATCTTTTAAAACTCGAGCCTCAACAGCAAGCTGGAGGTAGGCACATTCTTCCCTCATTGTGACTTTGCAGTTGGGGATGTGTAGATGCCACTGTGTATCATGGGGGACGTGGCTTGCCCCTAATGCCGTGGCTGATGAAGCCATACACCAGCCACCAGGACCTTAGCAGGGACCAATTTAACTCCCACCTCAGCCGGGCAAGGATTCAGGTGGAGTGTGCCTTTGGCCACCTCAAGGCATGGTTCAGGTGCCTCCTGGCCCACCTCGATGTGGGGGAGCACAACATCCCCGAGGTGGTCTTGTCATGCTGTGTCCTCCACAACATTCTGGAGAGGAAGGGGGAAGCCTTCCTACTGGGGTGGGGGGCAGAGGCTGGCCATGAGGGGAGACCCTTTGAGCATCCGTGTACAGCTGCCATCCACCAGGCCCATCAGGCTGAGGTGCACATCCAAGAGGCCCTGAGGGAGAGTTTCTCTCAAGGACCCCAGTAACTCTTCCCAGGGCCTCCCCCTTAGGTGCCTCTGGCTTGCTCCATTATCCCTTTCTTACCACAACCCCTTCCTTCCCCCCTTCCCTGAACTCTGAATAAAGACACCTGTTTGAATTTGTACAGAATGAACTTTGTATTGATCTTTCATTAAAAAAATCTAGGGATAGGGAGGGGGCTCATAACCTGGATGGGGAGGGGGACCCATAACCTGCAAGGGGAAAGGGGTTTATAACCTGGAAGGGGGGCTCAGGACTGGGGGCGGCATGGGAGGTAGCTGTATGTGCCACCTCGGCTGTGGGGACCTTGTTGAACTTGGGGTTGGGTGGGTCCTGGGACCACAGGGGAGTGGGCAGGAGCGGGGGCTGGAGTGGAGTCAGGGAGGGCAGGGAGGGCAGGGGGAGGGGGCATGGGCAGAACAGGGGGACAGGAGGGTAGTAGGCAGGAGCAGCGGCAGCTGCTTGGTATGCCATCGTTGCCCGCATGATGGCACACATGTTATTGCCCTGCCGCAAGAGCTGGTCCCACATGCAGGTCCTCCAGTGAGCATCCTCCTGGACCTTCTGTGCCAGGATCTGCTGCATGTCACACAGGATGCCCACATGCTGCCTCAGGAGTTCTTCCTGGACCCTGGAGCGCTTGTGGGTCCCCTAGGGTCAGGTGGCTGGCTCAGGTGGCATGGCTCACCCCTCAGTCCCAGCTGTGGAGAACACAAAGAGGGAGAGGCGGTCATTCATCCATGCAGACACTGTCTCTGAGGCCATGCCCTCCTCTGTGAGCAGTGAACAACAGACCCTGGGCCAGAGGAAGGGAGGTGTCCCGGGAGCAAGGCCATGTGTGGCCTGCACAGCAGGCCCTGCCTCATAGGGGCCACAAGGTGCCCAGGGAACCATGCTGCCCGTTTCCTCCCCTGCCTCCCCCATGGACAAGCAAGGAAGGGAAGTATCTGGCCACAGTGGAATCCCATGGGCAGCAGAGGAGCCAGGAGCAGCCTGGCCCTTCCTGGGGCCTGTACACATATCTGTGCCTCACAGTGCTGTTTGCTGGAGCGAGTGGTGCCTTGCAAGTGCATGCCGGTGTTCTGTGTGTGGCACTTCTCGGTGTGTATGGAGTTGTTCCTGTGCCCTTGTGGCTAGCCTGCTTTCAGCCATGGCAGGTGGTGGGAGGGTACCCCCTCCGCCCCCCGGGGCCAGATGTGTATGTGGCCTCTCCAGAGCCTGGGAGCAGGAGCCTGGGTGTGCTCAGGGGCTGCCTGCTGAGTCCGTGTGGCACACAATAATGCTGCACGGGATTCCATGTCCATGAACTGCAGCATGATGTCCAGCCCAAGCAGGCCAAGTGACACTCACACCTCACTCCCTCTGTGTGGCTACATCTAGACTGATCCTCTGTCAGCAGAGGGATGTAAATGAAGCACTTTGAAAGTGCAAATGAAGCCAGGATTTAAATATCCCACACTTCATTTGCATAATCATGTAATGGCGCTTTCGAAAAAGCGCTATTTCGAAATTGAAACCTCATTTTTTGAGCTTTACAGGATCTTTCAAAAAAGTGCCCCGTTTTTGAAAGAACTGCATCTAGACTGCAGTTTCAATTTTGAAATAGCACTTTTTCGAAAGAGTGCCATTATGTGATTATGCAAATGAAGCACAGGATATTTAAATCCCAGCTTCATTTGCACTTTCGAAGTGCTTCATTTACATCCCTCTGCTAACAGAGGGATTTAGTCTAGACGTAGCCTGTGTGTGACAAACTGAGAGTACTCACCTAAAGATTGCTCCCTGGCATCAGATGATGCCTGGGACACGTCCAGGGTCACACCAACCATCTCCAGGGACTGCATCACAGTGGCCGTGTCGTCGTCCTCCTCCTCCTGCACCTGCTGTCTGTCATCCTCCTTCTCCTCTGTGACTCCAGCCTGGTGATGACAGGTGGGGAAAGAGCTTTCCCAACCCCAGGATCTGATGCAGTTCTGCATATTAGGGGCAGGTGTGGGATCCTGCCCAGGAGCTGCGCTCTCTGGCCCGTGCATATCCCTGGCAGAGCTCCTTCACTTTACTCTGGACCTCTTCTAAGGTCCGGGGTGGGTGTCCCCGTTCCACCAGGGCCTTGGCCATCTGGCCATAAATGTCCACATTGCAGTGTTTGGAGTGGAGATCCTGTAGGGATCCTCCATAGCTTGAGGAGGGACGGGATTTCCACTCCAGACCATGAGGGTGCCCGCCACTTGATACCCGTTGGTGGGTCCTGGGAGCCCTGGTCATGCTCCCTGTGAGGGGTTAGGGGGATCTCAGGGGTCTTGTGGCTGTGCCATGGGTCAGCAGGCTTGTGGCAGGGAGAGCCGCGCAGTCAGATGCTGCTCCAGGGCCGGCTTCTTGCCACAAGGCTTGTCCAGGGTGCCTGCAGCTTTAAGAGGAGCCAGGAGACAGGAACTAAAGAGTTGGGATTAATTTGGATGGAGTGGCCACCAGGGCACCTATGTTATTTCCTAGAAGCCTCTTTTTCTGAAAAAAAAAAAAAAAAATCCTCTTCCCCGTCCACACATGCCTTTTTCCAAAAGAGCTCTTTTGGAAAAGGTGTTCTTCCTCATAGAAAGAGATTTACTGCTGTCAAAAAACCCCCTCTGTTCCTTCAATTTTTTTTCGAAAGAACGCAATTGCAGTGTGGATGTAACTGAAGTTTTTTCGGAAAAACAGATGTTTTTCCAAAAAAACCTCTGCAGAGTAGACATACCCTGATACCGCAATTTCACTAGCACTCGTGCACAGTTGGTTGCTTTCCTGGTATAGCGTATGCTCACAGTGTGTGGTTATATTAGCAAAATAGGCATTGTGCCCCATGCCACCATCCAGTGCACTGCCTGTGGGACTTTCTTCAGTGCATTGTGGAATACAAGTGCTCCTCCCAAGACATTATGGGAGTGAAGTTTCCACAATTCCCTCATTCCAACCCATAATCTTATCTTTCATGTAATTTTTTAAAAACTCCTACAGGTCCTTCTGCCCCATAATTTATTGTTTTTCACAACAATTTTCAGTCTCAAAACATACAAAGATTCAAACTACATGAAGTTCTTTTTTTTTTCAGGTTAGGACCATAGCTTGGTTTACCAAGAAGTTTCTGTCCAATGAAATGTCCAAGACTGTAAGAAAACATAAACGGAGCAGGGAAAAGTCATCTCGGAGACAAGCAATGTCCTGTAATGGCTACAATGATTTTGAAAAACACAAGGTCACAGGTAATTAGGAATCTAATTCTCCTTTGAAAGAATCTGTCAAGCTGCTCCCTTACCGCCAAAAAATCGCTGATTGACTTTATTGCTGAGCTAAGAAATTAATTGAAGATAGTTATACTGCCCATGCAAACCAGATGAAGGTCAGTAATTACTGTCTTGCCTTAAAGTAAGACCAAATGAAGATTTCCATCATTTGAAATAGTTATAACTGAGCCTGGGTTTTCAGAGGTGCTGAATGAGCACAACTTCCAGTGAAGTCAAGCTGAGGTGCGGGTACACAGCACCTCTTAAAATCAGGCCCAGGATTGTTTATGACGGATAAATCGATGCATCCAGGTACTTTGTAAGGCTGTATCAGAGAGACTGAGTTCATTTTCTTAGAAAGAGACAGAAAGGATTGTCATGCAAATGTAATATTAACAAATGAGGAAACAGGCAAAGAATAAAATTAATTTGCTCCAGTGTCTGGTCGCAGCTGGCTGATTACTATGACAGTATGTACTTTTCTTTAAAATTCTACCAAGAATCCAGGTAGGAGAGGGCTGGCAAATGTTTTAGCACAGGCTTTGCAGCAAAAGAGAGAGAAAGATGGCAGATCTGATTTTGAGAGCACTGCTTTGCTAGGTAGCAATGTACCTTCTTTTCCTAAAGACTTCTGAGCACTTGATAAGCTATAGATAGTACCAGCCAGCTCTGGGGTAGAGTACACTAACATAACAGTACTGGAGATCGATTTTGACCAAAGAGGCAATGAAACACCTTACTCTTATGGAAAGTACCATGGAATATGTAATGTCTATGCAGAATCAACAGTATTTAAGGTCTCATTCAAAACAGCCATTTGGAGTAAACAATATAGATATCATTGTATCTACCTAAGAAAGATGCAAGGATGAGAAGATCATGCTGCAATTTAATACTGTGGTTATTAGCAATCTAACAATTTCACCTGAATGGGATCCCAGAGGATGTGAAGGGAGTAAGGGAGCAGTTTAGCTGCAGTATATTGGACCCTGTAAAGCTTAGAGTTGTATATAGGAGGACCAAAGAAGGAGTTTGCAATATCAAGGGAAGAGATAATAAAAGCATGGCTAAGGAATATAGCAGAAGCAGGGTCGCTATAAGGTTGACTTCAGAGGGGTAAGAAGTGGGTTGCTCCCACAAACGCTCATAATACCATCTACATGTTTTGATAATCTTTAAGGTGCTACTAGTCTATTTGTTGTTATTTAAGTTTTATAAGGATGATATCTGTCTACATCCTGGAGTGAGATGCAAGCTTAAAGCCAAGAGAAGGATGGGAGGCAAAAGTTGTGTGCACGTTTTTCTATCTGTCAGAAGAAATACAGGGCCAAATCCTTAGTTGGTGCATAATGGCCTCGCTCCATTGAAATCATCGATTGACACTAGCTGAGGATCTAACCTATTGATTCAAAGCAGAAATTCTACATACATGGTTTGTTCCAAAACAATCAAACAAACAAAACTTTGTTTCCAAGACCAGCTAAGATTGCTAAGTGACAACTCAAAGTTATGTGGCCCATAAATTACAGAATCCAAGCACTTACAAGCAAGGAAATGAATCATTAGAACCATAATAAACCTTGCACAACCCACATAAGAAACAAACATATTTACTTATGTATAAAGAATGGTGTGTTTCATCCCACTACAACCTTAACTTTGATGTGCTGCACACGTATACTTTTAATATATTGTTTTTATTTTGAATTCAATATCTAAAATTTTTCTTTTAATGAATACTGTTACAATGGAAATATCAGTTAATGTATTTATTGACAGTGGGAATATTTTCATTATGTATTTATATTGGCTATTTGTAGTAGATGGAATTTAATAGGAAATGCATAACATTACTGATTTATAATAAAACTGCATGTGAACTTACGTTTGAGACTACTTACTATAAGATCATCATTCCCTATGCTTCTTGATTTTTCTCTCTACAGATGCTGTTATTTACTCTGTAATTGTATTATTTACTGCAACTCCTTTGGAAATAGATTTCATGGAAGATGCTAAACAAAATTAAATTGCACTGTATATTGTCTTTTGAATATCCAAACAAACCAGATGGAGACATGTGTATTCAGTTTTTCTTCTATCCTTGTGGACTTGTTTCTCCTTTACATTACAGCCCCTTTACATCTCTTTAGCAATGTAAAGGGACATGTAAGTAATGGTAATTAATATGAGAATCAGGCCCTTATGTCTCCAAGTTCTTGTCTTCCTCATATTCTTTCCCATTAACTTTATTTTAGCCTTACTGTCTTCAAACAGTATTGCTGGCTAGCACATGTATACAGAGGATTGGATGTATAGAGGATTGTGGCCTGGATTTCTTCTGGCATAGAAGCTTGTTTACCTATTAACTTTTTTCTCTTCCCCTGGATAAAGAGTTAAAAAATTGAGAGAAAACTACAAGCAAGAGCCATCACGTCTACTATCCTGTTTGGTTTGGGTTTTTAACCCTAGCAACTAACAATATACTGTCCCTTTCTTTGTCTGAGCATGATAATTTCTATGCAAAGGATTGTTTTTAATATTGTAGACTGGAAGCTGATCATAATATTTATCGTGCCTATGGCCATCTGACAAGATCAATTTCAGTTGATATTGTTTATATCTATACAATGGAAATCTGTTTGCTCACACTGACCGCACAAATACTATGCACATAAATTTTGTACTCAGAGTTTCAAGCGGCTTTTTGTGGATGCACAGTTCTTACATAATTTTATAAAGTTTTATGTTAACAATTTGATCTGCCTTTTCCTCCTTTTAAATTTCTGAGGCTTCCTTCCAGATGTGTTTCTGCCTGTCTGACCCTGCTGTCAATATGTGTTAATTTCATGGCCATTTTTTCATGTGCGTTTAGAAATAGGGAAAAATAAATTCAAAGTCAAGAATGAGCCTACTGCTTCTGACAGAGGGAACAAAGTTATTTATCATCATCGCTATTATCACGATCCTTCTGTATCTTCCTTCACCTGACAGTATCAATATGCTTTATAATAATTAATCCTCAAAACATTCCGGTGAGGCAGAGGAGCAATACACCCCATTTTAGGCTATGTCTAGACTGCAGGCTTCTTTCGGAAGAAGCTTTCTGGAAGAGATCTTCCAAAAAAGAGCATCTGCACAGCAAAAGTGCATCAAAAAAGCGGTCTGCTTTTTTGAAAGCTAGCATCCACACTGAACGGACGCTATCTCGCATGTAAGCTGTGATTGCTATGGACGGAATGGCCACACGGGCACCTGTGCTTTTTCCTCTTCCCTCTTCTTTTGAAAGAACTCCCTCTTCCCCATCCACACACGCCTTTTTCCGAAAGAGCTCTTTTGGAAAAAGGCTTCTTCCTCGTAGAAAGAGGTTTACCAATGTCGAAAAACCACCTCTGTTCTTTCAATTTTTTTTTCAAAAGAGCGCGATTGCAGTGTGAACGTAAGTGAAGTTTTTTTGAATAAACAGCTGTTTTTCCAAAAAAACTCTGCAGTGTAGACATACCCTTACAGATGAGAGCACGGGGTGCACAAAAAGACTGAATTACCAAAGTTAGACAGTGGTATCAATGGGACTGGAACACAGAAGTCCAGACTGCAGGTCCCACACTTTAACCAATCTACCTCTCAGTAACCAGCAGAGAGATGAAACAAACATTTTGCCTATCAGGAAGGCTTTAGTCTTTGAAATAATCAAGACTAGGAAAACTTAAAAACAATGAGGGTGCATCTAGACTACACCCATAGCTCGAAACAAGCTATGCACTTTGAGCTATGTAAATTGTGTAGCTTATTTTGAGTTAATTTTAAAATAGCTTATTTCGAAATTTGATGCTGTCTACTCCACACCAAAGTTTGAAATAGAGCACTATTCTGAAACATCCCTTACTCCTCGTGGATCAAGGGACATTTGAATGGCAAGCTCGTTATATTTCTAAATAATGGGCTTGCTGAAAAGATGTAGAATAGCTATTTCGGGATACTAGAAGTATCCTGAAATAGCTCTCCATTGTAGACGTAGCCTGAGTGGTCCTGTAGCACGTTAGAGACTAACAAAAATGTATAGATAGTATCATGAGCTTTCGTGGACATAACCCACTTTTTCAGGTACTACAGGACCACTCATTGTTTTTTAAGGTTTTTTTAAGTTTTATGACTAACAGAGCTACCCCTCCAAGAATAGGAAGTTTGTTGAAGTGAGATTATTTAGTTCAGTTTAAGCACCTATCCAAAGGTCTAGCATTATTGATTCAATAATTTTAAATAAGACAGATGAGTGTCTTATGAAACTCAGTCTTGAAAAAAAATAAGCTAAATATTTAAACTAGATGAAACGTGTCTTCCTCTACCAAGAAGGGTGGAAAGAGGCTGCTTGCTTTTTTATAGCGGCCCCTATCAAGACAGCTAAAGATTGGCATTTTTATGGATTTCAGCTGGCCAAGACAGAGAAAAACTGAAGAGACAAGAACAAACTGAAAGGATGGAGAGGTGTCAATTTAGAATGGACTAAAAATTGCACCTAATACAAAAGTTACTGATGGGGACTGGGTAACTGAGATGGGGGCTGGTATCCCCAATTTATCATTCTGCTTCACTTCTTCAAGAATTAATCTGCTGAATTCATTAACGCTTGTGAGAAGGCATGAACCCCACCTCTTCCTTAATGGCCTGAACTCACCCCCAGAACAGTGATGGACATTAATGTTAGCACAGTAGCATACTGACCCCTTTCCTCCTGCACCAGACTCATTCAACAAAATTTTTAATATACTGCCAAGTACCTCTGGTGTAGCATTAATTCTGTGATGCAAAACAAAGCAGCCCTTGTAAAAGGACTAGGGCTATGGATCTCCAGCCCTTTTCTCGTGGTTCATTCTGACTGTCAGGGTACGTCTAGACTACAGGCTTTTGTCGACAGAGGCTTTGTCAACAGATACTGTCGACAAAGCCCCTGTCCACAAAGAGCATCTAGACTACAGCCAGTTCTGTCCACAAAGCAAGCCACTTTTTCGACAGAGAGTCTAGATGCTCTCTTTTGAAAAAGCACAGCGTGGATGCAATAGCGCCTTTTGTCGACAGAACTCTGTTGACAAAAGGCATTATTCCTCGTAGAATGAGGTTTACCACCGTCGACAAAACTGCCGCGTTCTGTCAACTTACTGTCGACAGAACTCAGCGGTAGTGCAGACGCAGGTATAGTTTTGTCAACCAAAGTCCACTTTTGTCAACAATACCCTGTAGTCTAGACACACTCTCAGACATTCGGCAAGAGAGAGTTTTGCCAGTCCTGGAGAGTGGATGGCCGCAGTTCAGCTCTCCAGTTGAGAGATGATGCTGTTGGGAAGAGAACACTGTAAGCCCAGACCATTGTTTCCTATCATTGCACTGACAAATGTAAGAACAGTGCTGTAAAATGTGTGTCTCTGAGTCTATGAAGTGTTCTTCCCCGTTCGTTCACTTCGGCCATTGACTTAACAGTTTTCAAGATCTTCATTCCAAGCTGTAACCAATTGGACCCCAGAACCTGGCTAACAAATATGTTGCAATGTCACTGCCCTCTAGTGGATGGAATATGCTAAACCTACTGTAGTACAGCAAAATATCTGGAGATGTTTATCTAGTTCAGTCAGTGGTTTTCAACCTGTGGTCTATGGCTCCCTGGGGGTCAGCAGACTATGGACATGTCTGTTTCAAAATAACATGGAGAGCCTCCACACTACCAATCCTATTATTTCAAAATAAGGGGCTAGTTATTTCAAAGGGTGCGCCTACACTACAGGGCTTAACTCGAAATAAGCTACACAAATTGAGCTACGTCAATTGCATAGCCTATTTTGAAATAACTTATTTCAAAATAGAGAGCGTCTACACAGCAATCATTTTGAAACAGAACATTCTTCTTCCGATTTCCCTTATTCCTCATACCATGAGGGTTACAGGAGGCAGAGTAAGACGTCCTCCAGATTGACAGTATTTTGACACTATTTTGAAATAATTGCCTGCTGTGTAAATGCTGACAGTTATTTTGGAATAGTGTTGCAATGTAGACATACCCAAAATAATAACTACTGCTTGTAAAGAGGAATAAGCTTATTTTGAAATAGTTATTTTGGAAATTATTATTTCAAAATAACTTATTTTGAAATAACCTGGTAATGTAGACATAGCCCATGTCTAAAATTTCCAAAAGGGGCTACACTTCCATTCCAAAATTTTTAGGGGTCCACAAATGAATAAAGCTTGAAACCACCTGGCTTAGTGTATTGCATAGATCAGAGGTTCTCAATCTTTCCAGATTACTGTACGCCTTTCAGGAGTCTGATTTGTCTTGTGCACCTTCAGGTAACATCTCACTTAAAAACTAGTTTACAGAATCAGGCATAAAAATACAAGAAAGCTGCAGCACATTATTACTGAAAAATTGCTGACTTTCTCATTTTTACCATATAAAAATAAAAACAAATCAATTGGAATACAAATATTATACATATATTTTAATGTATAGCAGGGGTGGGCAAAAGGGCCTCCGCGGGCTGGATCCAGCCTGCCAAACGGATGGATCCAGTCCATGGAGGTCCTGACACTCCCCTGCACCCAGGCCAATCAGGGCATGGTGGTGGGGGGAGCCCACAAAGTTTCTTCTGCCCTGGCCCCGCCCTGTGAGGAGCACACATCACTTAGAAGTACTGCATGCTCCTGGTGAGGGCGAGGAGACTTCATGCACTCCCCTGCCCCCAGGCTCTGGTTAGCCTGCGAGTGGAGAGCATGGGAAGTCTCCTCCCAACCAAGGGCATGGGCACCTAGGAGGAATGGGGGGGGGTGGCAACAAAGGCGCTCCCTCACCCCCAGACTAATCATGGTCTGGGGGTGGGGAACTTGGAAGTATCCCAGCCCTGCTCCTTCCACTCGATGCTCTGCCCCTTCTGGAGCAGCCCAGGGCCACTTCAGAAATTTTTTAAGTGGCCCCCGGAAAAAAATTATTGCCCACCTCTGGTATATAGTCTATAGAATGGTATAAACCAGTCATTGTCTCTATGGAATTTTAGTTTGTACTGACTTCATTAGTGCTTTTTAAATAGTATGTTGTAAAACTAATTATGTTTGTTGTAAACAAACTATGTTTGTTGTAAGCAAACAAAAGGAAGTTTTTCTTCACTCAGCACACAGTCAACCTCTGGAACTCCTTGCCAGAGGATGTGGTGAAGGCTAGAACTGTAACAGAGTTCAAAAAAGAGCTAGATAGATTCATGGAGGTTAGGTCCATGAATGGCTATTAGCCGGGATGGGTAGGAATTGTGTCCCTAGCCTCTGTTTGTCTGGAAATGGGTGACAGGGGAGGGATCATGTGAGGATTACCTGTTATGTTCCCTCCCTCTGGGGCATCTGGCATTGGCCACTGCTGGCAGACAGGACACTGGGCTAGATGGCTCTTTGGTCCGACCCAATATGGCTGTTCTCATGTTCTTAAAACGAGACAACTATCTACCTCAGTTGATGTGTCCCCTGGAAGACTTTCATGTGCTCCAAAAGGCATGTGCACGCCTGGTTGAGAATCACTGGCAAAGATCTATGGCCAGTCCAGCTTGCTGTGTGCTCTCTGGAGCACAGCAAGGCAACGTGCACCCACCCTGTGCAAAAGCGATTTTGTGCTAATTGTTTGTCACCTATGTTTATTTGTAGCACATGGTGCAATGAGGCCCTGATCTTGGTTGGTGCATCTTGGTCAGTGATTCTCAAATTGTGGACTATGGACCACTAGTGGTCTGTGGTCACCTTCCAGATGGTTCGCAATTTGAGCTCAGCCCCCCAGCCCTTTCCACCCTCCCTTGCTCTCTCTCCCCACACCTTGGAGCCTGTGCAGGCGCTCCAACCTCAGCCCACCCCACCCCTGAGAGGCTGGGCACTAGCGCTGGCTTCCCTAGAGGGGAGGGGGATGGGAGCCCCAAGCCCACCTGCCAGATCCAGCTTGTGGGGAAGAAGCTGAGCTAGAAGCAGCTCTTCATACTCCCCCTCCCCTGGCTGGGGAAACAGCATCACATGGATGGGTTGCCTGGAGGCTTTCCCAGCTGCTCCCATTGGCCAGTTGGGGGGGGTTTGGGGAGGTTTTTGGGGTTGGTTTTTGTGTGTGTGTGTGTGTGTGGTGTGGTTGCTTGCTTCTCACTTGTCTGTTCCCCAACTGATTTTTCTGTGGGTCAGTGGCCCTTGACCCAAAAAAGGCTCCACACCCCTGCCATAAATAAAGAAAATATTGAAACTTTTTGTATTGGATATACATTAATATTTTATTTTATTTAAAATGAAGTTGGATAAACATGACAAAGTTACAGCACTTAAACTGTTTAATAATTTAATATTTCTTTTCTTACTGGTTAATTTTAACTGTTCTCCCTAGCTGCAGCACTAGCAAAATGGCTTAGGCATAATTATGTAATTATCGGCAAGTTTCCATTAACAACTACTTTTCCATGGAAAGGCTCACTTTGAGCCAGGTGGACCATAGGCCAAAAAGTTTGAGAACCACTGCTCTAGGTGTTACCATAATGCAAACTAAAAAATACAGGTTGTACCTCCCTTAACCGGGACTCTGTGGTCTGGCAACATCCATGGTCTGGCAGGACTATGGATGTTTCTGGACCACAAAACCCAGGTATAGGGAGGTCGGGCTGTGGGGCAGGTGTAACGGAGCAGGGGGAGGCAGCAACTCATCCGGGAGCCTGGGGGAAGGGTGGTTGAGGAGCAGCAGGGAGTTCCAGCTCCTGTGGCTGGACAGTAGCAAGGGGGCAGCTGCAAAGCTCTGGCTCCGGCCCCAACCATGGAGCTCGGGGGTGGCAGCGGTAGTTGCAGAACTCCAGCCCTGGTGGCAGCCAGGAAGATCCAGCCTTGGAAACCACAGCTAAGCAGGAAGCAGCGGGGCTGGGATGGTGCCCCAGCGGAGGGAAGCAGAGCAGCATGGGCCATGTTGGGAAGGACCTCTCCTGGTGTGGCAAATCCCCTTGTTCGGGACCGGTCAGATCCTGAGGATGCCAGATGAGGGAGGTACAACCTATAATAATTATCCCCTTTACTCCCCCTGCCATCCAATCACCCAAGTGCTGCCTGCTTTCCTGGAAAGGAGACCTGAGTAGCAGCTCACCAGACACAGTTGAGGGAGGAATCTACTACCATATTTCAAGTTGCTACCAGTGCCTCTCCCATTGCTATGTATGATGCAAAGACAATGCTTCACAGCTTATTTATTCAACTGATTTTTAAAGTGTCATCATGATATTTCAGATAATGTGTGCAAACCAGCAAAGACAAGTCAGATCCTGTGGGATCTGCATGAAAATAGGGCTAAAAATTAAAGGCAGGAAGATGGAGTGAAAAAACGTGAGGCCAAATAGAGGCCATTAATGGATTCCTGAAAATATCCTCAGGGAAGGGCTTATATAGATAAGGTAATAAGAACATTAGAATGGCCATACTGGGTCAGACCAAAGGTCCACCTAGCACAGTATCCTGTCTGCCAACAGTGGCCAATGCCAGATGCCCAAGAGGGAGGGATCACAACAGGTAATCCTCACGTGATCCCTCCCCTGTCACCCATTTCCAGACAAACAGAGGCTAGGGACACCATTCCTACCCATCCTGGCTAATAGCCATTCATGGACCTAACCACCATGAATCTATCTAGCTCTTTTTTGAACCCTAAAGGTCCCTGAACTGACATGCCACTGGCCCTAGCCCAGTTCAGCTGGAAGGGGAGGAATGCTTGTTAAGGAATGCTTGTCAGCTCAAATTACTGGTTCAAGGCAGCATTTCCTATTGACACAAAGCAAGTAATATGAGTACAAGAAACTAAAAAGGAGGGGGGGGCGTTGTTTAACTTGTCATCTGCGCCTGTTCAGTGTTGTCACAGGAGGTTGTGACAGGTCAAGTAGGGCACATATCACAGTGACAGGAAGCTAGATAAGTACCTAGATAGATAGAGGAGTTTAGTGACTTGCCTGGGGGCACAGTTGTTTAGTGCATTAGGCATTGGCTGTAGAATCAAGACACCTGTATTGTGATCTTGGGTCTGACAATTTACTATTTGTGAGAACTTTTCGCCAATATTTGTATTGTATTCATAGACTCATAGTCTTTAAGCCAGAAGGGACCATTATGATCATCCAGTAGTTTGATCTCCTGCACACATATGCCTTCAATGCACATTCATTGTGTGTGCCTTGTCAGTGTGCTTGAAATGAGACAGAACTAAGCTCAGGCCTTTACCAACTAACTTAGCCAGTACTATTCAAGACTTTAATTGACATGTCAATGCTATTTATTTAAAATTTAGAACACCGTTCCCCAGATCCTAAGCTGCAGGTGAAGAGCACTCAACGCAATTCAGAGAGCATGTCATGTGGGTTTGTCTATTGCAAGTGCAACATAGAGCACCCCCAGGGCTGCTTAAGAATCCAACTGAGCATTCCAGCAACTAGGATAACAGGGAAGTAAGGTTATTCTGGCTCTGTCTGTACTGCAGAGGTATCCCGGAAAAGCTCTGCCGTGTCCAAGGAACATGTCTGCTTTTCCTAAAAAAAAAATTAGGAAAAGCAGACGCATTTTTTCAGCATCCCTGTAAACCTTGTTCTACGAGAAAGAAGGGATGTTCTGAAAGAGGGGGTTTTCCTGACATTTGGCCCTGTGTAGATGGGCCAAATGTCAGAAAAGCCTCTTTCAGAAGAAAAGCAGGAAAAGATACGCAAATTTTTTACTTTTCCCTGCAGTGTAGACATAGTCCCTGGCTTACCTCTTTGCATCACTTTGGCAGCTCGACATTTGTCAAGGATTCCCCCTATACTGGGAGTAGTCCTCTGTACCCTATGTAAGACTGTTTTAACACAGTCTTTGAACTGGCAGACAAAGAGATGCTGCTCTTGAATATACAGAACTCATGGTAAAAGCATTAGTAAATATTCTTTAGTGCAAAGGGCCCAATTCTGAGGTTTATTTGAACACAGATTAGTGTAATGCCTGAGGAAAGTGGGAAAGGCAGCTGCATGCCATTCTTGTGGCTCCCTGAATCTGGTATTTTGGCCCCCTCTGCAAATTATAGAAAACTCAGACTCAAAGCTGATCTTATTTGCACTCAGCAGCAAACAGTATAAAGGGGAATTGCTAGAATCTCTGATACACCACACATGCTGGGATGCAAACGGTTGACACAGAGGTGGCTATGTCAGCTCTGTGCTAAGCTGGAATTCTTCCAGGCCACATGTGGCTAGATATGCCACTGTACAACCCCTTGCACCACCAGAGCTGCACACACAAAGGCACCGGAGCCCAGCCAAAGAGCAGGCCCATGGTTTGTCAGCCACAAATTAGAAAGATGCAACTGCACTTCCATAGCTTAGGATGTGTCACAACTCTTATGTTAAATTAGTCATTTAAAATATTGTTGTTTTACCACAGGAAATTGAAAATATGTATTTGACATATCGGAAGATTGTTTTAACTGGCATTCTGATTATTCCAGATGCTCTCCAGATGTCTGAGGGATATAGAGTTTGAAATTGCAGACTGTGTTGGCTTTAACAAGTCCCAACTTCAGAGCAGCCAAAGAACTAAGAACTTTGTATTCATTTTGATTTTCCTTTTATAGGTAACTTCATTTATCAGGAAACAAAGCTTACTTACATATCAGCCAGATAAAATGATTTGTTCCTATTTACTTTATTTCTACATAGAAAATGCTCTTGAAGAAGTCAATTCCTTCCCCTTGGCTTCCCACTCTGTTCTGTTTAGGTTTGTATGCTGCATTCATCACTACGCAATCTGAGCACCTCTTGGCACTATCCAATAAGCAGTGGAAATTGTGTTGTTCCTTTGTGCAGGGGCTGGGGCCTACTGAGGTCCTGCACAAAAGGTGTGCAAAATATGCATATTTTGGGGCTATATTTTTCATGAGTTTCTTCCACTGCAACACACATGGGCATACTGGAGTGTGGAAGTTGATATGCAAATACACTGATCCATTAATCAACACTCCAATCCCCCTGTTACTCTGGGAAGGGGAGGCGTGACATCATCCTTCTACAGCAGAGGTAGAATGATTCTACTGCCCCTCTCTGGTGTGGGAAGAGTATTCCATTCCTACCTCCAATCCAGAAGAAATCTAGCCTAACCTGTCCAGGGCTATGTCTACACTGGCAGGTTATTGCGCAAGAATGGCCGTTCTTCCGGAAAGTGTCCACACTGTCCGCCCACTCTTGCGCAAGAAGATTTACAGTACGGCGCGGTAAGAGAGGGCTTCTTGCACAAGAGCTACGCTCTTTTTTAACAGGTGTAAGCTCTCTTGTGCAGGAGCTCTTGCACTAGAAGGCAGTGTGGACGCTCAGCAGGGATTTCTTGTGCAAGAAAGCCCTATGGCTAAAAAGGCCATCAGAGCTTTCTTGCGCAAGAGAGCGTCTACACTGCCATGGATGCTCTTGCGCAAAAGCACAGCTCGCACATGGCAGTGTGGCCGTTTTCTTGCGCAAGACTTCTTGCACAAGAACCCTTGGACAAGATATTCTTACGCAAGAAGCCACCAGTGTAGACATAGCCCAGGGGTCTGGCCCAGAATTTGCTGTCTCCTCTCTGCAGAGGAGAGTGCAGCTGGAAATAAGGACACAATTTATGGGAGGTTGGGGGGGGGGGCAGTAGCCCCCCTCCCATGTTTGAACCCCTGGATTTCATAGCTGAGGTTTTCTTAAAGCCCATGTCCTGACTCCAGAAGCAGCTCTTAATTGTGTAACCCTTCTGCCAGGCCGAGTTAATAGCAGCAAGAGCTGGGTTCAGTATCTAAGGGTCTCCTCCCAACAGCATAATACAACACCGGCTCAAGCCCCCACCCAGTGTCCTGGGAAATCTTACACACACCCCTGGGTGCCTCAAAGAGGCAGTTCTTCCCCTCTCACAAGCACAGAGCCTCGGTATAGCAGCAAATCTTTAATAACATGAGGTAACCAACATCAGCATTAAATTGGGAAAACACCACAACTCAGATTCATAAACCAAACATGAGCAAAGACCCACCCCCCAGACACGAATCACCCAAAGTCCCCAAAAGTCCAACACCCCAAGAGTCTCTTGAGTCCAGCAACCCAAAAATCACCCAAAGTCCCAAAGTCCGACACCCCAAAAGTCTCTGCCCCGGGTCAGTGCCGTCCCAGGGTTCAAAAGTCCACCCGGCAGGGTTTTACCATCCAACCTGGGTGGAATGGAGGGGATGGGGGTTGATAGACCTTACGTGGTCCGCCGACAGCTCCACCTCTCCGTAGGGTTCTGCTGCCGCCGTCAACGCAAGTCACTCCGCCACACTCCACCTGCTGTCCCATGAGCTGCTCCAGCTGTCCCACGAACTGCCCTGCTCCGCCAGCTGTCTCGGTCCATGCCCCTGGCTGCCAGCTGGTTGTTCCTGCAGCTGCTCCACTGGCCACCTGCCGGTCATCCCCCACCAGCCACTCTGCTCGCCACCTTTGCCCACCGGTCATTCCCGCAAACCGCTCTGCTAGTAGCTCAGCAGTATAGCTTCAGGCACCCCACAGCACACAGTGATTTCAGCTCATAGTAGAGGAGCCTCAGTGCTAGTGCACTATTAGCCCACAGTGAAGTCAGCTCAGCAGCTTGCAACTAGACTCCTGATAGAATCCAAATTAGCTCTGATATTCCACAGTGGAGAGAGAAGGGGGTGCAATTGGTGGCCTTTAGATCCCTCAGACAGGGCCACCCCACCACCAGGTACAAATACTTATTCCCAACCTCTCTCCACTTGACTGAGTTTGGAACCCATGCCCCTTGTCTAGCCAGTGCTTCTTAGTTTATGGCGAATCCCTCTGTCATAAAACAGTTCCCCTAATCCACTATCCTTGATTCACATAATCAGGGTAACAACACTTTATCCCCCTTGCCTCAACAACAGGGAGACTGGGGATCCCACAGTGGCCAAAGTGACTATTTGGGCTGCTGTGAGCACGTACTAGGTGGGGTGGGTATGCCTATGCAAATGAGATCAGCCCCTAAAGTCTTTTTGCACCACTCGCCACAATTCACCACCAGATGTCAGGGTAGAGCTTATCCTGACCCTGCTTACAATTGCAACAGAATTTGAGCTGCTTGCTGCTTTGCCTTTGGGGCAGGGAGTTTGTTATAAAAAGAGGGAGGCAGGGTGATAAAGAATAACAAAAGGCTGGGCATTCCAGTAACTGAAAGAGTGTTAGATCATCATGAGAACATTGCTGAGTACTCCACTTAAAAGATAGGAGAAAAGAGTAGGAATGAGTGTTGTGCTGCAGGGATCTGCATTTGTACCACTGCTTTTAAACTTCTCATAAATGTTCTTGAAAAATGGGTAAACAATGACTAATTCAAAGCTGACTGCAAAGAGTTACAAAGGGATCTCACAAAACTGGGTGACTGGGCAACACAAGAGCAGATGGAATTCAGTGTTGATAAGTGCAAACTACTGCACATGGAAAATATAATCTCAGCTATACATACTAGGAGGCTGTGCCCCCTGCTCGTTATGCTTGCCAACCCCCCTCTTGCTGTCTGCTTTCATGGCCAGAGAGTTTGTTAATCTTGCAGAGTCCAGCTGTGCTTTCCATAGCCCCAAGTCACTCACACCCTTCTCCATTCCTGACCCACCCCACCCCTGGACTGTCTATCTGAACACTTTTGGCCCATCCCACCTACTCATGCCCTTCAATTGCCAGTCAGTCTCCCCATCCAGTGCCTTTCCTGCTGCTGCCCAACCTACCAATAACTCTGTTCCCTATCCTTGGTGTAGGCCTGATGCAGTTCTTTAATTTTCATTTGCACCTGGTCCAGTGTGTGTGTGTGGCCCTTCTGTGCCAGGCTGGTGGCCATCTGACCATAAACATCCGCAGTCCTGTGTCTGATGTGGAGATCCTGGAAGTTGGACTCCTCACCCAACACCTCACTGAAATCCAGTATCTCTGCACCAGTCCAGAATAGGGCCCTTTTTCACCCCTGGCCAGGGGCTTCCAGGGTGGCTGCTGGCTTGCTTGCAGCCCTGGGGGGCTTGGAGGGAGCAATGGGGTCTGTCGTGACAGCAGCATAAGCTGTGCAAGGTGCTGCAGTGTGGCATGGGGCTAGCAGGACTGATGTGGTGCCACAAGCCCTTTCCCTTCTGCCTGCAGCTTTAAACCCTGCAGAAGAAGGGACTATAGAGTTTTGAGGAGTGTGAACAGAGTAGCCACTAGAGCAGCTGTGAGATGCCCTGGAGGCCAATTATTTCAAAATAAGCACAGCTGACCATCCACAGTCAGCCTATTTCGAAATAGCAATTTTGAAATAGGGATTACACCTCGTAGAATGAGGGGTTATTATTTCAAAATAACAAGCCCATTATTTTGAAATAATTTCAAAATAACAGGCTTGCTGTGTGGATGCTCACCTTGTTATTTCAAAATAATGGGAGTTATTTATAGCTCAAGCTGGCCTTACAGCTCAAGCTGTAGAAGCACCTCTACTAAGCTCTAGAGGTCCCTGGTTCAAATCTGCCTGTAGGTGATTAAAACTGGGGGGTTCATCCAGGATTGCAACTGGGTCTCTGAAGCTTAAGATGTGCTCCTTTAGCTAGGGGAAGTATGTAATCCACACAACTAGTGGGTGTGGTTCATTGTTTCACATAGTGACTCTTAGCCCACTTAGAACAGGAAGAGTGCCAGCTGACTTTACAGCTTAAGCTGTAGAGGTTCCTACACTAAGGTGCCAGGTTCAAATCTGCCTGCTGGAGGTTACACATCTATGGCAAGAAACCAGTGAATGAAGGATGAAAAGCTTGTCTAAACACTGAAGTTATGCTGTTTTAGTTTAAATCAGTTGAATTAACCTGGTGCAACTTTTATGTGTGGACTGTTTTATATTGATTTAAAATGGATTCTATCAGTTTTGCTTGTACATTTTATATAAATAAGATTTAAAGTGATAATAGTCTGTATACAATTGCACTGGCTTAAATAAGTTGATATAAAATAACACTGTTGTTATATTGGTAACAACTTTGCAGACTAGCTTAAGGGAAAATCTTAACTGTGAATTTCCCTGCTCTTGTAAGAACTACCAAAATATTTAATGTTGCTTCAATATTGTTTTTGCATGTTTCTATTTTATTAAGAACCTTTGAATTAAGAAAATATTTATATGAGAGTCTGAGACTTTTAGAATTGATATTATTTTCAACTTACATCACTGTGGTGTATTAGAAAATAGTACTTACAAAATTAAATTATTCTAGGATAGGAAAGATCACCATTCTATTCAGAAACACTATGCAGGTTGAAACTCTGCAGTCTGGCCCCCTCAGGACCTGACTGAATCCAGACCAGAGAATGTACTGAATCATGGGAGGTCAATATTGTCTAGCAGCATGCCAACACTTCCACTGCTTATTGGGCTCTGAGAAGACAGTTGGAGTAAATTAGAGCTAAATAATAGCACAGGACACTGAGAGCCAGGACTGACAGCTGTAAACAAACTTTATTGGACTGTGGGAAACTTGGCCACACTCCTGATAAGTGGACATCAAGATAACTGAAATCATGATGGACCACAGATGTTGCTGGCCCAGAGAGTGCTGGACTAGAGAGATTCAACCTGTATTTAGTTCATTGTGCTGGTGGAACTTAGTTGACATGATTCCAAATTGTGAATTGGCTTGTACATGTCTGCCACAGCCCTCTATTGGATTTAAACATAACTGTTCAGCTGCATAAGACCTAATGTAGGGTGGCCCCTACTGAAACCATGGTCTTTTAATTTATTTTAGTGTGGCAGAAACTAATGTTTTGAGGAGAAACAATGACATTAGTTTTGCATTATCCACCCCACATAGGAGACAGGTGGCAACAGGAACTGCTATGGAGAACAACTTGACAGGGCAGCTTTTATTGCTTTAGTTAGTATGGAGAAAATTAGCAGCAGGGGGGATTAAGAATGAAATTCTCTCTCACCAAAGAGCAGCTATTGTTCATCCCATTTTAACATTTTTCTCCACTTAAGCTCAACCTGGAGTAAGACCAGGGGTAATTTTCAAAAAGCTTCATTGGTGTCAGCAACATTTGGGAGTCATAGTGCCTGATTTTCTGTTGCCCTGGGGTACAGGCTAAAGTTGAATTAAGCTACGCTACTTCAGCTACATCAATTGTGTAGTTTAATTCTGAACAGCTTAACTCAGCTTTAGGTGCTGTCTACACAGCAAGAAGTCGAAGGAAGAACACTCTTACTCCAACTTTCCTTACTCCTCATGAAATGAGGGTTACAGGAGTCAGGGTAAGAAATCCTCCAGCTCAATATTATTTAGAAATATAGGCCTGTAGTATAGATGCGCTCTTTGTTATTTCAGAATAATGTCATTTATTCTGAAATAACGCTGCTGTGTAGATGTACCCTGTGAATGCAGCATAAACCTCCTTTGGTCTTTGTGCTGGTGTAAACTGTGCAAGGTTCAGGGCAATGAAAAATCAAATCCATCTTGTAGAGAGGGCTTCTGTGGCTGCCCGTGTCATAAGCACTGTGTCCATAAGACCTACTCAGATGCATGTTAGATGATCTGGGCAATCCCGCTGCAGCAAGCCCCACTCTGCTTCACCCTACCCTTCCCCACACCTCACCCTTTCCCCACCCCCTTGCCCATAGACTACTCCCCCAACAAGGCCAACTAAGTGATTACTAGGGAGCCTGGCTCAGGGCAGCAGCAGGGGGTTGGTCTCCTCTCTCATAGTCTCTCAGCAGCCTGTTCTGCTCCATCCTACCACCATTCCCCAGTCCACTGTGCTCTGCTTCACTTCGGTGGTGAGAAGTGTTGCACCTTGAGGCCAAGGTGCTCTGCTTCCTGTTGCCACAGTGAAGTGGATCACAACGGGTTGGGCAAGAGTGTGAGGGCAGGGTGGGGTGGAGCAGAACAGGTTGCCAGGTTGCTCCAGCTCCTTCCACCATAGTGAATGAGAGGGCACCCTGACTGCCACTCCACACCAGGCCTTCCCTCCCCAGGTAATCCCCGAGGCCACCCTGGACAGGACAGCTCTGTCTGCAAATATTTACCTCCACATCTGCAGCTGCAGATACCTGCATATATTAAATAGATAATTGCAAATTTGCAGGATTTCTAGATACAACTTTTGTATCCGTAGTTGCATTCGTATCCACAAAAATGAGCTGCGGATATCCACATTCACATCTACAGATGCAGATACCTGCAGATATAAAGCAGGTATCTGCTGACATTCAGGGTTCTAACCATCTCCCCACTGGAAGGGGCAGGACCTGGGCCAGTGAAGAAAAGCATTTCTCTGGGAGCAAAGATCAGAACAAATGGAGGATAGCCTCTGACTGAGCACAGAGCGGAAAGCCAATGAGTGGAAGCATCACCCTGAGGACAGAGGGTGGGGGCCAATGGGAGAAGAAACGATTCTCTGAAGGCAGGGCGAGAGCCAGTGGGCATCTCCCTTAGGGCAAGAGGCAAGACCAATAGGCAGACAGCATCTCTCAGGGGAAGGCGACAGACCAATGGGTGGCTACCCCTTCCTGCTTCTCCACGTGGGAACTAACGATACGGCCAAGAATGACCTTGAGTGGGTTACTGCGGATTATGTAGTGCTGGGAAGAAGGACCCAAGAATTTGGAGCGCAAGTGGTGTTCTCGTCCATCCTCCCTGTTGAAGGGAAAGGACTGAGCAGGGATCGTTGAATTGAGGAAGTAAATGCGTGGTTGCGCAGGTGGTGTCGCAGAGAGGGCTTTGGTTTCTTCGACCATGGGACTCTGTTCCAGGCACAAGGATTGTTAGGAAGAGACGGGATCCACCTAACGAAGAGAGGAAGGAGCATCTTTGCGGGCAGGCTTGCAAACCTAGTGAGGAGGGCTTTAAACTAGGTTCGTTGGGGGACGGTGATCAACACCCTGAGGGGAGTGGGAAAGTCAGATACCGGGAAGGAATGCAAAGAGGAACGAGCAAGAAAGGAGGACCCGATTCAAATGGAGAAGATGGGGCGATCAACTGGTTATCTGAGGTGTTTCTACACTAATGCAAGAAGCCTGGGCAACAAACAGGAAGAACTGGAGGCCCTGGCCCAGTCCAAGAAATATGATTTAACTGGGATAACAAAGACTTGGTGGGATGACTCACATGACTGGAGCGCTGTCATGGAAGGATATAGACTGTTCAGGAAAAACAGGCAGGGGAGAAAAGGAGGAGGAGTTGCACTCTACGTAAGAGAGCACTATGATTGCTCTGAACTCCAGTATATAGAGGGAGAAAAACCTGTTGAGAGTCTATGGGTTAAGTTTAGAGGTGCAATCAACAGCAGTGATGTTGTGGTTGGTGTCTACTATAGGTCACCAAATCAGGTGGATGAGGTAGATGAGGCTTTCTTCGGACAACTGAGAGAAGCTTCCATATCACAGGCCCTGGTTCTCGTAGGGGACTTTAATCACCCTGACATCTGTTGGGAAACCAATACGGCAGTACACAGGCAATCCAGGAAGTTTTTGGAGAATGTTGGGGAGAACTTCTTGGTACAAATGCTGAAGGATCCGACCAGGGGCCATGCGCAGCTTGACCTTCTGCTCACAAACAGGGAGGAACTAATAGGGGAAGTAGAGGTGGGTGACAACTTGGGGAGCAGTGATCATGAGATGGTAGATTTCAGGATCCTGACCAAAGGAAGAAAAGAGAGTAGTAAAATACACACCTTGGACTTCAGAAAAACAGATTTTGACTCCCTCAGAGACCTGATGGGCAGAATCCCCTGGGATGCTAACATGAAGGGGAAAGGAGTCCAGGAGAGCTGGCAGTATTTTAAAGAAGCCTTATTGAAGGCACAGAAAGAAACCATCCCAATGTGTAGCAAGAGAAGCAAACGTGGTAGGAGACCGGATGGGCTTACAGGGGAAATTCTTGGTGAACTTAAGCACAAAAAGGAAGCTTACAAAAAGTGGAAACTTGGACAAATGACCAGGGAGGGGTTTAAATGTATAGCTCGAGAATGCTGGGGGGTTATCAGGAAGGCGAAAGCGCAAGTGGAATTGCGACTGGCTAAGGATGTGAAGGATAACAAGAAAGGTTTCCACAGGCATGTTAACAAGAAGGTGATCAGAGAGGGTGTGGGGCCCCTACTGGATGAAGGAGGTAACCTAGTGACAGATGATGTGGGGAAAGCTGAAGTACTCAATGCTTTCTTTGCCTCTGTATTCACGGACAAGGTGGGCTCCCGGACTAATGCGCTAAGTGATGCAAGATGGGATGAAGATGGACAGCCCTTAGTGGGTAAAGAACAGGTAAGGAACTATTTAGAAAAGCCAAACGTACACAAATCCATGGGTCTGGACTTAATGCATCCAAGGGTACTGAGGGTGTTGGCAAATGTCATTGAGGAGCCTTTGGCCATTATCTTTGAAAAGTCGTGGAGATCGGGAGAGATCCCGGCTGATTGGAAAAAGGCAAGTGTAGTGCCCATCTTCAAAAAAGGCAAGAAGGACGATGCAGGGACCTATAGGCCGGTCAGTCTTACCTCGGTTCCTGGAAAAATCATGGAAGGGATCCTTAAGGAATCCATTTTGAGGCACTTGGAGGAGAGGAAAGTGATTAGGAATAGTCAGCATGGATTCACAAAGGGCAAGTCGTGCCTGACCAATCTGATTAGCTTCTATGATGAGGTAACTGGCTCTGTGGACATGGGAAAGTCAGTGGATGTGATATACCTTGACTTTAGCAAGGCTTTTGATACGGTCTCCCACAATATTCTTGCCAGCAAGTTAAGGGAATATGGATTGGATAAATGGACAGTAAGATGGATAGAAAGCTGGCTAGAAGGCGAGGCCCAGCGGGTAGTGATCAACGGCTCGATGTCAGGATGGCGGTCGGTTTCTAGCGGAGTGCCCCAAGGTTCGGTTCTGGGACCGGTTTTGTTCAATATCTTTATTAATGACCTGGATGAGGGGATGGATTGCACCCTCAGCAAGTTTGCAGATGATACTAAGCTAGAGGGAGAGGTAGATATGCTGGAGAGCAGGGATAGAGTCCAGAGTGACTCAGACAAATTGGAGGATTGGGCCACAAGAAATCTGATGAGGTTCAACAAGGACAAGTGCAGAGTCCTGCACTTGGGACGGAAGAATCCCAAGCTTTGTTACAGGCTGGGGACCAACCAGCTAAGTAGTAGTTCTGCAGAAAAGGAACTGGGGGTTACAGTGGATGAGAAGCTGGATATGAGTCAACAGTGTGGCCTTGTAGCCAAGAAGGCTAATGGCATATTAGGATGCATTAAGAGGAGCATTGCCAGCAGATCCAGAGATGTCATTATTCCCCTTTATTCGGCTCTGGTGAGGCCACATCTGGAGTATTGCGTCCAGTTCTCGGCCCCCCACTACAGGAAGGATGTGGGCATTGGAAAGGGTCTAGCAGAGGGCAACTAAAATGATTAGGGGGCTGGAGCATATGACCTATGAGGAGAGGCTGAGGGAGTTGGGTCTGTTTAGTTTGCAGAAGCGAACAGTGAGGGGGGGTTTGATAGCAGCCTTCAACTTCCTGAAGGGAGGTTCCAAAGAGGATGGAGAGAGGCTGTTCTCAGTAGTGACGGATGGCAGAACAAGGAGCAATGGTCTTAAGTTGTGGTGGGAGAGGTCCAGGTTGGAGATTAGGAAAACCTATTTCACTAGGAGAGTGGTGAAACACTGGAATGGGTTACCTAGGGAAGTAGTGGAGTCTCCATCCCTAGAGGTATTTAAGTCTCGGCTTGACAAAGCCCTGACTGGGTTGATCTAATTGGGATTGGTCCTGCCTAGAGCAGGGGGCTGGACTTGATGACCTCCTGAGGTCTCTTTCAGCTCTACGGTTCTATGATTCTACAGCATCTCCCTACGGGTATAGGACCAATGGGCAGACAGCATTTCTCAGGGCACGAGCAGGCAAAATAAAGCCTACAGGCCAGATCAGACCTACTAAATCTCTGGATCCAGCCCAAGGGAGTCTTTTCCAGGCACCCTGCCTGCCTGCCTGCTCCTGCACACTGCTCAGAACAGCTCTCTGAACACTGCAAGTCCAAGGAGATAGGGAGAGAAGCTTCATGCACTGCCCACTCCCAGCAAACTATTGCAATGGTTTCCAACCAATGGGAGCTGCCAGTTTGCAGAACAGGCAGCACGAGAAGTACCTCTCCATGTTCACAGTATTCAGAGCCACATGGACCCTGCAGCTGGTGCAGGGACATGGAAGGCAAGAACCCTGGCTGAGGAAGTGGGGCTGCTGGCTGGGAGCTGCCCAGCTAAGGGCCTCTCTGCCAGAGTCTGCCTCTGGCAAGCCAGACCTCCCTCCCTGCAACCTTCAGCTCTCCTCCTGCATCCCTACCCTATGTCACCCAAACCCTCTGCCCCCTGCTTCTGCACCATACCTCCTTCCAGACCCTGCACCCCCCCCTACCCACCTCCTCCAGGTCACAATCCCTCCCAAACCTTGCACCCCAATCCTCTGCCCCTAGTCACAACCAAAGTCCCTGCACCCACTCCTGCCCCAAGTCACAACTCCCTCCCAGACTCTGCACTCCCTCCTTTGCCACTGCTCCAGAACACCACTGCTTCTTTAACCCTGCACCCCCTCCTTCTCCCCAGTCTCCTTCCCCAGGTCACAACTGACTCCTTCAGGCAAACTCCCTCCTAGACCCCGCTCTCCCTCCTGCACCCCAATCCCTTACCCCAAGCTCCCTTCTGCACCCGACCTCCATCCCAGACCGGGCACCTCCAGTACTACCATCCACATGTGCGGGCCCCGACCACTTAACAAATTCTTGTAGTGTCCCTCTCCCCCCCCCCCCCCCGTTCCCGATGAAAAGGTACAGTCCTCTCCTGCCGGGGGGCGGGGCCAAAGGGCGGGCAGCTCCTCCCAATGACAGCGGGCGGGGGCCAATAGGCAGCTCCCTCCTCGGAGCGCTTTTGCCCATCTCCCGGACGGCTTCCGGCGCGCTGACCCGGCAGCGGAAGCGGGATCAATGGCGGCGCGCGGGGGCTGCGGGGGCCGGTGAGCGGGCCGCTGCGGGGGGCGCCTTCTGGGTCGGGGGCTAGCGGCGAGGCCCGGCGCTTCCCCGTGGAGCGCCGCGGGCCCGGTCGCGGGACCGGGCAGGGAGGGAGCGGGGCCGGCACCTGGTGTCCCGGGTGGGCGCTGCCCTCACCCCGGCGCGGGGAACCTGCCCCCAGGCCGGGCAGCTGGGTCCTGACAGGGGCTCGCTCCTGCGGTGAGATCAGGCCCGGCACAGCGCTCCCTGGGCGCACCGCGTCTGCGGGATCGGGCCCTGGCAGCGGGCAGACCGCGTCGCGGGGGCCGGGGCCGGGGCCGGGGCCGGGGCCGGGGCCGGACAGCGGGGTGTGGAAGCCGCCTGCGGCGAGCGCGAGGGCTGCAGTCGCTTGCCATTAAGTGAACCGCTTTCCTGTGGCGTTAGCGTGGTGGAGCAATCCGGAATCGCTCAGGGGTTTCAGGCTGAATCTGAATCGTCTCAGGACGGCGGGAATCGTTCAGGGGTTTAGATAACGGGGAAGAGGGGACTGGGGATGGGGGCGCCATTTAGTTGGCTTTGGACTTGGAGAAACAGCAAGGACGCTAGTTCCCATTCTGGATCATCCATCCTGGAAAGCTGCATTTGATGGGCGGGTAAAATAAACCATTTTTTTCCCGGTCACTGAAAAGAACTCTTCAAAGGAGTCAGTGGCTGGAAAATTATAGTGGCTTTCATCCTGGAGTAAATTGTTATAGCCAAGCTATGAACCACTTCGTGTAATGGAAATGCTGATACAGCTTGTATCCATAGGGGCACCTAAACACGATGCCAGCGGAAAGGAATAGTTGTTTGAAAATGATTAAGTGACAGGAAAATGTGTATTGTTGGCATACACGTATAATATTTTGTATCCCATTTTTTTTCTACACGATTTCATTTAAACTCAAGCTGTTTTCCCCCTTTTTAGGCAGAAAGATAATACAGTGAGAACAAAGTGTATTTTATGCTAGGCTAAAATCCCTTGATTAAGGCTTCCAGCCCTTTGAACTCCATAACTAAAAATGAAGACGGTGTTTATGGTTGCAGAGAAGCCTTCTCTGGCTCAGTCCATAGCCAAGATCCTCTCAAGAGGTAAGACAGAAAGCTTGCTAATCTCTTCAGTCTTTTTTGTTTCTCTTAGGGTATGTTTGTACTGTAAGAAATAAATCCATTAGAATACATATGTGTATGGCTTTGTTTGGAAGTAAAGCAATTTACTAATTGCTGCATATTACAAAGACTACTAGATTTCAAGGAAGGTGGAAGCTTAAAAAAAACCCCTACTATTTGGATGCGGCTGGAAAGCTGTCCCCTCCCAGTGTTAATCTGAGCTGCCAGCTGCAGACTGTTGATCATGAAGAAGCTGGGTGACATTCAGCATTTAAAAGGTTGTCAATAGAACTCTCCTCCATCATTCCATTTGCTGCTCCTTAGTTGACTTTGGCTTGGAAAACTGGCAAGAATGCTACTTTCCATTCTGGGTCATCCAACCTGTAAAGTTGCATTTGGTGGTGGGAAATTTTTCAACAGTTTGAAACAAAGTATAAACTTGTGTGATAGGAGACTGTTTTTGTTATTTAATATAATGTTTTTACTGTTCTATTGTACTGTTGAGAGATTCTAAATAAGTAGCAGATCCCTTGCTCTGAGGTTTTTCTGGCTTAAAGGCATGAGCTGGTATAGTACAGCTCTCTCTATATAATGCAGAGTGTGTTCATTATACATTGTATTGATCCATAGGATAAGTTGAGCTTTCAGAAGGAATTTTTGAAAGAGGAGAGGAAGGAAGTTTGGGGCATGTTAAATGGAAGGTTGTTGCAAATATAAAGTGAGATGTTAACAAAGGCCCAAAGGAGGGAGTTCGCAAGAGAGAAACTTCTGTAGAGACTAGAAAGGGGTTCAGGAAAATCTGGAGATAGAGGAAAGACAGAGTTTCATGATGCAAGAAACAAGATTACTTTAAATATTTTCATGCCTGTTAATATTTATTATTTTTATTGTACAGGAAACATGTCTTCTCATAAAGGGCTGAATGGGGCATGCTCTGTTCATGAGTACACTGGATCATTTATGGGGCAGAGTGTCCACTTCAAGATGACATCTGTGTGTGGCCATGTGATGACTCTGGATTTCATAGGTATTGTCTATTTGTTGTCTGTTTGAATTTGAGCAGTTTGCAACTCTTTTAAAAAACAGCACTGATGCAAAATTAACTGAGATTAGTAAAATCAGAGTTACTGCTTCACTGTAAATTGGATAAGAGAAAGGAGTTAAGTCAAAGTATAGTCTTCAGATTAAGACATTGGGCTAGATTTGGAAGCTCTAAGTTTCATTCCTGATATTGCAACAGACTCTGTGATCTAGGGCAGTGTTCTCAACCAGGTGTCTTGATCCTCGGGGGAAGGAGGAACAAGGGTACATGAGCAGGTTCCAGGACTTCCAAGCTGGGCCAGCATTAGACCTTCTGGGGCTCAGCGCAGAAAGCTGAAGCCTTACTACTGCATAGTGCTGAACCCTGCAACCGATACTGAAGCCAAAGCCTGAGCAACTTAGCTTCATAGAGCCCCAGGCAATTGCCCTACTTGCCTAACGCCAGCCCTGGTGTTTATATGCAGAAAACCAGTTGTTGTGGCACAGGAGGACTGTGGAGTTTTTATAGCATGTTTGGGGAAGAGAAGGGGATCAGAAAGAAAAAAGTTTAGTACATCGGATTTTAGGGCAAATCACTTATCTTCTCTGTGCCTTCATTATTTTATCTGCGAATGGGGAGATGAGACTAAATTTTCTAATGTTTTCAAATACTAAGATTCTTGGATGCAAAATATTATTAAAAGGGCACGGTGTAAAATGTGATGGAATATTCAAAGAGGTATGTAATGGCTTAAGTGCATGACTAGAAACTATGAACTCCTTGGATTTGAATGTTGCCTCTCACTGACTGTGACATAGAGATTGTCATTTGACAACTGTTTTTCCATCTGTAAAATGAAGATAATACTTAACTACCTCACAGGTGTTATGAGGAGTAAATAGTATGCACAGTGCTTTGAAGATGTCCGACAGTATGTTAGTGCTAACAGTTACAATCAACAATGACTGAGATATGGAAAACAAAAGAAACAATATAATGGAGCCCAACAGATTATACAGGAGAAACAATGAAACTGACTATTTATAGAGGACTGTAAAAATGCTCAAAGTGAGTAAGTTGCAGAAATAGAGAAAAATAACTTTTTTTTACTCCTCCCTTTAATGTTTCAGTTATAGTTACTTGTCACAAAACAAATTTCCTTTAGAAATGTGTTTTTGTTGATGTCCCTTTAAAATATGACTGATCTCAATATAAATCAAAGTTAGAGGCCATTACAGCACTTGGTGGAGGAGAATGAAGCACTGAACTTTCTAAAAGAATGCCATTTCCATAGTCAGCATACTATGATAAGCTTTGCAAGCAATGTCTTTGTACAATAAATGTTTTATTTAAGGTATTTAGAACTCTTTCCCATTTCAGGAAAATATAACAATTGGGACAAAGTGGATCCAGCAGAGCTTTTTAGCAAAGCCCCTACAGAAAAGAAAGAAGCTAACCCCAAATTGACTATGGTGAAATTTTTACAGGTATTCTTTGAGATATATTTTAAACTGTTTTGGGATTTTTTTCAAATGATTAGTGTTTTCTTTAACTACAAGCCTGACTAAATAGACTCTTGTACATTTCAAAGGAGGAATGCGGAAGTGCCTATCGACCTGTCGCATTGGCAATGGAAATTCCATCAACTACTTGACGAGTAAATTAGTTGTTCGTTAACATACCTAGATCACGGTGCATAATCAGCTCCACATGAGCTCCCAAGTGGTGCTGTGGCCACAAGGGCTAATGCAGTCCGTGGATGAATAAAAAATGGAATCTCAAGCAGGAGTAGAAAAATCTTCTTCCTTATTTGGCACTAATGCAATTACTGCTGGAATACTGTATCCAGTTGCAGTGTCCACAGTTCGAGGGATGTAAAATCCCATTTAGTTGGGTAACCTGTTAAACATATTGCTTAACCAGTTAATTAATTAAAGGGGAACAAGCTCAGGTGGGGGTCTCCAGCCCAGCTGGACCACTTTCCTACCCTTCCTCCCATTAGGGTTGCCAGATGGTTGAACCAAAAATACTGAACACCTCTCTCTTGCCCCCACCCCCAAAAAACACTGGGGAAAAAATTCTGTTGGGGAGGGGGAAGGGCGGGGGAAACCAAAGTTGTTGAGCAAAAAAAAAAAATTAAATAATTAAACAGCATGGCCCCTTTCAGAGTGAGTGCAGAGTTAGAATACGGATAGGAACAAGGGAGCAGTTGAGCACTAAGACCCAGGGAAGGCGTTGCTTCCCCTTGGTCTTTAGGCTTTTTGCCGGCAGCCATTTTGTGTTCTTGTTCAAGCCAGAACTTAGCTTCCCTGCGGAACCAGGTATGCATGAGGTCTGGGGGAGAGGGGCTGGGGCTGTCGGGTGGGGCAGGGGCTGGGTCCGGGCGCTAGGGTTGCCAGGTGTCTGGTATTTTCACCTCCTGGCCAGGAAAAAATCAGAAAATACCGGACATTTTATGTGTCTGGTATTTTCTGAATTTTTTTTTTACCAGACAGGAGGCGAAAATACCGGACTGTCGGGGTCAATACCAGACACCTGGCAACCCTACCTCCCACTGTTTGGGAACAGAGCTAGCTTTTAAGCCAGCTTCTCCCAAACACCGGCTCCCTCAGAGCTACCTCCCCTCCCATGCTGCTGCATCTGTATCAGAAGCAGCAGCAGAGAGGGTGAAGGCAGGAGCCAGTGCTCGTGTTTAACCAGTTAACTAATGAAACAGGATTTTACATTCCTTAAGGGGGACTGTGGTATTGATACTCTTTAAATAACCTTGTACTGAAACTCCATTTTCCATCAGGAATCCCAATTTGAAAAACTCTGGTCTCCTTTGTGAAATTTATATCCTATAGGGTAAAAATACACAAAAGATGGATTTCATGGTCTGTGATGCACTTTTCATGGCCGTGTATTTGGTAGAGCCCTAATTATATCATGGATCAATACTCTGAAATCAGTAACCAGCTTACAAGTATAACCCCACCTTGGCTTCCCCTAGCAATTTCTTTCTTTTAAATCTCAAGATTTATGTTTCTGTAATAGTTAAATTCTCTTTCCTAATCCAAGTGACCTGTTTCCTTCAAACAGTTTCCCAGTGTGCCTTCTGTTTTAGGGGCGAGGGCATCCATTGCTCCACAGCATCTCTCTTGTGGCCTGCCCCTCAGTTTCCAGGTAGCCTTCACTTCAGATCCTGTGCACTCTTTTTTCCTTTTTCTCAAACTATGGTTATGTGTGTGTGTGTCTGTCTATCAGTCAGACTGGGAGGGGGTGGGGGAGGGGGGCTTTTTCAGTTTCAAGTTGTTTTAGGGCTTTCCCATTTACTTTAATTGTCCACGGTTGTCTCCTTGACTGGACAATGTTACGTGCTTCCCTTGAGAGGCTCCATCCCTGTCTGATCTCTTAGCAGTATGGTGAGGCAATGATGCTATACTTGCACTAAAATTACAATTACAACTTTCTCCACACATATATGTGTTAGGGATGTTAAAAATTGTGTAATAGGGTAACCATGTAACTGCTGAAAATCTCATGCTGCAGGCTCTGCAGCATGAGGCTTAGTTTTATCCTGCAGAGCCGGCAGCAAAGTCACCCCAGAAGCATGGCTACCAGCCTCTACCAGCCTGACTCCCAGATTAGAGGCTTCACTGTGGCAGTGAAGCCAGGAGTGGAGTGGGCAGCCCTTGTCCGCCCGGCTCTCCCTGCTGGAGCAAAGCCTCCTCACCGTCAGTCAGCCTTTGCCCATCCAGTTCCTAGGAAGGTAGCTTTGCTTCCCTGCCACAGTGAAGCCATCTTCCTGGGAGCTGGCAGAATGTAACCAATAATATTAACTGATAAGCATCAGCTTATTGGCTACGTGGTTAATTGGTTATACTCTGATATCTCGAATATGTATACAGGTTATAGTTATGAATATATACCTATATCTCATAGTGACCATCAAGTGTAGGACATTATAAGCGTTCATAAAAAACCTTACCTGACATAGTTGTATACACAGCAATCAGTTGACTTGGGTCCTTATTCTTTGGGATTCTCCCTGTCTTCATCTTGAGGCATCTGACTCCTGACCAGGGATGTAAAATCGGTTAACCAGTTAAACGTAATGATTAACCACTTAACTGATTAAAGGGAGGGGGTGAGGAGGCCACTCCTGGCCAGCTGGGCTGGAGTGACACACCCCTTCCTGCTGCGGACAGAGACTCCCCCAGCCAGTCAGAGCAGCCTCTCAACCTGTGGCAGGCAGGGAGCTGCTCCAGCACCCACTGGTTAACTAGAACCATTGAGCCTCACCGGTTAACCATACACATCCCTAATCCTGACTGTCACACAGTGTTCTCTGCATCCCACATCTTGGGAGCATTGCCTTTCAGTGTGCTAGAATATCTTCTGGGAAGAGAGAGATGACAGTGCTTCCAAATCTGGGGCTATGGCTACTGTAAAGAGCTTGCCCTGTAGTGAATGGTTAATTGGTGGCCCGGGCTAAAGCAGCCCCCCATACAATGGAGTGGATGCACCGCAGGCATAGGGATGTGAGCAGCTAGTTGACTACCCGATAAGCAAATGCTTATCGGGTAGTCAAGTAGTGACTTGACTAGTCGCTTCCCCCTCCCTTGCTACCTCCATCAGAGAGAGGCAGTGTGGTGGTGGAGAGCAGGAGTTGGTACTGGGGGGGAGCCTCCATGCTCTTAATACGTTTAAAAGACAGACACGCAAGGGGTGGAGGGACTAGGCATGAGCAGGACCCCCACTGTGCCTCTGCCTTTTAAATATATTAAGAGCCTGGCAGCTCTTAATATATTTGAAAGGCAAAGCCGCAGCAGGGTTAGTTCCCGGGGCCGGGTGCTAACCCTGATGTGGCTCTGCAGTTTCCCCCCTTATGGACTAATCCCCCCTTATGGACTCTTTAGCTGATTAAATGGATTTTAACATTCCCTATGCAAGCAGAGGCGCTCCAGCCCACCTGCCCCATTTAAGTGGTTAACTGATTAAATGGGATTTTACATCCGGAACTGTGGCATAGCACTATTGGTGCAGATGCTTTAAGCTGAAGAGAGCTAGCTTTCCAGTGGACTTAATTACTCTAATCCGTGCAAATGGTGGTGGCTATGTCAAAGGGAGAAGCGCTCTCACTGACAGCAATGTCCACACTGGTGTTTACATTGGTGCAACTTAAATTACTAAGGGAGGTGGCATATTCATTGCCCTAAACAACATCACTTACACTGACATGAGCTGTAGTGTAGCTTTAGCCTCAGTCATCTTCACTACAGGAGGCAGCTCTTTGTTATCTACCAGGCCTTTTCTCTCTTATTGTTTTAAGTGGCTATTTGGTTAGTGCTAAGTTTTTGACCCTCTGAATTCAATTTTGCTGTTGCCTTCAGAATTTGACCCTTGATGTGTCACTAATTAGAACAGGCACACAGTTCATTCTATTTGTAGTATGCACATGCCCTGGAAAGTGAGATGTTTATTAAAGCTAGTTATGTCCTTTATTTATCATTCCCCACAAATGCAATATCCAGAAGGCAGCTGTATTGCTATGTGGGCAGCAGTTCTTTTACAAAATAAATCATAACAATTAACACTTCTGTCCTTCTGAGGGTTGAGTGCTTTTTCAAGTAATGAATTAAGGCAGCGGTCCCCAAACTTTTGGGGCTGCCACATGGCTGGGGGCGGGGCCGCGCATGTGCCACGTGGCCGGGGGCACAAGAAAGGCTTGGGCCGGCCCTGGTCACTCGGTGGGCGCACACAAATGCCCCAGTGGGCACCATGGTGTCTGTGGGCACCGCACTGGGGACCATTGAATTAAGGACTGTGACTTTCTTGTGAGATAATGTAGTAGTTTTAAAGATGTGAAAACTAAACACAGAAAGGTTAAAGCTCTAGTTCAGAGATTAGCAATAATTTTTGACCAGGGGCCACTTCAGAAATTTTTGAAGTGGCTCCCGGCTGCTCCAAAAGGACTTGCACTTGCTCAGGTGCAAGTTGGTGGGGTCAGGACACTTCCGTGCTTCCCCACCCACAGACCCTGATTGGTCTGAGGTTGGGAGACTGTGCAAAGTCTTTGTCTCCCACCCAGAGCGAACCGCCAGCTGTTCTGAACAGCTGGCAGTTTCCTCTAGGTACCCAGGCCCCTGGTGGTGGGAGGAGACTTTGCATGCTCCCAACCCCTGCCCCAGGTCAATCAGGACCTTGGGGAGGGGGAGCACATGAAGTCTCTTGCTCCCTGCTCCCACAGCTGGATGTTGATTTTAAATGCCAAGTCCCTTGCAGAGCAGGAGGAGACTTCGTGTGCTCCCCCTGCCCCCAAACCCTGATTGGCCTAGGGGTAGGAGGGAGCACACGAAGTCTGTTGCTCTCTGTTCTCCAGCGGCCAGGGTTGACACAGTGTCATGTGCTCCCCCGTACCTAGGCTCTGATTGGTCTGGGGGTGGGGGAGTGGCAGGGCCTCCATGGGCTGGATCAACCCGCTTGGTGGGCCAGATCCGGCCTCCAGAGGCCCTTTTGCCCATCCCTGGTCTAGCCCAAGATTATACACACTGTTGCAGAGCCAGGAATAGACTCCAGATGTAATGAGGCTGATGAAGTATGCAGTCATTGAGAAATGCCAAATAAATAATAGGTCTTTGCTCTGAGACTTTTCTGGTTTAAAGGCATGAGTAAGTACAGTACAATCATACATCAATGTGTGTTCATACTAGCAGTATTAATTCACAGAACAAGGTGGGGGTTTTTTAAGACAGATTTTTGAAAAAGGAGAGGAAGATGGGTGATCCCAGATTTCCTGGCTCCTGGTCCCATTCTTTCACCACTGTACTCCTTTTCCCCTCTACTACACTGCTTCTGAACCTCAGATAAAGTCTCTTTTTCATAACTCATTTGAAATTTGAGTTCACAAATGTGGAACATAAATATTAAAAGCTTTAGGAACAGAAGGTAGTTTCTTGTCTGTTGTTGGAAAACTTTAATTTTTTTATAGGTGGAAGGAAGAGGCTGTGACTACATTGTTTTGTGGTTGGATTGTGATAAGGAGGGGGAAAACATCTGTTTTGAGGTAAGATTTCCATTACTATTTTATTATAAAACCATAACACATGTAGTTTTACTATTCATTGTGTTACTGGCACATTTCTAGTTGTGGGTATGTACTAATGGCTACACAAATTGGACTGGTAGATTTTTAAGTCATGGAATAACTTGGTGAATAATTGGGACTTTCAATCTCTAGGGCACTAGCTGAAAATCATAAATCTGTCTCATAGTTTTTGTATATATGTGGTGAAGGTCCTTGTACATCTCTCAGTTGAAAGAGTTGTATTATTGTCTTTGTAAAAACTTTGCCACCACAGTGCTCTGTTAATTGGGAAGGTAGACATTTTAGTAGAGGCCACGTTACAGTGCACAAGAGGATATCACTTTGCAGGCTTACATCTGTACCTAGCTCACAGCTATGATTTACACTACATTAGTGGATTTTTTTTATGTTTTATTTAGTGGGCTAAATAAACTTAAGTGTTCATCTAGGGATGTCAACGTGTAGACGACTATATGATTAACCAATAAGCTTGGGCTTATCAGTTAATTCTGTTGAATACATGCATTTCTCCCCCTCCCCCCGCTTGCTGCCTGTGTATTAGAGGTGGGAAGGGGGGCAGACAGTGCCTGTGTGTGGGGGGGAATCCAGCTTTTAAGCCGGCTCCCTGCCTTTCCATCCCCGTGCTGCTGCCTCTGATAGAGAGGCAGCAGTGCAGAGGGTGAGGGAAGCAGGCAGGAGCTGATATGTGTGGGGAGCCGTCTTTTGTGATAGCTCTGTGCGTGTGTTGGCTCTGCTGACTTGCTTGCTCTCTGGCTTGCTGCTGCTTCTCCAACAGGCTGCAGTGGGAGCAGGCAGGAGTCAGTTCTGGGGGGAGCCAACTTAAAAGTCGGTTCCCTCCAGTATCGGTTCGATAGTGCCACCTGCCCCCTCCCAAGTTGCTGCCTCTGAGAGGTAGCAGCATGAGGGAAGAGGGGACCAGGAAGGCTGCCACAAAGCAGCCTCTGTCCGCAAGGAGTCTGAGCTCCCCATGGATGGGCTGCTGCTGAAGAGCAGCCTCTGTCCATGGGGAGCTCAGACCCCCTGTGGTCAGGGGCTGCTGCCACCCTGTGCTGTTGCTTTAGAGGATCAGGCAAGAACCAGTCTGCATGAGAAGCCAGTTTTAAATTGTCTCCCCTCGCAGATCGGCTCCCACCTACCGCCCTGCACTGCTGCCTCTGAAAGAGAGGCAGCATTGTGGGGAGGCAGGGGGTTCCCCAGAAGTGGGGTTGAGAGCGCACGGGCTGCCAGTCTGCCTCCGGGGACTATTGAGTAGTCATGTAGCCACTAAAATTTAATGTAGCTACATGACTGTTCAATTACTTGCTATTTAACATCCCTATATTCATCTGCAGCTTTATTTAAACTGTCATAATGACTGAATTGTCTTTGAAGCCTTATGAGGTTTTTTCAGATTGAAGCTGGTAAATTGTTACAAGGTGGTGCTGTGAACTCTGCCAAGTAAAATCCCATGGGTGTGGGTTTTGGGTTTTTTTGCACTTGTCTAGTAATATTACTTCACTGTCACCAGCTGCCAGTTCTAGTAAATTGGTGCTTATGATCTGCTTGTTTCTAAAGTGTACATGGGGAATATTGCTTTTGCCCGTCTATTAATGGAAAAGCATGACCCCTCATTGGTAGGAAGAAAGTGGTAGTTTATTTGCTATTATTCTGTGTAATCTTTACTCTAGAGATGCACAGACTCTAAAACCCTTGCCCTCCTATGGCTATTAACACATGCTTTGGTTTCCATTAGGTTCTTGATGCTGTTCTTCCTGTTATGAATAAACCTCATGGCACTGAAAGGACAATATACAGAGCAAAGTTCAGTTCCATTACTGACACAGACATCTGCAATGCCATGAACTCCTTGGGAGAACCCAATCACAATGAGGCTCTTTCAGTGGACGCCCGCCAGGAGCTGGATCTGAGAATTGGCTGTGCATTTACTAGGTAACAAAGAGAATTGTTCTTGTGCTGATAGTTGTTTACCTAGTTTATACATATAATAGCTTTTTTAATTAAAACTGTAACCTGAATTTTCTTTTTATTTTAACTTTTTTTGTGAAATACGTTAATTCCATTTTTGGGAAAGAGTGCCACTGATTTGTCCATTGCAGTTCTGATAGTATTTTCTCCAGCTAAGATGTCTTCCTGAACCAGGCTCAAAAATGTTGTATACTCTGTCTTCTATCTCAATTCTGCTTCCCAGTTTTTTGAAGAGGTAACAGGATCCTATGTGGAAGGATTAGTATTTATTATTTATTACATGGACTGATTATTTTGGTGACTCTTGAAAAAATATTCCAAGGTCTGAGTGATTCATTAGAGCATTGATATGTATGTAAGTTCGTGAAAACGTCCCCTTTGAAGGGATTAGAATTAACATGTAAAAATTTTAAACAGTGTTGTCTATATGTTCTCTCTTAGGTTTCAGACTAAATACTTTCAGGGAAAATATGGCAATTTAGACAGCTCACTCATCTCCTTTGGGCCATGTCAGACCCCGACACTTGGATTCTGTGTAGAAAGACATGATAAAATCCAGTCTTTCAAACCTGAAACTTATTGGGTGCTGCAAGCCAAGGTAACTTTTTATGCCATTCACGGTTGTCTGATTTGTTTATATATATGAAATATACTGCACATTTTATCAGTAAAATTAATTTTATTTTGCCTCTCTGTATTAACTTATAAACTTGCAACAGCTCTCTAGAATTCAGAGTGCCTGTAATTAACAGCGTAAAGAACTGATGGATTTTTATTCATTTTATATGTATATGATCACTCTTCATGAAACATATATGTCAGTTTTAAATAAACTGTATATATAATCACTTTAATCAGCCTTCTTGAATCCTAGCAGTCTAAACTCAGATTCAGCCAAAATGATCACTCAAAATGGGTTACTTCAGAAAAGTGAGTCCCTGCATTGATTCTCTACTTAAAGTCAATATAAGATATAATTAGCCTGCCAAACACACAGTGCTGAGCCCAGGAGTTCTGAAGCAAAGTGTAACACTCAGGCCAAGTCTATACTAGACCCAGAAGGTTGGCTTAAAGTACGCAAGTCTAGCAACATAGCAGGAGTTGACGTACCTTAAGCTGAGCTTGGAGCCATCTTCACAACAGGAAGTCAATGGGAGCAAACGCTCTCACAGGCTTCCCTTACTCCTCATGAATCGAGAGGTACCAGCGCCAACTGGGCGCACCCTCAGCATTCGATTTTAGCGGATCTTTACTAGACCTGCTAAATCTAACACCAGAAGATTGACCTCTGGCAGGCAAGTAGAAATGTGGCCTCAGTATGCTAATTTCTAGGTGAGTTCTGTGACTACTTTGGCAGCTCTCACCAGTTTCTCTAGTCTTGTTGGTGTTGAAGCTCTGAGAACTAACCAAAGTTGCAGTTGTGTTTGTGTGTACACAGGCTTCTTTAAACAAACAGTGCAGGTTGGACATCCCTGGTCCAGCACCCTGGGGATCTGATTGGTCCCGAATGAGGGGTTTGTTGGACCAGATGATGTCCCCTTGTCACTGGCCTCCCAGCCTGCTGCCTCTTACTGCTCTCAGCCTAGACAGGGAGGCCTGGCCTGGGGGATTCATGGCTACCTCATACTCCACTGCTGCTAGCGCAGCTGAGAACCCCCGCGACTCCCCAACTGCCACCAGCCTCACTTCAGCTAGGGATCCCCAGTGCCAATGCTCAGCGGCTGCCAGCAGCTACTCTGTTGCCAGTGCAGCCGAGAATCCCCAGCCCTGGGGATTCCCAGCCACTGCCAGCCCTGGTGCTTCTTGGGATCAGGGATCCCTGTTTGCCACCAGCCCTGGTGCTGCTGACATGGCTGGAGATCACTGCTGCCGACCCTGCTGCCACCAACTGGCCAGGGATTCTTGGGGCAGAGCTCCCTGGCCAATTCTGGTCCCTCTGCTGCTGACACATCTGGGGATCCCTGGACGGGGGCTCCCCAGCGGCTGCTTGTTGCATGCTGGGGATCTTTGGTCCAGCAACATCCAACAGAACCACACATTGCTGGACCAAAGAGACTCAGATTTAGGAGGTTGAACCTGTAGCAAGATAATGAAAAGGTGAAAGCTAATAGTCTATTGGCTTTTTATCAAAGTTCTAATATGTGTCAGTTCTTGTTGCCTTTGTCAGTCCTGCATGATCCACTTCTCCTGAATATCAACATAAAATACTGATTTCTGTTCTCGGAGAGCCTAAGATTATTAGCATCTTTACAAGGATGGTAACTGATGCTTATTCTTAGGATCAGGATTTTAAACCTAAATTGTATTAGTCATCCCCATCTAAAATAGTGACAAATGAATTTCAAGTTGCACCTCGTCGAGCACTCTAGTGTTGGTGGCCCCTTCGGCCATAGGCCCTGTGGCTCCACAGACTATGCAGCCCTATGGGCTCCACTGCCCCACCAGCCCATGAACTCTGTTGCCCTGCTGGCCAGCTCCACTCCCAGACACCAGTAAACTCTGTCACTGGGGCTCTCTGGTCCAGCAACATCCGTGGTCCTGCTGGACCACAGATATTGCTGGACTGGAGAGTCCTAGGCCACAGAGGTTCAACCTGTAGTTTTCTCTATTTAGAAACTATTTTGATTTATCAACTGCCTATCCCATGCCATTCTAAATATCCACAATCATGAAGGAACTTTAAATCTGTAGTTCAGTATTTCAGTTATTTGACTACTCTGCAAGAGCAATGAAATCTATCAACCAGACCCTGAATCTCCAGCTAGGTTATCTGCAATCCTGGTCCTAATCCACATCAGATGTCCATGCCAAAGGCACTGTGCCCGGCAGTTGTTAATGCTTGAGTGTCAGTCAGGACTTGAATCTAGGTTGCTTGTATTTATTTATTTATTTTTCCTCTAGGTGAACCATGAAAAAGAAAGTTCTCTCACATTGGAATGGGATAGAGTGAGGGTGTTCGACCGAGAGATTGCTCAAATGTTTCTAAACATAACAAAGATGGAAAGGGATGCAAAGGTAAGTACAAGTAAAGGCATGTATCTTATGGCTTAGGTACTAAATATTTTGTTGTTGGTATATAGTACTTTTAATTCTGAAATAGAAAAAAGGTAGTCAATAGAATGTCACCTTTGTCTTGATTTTTTTAGTTCCATTTAGTGTGCATACTGAATGAAAGAGAGAGATCTCTGTAGTTCACGTTATTTTAGTGTTATAGGCATGTAGTCTTTTCAGTAAAGCCCCTTTTCCAATAGCGCCTCGCAGCACCTAAGATTCCTGCCATGTGCAATAATATAAATAATATAGACTTTGGGAGCTGACATCACTCATGGTAGAAGGCTGCTTCCTTTAGACAAGAAGCCTGTATTACTAAACGTGATGAGGAATACTGTGTAGGTCTTGCTGAATATTTCCCAGCAGACAGGTTCTAAATCTGAAATTAATTTATATGGCAGTATTCCTGCAGTGAAATTCTTGGTCACGTGTACAATTAGGGATTCTAGTTTCTGGGGTTTGTTTTTAGGATTTTTAAAATTTTACATAGATGTCCAAAGATTGGGAGGGTTTCCAGGCTCTCTCTTTGTAAACAGTAGTCTCTTTGTAAATGTTTCCTGCCATGCTTTAACATAGTACTTTTTCAAACAGCACTGTATAAAAGTGCATGGGAACATTTTGTGTGCAGTAGCAGAGCCTACACGGACCACTTAATGTGTTTTAGAAATCACACTCAGGAGTCCTCATTACTGCGTGGACAAGCTTTTAAGTACAAGTAGTAATTTCTGGTGGTTTTCCAGTGTTTATTGGATAAAGACCTGGGTTTTTTTTTGTTTGTTTGTTTTTGGTATAGTGGGTATTTCTTGTGAAAACCTAGAATCAGCCTTACATACATAGTATGGTATAATCTGTATAACCAATTAACTGCCAGTTCCATTTTATACAGGACTTGTTTGACTTTAGTACATCTAGATTTATGTGCTTAAACTCAGCAAAGTTCCAAGAATTGGTTGAAGCATTTAAACATGTGGATTATTATAGTTAAGACTGATACTTGGATTAAGGATTGAGTTGCCAACTGCATTGAAGTGTCATGCAGCTGTGGGGATGAGAGGTAAAGAAGGCAGCAAGCTACTTCTCCCCATTCCCCAACCTTTGGGCTAAACTGGCTTCTGTCTCAGAGGACCCTACAGCTAGGTTTTCACCTTTTACTAAAACTTCCCCAATCACATGTCCTTGAAATAAGAAATATTATGCAGCTATGGAACACTAGCCCAGAGAATAAAACAAAATAGATAATACAAGCCTGTGTAGTACTGCTAGATGTATTATGAAACTTATATTAGTATCATTCACCATACAGCATCAGGACTTACTGGAGAAATGCTGTTCTGGTTTTTTTTGTTTTGTTTTTTAAGGTAGAATCTGTGAGTAAGAAGGAGAAAGCAAAACAGAGACCACTGGCACTGAACACGGTAGAAATGTTAAAAGTTGCCAGTTCTGCTTTGGGTATGTAAATAATGTGGAGATATAAACATTTCAGTTTTCAAACTGTTCTCAGGAGAAAATGTGTTGCGTTCTGACTCATCTCATGAAACAAATGAAGACTGTTTATCATTGCAGGCAAGTTATTACTGGCTACACTGTAAAATATCATTGTGCTAGCAAAGTAGAGAATTTGTCAGAAGTGAAGTGTCCAGTATAGTAGTAGATTCTGATCATGAAATACTTTTGTAGAAAATACACACACACACACACATTAAGACTGGATTTAAGATCTGTCAGTGGGAAACCTTTGTTGCAATAGAGATTAAATCTTCTACATAGCTCTATGACTTTTTTTTCCAGGAATGGGTCCACAGCATGCTATGCAAATAGCAGAACGACTTTATACTCAGGGTTATATTAGCTACCCTCGAACAGAAACAACCCACTATCCAGAAAACTTTGACTTGAAAGCATCTTTGAGACAACAGACTAATAATCCTTACTGGGCAGAAACAGTAAGTATATGAAGCAAAATTTAAAATGCTTTACAAGTTCTTTCTTGGCCAGTGTTCTAGAAAAAACAGTATCAAGAAATCCATGGTCTCAAATTGCAGAAGCATCTCTTAAGATCTGTTTGTATATTGATCTCCACAGTCAATATACAATTTTGTAACTATTCATTTTCTGTGGTTTGTGTTATGGATTTGATCTGAAAAGAAAAGCATATTAGTTTGTAGAGAGATTTGATGTGGTGTTAATTTTTTTTGCTTTCTCTTTTTCATTTTGTGTAGGTAAAGGCATTGCTGTCAGAAGGAATTAATCGTCCAAGGAAAGGCCATGATGCAGGGGACCATCCTCCAATTACTCCAATGAGAGCTGCAACAGAAGCAGAACTAGGTATACCCAACTCTTGTCTTAAAAAATCTGCTGTATGCAAGAGGGTTGGGTACCTGAGGTGTGTGTTAGAGCCAGTTTGGAAACCCCAACTGGTATTTTCATAAAAAACTGAGTTATTAACTGTTACTGGTATAACCAGTAAAATAAGCGAAAGCACCAGAACTCCTGAAAAGTTGAAGTAGAAGTATAGGAATAATAGATTAATGTACAGAGAACTACATTACATTAATGTTGAAAATTGACTTAACCTTCTTGGCATTGAGTTTCAGAGATAAAGATGAAATACTGTTCTTGCGCCTGTGTATTATAATACCTTTAAGATCAGTGGGCAGTCAATGTATGCTGTACAACCAAAGCTCAACAGAAGGAGTTTAGAATAGAATGTGATGTTTAAGTTTGAATTTATTTTCTTTGGGACTGTAAGTGAATTATTTAGTAAAGTAACTGACACTTTTGCATTTTCTATAATTTGTCTTTTATTTAAATTAATTTTTTGCCTTCCTGTACACTCTGATCTCTCAAAGGGAATTTGTGTAGATAAAAAAGATAATATATATATTCTGTATTGTTTATGAACTGTAATTAAAATCTTTATGGAAAACAGATGCTGGCACTAATCCATAGTATAAACTAATGCCTTCAACTTTTCCATAAATAGATGAGTAGCTACTTCTATCATAGGTTCGACAGAAAAAAGCAGGAGTGTTAGAGTATCGAGTGATTCCACATCCCCTTTACGGAGACCTATTGCTAGGTAGAACATATTGGGCATCGGAATGGAAACCAAGAGCCTTGGTTTCTATTCCCAGCTGTTCCAGTGGCTTCTTATGTGAGATCTTGGCAAATTATTTAACCTTTCTGCAGCCCAGAGATAACTTACCTTAAATTGGGGATATTGATGTTTACCTTTTTTGTAAAGTGCATTGAAATCCACAGATGAAACTATAAATGCTTCTACTAATAATAATTATTTATTGCTATTCTAGAAGCATTGGAAATTCAATTAAATGTAAACAGTGACTTTGTGATAATTTAAAACCAGCAAGAGGTGATCTATTGCAACACTTGTGCAAGTGGCCACTAAAATTTAATAGGACTAAATTTGGAGTTAAGACTTGCAGTGGGATACAGCAATAGTCTTCTAACCATAGAGAAGCAAGTTCAGATCCTGATTTTAATTCATAAATAAAAATAAATCTGAAAATCTTAGCCTAACCCTTTCAGTTGTACTCATAACAAAATCAGCCCACAAGATAGCACAACTAACATTCTTTACTCAAGAGAGTTTTGACAGCAGTTTTGCAGAAGACCTGCACAAGGAAACTTGTGCAGCACTTGCTTGAGCTATGCCTGCTTTATTCTAGTGCTTCTAATCTTTCTCTGTCATGAGAACAAAGGTTACTTATAATTTTAATAAATGAAAGGTGCTATTGTGCAGAATTAGGGACTTCAGGAAAGACATTAAGGAGAAATAGGTGAACTTTTTAGATAGTTTTTCTTGCAGGGTTATAGAAAACTGTTTTTAACAAGTATTCGGTTGAGCAACCTGTGTTGATTTTATGTGGGTAACAAGGTGTTGTATATCTTTAGGTGGCGATGGATGGCGTTTATATGAATATATCACTAGACATTTCATTGCCACTGTTTGTGCTGATTGCAAATATCTCCAAACCACCATTTCTTTTATTATTGGTCCTGAACATTTTACCTGTGTAGGAAAGATGATTATTTCACCAGGTAAGGAAAACATGGGAACAGCTGTTCGGCTAATTATGACCTTTTCCCTCTGCCTTCAAATAGAAAGCTGAGGAATTGAATTAGAAGCCAGAGTTGTGATGAGAAGGAGGAACTTAAGATATTTTTGTGAGTTAATAGTCCTGGGTGAATTCTGCAGTTGTTGCCTTTGGAGCCATAGTAAAATTTCAGAATTCCTCCAGGACTGATGATTGGGTTTTTTTGTTTTTTTTTTAAACTAACTTTTGCTTTCATCCCCACGCTTGGATTTCTCAGTGTGACCCGTTTTAAAATTTCTGTTCTTGTGCTCACAATATGCTAAGAAGCGTTGCCCCTGCATGCAGGAGGATACACAATCTGTTTTAAATTTTATGCTTCTTAGTCTGTTTTTATTTGCTAAAGCAAATTTATGATTGGTACTAAAAATAAATAATTTAAGAATAAAGTTAAAGCTTATGCTAATCTTGCCTAATCACACTTGGTATTTTTAAAATTCCCTCCTTCTCATTTAAAGTCCTATCACATGCCATTTTGTTTCTGGCCAAGAAGGGCTGATTTTTGGGGCTTGGCAACAGCATTCCAGAATCAGCCCACAGTGATTGGTGTTGGGTTGTTGGAGAACTCCTTCAAGGTTCAATGTATTATTGCTTTAATGCTCCCAGCTTCGTCTTAAGGAACAAGAGTGTGGCATCCATGATCTTTGTGGCAGTGCAAACTGTCATTGTCAGCCTCTCAGCTTTGACTTCGTGATAAAACTCCAGTTAGAATTAGGAAGTATCTTGCCTAATGAAAGTTGTGGAACTGTTTAGTTTCCATTTGTTTTTATTTACAGGATTCACCGAGATTATGCCCTGGCAAAGCATCCCATTAGAAGAAAACCTCCCCAAATGTGAGAAGGGAGATGTTTTCCCACTCAGTGAAGTAAAACTGCTAGAGAAACAAACCAATCCTCCTGATTACCTGACTGAAGCAGAACTCATTACTTTGATGGAAAAACATGGCATTGGTAGGAACTAGTCTCCCTTACATGATGATGTAGTACTCCTTCCAGAGGGCAAGGTGTTGCTCTAGTTCAGGAATGGGCTTTTAATGTTTGTGTTTGATGGCTTATGCTTCCTCTCAAATCACACAGCCTTTGGCATCTTTTAGGTAGCCTTCAAGAATCTGTCCATACATTTCTCCCTCCTTTTCTCCCATTCACTATTATGGCCAAGCAGCACCAAAGAGTATTATTTGCATAACGTGTTTGTGTTACTCCTCAGTCAGCAAGAGATTCTATGTGCTCTCTCCCTCCAGGGATTAACTTCCTACCTTTATAGCATGCTTTGTGCATGTGGGATCTGGTATCTTAATATAGCTTATACATTTCAGCATTATATTTATTTAACTTAATTTGTTTCCTAAGTACAGTGACCTTCATAACTCCAGTCCTGTTGCATACCTCCCCTTATTCTAGTGGAGTTTGTCACATATATATTGGCCGACAACATATGATATGAGAGAGCTGCTGCCATAGTAGTGGTCTCCCTGGAAGCAGTAAAACAGTTAACATGTATTGTGGAATTCTTGTAACTAAAAAGCCATTCCTGCAGATTTGAAAAGAATATATGACTTACTGAGGAAGGAGAGAAGTAGCTGAGAAATGGAGAATGATGTGGAAAAGTGGGGAGAACTGGATGTTAGCCTATACCATGTGAAAGAGCTAATGTCTGAGTTATAAACCAAGGAAGGGGAAGAAAGACAATTGTAAAGTTATAATTTAGAATTAATTAATTGTGTGACAGGAACTGATGCAAGTATCCCAGTACACATTAACAACATCTGCCAGCGGAACTACGTCACAGTGGAAAGTGGTCGCAGATTAAAACCTACAAACCTTGGCATTGTTCTGGTTCATGGTTACTACAAAATAGGTCAGTTACTGATACTTTATCTTCTGTTATTGTCTTTTCAATTAACTATGTTCCTGAACAGTTCTGGACACCAAGGTATTTTAATTATCATTCACTATCTCAAACTGCAGAACTCATTCTTGTTGTGGAAGTATAGGATTTAGGCTGCGCACAGTTTGTACACCACCACATGTTCACCTGCAGTGATATCTGGAGAAAGTCACTTCTCCACTTAGGAGAGAGGAAGAGCATGTCTGCATCTCTAAAGATAAGAGTGTTCATAGAGAAGAAACCAGATAGTGGACCTTGAAAGGCTACTGCCAACTTTACATATCACATTTGTCTGAAAATAATGTACTTGTAACATTATTTAAAACTAAAAAGTACTTTTTTTTTCAATTGCTTTCTTTGTTCATTTGATAGCTTTTTGTGGATGGTCAGTTTCACTGTCCCTGCTCCACCTTCCCTGCTTGTATTCTTGGTCCATCTCCTTGTTTAATTGCTGCTCTCCGTTGTCTCTCTGATCTTCTGTTAGATGCAGAGCTGGTGCTTCCTACAATCCGCAGTGCAGTAGAGAAGCAACTCAACTTGATAGCTCAAGGCAAAGCCAATTATCATCAGGTTCTGGAGCACACCCTTGATATCTTCAAAAGGAAGTTTCACTATTTTGTTGATTCTATTGCAGGTAAGGCTCCTTCACACCTGAAGTTCTTCAACTCTGGCTACCTGTTGGTAAGGAGTTGAGAAAATCCATTATTCTTTAGGAGATCACCTAGGGACTAGGCCTGTCTTTGGTACACAGAGAACTTGAATGAGCAGCTGTAACAGGGCACTCACCTAGGTGAGTGGCTTTGAGTGTCAGGATGCAGTATCACAATCTTTTTCCTTCCCTCATGCCCTGCAGGCCAAGATGGCATGGCCCTTCCGTGGCATGGACCTCAGGTCAAGTCTAAATGAAACCCTTTCAGGGTAATAGAGTCCAATAAACAGTCTGTCTGTCCTTGCCTAGGTCTTCAGCCCCAGAACTGGGCTCTTCAGATTCATCCCTTTATCAGGTTCTCTGAAGTATGTGCTGTACCCTTCTTGGGATTTATGCCATGTTACCTGTGGCCATTTAGGAACCCAGAGCCACCCACTACCTTGGGTTCCAACACAGGGACCCTATAAACAGTAACCCAGTACTTCTCGATTCTATTAGTTGTTCTCTCCTAGACTCAGTAGCTTCACCTTTCTCTCAGATTAAGGTTCTTACATCCTCTTTCTCCCTGCAAAACCAGCTATTCAAAAGGCAGCCAGAAAATGAACTGTAGCCATCTCTCACAGTCCTTTGGGGAGAGAGAAGCAACTTGCATTGCCCCTCTGGTCCTACTCCTAGTAGGAACTCAACAACTGAGGCCAAATATCTCCTTTTATCTGGGCTAGCACAGTCCTGATTGGCTGTTACTAGCCCATCAGGCCCTTTAAAAGCCAGGTCTGTGGTTTCCAAAATGGCCATTTTTGGAGAAGCCTCTATTGGCAAATTGAAGGATGCTCTTCACTGCTCTTTTCCTCTCAGTAAACTTGCTTCTTAGGTCAAGGTATAGTAGGATTACGGGGACCCCTGCTGGCAGCTGCTAACGCTGAATACATCCCATCACAGCAGTGCACATGCAGTCAAATTTCAAATCTGTCACAAGCAAAACACTATAACTGGCTAAAATACATAGGTACAGTGTCTTTTGCATTCTTATTACAGCTCTTTTAGAAGACTTTTTAGTACACACTCTTGTGCAGAGTATACGGATAACTAAGTTCTCTTCTGGGACAACAGAGTGCTTTCTCAGACTTTGTGCAGAGAGACAGGCAACTTACACTATGAAAAAAGTCACAATAGGATTCCAAAACCCATGCAATTTCTTTTCTGCAGGTATGGATGAATTGATGGAAGTGTCTTTTTCACCATTAGCTGCCACAGGCAAACCTCTTTCTCGCTGTGGCAAATGCCATCGTTTTATGAAATACATCCAGGTAAAGTAATCTAGAGTGAGTTTGTATTTCAAAAGTTATTTGCAAGCGATCAGTGGTTAAAAATATCTTTTGCCTTAATACATTTGGGTTCATCTGTATCATGTCTCAAATGCATCTCTGTAAAATATATTTAAGCTTCTCAGAAGGCCCAAAGGGATTCTCCCATAGAGTAGCCTAGGTGGTAATATTGGAGTTACTGGAGTTTTGAACCTTATAAGCTACAGCTCTGATTCACTGTATATTTGGAAATTCTTATTCTGTTTCCAGGCCAAGCCAAGCCGTCTGCACTGTTCTCACTGTGATGAAACATACAGCCTTCCCCAGAATGGTACCATCAAACTTTACAAAGAGCTGCGTTGCCCCTTGGATGATTTTGAACTGGTACTATGGTCTTCTGGATCAAGAGGAAAGAGTTATCCTTTGTGTCCATACTGTTATAACCATCCACCATTCAGGGATATGAAAAAAGGTAGAAATTTTCATTGAGATCAGCCACACTGCAACACTTTTAAAATCAGTTATTTATTTGGTGTTTTGTGGTGCACTTTTAGTAGATTCCCAGTCAATGGAAAAGTTAATATGCTGCTCTGTTCAATGAAATAATTTCAAAACCAGATCTTAAGTGTCTATAACTGTTGCCCCCTGGATGCTCCATATCTAATATGCAGAATTCAGAACTGAAAAAGTGCTTTTTTCCAACCAAGTTTCTAAAAGTCTGTAACTTTAAAAACAAAAAGTAGTCACGGTCATCTGAAGAAGTTGGGTTTTGCCCACAAAAAGTCGTGATACGAGTTTCTAAAAACAAGTTGTGGTTCTCTCTGCCCCATAGTCAATACTCACAAAGTTTCGGCATTTAGATGTTAATTTGGTTTAAAATAATGCATGAAGAATAGTAGGAAACTAATTTGTTCTTCTACAACTTTATTGGCTCTTCTGTACTAAAAGGAGTTTTTAAAAATTGTTCATCGGCAAAATAATTGGCTATGACTTAGTTACACAGGAACAGCTCTCTTGAGTAAAAAGGTGCTTTTTTCAGTCATATTTCTGGCTCTTCCTACACTTAAGAATCTAACAGGATTTCCTTGATAAATCCCTGTCTACTGGGATTTAGTCTTGATATTAAAATTATTTTTTTTTAAATTTGCTGTGAATTTCCTTTAGGCTGAGAGAAGATAGTTGCTAGAGCTGGTGAGCAATAAGTTTAAAGCAGGGGGAAATGGGCAATTAACTAATTTTGAAATTCTATTTATTCACTAACTTTTAAATTTTGGTCATTATTAACTCAGCTCTAATTTTTAAATGTTATTTTTGCCCATTTTACTTAGAAAAAATTCACAAAGTTTGTCAGCAAAATATTTGCCAAAACACCACAAAGTGAACAATTTATTTGAAAAATGTGATAATATTTCAGTCAAGTTACTTGACCATTTTTATTAAACATTCCCATAGTGTGGAGTGGATATTTGTTAATATGAAAACCCTTGTACTGTCATTTGCAGTAATATATGTTAGGGATGTTGGATACTGATTAATTTAATAATCATGTAACCGCATCAAATCTTAGCAATTACACGATTATTCAATAGTCGCTGGGGTGGGGGAGGGACCAGCAGAGCCCGTGTGCTCCTGACCTCATTCTTGGGGAGCTCCCTGCCATTCCACACTGCTACCTCTGTATCAGCGGCAGCAGTGATACAGGAATAGTAGGAAATAGTAGCCCATGGATAGAGGCTGCTACAGCAAGCCATGGAGCAGCCTTTGTCCACAGCAAGCTGAGGTCTAGGCTTATCGGGTAATTGTGTAGTTGACTACCCATTGACATCCCTAATGCATGTATTATTTTTCAGTTTATAAAGTGGGCAGCGTGAACGTTCCATGGACAATTATAGCTGCTTTTATAAATAAAAATAAATTAGCTGCCCCTCTGAACATGCAGGGTATCTTCAGAATGTACTATGTCTGCAGTGTATCTTATTGAGCATTCTGATGAGGATAACTTGGAAACTAATATGCTAAGTTTCATTGATCTGATTGTGGCAGATGAGCTGCTGTATAATAATTTTATGATTTTTTGCATGTGACATGATCAGTGGGATTAAACCCTATACAGCTATGCAGTGATATCAGGCCATCCTGTAGGAATGTTTTGGCCTAGCTTAATATGAGGCTATTGTGAAAGCAGGCAAAAAGGAAACAGAATGGCTCTAGCTAAAAAGATCCTCTAGGAAGGGCGGGAGGAGTTGTCGATGTCCCTGGAGAACGCAGACTGACACAGACAAATCTTGCTGGATTGTTTGAAATAACTTGGGCCTTCCCTGGCTTCAAAGAAATGGTAAATTTAAGGGAAAGACAGGTATGTGTATAGATTTGGTCAGTGTCTTAAGATCTTTCTCTAAAATATTTTGGTTCTAAATAAACAATACTTTACTTTAAGAAGGCTTTCTGGGCATGAGCTAGTTGTAGCTCCCGGAGGGAAGGGGACTGTAGGCGCTGAACCTAAGTCAGTCTTGCATAGGTATTCATGATTGGTACACAAGGGACTGCAACCCACGGATTGGTCTGGGTGTGGGAATTGTGTAGTTTAACACGGGCAAAGTGGCATCTTAAAGCCTAATAATCAGAAAGAGGAATGAATTTGATGAGAGACAGGAAGGAGTCAGATGTGCATTTATCCTGGGAACTGTGAGACTGACTTGCAGCTAAAACACTATTTTTTAATTATCCTGAATCTTGTTCATGATGATAAAGAGCTTAGAGGCCTTAATTGTGGACAGGAGCTCCATCATGTTATGAAACGCGCCCCCTCCCCCCACTGCCCCAAAAAAGATGGTTCTCTGCTCCAAAGAGCTTACAATTCCTGTATGAGACAACTGGTAGACATAATAAATCTGTTTTCAGTGGGGCATAGTGTATTTTCAATATAAGCTTCTCCATTATAACAATGAGAACTCTGTCAGTGCAGAGCAAAAGTTTTGTATGTCCCACTTCACCTCTGCCTTAGCTATGACAACTATAAGTTCCACTATTCACTTTCTTGGAGCAGATCCCCAGCAAAAACCCCAATAGTAATGGATTGATTGGAAAAGGGTCTTACCTAGATAAGTCTTGGACCCAGTTTATATCATTGGGTGACTTTTTTTTTTTTTTTTTTTTTTTTTTTTTTTAAGATGGGGGTGGGTCTGTTACTCTAGAACCACTAAATTTTCCTTGTTTCTACATACAAACTTCTGAGCCAACAGGATTGAATTTAGCCTGAAATTCCATCTTTAATCTTAGGTATTGTGCTTAGGATTGTTCGGGTAAATAGAAACACCAAGAATCCTGTGGCACCTAAAAGACTAACAGATTTATTTTGGCATAAGCTTTTGTGGGCAAAGACCTACTTTTGGGTTTAAATCTGGATAGTATTTCCTGCAAAATGTAAAAATAGAACACAGGAAGTTTCTGATGTAGTTTTACTTCTTTCCCTAGGAATGGGCTGTAATGAGTGCACCCACCCAACGTGCCAGCACTCGCTTAGCATGCTTGGAATTGGGCAGTGTGTGGAATGTGAGAACGGGGTTTTGGTACTAGACCCAACGTCAGGTCCCAAGTGGAAGATGGCCTGCAACAAATGCAATGTGATTGTGCACTTCTTTGAGAATGCTCACAAAGTGCGAGTGTCACCAGAGACCTGCGAGTCATGTGATGCGGCCCTTGTGGATGTGGATTTTAATAAAGCTAAGTCTCCCCTCCCTGGTGATGAGACACAGCACTCAGGCTGTGTGTTCTGTGACCCTGTGTTCCAGGACCTGGTGGAGCTTAAGCATGCAGCCATGAGGCACCCTATGCACCGTGGAGGACAAGGAAAGAGGCAGGGTCGAGGAAGAGGAAAGGGCAGAAGGCCTGGAGGGAGACCCAACCCCAAAAAACCCAAGGACAAAATGGCAGCACTAGCTGCATACTTTGTATAATGCTAACATAACACCAATTACAAATTAAATCTTGTATAAAATTTTGTTTTCTTCTCAGTACATTTTTAAAATACCACTCATCATTAAAACTTTTCCTTAAAGTAAAACCACTTGGATCTTGTACAAAATTGTTATTTGCATAAATGCAAATACTAAAAAATCCCCCTGGAATCCTGACCAACTACATGTTTATAACTCCTTTAAAATTTTAACTGGAGTTAATTTATTTGGGCACAGAACATAGAGGGGAAGAAGGACATTTCAGGAAATTTACCTACAAGAATTATCTGTACATGGCAGAAATAGAGACTTAACTCTCCCTATGTATCATTCTTGAGTAGCTTTTGTCAGAGGTACGAGAACGGATTAACATCAGTGTCCCATTATTTTAACCTTAAGGCGAGTTTTTGAAAATGAGCTTCATTTGTATCTTTTAATGATGAGTCATCAAAAATGGGGAATAATGATGGCCTGTTAAATTGCCAAATTATAACCTGCAATAGGAAAGGAGCAGCACTGATCTCTTCAAATCTATAATTACATACTGTATGAGGAAGAAGTTGCCCACAGATTTATAAGAAGGTATGAAAATGAGGGTATGGCAGTGAGCATTATTAAATCATAGGAATAGAGCTAGGAGGGACCTTGAGTCATTTCATCCATCTCTTCCCATACTGAGGTAGGTTGTAGGTTTAAATATACCTTAACCATCCCTGAGTGGTGTTCATCTAACATTCTTAAAAGTCCTTAAGAACGGGGATTCCACTAGGGATGTTAAATATCAGTTAATTGAATAGTCAGTTAACCTCATTAATTTATTGGTTAGTCGACTATTCTATAGTCCCCAGGGACGAGGCTGGCAGCCAGTGCACTCCATCCCCACCCCCAAGGAGACCCCTGCCACTCCGTGCTGCTGCCTTTGTATCAGAGGCGTGTGGGGTGCCAGGCGGGAGCTGGTCCACGCAGGGAGCCAGTTTAAAAATCAGTTCCCCTTGCACTGCTCTACTGCATGGGGTGGCAGCAGCTACCTCCTAATATATTTTAAATGCAAACCCGCAGCAGAAATAGGTCCTGGACCTGGTGCAAGCCAGGACTGAGTCAGGCTGCTGGCTACTCTGCTAAAAAATTTACTGGCAAAGAGCAGGGGAGAATATCTGTGTAGTCTATAGCATTAACCTATAAGCTTTTCCTTATTAGTTAATTGATTACACTATTACATCCCTAGATTCCAGTACCTCCCAAGTAACCTGTTCCAGTGCATAAAGTGTAGTGCCCAAAACTGGACACAGTATTCCCGCTGAGCCCTCACCAGTGCTGAGTAAAGTTAAACAATTACCTCGGTTTCTTACATATGACACTCCTGTTAATATTCTGAGCCCCTGTTCTTGCCTCTTTTACGTTGGTCTTGTAGCATGAAAGGGAGGAACAAATGCAAAGGAGCATTCCCATAGGGGAAAGGAATGTAATGGGCATATGCAATCCCTCAGTCTGGGGCGGGCACAGACGCATCACAGGCAGAGGCTGTTCTGGCCCTTCTGTGGTTTGCAGGGAAGTGGGGTGTGGCGCTTCAGCTTAGTCCAACGTTATTTTTAGCCAGTTAATCAATTAACTGGGATTTTATATCCCTACTGTGCATGAGGGAAGGAATGGTAGGAGTATTCTGGGCTCTAGAAACTCTGGATTGCAGACCAGCTCATACCTAGCCAAGTAAAGCTGCTGTAAATTAGTGCAGGCCGTAGGAGCTGAACTTACCTTCTGAAAGGCATACCACACAACCTGACACTCATCATAGATGAACACTAAAGTCTTGTTTTATCACTAGTTAACTGAGTTCAAAAGCAGGATGCTATCATACTTTTATATGTAACAAAGATGCAGAAGTGACAGGTGTCAGATCTCTATAAACATGTATTCATAAATATATTGGTGAGGTTTATACCACAGCTCAGAAATAGAAGGTGTTTGCTCTTGTATCCTTTAAAGCAGAATTGTCTTCGAGCATGAATTATACACATCACTTTGTCACATGATTTGCTGTCAATAGAAATATAGTAAACCACTGCCAGTATCACTGGAGTACCATGTTGTATTTATGCATTTTCTGAACCACTAAATTCGAAGAGACATGAGGTCACGTTCTTAAAACCTGCCCCTGGCATAAAGTATTTTGTCATTCTATAAATACTAAATCTTTACTGAATAAGAATTTTAGAGCATTCACATGGGATAGCTTCTTTTCAGGTCTTAAAGTTCAGTTTGCAAGGGTTTTTTCTCAGGCCCATAAAAATTAAACATTTGTTGCTAGCCCTTGAGTCAATGAAAGATCCCTCCATTCTGTTTTAATCTTCTCTGCTTTTCTAAGCTTCTTCCTTGAGCGGCATTATAATTGGGCCAGAGTGAAAAAACCTATCTGCTTTAATGGATTACACTGCAGTGTGCTAGTCTGGCAATTGGTGGTGACTTTGCTGTGAGATATATGTACTATGAAAGCACCCAAAGTGTGGGATTCATATACCCTTGGCAATAAAACACTCATTGCTTTTGAACAATGCCTGAGAGAATTTTCCCTTCAAATTTCTGTCCAAATGTAGACAACCTTTCTCCTGCCTGTTCTTCTTGGGGCCTGATTGGGTTGCTAGTTTGTAATTTGGTGAGTGGCTTTATTCCTTTTTGCTTTTAAAAATGTAGTAAGAGTAGATTGTTCAGGCCCGCAAATGTCTGTCTTTAGAACAGGGCCGGATTAAGGGGGGGGCTAGCCGGGCAGCTGCCCGGGGCGCCAACCTATGGGGGGCACCTGATGGCAGCTGTAAGGGGCGCCATGTGCCCAGCCACGCAGCGCCCCTTAGAGCTGCAATCAGGTGCCACACGCCCAGGGCCGGGGACTGCGTGGCGCCCATTAGAGCTGCAATCAGGCACCACGCGCCCGATTGCAGCTGTAAGGTGCGCAGCGCGCTGGGGGGCAGGGCCGCACATGCACCGTGTGCCTGGGGGCAGAGCCGAGCATGCGCTGAGCGCCCGCTGCCTGGGGCACAGGAATGGCTCAAGCCGGTCCTGCTTTAGAAACACTTAATGCTGCAGCTCTGCTTTTGGTCCTATGAGCATATTGGCAGTGGCTGCTCCTGTATTGCTGCAGAATAGAAATGGCCCAGCAGAGGGCAGCAAAGAATAACTAAACTAGCATGTTTGCTGTGTTGCAGTACTGTTCCCAGGATATGAGACAACACTGGTGTTGGAACTAAGGATTCAGGGAGGGAGTACTACTGGCTCTCCTGATTTCAAGTGCTTTCCATTGCATACAAGTTTTACAGTCTGGTTCAATGGCTCTCAGCACCCCCAGTATGAAAATTGTTCCAGCAGCTGTGGAGACAAGATGGATGAAGAAATACCTTGTACTGGACCAGCATCTGCTGGTGAAATGTACAAGGCTTCAAACTACACAGAGCTGTTCTTCAGTTCTGGGAAAGGAACCATGCCACCAAACACTTTGCTAATATTAGCTGTCCTCTTCTGAGTTGGGGAAGACTTGCACATCGAGCCATCACTGGCAATTGCCTCCCAGAAGAGGAAGTGGCAAGAACATTGAGGTGACTGGGCATTTTGAGTATATATCTAAAACAGGATGAAGGGCATGTTCTAGGATTTTATTAAAAAGCACAAGAAGGACAGAGAATTTGCAAATGGACAAGGCCCCTGGAGATGCATCTGTAATATTCAGGTGAGCTTTGGGTAGCTCATGCTTGTGGATCTTATGAAGACGTCAGCTCTATCAAGTTACAGAGGAACTGTAGCTTATAAATTTGATCTTTCAGCTTTGCATTATTTTCTTAGGATAAAGCTCAAGGTGAGGATAACTTGCCTGTATTATTTAAAGCTTTTTTTTGAAATGCTACTTTTAAATCTGTTTTGAAAAAGGAGGGATGCAGGGGGGGAGGGGAACTGTGTCCAGAATTCAGTTGGCTCCTGTACAATGCACAAGACTACAATACTAAACAATGTAACTTACATGCCTAAGCTACAACTTTTATCCCTGCGGGAGGGGCACTAATGCACCCTGCAGTTACAGCTGGAGTAATACTTAGGCTTCTTAAGAGCACAGATGCTGTATAAAGTGGACAGATCATGAAATGTAGTCTTGGGAGTAGTCAAGAGTACCAGAATCTAGGAAACTAGGGATGGTAGATGATTTTATCTGAAGGGAGAAAAGACTTGGTCTCTGAATGGGAAGACAAGATACAATGCAGAAAACAAAAATATAATTGAATTGATGATGGACGAGGCTTATGTGCACTGAAGAGAGGACTAACTTATCCCAAGTTTGGGCTCACCCATGTAAATTGTTCACATCTGGGAAAATGTGTAACATTACTCTTGGAGGGTAGTTCTAGTGTGCCTATCACCTAAAGAGTATTAATTTGCTTGAAGTTGCCCACTGGAAAGCCTCTTTGATCTAAGAAGTAAATTCCAAATCCCTCTCTTTCCAAAATACTTGCAGGACTCTTAAATGAAATGAAAAGCAAATAATCGCTGCCATGTTTGAAAGATGCAAAAAATGTACATATACAAATACACATGGCTGGAATATTGGTGTAGAAGGGTAAAGCTTACTCAGGAGGATAGGTAGGAAAAGGGAGGACATATGTTGCCTTATATATTAAAAATGTACACACTTAGACTGAGGTTGAGATGGACATAGGAGACAGACTTACTGAGAGTCTCTGGGTTAGGATAAAAGGGGTAAAAAACAAGGATGATGTCATGCTAGGGGTCTAAGTTTAGAGATGATACTAAGCTGTGAGGGGTTGCAAGTGCTTTGGAGGATAGGGTCAAAATTCAAAATGATCTGGACAATCTAGAAAAATGGTCTGAGGTAAACAGGATGAAGTTTAATAAGAATAAATGCAAAGTACTCCACTTAGGAAGGAACGATCAGTTTCACACATACAGAATGGGAAGTGACTGTCTAGGAAGGAGTAGTGTAGAAAGGGATCTAGGGTCATAGTGGACCACAAGCACAATGTATGACACTGTTGCCAAAAAATCAGACATGATTCTGGGATGCATTAACAGAGGTGCTGTGAGCAAGACACGAGAAGTGAGTCTTCCACTCTACTCTGCGCTGATTAGGCCTAAGTTGGAATACTGTGTCCAGTTCTGGGCACCACATTTCAAGGAAGATGTGGGAAAATTGGAGAAGATCCAGAGAAGAGCAACAAAAATAATTAAAGGTCTAGAAAACATGACCTATGAGGGAAGACTGAAAGAATTGTGTCTGCTTAGTTTAGAAAACAGAAGACTGACAGGGGACATGGTAGCAGTTTTCAAATATCCAAAAGGGTGTTAGAAGGAAAAGGGAGAAAAATTATTCTCCTTGACTCCTGATGATAGGAGAAGAAGTAATGGACTTAAATTGCAGCAAGGGAGGTTTAGGGAGGACATTAGGAAAAACTTCCTGTCAGGGTGGTGAAACATTGGAATAAATTGCTTAGGGAGGTTGTGGAATCTCCATCATTGGAGATATTTAAGAGCAGGTTAGGTAGACATCTATCAGGGATGATCTAGATGGTGCTTAGTCCTGCTGTGAGGGCAGGGGACTGGACTTGATGACCTCTCCAGGTCCCTTCCAGTTCTAGAATTCTATGATTCTATATAGAAACAGAAATTGTTCTTTCAGCCTCTCACCCTCATACTTTATCCAGAGTAACTAGAAATGGGGCCAAACTAGGACTTAAAATGCAAATTCTGTACCTTCCCCTGCATTTTGGGAGATTTGAATATGAAATCACCAGATTCAAACCTTATAACTTTGAGATTAGATCCAGATCTGTGGAAAGCCTTTTTCCAAATCCAGTTCAGCTGAGGCTCAAGATAATAGAAAATTGCCAAGAACCCATTTTCACTTTCTTGGGCTCAAAGCATGAGAAGAACATGAGCTTAGTGCAGGTTCTGCCCATGTGGAACAGTTTGCAGGAATGTGGTATTTGTTGCTAATGGTCTTCTCTTTTCAGTTTGGCTATGTCTACACTGGCGGGTTCTTGCGCCAGAAATATGCAAATGAGGCTAAGCGTGGAATATTGCTGAGCCTCATTTGCATATCTAATGAGCTGCCATTTTTGCGGAAGAGGCTCTTGCGCCAGAAGGAGCGTCTACACTGCCCCTTCTTCTGCAAGAAAAACCCTCTTGTGCAGTGCCGTTATTCCTGAAAATAATCAGCATAGCGGCATTGTGCAAGAGGGTTTTTCTCGCACAAGAAGGGGCAGTGTAGACACTCCTTCTGGTGCAAGAGCCTCTTCCGCAAAAATGGCGGCTCATTAGATATGCAAATGAGGTTCAGCGATATTCCACGCTTAGCCTCATTTGCATATTTCTGGCACAAGAACCGCCAGTGTAGACATAGCCTTTGTGTTTAAAAGCTGAGGGGATAGGATTAGCATGAACTTGGCCTTGCTCACTAAAAACATAACTTAGGAGCAGAAAAGCCTTCCGTGCTTAACAAATGGCTAATTTCAGGGCCCCATGCTGAATTGTGTTGAGAAGAGCCCTAAACTCCCATTAACAGGAGCTTCCAGAGCTCAGACTCTTGAACTGAGCTCTGAACCATATAATTTAAAGCCTGTATTAATAATTACAATGGTATGTAGCTCTTTAAAATTTCAAAATACTTTACAAACTCACTTGTGAGTTACCCACATGTAACCATGCACAGGGTTTTATCACAAAGACTCCTTAACTACATGCAGCAATACTGAAGTCCCTGAGTTCTAGTTATTGCTGAACTTGCTTAATCTATAATTAGCTAGAAATGCTATCCCAGCAGAGTTCCATAATGGAGTCAACAGCCAGCACAATGGGCAGATAAACTATTAACAATGGGACTCTTTTCTAAAGCTGATCTAATAGGACACAATCCTTCATTTTTATTTTACTCTGGTTGAAAATGTGGCCCAATACTATTGTCCTAAATGGTGTGGGGGTGTTATCTGTAATTTAACAGCTGCCACGTTCCAACCCAGATGTGACTGTATTTTAGTGGTGGATGAAATGATTGCTATGTATATAATTATAAAGCCAGTTAGGTTCCTATTGGATGATGGTTGCTATATGAATAGAACACTGAATTTGGTGGTCATCTTTAAGAAACCATCCTAAATTTTTTTTTTTTTAGTCATAGAATCCCTTTTAAGTATCTTTGAAATAATTGTTATGAATAAGGCCATGGGGAGAATTGCCCTCATTGCAGAAAAATCATAGTAACAAGAGGACAAATTGGGAATTCTGGTAAGTTAACAGTCATATGGAGCCAATTTATTTCCTTTACTTATTCTCTCACTTTTCCAGTTGGGACTTTGCAAAACCCCAATCAGTATAAGCCAATAGAGCACAGGCTGTATTTGCTGTAGCTAGTTTTGCTCTGATTTAGCTTCTTGTGGTTCTGCTTCAACTAAATTTTAAATTACACTTATCAAGGCTATTTCTTCTGTTTTGTTGGAAGCTCCCCAAGCTGGCTTCACACTTTGCAAATTGTTGGTGTAAAGAAACTCACCTTTTCCATGACTAAGAACTGCTAGCTCTTGGGTACTGCACTCTCTCTATCCTGGCTTTCCAACAGCTGGCTTCTTGTTCCTTCATCTTTCAAAATAGTAATTATGTTTATAAATGGGTTAGGTCACTTCATTATTTTAGACTACAGTTTAAAGCTACTATAATATTTGATTTACATAGTGGATTAACTAGTTATTGCATAGTTAGGGTGCATCTACATAGCAGCATTATTTCTGAAAAAATCCATTATTCTGAAATAACTATGCAAGCATCTACACACCTAGCTTGTTGTTTCAAAATAATTTTGAAATGACGGGTGGTTTATTTCGGCATTTGTAAACATCATTCCACAAGGAATAATGCCTCTTCCAAAACAGCTATTTCAGAATAGCAGTAGTATGGATGCTCCACTGCTGCTATTTCAAAATAGCTCCTCTTCCAGGCCTTTCAAAGTAATTACTCCTCAGTGCTTCCTGGGGCTCTAAATTGAGGTGGCGCATTCACATTAGGGGAGCCTGCCTCGGACTAATTTCCAGGCTTCCCTGCTGCATAGACATGCTATTTCAAAATAAGCTATTTTGGAGTATTTCTTCCGGAATACTTATTCCAAAATAATCATGCAGTGTAGATGTAGCCTTAGAAAGTGATAAACATAGAATCTATGGAATCTGCAAGTTCCTTTACCACCAGAGAGTATGAAGGAAAAAAAAGGAAAACAAACTGCAATCTTAGGCACCCATACACAGACCCGCTGTTACCTTCCAGGACACAAGAATCAAATTATTGCCTTTTTAAAAGGTGATTTTATTAACAAAATAAAGAGATGTACTTGATAAAGCATACTACATTGCTAGGTGTTGCAGAGCAACTGAGAAAAGAACAGATTAACACAGAGAAAAATGGTATCTCTGGGTGCAGCTTAGATACAGTGAATGAGGAAGGCATATGGACTTAACACAGAGAAGTTTAACTAAACAACAAAGAAAATAATCTGATTGCTACTAAATATACATTTTTCCTATCTACTTACGATCCGTGCTTCAAGTTCCAGTCCATTTCCATGACCAGTACTCTTTGTAAACATGGTAGTTCCGCCTGGTTCTATTCATCTTGTTTCCCCATCTCCTGGCTTAAAAAATTCACACACAGAAAACAGCAGGCAGGTATATCCTTCCATTTAAATGTCAACACCCTCTGCCATTGGCTGTCCTGACTCCCTGGCAACTCCCCCCAGCAACCTAAATGTAACTCTTTAGTCAGCAAATGCTGGCCAGCACTCCTCCTATCCATCACATGACTGTTGGATTTTAGTGTTTCTGATTTTGGAGTGGGAAGTGGTTGTGCTCTGGATACTGCACATATTTCAAGGTGATTATGGCTAAGAGGCATGGTGCCATTTATGGGGGACTAGATGGGCAGTAGCCCCTCCTCCTCCTTCTGAGTTTGAACCCCTGGATTTCATACTTGAGGTCTGCTTAAAGCTGAATGCCCTGGCTCCAAAGGCAGCTCTTAACTGCAGTAGAGTTTGACCTGCTTGCAGCTTTGCCTTTGGGGCAGAGAGTTTGTTGTAAAAAGAGGGAGGCAGGTGATTAAAAATAACAAAAGACTGGTATTACATTCAGGTAATTAAGGGACCTATTAGATCATCATGAAAACATTGCCAGGTACTTAAAAGGTAGGGGGGGAAAGAGAAGCAATGAGTGTTATGCTGCTGGGATTTGAATGTGGACCAGTATTGTTAAACTTTTAAATGTTCTTGAAAGAGGTAAATGGTGAGGTGGCAAAACTTGAAGATACTACAAAATTACTCAAAATAGTTAAGTCCAAACTGACTGCAAAGAGTTACAAAGGGATGTCACAAAACGGTGATTAGACAACACAAATGCAGATGGAATTCACTGTTGAGAAATGCAAAGTATTGCACATGGAAAAATATAATCCTAACTCTACACATAAAATGACGGGATCTAAAATAGCTGTTACCAGTGAAGAAAGAGATCCTGGAATCATTGTGGATAGTTCCCTGAAAACATCTGCTCAATGTGCAGTGGCAATCTAAAAACTAAAAGAAAACCAACAGAATATTGGGAATCATTAGGAAAGGAATAGATAAAACAGAAAATATCCTATTGCCTCTATATAAAGTCATTGTATGCCCACATCTTGAAAACTATACGCAGATTTGGTCACCCCATCTGAAAAAGACATTGGATATATCTAAAATGTACAGAAAGGGTAACAAATGATTGGGGCAAGGAACAGCTTCCATATGAGGAGAGATTAACAGGACTGGGACTTTTCATCTTGGAAAAGACATGACTGAAGAGTGGGGGGGATATGTTAGAGGTCTAGAAAATCATGAATGGTGTGGAAAAATAGAACAAGGAAACATTACTCATTCCTTTACTAACATAACACATGAATTAAATTTATAGACAGCAGATTTAAAACAAATTATTTCTTCATGGTCAACCTGTAGAACTCTTTGCTAGGAGATGGTGGAAAAGCCCAAACTTTAACGGGGCTCTTACAAGAACAAAATAAGTTCAAGGAGGATAGGTCCATCAGTGCCTGCTAGCCAGAATGGGCAGGAATAGTATCCCTAGCTTCTGTTTGCCAGAAGATGGGAATCGGCAACAGGGGATGAATCATTTGATGATTGCCTCTTCTGTTGATGCCTTCGGAAGCACCTGGCATTGGCCACTGTTGGAAGACAGGATACTGAACTAGATGGACCATTGGTCTGACCGAGTAAGGCCATTCTGATCTTATACAGAGCCCAAATGTATCTGTCCCCTACTGTAACTAACTAGACCCCACTCCACCTTCAGAGCTGAGACAGAGTCCAGGAGTCCTGACTCTCTCTTACACTGTGTAGTTAGTAAGAAAGTAAGACTATATATTAAAATTTTTAAGGCTAACCAGTGTCCCTTAAATGACTTGCCATAAGATGTCAGAACATGTTAATATTAGAGCTGAGTGGGTAATTTTTCTTTCTTTTATATAGGAATTAGATACAGGGCTCCTGTCAGCTAATTGCTAAGTTATCTGCCAAAAAAACTAGAATTTTCCAGTGCCTTAATAGCGCTAAGAAGAGGTGTGTGAGGCTATGTCTATACTCTAGTTATTTTTTGAAAAAAGGTATGCAAATTGTGAACCGCAATTTGCATACCATTTTCTGATCATTTTTTTGGAAGAGGCTTTTCCTACATTTGTCCCATCTACATGGGGCCAAATGTAGGGAAAACCTCGTCTTTTGGTAGAGCCCTTATTCCTCATAAAATGAAGAATACAGGGCTTCCGAAAGAGCATGCCCACTTTTTTTGGAAACTGACCCGAAAAAGTGGATGTGTTCCCTGAACACGTACCTTCAATATCCTGGAAAAACTCTGCAGTGTAGACATAGCCTGTGTGTGTCTGTGTGTACAAATGGAATTGATCCTGCTCCCCCCGCCCATTTGATGCTTTGCTTGTCCTGAGCATGCTCGGTAACACTGCTGAAGCCACTGTGGACTGTCTTCATCTGACCCCCCATGCTCTGACTCTCTTCCCCTGGACTCTCTCAGAGCATGCACAGGCCCCCATCACCAAAATCTAAAATGGAGCTCCTGCTAAGAGGTAGATAAGTACAGTGTTCTGATTTTTGAAAAGTATAGCAGAAGTGTCTGTTCTCATTTTTAGAAGTTAGATGCCAAGAATCTGTAGGTGGTATTGATCCCTCTGTTAAATAGCACCCTAATACAAAGCAGTTTACTTGAAATGCACAAATCCATGGCAAGTGTCATCTAAAAGTGGAGTTGTAAATTACAATCCAGGTTTCATCTGCTGTAAACCAATAATTTGAATGCTCTGGATGGCTGGAATATTTGGCTTATTACAGATTGTGATACAGGAACTTGGTATTCATGGCTCCATAGAGCATAGTCAATATTTCATTTTGAAAACTGTGTGGTGTGTGCTGGCTATGCTCTGCTCTTCTTGCTGCTATGCTGTGCTCCTGCGCAAGTTTTGCTTCTGCTTTTGTGAGTGCCTGTAACTCAGGCTTACTGGGGGGTTTTGTGTTGCTTAAAATGTAGTATTGCGGAAGGCAGTTTTGCAAGCCATTGCTTGACCCAGAAAGTAAAACTATTACTAGCACCAGCTCAAAGTGCACACTGGAGACTATTGTTAGCTACGAAATCAGAAGATGCCTAAGGTGTGCATAGGTGACATGTTGCTGTACCTGGGGTCGAGAAGGAGAGGAGAAGATATAACAAGGACTAAGATTTTAAATTATAAAGAGAAAGAGATTTAGGCAATTAGGCTGCATATCAGTGTAGATTTTCTGAAAGAACTGCTACATTGTGCAATAGTCTACAGAGGAAAGAGCTGAAAGGCCCATCTGTTGGGGCACTGAAAATTAGGTTATATTGGAGAGAAAATTAGAAGACTAAAGCAATAGATTACGTCCTGCATTTGCTAAAATATATTTTTTCTATCTCTAGTCTATATGGCTCAAATAGTTTATATAGTAAACGAATAGTCATATTTCCTGTCTAATAAAGTAGGCTGAGGGTTGAGCTGCTGCAGCTGAGGGAAAAGGACAGCTTGCTGAGCTGAGCATGGAGCCACCTTGATGAGCCTGAGCCCCAACCCCTTGCCCAACCTTGAGCCCTCCCCAACTCTGAGCATCTTTCTGCACTCCAACCCCCTCATTCCTGGCACACCCAAAGCCCAAGCCCCCAGCCCAGAGTCTGTACCCCCCCACAGAGGTGTAGCGAAGCGGGGCCAGGGGGGAGGCAGTTGACCCCAGGCACCACACCAGGGGGGTGCTGGGCTGGGGTGGGAGCAAAGCACATGCTGCTCTGGCCCATGTGACGCTTTTGAACAGAGACCCGGGAGTTGGCTAAGTGCTCCCGGCTCCCTACACGCTGCGAGCTGAGGCAGTAGGGCTGGGCGGCAGCAGCATCCACTTTAAAGGTTAGATTTCCTTACCTGGCCATTCTGTTCCTGCCTAGCTCTGGGGGAAGGGGGGGAAGGGGAGGAGGATTTGATGGGGGGCTGCTCCCAGTGCTTGGGGGGGGGGGACCTGATTCAGGGGGAGGGGTGAGTGTATTGGGATGGGAGGCCCTGGTGGGGGGGGGCTGGCTCTGGGGGAGGGGTGAGTGCATTGAAATGAGGGGGCCCTGTGGGAGGGGCCTGGCTCAGGGGAAGGGGTGAGTGCATTGGGATGGGAGACCTGGGGGGTGGCTCTGGGGGAGGGGTGAGTGCATTGGGATGGGGGGCCTGGCTCAGGGGGAGGGGTGAGTGCATTGGGATGGGGGGATGCTGGGGAGGCCTGGCTCAGGGCAGGGTGAGTGCATTGGGATGAGGGGACATTGGGGAGGGGCTGGCTCTGAGGGAGAGGTGGGTGCATTGGGGTTACTTATAATTTTTTTTTAAATAAAAGATACTTTATAACAAAGGAAAAACTTCAAAAAATAATAGTCTGGTTACATTTTAAAGACTAACAAACATATAGATCAGGCATATCAAACCTGAAGCCCACTAAGGACCACACAAATGAAAACTGATAGCTTTCAGGGACACCAAAGAAAATGTACTTCTATTGGAAAGTTGTAATTATTTATTATTATAGATTATGTTTTAGGTATATTTTATAATATTTTTCAAGTCTTGTTTTAATATAATACAGTAATTTGATGTGTAAAATTGTTATTTACTCATAAAATAATTTTTAATTTAAATGTAAATTTAAGGTACTTTTAAATTTTGTATATGATACATAACTTGTTTTGTTGAAATCAAAACAAGTATAGACCATGGTCAAACAAATAGAACAGGCTTCTGTGAAAATTTCAGATACTTTGTAAGTTTAAGATTTTGTATAAACATATAATTATTTGTGCAATTGCAAAAAATTGACATATATTTGATATAAAATTAATATACATTTTGTGATTTTATTTGGAAATCAATAAATAAAAACCAAAACATTAACAAAATATCCCCCTCCACTCCCCCAGAGCCAGGCACTCCCATATCCCCATTCTAACCCAACTCCCCTCCACTCCCCCAGAGCACCCACCCTGCTCTAACCCAATGCCTCCTCCCTCCCCCAGACCCAGGCACTCCCCCACACTCCCATCATACCTAATGCCTGGGTCCTGGAGCCAGTGTCGCTGCCGCCACACATTTCTTCCTCAGGTGCTGGGGAGGTGTGAGCAAAGCAGCCAGTTGTGAGCAGACACTTGATGCCTGTGCAGAGCAGCCTGGCCAGCCATGATTTGCACTTGGCCACGTGCTCCAAGCAGCCAGCAGGCTGCACTTTATTCTTTTATAAAATGTTGTGGCAGGCCACAAAAAACTTCGATTGGGCCACATGCAGCCTGCCCGAAGCCTGTTTGACATGCCTGATGTAGACAGTATCATGAGCTTTTATAGGCACAACCCACTTCCTTCCACGAAAGCTCATGATACCATCTACATAAAGGGTGGGCAATAATTTTTGCCCGGGGGCCACTTCAAAAATTTTTGAAGTAGCCCTGGGTCACCGGAGAAGGGGCGGGACCTAAACAGGAAGGGGTAGGGCTACCCAGACCATGATTGGTCTGGGGTGGGGGAGCCCCTTTGCCCCCTTCTTCCCACTAGACACCCATGTCTCTGGTAGGGCAGGAGCAGGCTTCGGGCGCTCTCCCACCCCCAGGCCAATCAGGGCTTGAGGGCAGGGGAGCACGGGAAGCCTCCTCCTGCCTTGTGAGGAATATGTGGTGCTTGGAGGCGCCACATGCTGCTCGCAGGATGGCAGCAGAGCAGAGAAAGCTTCACGTGCTCCCCTGCCCCCAAGCCCTAATTGACCTGGGGGCGGGGGAGGAGCAGGGCCTCTGTGGACCGGATCCAACCCACAGAGGCCCTTTTGCCTACCTCTGATCTACATGTTTTGTTAGACCTTGAAGTACTACTAGACTGATTTGTTGTTTTTTTAAGTTTTTCCTGTTACAGGAAAACTCAGCTACCCCTCTGAAGCTTATAAAAAATGGTTTTATACTATACCATTCCTTTTTGCCTCCCTGTTTCCTTTCACCTTTGGTGAGTTGGGCAGGCAGGAGTTTTGGTAAAAATGTATCAGACATGCACACAGTGCCCACTCCACCTCAGCTGGTGCTGGATAATCAGAGCCTCAATTCTAAAGGAGTTGGCATTACTGAAGTGATAGATCACCCCACGTTTTGTTGCAGATTTTCCATCTCCTAGTCATAGCAGAGACTTGGGATTAAACATGGCTTTCTCAACTAAAAGTCTTATACATGTTCAGAGGTTGTGATTGTGAACACCTGGAGAGGTAGTCTGCTCAAGGCAAAGTTGGCCTTGAATCTTGATATCTATGGCTTCAGTTGAATAGCTTGTGTGAAATTTGGAAGAGCAGGTCAGAGAGACCTCTCTTCTTTACTTAAAGATAGAATTTCATGGCAGCCTAAAGGAAAAAGTCCTCACAGCAGACAGAAAGCCATGCTTGCAGGGTATCCTCAGCTACTTACTGCTTCAGGTGCCTTCAAGAAAGTGAGGGTGATTCTTGTGTTGTGTGTTAGTTTTATTTAAAAGTTTGTTTGAAGTATTATTTTAACAGGTATGTTAATCTCTTACATTCGTAACTCTCACATAGTTTTTTGCTGTGTGATAATGTGAAAAACAATTAGGTTAACTAGGTAAATAAATGGGCAGTTAGGAAGCATTACAGATTGCTTACAATAAATTTATTAGGTATCTTGTTAGTCTTTAAAGTGCTATATAACTTTTTTTCTTTGTTTTACCAAGATCAGACTAACATGGCTACCTCTCTATTACAATAAATTTGATATGCTCACAATCTTTTTTACTTTTTATTCATTAAAGCAATGTGTTACTCATTTGCTATAGCAGTGGTTTTAAATGCTTGAATGAAATAGTGATGAAATTCATATTTAGGTTTTATAACATTAATTTCTCTCATGCTTTATAAAACTTAACATATTTAAGAATGACATTTATGTAAAAGACATGAACCTAATGAGAATGGGATATGAACAAATTAAAGAGAAAAATATACTTACCAGAATGTAAACCCAAAACTTTATAATTTGTGTGTAATTAGTAAAATAAGTAGTTCATTAAACAATAAATATCCTAAGTGGTGGATTATTTACAGTGGTGTAGTGAGAAGGAGACGTGGCCCCTGGGTGCTATACTAGTGAGGTGCCAGTATAGTCCCCCTACACTCCCCTGTCGTCCCTCTGCTCACCACCTCCTCCTCCTCCTCCACCACCACCCACTGCCCCTGGGGGGAGCTGCCTCTCTGCCCCATCCCCTCCAGCTCTGCCAAAGGGTTAGTGCGTGTGGGACCCAGCCCCAAACTGGAGGGGTTCGGGTAAGACGCTGTACAAGCTCCTCCCACTCCTGCCAGGGTCGGGCTCAGCTGTGCACCAGGTTCGGGGCCCCCACCATTTGGTGGGGGGGGGCGCCAATTTTTCCTTCGCCCCGGGCGCATAACACCCTTGCTACGCCTCTGCCCCCATCCCCTCCTGCATCCCAGACCCTAGCTCAGAGCCTGTACCCTCTCCCAGACCCCTCACCCCAGCCAGAACCCTTGTACCCCAAACCTCTGTCCCAGCCCTGAGCTCTCAATCACAGCCTCCCCCCCCCCAGCCTGCACCCCCCGCTGGAGCCTTCAGATGTCCGCACCCCAACTTTCTTCTCCAGCCTTGAACCCCCTTCTACCCGCAGAACCCTGGGCCTTACTCCCGCCACATGAATGTTACGTGCACAGAGGGCTCCTTGCCAGGCGCGGTGGCAGCACGCCAGCCCCCCCCCCCCCGTGTGTGAACGCCCCTTCCCCCCGTTCAGCTCCCGCCGGCCCCGCCTCCCGCACCTGGCCCCGCCCCTCCCCGCCCCGCAGGCGGTTGCTGCGCTCGCTCCGCTCTCTCCCCTGGCGGCGGCGCGTGGCGGCCCCGCTCCAGGCCAGGCGCCGGCCGCGCCCTACCCAGCGCGGCCATGGCCTTGCCCGCGGCGGCGGCCCGGGACGTCCTGGGCTCCCTCCTGCGGGACTTCCCGTCCCCGCTGGGCCCGGAGGATCCGCTGCCCTGGGGCGTGCGGGGCAGCGCCGCCCTTAGGAGGGCGGAGGCGCCGGGCGAGCTGGCCGAGTTGGCCAGGAGCTTCCTGGGCGGCAGGTAAGAGCGGGCGGCTCCGCCCGTCGCCGGGGTGGGAGGGCAGTCGGGGGGGGGGCAGAGCCCGTCAGCCAGGGCGGGGGGGGCAGTCAGATTGGGGGGGCTGTGCTGTCAGCTGTAACTGGGGGGGGCAGTATAGAGGGGAGCTGTGCCCATCAGCCAGGGCGGGGGGGGGGGCTGAGCCCGTCAGCCAGGGCGGGGGGGGCAGTCAGATTGGGGGGGCTGTGCTGTCAGCTGTAGCTGGGGGGGGGGCAGTATAGAGGGGAGCTGTGCCCATCAGCCAGGGCGGGGGGGGGGGGCTGAGCCCGTCAGCCAGGGCGGGGGGGCAGTCAGATTGGGGGGGCTGTGCTGTCAGCTGTAACTGGGGGGGGGCAGTATAGAGGGGAGCTGTGCCCATCAGCCAGGGGGGGGGGGGCTGAGCCCGTCAGCCAGGGCGGGGGGGGGCAGTCGGAGTGGGGGAGTGTGCCCGTCGCCTGGGAGGAAGCGATCTGAGAAGAAGGGGCAGTCGGGGGGGTGTGGGGTGTGCCCGGGGTCAGCTGTAGCTGGGGAGGCAGTATGGGTAGAGATGTGCCCGTCAGCCATAGTTTGGGGGGGGGGCGGGCAGTCAGACTGGGGGGCTGTGCTGTCAGCCGTAGCTGGGGTCAGCTATAGGTGTGGGGGCAGTATGGGGAGAGCTGTGCCTGTCAACTATAGCTGGGGGGGCAGTCAGATTGGGGGGGCTGTGCTGTCAGCTGTAACTGGGGGGGGCAGTATAGAGGGGAGCTGTGCCCATCAGCCAGGGCTGGAGGGGGCAGGAGAAGTGAGAAGAGCAGGGTGGTGCTTGTCATTTGGGGCTTGGGGACCAGAAGAGGCTGTGCCAGTGAGCCAAGGCTGGTGGGAGAGGGAAGTAGTAGAAACTGGAGGAGGGTAGGTGAGGCTGTGCCAGCCTGCCAGGAGGGTTTTTATGGGAACTAGAGAAGCTGTGCTTTTCATCTGGCAATTGGGAAGCTGTGCCTGTTGGCCAGGGTTTGGGGGCAGGGACACAGAAGATCTGGAGAGGGGTGGTAAGGCTATGGAAATTGTGCCTGCCAGCCAGGAGGCGACTGGGAGAAGAAGAAGGCCTCTGCTAGTCAGTTGTAGCTGAGAGAGGACTCTGCTGACAGGGAAGGGAATGGGAGTGAGTGCCCACTGCACAAGAAGAAGAAAGGAAGGTGTTGTGTCCTCTGAGGGGGAAGACTGTTAGTGGGATGGAGGGTAGTTAAACCATGTGGGTGGGTTGGAGCAAAGGAGTGAAGGGCTGTGCCATGTCTCTTTTCTTATGATCGTGGGTTGGGAAACAGGCTATGCTTTCTGGAAGCATCAGTTAACTGGCTGTCAGAGTTGACATGAGTGATCACCGATTGATTTTGTGGGTCTTTACTAGATTTGGTAAATCCACCCCCACTAGATTAATTGTTGCAGCTTGGATCCACCTCATAGTAGAGACAATCCCTTAGCTTAAAGAGATACTGACTTGAAATCTAATTAATATTTTAAAAAACAAAACAAATGTAAACACAGGATTTTTTACTACATATTTCAAACCCTGCCAACTTTTGTAGTTTTACATTTTTTAATTTTCTTTAAAAATATTTTTCTTTCCTTTTGTTTTATGATAGATGCACATAAATGGGGAAAACTTAAGGTTCCAATCCTCTACCTGGGTTTATAGAGGTGAGCCTGGGATTGCAGAGTGGGTTTCAGAAGATGCTGTATTCTACTTAGGCAGATTAATTTAGCCCTTGATCCTGCACCTTATTGATTCTGCATGGAACACAGCTTACTATGTATAAAAGGCTGTCAAATGCACAAGATAAACTGAAAAAACACAAATTTTCAAACTTACTTCAATTACACTCAGCTTGGGCATAATACCTGTAACTATAATAGGTATAAATATTTAGACAAAGTTGACATTGTCATTTTCTGCTTCCAGGATTGCAGTTCTTAACACCATGCCATCATAAACTTATGCTGCTTTGATATTCCTACATCATAATTTCAATGAAAATATTTTTTCTCCTTGATCCTAATTGATGGAGGCATCTTCTTATAGACTCATAGATTTTAAGGCCTGAAGGGCCTACCTATCATGATCTTCTGGTCTGACCTGCACATTGCAGAACACTGAATCTCGCCTGTTAACTCGTAATAAGCCCATAAACTTTGGCTTTGTTGTTACTTTAGTCAATAATTGATATGCAAAATTCTTGGTGGTCTGCCTATCCAGAACAACAGTATTATCTTATTGATGTAACCCTTTGATCTCTGTAAAATCTCTTCCCCCCCCCCCCGCCTTTGTGTCTATTACATTTTGTCTCTGCTATGCATTTCAGAGTAGAGATCATATCTTTTACATGGTCTGAAAAGTGCTTCCCATGGTCTGTGCTTTATAAAAGGTAATAATTACAGAGGACTTGCAGAAGAGTATTGTGGATGTATGTAGGTCTTTACAGCTAAATAAACCATCTAAATAAAAAGATGATTTTGTGCAGTCAAAGTAGCTAGGGATTAATAAAGTGAAGAGTGGGAGAAATTAAGCTTGCTTCCATTTAGGTACTCACACCTTGCATGCTGTTGTTTATAGGAAATGAGTGTGTCTGTGTGAGATGGAACACCGAGTGTGGTTTTCAAACGCATCCAGGTCATTTAAGAATACCAGTCTCATTGACTTTCTTAGAAATTTGTGCTCCCGAGTCACATAGGTGACTTTGAAATTCATATCTTTTTGTTAGATGCCCAAAGCCATTACAGGAATCTGAGTTGGGACTAGAACTATGGTTGTCTAACTTCTAGACTTGAAGGGATGTAAGTTTTCTCTGTAGAAGTCAAATATTTTAACATAGTCCTTTAACTGTTTCTTTTTTTAAAAAATGCAACTGCACTATATTCCTCTAATATCATTGGCCTAAAAACTGCAATTGTCAGGCTAAGAGAGCTGGTGTATTAGATTAATACACTAGAACTTTCCAACGCTAGAAATGCAAGCTGAAGTCTATGATTAAAGTTACAAATGAAAAGTAGCAGAGTGATCTCAATGTATAAACTTGTAACTTAGTTGTCCTTGATCAAAGCACTGCTTAATGAAAGAGTAATTTAAGTTAAGTCTGAAATACATTGTATGCGCTCTGTTTTCTATACTGCTAGGATTAGAGTGGTTCTGGATGTGCACTTTATTGATCCCACCAATGCATGGTGCTGCATATCTTAAACACCAAGTGAACCAGGATGGCATTCCTAAAAGGAATTCTATGTAGGAAAAAGAGTCTCTGTGTGTTTGGTCACCTGAAAAAGTACTAACTTTAAGAAATTGAAGTTGGGGTTTCTGCTAGTTGCAGCTGCATATTCAGTGCTTTCTTGTGCATATTAGTGAAAGCAGAATGTCCATGCTGATTTTACAATGCTTTCATCCTATCTGTTACTCATGCTGTTTACACAGAAAGAAGCTTGTCCTGTCAGTAACAGCATTCTTCACATACCTGCCCTCCAGCCAGTTATGATTACACAGTCTGCATTTGAGAGTTCCTAGAGTCCCAAGTCTCCAGAATCTCACTCCAATACCTTCTTTTCTCCAGGCTTATGTATTCCTGGTTTACTGCTACAAAAATTAGAGGGAGGGAGGAACAAGGCAGCTGGATACCAAAGTTGTATACTTGGGAGGGGGAGAGGGGGCATTTTTTGTGTCAGGGATACACTGACCATACATCCTGATTTTTCGGGGATATTCCAGATTTAAATACTCTCTTCCGGTGTCCCCATCAAGCAGTGAAATGTGCTGGAAAGCCCCTCTGGGCATTTCACTACTTGATAGGGACACTGGCTTGCAGGAAGAAGCAATCAAGAAATGGCTCTGTACACTGCCATTGTTCCTCGTGCAGCGCAGCAGCCCTCCCCCCCCCCCCACACCCTTCCAGCAGAGTGCGTAGGCAGCTCCATTGGAGCTTTGCTGGTGGGCTGCCAGATCAGCTTCTGGTGGCGTGAGGCCCCTCCCTTCCCTCATGGGACCGCCTCCACCATGGGGGCTCCTGGTTTGGCACTGCTGCCTCCTCCAGGCCGCTTGTTAGTACAGTAGCTGCCACTGCTGGGGGGCCGGGTGGGTCCAAGGCAAAACCCAGTAGAGCTGCTCTTTGATCACCATGCCTTGGAGCCCCGGTAGGAGCAGTGTAGAGCCTGGCTGGGACACTGCAGGTAGGGTGTGCCCAGACTCGGTAATTGCCAGAACTGCAGCAGAGGCCACCCGCAGCATTATTTTTAGTACCGCAGTCCCAGTCCCTGCGGGCAGCCCGTCTCCAGCTGGAGTCAAGTGGCAGCTGCATGAGGCATTTTCCAGCCAGGGCAACCTCACCAGAATGAGCCTCGTGTAGCTGCTGCTTGATTGCAGCTGGAGCTGGGCAGCCTACGGGGACCAGAGCCCTGGTACTAAAAATAGCACTCTGGGTGGCCTCTGCTCCAGTCCTGGCATGCAGTCCCGCCTCAGCACGGGGGCCAGTGCTGCTGGGGTTTATGGGGCCGGGACGCTACTAAAAATAGCGCCACGGCCATAGCTTTGGCCCCTGAAAATTGCTTTCCACGTCGAAGGCAGAAAGTGAGGGAAAGGGCCAGGGGAGGACTAAGCGGGAAGTGGGGGTGAGGAGAGAAAGTGTTTGTGCTGAGGATAGAGAGGGCAGGGAAGTAGAAGAAAGGGGCAAGGACCTGGGGCAGGGTGGAGGAGAGACAAATGCCAGGGGGCCAAGAGGAGACAATGAGAAAAAGGGCAGGAAGGGGAAGGGAGGGAAGGTGTCAGTGTGGGTGGGAGAAGGTAGAGGACGGTGATGCTGGGAGAGGAGAAGGGAGGGGTAATGGTGGCAAGGAGGGAAGAAAAGAGGGGAGGAATGGGTGCCTGGAGAAGAGGGGTTGAAAGGAAGGATAGGCATGAGGAAGGCAGGGGATGGAGCAAGTCGTTTGAAGGCACAGAGGGGCATGAGGGAAAATGGGGCAGAGGGTGGTGAGGGGGTAGGCACTAGGGGGAAGGAGGACAGGGGCAGTGAAGGAAGGGGGAGGCATCAGGAAGGTGCAGGTGCCAGGGATTGTGGGGGGGGGGGGTGAAACAGAAGGGAAGACATGGAGTAGAGGAACAGGCACGAGAGGAGAGAGGCAGGGCAACTGGGTAGAGGGAGGTGTTAGGAGAGGGGATGGGGAGAGTTAGCTAATATGATTAGAGTGGGGCTAGAGGAGGAATGCACATGGGGAAGAGGAGGGCTGGTGCAGGGGTCAGGGAGGATGGGGAGAGGAGCAGGTCCCCAAAGGGCTGAGGGGAGTGAGAAGGGCAGGAACCAGGACAGCAAATGAGGGTGAGGGGTTGGGGCGCAGCAGCAAGCACCAGGGGAGCGGATGGGGTGAGGGGTGGGTGGGAGATATGGCAACAGAGGGAAAAGGGAGAGGTTTATAAGAAATGTATTAATAACTTGGGTGCCACGGTGGCACACATTCAAACAAGTGCACATGAACTCAATACTGGTGCACAAGACAAAATTCACTCCACTCATGGGAGGAAAATCTTAGAGAGAACAGTTCCCCTAGCAATACAAGTTGGGTTAATGCAATTGCAGGATAGTTGCATGGGAGGTTCTGTGGGGACCAAACCCATCTCTATTGGTAGGAGGACGGTGTGAGGAGTTCTGAGAGGGGTCACATTTCACTCTTTACTTCTGTTTGTGTGTCCATCTTGACCCTGAGAGTACTACCTCCAGGAGTGGGACTTCTTGTGGCAGGGGGTGTGGCTAATGGTGGTCAGGGGGTATGGCTAACAGGGTCAGGGCATGACTAATGTGTCCCTAATTTTATCAGAAAATATGGTCAGAGTCTGGGGCCACTGACCACAGAAAAATCAGTCAGGGGCTGCAGAAAAGTGAAGCAAAAATAAACAAAAACCCTTACTGAGAAGCGGAAAGACATTCCTGTGACATATCAGAGCCTAGGAGGCCCCAGGCTAGTAGATTTTATCGGTTCCTCTACACTCTGGGGGTGGCACCAAAAATGAAGAGTTAAGCGTATGGGAAGGGGCTGCTGGGATATGAGCTTGGGATGTGGTGTCTAGATGGCAGGAAGAGTGCAGGAAAGTACTGGGGGTGGGAGGGCTGAGCAGGAGGAGGTAAAATGCAGGAGTGGAGGGAAGGTTTGGGGTCTGGGAGGGAGAAGGCCACAGGACTGGAGCACTAGCACTGGCCCCCTAATGCTGGGGGAAGCCTCAAGCCTTGGGGGCAGTTTTGTGTTATGGGATACCAGACCTGTGGTTTACCAAAGACATAGGGAACCATAACACATTTATTTCTTCATTGTGGAACACTCGGGGGAAAAAAAAAAACACACACACACACACACACACACAACCCACTTTATTAAAGGAAATAGTAATTTCATATTATCCCCTGCCTTTGCATAGAAGGCCAAAAAGTGAGTCTTAGGCAATGTTGCTTAGGCGCAGTATAGATAAGTCTGAAATGCCAAATGTTCAGGCTCCGCTACAAGAAAAAGTTTTGCCATTCAGTTGGTGCTCCTAGAAGGAATGCAACTCTGGAACCAAAGGTGAAAAGTGATGGAGGTCATAGTCCGAATGCTTGCACGCAAGGTCAGAGAGATGATTTCTGGGAAAGACAGAAGTTTGTGGACATAGGGCTCTATTAGTGGAAGACTGTGGTATTCTGGCAGCATGCAGCCTCATTTTTCATAATCTAATCAAAGACCATAACTAAACTGTCTTAGACTGATGGTTTCATACTGTCTCTCTCACACCTCGCCATATAGAGACTTTGCACAATAAATCATAATATAGTTTTAAAGAATAAAGAATCACAATACAGTTTTCAAACTGAAAACCAGAAGATCAAATGGGGAAGATAAGAAAAGGATATGTAAAAGAGAGAGAAAGGAAAGGGCTCTAAAACCCACAATTAAAAGAGAAAAAAAGCGAAAAGATGCATTGTTTAAAAATGGTGACGGTTGTCTACGATCAAGGATGGGAGCAAGTTCTGAAACTTTAAGGTCATCACAGAATAGATCCAGTCACTTGCTGCTGTAAGATAATTGTGTCAGTAAAGACATTTATTAGGAATAGGCTCTACTGTGGTCAGACCTGCCATTGTTAGACTTTAACAGCGGGGTCAATTTAAAGTTTGGTGTTCATTCTTCTCTAATTTGAGCTGAAGTTGTACAAGAAAGTTTTTGTATAGTGTCAATTTTGGCCCTAGAGCATCCATCATCTTTGGTAAGAGGGGTGATCTGAATGATCAGATGGAATTTGGAATGAAGCTCTGTGTACAATTATATTAATAATCTCTGTTCTGTCAATTACTTCATTTCCATTGTAGCTAGCATTCTTGTGCAGGCCAACTCTTGATGAGTCTGAGGTCTTGTCTACCTGGCACAGGCAAACACACCAGAAATGTATGATCTGTAACTACCCTTTGTAGACTTTGCTAGTGCATTCTAAAATATGTAGATTGTGTTAATATAAGAGTATGTTAACACAAGATACCTTTTACAGTATACAAACTGGGTCTGCACATAGCAGAGCATAGCACATTAGAACACTTTACAGATAACACCATTCTGGAGTGCTTTGCACTACATAGACAAGTCCAAAATTAATGGATTGGCAGCATCCTTGTTTTTTGAGATTGCATCCACTTTTATTTAGAGATTGTATAGTAGGGATGTTAGTTTTACTGATTAATCATTTAACTAATAAGCTGATGCTTATTGATTAATGGCATAATTTAAACTCAGCCGGCTCCCAGGGAGGCGGCTTCACTGCAGTATAAAGCTAAGCTTTATTAATTTATCCATACTAGAAAGTAAAGTGAAATGTGTCCTTTCCTAATGTAGAAATGTTTCAGATTCCTCTTTGAAAGGAGCTGAAATTTGCTAGATTATAGTTCTTTGGTTATGTGCTATGTAAAATACAAGCAAGTTTCCTGTTTGAAGAGACTCCACTACGGTAATTGTTCTGAGCCTCCTCCTGACTTCCTGTTTTGATTTTCCCTCTAACCACCAATGTCTTTGTCTTTTTGTGTTTGTTTTTAATCTTTTGCGGACCAATACACATTCACCATCCTGTTGATCATTTTCAATAAATGTCAGTGTTTATCCTATTTTTTTTCTTTTCAGTTAATGTTAAATGTCTTTTCTAGGCATTCTGGTTTCATAAAAACACTTTAAAAAAGGATAATCTAAATTATTTTAATTTTGCCTTCTTCTTTGAGATTGAGACACCAGTTTCACTATATTTCAGTAACTCTCTGATCCAGAATTCCCATTTTTCAAATGTGAAAAATGTGTTTATCTATTATTTCACCTTTTTTCCCCTTTCCATCCCAATATATTTTCTCGGACACCGAGCCAAATATTATTCAGAGATACACAGTTAGTAACCTATAGGAAGTATCTGAGAGGAAAGACTGCAGTAGTGCTGCTATATATCTGGTATGGAAGACAGTTGCATTGGGGAGAGAGAATAACTGGGCGTGCCTAGAATTATCTCAGAACAGGATGCAAGTCTTTTAGTGGGGGCGGAAGGAAAATTGTGCTTCTGTCATGTGAAATCTTCAGTCCTTGTAGAATGAGAGTAAAATTTTCAAAAGCCCTAAGTTATACCGGGACTTGCGCTACAAAAGCATTTTAGGTGCCTTTGAAAATTTTACACTCTGAAAGACAATACATAGTTTTCATTAGACTTTTAAATTCATGATGAATCTTAATTATTCTCATGGTTTCTTCTTGACTAGAAGATTTACCCAGTGTTGCCCAGGTCCTTTAGGGCAGGGGGCTAGTGGTGTGTGGGGTGCAGGAGTGATGGGAGGTCCTTGGTGTTGGGGGGCAGGGTAGGAGGCTGGATGTATAGGGGAGTGAGAAAATGAAGGCTGTGGAGCGAGGAGGAGGTCAGGATGGGAGGTCCTGTCTGGTGGTCTGGTGGGACCTTCTCTCTCCTCCCTTCCTCCAGCTGCCAGAGTCCTTCTCTCTCCTTGCAGGGGTCAAGTAGGGGAAAGGGTTTGGTGCAGGAGGATTACTTCCTCAGTCTGGTGACAGGCAAGATGGCAGACCTCCAGCCTTGCTGGCCATTTTCTTGGCTGCCCTCAGTGGTCTCTCTGTTATTACAGCTCTTCCCTGTGGGCTTGCTGTCCCCGGTGGCCACTTTCAGTATTATGTCTGCCCTACTGTCTGTGCCACTTTCTTTCCATGTTGTGGAAAACAGTCCCATTCCTGGCCCTTCTGTTTTCTTGGCACAACCAAACCCTGACTTTGCTTTAAGTTAGGGTAAAAGGAAGCTGCATATGAAATTTGATGGCCCTGGCTCTTAACATTTAGGAGGAGTTCTTCAAGGAACAGAGCGACAGACACACAAATCTCTAAAATATATATATATAGAGAGAGATTAGTTTGTGATATCCACAGTTTCCTAGAATATATTGAAGTTACTTTATTTTTAAAACTAATTGTATTTTAAATCTACAATACAGGTTGTACCTCGCTGATTCAGTACCCTTTTTAGGGGTGACTTAAATTTTAGCAGTTAAATTCCCCAAAGAGCCTATGCACGTGGGGTATGCTTCAACACAGGGCAAAGTAGGCCTTTTTCCTGCAGTTGTAGCTCTGGGCTACTCAAAGCCATGTGGTGCACCAGAGCTGACTGCAAAGATACTGTCTTTTTCTTGAGTTCCCAGGGTCAAATCCCATCACCATCCTGTGCTGGGTCCAGGCAATGTAAAGGAGGAAGCTGCCTGATCTGAATTCAAAGAAGGCAAGAGTCAGACCTATACAGGGGGATAAGATTTGGACAAGGTGCTTGAAAGAGAAGGGGGGTGTGCGTGGTCAGGTGGGTTGGGAGAATAATTGACTGGCCACAGGCAGGGGCTGCTCAAGCTTGGCTGGAACAGCCCTTTTCAGCAGCGGACCCGCTGCAGGGTTGCTCTGGTGTCCCAGTCGGAGCAGCCCCTGCCTGTGGGGCCACTATGGACAGGGGCTTCAGCCCTTACCAGGTAACCTTAACCTTCTTAACAGCTCCTTCTCATCTCTCCTTTCTTGGGAGGATTCTAGTAACTTTTTTTACATGACCTCTGCTTTCAATAGTACTGTGATCCAGTAGTTTGGTTCACGTGATCTGGTTTTATATATATATTGTATAGTAGTGCAAAGTATTATTTAGAGACATTAAAAATACCTTAGTGAAATATAGTGGGCACACCAACATTGTTTTCACAGCAAGCCTTAGAATAACAGTGACTCATTTAGGAGTTAGATTGTTGGTGATCTCTCACGTGAAACATAACTTTACAAACAACTCTTTCTGCATTTTGTGAGTACAGCTGTACTCTGTAGTAGCATGATTGAAGGAAATTATGGGATTAACAGAAATGACTGCCTCTCAAATTCCATTGTTCACACTAATCCATGGCATTGGTGGAATCAGCATATTTTTTAAAATCCTCCAGACAAGAGGAAAATGACACAAATGTTAATATGCAATCATTCATTAATACAGCTTGCTAAACTAATCAGTATATTTGCTCTAATAGTTGTTTGTGGCCAATGAAGCAGACTTTTGCCTTTGTTTCCACTTCGGACTGGCAGAGTTAACTTTTTATTGCACATAGTTCATCCATAATTAACACATTCTGAAATTCATGTACCACCAGAGTAGACCTGAGCTAAATACAGTTATAGTGAGTAGATTCATATCAGCAATTGTGTTGCGTAAAGGCTGTTATCAAAATAAATATTTGGGACTTGCAATTATAGAGATTCTGAAGACCAGAATATGAATCTACACTTTGACAGTTTTCTCAGAAACAAATTTAACTTTTCCAGTTGAGTGAAAACCATCCCGAGAGAAGATGAAAATTCTGTCTTTAAAACCCTCATTCTCCTCCTTTCCCTGTGTGTTTTAAAGACCATGAGAACATTTACCACAAAAAAAGTCAATAATTGGGCTGCTGAAATTGTACTGTGATAATCTATGAACTTTCAGGTGTTCTTTTTTACTGATGTTTTTATCTTACTGGCACATTGGAGCTCCAACCTTGATTAGGGCATTTAGGGGCTATCACGATATAAATAAGCTAATGACCATTAGATTAACTTGACTGAAAATGTGCTGCAGTTAATTACAGGGTAGGAGGGGGAGGATTATTTCATTAAAGGTAGCTTTTGTTTCCTAGAAGATTTGTGATCTGGAAATGCTATCACTTCCCTTCCAGGCAGAGGATCCATCTACACTTCTTTAGACTACTCTTCTGGTCTCTTAACAAAAACTACTAGTATGTGTAAATTCTTACACCATGTTCATCACAGCAATATTAATACAACTCCATATGCTTGAATATCTAGAACAGCCCTATATGACTTTTGGAATATGGCAAGTGGTGAGCCATTCCATCTCTGATAAAGTCCATTAAACTTCAAAAGTACAATCAGCAGCCTCCTTTCTGTCTGGTTGTATAATAGCGATGAACTGAAAGTATAATGTGAGGAAAAATCTAAACTAGAGCTTTGCTTACACTGCTGAGTTTAAAGTGCTGCTGCAGCAGTGCTTTAATGCAGCAGTATGGTCATAGCACCAGCGCTGGGTGAGAGCTCTTCCACTGCTCTAGATCAGTGTCTCTCAACCTTTTTTTTTTTTTTTTTTTTTTTTTTTTTTATAAAGTACCCCTTTTCAAAAAAAAAATATACATAAGTACCCCCAGTACCTACAGTTTTCAGACACACACATATTTTTTCTACTATTGCAGCATATTTGTTTAAACAGATTAATCGCAGCTGGGTGGGCAATGAAATTTCCTGGGTGTAAAAAGTACAAAAATAATAAAGTGCTGTAAAACTTAAAACAAAAATTCAGTTTTCTCCAAATTTCAGTTGTGTTGACGTACCCCCCAGACTTCTCTCGAGTACCCCTAAAGGTACTCGTACCACTGGTTGAGAAACACTGCTCTAGGTAAACCACCTACATGAGGGCTGGGAGTGCATCTCCCAGAACTGAGAGCCTGTTTATACTGGCACTTTATAGTGCTATGACTTGCTGGGCTTGGGAGGGTGGTGTATGTTTTTTCACGCTTCTGAGCGAGGAAGTTACAGTGCAGTAAAGAGGCAGTGTAAACAACCTTTAATTCTTCTTTGAGTGGTCCCCATGGGTACTCCACTCTTGGTGTCGGGCTCGTCCCGGCGCCGCAGCTCAGAAGCTTTGCATAGCTGTATTCAGCTGGGTTGCGCATGTGCGCTGTGCAGCACACGTCATTCGTGCCTTTGATCTTCACGTGCACCCGGCTTACCTGTCAGTTCCTCTCAACCGTCCCTGGCCACAGACAGAGCTTCCAGGGAGCTTCAATTCTCTCATCCCTTCAGCAATTCTCCTTCCCCCCCAGGGGATCGGTAATTAGTTAATTGTAAATAGCTAGCCCTTTCCCTCACTGTTCTTCTCTTATCTACAAAAAAAAAAAAAGAAGAAGAAGAAGAAGAAAAGAGACTTGTTAGCACTTTGTGAGGCTCCCCCGCTGTCACTGACTAACAGCTTAGCCTTGGGGAATTTAACAGAAAAACTTTAACCCAGTCATGCTTGGATCTCCAGGTTTTAAAAAGTGTGCCCTATGCAGTGAGCCCATGCCAGTTTCTGATGGGCATTCAGCGTGTATACGCTGTTTAGGGGAAAACCACGTCCCCCAAAAATGAGGACACTGATCAAAAATGACAGCCCACACTCGTCGGGACAGGGAAATGCACCTCAAGATGCTCCTTCTGGATAAGGCGCTGGACCCCAATACTTTGAATGCTGTACAACCTCGGGGGACCCAGGGTCCCCTGGAAAACCTGGCTGGACAACCTGGGGGTCTCTTCCCCTGAACCACTGACAGATAAAAGATCTCCCCTGCCAGATTGCTCCCGCCTGAGAGGACGGCGAGTGATAAACCAGGGCCCTTTGGCTCTGTCCCACGACCCTCAGTACCTGGGTCGGGGACAAAAATGAAGAAGGCTGCGGTATCCGAAAGAGCCTCTTTGGCGTTGAAAGCGGCCTCGCGCCCGCAGTACAAGGGTGCTGGCACCGCTCCGTTCAGCTCCACAAGCAGCACTGGAGCAGCAGCTACTCGCGCGGACTACAGCGGCACCGGTGGGAAATCTCCGAGCACCAGCAACACAGCAAGCACCGTTGCCGGCACTGCGTGGTACTCCCTCGTTACAAACAGCCCTGGCACCAACAAATACAGCTGTGCTGCAACTTACTCAAACACTGGCACCGGAGCAGGAGCCGGAGCCGGCATTGATACAAGCAGAGCCTTCAGCAAAGGCATCTGTTAAAATGAGGAGACAGGGGACCCCTCCCACTTCCCTTCTCCACAATTTTCACCAGGTTCTTCCCCTTCTCCTCCAGTGTATGCGTCACCTCTGCACCATACCTACCGGTACCACAGCCCAAGACAGCAGTCCTATCACAGACGCTATTCCCCATATGGGCACCCGCGCTACAGCGACTACTACAGGCACCAATTCTACTCTCCACTATATAGATGGTCACCACGCTATCACTGTTCTCCGTGTGCCAGCTACAAGAGGCGACATACCAGTTGTAGGTCATCCAGGTGTTCGTCACCTCACCCATCAGATCGATATTATGATCATCACCATGGTTCTCCATACTTGTCACGTTCACACTGCCATCACCGTGCGCACCAATGACCTTCACACAACAACCCATTGACAGCAGGGCACTCTCTGCCATAGTAGCACCATAGTCGTCACCTGACACTTCTCCAACACGCAGCCCGGGCATCACAACACAACAGTCGGACTTGAAAGACGGACAGTTGTCAGAAGCGGAGGACCAGCAGACTGAAAATCCAATTCCTGACCATTCATCCTCTTTGCTGGATGAGGCGGTTTTCGTGGCGGACACATCTCTGCCAGATGACTTCGAACAGTTCCAGGAACTCTTCAAGCGTGTGGCCCAGTCCCAGGAAATCCAGCTAACAGAAGCACAAATGAAACAGCATCAACTGCTGAAAAATTTGCGCCCAAGGCAGAGCGCAAAAGTTGCCATCCCTATTGATGAAGCCATTATAGAAGAGGCAGACATCATCTGGTAGACACCAGCTTCAATGTCACCAACCTGCAGGAGAGCGGACAAGAAATATTTTGTCCCCTCCAAAAATCTAGAATTCCTCTTTAACCACCCACAGCCGAATTCGCTGGTGGTAGACGCAGCACAACAGCGAGCCAAAACACCGCAGTATAAGACAACACCAGATGTCAAAAAGCTAGACATAGTCGTCAGGAAAGTATACTCCTCAGCAACTCTGCTCCTACGTATTTCTAATTATGCCACCTAGTTATCGAATCACAACTTTGACAATTATGAAAAGATAGCACAGCTTCTTCAATACCTGCCAGAAAGCAAGCGTCCCCTCTTTAAGTCCCTAGTGCAGGAGGGTTTTGCGGCGGCAAGAGCAAGTTTACAGATCTCACTGGATGTGGTGGACACAGCAGCCTGCACAACTGCAACAGCAATAGCGATGAGGCGCTCATCTTGGCTTACTTCCGCAACAGTTCCAAAGGAGCTTCACACAAACGTGGAAGACCTCCCCTTTGACAAAAACAAGTTGTTTGCAGAAAAGATGGATGAGGTCCTCCACTCTGGAAAAGATTCCCAGTCTATGCTCCACACCCTGGGGATGTATACACCCCTCTTTCGATGAAAGAGATACTACCCATACCAGAGGAGGTACGACTACCCCATCAAAGACAACAGCAGCAGCAGAGACCCATAGACCAATCGCGTGCAAGACAACGCCCGCAACATAGACGACCTCAGCCATCCCGTATGGGCAATCAACAAAACTCTAAGCAGCAAGTTTGATAGTTTGGTCAAGGGCATGCAACAAGTCCTTATGGTGATGGAACAACAAGTCACTCACCTTTCCCACCATCGACTTCGACCTTTTCAAGATCAATGGGCGGCAATTACATCGAACCACTGGGTATTACAACTTGTGGTATCCGGGCTCACCATCCCCTTCACCACCATACCACCCCCAAATCCACCAACCCTGTCCCTCTTCAGGGACCCATCTCATGAGACCCTGTTGAAGGAAGAGGCCCAGCATCTGCTCTCTATAAAAGCCATAGAGCCCGTTCCTCCTCAGTTCAGATGAAGGGGATTCTATTCATGGTATTTTCTCACAGAGAAAAAGACCGGAGGATGGAGGCCTATCCTCGACCTCAGGAAGGTGAACAAATCCCTCCGCCACCAAAGGTTCAAGATGGTGACCTTTCCAAAATAATACCATCACTAGAGAAGGATGATTGGTTTGCAGCCCTTGACTTGCAAGATGTCTATTTTCACATAGCAATACATCCAGCTCACAGACGTTTTCTCTGTTTCTTCATCGGGAATGATCATTTCCAATACCGAATGCTACCGTTTGGACTCGCAATGGTTCCCAGGGTGTTTTCAAAAACCCTGGTGGGAGTAGCTGCTCACCTACGGCGCAGGGACGTGATCATATTTCCGTATCTAGATGACTGTCTTACAAAGGCAAGTCGAGACAAGAGGTACTACACATGGTTACAGTAACCAGGCAAACATTTCTATTGCTTGGGCTCATAATCAACGAGCAGAAGTCATCTCCAGATCCTATGCAGAGTATAAACGTCACGTCATAGGTGCACGTCTAGATTCCACCACGGCCCATGCATACTTACCTCAAGAGCGCTTTCAAATTATACACGAGCTGGCCACAGTAGTCATCCACGCCCCTACAGTCACCGTACTTACCTGTCTCCGCCTCATGGGGCATATGGCAGCTACCACCTTCATAGTTCAACATGCGAGACTTACTTTCACTGTCTACAGCACTGGCTGGCGTCAGTGTATACTCCAATGAAACACTCCACACACAAGGTGATAATCCCAACTGCTTTAGTCTGCAAATCCCTGGGTTGGTGGTTGAATCCCAAAAATCTGCTAGCAGGGGTCCCATTCAAATGCCAACAGCCATCGGCCCAGCTGACTACAGATGCCTCCCTTTTGGGCTGGGGGGCATACATCAATGGCATGTCCGTGCAAGGCAGATGGTCTGCAGCGGAGGCAGTTTCCCATATCAGCCTCCTAGAACTAAAAGTGGTATTCCTCATGTGCAAGCATTTTCACACGCACATTATTGGTACGACCGTCCGAGTGCTTACGGACAACATAGCAGCTATGTATTATATCAATCGACAAGGAGGAGCACGATCCCAGCTACTCTGCGCACAAGCAGTCCGCTTATGGAACTGGTGCATACGAAACTGCATCACTCTAGTAGCATCCTACTTACCAGGCATGAGCAACGTCATGGCGGATGCTCTCAGCAGATTTTTCCCTCAGGATCATGAGTGGGAAATTCGCCTCGATGTCCTGGACAACATCTTCCGAGTTTGGGGATCACCGCAAATAGACCTCTTCGCGACCAACGGGAACAAGTAGTGTCACCTTTACTGCTCCAGAGGAGGCATGGGCAACAGCTCCCTTGGAGATGCATTGTTAATCCGTTGGGAAGCGCCTCTGCTCTATTCGTTCCCACCAACTGTACTTATTTCGAGAGTAATCCAGAAAATCAAAAAGGACTCAGCCCGGGTCATACTACTAGCACCAGCCTGGGCAAGACAACTGTGGTATCCATTCCTTCACAGGATGTCCCTGTTACCACCATGTCCCTTGCCACTCCTCCCAGACCTTCTCTCTCAAAACCTGGGGTCCCTGCTACACCCCAGACCAGAGACCCTCCACCTGACAGTGTCTCTCCTTGCTGGTTCGGACTAGAAGAGCAACTTTGTTCAGAAGCAGTGAAGACGGTACTGTTGAACAGTAGAAGACAAACTACAAGAAGGACTTACCTGGCAAAATGGAGAAGGTTCGTGGCTTGGTATGAGAAAAGTGACATCGAACCACATTGGCACCGATGCATAAAATTCTTGATTATATCCTTTCCCTATACCAGGCAGGTCTTTCGATCTCTCCTATGAGAGTTCACCTATCAGCAATCACTGCCTTCCATGCCACCATCGACGGTCATTCCATCTTTGCTCATCCCATGACCAAAAGGCTGCTTAAGGGAATAGCAAACCTCAAACCACCGCGAAGACCCGTGCCCCCTGCTTCGAGCTTGGATTTGGTCCTCGACACGTTAATGTACCCACCCTTTGAGCCACCAGCCACCACGTCGTTATCTATGCTCAACATGAAAGTGGTATTCTTATTGGCAATTACATCCGCCTGTAGGGTTAGTGAACTGGCGGCATTAATGGCAATGCCACCTTTCATGGTTTTCAACAAGGACTCAGTCACATTGCGTACCCATCCAGCCTTTATCCCTAAAGTCGTGACACAGTTTCATGTCAACGAATCCATCATTTTACCCGTCATTTACCTGAAGCCACATGCCTCTACTTGAGACTCGCTACTCCATACCCTCGATGTACGTCGAGCTATAGCATTCTATATAGACAGAACATGGACCTGGCACAAGATTGACTGCCTAATAGTATCCATAGTGGACCACTCCAAGGGCAATCCATTGTCTTCCCAGCATCTGTCCAACATCATAGTCTCTTGCATCACCATGTGTCACTTTATCTGGAGAAAGCCCCTTCAGACTCTACCTAGGGCGCACTCCACCAGGGCAGTGGCAACATCCATGGCATTTGTCAGAGGAGTCTCACTGCCAGAAATCTGCAGGGCATCCACATGGTCCTCAAGCTTGATCTTTATGCAGTAGTGCGGCGGTGGGTGCCCGAGTCCTCGGTGACCTCAGCAGTACTTTCGGTTATTGACAAGCCTGAACTCCAGGAACGCAACGCAAGTACTGCTACAAAGTCACCATGAGTGGAGCACCAACAGGGACCACTCAAAGAAGAAGAAGAAGTTACTCACCTTCGTGCAGTAACAATGGTTTTTCGAGATGGGTCCCTGGGGGTGCTCCAGGTCCCACCCTTCCTCCCCGTTCCGGAGTTGTTTCTTTTTGTATCCTTACAAATACCAAACTGTGAGAGGAACTGACAGGTAAGATCAAAGGCGCGAATGGCGCGTGCTGCACATTGCGCATGTGCAACCTGGCTGAATACAGCTATACAAAGCCTCCGAGCTGCAGCGCCGAGTAGAGCACCCACGGGGACCCATCTCGAAGAACCATCATTACTCCACAAAGGTGAGTAACTTCTTCATTTTTAAAAGTGCCTAAAGGACTTGAATGGGGCTTTAGGTATTGATCAGTCCTGGCAAGGTCTCATTCTATCATCTACCATATTGTATAGAGCTTGGTTTTCCTTGTGTAGCATACTAGAAGATCTGCCATCTTTAGTACAATTCTCAGTTTTTAAGCAGCTGTAATCTGGGCATTTTCAGGCTTGTGTAGGTCTTCTAGGATGCATGGTGTAACAGTAGTCTTGAGTGCAGAAATTTGTGGGTACTCATTGGGTTTGCATGTGAGCTGGTTTTATAATGAAATTTCCAAAAAAAAAATTGTAAGATTTTGATATGTGTTTGTGTTGGGGAGGAAGATGTAATGTAACAGAAATTTATGATAGACTCCTGAAATTAGGGATGTTAAAATGTGTGTAATTTGCTAACCCGGTCATTTCTTCAGCTGTTACATGGTTACATGTGGGACAATAGCCAACTCCCTGGGAGTCAGTGCATGCCAGGAGCCAGCTTTTCAGTGGTGCTGTATGAGCTTTCAAAATGCTTTGGAATGTTTGAAGGAGAGGAGCTATATGCATATTGAATGCTGTAATTGTCTTCTCTGATAAAGATGTCTTTGTTTTTTACAGTGAGAACTTAAATGTTAAAATGTGAGTTTCTTGCTGTAAAATCCTATGTGGAGACAAGACATTTATGGTCTTCACTGTGTGAGATAGGTAGGTGAATTCAGCACTATAACCTTTGCCTGTGGTTGACCTTTCATTGTCGTAAAATTGCCTTCACTAAGGGATAGTAGTTATCCTGTGATAAAACATACCTTCAGTCTTAATTAAGAGCTAGTCAAACAAATTTCAGAACTGTTTACTACTAGACTGTGGGCAGAGGTTAGGCAATTGTAGTCGAACAGTGTTTTTCTTGGGAACGGAGCTGACAAATAGTGTTCTCAGGACTTCTGTGAGAGGAAGCAGACTCCTTCCCCTCCCTTTGTTTTATCGGTTGGAAAATGTCTGTGCTGTCTTAGCACCCTTCCAGGGAAGACACAAATACATTTACTATCTCCAGCTAGCAGGGAGACCTTGATTAGCTTGAAAGGCAAAGATTTCATGTCCAATAATTGGTTAGATTTGTTTATGTTTTGATTTAAGTTGGGTTTATTGAGGAAAGATTTTTCTCTATTCAGTCAGCTCTAAAGAAAGACTATATAAGTAACTGCAGTAAAATTGCCCTGAAAAACAGTACTGATGTGATGAACTGGGAAATATTTTGGCTCACTTTCCCTGTTCAATTGCATGTTACTTCCTTACTCAATAAATGGAGTTAAAATCAAAGGGTGCTATAAAGGGGACCAAGCAGGAAAGGTAAAAGGACAGATAAAATAGCCTTTCAGGCACCTATACTCAAAGGATCTTTTGTTTGATGGAAAGACTTTCGTATCTGACTCTATTCAAGTTAGGATGTTCTTACTAACCCCAAAGCTTGGTATGGGATCTAAAGGAGACCTACCACTCAAAGATCTTAGAAAAGAGGTTTTTATTTGAAAGAGAGAAGCTGACTAGGATAGGACGTGTGTCTGAAAAGAATGACAGTCTGACTGAGAGACTTGGAATGTCTACACTGTAACTGGGAGGTGTAATTTTTGGCTTCAGTAAATATATAGGTACTAGGGATGTTAGCATGTACTCATGGTTACATACAGCCTTATTCTCCCCACCCCCGCCTCTCTATTAGAGACGGGAGCTAGTGTGGGGGGGGGACCTGGCACGCAGGGAGGCAGATGCCTCCCTGCCTCTGATACAGAGGCAGCAGCATCAGGGTAGGGGGACAGGCAGGAGCTGATACAGCTGGTATACTGGCTTCCGCCAAGCTGAGTGCCCTCTCTGACCACCCCTTTGCTGCCTCTGTATCAGAGGCAGCACTGTGGGGAGCAGGGGGGAGCCCATACGCATGGGGAGCCAGCTTTTAAACTGGCTTAAAAGTTGGCTCACCGCAAGCACCAGCTCCCGCTTTCTGCCCCTGGTATGTAAATATGTAACCACTAAAAAATTCAGCGGTTACACATTCACGCAAGAACACATATTTTAACATCCCTAATAAGTACTACCATTCAGATCGAGCTAGCACACTAAAAATAGCAGTATTGTTGTGGTGGTCTAGGTTAGCTGCCAGAGTACATACCTAGGGTCTCAGGTTGTACTCTGACCATTAGCCTGAGCTGCATGGCCACATTGTTGTTTTTAGTGTGCTAGCTCGATCAGAGGCAGTATCTATTAGGTGTGTTAAAATGTTAAGCTTGACCAGAGTAGGATGTGCAGATCTCCTTAAGCTGGGAATTACACCTTCCCCCTACAGTGCAAACATACTCTCAGACACAGGGACATGAGCTATGGAATGATAGTGGAAGCTTATGTAAGAAAATAAGTATACAGTTCTTTGTGCTTATAGATGTAGATTTAAAACAACAATGTACTGTGTGGGAAAAATAAATTGTATTTTGTTGGAGAAGCTGTTCCTGTATAACTGCAGACATATACTGTCACAGGTTCCCAAAGAGAAGCTTAGAAGTGTTCTGTTCTAGAAATTTCAATGGAAGGAATACTCCCATAGATTCAAAGATGTTCACAAGTTTCTGAAACTGTCGAACTTTAAATAATTTAAAAGAAGGTTTGTGGTTTCATGGACAGGGATCACAGCCCATTGAGTACCATGTCGCAAGCAGTTTTAAACTAAGGATTAAAATCCCATTTAATTGGTTAACTGATTAAAGAGGGCTGAGGGGGAGGGACTGCCCTCCTCACCAGAGAGAGCTGAACCAGCCAGAATGCTGGAGCAGCTCCTGCTTGGGGCAGGCCAGGGCACGCTGCAGGCATGGGCTGCTCCCATGTCAGAGCAGTCCCTGTCCACGGAGGGCCCCCTGTAGGGCTGGAGAGCAGCCCCCTGTCTGTGGCAGGCAGGGAGCTGCTCCAGCCCGACCGGTTAATCTTAACCAGTAAGCCTCACCTGTCAGCCAGTTAAACCTTCACATCCCTATTTAAAACATTCTTTTAATTCTTATTAAAGATTAGCAGTGAGGGTGGCCTGCTCTGGCAGCAGCTCCTACCAGGGAGCTGTGGCAGTGCTTGCCGGCTAGTGGCTCCTCCGGAGTGCTGGGGCTGCTCTCCCTGGAGGGTGGCTCCTCCGGCTAGGGGGGATCTGGGTTTGTGCATGCATTTGGCTGTGGTTGGGGCTTTGTGGGCTGGCCCTGACCTCCAACTGCCCTTCCCCCACCAGCCTGCAGCCTGTCTGGTAGGGGAAGCCTGAGCTTGCTGCTAGCCCCTGGCCTGCAGCTGCTTCAGGGGGGACCTTGCTTCGGGCAGTGCCCCCCCGTGTCCTGTAGCCTGTTGATGGGTATGTCACTGTGCAGGCTGGCCCAAGCCTCTGGCTGCCCCCTTGCCCTGCAGGTGGTTTGGGGGATTGGCACTTCCAGGTCTACTCCTGAATTCCAGCTGGCTGCCCTCACCCTGCAACCTATTTGAGATGTTGTGCCAGTGGGCTGCCCCATCCTCCAGTGCTTCCCTGTGGCCTGCAGGCTTTCTGGGGGAAGTTAGGTTTTGGAGCTGCCCCCAGCCTGCTGTGGCCTCCCTGCAGTCTGCAGGCTATTGAGGCGGAGGCAAGGCTCTGGGGGCTGTCTCCCTCCAGCAGTCCTGCCTCTGGTCTGCAAGCTGTTGGGGAGTGGGGTGAGAATCCAGGGACTGTCTCCTCCAGTGGTTTCCCCTGGGGTTGCCAGGTTGCTACCCTAAGATGTCTGGTATTTTCTGATTTTTTTTTTTTTTCCCCAGCCAGGAGGCGAAAATGCCGGGCACCTGGCAACCCTACAAACACTCAGCGCCTGGCCTCCCGACCCCCCCAAACTTCCCTCGGCCCCCAACACCCCCAGCAACTGACCCCAGACCCCATGCTTACCTGGTTCCCCAAGGCTGCCAGCACAAAATGGCTGCTGGTAAAAAGACCAAGCGGAAGCAATGACTCCCCTGGGTCTTAGTGCTCAACTTCTCCCCTGTTCCTATCCCTGCACTTACTCCTAAAAGGGGACATGCTGTTTTATTTTTTGCTCAACAACTTTAGTCTCCCCCCCTTTTTTTTTCTTCAACAGAATTTTTTCCCGGTGTTTTTTTTTGGGGGGGAGGGGTGTTCGGTATTTTTGTTTCAACCATCTGGCAACCCTAGTTTCCCCCCCAGCCTACAGGCTATCTGAGGAGAGGCTAGGCTTTGGGGGCTGCCTCCATCCAGCTGATCACCCTGCAGGCTGTCTGAGGGCTTGCCCCCTCTCTAGCTGTTTACCTCACAGCCTGTAGGCTCTTGGCAGGGGCAAGGCTCTGGGGCTGCTCCCTCCTCCATCGGGTCCCCCTACTTCCTGCAGAGTATCTGGGGAGGAACCAGGCTCCAGGGGCTGTTCATCTCTCCAGATGCCTCCCTCCATAGCCTGCAGTATATATAACAGAGTTGCACTATACCTAAGAGAGCACTATGATTGCTCTGAACTCCAGTATATAGAGGGAGAAAAACCTGTTCAGAGTCTATGGGTTAAGTTTAGAGGTGCAAACAACAGCAGTGATGTTGTGGTTGGTGTCTACTACAGGCCACAGAATCAGGTGGATGAGGTAGATGAGGCTTTCTTCGGACAACTGAGAGAAGCTTCCAGATCGCAGACCCTGGTTCTTGTAGGGGACTTTAATCACTCTGACATCTGTTGGGAAACCAATACGGCAGTACACAGGCAATCTAGGAAGTTTTTGGAGAATGTTGGGGATAACTTCTTGGTACAAGTGCTGAAGGATCCAACCAAGGGCCATGCGCAGCTTGACCTTCCGCTCACAAACAGGGAGGAACTAATAGGGGAAGTAGAGGTGGGTGACAACCTGGGAAGCAGTGATCATGAGATGGTAGATTTCAGGATCCTGACCAAAGGAAGAAAAGAGAGTAGTAAAATACACACCTTGGACTTCAGAAAAGCAGATTTTGACTCCCTCAGAGACCTGATGGGCAGAATCCCCTGGGATGCTAACACAAAGGGGAAAGGAGTCCAGGAGAGCTGGCAGTATTTTAAAGAAGCCTTATTGAAGGCACAGAAAGAAACCATCCCGATGCGTAGCAAGAGAGGCAAACATGGTAGGAGACCGGATTGGCTTACAGGAGAAATCCTTGGTGAACTTAAGCACAAAAAGGAAGCTTACAAAAAGTGGAAACTTGGACAAATGACCAGGGAGGGGTTTAAATGTATAGCTCGAGAATGCCGGGGGGTTATCAGGAAGGCGAAAGCGCAAGTGGAATTGCGACTGGCTAAGGATGTGAAGGATAACAAGAAAGGTTTCTACAGGCATGTTAACAAGAAGAAGGTGATCAGAGAGGGTGTGCGGCCCCTACTGGATGAAGGAGGTAACCTAGTGACAGATGATGTGAGGAAAGCTGAAGTACTCAATGCTTTCTTTGCCTCTGTATTCAAGGACAAGGTGGGCTCCCGGACTAATGCGCTAAGTGACGCAAGATGGGATGAAGATCGACAGCCCTTAGTGGGTAAAGAACAGGTTAGGAACTATTTAGAAAAGCTAAACGTACACAAATCCATGGGTCTGGACTTAATGCATCCGAGGGTACTGAGGGAGTTGGCAAATGTCATTGAGGAGCCTTTGGCCATTATCTTTGAAAAGTCATGGAGATCGGGAGAGATCCCGGCTGATTGGAAAAAGGCAAATGTAGTGCCCATCTTCAAAAAAGGCAAGAAGGACGATCCAGGGAACTATAGGCCGGTCAGTCTTACCTCGGTTCCTGGAAAAATCATGGAAGGGATTCTTAAGGGATCCTTAAGGAATCCATTTTGAGGCACTTGGAGGAGAGGAAAGTGATTAGGAATAGTCAGCATGGATTCACAAAGGGCAAGTCGTGCCTGACCAATCTGATTAGCTTCTATGATGAGGTAACTGGCTCTGTGGACATGGGAGAGTCAGTGGATGTGATATACCTTGACTTTAGCAAGGCTTTTGATATGGTCTCCCACAATATTCTTGCCAGCAAGTTAAGGGAATGTGGATTGGATAAATGGATGGTAAGATGGATAGAAAGCTGGCTAGAAGGCTGGGCCCAGCGGGTAGTGATCAATGGCTCGATGTCAGGATGGCGGTCGGTTTCTAGCGGAGTGCCCCAAGGTTCGGTTCTAGGACCAGTTTTGTTCAATATCTTTATTAATGACCTGGATGAGGGGATGGATTGCACCCTCAGCAAGTTTGCAGATGACACTAAGCTAGGGGGAGAGGTAGATACACTGGAGGGCAGGGATAGAGTCCAGAGTGACTTAGACAAATTAGAGGATTGGGCCACAAGAAATCTGATGAGGTTCAACAAGGACAAATGCAGAGTCCTGCACTTGGGACGGAAGAATCCCAAGCATTGTTACAGGCTGGGGACCAACCAGCTAAGTAGTAGTTCTGCAGAAAAGGACCTGGGGGTTACAGTGGATGAGAAGCTGGATATGAGTCAACAGTGCGCCCTTGTAGCCAAGAAGGCTAATGGCATATTAGGTTGCATTAAGAGGAGCATTGCCAGCAGATCCAGAGATGTCATTATTCCCCTTTATTCGGCTCTGGTGAGGCCACATCTGGAGTATTGTGTCCAGTTCTGGGCTCCCCACTACAAAAAGGATGTGAACGCATTGGAGAGGGTCCAGCGGAGGGCAACCAAAATGATTAGGGGGCTGGAGCATATGACCTATGAGGAGAGGCTGTGGGAGTTGGGTCTGTTTAATCTGCAGAAGCGAATAGTGAGGGGGGATTTGATAGCAGCCTTCAGCTTCCTGAAGGGAGGTTCCAAAGAGGATGGAGAAAGGCTGTTCTCAGTAGTGACGGATGGCAGAACAAGGAACAATGGTCTTAAGTTGTGGTGGGAGAGGACTAGGTTGGATATTAGGAAAAACTATTTCACTAGGAGGGTGGTGAAACACTGGAATGGGTTACCTAGGGAAGTAGTGGAGTCTCCATCCCTAGAGGTGTTTAAGTCTCGGCTTGACAAAGCCCTGACTGGGTTGATCTATTTGGGATTGGTCCTGCCTAGAGCAAGGGGCTGGACTTGATGATCTCCTGAGGTCTTTCAGCTCTGTGGTTCTACGAGGCTCTGGGGAGACTGCCCCTGGCCTCCAGTGCCTCTTCCTCCCTTGATCTGCAAACTATCTGGGTTGGGGGCGAAGCTGTGGGGCTGCCCCCAGCCACCAGAGGGTCTCCCTCCACATCCTGCAGGCTCTCTGGGGTGGGGCAAGGCTCTGGGGGGGCAGGCTCTGTGTTTGGGGTAGGGGGACTTTTTACCCAGTCTGCTGGCTGGCAAGATGGCAGAGCCCCAGCCCTGCTGGTCACTTTCTTTTTGCTGTAGCTGCCCCCAGTGGCCAATCTCAGTATCATGTTCCTCTACTGTGCCCCTCCCTTTTGTCTCCTGTGGTCCCATTCCTGGCATTTCCCATTTTCCAGGCACAACTAAACCCTGATTGTGGTTTGTTAGGATAAGAGGAAGCTGCATACCAAATTTGGTGATCTTAGCTCTTTTAGGAGGAATTCTTGAACAAATGGACTCACAATGCTCAGACACACTTGAATAGACAGACAGACAGATAGATAGATAGATAGGAAAAAGGACAAATAAAGTATTCAAAATGTTGATTATTAAATAAGATTTTCATTTTAACATCTCTTGACCTCCGTTCTGTATAGTGTCTTTTCCGGGGGAGGGGGAGGAACTTGTTTGACAGGTTTTTTAGATAGTATCAACTGTTAATTGAAATAAGCTGAGCATGTTATTAGGTTTGTCTTTAAAAGACAAAATGAGAGAGAAGATAAAAGAACAGCAAAGATTAAAAAAATACAGCTTCTGCTCCTAGTTTTGTCACTTGCAACTTCACTGCTGGAAAACACTGGTGCATAAATGGTCTTCTCAGCCACTTTGGAGGCTTGGTCAACATGTACCAGTGCTGGGATGTTTGGAACATTAATTTTAGCTCCCTCTTTCTGGTCACAGACTTCCAGCAGAATTGCAAAATATATAAGCTTGCTGACTGAAGCAGACTTTAATTCAGGGATAGGGAATCTATGGTCCACAGGCCAGATCCAGCTCCTGGTTTGCCTTGATCTGGCCCAGGAGGCTTGGAGCTCCCTCACCTGTCCCCTGTAGCAGGGTGAGCTGGCACGCCAGCATTGCAGCAAGTCTCCAAGTCTTAGCACCCCACTACATAGCTGGAGTATGAACGCTGGCTCCTTGCTGCAGTGGGAAGCCAGTGCTAAAGCCCCTGCATAGCCACCTCTGCATGGCAGGGGGAAGGAGGCACCTGTGTGTGCTGTTGTTCTTCCTTCCTTCTCGCTGGGGGAATGGCAGCACAGGAAAAGTTCTATCCCTGTGCTCACCTGCAGGCACCACTCCCATTGACCAGGAATTATGACCAACAGGAGTGGTAGGGGACAGTGCCTGCAAGCACAGGGTGATATAGAGCCACCTGTGCCCCCTGGGAGTTGCTCCAGGTAACTGCCCCAGCCTCCTCTAGCTCTCTCCCTCCCCCAGCCTGCTTGTGCACCCTACATCCCAGGCCCTGCACTGCCAACCTCAGCCCACACTGCCCAGAGCCTGCACCCCCCCATTTCTCAACAGCCTTCCCCCCATCCCCTTTACATTGAACTTTCATTTTTTGGCCCTACCTCAGAGCTCAGGGTGCCCCACAAAATCTACTAGTCCTGCGCCTCCAGAAGAGTTACTAGCTCTGAGGGAAGACCTGAGCGTTAGTGGTCCCACCCCAAGCAGAGTTAGAGCACAAGGGGAACCATGGCATCCCTCTCCCTCTCATTGCTGTAATTAAACAGAAAGAAAAGGGAGGTGGAGAAGAAAAGGACACGTGGGAGGGAAGGAAAAAGACAGTCTCACATCCCAGATTGTGTTCCTGATTTAGCCAGAGCTGATGGATGAGGTAGTATCATCTGCATCTTTCTTTTCTACCTAGTGTGGTCAGGGTGTGTCTCCTGATTAGGATAAGAAAATCTGCTGTCCCAGGAGATGGTGGGGGAGCTGTCTTGTTGGTAAAATGTGCTCCTTCTCCTTTTCTCTTTTTGTCAGCCAGCATTGCATTTTCCTCTTTGCTAATTTTCAACCCCCAAAGTATCTTTGTTAAAAAAAAAATACCTCAAAAGGAGGTGTGGAATAGCCAATCCCCTCATTACCTTGTCGACAATAGGTTTAGTTTCTGACACACTAATTTTGATTAATTGATCTCCAGTCTTCTATTCTACTTGTTTTCTAGTCACACTACTCAAGAAGTGTTAAGATTGTAGACTACCAAAAGATGATGAACACAGGCACCGTCTGCTCCAAACTTTTCTCAGTTTAAATTAGCTCCTGTTCCTCTATATAATCTCTCTGTCACAAGAAAAGACAGACTGTAACTGTCCATTTCTCTCTTTGTCATTTATCAAAGACAAAAAAATGTAAACCTTCTGCTTAAGAGCATTTAGGGCTGGAGCTTGCTAATATTTATTTTGAATCTCAAACACCATTGCCATGGAAATAACTTCTTATGAGTTAGAGTAAATAGGAGGCATGGTAGATATCTTATCTTCTAGTGATCTTATTGATGATCTTATCTACTAGTAAAACCCTAACGTAGCTCAAAACATCTAGGTTCATTGCAGATCTAAAAAAGATACTGCAAAGTCTTTTTCCACATCTCACTTGGCAGTGTCCTGCTCTGCTTCCTGAAAATGCTAAGGAATCTTCAGTGAATTTCCTTTTGGGGGCTGAGTGGTAATGGGCAAGAATAGAAGGAAATGATGTGCTATTTTGTAATTGTTTTCCTTCCCTGAAAGGGCAAAACATGTATTAGGAATGTTGCATACTTCCTGTGATTAGAGGTCTCAGTGTGACATGTGCATTACAGCATTTCCTGTGCTGTAAGGTTTTGTCTAGCGCTTGGTCCATACTGTGTCAAGGCTTTTGAGGTACAATCTTGCCTAGCCTGGAACCAAAGTATTGAACATCAGCTGGAAACCTGGTTTAGTTTTCAAATTCTATTCACAAGGCACCATAGTTAAAGTCTGGAAAAAATCCTTAATGGCCATTAAGAGACACAGTTAAAATATACTGTGATTTCACTTCTTGTTCCACCCATTTTCTTTCCTGCTATTTTCCTCCTATTATTTTTTGTTTCCATTTCTGAAGATAAAACTTACATTGCACTTAATCATTAGTACAGACACTAGCACCTTTTTTAGGGTATGATGCTAGTTTGGGTAATTAACATGTTTGAAACATCTGTAGACAAGCTGTTTTACTGAATTAAAATTCATATGGGAGTATAGGCTTTAAATTGACCAGCCTAGCACATGTTAATGTATATGCTACTTCATCTATACTATAATGTTAGCTAGAACATGTTAATGCCTTTCCATCGTAGACCTTATCTACACTACTGCCTAAGTCAGGGGTTAGCAACCTATGGCTCGCAAGTCAAATATGACTCAGTATGGAGCCACATATGGCTCACAGCTCAGGCCCCCCCTTGTTTCCCCTGCAATGGGGAGCCTGCACTGGCACTCGAGCCTCGCAGCCTCCTGCCAGGGGCAGAAGAGAAAGCCCTGAAACTTGCTCATAATCAGGGAAGATTATGGTCCGGGGCCGGCTGCAGCAGCTGGCGCCGTAGGCGGAAGGCGCAATCGGTGCCCCCACCTGCACGGCCGTCAATGGCCGTGACTTCATCATCGGGCGCCTGGGCCAGCGGCACCCTAGGCAACTGCCTAGTTTGCCTAGGTTCATGGGCCGCCCCTGATTGGCAGCCCTGTCCTACACACTGAGCCCCTCATTTTTGGCAGCTCCCCAGATCCTACAAAATCTGCTAACTCTTCTGGGATTCCAGGGTTATCTGGCCTGAGGCATTGAAACTAGTCAACCCTGCCCCTCTCCCCGCCCTTAGGGTTGGAGTGCCACAGGAGTGAGTAGTCTCAGTTGGGGGCCACATCAGTGATGTTCAGAGGGTTTTGGAAAGGTTTTTTTGCTTTTCTCTTGTGTGGTCCCTAACTCATTTTTCTGTTGTCAGTGGCTTCTGACGCAAAAAAGGTTCTCCACCACTGTCATACATAAAGACAATGTTGAAATCTTTTGTGTTGCACATAATATTTTACTTATTTTAAATGAAGTTTGATAAACTAACATGAGAAAATTAAAGTGCTTACTCTGTTTAATAATTTCAATTAATATTTTCTTTTTTACTGGCTAAATTAAATTGTTCTCCCTCGCTGCAGCACTAGCAAAGTGGCTTGGGCGTAATTATATAATTAATGTTTCCATTAGGAGCTGGTAGTTCGCAGAAAGGTTTGCATTGAGCGGAGGGGGCCACAGTCCAAAAAGTCTGAGAACCACTGCTCTTTTGTCATTCCCAAAATACATGCAACTATTTAAATTGAAAAGTTAATTCATGTTTAAAATGGGCCGACTGGGGCACTCTGCTTTGTTTAAAGGACCGGGTGAAGGTGTACTGTAGGGGACGTGTGTGTGCTCCCAGTAGGGATAGTGAGAGGGGCTGGTAGTGGCAGATGCCTCCATCTGACCGTGGCAGTCCAGCTCCAGCTCCCTTCTGACTGCTGCAGTCTGTCTCTAGCTGAGCCTTGACTGCTGCAACAGCTTGGTCCAGCTCAGGCTCTAGCCACAGCAGCCTGGCGAACAAACCCTAATCAGGGCCCAGTCCCAGTCCTGGCCCCCATCTGGCCACAGGAAGGGCTGGTGGTGGCAGCCCCCCTCCTGCTGTGGCACGGATAGGAGGGGAGGCCACAATCCATCTGCAGTGATCTTGGTCCAGCCCTTTGTCCAGCCACTTCTGTCCAGCTGTAGCAGCCCAGCCCCAGCCAGGTAAGGTAATCTGGCCATAGGCGCCCCACATACTCTGTTTCCACAAACACCAGCCTCCTGTCCTGAGCCCCCATACATCTCAACTCTGACTCCTTTACCCCACATCCACAAACAGTACCCCCAGCAACACCAGATGTCCTATTAAGGGTACATCTAAACTACATCTCTCTGTCGACAGAGAGATGTAGATTAGGCACATCGAAAGTGCTAATGAAGCTGGGATTTAAATATCCCACGCTTCATTAGCATAAACTTGGCTTCTGCTTCTTTTCGAAACGGGGCTTTTTCGAAAAAAAGCAGACTGTGAAGAACTTCAAAAAGATCTCACCAAACTAAGTGACTGGGCAACAAAATGGCAAATGAAATTTAATGTGGTTAAGTATAAAGTAATGCACATTGGAAAAAATAACCCCAACTATACATATAATATGATGGGGGGCTAATTTAGCTACAACTAATCAGGAAAGAGATCTTGGAGTCATCATGGATAGTTCTCTGAAGACGTCCACGCAGTGTGCAGCGGCAGTCAAAAAAGCAAACAGGATGTTAGGAATTATTAAAAAAGGGATAGAGAATAAGATGGAAAATATCTTATTGCCCTTATATAAATCCGTGGTACACCCACATCTTGAATACTGAGTACTGATGTCGTGTCCTCATCTCAAAAAAGATATACTGGCATTAGAAAAGGTTCAGAAAAGGGCAACTAAAATGATTAGGGGTTTGGAACGGGTCCCATATGAGGAGAGATTAAAAAGACTGGGACTTCTCAGCTTGGAAAAGAGGAGACTAAGGGGGGATATGATAGAGGTATATAAAATCATGAGTGGTGTGGAGAAAGTGAATAAGGAAAAGTTATTTACTTGCTCCCATAATATAAGAACTAGGGGCCACCAAATGAAACTAATGGGCAACAGGTTTAAAACAAAAGGAAGTTCTTCTTCACATAGCACATAGTCAATCTGTGGAACTCTTTGCCTGAGGAGGTTGTAAAGGCTAGGACTATAACAGGGTTTAAAAGAGAAATAGATAAATTCATGGAGGTTAAGTCCAGAAATGGCTATTAGCCAGGATGGGTAAGGAATGGTGTCCCTAGGCTCTGTTTGTCAGAGGGTGGAGATGGATGTCAGGAGAGAGATCGCTTGATCATCACCTGTTCGATTCACTCTCTCTGGGACACCTGTCAGCAGACAGGGTACTGGGCTGGATGGACCTTTGGTCTGACCCAGTATGGCCATTCTTATGTTCTTTTGAGCTCTTAACACCACTAAGACCTATAAATTTTCTTTTAATTTTTGAAAACGGGGTTTGAATTTTTGAAAATGAGGGTTGAATTTTTATAAATATGGACACCCTCTAGCATTAAAGACCGCCAATTTATGCAGGCCTACCCAAAGTCTTTCCAGGAAACCCAGCTCCCATCCCCAACCTATCTCTTGCCTGATCCAGGTGGCCTAATGTTTTACTACTTGGATGCAATGCTAATATCCTGTGGATATCCAGAGATTCTCAGATCCATGTTTGAATATTCTTTCTTCCCAATATTCTTGTTTTATTTCATTGCCTCTCCTCTCAGACATCCTCAGCAGTGAATTTTTGATGCCTGCTGAGGCATATTACATATGAAAGAATCTTAAAGTTGGAACAGGTGTGTCTGAATCTGCAGTTTCATTATTTAAAGCCTTATCATGAGTCTCATGTGTTTAAAACTCACGTTGTGCATATGAAGAAGTACAAGTTGTTATATCTATACGAAGCCTGGTCCACACTGGATAGTCTTTTCACTTCCGCTGTGCACTGGTTTTGTGGAATCTTGGCTTAGGAGAAACTGGGGACTGGAAAGCTAGAGGCAAAACATTCCAGCCTCTCTGACTTATGATGTTCTAAGATGGTACCTTTTCTCTTTGCTTTGAAATTCAGTCACCTTTCCTTCCAGCCCTCCAAAGTGTATTCGAGCTCTGGATGCTATATGTTTAGTCATGTGTACCATGCACTGGGTTCTAATGTGCTTTGTAATAATACAACAGATAATTATCCACATTTCAAGCAAGAAATCCACAAAAACCCATAAAAATGAGTGTGGTGGTGGAAAGAGGATTAATTGCTATCATATCTGTTTAAAAATTAATTAATTAATTAACATGGCAGACACTGAGAGAAGCAAGCTCAGAGCTTTGTTAGGACTATTGGTAACAGTTCCCATCAGAGAATATCAGAGCACAAAATGTACTCTGCCTGAAAGAGTAAAAATGAGGCAGTAGTTTGAAATCACACTTTATACACCTTTGTTCTCAAGGGAATTGCTGTCTCTGAATGTAAACTGAGTTTAGAGACTTGTATCTTTGAACAAATACTGGTAATACTACTGTGTGACAGTTGTTTTCAGTGGTCTCTAGAGATGTAATAAAGTTACATCCCTGACCAGGAGTAAGAATTATTGGTAGCTGCTGGAGCTTTCCAAATTTTTTGAGCCATGACGTTGCTGACTTCAGGAAGGCCACAGTTTATTTTATGTTTTATTCTCTTTTTTTTTTCCTTTGCAACAGGGATGCACCACCAACTCTTGCAGCATCTTTGATCCATGCAGCAATTGATGAAGTGCTACAGACTGATCTTTCTGCCTTTAAGAAACAGAGTGTGGAAGAGGAGGAGGAGGGAGACCAAGGAAAGTTCATCTGTAAGTATAATAGTCTGGATTTCCACAGGTTGTCTGCTGGAACACTTGTAGTTAGGAATACTTCCTGGAATACCAGGTGGGATATTTTGGCAAGCAAAAAGGCAGAGCTTTCATCACTTTTACCGTATGTGGGATGATGGATGACTTTGTGGTCAAGATGCAAACAAGGACCAACAGTTTAAAAACTATTTATGGGGTGCATAATAAAAAGAGATGATTTTCAGAAAATGCTAATCTGCCTACTTCCTGATAATCAGAGTTGAGCCACAATGGAAGGAGTAATTGCATTCCAGCTCTTTTATTGCTAAATGGAGAGACTTCTGTGAAGAGTTGATTCAATCAGTTTTTCTTGAGTTGTTAGCCTTTTGTAATTTTGAAGTGCATCTCTTTCTTAAAATGAGTAATCTTTTAAATGATTAGCTAATGGTAGTCTCTTAATGTGCCTTTTCAATCCATATTGGAATCAGTGGGGTCTCTACTATCCAGCTACATTAAACATCATAATGCAACCCATTTAAATTTTTGAGCATCTCTGCCCACACTCAAGGTCAAGATGCCAGTACCTATGGTTATACTAGAGCCCGCAAGGGTCAAAATTCTAGCCCTTATATTTGGTGAAATAAAATCGTCAGTATTGTAAGCACCATGTAATGATGGGTGGAGAACAGTTCTTGGTGCCTCCATTCCCTCACAACCAGCTGATGTTGGGGAAGGGGCCACACAGTTGCATACTATTAGAGTACCATGTAACAGCCAATTCCATTGCATTTATTCATTAGGATTTTTAACTTTAAGCTTTACCAGACCTTCTTTTACCATTTGCTTTGGAGCTAGAATGAGAGTTGAATGATTCAGGAATTAAAAGTTACAAACAGAAATAGTCTCTTGGGTAATTTAATCCATCCCAGACAATGAAATGTTATTTCCTATTACTTTCTCCAACTGGTTTTTAAAACCCTACAGGACAGGGGTTTCCACTTCATATCTTTCAAGACTAATATAATGGCCACTATGTGTCATTGTTCAGAAATCTTTTCCACTATTTAGTTTAAATTTTCTCTCCTAATTTCATCCCATAACTCTTGGCTGTGTCCGATACAACAGCCGGAGCCAGGTGGAATCCTCCCTCCCCCTTCCTAGGAGGCTGGGAAATGTGCACCTTCCCCTCTTGTGGCCCTTCCCCCTTATGGGGTGGGGGACCTGGAACCACATGGCCTTCCCCCCTTGCAGAGGGGAAGCCAAGAGCTGCCAGCTGAGCAGCCTTTCCCCCCTTGCAGTGGGGAGCTGGGAGCTGGCCCAACCCTCCAGAACCCTCCAGCAGCTGGAGGGAGAGAGACAGGCCAGCTATGCTTGGCCCAGCTTAACATATACACATACTCCACGTGGCTGGAGGGAGAGAGCCCTGCCAGATGGGGACACAGCCCAGCCCCCCTTCACCCTCCTCCCCCCGCCCCGCAGCTGGAGAGAGAGAGCCAGGCCAGCTGCAGCCTTGGCCCGGCCCAGCCCCTGGCAGTTGAGGGGAGATCCAGGGCTAGCCTGGCCTTAGGGGACCCCTGGCAGCTGGTGGGAAGATCCAGGGCAGGCTAGGGCTGCTACACCTAAGCCTGGTCCTCTGCGGCTGCCCAGGGGAGAGCTGGGGCTGCATACCCCCAGAGAGGAGGTTTGGTGAGCGTAGCAAGCAGGGGGTACTGCCCCCTAGTTGTTTTTAAACAATCTTTTCAAGACTCTGGCAGTTCTTTAGTCCCACAGATTCAGGAAACCTTTTTCATTCATATGCTAACTCAGTTTGCTTTCTCAGAATTGAGCTGAAAGTAAATTGGTTCCATCTGCTGGGATAGGTGAAAACTGCAGGCTGTGATGGAAAACTGAGTTCTTTAGCATTGTGATCATTCTCAAGAGCTTCAAGTACAGGTTGGATCTCCCTGGTCCACCACCCTTGGGACCTGACTATTCTGACAGGGGAGTTTACCAAGTCAGGGATGAGCAATTCTGACCCTCTGCTGCTATCCTCTGAGCTTTCTCTGAGGGCCGCCAGCCTCACAGCCAGGCTCCCCTCACAATCATCATTCCTGCTGCTGTGCCTGGCCACCAGGCTTTCCAGCCATGAGAGAGTCTCCATTCCCAGATCCCCAAGCTAGGCTCTGGCCAAGTCAGAGGAGTCAGAGCTGGGGGCCCCCTGCTTGCCTGGGCCACTCCAGCACAGCTTGCACAGGATTCGGCCAGCCCGATGCAGATGTGGCCCTGCTTGCCATCCCCACGTTGCTGGGGTTCCACTGGCCTGATGCAGCCAGGACTGCTCCAGCCTAGCATGGTTGCCTGTCCAACTGGTTACCTGGTAAGCATTCCAGTAAAATTAATGCTTACCAGATAATGGGTCAACCTTTTTAATCCCTAGAGAGAGTTTGGGGTGCAGGAAGATGGGCAGAGACTGGGAGGAGGGTATGAGTATGCATTCAGGAGAGTATTCTGACCTGGAGGAGAGGCATGCGGAGCAGGATCTGGGAGGGGTTGTGGCCTGTAGCAGAGGTGCAGGAGAAGGGGCAGGGTAGGAATGTTAAAAATCATGTATTTGTGTAAATGTGTAGCTGCTAAAAATTTCAGCAGCTACACATTTACATGCGGGGGGCAGGCAGAAGCTATTGCTCACAGGGAGCTAAAAAGCTTGCCCCTGCGAGCACTGCCCTCCCTGCCCCCTACACTGCCTTGATAGAGAGGCAGCAGCACAGGAGACTCGGCAGGAACCAGTGCTTGTGGGGAGCCAGCTTTTAAGCTGGCTCCCCCGCGTACCACTTCTGCCTGCCCCCTACTCCTGCACTGCTGCCTTTGTGGGACAGGACTTGATGACCTCCAGTTTCCTTCCAGTCCTGTGATTCTGTTAATTACAACTTGTTCTTGCATATTGTACAAGTTACACAAGATACAATGCTCAAATGTTGACTAGAAGAAAGATAATAAATAAGTCATGTTGGTACTGTCTTCCACCCTGTCAGTGGTTACCCGGTTAAATGGTATAATTTTAATTGTTTAACTGGTTAACTATTTAAATGGTTATTTACATCCCTTACTCTCTCAGACCCCATGCCCCCGCCAGTACCCCAGTCTCCAGTTCAGAGCTCCCTTCTGCTCCCAACCTCTATCTCAGACCCAGTATTTCCTCTATTAATATCAAGAATGTGGCCGTTGGCCATTTACCAAATTCTTGGAATGGCCCCCATATAAAACATTATTGCCCATCCTTGATCTAGATCATCCCTAATGATTGCTTGTTTTTAAAAATCTACAAAGATAGAGATTCCACAACCTCCCTAGGCAGTTTATTTCAGTACTTAATGACTAGGGATGTGAACAAATAATTGGTTACCCAGGAGCAGCCTGCAGCCCCCTGGAAGGGCTGGTGGCTCCAAGCCCATGAGAGCTGGGACTCAGCAGCCTAGTGTGGGGCCAGAAGTGGAACTGGTGTGGGGAGGGAGGCTGCCCCTGCGAGCAGCCCAGCACAGAGTCAGAAGCAGCCAAGCTGGAACAGCTCCTGCTTGCAGCACAGGGGCTCCCCATCCCCATTTAATTACTTAACCAGTTAAACTTAACGTTTAACCAGTTAACTAATTGAATGGGATTTTATATCCCTATTAATGACCTGACAGCTAGGAAGTTTTTCCTGATGTCCAGTCTAAACCTCCTCTGCTGCAATTTAAGCCAATTGCTGCTTGTCCTATCACCAGAGGTTAAGAACAAACATTTTTCTCCCTGCTCCATGTAACAACCTTTTAGCAACTTGAAAGCTGTTATGTCCCCTCTCACTAGTCTTCTCTTTTTCAAACTAAACAAACCCAGTTCTTTCAGTCTTCCCTCATAGGACGTGTTTTCTAGATATTTAATGATTTTTGTTGCTCTTTGGACTTTTTCCAGTATGTCCACATCTTTCCTGAAATGTGGTGCCCAGAACTGGACACAGAACTCCTGCTGAGGCCTAATCAGTGCATGGTAGAAAGGAGAAATGAATTCTCATGTGTTGCTTACAATACTCCTGCTAATACAGGTTGGACCTCCCTGGTCTGGCACCCTCAGGACCCAAATGAGGGAATTTGCCAGATCAGGGGAGGTCCCCTTCTACTGGCCCCTCAGGATACTGCCACTCTCTCTGGCTGGCTCCGCTCCAGCCCCATTGTCCCAGGACTCCAGCCTGATGCTACATGGTTTGGGCTCAGCACACTGCCACCAGTCAAGTGGGGTTCTCTGGGGATGGAGCTCCCCAGCTGCTGTGGCCCCACTTCTGCCCTGCCCAGGGCTTCCCAGGAACTAGGCTCTGAAGCCGCCCCACTTCTGCCCTGCCCGCCGAGGCTTCTTGTAGACAGGGCTTTGTGGCTGCCCCACTTCTGTCCTGCACATCGAGGGCTTCTCAGGGACAGGTCTTTGCAGCTGCCCTGCTTTTGTCCCACCAGGGCTTCTCGGGGATGGGGCTCCACGGCTGCCATGCTGCTGCTGTGCTGGGAAGGGGCTCCACATAGACGGGGCTCACTGGTCCCGCTACTGCCCTGCTGCTGCTGTGCCAGCATGGGGCTCGGCAGGGATGGGCTTGCTGGTCCTGCTGCAGTCCTGGCACGGGGCTCACTGGTCTGATAGTGGGGCTCCCCTCTGCTGGACTCCCTGACTCGCTCACATTCCTGGGCACTAGGGTTTTCTGGTCCAGCAACATCCCTGATCCTGCTGGACCACGGATGTTGCTGGACTAGAGAGTTCCGGATTTAAGAGGCTCAACCAGTATATCCCATACTGTTTGCTTTCTCCCCCCCCCCCCCATTCCCCAAGTGTCACACTGTTGACTCATATTTACCTTGTGGTGCACCATGACCCCCAGATCCCTTTCTGCACTACTCCTCCCTAGACAGTTGCTTCCCATTCTGTATGTGTGCAACTGATTGTTCCTTCCAAGTGAGGTACTTTGTATTTGTCCTTATTTGAATTTCATCCTAACAACTTTTGATGTCTACACTATTTTTGTGTTATGTCTCCACTAGTTTTTCCTCAATACAGGGATTTTTTTTTTAGCATTAATAGGGAGTGGTGCCCTCTGCACACTACACTCGCCAACCCCCCCTGTCTCTGGGGGTAGGCAGGCTGCTGGCCTCTTGGCCCCACCTCTGGCTGCTAGGGAGGGGAGGACTAGCGGCTGCGCCATCCCTGGCCTCTCAGCTCCCCCCCAGCCTCTCACCTCTGGCCCCTCCATCCCCGTCCCCCAGGTCACAGCCCCAGTCTCTCGGCCCCCCTCTGGCCACTAGAGGAGGGCCGGAGCCAAGTCAGGGGACAGTGGGGGTGGCAGTAGTGGCTTCTCGGTGTGCTCTGGGGCTCTGATGCTCTGGAACCCACCTGGCCTGCACTCGGGCCGCTGCCTACCTGGTACTCTAGCCTTGAACACCCTCCCACCCGCAAGATTACAGTGCCAGCACTGGCTTCCTGAGGGGGAGAGGAGGAAACCCCAAGGTTCTGCACTGGATTCAGCTTGCGGGGAAGCGCATGCTGCTGTGGGGAGGAGAGCTCCATGGCCCATAGCCCACTTTCCTCATTCCATCCCTGCCCTCATCTTCATCCTCCATTCCTACACCCACCATCCTCCCCACCCTGCCCATCCCCCTCCTTCCATCCCTACCCCCACCCCCTGCCTCTATTTCTATATCCACCCATTCTCCCTAACCCTCCCCCTCTGGCACCCCCACACTATCTCCTCCCTACACACACCCTGCCCCCTCCCACAAACGGGCAACCTAAACAGCAAAGAAACAGCAGTGGTGGGTTGGTATCTGCTCTAAACATTGCTGGGCTGCCCCTTTGTGTCACCTTGGGGGTGGGGAGTTAGCCCCCTGACATGGGGTGGGGTGGCATGTGGCGGAGAGGTTAACCCCTGGCCCATGCAGTATGGAGCCAGGAGGGAGTTGATATGGGGAGTTCCCCCCCCACACTCCTGGCAGCAGCATTTCTATTCAGGTGGCGCTGAGAGAGCCTGGTAGGCCCTGTGTCTTGTGGAATTGGGCTTGGAGTCCCATTTGCAGAAGGAGGCAGAGCGACCCACAACCAAGAGCGCATGGGGGGACATGGGCCCCTCTGTGGGCTCCCAGTTGCTTCAGACTGCAGCGTGTTTCTGTGCGGGCCTGACTCCACGGTGCTGCCCTGGCTCACTGAGAGGGAAGCAGAGGCCTTGCCTCTCTCTATTCTTCTCTGTGCTTTGGGAACAAAATAGGCAGGCTGCATGGCCTCTCCCCAGAGCACCAAGGAGGGGGGCAGCTGTGTGCCGCAGGAGCCATACAGCTTGCAGCTTCCCTCCCGCCCCGCCCCGCCCCGCCCATGCACCTGCCCTCGGCCTTGCTGCATCAGGCCCGACTCTCTCCCCCTGGCTGCTGAGAGGTTGGGTCAGGCTGGGCTGAAGCCACAGCAGGCTCTGCTAGAGGCCACATAGCTCCCCCCACAGCACAGGGGAGGCCTCATGACACGTGGCTTCCTCCAATCACAGGGGAAAGGAGAGGCCACATGGCTTAGGAGGGTGGAAGGGGCTGCGGGATGCAGAATGACACATGATGTCACTTTGTCATCCCACAGGAAACATTTTTTTAATATATAGACATTTTATCTTCTTGTGTATGCCCTTCAACATAATACATTCCATGAACAAATTATTTTTGTGCTGTCTGCTATGAGCATTGTTTAAGTAAGCCTATATAAAAGAAAAATTGACAGGACAACTCATGTCAAGCGAAAGCTAAGCTTTAATACAGCTATTACCCAGGCCTATCTAAGCTTATTTGCTACATGTAATTCAATGGTAATAGTTTGATTAACGAAACATAACCCTCATCTTTACCATTCAGCAATTCTTCACCTTTAAGTGTCATTTAATAAATGTTTATCATTCTACATTATTTATTAATATATTTAAGTAGAAAAGCTAAAGGTTATGAATAGCTTATCCTTAATGTCTGTACATTTTCTTTTCCAAGCATTGATTTCCAAGTAACTTGTTACTCAAAATTTAGCTCGTGAATCATTTAAAAATCCTTAGCAGTTCTGTCTGCTGCCTTTTAAGATGCGTTATTCAGTTAAGGGTATAGGTATTATTCCTCAAAAGTGTTCTGAAAGTCCAAAATAAGGAGGCTAACATAAGAACAGCCATACTGGGTCAGACCAAAGGTCCATCTAGCCCAGTATTCTGTCTTCTGACAGTGGCCAATGCCAGATGCCCCAGAGGGAGTGAACAGAACAGGGAATCACCAAGTGATCACTCTGCTGTCACCCATTGCCAGCTTCAGACAAACAGAAGCTAGGGACACCATTTCTGCCCTTCCTGGCTAATAGCCATTGATGGACCTATCCTCCATTAATTTATCTAGCACTTCTTTGAGAAGTGTTCCTGTGGGTGCTCCACTGTAGGTGTTTCTGTGTCCCTGTGCTTATAGTTGGACATTTTTAACAGCAGTACCCTGGGTGCCAACGTGCATGCACAGTGCCATCTCGCTGTCTAGTGAATGTGCAGGCGTGCATCATCAACCATCCCTCAGTTCCTTCTCTACCACCCCAGGTGTAGGTTGGAACTCAGCAGCGCTCTGCGTCTTCAGCATTCATATAACACAGTATTTATCTACTTACTTCTCATCCTTCATGTTTTCATCCCGGGTCCACTCTTCCAACCTTCTTCTTTAAAAGAATTTTTTTTTTCTTTTTCCAACTTTATTTTCCATCTGTACCAGACTGATAACATGTTGGGATCTCCTGGGTTTGAAAGATGCCTCACATGCAGGCTTTCCATCCCTATTTTTGACAGCCATGCACAATGTATTAGATGTCTGGGGAAGCATCACTCAGCACAAAAATGCCGCTGTTGTAAAAAGCTCTTGACGTGACCTCTCAAAGCACAGGACATCCAATTAAAGCTCCTCATGATGGAGAAGTCCATCAGACCATCTTCGGAACTGGAGCCCCACTCACCGCTCCCTCAGATCCCCAATAGCAGCTTCAGACCAGGGATCCTGCATATTATCTCAGGACCCTCCTGCCAAGAAAACTGCCAAGTAAAAGCACATTACTTTGCCCAGCACTGAGTGACCACCGAAAAGGGTGTCTCAACACAAAAGCCTACATCAGTACTGAAGGCATCATCCTAATCGGACCAACAGAGCCCAGGCACATCTGGTATGGACAAGTCTTGAGGGACTACAACTTCAAAACAGTCATGCCCTGTGGTTGCCTCAATGTCGAAGGCAAAAAAGAACCTATGGTGCAGACCATCACTATGCCAGTAACAACACACTCCCAAACTGCTCCTGTACTGACCCCAATACTGATATTCACGGCACCACGTCCTCGCATCTCACAAGGACCTAGCCATATCAGGCACTCCACTCTTTGGCACTGGCAACACCCGGCATTGGAAGGACCCAACAGATTGGCCACTTCATCCAGCTTTGCTCCTCCATTCATAGAATCATAGAATAGAATCATAGAGCTGGAAGAGACCTCAGGAAGTCATCAAGTCCAGCCCCTTGCCCAAAGCAGGGCCAATCCCAACTAAATGAACCCAGCCAGGGCTTTGTCAAGCCGAGTCTTAAAAACCGCTAGGGATAGAGATTCCACCACATCCCTAGGTAACCCATTCCAGTGCTTCACCACCCTCCTAGTGAAATAGTTTTTCCTAATATCCAACCTAGACCTCCCCCACTGTAACTTGAGACAATTGCTCTTTGTTCTGTCATCCGTTACTACTGAGAACAGCCTTTCTCCATCCTCTTTGCAACCTCCCTTCAGATAGTTGAAGGCTGCTATCAAATCCCCTCTCACTCTTCTCTTCTGCAGACTAAACAAACCCAAATCCCTCAGCCTCTCCTCATTGGTCATGTGCTCCAGCTCCCTAATCCATTGGTTGCCCTCCGTTGGACCCTCTGCAGTGTGTCCACATCCTTTCGGGGGGGAGGGGGAGGGGAGGGCAGAACTGGACACAATACTCCAGATGTGGCCTCACCAGAGCCAAATAAAGGGGAATAATCACTTCTCTAGATCTGCTGGTAATGCTTCTCCTAATGCAACCTAATATGCCATTAGCCTTCTTGGCTACAAGGACACACTGTTGACTCATATCCAGCTTCTCATCCATTGTAACCCCCAGGTCCTTTTCTGCAGAATTGCTACTTAGCCATTTGGTCCCCATCCTGTAACAATGCTTGGGATTCTTCCATCCCAAGTGCAGGACTCTACACTTGTCCTTGTTGAACCTCATCATATTTCTTTTGGCCCAATCCTCTCATCTGTCTAGGTCACTCTGGACTCTATCCCTGCCCTCCAGTGTATCTACCTCTCCCCCTAGCTTAGGTCATCTGCAAACTTGCTGAGGGTGCAGTCCATCCCCCTTCCAGGTCATTAATAAAGATGTTGAACAAAACTGGCCCTCGAACCGATCCTAGGGGCACTCTGCTAGAAACCAACCGCCAACCTGACATCGAGCTGTTAATCACTATCTGTTGGGCCCAACAGTCTAGCCAGCTTTCTATCCATCTTACAGTCCGTTTATCCAATCCATACTTCCTTAACTTGCTGGCAAGAATATTGTGGGAGACGGTATCAAAAGCTTTGCTAAAGTCAAGGTATATCACATCCACTGACTTTCCCATATCCACAGAGCCAATTACCTCATCATAGAAGCTAATCAGATTGGTCAGGCACGACTTGCCCTTCGTGAATCCCTGCTGACTATTCCTGATCACTTTCCCTTCTTCCAAGTGCTTCAAAATGGATTCCTTGAGGATCCCCTCCATGATTTTTCTGGGGACTGAGGTAAGGCTGACTGGTCTGTAGTTTTTCCCTTTTTTAAAGATGGGCACTACATTTGCCTTTTTCCAGTCATCCGGGATCTCTCCCGATCTCCATGACTTTTCAAAGATAATGGCCAAAGGCTCTGCAATGACATTTGCCAACACCGTCAGTACCCTCGGATGCATTAAATCTGGACCCATGGATTTGTGTATGTCTAGCTTTTTAAAATAGTTCCTAACCTGTTCTTTCTCCACCAAGCGCTGCCCACCTCCTTCCCATACTGAGTTGCCTAGTGTAGTAGTCTGGGAGCTGACCTTGTCTATGAAGACAGACGCAAAGAAAGCATTGAGTACTTCAGCTTTTCCCACATCATCTGTCACTAGGTTAGCTCCCTCATCCAGTTAGGGCCCCACGCCCTCTCTTATCACCCTCTTATTGCTAACATGCTTATAGAAACCTTTCTTGTTCCCCTTCACATTCCTTGCTACCTGCAATTCCAATTGTACTTTCGCCTTCCTGATAACTCCCCTGCATGCTCAAGCGATATATTTATACTCCTCCCTAGTCCTCTGTCCAAGTTTCCACTTCTTGTAAGCTTCCTTTTTGTGTTTAAGCTCACCAAGGATGTCCCTGGTAAGCCAATCTGGTCGCCTACCGTATTTGCTTTGCTTACTGCGCATCGGGATGGTTTCTTCCTGTGCCTTTAATAAGGCTTCTTTAAAATACTGCCAGCTCTCCTAGACTCCTTTCCCCTTCATGTTAGCATCCTAGGAAATCCTGCCTATCAGTTCTCTGAAGGAGTCAATGTCTGCTTTTCTGAAGTCCAGGGTGTGTATTTTGCTACTCTGCTTGCTTCCTTTGGTCAGGATCCTGAACTCGACCATCTCATGATCACTGCTTCCCAAGTTGTCACTCACCTCTACTTCCCCTACGAGTTCCTCCCTGTTTGTGAGCAGCAGGTCATGCTGTGTATGGCCCCTGGTTGGTTCCTTCAGCATTTGTACCAAGAAGTTATCCCCAACATTCTCCAAAAACTTCCTCCCTGTTCTCCGGTGAGGAGGATGAGGAAATATCACTTTTTCTTTGGCACTTGTCTCCTAAATCCAGAGCTTAGCTCAAACAGCCAACCAGAAGACCAGGAACAGATGTGGTAATCATTTCCTTGGTTATTTCCCTTTCCTCCTGCTTGGCAGGAATGGGACCCATGGACATCATACAGAGTTCAAATGCCAACTTCTCAGGAGGCAGCTTCACAAAAATCACAGCAAGCCCTTCCAAGACCACAGCAAATACCTTTCCACCAATCTGACACAACACAAGAAGACACTGAGGATCCAGATGGCTCCCCAACACATCTATCCTCATCTTATCCAGATGAGACCATTAGGCCTCCACCTCTAAGTACTCGAGATGACTTTAAAACCTTTCAGGACCTTTTTAAGAGAGTAGCTGGCTCGCTAAATATGTTGCTGGTTGAGGTGCCTAAGGTCCAACATAAACTCTCTGACATTTTGCAAGCTACTACCTCTTCAAAATAGCCATACCTATAAATAAGGTAATTTGGACCCAGCCAAGGTAATATGGCTAACTCCCGCATCTATCCCACCTTCATCTAGAAGAGCAGACTGTAAATATTACATTCTCACTAAGGGCACAGAGTTCCTGTTTTCACATCCAGCTCCAGAGTCACTGGTGGTGGAAGCCATTCATACTAGGGGGAAACAAATCCCATTCAAATCCACCCTATATGATAAGGTTGGAAGAGACTAAATATATTTGGCAGAAAGGCATATTCCTCTGCCTCTCTACAATTTAGGATTACCAATTATCTGCATTATTATCTAAATACAAATACAACCTTTTTGACAAAATTAGACTTTTTATTGAGCAATTACCAGAGGAACACAGAGAAGCATATAGAGCCAATTTAGATGAGGGTTCTCTAGTAGCTAAAACAGCTCTTTAATCATCTCTTGATTCTGTAAACACTGCCTCCAGATCATTAGTGACCACTGTGGTAATGCATTGAACGTTTTGGTTACACCACTCTCAATTTCCTAAAGAGGAACACACCACAGAAGAGGATTTACCTTTTAAAGGGCAAAATCTTTTTTCTTCTACAACAGATGCATCATTGCATACATTAAAAGACTCCAGAGCAACTCCAAAAACCTTAGGAATATGTGTGCCACAGCCCAAAAAGAAACAGGGCTGCTACTATGCTCAGCACTCACGATCGTCAACATACAGTTGTTACCCACACAAATTTCTCTCTCCCTTCCACGCTGTAGGGACACACATCTTTACCCAGTTCCTAGGGTTCAAGGTGCAACCCTGGTAATTTACACACCCACCCTTACCCAATTCCTAGGGCTCAGGGCGTAACTTCCTGCAGGTTTTGCAGGATCTTTAGCCACTGAAAGAGCCTCACACAGTAATATTCTTATCCTCTATTTATGGACAATTCCCAAACAAGCAGAATACACATGCTAAGCACACAGTGTCATGCTCACCAGTCCTGATAAAGTCAGGCAGACTTCCCCTGTTGGCCAGGCAAAATCAGTCTCTCTGGATCTTAGCTGCTGCATGTCACAGTCATGCAGGAGAATCCTGGCAGCTCTGGTCTTAGGCTATGTCTTGGAGGTGAGTAGTTCTTCCAGATCTTCCCCTTACTTCTTGATGTTCCTTGTTTTCCCTTTGGTCTTCTTCCAGCCTTTTGCTTCTTTCCTTCTGCTTCTATTACTTTTTGGACCCCAGTTTATATAGTGAATCCTGAGTCCTGCTTAGCTATACCTTAACCAATTATTTTAGTATAATTTTACTAACCAATCATAACAAAATTACCCAACCAATCATACCTCACCACCTTAATTGCTTTACACCTAGCAAAATTAATTATACAGCAGACAGAAACAGTTACAAACCAGACAGTGATCATACAGACAAACAATAGAAAAGTGAGGATACTTAACCATAGAGTGCGGATTCTACTCCCTCAACTAGGGTTAAGCAGTTTCTTGCCAGACAGAATGGTGTTACTTAAGTTTTCTGTACCCATCTTGAGATCTGTTTCTTTATCTGGTGATAGTGGGAGAGCTATCAGGACAAAATCCCCTTCTCATAACCTGGTGTGACACTATTTTAATACAATTTGGATGGAATGTAAGTATGTAACTCTAGGCCTTACAGCTAATGGCTGCTGCTCTTTAGTCTGGCTGCAGAGGAAAGCTTTAGTTCAGGCCTATCACAGGCCTTCCAACATAGCTACAGAAAAGCCATATTGTTACACACTCGTCAACAAAGAGGCTATGACCAAAGGCATAAGCAGAAACAGCCATGCAGGTGACAGACCCAGAACCAACCTGGAACATCTCAGCCATCTACATCATGCCAGTCATTTTGAAGCATTGGTCCAGGGTTCGATGCCTCCTACCCAGTGCAACTACCACAGTCTGTTTCCATTCTATCCAGCCTGGACCTGCATAACAACCTACAGATGGGTGCTGGAAATAATTTCACAGGGATATTCCATTCTTTTCCTCTTTTCCTCATACACAACCCCCTTCCCTGTCCCTCTTCAGGGACCCTTCCCACAAAATGCTCTTACCACAGGCGATACACAACCTCCTTTGCCTAGGAGCCATAGAGCAAGTGCTAACTCAACACAGGAAAAAAAGGATTTTATTCCCGTTACTTTTTAACTCCCAAGAAGACAGGGGTCTGGAGACCTATTTTAAACTTACGCCGCCTAAACAAATTTTTAAGAATGCAACTCTTCCCGGAAGAACAAGCAACACCAACAGTTCAAGTCCACTTCATCCATCAAATATAATAGAAGGATGGAGGCATTTGGGCAGAAAGTATGCTCCTCCTCCACCTTGCAATTCAAGGTTGCCAATTATGTGGTGCTATTAGCAAAATACGACCACAGAAACTATTTCAAAATACAAACTTTTATATTCCTCAAGACAGGAAATAACAATTGCAGGCACTGGTCCCTGAAGGCCAATTACTATCATGTGCTGCACTCGACGTTCTGGACATGGCCGCCAGGTCCATAGCCATAGCAGTCATCATGCGTCGTGCATCCTGGCTCTCATTTTCCTCCTTCTCAAGAGAAATCCACACTGCAATAGAGGATCTTCCATTTGATGGGCAAAAGGTCTTCACTACTAACACCATTGAGGTCCTCCACTCCATGAAGGACTCTCAAGCAACCCTGAAATCCTTGGACATACAAACAGCTATGCCAAAGAAAACACAATACAGGTATCAGACATACCAACGACAGTGATACCCCTATTACTCACACTAAGCACAGTATCAACAATATGATACTCATTACCAGCAATGCCAGAGCCCCAGAGGCCAAAGACATCACTCTCCCTCTTCTGGGGTGACGCAACCCAAAGCCTCCAATAAGCAAATTTGAAGCATTGGGTGAGAGCATTGAAAACAATCTACTCTCTCCAGTGCTTATAGTGACCAATCCATCCTTCACCTTCCATAACTGGGAAGCTATCACTTCACACACCATTGGGTCCTGGAAGTCATTCAGTCAGGATATACCATCCCATTCACTTCCCCACCCCATAATGCCACCCCCTCCCATCCCTCTTCAGGGACCCTTCTCATGTGTTATTACTTCGTTCCGAGGTGCAACGCCTTATCCACCTCAGATCTATAGAGCCAGTGTCTACTCAGCACAGGGAGAAAGGGTTTTATTCATGTTATTCTTGACAGAAAAGAAAAATGGGGGATGGCGACCCATTCTAGACCTCTGGGATTTGAACAAATATGTGCAAAAACAAAAATTCAGGATGGTCTTTCTTTCCACAATAATCCCAGCACTTGTGCAGGGAGATTTTCAGCTCTCAACCTCCAAGATGCATATTTTCATGTTATCCAGCCGGCACATAGACACTTCCTCAGATTCACACTTGAGAATGCACTATCGATACACTGTCCTTCCCTTTGATCTTTCCATGGCACGAGGAGTGTTTTCAAAGCTACTGGCAGTGATAACAGCATATTTAAGGAAGCAGGACCCATATCTGGACGATTGTCTGCTAAAGTCTCCAACCCATTCTCACACTGTACATGCAACATCAGTGATGATGCAGTGCTTCCAAAAGTTAGGCCTACAAATAAACAGAGACAAGTCAACATTAACATCTACCCAAAAAATCCACTTCATAGGCACCTTTCTCGACTCCACTACTGGTTGAGCCTGACTGCCACAGGAAAGATTCAGATCAATGTGCAGTCTCATACACACCATTCTCATCAGCCGACATGTCACAGCTTGCGACAGCCACCAGCACAACCAGTTCTGTCCTTCCGATATGTAGTTTGTACCGGGGTATTACTGTGTCCCATTGATTATCCTCATTCCACCAAGTTTCTGTGATGCCTGCTATATCAATATCCTTCTTAAATACAAGGTACTCTAGTTCACCCATCTTATTATCTAGACTTCTAGTGTTTGTATATAAGCACTTTAAAAATTGTCACTATTTAGCTGTCTGCTACTCCCTGATGTGATTGAATGGGACTCTTTCATTTAATTTTTTCTCATCTGATTTTACCCATATCTTATCATATTCTGTTCTCTCCGCTTTACTAGGACATAGAGAATCTCTATTAACAGACCCATAAGGTATGGTCTCTGTCCGATCCATGTGCCCCACCGCACCTATCAGCTTTCCCCAAGCACTTAGTTGAGAAACTACTCTACGACCTTATTAAGTGCCAGCGATGTGCTTCCATTTTGATATAGGTGGAGCCTATCCTTCACGTATAGGCTCCTCCTTTCCCAAAAGTTTTCCCAATTCCTATGTGGAAGATAACGAGCCTTCACTCTGCATTGTGTTTAAGCAACAAGTTGCCAGAGGCAGTTTATTCGAGCAATATTGCAAGGGAAGACAGCATAAGCGGATCTTCAAATACAAAACAATTAAAAGCCAATATATATACCTTTCCGTTACATATAACATTAAACAATTACTTCCCTACCCACTCAGTTGCCATCGGACACTGTCTTATCTCCAAGGTTCTCACTGAGGTCAGCATTCCATTCTTATCTTGGAGAGCGAGACAGAGAGGCGAACGCAGCATCTCTTCTAGCTCTCGCATTAGCAGGGGTCAGAGTGAACCAGACTGCTGCTCTGCTACTGACAAACCCTGAAATGGCCACCCAAATCCCCTCTCCCTTAGTCCTGCTTCCACACTCCCCCTTTTGTGCTCTAGGCACAACTAATCCTTCAAATCTCTATATTCATTAAACATTGTATTTCTGCTTTAACATCAAGAGGATTGACCTCACAGGTGTTGATTGGTTGTAATGGTAATACATGATTAGTATGAACATGAAAACTATTTCCATTAGTACATCCTCTATAACAACAATAAAATAATCCTACAATAAGCAAAAGCAATACAATCATTAATATCCCCACAATAATTCTATAATGGGGTTGCTGCATAGCCTTAGTTACGTAACACGATACATCATAATTAGTACACAGGAGGGATGTTCTATAGACTGTGTGGAAAGCATGTGCCTCAGTTTGATGGGTATTTTGGAGAACATGAATTTGACCTTGTAATTCAGAGATTTTCTGGACCTCTGGTATAAGTGAAAGTAAATTCTGGAATCGGTCAAGTACTAGGGTAGTCCAATCAAGGGGTATTTGGAATCTAAGGGTTGTTTGTAGGACCTTGTCTGCGGGCCAATAAATGACATGGTCTCCCATAACAGTGGTGAGATGAAAGTGCATGTCTTGTAAGGTGGTGGCGTTAACATGTATGCAGCTATTATTGGCTTGAAAGAGCAATTGTCCTGTTAGGGTATATCCTTGTCCCCTACCTTCCCAACAAATGCTGTCGTGCACAGTTACAACTTCTCCTGGTCTCAACTTTCGTATGCACTGAAGCTGTGGGGGTTCTAAAGGCCAAAGCATCCACTGATTTCCTATCCCTATCCAAATATCAGGTGTTATTCCAAGAGCACTGACTATGAAACGGCTGGGCGCACCAGGTGGTTTAATTTCCCAGATGTCTCGGTGAATCACCCAGTCCCACATGCATCCTCCCAATGGACCCGGCAAGATTCGGTATGTGGGGGCCCACACCCCTCCAACCGGCCCGTGTGCTTGGAAGGAGCACTGTGAGTGCCTGCATCTCCACCCTGAAAATCTCCAAGTATGTCTCCATGGCCACAGTTCTGACGGTATCCCCGAGGCATTTGCAAGGGCAGTGGGCCAGGTCTGATGTTCAAGATCACTCCAGATGGCCATCAGCTGGTCATTCAGGAAATCCTGAATTTCCGAACAAGCCAGATCCCACTGCAATACCTTCTCTGCCTCAGTGATATCCAGTATCATCTTTGTCAGCAAGTCCTGGGTCATTGAGCTGAGGGCAGAGATAACATGCAATTCACCAATTCCAGCCTGAACTTGGGTTAGCTGTGCTCCAGTAATAAGCCCAGTGGTTTCCTCTATCTGTCCCAGCCTTTCCTTATGTTGTTAGCCCCTGTATATGTTCCACACTGCTGCTGCACTATTGGCACCATCCCACAGGCGGTCTCCCAAGTCCCTTTTCCTCCTAGTGGAAACCCATGCTCTCTGTTGTGCTAACCGAATGGCAGCCCCCTTAGAACAGTTTGGATACAAAGAGGTAACCTGAAAGCTGGGCAAAGGCAGTGTAAATTTTACAGTCCCTAGTGTGGCATTAACTATGGTCCATCGATATCCTAACACATCATCTCTTTTAGACACAGTATCATACCACATCTGTTGATTAAAAACTCTAATATAATTTTGAGCAACACTAATATCAATAGCATAGGAAGGAGTATATTGCAATATAGCACAGGTAAGATTATTGGTTAGGGAAATTATCTTAGTACAGGTAAAATTTCCATTAGGCGAACACATTCTCTGAGTCTGAATTTGGCCATTTGCTAATTGGGTAACCAAATAGCAATAGGGCCCCCTTCCTTTCAACAGACTACAAACTCCGGGGATAGCCATCATGTCAACCCCATCAGAAAACCCCCTAATCTCAATGCTAGAATTTTGTGGCTCATGTTCATGTACAGTAATATCATATACCCCTATCTCTACTGATCCATCTGCCTTTCATTCAATTGTTCGCTCAAATGAAAAATTTAGAACCTTAAAAAATAAATTTTCCAGACAATACTTAGCTAAGTCACTAAGATGAAGGCCTTGGCCATTGGATTTCATCAGAATACATAGTATCATCTGTATTTGGGTATGTTACCGGAATGGCAGTGGAGATAGTAAGGATGGTGGCATCAAGATGTTTTTGGTATTCATCGTCTGAAAGCCAATTGGGGAGTGCAGGACATTCTGCTGGTATTTGCCCATAAGCACAGATCGCAGCTCCTGGAAGAAACCCACCAAACCACTCAACACCACACTCCCAACTGCGAGTCCCACAAGTCCCTCCTTGCCAGTATATAATGCTCCGCCTTTTCCACCAGGGCCAGTTCTTAATGTCCTTTGTTGTTAAAAAGTTCTGGACTGTGGCAGTGTCAGGGGAGCGAATTTTCCTTCTTCTTTCTTGAAATAGTAGTAATTCATGCAGGGGAGAGGTTGCCAGCACATCACCCTGTAATATTTTGGTCCTTCTGGCATATACCAGAGGTATAGTAGTTCTGTTAGTGGGCAAGGGAGAGGTTACTAGCACTTCACCTTGCCCTTGTCTTCTGCTATTCAGCAGGAAAAAGAACAGGACCAGAAAGAGGGACAAACCCATCAGTAGTCGAAGTCAAGTCATCTCGAGGTGGAGGGGTCCTTTTACAGTGAGAAGCATGGGTCCAGGTAGGCAGCCCTTGGCACTTCACAGCAGTGTTGGTGGTTAGCAGGACCTGGTAAGGGCCTTTCCAGTGTGGGGCTAGAGCAGTCTTTCACTGATGGACCTTCATGTAGACCCAGTCTCCAGGTTCCAACAGATGGCACGGTTGCTCAGGGTCTTTGGGTAACGCTTCTTTTACCTGTGAATAAAAGGACCTAACACACTTCATTAATGTCTGGCAATAATTAAGCATGATATCATCCATTAAATGAATGTCCATCTGAGCAAGGGTCAGTGGGGGCGCTGCTGGTAATCGCATCGGGTGCCCTGTCAGGATTTCATATGGGCTGAGTCCAGTTTTTCGATTCAGGCTGGCCCTCATGCTCATTAATGCCAATGGAAGGGCATCTGGCCACTTCAAGTTCGGTTCTGCACAAATCTTGGCCAGTTTGTTTTTCAAAATCCCATTTTGGCGTTCCGTGTCCCAGCAGACTGTGGGTGATGGGGGCAGTGGAGGTTGTGCTGGATCTGTAAAGCTGTACATAATTCTTTTACAATCTGTCCAGTAAAATGAGTACCACAATCACTGTTAGTATTAACAGGTATACCAAACCTTGGTATAAAATCCTTAAGTAAAAGTTTTACCACAGTTCTGGCGTCTGCCTTCCTACAGGGGAAGGCTTCAATCCAGCTTGAAAAAACATCAACTAGTACTAGTACATATTTCTAATTACAGCATTTATACAATTGAATAAAATCAATTTGAATATTTACAAAGGGTCCCCAAGGAGGGGGATGTGCAGCCTGTTTTACCTTAACAGCCTTACCAACATTGTGTTGTTGACAAATCGTACACTGTTGGCAGTAGTGCTGGGCCACAGGAGAAAACTCTGGTGCAAACCAGTCTCGATTAACAGCATTAATCATCCCCCCTTTGCTCACATGTGCCACTCCGTGGTGCATGCGAGAAAAATAGGGCAAGAGCACCCTAGGCACAACCAGGCGGCCGTCCGGGGAGCGCCAAAGGTGATCAGGGTGTAATATGCACCCAGCAACACTCCAAGAATGTTTCTCAGCTTCTGGTGCCATCTCCTGGATTCTAGTGAGATCGTCCAGGGAAGCTATAGGAGGTTGTTCAATTAAGGCAAAAGTATATTCAGCCCGAGGGGGGGCAAAAAGGGCCACGTGCTTGGCCGCCTTATGAGCCAAAGCATTCCCACGCGCAACTTCATCATGAAGGGTTTGATGTGCAGTACACTTTACAACAGCAATAGCTTTGGGTAACAGAAGGGCATCCAAGAGAGCAGACACATATTGACCATTCTTTATAGGGGAACCAGAGGATGTAAGAAAGCCTCTGTGTTTCCACAGCAAACCATAATCATGTACCACTCCAAAAGCATATCGAGAATCAGTGTAAACAGTGACAGTTTTATGTTGAGCCAAAATACATGCTCTAGTCAAAGCAATGAGCTCTGCAATCTGAGCTGACAGGACAGAAGTCAGAGAAGCACTTTCGATCACAGCATATACAGAGCATACAGCATACCCAGCAGTTAATTTCCCCTTAGAATCCTGCAAACGAGCCGTCTACAAAATAAATGAGATCAGGATTCTGCAAGGGCATGTCGGTAAGGTCATCCCTTGGACGAGTAAGGACAAAAGTCACAGACACACAGTCATGAGGTGATCCGTCTGTCGGCCCGGGCAAAAGGGAAGCTGGATTTAGGATGGGGCAGCGAGTCAGGGTAATATGAGACAAGGTTAACAAAATGAGTTCATACTTAAGGAGACGAGAAGTGGACAGATGTTGTGTCTTGGCTCTTAACAAGAGTGCTTCTACTGCATGAGGCACAGCAAGCGTTAAGGGTGAACTTAAAACTATAGTTTCAGATAGTTGCACGGCCAATGCAGCTGCGGCCACAGCCCGGAGACGGGGGAAAACCAGCGGCTACAGCATCCAGAGCAGAGCTGTAGTAGGCAAGTGGACAGTGTTTATCGCCGTGTTTCTGTGTCAACACAGCCAAAGCGAATCCATCACGTTCATGACCGAAAAGAATAAATGGCTTAGCGTAATCAGGGAGGCCTAAAGCGGGGGCACTAGAAAGGGCATGTTTAATAGCCACAAAGGCTTGTTCAGCCTCTTGGGACCATGGGAGGGGTTCAGGAGTACCTGTTTTAATTAGCTGTTGTAATGGCTTAATTATTACTGCATAACTCAAAATCCATTGCCTGCAGTACCCGGTCATGCCCAGAAAGGTTCGCATTTGAGAGACAGTGACAGGTTTAGGCATTTTTAAAATGGCTGTAATGCGAGCATCTGATAAATGTCGAGTACCAAATGAAATATCATGACCAAGATAATGAACCCTAGGCTGGCACAACTGAAGCTTTTCTCGGGAGGCCTTATGGCCTTTTGTAGCAAGAGCTTTCAAAAGAACCAAAGTATCAATTTTACAGGATTCAAAAGAAGGGGATGCTAACAAAAGATCATCCACATATTGTATGAGCACAGACTTTTCTGGAAAGACTACATCATAGAGGTCTTTCTTTAAGATTCGAGAAAATAGAGATGGGGATTCAGTATACCCTTGAGGCAACCGGGTCCAAGTGTATTGATTTTCCCTATAGGTAAAAGCAAACAAATATTGGCTATCTTGATCAATGGAAATAGAAAAGAAGGCTGAACAAAGGTCCACAACAGTAAAACGAGTGGCTGCAGAGGGTATACAAGAAAGAATGATAGCTGGGTTTGGAACCACTGGAAAAGATGGCAGAACAACAGCATTAACTGCACGGAGATCCTGCACAAAACGATAGGTATTCTTTCCTGGTTTTTTCACAGGAAAGACAGGAGTATTACAAAGGCTAGAAACAGGAACAATTATACCCTGTTCTATCAAAGAATCTATTACTGGAGCAATCCCTTCTTCCGCTTCAGGGCGCAGCGGATACTGTGGCATCCTGGGAGGAGGCTTAGAATGATCAACAAGAATTTTGACTGGTTCAGCTGTCCGAATCTTCCCCACCTTATTTGCATGTTGGGACCACGAGCAAGAGGGAACTTGTGACAGTAAATCAACAAGATCATTACTTAGAGGCAAACTTTGCTGGGCTGGTTCCTCTGTTTGCAGGGTAGCCAGCACTTGATTGGTATTCTCATCAGGGACATTTAAGAACACTCCATCTGGTGTACAGTAAATAGTGCAGCCCAATTTGCACAAGAGATCTCGTCCCAGTATATTCACAGGGGAGGATGGACTAAGTAAAAAGGCATGCTGATCTGAAATGGGTCCCAAGGAAACAGAAAGGGATTTTGTGACAGGATGAGGAACAGGTTGGTTCGAAATACCAACAGCAGTAACAGATGAGCATGACAAGGGAACAGAGGGGAAATCTGCAGACCTTAAAGCTGATCTGCTGGCACCAGTATCTACAAGACAAGCTACAGGCTGGCCTGCTATTTCACAATTAACATACGGCCCTGCTTGAGAAATGGGGAGTAAAGGATTCATGATGCAGTTACATTCCCTCAGGCTGTCCTAGTAAGAATTAACTTGTGGAGAAAAGGCAGGTGCAGCAGGGTTTGGGAAAGATGGAGGGGGAAGAGGCAACGAGGGGTGTGGAGATGGTCGGTTCGGGCACTCATTTCTCCAATGACCCTCCTGGCCACAGTAATGACATGCCGTACTCCTCAACAGGGTAGGGCATGAGGAAACTCTTCCTCTCCTCCGTGCTCCACCCCGTGCTCTCCCCCCCCTCACTGCCCCTTGGCTCCATAAGTCTGGAACTGTAAAGCCATAAGCTTTAATTCAGCATTCTCCTTCTTCTGCTCTAAGCAAGCTGCACAATGGTTTTCAACTAGTACCAATTCAGAAGGGGGCTTGGCTTGCCAGCCGATGCAAATTGTCTTTAGCTGTTGTTGAATCTCTGGCAAAAGTCCTTGCACAAAAGCAGCCACCACTGCCTCTCTGGCATTATCAGCTGGTTGGGCGATCCCAGAATGTTGTTCAAATACCCTTGTTAGCCTAGCTAAATAATCAGCAGGGAGTTCGCCTTTATCCTGCTTACAGCTGCTAATTTTTGTCCAATCAGTTTTCTTCGGGCATACCTCTGAGATGGTGTCCAACAGACGGCCCTTAGTGTCAGTCAGGGGTTGCCCGTTTCCAGGGTCGGCATTTGGCCAGTTAGCCTGAGTGGTGAGCTGTTTTTGGGCTTCAGATGGCATTATTACTCATAAGAGCTGGTTAACATCAGCCCATGAAGGATCATAACACTGAAATACTATCTCGAGTTCCTCTTTAAATTTTCCAGGCTCCTCCCTGAGCTTTGGAAATCCCGTAGCTAAATTTTTAAGGTCCCCCGGTGTCCAAGGGGCATGTACTGTCACTAAGGCATCTCCAGCACCAGGCAGTTGTCGTAAGGGAGCCAGGACTGTAGGGCTAACCTGGAATGTTGGGGCTATTTGACATCTTGTGCGTGCTGCAATTGGGGTGTAGGACCCGGTAGAATTAAACGAACTGGGGGACTGGTCAGAATCAACCGCCCTGGTTTGCTGGCTACTAGGCAGTGCTGGTGAGGAAGAACTCCTCCCAGAAAGATTAATCTGTGTGGGTGAAGCCTGTGCTGATGAGTCTGATGCTACAGCCAGCTGCCTCACACCATCGTCTCATCCATGCATTGAGACACGGAGAGGTATCCTCAGTGTGAGAGGATACCACAGTATCATCTGTAAGCAGGATCCCAACTATGGGATCATTTCCCTCTGTTCCAGTTAGATATTCTCCTTCTCTGAGCCTTTCACCCTCTTCCACAGCACCAAAGCTGTCTGACCAGGGGTAGGACTGTTCTGTTGTGTCCCAGAAAGTATCATCTGTGTACCTCTCTGCCTCCGTTAGCTCATCCAAATCAGACACCCTTATCTCCAAAGTCCATATATGGTCTCTGAGGGCCAGGAGGTCCTTGCACTGAATGCATGTATTCACCACCTTGTCGCGAGAATCACAGGTCCGATGATGAATACCCAAGGGGGGAAGGACAGAAGCAGGTGGACAGTTTTATCAAATAAAAATTATTTATTTATGACAGTAGTGAATTTATAGTATTTATTCTAAGATTTTTAATAGACCGTGTTAATAATGAACTTACAGTATTTATTATATTTATTTTATGGTTTCTAGTAAAACATGTCAGATATAAGGATGGGAATGGCAAGGGGAATAGTCTCTAATCTTAAAATATCCAGCTACAGTAATAAAATAACAGTGATAACTACAAACTCTTATGTACTACCCAAAAACAACTACAACACTAAGCTTATACAACAGGAAAAAATCAAATCATACATACCAACTTACATAGCACACGGAACATTACAAAGATATCGATTCAGTTGCGAAGGCCTTGGTTACGCCCGAGAGTCGGGGGAGGTGGCTGGTCGGTTGATCAGGCCGGCAGCGCTTTGAAGTATACGAGAAGGCACACGCACGGTGGTACGTGTGTTGCAAAGACCTCCTAGAGCGAACTGTGCCATGGGTATTTATCCCCAAATCTGCACATCGCTTTCTTGCGCTTGCATATTACCATATATGGCCCAATGGTCACCAAGTGGGGGGGTCTGTGTCCCAGGGGTTGGGCTGAAACTGTGCAGGTTTCATGCGAGCAGCTAAGCCCCGCAGTTCTCACGCCAAGGTGACTGGTGGGAGAGTCTGAGGCTATTTTCCCCTTTTCACACCTTCCCTTTTTCTAAAGGCAATGGTATGCAGGAAGGGTGCGGCCGGTTTCTCTCAAGGAGTACTGCAGCCCACTATAGCAAGAGCGGCCTGGCCAAACTTTTTTACTGGGGGAGCAGTTTCTTTTCTCTAACACACCTGTCCATTGGGAAGGTAATCTCACATGCTCCACTGGGTGCAATAAACTGGATATCCCCCATTCTGCTGCTGGGCTTCTGCCAGCATTTTCTTTTTACTCCTAGAGCTAATTAGTTTCTTGATAATTTTTTTTTTTTAATCAGGTGGTTTTGGTTTTAGTTTAAAGAATGCCAAGTGGATCTAGGCCTTTGGAACCATGGCACAGAGTTCACAAGCCACTTAAAACTTACAGGATAAAAACAAAAATGGAAAAATATTAAGCAGAACCAGAATAAAAATCACAGAAAAAAGAGAGATGAAACACAATATAAAAGGGACATAAAAAAATGGAGTTCAGAAAAAAAAATATGGACAGAAAGCAAGATGGATGCAAGGAACTATGTTAGAACATATGGGGAAGGGGGAAGGGAGGAGACAGGCCTGGTGATGGGAAGAGGGAAGGAGATCTCTGCTGATCCTTCTCCAGGGAGAAATTCTGTAACCAAAACTGTTCATATTACTGAATTTGAGCATGTCATGGTAAGAGGAGCATAATCCTTAGACTAAGTGATTAAAGCAAAGTCTCCTGAAAGCCATAAAATAAGCATCTCATCCCTCTACATCTTCTCTTTCAGCTCTAGTAAATTCTCTTCCCAGCTACCATCTTCTCTTTAAAGTAAAGTAATATCAAAATCATGCATCTTAAGTATTGCTGATGATCTTGATGGCCTTGCATTTATGTAGCACCCTTCAGCTAGAAAGATCCCAAAGGGCTCAACAGACCTGTCAGCAGAGCATTTGGCTTTCTCGGGGATCTCTTCAGCCATTGCAGTCACCTTCAAAGTGAAACGTAGCAGCAGTGTTTTCTGTAAGACAATTCTGCAAACCTGTTTATGCTCATTGAGTTGGTTTCCTGCTGCTCTATAACTGCTCACAAATAATGAGTAGTGAAATACTTCATAGGATAGACAGTCTTTCTTCATAAGTCAAACAAAAAAAGTCTCTCTGGAGTGGTGGAGTTATATTCCCTCTGTGGTGCTTTTGAGGCTCATGCTGCAATGAATAGCACTATTGTCAGTCATTGCTAAGGTTAAATACCATGAAAATGTGACTATTAAATAGACTGCAAATTCTATGCTATGCATGAATCTGTACTTTTTCCTCTATATAGCCAAATATGCTGATCTTTTAAGTATTCAAGTTGTTACATGATCCAGTAAAATGAAAGAAATTCCATGTCTGAGCAGGAATGGTCTTTAAACTATTTCAGTGTGTTAGATAACTTATCTAAAATTATCCACTCTTCAGAGACTCTTTTACTATTCTCAGGAAGAAATACAGCACTTGAAATCATCCAGCTATGCATATATCTGGACTATATGTATTTGTGTTCTTATTATGGTTTCCCTTGCCCTCCTTGCTTATTACAGTTGCTTATTACACCCAGTTGTCTAACTGTAGGTTAGGAACCATCTTTCACTCTATTTTACAGTGCTGAGCACAATATGACCTTGTTCCTCACAGAAGCTCATAAGTACTATTATAAAGCGAATAATAACTACGTTGATTTTAAAAAGATTAAAATATATCCTAGCAAAAGAGAAATTTGTCTTGAGAAAAGACTTGCCATGATAGACCAGAATCCCATCGATCTTTCATGAAAATGGACTTGAGAATAATTTTAAAAACTTGGCTTAGAGACATATCACCATACTGTTTACATGCCTGGTTAAGGAAACGTATCTCTAAGGCATTAGGGTGTGTAATGGTTTGCATATTTAGGCTAAGTTAACTAGCAAGTCTACTGATAAACAACTATTATGTTGAGAACATGTGATGAATACACTTCTCAAAATGTAAATATCTTGCCTATTTAAAATTTTCTAAAAATGAGTAAATCAAAAGTGATTAGATTGTATCACAGACTGACCACTTGTCAAAATCTGATGTATTAAATCCAAGTTCTTTTCATTCTCAGGGCGCAAGAAAATATCTGAAACTGGACATCCAGTTCCATAAATGAGAGAACGAACACTTTAAAACAACTTGCTTAAGCATTGGGTGATAGTTTTTTTACTTAGACAGAAAACTTAAAAATTGAAATCTGTTTGAGAGACCTTGAACTGCTAAGATAGAAATGACCACAAATATCTCAGCTTGTTGCTCAACAGACTGAGTGCTGAGATTAATGAAATTTGAGATGGGTCCAGGAAACAATTTGAGTATCTAGCTAGTGCTTTTCATGTTGCTTTTTATAGTGTTGTGATTCTGCTCTGTAGTGGCAAAGCAGTAATGTGGCAGAGATGGTATTATGTCCCTCATGCTTTTAACATCCAATAATTCACTCTGTGTGAAAATTATTGAAGAAGACAACAGTTTAAACCAGGAGTGGGGAACCCTTTTGGGGTTGGGAGCCATTGACCCACAGAAAAATCAGTGAGGGGCTGCACACAAGTGAGAAGCAAAAACAAACAAAACCCCCTCACTGACATGGCCCCTAACTGAGAAGGAGAAAGACACTGCCCATATTCTCCTCCCACACCAGAGCCTATGGGGCCCAGCATAGTAGATTTTGTGTGCTCCAGCCCCACAATGGGGCAGCGGTGGGGCTGGAGTGCCAGTGTGGGCTCCCCAATGCTGGGGGGAGAGGCCCTGAGCCTTGGGGGCCAGATTCAGGCATGCCAGAGGCCACATGTGGCCCCTGGGCCTGAGGCACCCCACTCCTGGTTTAAACACTTCTGTTAGCTGATTTACACTGGGCTATTAACCCAGTTAAATCATCACATGATACATTCTGTGGGTATCCTTTGTTTTCAGTGAATATCATTCAAATGCATATAGCCCAGGTCTAACGCAGACTAATATTTGTGACCTGTGTGTCAAGACAACAGCAGCCCTGTGCACAGTCTTAGAATTTTCATCTGCATCTAATTTTCTTTACAAGTGGCTACACTTCCATCAATATGCACAATAAATTGTACTTGCAATAGTGGATGATTTCTGTCTAATACACTAAACTGTCTTTGGATCCTCATTGTGACCTTAAGTAGTCTGTTGCCCTGCAAAACTGTCAAACATTTTACTGCATGATGAACTTCAGAGGTAATAACTATTTAATAAATTGGACTGAAAGATCCTCTTATCCATAATAGTATATTGTTGGGTCAGAACTTTTTGGCTGTGTTCTCAAGAGGGGGTTTGACTCAGACGTATTTGGACCAAACATCATAATATATACTTGTTGCGCCTTTTTTCATAATCCCAGTGGAGTAACTTTTGGAGGAAAAAGTACTGGGTATCCATAGGCACTCGTATGTCTAAAACCAGTGGATTAATCAGAGGGACAGAACTCTGGCTCCCAGTCAGAGACTAATAGAGGCAGAATATTTTGAGCAGGCCTGTAGTCCTAAGGAAAGAAACTTGTAGGAAAAGACAGAAGGCAAGTGAGGGGGTAAGTAGGAGAGAGGAGATTGGGTTTTTGAATATCATCATTTGTTTCCTTCTTTTCCCAAACACACAACTAAATCATCTTCTGTTTTTCTGCCATCAGTGCTGGATGGAGGCTCTTTGCAGCGCTGTTTCTTTAATAAGCTCCGAGACATCTGCTGTGAATGGCAGAAGCCGCTGCCATCCCTGAAGTCATTAAAGCGCTTCCTGCTTATTTCGAGCCATGCCATTCGCAACATCCGCCGGAAAATGGAGGACAGACATGTTTTTCTCCTAGAATTCAATCAACTCTTTGGCTTATCGGTAAGTCTCCTGAAGCCAGGAGAGCTCAGTTCTAGCATTCAAATGCCCTTTGAAATACACTCATGTCCAAGTATCACAAAGTGAGCACTCTTTGGAGGTGCTACTAAGGATTTGTTCATAGCAGTCCTATTATCACGTCTGTATTAGAGCAGAGACCTACTGGATCACTGTATTTGGCTAGTTATATCACAGTTTTTTGACACTGATGTGCTCCCACCAAAAGGGAAAGAGAGGAAGAATCACTTGGCGGGAGTGTTGCTATATTTTGAGAGAACTGATGATAAAAAAAGTGAAAAATAACATTTTGGTTGAGAATCCAGAGATGCTTACTAAAGATATAATGAAACCACACGGCCCTCCAATCTGTCTTTTCAATTCCCATTCCTTTTCAAGAATCTGGTTAGTGATCAATAAGAACTGAAGAAAATCTCACCACTGTGAGATTCATATTCTATTTTACACCATGCTATCTTACACAATACTATTTTCATTGTATTGTATCTATGCACATGCTTGTGCCTTCACATATAGAAGTGCACACATTTTCACTGAGTTGCTTGCATAAAATCTGGAAATTGACATTTATTTCTGAGCTCTTTTTGTGTTCCTCCTGCCAAAAGGATGACATTGATCGAGCATACTTTGCTGTATTTGATGGTCACGGTGGAGTGGATGCCGCCAATTATGCAGCAACTCATTTGCACGTCAATGTGGCACTACACAAGGAGTTTCTTAAGAACCCAACTGAAGCCTTGAAAGACTCTTTCCAGCAAACTGATGAAATGTTTCTTTTTAAAGCCAAAAGAGAGGTGAGTGTTCCATTGTGATTAAGCAACTGGGAGAATACTTTGGGTAGCAGTAAGAAAGACAGGTGTTTGCAGAGAACTTTGATTTCATAGAGTTAAACTTTGAATTCATTCTGATTTGTTTGTCAAGTATCCTAAGTGGAAGATATTTCACAGCTCAAATTATATTCTCCTTCTCCTAAGAACCAGTTGCCTGCAAGTTCAGGAAGATGAAAACTTTGAAATGAGCAATTAGTGCTATTTCATAATCCTCAATCTCACGGAATATACAGGCAACAAATGGTTGTTGGCGGGGGGTGGGAGGGAGAAGGAGGAGTCGACTAAATTGTATCACATAATTTTATACAAGACAGGCAAATAAAATCTTTGTATTTTCTTAAGCCTTGTTCCACTGGCACCATCACTGACCTTTTACCTTTGTCTTCCTCCTTTCTCTGTATTAGAGGTAGAGTGAAATTGGTGTATGGCAAGAACTGGAGGATGAGAAATTTTTAAAAATCAGTTAAATTAGGTCTTTTTATTATAAGGGAACTGAAGGTGGTAATGGGCAAAAGGAGGACACTCTAATCTTTATAGTGGCAGCTGTGAAACAAGAACATTCAAAGTGTTGTAATAAGGATGTTCTGTAAATAAGAATATTTACACTGCCAGCAGGAAGGCAGAAACAGGGTGACGACATCAGTTTGTATGCGGAAGAAAAGTCAGGCCCAGTACTGGAAAAGGTTCTTGCTGCTGAAGCTCAAAGCAGACTACTTCCTCTGCTTTTCAGAAAACCCAAGTAAAGAAATGGCTATTTTGAAACTAATATTGGAATTAGTGAAGACAAGTAGAAGAGAACAACTATATCAGTGTCTGATACTTGAAAGCTATAATAGGTTTTCTTCTACATTTGTGTTTTCTTATATTTGTACCTTTTTATTCAGTGGATATCAATCAATTCACAAAGGTCTAACTTGCTGCATAGTTAATAAGTTGTAATTAAACTTAATTTATAATGTTGTGTTGTGAAACTGCAGTTTAACTTGCACAGCTGTTTTTCGTTGTAGAGGCTTCGGAGTGGTACAACAGGTGTATCTGCCTTAATTGTAGGGAACAGGTTACACATAGCCTGGGTTGGAGACTCCCAGGTAATGTTGGTGCAGCAGGGAAAAGCAGTGACCCTGATGGAACCTCACAAACCTGAAAGAGAAGTAAGCCTGTTTTCTTTGGCTCCAGGGATGCCATTTCAGATTTTGGTGGGGAGGAGGATGCTACATGTGTAAACAAGCTCTGCCCCAGCTCCAGCCATTGCTGCATGGCCACAGCTCCTGCTGTCATCCCAGCTCCTGCCACCACCATGCAGCCCCCAACTCTTGCCCCATCTCTACATTACATAAACTGGATGATATTATAAACAAGGAATACATTTATTAACTATAAAAAGGTTTATTTTGAGTGTTCAAAGAGGTAGCAAACAGAACAAAGAAAATTACTAAGAAAATAATGCAAAGCATGCAAACTAAGCTAGATTCACTGAAGAAACTGGTTACAAATAATAATTCCTCACCCTAAATGTTGTTTCAGGTAGAATCCTTCATAGGCCTGGTATCTTTTTAGCCTGAGTCCAGTTCTCTGCCACCCTCTCGCCCCCAGGGCAAGTCCTTTTGTTTCTAGTTTTTTTCAAGTGTATCTTGGGGTGCGAAGCTGGAGGAGAAAAAATCTGAAGGCTATGATTTCTTTCCTCCCCACCTTATATTGAATTTCCGTAAAGCGGGAATCCTTTGTTTTATGTCCCTACCATCCTATGGAACAGTTCAAGATGCAGGTTAGTATCAGGTGACCACGTTTTGACTCTGTAGCATCCCAGCGGCCATAAATCAGTAACAATATGGAAGTCCACAAGAAGGTCAGGTCTTTTCACAGTCCATTGTCTTTGCTGATGGGCCATCAGCCCTGTCTACCTTTTCGATCATAGTACTTGAAGTATTGTCAGTAGGCATCATCTAAAGAATCATAGTTGAAATACAGATACATATTAGTCGTCATTCCTAACTGCAGATACAGAAATAATTCATGCATATAAGTAAGATAATCATATTCAGTAAATCATAATCTTTTCAACGATACCTTACATGAATTATGTTGCATAAAGTATATCTCAATTATGGCATATTCATATCACAAGCATCTTTTCATAAAGTATATCACAAAAGTCTCTAGCAGGAATAGATGGAGCCACTTTTTGTTCCTTTTAAGATGGAAGGTTATGGAGCATAGTTAGGCAAGATTGACACATCATTTCTCCCATCTAGTTGTGAGTTCTGAATGCATGTTTTTCCAAATAAAGCGATTGTGCTGAAGACCAGATCTGAACTATACACTTTTGGGTATGCCCCTTGAAAAAAATTAAAAGAACCTTGTAAAAACTGTAGTACTATAGAATTTTGCATACATAGCAGCCATGAACAATCTACAACTGCAAGCCTTTTATTAACACAATTAACTAATTATTTTAAAAAGTTACCATTGCATTACTAAATTAATGTTGTCTTAATTTCAGACCTGGCTTACATAATAGCATCATCCAGAAGGCAATAATAATTTAGTATTATAACTGGCTTAATCAATTTTATATTTTTTTATTCTTTTTATTATCAAATGTAACTATAACTGATTTATGTGAGAACAGAAAAAGCAATAGCAAGTTTTTAGGAGTGGCATTGCATGGACCATCTCCTTTATAGTATGAACAAAATAAATTTGGGGTGGGGGGCTTGAGAAATATGGGTTACATATTATTTAATATATATATTATATATTAAATGTTTTGTCTCTAAATGCACTTCTTATTTGTACATATAATAAACCTTACAATAAACCTTTAATTATCTCTTTCTTTCCACTTTCTTTCACAATCTTAAATATTTGCATGATGATGGAGGTATTGCCAGCTTGTTCCTATGGACATTATTGTAGTGACATAGACAAAAATTCTCACTTTTTGTTTCACAAACAAGCAATGATACAGTCATAGGGAAGATGTCTTGTTCACATATACTCAACTGAACACTGCAATAAGACTATCACTTTTTTTATTAAGCACATTTTTCTGAACACTATTGATGCTCATTTATTTAAAAAAAAAAAGCTGTTTTCGTCTTATTATAAGTCTACAAGTTGAAGGGGTTTAAGATTTTTCTCTGCAACATTGGCTACCAATTAATTTAGTAAGATGTAGGATATGTTCTTACTATAAAGAGTTGTTCTTTTAGGATGAGAGAATGCGTATAGAAGCCCTGGGTGGCTGTGTGACCTACATGGACTGTTGGCGGGTCAATGGAACCCTTGCTGTTTCTAGGGCAATTGGTAAGTAAGGCCATTAGTCAAAATTGAATTATCTTTGAACATATGATACAAAAAATCCTGGGGCTGAATAATTAGATAATCATTTATTAATAAAGAGGTTATAATGTTTGCCCATCTTGGGCTGAAGAATAAATTGCTTCTTTTATTGTAATTGCTGGAATAATGAAATATTAAATTTCTCGGGTTCATCACAACCCTTCTCAGTTTTTGAAGAAAAAAATAAAACTAGTTTAGTTCTTTCTTTGAAACATCTCTAACATATCACAATTTAACTGAAAGCCCAGAAGGATTGCAAAGTGTGTTTTACAGGATACTAGTGCAAATATTGGCTTCTGATCTGAAAGATGTCTGAATATCTCCATAGGAGGTGGGTGAATTCATATCTTATTGGATCAACTTCTGTAAATGAAAGATACAGCTTTTTGCCCTTTTTTAATTATACATTTTAATATATACATGTTATTCTCTTTGCTGTGTTTCAAAAGTCATATTTGCATTCAGACTGCAAATATCTAACATGGCAGTGGACAATTTGCATTAACATCCTAATATTCCCAAATGCCATGCAAAGAACTGTTTGGATGCTTACCATTTAAAGGAAAATGAGAAAAGACCCTAGGTAATAACAGTGACTGAAGAATTGTAATGGCTGAACTGAAGCAAGTTATTATTTTATACAGTACTTAAGGTAGTGGTAAGCCTGTATCACTTGTGTTAAAATGAATGTGTACAGATAGTGCTGTTGAACTGAGTAATGTGGACATTGTACAGTATGCAAGGAGATGTTCTTATTCCTGTCATGTCATTATTGCTAATGAACATAAAGTTCCTCCATGGTGTCCCAAAGATTCCACAATATGCACTCTTAGTATGCAGGGGGAAGAGGGGAGCATGTCCTTCCACAAATATATCTGAGGGGGGAAAATTTTAGGATTTTCTTGGGAAGCTCCTCGTGTATCATTCTGTTCTAAAGGAGTGGTAAAATAAGCTTTAGTACCATCTCCAAAACATAGTAGATGCCCTTAAATCCATATAAAACCCACAGGATTGCTAAGAGTTAAAGGCCTTTCTCCATTAGCTGTGAAGCCCTCATCCCTGAGGTGTAGAGAGAGCTGTTCATGGATCTCATATGATCTGGCCCTAAAAGAAAGCATTTCCAATTCTGAGGAATCATAGAAACAGTTGGCTGGTGAGGAGGCATTGTTCATATTAAAGCAGTCAGATTTGTATCTTTTCTTGTTTAGGTGATATATATCAGAAGCCCTATATTTCTGGAAGTGCAGATGGCAATTCATTTGAACTGACAGGTTCTGAAGATTACTTGCTCCTGGCCTGCGATGGATTCTTTGATGCCATCAGACCATATGATGTAGTGGACCTGGTCCTAGATCACTTAATGCAAAACAAAGGAGATGGTTTCAAGGCAGCAGACAGACTGGTGGCCTCAGCAAAGGAAAATGGATCCAGTGACAACATCACTGTCTTACTGGTATTCTTAAGGGACCCCCAAGACATCTTGGCTGACTGCCTGGGAGACCCTAAAAACCTCAATGCTGATGAGGGTGCAGAGGATTCATCCTTTAATTTTTTCAGCTCTGAGGTGAACATTCAGAGTGATAGCCACCCAATGACAAAATCTTAACTTGGATATGTTCCACTAAAAAAAATTCTTTCCATTGAAGAAGTCTCTAGTAAGGGGAGGGGAGTGGTAAAATGTCAGGAATAAGATGACCAAAATTCCACAAAGAAAAATGTCAGAGGTCATCTTACTATATTTTTCCCCCCTCTTCCCTAAAGATTGGAAGACATGTGCAGCTACTTCTTCCCTGGAAATAATTTGAAAGTGTTTTCCAGGTTGCCAGTTTGTGTCCCTCTGTCCTTGGGGTTTTAAGGAACATATAAGCTAATTGAGGAGAATACTTAGAATAACCGTTGGGTTATGCTTTAATTTAAAATAGTGCTTAAAAAAGTAAAGCAACATGCAGATAGTTATTTATAATATGTTACCTGTTTAGGGTGGAGGAGAGGGAAGCCATTATCAAAGAGAAGCTTGTTACTGCATACTATCTCTATGAAATGTTCAGTATTCTAGAGGATCAGGTGCCCAGGAGTGGGATCCTATGCTCTTCATTATATTCTCTGAGACCTCCCAACTTCCTCATTTCCTATCAAAGAAAACATTGTGAAAGAGGGTGATGTAATATAAACCTCATCCTTTTAAAGAGCTATTAGACTTTTCTTATTCCTGGGGAAAATAAAATAGAACACTTAAGAGGAACTAAGAATATCCCAAACAGAAGAAGCAATTTGTAATTACTTTCTGGCATGGTCTGGTAATTTTATTGACTGATAAGGAAAAAATAACTTTAGTGTAATGATGAATTATTTCTGTGACACAGACATACTTTATTAGCTACTTGGTAACCTGACTGTGTTTGAAAGGGGTCCATAGAAATTGTGTGTTTGTGCTCTGCCAGTTCAATAAGCTTGGAACTTGCCACATTGTTTATAGCAAACCATAAGAAACTAAGTGAAGTATTTTATTTTATTCTTAAGTATAAAGTTTATGAGTATTTACTGAATGTTATGGTTGTGGGAACTTTTTTGCAATGTTTTTGTACTTTGTTGGATTTTATTTAATTTAAATGATTAGGATTTTTAAAATGTAGACTTTGTCTGCCTTTAAAAACTGGCCACCCTCAAGTGCCTTAAATGTTTCAGAAAAGGATGGGGAAGGTTAGTTTTCTGTCAAATTCTGGTGACCATGTTCTAGTTACATTCTTTAAAATTTGATTTATTTCATTACTATAAAATATTGTAATGCACTTATAGCTCTTTCTGTTAGTGTGAATGAGCTGGAACTGTGTTCCAAGAACATCTTACTTTCCAGTGTTGCCAAACTTGTGTTGATCATGAGACTCATGTCATTTTTGGTGTTTTCTTAAAGGCTTGCAGCAAGCATGCCTCAGGTTGTTTACCTAAGAAATTTCACTTTAATTAAAATATTCTAATCCTTAGTGTTGTGGACTAAAACAAACCCAACTGTGTTCCAATACCAGCATGCAGATGTTCAATAAAAAGAACTCCAATTGTAAAATTTTTTTAAAAAATTGGCCTGCCTCATGATTTAATGCTAAATATTGGCAATATTGCATATATGAGAACTTTTTTGATACAATAACTTTTTGAGGAAGTAAGAAGTTACAGTTTTACTAGAGAACCATGTAATATGTATATAACATGTAGATGCAAGCATGCACAATGCATGCATATATAATTACATTGCTTTGAAGGTGGTAGAACCACGACGATCACAATATGTGCTCCTGGAGCCTTTAGTTTGATTCTGTCATGGCTCCTACCACCAGAATACTTTGTATATTCAGGAACTGAAAGCTGAATTGCAAATTTATTATTTTATAACTCTTGTATCTGAATAGGAAAAACAGCTCACGAGGTGCTGTGATTGTAACATCACTTTTGATTTTTGGCATACTGTCATACAGCAGTCCTGTTGGTTAAAATGTCCCAAATGTTTTAAATCAGAAGTATTTTAAGAGTAGTAAACTTTGGTAGAAAATGGAGATTTATCTCTGCTTGATGAGACAGCAGCCTTAAAATAATGAGGTGGGGGCAAGAAGGCAGAGCAGCACTGATTGGACTCATGCTAGGATATGTTGTCACAGGATAACACAGTAATCCAAGTGATTTGTCAGATTACCACCAACAGATGTTATAGTTCAACATGGTAACTCCCTGATGGGGGAGAAATATTCTACCTGTTAGTAATTCTGACAGTGGCTCCATTACTGTATTATCATAGAGTGGAAGAGGCCTCAGGAGATCATCGAGTCCAATCTCAATCCCCTGCTAAAAATAGGACCAGTCCGAACTAAATTATCCCAGCCAGGATCCCAAATCCGTCAGCTTATTGTAAGTCGTGTGCTCCAGCTCCCTAATCATTTTTGCTGCTCTCCACTGACCTTTCTCCAATGCGTCCACATCCTTTCTGTAATGGAGGGCCCAGAATTGGACACAATACTCCAGATATGACTTCTCTGATGCCAAATAAAGCGCAATAATCACTTCCCTAAATTTCCTGGCAGTGCTCCTAGTAATGCACCCCAATATGTAGTTAGCTTTCTTGTCTACCAGGGCACACTGTTGACTCATAACCAGCTTCTCATCCACTGTAATTGCCAGGTCTTTTTCTGTTCAACTGCTGCTTAGCCAGTTCCGTCCTAAGTGCAGGACTCTGCACTTCTCCGTGTTCAACCTCGTCAGATTTTTTTTGGCCCAATCCTCCAATTTGTCTAGGTCACTCTTGACCCTATCCCTATCCTCCCGGGTATCTACCTCTCCCCCTAGCTTAGTGTCATCTGCAAACTTGCTAAAGGTGCAACCCCTCCCCTCAGCCAGGTCATTAGTAAAGTTGTTGAACAAAACCAGTCCCAGACCAACCCTTGGGGCACACCACTTGATACCGATTGCCAACCAGACATCGAACTGTTGATTACTACCTATTGAGCCTGACAATCTAGCCAGCTTTCTATCCATCTTACAGTCCATTATCCAATCCATACTTCCTTAACTTCCTGACAAGAATACTATGGGAGATCATATCAGAAGATTTGCTGAAGTTAAGATATATCACGTCAACTGACTTCCCCATGTCCACAGAGCCAGTTACCTTGTCACAGAAGGCCATCAGGTTGGTCAGCCCTGACTTTCCCTAGATGAATGCATGTTGACTATTTCTGATCACTCTCCTTTCTTCCAGGTGCTTCAAATTGGATTCTTTGAAGGTTCTCTTGGTGATTTTTCTAGAGACTGATTGAGGCTCGTTGATCAGTAGTTCCCAGGATTGTCTTTCTTCCCTTTTTTGAAGATGGACACTATATTAGCCTTTTTCTAATCATCTGGGACCTCCCTCAGCCACCATGAGTTTTCAAAGACTATGACCAATGGCTCTGCAATCACATTAGCCAACTCCCTCAGCACCCTCAGATGCATTAGAACTGACCCCATAGATTTGAGTACGTCCAGATTTTCTAAGTAGTTCTTAACCTGTTCTTTCTCCACAGAGGGCTGCTTACCTCCTTGCCACAGTCTGCTGCCTGTGAAGACAAAGGCAAAAAAAGCATTGAGTACTTCAGCTTTTCCCATATAATTTATCACTAAGTTACTTCCTCATCCAATAAGGGTCCTACACCTTCCCTGACCACCCTCTTATTGCTAACATGGCTATAAAAACCTTTCTTGTTAGCCTTTACATCCCTTGCTAGCTACAATTCCAGTTGCTCTTTGGCCTTCTTGATTACACCCTGTATGCTTTAGCAATATATTTATACTCCTCCCTAGTCATCTATTCACCTTTCCACTTCTAGTAAGCTTCCTTTATGTGTTTGAGCTCGCCAAGGATTTCACTGTTAAGCCAATCTGGTCACCTACCATATTTGCTTTTCTTATGGCTCTTCAGGATGATTTGTTCCTGTGCATTAAATAAGGCTTCTTTAAAATACTGCCAGCTCTCCTGGATTCCTTTCACCTTCCTGTTAGCATCCCAGGGGATCCTGCCTATCAGTTCCCTGAGGGAGTCAAAGTCTTCTTTTCTGAAGTCCAGGGTCTGTCTGTATTTTCCTGCTCTCCTTTCTTCTTTCATCAGGATGCTGAACTCAACCATCTCATGATCATTTCTGCCCAGGTTGCCACCCACATCTACTTACCCTACTAATTCCTCTCTGTGAGTGACAGGTTAAGCGGCGCATGACCTCTGGTTGGTTCTTTGGGCACTCGTAGCAGGAAGTTGGCCCCAATATTCTCAAAAATCTTCCTGGATTGTCTGTGCACCGTGTATTGGTCTCCCAACGGATATCAGGGTGATTAAAGTCCCCTATGAGAACCAGGGCCTGTGATCTGGAAGCTTTTGTTAGTATTCTGAAGAAAGCCTCATCTACCGCATCCACCTGATCTGGTAGTCTAAAGCAGATAACCACTTCAACATCTCCCTTGTTGCTCCTGCCTCTAAACTTAACTCAAAGATTCTCCTCCTGCTTTATCCTGGAGCTCTGAGCAATCATACTGTTCTCTTACATTCAGTGCAACTCCTCCACCTTTTCCCTCCCGCATGTCCTTCCTCAACAGTTTATACCCTTCGATGACAGTGCTCCAATCATGTGAGTCATCTCACCAAGTCTTCCTTATTCCAATGAAATCATAGTTCTTTCACTGTGCCAAGACTTCCAATTCTTCCTGCTTGTATCCCAGATTTCTTGTGTTCATGTACAGACACATTAGGTAACTAATTGATTGCCCTGTCTCCTCAGTATGAATTGGGGTCCTCCTCTGTTTCATTTTCCTCCTTGTGTTTCTTCCCAGTATCCAACTTATCTCAGGGCTTAGGTCACTATTCCTGGACTAACCTAGTTTAAAGCCCTCCTTGCTAGGCTTGCAGGCCTTTGCAAAGCTTCTCTTCCTTCTCTTCATTGGATGTATCCCATCTCTTCCTAGCAATCCTTGTACCCGGAATAGTATCCCATGCTCGAAGAATCCAAAGTCCTCACTCTGACACCACCTGTGCAACTACACATTTACTTCCACAGTTGTATGATCCCTGCCTGGACCTTTTTCCTTCAACAGGGAAGATGGACAAGAACACATCTTGCGCTTCAAACTCCTTGATCCTTCTCCCCAGCACCACATAATCTGCAGTGACCCACTCAAGATCATTCTTGATAGTACCATAGGTTCTTACATGGAGATGTAGAAATGGGTAGTGGTCTGAAGGCTTTAATCAATCTCAGAAGACTCTTGGTCACATCCTGAATTCTAGTTCCAGGCAAGCATCACACTTCTCGCATTTCTCAGTCTGGTTAGCAGATGGATGACACCATCCCCCCCAAGAAGGAGTCACCCACCACCACTATCTGTTTCCTTCTCTTGTGAGTTACAGTTGTGGAACCCACATCCATAGGACTATGTATCCCAACCCTTTTGGATGATGGGGTCTCCTTCTGATCCCTTCCCTCAGAGATCTCTGCCAAAGCATTCTCCACTGTAGTACCTGTGCAGAGAAAGGCAGTATTAGGGAAAGATAGTAACTAACCTCTCCATCGTTGATGTTGTAACCATTTTTCTGTTAGAGAAATTTTGCTACCTTTCTAAATACATGGGAGAAGCTTTCTTTAATGGGAAGTGAGATAGGGAGGGTCAGAGGCAATTTTTTGTGCCAAATCTGGCTGTTCAAAATTGTAGACTTCCCTGATTATAAGAATATAGTAATTCTTTGTTATACCCTGAATCTATAATGATGCAACTCAGAAACTTCAGCTTAGGTTTGTTTGCTTAGTATTGGTGACCACTGATGCATTTTGGCATCTTGAAGACATAGAGGTCCACATATTCAGAAATAGGATATTCTGTCTGTGGTCTTATAAACTTCTGCCCTGTAACTCACCAAAGTGAAACAAATCCACCTGAAACTTCTGACCAGGGCTTCTTGCCAAGTGAAAATGCCTTAGCCAGCTATCAAGTGGCTAAAACATGTTTTTTTTCAGATGTGTGAACTAAAATGAGATTTTATCATAAAGCAGGGACCAACAAATGGCTTAAAGTAGAAGAATGTAGGTTGTGGGAAATACAGATTCTTTGATTTGGAGTTGTTTGCTGTGGATATTCTTGAATCTTCATGGACTAATGGAGAGTTTATGGATGAAATCCTGGTCCTGCTGAAACCAATGAGAAAACTATAATTGACTTCAGTGGAGCCAAAATATCACCCGCTGGGCTTCACAGAGGTCCCTACAGACTTTCCAAGGTCAGCGACTCCTACAGATCTCTGCAGAACAGGCTAAAAAGTCAGCAGATGTTATGTCCGTCAACAGTAGTGTTACGACTAACGCTACAAGTTGAACCTCTAGTCTAGCATTTTTGGGACCTGACCAGTGCTGAACCAAAGAATTTGCCGAATCACTAGGTGAATACTGTTTAGCAGCATCAACACTGCTTACTGGGCTCTTACAAAAGTGACAAGGAGTCCTGTGGCACCTTATAGACTCAAAGATGTATTGGAGCATAAGCTTTCATGGGCAAAGACCCACTTCGTCAGATGCAGTGGGTCTTTGCCCACGAAAGCTTATGCTCCAATACATCTGTTAGTCTATAAGGTGCCACAGGACTCCTTGTTGCTTTTGCAGATCCAGACTAACATGGCTACCCCTCTGATACTGGGCTCTTACAAGACATTTAGAGGTAAATTAGAGCTAATTAACAGCGTAGATCACTGAGTCAGGACTGGTGGCTGTAAACAAATTTTATGGCATTGTGGGAAGCTCGGCCATCCAGCTAACTAAAATCATGCCAACCACAGATATTACTAGACTAGAAAGGTTCAGCCTGATGAATGCACTACTTGCAAAAGTAGTTTGAGGTTTCAATAGCTTTCCTTGATCAATATTTGATAATCCTAAGAAACATAAATCTGTAGCATTTAATACATGTCAGGAATTTATAAAGAAGGGTGGTGGTGTGTCACTGACTAGCATAAAACACATTGGAAACCTTAGAGCAGGGGTGGGGGTCACTGGCCCACAGAAAAATCACTCGAGGCCACATAAAAGAGTGAGAAGAAAAACACGCGCATACACCCAAAAAAACCCCTACACTGATGTGGCCCCGCACTGAGAAGAGAGACACTCTCCACATTCCCCCTTGTATACCAAAGCCTGGGGGCGGAGGCCAGTCTGGAAGATTTTACATGCTTCAGCTCCACAGGAGAGTGGTAGGGACTGGAGCGCCAGTGTGGGCTCCCCAATGCTGGGGGGGAGCCCTGAGCCCCAGGGGCTAGATCGAGACAAACTGGGGGGCCACATTCAGCCTGCGGGCCTTAGGTTCCCCACCCCGCCCTAGAAATTTTAAATCTATTTGGTCTCTCTGTGTAAATGGCAAATGTTGTCTTGATGTAGGAGGCATTGCATATGTGCATATACTAGTGCTATATATGGCACTTTTATATGAATGATGACATATGTACCCTTTGTGGATAGTGAGGATTAAGTTCCTTTGCTTATTCATCTACATTTTTTTAAGTTCTACTTTTCCTGAGCCTGTCTATGACTATCAAGAAGACACAAATCTTTATTCACTATAAGTAGCTGTCGTTTTGATCCTGTGTATTATCAACTGATTACAGTTATCATATTCTGATTGCTCTCTGGGCAATGAGATTGGGAATTAAGATAATCTGACTTAACCTTATTTCCATGCATTCCAATGTTTAATCTTTTACAAGCTTTCTCTTAAAAATTCCTGGATTTCTAATTTTAATTATCTTTGCATTTACTAGTCCCCTTAAATTATTAATATAGTGGGTGGACCTTCACAAAATTTTGCTAATATCTTGGAATAGTCTCAAGTGTGTGAGTGCTTTTAAAAATGCATTTTTTGGCAGGCTGAGTCATTCTTTACTAATTGTAGCGAAAATAAGGACATGTCCTGGGAATTTCTCAGTTTTAGACTTTTAGGTCTCGGTTATAGGGAGGACCCTCTGAATTCAAAAGTGTGGCATTCCTTATTCGTCCAACTGGGTTGGTAATTCTGAAACCTAGTGTTAGGGATTAAAATGTCAACATAAAATGATCAGTTATAAAATAGTTAAACAATTTAGCTAGAAGTTTTGATGATCTCACAATCCCAAACTATCCAGTCGTCAAAACTTGCATCTTCACCCTCACCAACATACTATTGTGCATTATCAGTGTAAAATAAATTGGCAAGTTGAACACGTGGGGGAACATCAAATTTAAGTGTGGGGAGTTACTATTCCTATAATTTTCATATTTAAACTCCTTTTAATTGAAACTATTGCAGAATTTCTAGTCTTCCTCAACAAATGGCAAGCAGAATCCAGGAATTATTCTGTAGAACAGTGGTCTCCAACCTTTCTAAGCATGAGAGCACTTTTTGAATTTAAGTGCAATCCAGGATCTACCTCAAACGCAAATACCCTTGCTCTGCCTCCTTCCTGCCCCTTCTCCAAGGCCCCGCCCCTGCTCACTCCATCCTCCCTCCCCCATCTTCACTCACTTTTATCATGCTGGGGGCAGAGGTTTGGGGTGCAGCAGGGGTTCAGGACTGGGGCCAGGATTTGGAATGTGGACTCCAGCTGGGCACCCACAGATGGCTTCTGGGTGGTGGTGCAGGGGGCTAAGGAAGGCTCCAGCTGGGCACCACTTATCACAGGTGGCTTCTGGGTGGTGGTGCAGGGGGCTAAGGCAGGCTCACTCCTACCCTGGCCCTGCACTACTCCCAAAGTAGCCAGCAAACTCTCTCCATCCCTGCCCCCCTTTGCTCTGTGGAGATGGCGTATAGGGTGGAAGGAGGGGCACCCTGACATCAGCACTCCCCTTCCTCTTGTTCCCATGCCCTACACAGCAAGCAGGAGGTTCCCAGAAGTGGGGGGCAGTTCTAAGGCAGAGAGCAGGAGCAGCACAAGAGTGCTAAGAGGGGCAGATGAAGTGACGGCACATGATAGCCTCCCAGCCAGACCTCCCAGGATCACCTGTCAAAGGCTCCAAGATCTACCAATCGATCCCGATCTACCAGTTGGTGACCATGGCTGTAGAACTTAAAGGACTAAACAGGCACTTGAAATACAAATGGATTTGTCATCCATGAGTACACTGGAAACTAGTTTAACGGTTCAAAAGTAGTACTGGACATGCCATACTTTAGATACTGGTAGCAGAGTTCAAAAGGACACCATCAACTTAAAAATCACACTTCTATCTGAAACTTATTCTTTTAAACTTTAAAATGACTATAATCTGAGCAAGAATGAGGTCAGGTGAAACCACAAAAATTGGCTGGGACTCAGGGCAGATGTGGTATCTGAAACTACTTTTTAGTTGACTATGTAGGATGATGTCCCTTTTAAGAATTAGCTTACGATAACCAAGTACTAAAATGCAGTAGTCTTAAAAAAACAGTGCAACACACAATAGCCTCATCTTCTGTTTGATGAAAACCTGCTTTTTTCATTCTGCTTGGATAGGGTGCAAATACCCCTTGTGCTGAAACAGCTCCATTCTAACCCATTTTACTTTATTTCTTTAGTCCTTGAAAGAAATGTAAAAGAAATTAATAAATAATATGTTCTGGGTCTAACCTAAACCCAATGACTAGAAATTCATAACTCATGGCTGTAAACAAGGAGAGATATTCGAGGAAAAAGGACTCCTGCCATAGCCTGTTCATGTGTATTTGACATGTAGTTTTTTTGTAGAACCTTTGAGAGCTGGGGGTGGGGGACATTTTTTAGAATGGTGGGGAATTAAGTAAAATCCACCCTCTAATAGTGACAAAGGAATGAAAGAGCATGCGAGACAGGAACACGTTTAAGTGTTATTAGTGCCTATTTTAAAAAGGAAGTGGGCTGGAAAATAGAGCTACAAATGTCAGTTACTTCTGGAGAAATAACAAGAGCTGGAAGAAATTAAAAACACTTTTAAAATGGCAGAAATGGAGTGATAACATTGTCTTATAATAGTGAAGGACGGGGCTGGGAATGGGGTCAAAGTAAAAGCAACCTAGAAGATTTCTGTGAACTCGCTCAGTGTTGTTGTGTTCTTGAAGGTTCACGCTGATAAGATGGAATTATTTTAAGTACACGGCATGCAAAGGAACTAGATTCAAATATGTAATTCTGTGTACACAGATTATTGATTACCGCACAGTTGCTGCTGTAAGTAAATACCACAAACTGTTTTAATGAATTGATACCGCTTGTTGGATCTGTTAAGATGAGTAACTGGCATGGAGTTGTTTCAGCAGAGTTGGCAGTTGAATAGTGTTAATCACAACAGTGACTTTAATAGCATTTAATAGATACTTATCTAAATTCAGATCAGATGGTATATTACTTGAGAGAGGGGGGAAAAAAAGGTTTCCAATGCTACTAGCATTATATGGTAAAGAGCCACTAATATTTCCAGACGAAAGTTGTGGGGTTGGTTTGGTTTTTTTTGGTTTTTTTTTTTTTCCCTTCCCCTGCTTTGGGAAGTGCTTGCTTTCTGGGTTCTGGATATAGGTCTTCTGTGTTTTCCATTAGAAACCTGATCTTTCATTTGATGTTTTGGTAAAAGAATAGTTGTGACCTGAAACTTTGACACCTCCTACAGATCCTAAAAAGAGCTTTCCAAAACAGAAGTTATTTAAAAATATAATGGAAATACAGGGTTTGTTTTTTTTAATGTGTTGGACAATAGGTCTTGGTTCTTAAGGTATTACTAGAGAATTGCTTAAATTACATACAAGTCTATGAAGGATATATATTGAAAGGTTATTTCAGTAGACGCTTCCTAAGATTAAAAAAGCTAAGTTAGACCTTGAATTTTCTTTTAATTTGACAGACAGCAGCTAGGGAAATTAGAGTCAAGATTGCTACTCCATTTTTAGAACTTAGATGCCACAGTGATGGTGTTCTACAAATTCTGAAAGATTAATGGATCACTGTACATAGTTTGAGGTTGTATTGCCACGTGTTGTATTTTAGTGTAGCAAATGTTTTAGGGGATGTGTGGATGGAAATGTCAGCTGTAACTGAATTTTTCTTATCCCTGTTAGTCTAACACTTAAGCACTGTAGATGTTTTATAGATATAAGTAGTTGTTAGTTAAAGTTGGATTAAAATATCTATTCTTTCTTATAGGTGCCTCTAGGCACTAATGTTCTAGGCAGTATACTAAGACAAAAGAACAGCCTCTTTGCTCTATTCAGTTCATAACTTTGGACTACTCTCTTCTGGGTTAAAATTCCTCAGGCTTTATCTCTACCCAAAAGTTAGTAATTTTAACTGTTTTGAGCATTTGATGGTCACTTCCCCTCCCCCATTCATTTTGAATATATCTTTTCAGGTTTGCGTTGTGAACATGGGTGAGAGATCACAACCATCTATCTTTCTTTCTAGTTAAATGGAAGAAGTAGTTCCTAGAGTTTCTGTTGTAACACTGTGCTGGTCTGGCAAAGGGTGAAAACTACTGCTCGGAAGCAACTATTTGGTTGGTAGAATGCTACCACTGGAAGGTCTATGCTAAAAAACCCAGAGCCCCATCTCTACTAAAAGGGTTATAATTTGTGATATGGACAAGACTAGGTTAGCCCCATCCATGCTGTAAGCTTGAATTCTTGTTCAGTGCATCATTTTAAAGTCATTATTTTCAACAGACCCTCTGAAAAGCGAAAACGCATGTGAGCACCAAGTTGCTCTGCAGTTCTAGTTTCATGTGGGTTTTCCAAGCTGTGCACATTCCTGCTGAGATTGTTTGACAAACATTGAGTTTTACTAAATTTCTTACATTGCCAACACAGCTGTCTTTTGTTGCTGGTGAGCAGGAAAGTAAACAAAGGACAAAATCAATAGAGAGAAAAATGTTTTCAAGCTTCTTGGAACACAAACAATGGAATACACAAAAATTCCAAGCTCAAAGAAAGTTGGCAGTGCATCATCTGAACATATCTTAATGTTTTAAGCTAATGCATTTGTCTGTTTTATTTTATTAGCAAATTTCCTACACCCAGAGGTTCACCTTTTGTTGCTGATACATACTTTTTAGCATGCAGAGACAGATGTAACTTGCTGAGAATTGGGAGTCTATTTCTACATTTGTCCTCATCAAAGCATGATTTACCAGAGCTTTGTGCTTTCACATGTAATGAGCCATATTACACCATAGCACAACAAAACTTTAATATGAGTAGTAGTGGCTTTTTGTAATAACTCATCCATTTAGCCAATCTGGTGATAGCAATCTGTTATACTAAAGAGCCTAGATCTATCTCCTCCGCTGATAGATTGCTCTCCAAAGCTTAGCAAGATATGGGAGGTAATGCACTCAGCTCCTAAAGATTTGTGTTATTCATCTGTGACCTAGTTAAAGTGTGACTTTTGCCAATTGTGAAGGGAGTGTTATCCATTTCTTGGTCATAAGGATGATGTCCTTTAGGACTTCAGGGATAAGGGAGACAAAGCTAGAAAACAAGAAGCATCTTAAGGACTTCCAAGGGGGATCCCCAACGTAATCAGTTTCTCTAGTTGCCTCTACATATTATCCTTTTTCTAGCTGTCTAATGGGACTCTAGTTCATGCTAAATTAATAATGCTGCTGCTTGCTTTATAGTTTGAGAAATATCGCATATAAAATGTCCTTTTATTTCTAGAGATTCTCTGAGATGATAGGAAATGTTATACTAGTATAAACAATGCATCTGTTTTTACAATTAGTTCTAGAGAACGGCCTCTTATCCCCCTTCTCATTTTTCCTTTTCCTTCCACGTCTCCCTTTCAACTCCTCATCTAGAAAGAAAAAAAGATCTTCCTTTGGGCCCAGCAGTTTTTGTGTGACTTACACAATAAATTCCACTTGAATTGTTGGATCAGTGCAGATGCCCTGTATAATTTTGTCTTCTGATTAAATTTCACTGGCAAAATACAGATGTATGATCTGATTAAGAATTGAGAACATAGGAAATGCCATACAGAATATATAAAACTAGATAAACCACTGGTTTCCTGTCTCGGACACTACCCAGTGCCATTTGCTTCGGTGGAAGAATCATGGAATACTAGAACTGTAAGGGATTCTGAGAAGTCTTCAGGTACAGTCCCCTGCACTCCAAGCAAGACCAAGCAACATCTAGATCATCCTTAATAGATGTTCATCTAACTTGCTCTTAAATATCTCCAGTGATGGAGATTCCACAGCCTCCCTAGGAAATTTATTCCAGGGTATAACCACCCTGACAGGACATTTTTCCTAATGTCCAACCTAAACCTCCCCTGCTGCAGTTTAAGCCCATTGCTTCTTGTCATATCCTCAGATGTTAAGGGGAATAATTTTTCTGTCCCCTCCTTATAACGCCCTTTTAGGTACATGAAAGCTGTTATGTCCTCTACCAATCTTCTCTTTTCCAAACTAAATAAACCCAGTTCTTTCAGTCTTCTCTCATAGGTCATGTTTTCTAGACCTTTGATCATTTTTGTTGCTGTTCTCTGGATGTTGTCCAATGTCTCCCGATCTTTTTTGAAGTGTGGTGTCCAGAAATGGACACAGTATTCCAACTGAGGCCTAATCAGCGTGGCATAGAGTGGAAGAATTACTTTTCATGTCTTGCTCAAAACATTCTTGTTAATGTATCCCTGAATGATGTTTGTTTTTCTTCCCCAACAGTGTCATCCTGTTGACTCATATTTCACTTGTGGTCCGCTATGACCCCTCGATCCCTATCTACAGTGCTCCTTCCTAGATAGTCACTTCCCATTCTGTATGTGTGAAACTGATTGTTCCTCCCTAAATTGAGTACTTTGCATTTGTCCTTATTAAACTTCATTCTGTTTATCTCAGACCATCCCTCTAGTTTGTCCAGATTATTTTGAATATAACCTTATCTTCCAAAATACTCACAACCCCTCCCAGCTTGGTATCATCAGCAAACTTTCTAAGCATACTTACTATGCCATTATCTATATTGCTGATGAACATATTGAACAGAACCAGTCCCAGAACTGATCCCTTCTGAACCCCACTTGTTATATCTTCCAACATGATCTTGAACCATTGATAACTACTCTGAGAATGGCTATCCAACCAGTTATACGCCCATCTTATAGTAGCCCCATCTACATTGTATTTCCCTAGTTTATAGATGAAAAGGTCACGAGACTGCTTTACTAAAGTCTAGGTTTATCACATCTGCCACTTCTCTCTTATCCACAAGGCTTGTTATCCTGTCAAAGAAAGTTACCAGGTTTGTTTGACATCATTTGTAATTTACAAATCTTTATAAGACTTTTATTTTCTATTATGCAGTTAAAGCTTGTGCCAGTAGTTTGGGGGTTTACATTGCTTAACTTCTGTCCTTGTCTGGAATACACCTTGTTATCACCCAGATTGCAGAATCATACTTGTTTCTGACCATTTTACTCTGGTTTGAAAAGAGAATTATTTGCCTCTTCAGTTTACCCTTTGCTTCACATACTAAGTGAACAAAAAAGAAAGTATAATATCTATACTTTCTACTTTAATCAAACTTCTCATCCACCACATTTCTCCAGTGTTAGGTATATAACATAATGTAAGCACTGTATCAGACATCTAGCAGTAAAGTTAGACTTTTGTAACTGTTTGTATTGATAAAAAATACACATAATTATGATCAGTATTAAAATAATTTGAGAGTATACAACTATTGCTTTATTGTAGCAATGTCCTTTCAGCATGCTGGCTAATGAACCTTGGATGAAAACAAGAAGAGCCAATTATAAGAAATAAGGGATCTCTTAATTATTTCAATTAAACATAGTCCTCATTTACTTATTTTGACTGTTACTCTTGCAATTGTGAACAGAGAGGCTGCAATACAGCAGGATTTATAAGCTGTGGCTTAAGCAGTTATCCAGTATTTTAAAACTCTTTTCTATTTAGGCTGACTGGTTACTTTTGCAAAACCGCAGATCTGTTAAACAAGCTATGCATATTGTATACAGTATTCACTTATGTGAATTGTTCTAAGTGCTTGAGTGTATGATACGTTTACTTATATATTTAAGTGTATTGCATGAGGTTTAATTGTTTTTATATTGTCACTTTTATATTGTATTCACATAGTGCCTCAAGTATCTATTTGCATATTGCAAGGAATTTAAATTGTTTCAAAATAATAAGTGGAAAAGGGAGTAAGGGCAAGAGATCCCCTGGCTGTAGGAAATGTTTTGATGTGTTAATAAATTCAAGGATCCAAAGACTTAGTTTGTTTTGTTTTGTTCATTTTAATTACATAAATGGCCTAAAAACACGTGGGCCATACATCTGACTAACTTCCAAAAATTGTGTTTTTCCATTTTAAGCTGTCAAACACAGCTAAGTCTTGTCAGAATTTTTTAGAAGGCCTTCTACTGGAGAACATTGCTAGAGCTCTAGAAGGAAAGAACCTTTTCAGCACTGAACAACAAGTTTGAATGCGAAAGTGGAAAGGGGATGGAAACTCCATTTTGATGGGGGGGACTAAGATAGGAGGGGCAGTGAGCATGGGCGGCGAGTTATATGGGCTCGTGGTGCCCATGCTCCAGCAATATTTAGAGCCGGGGGCCCTGCTCCACCTATATTTGGAGCTGGGTCTCTCCCCTGGCCCTGCTTGGAGCGGACCCCGGCCCCAGAGCGTCTCATCCCTGCCGTGCGCAACTTTGAATCAGCTCCCCCTTGCCGGCTGCTGCTGCCATGCGCTGCGTGCTCAAACACGTGGGCGGGGAGACGCCCGGGCATGACGTGATGTCACGGCCCGGCCCGGGACTTTAAAACTGCTGGCGCTGCGCGGCTGAGTTGCAGGTTCAGAGTTCGGGGACTTCTGGGGCGGAGCGCAGACTCCGGCCCCACAAAGTGGAAGGCAGAAGGTAGGGGAGTGCTGGGAGAGGAAGAGGCTTATGCGGAGAGGGAGGGGGAAGAAAGGGAAAAGGGTGGAAGAGGAAGGGAGAAAACTAGGGGAAGGGCTGGGAGAGGAAGGGGCTTGTGTGGAGGGGGAGGGGGAAGAAAGAGGAAGGGACCAAAGGGACAGGGTAGAGGAGAGACAAATGCGAGGGGGCCAAGTGCAGACAATGAGGAAAAGGGCAGGAGGGGAGGTGTCAGTGGGAGGGGGACATGGTGATGCTGGGAGGGGAGAGGGTAAGGGCATTGTGGGCTGGAGGAGGAGGTGCTGGGAGAAGGCTTGAAAGAAGGGGTGGGCATGAGGAAGGAGAGGATGGAGCAAGTCATGTGTGAGGGCACAGAGGGGCATGAGGAGAATGGGGGCAGAGAGTGGTGAGGGGGTGGGCATCAGGGAAAAAAAGGGCATAGGGGGCAGGGGCAGTGAGGGAAGGGGGAGGCACCAGGAGGGTGCAGGAGTAAGGGAAGGTGCAGGTGCCAAGGGATTCTGGGGGTGAAGCAGAAGGGCAGACACCTGCAGGGGAGGGACCAACAGCAAAGGAGAGAGGCTGGGCAGGTTTGTAGAGGGAGCTGTTAGAAGAGGGGATGAGGAGGGGTAGCTCACCTGATCAGAGTGGGGCTACTGGAGGAGTGGGCACAGGAGGGAGAGAAGGGCTGGTGGAGGGGGGCAGGTCGCAGGAGGGCTGAGGGCAGAGAGAAGGGCAGGAGTCAGGACAGCAGAGGAGGGTGAGGAGTTGGGGGGCAGCAGGCACCAGGGAAGCTGATAGAACAAGGGGAGAAGACATGGCAGCAGAGAGAAAAGGTAAAGGTTTAAAAATATTTATTAATAACTTCGGTGCCACAGTGGCACATCCAAACAAGCCACATGAACTCAGTACTGGTGCACAACACAAAATTCATTCTGCTCATGGGAGGAAACTTAGGCTGTCTACACTGGCAGTTTCTTGCACAAGAACATCTTGCGCAAGGGTTCTTGTGCAAGAAGTCTTGCGCAAGAACATGTCCACACTGCCATGTGTGAGCTGTGCTTTTGCACAAGAGCATCCATTGGAGTGTGAACACTCTCTTGCCCAAGAAAGCTCCAATGGCCATTTTAGCCATAGGGGTTTCCTGCGCAAGAAATCCCTGTCGAGCATCCACACTGCCCTCTTGTGCAAGAGAGCTTACACCTGTTAGAAAAGAGCGTAGCTTTTGCACAAGACGCCCTCTCTTACCACGCCGTACTGTAAATTTCCTTGCGCAAGAGCAGGCGGGCAGTGTGGATGCTCTGTGGGTTCTTGCACAAGAACAGTTGTACTTGCGCAAGAAGCCGCAAGTGTAGACATAGCCTTAGAGGGAACACTTCCCCCAGCCTCTCTGCCCCCAAGTTAATGTCACACACATTGGGTTAATGCAACTGCAGGATAGTTGCATGCGGGGGGTTTGGTGGGGGCCAAACTAATCTCTGTTGGTAGGAGGATGGTGGGAAAAGCCCTTTGAGAGGGGGACATGACACCTTTTATTTCTGGTCATGTGTCCATCTTGCCCCGAGCGTGTTACCTCCAGAGGTGTGGCTAATGGGGGGCCAAGGGGCATGGCTAATGGAGCACCACCAAAAATTATACAAACCTGCCGCACATGGCAGTGAGGGGGAAATAATGAGATGAAGTGGAGGTGTGCACAGCTGGCTCCATGCTGGGAGGACTCATCCCAATAATTGTTTCTGCTACCGTTCTTATGGTAGTGGTATTTGGTGCCCAGTGGGCCCCAACCTCCCCTCAGCTACTTGTGCCCATGCATGGATGCCCCCACAACCAGGTACCAGCACTCCGTCCTCTCCCCACCCCTTTAGCTGACACGTATTCCTGGGACTCATGGTAGCTGAAAGGCTGGTCTGGACTGGACCAAAGAATCCTATGTGGTCTCTGAGGCAACCAGCTTCTGTCCTTGGATCCTTCTCTCATTGCCACAAACTCCTCCATCCCCCTCATCTCTGGTAGGTATGGAAATACATACAATGGAAATACAAGTTCCACTCTTCTGACCCTTGCAGAGGGTCTCCAGTATTTCCATTGAAATATGCATCTGTCTCCAGTATTTCCATTGTAGGGGTTCTAACTCAGTTCCACCACCTGTGAATGAAAGGACACTATTGTGAAAACCACCATAGAAGTTGCCTTCAAAAATACAAGGCCAACCCTTTTACTTGAGAGAACAATAGTTTTGAAAATATCTCTTACAACGAACATGTCTAATTAACAATATCCAAGAATTTAATGTGGCGGGTTTCTAAAATACTTAATCACTGGTGAGGGGATCCTAAAACCCAAGAGTCAAACTTGGTCCTCAGATATATATCCTTCTATTCTTATTAACTGGCTTATTATTTGCTTCCTTTACTTATCTATATCCTGGAGTTAGCAACACACACTACACTCTGAAATGAATTTGGCCTAATGGCTAATGATCTCTAGTGCAAGAGAAATGGGTAACTATTTGAAAATGCCTCCCACTTTGTACAGCTTGGCACATTCTAAAAGCAAAGTAATTGCTCTTCAGAAGTGAGACAGCCCAGGCAGGGAATAACTTGGTGGTATGGTATATGAAGAGAGGGGGACAACTTTTTTTTACATTAAACCTTAAGAAATAGGTAAATCCTCAGACCAATTGCCTGAGGACTGGCTAATTTCCTAAGGCAGAGATTTTCCAGTTTGTGATCCATCGAGCCTTTACCTGTGGTTCCAGGGAACTGACTGTTCTTGCTTTTAAAAAATCCAAGTAAATCCGTAATCTAAAGCAGAGGCCAAAGAGCACTGGGGATGTACAGAACAAAGTGAATGCATGTTGTACATAGATTCTTAATTAATAGCAACCCCTTCTGAAATAGTTCATTAACAGCTTTGGCAGTGGATGTCCTAAGGGCCTATCTCCACCCTAAGGCCCTGATCTCATGCCACTGAAATCAGATACTGACTTCAAGGAGCAAGATTGCTTCTTGATACTGAAGCTCCATCCTGTCATTTTACTTGTACCTGGCTTCTGCTGTCCCAGAGTTTCTTGCTTTGCAGCTGGGCAGAGTGAATTAGTATCTACTAGAGCAGGCCTGGGCAAAATAGGGCCCACGGGCCAAATGTGGCCTGCCAAGCCAACAGATCCAGCCAGTGGAGGCAGCGGGGAGCCCCAGACAGGCTCCCCAGCTTGTCCTGCAGACCTGTGCAGAAGCGCAGCTGGCAGGGCTTTCTGTTTTAAAACTGGAGGGGAGGGGGAGTTTTAGGAGCCACCCCGCCCCAAGCACATTCCCATTGGCCAGTTTCTGGCAGAAACCTGACAATGGGAGCTGCTTGTTGAAATAACAGGCAGCTAAGAAGAATCATGCAGGCAGGCAGGTTCAGAAACATTTTAAGTTCTGCAGGCAAGCAGGCTAGTTTAGCAGCTGGCAAGTAAGTCTCTTGGCCACAGCCTGCTTCTGGCACCCCGGCCCTTTCCTGCCCCAACTCTCTCACCCCCGCAACATACCCAAACCCTCTATCCCCCTCTTGCACCCAAACCCTTCCCAGATCTGGCACCCCAATCTCCTGCCCCAGATCACAATCCCCTTCTATCCTAGGTCACATCCCAAACGCCTACGCTCCAGTCCCCTGCCATAGGTCACAACCACCTCCTTCACCCGAACTCCCTCCCAGACTCCAGTCTTCCTCCTGCACCCCAATCCCTTACCTCAAGCTCCCCTCTGCACCCAACCTCCATCCCACATCCCGCTTCTCCTCCATTAATATCAAGGAAGAATGCGGCCCTTGACCACTTTCCAAAATCTTGGCGTGGCCCCCCATCGAAAATTATTGCTCACCCCTGTACTAGAGTGTTCTCCAATTTCCCTGTGAGCATCCCTTTCCATAGCTCTTCCTGGCCAAGTGTCTTCAAAATACGGCCCACAGACAACCTCTTCCCAATTATATAGGGCAAGGACAAAGCTAATCAGCTACACCTATATATTGCTAGAGAACTCAAGCCAGAAGCAATGTTCAAAATAAAGTACAAGAGAAAACTGGGCTTTGATCTAGCATACATTAAGTAGGTGTTGCTGAATGTGGGCACCCCTGCTGACAGTTCCAGCAAACCAAACAAGTAGACCCAGGCCAGGCCTGCTGACAGGGAGGAGGACACAAAGAGGGCAGTTGCCATGGGACCCAATATTTCACTGTGGCAACAGAGGTGGCTGGAACCCTGGGCCCTTTAAATTGCTGCCAGAGTACTGTGCCACCTGCATGGCTCTGAAGGCTGGTGGGAAGGGTGCTGCCATCTGTGCAGTACTCAGAGCTGGCTGCCCCCAACCCCACTCTTTCTGCCTGAGTCCCCACCTCTTTCAGGGGGGCATAGAGCCACCTCCCCCACACTCTTTGTCTGGAGGCCTGCAGAGGCCTAACCAGGGCAATTGGCTAGTGGGTAGTATTACACCTTACCCTCTGTAAGATGTTCATAAATCTGAAATGTTTTCCTGATCAGGGACATGATACTACAGCCAAGAGTCTGCCTCCCAGTCAACACAGACAGACTTGAACTAGCGGGCTCAAGCTAGTACATTAAAAATAGTGTAGCTATTGCAGCTTGAGCTGCAGGTCAGGACCTAACGCCCTAGATTTGAGAGCTAGTGTTGCCAGGTGTCTTGATTTTTGAACCGGACAGTCCAGTATTTGAGCTTTGTCAGGGAAACAAATTGAGAAAATACCGGACATATAAATGTCCGGTATTTTCTAATTAAGTAAGTTTTATTATTATCATGAGTATCAGTACGTAGTTGCGTACTGCCTGGCTGGTAGACATGCTCATGCTGTGTGAGCGTGTCTACTAGCCAGGCAGTATGCAACTACGCAGTAGAGAGGAGGGGGGGCGGGGCCAGACTTGCCAGTGCACCCCCTGGGACCATGCGCGGGACGGGTAGCACCCCGGGATCTGCGTGCACCCAGGCCAGCCCCAGCTCGCCTCCAGGCCCCACTTCCCCCAACTCCCTCCTGGCCAGCCCTGCTTCCCACTGGCCAGTTCCTTCCCCTGATCTCCCCTGGCCAGCCCTGCTCCTCCCGAGCCCCTCCCAGCCAGCCCTGCTCCCCCCTATCTGCTCCCAGCCAGCACTGCTTCCTGCCAGCTGTTCTCTTCCCCCCCTACATCTCCCCTGGCCAGCTGCGCTCCCCCTGACCTCCTCCCTGCCAGCCCCGCTCCCCTCCCGGCCGGTCCCCACCCCCATCTGAGATCAAGTGTGTCCTGTATTTTTTTGAAATCATCTGGTAACCCTATTGAGAGCTCAAATTATTACAGGCACACTAGTAGCTTGAGCCCCACTAACAGAAGTCTGTCTCTCCATGCTGTGAGGCACTCTCCCAGTTACAGTACAGACGTTCCCTCAGAGCAGTGGTTTTCCAGTTTTTCATTTAAATCCCTACAGAATTTCAAACATGTGGACCCCTTTGGAAGTCTTAGATAAAGTCTGTGGACCTTCAGGAATATGTAGACCACAAGTTGAAAACTACTGTTCTAATCATGCTGAGCAGAGGGGAGAGTTTTAATAATCCTTTAGAATGGGGAGAAAGTTTAAATGTGGCAGCAGGTATTTAAATATCCAAAGAGAGAGACCTCTTATAAATGTTCTGAATATGTCTGGGAACACACAAAGTTGGTCATTTTATAAAAGCATTTATGGTACACCTTTCCCCTCGAGGAGAGTCTTTCATTCTGAATAAGTCAGAAATAAATTATTGTAATTCGATTGTTTGTAATGTAGCAAATTAACTACAACATTTGGGTATGAAATTTGACATTTTATTTTCTTGATCCTGAAATAGATTCTACTATCCCGTAAAGGGAGTGTACTTTCCAAATCACTCTCTGGGCTGCATGATAAATACCTCCAGGAAACTATTATGTAAGGCAACCTACACTCCCTGTCATTTTCTTTAGTCAATATAATTTCTCTATTTATTTTGCCCTTTCCCTCCCCCCCCCCCCAAAAAAAAAAAAAGAAAAACAAACAAAAAACCCCAGGGCCATCAAATCTGGTAACCTGCCTGTTTCTACCAGTGGCCAATACCAGTTGCTAGAAAGAAGGATGCAAGAAACCCTGTGTTTGGAAGGGAAGGGATAACTAGCCCCAGGGAAAGTTTCTTCCTAATTTCCATTAATTAAAGGTTGGTTTGAGCCCTGAAGCACAAGTATTACACTTCTCTGAATATTCTGTTGATGGTGTTTTTTGTTTTTCCTGTGAACATGTATGTCCAGCATTAATAGTACTCTCTCGTCTATTTTTGGGTCCTCCAGAGACATTTGTGTGAGCCAAGTGCTATAGATGCTTTATTACTGAGGTACTGGTTGAGGTTAAAGCGTTTCAGCCTTTGTTTTGTATGGAAAATACTACGTAGCCTCCACCAAACTTTCCATTGGTCCTCTTTGAGTAAAGAATATATTTTTTGAACATTTCTCATTAATTACTTTATTAATTGAGAAGTGGGGTTTGTAGGAAACTTAGCATCCTGTGTTAGGGTTTGTTTTTTTCTTTTCCCTAATTGGTATTGGAGCACCTGGTATTGGCCACTGTTGGCAACAAGTCACTGGACTGGCTGGCCCTTGCGGTTTAAGACCCTACAAAACTTAATTTAAAGGTAGGGTCCAAACTACCAACTCATGCCTTTCTAATTTTAATTATATCAAAGTGTCAGTTATTTCAGTGGTAAGGTATTTGGGGAAAAGAAAAAAATAAAATCCTATGTTCCTGCAACTGACTAAATTAGATTGTAATTAAGCTAAATTAATGATTGTATTTAATTGTTCTGACTATACAGGTTATGCGACCAGGTCCAGGTAACTTATGTGGTGCCACTGTGACAGAGGAAATTCAAGCAATTACCACTCTTTTACTACAGATATTTTGTAAGCAATTCTGTTAGTTGTAATGACTCAGTGATACAAAGGAGACAGGACACCTGTCAAGGGGTTTTATATGTAGATTAGGAGGCCCACCTGTGTCTGCTCTTTTAAAAGTTCACTCTTTGTATATGAGCTCTGGCATCAGTGTTTGGAAAAATTCCCGGGGCATTGCAGCTTCATCTTTACTGACCATTGGAAAGAATTAATGAACACAAATCAGATAGCTGAAAAGCCAACAGACAGAAACCTATTGGAGAACACTTTAACCTGCCCAGGCACTCATTAATGGATCTCAAAGTCACCGTGTTGTTTCAGGCCAATTCCACAAGCCAAATACACAGGGAAGCATTGGAATTTAACTTCATTTACAAGTTTGGGACCCATCCCAAAGGTATGAATAAAGACATTACCTGGCTAGCAGGCTCTATTTCTATTCCACATCTTAATGACTTAACCAACCACCCAATGGGTACTTAAGAACAATTTGCACCCTCTCTATCAGCTTCATGTAACATGAACACTCTAATTCACTATTTTTCCCCTTCCTTCCCCCCCTCCCCATTCCCTTATTTATTTTGGAACTGGACTGTTAAAACTCCATTCATCTGAAGAAGTGGGTTGTACCCACGAAAGCTCATGATACCACATATTTTGTTAGTCTTTAAGGAGTTGCTAGACTATTCATTGTTTAAGTTTTTCTAGTTACAGACTAACTCAGCTACTTCTCTGAAGCTTTTAAAAACTAAGGAAGTTCCAAGACACCAAGTTATTAAAATGGAATTAAGGTTGAGGCACAGTGGTCCACAGACTCCTGCAGATGCTTTCATAACAAATATATGGTGTTATCACAGGGCAGAATATACATTCTTTGAGTGCCTAAATTCTGTATTTTAATGTGTTTTTGATTTCTTGTAATGCCAGCTTTTGGGGTAGTTACAACAACCTTGTAATGGCTTTTATTGAAATTATTAGCAAGTATTCCCAGTCATAATGACATTTTAACATAGTTTTTTATTGGTTTTTTGTTGTTGTTGTTCCCTTTCCATTATTTCCAGATAAGTGTGGCTATTAGCTCAGAGGGTGCTTCTGAAAAAGCAGCTGACTTCTGAGGAGAGGACAGCAGGGGGAGAGAGAAGGCATTCAAGCAGCATTGCAATCTTTATTTAAGTCATCTAAGAAAAAGTTTAAAAATAAATATTCAATATTAGTGAAAAATTATTTATACGTTTCCCCCCCCCCCATACTCCCAAAAGCTACTTCTTTATAGTACAGGCTAGTATGTTACTTATACTGTGCTTGTACTGCAGATCATTATTGTCCACATCTTGTTTCTAGTGAAATTCAAAATCAATGGGCTTTTCTCAGCAGCAATCTGCCAAGCCAGGAGGCTCATTAGTAGGCTAGTGGTGGGTGTCCTGCATGGCTGAAGGCACTGTGTGTCTCAAGAACTTCCTAGGATCTCATGAGCAAATCTACCAAAGTATTCTAGTTCTCCCACGGGGAGACTACTCCACTGGCTAATAGGCTTCCTGACCATAAGACCTTTCTTGTTGTTCTGCTTTAGTTGTGCCGTTCTTCATTTCATCCCAGTACCAATAGGTAGAGCCTACCCGTGGATTGCTCTGAACATGTATGCTTCATATTAGGGAGGGGGTCAACTTGCTTTTTTACTCTTCAGTTAAATACCTTGTTGTGAATCAATTTTCAGTGAATACTGAGTAAGATTATTTGATGTCCGCTAGTGCTCCCAGAGCTGCTCTAGGGCAGTGAGATCTGGAGTGCGCTAGTTGTGTCCATACAAGGGTCCTATTCAAATATTCATACATGATCTGGAGAAAGGGGTAAACAATGATGTGGCAAAATTTGCAGATGATACAAAACTGCTCAAGACAGTTAAGTCCAAAGCAGACTGTGAAGCGCTTCCAAAGGATCTCACAAAAATGTAGGTGATTAGGCTACAAATGGCAAATGAATTTTAATGTCGAAACATGCAAAGTAATGCACATTGGAAAAAATAATCCCAATTATACATACAAAATGATGGGGACTAATTTAGCTATAACCACTCAAGAGAGAGATCTTGGAATCATTGTGGGTAGTTCTCTGAAAACATCCACTCAATGTACAGCAGCAGTCAAAAAAATCAAACAATGTTAGGAATCATGAAAAAAAAAGAATAGAGAACAAGAAGAACACGTTATTGCCTCTATGTAAATCCATAGTACACTCACATCTTGAATGCTACATACAGATGTCACCTCATCTCAAAAAAGATATATTGGCATTGGAAAAAGTTCAGAAAAGGGCAACAAAAATTATTAGGGGTTTGGAACAGCTGCCATATGAGAAGAGAATAAGACTGGGACTTTTTGGTTGGGAAATAAGACAAAGGGGAATATGATAGAGTTTATAAAATCATGACCATTGTGGAGAAAGTAAATAAGGAAAAGTTATTTACTTGTTCCCATAACATAAACAACTATGGGTCATCTCATGAAATTAATAAATAGGTAGCCTGGCAAGGCTGTTGGGCCCCTGGGTGTGGCTTAGTGAGTAAACAGGGAACTGGGCATCAGGACCCAATTTTATCTCAATGGGTGATCCAGGCTAAAGCCATTTCTTTTTGCGCTTTAATTTGCCTGCCTGCCTAGGTTTTGAATGCACTAATTCCTATGCTATCCTGGAATCCAGTCAGAAGAACAGTATTCTTCTTGGAGGCTATGTCTACACTGCAGGCTTCTTGCACAAGAGTTCTTGCACAAAAGTTCTTGCGCAAGAACACATCCACACTGCCATGTGCTTTTGTGCAAGAGTGTCCATGGCAGTGTGGATGCTCTCTTGCACAAGAAAGCTCTGATGGCCATTTTAGCCATAGGGGTTTCTTGCGCAAGAAACCCCTGTTCCCGTCCACACTAGCCTTTTTCGCAAGAGCTCTTGCGCAAAAAGGCTTATTCCTCGTGGAGAACGTAATAATTCTTGCACAAAAGCCCTCTCTTCTGACAATCTACTGTAAACTTTCTTGCACAAGAATGGGCTTGTACTGTGGATGCTCTGAAAGTTTTTGCACAAGAACAGCTGTTCTTGCGCAAGAAGCCTGCAGTGTAGACACAGCCTGAGTGCTTGCTCATTCATGTCCATTCTATGTTAGATGTGTGTGCTCATCATGTGCACTGATGCTGAAAGTTTTTTCCTCAGCAGTATCCATAGGGAAGTGGTTCTGGCAACCCCTGGAGGGGATCTCCATGGAGCCATTCAAGGAGCAGTGCGCTCTCCTCCCCACCACCTCAGTTCTTTCTTGCCACCAGTAGTGATGTTAGAATGTTCCAATATCTTGTGCTAACATAGGGGTGAGCAAAATACAGTCTGTGGGCCGGATCCAACTTGCACAGTATTTCTAGGGTTGCCAGATGTTTTCAACAAAAATACCGGACACACTTGATATTACATCACAATCTACATTACATCTTATTTAGAAAATACCAGACATTTATATTTTCTCATTTATGTTTTCTCAATTTGTTTCCCGAACAGAAAGCTCAAATACTGAACTGTCTGGTTCAAAATGGGACACCTGGCAGCCCTAAGCATTTCTATCCAGCCCTTTCCGCTGATGAGCAGAGCGTGTGTCAGTATGTTCAGCTACCCCTCCTCCCACCTTGTTCCATCCTGCAGCCGAGCTGCACCCAGGACCTTCCTACTAGCTGTGCAGGGAGGAGTACAGAGGAGTAGAGATATCAGGGTGTCTCCTTGTCCATGTACCCCATCTCAGCACGGTCAGGGAGAGGGACACACACAACAAAGCTACTCTAGTCTGAAGTATGGTGTGTGACTGAGATGAGTGCCTGTCTTAAGAGTCAGTGCACTATTCCTAAGATTTCTCCAGCAACCACCTCTCTCTCTCTCCCCCTCCCCCTATGCCCATCTCTGCAGAGCAGGTGGCGGGGAGACAACGAGCAGGACGTTTTTCCTGTCTAAGAGACAGTGCACAACTTCTCTTAGAAACTTACTCAGCAGCGCACATACTCTGTCACACATCCAGTCTGTGCCACATATACACAATGTCTGTCTCTCTCGTGCATACAGTCTCACTCACATGTACTCTCTAGCCCCCAGCCCTACCCCTTCCGCCTGATGTCCCGCCCCTTCTAGAGGCCCAGAGACAACTCCAGACAACTTATCAAAATTCATGGAGTGCCCCCACTGTGAAAATTATTGCCCCTTCCCCCATGCTAGTATCTTAGAGGCATTCTGCCTTGGGGCCTTTTTTCCTGTTAAAAACAAATGTTAGTTCTTAGTTATCCCTTAGTATTTCAGTTAGAGTTTGTTGTCCCAAACATGGTTTGCCTCAGGATGGGATCCCTGGACTTTAAGCCCTGTGATCACTGTAGGCACTCCATGCTCATCAGTGATCCTCATAGGCTGCCTGCATTGTCTGGGGCAAGAACACATTAGCAACAGTGACAAAGTGTCATATTTGTAAATCATTTAAACCCAGGACAAAAAGGGAGAGGGACATTAGTCTCGGAGCTCTCCTGATGGGGTCAGCATTAATTCTGGCACGTCTCACCAACCCCGTCTTCCAGCCAACGGTGGTGGTCCTCATGACTCCCTCCATGAACACTCAGAAACATGTGAGGGGAAAATCAGCTCCAATTCATACCTTTTCTCCACATGGCTTCATGTTTCTGAGCCAGAAAGCTGTAGCCCCTGACCTTTCCCTTGTGTCTTCTCCTGTCCTTGTCTCTCCATTTCTTCCTCTTGGCTATGGAATTCCACAGCTCTCCTGCATGGGGTTGTGAAGTGATTCAACCAGGCTTCCCCAGCTCACCAGCATCCAACTTCCACTTCCATTCCATGATGCCTCCTTTGTTCCTGGGATTCACACTTGTCCTCTGAATTCCAGGGCCCTCCAGCCCTTCTCCTCAATGCTGGGCCATGATTCAGGCAGGCTTTCCCCACTCACCACTCTTCCTCCTGATTCTGATCCCAGGCCTCACTTCTTGATGCTTCCCTGCAGTTCTGCTCTCCAGTCTTTAGCCCTCTCCCTTTTAATCTTCTAGAAGTCATATAACAGTTTTTTTTTTTTATGTTAAGGAGGTCGCTCCCTCTCTCAGCTAGTTTGCTGCTCCCTTGAATACTTTTTGCCTTCAAGAAGCCTTGTAATAGAATGGGGTTGGCTGGCCACAGGGCCCCACAACCTCTTAAAGAGGACAGAGAACCCTATTACAGTGCACCGCTTCCAACAAGCTCTCATACTACTGTCTGGCAACCTATGCTCTAGTGTTATAAACCTTTATGCTCCTATTCAGCCAGATCCTGTCCATCTCCACACTGCCTGACTCCTGTCCCTGTCTCTCTCCTTCCCCACTTCTCTTGTTCTCCTTCATTGTACACCTCCTTTCCTTGTCTCTTTCCTCCCCCAACTCCTACCCTCCTCCTTGTAACTTTCACCCTCCCACTCTAGGAAAAATATCAATGGATGAACGTGGCAAAAAATCACACAGAAGAATTCTGTGTCCTACACAAACTTTGTCTTTCCATGGAATCCCTTCAAAGACGGAGTCTTTACTAGCTCATTTTATTGTTCTACACTACTGGTGTGGAAGCAGCAGCAGTGGCAAATTAGCAAAGAGGGGTCACACAGAACTTTGAATGTGACTGGCTGTCTAACCACCCTCATTATATTGCCATTTAAAAGCAGATGCCAGACTTTCCAGCTATGAATGTTGTTACACCATGCATCCTGTGTCTGTGACATACCATTTAGGTGGTGCATATGCTTGCATAATAGTATTTGCTCTTTGAGAAACGTCTTTCCAAATAGCTTCCTACTTTGGTCACTCTTGGGATGGCTCTTCCTAAGGCCTGGTCTACATCTAATATTTGGATTGATCTAGCTTCATCACACAGGGCTTTGGAAATAAAGGATCTGGGTACCATAGTTAGGTCGAACTATCCCCCAGTGAAGAAGTGACTAGGACGCAGTCGACCATTTATTTAGCTACCCCCTCTCAGAGACGGAAAACTCTTTCTATGTGGAAGAATCTACACTTTGGTACTCGAGCAACACAGCTAAAGCACCATAGCTGTGCTGCTGAAGTATAGATTAATCCAAACTCACTAATTGCCCACTAACAGCTCCCTGAGTGGTATCCTTCCTGTTTTAGGAATCTATCTATTGACTTTGATTTTTATCTGCTTAGGTTTAAGTACCCATTCTCCAGATGAAACAAAAGACAGGACTATGCAGCACTTTAGAGACTAACAAGATGGTTTATTAGGTGATGAGCTTTTGTGGGCCAGACCCACTTCCTCAGATCAAATTCTGGAAGAAAATTGGCATGACCATATATACCAAAGGGATACAATAAAAAAAAAGTGAACACATATAAAATTGACGAATCAGATTTTAGAACAGAGGAGGTGTGGGGGGTAGGTTAGTGTCTATGAGATAATGATATTAGGGGTGATGTCTCCTACCCCCTCCCTTTTTCTTTCTCTCCCCCCTCCCCGTCCCCTCTCCTATTTATTTTGAGTTTTCATATCCCCACCTCATAACTCCGGTCATCTGAAGAAGTGGGCTGTGCCCACAAAAGCTCATGATACCATCCACATGTTTTGTTAGTCTATAAAGTGCTACCAGACCATTTGTTGTTTTTAATTGCACATTGTTTACTTAAGATTTTAAATCAGAAAGAGTGGAGCACAGGAAATTAGAGAGAGAAAACCACAGGCAGAATGCCTGTGAAAGCTTCACTTTTAATTATAAAAATAGTGAGATATGTTCAGATCATTTATACAGGAACTGTATTTATTTTATGTAACACGTATCAGCTGTGAAGTACAAAATCATATGTACTGTTGCATAAAAACTGGGATGACAGGCACCCTTATAAGAAATTAAATCTATAGATTAATATAAACACTGCATGTGTATGTACATATACACAAATATATGCCACAGATAGAGAGGTGATAGCTGTGTGATGAATTGCAGTCATGCAATAGATGTATCCATCTTTGAATATCTCGTCTATTTTCTATCCATTAGCTTATCTCCCTATTTTAACATCCTCTTCAAATAGCTACCCTTAGGGATCCTTTTCAACAAGTGCAAGGGCCAGAGCAGTGTAATGGGGTATGAAAGCATGTATCTGACTAGCGGAAAAAGTTTCTGGTGCAGACATAGGCATAAAGCTGTCTTGCACACATGGGGCCTGTCTCCAGGCTGCAACACTATGGAGATTCCCGGCAGGCATAGGCAACTTGTGCACCACTCCTCTGTGTCCCCACTAAAATCTTAATCACTAACTGGAGTGCCTCCTCAGACCCCCTCTCTGCTCCTCTAGGTGGCTCTCCTTGCACCACCTCCCTCTGCAGGCACTAGTTGGCTGTGTCTGTACTGGCGCGATCTTGCACCAGAGCTATGCAAATGAGGCTCAGCGTGGAATATCGCCGAGCCTCATTTGCATAACTAATGAGCCACCATTTGTGCGGAAGAGGCTCTTGTGCAAGACGGAGCTGTCTACACTGCCCCTTCTTGCGCAAAAAAACCCCTCTTGCGCAAAGCCGTTATGCTGATTATTTTCAGACATAACGGCTTTGCGCAAGAGGGTTTTTCTTGTGCAAGAAGGGGCAGTGTAGACAGTTCCGTCTTGCACAAGAGCCTCTTCCGCAAAAATGGCAGCTCATTAGTTATGCAAATAAGGCTCAGCAATGTTCCATGCTGAGCCTCATTTGCATAGCTCTGGCGCAAGATCGCGCCAGTATAGACACAGCCGTTGCCTATTTTGGCAGGCCTGCAGCCTATTGGGCAGCCCCAAGAGGCTGCCCTAACTTAGGCCCCCAGAATTGTCTTCTAGGTTACATCAGGGTACTCACCAGCCCCCAGAGCAGCTCAGGATCAGGACAGCACTAATGTGGCTTAACACCACCCTAGTTCCCCCTTCCTGTACCCTTTGTGTGTAAAAATGTCATGACTTTAAAGTCATATGTCCATTGGATTAAGAAGAGGAGCTTTATCCCATTGGGAAGGATTCTTAGCTTCCTAGGGAGATCCAGTAGTTGCTTCTAGCACTGCAAAGATTTAGGGATACTGAAGCACTGATGGGAGGATCCTTGCTGCTCTGACGTGGCTGTAGAGCAGCCTTGGAGCAGGTGGGGAAGAAATCATGGTACACTGGGGCAGTCTGTTTTGTCCTTTGTAACAAGTGCTCATGCCAACCACATTCAAACTAAACAAAGACCCTGTTAGAGCAGAAACCAACATTGTTTTAATTAACATCTTACTTACACTAAGCCTTTGCCATCTGGTCCACCCCCTGAATGCGAATGCCACTCTCATTATGTTGATTTAATAATTAAAAATGAAAATATATTTTGGTAGAATGCAGCATAGGCTTCTGTGGTGATTCTTCTCATATACCTGACCCATCCATCCCTTTAAAAAAAAAAATCAAAAGGGAATCTACTTCATCTTCACTATAACTCTATATTGAAGCTGCTGTAGCAGTGTCTCACATTGGGGTTTCTTGGGATGTTATTTTCTATGCTGACATTGTTTTTAACCAGCACAATAAAAGTTTTTACTCTTGTCTAATTGCTGCCAGATTGGTTAATGTCTAAGATTTGTTTTTTATTGTTGCAGTAACAAAAGGGAAAGGGAGGAAGACATTTGAATTCTGTTTTGTTAGAATGAGAGCTCTATGTGAGAGAATTTGGAACATCTCCACTCTTACGCTAATCAGAAATCTGTTGGTGGCCAGAAGCTGCTCCTAAACTCAAGACTTCTTAAATTTCCAAGGAGGGGTTAACTTGAATACACAACAAGAAAGTTTAGTGAATAGAAGAGGAATGATATAATTATCACTAAGATCAAATGGGCTGCTCATGTTACAAACATGGGCCTAAGTTTTTCTGAGGGTGGAAACCAGGGGGAGGGGAAAGAAGGGGGAATGCAGCTTTCCTGTAACTGGGCTAGAGCAGTTACTCAGGTCTCTTACAACAAATGAAGTCACCAGTGTGAGTCACATTCCCTTTAGCTTCTCTCTGCCAAGTTCTAGCCCCCAGGACTGGGAAGGGAGAAAAGCAAAACCAATGAACAGCAAAGGGAAAAGGAAAGTTGAACTGAGACAACCCTCCACTCAAGGTATTCTTTGATGTTTTAGGATTGAGGCCGAGCAAAGAAAAAAGATCTATAAATATCCTGTCTGAATTTCCCAACAATATCACCTGTAAGCCTTCAGCTGAACAAATTTGTGGTGAATTATTGGAGGAATTTACCCTGATTACAGATTACATTCCTGTATTATACAGAATGAAGGACTGATCACTGCAAAAGTCATTAACCTTTTCTGTTTAATTGAAAGATGCTCTAGCCTTGGGAAGGTAGATGGCATATAGGGATGTTAGCTATCGGGTAACTGAACAGTAATGTAACCGCATGAAATATTTGTGGGCATACAAACTATTTGATAGTCCCCAGGGCTGGGGCCAGCAGCCAGTGTGCAGAGGCAGAGACAGCAGCGTGAGGTGGCAGGGGAACTGGTCCACCACAGCTCCCCTTGTGGACCTACAGCCCCTGCTAGAAGCAATGGCAGGGGGAGGGGCAGCACCATGGAGCCAGTGCTTGGGGGAAACCAGCTTTTAAGCTGGCTTCCCCCAGCACCAACTCCTGTTTTCCCCTATTGCTGCCTCTGTTAGAGGCAGCAAGGGGGATGGAAATGTCGACAAGATTAGTCGATAAGCCTAGGTTTATCGATTGTCTAGTCGTCTACTTGTTGACATCCCTAATGGCATATGCAGCTGTTCCAACACAGGACTGAGCAAAACATCAAGATGGTTATCTGATGCTAACCTGACCAGACAGCAATGTCTTTCAACATTTTTTGAAACTCTGTCAGTATTGAGCTCTCTTTTATAAATGACCAGGAAGCTTTTCTCCTTTGCTCCAGGGCTCATAATGAAGTTCTAAGATTCTCATTATTTCAATTAGCTGGCATTTTTATTTATTTATTACAAATAAGAGCATCAGTTTACAGAGTGTTTTTAGACTGTTTGGAAGTTGGAGAAAAACATGTCTCTGGAATAGTTTTGTTTGTTTTGCATCAGACTTCTTAGCAGATATACTACCTGCTCTGTCTTTCATTTTTGTCTGTGCAAATCAGCCCAAACTGGAATAATGGATTACTGTGTTTTTCTTAATTTTTTTTTCTGATTCAAATCAAGGGGACAAACTGATTTTTTTGTAAGGAAAAATGCTAGATGAACATGACTATTTGTACAATTACTATATAAGAGATTGGTATGTTTGATTTTGGTGGGCTTTCTCTTTAATTATAGAAATATATAGATTTGATCTACTGAGATGAGAAGAAGGCACTAAAGTGATCATCTAGTCTGACTGTCTGGATTAAAAAGACCATGGAACTTCTCCCTCTCTCACACACACAGTAATTCCTGTTCTAACAATACCATATATATTTTTAGGAAAAAAGCCAATAACGCTTTAAAAATTGCCCAGGGTAGAGAATGCCCCACGACCTTTGATAAATTCCAATGGATAATTAATTAAACTCACTGTTAGAAATAATTTACACTTTATTTCCAGTTCAAATTTCTTTAACTCAACTTTTAATCACTAAATCTTTATGTATCAAGCCTTTTAGGATAATACCATGCTTAATCAGTAAGAAAAAGCAAAGAATTGCAATTAGCAATGGATTCCACTGACAGGTTTAAATATGACAAATATTATTTATATAACACTCTAAATATTCATGATGTTTTAAAAACCCAAAAGACAATATCCATCTTCAAAAGCTTATGGTAAATGGACTGGCTTCTGATCACCATTACACATATACAGGAAATCAGTCACTCCACTCAGTGACTTTGAATTTGTACATGTCACAGTCATTAGAATCTGTCTCTAATCCATTGATATGATGGAGGGAAACTAGGGCTATGTCTCGACCACAAAGAAAAGTCAGAAAAAATATGCAAATTGCAGTTAGCAATTTGCATATCCTTTTCTGCCTTTTTTTTTTTTGGAAGAGGCTTTTCCACAATTTGGCCCATCTACACCGAGCCAAATTTCAGAAAAATGTCCTCTTTCAGAACATCCCTTCTTCGTACAATGAGGAATACAGGGATGCCGAAAGAATGCATCCGCTTTTTAAAAAACTGTTCCTTGGATGATCTTGGGGTACCGGAGGTATCCTGGAAAAGCTCTGCAGTGTAGACATAGCCTAGCTCTGCTTACAGAAATAAGATATATGTGATTATTTTGGTGAGTGCTTTCTCTTGCAGGTTTTGTATTGTTTTTGGTTGTGCTTTTTGGATACAAGTATTAAAAAGATAAAACTAGTGTTTGTCTGCCTTGATACAGCAGCATTTTTAAGAGAAAGGTATGAGAATCTAAAACATGGTGGACTGGGTCAGGCAGGGTGTCCAGACATGGGCAAGTGCATGGACTCTGGAATGACAACGCAAGCAGGGAAAGGCAACAAAAGTGATAGTATTTGTATGGCTTAAGCACAGCTATGGGAATAAATGAATAGGTGAGAAAAGCAAAGTAGGTTGGAGTAGCCATTAAAGTATGCTGCATGGTAGATGAATTTTATTAGTGCATTATGTCTAGATTGGAGAAAAGCAATACAAGAGAGAGCTGGAGATAGTAGTAGCAGAGACTACAGCTGCAACCATTAAAGGAGAGAATCAAGGATAAATCCTCCCCCCAACTTTTTATTAGAGTGAAAGTGCAGATTTGATATGTATTGCATTTCCACTTCTAGCCCTCAGCATTGTAGTTGGCTGCATCACTGATGGCAGAACCAGACAAGCAGCACCTGGACAGCAGAGCTGGCAGTAGGAATGGAGTAGTGGATTGAGTTTTGGAGACATCGAAAGGGAACCCAGAAGGTCCTTTGAGTGAGGAAGGATTAAAAAAAATTACACTATGGTTGTGGTCCAGGGAGGATAGTAGTGTTGGCAACAGAGAAGGATGTCTTCAGGTGAACAGGCTGCTGCTAAGTGCACTTCAGTTGACTGGTGAAGCACTCTGTATGCAAGAATAATAGCCTTATCTAATCTAGTTATCCAATTATTATTATTATTATTATTATTATTATCTATTTTTCCCCCCCACAAAGAAACAAACAATGAAAAGTACAAAAAAAATGACTTACAATTGATATATATATCCAGATAATGCATGTTTCATTAGATCTCCAATAGAATTATGGAATTTCACAACTTACTAAAGCTACAAGACCAGACAATACTACTTAGACTTAAAAGTGGAAGTAACAGATTAAAATAGAAACCTGTAAGAAAAGGGAGAAGAGAGAAGGAGAGTATTGTGGGTAGGGAAGGGGAAAAATAAAAGATTAGGTGAAATGGAGGTCTAGCATTCTTTGAGCCATCTCAATACTTTAATACAAATGTATCTCAAAACATAGCAAATAAATTGATCTGAAGAAATTTGGACTTTCTCTGTTGATAAACTATTCTCTCTTTAGCTGCTAGTTCAGACACATCCAAATACCACTGCTTTATTCTGGATATCAGTCTATTCTTTCATTTGTGTACAGTCATGTCCTTGGTAAGCATTGATTCTTCAAGGCTGTAATGGACAAAACCAGTTTGGCAGGTAAACAACATAGGATGTAGTTTTCTGGTAAGATCTGTCTGCTTAAGCTGAGCGTGGTTTTAACTCTTCTGTATTCCTCTTTAAACTGCTGCTCGACTGTTGGACAACCTCAAAGTATATGCATCAGGTTCTTTTGTTTGTTCTAGCACCACCACCACACACCAGGAAATTCAGCTGTAATAATAACTATATGTTGAATAAAACCTTTTGTTGTTTTAAATAGGGACGTTAAAAAGTGAAGTTTTTTGTAAACATGTACTGCCAAAATTTTCAGTGGTTACACATTTACATACAGTGGGAGGAGTGGCTCTGTGGGAGCTGCTGCCACCCTGTAGCAGGGTACGCTTACTGCCACAGCACCACCTGCTGTCGCTCCTGGGAATTAGCTCAGATGGCAGGTGGCGGGATCCTTTTCGGGACACTACCCTCCAGCAGTGCCCACAACAGCCTCTACGCTTCCCCCCTTTCGGGGGTGGGTTGTAGGTCGGTTGGCCTCCAGGAGGGGTTCCTCCTCCTCTGGGACAGCGGGCGATACTCCTATCCCGCTGTGCAGCCCGTCAGTCATCCCCAAGTCTCTAGTCCCACAGCCGGGCCTCGCTCCAGACGGGTAGAAGGAGTCAATAGTTCACGGCCCCAACCTTGATTCAGATCCGGGGTAAGAGGCAATAGTTCAGGGGCCTGGCCTTGCTTCAGGCCCGGGCCATGGGGGAAGGAGTCTAATGTGGACTCAAGTCTCTCAGCTTTTACGAGGTCCAGCCTGGATCTCAGCTGGCACCAAAGCACAGGGTGCAAGCCCGGGGCCCCCGAGCAGGGCGGGGTGGCAAACACAATAAGCTGAGCCCAGGCCCTCATGCAGGGCAGGGCAGTACACAAACTGCCAGCCCGGCCCTAGTTCAGGGCAGGGCAGCAAATGGCCACCAGGCCCTGGTGCAAGGCATGGCCGCAAACAAACAGTGAGTAGGCCCCAGCCCTGGAGCAGGGCAGGGCAGTACACAAACTGCCAGCCCAGCCCTAGCTCAGGGCAGGGCAGCAAATGGCAGCCAGGCCCTGGTACAAGGCGTGGCTGCAAACAAACACACCGGTTTGTAAAAGCTCCTAGTTCAGGAGCTGGGCAGGTAGCACACCTGCAGCAGTAGTGAGGGGGAGACTGCCACCTGGTTGGTGGGGAGGGCGGGGGGGGGGCCACGAGCCCACCCACTCCACTGCACCCTGGCCCAGGGGCCCTGGATGCAGCAGGTCAGCTGCTACTAGCTCAGCAGGGCTCCAGCTGACAACTTGCTGGCCTAGGGCTGCTCTCAGCCTGCGCTACCCCCTGGGCCACTCCTTGTCTCCCCCTCCGCAGGTACCTGTATGTCCAGCAGGTCAGTCAGGGAGTCAAGGGCAGTGTCATCCCAGCAGGGTCCGGGCAGCCCGATCCAGGCTTCCGTGGGTTGGAGCTCTGCAACCTCCAGCGGGTTTGTCAGGCCCCGGGGTTCAGGCAGGCACTGGGGTTCCAGCTGGTCCACTGGCTCCGACAAGCCCTCAGGATCGCTGTCAGTCTGTAGGTCCTCTAGCTCCAGCAAGCCCTCAGGGTCTCTGGGTGTCCACAGGCCTCAGGGCTTGAGCAGAACCTCTGGCTCAGGCAGGTCCTCAAACTCACCAGGCCCCAGCAGAGCCCCGGGTTCCTCTGGGTCAGAGAGTAGCTCTGCTGGCTGGCTTGGCCAGGCCTCCGCAGCCCTGGCAGGGAAGTCTTTGCTGGTCTTAGGGGAAGGTAACTGCAGAAGGCCCAAGCCAGGTCCCAGCCTCCTCACCTAAGGAGCTCTGGCCAAGCCTCTGTCTCCCTCAGAGGCTAGGCCCTGACTGAGCTCCCTGGCAGAGTTCTTATAGTCCTAGCCACGCCCCTTGGCTTCCGGTCAGGTGAGGGGGCGGGGCTAGGCTGTGCCTAAAATGGCTCCCAGAGGCGTTCTGGCTCCGTAGGTGCCTACTCAGCACCCTGCCCCGCCCCACTCCAGAGAAGGAGGAGAGGCAGCAGGGTGCAGTGCTGCTGCTCTTCCTTCTCCCTTCCCTTCCCTTCCCTTCCCTCTGCACCTGCACCTGCACCTGCACCTGCTGGGGCTCTCCCTGCTCCACCCAGCCACCACCTGAGGCCTCCGTGCTGCTGGACCTGCTCCCCCTGGACACTGCCGCTTCTCACCACCACCAGCTACTACTGCTGCTGCTGCTGCTGCCGCCTGAGGGGAGAGGTGGGGCCTGCCGGCTGCCCCCCCCTCTCCCTTCCTCCACTCCAGAGGAAGAAGACCCCACCGGCACCACCACCCAGAGGCCTTTCCCACCTGGCTGCTGCCGCCGTACCACCTGCACCCCACCGAGGGAGACCAGAAGTCAGTTGGACTGTGGAGGGGGTCTGTTTGCTAGGACTGAGCCTTTCATCTGCTCTTGGGGTGGTGGTGGACTGAGATACCAAGAGGGAGGCCGGGGGTGAGGCATAGCGCCTTCCCCCGGTCCAGCTGCCACCCCCCCCATACCACCACCCCCACGACCCCCTCCACCAACCTTTGCACCATCAGGACTCGCCCCTTGGTGGGGCTGGCTGTTCCTCCCTGCCTTTCGCCATCTGGGACTGTCCCGCTGCAGCAGTGGGCGAGAACTGAGCCTCCCACAAGCGCTCGTGGGCGTGCTTCCACCACGCCCTTGGACTTGGCCCCCCCTCCCTCAGCAGTGTTTGGTTGGGGGGCCCCCCTCACTCTTGCTCTCCCCGCCCTATCCCCACTGCAGAAGCCTTGCCCACCCCGCCCCAGTAGCCAGTTCTCTTTCCCCCTCCCTCCCTCAGTTTGCTGACCGACCCCGTCCAGCCTCAGTTTGTTTTACCTGCCCTGCCCGCATTCAGTTAGCATTTTGATTCCCGGCCCCCGCCTTGCCCTGCCCCGTCTTGTTCACCCAGTGCCCCCCTTCCCAGCCTCCCAGTAGTCCTCTAGCCCCACCCAGAGTTTCGGTCCCCGCCCCGAGTGCTTATGTCCCCCCCTCCCCTTTTTAGTTAGCCCCCCTTCACACTGCACCCCCCCTCGACAGCCGCATAGTCCCCCTTTATACCCCAGTGCAGCCGGAGGAGCCGGCCCCCGCCCTGCACCTGTTACCTTGCCCCCTGCCTGCCCTGCCAGCACCCTCCTCCTCTGCTTCCAGCCTTGCGGGGAGGAGTGGTTGCTGGCCTTTCGGTTCCCCTTATTTCCATCTTGCCCTTCTTGATTCCCTCCCTCCCTGCAGTCAGTCGGCGGGAGGGAGTGGTTGTCCCTCCCCTTCTCCCTCCCTCCCTCCCCAATCGCGTATCCCCTCCCTCACGTTCTTCCCCTTTGCAATAGCGCCCTCCTCCTCTGCCACAGCCTTAGCAGGGAAGAGAGGCTGCAAACCCCCCCCTTGCCAGTTGCCCCTCCCCAAAACCAGTGCCCTCCCTCCTCCCTGCCCTCTCCCTCACGGATACCCTCCTCCCCTGCCTGCTGTTTGGTGGGAAGGAGCGGTTAACCCTTGCCTTCCCTTCCTGCCATCTGTGCCTCCCTCCTCCTTCCCCACATGATGGAGGAAACCCCTTCCCCTGTCGATCCCACGGTCTCCCCGTTGCCACCAGGCCCAAAGAATGCCGCGGCTGACTTCCCGACCCCAGGCCCGAGCTCCGCCGCTGCCACGACCGATGCTCCCCCAAATCCGGGAGCAGCTTCCATCTCGGCCGGAAAAAAGGGCCGGGGGGGGAAGAAAGGCAAGGGCCCGGCCCCGAAGGCCAAACCCCCCACGGCCGAGGCTGCCCGCCCGCTGTGGCCCCATCGTCCGCCACAGCCCCTCCTTCCCCTGCTGTTCCCTCCACCAGCTCTGGGGGAAATCCACCCACGGCCCCCAGAGCGCACGCCCAGGTGGCCGCTGCCGCCCCCCCACGTGCCGGGTCATCTGCCCATACCGCCGCCTCCAGCGCCATCCCTGGTGGCCGGGGTCCCTTTCCCACTCTGACCAGGAGGCATGGCGTTCGCTGCCTCCTGGTCGCCGCCTCGCCCCACGTCGAAACTTACGTGCGGGTGTTGGTGAGGGTGGTGGGGGCCTCGGCCGTGGTGGCGGCCTCCAAGATGTACGGCAAGGTGGTGTTCTTCCTTGCCTCGGAGGCCGCCACCCAGGAGGCGGTGGAGAGGGGCCTGGCGGTGGGGGGCGTGCACGTGCCCCTTGAGCCATTGGAGGACCTAGGCGTACGGGTGGTTCTCACTTCCGTCCCGCACTTCCTCCCCAATGCCGCCCTGTTGCCTTCCCTCTCCACCCTGGGGAAGCCAATTTCTGTCATCAGCCCTCTCCCGTTGGGCTGTAAGGACCCCGCCCTCCGCCATGTCTTGTCATTCCGCGAGCAGGTGCAACTGCAAATGCCGCCGGCGGCGCGTGGCGGGGTGGCGCTCGAGAGGTCCTTTATGGTGCCCTACCAGGGGGCCCTCTACCGGGTCCACTATTCTTCGGGGGAGGCCCGGTGCTTCCTCTGCCGGGCGATGGGGCACGTCCGGAGGGACTGTCCCTTGGCCCGGTCGGAGGAGGCGCCCGGGACCCCCGGGACCCGGGAGGACGCCGGCCTTACCACCGCCGGCCCCCCTGGTGGAGGTCACCCTACCCTCCTCTTTCCCTCCCTTGTCTCAACGCCCCCGCCCCCCCCGAAAACAAACTGTGCCCCCTGGCCTTGCCCCTGCTGACCAGCCCTCCGCCTCCACCTCGGAGGGCTGGACGCTCGTTCGGGGGAAGCGCAAAGCCCGCCCTTCACGGGCTCAATCTCCCCCCTCCGATGGGGAGGGCGGGAAGGCCCCCCCTCCGAAAGATCTCGAGGGGGGCCAGCGCTGCCGAGAGCGCCCCCGACGAGCTTCAGCAGGAGGCGCCGGACGAGGCGGCCGTGGCAGCGAGGGGGGACGATGTCGCCCCCCCCCCCCCCGTGGAGCCCCTCCAAGAGGAGGCCTCGGGTGGAGCCGCCCCGGCCCCGGTTCCAGCTGAGCCCTCCCCCGCTCCGGCTGAGGTAACTGTTGCCTTGGCGGCCGCGGGGGAGGGCTCCGGGGCTGAGGGGATGGAACTTAGCTCCATCTTCGAGGAGATCGAGGCCCTGGGTCTGACCCCGCTCGTTCAGGGGGAGGACGACCCTTCACCAGCGGGCCTCGGTCTAGGCGGCGACTCTGTGGCGCCGCCCCCCTCCCCCCGCCCCCAACTCCAACCCTGTGTCCCAGGTGGCCGACCCCGTCCTCACACTTGGGGCGCCCGATATTGCCCACTGGCCCGGCCGACTCGAGCGCCAGAGTCGATGCCGCCGAGCCCTTAGGGGCGACGGCTGGTGCCGAGTGGCCGGGTCTTGAGTCTGGGGACGCCCCCTTTCCCGCAACCGAGGCGGGGCAGTCATCTCCCCTTCCCGCTGGGGGCCCAGCAGAAGACACCGCTCTCGCCGACGTTGAGGTATCAACTCCTACCTCTTTACCTGAACCCGGCGTCGGCGTGGGCCCCCTTCCTGTTCCTGTTCCCGATTCCCAGGTCCCCATTCGGGAGGTGCCGCAGCCCGGTGGGGTAGCCATGGGAGACCCCTACCCAGACCCTGCCCGGGATTCCGATCCTCTCCCGTGTCCCGATCCTCCCCCCACCCCTGTTTCCGCCCTTTATGAACCCATCTCCAGCCCCGAGTCCTCCCGTTCCTGATTCCCCTCCAACCCCTACCTCTTCCCTGCTCCCCAACCCCGACCCACTGTCCGGCTCAGAGCCCATTCCTTCCCCCGTCCCTACCGCGAAGAACATTCCTCCGCTGCCATCCCTCCGTCCCTTTCCCACCCCGGTCCCTGCTGTAACACCTGATCCATCCCCACCGCCCCCCCAAATGTCCGCTAGTGCCGCCCCCACGGGGGCCGTCTCGTTCCCGTTAGTCGTGGGCGGCCCTCAGGGGGCGGTATTTGTATCCCCGGTCCCCAACCCGTTAGGGGCTGCCTTGTTCCCTCCGCCGCCCCCTCCCTTGCCGGAGTCGGGGACGGGCAGCGCGGCGCCATCGGTGTCGGCGCCGCGTTGGGGATCGGATCCCTGTTTGCCCGTCTCTGTGGCCCGTGAGCTCCACCCGGGGGCCCGGACGGAGAAGAATCCTGGTTCCCCCTTGGCGCTGAGGGGCGAGCTGCGCCAATTCCTCGCGGATAACCGCGGGGTAAAAGGGAAGGTGCGGCTCGCCCTCCAGCGCTGGGGGGACTTCCATCCCATCCTCCAGGCCACTAGAGCCCTGTTGCGGGAGGGAAGAGGGACCGATAGGCAGGGCAACGCGGACTACCGCCGGACCCGCAGATTTCGAGACGCGCTCCTGACCTTCGGGGCGGAGTGCGGTCTGCTGCGGGACCTGCGGGGGGCCGATGATCGTCCTGCCCGTGAGGATCCACCCCAGCCCTCTCCATGAAGTACACCACTATCGCGACGTTGAATGCCCGGGGCTGTAGGGCGGATCTCCGCAGGAGCCGGGCGCTCTCCTTCCTTCGGGAGGGGGGGGTACTCGGTGGCCTTCCTGCAGGAGACCCACACGACTCCGGCCATCGAGGCTGGCTGGTGGCTGGAGTGGGGGGACGGGGTTTATTTTAGCCACCTCGGCACCCGCTCGGCCGGGGTGGCCACCCTGTTCTCCCCTGCCCTACAGCCCGAGGTGCTGGGGACAGCCGAGGTTGTCCCGGGCCGCCTGCTGCACATCCGGGCCCGCGTGGAGGGGCTGATGTTGAATCTGGTCAACGTCTACGCCCCGAACGCGGGCCCGGACCAGGTCACCTTTTATCGGCAGGCGGCCACCTTCCTCGGCACTCTGGATCCTCGCGAGTGTCTGGTCCTGGGCGGGGATTTCAACACCACCCTCGATGACCGGGACCGTGTAGGACTCGCGAACTGCCAGGCCGCAGCAGGCGTCCTCAGGGAGATCGTGGACCACCACTCCCTGGTGGACGTCTGGCGAGACCACCACCCGGACGACAACACCACCTTCACCTACGTCCGGGTGGGGGACCACCGGTCGAGCCACTCCCAGTTGGATCGCATTTACCTCTCCTGTTTCCATCTGGCACGAGCCCACTCCTCCAGCATCCGGCCGGCCCCGTTCGCAGACCACCATTTGGTGGCCGTGAAAGCCTCTCTGAATTCGGAGAGGCTGGGGCCGGCCTATTGGCACTTTAATAACAGCTTGCTGGAGAACGTGGGCTTCGTGGCATCCTTCTGGGAGTTCTGGCTGGCCTGGCGGGGGCAGCGGCCCGCCTTTCCCTCGGCGCGGCGATGGTGGGACGTGGGGAAGGTGCGCGCCCGGCTCTTCTGCCGCGACTACTCCCGGGGCGCCAGCCAGTGGAGGGATGCGGCGATAGAGCAGCTGGAACGGGAGGTCTTGAAGCTTGAGAGGCGTCTGGCATCCGCCCCCGAGGATCCACTCCTCCGCGAGGCATACCGGGAGAGGCGGGAGGAGCTCCGGGCCCTGGAAGATCACAGGGCCCGGGGCACCTTCGTTCGATCTCGCATCCAGCTCCTTCGGGAGATGGATCGCGGCTCCCGCTTCTTCTATGCCCTGGAGAAAAGGAGGGGGGCCAAAAAGCACGTCACCTGCCTTTTGGCGGAGGATGGCACCCCCCTCACGGATCCGGCGAAGATGCGTGGAAGGGCCAGGGCCTTCTACGCCAGTTTGTTCTCCCCGGATCCGACCGAAGCCGACGCCTGCAAGGTGCTCTGGACCGAGCTCCCGACGGTCAGCGAGGGCGACCGAGACGGGCTGGAGATGCCTCTCACTCTGGCCGAGTTCTCGGAAGCCCTCCGTCTCATGCCCAACAATAAAAGCCCGGGCATGGACGGGCTGACCGTGGAGTTTTACCGCGTGTTCTGGGACGTCCTCGGCCTGGACCTCGTCACCGTCTGGGCTGAGTCCTTGGAGAGCGGGGTCCTCCCTCTGTCGTGCAGGCGAGCCGTGCTCGCCTTGCTGCCGAAGAAGGGGGACCTCCGCGACCTTCGGAATTGGCGTCCTGTCTCGCTCCTCAGCACGGACTATAAGGTCGTAGCGAAAGCCATCTCGCTGCGACTGCGGTCCGTGCTGGCGGACGTCATCCATCCCGACCAGACCTACACCGTCCCGGGCCGTAGCATTTTTGATAACTTGTATTTGGTCCGGGATCTCTTGGAGCTCGGGTGTAGGGACGGCTTGTCGTTCGCCCTCCTGTCCCTGGACCAGGAGAAGGCGTTCGACAGGATGCATCACGGGTATCTCCTGGGCACCCAGCGGGCCTTCGGCTTCGGGCCCCGTTTTGTGGGTTTTCTCCGGGTGCTGTACGCCCTCGTGGAGTGTTTGGTCAGGCTCAACTGGACCCTGACCGAGCCGGTCAGCTTCGGGCGGAGGGTACGTCAGGGGTGTCTGCTGTCGGGCCAGCTGTACGCTCTGGCCATAGAGCCCTTCCTCCGTCTCCTCTGTAAGAGGTTGACGGGGTTGGTGCTCCGAGAGCCGGAGCTGCGGCTGGTCCTGTCGGCGTACGCCGACGACGTGCTCCTCGTGGTCCAGGACCCGGGCGATCTGGCGCGGGTGGAGGCCTGCCAAGCCGTCTACTCGGCAGCCTCCTCCGCCTGGGTCAACTGGGTCAAGAGCTCTGGCCTGGTGGTCGGGGACGGGTGGCGGGCCGGCTCCCTCCCACCCGCGCTTCAGGCCATCAGGTGGAGCGCGGGTCCGCTGCTCTATCTGGGCGTTTATTTATCCGCCACGCATCCTTCTCCGCTGGAAAACTGGCAAGGTTTGGACGCCAGGGTGGGTGAGCGGTTGCGGAGATGGGCAGGACTGCTCCGGTGTCTCTCCCTTTGCGGGAGGGCACTGGTGCTGAATCATCTGGTCCTGTCCATGCTCTGGCACCGGCTCAACACCCTGCGCCCGGCCCCGGAGGTCCTGGCCAAGCTCCAGAGGACAGCTTTGGAGTTCTTTTGGCCAGGACTGCACTGGGTCTCTGCAGGGGTCTCGTCTCTCCCCCTTGGAGGAGGGGGGCCAGGGCCTGGTCTGCGTGCGCAGCCAGGTCCGGACCTTCTGCCTCCAAGCCCTGCAGAGACTCCTCTTTAATGCAGGTAGTCCGGCATGGAGCACTTTGGCGTGCGCCTTCCTCCGCCGCCTCCGAGGGCTCCGATACGACCGGCAGCTCTTTTTTATCCACCCGAGGGGTCTGCCGCGAGACCTCTCCGAGCTGCCGGAATTCTACCAGGACCTCCTCCAGACCTGGAAGCTGTTTTCGGCGACCAGGTCCCTTGTGGCCGCCGAGGGAGGAGACCTCCTCGCGGAGCCCCTGCTCCACAATCTAGCCTTGTGCATGCGGGTGGCGGAGTCTCCCTCGGTGCGCCGGAGGCTGATCCTGGCAGAAACCACCATGGTCGGAGACCTCCTGGACTATGACAGGGGGACTGGGTGGATCCCCGAACACTTGCTCGGCGCATGGGGCTCTCCACCCCCCGAACCCTTCTGCGCCTACTCCAGGAGGTGAAGGCGGTTTTGCCGCGGCCCGCTCTCGACTTCCTGCAGCGGTCCGTGCGAGAGGGTACCCCCCGCCCCTCCCTTCCTGCCAACCCTCCGTCCCTTTTTATCCCCTTGGTTCAAACTAACGTGTCCCGGTGCGCACTTTTACTTTCGAAACAGCTGTTGATTGGAGTAATGCACTGGCGAGATCATGCTAAAGAAGCGCGGGATATTTAAATCCCCACTTCATTGACTATTTTGAATGCCTACATCTGCATCCCTAGTTCTAACTAGGGTGCAAGTGTAGACATACCCTAGGAGAAGTATGTCTGTGAGAGGACTTCCCTAAATTTGGGATTTCAGGACAACTGCTGTTTTTTTATTATCTAAGATAAGCTACAGCAAAGTTGTTTGGAGTCTGTTGGAAATATATACCTAGCAGTACTTCATGAAGATAATAGAAATGGTGGTAGTAAAATGCTATTGTATACATGTATTTAATACAGAAATACATTGGAAATCAGTAGGAATGCTCAGTGTCCTCAATTTACAAATACTCATTTCTCATGGTATTCTTTCCAGAAACATCAATCCAAATATTTATAGTTGATTACTATTTGTTTATGTTTACATAGTGTAGTCCAGTGGTCTCCAACCTTTTTATACCCAAGATCACTTTTTAAATGACAGAACAAGCCAAGATCTACCGCCCCACCCCTTCCTTGAAGCCCCGCCCTCTCTATTCTCCTCCTCTCCATCACTTGCTATCCCCAACCCTTATACTGCTGCTTTTTTTCCCAATTCTTTTGTAGGAAGAAGTTTTTCCAACATTTGGCCTGTCTAGACTGGACCAAATGTCAGAAAAACCCCTTCTTTTGGAAGCCCCCTTATTCCTCATGTAAAGAGGAATATAGGGGTGACCGAAAGATCATGTTTGCTCTTCCACTAAAAGTGGGCTGTGTCTACACTGGTGCGATCTCGCGCACAAGAGGCTGCTCTTGCGCAAAAACCTGCTGCCTGTCTACACTGGCCCCATGTTCTTGCGCAAGTAAACTGAAGTTCTAATGTATGAAATCAGGGCTTCTTGTGTCAGAACTCTGACGCTCCCGCTCAGGAATAAGCCCTTTTGCACAACTGTTCTTGGGCAAGAGGCCAGTGTAGACAGGCAACATGAATTTCTTGCGTAAGAAAGCCCTATGGTTAAAATGGCCATCAGAGCTTTCTTGCACAAGAGAGCGTCTACACTGGCATGGATGCTCTTGCGCAAAAGCACATGCCAGTGTAGATGCTCTCTTGCACAACTACTTTAACTCAAGAACTCTTGCGCTAAAGAGTTTTTGCGCAAGACCACGCCAGTGTAGACGTAGCCCTGCAGTCTAGCTGTATCCTCACTGGGTTGAGACAGGATATGTAGGCTCCGGGGTGGGAATGAGGGATTTGGGTGTGGGAAGGGGTGAGAGGTGCAAGCTCTGGGAAGAAATCTGGATGCAGGAGGAGGTGGATAAGGGAATGCTGGCTCAGGGAGGGGGCTCCAGGCCAGGCAGGGTTGGGGTTAGATGTAGGGGTAGGGTACTAAGCAAGCCACAAACTTCTGGATGTGAGGGTTCAGGAATTTGGGTTGGGGTATGTGAGGGGCTCAGGGCAGGGGGTTCCAGTGTATGATAGGCTTAGATGTAGGGTCTGGGGGAAAGGGGAGTGCAGGAGTGTTATGATGCTGTGGCCAGATGGGGGGGCTTGGCCCCACGTGGGGGTTTGTTGGCCAAGCTTCATTTTTAAATAAAATACTAAGTCAAACACAGAAATTCTGCATTGTCTTTATTTCTGAGAAGGGCAGGGAACCTGTTTTGAGTCAGGGGTCACTGACCCATGGAAAAGTCAGTTGGGGCCACACAAGTGAGATGCAAAAAACCTTCCTCCAACCCCCCCTCCCCCCACCAGCTTCACTAATGTGGCCCCAACTGTGTTGGTGAGGGCAGGGGACAGTACTGGGGAAGGGTGCTAGTGGGTGTTTCGGTAGGGGACAGCATGCCAGTGGGGACAGAGTTCTGTGGCTTGGAACAGGGGAGAGGGGACAGGGGGCCAGTGGGGACAGGTTCCTGAGGCAGGGAAGAGGGAAGAGGGGGCTGGGGAGAGGGAAGAGAGAACAGGGGCCTGGGAGGGCTGGGGACAGGGGAGAGGGAACAGAGGGCTGGGAGGGTAGGGGATAGGGTGCCAGTGAGAACAGGTTTCTGAGCCTGGGGAGAGGGAACAAGGGGGCAGTGGGGGCAGAGAGTCCCTGGCACCCCCCCTCCGGATTCTCCCCCCCCCCCCTCCGAGAGGGAAGCCAGCGCGTGCCTCCCGCGGCGCAGCCAAACCCCCACGCGCGCCTGCCCCGGGGCCAAACCCCCACGCATGCCTGCCCCCGCTCCCGTGGCACAGCCTAACCCCCGTGCATGCCTGCCCGGGGGCCAAACCCCCTTCCCACGGCGCAGCCTAACCCCCGCCCACACGCGCCTGCCCCAGGGCCAAACCCCAGTACAAGCCTGCACCGGGGCCAACCCCCGCTCCCATGGCACAGTCTAACCCCCACGCGCGCCTGCCCGGGGACCAAACCCCCCTCCTGCGGCACAGCCAAACTCCCGTGCACGCCTGTCCTGGGGCCAAACCCACCTCCCATGGGGCAGGGAAACCCTTGCGTTCGACTCACCCCTCCTGCAGCGCAGGGAAGCCACCGCACTCCTGCTCCGGGGCTGACGCCCCCTCCCGCAGTGAGCAGAGCATGCCACAGAGCTGTGGGAGGGGAGCAGCCAGCGCATTTCTAGAACCCCCGGAAGTGGTGCAAAGCTGCAGGCAGGACTTCCGTCCACCCCGCGGGAAGCTGGCACTACCCTGGAGGTAGGTAGTGGGGCTTCTCACGGGTGGGGGGAAATGGGAGGTGGGGGGCCCGAACCCCTCACGATCGACCGGTCGAGGCCTCGATCGCGATCGACCGGTTGGTGACCCCGGGTGTAGTCTGATAGCTAAGACACAAGCCTGAGCTTCAGACCACCTGCCTCTTACTCTCCCACACTTGCTATGAGACTCAAGACAAGATACTTGACTTCTATGTGTGTGTTTCCCTATTTGTAAAATGGTAGTGATAACTTCTACCCGATAAGTGGATTGCATTCTCCTCAAAGAAGGGCTACCTTTATCATAATAATTGAAAATACTTCTTGCTGCTCTAGTTCAAGGATTTCAAAAGCTTTTTATAAATAATCAGTAAGTTGCATAGCATCCTTATACGGCAACGACTAGATTTATTCTCCCCCCACACCGCCCATTTTACTGACCAGGAAACTGATGCACAAAGAGGCTACCTTGTTTGCACAAAGTTGCACAAGTACAATCATAGTATCAATTTGAATTCCTTGTCCCCTATTCTAATTGCTAGACTATGATCCATTCCCGGGGAAGAAGGAGATGTGGTGTATATGAATATATTTATATTAAATATAATGTAGTTATATTTTCCTTTTGTCACATGCACCTATGATCCTCTGCATACATCTGAAATAAGAACAATACTAATGCAACCAGAGTAGCTCTTCCATTTCTAGGTCTTCCAAAATCAAACAATCCATATGCCTTTTTAATTAACAACAATGATGTAAACTACATCAAGAAAAGTAGAGTACTAACAAAAATGAATGGAGTTGACAGAATTGGTGGATCCTTAAAGACAAGATACAGCCGTTCATTCCATTCTGGAATTCAGGCTCCAAACCATTCCAGTTGGCAAGATGTTAAATTCTAGTACACAGCATGTTAGTCCCTAAAAAAGCAGTAATTATACAGGGTCAACCTCAGGTCTTAAAATTCCATCGACCACAAAAGCCCCTCAACCCAGTTCAAATGCTCCCATAAATTAAATCTGGAGAAACAGTTAAGTCTTGTAGTCTGAACTGAGATCAACAAATCTACTTAGATAGGAAGTTCTATGAGCAGGGACCATCTTTTTTTCATTGTATTTTATAGTATCTAGACCAATGCTAATTCCTTACCTTCCTCTGTGGTAATTATGACTCGACCACAAGCACATAAACCATCTTGGATCAGCGTCAAGATTTCAGCCTCATTTAATTCCCTGCCAAATATTTTTATCTTCCAGCTGGGTTAGTTGCAGTGTAAGTTCAGTTTGTACAATTGTAGAATTTGCACCCCTTTTTCTTACAAATTCACTGGTGTGGGCTAGTGTTAATGTAGTAAGAATAATTAACTGAGAAAAACAAAGCTGTTGCAGTGAGACATGCCACATAGCAAGTATGCATAATTCTGTATGTCTGTACTTACTGTATGTTTGATTAACTATTTTGACTGTTATGGATTGTTGTTGGAAACAAATCTTAATTAAATCTAAATGTTACTTGTGCCATTTCTAAACACTTTATCCTGTAAGACTGCTGATTTTCATTCTCTGCATACAAATTATGTAAAAACCCACAAATGTTAATTTAAAAAAAAAATCACTGGGATGTCTCAACTCACATATAGAAACAAAGGCACAAGCCAGGGTTCAGTTCTGCTCCCACTGAAATCAATGGGAGTTTTGACATTGATTTCAGTGGGACTGGGATTGGCTGCCATTCCAGGCTGAAATGGTCCAAGGTTTGCCAGGGCTGAACCCCCACACCATTAGGCTTGGCAGTTCATAGCTCTGGTACCAATGGGCTCCTGGCCAGCAGTTACTATTCTCTGCCAATCATGCAACCGTTAGTTTGGTGCTGCTGCTGGCACCAGAGCTGGTACCTGGCTAGCAGCTGCAGCTCTCTGGCTGCCTAGTTAGTGCATAATTTGAACAGGGACTCAATTACAAATTAAGTCTGGCTCCCATTTCATTTTTGTCTATCTTGTGCAAGTAGTCGCTTTGACATGTAGGGTTGCCAGGTGTCCAGTATTCACCTGGACAGGCCAGTATTTTCGCCTCCTGTCTGGTAAAAAAAATTCAGAGACTACCGGACACCTAAGATGTCCGGTATTTTCTGAAGTTTTCCCTGGCCAGAAGGCGAAAATGCCAGGCACCTGGCAACCCTACAACCACTCAGTGCCCGGCCTCCTCCCCCCGGCTCCCAACATCCCCAGCCCACCCCAGCCCCCATGCTTACCTGGTTCCACAAAGATGCCGGCACAAAATGGCTGCCGACCAAGGGCTTCCCCTGGGTCTTAGTGCTCAACCGCTCCCCTATTCCTATCCCTGCACTCACTCGTAAAGGGGACATGCTGTTTTATTTTATTTTAGGCTTAATAAGTCCTTGGAGTCCTTTTTTTGTTGTTGTTGAACAACTTTGGTCACACACACCCCCTTTTTTTCCTCCTTCAACAGAATTTTTTCCCGGCGGTTTTTTTGGGCGGGAGGATTTTCGGTATTTTTGTTTCAACCATCTGGCAACCCTACTGACATATGGCAGGCAAAATCTCACTTTGTTGATTAAATACCATGGACATCACAGGACATTTTGTGTTTGGATGACATTTTTCTTCTGCAGCATTAACTAACAAACCATTGAAGCTTTTATAGTGCAGGCAACATTATATCTCCTCACAATAAACAGGAGATTGAGAAAATACTTCATTACTAATATAACACCACACAGATTCCAAGAGATAGTGGCTCATTTTTTTTTCTTCAGAACAGTGTTACCACTTCCTCTGGGAAACCTATGTAACTTCTGCCTTGCCCGTCTCTGTTAAGTTTCTCCACTCCAAAGCTGATGACTCACTGTTCATTTCAAAACTAACAACTTGCACTTCTGTTTAGTCTTAACATCTGAAATGTATGCAATATTTATATATAATGCTCTTACACACACTGTGAGGTATCAGCATAAATGCTCATGCTGGAAGGTTGCAAAATATCACAGCTTTATTTCTTAGAATTTAGAATGATAACTGGATTATCCCTACAGTAGAGTGACAACTCACCTCACTTTGTTTTAAGCTGACTCCAACTGCACCATTTGCTACACAGCTCTTTAGCCTGAAAGAAGAATGAGGAAATTCCCCCTTTTCTTAAAGTGATAATTTGCAACTCCAGCACAATCTTCAGGATACCATGCTGTCTCCAGTGCTTTTTTTGTTTAAAAAAAAAAAAAAAAAAAAAAAAGGTGCCGGTACTCTGGGGAAAAATTGTTGAGCTCTGGCTGGAGGTGCCGATACTGCGTACTGGGCAGTACAGTCACAAAAAGAGTACTGACTGTCTCCATCTTGACTTAAAGGGACTTCAGCTAGAGTTCAATCCATTGCTTTTAATGGAGTTTGGAGCAGGTCTCTAGAGAGGAAAGAGGAATTCTATTTCTTGTCAAGACATGGTTTTGTCTGAACCTGCCAAGAAGGAAACAAGTTGTAGTGGTGGCTGTGATGTGGAAGTTTATCTTCGGAGAGCTGGCCTAAGCCTACCTACTTATTTCATGTAGGTTGCCAACCAGCTGTCAAGTGGCAGCTTTTGTCATTATATCACCATAAGCTGAATGTGAACACCAATAACTAGTATGGGAAAAGCTATGAATGCCATTACTGCATATGTGTTATCTCATCATACTGTATGTTGTTTCCGAACAATAGAATGCCTATCACTTTGGCCAGACATAACTGTGATAGACAAGCATCATGCACATCTCTGGCATGTAGAAACAATAAAGTAACATTATTGATTTATGAGAAGGTCAGTTAATGGGGATAGCACCCTCTTTTTTTTTCTTGAAATAAAGTTCAAGCAGGTTTTTAAAAAGTTTGGCATTGAGACACTTATCTTGCACTTATTCCATCTAGATGAACTTGTGTGTCCAGGCAAAGTGCTGCTGACTTCAGAGGGGCTTCACCCATGCAGAGCCACATGCAGGATTGAGGCCTTAGATACCCCAGTAACTGATGCCCATTAGTAATCAGCTGGCAGCAGCCATGAAGGAACTAGTCTGTAAATGGCACCACCAGCAACACAAGCAGCCCCCTTAACAAGTGCTGAATATTCATCAAACCAGCAGCTTTCTAATGCAATTAGATTCAATACTTAACTTCTTTCTTTCAGTATTATATTTGCTAATCTGTCTTTAAGGCTATGACCCTGGTGCTGCACCAATCACCAAATCCCTGCTACTACCCTACCTCACTCTCATCTGTCCCCCATTCAGTTTATCCCCACTAGGGATGTTAGCATATAGACATTTAAACAATCAACCCATAAGCCTATGTTTACAAGTTAATCCTAACAACTCTACACACACACACCCCTTGCTGACTCTGTATCAGAGGCTGCAAGGAGGGCAGAGAGACAGGGGACAGCGTCCATGGGGAGACAGCATTTAAGCTGGTTCCCATGGAGCTGCCTCTCCTCTCTCTCCTCCCTTCCCCCACTGCCTCCCACAGAGGCAGCAGCATGGGGGGGCAGGCAGGCAGGAGCTCACTTGCAGGTAGCTCTCCACATGTCCTGGTTCTGCAGAACTGTCTACTCTCCTTCCCCACACTGCTACCTTTGTCTCAGAGGCAGCAGTGTGAGAGGGAGCTGGGGAGGCTACCATGGAGCAGCCTCTGTCCATGGCAGGCCTGGGCTCACTGCAGACAGAGGCTCCTCCGAGTGGTCGAGTGGTGCTGGAGCAGCCTCTATCTGGGCCTCTGGGGTGAGATCAGGTCCCCATGGAGAGAAACTGCTTCTGTGGACAGAGGCTCCTCTATGGGATGCTGGAACAGCCTCTGTCCACAGGGAGCTTATGCCCCCCACCGACAGACGCTACTGCTGCCCCATGCTGCTGCCTCTGTATCAGAAACACAGCACATGGTGGCAGGGGCTTCCCAGGAGTGGGGCCGGAAGCTGAGAGTGCACTGGTTGCAGGCACCGTCCTCAGGGGCCATTGTAGTAGCCATGTAACGGTTAAAAATTATTGCAGCTATACAGTTACTAAAAAACACAAAATCTAAAATCCCTAATCCCCACCTCAGCCTCTTTTACCTCCAACCTCCTTTTTATTAATTTAGTCTCTGATTTTGCCCTCCTTACGCCCAACAGCTATAAACAAGAAATATTTTCAAATGGAATCATTACAATACATAGGCAACCTGAAAACCCCAACATTCTTGTTGTAATCTTTACCCTGTACTCCCCCACTCTTGCAAGTGAACATTTCTTGCCATGTCTGCATTTTGACTGACAACCGTTCAGGGGATGGACTCCATCATTCACTGTATGTCTATAAAGCTCCAGACACTCAGCAGCATTGAGAACATGACTAACAATAAGACAAATCTACAGTTTTTTTTACTTTGTTGCATTATATCATGTTTGCCTAACAACGTTACACAAATAAACAGGTCAAAAGGTTGATTTTTATACATAGTTTAATTGAAGGCTTTTTTATTTTTAAAATCTTGCTGTCCTTCAGACTTGTTATTCCAGTACTGGAAAACTACACACACCTATCCGGGTTTTAGTTACATCAACAGCTCCTATAACATTCTACATACTGTTGTGTGGGGTTTTTTAAGTTTGGCCCTGTTATTATTTTGATGTAGATGTTTTAATTCCTCTAACTTCAGCTTGTTTACTGAATGTTCATTCTTAAGATGAGGAAGGCTCATGATAAGGAGTAAGTTTCCAGAAATTAGAAGATCTAGATAACATTAAAGACAAGCAAAACCTTCAACAATATTGAAATCACTCAGAAGATTATTGCAGCTGACTGAGACAGAGTGTGCTTTGATGCTGGGAAATTTCCATTACTGAAATACAGGACAATGCCTGAGTACTGTAGCTGCTACTGCTGTAAAATAAAAGCATCTTAATTTCATACAGATGGCAGTAAAAATTTCAGTATATTAATTACAATTGTGAAACTTATGCCATAAGCTTTTAGGACTCCATTAAAATAGACCTTTTTAATATTTAAAATATAATTGTAAACCACTCACACAAAATTAAGAAATGTATCATTGACTTGCTAATGCAACCAAGCTTCCAAGCTGCAGTTTGAAAGCTTGTGAGCAGTGAGTCTGACAAAAATATTATTGTGCAAGCTAGTTCCTAGAACAAGGAATGAAAGAACTATATACAGAATTCTATTAAGAAAATTAGATAAGTTTGCTATTGACATTATAGTCCTATGTTTGGTAATCTTATGTTTTCCAAATTGTTTAGTCATCGAGTGAAAATAAAAAGAAATGCATAGTATTAATACTCACCTATGATGAATTTAAATATTTACCAGAATAGGCCTTCCTTTCTTGTACAACCTGCCTTTCTTGTACAACCTAAACTTCTAATGAAGTCTGTGGGCATTTTGGGTGGGAAAGGATGACAAAGAAAGGTATAATTAAATGTTGGGAAAACTGTAAAATAGATGTTAGTTATCCATTGGTCAGACTGAGTAAGGTTGCATACTGTTTTTAACTGAATTACTATATGGGTATGTCTACACAGCAAAGTTATTTTGAAATAACAGCCGTTATTTCGAAATAACTTTCCTAGCATCTGCATAGCCAAACTGCTATTTCGAAATAAATTTGAAATAGCAGAGCGCTTATTTCGAATTTGGTAAACCTCATTCTACGAGGAATAACGCCTAATTCGAAATAAGCGCTGTGTAGATGCTTATTTAGAAATAGGGGGCCTCCAGCCCTTCCCAGTGTGCCCTGGTGGCCACTCTGGGCCAAACCAGGAAAACTCCTCTCCTCTCCCCCAGCCCCGGAGCCCTTAAAGGGGTAGACTCTGGCCACAGTGCCTGTGCCAGCTGCAAGCCTGCCAGCACAGAGCCAGCAGTCGCTGCCCCTGACCCAGTGGCCCCACCATGAGCCAGGCAGCCAGTGCCAGCCAGCCCTCCACTGCTCCCCGGGACCAGTCCCCCAGCTCCCAGGAGCCCTCCACCTCCTCCACAACCTCCCCATCCCTCCAGGGATGCCGAGGCGCCCGCATATGTGGTGCTGGGAGATGCCCGGCGAGACCCCCACCCCTGAGCTTCCCTCCCGCTTCTTCCCCTTGCTTCCCCCTTCCAGCTCTCTCCTCCCAGGTCTCCCCCTCTCCTCTCCCACCCTCTTTCCTGCCTTCTCCCGCCCAGGGCCATCCTTAGGATTTATGGTGCCCTAGGCAGGATTATTAAACTGGTGCCCCTATGCCTGACTTGCTCTTCCACCCCTACTTCCTCCCCTTCCCAGAGACCCCAGCAGCCAATCCCCTCCCTCAGACTGTGCTGCAAGCAGCGCATTCGGCTCTCTCTAGGACCCAGCCCTGCTGTTACATGTGTAACCCTTCCGCCGGGTAGGCCCCGCAGCAACCAGGGCTGGGTTCAATATCGAGGGGTCCATCTCACACAGAACCGGCTCAAGCCCCCACCCAGTAGCCTGGGAAATTCACACACCCCTGGGCTCCTCTGAGAGGCAATGCTTCCCCGCTTGCAAGCACAGAGTCTGAGTGAAGAAAAGAAACTTTTAATGAAAGAGAGAGAAGTCACGTGGCATTATCTTGGGAAAATATCACAACAGAGTTCACTTACCCAAACTTTTCCCCACTTCAGACGCCCCACTTACAGCTCTGTCCAGTCAATGCAGACCCTGACACATCATCCAGATGACTTCCCTTCTTGAGCCTGAGGCTAGGCCACTTTTGTGCTGCTCCTGTAGTCCGCAGGCCGCTCCTGCCAGCTACCTGCCGGTCATTCCCACCGGCCGCTCCATTGGGTCTGGCTCCTGGCCAAACCAGTGATTTCAGCTCTTAGGCTGTATCTACATTGGCAAGATTTTGCGCAAAAGCGACTGCTTTTGCGCAAAATCTTGCCGCCTGTCTACACTGGCCGCGAGTATTTGCGCAAGAACACTGACATTGTAATGTACAAAATCAGTGCTTCTTGCGCAAATACTCTGATGCTCCCATTCAGGGATAAGCCCTCTTGCGCAAGAGGCCAGTGTAGACAGCAACGTTAATTTCTTGCGCAAGAAAGCCCGATGGCTAAAATGGCCATCGGAGCTTTCTTGCACAAGAGAGCGTCTACACTGGCACGGATGCTTTTGCGCAAAAGCAAATCTTTTGCGCAAAGGCACATGCCAGTGTAGACGCTCTCTTGCGCAAATACTTTTAACGGAAAAACTTTTCCATTAAAAGTATTTGCACAAAATCATGCCAGTCTAGATGCAGCCTTAGTGATTTCAACTCTTTAGCCACCACCTAAGCTGGCAAAAGATTCCAGCTTCCACTGGAATAGCAAAAAGACTCCTCATGGAGTCTGCTTTAGGTTTGTCCTTAAAACCAGAGGGAAAGGGGCAGGCTGAGCCAGTCTTACAGCTCACGCCTAGCAGGCATGAAGCACGCTGACTCAGCACCCGCCCCCTACTCAGTTCACTCAACTCTGGCAGCGGGGAGGCTTGTTCCTCTGAGACCTCTTACAATGATGGTGTCTCTCCTGCAAGCCCTGGTGTCATATTTTACAGTTCCCACATTTAGGGGTAGCATGATTTGTGACCCCCACAACAGCCGCAAATTAGTTACAATACACCACATTCCATGCCAACACTGATCCTCTATCAGCCCTGGCTGAATTGGATTTACACAACCACACCTCAGATTCCTTCCCCCTCCTGGCATGAGCTGTATTTACATATCAACAGTTAACAATTAATTATCTTGCAGAGCTAAACAATTGGAGTGAGCACACCCACCCACAGGGCAGCTCTCTCCTTTTAGCTGGCTGATAGCAAGCAGTAGTTTAGCCCCTGCTTACACATGCTCCACTGCTTCCCATCCGTCCCGGCAGAGTGGTGCCCCAGAAATACTGGTGCCCTAGGCAACTGCCTATTCTGCCTATGGCTAAGGACGGCCCTGCTCCCACCTCCTTTCCCCAGTCGCACCAGAGTTTCATTCCCCTCCCCCAGTTTTGTTAAATAAAGACAATTCGTGTTTACGAAAAAAAGTGTATTTTTTTTACATCAGGAAGGGGGGGTGGGGGTGGGTAAGTGGAAGCACGTAAGTGAGGAATGAGGCACAAGCCCCCAGTGGGCAGACCAGGGAGGCTCTTAGTGCTCCTCAGGGTGGAAGCTCTCCCGCAGGGCCTCCTGGATACTGACAGCCCTCCGATGGACCTTCCGGATGGCAGCCTGCAGAAAGTGCAGCCAGGCTCGCACCAACGCATCCAAGAGAAGCACCGGAGTGTTCAGGGACAGTTCTGGCTCCATGTTGCAGAGTCCTGTGATGTCCCAAGTAAGGGCAACCAGAGCAAGCTGAGACAAAAATGCTCTGCTGTCCCTCATCAAGGTAGACAAGCAAGCAGGGAAACCTGAGAACCGGCTGTCCAGGGTGTGGGGCTTTAAGCACAGACCTCAGTTAGCCTCAGGCAGCAGCCCCACATAGTAAGTCCTGACCTGGTGCCCTGCCGGAACTGGTTCTGGCCAGCCTTAAATGCGATTCACAGTTCACTCGGTGTGGACGCGCTATTTCAAAATAGCAAAACGCTATTTCGAAATGCATTTTGTGTGTAGACGCGTTATTTCAAAATAACTTATTTCGAATTAACTATTTCGAAATAAGATATTTTGAAATAACGCTGTAGTGTAGACATACCCTATGAGGGGACAGGATGGCTATGGGGATTAGCTATAAAGAGGGCCTGAGTCTCATTTGCACATAGGCCACTTTATACTGTCATAGTGGGGTACAATGGCCTTAGTCAGGCCCAATAGTTTTTCAGCTCTTGATTTACCAATTTAATGCAAGCCTAGTTTAGTAGCCTCTAGAAGCTGTGGGCATCTAATGCTCTTTGAGAGTCTAAGGATAGTTCCCAGTGGACCACTATTCACATCTAATCTATTTAAGATTTAGCTCACATTCATCACCATGGTATCTGAGTGCCTTGCAAGTTAAAATATATCTTTTAAAAGTACTTCACATTTCTCTCCCTCCACACCCACATACAGATTTGGGGCTTTTTAAAATAACCTGGGGAAGGCTATGTTAAATATGAGCTATTGTATTTTGTTTTGAGATGTGGTGGTTCCTGGTCATTCTGATGTGCTCTAGGAGCAGCACCACACTCTTAGACAAGTGCTGTCGTATTGGCTCACATAGAACTAAAACCTCTATAACAGTGATGTAAATTTTAGAAGAGATGGCTACAGTTCTGAATGAGCACAGAGATTAAACTATCTTTCCACCCTTCCAAGCACACAGTGAGAAGATGCATGTTGTTGCTCAAATTGCATCTGTTGAATGGATAGGCAGACAATTTCAAATTCCAGAGCTCATGAGGACTTTCAATAGGGTATTACACTTAACACAGAGTGAGCTGTTAAAATGGACATTCCACACGGGACAAAGCCAGAGCTTTCTGGACCTAGCTCCTAGGACAAATCCACCCATGTGAGCTGTGAAATGGCAATGGGGACAAAAAGTTAGTCCAAACCATAGCATATTTAATTTAATCATTATAATGATTAACCTTCTCCTAGTGACATTTTTAAAAAACATAGTATCTTTTTATGATTTAACTGTTCTTTATGGTGCTTTTACTGAATATTATTGCATCTGATCAGGGAGGTATTTTTCCTACTTCTAAGCACTAACAAGCATTATGTCATAAGTAACCCCTTTAGGTCCCAAACCCACAAATATTTAGTCATATACTTAATTTAAAGCACATAAGCAGGCCTATTGGCTTCATAGGACTATTCATGCACATATGTAAGTCTTTGTACAGGGTCATGGCCTTTATGAAAGGAAAGACCCAGTATGAACTACTAGATAATGAAACTAAAAATACAACAATACATGCTAATTATCCTATTTATATATATTGGCTTAGACATTTATGTGGACACATATCCAGACTAAACATAGTTGCACCCAGTAAGAGAGTGTGGCTATCTTTCCACAATTCACTGATCTGTTTTATTGCCATCTTTTTTGATCTGACATAGCCTAGTGAAGGGGAAAATATATTAGAAATCAAATTTTGCATTAAGACTGCAATGACAGGTTGTGTTTAAGTTATATTTTTCCATAAGCATTTGTTTTACATTTGCTGATGACAGGTTTATTTATGTATATATTCTGAACTGTAAGCATAATTTTGTTTTTAAAGACATTGAGGGAACATTTTATATCTTATTTTTTATTTACCAAAACATTTATTCACATTTACTGCTGTCTAACATTTCTGAGAAAAATAATGCTGGGTTTCTGGAATGAAAAAAAGTGTGAAAAACAAGATACGAGGGGAAAAGTAGCCCACTTAAGTGTACACACAATAAACCACATGGCTGAATGGGTATTAAAAACAGGCTTTTCATCATTAGATTATTCCAGTCACACAGCACAGTTCTCACTGTATTAAACTGACTGGAGAATTGTATTGCATCTGAAACGAGGACACCTGCTGTGAGCTCTGGCATGGAAGGTGATCCACTAGATTGCTGCTGAGCTAGCAGAGTATGTACAATTGCAAAAGAGATATTATTTTCCAGATGTTGGCCACCATTCAAATAGGGAACTGAATGTTTAGCTTTAAGATGAGGCATGGTATGATGGAATCCCAAGGATCCATAGCATTTGAGAGAGGCTATGGTCACTGAGACTAATAGTTGGTTTGGGAGAGCTGATACTGGCTGGTCAGAATGAAAGTTGATTTTGGCAGTTGGTGACAGGAAAAGGGCTGGACTTGGTATATTCAGTTGCTGGTAGGACTGGCAAGATGATTTAGGCAGTGATGGAAGAGACATTGAGAATTATGAAATAAGTGCAGCGGCAGAAGCAGGAAGACCTCTGAGGGGGAGAGACAGTAATAGGCAAGGCAGGAATGCTAGTAGGAAGCTAGGCAAAGGCTATGTCTACACTGGCGCGATCTTGCGCCAGAAATATGCAAATGAGGCTAAGCATGGAATATCGCCGAGCCTCATTTGCATATCTAATGAGCCGCCATTTTTTTCAGAAGAGGCTCTTGCGCAAGAAGGAGCGTCTACACTGCTCCTTCTTGCGCAAGAAAAACCCTCTTGCGCAATACCGTTCTTCCTGAAAAGTAATAGGTGTAACCGTATTGCGCAAGAGGGTTTTTCTTGCGCAAGAAGGGGCAGTGTAGACGCTCCTTCTTGCGCAAGAGCCTCTTCTGAAAAAAATGGCGGCTCATTACATATGCAAATGAGGCTCAGCGATATTCCACGCTTAGCCTCATTTGCATATTTCTGGCACAAGATCGCGCCAGTGCAGATATAGCCAAAGTGTTTCAGAAGCACTGTCTCAAAGATTATGTAACCAGCTGAACCTGTGGTAAAAAGGAGACAGACTCATCCACATGCTGGCAAGCTCTGGCTGAAGGGACATGGGGGTGGGGACTGGGTTTGGGCATCAATGATTTGTTTGAGTGTATGTATTAAAGGATAAAATAAAATAGAGGAAATGTATCATGATCAGTAGAACCAAGTCATACAGATCATGCTCCCTGGAGGGACTCTTAATAATAGGACACCGGGGAACAGGGTAAATCAATAGGGTTGAGCTGGAAGCAACTCAGATTCAGGAATAGAACAGCACACAAGGTTTAATAAAATTCCATGTGTTCAGTTTACCCTGCATACAGCTTCACTCTTTCCAAATGAAACACAGTGGCAGCACTGGAGCTGCTGTGAGGTCTCTGAAGAGCTGCAATTGGCAACATAAACCATGGAACTCAATCTGAAATTCCCCAGAAACCTAGATTTTGCAGATTCACAGGTAGCCCAGTGATAAGACAGTTGTGGGCAGAGATGACCATGCAGGAGAATGACAACAGCAAGCAACTAAAACTATTATCATGCCTTTTACTAGGGAACAACGCAGACAGGTATGTATGCACCACTCTGAAGCACACCGCTGCCTCAAATATCACAGCAGTCCTAGGAGCTCTGGAGAGTTATTGCTCCCTAAAGCAGAGTGAAACAGTACAGCTGGACCAGACCCGTCTACCACTGCCTTATGCCCATTAGGAATGTAAGTGAGTAGTCAACTACTCAACTATTCACCTTCCCCTTGCCTTGCTGCCTCTGTATCACGCCAGTTAAAAGCCGGATCCTCCCATCACCGTCTCTGCAGTGCCACCTGCCCCCCTTCCCATGCTTCTTCCTCTATCTGGTGGCAGCCCCTGTCTGTGTGGGTCCCAGTTCCCTGCCAGTACCCCCATGGACAGGGGCTGCTGGACCTGGCATGATCCAGGACTGAGCAAGCCCAGCTCAGTCTTGGCTTGAATTGCATCCAGCACCTACCTTCACTGCAGCTCTGCATTTTAAATGTAGTAAGAGCCAGGCCAGCTGCAGCAGTCCCGGACTCAGTGCTGGCTTGTGCTGGGTCCAGAACCTACCCTCACTGTGGCTCTGCATTTTAAATGTAGTAAGAGCCAGGCAGGCTCTTACTACATTTAACATATAGAGCCACAGCAGGGGTAGCTTCTAGATCCAGTGGGCTCATCAGGTAGTTGAGTCAACTACTCGCTCCCTCCCCTTGCTGCCTCTTCATCAGAGGCAGCAAGGAGGGGAGAAGCAGGAGCTGATACTGGGGACAGCCAGCTTAAAAGCTGGTTCTTCCCAGCACCATCTCCACAGTACAGGGGGAGGGGCAGGGGAAGCAGAGGCGCAGTGGACAGGGACCGGCGTGAACTAGGACTGCTGAGTCCTGGCTTGTGTGGGTCCCAAACCTACACTGCTGTGGCTCTGCCTTTTAAACATAGTAAGAGCTGTCTAGCTCTTACCACATTTATAAGGCAGAGGCACAGCAGTCATGGACCCCTGCAGCAGTCAGGGACTCAGCAGCCCTGGCTTGTGGCAGGCTGCAGTAGGTCTAGGACCCGGCACAAGCCGGGACTCAGCAGACCCAGCTCGTGCCAAGTCCCTGACCTCCAGGCTCTTACTACATTTAAAAGGCAAAGCTGTAGTGGGGAAGGTCCAGGACCCAGCACAAGCTGGGACTCAGCAGTTCCTACCACATTTAAACTGCAGAGCCACAGCAGGGGGTAGCTCCTGGACCCAGAGCCAGGAGAGAATACCTCCCATTATCAACTAATCATGTAGGTGATAAAAATTGTATTGACTACCCAGTTAGCCAATTACCTACTTCTTAACATCCTTATAGAAAACTATAAACTTTTCTACAGCAATGCAGGGACAAGAAGATAGAATTAAACCAAAATAAAATGTAACTCAAATAACATGAGATGACATACTTTGGACATCAGCTCACAGCAGGGGGACTGAGAGCTGATCACAACAAGCTTAAAGCAGCTACATGACAGTTCCAGTTGTTGTGAGAGAGGTGTAGCACTTCTTAAACATTATAAATCTTGGTCCAAATTTTGTCCACATCTGGCTGCACTAGCAGAATCCATAAATCATCTCACAAGGCAGGATGTTGAGTGGGATTACATGGGATCCCAACAGCAAGCATTTGATTTATTGAGACAAATTATAATGAATTCCCCTGTTCTGAAGTACTACCAGTCAGGTGAGCTACTGACACTCCAATGTGATGCATCAGAGAGAGGATTGGGTGTAGCTCTTTTGCAGAAGCAATCAGTCACATATGCTAATAGAGTGCTGTCAGAGGCTTAACATGGGTTTGCCTAAATAGAAAAAGAGCTTCTGGCTGTGGTATTTGGCGTGGAACAATTGCATCTGTACTCCTAATAGTGCAATGAGGACACAAACCCCTATACACAATTATGACAAAGCCCCTTTTTAAAAAGTGCTCCAAAGAGATTGCAATGCATGCTGATATACCTTTAATAACACTACAAGGCAAAGATCAGATATTGTTTGAATGATGACTGGCATTAGTTGATACCATTAGCTGGGCCCATATATCCAGCATTAGTGGAAAGGGAATCAGGACACTGAATCTATGAACATATTGTGATATCTTCAATTTCAAAAGTGAAGTAGATGGAGACCCAAGAGGCTGAGGTAAAGAACACCCACCTACAAGCTATCAAGAGAGTAATACTAGCAGGATGGCCAGAAAACAAGGCAAGCAGCACTAGTTTCAGAACCCTATTTTCAAATTAAAGATGAGCTGAGTATGTAGTATGGAATCCTATTTCAAGGGTAGAGAGCTGCTGTTCCTGCTGCCTTATGTAAGGATGTGGCACACAAGACATGCCACTCCCTAGGCACCAATGTTTGCTCTAATCTTTTCAATCCAGGTGCAGATTTTTCCCATCCATGTGCAGAATACAATTTTTATGTGCACCCAGGCATGTGCAAATGTGCACCACCAATAGAACCGGCACTCTGCTAGTCTGCTGGGCAACACTGGAATCCCTCCTGAGCAGCCACGCAGGCAGAGCTTACAGGGAGCACTGCTGGGCACTGACCCCTGGCTCAAGAGTGTTTAATGTGCACGAAGGGATTAATACTCCCACAGCTCAGCTCCCTGAGAGAGGGGCAGGACGCCCAGTAGTCATGCAATAGCCCCTCCTCCCGCCAAGAAATCCACTTGGCACACGAGCCCCCGCTCCCTCCACAGGCCAAGGGCGGTGCAGAGCAGTACCTGAGCACGGTGGATTCCTCCTCAGCTTGTGGGGCGGGGCCTAGCCCCTGACGGACACAAGAGGCATGTCAGGGGTTGACCAACTGCCGGCCCCAACGCCAGGGGCAGCATCCCGGGCTCACTGAGCGTGGCTCCGCTCTAGCCTCAGGAAGAACACAACCCCAAGGCGCGGGGGCGCCCCCGTCTGGCGACGCAGCCCAAGGGCCCTGACAAGCGCAGGCATCGGCCCATTGGCGGGCGGGCGTCCGTCCGTCCGTCACCTGACGCTGAATGGCTCCCTGCAGCAGCGCAGCTGGCACACCGACCACGTGACCTTCTCGGATCCACACACCCTTCCCCCCCCCCCCCCGCTTTTTCTGCTGCGGTTCTGAAGTTACCGCAGTCCCCGCTTGCCCCGCCCCTCCCATCCTTATAACGCCTGGTTCCCTCGCTCCTCCTCCTCCTCCTCCTGCTGTGCGCGCGCGCGCGCCCCCACCCTCCGTTCCGTGCGCGCGCCCCTCAGCCTCCGGCTCCTCACAGCGGCGGCGAGCGGGCCTTGCGCCGGACGGCTGCGGGTCCCTGGGAGCGCAGCAGCCGCGCGGGCACGCGGGGCGACCGCGTTCCCCCCCCCTCCCCTAGCGGTTCCCAGCACGGAGAACATGGCGGCGGTATCGGGTGCCGGGGCTGCGGGCGGCTCGGCCAACTGCGGGACTCCGGAGACGGTGCGGGGCCAGGCGTTCGATGTGGGGCCCCGCTACACCAACCTCTCCTACATCGGGGAGGGCGCCTACGGCATGGTCTGGTGAGTACCGGCCGGGGAGCCGAGCCGCGCTGGGGCAGAGCCCAGCCCTGCCCTGCCCAGCCCGCCCAATCTGGCCCACAGCCTCTCCCGGGGGGTTGGCAACAGCCCGCGGCCCCAGCCTCCTTGCTCTTCTGCGGGTAGGGGACCGGGACTAAAGTGTCTCTTCCCCTTCCCAGCCTCCTGTAGCTGCGTCTTACCTCCGATTGCTGCTACATCTCCTGCCCTCTTCTCTGCCTCCTAGCCCCAGTGGCTGCCCCTTCCTTTTCCAGTCCTGATTCAAGTTCTGCTTAACTATTCTTGTCCGTTTACACTGTCTCTTGGGTTGGTTTTGCGCTGCTTCCCGCTCTCCCCCCCCCCCCCCCCAATTCTTGGCAGTGTGCTATATACTATAATGGAAAAGGAAGCCAAAATAATGGCCATGACTGACGGATTACAGGCTCACCTTATGTGCCAGGACCATACTGGGTAAAACTAAAAAGATATTTTATTATTCTTATTACCTCCACTGTCTATCTTTTTGGGTTGTGATTTGGCACCTTTTCCTCCAGTAATGACAAGAAACCTCATATATTGGTGAAAATACTCTTCAAGGTTGAAACTCTTGTGTATCACAGTTTCAGAGGTGTAGCTGTGTTAGTCTGTAACTGAATAAACTTAAAACAGTTTTGCGGCACCTTAGAGACTAACAAAAACGTAGATGTATCATGAGCTTTCGTGGGCATCAGCTTGTGCCCATGAAAGCTCATGATACTAGGCACATTTTTTGTTTGTCTAAGGTGCTGCAAGACTATTTGTTGTTTTTTAAGTTGTATCTGAGAGACATTTCAGTGAAACACCACCATTTATGCAGAGTGAATGTGTGTGCTCAACTATTTTGACATCGGCTATCAGAATGATGGAGAAATGCACATATGTATTTGAGCAAGTTAAGATGTTTATCACTAGCTAATAGTATGGTGAGATTGAGTTGAGCTGGTGCATATATTGTAGGTGGGTAGAAGGATGCACAAGTGTCACTGACATGCTCTGTGTTTTTGCCTAAATCTTTTATCCCATTTGTGTCTCTTTCTGTGAAACGGATAAATGAATTAATCTCCTAAATTCATCTGCAGTCTTGAAAGCAAACATAAATAACTCTTTTCTCCAAACCCTATGCTGTTTTCCCTTCAAAATGCACAGTGTCTTTCTATAATTTTGCTTTTAAAAACTAGGTATGGTTTTTCAAATAGGTTTGGTTTGTTACTTGTATCTTTACAGCAATAAACTTTCATTCAGAGGTTGAATTATGATGACTTCTTGATGGCTGAATGAGAGGCTTGTATTCCAGAATTTAAACTGTCATTTAGGCCTGGATTCACCAAGAAACTAAATGTGTATTTACATGCTTTTACTTGATGATGACATTCGCCCTCTTAGTTGGGGTGATAACTTTCAGTATGTTTTGATGTCCTGTTTATACTTGTGTCTGTATATATTCACTGCAGCTTCACTGGTGTAAACTAACATGTATTAAGTGTACAGATTTGAATGTAAGACCTATGTTAGTGCAGTTTACTTTAGAAACCAGGATAAGCCTCACCAGTGCAAGTTTGTTTTATACTTGTTCAACACATCTATATGGAGAGGTTAGCACCTGTATACTGTACTAGTACAAATACCCTTGCTGTAGATAGATTTACAATTAGAATCTATCTGAAGCTAGAGAGTCTCAAATAGTACTTATCTGAAGTATAATCTGCTCCACTTACCTCAGTGGGATGCTAACAATGATATTGGTTTGGACTCCAGCAGGGAGAGGAGGAAGCAGCTCTGTGTGCTGCCATTCTCCCCTCCCTCACATCTAAGGGAACAGCAGCACAGCAAAGTGCTGGTCTGGAGGTGAGGCAGCAGAGATTGGTACTGGGGATGCAAACATGTACATGGTTATCAATGACCCTGGACTCATCTGTTAATGTGCATGGTTACATGCAGTCCTCCCACCATCTCTCAGAGGCAGCAGTGAGGTGGTGAGGTGGGAGCCAGAGGCAGCAGCAAGGGGTGGGGTCAGATGGCTCCGCTCCCATGTGTAATCCCTGAATTTCAACAGTTACATGTTTCTTTATGTAAACCTACTTTAACATCCCCAGTTAGTACTTTGAGGCATGGAGCCACATATGCTCCCATAGCAGGGTGCCAGAAGCACCCCACTCCCATCAACCTCATGTCCAGAACCTGCATCCTCATTCCCTTCATGCATGCTCCCTCCCTCCCAGAACCCACTCCAGCACCCTCTGTGGTCTGAAAACTTTACTCTGTTTCCCAGGGTTGCTAGATTAGGGAGACTTAAATGGAATTCACTACTGCGCAAAGGCTGCAAGAAATGTAATGAAGGATACATAGTTTACTGTTAACTTCCTATTTTGGTTTCACAGGTGAATGGAGCATGGTTTGTGGGCAGGATGAGAGCATATCACCTCCCCCCCCCCCCACCTGATCTCTTGTGGCTTGAGATAAAACATTACATTTTCAATTTCTTCTCAAAGTCTATACAAGTTAGCCTCTTATCTTAAACTAAACACATGAATATATTTTATATAAATTAATGACAGGAGTTTTTGGTGTAAAGTAAGTTTCATGTCCTTTCACATCAAAGGCTATATTGAACAGCAGTCATTAAGGAATTAATACCCAATATAGTGAATGCTTAAACTTAACTCCATAAGAGGACTACAGCAGCTCAAGAAATCTTGGGGCATTTGAATTAACAGGATTTAACAAACATTACACATTTGTATTGCATATTAGATAAGGAAAGTATTAGATTGCACGTCATAACTAATATTGGTTAGCATGTAGTCCACCAACTACTATGATTACATAAGATTACGTATAAGCTACTAGAAGAAAGTATATTCATTATGCAGATTGACACTAGATGTTTCATGCCTTGCTTTGCTTTGCTGGATGTGCTTTTTTTTTTAATGACAGTGTGGAGTCATTTTCATAGTTTTGTGGAGATGTCGGGGGTGTTTTTTTTTTTTTTTTTGCAAGCTTCAGAAGTAGATATCGAATTGAAAAATTAGTAAAGATCTCATGTTCGATTTCAGAGAGGTAGTCGTGTTGGCCTGTTTCAGCAAAAGCCACAGGAGTCTGGTGGTACTTTGAAGACTAACAGATTTATTAGGGTATTGGGGCATAAGTTTTCATGAGTTACAACTCATTTCTTCAGATGATGGGGAGAGAGAAAGGGGTGGGGAAAGGATTTAGAGATCAGTGTGTGATATCAGTGCTAATTAAATCAGAGTGGATGTTGATCATCTCCAACGGTGTTGAAAAGGTGAGTTCTTGAATGAGACATTTTCTATTGTATTACAAGAACCATTCCATGCGTCCATTTTAGACCAGGGGTGGGGAACCTAAGGCCCTCGGGCCGGCTGCAGCTCCTGATTTGCCTGGATCTGGCCTCCTGAGGCTCAGGGACTACCCCTCTTCCCTCCCCCCCCCAGCATTGAGGAGCCTGTGCTGGTGCTCCAGCCCCCCCCCCCCTTGCTGCCCCACTGCAGGGCTGGCACACAATTACTAGGCTGCCCTACCTGCTCCATTCTCTCCTCTCCCCCCCCCCCCCCCATTCTTGCGTGCAAGTGTGTTTCTCTCTCAGTAAGGGGACAAGTCAATGAGGGTTTTGTTTTTCTCACTTGTGTGTGGCCCCCAACTGATTTCTTTTTTGGGTCTGTGGCCCCCAACCAAAAGTTTCCCACCTGTGATATAGACCTCTGTTTAGGGTGTCAAATTTTTCATATGATTTCCAGCTCAGCAGTTTCTGGTTGCAGTCTGGTTTTTTTTGAGTGTTTTTTTGCCAGAGAATGGCAACTTTAACCTCTCTGGACAGTTTTGTACTTGTAAAGTGCTCCCCCTGGCTTATTTTTATGTTTATAGAATCAGACTACTAGAAATGGAAGGGACCTTGAGAGATCAAGTCAGTCTCCTGCCCCCATGGTGGGACTGAGCACCTTCTAGATCAGTGTTTCTTAAACTGTGGTCCGTGGCACACCGGTGTGCTGTGGAGAACAGAATTCAAAATGGTCACCCTTAAAGGGGCAGGTGACCTTTTTCTATAACTTTCTCCAACCCTTTTTTCTCAATAACTTCCCTGACCCTTTTCCCCCCTGACTTCTTTCTCAGCAAAAAATCCCGTGGTGTCCCTCACTTTAAAAAAAAAAAAAAAAAAAAAAAAATGTTCCTCAGTCTTAAAGTTTAAGAAACACTGTTCTAGATCATCCCTGATGTCTGTTCAACCTGTTCTTAAATATTTCCAATGATGGAGATTTCACAACCTCCCTAGGCAATTTATTCCAGTATTTCCCCACCCTGATAGTTAGGAAGTTTTTACTAATGTCCAACCTAAACCTCTCTTGCTTCAGTTTAAGCCTATTGCTGCTTGTCCTTTCATTAGAGGCCAAGGAGAACAATTTTTCTCCCTCCTTGTAACACCCTTTTAGGTACTTAAACTGCTATCATGTCGCCTCTCAGTCTTCTCTTTTCTAAACTAAAACGCAGTTCTTTCAGCCTTCCCTCATAGGAATGTTTTCTAGATCTTTAATCATTCTGTTGCTCTTCTCTAGACTTTCTCCAATTTCTCTACATCTTTCTGGAAATGTGGTGCCCAGAACTGGACACAATATTCCAACTGAGGCCTAATCGCAATTACTTCTCATGTGGTGTTCACCACTCCTGTTCATATATCCATCATGTTTGGTTTTTCGCAACAGTGTCATACTGACTCATATTTAGCTATGACCCCTAGATCCCTTTCTGCAGAGAGTCGCTACCTGTTCTGTATGTATGAAACTGAGTGTTCCTTCCTAAGTGGAGTACTTTGCATTTGTCTTTATTAAACTTCATCCTATTAATCTCAGACCACTTGTCCAGTTTATCCAGAAGAGATCATTTTGAATTTTGACCTCCAAAGCATTTGCAACCCTTTCCTGCTTGGTATCATCTGCAAACTTAATAAGCGTATTTTATATGCAAATACCTAAATCATTGATGACGATATTGAACAGAACTGGTCCCAAAACAGACCCCTGAGAACCCCACTTATTGTGCCCTTCCAGCATGACTGTGCACCATCAGTAACTACTCTGAGAATGTTTATCCAGCCAGTTATGCACCCATCTTACAGTAGCTCCATCTCAGTTATATTTCTCTAGTTTATTGATAAGGTCATGCAAGACAGTATCAATTTTTTTACTCAAGTCTAGGTATACCATGTCCTCTGCTTCTCCCTTACCCACAAAACTTGTTCTCTTATCAAAGCTATCAGATTGGTTTGACACTATTTGTTCTTTACAAATCCATGCTGACGGTTATCTATCACCCTATCTTCCAGGTGATGGATTCCTTAATTACCTGGTCCATTATCTTCCCTGGTACGGAAGTTAAAATGACTGGTTTGTAGCTTCCTGGGTTGCTCTTATTTTCCCTCCTTTAGATGGGCACTATATTTGCCCTTTTCTAGTCTTCTGGAGTCTCTCCTGGCTTCCATGACTTTTCTAAGATAGCTAAAGGCTCAGATACCTCCTCTATCAGCTCCTTGAGTTTTTTTAGGATGCATTTCATCAGGCCCTGGTGACCTGCAGATATCTAGATTTTTGTCGTTCTTAATGTCTGATTTATTTCCATTTAGGGCTGCATAGAGACTGCCCAGTTTGTCCAGTGTACGTGGCAGGGGGCATTGTTGGAAAATGATGGCATATGTTACATTAGTAGATGAGGATGTGAATGAGGCTTTGATGGTATAGCTGATATGGTTATGATGGTTTCACTAAGGTAGATGTGTGGACAGAGTTGTCAACGGGGTTTGTTTCCAGGATATGTTCCTGGATTAGTGTTCTTGTGGGGTGTGAAGTTGGTGGTATTCCTCTCCAGTTGTGGGGGAGGGGCATTCTGTAAGCGAGGGCTGTTATGCCTCCCAAGGTCTAAGGGGGATTTTTCATCCATGATAAGGTATAAATCCTTGGTGATGTGTTGGGGAGGCATTAGCTGGGGGGGGAGGGGGGACTGTTGGTAATAGCTAGTGGTATTCTGTTGAGTCTCTCCTGTGGTACGTGACTTCTGGGTATCCGCCTGACTTTCAATCTGTATCTTTACTTTCCAAGTGGGTATTACAGTTCTAATAATGCTTGATAGACAAACATCTGTAGGATCTGAGGTATTGGTGCAAATGCAGTTGCATCTTAAGGGTTGGCTATACACAGTGGGTTGTGTGATGTGTTTTGGATGAAAGCTTGGAGACATGTAAGTATAGCAGTCAGTAGGCTTCCACGATAGAGGTATTTTTGTGAGTATCAGTTATTTATACTGTAACATCCAGGAAGTGGATCTCCTATGTGGACTGGCCCAGGCTGAGATTGATGATGGGGTAGAAATTGTTGAAATCCAGATGGAATTCTCCAAGACCCTCCTTCCTATGGGTCCAGCTGATGTGCTACATGGATGACATCAAGTAGAGGATGGGCACTTGAGGAAAGGATCTCAGGAAGCATTCTAAGTCAGCCATTAAAATGTTGGTGTACTTTTGGGCCATTCATTGACATGAAGGTATAAATCATCCCCCCACCTGAAATGACTGAGTGAGAACAAAGGCACAAAATTCAGTAACCAATTGTGCCATGGCATCAGGGATATAGTTCCCAATGGTCTGTAGTCAGTCCATCCTTGTGTGGAAAGTTGGTTTTGTGTTTTTGTTTTTGTTTTTAAAAGACTGAGTTAATATATAACAATTGAGAAGTCCTATTTATCAGTGTATATAGTACTATGACTTCATAATGTGGAAATGGAAAAGATTAGAGTTGTGACAGCTACTTGGTATGTGTTCATAATCTTACTATATTTGTAAATTAGCTAAGTTAGGAATTCAATTGAAAAAAGCACTCTCATGGCCTACAGACTTTTATCTGACCCTGTAGCAAGGGTAAATTGAGACAAGTCACCTTAACCATCCATGACAAGACAATGATATTGTAAACAGAAGACAATAACTTCACTGAGATCAAGCAGACAGCATTGACTATGTTCAGGAGAGAAATGTTAATACAAATATAAAACAGTAGTTCAGTATTTTTCTTTCTTTCCTTATCAAGTAAGCTGCTAGTATAAATGTTCTCACATTTTCTCTAGTATGAAAAACTCAAAAGGTAATAGTGAAATGCTTACCGTTAATTCAGTCATCTATTACCAGATCAGGATTTTGAGTAAAAGCAGAGTTATTAGAGCAGTATGTCAAGTAACATTTTATAGGTGTGCTTTAATATGGCATAAAGGAAGATAATTAATTTGAGGGGTAAGTTTACAGGTATTTGTGTCTTGACCTTATATCCCTAAATTAAACTCTAATTTTTAAAGGTAATATTTTTGCCAGCATAACACATTATCTGTCCTTGTGGCTAGATTCTATCCTTGTGCATGTTTGCTTCCTGTTCAGATTGTGCTATCAGAAAACTGGATCAGAGCTTGATTGGCTCAGCCTGAGTCAAGGGGGAAATCTTTACCAAAAGAGTTTTTCCTCTCCAACAGTCAACCAGGGAAATCAAGAGGGCAAGAAAGCTGAAAACTAGTCACCAGTTTATGGATGGAAGCAACTAATTGACTAGTCAACTATCCAATAAGCAAAAGCTTATTGGATAGTCTAAAAACTAGTCCATTAGTCGCTTCCCCCTTCCCTTTTGCTGACTGTCAGGCAGCAAGGGCGGGGGAAGAGGAGAGGGTGCTGGGGGAGCTGGCTTAAAAGCTGGTTCCCCAACTCTGTGGGAGGGAGTAGGGGCACTGTGGCAGTGTTCCAGCTTTGATGTGTGCAAGAGTCCCCACTGGGGCACTTGTACATTTCAAAGCAGAAGCGCTGCATGGAACCTGGGGCCAGTGGGGGACTCCATGCTGTCCCCAGGCTCCATGTGGCATTTCAGTCTTGGAAATGCACAAGAGCCCCTGCTGTACACTTCAAAAGCAGAAGGCCACACTAGTCCTTATGGACTAGTCAATGGAAATCCCTTTAACTCTTCAATTAGTTAATTAATCAAAATTTAACATCCCTACACCAGCTACAGCTCCCTGATTCTGTTCTGATCCTGGAACAGGTTAAAGGAGACAAGGGGCTGCTTCACTTTTGCTTACTGGCTGTGGTCCCTACAGGGCTAACTCTAAACTATTTGGTGATAACTAGAAACACTTCAGTTACCCCCATTGAGCTCCTCTGGGTATTCCTTTGATTTTGGGCCTTTCAGATATGAAAAATAGCAAAAAAAACAAATCAAACAAGAAAATTGAAGTGGATATTGTGTTCTTACAGCCCAGTACAAGACCAGAATGTTTACAAATATGTGCTGTTCGAGAATAAAGTACAAATTTTGTTGTCCCTGGAGGTCCCACAGTCTGGCAGGGATGTAGGCAATGTTGCTACTGAAACTAGTTTCCTCTCCCATGTAGCAGCAGATGGACACTGGGGAGCTGCAGAGTAGCAGGGAAGAGACAGTACCTATCTTTCTCTACAGCAGCCCTCTTTATTCATATTCACACTGCCCCCTTATACTGCAGGAGAGGCTGTAAAAAGAAGCACCCCTTTCCACCTATCCACAAAGAACAGTTAAAGCTCTTTGGTTTAAAAGTTAGGAGGTGCAGCTTGGGGAATGTTCTTGTTTCATAATCAATTATACCTTTTTAATACACTTGCTCATGAGGGCTGCAGGCAACCCTGCTGCTGTAGACAATTGTGCCTTTTTTCAAGGTGAGGAAGTGAAGCTTGTATAAAAAGAATTGATAGCTCCTGCTTATTTGAGTAGGAATGTAACGTTAACATCAATTGGAGAATAGTGTCCTATCAGTATAGCACATAATGACACTTGTATACAGATAGTCCCCAACTTACAAACAAGTTATGTACCAAGCACTTGGTCGTAACTCTATCTGTTCGTAAGTCGGACCCCATTCATTTAAATGTGACCGTGCTGTTCGTGAGCACAGATTGCATTCGTAACTCGGGGACACACTTAATGGAAGGTTGGTCGTAAGGACGAACGGTTGTAAATCGATGTGTTCATAACTCGGACTACCTGTACTGTTGTGTGGTCAGATTCATGAACTGTGCTTTGTTGGAACTGAGTTCATCGTTTTCATAAAATTCATTGTCACTACATTTTTTATGTGTAGTGCCAAACTGCATGTTGCTGTATTTAATTTATCAAGATACATTTAAATGTCAAGCAGATATCTGGATAGAGATTTTTAAAAAAACCTAAAAATTGTGCTAGTAAGGGCTTATAGCGGTGTTTATAGCAGCATGATTTCTTCTGTGCTGCTCAGCTAAAGAGAATGAAGAAACAGGCTTTTCCTAGAGTGTAAAATGCCAGGCTGTTTTGTGTACACCTCTCCAAACTTGAACTACACCTGAAATGTATGTGGATGACTTAGTCCCAGGCAACCTCAACTTAAAATTCATAGGAGAACCACCAGTACATAATACTATTTTATTTTTTTTAATAGTGGCCTGTTTGATTTATGGGAGTGACTAGAGGCCTCTATCAGTATTGGTATTTCATTGTTCTTAGTGCTGTATAAATGCAGAGTGAAAAGTACACCCTCTTGCCATCTAAATAGATCAGTCTCTTCTCCCCCCCAAGAGTGACTGATAGATTTTGTTTTCCCACTTAACAGACAGGGAACCCATTGGTTTCAAACACCCTTTTCTTCTATTAGAACTTCTTACTATGAATTCCATTTTTACCCTTCTACTTTGGTGTTTGCTCTGTCCTGTATGTTTGTTACTTCTGTCTTCCTCTTATAGCTGACATGCATTAAATAACTTTGAACAAGTGGGCCATGTGCAGTTTTTATTGTCTGAGTTGCCTCATGAGTCAGCAAAAAAGTACTTTGCAAGATGTACCCTTGCTCCCAATTCCTGCCTCTTCCTAAGCAAAGACATGCTGTCATTTTTATTTCTCCAGTATCAAAGCTGTTGAATTAAATGCTTTTGGGTTTCTTCAATTCTTCTAGAATATCTTCTGGTTATTTTAGAAATCCATTTCAATGCAAGTTTTGTTACCTGTCAATATAATTTAACTTTCTCATATCCTTAACTTTTTTTACATTTAATGGTCCAGTTAGCAAATGCTTTTCTTTTTGCTTAAGCCATACTGCAGCTTTAACATATCTACTTAGTGGATATTGTTGGTGTTAGCTAAAACTGGAAGATATTAAAAAATCCCAAAAGACTATGTAATACCTTATATTCCCATATAATTTACAGTAAGACCTTGTCTGTCAGTCATGGTATATGGACACTGCAGTGATCCAATGGCTGCTGATTTCATATCTGCTGTAGACACATTTATCTGAGAGCACTCCTGTCTACACTGATACTCCATCTAGGCAAGAAGAGTAGCCAGCATTGACAGGAGAGCAGCACCTGTTACCCTTACCATGTGCAAGATGCCACCATGAGTACATCTACTTCAGCTATGCTATTTGCATAGCTGAATTAGATTGACAGTGCAGGTAAATGTAGACAAGGCCTGAGAGAAGTGTTCCTGCAGGCACCAAACAAATGGATAAAATGGGAGGAGAGTCCAGAAATGCAATGTGGTAAGAAAAAATTAGACATGTATCTTTCACCTTGTTTTAGATGAGGTCAAGCTCAAGTGTATTTTTTGCTGGCCTGAATCCAAGGGACTTCTGCTGAGAACTACCTGTCTCCAGATCTTCTTTGATACAAGTGAAACTCATAACTACAGCGGAGTAGTCTAGATTGTGGCTAGATACAGGAAAGGTTAAAGTTTGTAGATGGTAATGTGCTATATTAGCTAAAGCTTCTTAGTGATAGTCAAGATTAGCCCAGGGTAAAGTTCATAGCAGTATTCTGGATTTGAGATAACAGGTGTGAAAGAATGTATGAATACAGCATTGGATAGTAAAGAGCATGTTTTATTAAAATTTAATGTGTTTAGTCAGTGCATCTGTTTACAGAACAGCCTGGAATCTTTAAGGGTGTGTCTAGACTACATCCCTCTGCCAACAGAGGGATGTAAATGAGACACTTCGAAAGTGCAAATGAAGCCAGGATTTAAATATCCCATGGTTCATTTGTATAATCACGTAATGGTGCTCTTTCGAAAGCGCTACTTTGAAATTGAAACAGCAGTCTAGATGCGGTTCTTTCGAAAGTAGAAGCCTTTTTTGAAAGATCCTGTACTCTTCTCAAAATGAGGTTTACAGGATCTTTCAAAAAAGGCTTCTATTTTCAAAAACAGCGTCTAGACTGCTGTTTCAATTTCAAAATAGTGCTTTTTTGAAAGTGCCATTACGTGATTATGCAAACAAAGCACGGGATATTTAAATCCCTGCTTCATTTGCACTTTCGAAGTGCCTCATTTACATCCCTCTGCCAACAGAGGGATGTAGTCTAGACACACCCTAAGATACAAAACTATTCTCAAAGATAGGTAGGGCTGCATTTAAAACAATAGCTGTGAACCTCAGGTTCTCAAAATGCTTCATCTTCTGTTCAGCATCACTTATATTAACCAACGTGAGCATAAACCAGCTCTCTTCCAGTCAATCTCTGACATTTAAAGAGCAAAGGAACCGCATAGTGAGTGAGAAGGAGATTCAGAGCTGAGCCATCATCATATTGATCCTCTTACATCTCTCAATTTCTAGTTCAATATAAGAATTGAAGAAAGGAGGTGTTATGATGTACCTCAAGAATCAGTCTTAACATACAGAGTTCAGGCATGAAGGCCAGTTTTCTGGTTGGCTAGCCATTGGGATTTTTCAGTAAAATGAATGGAACAACTTTTTAAGGCTCCTTGACTTGTCTCCTCCCTTCCCTTCTCATCCAAAGGTCTTGTAGTTAATCTAATATTAAATTCTGCCAAGCCTACCTCTATTATTAGTTTAGGGTTTTTGGTTTTTATAACTGTAAAACCTTTTTATGCCACAGACTGGCAAACCCATTCATGAAGTTGGGGGACTGGTAACATTTTATTTGCATATTTATTATGCAAATAAAATGTTGCCAGCCTTCTGAGCCCCAGCCCTTTGCTCCCCAGTGCCTAATAGCCTTACAGCCTTTGCCAACACCCTCTTGCCCCATGATCCCATCCTATCTTCACCCAATACCCACTTGCCCCCATCCTACCCCTGCACTCCCCAGAGCAAGGCTGCCCCTAGGGAGCATGGCCATTACTGCCACACAGGCAAGGGAAGCAACCCTCCTCTTTCATACCTTCTCCCTCCCCAAGTGCATCTTGCATCTCCATGGGTGGGGGCATAGCGTGGCACCACACTGGCTGCCATTACTGAGGGAGGAAGGTGCCTCCTGCTTCTGCCTTCAGCCCCAGTACCACCACTGGCAAAAGAGATCATGCAGGTGGGGGGGGAGCGCAGAGCCCTGGGGAGCCGCCACCTGCTACTGCCTCAGCCCCCATGCTGCCGCCAGCAAAAGCAGCCATGTGGGCAGGGGAGCAGCCATTGGCTATGCATGCTCCCTCCTCCTTTGCACACCCCTCCCCCCAATCGCATCTTCGCAGGCACAGAAGGGGGAGGCACCTCTTGCTGTGCCGCCTCCTGCTGCTGCCTTAGCCACCATGACTGCTGGAGTTGAGCCACTGCAAACAGCCTGCTCAAGCTCTGACAGCCACTGTGACCTGGCAGCCAGTAGTTCATGGACCAGCACTGGTCTGCAGACTGGCAGTTGGGAACTGCTCATCTAAGTGACGTAAGCAGGTAAGCTTCATTGTAAGTCAGTATGACTTGTGGTTCTTGTATCGTGTAGGCTTTTTGTAAATCCCATTACTAAAAAGCAGCTGAAAGATGTAGTAGTATATGTAAAGAAGCCTGTTAATTGCCACTAACACTGATGCTATTTCTCTGCTGTGGTCAGATCTGAAGCTTGTCTAAGATTGAACAGCTTGGAAGATTAAGATCTGTTGGATTTGGTCTGCCAATACTTTCTCAGTGACCACTTCCAGAAAGGTCAGATCTTGCGTGATAATTGGCAAGAACACAACTGTCAAAGAATAATTCTTTTTGTACAGGCCAGATGAAAGCATGTTCATTCACTGGAAACTATCTCCCCTGGGGAGGCCATAATTATCCCTCTCAGTAATAAGTTCAAACTTTCTTCACTGGCTTTCTCTCTGGCCTAGCAGGTGATTGCTCTGAGGTGTCTAGGTGTATTTTTTTTTTAGTGCCTCGTAGTTTCAGAATAGGATTATATGGATGGAAAGTGGCTTTTGTATCCGTTCCTTTAACATTAGTCTCTCCACACCTGAGAAGCATTCTTAAACAAATTATTCTTGTTTGAAATATATATTCAAAGTCTCTTGCTATTGGATACTGTCATCTTAGTCCAGGTGACAACAATTGGAGTTAATCAGACTAATCATATGGAATAGTGTCTCTTGATTTTTGTGGATGCTAGAATCAAGATAACATTCTTGTGCCAGAGCAGCGAAGAACAAGGTATCTTGCAGTTATTTGTATTCCAGGTTTGTACATTTGTCTGCAACATTCCAATGTTTTCCCATCTTATTTCTGTCTCAAATTGCTGGTGAATAATGATGGCCTGTTAGCTGTTGTGGAGGGAGGAGGCTCCTAAGATAAGCATATACATGGTTTTGTGCAGTAGCTGATTGTAGTGCTCTATCATGCTAATCATACTGGACCGGAGGCAGTGCCATCAACTGCTAGGTTTCTCCTCATCTTGCTGCATTTCACTGTTAAATGCAATTATTTGCGTATGTAGGTTTGGGATGTGAACAACTAGTTGACGACTGATAAGCAAATGCTTATTGGATAAACAGGCTAGTCGATTAGTCGCTGAATCGGATAGAAGCAGTGGGAGGGAGGGGGAAGCAAGGGCCGGAGGGGGGAAGAAAGGGGTGTTTCAAAGTGACAGCACTGTATGGAGCCTAGGGCCAGACCCTGGGCTGCATGCAGTGCTGCCGCTTTGAAATGCCGCATGCAGCTCAGGGTCCCCAGCCGACCTCAGGCTGCACGCGGCGTTTCAAAGCAGCAGTGCTGCATGGAGCCCAGGGTCAGCTGGGGACTCCCCCACTGACCCAGGGCTCCATGCGGCACTGCTACTTTAAAATGCTGCAGGGAGCATGGGGCCAGCAGGGGACTGCTTGAGTCTGCTGCTGGCTCTGCTTCCCATATCACTTTCACCTTTGCATCGACTATTCAGTTGGCCAAATTGAAATTTTACATCCCTAGTGTAGGTATACATTAATGTCCTTTTACAAGGTAACTTTCTTTTAGCAGATTTCATATAAAAGCAAAAATGTGATTATTGTCTTTAACATCCTTAGTGTTAAGCTTAGTCAATTATCCGACAAGCATTTGCTTATCAGATAGTAATGTTGACTAATCAATTCCACCACCCCCTTGCTGCCTCTATGAAATAGAGGGAAGCCTGGGCTCAGCTGGGGAGTCCCTTTTGAATCCTGGGGAGGCAGCAGTTTCAAAGGGGCAGGGGGATCCCATAGCATGGAGCCCAGGGTCAGCAGGGGACGACCCCTGGGGATTCTTGTGGATTTCAAAGCAAGCACACATGCAGCTTGAGTCAGTAGGACTTCCCACAGGCCCTGGGGGCTGTATGCAGAGTTCTTCATTCCTCCTTGAAATGTACAAGTGCCCCTGCTGCGGCTCTTGCACGTTTCAAAGGAGGAATGGGGAAGTGCCTATGGACTAGTTGACTAGTCAGTACATTTTAACATCCTTACTTAACAGCCTTACTTAAAACTAGCTTTTTGTTCCTTTGGAAATTCAAAAATGAAGCTGTACTAAAAATAATGCTTTTTCTGGAATTTGTTATATTTGGTCTACTTATTTAAATATTTTTTGAAAAAATGTCAAAATACTTTGTTGCTGGTAAAGCAGTACTGTGAGTTGGAATCTGTTGCATGGTAAAAGTAATTAATCTTTTTTGTGGGTAGATTTTAAGTACTGGCAACTTGCAATTAGACTTGCAGTATATAATATATAACTTTCCCCTTTCCTCTAAATTAGCAGCTGTCGGTGTAGCATCTTGCCTCCTGCTTAGTTGGAGGTCAAGTAGCTCCTTTTATGGCCGATGTTGATGTAGTATCCTGAATTAAAGTACCATGAAGTAGATGGAGTACTGCAAATTGGCAATTCCATATACTTGCTTCAGTGAATTAGCCCAGCAGCATGCTCAATCTTCTCTGGAATTTGACAGCACTGAAGGTACCACGTGACATAGTAAAACACTTATTAAATATTGTATTTTAAATGTCTCCATATAACTGATTGCTTTGAAACAGTGAAATATTTTTTTCTGTTTTAATGTGTGGTCTGAGGATGTACCATGACAAATCAAGTGACCGGACTGTTTCTGAATAAGCACAGATACATTTTATATACATAGTGATTTTCCCCCCTCCCCCCCCATGCATAACTTTTAGAATTGCTATTATCTGTTTTCACTAAAGGAGGAAAGGTTGTTTTTTTTTTTTTTGTTTTTTTCCTGCCAAAGACTAATGGTGAGAGACATTTTTAAATAGCTGTGAAATAATGGTCACGGTAATTCAATAATACAGAGTTTTCTTTCTTTGTTAGTGTGGCTACGATAGATGCATTCTTAGGCTGCACTCACAAGGGATGTAGGTTTAATTGGTTAGCATTAGCTTATTGGTTAAACTCCCAGGTCATCACTGGGAGCCTGTAGAGCTGGCAGTGCCAGCAGCCCCTGAGTTCTCAGGATTGGCAGCTTTTGGTGAGCTTAGCACTCAACAAGGGGCTGATTTTCCCCCCCCCCCACCTCCCCCCACACACAATGCTGGGAGTAGGGATGTAAGCGACTAATCAAATAGTTGACTTTCCAATATGCAAACGCTTATTGGATAGTTGACACACTAGTCGCTCCTGCCCTTGTTGCCTCTTGCAAAGGGGGGGAGGCACAAAGGGTGCTTAGGGAGCCAACTTAAAACTCCATCCCTTCCTCCCCCTCCCCACCCATTCTAGCTCTGTGGGAGGTGGCAGGGGCACAGTGGCAGCCAACTTTGAAATGCACAAGAGCCCCTGTTGGGGCTCTTATACATTTCAAAGGTGGAATGTGGAAGTTCTTACTGAGTAATCGAATACTTAATGGGAATCCCATCATCTATTTGATTAATCAAAGTTTAACATCCCTAGCTGGGAGTGGGATATGCCCAACCAGGAGGAGCGGTAGGGCTGAAAGGAGAAGAAACAAAGCAGGGAAAACATGAGGGAGAGCATATAAAGAGCTGATGAGTGGGCAGTAGAGGTGATACTGAACTGGCTGGTGCCTAATACCTGCCCACATTGACCAGTTGCTACAGAGTGCAGCCAATGCTGCCCAGGACAATGGAGAAGGCTCTGCTAGCTAGCTGAGTGTAGCACAGCTCCTGCTGTCTAACAGGCCAGCAGCAGGAGTGGCTGATGTCATAGCTGCAACATTGCCCTGCCTTCAGTCTTGCACACCTATAGTGTAATATGGTTTAGGGATGTAAGAGTAGTTGACTAACCAATAAGCAAAAGCTTATAGGTTTATGCTATAGACTACACACTTTCTCCCCCAGTAAATCTTTTAGCAGGCTGGCCAGCAACCCGGCTCAGTTCTGGCTCATGCTGGGTCCAGGACCTATCCCCGCTGTGGCTCTGCATTTAAAGTGTGTTAGGAGCTGGGCGGGTGGGCAGGCAGCATGGCTCAGTTCCAGTTCGTGCCAGTAGCTCAGACCCATATTCCTGATGGGCTGCTGTCACCTTGCATTGCTGCCTCTTTTTCAGAGGCAGTAGCACAGGGCAACAAGCAGCTGGTCTGCAAGAGGGGCTGGTTTTTAAACTGGCTCCCCTGGCAGACTAACTCCTGCCTAGCACCCAGCACTGCTGCCAGTCTCCCATCCCCCACAAGGGACTATAGAATAGTCCACTAACTGATAAGAATTCATGAGGTTATTCAACTATTCAGTTAACCAATATTTCACATCCCTAGTATGGTTATGCTTAACTTCATAAAAAGGGCTTAAAGAGGAAGCTAGACAAAAGGCCCTAAAATCAAATGTAAAGAACTTCAAATCCTTAAGTTTGGCAGAGATACTACTCTAAGAAAACAGCAATAGTGTCAGAAGGCCTGTAAACCTCTAAAGATAGGGAATTGGTATGACTGAAAAGCAAAGTTTAGGCAGTTAAAACCAGGTGTCTTTCAGAAAATGGAAAGCCTAATGAAGTCAATTGAAAGGAATGTAAACTACAGCAGATAAAAGGTAAACTTAGGTGAGTAAAGATGGAATTTTAATAACAAATAGTTAAAAGCATACAAACTTTTGTCTGTTGCTGGAAGTCTTCATAAGAATTTGATAAGCCTTTTGCAGAAAAGAGATCAAGGGCAGCCTTCTACAGGGAAAGGTCTGCTTATGGTATGCAATCCATCTACATAAATAACCTATCTTAAGCTGAACTTTGGGGAGAAATACTATTGCAAGGAATACTACGGTCAATGAGGGTACCTTCAGCTTTGAATTTATTGGGTCTTTATTAGACATGTGAAATCGAATGCTGGAAGATTGACACTGCAACAGTCAATCTTGAATTTAGATGTGGTGTAAAAAAAGACAAATCTTGCAGAGAAGCTAACAATGTTGAATGTCTACTTTTTTCTGTTAGTACTGAAAAAACACTCTGAGATGTTAAGAGGGCTTTCTGGAACAAACTAAAGTGATTCACCTCTCCCAGATAATTTTGGGCATGAAGGAATTTAACTGCTTGAGCTACGAGTAAAAGACTTTTCATTCAAATGAGCTATCTTGGATGATAGCCAGTATTGCATTTCTATTTTAAAGTGCTAAATGCAATCTGAGGAATTAGACCAGTAAGATTTTCTTCTGTACTTGGTTAATTGGTTAGAATCATAAATAGAATTATAACAGCTAGTAGAGCCAGATCTGTGTCTTAACAAGCACAGCATCTGTAAAGGAAAACCTTGCCTCTCTAATCTAGAATTCGTAGACTTCATTGAATAGGTCAATGAAATAGTGGATAAAAAACATACTGATCCAACTTATATGGACTTTCAAAAGGGTTTTAATAAAATCCATCCGAGGGTAAAGTAAGTAGACATGGGTATGAAAGACACATCTGAAACTGCCTAACAGATGGAAAACAGGGTAAGATAACTGGTCAGTTTTAGCAGAAGGGAGTCAAATTTCAGTACTAGAATTGGTGTGAAATCAGAAAAAGGATTAAACAGGAAGAAGACACAACTTGCAGAAACTACTTGAACTGCTTATATACCTTATGGATTATTTGCATCAACTAAAATTGGTAAATAGGAATAATCAATATTCCATAAAATGAACAAAATGTTAAAATATATAATGCTGTTGGAATACTGTGTTAAGTTCAGGTCATCACATCTCAAAGGATACATCAGACATTGGGGGGAGTTAGAGATAAGCAACAAGAAGAATTAAAGGTATGAACTCACACAAACAGAATAAAATATTGGTACTGTCCTTAGAGGAGACAAGAAGGGACATGATAAAAGAATACAAAATAATGAATGGTATAAAGAAGGTATACCTGGGAACTTCTGTTTGTTTTCTAAACTCCAGGCCAGAATTCAGGAGGGAACAAAGTCAGGGATAAGCCAGAAGCAAATGCTTGTTTATCCCTCCCCAGATCTGAAGATATTCACTCTCTTCTTGGTCAGTTTTGTGAGCCTCTGCTATTTGTTTATGGGAGAGGCTGCTTTTCTGGAGGGAAGGGCTTTTCTTCTGGGAATATTCCTGACTTCTATGGCTGAAAGTAATACAGTATGGGACAATGGGACCATGTTAGGACTGCCACAGATGGGACCATATCTGTTTTGCAATTACTTTGAAGCTGTTATGCTATAGATTTAATTTGCTGACGTAGTTGCAGCCAAAGTGTGTTTCACACTGAGGCTATGTCTACACTGTCCCCTCTTGCGCAAAAAATATGCAAATGGGGTGAAGCGTGGAATATTAATGAGGCTCCTTTTTTGCACAGAGGCTTTTGTCTACACTGCTCCTCTTTGTGCAAAAACCCCCTCTTGCACAAGAGCTGTACTTCCTCTAATATTTTGCATGACTAAAAATATGCAAGTTAATATAATTGATAACTGACATGATTATTAATAGCATAAATGAAACTTTATACTCAGACTTTATTAATAGGACTGCTGCTGCGTCTTTTTACACATTTCTTTGAAGTTTACGTCATAGCTGGTCAAATCCAGCTTCATTCAGGCAGTCTTCTGTCAGTGTTATGTCAGGGGGCTAAAGATGTGGGGGTGCAGGAGTGAGTGGGGTGAATGAGGGTTAGGGTGAATGAGGGCTGAAGGGTAAGTGGTTCAGATGTCGGACGGGCTCATAGTTGGTGTGGAGGAGTATTATGATGTTGTGGTCAGATGGCAGCTAACCCCAACCCTCATTGATGTGGCCCCCAACTAAAACACCTTACTCCTCTGGCTCATGGTGGGCGGGGAGGGCCAGGGAAAACTGAGGTTCAAGGCCTCAGGCCAGACTTACTCTTCTGGGGTTCCAGGGTTAATGAATTTTGTGGGTCCCCTTAGGCTTTGGAGTGGGGCCAAAAATGAAGAGTTAAGTGTGCAGGACAGAGCTACCAGTGAATGGGATAGGGATAGGGGTGCAGGATTTGAGCAGGAGGTGGGGTACAGGCACAGGCTGGGGATAGGTGTCTTGGGAGGGGGTGCATGAGTCACTGGGGTGGGCACGGTCTGTGCATGAGGGAGTGGGGGGGCACTTGTTTTCATGTTGCTCCCAGGCACCGCAGGCTTCCCCCACTGCTCTAATATGCATGCTTCTGTTTCCCCCCCCCCCCCAGCTGGGGGAGGGGAGCAGCAGTGGTACACACAACAGTTTCTGGCTCACTTAGCCAGATCCAGCAGGGAGAGCTCAGGGCTTTCTATCCCACCCCTTCCCCCCCACCATGGGAAACCAGTGCTCCTGCTCTAATCTTGCAGGTGGCATGAGGCTGGAGCACCAGTGCATGCTCCTTGCTGCAGGGAGAACAAATGGGGGCTGAGCTCCAGCTTCAAAAGAGCCATATCTGGCTTCCTAGTGAGCCATATTTGCCTCACAAGCCATAGGTTGCCAACACTTGGCCTAAGGCTAGAAATCATGGGGGTAGAGCTATGTGTACCAGTGTAGTGAGGAAAATTTTTTTCTGATTAGGCTACTGTAGGATGAAAGAGTTGCAATAAATCCTTGATAGGGTTGCCAGTGTTCAGTTTTGAATTTGAGCTTTCTGTTCGAGAAACAAATTGAAAATATAAATGAGAAAATATAAATGTCTGGTCTCTTCTAAATAAGATGTAACGTAGATAGTGATATCATGTCAAGTATGTCCGGTATTTTTTTAAACCATCTGGCAACCCTAATCCTTGACCCGTATTTTATTAAAGTAAATACTTTATTACAGTAGTACATGGTCATTTATAATAGTGCAAAATTATACAAATTCAAATGTTTGAATTAATAGATATGCTCAGGAGGGCCCATGGAATGGGCATCCACATTTGTTCTGCCACAGGGCAGAATCATATATACACAATCATGATGTAACTAAAAACTTCTCTTGTTTTAGAAATTCAAAAAACATAATCATTCCTGTTGAAGTATGGGGTATATTCCTGTTGGATACAGTCTGAAGTTTGTTTACTTATGTTCCTCATGTCTTTCCCCATTAAATACTAGTAAATTTAAGAATAATGTTTTGCTGGAATTAATAACCCCCAGTTTATATACTATTGGCTTTCAGTAACCTGTATGAAGGATGGTGAAAGGAGGAGTTGCAGTAGTTACACACATCATCATTGCCCTTCATGCCCACTGGCATATAGGGCAGCAACAAGTAGGGTTGCCAGATGGCTTAACCAAAATACCAAACACCCCCCCCCCCCAAAAAACACCAGGGAAAAAATTCTGCTGGGGGGGGGGGGGGAAATTGAGACTAAAGTCATTGAGCAAAAAAGGACTCAGAGTTAAGCCAAAAAAAAAAAAAATAAAAAATAAAACAGCATTAAAACAGCTTTAAGTGCGTGCAGAGGGATAGCAAGAGTGGAGTGGTTGAGCACTAAGACCCAGGGAAGGCATTGCTTCCCCTTGCTTTAGTTCTTTAGGCTTTTTGTCTGCAGCCATTTTGTTTTCTTGATGGAGCCAGAATGCAGCTTTCTTGTGGAACCAGGTAAGCAGGAGGTCCTGGGGCGGGGGGCTGGGCCCAGCTGCCGAGTGTTGTAGGGTTGCCAGGTGTCCGGTATTTTCACCACCTGGCAGGGGGAAAATCGGACATTTCAGGTGTCTGGTATTTTTTTGAATTTTTTTTACCGGACAGAAGGCAAAAATACTGGACTGTCTGGGTCAATACCAGACACCTGGCAACCCTAGCAACAAGGGTCCTCCACTTCTCTCTCTCTCTCTCTCTCTCTCTCTGGCCAGACTCATACAAGTCACTATGTGACTCTGGAAGGCCGACACACAGTTGAGAAGGAATTCTTTGTTGCTTTTTCCGTGATACAAGTTTTGTCTAGGTCAGGGTTGTTAGCCCTGAGCAATTGCACACATCAATAGATTATATTCAGATGTGCTGAATTCTAATTTATTTTGTTTTCTCTGGGGGAAATGTAAAATTGTGATGTGTATTCCTAATGGCAGGTGTGTGTGCATAATTTGAATAACAACTGGATCCTTGAGATTGAGATTTTGTAGAAGCTAGTACTCTTTAGCAGTTCTGTTTTCAGAGTTATTGATACACCTATTAAGTAACTTCCATGTGCTATGCATAGATACCAATTTCAAAGAGGAAGAAGCAGAACTTGATTCAAATAACCAGTGCTCTAGTTCTAGCGCACTTTTTGTTTTATAGTTTCATATTTCCAATAAAGTATCCTGCTTTGGGGCCCTTTTGCACAGGGGAAGTGACTGGTGCTAATACTAAAAATATTCTACTAAAAGTTGCTATTTAATACTAGATTGCTACTGTTTATCTTTAGTCATTTGCTATATAGTTACACACTTAGATCCTTTTTCAGAGGTGCTGAGGGCACCTGTTGCTCTTCTTGAAGCTAACAAACTGTGAGTGCATGGCACCTTCAAAAATTGTCCCACATTTATGAAATAGTATTAAAGTTTTGTATTCTGGAAACAAATGTAAATATCTAAAGGTAAACTTTCTTCAGGAAACATGAATTTATCAACTTTTCTGTGCTGCTATCTGTTCTCTTCCTTGTCCTTTCCCAGTAGTTTTATATAAAGGATGGGAAATAATTTTTATGAATATACTTTAAATATCTCACAGCAAAAATTCTTTTTTTGGGGGGGGGGCGGGGGCGAAGAGGGTTGACTGCTTTTAAAAATGTGCTGCTGTTAATTTTGAAACTGGAAAAGTAGCACTGACTTGCACAGTTGTCAAGTATATGGAATTTAAAAATTATCTAAACAGGAGAGACTAATGTTAACTTATCTTAGCATCTAGTCAATTTTTCTGAATGCAAAGCTAGATTATTTAATTTCAAAGTTCACAAACAAGAGCTTATGGGACAATTTAATAGTTATCTCTCAAATAGCATTTTTAAAGACTTTGTGGCTATCTTAAACTGAAGTTCAGTGAAATGAGACAAATGCATCTTAAATACGAATATTTTCACACATTCCTTTCTTGTGAAGCAATGCTTAAAATGGCTTTAGTAGTATAATCCTTCAATTTGAAGTTATCTTCAAAACTAAACATGAGAAATTAACATTAATTAGCATTAGACATTTAGGGTTGTGGACAAAAAGCACAAAATACGAATGATACAATAACAAAATTTTATTCAGTTTTACATAACTTGCAAATACTGTTTCAGAAGTGCAAAACTTTTTCCTGCCACTTGTCATCTTCCATTCATTACTCTGAAAAATGGGTATACAGATAAGAAACAAGTTCCTTTTATGCAGATGAATAAAACTAGTTCTAATACTAGAAAATAAAAATATTGTAAGTATAGGAGGCTAACAAATCTAAACTAAAAATTGAGTAACTTTTGTAGGAATTCAGTGGAAACACCACTGTGGTACCATGCGTAGAATACAGTATTTTCTAATAAGCAAAGTCTTGTTAATCTTTTTATAGTGTAAGTTGGCTTAAATGTCAATGTTTCAGATAGACCTAGAATTGTTAGATGCAGAGTAAATCAAAAGGATAAACGTTTCATTAAAGGTCAGTTTCCATTTTTTTTCAAGAATGATTTGTCCAGCTGGAATAGTTTTTGCTATCCTATTTAAGTGTCATTCTATATTTCAGTGAGGTTCTTATCCCTGGACATGTCCTTGGATCTTGTTGCCAAGGTAACACAAGAGTAAGATCTGCTTTATCTCTTGCCTAAACTGTTTATGCAGTTTTCTATAGAAGTATTTAAACGACAGGCTGATGGGGAGTTTAGAATAGTGTGTATCCCCTGTAGCTGCATAGTGTGTTCATAATTTTCTAGCTAAAAGGTTGCACACCACCTGGGCAGGAGGTGTGTGTAAATAGTCTTCCCACACCATCTTCCAAGTATCCATTTTGGGCTGAGTGGCAAGGTAAGGTGAAGGGGAACTGAGTGCTGACACAGTCCAGTGGTTCTCAAACTGTTCCATAGGCCCACTTTGGGAAAGCTGCTAGTGGGCCCATGCTGCTTTGTTTTACCTAATGGCTCTGTAGCCACAGACCTTAGTGGCTTTCCTGAAGCGGGCCCATGGAACAGTTTGAGAACCACTGAACTGGGCATTTGATCTTTGTTCCCTCATAATCTTCTCTTCCATGGGTGGGAGATCACTGCCAGGAGTTGACTTTCTTCCTGGTGGCAGCTGCAACATGCTCTCACTTTTTCCAATTCTGTTCCATTAGAAATATGTGAGGAGTGGAAATGGGTGGATGAATGTGCTGCTGCTTCTGGTGGAAGGAGTTAAGTTTTTTGGGGGCAGGAAGCACATCCTATAATGAGGAAGATTTTTCCTTCTTGAGCAGGAGATAAAAGAATGGGGTGCAAGTCAGATGCCCAACTTAGTAGTGAGGGTGCATCCTGTCAGTTCCTCACGTAGAGCTGTGTGTACTTTTGCTCATCTTTCTGACAAATACTGTCCCATAGCTGGGTTTTTAAACAAGTGAAAATAAAAGCTGTAAAAAGGGGGAAATCTGCTTTAAAAAATTACATTATAAAACTTATTGGTTATCAGTATTGCTCACCATTTTAAAAAAAAATTAGAATTGTAGTGTCAAATGTGTAAAGGTATTCAAATCCAAAGCAAATCTGTTTAATGTAATCACCAGAGCTTGAAATTGGAATAATGTTGTTCAGTACTTGCAAAATATCTGCATTTAAAATTCTCATGACACTCACAGCCACATGCTTCCATCAACTTGTAAAGCTGAATATTAACAGGAAAAAAGGTTTGTTCATCTGTCTTTAACTGTGCTTTTAAAATATTAGTAACTAGGTTTCTTGCAGCTGTGAACAATGCACAAAAGCCATTAGTTAGGGGGCTTGCACTACATATAACAAAGATGAAGTATATGCCAGTTCACTAATAAAACGATAAAACAGATTAAGAATTCAAGACTAGCAGTTTCCAATTTAAGAATCCCAAAAGCACTTTGAATGCTGATTATTTCTCACAAAATCCTTGTGAAGATAGGTATGCCATGTATTGCCCCCATTTTGCAGGTAGGCATCCTAGCTTTTCCTGAAAAGAAAGCTGGTAGTGGTCTACAAGTTCTCTTCAGAAAGCAGTCACATTAATTTTGTCTGAAGAAAATGTAGGCAATTGATCACTTTTTTACAGAAGTGAGCTGCTGTACAAATTGTCGATTTAGTGCGTATAGACTCATTTCTGGAGATGAAGATCCTTATCCACTGAAATGGACTGCATGGGCACCAGCAGCATAATATTCACCAATTTGTGCTGCAGGAATGAGGTAGTTGTGGTGAGGGGTAGAAATCCTCTTAAGGAAAGAGATGTTTCAATCCCTGACCTATTTTTTGAGACTTTCAACTAGAGTAATATTTATGCTAGACCACTGTGCAGTGGACTGATCTTTTTTCACAATAAACCGTTTCTGCTTGAGCCAACCCAGACAGTCTGAATCAATTTAGAGGTGAAAGTTGCCACCTATTTACTCTAATGCCCCAAGACAGATATTTATGTATACTAGTATTAACTTAAATTTCAAGATTCTAAAGGCAGGGACGCTGTCTTCTGTTTCTACTGACAAACAGGCTGTTGGGTGAAAATATTAAGGGACTGGAAAATTCATCTACCTCTTTCAACAATTTTAATACTGGAAGTCCTTCAGTGTCTCAATACGTGTCTAGTAAAGAGGCATTGGTGTATTCCTATGTAAGTTCAGGGACACTTCTTGTAATAATCACTAGAAGAGGTCACATTTCTGTGTGAGATGTGAAACTTGGTGTTCAACAAATTCTGTGTAACTACATTATTCGTATATGCATTACTATCAATATGCTGCAGAAGCAAATGTGTACCCACTCATACAACTAGAGTAGGCTTATCACTCAGGTTGCCAATGTAGGAAAAAAATACAAAGAATCTATTACACTGAGTTGCATAGGGATGAAACAAAGTTTGAAACAACTGATCACAGTCGGTTTCTTTATTGCTAGCTTTCACTTCATTTGTGCTTGTGTGCTTACACAGACTTTGTAGCAATAACAGAAATGCATACTCAGTAATTACCATACATTGTGATACTTTGATACAAAAGGAGTAAAGTAACTTTGCAAGATGCACATTAGAGGAAACTGATTTCATCTTTACCACATGTACCCTACTTTCTCCACCCTGACTTCATACAGTACATGCTAATACTCTCTGAAGGCAGAATTGTGTTTTGTTTTTTTTTTACTATTTTTGTCTTTTTAATATTAATCTAAAATTCTTGTCCAACTTGGTAGGAAAATGTTTTAGGGCATGTAAGTGAAATTGAACTAAGCATATAAAAGCATAATATTTTGACTTAAAATGAGTGATTCTGTAAAAGGAAAGAAGGAAGTTCAGCTTTCTGGGAGAAATTACTGTTCCATGAATAATTGTGTTGATTTGAAAAAGCAAAAACATCAGTACTGTTAAAGCATGGTATGAACGGTGCATATTTTATAAATGGAAAATGTTATATTTAAGCAACTTCAGTTGCCTAACACTGGTCATCAAGTATTTTTAAAACAGTTTGATTTGTCTGAGAGGAAGCAAAGTGTCTGAAATGGATAGGTGGGAGGCACAAGTTCTCTTGTGGGGTAGGCGAGTGGTTCAAATAGCTGACCATTTTTAGGAATTCCTTTGAGGATTTTTCTCCTGAGCATCTTTCATATAGCTCTACTCCATCTAATCAAGAGATTCAGGCTTCTCAGCAGAGTGGGCCTACTGATGAGAACCGCAAGGAATTTTTTGATTAAAATTTTTTGGGGGCCTATTGACTTGAGTGGCCTAAAATTTTAGATTGATTTAATACACAACTTTTATCCCTTGTTTAATTGGAATAAACAAAAAGCTACTGTGAAACTATTTCTATTTGTCTCAAGGGTTTTCAGATTTTTGCAAAATTAATTTTTTGACCAAATTGAGTGAATTGTCCCCTTAATCACACTTTCTTCACAAAAATGACTGTAACAAGATACTTCTATTCTGTCATTTTTAGTTATGGGAGCATAGAAAGCCTCCTGAAGTTCATTAATATATATCTTTTTTGTAACACAATATAAGATTGAGTTTTAGAAAATAAGGTTTACGCTGAGGCTACTTTAGCCATCTCAATATATAAAGTGTAACTTGTAGACATTGGATACTTCAAAAAAGAAGAGCGATGTAGATACTTTCGAAAGCTCAGGCTGTTGTATTTATATAACTTTATCTGCTTAGCAACAGAGAACACTGAACATATTACCTGGGTTCTTTGCTTCATGGTCTGGCTTTCCATTGAATGAAGTACAATTCAAGATTTTTTTTTCTCCTACCCAGAGCCTTGTTTGGGATTGTACTTTCCTGCATGTAAAACATCTCTCCCCTGTAACCAAGACCTTCAATGATAGCTGTATTTCTCTGGAAAACTGAACATTTGGTCAATGAAGGAGGCTTGTGGGCGTGAGAACATGAGTGTCACAGCATAGGTTCAACTTCTTGACTGCTTCAAGAGAATTGCCATCAGTCTTTTCATGATCAGAACTACATGCAAAGCTCAACTTCTTGACTGACCATTTTTCAATAAGGTCTTTATGCTCACAAATAAAATAGACACTAAATTAATAAGATATTTCCTGGTATTTTAAATACTTGAGAATAAGTGAGAATAATGCATATATTCTGGTGAGAGAACCCAGATTTAACTAACAGTTGCTGCAATACGGTCAAGTGTTTGATGAAAAATTAAAATGCATGTCATCTTGACCATCCTGTGATCATGAACATTAAAAGGCATTTGCAGTCCATAGTCTGCAGAGTTCTCATTATTGCTTTATGGACTAAGTGGCTTTAATATTCTATACAACTTAATACTATGAATTCTGCTTCCAGTTCTGCCTATGATAACATCAACAAAGTTCGAGTAGCTATAAAGAAAATCAGCCCTTTTGAGCATCAGACATATTGCCAGAGAACTCTGCGAGAGATCAAAATCCTCCTGCGCTTCAGACATGAGAATATTATTGGAATCAATGACATTATCAGAGCTCCAACTATTGAGCAAATGAAAGATGTGTATCCTTTTTTAAGGTGTAAAATATAGCATACATAATGGATTGCACTATTTTTGATCGTTCTAGTTCTCTGCATTTACATGTTGAGACAGTTACATTTATTTTTCAGTCATCTTGCTATGAAATTGTTGAAAGAATTTTTGCTGTGCTCTGGGAAACCGAAAGGAAAACTTGTGACATTACAAATTAGTAAAGCTTGAGTTCTGTTGGCAATGTCACAATTACCAATGTCATCTCCCAGCACCCAATATAAAAAAAGTTGACTTATTTATTCCAATCTGTAATGTTTAGTGTACCACTACCAGTTTAGATTATGACACTTTCTGAAACAATATCCAGTATTGTATCTTATATTTTATGTACTACACAGTAATCAAGCCAGAGACTTACAGATTTCTATCTACGGTGAACACAAGCTTTTATGTGAACAGATCCAGACATAGCATTTCTGTCTTTTTTCCCTCTAAATCCTAGATCATGAAATTGTCACTGCCTAGGTGTCTTCAGTTTATCTAGCCACTTTCTTCTGAACTAGATTAAAGGGTTCAGCCCTTATTGATCCTAAAATAAAGCATAGCACGTCTAGAACAATAGAGTGGCTGTCCACATGGAGTGGGGGAGAACTGGGTCACCTGGCTTAATCTAAATATTTCAAAGGTGAGTTACAAAGGATAAATCACTGAAGATCCAAATGTATAGTACTTGCTTTATATGGAAAAGTCTAAGTCTGCACAGGCAGTTAAACCATAGCTGATATTTGCAACTAGATTTTGTTGTTCATACAGTGTGAATCCCACTGGAAAACTTGGTTTAATGCGTTCAGCAGGAGGGTGAAGCCTCTGTTGGAAGGCATATGCATCAGTACAAAGTGTCTTTGCATCTTCTCTAAACAGTACAGAATGACAGTACTTTGAGTGCAGGTAGTATTCCATCTGGGACTGAGAGTTCAAAACATGTTGATTCACGGAGGGAAAACTAATTATAAAGGGTCATTAATATTTGATTTCTACCTTTAACCCCAGTGTAAGAAAGTGGCCTTTATACTACAACAAAATGTAAGTTGTATTACATGATGTAAAAATCTTGATATTTGAGTTACCTTAAGGGGGACAGGGGCGGACTGGCCTGGCGGGATATCGGGAATTTCCCAGTGGGCCATCCGGTGGGCCATCATGTCCGCACCCTGTTGCCCCTCACTCCAAGCAGCTCCGCATCTGCGCTGTATGCGGCACGCAGAGCCCGACCTGCCATGTGCTGGACATGATGCAGGGAAAGGGGGCGGGGCTTGAGGGGCACGCGGGGGTGACGTCATGGGGAGGGCCATTTTCAACCCATTTCCCGGGCCTATTTTGATTGCCAGTACACTTCTTAAGGGGGATGAACTGGAACAAGGATATCTGATTCAGGTTGGGGTAGAAGAATTTGCCTTGAAAATGCAGGCACAGGTTTGTTTGGTATTAAGTGTAAAAATGTAGTATTTGGCCCAGGATGACACATACAGTAGAACTTGGTTTCTGGATGTGAGAAGCCTACATCAAAATGATACCCACTGTGTTATTTCTTTCATATTTATTTAGTACTGAATACAAACATATTTTTCTTGAATTTTTATAACCTAATAAACTTGAGAATTCATTTTTTGTCAGAAGAATCCTCTGGAGACAGTTTCTCCTGTTTAGAGCCAAATATATGCATCATCTTACATGAAATAATTTTTCCGCTAATCTAGGTACCAATGTCTCTTAATCATGTAGCAACTGAATCACTGAACAGAGTGATCTGAACCAAATTTTAATAAATCCAGATTGTTTCCTTTGTCTCATGGTTGAAGTGAAAATAAAATTTGTGGCTTGGCAGTAATTTTAAATTCAAAAATTAATATTGAGTAGTTCACGTAGGACAGTATGTTGATACCTAAAATGGTTTTGGATTTGTTTGCTGCCTTACATCCAGTGGCTTGCAGATACATTGTGCAGGATCTCATGGAAACAGATCTTTACAAGCTCTTAAAGACACAACATCTCAGCAACGACCACATATGTTATTTCCTTTACCAGATCCTGAGAGGGTTAAAATATATTCATTCCGCCAATGTGCTACATCGTGACCTCAAACCCTCCAACTTGCTGCTTAACACCACTTGTGATCTCAAGGTTAGTTGAAGCCTTTCTGCAAAGTAGTCATTTTTCAGCTAAATTAAACTCCATTGTGCAATGCCTTAATAAACTAGCTCTTACAATCATGAAACCAATTTTTGAGTAATGTGGGCTTTTTCCTAATAACATGGCTAAGATACCTTTTTTAAATTAAAGTCTTTGTAAACTAGTGCTAGACTTGATTTCTGCATAATAGGTTTTAACTTTCTTACGTGTGAATCAACTATCCTTTCCATAAACATTCATTTGGCTTTTAAGTAGCCCCATCAGTGTAATCTTGAATGTGTTCTGCAGTATATAAACAGATGCACTCATCCTTTTTTTTTTTTTTTTTTTTTTTTAACTCCCCCTTAAAATTCACAAATGACAATTGTGACAGCCACTTTCAGTGAACCAGCACATAGGATAATATAGAACCACAAGTAAATATATAATCACTAAGGTCAAACTGTTTTCTATCCTGAGGCTGATTTTTTTTGAACCTTTCCCACTAACTTCTGAAGAGACTCTTTTCCCTTAATTTTTGGGGGTGCCTGAAACTCCTCATGAGTAGTCTCTGCGTAGAAAATAACTTTTTGGAAAGAGTTGAATTTAAAAAGCCCTTTCCACCAAGAGTTATGGGAATAAAAGAGAAATTAAGCCTATATTTTGATGCATTAAACTAAATATTGTTACAAGCTCTGCTCCATCTCATTGAAGTTTATTTTAAAGTGTCTCTAGATGTCTGACAATCTTCAACATGTAAGCCCAATAGCTAGGTTGTAAGTTATCAAACTAATTTTAAGAATTAATTCTACCAATAAATTGTGTACTTGCTCATCCCAAACACTGATTCTTGGGGTGCTTACCTTGAGTGCGTGCTTTTTGTCAGCTAGCTTCTCAGTCCTGTAACAAATGTGAGACAAATGATGGTGGAATATTTGTCCAATGCCAGTCTTTTGACACCAGTGCTCAGGGGCTTTAGCAGCCCTTGGAGGCACCTCTTTAAGGAAGGAAACATGCATTGGTATAAATCTTCAGTCTCTTATAAGGGAGAGGCAGGCAGCAGCAGAAATTCAACAGAATGTTATGTATGTGTCCTGGAAGAGTAATAGGTGTCATTTTGACCTAGGCAGAAAGTCATGAGAAAAGGTCAAGCAGCACAAGGCAATACATGGAATGTGACTTGTGAGCAACTAGTCCTGTTTATTTCCAGTGTTACTATAGGACTACTTAACACTGTTGCATGTTCTCCAAACACAAAGGCTATGTCTACACTCACGGCTGCTTGTCAGAAGTATGCAAATGAGGCTAAGCGTGGAATATTGCCGAGCCTCATATGCATACCTAATGAACCACCACTTCTGCAGAAGAGGTTCTTGAGCCAGAAGGAGCTGTCTACGCTGCCCCTTCTTGTGCAAGAAAAACCCTCTTGTGCAATGCTGTTATGCTAAGAGGGTTTTTCTTGCGCAAGAAGGGGCAGTATAGACAGCTCCTTCTGGCTCAAGAACCTCTTCTGCAAAAGTGGTGGTTCATTAGGTATGCAAATGAGGCTCAGCAATATTCCATGCTTACCCTCATTTGCATACTTCTGACACAAGCAGCTGTGAGTGTAGACCTAGCCAAACTGTCCTAGCTCCAAAGAGCATGCTTCTGAACGTAAAGGGTACTCTGATATTTTTAACAATTACCATGTCTTGCCAGTGGGCCTCTAATCAGTGAAAACTATTTTTAATTACTACAGACATTCTTTTTTTCCCCTAACTAGTACCTTCTTTAATTTAAAAATGCCACCTCCTTTCTGTTTTTGCTGCTGAACTTATTGTGGTGCCATTATGCAAAACTTAACTTGTTTGTCGTAATGACCATATGTGCAGCTCCTGACATACTTTACTATTTTCTTCCAAATGTCACCATCCTATTACAAACATTTCATATAAAAATTCCCTTTTAGGATTATAGGTGGTTAGATTAAGAATTACATTTAAATTATCAAGAATCAGACTATCAGAAAATGGAAAGACCAAATAAAGGATAGAAATACTATTGGGGATTATTGTTGATCTTTTGCATCTGGCAGACATTTCTCCTTGAGGCCTTCTCAATTTCTACATGATACTTGTAATTATTTTTGGCAACATGGTATGAAATAAGGAATTGCCATTTCCTTTTCTGAAATTCACAAGTCTTCAACACGGTCATCCCTTTATAACTATTCTAAGGTGGTAACCCACCTCACAGTTTATATTTCTTTATTTCAGGGGTTCCAAAACTTTTTGACAGGGGGACTAGTAAATCCATTCACGAGCTTTTGGAGAACTGGTAACATTCATTTGCATATTCATTAAGCAAATGATGAATATTCAAATTAGTTGTTTCTGGTCCTCCTGAAGCCCCCAGTGCCAGCTTTAGCAAAGCTTTTGATACAGTCACCCACAATATTCTTGCCAGCAAATTAAGCGAATAGGAATTGGATGAATGGACTATAAGATAGATAGAAAGCTGGCTACACCAGGGTTTCCCAAACTTTTTACTTTAGTTAGAACCTGTCTTTTTAGTACTGTTTTTTGCAGCCCAAAAATATAATGCATATTAAAAATGAATACACTTTCAGTGTTTCACCTGGCTGCATCCTCTGCCCAGCCTGGGCCAGGGCTTGGGGGACCTGGTGCCGCATCAGCACTCCAGGAGGCAGGAGCAGATTGGGGGTAGGGTATCTGGCTAGGAGGGAGCGTGCAAGGAGGGGTAGGGTTGCCAGGTGTCCAGTTTTGTACCAGACAGTCCAGTATTTGAGGTTTCTGTCCAAGAAACAAATTGAGAAAATACTGGACATATAAAATGTCCAGTATTTTCTAATTAGGTAAGTTTTTTGTCTTTTTTTATTTATTATTATTATTATTATTATTATTATTAGGTGCATCAGTCCATAGCTGCAAACTGCTTGGCTAGTAGATGTGCTCACACTTCATGAGTGTGTCTACCAGCCAGGCAGTTCGCAACTACTCGAGGGAGGGTATGGTGGGGAGGGCGAAATGGAATCCTCGGGGCTGGACTCACTCGTGTGCCCGGATCAGTCCTGCTTTTCGCTGGCTGATGTGTTCTCTCTCCGTGCCCCCCCTCCTCCACACACACACTTATACTCCCGATCTCCCCTGTCCAGCCCTGCTTCTGGCAGCTGTTTTCCCCCCTACTCTCCACCGATCTTCCCCCAGCTAGCCCCACTCCCGCCTCCCCCCACACACAGCCGGCCCCGCTCCCCCCTCCCAGCCAGCCAATTCTCCCCCGCTTCTCCTCCCAATCTCTCCTGTCCAGCCCTGCTTCCACCAGCTGCCTGCTTGCCCCTCCCAATCTCCTCCAGACAGCCCTGTTTCCCAGCGGCCGGTTCCCCTGTGCACACACCACCTCCCAGCCTGCCCTGCTCCCCTCCCGGCAGCCACACTGAGGCCTGGTATTTTTTTTCCCGGGGCCGGTACCCAGCCATGGCCCATAGTTTGGGAAACACTGCTTTATTTCATTATCCTATGTGTTCTATAAATTGGTAATTTCTCTATGGGGAAATATTTTTACCATAGACGTGTTTTCCTGATGGAGAGAGTACCCAGACTTACATAGATTGCTCCATTTTGTGAAGTGTTCTTCATGAAGGAACTAAGAACTTACTCATGTGGATGAGTCTCAGTCACTCAATGAGCCAGGCACTTGCCAACTGAGTTAAGACATTAACAGTTGGCTGGTTTCCCAGAGAACACTTCCCATTTTCTTCTATTCTGCCTTACAAAAACAAAACCTGGCCCTTTCACCACCCTGCTGCTCTCCTTCACTGCCTTGGAAAAGGGCAAAAGTCTGTAGCAAGCAACATCCTTTTAAAAAATTGTCTGAAACGACTTCCCTGCCCCCTATCGGTTAGAGCTCAACTTTCTACACTTGCCTAACCTCTGTTGAAGCTAAAGGGATCTCCCACTTTCTGCTGAATTTCAGTCTGAATAAGAGCTGCTTCTTACATTCTAGATGTGTTTAGCACTCAATATGTCTTGGAAAAAGGTGCTGGGGCTCGAGCAATTTTTTTTTTAAACTGCCATGCCAAGTCCTGTGATGCCAGAGCTATGAAATACCAAGCCTAGAGGTAACAGGGTTCAGCTGTGGCAAACTCTGGCACAAATTAAGCACTAAGTGTGTCTGCCCAACAAGTTGTGGGGGGGTGGTTTTTTGCAGCTCTTCCTGCCCTCAGCAATCTACATTCTCCCCAGTCTACTTCTGTCTCATGGCTCAGTGGTGTGCCTCTGTTGCACTGAGAAGTACTGTGCAGAGGAGGTGGTGGTACTGTGCAGTAGATGGAGCATATAAAATCATTACTGAGTAGGAACTATTTTCCGTCTTCCTACCAAACCATAAGATAAGAATAGTCTTGCAACTAAAATTTTGGAATTAGTCCATTCTGTACTCCTTATGACTCTTTTCCACAGATGTATTGTGTTACTTGAGCAAATAATATTGACATTTTGCACCTTTGTCTTATCAGCAATGGCCTTTTGCAGATGAAATTTCATACAAAAGTTATGAAGCTTAACTCATTGTTTTAAGCACTTCATAATCTTTGAATGCAGGTTCTAGGTGAATGCAAAAATATTCATAATGTTTTTGTTCAGTTAAATTAGATTTTTGTTTTTATAGATAGAGGATAAATTTACACATTGAAAGTTACACTATTTCATGGCTTACAGCCTTAAAAGAACATTGAAGTAGATAGTTTGGGCAGTAACTAAGGTGAACTAGAACACAGACTTATAATGTTGATTTCTTTATTTAAAACCAGATTTGTGACTTTGGACTGGCTCGTGTCGCAGATCCAGATCATGATCACACAGGGTTCCTGACAGAATATGTAGCCACACGTTGGTACAGAGCGCCTGAAATAATGTTGAATTCTAAGGTAAGGACTATAGGTGGGACAACAAGAAAAGTATGCTACAAAGATATCCTAGGTTTGTATAAAAGTAGAATTCACTTTAAATCATATCTTTCATGTCATTGCTGGCTATTGAGCAGCTTAAATAATGGCTGAGATGTCTTCACTGAGAAGGATGCCAGAACCAAGAGAAATCTTAAATTTAAGGGGTTTGACTTGGTGGTTTGTGCAGGTTAGCAAATGCTTTTATTGTCTACATTAATGCATACTGTAGTAACTTATATATGAAATGCTTAATACTATATGGTCTAGTACAATTTTTTTTCTAGTTTTATAGGAAAAGAGGTGGTGGTTCATTAGAATTTTAATATCAGCATCAAGGCTGTAAGACATCAGTACTTTTTGTTTGAAAATCACACATTTCAAATGATCACTTAGTATTTTTACTTTCTTTACTGGTAATCAAGGTTTCCCGGAATTGTTAGCATATGTCTGAGAGAACACTGATTTAACAGCAGGAGAATTACTGATTCTGGTTTAAATCAATTAATATTTGACACGGTTACAGCTAACATGATTGAGCATGTCTGTACAGGAGGACTTTTCCAGGAACAATTATGTATCAACCATACTATACAGCCCACACCTCCTATCTTGCGCAATCATGTTTGTAACATTGCAATCTGGGTAAATCTGGGCAACCTCTTGTTGTGCCAGAGGTAGGGGGTACTAGGTGTTCTTTCAGACTTTGTGGTTCCATCCTAAGCAGACACTTGGGTTATGTCTATCTTACCTGGTTACCTATATACAACAGAGCAGAAAAAATATAACAAGCTGGCTAGAGCCTGGAAATCTGACAGGATCACTAGCAAAGTAAATACATGGTATACTTCCCTTGTGGCTCACAGCAGAAGTCAGATGTGTTGGTGGAATCTATTCAGTGTCTTTCCCCCTTGAGCTGGAGACCACATCCCATACAAGCAGCTATCAAGGGCAGGTATTTCAAAACTCAAAATTCCTAGTGACTCCTATAGAAGCAAATCGTTCAACTGCAGAGTAACTTCAGTGCACCTGGACACTTGCCCTCCTGATATCAACATCTCAGAGTACTTCAAGGCACAACAGCTGTCTGATCCTGTTTCCATATCCTCCCAAATTCCTCTTGCCACTCACTCATCACACTCCCCAAACCAGGTTAGTTAACTTTCAAATTGTGTAAAATATCACACGGCTTCTTAAAAAAAAAAAAAAAAAAAAAAAACCACACCCTCTATGCAAAACATGTATACATGTTTGTATGTAAATTATACTATGGAGTTTATCCAGATATACACTCTAAAATAACCAGGTAACCTTATTTTAATAGCTTCTTGTTTACTAACTCAATCTCAAAAGGTTTGTTCTATTTTGTGGCCTAATATTTACATTTTATGGTTCTTACATTTTGATATGTAATAACTTGCTTCCAATTTTGGTAAAATCAAACTTGATAGTATTCTGTAACAGCTGACTGTTAAAATCTATTATGTAGACAGGTCCTGAAATCAAAGAATTCATAAAACTGTTCAGTTGTTGACCTGGATTGGCAATAGCTACAATTAAATTTAAAGAGGGAATCCCTTTTTATTTAGAAATATTTGCATTTCCTTTTCAAGTAAAGCGTTACTTCCATTCATATCTTTGACACACAATAGTTTATTCCTTGCTGCACAAGAATGTGTATATAATACTATATCATAAGCATGATTTATCTAAAGCACTAAATTGCGCTAGTGTCCTATCTTAGTGCATAACCTATTAATGTGTGAATTATACCATGAAAATATCAAGATTCTTTTTCTGCTTCCCCCTTCAGGGTTATACCAAGTCTATTGATATCTGGTCTGTAGGCTGTATTCTGGCAGAAATGCTCTCCAACAGACCCATCTTTCCAGGCAAACATTACCTTGATCAGCTGAACCATATCCTTGGTAAGCTTACTTTTTATTTTAAAAATTATTTCATCACTGTCTCTTGCCTCATTGACAGTTCCATACCAAGCTTTGTCACCCATTATCCATCTGCAACAGTTGTCTCCAGGCTTTCTTTCACTTTATTTGTATGGAATACTTTTCCTGTGGTGTTCTGCAAGACCACTACTCTCTCCATCTACATTCTTCTGTTGCGATGCCTACTGGAAATGAAGAGCCTAGTTTAAGGGGCAGTTGAAGATCTCTTAATCTTGTATAAAAGTACTTTTATTTTGGAACCATAAAGTTCTGCATGTTATAAGCCTATCTGAATGTGGGATATTTTTGTTAGTATCTTTGTCTGTCTCCTTCCATTATTCGTTAGGGACCTCTTCCTTGATAGAATCTAGAGGATGCAGTACATATATAACTTGATAATAAAGGGTTCATACAGTATTGCTGTACTAGGAGAACAATTCAAACAACTTTAAGTTACGTAACTTTCCTGGAGAATGAATAGATGCTCTTTATTGTACTGATACTAATTTCAATGATACAAAATTGAGATTCATTTTTAGTTATTGAGAATCAAATGTAGCTCTCAATATTTGTAGTACCTATTTTTCTATACACTGATCAAAAGTCATTCTCCCTCAGACTAATATAAAGGTAATACAAAAATCTCTGGGGACAACATTGTTTGCCAAAGCTATTTATATCCAGTTATGTGCCACGTTTTTTAAAAAAAATTTGAGCAGTAGTAATAGAGTAAAAACAGAAATCAGAGTTGTTTGTAATTTAGCTGATTCAAAGTTATTTTCCACATGAAAACAATTCTTTTGTATTTTTAGGTATACTTGGATCTCCTTCTCAAGAAGACTTGAATTGCATAATCAATTTAAAGGCCAGAAACTACTTGCTTTCTCTGCCACACAAAAACAAAGTACCATGGAACCGGCTGTTTCCAAATGCTGACCCCAAAGGTATTTTATATCTTTACACCATTACACTTGTCTTGATCTTTAAAGAAGGAAAACTACAGAAATTTATCAGTTTCAGAACTGCTTAGGGATTTGTACACCTGTTCATAGTAGTGGTGTTCTTTTGGGGTGTGTCTAGACTACAGTGTTTTGTCGACAAAAGTCCACTTTTGTCGACAAAACTATACCTGCGTCTATACTGCTGCTGAGTTCTGTTGACATAACGTCAACAGAACTTGACAATTTTGTCGACAGCTGTAAACCTCATTCTGTGAGGAATAACGCCTTTTGTCGACAGAGTTCTGTCGACAGAAGGCATTATTGCATCTACACTGTCCGTTGTGTCGACACTGTCATGTCGACAAAGCGGCTTGCTTTGTCGACGGAACTGGATGTAGTCTAGATGCCCTTTGTTGACAGTATCTGACAAAACTTCTGTCGACAAAAGCCTGTAGTCTAGATGTACCCTTGGTGTCCTTATGGGTGCTCCAGTAGAGGTATGTGCCTGCATCCATGCACCTCTAATTAGAGATTTTTTTTTATTAGCAGTGTCCATTGAGTGCCTGCATGTGTGCTCTCTCCCTCAAGACCCACCTCAAGACTGTCCAACAGTGTGCTGAAAAAACAACCCCCTCCCTTCCTCCTTAACTGCCTCCGGCTTCACTGGGAGGGTGAATTCTCTTCCTTATCTGCATCATTAGCCTAAGTAGTAGGTGTTTTCTTTTTGTTCTCCTTAATAGTGTTTCCATTTATTTACTCCCTTGTAATTTAAAAAATAAAAAAGCCAAAAGGAAGGAACAAAAGAACTTCAGTTGAGTTTCCTGTCCTGTCTGAGGGCATTCTTCCCCCTCCTCCACACCCTGCCATGTTTAGAAAGCTAGGGCTTTTTTCAGTTAAAATCTTTCTTCTGCATTCATTAATCAAGTTGGTATTACACCCCATACCTCAAGGGCATGCTCAGATCTCTCAGCTTCAAGGGCTGCATCTCCTGCTTGCAGTTCCTGGAACAACCAGATACTGTATCTGATGCCTGGGAGACTCTCTCAAATGTGCTTCATCTGGCACAACTGAAACAGCAGTCTACAGGATCTGTGAGCTGAAAATTAACTCCTTATGGGGAAGGCGCTTGAGTTTCTTGGAAGCTGCAGTGCTGGTAAATCAACCCTGGAGCCTTTAACTTCAAAGGGAGTAGAGTTAGTTTAAAAAGACTCCCTGTAAAGGCTGATAAAAGGGCACCCAGTCATTGGCTAGCCAGAAGGGGGCTCCCCAGTGTGGTCACCTCAATACCCATGGTACTACCAGCTCTGAAGCATGGTAGAGGGTAGGGATGTCAATGAGCTATCGACTAGTCACCTAGTCGACTACTCACAGTTCCCCTCCCCCTGCTGCATTGTTCTTGTATTAGAAGCAGCAAGGGTGGGGGGAGGGAAGCATGAGCCAGTGCTGGGGGGAAGCATGCTTAAAAGCTGGGTTCCCCCAGTACCAGCTCCATGGTTCCACCTGCTCCCTCCTGAGTGCTGCACAGTGTGGGGGAAGGGGCTGCTGTAAAGCAGCCTCTGTCCATGGTGAGCTCAGGCCCACCGTGGGCAGAGGCTGGTCTGTGACAACAGACCCCTGTGGACAGGGGCTGCTGAGCTCCCTGCAAACAAAGGCTGGAGCAACCTCTGTCCACAGGGAGCTCAGACCACCCACAGACAGCAGCTGCTGCAAGAGCAGCCTCTGTCTGCAGCCAGCCTAGGCCACCGCAGACAGAGGCTACTTTGGGGCAGCCTCCCCTCAGCCCTAGCAGCCTCTATCCAGAGGGAGCTCGGACCTCTATGAACAGGGGCTGCTGCTGCCTCTGTATCAAAGGCAGCAGGCAGCCGGTCCACAAGGAGAGCTGGTTTTTAAACTGAATCCTCTCATGGGCTGGTTCCCACCTGGCATCAGAGGCAACAGCATGGGGTAACGGGGGCTCCTTGAGAGTGGAGCCAAGCTGCTGGCCTGGCCCCCGGGACTACAGAATAGTCAACTAACTGTTAAGAATTCATGCGTTTAGTTGACTATTCTGTTACCTGCTATCTAACATTCCTAGTACAGGGACTCCCCAAGCTACAAACATATGACTAATGAACATGCACACATAAGAACAGAAGCTTATCTGCAGCCTCATGGAAGCAGGCAAGAAGCACAGGTGTCAGCAAACAAGGCAGATAAGGCCTGAGGACTCAGGAGGAGCAGGGAGTGGGGAAAACACCTCCTTTCCAGACACCACCTGCGCAACTGACATCTACTCCTCTAGGGTGCATCTGTATAGCCGGGCTTAACTCGAAATAAGCTATGCAAATTGAGTTACATCAATTTCATAGCTTATTTCGAAATAGGGAACATTTACACAGCACTTATTTCAAAGTAGACCACTCTTCCTCCGACTATCCTTACTCTTCGTACAATGAGGGTTATGGGAGTTGGAGTAAGAAGTCCTCCAGCTTGACAGTATTTTAACATTATTTCAAAATAGCTTAGTCTGCATCTACACAGGCAGTTTTCAAAATAATGTTGCTATGTAGACATACCCCATAGTCCATCCTGTGCTCATGCTGCTTGCCACTTTCTGGTGAGGGGGAAGCTGGGTAGGAGGGGAGTAGCCAAAGGATGGGGTTGAGGCTAGAGCTGATCCCTAAAAGAGGATGGCCAGGGAGCAAAGCCTACATGTGGGGTGGTGGCAGCTAGAAGATGCCCAGAAGTTCCTTTCAGAATCTCCACCTTCCTCCTCCTCCTCCTTTAATTAAACCTGTCTTTCCTCAAGCACAAGCATTCAAGGTTAAATTAAAAAAAACTGTTCTATTTTTCATTGCAGATGTACAATTTTTCAGCTACTATATGAGCTAAGTAGATTTTTGTGGGCTAGCATGGGAACCTACATTTATAGCATTGTTTCTATGGGAAAATACATTCCAAGTTCTAAACCAACTTATAAACCAATTTTTGAAACACAACCCATTTGTAAGTTAGCCTTTCTCCCCCACCCTCCTACTGTGAGTTCTGTTGCAGGGACTACCCACCATCTGAGAAACCAGGGCTCAGGCAGTCAGGCTTTGAGGCAATGAAGAAGAGACAATTACTGTAGAGTGTCTCAAAGTAGTGTAGAGAACTTTTGGTACCAGGTGTGACAGGACTTCCATTTTGGGAGCGTTCTTCGCCTTCCCAGCCATTGGTATTGACAACATACCACAAAGTCTCCTTGGCAGTACCACGGGCATCTTAAAATGCCTTAAATATTGCATTGTCTTCTGTTGCAAGACAGATGCATTGAAAGAATGAAGTGTTATGGATTCTAATAATCAGGGGAGTGTTCCTATGTATAGAACTGCATCCCTGGGCATTTCTTCACTTGAGAACTGCATTGGTTCATTTACAATCTATTTTCAGAGCATCCAGAAAAAAATAGCTGCTTCACTTCTAGTTGATGCTTCTTCAGAGCAACAGAATGTAACTTCCACTTTCAAATCTCAGTAAAAGAAACGAACACAGGGTACAAACCTTGCATTTAGGGGAAGCCATCTAGGAATATATTCAGTTCAAGAGATGTGAAGCAATCACCAGAACAGTAGAATTAGTCTTATACTACTGTAGCTCCATACAATTTCTGTCATGAGACTCAGTTGTCATGCCTGACAACTTCAAGGTTCTATTGGCATGAACAAGTGTTTCTGCTGCTTCCTGTATTAAACTAGCTGAGTCCCTAAAGACAGATGAAGCTATAGAGCAGGTAATCCATGAATCAAGGGGACTAGGACTTGAATGAGACATTATTAAGGATAATATCCATTTTAGAGGATCTCAGAATATACTCATTTTGCATCACCCCATAACAGTTAAAGCAAATGAATGTTTACCTTAAATGAGAAAAAACACAGGCTTCTGGCAGATATGGGGAAAGCACTACTATCCAAGTCTCTACTAGTTTAGGTTTGTATGCACTCTGAGTTGTACAGGATGTGCTGGTTTAAAGTTCATAACTTTTGAACTGCACTTGTAAGAAATTGGTGGATGGAGAAGTAACAGCTAAATAATGTCTTACTGAATCCCTAGACACACGTTCTTTATTCTAGTACTGATCTATGGTATTATGAACATTACAAACCTAATGCATTCTGAAACCTCTGTGAACAGGAAGTAGTGATCAGAGAACAGGAACTTGATATGGAAAGGTAGTAATATTGAGATTCCTGCTAACTACTGTTCTTCTGCTCCTACCTGAAACATCTTCACACTACAATAAGCATTTAAAACAAAGGGCAGTATTTGTGTTAGACCTCAAATACCAGTGACAGAACTTGCAGCATATGTTGACCTCTTGTTTAAAAATTATTTCTTTTCTTAGCACTTGATTTGTTGGATAAAATGTTGACCTTTAATCCTCACAAGAGAATTGAAGTAGAGCAAGCTTTGGCCCATTCATACCTGGAGCAGTACTATGATCCAACTGATGAGGTAAATGATTTAACAAATACTGTAGATTGTACAAGAAATCAGAGAAGCCTTTTAAGGATACAGTTAGTATAGCTCAATCTTGAAAAATCGCCAGCAGTTATATAAATCAGTTCTATATTACAAATTTTTAGTAATTGTGTATGTGTGGTTTGCTTCAATGTGGGTTCAGGGACCGAATAGGTCCACTGCATGTCATAAGTAACTAAAAGGGGGCTGCCTGAAGAGGGATGGGCTCCACCATGTTAGAAGGTTGCCCAGGAAACAACATATGATCAAGTCAACCATGTCCATACCATGCTGGTCAAGCCCAAGTTAATAATGATCATGCCATCCATCTCCCACCAGGCTGGACGCAAGAAGTATACTATTGGTGTAACCCCAACAAAGAGGATACATGGAAAGGCTAACCTCACCATAGCCTCATGGAATGTAAGGACATTGAGACAAATAGGGAGGTTGAAAGAACTCATGTATGAAATGGAATAATACACCTCCTAGGAATTTCTGAGGTCAGAACTTTGGAGAGGTATTAATGGAAGAAGGCCAGGTATTCTTTCAGTGAAGAGCACCAACATGTCAACAGCATAGGCTTTCTTGTGCATAAAGATATCAAGAATTCAATATTAGGATGCCACCCAATATCCTTCAGGCTTATTTCCATCCATCTAAAGGCAGTATCATTCAATATCACAGTGGTGCAATCTTTGAACCTCCAACAGACTATTGTGGTGAGCAAATAGATTTTTACAATCTGCTTCAAGACCTCAATAAGGTACACAGATACCCTGATATCCAGTTTCCCTGTACATGCTAACGTGGGTACTGAGGTACAGCAGACTGACGAGTTTATTGTGGCCCTTTCTGTAATACGGTAACCAACAAAAGAGGACTGAGACTTTTGGAGTTTGCCAACTATAATAATCTAGATCTTGCAAACACATTAGGAGCGCATAAAGCACCTGGACAACCAATGTGGCATGCATCTGATACACTAACCACAGCCAAAGTGACTTAGTCACTTTGGCTAACTTTTGTTTTGGGATCAACAGAGCTAATGCTACGATCATCCCCCGTGCTGATATTAGAAGTGATCACTACCTTCTGATGCTAGGGTTTGCCAGAATCAACTTTAACGTAGACACGGAGACCAAAGCATTGCAGTAATTTGACCGATCATTGCTTGGAGAATTTGCCCTGCTGCTTACTTTAGAGCAGGGGTGGGCAGACTTTTTGGCCTGAAGGCCACATATCAGTATGGAAATTGTATGGTGATCTGTGGTCATGAAATTGGGGATGTGGATGTGGTTTGAGATGAGGGAAGGCTCTGGCTGGGGAAAAGAGGTTTGGAGTTAGGAGGGTGCTTCATGCTGGGATTAGGAGATTTGGAGGGCTGAAAGTAAATCATAGTTGGGGAAATAGGCATGTAGGAGGGAGTCTGGGATGCAGGTTCTGTGCAGTGCTTACCTTAAGCAGCTCCCAGAAACAGGAGCTGAAGAGGGGAGATCCTACTATAGTCATGGCCAGGCAGCTCTGGGTACACTGCCCTGTCCTTAGCTTCCACCTACCTAGTTCCTAATAGCTGCATTTAACAGATAATGGGAGCTGCTAGGTCGGCAATGGGTCGGCAGCGTGTGGAGCCCGCTGGCTGCCCCTATGTATAGGAGTCAGTAGGGACATACCACCACTTCCAGGAGCCGCACAGAGCCATGGCACATGCAGAGCAGGGCATGTCCTTGAGCCTGCTCCACAGCTGGAGGGCCAAAGCAGGGTAAGCTCCAGACCTTGCTCTCCAGAGGGAGCTCAAGAGCTAGACTAAAAGGTCTGATGGATTGGATGTAGCCTGCAGCCCATAGATTGCCCACTCCTGCTTTAAAGGCAGGCGTAGAAACAGTAACCAGTAATTTCAACGTTGTAATGTAAGAGGCAATGGGGATTGTGCATATTTTCTTTTTATTTGATTGGTCAAGAAATCTTTCCATTATTAATATGTGATGGTGAACTCTGTATCCCCCAGTAAAAAAGGCAAAGGGGAAAGATAAGCATCAAAGTTTTCAAAAGCAGTGGACAGACAGACTTATATGCATTTGTGGATATGTTTGGATCTCCACACTCTCTCTCATTTGTAATGACTGTTCTCAGACAAAAACCAAATTTCATGACAACTTGCAGCATTTGCTACAAAATACCTCAAAGGTGATGCACAAAAAAAAGCCTGCAAGCAGCTTCAGTGAAAAATTAATATTGGACAAAATAGCCTGCTGGCATGATCCAAAAAAGGTGAGATCTTAAACTCTGCTGTTTTACAGGCTCATACAGCATTATTTGAGGGGAAGCCTTCCACTGAGGGGATTACATGGAGAGGCATGCTAAAAATTGGTCATGAACTATTTGACAAGTTTCACAAGGACAAAAATCTTACAGAAAATTCAAGACATGCCATTATCAGCAAAAACAGTCCATGACAGCTGTGAAAATGGCCCACCACATTGGCAAGGAACAAATGCAAAATTTGAGTACAGCTACTTATTTTTCGTTTGCTTCAGACAAGACAATCGATATGTGCCATTAATCAGTTGTGTATTCTGGAATGAAATATTTGTGAAAATGCTATGAACGAAGAAATGATTAAGATTACCCCTTGTTTGGTTTTTTTTAATTGGTAAACATGTCATCCTTAAAACTGAACTTTGTAAATGACAGATATAGCTGGATAATCTTGTGTCTGCGTATGGATGGTACACCTACCATGGTCAGCAAATATAGGGGTTTCCTTACTCTGGTTAGAACAGCTGAATCACTCACTTTTGACTTTTCATTGCATTGAGCATCAGGAGGCACTTTGTGCTCATTCTTGTGGAACTGAACTTGGAAATGCAATGGGGCTGGTCATTCACATTGTCAGTTGGATTCTTGCCCAAGCTCTTAATCACTGTCATTTCAGTCACTGCTCGAGGAATTAGATTCTGAATATCTCAATTTACTAATGCACAATGTTTGCTGATTCTTTTGTAGCAAAGTTTGTCTTGTTTTGCTGCTGGCATTAATGAGATTGAAAGCTCGGTGTGTTTGACACCCTTCATTAGACTGTGACTTGTTGCTCAAGTTTTACTACCTCGTCAACATTACCAGTCATTTGAATGTGACGCTTAGCTACAAGGGCAAGGAAATACAGTCCTGACTCTGCAGCAGGCTGCTCTTGGATTTGAATCAAAATTGACTCTCTCAAAGATATCGAGATGGGCAGACTGGCACATTTTGAAAGAATATGAATATTTTGTGATTCATAGAGAATCCAACTAACAGTCTTGTTTTGCAGCAGATTTGAGTTGCTGATTGGCATTCAAGTCTCGTTTTGATGACTTTTACAATGTGCTTTAAGTTTATATGTCCACATAAATCATCTGAACTGGATTTGACAGTTATTCCAGATATCTCAATCAAATCTGGAAATGGAAAGAGTGGATTTCAAGGAGTCAGATTTCTGAGTGGAAAAATTTGTCAAGCTGAATTCTTATTTAGAACACCTTGCTCTACAACAGAGGTGGGCAAAAGGGGTCAGCAGGCCGGATCCAGCATGCTAAGTGGGTGGATCTGGCCCGTGGAGGCCCTGCTGCTCCCCTGCCCCCAGGCCAATTAGGGTCTGGGGATGGGGGGAGTGCATGAAGTTTCCTCTGCCATGCCAGGATTACACAGTGCTTGGCAGTGCTAGCACTCCTGCCAGCCTGGAGGAGGCTTCGTGTGCTCCCTGCCCCCAGGCCAATCAGAACTGGGGGCAGGGGAGTGGGTGAAGTTTCCTCCACTCTGTCCCCGCCCTGCTCTCAGGGCAGAGTGCTTAAGTGTCATGGACTCTTGGCAAGGCTGGAGGAGGCTTTGTGCCAGGCCAGTCAGAGTCAGGGGGCAGGGGAGTGCATGAAGCCGCCTTCCGTCCTGCCAGGAGCATGTGATGCTTAAGCGCTGTGGAGGAAACTTTGCATGCTCTCCTGCCCCCAGACCCTGATTGGCCTGGGAGCAGGGGAATGTGGGATGGTTTCTCTCAGCCAGGGTCATGGGCAGGGAGGCAAAGGCATTCTCCCACAGCCAGACCAATCATGGTCTGGGGGTGGAGAACCCAGAAGTATCCTGGCCTCACGCCTTCTGGTGCAGCCCAGGTCCACAGAAATTTTTGAAGTGGTCCCCGGCACAAAAATGCTGCCTGCCCCTGCTCTACAATGTGCAGAATTGGCAAAACTGCAGAAATGGGCTGACATGGAGAAATTGGAGCATGATGATCTGATTCTGCACAGTTGGAAAACTTCCTGTCACAACACCATGCAGAATGTCAGCTTGGCCTTACTTAGTGTTTGGCTCCACCTGTGTGTGAGCAGGCTTCCTCTCATTTGAATTGCCTCAAAGGTAATTTTCACTTAAGATTGACAGCCTAAATGTGTGCATGAAGCTGGATTTGACCAGTTATGATGTAAACTTCAAAGAAATGTGTGAAAAGATGCATTCAATGAAGTCCTTTGTTTCAATTATGCTATTAATCATGTCAATTAGTAATAAGTTCTGTATTTTCAGTGTTCCAAATAGGCATTCTTATACTGGCTATTCATTGACCATTTGTTCTGAATTTTGATAGTTTGGCTCTTTGGTTTGAAAGGGTTGCCTATCCCTGCTGTAACAAGTCAAAACCTTAAGGAAAATAAAATACTGCAAGTATGACATTAGAAGAGAACTTGAGACTAGAATAACACCAGGGGAAGCTGATAAATACAGAGATTGGCAGAAAGATCAAGAAAAGAGATGGATCAAACAATTTTCTAAAATTGAGTGAATAAATAATAAAAATAGCAAATGATTACCCCTTGTAAAAATCTGAAGGAAAGATGAACCAAAGCCAGTGCAATTAAAGACAAAGAAGGGAACAGCCTTACAGAAGAGGGACATCATCAGTAGGTAGACAAACTGTTACTCTGATCTATACAGCCATCAGAAACTGAGATCCTAATGTCCTTGACAGCCCAGATTTAACAAGGAGGATGGCTTTCCAATATTGCATGAAGTGGAAGACCGCTGTTAAATCTCTCAATGGAAAAGCTACAGATATTGACAACATCCCAGATGAACTGATGAAATTTGGAGGAGAAATAATAAATTTGTAGATCTTGGTGAATACCAGATCTGGCAGGCTTGTGAGTGGCCCTCCACATGCACATAATCCCTAATAATCACTCTGCTAAAGAGAGGCAGCCTGCAATTGCACCAGAATTACTGGCTCGTTGCTAATGAGCCATCCAATCAAAGTAATACTGCACAGATTGAAGCCACAAGTGGCAAATATCCTCATTGAAGTACAGGCTGACTTTCGTGCTGGAAGTACCATAACAGATTTTCAACCTTTTGTGTTGTGTGAGAAGTACTTAAACATCATCAGGACTTCTACCACATTTTTGTTGACTTCAAGAAAGCATTTGACAGAGTATGGCATGAATCTCTCTGGTCAACCAAAGTACAATGTTGGTAATAAGCTTATTCTTACTATTGAACATGTGTAGGTCAAGGCCAATAGTGCAGTTCTTGTTAATAGCACAGTAGGAGAGTGGTTTTGCACCACTGTTTGAGTCCTGCAAAGCTGCCTTCTTTTGCCCACACTTCAACGTCTACTTGGAGCACATAATGACTGACTGTCCTAGAAGATCACATGCATACAGTCAGCATTTGGAGGTGGGAGGGTGAAAAAATCTCAAGTCTTCAGTTGACTCATGACATTGACAGCTTGGCAGGTAGCAAAGATGAACTTGCCAAACTTGTGAGGATTGGATGAAACCTCTGCAAAATATGGCATGGAAATCAACTGCAGAGAAAACCAAGCTGATAGACCAATGTGGAAGGTTCAGCTCACATAGTGGACAAGACCTAGAGACAGGAAACAAAGGGTAGGAATAAATGGTAAGTTTTTCCAAATGGAGAGAGGTAACTAGTGGGAGTCCCCCAACGGTTTGTACTGGGACCAATCCAATTCAACTTATTTATAAATGATCTGGAGACAGGGGTAAACAGTGAGGTGGCAAAATTTGCAGATAATACCAAACTGCTCAAGATAGTTAAGACCAAAGCAGACTGAAGAGCTTCAAAAAGATCTCTCCAAACTGAGTGGACAACAAAATGGCAAACGAAATCTAATGTTGTTAAATGTAAAGTAATGCACATTTGAAAAAATTCCAACTATACGTACAATATGATGTGGACTAATTTAGCTACAACTAATCAAGAGAGATCTTGGAGTCATTGTGGATAGTTCTCGGAAAACATCCACTCAGTGTGCAGCGGCAGTCAAAAAAGCAAATAGAATATTAGGAGCCGTTTTAAAAAGGGGTAGAGAACAAGACAATGCCTCTATATAAAAACATGGTACACCCACATCTTTAATACTGTGTATAGATGTGGTTGCCTCATCTCAAAGATGTATTGGAAAAGGTTCAGAAAAGGGCAACAAATGATTAGGGGTTTGGAATGGATCCCATATGAAGAGAGATTAAAAAGACTTGGACTTTTCATCTTAGAAAAGAGGAGACTGGGGGGGGATATGATAGAGGTCTATAATATCATGACTGGTGTGGAGAAAGTGGATAAGGAAAAGTTATTTACTTATTCCTACAATATAAGAACTAGGGGTCACCAGATAAAATTAATAGGCAGCAGGTTTAAAACAAAAAAGTCTTTCTTCACTCAGTGTACATTCAACCTGTGGAACTCCTTGCCAGAGGATGTGGTGAAAGCTAGGACTTTAACAGAGTTCCAAAAAGAGCTAGATAGCCATTGATGGACCTAACCTCTATGAATCTATTAGCCAGGATGGGTAGGAATGGTGTCCCTAGCCTCTGTTTCTCTGGCAGTGGGTGACAGAAGAGGGATCACATGACGATTACCTGTTGTGTTCCCTCCCTCTGGGGTATCTGGTATTGGCCAGTCAGACAGGATACTGGGCTGGATGGACTGTTGGTCTGACCCAGTATGGCCGTTCTTATGAACCCTAGGCCCTTTTGAATTGCTAGGTCCTATGGCAGTTGCTGCCTCCTGTCCCTCCATCTTCTCTCCCCTTCCGTGCCCCTCCCCCCCACTTCCGGCCAACAGACCTGTTTCTTGCCAATGGGCCATCAAGATCCTGAAGCATACTCCATATTCCAATTCATAAGCATACTTTCATAAAGCCTGTGAAACATCCCATGACAGTAATCTTCTGAATTCCCAATGGAGACTAAACATCTCTAATTTGTCCTCAAGTAGCTGCTCAGCTATAAACTTTCACTTCAGATATTTCAGTGTGGTTAAAAAGCTGTTCACTAAGAAATGATTTAAATCTGACATAAAAAAATTAAGGGACTGTCCTACCAATTTTCAGGTTGTTTGCTGCCTTAATATTAACTTGACAATTTTGTTTTTTTGTTTTTAAATGCTGTCTGTTCTTCTTCTTTTTTTTTTTTTTTTTTTTTTTTTTTTTTTTTTAAGCCTGTAGCTGAAGCACCCTTCAAATTTGACATGGAATTGGATGATTTGCCGAAGGAAAAACTGAAAGAACTAATTTTTGAGGAAACTGCTAGATTCCAGCCAGGATATCGATCTTAAATTATGCATAGGTACATAAAGGCATAAACCATGTAAGACACAGGAGTGATAGAACTATATTATAGCTATCATTAATTCAAAACTCATTGCTTGTCACTTCATTACTATTGTAAAGCAACCCTTTAAAATGTAATCATTGCTTTTAGAGTACTGAATTTACCTCATCCATACAGTTTTAAAGAAATGGATTTAATTTTCTCTGCAATTTTAAAAGGCCTACTGGGAATCCAAACCATTTCTGACATGCTTTTTTTTAACTTGCAGATTACATTAGTGACAGAAACTGAAATGGTACTTGTCTGAACAAAAGCTATGGCAACACTGATTTCAAATGTTGTTCAGAAGATCTCTTAACATTGATACTATCATTTAAATATTACAAGACTTTGTTCTAGATTGTTTCTAGTTTTAAAAAAAATCTAATCTTTCCCTTACTGTAATATTAAGTGGAGAAATCTGACTTAAATATATCAAGACTGTTTTATTGATAGTCACCACAGTTTGTGAATTATATACTCTAATATTTTGGAGGTATTTTCAAAGAGGCATCTAAATTATATTTTTATGATGAAGATGGTACAAATCCATTAAGATTAAGTTAAAAGTACTTTTGTGCTGATTGGAGGGAGAGAGTGAACAACATTGACAGGTTTTAATAAGACACAAACCCCCATAAAGCACCAAAACTGAAATTTGCACGAACAATCTACTTCATATGTAACTTGCGTATGAAGTCTTGCCCATTTATCTACATCTTTCCAACCTTGGATTTCATTTATAATAATCCACTCTTTCTAAATAGTTTTAAAATATATAATGTAAACTTTCTTTACATACTCTGAAATTTGCAGTTCTCAACTTCCTCAAATTCAGATTTACTTTGAGAATCCTTGACTAAAACTTTTCTGTGATACTAGTAATTTAAATACTTTTAAATAGGCTATTGAATTAAAATTTAGATGGTTTCATAGAAGTGGAAATGATACAGATACTTACCTCTGCAGAGGGAGTCCCTACTGGTCAGGATTCAGTCAGTGTAACAGGGAAGAGTGTGGATGACTGGCTGCTCTGCCACAATCCGTGCTTTATTTGCACTGAAAATAGGATTTCCATTCCCAGTGTGGTTGATCCAGTACACTTTTTTTATGAATGCCAGCTTAGTATTTTTTTAATTTAGTAAAGACTTCTGGGAATGTAGAATGTCCTGCTCAAACCAAGCTAACTTCCATCAGTTACTAGCTTGGATAGGCAACTATTTGTGTGTAATCACAGAACAATTTATTTTGAAATTTTGTTTTTACCAACTTCTAGGTTTGGCTTACTCTAACACAACCATTAAGAATAAATGCTAGCTAAAATAGCTTTATTTAAGCCTAGATTTATATCTTCAAATTAGTGAATCCTCAGTGTGTTGCAGCTCTCACGATAAATCAGGCATTGGTATGTTTCCTGTGGGTAATAAATGAGTTAGTATTAATTATGAAAATTTTCTTAGATGTTTGTCTGAGTACCATAGAGCTTCTAAAGAATATGGGCAAAAGAGGATTTGAAAATATTATATATTTGTATTGCTGCCTTTGACTTTTGTGATTATCTGCAGCTTTTTCAGTCTGAATTCATATATGTGAGATACAGAAACACTGATAATTATTTCTTGTGTTTAAATTACAATTTCTGTTCAGATCTTTCATTGAAACGTGTGTTTTTGTTTTTGTAGGACACAGACTTAAAGGACTGGACAGGCTCAAACGTTGCTGTTCCTCTTCCCAGTTCTTGTATCTTTGGTCATGTCTTATGGCCTATCTCAGCTTATCCACTAACTCCTTTGAGCCATTCAGGAGGGCAGTTACTGGTAGTTTTGGCTTGTTATGCTTTCAATTAATTCTTTAAGTCTGAAGAATTGTTATTGATGCTCCTATCCGTAATGCCCATTGTCGACCTATTGCAGTACTGTACTATATAAGTGCACCCACTGCTGACCATACTTTAACTGCTTGCTTTCTGGTTTGAAAGATGCAGTAGTTCCTTTCATTCCTGTATCATTAACCAAGCAGATAACTCATTAATGCATAGAAGTTTGCACCATGAACTGTGTTTTTTTTCTTATTTTACTGAAGTCACTGGCAATTTTTAGGGAAAGCTACTATTCAGGGCACTTTAAGTCAGTGACATCCCAATTTTTTTGCACTTCGCCTTTATACAGTAACAGTTTACTCATAATGGGAATTTATTAATATATATGTATGCCATTATGCTACAGATTATGACATAGGCCACATTTGCATTAATCTTGTTTATGCACTTGTTTGTTTTCTTCTTCTTCTGTACATAAAATTCTACACAGCATATTGTGCATATCTAGGAACACAGCTTAGTCTACAGAATTCATCTATCCATCTAGAACTTTCCTTTGTGGTAAAAAGACCTATATTTCCCCTGCCTTTTCTAAAAAGATCATAGATATTTGTACTGTTATGGAGGTACAGTACTTCCAAAGTTCATGCTCTGTCATTTTACGAGATTTATGCAAAAATAATGAAAGTGGCAGCTCAACCTATTTATTCACTGTGGTGAAAGATTAACGAAGAACACAATGGCATATTTACTTATTATGAATGTTTTCCTTAGAAGGCATCCATATGCATTAGTAAGCAGAGAAACCAAAATGTGCTGTTACTAAACTCAGTCTACTTTTACTATATATACCAATGAAACACTTCAAATGAAGGCGATTAGTTTATATAACATTTGAAGTAACATTCAGTGCTCTTGCTGAGAGAAACACTGCATCTTTAAATGAGAGAGTTTGAATTTACTTTTGCTACTACCGCATGTCAGCATCTCAAGTTAATTTCTTGCAGCCTACATTATAATTTGTAATCAAGCCTCTGTGAGCTTGTGATGTGAGGTACTGTTCTCTTGTCAAGTACAATCAAATTTTTCTCGTAATGCTGAGTTAGGACAGCCAAACAGAGCTAGCACTAAATCATTAAAAACTGTATACCTTTTAATGGTATTTTGAAGTATTTGTTACTGGAAATTGTAAAATGTGGAGTTTCCTAGATGTTTCGTTCCAGTGCAGTGCCTCCTTATCTTTCCCCACTGCTCTCTGTGGTGAGAAACTTGCCTTGTTTAAAATGACTGTGCTCTCGCATGACTGTTAAAGCTTTCTGTGCAAAGATGATTGTCTAAGTGCCACATGCCTATGATTTGGGGGGAGGAAGAGAATCTCTTGTTACCTCTGGGTTGTGTTCAACTGAAATGCTATTCAACAAATAACTTGGAAAAACTAATTCTGTTTTTAGCTTTTCATTTTTCTGCTGTCTTTTCTCACTTTATTTTGGCAGCAGCGAAGAATGGATTGTATAAAGACTGCCTGCTACTATGAACAAAATGCACTTGTAATTCTTGGAAATAAATTTAAATCTTTTATCTTCACATTAATATTAAAGAATTAGTTTTTGGCTTCATTTTGGATAATGTTTGAATTGAAATAAGGTTCCGTTTATTACTGACATATATAAGGATGCTTGCTGGTATATTATCCCAGGATTCTTCACAGCACCACTTTATCTGCTATTCAAGATAATTTAGAAAGCCACTAACTTAGATTCTCAGTTTATAAGGCTGCTTACCAGCTACAAAATTCTGAATTTACATTTGTTGGAGGTGGTGGTCTACCAAAATGAATTTTTAATAAACAAGGATTCATTTTCAAAGGGCATTTCCTGTTAAAGAAAACCTATGCACCATGAATATTTTTGTTGCCTAAAATATATATTAGGAGCATTATCAGAACATTACAGAGTTGATCTTTGAATTGCTGGTATGGAGCTTATGCTGACGACTTTTCTACAATACTGCACTTGACTGTTGACAGCCCCATAACTCTCTTGATGTTTCTCTGCATTATCTTTACCAAAATACTTTTGTCATTAAACTGCTAAATACTTAACTATATCTAAATTTTTGGACACTTGCATGATCATGGTCATGGCAGGAGCTGATTTGGAAAAATATAGAAAGACTGTTATTGAAACATCTGCTTTCAAAAACACCTCAACTTTAATTTATTAAGGAAGAGCTTTGGCAGTTTGTCATACATCTTTTCCCATTCATCTTTTGACTGTTTTCTTTTTAAATACTGAATTTGCTTGGATTTACAAACTTACTGTCAAGTGGCATTGCTAAAAGAGAAACAGTGGCTTTGATTTACTAACATCTGGTGCTTTGGCACTTTCTTCCTTAGCCATTATTGCTGAATGAGATTGGCATGAAACCACTAACTGCATTCATCAAAGTGTCATTGGACAATGTTGAGTTGAACTTATTCTCTCTACCGTGGAAGCATGATTGCTATCCTTAGTGAATGAATGAGGGAAACCTGTTGCTACCCACCGCAATGTGCTACACTACATTTATACCATGTACAAATAATCTGACCAGCTATACCATAAATATAAACTTATTAATATATTTGCTTATGCTAGTGTAGCTATGTTGCCCCCGATTACTGAAACTTTTTGATTATTTGGTAGCCAGTGAAATGATATAAATGTGTCCCTGCAGATACACACATGATTTGGGTCCCTTGCATAGTGCTTTTATATGTATACAGCAATGTCTTCAAGCAATCCCAAATTTTGGGGGAAATATTTTTGTAAGTGCAGAAGCTTAAAGGCACTGAGCAATCCTTTTGCATAAGTTTTGAACACATTGGTCTTTCAAATAGCTTGTTTTAGTGTCTTGATTGAAATACAATTGAGTGTACGTTAGTAAAATGAAGCTTACAGTGATTCTTGTAGCATGTGCTGCGATCAAAACTGTGGTGCACTGGAAGAGATTTAAAACTTGGAATACCTTTGTATATCCAGAGCAAACTTTTAAAGGTTCCAGGGGGTTTACTTTGTTGCCTTTTCTTGTGTTGTATCTGTGTAGACCACTCTCTTTAAATATAAAGCATTTTGAATATTTTTTGAACTGTTTGTGCCTTCTTAGTCATGTACCCCAAAAATCCTGCATAACTAACTTAGTAACATTGGTAAGTTTTTAAAAGGCAAAACAAAGGAAAATTTTATAAAACTTTTCTGTATGTTCTTCGTTATATTGTAACGATTAAACATTTATATTGTGACAGATTTGTGATTTGGTTAATCTGTATAAACAATTGTAAGTAGCAGAGGTTGTTTATATTTTGTCTTTTCTTTTGATGTTGTAAACTTAATTTTTTTTTTCAACTAGTTTAACTGAATTTGTTTGGCATCTGACACTTATAAAATCAAATGCAACGAATCATTAAATTGCTTCCCTGTATTACTAATATAGCATAGTATTGTGCATATCTAGAATGACCGGAATTTCACTGTTTAATGCTAATTGCTACTTTTTACAAACCTTCGATACATGTTAGCTTATTACAATTTTATTTTAAAATTACTGTTAAACCATTTAATTGATTACTGTGATCAAATGACTACACTAATCAAATGTTCTTTCAAATTATATAGAGAGCTGATGTATGGTGCTCTCCCCTCATGCACACCCTAGTACACTATAAGAATTAAAGCATGAGGGGCTTTCAGGTAAATATTGGATACATGGTAATGCAAATAAATTCAATGTATGAAGATTCTTTAGTTCTTGATTTACACTTGCATAAGAAAATTGAGTAGGGTTGCCAGGTGTCCAGTTTTCACCTGTGTAGTTCAGTATTTTGGCCTTCTGTCCAGTAAACAGAATTCCAGGTATGTAAAATGCCCAGTATTTTCTGTTTTTCCTTGGACAGAAGGCCGGTGTTGTCTGCGAGGGTGGGGGAGCGAGGAGCACGGTAACTTAAAGACGCAGCAACCTCTTTTGTTAAGCAATTTTGTTGACCTCTTTTGCTCAACCAGTTTTTCCCTGCCTGTTTGGGATTTTTTGTGAAGGTATCTAGCAACCCTAACTCTGAGAAATTCATTGATCATTCAGCAGCTACCATTCTGGGCTGCTAGTGTATTCAAAAGACAAGCTTTAGTGACAAGAAAAACAGGTCCAAGTTATTTTAGTGTCCTATTCTTTGGCTCCCATGTAGGATGAGTCAGGCTTATTTTGTCTGTCTTAGTCCCGCTCATAGTGGATTGGAGTCCATACAATAGCCAAGGCTATGATTTGAAATATATTGGTGAGGGTAGTGTGAACTTAGATCGACATAAGGCAACTAACTCAGTAGTGTAGACCAGGCCCTTACTCACCCTGTAGTATGGCACAGTGTATTTTGACTTCATAGCAAAGAATCAGCATGGAAGTAGCTCCTGGATCCCAACTTTCACTGTAACAGCTGCTTGTTTTTCAGTTTGTACAGATTGCTGTGCAGGCACACCCAAGTTAAGTTATTTTGGAATAATGGCTGTTCTGAAAACTAAGCAGTTTTGCTGTGTCGATACTTTCAATTTCAAAATTTTGAAATAGCAGATGGCTTATTCCAGTTTCTATAAATATCATTCTACAAGGAATAGATGTTTTTGGAATAGGGTCTGCATAGACAGGGAATAGCTGCTAGTTTGAAATAGGGAGCCTCCTGCCCTTCCCAGGGCTCGCTGCTCTGTCTACATTCAGCAAAACTCTCTTCTCTTCTCTTCTCTTCTCCTCCTTCCCCCCACCCCTCCCCTTCCCTCAAGCCCTTAAAGTTGCAGCCTCTGTAAACAGTTTGTCTTGCAGCAAGCCTGACAGCTCTGAGCCACCCTGCAGCAAGCCTGACTTGATTGTGCCCAGAAATGAGCCAGTCTGATGTTGCCATCCAGCCCTCCACTGCTCCCAGGGCACAGTCTGACAGCTCCCAGGAGCCTGCCAGGGGCTGCAAAAGACATGTGCCTTCCTAGCCTGGTGTGGAGATCCTGGACCTTATTGAGGTTTGGGGGGCTGAGAACAACCTTGAGGATCTCTGCATCAGATGTAGGAATGTGGATGTCTCCGGCCAGCTGGCCAACAGTCTGGGGCCTAAAAGCCATATCCGCAGCCAAGAACAGGTGCGGATGAAGGTGAAAGAGCACTGCCAGGCTTATGGAGGGCACTGCCCAACGTGTGGCAGAGCCCCAAAGCTGCCCTTATTTTAAGGAGCTTGACCACATCCTGGGGGGCAGGGCATTCCCTCCCTCATATCCTGGTTATAGACTCTGGCCTTGAGATGCCTGTCATTGTCCTCATGGGGGGGGGGGGGGGAGGTGTGTAGAGAGAGAGGAGTAGGATGTGGAGGAGGCCAGAATCAGCACACAGCTGACCTAGGTGACCCAAGCCTCTTTGTGGACATGACTGAGGCTGGGGAAGGTACATCACTTTCCCTTCATACAAAGGGCAGAGGGGATGGCTGGGGTGTGAGGGAGCTGGATGCTCCACACTAGGACCTTTCTGGATGAAGATTATGCAGCAACCTGTGCATGTGGGAGCATGGGCCATGCTGCTCCTGGGCATGTGGCCTCAGGAGGTTGCTGTAAAGGACCCTGGGGCTATTGGCGCACACACACGCTCAGCAGCCCTGCACATGGGCATGCCTACAGTCTTGGGCAGCACACACTCCTGGACACGTGGGCCCACTGGCCATTGCACACATGGCCCTGCTCCAAGCACATAGCCTGCGCCAGCTGAGAACTGTTGCTCTTAGCTTGCAGATAGGGGCTAGGCTTCAGGCCCTGTCCCTTGGGATGACTGACCATGTCTCTCTCCTCCACAGCCAGATCAGCTGCGAGGGGGGAGGCAGTCAACACCACCTGGAACAGCCTCCTGGACCCCAGGCTTCTGCAGGCACCACCTTCCCATCAAGGACTACCAGAGGCAGCACCTGGCACCACTCTGAGCCCTGCCCCGCACCATCCATGGCTTAGGACCTGAAGCTGCATTGGGAGAGCTGGCAGGAGCTGATTGCACAGGGCCGCTCCCTGTGCTGATGTCTACTCCCTGGTGCAGAGCATAATGTCTCCCTCTGCTCCTGCGCCTCCTCCTTCCCCTCCCCCCAATCTGCTTCTCCTTCCACACCCTCTTCACCACCACCCCCGGGACACCCAGGCCCCCGCCCTCATGACAGTGGGATCCACAGAGCCCAGTGCTACTCCCAGCCCCAAACTGTGAACTTCTCTTCCCCCTTCTAGCTCCTTCCTGCAAGGTTCTCAATACCTCCTTCTTCTCTCCTCCCCTCTCCCAGGTTCTTTCCTCACTCTCTCCCTGGCTTCTTTGACTGCACAGTAAAAGTACAGAGCATTAAGTTCTTCCAAGTTACCTGTAGCACTGGTTGAGAAACACTATTCTAAACCATGCCTTTAAGGAGCTGAAGGCACCCTTAACAACCATGCAGGCTATTCTGAGCCTGGCATTAAATACCTCTCCAGAGGGTTGAGGTGGCTAGTATGTGGCTTCATAAGCCATAGCTGCAGGCAATAGGACACATTCCCCCACCTTCCTGACCCTCATGTTGTGGTTGGGGAAGAAGTTCTGGCATGCAGCTTCTGGAACATGCTCAAGTTCTGAAACACGTGTCATGCGCCTTCCCCAACCACCTGACATATATCTGTGAACTGGCCCTAGTGGTCAGTTGCAGCCTGCAGGACCACCAAAAAGTATCCCTTGTGGTTAATGTACATTGATGCCCGGTGGTCTGGGGCCTGGATAGGGATGTGTATCCTGTTGATGGTTCAGTCGAGGAAGCCCAAGGCCAAATTTGGCAATGAGGGCATCCACATCTGCAAGGTGGATGACTGCACAGCAGGATGCTGTTGATTGCCCTGACCATCTGCAGAAGGAGACAAACTGAGAATCTCAGGGGTGCCAAGGTGCCTGCAAGTTTCCCCCCTCCTTGCCACTCACCAAGAGCAACCCCCTCCAATTATCCCAATCTGTGGCAGGGCTTTGTGAAGACAGGACTGAACAAACCCTCCTGGGTGTGGGCTTGCACTACCCCTACCCCACTCTTCCCTAGAAAAGCCCATTCTATCCTTCCACCCCCCTCCTGGGACAATAGCCCAAGAATGCCATAATTGCATGACCAGGGCCCCAATGGTTGATCTCCCCATGCCAAACTGGTTCCCCATGGATCAGTGTGTGGCGTGGGGAGCTTCCAGAGGGCGATGGTAACATGTTTCTGGAGGGGGATGGCAGGCCTCGTGCATGTCCTGTCGCCTCAGGGCAGGGACGAGCCATTCTCAGAGCTCCAGGAAGGTGTCCTTTGTCATTCAAAGTTCTGGAGCCATAGTTGGTCTCCACAGCACTCTAGAATGATGTGGTCTCACCAGTCTACACTGGTGTCCAGAGCCAGATGTGGCAGGGGATGGCACCCGGACCACAGCAGGCAGCTTCCAGCTGCTGGAGCCATGCCCTCACATACTTGAGGGGCTGCCACAAGGGCTGAGGGTTGGGTTCATGCAGAGCCTGGGTGGCTGCATGCAGAAACTGCTGCATGACTTGCAGCAAAAGCTGAAGACTGCCCAGAGGCAGCTCCTGCTCCATAGCAGATAGTGCTGTGGTGTCCTGAAGCAGGGCAACCAGAGCAAGAAGAGAAAATGCTTTGCTGTCCCTCGGGCTACACTTACACTGCACCTCTCTTGCGTAAAAGCCTATGCAAATGAAGTGTGGATTAGCATATTGCCACACTTCATTTGCACAATTAATTAGGGGCTGTTTTTGCACAAAAACCCTCCTCATTTTTTCAGGAAGAACTGCTCTTGCACAAGAGAGGGGTTTTGTGGAAAAAGGAGCCATCTACACAGCTCCTTTTTTTGCAAAAGCGTCTTGTGCAAAAACGGCCCTTAATTAATTATGCAAATGAAGTGTGGCAATATGCTAATCCATGCTTCATTTGCATAGGCTTCTGCACAAGAGAGATGCAGTATAGATGTATCCTCAGAGGTAGGCAAGCAAGCAAGGAAACCTGAGAAATGGCTGTCCAGGGCTCCCTTTAAGCATGAACCTCGGATAGCCTCAAGCAGCAGCCACACGAAGTAACTACTGACCTGATGCCCTGCCTGAACTGGTTCCAGGTGGCCTTACATGCGATTCAGCATTCAATCAGTGTGGCTGCACTATTTCAAAATAGGTAAGTGCTATTTCGAAACGCATTCTGTGTGTAGATGTGCTATTTCGAAATAAGCTATTTCGGAAAATCTCTTCTGGAATAATTTATTCCGAAATAACTGCGTGGTGTAGATGTAGCCTTAGAAAACACGAGTGTTAATATTCAGTGCCTGACTCAGCAGAGAGCCTGAAACAAGACAATTTTCATCAGTAGTAGTTAGCTGAATGACTTTGGATGCTCCCTGTGCCGTTCTATGGAGCCAAGCATCAGATGGAGAGAAAGACAAAGTCCCACTTGGAGCCAGGCAGTGGGAGGAGTTAGACATGTAGGCCAGTGAAATAGGCAGTCCAGAGAATAGAAGGCAGGCATAGTTGATGGAGATGAACTGCATAAACCAGTCACAAGTGCCCTACTTTCCTTGCAGGAATTATCTGGGGGACTAGTTGGGAAGAGTTTCTGAGCTGGGCCAGCTGAACAACATCATGAAAACTGAACTGTGTGGACAGCACAGTAAAAAACAATGTCATGTACAGGGCTCGACAAACTGTGGCGAGAGCTACTTGCCAGCCCCGCACTGCACATGCGCCAGACTGGCACCGCGCATGCACGCAGTGCCGATGAATGGGGCGCACGGAGCAACTGGCTGAAATCTACTTGCCATGGGCAAGCAGAAACAGCAGTTTGTTGAGCCCTAGTCATATATATGATAAAATTTGTCAGAGTATTTTGAATGCCTATTTTCAAAAGAGTCATAAGGTTTTTCGAATGGGGTAGGAGCATGGAAGAATTACAGTATTTGAAGACAGAATAAACTAATTTTTCAACGTGCTTTGGTCCAACTGTGCCGTGTTGAGTATGTGGAACCCTGGCTGGTGTACTTCCTCTGTGGAAAGACATTCATTTCTAGGTCTGTTCTGAACTTTAATCTGCAATAATTTCCTATTAAATCACAAAACTACTCAGTTTTCCTAACCTAGTCAAATGTCCCACAAGAACAATTTCTAAAGAGTGAAGGGGAAAATATTGACTTGGTTACCTCAGCCTTCATTCCTTTCTTGGAATTGCTTCTGCGGATCTCTGCTATATTATAGCCACATATTGTTTCTTGAGTCCCAGTACCATTTTAAAAGCAGTGACTATTGGGCCCATGCATGTTCACGGACTACTATGGCCTAAACCACAACTTCCCCAATTTCCTTTCCACCTGCACAATAGGCTGTGCAGAACTGTTTTCCCTGACATTTCTCAATGTCTTTCTTAGTATTCTGCTGATTTTTAGTTTTATATAGTTTTGTCTTCTGCATAGTTTTATGCAGTTCAATCAGATTTTAATGTATTGCTCTTTTCATTAGCAAGATGATTAGATAGACGACCCAAAGAAATGTTTAAGATTTAGAAGTGCTGTATCTTTTCTGTAAATCTCATGTCCATGATCAGCACTTCGGATGGTTTAAATACCTACAAGGGATTTCCTTCAGGATTGTTCAGTTTGCACAAGTTTTACTCATCAGACATGCAGTAAGTGAGAGAACAAGTTCAGTTATCCTCCAAAGAAGCTTTATTAATTGCTGTTCAGTATCATAGGAACAGTGATTTCAGATCAGGATCCCACTGTACGGAAGAAAGTAGTTGAATTTTTCCATTAAGTCTCAAATCTTCTCACTGTTCTCTCCTTTTGACAAAGTATTCATAACATTTGACAAAAGTATTCATTATTCTGATACATACATATAAAACGTCTTCATTTATATGAAAAGGATTATAGACAAATCCAGACAAACTCCTCAACAGGAAAGTTTGGTGCAAAAAGCCTCCTGAGTTCCAGGCAATCTAGAGCCTCTGATCAATATTGGCATACAGTTGACCCATAGGTTCAGGTAGGACACTTAGCCCTGGTCTACATTAGGAAGTTATTTCAAAATAACTCCCCTTATTTCAAAATAACAAGTAAGCACATCCACACTACCAAGCCCATTATTTTGAAATAAGGGGCTGGTTATTTTGAAATAACTCCTTCTTTCCACGAGGAATAATGCTTATTTCAAAATAACTATTTTGAAATAGCAGTGGTGTCCCCCCACTACTGCTGCTCTTTTGAAATAACTACTCCCCAGAGTCATTCAAAGTAATTACTCCCCATTACTTCCTGGAGCTCTAAGTTAAAGTAGTGCATCCACATTAAGGGAGCCTGCCTCAGACTAATTTTGAGGCTTTCCTGCAGTGTAGGCACACTATTTCGAAATAAGTTATTTTGAAATGTCTTCTTGTAGACATGCCATTAGATCCAAAAATAATCTCTGCTCTGATAGAGAAATAAATAGATGAAGGTGTTTTGTAGGAATATCGTGGAACTTAATTCTTCTTGAATTCTTGAAGCATTCCTTGTACTCCAGCACTCCTATCCTCTGGGAGATTCTCCACTCCTGTTTGAAACTTTAGCCTCTTAGGAAGTAGTTTCTGGATCAGATTCTGAAAAGGCCTTCTACTTCAGATATTCCTCTTTCAAAGTCTTTGAGAACCTTACGTGTAATGGACAACTTTTATCATATGTAAGTGCCTAAGGCTGCTCACTTCCTAACCACCTTCCCCTCATTTTCCTCTGTTTTCAAGACCCATCTTCTCCCCTTGCTTTTCCCCCTATCATGTGAGGTACTGGTATGACAAGTCAATTTATATGCAGGCCTTGTAGCTTTACAAACACTTCTTGTAGCTTCACATGCTAAAATGTGCAAAATTAGTTCTTGGTCACAGTAAAGTTGTACTTCCCTTTTGGGGAAGTGTATTCACCCCCACCCCAAATAAGCTGCCAGTATCATCTAGCAATCGTGATGACTAGTATTACATGCATGCCTTCATAGTGACAGCTCTCCTAATGTATTTATTAGGGAATTTTTATAGCTGCCACCTTGCCTGAAAAAAGTAGGACTTTTAGACCTTTCCAGAATAGGGTGACCTTTCCCATTTGCATACAGTCATAGCAAGAGCTTCATTACTGTCATGAGAGAGGACAAAACCTACTAAGGATTTGTGAACCTGGTCTTTGATAATTCACCTTGAACTAAAGAGGCGAGAATATTTAACAAGATATCTGGGACGTCTTAGCATCTTCAGAAGGAAAAGACAATGAAGACCATGTGTAAGATACTTATTTGCTTATAAGCTTCAGAGGGGTAGCCGAGTTAGTCTGTAATAGAAAAAAATTAAAAAACAACAAATAGTCTGGTAGCACTTTAAAGACTAAGAAAATATGTAGATGGTATCATGAGCTTTTGTGGGCACAGACCACGTCTTCAGATGACCGGAGTGTTGGATGGTTCTGCATGGTTCTCCAGCTCCCTAATTATTTTGGCTGCACTCTACTGGACCCTCTCCACATCCTTTCTATAGTGGAGGGCCCAGAACTATATTGCATCCACATACTTTCTATAGTGGGGGGCCCAGAATTGGACACAATACTCCAGATGTGGCCTCAACGGTGCTGAATAAAGGGAAATAATAACTTATCTAGATCTGCTGGCAGTGCTCCTAATGCACGCTAATATGCCATTAGCCTTCTTGGCTACAAGGGCACTGTTGACTCATACCTAGCTTCTCATCCACAGTTATCCCCAGGTCCTTTTCTGCCGAACTGCTGCTTAGCCACTCTGTCTCCAGCCCATAACAGTGCTTGGGATTCTTCCATCCCAAATGCAGGACTTTGCACTTGTCCTTGTTGAACCTCATCAGATTTCTTTTGGCCCAATCCTCCAATTTATCTAGGTCACTCTGGACCCCATCCCTACCCTCCAACATACCTACCTCTCTCCCTAGCTTAGTGTCATCCGCAATCCATTCCCTCAACCAGGTCATTAATAAAGATGTTGAACAAAACCAGCCCTAGAACCGATCCTTGGGGCACTCCGCTTGAAACTGACTGCCAACTAGACATTGAGCTGTTGATCACTTCCCATTGGTCCTGACAATATATTCACTTTTCTGTCCACCTTACAGCCCATTTTCTAATCCATACTTCCATTTATTCAATCCATACTTAGATGGTTTAGGATTCATCTTAGTAAAGATGGTGGCTAAAGATTTTATAAAATAGCTTTTAGATTCCTCTTAGATCAAACATATAGCTGAAGAGCATAGTTGAAAACAGTATAACATTCTTCACAGTGTCATAAAGCTCTGAAATGGAGTCTTTGGGATATAAAGAATGCTTGGTGATCCATCACTGTTAAGAGACACAGCAGCACACATGCTGAGTGATATTTGGGAACTTTCTATCTTTGAAATTCTTAATGTGGTTAAAATTGAAACTCTTATCCGTGCCCCACCATGCAAAAAGATGTAATTGACCCCAAGATGACAATTGTGTGTTTGTATATACATTTTTTAAAACATCTCTCCTATACCCACCATAGTGATAAAGACAGAGTAATCACAATGCTAGCGTGGTCCAGACTGTCTCAGATGGACAATGTAATTTTTTTCTTGTTTGTATCAATGGTGGATCCTTTCACCACAACACTTGGTGGGCCTCACCCTGGCAGATGTCAACTGGAGGCAGAGCTGTCATAGGACAGCTTTTAGTAGATATGACTTCACTGCAGACCATGAAAGCATAGATGCTTTAATGGCACTGTTGTAAAATTAGTATTTTACTGTGTAGATGAAAGTGAATAGCAATAGAAACTTAAAAAACAACAAATACTCTAGTAGCACCTTAAAGACTAACAAAACATTGTACCAATGGAGGTGCTAATTATCAGCCTATTGTAATTATTTGAACCATCTACTCACTATCTTGGTCTTTTTTTCTTTCCCCCTCCTTTTTTCTCTCTGCCCCCCCCCCCTTCCCTTATTTATTCTTGGATCTGGACCTCTAGTATTCCTGTCATCTGAAGAAGTGGGTTGCGCCCACGAAAGCTCATGATACCATCTACATGTTTTGTTAGATTTTAAGGTGCTACTAGACTATTTGTTGTTTAAGTTTTTCCTGTTACAGACTAACTCGGCTACCCCTCTGAAGAATTGATCTAGTGGACAGACCATAGGGCTGGAAACCGAGAATTTTGATTCTATCTCTGCACTGCTCATGTGTGGGCTTGAGCAACTCACCTTCCCTCTGTTCCTCATTTCTAATTTGGGATTAGAGTATTTATCTCCATTTACTACTGCCAGTTATTTCCACAGTACATCTGGTAGGATTGCCCTTTCTTATGCTGGTAGTTAACTTAGTCTAACTCAGATAGCGGAGGTTTCCTTTAGTATAGACATCTACTTGTACCTTGTTTACTTGGTGGGGAATATGAGCTGCAGCTATAATTAATTTTCTTAGAGCTAATGCTGGACTTAAATATACTGACTTTTCTTCTCTCAGAATTGTATTTCCTATGTAGTCACAATGCTTGTATTAGGACCTTTTGAAAACCATGACAACAGTAAAAAAGGAATATAAAAATATTAATTTAATCTCATTTTAAAGATTTGGCATACATCTCTTTTGGTTCACTGTGATGTATTAAGCCCTGAAAGACCCTTTTTGCTGCTTTTCTATTTTTTAAAAAAAGTCAGAATCTCTAAGCTGTAATATGCTGACTTAAGAACTAGTGAAATAGACATCACAAAAATGAGTTGAAGAATCAGCAGGTGAAGGACACTTAGTCACTTTTACTTTTTTTTAATGACCCTTTTTTCACTTTAGTGACATTTCTGGTAAAAGAAATGTTTAAAATTCAAACTCGCTTCTTCAATTGAAGGTGTTAAAACTCTCCAACATCCCTGAGACCTCTGAGAATACATTAGCAAAACAAAGGAAAGCCAAGCTTAACACTCTTGATGGTTCTACAGTTTTTAAGCAACAATTTCAGCCTTTTAATTAAAACTTAAAATCCTTTCAGGCCTTCATTAAAAAAATAAAATAAGTCATAAACAAATAAAACCCCAAAATTTTTGCAGGCCACTTTTTAAGCTTAAATATTTGGATGAGTTTTGCTAAATTCTGCTTTTTGTTTTGACTTCAAGTTATGGAAACTATTAGGAAGCTAAATGAGGTCACAAAGCTGCTCCATATGGGGAAACAGAAAACTAACCAAATGTGGGGGTATTATAGGAGAACAGTTAGATCATAAATTTAAGTTCACCTGTAAAAGCTTTTTTCCCATCATTGAAAATAGTAGCTTGGAAGGTGGTATTTTAGAACTGTAGTAGACTCTTTACAACTGAATTGCTGACATGTTTCACTGCACATTCCTTCAGGCATAATACTGTGTTCTGTTGTTCCAAAGAGCTGCATGATTCAAGTGTGATAAACTTAATCACTGGTTTTCTCCTTGTGACAATAAGTGGTACAGTACTAAACACAACAGCAGACAGATATTCTATATGAAGTTAGTAGTGGAAATAATAATTACTGTGCAAATTAGTTTTAAAAGTTGCCTTTCAATTGTTTTGTTGGTTGTCACCAGTGCAGACTATGCTGGTTTGACAGTATCTCCAAGCTATTATAACTGTGGGAGAGTTTCCTGTCATTTTTTGTTTGGTTTTAGGGAGGTGCTACTACCATTTTATAGAGTTTAACAGGACAAAATAGTGGCTTTTGGTTCTATCTTAAATTTGTTTCTCCTAGTGTAACTGTCTTAAGTTAGCTACGAAACTTTATTAATTGGTCTGTGGAGTTTCAACATCTCCCCCCCTTCCCTTCTCCTATTAATTTCGTTTCCTTATCCTCTAATCATAGCTCCAGTCATCTGAAGAACTGGGCTGTGCCCATGAAAGCTCATGATACCATCTACATGTTCTGTTAGTCTATAAAGTGCTACCAGACCATTTGCTTGCTGTTTTTTTCTTTTGCAAGAAGGCCCGGCCCAGCACTGGTGGACCTTGGATTTACCTTAAGATGGGGAATCTGCTCTTCTTTGGTTAGGTTTAATGCAAATGGAATCCCAAGACTTACAGGTAGTGAGGCTGTAAAAAGTCACAGAACATTGTAAAAAGCTGGCAAAACGGCTCAGGTGGATTGATACTGAAGGAGAATGCACAGGCAATGTGGAGTTGCCTAGAAATGGTCTCAAGTTCTGAGAGCCTAGAATTACCCAAAAGGGATAATTGTACATACTAGTTGTGAATATTTATGTCAGTGATTAATACCTGTACTTTGTTTAAAACAATAAATAACCCCTCACTTAAACTGCTTGAGCATCTCATTTCCTGCTAATGTAGAACATGATTTTTCTTCACAGGGATGATGGTTTTTCAGCCATGTAACTGTTTGGTGCTTGAATTCTCGTTGCTCTGTAATTACACCCCTTTGTTTCTAGTTGTTCGTGACTTGATTCTAGCTGTGTAGAAAGACAGTCCTGTGTAATTTCCCTACCAGATGGTTGTTTTTGTTTTCACTTGATGTCCTGCTATGAAGGGAGAGGGAAAGAGATTGTATCCTCTGGCATCCTATATCTTGTAGTTCTGCCATTGAATCAAAAGGTCAGTTCATGATCACTTCTTTGCTGTAGCAGCTCCTTGGGTGTAGAAATTGCTCCCCCCTAGACATGTGCTTCCATACATTCTTCCTCATACTTTTAAATGCATCTGAAAATTATTTTCTAGAGAAATTTCTAGTTTTAACCTGTTAGTGCTCATAGAATCCACCCTTTCCCTCCTTTCCTCTCTCCTTCCAGCCCCACATTTTTTTTTTCGTATTTGCTGCTTGTAGTATTTTAAATGGTGTAGCATTCCAAATGCCTTAAAGTACATTTGCAAACCAAAGTGCCATGTACCTATTTGGCTAAATTATTGCTGGTGTCAATGAGAGAGGTTTTTGGGGGACCCTGTTTATATCTGTCATTTCTGGGACATGCCCTGTACTACACCACAGTGGACCCTCTTGTTTAGGATATATACCTTGCTCTAAAAGATTCATATGAAGAATGAGGACTGTGCTCTTACAAAAAAAATCTTTCTATGGCAGCTGCTTGTACAGCAATCCAATTCCAGTAACAGATTCCAGGCAGGCATCAGGTTGAACACAGTCACTTCTATAACCAGTAATTTTGTCACGTTATTTGCTAGATGACGATGAAACACATCAACGCTTATGTCAAACTGGCTGTCAATGTAGCAATAGCACTTTTTTATTTATCTCCAGCTTTCTGTATAGAAAGAGAATATACTTCAACGTAATTTATGGATGGAGGCTGTGATTAAAAATTTGTTGCTGTGATAGCATATTGTCCTTGGAACCTGGCAGCAACAGCAAGGTATTGTTAGCTTTCTACACAGTTGATGGATCAACTGAAAAAAAGGATGACCTGTGTAAAGAATTCAGAAAAATAAAACACTTCGTTTTAATTCAAATACAACAGTATTTTCCTTGTTTCCTCTTTAGGGCTACTATTGTGTATTCACAAGGGGAGCCAGCCAGTGAAAGATCTGGCCGCTGCTGGAAATATGATAGCAGGAACAAAAGTAGGACCTGCAGAGAGGTGTCTACAGGGGAAAAAAATCTGCATTAAGAACTAGCATAAGCCTAAATAAGATTTTAAGCTCTCTGTGTGTTTGTATTAAGCTTGTTATAATAGCAGCTTTTGAGTACTACTATAGTACTAATTAAAATTTCTAGGGCCATGTCATTACTTACCAGAGGATTGGTACTCTAGCGATTGATCTTCTGGGGTTTGATTTGGCAGGTCTAGTAAAGAGCTGCTAAATCAAATGCTGTGGGTGCCCCAATCAGCGCTGGTACTCCTTATTGTCATGAAGAGTAAGGGAAGTCAACAGGAGCATTTCTCCCATCCACCTCCTACTGTGGAGACAGCTCCGAGCTTGGCTTAAGTTACATTAACTCCAGCTATGTTATTTATGTAGCTGGAGTTGTGTATCTTAAACCAGCCTTCCCTCTGCAGTATAGACCTGGCCTAGGTTTTTTAGATTGGTGCTTTGATTTAGCAGGATTACCTGTGGGAAGCTATGGAATAGCTTAAATACAGTGTTAGGTTCTGTTGCATTATCTGTAGATTATCCAGTGATGGGGGAACAACAAACTGCATCCTATCCAGAGCTACCTGGATCTGGGATCTCCCTGTGTGCCATGTATAGGGAACACACTGATTCTCAGAATGGAAGCAGGTTCCCTTTGCCATGGATGCCTGAGACCTGTGGGGGGAGAAGTGCTGTATTATTCAAAATATGCAGTCCGTAAAACCCGACATAGTCACTTCCTAAGGGAGGCTTGACAGTCTCCACTTCAGTGCCTATTCAGCTGCCTCCCATTGGTTTTTGTTTTGTTGGGGAAAATGACACCATTTGACCAGAAACAATCCCAATCAAAGCGGGATTTTCTTAAATCTTGACCCACTACCCATAAAATCTCTTGAAGACAGCCTCTTCACACATTACCATTTTCAGATCACATATGACCACTTATGTGTTTATACTACCTTTCATGGAGATAGTTCTGAAGGGGTTTTGCAAAATGTACAAATGAGGGTAATTGAAATGTCACCACAACAATTTCGTGCAGGAAGTGATGGATGCTATATTGAAACTTCAGGGAAGATTTGTTTACATTATCATACTGAGTTTATGAAGCAGGCAGAGTACACTGTGTATGTATGAAGTAGGAGTGCACAAGCTAACCAAAAATTAGAATTATCATGAATTTAAATCTTAGTGAAACAAATTCAAACCTAACTGTGCCCCCCCCCCTTCCTTATCCTTATCACCTTTTTTCTGAGTTCTGAAATGGTCCTTGCAATTCTAATAGGAAGTACAGCACCCCACACTTTCTTCAAATCTTGCAAATTCTGAGGCTATTGTATGCCAAAGCATAAGATTTGGCACATAACCAAAATTTAACAGCAGAACTAAATCATCCTAGTTTGACCCCCACCACGCCCCTAAACATGTGGATCGAAGAGACTAAATTCAGGACTGAGGAAGGCTATTTGAACTAGGGAGAAGGAAAAGTTTCTGAGTTTCTGAGGAAAGAGAGAGTTGGAGATCGGAGAGAAGAAACATTACTATAACTGCAATCTGAAAGCTGGGACAGATATTTAAAGAACTCATAAAAGGTGGATACAAATGCAGAACTAATTTTGACAATAAACTAACCTGGACTATGGAAGATTCCCAGAGTGAGGCACTGAAGAAAATATGACTAGAGAGGTGAGAGAAGTTATATATATATATAAGTTCTACCACATATTGTATTAGTTTGGGAGAGAGCATGGGGAATTGCAGTTAGGAGAACTGAGGTCTATTCCTGGCTCTACCACTGACTGGGGTGGTTGAACAAGTTCAGGGCATCAACATCCTCAGTTGTAAGATAATGTGAATAATAATGCCAGTTCTGTGTGAAGTGTTTTGAGATTCTTGGGTGGAAGTAGTACCTAAGTATAAAGTGTGATTGTGTTCTATACATTCAAGCATTTTTGCTTTAACAATACTTAATCACACAACTACATTCACTTTCAAAAACGGAAAAACTGTATATGCACCGTGGTTTTGTTATTCTCCATACACATATATGGGGAAATATGTATGGGCCTGCCTATGCCACGCTGTCACCTGTAATATTTGCAAATTTGAAGTGACTTCTTTCTTTCCAGGATGAGATCATGTTTTGGTTTGTGAACCTTTGGAACGGTATGGCCGATTATGGCACTTCTCAGTCTGTCTGGCAGGGGGAGTTCTATAACCGAAAGAGCACGTTGTGTGGTGTGGGTTGTGGGTTTTTTTTAATTTGGTGAATCTTGATACTTTTCAAAATGATTTATACCTATTTTGAACTTCCAAGAATTTTGTTTTAAGAGAAATCAGTATTACCAAAATCAACCCTATGTCATTATTCAGGTTTTGACAGTGAGTGACAGTTGTCTTGATGTAACAGCATATATCTTAGGCTGAATTCACTGGGGATACGAAGCCTCAAATTTGAACACTAGGGTTACCACAGGTTGGGATTTAAATATGTCAGCAGGTCTACCTTTAACTGTTCCCTATACTATGCTCATCTTAGCTTGTGCAGCAATGGTAGGGGTATGATGAGACAGAGGTATGATATGGGCGATAGGGTTGCCAGGTGGTTTCAGGAAAAAATACCCAACAACAACAACAAAAGACCCCGAGAGTTGTTAAGCAAAACAAACAAACAAACAACGTGGCCCCTTTAAAAACCGCATGGTGAGGCTTTCTGGCCCTAAGAGGCTGCCAGTGGCCACCTGCATCTTGCCTCCCTGCGCCGGGCCAGACAGCTCCCCTGTGAAACCCGATAAGCACTACGGTTGCCAGGCTGCCTCCCTATTGAGCCAGACAGCCTGGGATTTTTGCCTCCTGGCTGGGAAAAAAATCAGAAAGTACTGGACATTTTAGGTATCTGGTATTTTCTGAATTTTTTACTGGACAGGAGGCAAAAATACCGACTGTCTGGTTCAATACTGGACACCTGGCAACCCTAGGGTGATTTTACACTAGGTTTTTCTTTAGCCAGTGTCATCATCCCTTCATTACCAATAAAAATTCATGCTATTTGTTTAAAAAGCAAGGATTTTCAGGATGACAGTGATGCCATCTGCATCCTCATGATGCCTCCTGCTTCCACCTCTGCCTCCATTCTCACCAGCTTGCTGTGGCCATCCTCGGTGCCGTCCCCTCCAGGCATGGGCTGTTCCAGCTCCAGCTCCAGCTCCTGCTTTATGCCCCAGGAGGCTGCGCCGCCAGGAAGGAGCTGCTGGGGCTGGATCCCCTCTGCCATCTGTACTCCCCCACGCCTTTTGGGCCGTGCCAAGTCCCCTCCACCATCTACACCTAACCCCCCCCCAACTCCCTTATCCCTTCTGCCGATACCTTGCACCCCCAGCCCATTCCTGCCCCCTTCCTCCTCCCCCCCCCCCCAGCCAGACATCTACCTCCAGCTTGCTCTTGCACCCTCCCCATGGCCAGACACCTGCCCCCAGCCCGTTCTGCCCCCTTCCCCTGGCCAGACACCTATCCCTGGGTGGGAAGGGGGTTGGCGAGCATAGTGAGCAGGGGGCACAGCCACCTAGTATTCATTTAATATTACTAATGTCTACTAGGGACTATAACAAGAATTTAAGGATCAAACTTGGTGCTGAAAAGAAATTATAGACTAAACCACAAGATGGAGCCAGAATAATGCAGTATATATCTTGCTAGAGGTATGCTTCATTGATGAAACATTTTACTAATGTCTTTTTCTCTTGCACCCTTAAAAGGGACAAAGGTTTTGTGCTGATCACCTGTTTCTCCCTATTTATTAGGTCACACTCCCAAAGTACAGGCTTACAGCAGCATCAACAATGAAAAGAAGAGGAAATATCATCTTACATTGGGAAAATCCATCTGTATATAAATCAGAGTCCCGTAAATGAAAACCTCTCAGGTAATCAGATCACCAAGCTACTATCCAGTGATGCTTCTTCCATAGTCTAGTATGTTTCACTGGGCTCTGCTCTGCTGTCATGTTAAAAGCAGGCTGGGTGGTCAAACTAGGAAGCAAAAGGGCAACAGGAGGAGTGAAAAGAGAAGATCTGATAACTAGGAAGGTTTAGTCAGTCTATGAGAATCAGGTTGATCAGTATAAATGAGAGAACAATAAAGAATCTGGTAACAGTCTCAGAGGACAAGAGTCAACAGAAAATATTGCCAGTATAAGAGAGGAAAATCTCTACACTGGAACATAGAGTTGCTATGGCCCTTCAGATGAAAGTGTAATTGAAAACACCTGCCACTTGTGGACTGCCTAGGTATCAAATCACATTTCTACCAGTGTCTAGACTGCTACAGAGTGCTTATGTGTATGTTCCTGTTGTGCTTTTCCACCTAGCTGTTGGCTTAAGTTATACTTAGAGTACTTGCACAAATATTTATTTCTGCCTGTTTCTGCTAAAAGGAGGACCAAGAACATGGAAGTGACAAAGCATTCCACATCTTACTAGTACCTTCCCTGGCCTGTCACACAAAGAGAAGGAGAGGAGGATATTCATTACTATTATTATTTTTAACAAGATTGTTAATATATGATAAAATCCTAGCATAGACAGGCCCATGTTTTATCTTGATGGGTTTATCTTGACCAGCTGCATCAAATTAAAAATACAATGTGCCTTGTCTGCACTAGGGAATACATTGTAAAATCCTGTCTAGTGTTCACTATCTCTGCAAAAATTATTTTCCTAGTATAGAAGTTATCTACAGCTTTACTAAGGAAACTCTTGCATAAGCTAGCTGCATGAAGTAAATAAACTACCTTCCTGGTAAGAAATCCATATGGCCTCTTGGTCATTCACAGCAGGTCATCACCCATCGATTGATTTTAAAAAGCCAAGTTGCTTTTTGATGCCTAAAGACAGTGGATGATCTTTTGACTGGCATAGGCTTGTCTACATCAGTTCAGTAAGACAGTCATTTTTTCATGGCCAGCCAAATAGTTGTTGGAGGTGCGGTTGTTTTTATTTTCCCATTATCAGATTCTCAGAAGCAGTCGCCAGCATAAAAGTATTGGTGAATTTAGGAACAGACCACTCCTTGTACACTTCAGGAATGTTAACGTGTACTTGTGTATATGGTTAACAGATAAGCCTTGGCCTATTACTTAACCCGCATAGTTATATGTAGAACCTCTCCCTCCGCTGTCTCTGTATTAGAGGCAGCAGGTGTGGGGGGAGAAGGCAGGAGCTAGTGCTCATGGGGAGGTGGCTTAAAAGCCAGCTGCCCACGAGCACTGACTCCCACAGAGCCTCCCCCCATGCTGCTGCCTAAGGCAGCAGCATAGGAATGAGTGCAGGCAGAAGCCAGTAAACACGGGGAACCAGCTTTCAAGCCAGCTCCCTTCATGTACCAGCTCTTGTGGAGCTGCCTGCCCCCTACTCTGCTGCCTCTGTATCAGAGGCAGCAGGTTAGGGGGCGAGGGAGGCAGGCAGGAGCTGGTGCTGGTGGGACATATCTCCCGCCTTCCCTCCTGCATATAAACATGTAACCACTGAAGTTTTCAGTGTTACACATTTACAAAAATAAACATTTGTTAACATCCCTACTACTCTCTTTGCTCAGTTGGGAATGTATTCATTCCCTTTTAGCATGTATTCTTATTGCATAACTGATAACACTCTTAGGAAAAAGACTACCTACGCAGCTTCTCTGCGGGTTGCTTTATCTTTCCAACACTATTTGTTCCTAATATTATTCAAGTAGAAACTATGGAAATAACATTTTATTTAAAATAATGCCCGTGGGGTTGGTAGACTAAAGGAAAATTAATGTACTTAAACGCTAGTGTCCTTCCCAATCTAACCTTTAATTTTTATGCAGCTGAAGAGAGCCTCCTTGTGCATGTTTCATATATGATGTCAGTAGAGACAGTATCACAATTCTTTACAAAACTAGCCTGGCTTCTCTGACTTATGAGAAGTGCTTGACCCAGGGGGAGACAACTTAGTCCCTCCAAGATTTAATTTTCATTTCTATGAACTTCTCCTACATAAAGCTCTTTCTCATCTCTGCAGTCCTTTAACTTTGAAGGTCTGTTTGCTGAGACATGAAGACAGGGAGATGAAAATATTCAACTCTTAAGACTATGAGTCTCACATAAAGCACCTCCCCTCTTTCCTCCTGGTAGTACAAAGTTCGTGGAAAAGGTACAAGTTTTTTGTTCAAGGATTTAAAATGACCAAGAAACATCCCCCTCCTTCCTGAATAACTATTGTACGTACAAAGCTTGACTCCCCTGCCTTATCCTATTATATATACCAGATACCTACTTGTGTACATATCCTTAAAGCATGTTTATACAAGAAACATGTAAACAGAAAATTAATTCCCGTTTTGTTCATGTCTCTCAAACTACAGGCCTAAGTATTTTAGCAAGCAGCGGCAGGCTAAAAATAGCCAGAGTCTAGCTATAGCTAGAGAAAGAGAAGTCCCTATATAGTAGTAATATTGATTTATGTACCATGTATGTGTCTGTTGCATGTGGTGGGGTTTTTCTCTTCACTGATTTTTTTTCCTTTTGAACTAAAGTGCTTGGGTTTTGCTTTATTATTACTACTAAATACACCATTACTTTTAATACAGTGCATACTATAATCTGCTAATGTGCCTTAAATATCATGGTCCTGTTAAGGTCCAATCAGTGTGCATATGTTGGTTGTTTTAGTTAATTGCATGTTGTCACTTATTTGACCATTACATTGAGGTTCAAATAGTCTTCTGAAATCACTCTTTCAGGGAATAATTGGAAAACTTGTGAGATTTTTGTCCATTCTTGACATGATGAAGCTAGTTTTGATCCTGGCAGTCTGGATACAAAGGCTGGGTTTACCTTATAGGGTTATCTTACAGAGAAAATCTCCTTCCACAATCTGAAGCTACATAGCCCTGGGCTCCAGAACAGCTCTGTGCTACCAACCCGTAAATCTGGTTTGGACTCTTAAAGCAGCACTTCAGCTGGGAACAACATCCTCAAGTTCTGCATGAAGTCAGCTATTCCACCAGGAATGAGGGCACACAAAAGGGAAGTTACTCCATTTGTGCAATATCGATGGTTCTTCAAGTTGTTTGTCCTCATAGGTGCTCCACTGTTGGTGTTAGGCTTATCCCAGTGCCACAGACTGGAGATTTTTCAAGCAGTATCTAATCAGGCCACACATGCACAGCAGGGGTAATGCCATTCCTGCTTTGGAGTTCATTCACGCGTCCTGACTCCCCTCAGTTTCTTTCAGTACACCCTATTGCATGGATTGGATCTGAAGAGGGAAGGGTGGGTCATGGAGCACTCACAAGGACACACATCTTGAAGAACTGTCATTGCTGCACAAGGTGAGTAACTTCCTTTTCTTCTTCAATGATATCCCCATGGGTGCTCCACTGGTGGTGACTGCATAGCAGTACCCACAGTGTGATAGGTGGGCTTCAGATTATGTGTTATGCACAGATGAAAAGATTGCCTCAGCTACAGTGGAACTTGTCTCATGAAGGTGTGGTTGGATGACCACGTAGCTGCAGCACGGATGTCCTTAAGAGGGACTCCCTTTAGGAAAGCAATTGAGGTAGCCACGGCCTGTGTGGAGTGAGTCCTGAGGGGCACAGGACTTCGCAGCAAGTAACATTGGGTGATGCATGATGTTATTACTTTAGAAATATGTTGCAAAGATAGTGGTGTTTCCTGAAAGCATTCCACAAGGGAGAGAAATAATGTCTGTGATTTGCGGAAAGGCCGTGTACGGTCTATATAGAATGATAATGCCCTCCGGATATCCAGGGTACGTAATGCTGCCTCCTTATGAGAAACATGAGACCTCAGGTAGAAGGTAGGAAGGACAATGGGCTCAACGTGGAATTCTAAGCAGATTTTAGGTAGAAAGGAAGGATGGGGTTGAAGAACCACTCTCTCCTTATGAAACACGGTGTGAGGTGGTGATGCCAGGAGAGCAGCAATTTCATTAACTCGCCTTGTTGATGTGATGTCTATTAAAACACCATCTTTACTGTTAATAGGAAGAGTGAGCATGTGGCCAAGGGCTCAAGCAGTGGTCTAATTAGGGTGTTCAGCACCAGTTCCAGATCCAGTATGGGAGTTAACGGTCCACGCAGAGGGTTACGGTTCTGCAGCCCTCTAAGAAACCTCTTAGAAATAGGATGCAAAAATACTGTAAAGGCAACAATCGGAGAGTGGAAAGCTGCCATTGCAGCAAGATGTACTGTGAGGGAGGAAACTGATAGACTTTGTCCTTTCAGATGCCTGATGTAATCCAGGAGCATATGAAGGGGAGTGGCAGTTGGCTGAATGCTGATGATGATGCACCATGCTTTAAAACAGTTCCACTTCTGAAGGCAAGTATTGCAAGTACTCTGTTTTCTACTCTGAAGCAAAATGTTTCTCACATGCTGTGAACATCTCTTCTCCTCCTTCGAGAACCAGAGAGAAACCGCACCATCAGGTGTAACATTTCTGGCTGGGGGTAGAGAAGAGTGCCTGCATTCTGAGAGGAGGTCTTGATGACTTGGAAGCAGGTAAGGAGGTTGATGAGACATCTGATAAACAAACATAGAGAAACCAAGTTTGTCTGGCTCAGGCTGGGGCTATGAAGATGACTATGGCATTGTTTGACTTGATCTTCCTGATGACTCTGGGTATAAGAGGGACTGGAGGGAATGCAAAATAGAGGAGAGCCTCCCATTTGATAAGGAAGGCGTCTCCCTGTGAACTGAGTCCTATTCTGGTCTTAGAACAGTATTGGGGACACTTGATGGTCTACTCTAGATGGTACTGGGTCCTGCCATGAGGGCAGGGAACTGGACTCGATGACCTTTTGAGGTCCCTTCCAGTTCTAGTGTTCTATGATATTCTGGTATGTTGCAAAAAGATCTATCATCAGATATGTATGAATTTCCCACTCGTGGTCTGTTGTAAAATGACATATAAGAGCATCCACAGTTATGGTGTTGGTCCCTGGGAAGTACAATGCAACGAGGTTGATGTTATAGATGCATCAGTTCCATAGGTAGATGCATCAGTTCCATAGGTATAACTCCACACACAGGTATGGCGAGCGGGCACCACCTTGATGAATGATGGAAAACATGGTTGGTGGTGTTGGTGAGGATGTGCACCGTACCGTAGAGCCACAGATATGCTGACAGAAATATTTGCAAGCACTGCTCACCACGTGGAGCTCTAGGAGATTGATATGCCACTGGGATTCATGAGCTAACCATCTGCCCTGAGTGAAGTGGTGCTGCATGTGTGCACCCCACCCGAGAAGGGAAGCATCCATGGTAATTTGTGTAGACTGCTGTGTCTGGTGGAATGAAACACCAGCAAGGCAGTTCCTTAGATTGACCTACCACTGTAAAGAAACGCAAACCTTCGTAGGGACCAGCACCTGCTTGTGTATGTGGTGCTTGGATGGGGTATAAAGTGAAGATAGCCAGTGCTGGAAGCAGCAAAAATGCAGACATACATATCGGACGACCTATGTTATGGCAGCCATATGGACCATAAGCTGAAGACAGGATAATACTGTCATGATAGGTCTGGACATTATGATTGAAATCAGGCTTTTTATGGCTTTGAAGCGCTGGGTGGGGAAATATGCTCTTGCTTTGGTAGAATCCAGATGAACGCCTATGAACTCTAAAAATTGTGTGGGGCACAGGGTGGACTTTTTGTTTATTTATGATGAGGCTAAGAGATTTGAAAAGCCTCTTGGTAAAAAGTGTCATGTCCTGTGTCACTTGTTGAGAGAGACCTCGTATGAGGCAGTCATTGAGGTAGGAAAAAATCATGATACCCTCACGACACAGATGCACTGCCACAACAGCCATGGTCTTTGAGAAGATTCTGGAGGTTGAAGAAAGTCAGGACTCGATACTGAAAGTGTTTTGAGGCAACCATAGAATGGAGGAAGTGTCTGTGAGTTGGGTGTGTGGTTATACGAAAATAAGCATCTTGTAGGTCGAGGGCTGCAAACCAGTCTTTGTCTAGTGCTGGAATGATGGACACAAGTGTGATCATCTTGAACCATTGCTCACAGAGGTATTTGTTTAAATGACAAGAATCGAGAATGGGATCCCAGTTCTCTTCTCCATGAGAAAATAATTTGAGTAAAATCCCCTGCCCCAATATTGCTCAGGCACCCTCTCTATGGCATCTATGTATAGAAGATGATCTGCCTCTTGATGTAGAAGTCATTCATGAGAAGGGTCCTTGAAGAGGGTTGTGGAGGATGGGGGAACTGATATAAGGGGAACCAAGTATCTGTATTTGACGATGTCTAGGACCCAACAGTCTATAGTTATTGCTGCCCATTGGTTGTAAAAAGGGTGCAGATAATGATGGAAAGTCATGTGATCATGAGGCACTGATGGAATGGAGAGGTCGTTCAAACTCTCTACCAAAACCTCAAACTTGCCGCTGGAGGCCTGCTGGTTGGACGAGGGGGTCATCGATGTTGGTTTCTTGCCCTGGAACTATTTTGTTCACAGGGTCTCTGCTGTTGTCTGGCATATGAGAAGTCTCTCTGCCTTTGGTCTCCTATGATATGGTGGGGTGTAAATTCCTAGAGTATGTAATATAGTGCAGGAATCCTTACTAGAGTGAAGGACCTCATCAGTCCTTGCCGCAAAAAGGTTTTTTTTGTTGAATGGTTAAGTCTTCAACTTTGGTTTGCAACTCCTTGGGAACACCTGCTGCCTGTAACTAGAAGGTGCATCTCATGATTACTGATGTGGCTGTTGCTCTTGCTGCTGTATCAGCAATGTCCAGTGCCATCTGCAATGCAATACGAGATATAGTATACCCTTCGTGGACTATGGACATCAGGAAAGATCTCTTATCGCCAGGGAGATGCTGCATTAGCTCTGTCAGCTTGACGTAATTATCAAAGTCATGACTGGCAAATAGTGTGGTGACATTTGCTATCTGAGTATGTAAATGTAGATGATGAATACATCTTTCTGCCAAATAAATGCAAGTGCTTGTTGTGGTTGGATGACTTATACTGTGGGTTCTTGCGTCTTTGATTTGCAGCATTGACGGCTACAGAATTTGGTAGTGGGAGGAGGAATAAAAAGTTCATGCCCTTTAAGGTTACAAAATATTTTCTATCAGCACGTTTATTGGTACTGGAGATGAGGCTTGTCAGACAAACCTTATCCACTGCCTCCATGATAGCTTCATCAATTGGAAATACAATTTCTGTTTTTGTGGATGACTGTAGATTTTTTTAAGAGCCTGTGTTGCTTTTTCTTGCACCTACGATAGAGTGATCTTGACTTGTGGCAACCCTCTTAAAAAGCTCCTAAAATTGTTTCAGGTCATCATTGGGAGATGCATCAACTGGGATGACTGCCTCATCAGGCAAAGAAGATGACTTATCTGTTGGTGAGGTACCCAGTTGGTCAGGGTCAACATCATCAATATTCTGTCCCTCTTCAGTCTCCAAATCTTCCATTGGAGGAGGGGGACTATGGAAACAAGAGGCAGGCACCAATCTGTGGGCAGGTGTGGATGGTGCCATTGATCAGTGCCTGGATGGTGCCACCGTGATGGGTAATGAGGGTGATAAGACCAGTCTGGATACCATGGAGGGTGCTGAGAATACCATGGTTGGTGCCTCTCATGCAGTGTGGTTGGTCTGACTGGGGAGGAGTGTTGGGAGGAGAACACACTCCTGCGATGGTTGTCATAGTAACTGTAGTGCAAAAGGACTGGTGCTCTTGGTGAATGGGAAGAACTCCTGACAGGTGATGGAAACTGAGAAGGTTGTCTATGGGAGACATCACACGGCGATCTCGAGTGCAGTCTTGACATTGATGTGCTTGCTGTGACTGTGTTTGCCTGAGGAACGATGGTGAGTAGAGGAAGGCTCTTATGGTGCCGATGAGTGCAGGCCAATGAAAGAGGCATCGGCGTTGGTGGTGAGGGCACTAGTTACAGGCTTGGAGAGTGAGGCAGGAGTCTGGTCAATTTCACGTTTGCTAGTGCCGGTGTTTTGCTCGGCACCTGCGGTGCAGGCAGTGCTGGGGTCTTGTCCGGTTCCCAGACATCTGCCATCTTTGGTGCCGCTGGCATGGATGCTTTGTTTTTGTTAACACTTGTTAAATTTAAATTGATAAACATTTGGAGAAAATTATATTTCAATGGTAGGCTGAGAGAGCTCTTACTCCAATTCTTTGGTACCTGACGTTATTCCTGTAACCCTCATTTCACGAGGAGTAAGGGAAGTTGGAGGAAAAGTGCTCTCTCTTGGACTTCCTGGTGTGTAGACAGCACCAAAAGTTGAAATAAACTATTTAAATTTAAACTTCACAATTGACGTTTACACAAAAGTCTTCACAAAACTTCAAGTTAGGCATGTTAAATATCAGTTAATTGAATAGTTGATTAACTTCATGAATTCTTATCGGTTACTTGACTATTCCATAGTCCCTGGGGGTGAGGCTGACAGTCAATGTGCTCTGGCCCAAGTCCCAAGGAGTCCCCTGTCACTCCACGCTGCTGCCTTTGTTTCAGAGGCAGCAGTATGGGATGCCAGGTGGGAGATGGTCCACAAGAGAAGCTAGTTTAAAACCCAGCTCTCCTCACAGACTGGTTGCCTATCCCCCTACGCTGCTGCTGCCTCTGAGTCTGAGCTCCTGGACCTGATGTGACCTGGAAATGAGCCAGGCTACCTGTTTGCCTGGCTCCTAATACACTTTAAATGTAGAGCTGCAGCAGGGGTAGGTTTGGACCTAGCACAAGCTGGGACTGAGCCAGCCTGCTGGTCAGCCAGCTAAAAAAATTTACTGATGGGGGGGGGGATGCATGTAGTCTATAACATTAACCTATAAGTATTTTCTTATTGGTTAATCAACTACACTATTACACCCTAGCTCAAGTTGCATAGCTTATTTCAGCGTTAGCTCCATTGTATAGACGAGCCCTCTGAGTCCTCAACCCAAAACAGGGTAGACCTAATTATATATTTGTAAAGTTTTAAAAAGGTATTTTTAAAAACTCCCAAAATCTGAGCCTTTTTCATATATTATAAACAAAAGAGTATAAGTCCAATTCTCTTGCCTTTGTAGCCACCTTCAAAGTTCCTTTGCAGCCCTCCCCCTCACCACACTCTATTTATGATTCTTGTTCATACAAGGGCTTTTTATGCTTTTGGCTATAAATCACAAACCAGTGCTATTTCTAAAGCATTATCAGTACTGCAGTGTAATGACTGCATGGCATCTCTCCAAGTCCTGCACCCACTGAGTTCCAAGACTTCAAACCACACGCTGCTCTGCTGATTAGATTCATGTAAAAATAAGAGACCCTCCTTCTCTCTAATTATCTTCAACAAGTTCTCACAATGCAGAGTCCATAATAAATATAGGGGCAGTAGCTGCCACACTCTAGAAATTAATGTCATTAAAACACTCTTATAGTAACAATGATAATAGCTAGCTGTAGTATAAGCACAGCATTATTACCATAGGATTTTATTATTTTTGGTTTTTAACAGTAACACCTACTGTACCCTCTCAAGATCAGGGTCCCACTGTGCTAGGCACTGTACAAAATCATGTTAAGAGACAGACCTTGCCATAAACCACTCATTGTCTAACTATATAGAAATGAATACTTGGTAGAGTTTGGTTTCTTGTCCGTTTTCCATTTATTTCCTGTCCAGCACCAAAGTCTCATTAGAAAATCCACCATTATTTTCACCCAAGTAATGTATCAATAAAGAAATGCAGGTCCATTTATATAAGTCTTAACCTATCATTGAAGGGAAAAATTGAATGTATCCTTCACATGTCTGCATCTGAAAACAAAGGGAACGGATGGCTATTCACCAGGGAAGCATGTCCATGTTTTACCAGGGAAATAAATAGCAAAAAGAAAGGAACCCTTAGATCTTTTCAACTGGAAACAAGGTCTTCATTGAAATAATGGAGACATTGTTCTATCAACACCATGTGTCCTCGCTGGATGTCAGACATTTCTTTCTCCCCATCATGTTGTCACTCATAAGGAGAGCCACCCAGTTATTTATTCAGAGAAGAACATTGATATTTTCTAATTCATGGGCAGTGTGTAACATGCCCATCCTTCTAATAAGGTCCGAGAATGTCAAGCTGCGATCATGGCAAATTTGTCATATTAAGCAGAGTCAAGACTGTTAAGTACTTATGGACACCTATAGAAAGGAATTAGACTTAAACTGAGAGCATGGTGGATGCAAAGGTGACCTGAAAAAGGAAGAAATTGGGCTTGTGCTCTCTTTGCTACTTTATGCTATATAAAAAGAATCAGGAAATGGTGGGAATTCTGTACATGCTATTCTTTCCTGTCACCCTGTGAGTCATGCATGCTTGGATGTTAGGAAGGGAGGAGCTGTAATGCCAGAAATGCCATATTTCAAATGAGAGGCAAAACTGGGACACTATAGCCAATGAAAGGCACTATGTAAGTGCAAGATTATTATCATTATCATTCTAACTCAAATTTGTGTGAAATATTGTCTCCTTGACAATATGTAGACAGCGCCAAATTTCAAAATAGATTTTCTCAATATACTATTTTGAGCCATGTGGCACTGTATAGACGTACCGGTAGAGATTTTTTTTCACTCAACAGGATATTTTGGGCAATTGTTGGAATCTAAACTTTTCATGACACTTGGTTTTGGGTAGTTCAGGGTGGCAGTTGGGTTTCTGTCTGTCACATGGACCACAGCAATGGTCCATTTCATCCAGTATCATGGGGTTATTAGAACAATTAGAAAATCAAAGAAGTCCTGTTGATAGTGGGCAGTATCAGATCCATTAGAGTCAAGTGCAAGAAACACCACATGGGCAATTTACAATAATCATCCCATGAGAGGAAATTTCTTTCTACTGTTTTAGTTAGATCTGAAGAATGAGGATTTATACCTTAATGAATGTTATTCTCATGAATATAACTGAATATTCTCATATATATTAAAACCTGCTTCATTCTGGCTAATGATAGCTAAAGGCAAGGAGTTCCTTGGGTTAATTATGAATTGCATAAAAATCTCTTTAATCTCTTAAATTTGCTTCAAGTTAATCAACTGCTGTCTTGTTCTTGTTAAATAGCCACACAGAAATTACCTTCTCAGTCACATTCCTTATTTTATATACCACTATTTTATCTCCTTTTTGTCACCTTTCTCTTATTTGATTCCTCTGACAACTAAATTAGAGTGCTTGGTTTGGGGTACTATTACAGGGAACAGACATCAAGATGCTTAAATAGAAAGTAGTTATCTGTGCCTTTGTCGTGTGGTTTGATTTATTTTAGATCTAAGGGAAACCAGAACACACCAGGGCTACTTAACTACTTTCTTATTTAATGGAAGCTTTAAGCAGTTAATACAGTTGTTTAAGTTTTACAAGCCTTAAGAACAATTACAATATGATTTAAACCTTAAATACTATAAATTCTAAAGCAATTAATACAGCACAAAGCAATGCAAAAGCAATTACTAAAAGATCTGCTATATACAATAATAAAGCCTAATTCACTTACACTTCACCCATATGCTATCTACAGTGCCAGGCAGCAGGTTGTGGTTCCATTTCTTCCCACACATTGGAACACCACGCACTGGGCCGCTGGTGTGAAGGGCCTAATTACTTCTAGTTGCATCGAGCAGGACGTGTGGGTCAATCCTGCCCATTCCTTCCCATCGATTGTTCTTACTAAGCCCAATTTATAGAAAAGCGAGACTTGGTCGTTGTAATAATATTTACGAATTGATTATGTATTGTGTAGGATATGTAAAAAGCCCAATGCCCCTCTTTGGGGTACATCTTGCTACCCAGGATGTTACCTAAACTATGTGCATAGTTGACAGTTTCATGGCTGCATCTATACTTTTTGCTTATCAGAAACAGAAGTACGAGTACAAGGCCGCTTGTCCTGTGTTCTTGACGTGGTCTCCCGTACCATGCTTAATCTGCAGTTATGCAGAACAATTCCTGACTCTCAGGCCTTGCCTGTGTGGCTTGGCACACCAGACTTGAAACAGGCCAGAAATCCACACTTTGGACAAGGCAGACATCACCAGGTATTGCCAAGGCAGAGTAGTCCAAGCACCCCCACAGCCTTTCAGAGAGGTAGCCATGTTAGTCTGTTTCAGCAAAAACAAGGAGTCCAGTGGCACTTTAAAGACTAACAAATGTATTCGGGTATTAGAGCATAAAGCTTTACCATTACCACTTGTACCGTTGCTACCAATAATGGAGCTGAAATTCCTGTATCAAGACTGAGAAATGTTTGGCAAAAATGTACACTATAGTTGTCTAGATATTGAAATGTAGAAATGATTAAGCATAAATCCCACGATTTATTGGTTGCAAGCTATCATCTCTAAAAATAAATTCTGTTCCTCTAATTAGTAAACTCTGCTGTCTCCCTCACCTCCCACTGCGGACAGTAAGAGTTAAAGATGTCCACTATAGTCCTAAGATTCATGAGTCAGTACTGGTTAGGAATAAACAAGGTGAGGGAAATACTATTGTAAAGTATTTATGTAACAACATAAGTTGGGAATCAGCGTTAAAGCAAAATGACCAGAATCTTCCGTTCTGCCAATCATAACTTGTTCCACGTAGCATTCCTCTTAGTCTGAGTACCCTCCTCCCAGCTCCTGTTAGCCTGAGGAGTTAAAGTTCAGGATCAATACAAACCCGTATCTATTTTGTTTCTTGAAAAAGAGCAAGGGCAAAATTAAATAATGATGAAAATCATATATCTACCATTTTCCAGCTATAGATCTCAAAGCAATTTACAAAAAGGAAGATCAACACCATCCCCAGTTTCACAGATAGAGATACTAAGGCAAAGTGATCTGTCCATGGTCAGGTAGCAGGTCTGTGGCAGAGCCAGAAAAATAGAACTTGGGTCTCCTGAAGGTCCAGTCCATTGCCCTGTCCACTAGACTTCACTGCTCTAGAAGTTAATTATGCCAAACACTTCAGATTTATGCAATCTTCATTTTTAATTGGGTAATGAATGCTTTTCAAAAATAAATCATTGTGTCACTGACACAAGTCAACCACAGTCACTCGCACACTACAATGAACTACAGCTAAAAATCGCTTTCCAGAAATTATCATCATGGCCCATTCAACTTTTCTTGGATCTTTTGCAAGAAACTTCCTAAAGAAGAATTTCTCTACAATTATAAACAGCTATATTCTCTCTCCCAGTAATTTACCTCTTCTCTTCACAAAAAATGGATGAAAGAAATGAGAACCCACAAAGAGCAAAGAAATAAGAAAAAGACTATAGCTACTTCATATACCTTATTAAACCACCAGAATGGTCAAACTGTGGTTTGTGAGACACATGAGGCTTTTTTACTGTTAAAGTGTGGCTTGCAAACCCCCCGATATCCCTCTTACCAAACCCAATGGGGAGACAAGCTCAGGATCTCTGCTTTGCAATGGGGTGATAAAATAGGGGTTTCTTTTAAGTGAAGCAGGAGGTCTTGGCCCTTTAAGTCCAGCAGGACACACCTGCTAGGGCTCAAGGCTTCAACAGGAGTGGCGCTGAAGCCCTGAGCCCTCGGGTGCCTCCCATGGGACTGAAGCCCTAAGCCGTGGCAGATGCACCCTAGCTCTCAAATTTCTAAAGATTGTTGTATGCTTCTCTGAGGGTCAGTAAGTTTGGCTATCCTGATATACAGCGATAGGTTTAATCTTTCAAAATAATATAGGGAATTGTAGATAACCTTCCATTAAAATTAATGGAAGCTGTATATCTAAACCCCTCAGACTGTTCTGAAAAAAAAAATTAATCTTAAGTCATTGCTGCTGCTTCTCTCCTATGTCACATCTGCTGTATTAAAATTCTGTATTCTCACCCATTTTTCCCTATATAAAATGTTTTATTAGCATTATAATGACTGTGACCATTTTAGAATTAGAGTTTGCACTACTTATCTTGCCTTTTTTAATCTCTATGGGCACATCAACGCTACAAGGAAGATTGAAACTGCCACAGTCGATTTTCTGGGGTTTGATTTAGCAGGTGAAGTATAGACTTGCTAGATCAAACTCAAAGAGTGCCCCTGCTCCTCACAAGGAGTAAAGGAAGCTGATGGGAGCATTTGCTCTCACTGAGAAGAGGATGCAAAAACATTATGTAAGATACACTGACTCCAGCTTTGTAATTTACGTAGCTGGAGTTGCATATCTTACTTTGACCTTCCCATGTTTGTGCAAGATCCTTATGTCTCTCCCAGCCTCCAGTTCTTTGTCTGTGTAGATTCTAGTGTTAGTACTCTTCCTCTCTAATTGCTAACTAATGGTCCTTATCTGCTTCTTTTAACTATCCAGACAGTATTTCTTGGCAGTAGTGGTGGCTCATGGGACCCTATTTAGTCTCCCACCCTAATCTAAGAACATAAGAATGGCTATTCTGGGTCAGACCAAAGGTTCATCTAACCCAGTATCCTATCCAGGAAAGGCATAATGATCTTGCACAAAAAGGGGTTTTTGCGCAAAAAGGAAATGTCCACACTGCATGTTTTTGCACAAAAACAGATCAGAAGAGATTATGCAAATGAAGCATGCAAAAATGCTAATCAGTGCTTCATTTGCATTGCCTCTTCCCTCAAAACACGTAGTGTAGACATAGCCTCAGAGGCCTTGGGGGAAAGGTCTATTTTCGCTTACAGACAACCCTCCAACCTGAAAATTTTTTTTCAGTAACCATGCCACACAGCTGCATCATAAGCATCCAGGAACCCAGCCCTGCAATCAGCCCCATTGCCAACTCTGCCCATATTTATATAGGTGAGTTAATCACTGGAGCCAATCACATAAGCCAGCAAATCAGAGGCTCATTTAACTGCACATCCAGTAATGCAATCTATGCCATCAAATGCCAGCAATGCCCCACTGGAATATTTATTGGACAAACTGGACAGTCCCTACAGGAAAGAATCAATGGACACAAATCAGATATCTGTAAAGGGAACATACAGAAATCTGTTGGTGAACACTTTAATGAGCCTAGTCATTCATTAAGAGATCTTCAGGTTGCCATTTTGTTACACACCAATTCCACAAGCCAAATACACAGGGAAGGGTTGGAACTACAATTCATTCACAAGTTTAATTCGCATACCAATGGTTTGAATCGGATGGCTGGGACATTATCAACCAACCAAACAATGAAGTTGCCAATGGTTCTTTGTGTAGATTCTGGTGTTAGTACTCTTCCTCTTTAATTGCTAATTAATGGTCCTTATCTGCTTCTTTTAACTGTCTAGTTCAGTGGTTCCCAAACTTTTTGGCATCACACCCCCCTTTTTGATTTTTGAAAAACCTTCACCTCCCCCCACCCCAAAAATAGCAGCAAAACTTGAGGGGAAAAAAAAAGGGAACGGAGCGGGCAGCAAAACTTGATGGGGGGGAGGCTGGATTGCCTTGCACCCCCTCCCCCCGGGAATTTCTTCACTCCACCCCCATCCCATGGTCTAGTTTTTAGGTGCTTATAGATTATCAGTTTTGCCTGTTACATACCAGCTCGGTTTTCCCTTTGATATTTATATACCCACTGCCTCCTTTTGTTCCTCCCCTCCCATTTTTTTCCTCCCCCCCCCACCCCTATTTATTTTGGTTCTGGATATACAACACTCTGGTCATCTGAAAAAGTGGGCTGTGCCCATGAAAGCTCATCTACCTGTTTTGTTCATCTTTACAGTGCTACTATACTAGTTGTTGTTTTTAAAGTTTATTGAAATGTAATTGTTTCTTTCGTCCCTTTAAAAAAGTGTGTGTACCATGAAATCAGAAACAAAAACAAACAGGAAAATGAAAGATTAAAAAAAAAATCCTGTCTGTGAAAAACAGAAGTTGAGGTGAGGCTGAGATGTCCCCAGGAAACATGATTCATGGCTCAGGCCCTGACAGGAAGAGAGGGTCATGAGAAATGAATGAAGGTAAAGATGCTTTTTTCTTGGCAGTAGTGGTGGCTCATAGGATCCCAATTTAGTCTCCCCCTCTCCCATCTAAGAACATAAGTATGGCTATTCTAGGTCAGACCAAAGATTCATCTAACCCAGTATCCTATCTCCTGACAGTGGCCAATGCCAGATGCCCCAGAGGGAGTGAACAGAAACAAGTAATCATAAAGCAATCCCTCTCCTCTCAGTTTCCAGTCCCTGACAATCAGAGGCTATGGACACCATTCCTACCAATTCTGGCTGATAAATACTGATGGACTTAGCCTCATGAATTCATCTAGTTCTTTTTTAAAACATGTTAAAGTCCTGGTCTTCACAACATCCTCTGGCAAGAATTCCACAGGTTGACTGTGCTGCTGACGAAAAATTTCCTTATTGAATCCTTCTAGATCTTATTGAAGCTGGAGGTTTTAAAGAAGTGTTGGCATTGCAGAATTTTTTGTTTGTGCAAATAACACAATTTAGTGCAGCGTGTGTCAAAAGGCCCCCAATGGGGGAAGTATCTGCAGCGTTTGTGATTTCCTTCCATCAACCCCATTTTTCCCTTGCACTCTGAAGAGAGCAAATGTCCCTGCCGGGCTCTCACGAGCTCAGCTGCTGGGCTAGGCCTCCTGCGGACATTGATCCTGGTCGCTGTCATGCTTCTTTCCAGGTGTGCTCTGACCCTGGCCCTCGGCGGGCTCCCTTTGTGCAGACGGGGCCAAGCCCGCCCTCACTGGCAATGCCCGGAGGACTAGACTGTGTGCGCGGTGCTCCTGCGGAAGGGCTCGGACGGCCGTCCAGCAGACAGTGTTGGCAGGTGCAGCTTAGCACGGTGCGCCCCTCGCCGCCGCCTGGTGAAAGAAGCTGTTCAGGCCGCAGAAGATTGGCAGGGTTGCCAGCCGCACAGCGAGGCGAGCTGGAGTGGAAACCATGTAGCGAGACGGGTTCACGCTGCAGGGCTCGCCATTGCCGGAGACCACCGCACGCGCCACCTATTGCTTATAATCCCACTCTCCTGAGCCGGGCGGCGCGCACCAGCTTCGCTTTGGCGCGAGGCCGTAATTCTCATTGGACACCCCCCCCCCCCCCCCAGCGTTCCATTTCCTCGCAACTCAAGGGAACCAGAGCACGTGCTCTTTCGCGTGCCTCGCTCTCGCTCTCTAACTCAACAAAAGACAGGGGGCGGCGAAGGATTAGTCGTCTCGCACCCGAGTCTCGCGGTTTCCGGGGGACGGGGACGGTAGGTGGGTGGATTGGCTGGCTGGCGGAGCGCGCGCGCGTTCTGATTGGCTGCTGCCAACGTTCTTCGGAGACGGTTTAACTGTAGCAGCCAGCTAGCGCTCAGTGAGAGGAAAACAAAACAAAGGAGCGTAGCGGCGCGAGCTCCGAGATGCCTCAGCCACCTCTCAGTCCCGAGGGGAGCAGACGCGGGCCTGGACCCCGGTTCCCCTTATGACCCTGGGCATTGCAGCCGCCGCGGGGAAGACGCCTGGGGAGAGGGAAGAATCCCCCTCCTGGCGCACGCGGAGTCGGCCCCCGAGCAAAGCATGAGGGGCCAGTGCTGCTAGACCCCGGCTAGCAACGACGGAAGCTGCTTCTTGCCCGCGCCAAGCCAGCGCACTCCGGAGGGAGGGAAGGGGACCACTGCTGCGCGGGGGTCCGGCCTGGGCGGCGGAGCCGGCGGTGAGTACCCGGCCCGCGCAGTAAACCAGGCAGCAGCTCCCCTAGCCCCAGGGATGGTCCCCCGCCTCCGTTCGTAGCCATCCGTGGCGTTTCCCCGCCGCATCTCGGCTTTCCCTACAGTGGAGGGGAGAGGAGGAACAGAGGCAACTTTCCGGGGTTGGCCTCGCGGGCTCGGACTCTACGTGTAGCGCCTGGCGGTGACGGCGGCGCTGCCCCCAGTGGGTATATCGTGAGGCTTTGCCTCGCTGCGGAGCCAAAGGGCGGCTGTAGCCCTCGGCCAGCGCCGTGCCCTGCTGGAGCGGGCTGACCTGGGCCAGCCCCGCTGCGTTGTTTGTACACTGAGGGGGCGCACCTGTGGTGCGATACGAGGCAGGCAGGAGCACACAGAGGCCGTAGAGATCGCTGCTAGGGCCGTAGGTCGCTTGGTCGGACTGCAGAGCCCAGCTGGGGGATTCGAGCCTTCTTACCCCGCCCCCAGTTGCTGCTGCTACACCACAGCACCTAAAAGCGGGCAGGCTCCTGCGGCTTTAGTGAAAAGTTACACTGTCCTGTAAGCCTCTTAGATACTGTTGCAAACGAAAAACAGCACTATGTACAGCGGCAGCTTTGCGCGCTGATACCGAGAAAGAAAACACATTTGTAAAACGAGCTTGAAGAGGGTCCAGAAGAATAATCACTTGTTATTTAAAACTTTCCCCGTAGGGAAATCACAGATCGATTTGGGAGTTAACTTTCGGCTCGATTGTATTGCAATTTATCTAGCTACTGGGTACTAAAAATCAAGAATGCGATTTAATGATTGTCTGTTGATGAATTGGCCATGTGATTTTTGCTTGAGCTGAACACGTGTAACTGGGTATCTTATTAAATTGTTTTTCTCTCGCGTTTCTTTTTAAAAAAATGTAATTGAATCGCAATCTGTGAATGATATATGTGAATTTTTTTAGAAAATAACAAATCTGTCCTGGTTATTGGTGTCAGACAGAAACGCTCATCTCTCCCCTCTCCCTTTGTACCGAATGAATTAATAGGAAGGCCTCTTAAATAGTCAGGAGCCTTGAGTTAATTATTTTCTAATGTATTTTATTTTTTTCTTTAAAATTCCTGGTGTGGATTTTGAGTTGATCTTATTAATATTGATGAGAGAATTGCCTAACAGTCATTCAGCTGAATTAAGTACTATGTTGTCAAGAAACCAATCTATTTTGATTCACTATATATCTAAAGCTTCAGAGGGGTAGCCAAGTTAGTCTGTAACTAACTTATAATATATCTAGTTTAGCTATGAATTTCTTTAAGTACTGAGATGTTGCTGATGTAGCAGCCAAACTTAAACACATTTCAAAACAATAATAGATTTGATCTTTGAAAGCGTGAAAGAGGAGTCAGTAGTTTACACAATTCTTTGGGGTAATGTCTGCAAAAATAAACTGTTAACATTTCTCATTGCTATTTTTATGAAAATAGCATATTTATGTACTTGGTAAAAGTTTTGAATAGTTATGTCAGCTGCTAACTTTTGTGTTAAGAAAGATTGACTAAGATGTTCTGTTACATCTGAAATTTCAGTGCTAATGGTGGTTACCCTGGTGGTGTATAATAGTACTGTCCTTAGACTGTATCTATTTTAACATGCTTCCTTTCATTTTTGTTTACACATCCGGGACCAAAGTAGGGATGTGGATTAGGATTGGTTGATAGTTGGCTACCAAATTTGGACATCCCATTCAGTGATGTCATGCTGCTAGATGGCAGCAGGACTGAAATTACATGATGAAATGTAGGAATTGTAAATTCAGATTTAAATGCTAAGTTTCTTTAAGTAGTTAATGTGCTGTTTGTTTTAAGAATTGTAAACACTGCCAGGCTGCAAAAATGGATGGAGAAGCAGCGTCAGTAGATAGTAAATAATTCTGTTTCACCTTGTATCTTTAGAATTGCCCTCCCTGGTGTGTTTTTAAACTTACATATATTTTGTGTTTAATGATTTTTGAATAGTAAGAATCATTCTTTACTCTGAACATATTTGCAACTGGCCCTCATTTCTGTTGCCAGATAATTGTGTGGAGATGAAATATTAACCTATAAGCAGACATTTAAAGTATGTATGGATTCTCTTGAGATTATTTGACTCCTAGATTTTGCCATGGTATCTGTATATGCTCAAAACTAAGCATAGTTTATGCATGGTGTCTAAGAGTTATAACTTTTTACATTATTAGGAGGAGGGTAAAATGATGAAGATTTTTGGTCCTGATTATAAATATAATTATTAGTAACCTAGGAAAAATAGCTAATGTTTGAAGTATCTTAAAGGCTTGTCCTTCTTGATTCAAATATGCAATAGTTTAAAAGATGGTTAGACTGTGTATAAGAACGGCCATAGTGGGTCAGACCAATGGTCCATCCAGCCCAGTATCCTGTCTTGGCCAATACCAGGTGCCCCAGAGGGAGGAAACACAACAGGTAATCCTCATGTGATATCTCCCCAGGCACCCATCTCCAAAGAAACAGAGGCTAGGGACACCATTCCTACCCATCCTGGCTAATAGCCATCAATGGACCTAACTTCCATGAATTTATCTAGCTCTTTTTGAACCCTGTTAAAGTCCTAGCCTTCACCACATCCTCTGGCAGACTTTTATTTGCAGACTTATGTTCATATATTATGCTTGTGTGTTTATTCTATAATCTCTTGCTTGCTAATCAAGACAAGATTAAGTATTCCAATATGTTTTGGGATTATATGATTTTTTTTGAGGAGCGCTTGGGGCCATGTTTTCTAGCTTTCATAATGAGTAATAGATACAATTTTATATTTTCTCAATATTTAGTGGCTTTTTTTTCTTTTTACAGCTGTGAAGTAGAGTGCTTTTCAACAGGGAAAAATACACTGAAGTCATGTGGTTTGTGCATCTTTGCCCCAGAGAAACAATTTCTATTTTAACTAGCAAATAAAAGTCTTTGCTCAGAGGGTTAGTATTTAACTCTCCATCTTTTCCCAGCGTGATTCATATTTTGAAAACAAATTACAGTAAAATTCAGAACTTTCTTAAAGTCAGTCTAGCTAATACCTCTAGGGGCCTGTAACTGTTGTCAAATCAAGAATGAAATATTAGGTTAAAGGAATGTGAGCTGGTAAAGTGCTTTTATGACAATCTTATAGACGGAATCTGTATTCCACTTAACATTGAGGTTTATGCGCTGTGTGTAATTTTTTTTAATGTGGAAAACCAAAATGAATCGGAAGCAAATGGTATTCTTCACTAATCGCATACTGAATGAGTGCCCCCAAACAGAATGGGAGGAACACTGTCTTGTACTAATTCATAAGAAAATAGTTCCTGCCTGGAAGGGCATACCACCTAAAGGCTAAACTATTGGAGGAGAGGGAAAATTTCAGGCTATATCATCATAGTTTATATGCTTTTGTTACTTTGTGTTTGAGTGAGAGAGAATGGATGGGGAAAATAGATCAACAACACTCCAGAGCAGTGTTTCCCAACTGATTCTCCACAGAACCCTGGGATTCCGTGAAGCAAAAGCAAGGGTTCCGCGAAGAGTCAGCACTCCCCTGCCCCCTCTTAAATCGATTCAACACTCTGGTCATCTGAAGAAGTGGGCTGTGCCCACAAAAGGCTCATGATACCATCTACATGTTTTGTTAGTCTTTAAAGTGCTACCAGACTATTTGTTGTTTTTTAAGTTCATCCTGTACAGACTAACTCGGCTACCCCCCTGAAACTCTCTAGAGCAGTGTTTCCCAATTTTATTTGGCTACGGAACCACTAGGGCTACCTTATACCTGCCCTCTCCCCCCCTCTCCCCCACCGCCACAATTCCTGCTGCGGTTCTGTCTCTTTGAGAGGAGGTGCGGGAGTGTCGTCTCTTTGCAGAATCTTTGCTTTCGCCTCACGGAACCACAAGGTTCCACAGAGCAGCAATTGGGAAACACTGGTTTAGGATGATACTTACCAGTTAACCTTTCACATCCCTATTACCAACGAGATTCTTTCCATTCTACAATCCTCATCTTTTGCTATTCTTGTCCATCTTTAAAAACTCTTTTGAGAAACGGGCCTTATGTTCTTTTTATTCTCACTTTTCATAAAGCTCCTAAAAAAGACCAGAAAAATGAGCTCTTACATTGGCTCTTTTATTTCAATACTTGTTGTTCATCCACTGTACCAACCACTTAATGATTGGTGGCATAATAGGTAATCTTTTGCCCAACGTCACTGAATTAGTAGTTTCCTGGCTTGGATTGTTCAGTTGCGTTGAGCCACATAATATATAGTTATATTTTTGTAAACACATCTGTAACTTGCAGGTGTGAACTTTGCTTTCCAAGGCAGAAGATAATTGAGAAGTGTAGCCTTCATTTTTTGTAGATTTATATAAAATGTTGCAGTGTATGAAGTATGGTATTTCCTCTAAGGAGATCTTAGGATCAAGCATATGTATAGCATTTTGATCATAAGAATTTTAGACATTAAAATTATTTTGGTAGAGGCAGGGAAAAATCTAATAGTTGAAAGGACTAACTAATCTTGGTGGACAGGAGATTGGTTTAAAAGGCCATAATTTTATAGCTGGGGAATAATCTGATCTCAAAATTATACAAATTCTTGGTCAGGATTTAATTGCATGTATGTATCACATTTGATTCAAGTCCAGGGCTTGTGAAATGCATAGGAAATTGAACACATAATGCCTGGGTTCCGGAGTTTAGCTTGGATAGTATCAAGTGCAGGTTTCTCTCACTACTTTCACTTATTTTAGTGCAGAGGTCGGCAATCTTTTCAAACCAAAGAGCCAAACTACATCAAAATTCAGAACCAGAATGCCCATTAGCATGACTGAAAATATACATTAAGTGACAAAACAATTAAAAATAGCATAAATGAAAACGTGTACTCACAGACTTTATTAGTGGGACTTCTGCTGCTATATCTTTTTGCACTTTTCTTTGAAGTTTACATCATAACCAGTCAAATCCAGCTTCATGCATGCATTCAGGCTATCTTCTGTCAGTCTTATGGTAGGGCCCTGGGAATGTGGGAGGTACAGGAGTCAGGGTTGTTGGTGTATGAGAGGCTCACGGCAGTGGTTTGGGGTGTGTGGGAGGTGCAGGAGGCAGGGCAGGGTGCCACAAGTGGGAAATGGAGTATGTGGGGAGACCCCCTGAGACCAGATAACCTTACCTGGCCAGGGATGGACTGCTGCACCAGTGCAGCAGGGGCTGGACAAGGGGCCGGGCCAGAATCGCCACAGCTGGATCATGGCCTCCTCTCCTACCTGTGCCAGAGAAGAAGGGGTGGGGCCTCCACTGCCAGCCCTTCCTGCAGCCAGATGAGGGCTGGACCACAGGATCTACCCCATGGTTGGAGCTGGCCAAGCTACTGCAGGAAAAGTCACACTGCAGCCTTGGCCCTAGGTCTGGGAGCAGCCAGGCAGCCTCACATGGCCCACCCTGGCACAGCTCCAGGCCTGGGGAAGAGCTGAAGGTGGAACCAGGGCTGCGTGGTGGTGTTGTGGTTGGTTGGCTGGCTGGCTGCTCCTGGGGCGGGGTTGTGTAGAGGAGCCAGGGCTGTGCTGCAGCTGCTCCTGGGGCTGCATTGTGACCCTGGTCTGAGGAAAAGCCACACTGCAGCCCAGCTCTGGCACCTGAGGCAGCCAAATATGCCAAAAGGGCCATATTTGGTGCCCTACTGAACCATATTTGGCTATTGAAGCATATGTTGCTTATCCCTGTTTTATTGACTACCAAAGCTGTTGAAAACCTAGTTCAGTCTCCATTTGAGTAATTTGCCTTCTAAGTTTTGAAATGCAAGAGACTAGATGAATGTATTTATAAGCTATTCTTGGCATCTAAAAAGTTGTCTTTTCTATTTACCTGCAGATTGTGACTGTTTCTCTTGTGGCATCTGTGTGGAAAGTGCCACACACACTCCAGAACAACAACGGCTTTTGCTTGCATTTTCCAGTGTTTTCTTTGTCAGCAAGTTCAGCAAAGTTGTAATTCAAGTGCCAGCCCTGAGCTGAGTGAGGAGCCACCAGCTGAGATGGTAAAAATGACAAAATCAAAAACATTCCAAGCTTACCTTCCGAACTGCCACCGAACCTACAGCTGTATCCACTGCAGAGCCCACCTAGCCAATCATGATGAATTGATTTCCAAGGCAAGTGATTTATTTAGAGACATCATATGGGTTTTTTTTTTTAACCAAAATTGTTGCCGCTGGGTCAGTACTTCCAATAAATGATATAATCTGATGCATACTTCAGAGTGTCTTCTCAACAGCTCCATTTGTGGGGCATAAAAGCAATGTATTGAGGAATGGATGTTTTCTGGAATCTTTATGTAAAGCTTTACCTTCGCAAAACCCCCTGCCCCACCTCACCCTAATAACAGGTAGGTGCTACTTTTTGAGATATGACTGATCTTTACTAGAGATATCAAAATGCATTTAATTAAGTAATCCTGTAACCATTGAAAATTTCAGCAATTACACTTGGGCTGCACTCGGCTCCCCAGGAGCTAGTGTGCATGGGAAGCTGGCTCCCTGTGTGTACCGGGAACCTGCCTGTAACCGAAGATTAACCAATGAACTCAGGCTCATCAGTTGACCATGTGAAAGTGAACCAAGGTACATAAGAACATAAGAATGGCCATACTGGGTCAGACCAAAGGTCCATCGAGCCGAGCATCCCATCTGCCGACGGTGGCCAATGCCAGGTGCCCCAGAGAAGGAGAACAGAAGACAATGATCAAGTGATTTATCTCCTGCCATCCATCTCCTGCCCTTGTTATGAAGGCTAGGGCACCATACTTTATCCCTGGCTAATAGCCATTTATGGACCTAACCTGCAAAAATTTATCAAGCTACATCTCTAGCCTTTACCAACCAGGACTAGATGTGATAAGTTTGCTTAGGAAGGAAACTGTCTGATGGAAGTATAGGGCTCAGGATTAGGAAATTATTCTTAATTAAATATATTCAAAAGATTGCTCTAGTGTAGAGAGGTCACCAAATTAGCTGGTTTTACACAGTTCAGTGGATCAACATGGAATCCATCACTACATTTTCTAAGCCTTTCCTTCTCTCTCATTAGTATATATCCTATATATACTTCAGACGTTTTTATGGCTGTTTGTTGGGGAAGGGGAAAAGGATGGAACTTTCTTTGCTAATAGTGTCTCTTCAAAAGGTGGAGGGGTGGAGCCTGAGAACATTCTTCCTGGGGCCATCTTTTATTTCTTTTCATTTTCTCTTTCCTGCACGATCATCATCCTCTGTTGCTCGTGCCTGCTGGTATCTATAGCAGCATTGAAGCAAATCTGCTTCCTTGAGGACTCTCAGGTAGTAAAGAAGCCATTCTTTTTAAGGACTTTCATTGCTCCCCAGTCCTCTGCAGAGGTCGGGGGTGGGAAGGTGGTCCTTGAGCAACATACACTTAAATCTTTTGTGCTCCTCAGCTCCCTCCAGATCTCCTGGGAGCAGATGACAATTTGGGCTCCAAATACAAATGCTAGCAGTCTTTGCTGGATTATTGATATCCTCTTGCAGGCTTGTTCTTCTCCTCTTTTCCTTCTCCTGTTCTTCTTCCTCTTCTCCCCCCAAAAAAATGCATGAGTGGTGTTCTGTGCTAATGCCCAAAACAGGAGATGTGCATGATCATATGCAAAACATTGAAACTGACTATATACAAAGAGCTGTCAAAAGCATAAGTTTATTAAACCCAGAAGAGCTTCAAGGCCTTTATTTTTAAAAGCTCTTTATTTCAGTAACTTTTAGTTTTAGTAATTGTAAATATTGCTTTTTAAAAAATTGTAGTAAAATACAGGCAGCCATGTGACTCAAATTGACAGTGTAATGGGTTGTGCGCTTACTACTCCAGTGTCTCTTGCAAGCCATGTTAAGAATGAGCTCTCTGCTGTCTCCCCGAGTCTGGGACTCACGTCGCTCCCTGAACCATGGCGTCCTCTTCCTCACTCAGCCCTTCCCTTCTTCCAGGGGACTGACAGTCCTCAGGCCTTCCATTTGACTTAACAACAAACTACTTCCTCAGGTCTAGCCACTTCTTGCAGAGGCAAACTGTAGTCCATAGCAGCCACTCATTGGCACTACTCCAGCTCACATTGACACCCAGGGACACTCTAGGGCAGCAGCCACACACTGAGTCTCCTTCAGCCCCCGCCATCCGTTTCCCTGGGCTGCTTCCCATAGCCCTCGTACCTTCTCTGCCACTGTATTAGGCTTTCAGCCAGTCAAGCTGGAGTTCCCTCTGACTTTCCTGACCCTACCCAGCATGGATGTATCCAAAGTACTTCTCTCGGCAGCCAGTCTTTCTCGCTTGACATCTAGGGAGACACTCCCCTCTGCTGTTCGGAGCAGCCATTCTTATGCGGCTCTCCCGAGTCCTCATTGACTGCTTTAACAAGTCTCTCCTCATTGGCTATCTCAGTAAGACTTCTTCCCATTGGTGAGCATTCCTTGCAACCACTCTGAGGGTTGCTTTAATCTCCCCCTCTCCCCAATACCTGTGTGGGGCAGTCATTTTTTCAGCACACATTGGGTAGGAGGGGGATAATAAGAACTGCCTTTTCTTCAACACTATTATAAATTTCACGGAGACATGACTTCATTATTCAGCACACACTGTAAGTGGAAAGTTAGCTTTGAATAACAAGGAGAAGGAATGTTATCCCTATCTATGGAGTTACTGGTAATTATATTTCATACTAAACAGAGGAGGAACATGATAAACTTTACTAGCAAAAAAGAAAATGGAATACTGAACTTTCAAGAAAAAATAAGATCATCACACGTGATTGGAATCAAACACATCATCCAGTAATCTAAATGTGATGCAACAAGCTTTTCATTTTGACAGTATTAAGGTTTACCACAATTTCCAGATGGGCAAATTGGATTTTGAAAGAGGTCTTAATAATAACATCCTTTGAAAATATGCTCCTGTTGGATAAGAGGCATATACTACAACTTTAAATTGTCTAGAAAAGATTAAAAACCTGACACTTTAAAACTTCGAAGAGGGGTTTTTGAGTGTATGGAGATTAAAAAAAAAAATTCTAAGTCCTGTGTGTTCAAATATATTTGTCCTAAGCAATGTACTGTAGCCAGGAAGAAATCAGATAAAAGACTTTGTTTAATAAAGGTTTTGTATTCTCCAGTGAAGATTTCTCATAAAACAAGATACCAATCTGCCAGCATTTAAAACTTAGTAAGTCATCAGAATCAGAATTATGGCCAGCATTCCCTGAAATCTGTTTCCTGCCTTTTTTTTATGGTATAGACTGATATATGTTGTGTGTCAGATCTAGAAATGCAGTAAATGTGAGGTGTATTTTTGTTTGTAAATAAAAATGTACTTGACTTTTTTGCTGCTTTCTGACATACTGTACAGTTTTAGTAAGTGAAAGGGAAAATGTTCAATTATTTAAAGCTGAGCATGTGTGTGCAAGAAAGAGATACTTGGCATAGATAAACATATTGTGTGAACACTTCTACTTTGGGGGGAGGGGGAGCTTTCAGCCCATTAATTCCCAGTATTGAATGTTGTGACCTGTAAGCATCTATGGCTCAGTCCACCCACAGGTAAAATGAAGTGTACACTTCTAACTTAAAAAAATACTGTATCTGTACTCTTAGCATGGAAGGTTAAAACTCCATTTTAAAACAGACCATTCACATGCTTGAATCATACGCTTAGGCACTGAATTTAGAATTCTAAACAAGCGTTATTGATTATTGTAACTTTATATTTAATTCTCATTCATGCAAACTGTCCCTCCTGGATCTCCCCTCCAATGCAGTGCCCTCTTAAAATGTATATTAATTGAAATAATGGCAACATATATATCTGGTATGTCTGGCAAAAATGAAGATATTTTAAACAAAACAGTTATTTGAAATAATAAAAGGCAACAGGGTAACACTACACTCCAGAGGCTGTTGGTATGCATTTGCCATCTGAAGCTAAAATATTTTACTTTGTATAGAATTGCAGTAAATAAATATGCTGTTGCCAGTTAGGAGAGCACTACTAAAATGATGTATCCCTTCATTTTACTGTCAACAGTTCTGCCAGTCATCTCTGGGCAGTATTTTCCTGCCTGTTGTAGAACTTTCTGTATATTCCTCCCTGTATCCCTGGGCAACCTTTCAATAGAATAATGCTGACACTTAAAAAAAAAAAAAAGACATTAGTAACTACTTATAGAAACACAAATTTGAGCATGACCTTTTTGGGCATTTTGACAGTGAGGAGTTTGTCAGCTGTTTTGGTAATGAGTCCTTTTACTATACTGTGGCTGTTGGAAACACACACAAACAAGGACAACTTCTTTGACTTTGCAGAAGTCTAAGACGGCTATCATGTGGGTTTCAGTTGGCCTCTTCACAGGTTATGCAAACCTCTTCCATTTAGAAAGAAGAATACCTATCTTCAGAGAAACCACAAAGCTGTCTTTACTCCAAATCTACTGGATATGTGAAGACCAGATAGATAAGCTCCCTTGACAGGCAACGCCCAGTACCTCCCAACACAGAGGACTCAAATTACAAGAGTTTGCTAACCATATTATTAGTAATCTAGAAACCAGAAGGCTTTAGCTGTTTGCTTAACTAAGACCGTCTTAAGTAAAATTAAGTAGTCTTCCTCCCTACAGTCTATGAATTAGCTACATTTTACTTTAAAATCCAAATGAAATTAGATATTAATGAATAGTAGAGCAGACTTGCTGCTGGTTTCTTCATTCTAATTTTTCTTCTATATTATCCTCCGTGCCCCTATTCTCTTAGGCGCATAGGGACATGGGGAATTCTAAAATTGGTGAGAAATCTTAATCTGTCTTTTCCTCTGTAAAGAAGATGGGTGGTAATTTTTACAGATTTTGGGGCCAAGAGTAGTCTCAGAATGGTCTGTTTTGAGGGGAAGGTTGGTTTTGGTTTTTGGTTTGGTTTTGTTTTTTAAACTGTGCTTGGGTGCATGATAATAGTTAATCCTGGTCTTTCAGAATAGAACATGTCTTTTTCCATCTTTATGGCCTAGAACATTTTTCTTGCCCCTATCTGTTAAAAAAAATATATATATTTTTCTCTCTTTTTTGTCGTTGTTGTTGTTTTATTTTTTTAAGCAGTACATACAACATTTTTTATCTTTGAAGACTGGTGGCTGGAGAAATAGTGAAATGGTGATGTCCCAAGAATTAAGAGTGAAAGTTCTTTAAATGATGGGAAGAGATTTAGTTTTGAAATGTGTTAATTCCCATTAAAATTCAGTTTCTAGTATGAGCTAATTTTATGGTATGCAAAACTTTGGTGAAAACCTAAATCAACCTTTTGGTAAACATGTCTCACTATTAAATGGAGACCATACACATAGCTCAGATTTTCCTTTCAGCCATTATGACAAACAAATTATACAAGGTACCTGGAAAACAAGTTGCTAAAGGTTTTCAAGCGGTCTTCCAATCACTTCAGTAAGAAGACAAGTGACTAATTGGAAGCCAAAGACAGCCCAGTCTGTATCTGTAAGAACTGGGATACCTGATTAACCTGGTGAGTTAAATTGCATTAGATCAGGGTTGCCAGCCAGTTAGACTGTTTTGAACTGATTAATGCTCCAAGAATTAAGTTTCTCGAATCTCCAATTTCCTCTCTTGCCTTTGTAAAACACTTTGAGATCTTTGGCGAGTATAAAAATAAGAAATGTTGTGGGGTCATACTCTTTGGAACTTCACACATTCACAAACAAAAATAAAAAGGCTCAACAGAAGCATCAAGAGGTACAAATTCCTGATGAAAATTTGAGACAAGGTGGGTAAGGAAATATCTTTTACTGGACCAACTTTGGGGGGAAAAAAGCATTCAAGCAGACTATTACACCTAAGTGCAAGGTAAGACATTGTTTATTGTAAGTAGCACATATTCCAAGGGACTGTTCAAGGTGAAGTGGCCTGTTAATATTCCTCTTGTTGTTCTGCAGTCTGTTTTCTTCTTCTGCATCCGTTCATAATACTAGCAGACACTTAGTGTTCCCCTAAGCAAATATCACAGAAAACATCTCTGATATCTTTTCTGAATTTGGCAATAAAGCTTGTTAACCCATTCTTTTAGCTGGGATTATTGATACATTTCCTGGAGGAACCTTCTTATTGATGGAAAGAACAGGGACTGAAGGGATCTACAAGACCAGACCCTAGAGCATCAATTTAGTCTTTTATAATGCATCTGGGAGGGATCACCATGAAGCTATAGATAATTTCTTGAACTTTTGATAAACTCTTGCTATTATAGGACAGGTCATCTGTTTGCTCTCTTGGAAATATGTAAGAGGAAATATTCTGAAAAGGTCTGTTGCAAGGATCACTAGTTCAACTATAGCATTCCTAAAGGGTAAGGAAGCTCATTGAAAGAGAGATCCAGAAGATAATTGCCTATGTCCTTGAAATAAATAATTCCTGGTTGTTTTTATGAGCAATCATTATGATGATAAAAACCCTATATTGATAATATCCATTCACATAGAAAAATGGATATGTTTATCCTATAGAGAACATTTGTCCTGAACTCTTTAAGATATTTAGACTCCTAACTTATGTTGAAATAAATGGGAGTTAATACCCTAAATACCTTATAGCATTTAAGTTTTCTAATTAAATAGGGAGAAATAGAGTCCTGCAAATCCATGGCTATCTGCATCTGTGGTCTATAATGGCAGTACATATGGAAGGGAAGATCAACATAGTAGCAGACTAATTAAGAAGGAGGATTATAATGTAAGGGAAGTATCTCAGCACACCACTGTTAAATCTCGTCGTAATGCAGTAGGAGAAATCTTAGGTGGACTTATTTGAATCAAAAGAAATGTATCACATTTTCCTAAGGACAAGTTATCACTGAAAAGGTCATGACAACTTAGTACTTCATCAAACCTGATCTTTCTCAAGCTGACTGCATGGTTGTTGAAATAGAGTGGAGAAAAAGCAAGAGTATTTTGATTTGCATAATAGTTTTCTAGAAACAAAGCCATTGTCTATCTACTATGCCAGAATATAGTAGAATTTGGAAGCTTTGTTTTTCTGCAATAAAAACAAGCCTGGCTGCTGTCAGATCAGTTATCAAGCTGATAATTTTATATGAAGGATTCAAAGGGGGCCTCAGTACTGGTTCTGTTAAAAGTTCACTGGTTGAATGTTGGTCTTGAACGGACAAGAAAAACAAAGTTGAGCAAAGATCCCCATGTGAAGCATTTCTGAAAGACAAACAATAAAAGACTTCAAAAGATTTTTAAGTGATCTTCTTGGATCCTTAATTTTTGTTCTTAATCCTCATGGTATAATTTGAGCTAATTAGCTCAGTTTTTACTTCTTACTATCCAACCTGCCCTTTGTAATGGTCTTTGCTTGGGTATGCTTTGCTCTTGAAGTTGGTTGAACACTACTATTGTTTAAGAAAAAATTACAAGACAGTGATATCTATTTTCCCTGGAATCAGTACACATTTAAATTACTTCAGCTGAAGTTATTTGCATCTTGTGTGAGGAAAATAGGATCCCTGGTTTTTATCCCAGTGTGAATACAGAATTCAGTGCTTCCCAGGAATTAGTACTTCTCCACTACTATGGTTCATAAAAAAGAAAAATCTTGGCATAAAGTGAATGTCAAAAAACAGGAAAATTTTGTCCTAAATTGTTTGTTTGAAAAGCTGCTTTCTTCATTCTTAAAATTTTGGCTGGTGGGAGTAGGAGGAGAATTTTCCCAAATCTGCTATTATAAGAGGTAAATATGCTGGATGGTAGGGATCTAGAGAAGTGATTATTCTTCTTTATTTGGCACTAGAGAGGCCACATTTGGAGTATTGCGTCCAATTCTGGGCCCCCCATTACAGAAGGGATGTGGACACATTGGAGAGAGACTAGCAGGCAGCAACAAAAATGGCTAGAAGGCTGCAGAACATGACTTATGAAGAGAGGCTGATGGATTTATTCTACAAAAGAGGAGAGAAAGGAGGGATTTGATAGCAGCCTTCAACTACTCAAAGGGGGATTCCAAAGAGGTTGGAGAGAGAGTATTTCTCCTTCGTGAACAGTAATAGAGAGGTAGCCATGTTAGTCTGATCTTGCTAAAACAAAAGGAAAAACTACGTAGCACTTTAAAGACTAACAAGATGGTTTAATAGGTGATGAGCTTTCGTGGGCCAGACCCACTTCCTCAGATCACATTATGGTCATGCCAATTATCTTCCAGATATACAGGAATACAATGAAAAAAGTGAACACGTTATTAAACTGACAAGTCAGATTTAGTACAGAAGGTGGGGTGAGGGAGAGGGCAGAAGTGAGGGAGGGAATAGCTATTTATGAGTTAATGAATGGCTAATCAGAGGTGATAAGTGGGGAAGCTATCTTTGTAAAGGGTAAGGTCATTTGCATCTTTAAGGCCCATTCATAAAGTGTCAAATTTAAGCATGAAAGAAAGGTCTGAAGTTTCCCTCTGTAATCTGGTGTTAAAGTCTCTTTGAAGTAAGATGCATGTAGTAAGGTCTTTAAGACTATGTCCAGGTAGGTTGAAATGAAGAGCAACTGTTTTTTCCTTGTGAAGATGTCCGATTTGTGGGCATTAATTCTTTGGCGAAGTGTCTGAGAGGTCTGTCCAATATACATAGCAGAAGGACACTGTTGACACATGATGGCATAAATTATATTTCTGGATGAATAGGGATATGTGGTCTTGATCATATAACTGACATGGGTAGGTCCAGTGATGGTGTCACCAGAGTAAATATGTGGATAAAGTTGGCAACGGGGTTTGTTGCAAGGGAAAGTTCCAGGGTTGGTATTAGTGTGGTATGTCCTGTGGTTGTTGGTAAGAATCTGAGGTTAGGTGGTTGTCTATAGGAGACTATGGATCTGTCCCCCAGAGCCTCGCAGAGTGTAGTATCCTGTTCCAGTATAGGTTGTAGGTTATTGATAATGTTGGAGGGGGTTAAGTTGGGGGCTATAGGTGATGACAAGTGGTGTTCTATTGTTGGTTTTCTTGGGCCTATCTTGATGTAGATGCTTTCTGGGTATTAGTCTGGCTCTTTCAATTTGTTTTTTTATTTCCCCTGGTGGGTAATTTAGATTTACAAATGCTTGGTGACAGATGGCAGAAAGAGGAGCAGTGGTCTCAAGTTGCAGTGGAGGAGGTCTAGGTTGCGCATTAGGAAAAACAATTTCACTAGGACATGGGGAAGCACAGGAATGAGTTACCTAGGGTAGGGATGTAAGCAGCTAGTTGACTATCCGATAAGCCAAAGCTAATTGAATAGTCAGCTGGTTACTTGACTAATCACTTGCTTCCCTTCCCACTTGGGGGTTAGCTGCCAGGTCCAGGAGCCAGTCCCACTGCACCCCCTGCTTATCGACTAATTGACTAGTTGATGGAAAAATCTATCGGCTAGTCGATTAGTTGATTAAACTATATTTAATACCATTAACCTAGGAAGGTGGTGGAATCTCCATCACTTGAGCTTTTTAAGTGCCAGCTTGACACAGCCCCAGTTGGGATGATTTAGTTGGGATTGGTCCAACTTTTAGCAGGGGGTTGGACTTGATGCCCTCCTGAGATCTCTTGCAATTCTATTATTCTAAATTGTATGTGACATTTTAGAATGCTCCAAGACAGGACAGTTTCTCTCACCTTTCCTTTATGGTATAAGGAACATTCTAAAAGATAATTGATCAGCTTGTGGACTGAAAAGACCCCCTCTGTATTACTGAAAATCCATAAAGGGCTCATTCACATCATTCTAAACTGGAGTCTTCCTACCTCAGATACACTTTTCTGTGGAAGAACAGAGACCTCTGTTTTACATCAGAGCCATAACTTTAAATCCCCAAAACAATCTTTGGTTGATTTCTTCAAAGACATTCTGAGGGATCGGGGAGAATTCTTATAGTTAATTCTGAAGATCCCAACATATTTTAGCTTATAATGATGATTTGTTTTGCCTATCAATTTCCCCGGTTCTAGAAGTAATACCTGCTGAACCTGCATACATTGATTAAAGTAACTCTGTCTACTGGTCTATAAAGCAATCTTTGGAGTATATCCCTTTGGTGATTCTATGCTAATAAGCAGCTAGAACAGAGCTATCTCCTGTTGCCTACATATAGTATGAAGAAACTGTTATCTGTAGGGAATACTAGCAACTAATCTTTACAAGAGAAAAAATTAACCAGTATGACAAATTTTTCTTTTCCCGCATAACTCAAATAGCTTGATTATAGATTTTTACTACTCTTAAGCCTTCACTCTGTGAAGTGCCAAGAAATCTTTAATATCCACCAGTGATAAAAAGGGGTAGCTGCCCATAAAAGCTCATGATTCATTCTCTCTTTTTTTTTTTTCTCTCTCTCTCTCTTTTATATATATATAATATTTTTGCTGGTCTCTAAAGTGCTACAGGACCACTCGTTTTATTCACCAGTGATAAAGAACTTCTTTTTTACAACTTATCCAGTACATATTACTTCCAGGATCAGTTACTGCTCCAGTGCTGATTCAAAGTGAAAAGTCCCACCCAATAAAATTATCAACTTTCAGTTCTTGCAATACATGCTTTTTCTCTGGACATCTTTGTATCAGTATGTTGACTCTGCCTAGTTTAGTGGATCTCCATCTAAAATAATGTGGTAGATTAACATTTTGGATGTCTGTCTTGCCTGTTCTTTGTAATTCTGCATAATAAAATGTGAATAATTAACAGTATACTGTTATTGGTTAGTGCCATTAAGTTTAATGGCTTATTTTGTCAAACTTCAGAATTTTTCATAAGGCCTGCAATAGTCCTTGCGAGGAAAAATAATTTTCGGTGCAGCCATACTCTCTAGTAACATGACCTAGTTTAGTGCGTTCTTCTTTGAGTGGTTGCTCGTGTCCATTCGAATTAGATGTGCTCACCGCATGCACCGCATCTCCAAAGCATTTTCCCTAGCGGTACCCGTAGTGCCAGCCGGTCGCCTCCTGGAGTGGCGCTGCTATAGCGAAGCATAAGTACCCCTGCCGGCGCTCCCCCTCCTCAGTTCCTTCTTACCGCCCGTGACGGTCGTTGGAGCATGTCTCTCTCTCAGAGTACTTAATAGTTCCCGTTTCTCTTAGTGTAGTGTTTGTAAATAGTTGTAAATAGTTTTAATTAGATAGTTAGTGAGTTCTTTGTTTTCCTTCCCCCCTTCCGGGGTGAGGAATGCCAGGGCCTCACGGCTTTAAGGCTTGCGCAGTATGTGCCAAGTTCATGCCAAAGGGAGACCCTCACGATAGCTGCTTGAAGTGTTTGGGTGAAGGCCACTTAGTAGATGCCTGTAAGATCTGCAGGTCGTTCAAGCCACGCACGAAGAGGGAGTGAGACTCCCATTTGAAGCTTCTCCTCATGGAGGCGGCTCTTCAACCGGCACCGACTGGCCGCTCCACAGTGTGCAGTGCGCCAACGTCGACACGGGATGCCCCATCCCATGCGCGGCCTTCGGTACCAAGGGCCCGGCACCGTTCTCACTCCCCTGCACCGAAGAAACTAAAAGCTTTACGGGGTAGGTCTCCGAGCCGCAAGTCCAGGTCGGGCCTACACCTTTGCTACGTGTCACCGGTGCAGACGTCTCCAGGCGCCTCTGTGTGGCGGAAACGAGCGGACCGACCATCCAGTCCGGGTTAGCTACCCTCGCATCGTCCCTTGACGCCGGAGACTTTTGAAGCAGCGCAGGACTTGATTAGCCTCACTACCTCCCCTCTGTCGTCTGTTGAGGCAGAGCAGTCGAGGTCTTCTACGCCGGGAGCCATGTTGGCACAGTTTTCTCCTTCGCACTGGTTGGAACGGTCGGCACTGGTCACGTATGCAGCGGGACCGTCCTCTGTGGGATCAGTACCGCTTGCCACTATGTCGATGCCGGACTCGGCACAGGCGGCCAGGCCTCACCCGGTGCTCGGCTGGACTCGACCTCCCTCGGTGCTGGGACCTCTCCCGGCGCCAATCTTAGCTGCGCCGGTGCCGTATTACTCAGGCCATGTGGCACCGTCAACGGCACCGTCAGCAGTACCGGTACCGGGCCTCCTGCCCGGCGTCATGCCGATACAGTCATTGGCACCGGCCTCTTCGGCACCGACTATAGTACCGGCATTGGCCCCGTGGGCCATGCTGGTACCACCATTGCTGACGACGCCAATCCCTTCTAGGGCAGCCACCACGGCTCTGGTGCCATCAGTTTTACCCACCATGGTGCCCATGGCAGCTCCGGTAGGGGCGCCATCTCTGGGACGCTTACACTCCGCAGTTCCGCAACTGGTACCGACCTCGGCACTGCAGTCAATGTGCACCGTGTTGGCGCCACAGTCGGGCCCGACACCTGCTTTTCCGGTACTGGCACCAGTATGACCTCACCGCACGCATGCAGGCAAGCCGGAATCCATGGCCAGGTTCGCCCCCCCCCGATGGTAACAGGGTACTCGTCATCGGCGCCACCCTGGCCTGAGTCTGATTACTCTTCAGATTCGGATGTGGGCTCTTTTAGGTCGGGGTCCTTGAGGGCTTCGTCGGAGCATAGACCCCCTTCCGGGCACTGGCGTGATCATTTGCACATGCAACAGACTTGGCTGCCTCAGCCTCACTGGCCTTTCTGGACGCCGTGGGCATACCATCAGTGGCAAGGACCTATGCCCCCGTCCGCGGTGTCCAGTGTCTCCGGGCACCGAGCGCCCCCGTCGGTGTCGCTGTCGTGACCCCCTCCCTCACCTCAGAAGACTGCAACCCTAGATGCTGCTAGAGACCTGCAGGCTTCAGTGCCAGAGCCACCTACACCCACAGTGGTGCTTGCCCAGCCGGCCCCCCAACCGGGCCCTACGCTGGATCCGGTGCCGATTCAGGAGTCATCGTCGTCATTGTCTACTGATGAGGCCTTAGCGGATCCCCCACCGGCGATGCCGACCATGGATACTCGGTCGCAGCAGGAGTTGCTCCGGCGTCTGGCCTCCAACCTGGGTGTCCCAGTGGAGCCAGTAGTAGAGGACACGGATCCGATAATAGACATCCTGTCTGACGATGCACCGCCTGTTTGGCTTTGCAACTCAACAAAACTGTGGCTAAGATCACAAACGTCCTGTGGCAGACCCCGGCTTCCTTAACTCCTACCTTAAAGGGAGTCGAGAAGCGCTATTATGTCCCGCAGTCGGGACACGAGCACCTGTATTCCCAACCTGTCCCGGGGTCCTTGGTCATCCAAGCCACGGCTCAGAAGGAGAGGCTTCCGCAGCCAGGGCTGTCCCCGAAGTCTAGGGAGCCTAAACTCCTCGATTTAATGGGGCGCAAGGTGTATGCCACCGGTGGGGTGCAACTCCGAATCACTGATCAGCAGGTAATGCTGAGCCGATATGCATACAACACATGGCAGGCGATGGATAAGTTCAAAGATAAGCTCCCCACTGAGGCGCATCAAGAGTTTGGGGCTATGACTACGGAGGGCAGAACCATCGCCCGCATAGCTCTTCAGGCTTCCCTGGATGCCGTTGACTCTGCAGCCCGCACCATGGCATCGGGTGTAGTTATGCGCCGTGGTGCCTGGCTGCAGGTGTCTGGAATACGTCCTGATGTCCAGACTACTATTCAGGACCTGCCCTTTGACGGCAAAGTGGTGTTCTCTGAGCATACCGACTCGAGGCTCCATACGCTCAAGGACACGAGGTCAACTCTCTGGTCCTTGGGGATCCACACGCCGGCTCCTCAGTGACGTCAGCTCCCCTACAGACAACAGGGGAGAAGGCAGTCCCAGGTCCCCCATGGGGATTACTGGAGATGCTCATCCTCACGCTCCCAGTGGGGGTGCGGGGGCAGCTGCAGCCCCGTCTTTGTCCAGAGGTTGTCATCGCCGCCCGAGAGGGGACAACCCCTGTGGGGTTGGACAGGGCCCCTCTCAACAGTCCAAGCACCCGTTTTGACGGTCCTCTAGAGAGTTGCATACCAGTCTCCCCCCCTCCCCCCCCGGCCCCCTGTTTGGGGCCGGGTTATCCCACTTTGCCCGCGCCTGGGCGGAAATCACCACCAACGCTTGGGTTCTGAGAATAGTCAGGGATGGCTATACTATTCCTTTCCTGGGTTTGCCCCCTTCCAACCCACTCGCCCTGTCCCTTTTCAGGGACACCTCTCACGAAGGCATTCTCCATCAGGAGGTGTTAGCGCGCCTCCAAAAGGGAGCGGTAGAGAGGATCCCTTCTCACTTACGGGGCAAGGGGTTTTATTCCCGGTATTTTATTGTCCCGAAACCCAAGGGCGGGGTTCATCCCATTCTAGACCTCAGGGACCTCAACAAGACGGTGGTGAAATCCAAATTCAGAATGGTAACCCTGGCCTCCGTCATCCCGGTGTTACAGTTAGGGGATTGGTACGCAACTCTTGATCTCAAGGACGCTTACTTCCACGTGGCAGTAAGATCCAGCCACAGGAGGTTTCTCTGCTTCATAGTGTCCCACTGTCACTTCCAGTTTACGGTGCTCCCTTTTGGACTTTTGACCATGCCCGGGGTCTTCACTAAATGCATGTTGGTTGTAGCGGCGTTCCTCCGCAAAAAGGGGGTACACGTCTTTCTGTACCTAGATGACTGGCTAATTCGTGGTCAATTCTACAAACAAGTGGAGGCTCATGTTTCCCTTACAAGGACTCTCTTCTTAAGAGTAGGCCTCATGCTAAACGAGGAAAAGTCGTTATTGACTCGCTCTCAGCACCTAGAATTTGTGGGGGCCCTCTTGGATGCCAAGGTGGCGCGGACTTTCCTCCTCAGGAGCAGATTTTGGGCTATAGTGGAATTGGTCTCCGAGTTAACCCGCTTCTCCATTACGACTGCCCGAGTCTTCTCGAGGCTGCTGGGGCATATGGCGGCATGCACTTATGTAGTACGCCACGCTTGAATGAGGCTCAGATCGTTGCAGGCCTGGTTAGCGAAGGTGTTCGACCAGTCCGGGGGTCTCTGGGACATGGTACTGACGGTGCCTCAAGCGTTAGTTGCCTCCTTACAGTGGTGGACTCAGGAGGCTGTCGTGTGCAGCAGGGTTCCGTTTACTGTACTTCCCCCTCGGTGACGTTAGTCACAGACGCTTCGGACCTGGGTTGGGGAGTGCACCTGGACCATCACAGGACCCAGGGCTTGTGGTCCCCTGCAGAGCGGACCCTACATATAAATGTCCGGGAGCTCAGGGCAGTCAGGAGAGCTTGCGAGGCCTTTCTCACGAGGCTCTTGCGCCGCTCCATCCTGTTGCGCCTGGACAACACGGCGGCTGTGTTCTACATCAACAGACAGACAGGGGGGAGCCTAGTCACCTCCCCTCTGTCACGAGGCTTTGCATGGTATACTTTTGCAGGCAGAGTACCTGCCGGGGTGCAAAAACTTGCTGGCTGATGCTCTGAGCAGGTTCTTCGGAGACCACGAATGGTCCCTCAAGGATTCGGCCCTTCATCAGGTCTTCCACAGGTGGGGTTGTCCCCTAGTAGACCTGTTTGCCTCGGCACACAACACCAAATGCCAGAGTTACTGCTCCCTCTTGGGGCTGGGGGAACGCTCCAGGGGAGATGTCAGGACTGTGCCATGGCCGGTGGGCATCCTCTGTGCACTTCCACCGTTTCCCCTAATTCCCAGGGTTCTGACCAGGGTCAAGACCTTCAGGTCCACAGTCATCCTGATAGCCCCTCGGTGGCCCAGGCAGTTCTGGTTCCCTATCCTGGTGGACATGCTCAGCGAGGAGCCTATAACGCTCCCGCCAGATTGAGATCTCCTGACCCAGCCCTGGGATGGAGGGATCATGGTTCACCCAAATCTCAGCTGTCTCCGCCTGATGGCCTGGTTTATCCGTGGCTAACGCAACCAGAAAGGGAATGTTCCCAGAGGCGCAGATGGTGCTCGTAGGTAGCAGGAAGCCATCCACCAGGCAGTCCTATGCAGCCAAGTGGCGGCAGTTCTTTCTTGGGCATCCAGAAGGGGGGGGTGCACCCGTCCTGTGCACCTGTCCTGTCCATTCTGGGCTACCTCTTCGAACTCAGGTCAGGTGGGCTCTCTACCTCTTCCATCAAAGTACGTGTGGCCTCACTCTCCGCCTTCCATGTTGGATCAGCTGGAGTGTCTCTGTTTTCTCACCCTGTGGTCAAAAAGTTCCTTAAGGGTTTGGATAAGTTGTACCCCTCAGTTAGACCCCCTCTCCCCGCTTGGGACCTTAACCTTGTGTTGTCCAGACTTGTGTCGCGCCCCCCCTCCCCCTTTGAGCCGCTGGCCACATGCTCTTTGAAGCACCTTTCTGTGAAGGTTGCGTTCATTGTGGCCATTACGTCGGCTCGCAGGATCTCTGAGCTGAGGGCGCTAACTGTTAACCCGCCCTACCTCGTGTTCTCGAAGAATAATGTGAGGCTCCGTCCTCACCCGGCTTTTCTCCCCCAGGTGGTGTCACCGTTCCATCTCTCCCAAGAAATTTACCTCCCGGTTTTCTTTCCAAAGCCCCATGCCTCTCCTAGGGAGCAAGTGCTCCACTCCGTAGATGCTAGGCGGGCATTAGCCTTTTATGTCGATAGAACGAAACCCTTTTGTAAGTCCACACAACTGTTCATTGCTTTTGTAGACAGAATGAAAGGGCTCCCTATCTCAACCCAGAGATTGTCCAGTTGGGTCGCGGGGTATATCAGGGAGTGTTATGTCTTGGCAAGGAAGGTCCCGCCCTGGGTTACAGCACATTCCACCAGGGCGCAGGTGTCCTCTGTAGCTTTTGGGGCACAGGTTCCGATTACCGAAATCTGCAGGGCGGCCACGTGGTCGTCGGTGCATACCTTTACGGCGCACTATGCGCTGACACAGCAGGCCAGGGAGGACGCAGGGGTGGGTTCTGCGGTCCTCAGGTCGGTGTAACTGTTTGTTTCTCTGTACCACATTGCACTTTTTTTCAACAGTTCTCTGTGTTCCGTTACTTGAATAAATATGTTTGGGTTGTTCAACTTTCATGGACTTGTCTTTCTGGATGCTCTGACCCCTCTTCCATGAAGTGGAGTTATCTTGGAAGTCACCTAATTCGAATGGACATGAGCAACACATCTCGAAGAACAACGGTTACTTACCTGTAACTGTTGTTCTTCGAGATGTCTTGCTCATGTCCATTCGATCCCGCCCCACCTCCCCTTCTTTGGAGTGTCCAGCAAGAAGGAACTGAGGAGGGGGAGCGCCGGCAGGGGTACTTATGCTCCGCTATAGCGGCGCCACTCCAGGGGGCGACCTGCAGGCGCTATGGGTACTGCTAGGGAAAACGCTCCGGAGACGCGGTGCACGCGGTGTGCACACCTAATTCGAATGGACATGAGCAACACATCTCGAAGAACAACAGTTACAGGTAAGTAACTGTTCTTTTTTCTGTGGAGCAATAAGTTGCTTGATATGCTTTTCGCGTTAGGATAAAGCCATTTTGCCTGCCTTAAGGGGTGTACATAGAATTGTTTGCTTAACTGCAATTTCCTTTTCTCCTGGACAAAAATAATTAACCTGATGCTACAATAGAGGTCATGTTACTTAGGAGTACATCTCATACCTAATTCTGCATTCAAAGTGCTTCACTTGCAGGTATGTACTTGCAGGTATGTCCTTTTATACGAGAGAAAACGTTTAGAACTGTTTTTTAACGTACTGACTATGAAGTGCAGTACTTAGCAGGTGTATGAAATGGCTATAGTAAGCAGTTATATTAGACTAATTATTGCTTGCTAAATATATATTTTTTTAAATCTATTGTTGACTGGGAATTTAGTTTTTAACTGACATATTTCAGAACTTCCCAAACGAAATGAAACAGGAAAAGAGAGGGAACTGAATGGAGTTGCTGTGTGTAGAAATGGGTGCTTGTTGATTTTCTACAAAATATGAAAAAAGCTTTGGCAGTATAAAATTGTAGAAAAGACGGCCTGGAAGGGACTTTAAGGGGCCATCTAACTCATTCCCCTGCACTGAGGCAGGACCAGGTACACCTGGACCATCCATGATAGATGTTTAACCTGTTCTAAAAAACTTACAATAATGAGTATTCCATAACCTCTTTTGGAAGGACTCTAACTATAATTTTGATTGTTATTGTCTGGGACGATCACAAAGCAGAGTTGTAATACATTTGAACTGGAACCTTCAGCAATGTTTAAATAAAACCAACTTTCTCAGCTACAAAGTAAATATCTGACTTCTTAGGCAGGAGTTTGAGTAATATTTCATAATTGATGGCACACTTTGTCATGAATCTCCGCTTCCATCTATTGTTGCCACTTGTAATCCATCTTTTCTGAATAAATCAGAAACTGAGCATGCCAACATGACCATTCTGAACAGGGATGTACTGCAGATGTTTATAATATCACGTGTGTGGTACTTGAAAGTGCTTGCTGAACAAGCATTACAGCTTATTTGTTTGCAGTGCACTGATACACTATAGTGCAAGGTATTCAGTTCTCTCTGTCTCAGCTTCCTAATCTGTTATGTATTTGAAATAGAAACCTTAAATTAACATATTAGTTTTCGGAGAATAAAATTAATGGGTTATACTATGCATAATGCAAACTACTGTTTGAGCAAACAGAAGTTACAACTTTAGCATTAATCCACAGTTTCAGGTCTAAAATAAGCTCAGGGCATGTTCTATGACAGGGGTGGGAAACCTAAGGCCTGGGGACTGGATCAGGCTCCCAGCTTGCCTGGATCCAGCCCCCGAGGCTTGGAGCTCCCCCCCCCCCCCGAGATTGGGGAGCCTGTGCTAGTGCTTTATTGTGAGGCAATAAAAGAGGGCTTGGAATCCTCAGCTGCTTCAGTTGTTTCCAACTATAGCAACAAATGGTCATAAACCTGACCTGGATTAAGGATGTTAAAATGCAGTTAATTGACTAGTCAACTAGTTGATGGAAATTCCATCGACTAGTCGATAGGTACTTCTGCCACCTGCAGATGCCACCTGTTTGGGCTCTTGTACATTTCAAAGGAGGAATGCGGAACTCTGTGTACAGCCCAGGGCCAGCGTGGATCAGCTGTACGGCAGCTGTCCCTTTAAAATGCAACCTCTGGCTTTTCAAAGAGGCAGCTGCCATGGAGTCCAGGGTCAGCTGGGGACTCCCTCGCTAGCTGATCCCGGGTTCCGGAGAACTTCTGCAGGGAGCCCGGGATCAGTTGAGGAGCCCCCAGCTGACCCCGTGCTCCACTGCTGCCCCTTTGAATTGTGCAGAGGCAGCATTTTAAAGGGGCAACCTGCTACACAGCTGATCTGTGTATCACTGCCTTAGGGTTTCAAGGTGCAGTACTTCTCCCCCTCCCCCCCTTTGCTGCCTCAATCTCATGGGGGGGAGGGGGGGAATATTGACTAGTCAAAAGACTATCCGATAAGCAAATGCTTATCAAATAGTCAACTAGTCTTTAACATCCCTAACCTTTATCTGTCAGAGCTTAGACATGTGAACAACTGAACAGCTAGTCAACTATCCAATACGCAAATTCTTATTGGATAGTCTACACACTTGTCCAACTAGTCACTCCCCTTGCCCCCACTGCCTCTATCAGAAAGAGGCAACAAGGCGGGGTGGGGGGAGAGAGAGGAGGAGGTGCCTCAAAGTGGTAGGGCCACGTGGAGCCTGGGGTCAGCTGGGGACTCCCAGCTGATCCCTGGCTCCATGCGGCACTGCTGCTTTGAAATGCAGCAGAAAGCACAGGGCCAGCAGGGGACTCCTGGAGTCCCCTGCTGGCCCTGTGGTCTCCACAGCACTTTTGCCTTTATAGTGTAGCAACAGCCTTGGGCCAGTAAATCTTTTTCCTGAAGGCCAATTCTTGCGCAAAACCCCCTCCTGCCCGTCCACACATGCAAAAAAAAAAAAGGCAAGAGCTCTTGCTCAAAAAGGCTTATTCCTTGTAGAAAGAGGAATAACTCTTGCACAAAAAGCCCTGTCTTCTGATGTACTGTACTTTTTCTTGCACAAAAACACGTTTGTAGTGTAGATGCTCCATGAGTTTTTGCACAAAAATAGCTGTTTTTGTGGAAAAAACTCTGCAGTGTAGACGTAGCCTTAGAGAGCTATAGCCATAACTTAATTTTTTTTAGGTGTTAGTTCTGGTGTTATGGTTAGTGTGTTTCTTGTCTCACTTTTCACAAAGGCATGAGTTTCAATAAAAGGAACCACCTCCTTCAGAGCCACAATAATATTGTAAATCCTGAATGAAATGGAAGGAACTTTTGAGCTTAATATTCAGGACTAAATGTCAGCCCTCAAGTCTGAGTTTGGGGAGCTTCAGCTAACTCTTGTTTTCACGTTCGCTGCTTTGTCATCACTTGGAGTTGTAGCACGAGACACATGAATTCTAGTGCTAATAAAAAGATGGCTATGTCATTCAGTTCCTTTCCTCCACCTGACCTTCCTCTTCCTTCTCACAAGACCTTCTTAAGATTGGAGGTTCGCTGCCTTTTGGAAGCAGGAGGCATAGAGAAAGTGCCATTAATTTTCAGATTGAATAAGACCATTTCCAGTACAAAATCTTGCCTTTTGACATTTGTGCTGCTCCCTGGGTATTTACAAAGTTCCTATACATAGTAGCAACTCATTTGAGTTGCCAGGGTATATCTCTTTACTCCTACTTGGACAACTGGCTGATCAAAATCTAATCCGAAGAAGGCCTTTCCAGGACCATAGCTTATACATGTTTCCACCTCAAGATCTTAATGGCCTATTAAAAAATCTCTTCTACCTACTCCAAAGGATTCACTTTATAGAATCAGTTCTAGGGTAAGCAGAATCGTTCTGCCAGAAGACAGATTTCTGAAGCTTCTACGCATTATAGCAGTATATAATCGGAATCCTACTCAGGAAATAAGTTTTGAGGTTTTTTTACAGTTCTCTTGTGCCTAATGGCTTTAACCGCTTTTGAATATACCTTCTCTCAGCTCAAGATGAGAAGTCTTCAATATTGGCTAGTATTAAATTACAGAACAAATACAGACAACATCTACATGATTGACCATCGCATAAAAAGCAGCAACAAGCCCTGCTGTCCTGGTCCTGATCAATGTTCCCTCTAATCTGTTCCATCCATGTTCAGAATAAATTTTATTATGTGCACCGAGTATGACGAGATCAGGCTAGAGGGCTGCTATAGAGTGGGGGAAAGATTGCCCAAAGGGTAAAAGGCCTGCTAATTAGACATGGATGGCTGCAGGACAAGGGGAGCAGCTGGCAGGGAGCTGGCCCAGGCAGATTGGGGCCAGGTGACTCCACTTCAGGCCTGCTGGAGGCCTTTGAAAGCTTCCCCAGTTAGGAGAGTGACAGGAGAGGCAGAGTGAGAGCATGTGTTAGAGCCATACAAAGTACCAAAAGCTATTGAGCTAGAGACAGCAGAGGAGGGAGTCCCAGAAGGAGTGGCTGGGTTCCCTACCCCAGAAACCAGCAGCAAACCCAACACCTGGCAAAGAGGGAAGGCTGCTAGCCCAAACACAGTCCAGGAAAAGAGGGGCCCTGGCCACACAAGCATGTGTGAATGTGCACCAGCAGGAGAAACACACATCTAGCTGTGGGTGCTCTGCTGGGCAGCATTGAAATCTCTCCAGAGCAACTGCACAAGTGCACAGCTTACAGCAGGGGTGGGCAATAATTTTTAAAGAGGGGCCACTTCACAAATCTGGGGGGACATGAGACTTCTTGTGCTCCCCTGCCCACAGACCCTGATTGGCTTGGGGTTTGGGGAGCACATTAAGTCTTTGCCCCCCGGCACCTAGAGAGAAATCGTCAACTGTTTTAAACCAGCTGGTGGTTCCCTCTGGTGCCATACATCCCTGGTGGGGGGAGAAGACTTCACGTGAGCCCCAGTTCCTAGGTCTTGATTGGTCTGGGGGCAGGAGGGTGAGCAGGCCAGATCAACCGGTTTTGTGGGCCAGATTCGGCCTGAGGAGGCTGTCTTGCCCACCCCTAGCTTACAGGGAACACTGCTGCTGATATCCTCATGTTGCTGGTTCTTAGCTCCATGCTTTGCTCCTGTCATCTCTCTTGGCCTTTCTTCCACTAACCCTATCTTGGTTAACTAATTTGGCTCCAGTATGATGCAGCTCCTCAGGATTTTCCATACACAGCATAGGCAGCTTCATAGGGCATCCAAAAATTTGGGGCACTACTGGGTCTTAATGTCTACCCTTCTCCCCCTCTTCCTATCCCTGTTCTGTGGTTCTGCTTCCTCTGGATTGGATCTAGTTCAGTGGCTCCCAACTTTTTGAGCATATGGACCACTTTTCAATCTATTACAATTTTATGGACCCCCACGTCCCAAACAATATAGCTGTTTCCAAACATTCCATTACTTGATAATTATTTGATGTATTCACGTAACATGATCATGGAACTAAATATTTTATATATATTTATAATTATGCAATATACAAATATGTATTGATTTATACACTGTACATTTATTTTAATTTCTAGTTCAAACTTTCCACGGACCCCAGACGGTACTGTTGTAGACCGCCAGGGGTCTGTGGACCACAGGTTGGAAACCACTGATCTAGTTAACTGCCAGACCTATTAGCACGACACTAAACCTGTGAAAGAACCATTCAAGTGGTAATGAAGCCATTGAACAGGAATTTGCCAACCCCAGGTATATATTATGTACTATGACTTTCTAAATCTACTGTAAAAACAACAAGCAGTCCTATGGCACATTAGAAACTGCTAGTTGCTTTTAAAGTTAGACTAACATGGCTATACATCTATGAATTTGCTCTGTGAGTCTGTAAGACTTTATTTTAAAATTTGCTTTAAAATATTTAATTAGTGTTACTAAAAATTATAAAATCCCATCTCTTAAAAAAATGATAAATGTATATATCCACCATTTATAGCAGTTCAATCTATTCTTGAACACTTCCTTCAAATAAAGTTATTAGAAATGTCTATGTTAGTGTTTCTCAAAGTGGTTTTGAAACCACTCTGAGAAACCTTCTGACTGGCTGCTCCAGTGTGTTTATTTACTGGCTCCCAGAGCCACAGAGTGTCATGGCTACCATTGGCTCCAGTTCACCATTTGCAGCTGCGGGAAACAGCAGCCTGGTCCATGCCACTTCCCACAGCTCCCCATGGCTACAAACGGTGAACCAGAGCCAATGGCAGCCACAAGTCTTCATGTCTGCAGAGCTGGTGAATAAACACACCAGAGCGGCCAGCAGGTTTCTCAGAGTAGTTTCACAGACCACTTTGAGAAACACTGGTCTATATCCTCTCTGAAAATCTACCTGTTCACCAATGCATGGTGGGCACTAATAATTGCTAAGTCTTCGTGGATGGTACAATAAAGGAATTTTATGAAAGACTTGTCAATCTGTAGCTAATGAAAAAGGATCCAATAGCATCATAGGATCTCAACTTAGTCCTTTATGCAGCTCATGAAATCTCTTTAAGACTGTTGTTTGGTTCATCTGTCTTAAAATCACTTTCATCATAGCCATAATACGGGCTAGATGGATGACTGAACTACACATTTTGTGGCTAATCTGTCATTCTTTGTTTTTCACAAATATAAAGTTCTGCTTCATCCCAATCCTAAATTCCTCCCAAGATCGTACTGGACTTCTGATACAGAGACAGCAAGGTGGGAGGGAGCAAGTAGTTGAGTACTACATCCTTATAGGGCAGTGGTTCCCAACATTTTTTATACCGGAGACTGGCAAACCCATTCACAAGCTTTTGGTGGACCTGCAACATTTTATTTGCATATTCATTATGCAAATAATGGATATGCAAATAAATGTTACTGGTCCGCCAAAAGCTCTGGCCCCCAGAGCCTCCCAGTGCCAGCCCTAACCCCCTAGAATTCCCCACCCCTGCACTACCCCCAGCACCAGCAACTGACCTGAGTCCCCTGCACTCAAGCCCTGCTTACCAGTTCCCCCTCACAAATGCCTCAGTGCCAGCCTCCTGTTTCCAGAGCCCCACTGAACCCAACCCCCGCAGTGTCCTTCCCAGTGCCATTTCTCCACTCCCGAAAATTAGCACCGTTCCCATAGTCCCCCAGTGCCAGCTCCCCATTGCAGACATCCCAGTACCCCCCAGTGTCAGACCCCTGCCTCTTAGAGTTCCCCCACCCAGAGCTCCCCAGCATTAGCCCTGCCTGTGGGGCCCCCAGTGTCTGCCCTGTCCCCTCACCTAGTCCTGCGTTGCTGAGCATTGTTGCCTGGGTCACAGCTGCACTAAGGCTGCCATGTTGGGCTCTGCGCAGCCCTCCCACTGCTCAGCAAAGCACTCTTCTGCATTCGGGAAGAGACCCTGACCCTTCCCGGAGCTGGTTGGCTGAGAGGTGGGGCAGGACACACCTCTTGCAAGAGCCACAGAATGAGGAGAGGTGCTGGGCAGTATATCCCAGTCTTGGTGGCCAGAGTCGCCGTGGCCTGGCAGCCAGAGGCCCATGGCCCGGTAGTTGGGAACTGCTGCTTTAGGGAATATTAAAACTGCATGAATGCTGAGAAGACAACTAGGAATGGAAGAAGTAGTTAAAATAACTCAAATCACAGAACCTATTTTAGTCAATTTCATAGTGAAGCTAGTAGGGAGGTAAAGCATCTTCATACCAGAGGTGCATCAGTGAGGCTAAATAATTCCAGTGTCTTTTGTCAGTAGTAGAAGAGGTGGTACGTATATCAAACTATAGTGGCTACTATGGACAAGCAGGGGAAATAACTAGTTTGAGAGACAAAACACTAGCTTTTTAATGAATTATTATGCGTCATGCGTTTCTTGTCAAACTTCCTACACAAATGAAAATCACAAAATTGTAAACACAACTGCAGTTTTTAAAATGAGAGAAAATGCATATTAGTCTTTTCCTTTTCAATATGTGAATTTTAAAAGAGATGTATTTAACTCTTAAATACATGTGGTCAGTGGAGGTATCTTGGTACGGTAGAGTTCAATTTGGTATAAAAGAAGGAGAGTTCTCTGTTAGTCTCCCAGACCTTTTTGGAACACTCCTCTCCATGATTTGTAAAGGCTTGAGTTTGCTAATCTTAAGTGTGTGCTCCAAGGCCCATCTTGTTTTAACCTGTCATGATGGATGGTGAGATTTGTGATGCTGGCTAGTGGGAGAGCATTCATGTGGTGTTTTTGTTGAAAAGCTCATATTTCTTTCCATATCTTTGCTATAGATGGAGTATTTGTGTTGTACAGCTTGGACCTCTCTAGTTCGGCACCCTCAGGACCTGACTAGCCCTAGACAAGAGGATTTGCCAGACCAGAAGAGGTCCCTCTCCTAATGGCCCATGCTAAACCTTTGCCCTTCCACCCTGCTGCTGCTGCCTGGCCAATCATTGCTCCCTGGGCCAGAGCTCTTCAGCTCCTGCTGGCCTTGTTGCTGCCAGGGTTGGAGTTGCACAGCTAGTCCGGAGCTTCCTGGCCGCTACCAGGGTCAGAGCTAAGTGGCCCGGGTTGGAGCTCCCTGGCTGCAGCCGGGGCCGGAGCTGTGTGGTCGGGACTAGAGCTTTGCAGCCGCTGCCGGCCCCCTGCTACTGCCCAGCTGCTGGGGCCAGATCTCTCTGCTGCGGTGTCCCCCTCCCACAGGGATGCTGGGCAAGTCTTCTGTCCCATCCCCCCCGCTCCCATCATGCTACTGTGTTGTGTTCAGACCTCTCTATACCTGGTCTCTGTGGTCCAGGAACCTCTGTGGTCCTGCTGGACCCGAGAGTCCCGGTTAAGGGAGGTACAACCTGTAGAATGAATTGAATCTGTTTATTCCTTGTATGTAGTATGTTTGTTTTTAAAAGGAATTGCTTTGGGTGCTCTTTTTGATTGCCAGTATATAATAAATATATAAATGGCAACAAGTTGCCAAGGGGAAGATTTTTGTTTTGTAAACAAATCTTTGTTACCGAAGTCACCTTATGTTATAGAACAGTATTTTAAAAATACAGTTTCCTTTCACTATTTTATGATGAGTAGTTTTACATCTACTTCAGTTTGGATTGTTTTCTTACATGGCTTCTTCTCATCCTTGTCTCTCTAATGCAGTGGTCTCCAACCTTTTTAAGCACAAGATCACTTTTTGAATTTAAGTCAGTCCAAGATCTACCTCAAACCCAAATACCCCTGCTTCGCTCCTTCGCCAAGACCCCACCCTCCTCACTCTGTGAAGATGGAGTACAGGGGACAGGGTCGGAGTGACACCAATGCCCCCCTTTCTATGTAACTAAGTTTCTATGAAACTATGTTACCCACACGAGGAAGTGAGGAAACAGATTAACAGAGCCAGACATGTACCCAGAAGCCTCCTACTACAAGACAAGCCCAAGAAAGAAACTAACAGAACACCACTGGCCATCACCTACAGTCTTCAGCTAAAACCTCTCCAAAGCATCATCAGTGATCTACAACCCATCCTGGACAATGATCCCTCACTTTCACAGGCCTTAGGAGGCAGGCCAGTCCTCGCCTCGTCCACAGACAAACCACCAACCTTAAGCAAACTCTCATCAGCAACTATACACCGCACCACAGTAACTCTAACTCAGGAATCAATCCATGCAACAAACTTTGGTGCCAACTCTGCCCACATATCTACACCAGCGACACCATCACAGGACCTAACCAGATCAGCCACACCATCACTGGTTCATTCACCTGCACATCTACCAATGTAATATACGCCATCATGTGCCAGCAGTGCCCCTCTGCAATATACATTGACCAGACTGGACAGTCCCTATGTAAAAGAATAAATGGACACAAATCAGGTATTAGGAATGGCTATATATAAAAACCTGTAAGAGAACACTTCAGTCTCCCTGGACACACAGTAGCAGATTTAAAGGTAGCCATCCTGCAGCAAAAAAACTTCAAGACCAGACTTCAAAGAGGAACTGCTGAGCTACAGTTCATCTGCAAATTTGACACCATCAGTTTAGGATTAAACAAAGACTGTGAATGGCTAGCCAACTATAAAAGCAGTTTCTCCTCTCTTGGTGTTCACACCTCCAGATCAGCTGCTAGAAGTGGGCCTCACCCTCCCTGACTGAATTAACCGCGTTATCTCTAGCTTTATTCTGGCCTGCGTATTTATACCTGCCTCTGGAAATTTCCACTACATGCATCTGACTAAGTGGGTTTTTGCCCATGAAAGCTTATGCTCCAATACATCTGTTAGTCTGTAAGGTGCCACAGGACTCCTTGTCGCTTTTGCACATCCGTACTAACACGGCTATCCCTCTCATGCATATAATCTAGTTCTTCCATTACAAACTCTGTCTTAAGCTTTAAAGATGCAAAAAATGCCATTAGTTATTAGAACTGAGAGTTGTTGGAGAGAGGCCAGGAGACATTGTGTCAGTCATGCCTATAATTCAAATGATTTCAGATTATAAAAAGTAAAAAAAAAATCTGTACCACAAATTTCTTGGAACAGATCTTGTGTAATGCAAAGTCCTTTCAGTGCTGTTATGTATAATATATGTGAACATAATCTTCAAAGAAAATATTTACAGTGGGATTTTAAAAAAAAATCTAACCTAATTGTGCTTTCACTAAGATCAGTGTGAATTTTACCATTCATTTTCTTTTGAATTAATGTATGTAAGGGAAAATGAGGATAATTTAACCAAAAAATCCAATAAATTAACTAATGAAATTTCTATTATAATATTTATCTCTATCAGTGTTTCTCAAGATGGTCCATAATACCTGATGAAATAGTCGATTTAGCAATTTTACAAAGTGGAGAAACATTTCCATCTGAGCATTTTGTATGCTAAATGGTGAGTTGCCATAAAATAGTTTTCAAGGAATACTAAAAAATGCTCAAATTTTCAGATAAATCTTTCATGAGAATACTTTTCTTATTGGGGGGGAAAATGATGACTGTAGCCATACCATCTTGGGCTGTACTCTTGTAAACTATATAGCATTGGATCTATTCAAGTTTTTGTAGTACATAGAATCAGAGGGTTGGAAGAGACCTCAGGAGTCCAGCCCCCTGCCCAAAACAGGACCAACCCCAACTAAATCGTCCCAGCAAGAGCTTTGTCAAGCTGGGACTAAAAAACCTCTAGGGATAGAGATTCCACTCCTTTCCTACGTAACCCATTCCAGTACTTCACTCCTTCCTAGTAAAATAGTTTTTCCTAATATCCAACCTAGCTAGACCTCCCCCACTGCAACCTGAGACCAACGCTCCTCCTTCTGCTGTCACTGCAGAGAATAGCCTCTCTCCATCCTCTTTGGAACCTCCCTTCAGATAGTTAAAGGCTGCTTTCAAATCCCCCCCACTCTTCTGCAGACTAAACGAGCCCAAATCCCTCAGCCTTTCCTTATAGGTCATGTACTACAGTCCTCTAATCATTTTCATTGCCCTCCGCTGAACCCTCTCTAATGCGTCCACATCTTTTCTGCAATGGGGGCCCCAGAATTGGATGCAATACTCCAGATGTGGCCTCAGTAGTGCTGAATAAAGGGGAAGGATCATTGCTCTAGATCTGCTGGAAATGCTCTTCTAAAGCACCCTCATACTCCATTAGCCTTCTTGGCTATGAGGGCACTGTTGACTCATATCCAGCTTCTCATCTACTGTAATCACCATGTCCTTCTTTGCCAAACTGCTGCTTATCCAGTCGGTCCCCAGTCTGTAACAGCGCTTGGGATTCTTCCATCCCAAGTGCAGGCCTCTGCAATTCTCTGTACTGAACCTCATCAGGTTTCTTTTGGACCAAACCTCTAATTTGTCTAGGTCACTCTGGACCCTATTCCTAACTTCCACTATATTGACATCTTCCCCTAGCTTAATGTCATTTGCAAACTTGCTCAGGGTGCAATCCATCCCCGCCTCCAGGTCAATAATAAAGATGAACAAAAGTAGCCCTAGAAATGACCCTTGGGGCACTGCATTTGACACCGACCGCCAACCAAACGTCGAGCCACTGACACTATCCACTGAGCCCAACAATCTAGCCAGCTTTCTATCCATCTTACAGTCCATTTATCCAATCCATACTTCCTTAACTTGCTGGCAAGAATACTGTAGGAGACCATATCAAAAGCTTTGCTTAAGTCAAGTATATCACATTCACTAATTTCCCTATATCCACAGAGCCATCCCCTCTATGATTTTTCTGGGGACTGAGTTGAGGCTGACCAGTCTGTAGTTCCCTGGATTGTCCTTCCCTTTTTTAAAGATTGGCACCATATTTGGCTTTTTCCAGTTGTCGTGGACCTCCCTCAATCTCCTTGACTTTTCAAAGATAATATCCAATGGCTTAGCAATGACATCTGTCAGCTCCCTCCATACTCTCAGATGCATTAGATCTGGATAGATTTGGGTATGTCCAACTTTTCTAAATAGTTCATAACCTCCTCTTCTTCGAGGAGTGTCCCTGTGGGTGCTCCACGTTACCTTAGGTGCATCAGCACTGGTATGCCTCTAATTGAGATTTGTGATAGCAGTGCCCATGGTCGGCTGTGCGCAAGGTGCATGTGCGGGAGATCTGAGGTGGCTACTCCGCACGTGCAACCGACTGTCCTCAGTTCCTTCTGAACCAGTGCTGGCTTTGGTTGCAACTCAGCAGTCGCCCTTTTTTTCTCACTGATAATTTACATACTGTAGATAAAACAAATTTTGTGTAATATTTGTCTATTAGTAAATAGTCATTACTTCTACTTACCTCCATAGCTGTAAAGATTTTTTTTTTTTCTCTCTTCACTTAGGGAATTGAATCCTCGGCAATACTAATATACGCTGAAACTGCCTTCCTGGGACATGCCTGGCTCACCCGATTTTAAAAGGTGCACAATTTGCAGGCTGCCCATTTCTATTTCTGATAGACATGAACAGTGCATCCATTGTTTGGGAGAGGAGCACCCCACGGAACAGTGCCCTCACTGCAAAAAACTTACATCCCAAACTAGAAAAGTCAGAAAGTTACAATTAAAAATGATTCATGCTTCAGACCTGGAGCATGGGATGGCATTAGAGAGGGGAGCTCCCACTAGGTCAAGCCCAAAAGACCGTGATAAGGCTCAAGAGCCAAAAAAGAAGTCCTATTCTTCTTGGAGTGATGTCCCCTTGGGTGCTCTACTGTAGGTGTCAGGCTTGTCCCAGTGCTGCAGATTGGAGATTCATCAACAGTGGTCTGCTGGACCACGCATGCGTACCAGGTGCCTCACGCCATTCACACTGTTCGTTAGCATGTGGTCCAGCTCCCGGCAGTTCCTCCTAACCATCCTCAGCCGCCCGGACAGAGGGATCTCGCTCTCCTTAGTTTCTGTCAGAGAAATAATTTTATAGTTAATTTTGGCTACTAGTTAGTTTAGTATTGATAGTTTGTTGTTAGTTAACAGTTAGTACTTCCTTGATAATAGTTCTGTAACTGTTTAAAAAAAAGAAGGGCAGGCGGACAGGCGGCAGATGCATTGCACCTTCCTCCCCTCTCCCCCCAAAAAAGAGAAGAAAACAAAGAAGGAGAAGGAATACAATCACCAAATGATCGACACCATGCTGGGATCGCTCAGTTTCAAAAAGTGTAGCACATGCAGGGAGGCCTTGCCCGCCTCAGATGGGCACTCCCACTGCATTAAGTGTTTGGGCGAATGGCACATCCCACAAAAGTGCCCCCATTGCTCAAAATTGATGGCGTGAGCAAGAAGGGATAGGAAGATAAAGCACAAAATGCTATTACTCAATAGAGCATTACAGCCCTCACAAACAGAGCCCTCACCACCACCAGTCGGACACCACTAGACCTGAGAAGCATTGGGCTGATGCACCAGAGTCTCAAACTAGCACAAAAAGAAGGCCCTCCCCCACTCGCTCGCTACCACTGACCCACATTAGTGTGGGAGACAAGTCGGGTACCTAAGGGACAGCTTTGGCACGTGAACTGCACAAAGAGATGTCAAGCTGTAGCGCATCGGCACCAGGGTCAACTGTGCAACGCAAATCACCAATAACTGCACCGCTCTCACTTGCAGCACCACTGTCCCTGTCGGCACCGGAGGGTCCACTGGTGCACTTGGCACCATTAGCACGAGTGGAATCAGGGAGATCAGCACAGTCTCTGGTACCGCAGTCGGCACTGGCAATACAGTTGGCACCAACACAGTAGTCGGACAGCTCTGTTGCACCACATTCATCTGCACCGACAAAAGCCACCTGTAAAACTCGGAGGGTCACTTTTTCCCCGGAGCCTTTTTCTCCATCACTTGCGCCACTGGCTCTGTGTTGGATCTCGCCGTGACACTGCACTGCTATGGAATACTGTGATACATCGCTACGTGAAGCTCTCCCTCATTGCCACTGTCAGCACTGGAGAGAATCTTTATCTCCTAGATCATCAAGACACAGATCCAGATCACCGCAATTATCCACTCTTTCAGTTTGTTCACGACACCGTGAGGATTGCATGAGTGTATTCTCATAGAATCATAGAACCATAGAGCTGGAAAAGACCTCAGAAGGTCATCAAGTCCAGCCCCCCGCCCAAGGCAGGGCCAATCCCAACTAAATCAACCCAGCCAGGGCTTTGTCAAGCTGAGACTTAAACACCGCGAGGAATGGAGACTCCAGTACCTCTCTAGGCAAGCCATTCCAGTGCTTCACCACTCTCCTAGTGAAATAGTTTTTCCTAATATACAACCTGGACCTCTCCCACCACAAACTGAGACCATTGCTCCTTGTTCTGCCATCTGTCACTACTGAGAACGGCCTTTCTCCATCCTCTTTGGAAGCTCCCTTCAGGAAGTTGAAGGCTGCTATCAAATCCCCCCTCACTCTTCGCTTCTGCAGATTAAACAGACCCAACTCCCTCAGCCTCTCCTCATAGATCATATGCTCCAGCCCCCTAATCATTTTGGTTGCCCTCCGCTGGACCCTCTCCAATGTGTCCTGATCCTTTTTGTAGGGGGGGAGGGCCCAGAACTGGACACAATACTCCAGATGTGGCCTCACCAGAGCCGAATAAGGGGGAATAATGACATCTCTGGATCTGCTGGCAATGCTCCTCTTAATGCAACCTAATATGTTTTTAGCCTTCTTGGCTACAAGGGCACACTGTTGACTCATATCCAGCTTCTCATCCACTGTAACTCCCAGGTCCTTTTCTGCAGAACTACTACTTAGCTGGTTGGTCCCCAGCCTGTAACAATGCTTGGGATTCTTCCGTCCCAAGTGTAGGACTCTGCACTTGTCCTTGTTGAACCTCATCAGATTTCTTGTGGCCCAATCCTCCAATTTGTCTAAGTCACTCTGGACTCTATCCCTGCCCTCAACTGTATCTACCTCTCCTCCTAGCTTAGTGTCATCTGCAAACTCGCTGAGGGTGCAATCCATCCCCTCATCCAGGTCATTCATAAAGATATTGAACAAAACTGGTCTTAGAACGGAACCTTGGGGCACTCCGCTAGAAACTGACCGCCATCCTGACATTGAGCCATTGATCACTACCCTCTGGGCCCGGCCTTCTAGCCAGCTTTCTATCCATCTTACCGTCCATTTATCCTATCCACATTCCCTTAACTTGCTGGCAAGAATATTGTAGGAGACCGTATCAAAAGCCTTTCTAAAGTCAAGGTATATCACAGCCACTGACATTCCTATGTCCACAGAGCCAGTTACCTCATCACGGAAGCTAATCAGATTGGTCAGGCACGACTTGCCCTTTGTGAATCCATGCTGACTATTCCTAATCACTTTCCTCTATTCCAAGTGCCTCAAAATAGATTCCTTAAGGATCCCTTCCATGATTTTTCCAGGAACCGAGGTAAGGTTGACTGACTGGCCTATAGTTCTCTGGATCGTCCTTCTTCCCTTTTTTGAAGATGGGCACTACATTTGCCTTTTTCCAATCATCCGGAATCTCACCCGATCTCCATGACTTTTCAAAGATAATGGCCAAAGGCTCCTCAATGACATTTGCCAACTCCCTCAGTAACCTTGGATGCATTAAGTCCGGACCCATGGATTTGTGTACGTTTAGCTTTTCTAAATAGTTCCTAACCCGTTCTTTACCCACCTAGGGCTGTCCATCTTCATCCCATCTTGCGTCACTTAGCCCATTAGTCCGGGAGCCGACCTTGTCCGTTAATACAGACAGCATTGAGTACTTCAGCTTTTCCCACATCATCTGTCACTAGGTTACCTCTTTCATCCAGTAGGGGCCCCACACCCTCTCTGATCACCTTCTTCTTGTTAACATGCCTGTAGAAACCTTTCTTGTTATCCTTCACATCCTTTGCCAGTCGCAATTCCACTTGCGCTTTCGCCTTCCTGATAACCCCCCGGCATTCTCAAGCTATACATTTAAACCCCTTCTTGGTCATTTGTCCAAGTTTCTACTTTTTGTAAGCTTCCTTTTTGTGCTTAAGTTCACCAAGGATTTCCCCTGTAAGCCAATCCGGTCTCCTACCACGTTTGCCTCTCTTGCTACGCATCGGGATGGTTTCTTTCTGTGCCTTCAATAAGGCTTCTTTAAAATACTGCCAGCTCTCCTAGACTCCTTTCCCCTTCATGTTAGCATCCCAGAGGATTCTGCCCATCAGGTGTCTGAGGGAGTCAAAATCTGCTTTTCTGAAGTCCAAGGTGTGTATTTTACTACTCTCTTTTCTTCCTTTGGTCAGGATCCTGAAACCTACCATCTCATGATCACTGCTTCCCAGGTTGTCACCCACCTCTACTTCCCCTATTAGCTCCTCCCTGTTTTTGAGCATAATGTCAAGCTGCGCACGGCCCCTGGTCGGATCCTTCAGCACTTGTACCAAGAAGTTATCCCCAACGTTCTCCAAAAGCTTCTTGGATTGCCTGCGTACTGCCGTGTTGGTTTCCCAACAGATGTCAGGGTGATTAAAGTCCCCCACGAGAACCAGGGCCTGTAATCTGGAAACTTCTCTCAGTTGTCCGAAGAAAGCCTCATCTACCTCATCCACCTGATTCTGTGGCCTGTAGTAGACACCAACCACAACATCACTGCTGTTGTTTGCACCTCTAAACTTAACCCATCTACACAGCTCTCACTGGTTAGGCACTATCACAGCCACCAGAAAGGTCACAGATACGGTGTCTAATACCATGATGCACGTCGCTCTCGTTCACTACACTATCACATCGTCAATCACCGTGTTGTTACCACACACATTCCACAACATCAAGGGTCAACTCCCTCCTTCAACTATCAGACCCCCCCATTCCTATGCAAACAACACCCCAGGATTCCCAGCACAACGAGCCGGAAGAGGGTTAACTTTCTGACCAGGATCAACATCAGGGAGCCTCTCTGATGGACCCATCCTATGACGCAGTATTCCTGGGAGACTCATCAGCGTCTGATGACATACAACAGTTCCAAGACTTTTTCAGGCGCGTCACAGACAGCCAAGAGGTTTAGCTCATGGAGGTACAACAAAAACAGCAGCGCCTTTAAAAAAATGTGCACCTCTCTCAGAAGTCCGAGGTGGCGTTACCGCTTGACAAGGCGATCCGTGAAATAGCTGATGATATATGGCAGACACCAGCATCTATGCCTGCAACAAACAAGAGGGCGGATAAACAGTATTTCGTCTCCACTAAAGGGATGGACTTTCTTTTTACGCACCCGCAGCCTAATTCCCTCGTAGTGGATGCGGCTCAACGGAGGGCCAAAGCCCCACAGTACAAGTCTACGACCAATGAAAAAGAGAGTAAACACCTAGACCTTTTCAGTTGCAAGGTTTATTCCTCAGCGATTCTCACCTTTAAAGATGGAAAACTGCAGCCCTCCTTGCTAATCACAATTTTAATAACTATAATAGGTTAACCCTGCTAGAGCAACTTCCAGATAACAAGTGCCAGATCTTACAGTCTGTGGTTCAGGAGGGATACACTGCTTCACGCACAGCTCTACAGATCGTGCTAGATATTGGTGACACAGTTGCAAGATGCACTGCTACCTCAGTGGTAATGTGCAGAGTCTCAGGGTTCCACACAGCAGGAGTCCCAGAAGAGTTACAATCAAAGGTAGAGGACCTCCCTTTCGACAGACAAAAACTGTTTGCACAGAAAATAGATGAGGTCCTCCTCATCCACCGCCCACGCATACCTGCCTCTGCACAGGTTTCAGGTCATTCAGGATCTCGTACAAGTCATCTCCACAAGCCTCACCGTTTCTATACTTACCTGTCTCCAACTCATGGGACATATGGTAACTACCACATACATAGTAATGTATGCAAGGATTTACCTATGATGCCTGCAGCACTGGCTGGCCTCAGTTTATGTCCCCAGCAAACACGACGTACACAGGACAGTCACTGTCCTGTCACACGTGATGAAATCCCTGACTTGGTGGACTGTCTCCACCAACATGTTGGCTGATGTACCATTCCACTGACCTCAGCCCACAATGCAAATTACCACCGATGCATCCTTAGCAAGCTAGGGGCACACCTCAATGGCCATCACATTCAGAGCTGTTAGTCCATGCGGGAAACATCACATCATATCAGCCTTCTAGAACTGAGGGCAGTTTTCAGTGCCTGCAAACACTTTGCCACTCTCATTCGGAATCACACCATATGACCACAGTATTCTACATAAACCGTCAGGGAGGAGCTCGATCATGCTCCCTATGCGCAGAGGCAGTACGCTTATGGAACTGGTGCATACAACACAATATCACAGTCACGGCATCTTACCTACCTGGCAAAGACAACATGACCACCAATGCATTTAGCAGGTACTTTGTCACGGGTCACGAATGGAAGCTACACTCAGAGGAGTGGCTTGAGGAGAGCTACCGGCAACCGGTACCCTAGGTGGAATGCACGATTAGTGCCCCTGCCTCCATAGCCCTCAATGGTGTGACATCATCACTGGGTGCCACATTAAATGTGGCGCCCTAGTCAACTGCCGAGGTTGCCTACATCCACGGGCCGCCCCTGGCTACACTTCCAAGTCCTACAAGACGTTTTCCACCTCTGACGCTTCCCAACTATAGGTTTATTCATAACACATCAGAACGCGCAATGCCGGCAGTATTGCTCCAGAGCAGGAATCAGACTGAACTCCCTGGGAGATGCCTTTCTACTCGACTGGGATGGCCAGTTACTTTACATCTTCTTCTGACTCCTCTGATACTGAGAGTCTTAGAGAAGATTATCAGCGACAAGGCAATGGTAATCTTCATAGCCCCCTTTAGGCCTCGTCAGACATGGGTCCCCTACCTTTTTCTCATGTCTCCTCACCCACCATACCCGCTACCCATACGACATGACCACTGACAGGTGGATGCTGGAAGTCATAAAAACTGGTTACTGAATCCCGCTTTTAGTTATTCTCTCCTCCCCCCCTTACATCTTCCCCTTGCCTGTCCCTCTTCAGGGACCCCCTCACAAACATGTGCTCATACAAGAGGCAGAACACCTTCTCAGGCTAGATGCCATAGAAGAGGTACCACAGGAACACAGAGGCAAGAGTTTCCACTCCCATTATTTCCTCACCACCAAGAAATTAGGAGTATGGAGACCGATATTGGACTTTCAAAGACTCAATCCCTTTGTATGGTACCAATGGTTCAAGATGGTATTCCCTTGCCATGATTATTCCTGCCTTGGAAAAGGGAGTATGGGTGTCCACCCTTGACCTCCAGGATACCTATTGTCATATATCAATACATCTGTCACACAGATGCTTTCTTCATTTCAAAATAAAGGACAGACACTTCCAGTACAGAGTGCTACCATTTGTACTCTTAACAGCCCCACGAGTGTCCTCGAAGGTTCTGGCAATAATAACCGCACACTTATGCAAAATGGTCATCACTATATTCCGTTACCTAGATGATTGTCTAGTAATGGGCACCACAGTACGAGACACAATACAAGCTGTCACGACCATCGGAACCCTATTCAACAGACTTGGACTCCAGATAAACATACCAAAGTGCACACTGACCCTACTCAGACATTATAATTTATAGGGGTGCACTTACACTGCCCAACAGCCATAGCATTTTTACTAGAGCACAGATTTACAGTTATCAAAGACCTCATATTAATGGCACAGGTCAGTCCAGTGGTAATGGTCCAACACTGCCTACAAGTATTAGGGCACATGGTGGGTGGCCACATTCATGGTGCCACATATCCGCGTACACAGGAGGCCCCTTCAGGCATGGCTTTGCATAGTGTACCAGCCATGCACCCATCAAAGAAACAACTTACCATATTAACCAAGATAAAGACCTTACTCACATGGTGTACCCTGCATGACAATGCACGTGTAGGGGTCGCCTTCCAACCCCGCCATCAGTAACGATTACTATAGATGCTTCCCTCCTGGGCTATCACAAATCTCCAATCAGAGGTGAAGCGGTGCTAATGTGCACTTAAGGTAAGGTAGAGCACCCATGGGGACAACAACCATCTCGAAGACTCCAGTTACTGCACAGGAGAGTAACCTTCCCTTTCTAGGCAGCCCAGCTCAGTTCTGGCTCATGCCAGGTCTGGGAGCTCAGACCACCCCCTAGACAGGGGCTGCCGCCACCCCACGCAGCTGCCTCTTTATCAACATGACAAAAGCAGCTGGTACACAAGAGGAGCTGGTTTTTAAACTGACTCCCCTCGCGACCAGCTCGCATTTGGCATCCCATGCTGCTGTCTCTGATGCAGTGGCAGCAGCGTGGAGTGGCAGAGCTCTTCTTGGGAGTGAGGCCAGAATGCACTGGCTGCCAGCCCCGCCCACAGGAACTATAAAATAGTCAGCTAACTGATAAGAATTCATGAAGTTACTCGAGTGTTCAATTAACCAATATATAACATCCCTAGTGGACACCTTAGACAACTAGCTGATTGCCCTACCTTCTCCGTACGAATGAGGGGTCTTCCTCTGTTGCACTTTCCTCCTTGTGTTTCTTCCCAGTATCCCTCTTCCCCACTAATTTCAGGGCTTAGGTCACTGCCATGGGATCTGAGCACTATCCCAAAGAGCAGTAAGTGATCTGAATAGCATCTGTTCTTTTTTTCTTTCTTTTTGTAGGAATTGTGTATGGAATTTTGTTGAAGTTAGTGGGTGGCGTCAATTTGGTGAGTTATGACATGCTACAGGTGTATAATAGGGATGTAAGTCAAGTAGTCACTCCACTCCACCTACTTGCTGCATCAGTAGCAGATGCAGCAAGGGGGGGAGCAGGAGTGGGTGCTGAGGGAGCTGGCTTTGGTTCCCTCCAGCACTGTTGTGGGGAGGCAGAGGAGCACCAAGGGATCCGGTGCGAGCCAGGACTGCTGTGTCCCAGCTTGTACCAGGAGTTAAAACTGCTGTGGCCCTGCAGTTTAAATGTAGTAGGAGCTGGGCTGCCTGCATGACTGGCTCCTACTACATTTAAACTGCAGAGCCGAAGTAGGGTTAGTACGCGCTCCCCCTTATCGACTAATCGAGTAGTCAATTGAAATTCCATTGACTACTCTATTAACTAATTAGACACTACTTAACATCCCTAGTACATAAGAGCAAAGGTGAGGTCAAAGAATTACATCTTGTATTTGAAATGGAAAATTTTGAGTTGAGTTGGTAGGGGGTTTTTTTTGTTTTTTTGGCTAGACCACCAAGAAAACACAAGGCACTCCAGAAAGTTGTGCTTTTGACACAAAATGAAGCTGAACAGGCGCCCTACAACAGTATAAAAGGGGTGTGTGTATTGTGGTTTTTTATATGTTAATTAAAAGCAAGCTCCTGAATATGGTAGTCATTGTGGCCCTTTACTCAAGAAAAGGGAATTTGGTCAGGATATTGGGGATAACATTCTAAATTCCCCCTCTGCTTTTGTTTGGATATGATATTTTTCAGTTCCTTATCTAAACAGAGCAGTAGTATAGCCGGTCCCCGAGTTGCGAATGGTCAACTTACTACTGTTCGCATTTACGACTGAAGCTGTCGTAAATGGCGGACCCCGAGTTACGAATGCAATCCGCGCTTATGAATGGCGCGGTCACATGTAACTCTATGGGGTCCGACTTACGAACAAACCGAGTTACAACCAATTGCTTGGTCCATAACCAGTTCATAAGTCGGGGAGAGGCTGTATTACAGAGTAATAGCCATTAAACAGTCTCATTCTTAGACCAGTGTTGGCTGCATTTCAGTAGTAGGTTACCTGATTGTAAAGGCATATCTAGTATAGATGATATTCAAAAAAACTGGTAAGTTCGTGTGCGTCTCTGTGTGTCTGTTGTCTTTATATTATTTTATACTTGCTCTCAAATAATACAAATGTTGCTTATGCTTTTTTTCTACTAACATTTATATACGCATAAAGTGTATTTTACTACTTTATATATCAAAGGGAAGCAGTGAAGGAGATATAAGCCGCACCTTGTCCACTCTCCGTTGTGTAAAAAGGACTTTACAAGGCCATAGGAAAAAACTGCACAATTGCATGTTGATGATTGAGAAATAGCATGCAAGTGCATAATGAAACACAGTAATATATAAACATAATGGGGCAAAGTTAAGGGTTCTGTGTGAAACATTAATTCTGATATTTTTAAACTTTTGAGTGTTTAACCATGCATCCTTAACATCATCTTAACATAGTTGTTGTGAAGAAATTTCCTTTGTGACAGACATGGTTGGGGAACAACATGGAGATCACGTTTCTCTAGGGAGGATGAGACCCAAGTTGCAAAATACTGCTATGCTATGCTTTTTCTTTTTGGGATTGATGTCTGAGATAAGCCTCTGACAGTGCCTATCCAGAAATTGGGGAAGAAAGAAACATGCTTCTGTTGAGATTTTCTACCCTCTATTTAAAGGTAATATTCTACTATTTTAATATCAGTGGGTTGTTTCTTTTGGCTCAGGTGTAGCATATAGCACTAACACAGACTAGCTTATGAACTAGGGATGTTAAAGGTTACCCTGTTACCTGGTAAGCATTAGGCTTATCAGAATGCTTACTTGGTAACAGGTTAACAAGACTGCCAGCTGAGTGGAGCTAGCTGGTGGGGATCCAACCACATCAGATATCAGATCGGGCCGCGTGGCAGGCAGGCGGGCGGGAGGGACCCTGGCCATTCCTGTGCTGCAATGGGTAGGCAGAACCCAGCCCTAGCTTCACCAGGAAGTCCGAAGTCCTGGCTGCACCACAGAGGCTTCAGTGGAGGCAGATGGGAGAGCAGCCCGAGTCTCAGAAGAGCACTTGGTGGTGACTTGCAAGACCCTGACCCCAAGTGCACTGCAGTGGCCCTGACATACCTGCCTGCAACCCCAGTAAGACCCCCACCATTGGTTAACCAGTTAAACAATATAATTTTAATCATTTGGCCTGCTCTATGAAACTTAAATGCATGTTATGAGCATTTTAAGGGATTTTCTAGCCAATAAATTATGCAACACTTTCAATTTTTTTTAAATGTAAACTGGAAAATGTGAATTTGGAGGAAAAAGTGTTTTCATATTGAGGGCTTAATGCATGCTATAGGCTTTTTTTATTCTTGTTCTTTGCTGGTACAAAATCTTCCATTATTTTCCTACTACAAAATGCCAATGCTGCCTCAAGTCTAGTTCCCTTCACTGGTATTTAGTAATATAATGTCTGAAATCAACTATCTCATTTTGGAGAAAGAGAGGTGTTGGAAATAAATCCTTTAATTATAATTAATCTTATTTTCTAACATCCTGAGTGTTTGGAATGGTATATTTTTGTCATAACAGAAAATGGAAACACACAATAACTTGAATTTGAGTGAGTTTTCTTTTTTCACTTACATTATTCTGCTCCGTACTCTTACTGCCCTGCCTGACCTGTTACTCTTCTTGAATTGGTCTTAAGCACTAGAAAATAATGTTTTAGGACTTTGAAGATATTTCTGCATTCATTTTAGGATTATTCTTTTCATTTGAACAGTAATATGCTAAATGCAGTGGTTTCATATTTCACTCATGAGGCCCTCTGTAATTTGTTGAACTACTTTTCTGGTAGCCTTATGTGCTTCATCTGTCCATACTACAAATATAATTGTGTTTTTGTAAACAGATCATGACATGCTCATCTGAATCATTTACAGCAAACACAGTTTGAGATGCATCCACTTTGCAGCCTTTGATACGGACACTGTAGTAAAATGGGGAAAGGTGCATGGAATTTGGTGTTAAGCCACAACTGTTACTACATTTTAGATGCTATACAAGGATCTTTCTAATCTTTTCCATCCATGTGCAGAATAAATTTTGTAATGTGCACTGAGGCAAACGTGAATATTTCTCCTGGTGGTAGACAAAACTTAGCTGTGAGTGCTTTGGTAATCAGCTGGGTGACATTGGAATCTCTCCTGAATGGCCATACAAGCACACAGGTTACAAGGAACACTGGTGCTATCCACTCATCACCCATACTCTTGGCATTTAATTGATTCTGGTGAGTGTGTTACAGGGTTCCTTACTATATAACCTGTAACTCACATTAGGCTCCCCACAGCCTATTCCCCAAGGACTCATCTCTCTGAGTTCTAGCATTCTCCCTTCTGTGAATGGGACAGAGGGTGCAGAGATTGGCCTGTGAAGTCCACAAGGTCTCAATTTTGCCTATGAAGGCCACAAAGTCTCACCCTATCCCTGAGCCAAAGGCCCATCATCCAAATCCCAGAGCTTTTACTTCTGGGAACAGCTCTTTTTATTCTTTTAACTGCTCTGGAAACCCACTGCAAGTTCCAGGTAATTAACAACTCCACCCAAGTACCAAAGTTAGGTACTAATCACATTCCAGCTTATCAAGTTGTGGATTGAAGTTGTGCAAAGAAAGCAAAAAAACAAACAAAAAAACCCCAACCCTCCTGTTTAGTCCTCAAACGGCCCCAGAGAAAAAAAAATCTTTCTTGTTCCCAGGGTGCATAGGGTGGGGCTGCTGGAACAGAACTGAAAGAGGCTCCATCCAGATTTTCCCCACTCTAAGTTAAATCCTGAGAGCTGGGGAATGCTAATCAGTCAGCATCACCCCTGCTTCCCAGCTGGCTAGTGGGTATCAGAGACTGCCCCAGGAGTTGCCTAGTGTTCCTCAGCAAGTGTCCTTTCCCTCACTGTTAGGACTGTTCTGCTTCACTGCTGGGCTCATGAAGTCCCTCCACCCATTTTAGGAAGATGTGTGGTATTTTTGACTCTGAGCTGTGGCTAAACTGTGTTAATGTGTGGATTTGTTTGTTTGTTTGTTTTTGCGTTTACACTTCCTGTGCTGGCTGCATGAGTTCTGGGGAAATGTGGGCTACTGTCTTAACTGCTTTTGCAAGGGCATATATACAGAATAGCTCCAGAAATACACTGGATATGAGAGAGCTGTAACAAAAATAGACAGGTTAAACTACTTAAGTAGGCAGGTTTAAAGGTTCCATGCATACAGCAAAAAAAGCATGCTAAATAACTTCCAGCACTGATAAGCAACCTAGGCTAGTGAGTGGGCTGCGTGAATGGCCCTCCTTCATCTCAGTGGGCTGCAAGATTGTTCTAACAAAGACAGTTTTTCCTGGAATAGGGTTCTAGAATTTGCATGCCTAGAATCTGCAAGGTGTGTCAATTGAACTGTAGCAGTACTTTGATTGGATACAGAAGGAATGCATGAGTCTCTCAGTAAATTTTTTGTGTGCAGTCATCTCACTTCATGTGCCTTCACTTTACATGCATGTAACTTTAGTAATTCCAGTAGAAAAAAACTATGCAAATGGAAACCGTCAGAATCTGGCAACCCTGAACCTGGCCACACATAAAGAACACTGATAGGCTACATGCAGCCCTTGGGTGCAGGTTGGCCACCACTGACTTACAGGAATGCAGCTATCTGGTGTTTGAACATAAATTTAAGAGCCAGCTGTTGTCCAGTTCAATAAAAGTAATTTCTGTATAAATAATTTCTTTCTTTAAAGGCAACACTGTATTATTTTATATGCTTTGTAGCAGATTCAGGAGTGATGTGTTTTATTTTTTAAAATTATATTTCTCTTTCTTACAGTCTTTTCAGGGAAGCCAGGGAAGAGCCTACCTCTTTAATTCTGTGTAAGTATGACTACAATTATATACTTTCTGTGAAGTATCAACCTTTGGTTTATTCCTCAAATGGGAAAAATATTCTAGTAACTAGGGATTTAAAGGGTTAACCAGCAGCCTACCTACTGTGGGCTAGGAGGCTGCTTCAGCCTGGCTAGGCTCACCATGTTATGGGTGGGGTGGGCACCCACCAGTGGCATGGAAGTCCCATCCCAGGTGGTTGAAGCTGCCCACGTTTAACCACTTGACATTTTAAATGGAATTTGACATCCCTAACAGTAACAGTAACACTGTTCACTCTATAAATTTTTTTTTAATGGACATGGTCATTATCAGGGCTCGACAAATCATGTAATCTACTCGCCTGTGGCGAATAGATTACAAGCCGGCACAGCCGGCGCCGCACAATGTGCGCATGCGCAGCTCACAGAACCACGTGGCTGGCGAGTGGGGCTCACCGCCGCTTGGCGAGCCCTGGTCATTATACTGGGAGTCCCTGTTGATAAGTATGACTAGCATAACTATGGCCTTTTTCAGGAGAATGTTTCTATTGTGCAATTTGTCATCTGAGTCATCTTCTTCGAGTGGTCCCCGTGGGTGCTCTACTGATGGTGTCAGGCTCGTCCCAGCTCCGTAGCGCGGAGATTTCCAATAGCTGTGTTCAGCTGGGTTGCGCATGTGTGATCAACAGCTCATGCCGTTCGCACCCTTTGATCATCGCGCACACCCGGCTCCCCGCTCAGTTTCTCTCAACCGTCCTCGGCCACAGACAGAGCTCCTGTCTCCTCAGCATTTCCTCAATCTCCTCAGGAGAACTGTAAAAAAAAAATAAATAAATAAAAATAAAAATGAAAATAAAAAAAATAATAATAATACTTAGGTTTCCCCCTTGTTTATTCAACGATCTTTGTTATTCAAAAAAAAAAAAAGGATCGCTAACAAGTTATTTAAACCACGGCTTTCCCGGTCATCCGGTAGCGGCTTTAGCCGTAGTCTGAAATTGACAGAAACCTTCACAAATCAATAACCCGAGGATGCCTGGATCCCCAGGTTTTAAAAAGTGTTCCCTGTGTAAAGAGCCCATGCCAGCTTTGGATGGGCATTCACTCACATCCCCCAAAAATGCGGGCATTGCTTGAAACTGACAGCCCACGCCCCCCGGGACAGGGAAATATGCCTGAAAATGCTGATGTTTGGTAAGGCACTTGAACCCCACTCTGCAGCTGTAAAACAAACAGAGGAGAAGCAGAAAAGAAGTGTCTCCTCCACCGAACCAGCCCCACAAAAAAAGAGAAGGCTGTTCCCTGCTTGCTCATTGCCACTTGATCCTACAAATAGGATCAGCGCAGGACATAAGCCAGGGACCTCCGGTTCTGCCCCACGACCCTCGGCACCAGGTTCAGGGGCAAAGACAATGAGGATGCCAGCCCCAGAGAGATCTCTCTTGGCACCAAAGACGGCTGCAGTGCTGGCAAGCGGCGACCATGCTTTAAAGCCACTGGCACTGTATCATTCAACTCTGCACGCAGTGCCGGAGCGATGGCCACCCTCCACAGCAGGATGGGCACCGAAGGGGACTCCGCCAGCACTGACAAGCGAGCCACCACTGAGGCTAGCACCGCAGGACAACCCCATGGTGCAAACAGAGGCGGCACCACTAGAGGAAGTAACGGAGCCACTGACCAGGCAGGATCCAGCACCAGGAGAGAAGCTGGCACTGGCGCAAACAGCACCAGCTAAAGTGACTGGCAAAACACAGGCAGGGGAGTCCCCATTCCCCATCTCCAACATTCTCACCAGGTCCCTCCCCCTTGCCTCCACTATACCCGTCGCCACTTCACCATGTTTACTGCCAGGACAGTCCAAGATGTCACTACTATGACAGGTCTCACTACTCGCCATATAGCTCTCGCTCTCATTTCCATGATTATTACAGGAGATGATCCTACTCCCCACCACACAGATGGTCATCACATTACTCTTATTCTTCATGTCGATCCCCACATGTCAGTTATGACAGGCAATATCCAAGTTGCAGATCATTCAGATACTCATTACCTCACCCGTCTGACCAATTTTACGACCATTGTCATGACTCTCCTTATTCTGCGTGTCATTACTATCACCACTGCACACGTCACCAATCTCCACACTCTGATCCACCACCGGCGCAACAAACACCACCGCAGTTACCACATAATCACCAACTGACCCCTTCTGTACTCAGTCCAGGCTCAACCACACAGCAGTCTGAGCCTGAAGAGGGTCAGTTGTCAGAAGTGGAGGACTAGCAGACGGACATCCCAATTCCTGACCGTTCATCATCTTCTCCTGATGAAGCGGTGTTCCCAGCGGATATGTCTCCACTGGATGACTTCAAATAGTTTCAGGACCTTTTCAAACGGGTAGCCCAATCCCAGGAGGTCCAATTAACAGAGGTGCAAACAAAGCTATTGAAGAATCTTCACCCAAGACAGAGTGCAAAAGTTGCCATCCCTATCGATGAAGCCATTATAGAGGCTGCAGAAGTTATTTGGCAGACACCAGCGTCAGTCCCACCAACATGCTGGAGAGCAGACAAGAAATACTTCGTCCCTTCCAAAAATCTGGAGTTCCTGTTTAATGCTGGTTCACCATTTGAGACTCCATTTCTGCTGCCTGCAGCATTGATTGGTGTCAGTATATACCCCAACAAAACACAGCACTCACAAGGTGATAAATCCAATTCTCTGGTTCGCAGATCCCTACATTGGTGGTTGAACCCCCAAAATCTTCTAGCAGGGGTTCCATTCCAACATCAGCAGCCATCAAGCCAATTGATGACAGACGCCTTCCTTCTTGGATGGGGCGCACACATCAACAGTATGTCCGTGCAGGGGAGATGGTCTTCAGCAGAGGCCATTCTACATATCAATCTCCTGGAACTAAAAGCTGTATTCCTCGCTTACAGATATTTCTGGACGCACATTACTGGTACGGCCATCCAGATTCTGATGGAGAATATAGCCACTATGTATTATATAAACCATCAAGGAGAAGCATGTTCCTGATTGCTCTGTGCTCAAGCAGTCCACTTATGGAATTAGTGCGTGCAGAACCGCATCACCCTGATAGCGTCTTACTTATCAGGCACGAGCAATGTCATGGCAGACACACTCAGCAGGCATTTCCCTCGTGACCACGAGTGGGAAATCCATCCCGATGTCCTGAACCGCATCGTCCATGCTTGCAGATCACCTCAGAGAGACCTTTTCGCGACCTATGACAACAGAAAATTTCACCTATGCTGTTCGAGAGGGGGCGTAGACAAAAGTCCCATGGGGATGCGCTACCAGTCCACTGGGATGGACCTCTTCTGTATGCATTTCCACTGACAGTGCTTATACTGAGAGTGATACAGAAGATCAGAGACAACTCTGCTCGAGTTATTCTCCTAGCACCGGCATAGGCAAGACAACCTTGGTACCTGTTTCTCCACAGGATGTCCCTGCAACCACTGTGCCCTCTGCTCCCCCTCCCAGACCTTCTTTCTCAGAGTCACGGCTCCCTATTACATCTGAGACCGGAGACCCTCCATCTGACAGCGTGGCTCCTAGCTGGTTCAACATAAAGAAACACCTTTGCTCAGATAGGGTGAAAGCGGTTCTTTTGCACAGTAGAAGGGAATCTATAAGGAAGACTTACCTGGCAAAATGTAATAGATTTGTGGCTTGGTGTAAGAACAGCAACATCTATGCGTACTCTTCATTGATACATACGATCCTTGATTACATACTAGCTCTTGATCAAATAGGTCTTTCCATCTCTACCCTTAGAGTGCATTTATCCTCAATCAGCATCTTCCATGGGACCATCGATGGGCATTCTATCTTTGCCCATCCACTGATTAAGAGATTGCTTAAAGGAATAGCAAACCTCAAACCTCCCTGAAGACGCCAGCCCCGCTCTTGGAGCTTGGACTTGGTATTGGACACCTTGATATATCAGCCTTTAGCTACATCATCACTATCCATGCTCATGATGAAGGTGGTATTTCTACTAGCAATTACATCTGCCTGTAGGGTCAGTGAACTGGCAGCACTAATGACAACGCCAGCCTTCACGGTTTTCAACAGAGACTCGATTATGTTGCACACTGATCCTGCTTTCATCCCTAATTTCATGTTAACGAACCTATCGTTCTTCAGGTCTTTTATCTGAAACCACATGTCTCCGCCCGAGAATCGCTACCACACACACTAGACGTACGTCGAGCTATAGCTTTTTACATCGACAGAATGTGGGCCTTGCACAAAATGGATCACCTACCAGTATCCATAGTGGACCGTTCCAAGGAAAACCCATTATCCTCCCAGCATGTTTCCAAGATCATAGTTTCTTGCATTACTACCTACTACTCGATCTGAAACAAGGCCCTTCAGACTTTTCCTCGAGAACATCCACCAGGGCAGTAGCAACATCCACTGCCTTTTGTGCGTGGGGTCTCACTGCCGGACATTTGCAGAGCGTCCACATGGTCCTCAGACTTGATATTTATGAACTATTATGCAATAGTTCAGTGGTGGGCAGCAGATTCCTCGGTGGCTTCAGCAGTGCTTTCAGTCATTGACAGATCCTAACTCCGGAAACTCAACATGGGGTACTGCTGTATAATCACCAACAGTGGAGCACCCACGGGGACCACTCGAAGAAGTAGTTGTTACTCACCTTCGTGCAGTAATGATTATTCTTAGAGATGGGTCCCCGTGGGTGCTCCACGTCCTGCCTTTTCTCCCCGTTCCGGAGTTGTTTTTCTCTCTTTCCAGACATCGAACATTGAGCGGAACTGAGTGGGCAGCCGGGTGCGTGCAATGATCAAAGGGCACGAACTGCACAAGCTGTTGATTGCACATGAACAACCTGGCTGAACACAGCTATTGGAAATCTCCGAGCTGCGGCGCCGGGACGAGCCCGACACCATCAGTGGAGCACCCACGGGGACCCATCTCTAAGAAACATCATTACTGAACGAAGGTGAGTAACTTCTTCCTTACACGTATATAGAAAATCCTATCATTAGTTACATTTAACTCTTAATTAGAAATAAAGCTTTCAACTGCATCTGATGCTAACTGAACTGTTCTAGTCCACTAGATTGTTTTATTCCAGAAAATTGCTGTGACTTTTTTCTGATGGACATCATCACTGATGTGAGAATTGAGCATTACTTTTTCAGGTTAATCTTTAGAATGCTTTAATATTGGCCTTGAAAATTGTAGATTTGTCAGAAGCAAGAAGCCAGACTTCTCTCAAGAGGGTTTACAATTGCAACTTAACACTCTAGTCCAGGGTGGCCAGCCCATTAGGGACAAAGAGCCAATATAGCAGTGGATAGAGTACGAAGAGCCACATATATAGATTTAAATACAAAAATAAATATATAATAAGTAGATACAGTGCTTTTTTTGTAAGAAAAAGAGTGCTGGTACTCCAGGGGGAAAGTTGTTGAGCAAAAAAAAAAAAAAAAATTTATTTAAGTTATGCAGGGAAAATTGGTGCTGGGCCCAGGGCATACCATCACAAAAAAAGCCATGGATATATATATATGTATAGAGAGAGAGAGAGTACACAAAATACATTGATAAAAATAACATTACAGGACGTTTCTGACAAGAGCCACTCTCACTGGGTTGAAACAGGAGGTGTGGGCTCTGGGGTGAGAATGAAGGATTTGGGTGTGGGAAGGGGTGAGAGGTGCAAGCTCTGGGAGGGAATTTGGGTGCAGGGGAAAGTAGAGAAGGGGATGTTGGCTCATGGAGGGGCTCTAGGCTAGAGAGTGTTGGGGTCAGGCAGAGTGTTGGGGTGCTGAGCAAGCTGCAGGCTTGTGGATGTGAGGGTGCAGGAGTTTGGGTTGGTGTGTGTGAGGGGCTCAGGGCAGGGAGGCTGCGAGTATGATGGGCTCAGGACACAGATTTGCAGTGTGTGAATGGTGCAGGAGTGTTGCGGCAGAAGACTGGAATTGTGGGGGTGCAGGAGTTTGGGGATGTGAGAGGCTCAGGACAGGGGATTCCAGTGTGTGATAAGCTCAGGTTTGGGGTTTGGGGGGTGCAGGAGTGTTATGATGCGGCCAGATGGCAGCTTGGCCCCAATTGGAGAAAAGGAGGAGGAGTTGCACTATACGTAAGAGAGCACTATGATTGCTCTGAACTCCAGTGTATATATAGAGAAAAAAACCTGTTGAGAGTCTATGGGTTAAGTTTAGAGGTGTAAACAACAGCAGTGATGTTGTGGCTGGTGTCTACGACAGGCCACTGAATCAGGTAGATGAGGTAGATGAGGCTTTCTTTGGACCACTGAGAGAAGCTTCCAGATTGTAGGCCTTGGTTCTCGTGGGGGACTTTAATCACCCTGACATCTGTTGGGAAACCAAAACGGCAGTACAGAGGCAATCCAGGAAGCTTTTGGAGAATGTTGGGGATAACTTCTTGGTACAAGTGCTGAAGGATCCGACCAGGGGCCGTGCGCAGCTTGACCTTATGCTCAAAAACAGGGAGGAACTAATAGGGGAAGTAGAGGTGAGTGACAACCTGGGAAGCAGTGATCATGAGATGGTAGATTTCAGGATCCTGACCAAAGGAAGAAAAGAGAGTAGTAAAATACACACCTTGGACTTCAGAAAAGCATATTTTGACTCCCTCAGAGACCTGATGGGTAGAATCCTCTGGGATGCTAACATGAAGGGGAAAGGAGTCCAGGAGAGTATTTTAAAGAAGCTGGCAGTATTTTAAAGAAGCCTTATTGAAGGCACAGAAAGAAACCATCCCGATGCGTAGCAAGAGAGGCAAACGTGGTAGGAGACCGGATTGGCTTACAGGGGAAATCCTTGGTGAACTTAAGCACAAAAAGGAAGCTTACAAAAAGTGGAAACTTGGACAAATGACCAGGGAGGGGTTTAAATGTATAGCTCGAGAATGCCGGGGGGTTATCAGGAAGGCGAAAGCGCAAGTGGAATTGCGACTGGCAAAGGATGTGAAGGATAACAAGAAAGGTTTCTACAGGCATGTTAACAAGAAGAAGGTGATCAGAGAGGGTGTGGGGCCCTTACTGGATGAAAGAGGTAACCTAGTGACAGATGATGTGGGGAAAGCTGAAGTACTCAATGCTGTCTGTATTAACGGACAAGGTCGGCTCCCGGACTAATGGGCTAAGTGACGCAAGATGGGATGAAGATGGACAGCCCTAGGTGGGTAAAGAACGGGTTAGGAACTATTTAGAAAAGCTAAACGTACACAAATCCATGAGTCCAGACTTAATGCATCCAAGGTTACTGAGGGAGTTGGCAAATGTCATTGAGGAGCCTTTGGCCATTATCTTTGAAAACTCATGGAGATTGGGTGAGATTCCGGATGATTGGAAAAAGGCAAATGTAGTGCCCATCTTCAAAAAAGGCAAGAAGGATGATCCAGGGAACTATAGGCTGGTCAGTCTTACCTCGGTTCCTGGAAAAATCATAGAAGGGATCCTTAAGGAATCCATTTTGAGGCACTTGGAATAGAGGAAAGTGATTAGGAATAGTCAGCATGGATTCACAAAGGGCAAGTCGTGCCTGACCAATCTGATTCGCTTCCGTGATGAGGTAACTGGCTCTGTGGACATGGGAATGTCAGTGGATGTGATATACCTTGACTTTAGCAAGTCTTTTGATACGGTCTCCTACAATATTCTTGCCAGCAAGTTAAGGGACTATGGATTGGGTAAATGGACAGACGGTAAGATGGATAGAAAGCTGGCTAGAAGGCTGGGCCCAGTGGGTAATGATCAACGGCTCAATGTCAGGATGGCGGTCGGTTTCTAGCGGAGTGCCCCATGGTTCAGTTCTAGGACCAGTTTTGTTCAATATCTTTATTAATGACCTGGATGAGGGGATGGATTGCACCCTCAGCGAGTTTGCAGATGACACTAAGCTAGGGGGAGAGGTAGATATGCTTGAGGGCAGAGATAGGGTCCAGAGTGACTTAGACAAATTGGAGGATTGGGCCACAAGAAATCTGATGAGGTTCAACAAGGACAAGTGCAGAGTCCTGCACTTGGGACGGAAGAATCCCAAGCATTGTTACAGGCTGGGGACCAACCAGCTAAGTAGTAGTTCTACAGAAAAGGACCTGGGGGTTACAGTGGATGAGAAGCTGGATATGAGTCAACAGTGTACCCTTGTAGCCAAGAAGGCTAAAAACATATTAGGTTGCATTAAGGGGAGCATTGCCAGCAGATCCAGAGATGTCATTATTCCCCTTTATTCGGCTCTGGTGAGGCCACATCTGGAGTATTGTGTCCAGTTCTGGGCCCCCCACTACAAAAAGGATGTGGACGCATTGGAGGGAGTCCAGTGGAGGGCAACCAAAATGATTAGGGGGCTGGAGCATATGACCTATGAGGAGAGACTGAGGGAGTTGGGTCTGTTTAGTCTGCAGAAGCGAAGAGTGAGGGGGGATTTGATAGCAGCCTTCAACTTCCTGAAGGGAGCTTCCAAAGAGGATGGAGAAAGGCTGTTCTCAGTGGTGATAGATGGCAGAACAAGGAACAATGGTCTCAAGTTGTGGTGGGAGAGGTCCAGGTTGGATATTAGGAAAAACTATTTCACTAGGAGGGTGGTGAAGCACTGGAATGGGTTACCTAGGGAAGTAGTGGAGTCTCCATCCCTAGAGGTGTTTGTCACAGCTTGACAAAGCCCTGACTGGGTTGATATAGTTGGGAGTGGTCCTGCCTAGAGCAGGGGGCTGGACTTGATGACCTTCTGAGGTCTTTTTCAGCTCTATGATTCTATGAATTGGGGGCTTGTTGGCCAGGCTTCATTTTTAAATAAAATATTATGTCAAACACAAAATGTTTCAGCGTTGTCTTTATTTATGAGAGGGGTGGGGAACCTGTTTTGAGTCAGGGGTCACTGACCCACAGAAAAGTTAGTCGGGGCCACACAAGTGAGATGCAAAAAAAACAACGCCTGCAAACCGTACTGTGCTGGTGGGGGCAGGGTGCTGGGGTAGGGGGTAGGATGCTGGTGTGTGCTGGAGCAGGGTGCTGGTGATGGGGAGTCTGGCCAGGGAGAGGGGACAGGGACAGCTAGGCTGGTACCTGCAGATCCCGGGTCTCAGGGAGTGAGAGAGCTGCTCTTCCCTTTCCCTCTCCTCCCCTAAACAACTGGCATGCTTCCTGGAATGCTGGGTCTGTCGCTCAGCTGGGGACGTGTGTGTGTGTGTGGGGGGGGGAGTCCCAGGACTGAATGCCAGCTCCAACTTCTCAGGAAGTGCGTGCTCTTCCTCTGCTCCCCACGACAGCTGCGTGCTTCCTGAGAAGTTGGAGCTGGCATGCAGTCCCAGGTTTTCTACTGCCCCCCCCCCCCCCGTTCTAAGCCAGTCCCTATTCTCTCCCCTTCCCCAGAGCCAGGCACACCCTCCCCTGCTCTAACCCAGTCCCTCTCTGCCCCCCGCAACCTAATGCCTGGATCCCGGAGCCACTGCTGCTGCCACCATGCGCGTCTCCCTCCAGGCGCTGGGGCGTGTACACTGAGTGGCCAGCCTTGAGCATGTGCTGGCTGGGATGCCATGCACACCCCCCCAACCCAGTCCCCCTCCTCTCCTCTCCTCTTCCCCAGAGCTAGGCACCACCACCCCATACTCTAACCCAGCCCCCATCCCCGCAACCTTATGCCTGGGTCCTTGAGCTGGAATCACTGCCGCCACTACCACCACATGTGTCTCGCTCCAGGCACTGGGCGCATACGCTGAGCGGCCAGCCTTAAGCATGTGCTGGCTGGGACGCCATGCGCACCCCCCCGACCCAATCCCCTTTCCCTTCCCCAGAGCCAGGAAACTCCCTCTCCCCCCACAACCTTATGCCTGGGTCCCAGAGGCGCTGCCGCCACTGCTACCACCACACGCGTCTCCCTCCAGGCGCTGGGCACGTGTGCTGAGCAGCCAGCCTTGAGCATGTGCTGGCTGGGGTACGTGCGCAGAGCGGCCCAGCCAAGAGCTCGTGCTGGAATGCGGCACAGAGTGGCCCGGCCATAAGTAGGTGCTGGGGCGTCTTGCACAGAGTGGCCGGGCTGAGCGGTACTTGCAGGAGCCTCTTTTTTGTAATCAAAAAGCCAAATGCGGCTCGCGAGCCGCAGGTTGGCATCCCCTGCTCTAGTCCTACACATATCCCTGATACCTTGCTTTTATCAAGGTTGAGCTAATTTTGATTTTGTAATACGCCGTCATTAGTTTGCATCTCTATTTTTAACCAGCTTAATTGCAGTGGCTTGCATCTCCATTTTTAACCAGTTAAATTGCTCAGAGCAAGTCATAAATAGAACGCAAGTCAGATGTATCTGTTTTATGTTTATAGACCAGGTAATTATAGTAAAGATTAAAATATGTGACTATCTTTTACAGATACCTTTGTTCTCTTATCTATAGTTTCTTCATATAGAATTGGGGTACCAAGCATTTTCAAGAACACTACAGATCTGGATAGTGTTACAGCAGAAATGGTTTAACCAAATGTTTGCCTGATTTTCCTAGAATGACTGTTTGACCAGTCTTTAAAAACATATGGCTAAATTAGGAAAACTTTCTTTTGGAGCAGCAAGGTGTGCAGGAGACATTCCATTGGCTTTTAAATATTCATTGTCTGTGACTGTTGGTCTATATCATGACAATATCTGTAAAGCCTTTCCTACCTTGGGAAGTGCTTTGATTTTAGTGTAGTTGCATTAGTGTAAAAGCCTAGCATAAAAAAGGAAAGCTATGACTGGCACTAGTGGAGCGTACCCATTTTGAAAGCCCAGCAAAGACATGGCCTGAGTTAAAAGACCTTATAACTTATAAGGTGGTCATTTATTATTATTTTGAGTTCCGTTAAATAGTTTTCAATTCATCATGCTTTGTTTTATGTTATTTTGATGGTATAGATGATGATAGTTAACTCATGCTACAAATAAACACTGTTCCATGATACAAAATGGGGAAAAAAATGGTTAAACATTTTCCTTCTGTCCTCAAAGTATAATCCTAGAATTTAATTTCATAAAAGTTTGACTAAAAATATTGGCACATATATCTTGGAGACTTGGATTTTACCTGAATTGTTTCATCTTCAGGAGAAAAGTAGAATGTTGTTGTCCCATAAAAAAACAAGATGTGTCTTGTTGTTTAAGATACTACTGTTTCTTTTCTCTGTTACAGTATAAATGTGGGCTGTGGTCCAGCAGAGGAGAGAGTTCTTTTGACCGGTTTACATGCTGTTGCAGATATCTATTGTGAAAACTGTAAAACTACTCTTGGATGGAAATATGTAAGTTAATCATATAATAATGTATTTCTTTATCAAAGCTATATCTAGCAATACAGAGAAGTTGTCTTTACGCTACGGAGACACCATTTGTTATTGCTGTATTGAGTGACTCTTAATCTATTGCATCCACATCCATCAAAAAAAATACTCCATTTATAACTAATGGGTATAATAGAAGGAAAACTATATTAATTGAATGTTTTAACAGTTTTAACATCTCACATATTGAAAATAATAAAGCCAAAGTACACTGTAGTTCCATTATAATATGGGGATTTTTTTTTTGCTATAGTCCCTATTACATTGGAATTTAAGTGCCACTCGCATTTTGGTATTAAAACTTTGAATGTCAGGTTTTCAGAATTATTTATTTTCTTTAATTATTTGTCATTTAAGAACACACAGTGATATAGTCAAAATAGAGATGTAAGAGGTTAACCAGTTACCCTCTTATTGGCCTGCTTACCAGGTCACCAGTTAACTGGCCTGGCTGGCTGGATCTTGTCCACGGCCATGCTGAATAAGGGGCAGGACTGGGTGGGGCTGAGGTCAGAGCATCTCCCATGTTTGCAGCTGTGATGGGGGCAAGGCTGAAGCAGCCTTCACTGCCAGAGCAGACCCTGTGCTGGGGAAAGGGCAAGAGCAGGCCCTGTTGCTGGGCCAGAGCAGCTCCTCCCAGCCACAGCAGGGCTGGTGGCAGAGCATCCTCTCCTCTAGCCACAGGCCATTGCACTGCAGAGGGGGGAAGGACTGCTCCAGGGTCAACTGATTAACCCTAGCATTTAACATTTTAAACATTAGCTAACATTCCTAGTCAAAACACGAGCTATGGTTTTAAATGGTGAGTATGTTGTCAACGTACTACAAATAATCACCATAATTAACTTAATTATGGGACTGAAAAGTTATCCAGACTGCTAATTTGCTCCAGTTCTGGCACTATCAAAATGTCAAACTCTTCTTTGAGGTGACCCTTGGAAGTTTCCACTTGTAGGATGTTTTCAGTTCAGCTGAATTTCAGAATCTTCTGGAAAACAGCTGCATGTGTTCCTTCTCTTAGTAATAATGAACATTCAGAGCTGATGTTGTAAAAGGATTGTTGTCTGATTAAGGAATAAAGGAAACTGAACAGCTGCATTAGAAGGTTCCATTTCCATAATACTAACTTTGGCTTCTGTCATCCCTTTTACCATGCAAGACCGATTTAGAGCTCACAACCTATGATTTTCTGATCTATACATTCCACATTCTTTCAAGTGATGAAAGACAATGCCTGTCCAAATTTGTAAGTTGCTGCTCAGGGGAACTAAAAGACTGGCCACTCCTGGAAAGGGTGGAGCCCTGTGCAGAAGGGGTGGGGCTGAGGCAGCCAACCTTCAGCATCACTCAGATGGTTTCCTCCCCCCGCCACATCCAGCCCTGCTTTAGCAATGATTTAAAGGGCCTCCAGATGTTGCAGCAGTGGTGGGGAACCAACCTAGGCCCGTTTGAATCACTGGGCCCTTGGGGCAGTCCCTCCCTTCCATCAGTGGGCCCTGGTACTGCTAGGAAATCACCTACAGGTGAGATCTCCCGGGTCTGGCACCCTTGGGACCACCTAAGCAGACCTGAACCACAGAATTTGTTAAACCAGGTGAAGTCAAGGCTGCACTCCTGGATGCCAGTCGCACTGCCTTTCATCAAGGTGGAACTGCGCTCCCACCTGTGCCCATCCATCTAGGACTGTGCTCCCGACCCCCGCTGGCTGTGCTGCACTCCCAGCCACCAGCCGTAATGCCTTCAGCTGCTCTTCCTGTGCTATCCACCACTTTGTCCCCACTGCCAAAGGGGCTGCACTTCCCACTGACAGCCCAGCCCCTGAATCTGGCCAGGTAGGGCTCTTTGATCCAGTAATATCAATGCTCCTGCCAGACCAGAAAGTCCCAGATTTTAGAGGTTTAACCTGTACAATTAAGCAGAATTTGTGGCTTGACAAAATATGGAAAAAACAGTATGAATCCAGCAAGCCCAGGGCTAGTTTGAAGAAGCATTAATCTTATCAGTCCTGTAGTTAACAGTACATAAAAGAACAGAACAAGCACAATCTTGGCTCTGAAATAAAGGACCAAGCATGATAATCCTGGCATTTTATAGAAATGACAGTCACATTAAATATCTAACATGGTTGAGAGGTGCTTAAAATTTTACACTGGGCATCATAGAATATATAAGTAAATGGATATATGTATGTACTATAAATGTTTAATTATAGTTTGCATAGACATATGCAATTTTATATTAAAATTTTGGCATGGCTTTTATGTAAAGAGCACCATATGTGCTAAAATTAGAAATTTCAAGCAAGAGAGAGAAAATCATAGTAAACTGTAGGGACCTAAAGAGGTCATTGAATCCAGTCCCCTGCCCTCATGGCAGGACCAAGCACCGTCTAAACCATCCCTGATAGATGTCTATCTAACCTGCTCTTAAATCCAGAGATGGAGGTTCCACAACTTCCCTAGGCAATTTATTCCAGTGTTTAACCACCCTGACAGTTAGGAAGTTTTCCCTAATTTCCAATCTAAACCTCCCTTGTTGCAGTTTAAGCCCATTGCTTCTTGTCCTCACCTCAGAGGCCAGGGAGAACAATTTTTCTCCCTCCTCCTTGTGAAATCCATTTAGATACCTGAAAACCGCTATCATGTCCCTCTCAGTCTTCTCCTTTCCAAACTAAATGAGCCCAGTTCTTTCAGTCTTCCTTCATAGCCAGAAGCGGCCCGTGCCTATAGGCAAACTAGGCAGCTGCCTAGGGCGCCAAGTTACATGGGGCACCAAATTCCAAATACCCTGCCACTTCCATTTCCCCTTCCCCTTCCGGTGCCTTACCTGGAGCAAGGCTTCCCTGCGGCCAGGAGGGGGGTAAGTCCTGGGAGAGGCGGCACGCAGGGGGGTTTCCCCTGTGCCGTGGGATGGGGGGTCGGCCCCGGGGGAGGAGGAACGCGGGGGTTTCCCCTTTGCCATGGGAGAGGGGGGTTGGCACCAGGGGAGGAGGAATGCGCGGGTTTCCCCTGCCCGCGGGAGGGGGGGGTCGTCCCCGGGGGAGGCAGGCTCTGGTTTCCCCTGCCCCATAGGAGGAGGGGTCGGCCCCGGGGGAGGAGGAGTGCGGGGGTTTCCCCTTTGCCGTGGGAGGGGGGGGTTGGCCCCGGGGGAGGCAGGCGCCGGCTTTCCCTGCTCCACGGGAGGGAGGGTCGGCTCCACGAGAGGCAGGTGCCGCCGGAGGGGGGGGGTCGCCCCAGGAGAGGCGCATGCCGGCTTCTCTCCGGGGGGGGGAATCTTGGGAGGAGGCGGGTGCAGGGGACTCTCTCCCCCCACTGGCACCCTGTTCCCTCTCCCCAGCCCCCGAACTCCATCCCCAACCCCTTGGCCCCTGGCCCCCAGCCAACAGAACTCCATCCCCGGCCCCCAGCCAACAGAACCAAAACCTTCAGTCAATATCTGCCCTTGGGGTTGGGGGAGGTGGGGGGCGCCGACTGCATGGCTCGCCTAGGGCACCAGTTGCTGGCAGCTAGTCTAGGGCCGCCCCTGTTCATAGCTCATGTTCTCTAAACCTTTAATCATTCTTGTTTCTTTTCTCTGGACCTAACATCTATACTACAGGTTGAACCTCTCTAGTCTGGCATGACTTTAATTAGCCGTATGTCCACTTATCATGAGTGTGGCCAAGTTTCTCGTCCCATACAGTTTGTTTACAGCCATCAGTCCCGGCTCTGTGTTCTGTGCTGTTATTTAGTTCTAATTTACTCCTAAATGTCTTCTAAGAGTCTAGTAAGCAGTGGAAGTGTTGGTAATGCTGCTGAACAATATTGACCTTTCATGCTTTAGCAAATTCTCTGGTTCAGCACCAGTCAGATCCCAAGGGTACCAGACTAGAGAGATTCTACCCGTAATAAAATATCACCAAAAAGCGTTAATAGATGACAAATGATAGTTATCTATTCATTTTTATTTGTCAAATTTATTAATGAAATAACATAAAAAACCTCAGTATTTTCATTTTATTTTATTTATTTATTTATTTTTGTTTTTAGGAACATGCATTTGAGAGCAGTCAGAAATACAAAGAAGGAAAATTTATCATTGAACTTGCGCATATGATCAAAGACAATGGCTGGGAGTAAATTAAAAGCATTTTTTCCACTCTTTTTGGACAATATTCTGAGGAACATGCTTTATAAAGACTAATACAAGTGAAAGGATTTTGACTGAGATGGCTCTGAGAATATCACTGAACTTTAAAACCTCACAGATGTATGGTTTGTGGCTCTTTCAGGCCATATTTGCCTTTTTTCTCCTTGTGCAAATTTCCTCTTTTTGTATATGTATTCTTGTGTGAACAGTTGTTTTGGAACATTTTGGATGACTTTTTTCTAAAATCTCAAATTCTAGAGAGACAGTTCACTAACTGCAAATGAATTTTACTGGTTAGCATCTTTATTTGACCTATGCCTTTAATGCTACCTTCTGCTGTGCATGCTTTTTGCCTAACCACCTACACCAAATCTGATATGAGTAATCCTGAAGAATGTATGGGCTGGGGTATCTTTTTATATGTAGCAATTTCTGGTATCTCTGGCTGTGAAAGGGAAGCAGTATTTGAGTATTCATTAATTGCTTTTTAAAATTTGTGAGTACCATAATCTGTGTATATCTTGCAGGCAAGTAAGTTAAAGGTACAGTGCACATTTGGAGTTCTGTTGGTTATACTGAGTCAATTTAGTACATCTTAAGTTTTGCAAAGAAGAATACATTAATAGTTCAGTATTTTTAGTGCAACTAATTTTCAAGGGATACTAAGGTAGTGACACTACAGAATATATTTAATCAACACAATTACATTCCTTATCCAGCAAACTTGTATCTTGAAGGGAGAAGTTGACAACATTACAACCTGCAAGAAAGGGCCCAAAAATATCTGCATCTTGTATTTATAAAAAATTAGTGTAAAAAAGTTTTGGTAATGTACCTTTTAACAGTAACAGGGACTTGTGCATCAATGAAGTTTTATGGCTGGTTCCATGTAGCTATGTAGTCTAATGCACTGGACAAAGAGGTTGTTATAAAGAAAATTGACTGAAATATTCTGCTTTTGCTACACTGTAACAAAAATAGTTGCTTTTATGTAACAAGAGGCCAGAACTTATGAGATTTGAAATTTATAACTGTACCTGCAGAAGAGTGAGGGTTGATGGGTGGGCAGGAAATTGTGACGTTAACTCAATTTCTTCATAAAATAGAATAAGATAATTAAAAAAAAGAAAAGGGGGCTTGTTGGTTTGCTGGATAAATCATCCCCGAAGACATTTTCATAACAAAATTTATATAAAGCTCACATTCTTTCTGGTTTTTTTGGGGGGACGGACCTTGCAGCTTCTTCTTACCTGGAATAACTTAGTAAGAAAAGCTTCTGTGGATGTGTAGCTACAAAATTTACTATTAAGTTCCCTGCATGCACTTTCAGAGAGGTTTTAAAAAAAATCTTCTCTTACATTATTTGCTAACTTTGTTATCAAATGAAAAATATTTGTGGAGGGCCTTTTGTATTTAGCTCCCTTAATGCTTGAGGACAGAGCAGTTGGGAATGCCTTTTACATTAACACTACATAAGTACTGAGATGAAATGAATAGTATGAAAGCCTTACTATAGAATATAAGTTAGTTTTCTTTTAATAACCATTTTAACATGGCATTTGTGAAATTTGCATTGTGTGCCATTGCTGCTGCTATTACATTTTGGATAAATCTGTGACAGGCTTTCAAAATTCTACTGCACTTTATTACCACACATCATTCATTTACAAACATGCAATGGTTAGGAGCAAATCAGAAGTTGTACATCAGGAACTGTGATGATAAATCTATAGAACCTATATTTTAAAAAGTACTTGGGCTTAAGTCCAAGGAAGTGGTCTAGTATAGTTGTGTCCAAGGTGGATTTTTGTGGGTTGGCTCATACTGCTCCTCCATAATCAAAAATTAGATTGGACTCAGGTGTTCCCTTTATTTGAATGTCACGGGCACAAGATGGTCATCTGGTGCTGCCCATCTGTTCAATCTGAAAGAACCCGAAATTCTATTTTGTTTGGATTATTTTTCAATCTTCCTCTAGTATAATGTCCATTGCCAACAATGAAAGCACTGAAATAGCCATGAGTAAGGAGTTTGTGTTGGCTTCAAAGCCTAAATGTAACACACATGAAGGTATCTATAGGAAATTCATACTTTTCTTGTTGGATATTTATAGACTCAAGGAGAATTACATGTACGTTAAAGAGAAAACCACCCCCATCCTTCACTATAAAAATGATAGTACAAATTTAATGTTTTCTTTTTAACAGAGGGAGAACAATCTATAATTATATTTTAAATAGTGGATTTGGATGTTTCATATTAATGAGATTTTAAAAAAACTAGAGGAAATATTCTTATTTAGAGTCTCAACCTCTTTTTTCAGTGCATTATTTCTTTGTATTTCAAACTGGACATTTACACCAAAATCTTAATTACCCTCAGTGCCAAAGGTTGGGATTTCATTAAGTGCTTAGCACCTAAACTTCAACTATTGGCATAAGGAATTAATGTGAATTTCATATGATGTTATGGCTTTTAAGGGAACCAAATAAAGAAATATTCTTATTGGTCTTTTGAGGGTAAAGGGAGGCTAAAAGGTAGTGGAAACACAGAGCTATAACAAATAAAAATTCCTACACACTGCTATGCTCAGTATGATATCTGGGAGTACGTGAACTTTTTTTTCTTATTGCTTGACATTATCAGTGATTCTTTGAAATAATTCTCCCAGTGTATAGACGTGGAAAGTTATGCCTAGTGGTTTTGGTAGAAGTTGGTTCCAGATACCAATAGCTGCTGGTTGATGTGAAGAGGTCAGTCTGGTCACTGAACCTTCCAGCAGTACATTAAAAAGAAAAAACTTACTTGAAGATAATTCTACAAAGCATTTTCCCTCTAACTTTTTTATGTAATATATTAAGATTATATTTAAAGTTTTTGTGTGTTCATTCTGAGCAAGTTTACTTCCTCTCCCACTTGAGCACTTTTGTTACTTGTACTGGTTATTGCTATTGTTGGTCTTAACATTTATTTTGTATTTTTTATAAACTTTAACAAAAAGATTTGGTGAATTCTTTTGTTATTTCATGCTAGCTCTTTCTTGGGCCAAATGAACCAACTACGAGCTGGCTTCTTGGAAAGAATGTTCATTGGGATACATAAGAATATGCTAGCAAAAATATACATGTATAGAAAAGGATATTCTTTTGAACCTATAAAAGCTATCTATGACTGTCCTAAAATAATTAATCATCATAATTTTACATGATTTTGGAATTTGACACATTCTTCATTGTCTAGGCTCTAATTAGTGGCTGTAAACGTGTTACAGTATTGAGTCAGCTTCAAGTGCCAACATTCTTTCTTTCCATAATAACTATAGACACCTTTGGCTACATCTAGACTACAATGATCTATCAGAAAAAGGTACGCAAAATGTGCTCCACAATTTGTGTACCTTTTTCCGATAGTTTTTTTGGAAGAGGCTTTTCTGAAATTCAGCCCATCTACGCTGGGCCAAATTTCGGAAAAGCCTCTTCTTTCGGAAGAGCCCTTCTTCCTCATGGGAGGAGAAAGACAGGGCTTCTGGAAGATCAGACAGATTCCCTGGATGCGGCGGAGTTTTTCCGGGACGGTATCCCAGAAAAATCCCATAGTGTAGACATAGCCTATTTAAACAGCGAAAGGCAATACTGTTATTTACAAAATGTTAAGTTGCAAAATTTCCTGTAAACTCCCTGACATACTTAGGGTGGGCTTGCTGATACATTAGCCTAACCACTTTTGCTGTTTTGGATTTTTTTATGTATTTATTTCACTGTGTTGCCATTTTAATATACAGTATGTTATTACCCTCTTACCCATCCATAACCTCTTCTGAGTAGTATCTGCCTATTGTTAAAATGGGCTGGAATATGTGAACTTTTTCATTATCTATAGACTATATAGTGATGTAGGCTGAATTTTAATGGTGTACTAATGAAGTCCTGATGCCCTACTGCAAACTAAATATTTGGCAAGCTTAAAATAATCAGCAGTCTCTCTAACTGGCTTAGTTTTCATACATCTAATCTTATTGCAGCTTGAGGAAAACATGATTTGAAATTAATTTGGTTTCATGTGAACAAGACTTCAAAGTGACAGAAGCAATTAACCCTTTGATTATGGAAATAGTAATATCCATATTGCTCACTAATGTAAACTACATTTGTGCTAACTTGGGGTATATTGTACCATTTCCAACCGGCTTGACAATTTTCCTTTATATATTGCTCTCAAGATTTTTTTTTTTTCAGATAAGAGGATCATGCAGTCAGATTGCAACACCCCTATCCAGATTGAAATACCAGACCACCAGAGAGAGACAAATTTTAATATGATAATAGTTGTATGATAATGGAGTGAGTGCAAAGAAGCTGTCAAATTATTGTTGAACTTGTAGGATATTGTACTTTACTTCATTTAGTACTAGTGTAAGTCAATCAGCAGTATCTGTTGTAAAGGAAGAGGAATTTCAGAAGTGATTTTGAAAAGGACAAATAATTTAAGGTCTAGAATCTGAGTCATAATGAGTTGTGCCTCATATTATTTCTTAAACACTTTAAAATGCTGTCTTTTACAGATGTCATGGCTGCTTTGTTGTTTTGTCCTGGCAATACTGTACATCATTTGTTGTTTCACTATACTGTATCTGAGGTATCACAATAAAATTTTCAATGGTTTTGTTGAGTTACTTTTTCACTTTGTGTGATCTGTGGCCATGGGAATCATTCTAAGCTTTGTGGATACGTATTTTAGTTATAATATCAAGCTAAAATATTTGCTTTTTCTTCATACTGTATTTAATGTATTTTTAAAGATGCATTAGACTGTGTCCCTCATTAGTGCATCTCAAACCTCTTACTCAGGACAGAGGAGAGTGTGTTTAATGGCACTTTCAGAAGGTAAAAGCCTAATCTTCCCTGAAGCTTACTTTCAAAAGATTCTACTAGGAATTGCCTTACTTTTGAAGGAAGATAATTTGGGGGTTTAAACAGATTGGATGATGTATTTTTATTTTATTTAGTAAACTTGGCCAGCCTGAAACAGCAGTCATGAACTTTAGGGAAGCACAGTAAAAACAGACAGTATTTCTTCTTTTGTCGGGGAGCTTTTGTAGTTGGTCTTTAAACAGGTATTTTTAAATATTAACCATTAATTTAGACAGCATCTGAAAATACCTACAGGACCCCACCTGTTTGAGGTTTTATTTAAATTGTTATCTATAAATACTATGTATTCATCCAAATGAGCTTGCCACAGAGTCCAGATCCTGAAAGGTATTTAGGTTTCCTAAACACCATTTGAGGATGATTCTGGACTAGGGCAGTTACTAGCTGCTTTTATAAAAATCAGGGGCCAGTGCATCTATGACTGATAAGCTGCCTTCTAACTGGGATTAAAGGAAGACACTTGGCTACATAAGGACTCAGTCAGGAAAAAGGGCAGAAACTCAGAGAAGGGAAAGGAAGAGTTGCCTGAAAAGGAAAGGGTGAAACAGTAGCAGCAGAGATCTAGTACAGAAATATATTGTGAAGAACAACTAGTAAAGAAGGCTGTTGGTGAGGACTGACAGGACTGGAGAACCCCAGCTGAGTTGCAGAAGAGCTTGTGCAGAAGCCTTTAGGAACAAGGGAAAAAAACAGCATGGTTAGAAACTGCCATACCTGAAACAAGATGGTTAATGCTGGAGGGTGAATCTTAGGAACAGCATAGGACTCAGCAGGCAGAAAATCCTGAATTGAGTGGGATATTGCGGAAAGTCTTACAGCAAGCTTAGAACAAGAGATCCTTCCCAAAGCAGAGGAAGGAATTACAGGCATGGAGGCCTGAATGCATTGTGGGGTGCTCTCTTGCAGGAAACCTGGCTTGGGGCTACTGGAAAAATGCCAAAGGAACAAAGCAACTCTGGGGGTATGTCTAGACTACATGCCTCTGCTGACCGAGGCACGTAAATTAGACACCTCGTGCAACAAGGTTTACAGGATCGGTCGGCAAAGGCTTTCCTTGCCAGCTGATCCCCATCTTGACTGCCGCTTCGTGCCAACAAACAGCTGAGCCGGCACAACGCGGTGGCCATTTTTATTCTAATTATATTTAAATCCCCACTTCATTGACTATGTTGGTATGTCTAATTTATGTGCCTCGGTCAGCAGAAGCATGTAGTCTAGAAATACCCTGGGAGCTCTCCAAGAATGGCTTTGGAGAGTGGAGGCCTGGGACAAGAATAGAAAGAATCTGGGGGCAGTCAGGTTAATTACTGTCCAAAAGATGAGCTGTATATGACATCCCAGGTGGGAGAAAGGAAAAGGGTACATTTGGAGTCTTTTTTTCCTTTGAATTTTGGGAGAATGGTTTTATCACAAGGGTTCTGTGGTCTATTGAACAGGCAGAAGAATAATTCTTGAGTGGAGTCCCCATAAGAGCTCCACTTCAGGTGGCAGTGTGTCCCGGTGCCATCAATCAGAGATTTAAGGTAAAGGTGTCTGTACAAGTAGTAGGAGTGTTACAATGCTAATGTATTGTGGGTAGCTCTACCTGAACCCTTCAATTCATTTCAGTTGTCCTCAGCTGTACACAGCACAGGAGCAGTGCTTCACCAAACTCAAAATTGTTAGAAAAAAGTTGATATATATCCTTAGATATTTGCTAGTTTAAAAACAGCAATTGTGTTTTCTTCTTAGTTTGTTACACACTCTCCCCTTATGGAATGATTATCCGTAAAGATGCCAGAATCCTCAGGATTCAAATGCTGTGAATCCTGCTACAATGCTATGTCCATTTCAGATGGGCATGCTTTATGTGTTTGCTGCCTAGGAAAGGGGCACATACCCCAGAAATGCCCCACTGCAACAAACTAAAAGAGTCCACTAAGACAGGGATCTCCAGCTTAAAATGATGCTGTTGGAGGACTCCTCCAGTCAGAGATGAACAAGCAAATAGTCTCTCGACCCACTCCATAAGAGGGAAAAAAAGAGGACATGCCTGTGGGCAAATCTAAAAAGAGGGTTTGTTCTATTCCACACAGAGAACAACAAAAGCAGAGGTGGTCTCTTGCAAGATCACTACAATGCCATCCTACTCTCAGAAGAGCTACTATGATGCTCCACGTACCTCTGATACCACCAAGATCCAAGCAAAAGACAAGGTATTGAGGCACCAGCAAAAACATGCCTTTACCACCTACGGCTCCCAACTACGGGCCCTGAGCACCATCTCCAATAAAGGGACTCAGCATTGATTAATTGTATTTCTTCTTTAGTCAGGAGGAGCTTTTGTAGTTGGTCTTTAAACAGAAATTTTTAAATAGTAACCATTAATTTACACAGCATTTGAAAATACCTCTGAAAGTTCACATATTGCTTCACTAAATCATTGGAGTAGAGATATAAAATACTACATGCCAGCAAAGGGGGCTGATATTTTACACATCTGACCCCTCCCCCTTCCAACTTATTATTAGTTGAGGCCATTCACCATCACAACTAAAAGTTGCAATTCAAGGCTATGCCCCAAGATAAGGAACAACTCAACCTATTCAGGTGCAAAGTATACGCTTCGGGTACCCTTCAGTTTTGATTGGCCAACTATTCTGCTCTACAGGTCAAATATTACTATCATAATTACACAAAATTAACAACTTTAATGAGGAAAAACAGGTGCTATTTCAGGCCATCATTGAAGGGAGCCAACTCATAGCCAAAATGGCACTCCCAGCGTCATTAGACACAACAGTTACAGTGGTGGTAATGCACCAAGCAACATAGCTCTGGACAGTGGAATCAGCGGCCAAGCATTGTATGATTGCATAGTGGTACATGAATGTAGCATTCGATGACCAGGTAGCCGCTCAACAAATATCACTCAATGGGACTCCTCGCATGAAGGCTGTAGAAGTAGCTACAGCTCTCGTAGAGTGGGCTTTTGGTTGGGATTGGAGAGGTTTATTGCGAATGGCATAGCAGGTGGTAATGCATGTCACTATAAGCCTTGCAATACGTTGGTTGGATAAGGCATTGCCTTTGGATCATTCTGCAATTGATACTATCAATCAATCCATTTTACACCATTCTCGGGTTCTGTCAATATAAAAGGAAAGTGCTCGATGTATGTCGAGTGTATGGAGCATATCTTCTCGTGAAGAAGAGTGAGGTTTCGGATAAAAAGAGGGTAACACTATGAGTTCATTGATATGAAATTTAGAACATACTTTGGGAATAAAAGCAGGGTGTAAACGCAATATGACTGAATCCTTGGTAAATGATGTGAATGGTGGTGTTGCCATTAGAACGGCCAACTCGCTGACTCTGCGTGCAGATGTGATTGCCAAGAGAAAAACCAACTTCACTGTAAGCATTTGGAGAGATGTTCGTGGCTAATGGTTCAAACGTAGGATACATGAGAGTATCCAATACTAAGTCCAGGTTCCAGGAGGGTGGTGGTGGTCTACGTGGGGGTTAAAGTTCGTCAGACCTTTTATGAATCTTTTAGTGATTAGGTGAGCAAATATTGATACCCCTTTTATGGGATGATGAAAAGCACTGATAGCTGCCAAATGTACTTTCAGGGACGAGATAGAAAGCCCTGTTTGTTGAAGGTGAAGGACGTAATCAAGGATCTGGTGGAGGAGCGATGTATCGGGGTTGATCCAATTGTTGGAGCACCAAAGCGCAAATCTTCGCCATTTTGCAAGGTAAGTTGTTTGAGTAGATTTCTGTCTGCTATACATTAAGACAGCTTTCACTTGTTCTGAGCAGAGATGCTCAGCTGCTTTGAACCAGTCAGGAGCCAGGCTGTTAAATGCAGAGTCTCTGGCCTGGGACGGAGGAGAGAGCCGTGATTCTGAAAAAGAAGGTCCGGCAGAAAAGGAAGAGGGTAAGGTGGCTGCACAGACATTAGGTGGAGGAATAGGTACCAAGGTTGTCTGGCCCATGCTGGAGCTACTAGGATTACACACGCGAAGTCCATGTTGATTTTTCTCTAGTACTCTGGGTATGAGCACAGTCGGGGAAAATGCATAAAGTAATGACATCTTCCAGCTGATTAGGAACGTGTCTCCCAGCGATCCCTTTCCAATGCCTGCCCTGGAGCAAAAGTGCCGGCACTTTGTGTTGTCGCCAGTGGCGAATAAATCTATTTGAGGAGTTCCCCACAAACGGAAGATGTGTTGAAGGATGTCTGCACATATTTCCCACTCATGATCATGAGGAAAATGTCTGCTCAGAGAGTCCGCAATAGCATTGTTGGTGCCAGGTAAGTAGGATGCTATTAAGGTGATGTCGTTTCGAATGTACCAATTCCACAATTGGACTGCTTTCTGCACACAGGGATCATGATCGTGCTCCTCCCTGCCGACTGATGTAATATATCGTCGCGATGTTGTCGGTCAGTATTCTGATGGTTGTTCCAGATATGTGAACACGGAAATGTCTACATGCATGAAAGACAGTTCTGAGCTGTAGAAGGTTTATGTGAAGAGCCCCTTCTGAAGCTGACCACTTGCCCTGAACCTTCATGCCATCTATATGTGCGCCCCAGCCGGTAAGGGAGGCGTCTGTAGTTAGCTGACTGGTAGGTTGCAGATGATGGAACAGGATACCTGCCATGGGGTTGTGCAGGTTGGTCCACCATGACAGGGAGCTGCGGATGTAGGTTAGAGGAGCTACTGAATTTTGAATGCTGTGCTTTGTGGGAACGTATACTGAAGCCAGCCACTGCTGAAGGCAATGGAAGTGTGGTCGCACGTGATGTACTACAAATGTGGTAGTGGCCATATGTCCCATCGGTTGCAGGCAAGTGAGTACCGATACCATAGGAGCGTGTACGAGGATGGTTACCAGATCTTCTATTGCATGGAATCGTTCTATTGGTAAATACATCCATGCTGAGATAGAATCAAGTCTGGCACCTATGAAGTTTATGGTCTGAGTCTGTTCCGCCGTGGACTTCTGCTTGTTGATTACGAGGCGCAGGGAGTCGAAGGTCTGTCTGGCTAACATGACCATGTGAGACATCTCCTGTCATGATCTGCCCTTTACGAGACAGTCATCCAGGTAAGGGAATATAATGATGTCTCTGCGGCGCAGATGTGCTGCCACCATGGAAAGCATTTTCAAGAAAACCCTGGGAGTGGATGCCAGACCAAATGGTAGTACACAATATTGAAAATAATTGTTGCTGATTACAAAATGAAAGAATCGCCTGTGTGCTGGATGAATGGCAATGTGGAAATAAGCATCCTGCAGGTCGAAGGCTGCAAACCGGTCTCCATTGTCCAGTGATGATATTATGGTAGTAAGAGACACCATTTTGAATCATTGCTTCCGGAGGTAGCAATTCAACTTCCGCAGATCGAGAATGGGCCTCCATCCTCCCATTTTCTTCTGAGTCTGGAAATAACAGGAGTAGAAGCCTCTTCCTCTGAACTGATTTGGGACCCTCTCTATAGCCCCGATGGAGAGAAGGTGATGAACCTCTTGTCTTAAGAGATCCTTGTGAGATGGGTCCCTGAAGAGGGACAGGATAGGTTGGGTAGTGGGAGGAATGGAGGTAAACAGGATTGTGAATCCGGATGCCACAAGTTCCAGAACCCATCAGTCTGATGTTATACTGGCCCAATGATGGTAAAATGGCCTAAATAATGGTGAAACAAGAAAAGGATCTGATGTTGATTCCCAATGATGTAAACTGTCTGCACGCTCTTGACTGAGGAGTCAACCTGCTGCTTTGTGTCTGGCTGGCTGGTTGTGCGGACTGGTTGAGCACGTCTGCGCTGAGGACGCTGTTTCGAGTGAGACTGGTCATATGGGTGATGTTGCTGCCTTTAATACCAATAATCGTATCTCCTCTAGTATGGGTAATATCTTTTGCGTCTAAAGGGAGGGGTATACATCCCTAGAGTACGCAAGGTTGTGCGCGAATCCTTCCCTGTGTGAAGGACTTCATCTGTCTTGTCCGCAAATATTTTCCATTTATCAAACAGAAGATCTTCTACTTTGCTCCTAAAGTGGAGCACCCATGAGGACTCATCTCGAAAAAACATCATTACTGCACGAAGGTGAGTAACTTCTTCTTTTGGGACCAGTTCTGTTCAATATCTTCATCAACGATTTAGATATTGGCATAGAGAGTACACTTATTAAGTCTGCAGATGATACCAAGCTGGGAGAGGCTGCAATTGCTTTGGAAGATAGGGTCATAATTCAAAATGATCTGGACAAACTGGAGAAATGGTCTGGGGTAAACAGGATGAAGTTTAATAAGGACAATTGTAAAGAAAGGAACTTAGGGTATGTCTACACTAGCCCCCTACTTTGAACTAGGGAGGCTAATGTAGGCATTTGAAATTGCAAATCAAGCCCGGGATTTAAATATCCCGCGCTTGATTTGCATCTTCCCGGCCGGTCGCCATTTTTTGAAATTTACAAGTCCGGACTAACTGCCCACGTCTACAGGCGGCAGGACCCGGTAGTTCGAAATAAAGCCCTAGTTCAAACTACCTGTTAAACCTCATTCCAGGAGGAATAACAGGTAGTTCGAACTAGGGCTTTATTTCGAACTACCAGGTCCCTGCCGTGTGTAGACACAGGCAGTTAGTCCGGACTTGTAAATTTCAAAAATGGCGACCGGCTGGGAGGATGCAAATCAAGCCCGGGATGTAAATCCCGGGCTTGATTTGCAACTTCGAATGCCTACATTAGCCTCCCTAGTTCAAACTGGGAGCTAGTGTAGACATACCCTTAGGAAGGAACAATCCATTTCACACATACAGAATGGGAAGTGACTGTCTAGGAAGGAATACTACAGAAAAGGATCTAGGGATCATAGTGGACCACAAGCTAAATATGAGCCTACAGTGTGACGCTGTTGCTAAAAAAGCAAACATGATTCTGGGATGTATTAACAAGAGTGTTGTGAGCAAGAAACAAGAAGTCATTCTTCTGCTCTACTCTGCACTGATTAGGCCTCAACTGGAGTATTGTGTTCTGGGCACCACATTTTAAGAAAGATGTGGAGAAATTAGAGAAGGTCCAGAGAAGAGCAACAAGAATAATTAAAGTTCTAGAGAACATGACGTATGAAGGAATTCAGAAAGAATTGGGCTTATTTAGTTTGGAAAGGAGAAGACTGAGAGGGGACATGCTAGCGGTTTTCAGGTATCTAAAAGGGTATTACAAGGAGGAGGGAGAAAAATTGTTCTCCTTGGCCTCTAAACCTGGTGTCTATAAACAAAGTTTATGGGAAACTTGGCCACACCCATGATAAGTGGACACCTGGCTAACTAAAATCATGCCAGACCATGGATGTTGCCAAACCCGGGAGTGCCACACTAGAGAGGTTCAACCTAAAAAAGAATTTTATGATAAATATTGATTGAATATATACTAATTTCGGAGGGGTGGGAGAGAGAATCTGAGCTACCTACATTTTACTAAATGACAGAAAGGTCCATTTGGAACAGAATTTGATACTAATATAGTACTTTCCATAATCCAGGCACTTCACAGTAATAATACATTAAATGTTGATAGTGCTGTGCCTATGTAGGCAGCTACATCAGTCATTATATGCTCAGCAATGTACTCTTTGGCAACTAAATCAACATCACCAAGAGAACTTGAATGTGGTTATCCATTTTCTTTGAAAAGTGCACATAGGATATTTGACTTCCAGCTGGACAGCCATTACTGAGATGTACAGATGTCTCATCTGAAGGTTAGGGAACTCCGTCACCTTTTACTGACTTTTATAAGAATGCAAACATGCAAAGATTATCTTAAAAAAAAAAAAAAAAAAAAAAAAAAAGAATGCCTATAGTTGACACTTAGTGGAAAGCCCTTGTCCTTACACCTTAAAAGTTTCTCAGTCATGGGGTTAACCTGGTGTCGGCAACCTATAGTACGTGTGCCATAAGTGTCACACAGGCCAATTTTGAGCGGCACACAGGGAGCTCAGCCTTCCCCTCCTCTCCCGCACAGCAGGGAGCCCATGCTGCCACTGGAGCCTTCTCCTTCCTCGGCAGCAGGTTAGGCTGCACCACATCCGGCGGTGGTGGGAGGAGACAATGTTGGGACTGAGGCAGCTGAGGCTGAGGCAGTGGCTCCTCCAGCATCCAGGGCCAGCCCGGGACTGCATGACCGTGGCAGCGGCTACTCCGCTGGCTAGAGCTGCCACCCAGGACAGCTGGGAAGTCACCACATGGTGGTGGCCCCAGTTTCAGCCCTGGGGAAAGTCTGGACCTGGATTAGTGCCACATGGTAGCTGCTCCGAGGGCAGGCCGCCTGGCAGCTGCTGGGGCTGAACCTGGAGCTGCAGTGTCACATGGGAATGCTGGGGAGCTGTCGTAGCGGTGGCTGCTGCTTTGGAGAGGGATCAGGCTGCTGTTCTGCTGTCATCACTAGCGGAGCAGCACTGGAGAGAGGCTTGTGTGCTACTTAGGGTATCGAACTACAAGCCCAAGATCATAGACTAGAACTCAGCAAGGGAAAGCAAGGCCAAGAATCACGCTAAAAAGTAAGATTTGCATCTTAATTTATTAATGAAGCTGCTCAAATGTAAGTAGGACTATTATTGACTTTAAAAAGCACCAATGGCACACAGACTCATAAATAGAAGTGAATAGGTTAAATCTTGGCATACCACTTCTGAAGGGTTCTGACCTCTGGACTAGCCTATGGTAAAATAGACAAGGTCTCTATTTGCAGATGTCTGATTATTCTAAATGGGGTGTCAGGAGTGACTAAAGCTTAAGTGGTTTACCCAAGTAGAGCCCTTCTCAAAGGCTGGTCTTGTCCAAGTGCAGTATTGTACACCATTTGGGGCTTTTCCTGCTTAAATCGCCTTCCTTTGACAATTTCCCAATCTTGCATACAGACTGTGGAACAGATCATTTACTAAGTCTGCAACTGACATTAGTACCTCTTTGGTGAGTAAGCCAGCTAGGGATTCATTGGCTCTGAACAATGTAATTCTTTGGCTGTGGAGCATCTCTTGAACAATGTGACTGCTATTAACTACTACAGCTCTTGAAAAGACTGGCCCCTTTAGGATTATTTTTGGCAATGTCACTGGTTGGGACTCAGACTAAGCACAGTGAAGGCAGACTGTAATCTCTGGGATGCTGTTATAACCATGGAAGCAGATTAGTCTGTGATTAAGTTACAAGCCAGAATATTCAAAAGATTTGACTTAAGTACAGACTAATAATTATGGGAAATAAGTAATGTGTGCTTCTTAACCTTTTCATGTCTTGACTGCATGAAAAATGTGTTATTGCTGTGGAAACTTTGACTTCTGAAGGTTAAATCTATAATATCGAAAAAGCTGATTCATTTGCTTACCCTTGGGATCTTCCCTCAAAGAACTCTCCTTTCATAGAAGCCTGGCAAAAATCACTTTCCATAATGCCCATCACCCTTTGTTAAAGACAGGCTTCTGGACTGCCTCCCTTCACAGTGAGATTGAGCAAATCACTGTAAATTAGCGAATATAACCCTCATCGATGTATAACACGCACTCGTGTATTACCCGCGGTTTTTCTTTCATGTGTAAAATAAATCTTAGATTACCCGCGGATATACATAACCCGCAGGTAATGAACCGCGAGTAATGAACCGATAATGAACTGCAGCTGAGGCTCTGAGCAATAAGTACTACCCTATTACCAGTATATAAGCCCTACGAACCACACCGTTTTAAAACCTCTTCAGTTTATAACAAAATATTTGTAAGGATGCCTAAGCGCAAATCATAAACATCCGATTTTAAATTATCTGTTCTGACATAAATGTCAAGAAAATGGCAATAGAGCAGCAGGGAGAAAATTTTCCATCAATGAAAAGTCTGTTTGGGAGTGGAGAAAAGAAGAAGCGGAGATTGAGAAATTAAATCCTTGGAAAAGAGCGCACCGAGGAAAGAAAGCCAAGTGGCCAAAACTAGAAGAAAACCTGGTGAAGTGGGTTCTTGCACAGAGAGATAGCCAATGTGCAGTGTAAACGGTAGCAATAAAGCTCAAGGCTCGACTTATTGCTGTGGAGATGAAAATTGATGATTTTAAAGGGGGCTCAGGTAACTGGGTTTACAAATTTATGAAAAGAAACAACCTTTCAGTTCGAGCACGGACATCTGTTGGGCAACGGCTTCCTGATGAATGTGAGAAGATGAATGTGAGAAGATGGATGATTTTAAATATTTTGTCCATAAAAAAATTAACCAGCTGGGCTTGAAACCAAATAACATCATTAACATGAACGAGGTGCCCATGTCCTTCGATATACTCACAGCTTGGTCTGTTGCAGCAACTGGAGCGAAGACAGTCGGTGTAGCAACTGTTTTACGGTTGTCTTGGCATGCATGGCAGGTGGTGAGAAATTAAAACCAATGGTAATTTTTAAGAGGGTGACGATGCCTCGAGGAAAAACTACCAGCCAGCGTTTCTGTGGTCTGTAACAAAAAGGGCTGGATGAACACAGAGATGATGAAGACGTGGACAGACAGCTGCTTTCTTGCACGAAAAGGCAGTTTTTTTAATCCAAAATCTCTGCTACTTTTAGATGCCTTGGCCGCCCATAAAGAAACTTCGGTTCAAAAACATATCAATGCCATAGGAGTACATATCGCCGTAATTCTAGGTGGACTGACCTGCAAGTTGCAACCTCTTGATGTGGCTGTCAGCCACCCATTCAAGTGCTTCATCCACGAGGAATGGGACGATTGGATGACAAACGGAGAGTACACCTTCACTCCAGCAGGTCGACAGCGCTATGCAACTTACATGGAAATTTGCAAATGGGTATTGGCAGCTTGGGAAAGAATAAAACCAGCTACTGTTCGCAATGAATTCCGTAAATGTGAAATTCTTCTGGAAGTCAACTTGTCTAGCTCTGAATGCCACTACAACAGCAATTCTGATACGGCACCACAGACCTCAACCGTCACCGAAGCACGCCTAGCTGAAGTTATGGGTGTTTTTCAAGATAGCGAGTATGATGAAAGTTTTGACGGTTTTGAAAACTCAGACACTGAGGAGGAGGATGCTAGTTCTGACTTAAGTGATGCAGAATAAACTTATTCAGCATGCAGCATGTACTATTTATTTTATGACAACGCGTAGATGGATTTTTTTTAAACTGCAATTTTTTAAAACTCTATTACAATTTATTAATTTTTTTAGTAGCTTCACAGTAAGTAACGTTTTAACTTTTAATGTATTTTAATGTATCTTAGTACACACAACAACACTGCCACTCTTATTAAATTAAATTGTTATTAAATCGAAGGTGCTAATTTTACCATGTTGGTCTTGTCTTCTTTTAATTTGAGTAAAAATCAGCTTGCATAAGACATGGACATGTATACCCCGGGGGGAGGGGGGGCTGTTTGTAAAAACGTGTATAACCCATGGGTTATATTAGCTAATTCACGGTACCTTACCTCCCACTCATGATGGAGCAGACCACCTCCTTTCCCACTGGCAATCAATTAACATCCCTACAGCAATTACTTCAATATTATTAAGAAATATTAAGTAATATTAAGAAATATATATTTGGCAGCTCCTAATGCAATACAATGGCTGGACTCAAGAAGAGCCAAACCTAGGTGACTGGGCAGGACTCTGCTGACCAACAGCAAGTGCTGAGTGGTACAGATGCTTCCAATTACAGTTTGGGAGCCAGTGTACCAGTGACACTTCAGGTCAGATCATGGTATTTTCCTAAGCTTGGTGGTGGTGATCTCCTTAACTGGAGAAATCTCTCTAACAGGCCCCATGACCAGAGTCTTCCTCTCAACACTGAGCTTTCTCTCTCTTTCGCTGAGTATTCTTGATATTCAACCAACATGGATATAATTAGCTAGTTTTCAAAAAGAGCCCCCACCCTTTCTACAGCATGCCCAGCTCATGTTAGTATCCCCTTTTCTGAGCAGTGTTGCATATAAACATAAGGTGGTTCTATCCATAACATGACTTGCACTTCAGAGTCTGACAACTTTTTGTTGAGAATTATTGTCTTACCTCTGATAAACAGGGTTTTCCTGCTCTTAAAGTCTCAAGTGTGTTGTGTACATAAGATCTCAATCAGCTAAGTAGTACTATTGTTTAGTTGGTGGTTTTAATCTGGTTTGTACTTCTCTTGGTGTGTGTACATATACAAGGGATCACCTGCCCCCTGCATTCCAGTATAGAAAGTGGGCTGTGATCAAAACTGTAATAAAGGTGTTTTGATCCTACTGACAACACAGAGTGAGAAAGAAGCAGACATAGCCAGATTCAGAGTAGTCAGATGGTGGCAGAAGAACAGAGTGGAGTTTACTAAATAGCTCTGAGAAAGAGAAACTGAAGGTAGGGGTGCTGCAGGGCAGCATGAGGGGCATCTGTTGAGCAGTCATCTCTAACCTTTTTAAGCACAAGATCACTTTTTGGATTTAAGTGCAATCCAGGATCTACCTCAAACCCAAATACCCTTGCCCTACCTCCTTCCTGCCCTTTCTCCAAGACCCTGCCCCTGCTCACTCCATCCTCCATCCCTCCCCCATCTTCACTCACTTTTATCATGCTGGGGGCAGTGGTTTGGGGTTCAGGAGGTGTTTAGGACTGGGGCCAGGGTTTGGAATGTGGGCTCCAGCTGGGCACTACTTATCACAGGTGGCTTCTGGGTGATGGTGCAATGGAGCTAAGGCAGCTCACCCCTGCCCTGGTCCTGCACCACTCCTAAAAGCAGCCAGCAAACTCTCTCCATCCCTGCCCCCTCTGGTCTGTGGAGTTGGGGTACAAGGTGGAGGGAGGGGCACCCTGACATCAGCACCCCCTCTTCCTCTTGTTCCCATGCCCTGCACAGCAAGCAGGAGGCTCCCAGAAGTGTGGGGCAGCTCTAAGGCAGAGAGCAGGAGCAGCATGGCAGTGCTAAGAGGGACAGATGCAGTGTCGGCACTTGATAGCCTCCCAGCCAAACCTCTCAGGATCACCTGTCAAAGGCTCCAAGATCTACCAGTAGATCCCGATCTCCTGGTTGGTGACCACTGCTGAGGAGGAACAATCAACCTGGAACCATGAGATCTGTTGTAAGATCTATCAAGTTTCTGAGCTGGATTTCAGGAGATGGTGTGAAATGGACCCTAAGCTTCATTGTATGACAAAGGAAATTTATTCTGCATAACGAGCATTAGTGGGAAAAGGAGTTGGGCCGTATTAAAGTTCTGAGACAGGTCTCCCAATCTCTTGTTCATCTGCAGGCTCTGGGTATGTCTACACTACAACATTAATTCGAATTAACTTAAGCAAATTCGAATGAACACATCCATACACAAAAACTAAATCGAATTAGCCTTTTGCTAATTCGAAATAGCATGTCCACACTGAGTGGACCCTGAACCGAAGTTAAGGCTGGCCGGAACCAATGCCGGCAGGGCATCAGATTAGGACTTAGAGTGTGGAGCTGCTGCCTGAGGCTAACTGAGCTCCATGCTTAAAGGGACCCTACCCCCACCCCAGACAGACAGTTCTCAGGGTTCCCCACTTGCTTGTCTACCTCGATGAGGGACAGCAAAGCAGTCCTGTCTTGGAGTGCCCTGAGTGTACACACTCAGCACATCACAGCACTCGGCCATCAGCCCGGCTGCACTTGCCACAGGCTACCATCCGGGGGGCCAATCGGGGGGCTGTCAGGATTCAGGAGGCCCTGCAGGAGAGCTTCCACCCCGAGGAGCCTGCAGAACCACCCCAGTTCTCCCCATCGGGGGCTCGTGCCCCATTCCTCCCTCACCTCCCTCCACTTACCCCTCCCTAGCCCCCCTTCCTGATGTAAAAAATAAAGGGCACATGTTCAAAAATAGAAACTCTCTTTAGTTAACAAAACTGGGGAGGGGATTAAACTCTGGGGAGACTGGGAAAAGGAGGTGGGAGAGGGGAAGAGAGAGGTTGGGAGAGGGGAGGGGGAAACCTGGGAGGAGGGAGCTGGAAGGGGGAAGCCAGGGGAAGAAGGAGGGGGAAATATAAAACTATGGTACGTCCACATCTTGAGTACTTTGTACAGATGATGTCTCCTCACCTCAAAAAAGATATTTTGGCTTGGAAAGTGTTCAGAAAAGGGCGACTAAATGATTAGGGGTTTGGAACAGGTCCCATATGAAGAGAGGCTATAGTGACTGGGACTTTTCAGTATGGAAAAGAGGAGACTAAGGGGGGATATGATAGAGGTATATAAAATCATGCGTGGTGTGGAGAGGGTGAATAAAGAAAAGTTATTCATTAGTTCCCATATTATAAGGACTAGAGGACACCAAATGAAAATAATGGGTAGCAGGTTTAAAACTAATAAAAGAAAGTTCTTCTTCACACAGCACATAGTCAACCTGTGGAACTCCTTGCCTGGAGTTGAACTGAACTGGAGGAGCTAAGGGAGGTAGAGCGATATGTTGATGAGACTTTCTGGGACACTGTAGTACTGTCCCACCTCCAGTCTGAGAGCCCCAGTGCTCTTAAGGAGGATGAAAGTCTCAAGGGAACAGAGCATTCAATGGGAGCAGAGGGAAACCATCCCGTAGTTGGGACCCTCCTCCCAGAGGATGTTGCGGTATCCTCTCGCACTGAGGATACCTCTGAGGGGGAGGGAATGCCAGTTAGGAAGAGGCAGGTGTTAGTAGTGGGTGATTCAATCGTTAGAAACATAGATAGTTGGGTTTGTGATGACCGGGAGAACCATATGGTCACTTGCCTGCCTGGTGCGAAGGTTGTGGATCTCTCGAGGCATCTGGATAGGCTTATGTGTAGTGCTGGGGAGGAGCCGGTGGTCGTGGTACATGTAGGTACCAATGACGTAGGGAAGGGTAGGAGAGATGTCCTGGAGGCCAAATTTAGGCTGCTAGGAAAGAGACTGAAATCCAGGACCTCTATGGTGGCATTCTCGGAAATGCTTCCAGTTCCACGCGCAGGGCCAGGTAGGCAGGCAGAGCTTCAGAGTCTCAATGCGTGGATGAGACGATGGTGTTGGGAAGAGGGGTTTGGATTTATTAGGAACTGGGGACACTTTTGGGAGAGGGGGAGCCTATACAGGAAGGATGGGCTCCACCTAAACCAGGGTGGAACCAGACTGCTGGCACTAAACATTAAAAAGGCTGTAGAGTAGTTTTTAAACGAAGAGATGGGGGAAAGCCAATTGGTGCGGAGATGCACGTAAATCGGAGGGAGACTTCTCTTAGAGGAGAATCCATTGATAGAGATTCTCTAAGCTGTAGTCAGAAAGAGAGGAGGGGAGAGGGCAAACCATGGCCCAGAGCAGACAAACAACCGCATACAAAGGAATCCAATGCACCAGGGAAGGGCAGACAAATAAGCAGTGGCAAATTTTTAAAGTGCTTCTACACAAATGCTAGGAGTCTGGCTAATAAGATGGGTGAACTAGAGTACCTAGTATTAAATGAGGAGGTTGACATAATAGGCATCACTGAAACCTGGTGGAATGAGGACAATCTGTGGGACACAATCATACCGGGATATAAAATATATCGAAAGGATAGAGCAGGCCAGGTGGGTGGTGGAGTGGCACTGTATGTGAAAGATAATGTAGAATCAAATGAAATAAAAATATTAAGTGAATCAACATGTTCAATACAATCGCTATGGATAGTAATTCCATGCTCCAATAATAAGAAATTAGCAGTAGGGATATATTACCGACCACCTGACCAGGACAGCGATACTGACATTGAAATGCTGAGGGAGATTAGAGAGGCTACCAAAATAAAGAACTCTATAATAATGGGGGATTTTAATTATCCCCATATTGACTGGATACATGTCACCTCAGGAAGAGAAGCAGAGATAAAATTTCTCAGTGGCCTAAATGACTGCTTCTTGGAGCAGCTGGTGCAGGAACCCACAAGAGGAGAGGCAATTCTCGATTTAGTCCTGAGTGGAGCGCAGGATCAGGTCCAGGAAATAACCGTTACAGGACCGCTTGGGAATAGTGACCATAATACAATAACATTCAACATTCCTGTGGTGGGAAGAACACCTCAGCAGTCCAGCACCCTGGCATTTAATTTCAAAAAGGGGAATTACACAAAAATGAGGAGGTTAGTTAAACAGAAATTAAAAGGCACAGTGACTAGAGCCAAATCCCTGCAAGCTGCATGGAAACTCTTTAAAGACACCATAATAGAGGCCCAACTTAAATGTATACCCCAAATTAAAAAACATAGCAAGAGACCTAAAAAAGTGTCACCGTGGCTTAACCATCATGTAAAAGAAGCAGTGAGGGACAAAAAGGCATCTTTTAAGAAGTGGAAGTCCAATCCCAGTGAGATAAATAGAAAGGAACATAAACACTGTCAAATCAAGTGTAAAAATGTAATAAGAAAAGCAAAAAAAGATTTTGAGGAACAGCTAGCCAAAAACTCAAAAAGAAATAACAAAATGTTTTTTAAGTACATTAGAAGCAGGAAGCCTGCTAAAAAACCTGTGGGTCTTCTAGACGATTGAACTATAAAAGGCGCAATCAAGGACGATAAAGCCATTGCGGAGAAACTAAATGATTTCTTTGCTTCAGTCTTCACAGCTGAGGACGTTGGGGAGATTTCCAAATCTGCACCGTCCTTTGTGGGTGATGAATCTGAGGAACTGTCCCAGATTGAAGTGTCATTAGAGGAGGTTTTGCAACAAATAGAAAAACTTAATGTTAACAAATCTCCGGGACCGGATGGCATTCATCCAAAGGTTCTAAAAGAACTCAAATGGGAAATTGCTGAACTATTATCTGTGGTTTGTAACCTATCCCTTAAATCGGCTTCCGTACCTAATGACTGGAAGGTAGCCAACGTGACACCAATATTTAAAAAGGGCTCTAGAGGCGATCTGGGCAATTACAGACGGGTAAGTCTAAATTCAGTACCGGGCAAATTAGTCGAAATAATAGTAAAGAATAAAATTGTGAAGCACGTAGAAGAACATAATTTGTTGGACAAAAGTCAACATGGTTTCTGTAAAGGGAAATCCTGTCTTACTAATCTATTAGAGTTCTTTGAAGGGGTTAACAAACATGCAGACAAGGGGGATCCAGTAGATATAGTATACTTAGATTTTCAGAAAGCCTTTGACAAGGTCCCTCACCAAAGGCTCTTGTGTAAATTACATGGCCATGGGATAAGAGGGAAGGTCTTTTCTTGGACGGAGAACTGGTTAAAAGACAGGAAACAAAGGGTAAGAATAAATGGTAAATTTTCAGAATGGAGAGGGGTAACTAGTGGTGTCCCCCAAGGGTCAGTCCTAGGACCAATCCTGTTCAACTTATTCATAAATGATCTGGAGAAAGGGGTAAGCAGTGAGGTGGTAAAGTTTGCAGATGATACCAAACTGTTTAGGATAGTCAAGACAGAAGCAGACTGTGAGGGACTCCAAGAAGATCTCACCAAGCTGAGTGATTGGGCAACAAAATGGCAAATTAAATTTAATGTGGATAAGTGTAAAGTAATGCACATCAGGAAAAATAACCCCAACTATACGTACAGTATGATGGGGGCTAATTTGGCTACGACAAATCAGGAAAGAGATCTTGGAGTTATCGTGGACAGTTCTCTGAAAACTTCCACGCAGTGTGCAGCGGCGGTCAAAAAGGCAAATAGGATGCTTGGAATTATTAAGAAAGGGATAGAAAATAAGACCCAGAATATCTTACTGCCCCTGTATAAAACTATGGTATGCCCACATCTTGAATACTGTGTACAGATGTGGTCTCCTCACCTCAAAAAAGATATTTTGGCCTTGGAAGGGTTCAGAAAAGGGCAACTAAAATGATTAGGGGTTTGGAACGGGTCCCATATGAGGAGAGGTTAAAGCGACTGGGACTTTTCAGTTTAGAAAAGAGGAGACTGAGGGGGGATATGATAGAGGTATATAAAATCACGAGTGGTGTGGAGAGGGCCGATAAAGAAAAGTTATTTATTAGTTCCCTAAATAGAAGAACTAGAGGACACCAAATGAAATTAATGGGTAGCAGGTTTAAAACTAATAAAAGAAAGTTCTTCTTCACACAGCGTGTAGTTAGCCTGTGGAACTCCTTGCCAAAGGAGGCTGTGAAGGCTAGGACTATAATAGAGTTTAAAGAGAAGCTAGATAATTTCATGGAGGTTAGGTCCATAAAAGGCTATTAGCCAGGGGATAAAATGGTGTCCTTGGCCTCTGTTTGTCAGAGGCTGGAGAGGGATGGCAGGAGACAAATCGCTTGATTATTGTCTTCGGTCCACCATCTCTGGGGCACCTGGTGCTGGCCACTGTCGGCAGACAGGATACTGGGCTAGATGGACCTTTGGTCTGACCCAGTACGGCCATTCTTATGTTCTTATGTTCTTATGAAGGCTAGAACTATAACAGAGTTTAAAGAGAAGTTAGATAAATTCATGGAGGTTGGGTCCATGGAGTGCTATTAGCCAGGGGGTAGGAATGGTGTTCCTGGCCTTTGTTTGTGGAAGGCTGGAGATGGATGGCATGAGATAAATCGCTTGGTCATTGTCTTCGGTCCACCCCCTCCGGGGTACCTGGTGGTGGCCGCTGTCGGCAGACAGGCTACTGGGCTAGATGGACCTTTGGTCTGACCCAGTATGGCCATTCTTATGTTCTTATGTTCTAAGCTCAGGGTCGGGGGTCTCACTGGACCAACTTGATTTTCATGCAAACCTGCTCCTGGGTCCGCATGTGGCCTCTGGTGGCCAGGCTGGCAGCCATGCGGCTGTAGACAGCCGCATTCCTGTGTCTAGTGCAGAGATCGTGGACGTTGGAGGCCTCCCCCCAAATCTCGATGAGGTCCACGATCTCCGCACTAGACCAGGCGGGCGCCCTCCTCTTGCGGCCCCGGGCAGGCTCCTGTGGGCCGCCAGCCTGGTCCTGGGAAGAGGTGGAGGGCTGGGTGGCAGCGGGTGGCTGGCTCATGGTGTGCCAGGTGCAGGGTCTGCTGGCTGGGTGCTGGCAGGCTTACAACTGGCATGGGCACCATAGCCAGACCGTGGCCCTTTAAGGGCTCCGGGGCCAGGAGGGGGGCAGAAGAGTTTCCCTGGTTTGGCCCAGAGTGGCCACCAGGGCAACCTGGGAAGGGCTAGCCTCCAGCTAGTTCGAATTAGGTGGCTACACAGCCCTTAATTCGAACTACTTAATTCAAACTAGGCATTACTCCTTGTAGAATGAGGTTTACCTAGTTCGAATTAAGCGCTCCGCTATTTCGAATTAAATTTGAAATAGCGGTTTGCATGTGTAGCCCCTATTAAAGTTAATTCGAACTAACGGCTGTAGTGTAGACATACCCTCAGAGTGAAAGTGTCCACTTTATTAATCCTGATTCTCCTCTGCAGCCAGATAGATTCAGATTAGAAATAAGACACCTCCCCTGCCTGAATAGAGACTGGAATACTGCTCAAAACCCCATAACTTCCAGTAGTTCTCAGCCTCCTTGCCCTGCTTCTGGACACACATTGGTTTAGGAAAAGTGCTACAGCATTTCTCCAGACTCCTGTAAAGTAATTTACTGTTGGTTGTTTTTTGGCATCCCTTGCTGCTCAGCAAACATCCATACCAGCTATGGCCTAAAGGGAGCAAAATTCCCTATTCTCATCTCCCACCCAACTATTTGCCATTCACTAGCTAGCACTTCCATCATGCCAGCACTCAGACAAGTGCTTGCCTTGATACACATGGATAGTCCCACTGAGTTCAAGAAGCCCCATTCATTATCACCTAGCACCTTCTGCTGTCATTTGCTTCAGTGACCCAAACAAGTATGAAGAGCATTTTGTGTCCACTGTGCACTAGTATGAATTCAACAAAGTGCAATAAATTGGGCCCAAGGGGGCTATTCCCCTGTATGTAATTAAGCACATCCAAAAGAGGCCTAGGGAACTAGATAGCAGGAATGTAATAGCTAGCTGCTGCTTTCCTTCTTGCAATACTGCCCTTTGGTCATATGTCTCAAGACTTAGGATCCATGTCAGGAGCACATCTGCCAGAGCACTCACAAACTGTTGTTCACTCTGACATGTCTTTTTTTTCAAGATAAAGTCTGAAGACTAATCCTTATTCACTAGATCAGAGTAGATGATTGCACCTGTAGAATGGACCACAGATGGATCTGCACAAAACCATTCTGCTTTATAAAAAAAAATTAATCTCTTTCACTCTCAGAAAAATCTGTCCTTCATGAGACATGCACTGTATTTTCCCAGCTGAAATGTGTATTTATTGTGGCAAATTGAATTGCTTCTGTTGAGCAGCTGCCATTCATTGCAAAAGAATTAACCCAGCCTTCTCTCTTTTTAATTCAAATCTAGTATCACAGAAATATAGGATTAGAAGAGACCTTGATAAGTCATCTAGTCCAGCCCCCTGCACTGATACAAGACTAAGCATTACGTAGCTCAGGGGTCAGCAATGTCCAAGATGACATTGGTGGAGGTTCATCTACTTGGGGAGCATTATGGGCAGAGACGGAGGAACAGACAAAGATATATCAGTGCTAGGATAGGGAAAGCAACAGCTACATTCAAGACTCTTTGTCCCATACGGAGTTCATAAATAATATCTGCGAAGACAAGACTGCGGATCTTCAACACAAATGTGAAGAGCGTGCTCTTGTATGGATGCGAGACCTGGCATACTAAAAGGTCTTCAAATCAGAAGCTACAGACATTCACAAACAGATGCCTGAGGTACATCCTTCGCATCAAATGGCAAGACTCTCACAAATGAGGAGCTTTGTAACAGAGCAGGACAAGAACCACTTGACGTTCAATTCAAGAGAAGAAAGTGGGGATGGCTAGGCCACACTCTCAGAAAACCATCATCCAACATAGTCCGTCAAGCTCTCACGTGGAACCCGCAAGGAAAACACAAGAGAGGAAGACCTCGGACAACGTGGAGAAGATCTACTGAGACTGAAGGACAATAACTGGGGTACTCCTGGAGTCAGCGAGAAGTTTTGTCTCGAGACAGAGTGAAATGGAGGAGACTTGTAGATGACCTATGCTCCACTCGGAGTACAAGGGTTTAAGAAGAAGCAGCAGTGGTGGAAGAGTGGAGAAAGCCCCAAACCTCACTGTGCGATTAGGGGAAAAAGCCAGAGCCATGAATGGCTCCATGCATGCACATGCACTCTCCACCCCCCCAGCCCTAGCTTGAGGAACAAAGCAGCACATCAGCACACTGCCTGAAGGCTTTTCCCACTTTTCCATTGGCCAGATTCTGGCCAATGGAGCAGTGGGAAGGCTAAGACCAGGGCCAGACCGAGCCATTCCAGCGCCCCGGGCAGACATTTTAATTGCGCCCCGGGTTGGGGGAGGGCGCATGCGTGGCCCCGCCCCCATGCTGGCATGTGGGGGAGGGCGCGCAGAGCTGGTGGCAGCAGAATGCACGTGCCTGGCCCGGCTACTGCCGCTGGTGCACAGCCCGGGGCCGCCTGGGGCAGGCCGAGACTGGCCGTGCAGGGCCTCGCGACCGCGGGGGAAAGGGTGCTGCTGGCCAGCGCTGCAGGGGTTAACATGGCACCCGCCCCAGGCGGCCGCTGCAGGGTGGCCGCTGGGAGCTGCTGCAGCCCACGATCCGGGAGCCAGGCGTGCACCACCTGATGGCAGCTGTAAGGGGCGCTATGCACCCCTTACAACTGCCATCAGGCGCCCCCCATAGGTTGGTGCCCCGGGCAGCTGCCCGGCTAGCCCATGCCTTAATCCGGCCCTGCCTAAGACAGGGACCTTGAGAGCTGTGAGAGGGACAAAAGCAGACCTGGCTGCCATCTTTCCCATGAAGGACCCATTGCTGCCATAGCCATGTCCCCACTGCTCTGCCCCCACCTCACACCTTCCATATGCACCATGCACTTGCACCCGCTGGAGAGCCCCAGGAGGCTGCTGGAGTCTTATCCAGGTGCCAGCAGGCTGGATCCTGGCCAGCCTGCCCAGACCTGCCAGCCGGACTCCCTGCACTCTTGGCAAGGCACAGCCTTCATTCCCCACTCTGCCCATGGACCACTAACTTATTCCATGTTTGGAGAAGCATCTGGCTGCCAAGAGGGAGTGATTGCTACAATATATAAACCCTGTTACAGACACTGAAGGAAAAAAAAGTAAATACCGCCAGACCCTGCACTCCTGTCCCCGCCTCTGTGCCGAGACCCTGCACCCTCACCCTGCTCCTGTCTCCTCCCCCCAGCCAGACACCCACCCGCACCCTGCTCCTGCCTCTTTACTGCCCAGACACCCTATTCTCAGCCTGCTCCTGCCCCCCCACCTCCCACCAAGATCCTGCACCCAAGTACAGGGAAGTGCATGTGTGCTGCTCCTCCCTTCCCTACAGGAAAAGCCAGAGTGGAGCCCAGGAAAGGAGACAAAGCTGGGCACAAGGTAAAGAGAGCCCCTCCCCCACTCCCAGGAAAGCAGCATGTCGCAAGGCAGGAGGATTAAATCTTAGCACTCCACTTCAGAAAGGTTGCCAACCCATGACGTAGATTATATCTAACCTGTTGTTAAAAACCTCCAGTGATGGAGATTCCATTACCTAAGTCATTTGTTTCAGTGCTTAAGTAAGTAGCCTTAAAATTAGGATTTGTTTCCTATTGTCTTTCTAACCCAAATCTCCCTTGCTGCAATTTAGTACTATTGTTTCTTGTCTTGTCCTCAGTGGTTAAGGGGAACAATTTATCACACTCCTCTTTATAACAACCTTTTACATACTTGAAGATTGATATCATATCATCCCCCTCAGTCTTTTATTCTGCAAACTAAACAAACCCAATTTTTTCATTCTTTACTTGTAGATCATGTATTCCAGGCCTTTATTCATTTTTTGTTTCGCATATTACATGATAGGTAATATTTTCAGAAATTCTTAAGTGACATAAGGTCAGACTTTCAAGGATATTTAGGCACCTAGAGGGGCAGTTAGAAAGCAAACTTTGATAAATGTACTGAAGAATAGGGATGATGGAGCTGACACCTTACAGAAGTCTTGGTCAAAAAGATACATTCATAGCACTCTGCATATGGACAGGCAGGGGAATTAGATATAATTCTAGTGGCAGCAAATTCCAGAAGTCAGGCCTGGCTATTGAATGTTACCATATATAGATGTTCAATACTGTGGGAGATTTTGCAAGACCAGAACCACAGCTGTCTAAAAAAAGCTCATGTCAATTTAAATACACATAAAAAGCCAGATACTGATATATCACAGTTGTTTTAAACTCAAGAGAAAGCTTTGTGTGGATTACGCGCTTACCCTGCACAGATGGGTGTAGTCCACAGCTCACATAGCCTGACACAGGCTCACACTGCGAAATTATGTTTTGTTAGTCTTTAAGGTGCTACCAGGCTATCTGGGTTTTTTTTAAGTTTTTCCTGTTACAGATTAACTCGGCTACCTCTCTGAAGCACTGAGAAATTAGCAATGTTTGCTTCAGAACAGCTTGGCTCTTATTACAGTGGCCGAACCCTGCATGCCTGATAAAGTCACAGCTCTCTGAGCATCTCCCTTGTGGGACCAGGGGCATTTCTACATGTACACAGCTTAATCTCTTTATAGTCCTGAATTAATCATCTTTCACTGGCAGGCAACTGTGTATTAGTGGTTTTGTGTTCTGATTGGATGAGACGGCCTGCTTAACTATGTGGTATAATTGGTATGACTAGAAAAATGCTTGTGTTTCTATCTGCTTCAGCTAGCTTTCTCTGAGCATTTGACATTGTCCCTAATAATCCAAGGCCTGCAACATTCCACTTCCATGCTGTGTTTGGATCCTCCTTCTTCTTCCCACAATTGTCATACCAAGGACAGAATTCATGGTGAGACCAGAATGTAATGGTGATCCATTAGTTGGATGATGGTATTTGATTGAGAGTGATGTGCTATCTGCACTCTGCCCCCGTTGAATAAAAAAAAATTACATACATACCAGAGCTTAGCACAGCCTATCCCAAGCAACAGGGGACCCACATTGTCTTTATCACCAGAATTCCCACCGTATCAGTGTTTCATTAAAATCATACTGCAAAATTGTAGGCCCTTTGTTTAGACAGTGAGTATTGTCCTTCTGTCATGCCATAATCAAACAGTGAGATCCTGCAGTCATGTCAAAACAATGGTCCTCCATCCCTCTGGAAATGGCATACATCTGTGTTGTGCTCTGTGCCTGTTTCCCAGTGGAAGCCCTTTTTTCTCAACCTAAGCTCAGAGATGGCTTTCCAAGCTGTGGGGCCCTGAAGCACAGTGAGACAAAGTGTCCCAGATGGAGTCACCAATGAGAAATTGTCACACAATTTCCACTACTTTCCTAAGTCACTTTTCTCAGGCGCTCTCTGAGCCTGGCTCTCAAAAAGCCCCAAAATTTACTACATCAAGGTGCTGAGCACCATTTAGCTCACTTAGGGCATGTCCACCCTAGGAAATTATTTCAAAATAAATTATTTCAAAAAAATAACTCCCAAAATAACTATTTCAAAATAAAAAACAACAATAGACTAGTAGCACCTTAAAGACTAACAAAACATGTAGAAGGTATCATGAGCTTTCATGGGCACAGCCCACTGTCCTCTGAAGAAGTGGGCTGTGCCCATGAAAGCTCACGATACCATTTACATGTTTTGTTAGTCTTTAAAGTGTTACCAGACTATTTGTTGTTTTTTAAGTTTTTCCTGTTACAGACTAACTTGGCTATCCCCTGAAGTATTTCAAAATAGCGTGTCCACACTACAGGGAACCCTTGAAATCAATCCGAGGGAGGCTTCCTTAATGTGGACGCGCTACCTTGACTTATAGCCCCAGGAAGCACTGGTGAGTAATTACTTTGAATGAATCTGGGGAGTAGTTATTTTAAAATAGCATCAGTGGGGCGTCCACACTAACGTTATTTCAAAATAACTATTTCATAATAAGTCTTATTTCTTGTGGAAAGCAGGAATTATTAATTTGAAATAACCAGCCCCTTATTTTGAAATAATAGGCTTGGTAGTGTGGATGCTCCACTTGTTATTTTGAAATAAAGGGAATTATTTCAAAATAACTCCCTAGTATAGACCAGGCCTTAGAAATTGAATTCCTTTTAATCTCCCTCTTCCCCCAATCTGCTACAGTGGTAAATTCCCACCCCCAAAATAGTGGTACATTAGACAAGTAATTTCCTTCTGATAGCCTGCCTCCTGAGTCTCTCAAATCCAGGCATGATCATAAGGATGGTCTTTAAAATCCATGTGCTATCATTTTCCCAAGTGGTTGTTCTCACGATAGGTTGTTCCTTATTCAGCGGGGCTTGTGTACCTTGGCAAATCTTACCCATTGATGTAAATAGGAAGCCAGTGCAACATCTGGGGAGAGGAGGCCTTTGGCAGAGTATTCTTACCTCTGGCATTTGTTCCCTGCATCAGTTGGCCTGCCCTGGAACATGGTGTGATGTAAGGAACTTTTCTGTGGTCAGGCCTTTTGCAGCACTCCGGATCAATGAGAGGAGAGGGCATGTTTCTTTAGTTTTGATTGCCATTGGAATTCTGGGAATTATCCAACTCGTGGCACTGCAGTATGCTATAACCTGATATGTTGTATTTTTGCTGACAAGAGTCAGCTTAAAGCCTCAAGTGGTGAAGGTAGAGGGGTTTGATTTATTTTTTTACAGTTCTAGCACTAAATAAATATTTTAAAAGTGTGTTTATTGATATTGCCTCGATATTCTGTAATGTTCAATAGTCCACCAGTATAAGTATTTGCTTTGCTAGAGTTGTTTGGCTAGCAAGTGAAGCAAGTGATGGGGAAAAAAAATATATTCTGCACTGTGTCAACACTACTAATGTGCTCTCTCTGAGGCCCCTGACTGGTGAAAGCTGCTTGTCTCCCAGCTGGGGAGATCATATTGAATGACCCCTGGCTTCTAACTAAATAAATGAGCTGGGTTAATGATACAAAAGCATCTGAAACTCTTCCTGTCCTGTTTTCAATGTATTTGTTTTAGCCCCACATGCACCTTTTTTGTGCTCTTTTCCACCAGTCATTAGGGTTATTGTCAGGAGCAGTGTCCCAAACTGCATTTCAAAGTGACCTATGTGGAAAGTGAATTTTACATTCCTATCTAATTAGTTGTGACTAAACAATACAGATGGAACAGCCATTACCCTCAAGAGAGAGAACTTAAAAAACAACAAATAGTCTGGTAGCACTTTAAGGACTAACAAAACAAAAGCTTATGATACCATCTTCATGTTTTGTTAGTTTTTAAAGTGCTACCAGACTGTTAGTCTGTACAGAATAAACTTAAAAAACAACAAACTGGGCTACCCCCTGAACCTCAATAGAGAAGTTTTGCAACCTGTTCACAAAGTTTTTAAAAAAATGGGGGGAGGTTCCTGGCTGATAGCCCACTAAAAGAAAATTAAGCTGTCAGTTTCATATTGTTTTATAAAAATTATTTGCTCCTCTCTAGTAAAAGAACCAGCACTACCACATCACTCTTCCAATGGACAGTAAAAATAGACTTGATCTGATACCTCTTACTAGCCAAAATGTACAATATTGTTATTACCTATCTTCCTTGTGTTCACGAGCATTAATTCTGAAATACTGAGTAAGTGGATGCCTGCTTCTACTTGCTGTGACTAGAAGTAGCTTGCTGTGACTAGCTACAGGCTCCACATAAACTATAAACAAATATCTTTCAGTGGAGCAAAATTCTCTCGGAATCTACTACCTTGTCTGGCCTTTGTGAAATCATGGAACCTATAGGTATCAGAGTACTCAAAAATTAACCAACAAATAGTAAAATCCATCCTCCTTAGGCTGGAGATTACAAGGTATATGATGTGGGGAGAAAACCTCTCAAAATAGTGGATTCTAATCCTTCTTGATACCTTTAACTTTGGGTCTAATCTACCAAAGCTGTCCATACTGTAACAATGATTCTTGTGGCTTTATTAAATAGTCCACCTATGTTACAACATTTATGATGTCAGAAGATTGTAGTATAACAGGCCTGTGTATATGTAACCAAAATATTAGTGCAGTGGGATACAGGGCTGAAATTTAGTCCATTACCATCTCACAAGATTAACCAAACTTCTTCATACTCCTCTCTGTGCAGGGTAGTGTTTATCACACAATCTCTGAAGTTAACAGAGACCAGCTCCTAACTCTACATTTCTAAAGACAAAGGAAATGATAGTTTCTGATCTATTTCAAATGATAACTAAACCAGATGTCCTGAGCACTTATGACCTTTAAAAATCTTGTGACTTTTTTCATAAGAGTAGCCTCTCTGTCCATGCCATATTCCAACTCGGAGAATTACCTCTGCCTCCCTGAATTTCTCTGTGCAGTTTCAACAGGACATAGTCTTCCTTAACTGCTAAAAAGTTATGTTTCTGTGCTCTGTTTGACCTTACAGATAACTGCTTTTCAGTGCTGGGGGGCATGGCCAGTGTGTATAGATTGCTTGTCAGCATGTTATATATGTTAAAGTAATGGTACCCCTGAGGTAAAAAAAACCTCCTAGATTAATTATGTTGCAATGTCAAACGTGTCCAATTGTATATAAACAAGCTGTACTATGAGTCACCCGTCTGTTAAATCTCCTCCTGTTATGGACTCTCCCTATGTCCCTGGATTATATTTAGACTGGCTCTAGACTCCGGTTGAAGAGAGACTATATCGTTTCCCAAGCTCCCCGGACTCCTGGATGTTGCAACCCCATAATGTGCTGCATAGCAGGAAGTGAAAGATGGCCGCACAATTGTAAGGAGCTGCCAAACTGCTGGGCTGTATGATTTCAACACAACAGCAAGAGAGGAAAAAATCCTGCTGTTTGAACTCCACTATGAGCTTTGCTGCTGTCAATTATCTCAGTAGCTCCCTTTGGGTGCGTCTAGACTGGCAAGATTTTATGCAAAAGCGGCTGCTTTTGCGCAAAAACTTGCCGCCTGTCTACACTGGCCACGAGAATTTGCGCAAGAACACTGACTTTGTAATGTATAAAATCAGTGCTTCTTGCGCAAATACTTTGATGCTCCCGCTCAGGCATAAGCCCTCTTGCGCAAGAATACTTGCACAAGAGGGCCAGTGTAGACAGGAACGTTCATTTCTTGTGCAAGAAAGCCCGATGGCTAAAATGGCCATCGGAGCTTTCTTGCGCAAGAGAGCGTCCATGCTGGGCATGGATGCTTTTGCGCAAAAGCAAATCTTTTGCGCAAAGGCACATGCCAGTATAGACGCTCTCTTGCGCAAATACTTTTAACGGAAAATCTTTTCCGTTAACAGTATTTGCGTGAAATCATGCCAGTCTAGACGCAGCCTAAATGTATGCAGAGCTTCGTTATTGTCAGGCAAGATGCACATTTTGGTAAGGTTGGGATTGCTCAGATTTGATCTTGTCTGTTGTTCTACATGTATGTGTTTTACAAAATCCCTATAATTCCTTCTAGAGTGAGTATGTTTTCCTATTTTCAAATGTGTATGTCAGCACAAAGGTAAAGTAAGGTGAAATGAGGCCTCTGTTTATCCAAAGCTTGCTGGACAGACATTTTATTCCAAGACTTGTGGTGCTCAGCCCTTCCTCACTGACTTCTTGCTCCCAATCCTGACACCTTGATCTTCCTCTCCCCCCACTCCCACACTGATTCTGGCTCACCACAGCAGCCAACCAACTCTAACCTGCTGAGCACTATACTGTGTTAGTGGCTGAACTGTGATTCACTGCTGTGACTGGATTTCCTCTGCCATTAATCCAGTCCTTGTTTCAGTGCTGTCTGTTCTCAGAAGAAAGCAGTGGTAAAAGACCACCACTTCAGCAACCCCAGCGTAACAAACTAGTGCATGCATTATCAGCAGTAAATCAATAAGGAAAGCCACTTGAGATGGAATCTCCATCATTGGAAATATTTAAGAGCAGGTTGGATAAGCGTCTATCAGGGATGGTCTAGACAGTGCTTGGTCCTGCCGTGAGAGCAGGGAACTAGACTCAATCACCTCTGGAGGGCCCTTCCAGTTCTAGTATTCTATGCTTCTATGATTGTGTTGCAAGGTTCTGAAGGAAGGTTACAAACAGAATTGCCACCCTGCCAGTTTTTGAAGAGACTCTCACAGGCTTGAAGGCATGGTTAAGGTGTGAGGTGAGGGCTACCGAGTCACTTTTGTAACAATGAGAGAGACTGCAGGGGGCGTAATAAAACTAGATCACAAGTGAAACACAAGACCCAAACTTTGGTGGCATTGGAGAGACTGCTAGATGGCTCCTTGAGGGTGGCAGGGAGCCAGGCTGATTTTGGCAGTGTGGGTTGATGTATGCTAGGAGGTTTTACAATGGTTCTTTCCAATTCAATATTCAAAGAGTGAGCATCCCACCAACCATTTGTGCTATGGGGGAGCGAGGACAGGGGGTATCAATATGTGTAGATAAACATAAGCCTGGCTTAGAACACTGATTTCCATGAAGTGCTATGGGATGTAAAATAATTGTTCAGTGGGGCAGATTAAGTGTATGGCTACACTGGGGGGGGAGGGGTTTCGGAAGAGTTATGCAAATAGCACTCGCATTTGCATACCTTCTTCTGTTTTTTTCCCCCAGAAGAGGTGTTTCCGCCATTTGACCCTGTCTACACGGGGCCAAATGTCAGAAAAAAACCCTCTTTCAAAAGCCCCCTTCTTCCTCATAAAATGAGGTTTACAGGGGCTTTCGAAAGAGGGTTTTTTTTTCGACATTTGGCCCTGTGTAGATGAGGCCAAATGGTGGAAAAGCCTCTTCCAGGAAAAAAAACAGAAGAAAGTATGCAATTACGAGTGCTATTTGCATACCTCTTCTGAACCCCTCCCCCACAGTGTAGCCATACTTTAAGTGATCACCCTCATAAAGAATGATGGATTTTTAAATAAAATTATGAAAAAATACTTCACCATTATTCTAAGGGATAATTCGTTCAAACTAGGGATGCAAATGTAAGCATTTGAAATAGTCAATGAAGCAGGGATTTAAATATCCCGCTCTTCATTAGCATGATCTCGCCAGCATGTTACTCTGATCAACAGCTGTTTCGAAAGTGAAAGTGCGCGCCGGGACGCGTTAGTTCAAACCAAACCCCTTGGTTCGAACTAATGTTACTTGGTTCGAACTAATGCGTCCTGGCACGCACTTTCATATAAGAACATAAGAACATAAGAATGGCCGTACTGGGTCAGACCAAAGGTCCATCTAGCCCAGTATCCTGTCTGCCGTCAGTGGCCAGCACCAGGTGCCCCAGAGAGGGTGGACCGAAGACAATGATCAAGCGATTTATCTCCTGCCATCCCTCTCCAGCCTCTGACAAACAGAGGCCAAGGAAACCATTTTATCCCCTGGCTAATAGCCTTTTATGGACCTAACCTCCATGAAATTATCTAGCTTCTCTTTAAACTCTATTATAGTCCTAGCCTTCACAGCCTCCTCTGGCGAGGAGTTCCACAGGCTGACTACACGCTGTGTGAAGAAGAACTTTCTTTTATTAGTTTTAAACCTGCTACCCATTAATTTCATTTGGTGTCCTCTAGTGCTTCACAATTTTATTCTTTACTATTGTTTCGACTAATTTGCCCGGTACTGAAGTTAGACTTACCGGTCTGTAATTGCCCGGATCGCCTCTAGAGCCCTTTTTAAATATTGGTGTCATGTTGGCTACCTTCCAGTCATTAGGTACGGAAGCCGATTTAAGGGATAGGTTACAAACCACAGATAATAGTTCAGCAATTTCCCATTTGAGTTCTTTTAGAACCCTTGGATGAATGCCATCCGGTCCCGGAGATTTGTTAACATTAAGTTTTTCTATTTGTTGCAAAACCTCCTCTAATGACACTTTAATCCGGGACGGTTCCTCAGATTCATCACGCACAAAGGATGGTGCAGATTTGGGAATCTCCCCAACGTCCTCAGCCGTGAAGACTGAAGCAAAGAAATCATTTAGTTTCTCCGCAATGGCTTTATCGTCCTTGATTGCGCCTTTTATAGTTCGATCGTCTGGGGACCCACAGGTTTTTTAGCAGGCTTCCTGCTTCTAATGTACTTAAAAAACATTTTGTTATTTCTTTTTGAGTTTTTGGCTAGCTGTTCCTCAAAATCTTTTTTTGCTTTTCTTATTACATTTTTACACTTGATTTGACAGTGTTTATGTTCCTTTCTATTTATCTCACTAGGATTGGACTTCCACTTCTTAAAAGATGCCTTTTTGTCCCTCACTGCTTCTTTAACATGATGGTTAAGCCACGGTGACACTTTTTTAGGTCTCTTGCTATGTTTTTTAATTTGGGGTATACATTTAAGTTGGGCCTCTATTATGGTGTCTTTAAAGAGTTTCCATGCAGCTTGCAGGGATTTGGCTCTCGTCACTGTGCCTTTTAATTTCTGTTTAACTAGCCTCCTCATTTTTGTGTAATTCCCCTTTTTGAAATTAAATGCCAGGGTGCTGGACTGCTGAGGTATTCTACCCACCACAGGAATGTTGAATGTTGTTATATTGTGGTCACTATTCCCAAGTGGTCCTGTAATGGTTATTTCCTGGACCTGATCCTGCACTCCACTCAGGACTAAATCAAGAATTGCCTCTCCTCTTGTGGGTTTCTGCACCAGCTGCTCCAAGAAGCAGTCATTTAGGCCATTGAGAAATTTTATCTCTGCTTCTCTTCCTGAGGTGACATGTACCCAGTCAATATGGGGATAATTAAAATACCCCATTATTATAGAGTTCTTTATTTTGGTAGCCTCTCTAATCTCCCTCAGCATTTCAATGTCAGTATCGCTGTCCTGGTCAGGTGATCCATAATATATCCCTACTGCTAATTTCTTATTATTGGAGCATGGAATTACTATCCATAGTGATTCTATTGAACATGTTGATTCACTTATTTTTATTTCATTTGATTCTACATTATCTTTCACATACAGTGCCACTTTTGAAACAGCTGTTGATTGGAGTAACGCGCCGGCGAGATCATGCTCATGAAGCACGGGGTATTTAAATCCCCGCTTCATTGACTATTTCGAATGCCTACATTTGCATCCCTAGTTCGAAGTAGGGTGTAAGTGTAGACATACCCAGAGTGAGTAACAAACACCCCTGGATCATCTCAACTGCAAAATGACAGAATGAATCTCTGAACCTCTAAAGCCAGAGGGGTTTTTCACTTTACAGGAGGCTATAGGCCAGGCCGTGTTACTTGAATCATACAAAAGGGAGAAGTCTGGTGTCTGATGCTCCAGTAATTTAAACATTAAGGAATAAACCCTACCTTCCCTGTTGTACCCTTTGCAACAGCATTCTCTGCTGGGTAGTGAGGAAGTATTCTAGGTATTGTTGTGATGGGTGTACAATCCCACTCGTGGCTGTGCAAATACCCTTTGGGAGAGGAATAGGAAGGGTGAATCCTCTTTACACAAACCAGTGATAGCCCTGCCCTCTGTATGTATACCCACACTCATAGAGCAGGGACACCAGGCCCTGAGAGGCTACTCTACCTATCATGCTGGATTATAGCCAGAGAGCAGAGTGTTTTAGCTACAGCGGAAGGATTCCACAGTGATTACCAATTTCCAGCCCAAGAGAATCAAGTTGAGCCCTGGGAATGAAGTCTGGAGCTACCCAGAGGGGGCTCTCATTTCACTGATGCACCATGCAGTGGAGTTCAATGGGTGTTTTCTACATAAATCTCCCCTGGAGAAAGGCTAAATCCTTAAAAGCTGGCAACTTCTCATTCATGCCTCCTGTGTATATCAATGTAACTAACCCCCTCACTTCCCTTCCCTGGATCTCAGTTAACGTTAGAATCTGGTAACAGGACACTTGGGTGTGTCTACACAGCAAACTTATTTCAGAATAATGGCTTTTATTCTGAAATAACAATGTGAGCATTTACACAGCAATTCCATTATTTTGAAATAATTTTGAAATAACAGACGGCTTATTCCAACTTCTGTAAACCTCATTCTATGAAGAATAATGCCTATTTCGAAATAGCTGTTTCTGAATAAGGCGTGTGTAGATGCTCCACTTCTGCTATTTCGAAATAGCCCCTCGCCAGGGCCATTCTGTTTTTCTTCCTGGGGCTCTAACTCGAAATAGCACATCAACATTAGGGAAGCCTGCCCCAAACTAATTTTGAGCCTTCCCTACAGTGTAGACATTGTCTTTCAAAATATCAGAATATTTTGAAATTTTCTGTGCAGAAATAACTGCAGTGTAGACGTAGCCTTGCTGATCCAGGTCTCTAGCCCTGCACTGCATAAAATCTGCCTACACCTACAGCCCTAGCCATGTTGCAGACAGGGCCAGTTTTCCAGGTACACTTGTGAGGGAGATGATGACAAACACAATGTTTTGTTTTGTTTTTTGTTTTTGAGACTCTTCCCAACAGGTTTCAACTGAGTGTGGCATTCGGTCTGGGGGGGGATTTTTTTGGGTTCTCTCCTCCCCCACTGCACTGTAAGTCAGTTCAATAACAGCAGATGTTCTGTGCTTCAAACTGAATTGGCATCATCATCCTTGAGGTATGGAAGCAGAGTGTTCTCTCTGCTCCCTCTGTGGGGATTGTTCTGTTAATCACATGATGCAATAGACTGTGAGAACAGGACATTTATCGCCTGGAGTGGATGATAGCATGTTAGTAAATATCACAACACTCTTGCTTCCATGTGAGCACTAAATCCTCTTTACAGGATCTCTCTCAATAGATTAGCTGAACGCCTCAGCTTTCAGTTTGGCTTTTTTGAAAGTTACCATTTGACAATTGATTGTTCTCCTTTTTATCAACTCCTCTGTCCTTTCATTCATACAGCATCTTACGGTTGGGGAAGCCATCTCATTGCCAGGGCACAATTCCTTCCCTTTTTTTTTTTTTTTTTTTTTTGCCTCCTTCAAATTCCGTCCTTTACAATTCAAACTTCCAGCACTGAATTCGTAGCTGGTGCTCCCCACTCCCATTATGGTCCCTGAACCATTTTGTTTCTCTCTGGTTAGCTCTGGGTTATAAATTATTCCTGGCTGATAGTACCTTGTGCTCTCATGGCTTTCTGGGAGAATGGTGTCCCCCTGCCCCTTTTTGATCAGAGTGGCTAGACCAAAAAGCTTAAGGTCTAGTAGCCTGCACCCTATTAGGAACAGAAAGGGATGACAGAAATTTCTTTGCCATTTTTGTGTCTATTTAGAAATAAAGTACGAAGTCCTGTGTCTCTGAACCCAGAAGCAATTAAATGTCATTAAAGAGCTTTTTGCTTGTAGCACTAAGGGCACTCTGTTCAGCCTGCCCCCTTGATGCAAAATCCCCTCTGAGGGCTTCTTCCAATGTACTTTTTCAGCTGCTCCTTCAAGCTGTCTGTGGCTTGCTGGTCCTCTGCATTCTTTATACACATCCAGTCTTATCCGCAACAACTTTCAGCACACAGTCCAAAACTCCAGTGCGTGTTCACTTGGGCTTTTTGCCAAAGGTGGGGGATTGCTATTGACTTATCCTTACAGTTATGTTAATAGATGGGTGTGAATGTGTGCTTCAGTCTCAGGGAGAGTTGTGAGCCATGTAGACACCAGTATCTTTCAGCGAGCTGATGGAATTTATAGGTTTTGGTCCTAACATCTGGTGCTTGAGTGCTGGCCTAGATTTAGGAGATGTGGGTTCAATTCCCTGTTCTGCTATAGACTTCCTTCTGTGACTTGGGCAAATCACTTAGCTTGACTGAGAGACAGTTCCCCATCTGAAAAATGGGGATAATAGCGTCTCCCAGAGGTGTTGTCACGATGCATATGCTAAAGCAGTGTTTCTCAACCAGTGGTACGAGTACCCTTAGGGGTACTCAGAAGAAGTCCCTATGTCAATAAGACTGAAATTTGGAGAAAAATGATTTTTTTGTTTTAAATTTAACAGCGCTTTATTATTTTTTGTACTTTTTACACCCAAAAATTTCATCGCCCACCTGGCTACGATTAAGTTGTTTACACAAATGTGTGGCAATAATAAAAAAAAATTGTGTGGCTGAAAACTGTAAGTACTGGGGGTACTTATAATTTTTTTTTCAAGAGGGTACTTATAATTTTTTTAAAGGGTACTTTATAAAAAATGGTTGAGAAACACTATGCTAAAGATTGTGAGGCACTCAGATATGACAAGTATCAGAGGGGTAGCCATGTTAGTCTGAATCTGCAAAATTGACGAGGAGTCCTGTGGCACCTTGTAGACTAACTGATTTATTGGAGCATAAGATTTCGTGGGCATCTGACGATGCATCTGACAAAGTGGGTCTTTGCCACGAAAGCTTATGCTCCAATAAATCTGTTAGTCTATAAGATGCCACAGGACTCTTCAGATATGACAGTAACAGAGGCTATAGAAATCCCTTAGATAGAAATGCCTCTCCCCTTCTGTCAGTTAGAGAAGTGCTGAATCATTCAGCTCTTGAATGTGGAGGGTGGTTGAGGATGGGGGTAGAATGAGGTAGAGCCATCCCGTCCATAGAATGAATCAGGGTGGCTGTCCCAGGCCCTATGCTTTTGGGACTCCAACTGTCCTATGGATGAGAGGGACCAAGGGGGATTACAGGGCCTGGCGTGGGGGCAGCAGGGGTTGCCTCCTCCACTCACCATGTGGGCAGGGGAGCTAGAGCATCCTGGCAGCTTGCTCTGCTGCACCGTGCTGCCCTCCTTGGCCCACTGTACCTTGCTTCCTGCTGCTTCCGAGAAGCCAAATGCAGCGGGCTGCAAGAGAGTGGCACAGTGGGGTGCAACAGGCTCCCGGGCTGCTCCGGCTCATCTGTCTGTGTGGGGAGCGGAGGGGCGAGTGCTGCTGGCACACTAGGCCTCACAATGCCCCAGGCTGTGTTGCTCAGGGGACTGGGTTAAGCAATGATCTCCAACCTTTTTAACACAAGATCACTTTTTCAATTTAAGTGCAATGTAAGATCTACCTCAAACCCAAATACCCTTGTCCCACTTCCTTCCCACCCCTTCTTTGAGACCCTGCCCCTGCTCCAGCCCTTCTCCGAGGTCTTACCCTGCTCATTCCATTCCTCCTTCCTCTCCTATCCTCACTCACTCACCAGGCTGGGGTAGGGGGTTCGAGTGCAGGGTCTGGTCTTGGGCCAAGGGGTTTGGAGTGTGGGAGGGGAATTGGGGTCCAGGAAGGGTTTCAAGGTGCAAGCTCTGAGAAGGAGTTTGGGTGCAAGGGGACTCACGTCTGGGGCAGGAGGAGGTTCAGGAGGAGGCTTCAGGGGTGAGACGGGTTCAGGAAGCAGACTCTAACTGGTCACTGTTTAACTGAGATGGCTTCTTGGTGGTGGAGCAGTGGGGTTAAGGCAGGCTTACTCCTGCCCTGGCCCTGCACCACTCTTGTAAGCAGCCGGCACGTACTGCAATGGCTTCATGGTGCCATGTGCTGCCCCTCATCTACAGGCATTGAGCCCACAATTTCTACTGACCACGATTCCCCGTTATTGAGCAATGGGAGCTGCAGGAGTGGTGTCTGCAGGCAAGGTCAGCATGTGGAGATCCTCTGCTCTGCCTTTCTCAGGAGCTGCAGGGACATGCCAGCCATTCCCAGAGCAGCAGTTACCACAGGGATAATGACTCCAGCCATGACAGGTTGGGCATTTTAGAACTCACTACTCAAAGAATTACATTTAAGCATAAGAGAGAAATGAAAATGATGAAATGCACAGACCAGACAAAACTCAAAAATAACCCACTTTGCAAGCAGTAACAACACCCCCCCACGTATGTGTTGGGTCGGGAGATGAGAGTGACGGACAGTTTGTGTTTGTGAGAATGACAGAAACGCACACACTGCGTGAGAGTGAGAGAGATTTGCATTGCCAAGCTCCCTCCATCCCCTTCTCTCTGTGGGTATGTCTACACAACAAAGTTAATTCGAAATAACTTTCCTAGTGTCTACACAGCCAAACCTCTATTTTGAAATAAATTCGAAATAGTGGAGCATTTATTTCAAATTTGGTACACCTCATTCTACGAGGAATAATGTCAAATTTGAAATAGCTAATTCGAAATAAGTGCTGTGTAGACCCTTATTTCAAAATAGGGAGCCTCCAGCCTTCCCAGGGTGCCCTGATGGCCACTCCAGCCTCAAACAAGAACACTCCTCTCCCTCCCCGCCCTCCCCAGAGCCCTTAAAGGGGTTGACTCTGGCCACAGTGCCTGTGCCAGCTCCAAGCCTGCTGGCCCAGAGCCAGCAGTCACGGCCCCTGACCCAGTGGCCCCAAAACATGAGCCAGCAAGCCACTGGCAGCCAGCCCTCCACCACTCCCCAGGAGCAGCCTGCCAGGGCCTGGAGAAGGCGGGCACCTTCCTGGTCCAGGGTGGACCTTACTCAGGTTTGGGGGGCATGCCCCCAATGTCCATGCTCTCCGCACTAGACGGAGGAACACGGCCAGCTATGGCAGGATAGCTGCCAGCCTGGCCACCAAAGGCCACATGCGAACCCAGGAGCAGGTTCGCATGAAAATCAAGTTGGTCCGGCGAGACCCCCAACCCTGAGCCCTGAGCTTCCCCTCCCACTTCTTTCTCTTGCTTCCCCCTTCCAGCTCCCTCCTCCCAGGTTTTCCCCTCCCCTCTCCCACTTCCTTCCTCCAGTCTCACCAGTTTCATCTCCCCCCCCCAAGTTTTGTTAAATAAAGAGAGTTTGTGTTTATGAAAATACGTGTATTTTATTTGACATCAGGAAGGGGGGTTGGGGAGCGGTAAGTGGAAGGACGTGAGGGAGGAATGAGGCACAAGTCCCCAGTGGGACAGACCAAGGAGGCTCTTAGTGCTCCTCAAGGTGGAAGCTCTCCCGCAGGGCCTCCTGGATACTGACAGCCCCCCCATGGACCTCCTGGATGGCAGCCTGCAGAAAGTGCAGCCAGGCTCACAGCAACGCATTCATGAGAAGCACCAGAGTGCCCAGGGGGCAGCTCCGGCTCCATGTTGCAGAGTGCTGTGTTGTCCCGAGTGAGGGCAACCAGAGCACACAGAGACAAAATGCTTTGCTGTCCCTCATCAAGGTAGGCAAGCAAGGGAAACCTGAGAACCGGCTGCCTGGGGTGGGGGGTCCCTTTAAGCACAAGCCTCAGATAGCCTCAGGTAGCAGCCACACAAATAAACTCCTGACCTGATGCCCTGCTGGACCTGGTTCCGGCCAGCCTTCAATGCAATTCAGCGTCCACTCAGTGTGGACATGCTATTTCGAAATGCATTTTGTGTGTAGATGTGTTATTTTGAAATAAGCTATTTCGAATTAACTGTTTCTAAATAACTCTGTAGTGTAGACATACCCTGTGTGGAGATAGGATACAGAAGTGGGGGGGAGGAGGGACACCCTGACATCAGCTCCCCCCCTTCTCCCTCCCACACCCTGCACAGCAAGCAGGAGGCTACCAGGGGGCAGCTCCAAGGCAGAGGGCAGGAGCAGCATGACAGCGGGTGGAAGGGCAACTGAAGTGCCAGTACTTGATAGCTTCCTGGCCAAACCAGTCAGGATCACCTGTCAGAATCTCCAAGATCTATCAGTAGATCCTGATCAACTGGTTGAGGACCACCAGGGTAAAGGAACAGGGCAGAGGCAGAGCAGGGGCATGGCTTGGGGAAGGGGAAGAGCAGCAGCACCTGTGGCACTGGGGGAAGGTTGCCCTGGGCCCTGCATGCCCCTCAGAACGGCCCTGGGAGGAGGGTCCCTCCATATCTGTAAGGGTGGTAAAGCAATTAAGAGAGAGAAGGAAAATGTAACTGCTAGTGAATGGAGTGAATTTCCCCAAAGTGTGTCCCATGTGCAGACATTTCCAGGTCTCCTTTTGGTCTGTCTTACTGTTCACATCTGTTACTTTCTGTCTTGGTGACTTGGGGGAAAAAAAGGTGAGATGCAGAAAATGACACAGAAAATGAGGAAATAAACTGCATTAAAATACTGAAGTGCTCGTTTGTGGATTGTTCTTAACTACGTCGAACAGGAAGCGACTCCAAACCACACTGCAGAGCTGGAATCCCACCTGAGCTGGGCATCCATGTATGCTATCATTATCTCAGCGTCCTGGAACAATGACACGCTGGTTTCAGAAGGGAATGAAGGTAGAGTTCAGCAGCAGCTTGTGCCGATCAAGCCTGTATACAGTACTAGGTAATCAATAGCCAGCAAAAATGCTTTAGATCCAGGGTAATGCTACCACTTCTGTCCAGAGATGCCCATTTATCACAGCCCTGGTCTTGCAGCATGACGGAGTTTAGAGCAGTCCCATAAAAGGCAGGAAGTCTGGTCTGAGAGGTTCAGGCATTGACCTGCATGTGAACTCAGCAAATTTGGGTTCAATTCCAAACTCGAATGTAAATGCTGTGTGTGACACTGAGTGAGACAAGGTGAGTGAGGTGATAGTGTATATAGGACCAGGTTTTGTTAGTGAGAGAGATGAGCTCCCAGGTCACACAGAACTCTTTGTTAGGTCTGGGAAAGATACTTGCAGCATCACAGCAAAATGCAGTTTGCAAGCTGGTCCAATAAAAAGGCCAATGTTACCTCACCTTGTGGCTCTAATAGCCTGGGACCAACACTGACTCTGATTACCATAAAATCGCGCGTATAATGCGCTCCTATGTATAATACGCACCCTGACTTTGGAATTTTGGCATAATGAAAAAATCTGAACTCCTATGTATAATGCACCCAGGGGCGGCCCATGGATGTAGGCAACCTCGGCAGTTGCCTAGGGTGCCGCATGTAACACGGCGCCCAATGATGACATCACGCCATTGAGGGCTATGGAGGTGGGGGGGCGCTGATTGCGCATTCTGCCTAGGGTGCCAATTGCCGGCAGCTCTCCTCAAGCCGCTCCTGAATGTGCCCCAGGGTTTGAAGTCATCGAGCTTAGCAGCCCCACAACTTCTGCCAACAGGTGGCTGTCCCACAGCCAGGAGCCGACCCGCTAGCACTAAGCCCAGCCTCACCTGCTTCCCAGAGGTGGCTCTGGGCTGCAGGAGAGCCGGAGGGAGGGACGCGCCGCGCCCACTTGCAGGCTTGCCCGGAAAACGTGCGCGCAGCCCAGGGAGCCGGCAGCGGAGTTTGAAACTTGCCCCCCGCCCCTCTGGACAGCTGCCCGTGCACTGCGCCAGCACCAAGCCCAGTCTTGCCCACTTCCCAGAGGCGGCCACGGGCTGCAGGAGAGCGGGAGGGAGGGACACTCCGCTCCCAGCTGCAGGCTCGCCCGGGAGGTTCGGGCTGCACAGCCTCGTCCCTCCCTGGTGCTCGCTGAACACCTGCCGGCGGGGACCCCCGGGCGCAGCCTGAAGGAGCACTGGGCAGGCAGCAAGCCAGGGCACTGCCAAAATAACACTTTAAAAAAGGGCAGGGAACCTGTTTTGAGTCAGGGGTCACTGACCCAAGAAAAGTCAGTTGGGGCCATGGCGCAGCCAAAACCCGCCCAAAGCTTCACTAATGTGGCCCCAACTGTGTTGGTGGGAACAGGGAACATAGTACTGGGGAAGGGTGATAGTGGGTGCTTCGGCAGGGAACAGGGTGCCAGTGGGGACAGGCTTCTGCGGCTGGGGAGAGGAACAGGGGAGTGGGGAGAGGGAACAGGGGGCCGGCAGGGAAGAGGGAACAGGGGGCTGGGAGGGCAGGGGATAGGGTGCTAGTGGGGACAGGTTTCTGAGGCTGGGGAGTGGGGAGACGGAACAGGAGGGGAGTGGGAGCAGAGAGTCTCCTGCACCCGCTTCCTCCCAGGATTCTCCCCCCCCCCGAGGGAAGCCGGCCAAAACCCCTCTTGCGCCTGCCCTGGGGCCAAATCCCCCTCCCGCAGCACAGACAAAACCCCTCCCGCAGTCCCGCGCCTGCCCTGGGAGCCGGGGCCAAACCCCCCTCCCGTGGCAGGGCCAATCCCCCGCTCGCGCCTGCCCCGGCCCAGGAGCCAAAACCCCCTCCCACAGCCAAAACCCCTCCCGCGCCTGCCCCGGGGCCAAACTCTCACGGCGCAGCCAAAATCCGTGCTTGACTCACCCCTCTTGAATCCTGCGGTCACGGTGCAGGAAAGCCGCCGGTGCCACGCTCCTCCTCCAGGGCCGACACCCCCTCCCGCAGTGCGCCTGGCATGCTACAGATCTGTGGAAGGGGAGCAGCCAGCGCACTTCTGGACCCCCCCCCGGAAGTGGCACAAAGCTGCTTCAGGAAGGACTTCTGTCCACTCCATGGGAAGCCGGCACTATGCTGGTAGGTAGTGGGGCTTCTCGGGGGTGGGAGGAAAATGGGGAATGGGGGGTGGGGGTGGGGGGCCCCAAACGCTCGTGATCAGCTGGTCGAGGCCTCGTGATCGACCAGTTGATCGCGATCAACAGGTTGGGGGACTGCGGGGGGCGCGGGGCCCTCTTAGACGCGGGGCCCGATTCAGGGGAATAGGTTGAATCAGCCTAAGGCCGGCCCTGGATAGCACCATATGGCAGCCACCTAGTGTTTTATCATATTTTTCACTGTGAGCAGTGGGGTTTGGTCTGAGAAACCCTGAGTATCATAACTCCAGCTGAAGATGAGAGGAGCAGTGAATGCTCAGCCCCCATCAGATACCTGGCCTCTGCTCTTAGGCTGTTTAAAGTTCAGGTTAAGAGTATGGGAGGAAAAATCTTTTATTCTGTGGATTAAAATAACCTTCAAAGTGAAGCCTCTGAAAGAACTATGTTAATTCCTGGCCTAGCCTGAGATGAAAATGCTGCTGGAAGACTGTTCTCCAAGCCTTCACAAAATCCTTTTGCTGTACTATTTCCACTCTCTTTGGCTCTCCTGGGGATCAAGAAGAGCCTCCGTGGCAGCTCACGTCAGACCTAGGAAATTGTATTTGCCATGCTCCTGGCTTGTTTCCAGTCAGTGGAGTGATGGGCTCACAGAGGTTAATCTGGGCTCTGCCCCTCCACTGCATTCTTACCTCTCGTCCAAGCAAGGAAGCCAAGGAGCTGCAACATTTTCCGGTTAATCTTTGTCGGAGGGGAAATGGCGTAAGAAGCTTAGTAACAACAGCCTGCTCAAAGGCAGAGCTGGGGGAAAGGTCACTCCAGGTCCAGGCACTGTTGTTTTCAATGGCGGAGCTACAGCAGGAGTGAATGAAAGGAGTGCAGGGGTGTGGGAAGGAATGCTGGGTGAGGAAATGGTTCTTGAAGCACCCTACTGACTCCAATGCTGTGCACCATAGCGTGGTTTCCTTACCTTACCCCAGGCAGTATGCATTAGATTCCTTTGTCCTTGAAGTGTTCCTTTGCTCAAGCAAGGTGAATGGCATGCCAGCATGCCCGTGCCATTGTTTGCTGTGCTGCTACAGCAGCGTTGGTCCCAGGAGCCGAGCGAGACAAGGTGGGGGAAGTAATATTGCTCCTTGCTTATGCTTCTCGTGGTGGAAGGGACAAGCTTTGATGGCTAATGAGAGCTGGGCCTCTGACCAGAGCTCCAGTCTGTTCCCAAAGTGACTTTTCTACACAGAACAGGGCGTGAAGTCAGAAGGCGGCAAAGGCTTCCCAGGGTGGTTGGGTGACAATACTGCAGCGATGTAATGTCTCAGCTCAGTGAATCAGAAGTTAAATGTAGAGTTTTCTTAAAATAAGCCACCCAGGGCCTTCCTTAAGATTAATGGGGCCTTATGCAGTATTATTAAACTGGTGCCTATATGTCCAATGGCAGCCTGGAGTGGGGGTTGGAATGACAGTTTTTTAGAGATGTGATTTTATAATTTTCAGCAACACACTAATGAAACAGTTTTAAAACAAATTTTAAAGTAAGGCCCTGTTGACTCACACAGTACATTCAGAAACTCATCAGCGCCTTGTCTGAGTACCGGAAATGCATCCAGCTTTTCAAGTGCACTGAAATAATAACTGTGTCTAGCTGCAGTTTTATTTACAGAGGGATAGAAATGCTGCTTCCTTTAGCTATTGCCATTCTCTTAGCCTGGAATGCGCCACATAGGCCTCCCCTGGGTTTAAAATGATTTGCACCATGGGAGCAGAAGCACATGTGGTGCAGATGGCTACAGTGCTATTGAGAGCGCTACAGGCATCAGACTTCAGGCTGCGAATCCTGCAATACAATTAACTTCCTGCTCCTTAGTCTTGCTGGAAATGCATCCATGCGATCACTGAGGAAATATCCTTGATTTCCTCTTTGAAGCTTTTATATAGATGTGGCAGCTGGTTAGGTTTTGTTTTATTTTCCTCCCCAAGGCCTTGTTGCACTATAAAGACTTGATTTTAATGGGAGCTGAATACATGTCAAAGTCTAGATGAGCAAGCAAAGACAGCCCGGTGCCTAATGCTACAGTTCAGTTTTCATAGGCAGAGCATGAGGGGGCTGCCCACCCACAACGCTTGCTTGACTCCTGTGACTATTCACCCTTTAGAAAAACACATGCAGCTGTGTACTTCCTGAGGCCTCGGATCAGCTCTCTGGTTTTATGTCACAGGTTTGCTGCTAAAGCAAATCACAGGCAATCTCTCGCTCTAGAATTTATAGCACAGTTGTGTGTTTTAAACACAGAGGTATGTTTTAAACTTCCCCCCAGTGAATTGGCTTTAAAAGCAGGTGAACTATGAATTTTTCTTTATGGGCCATTATAATTCAGATTAGATGAGAGACATGCCTGTCTCAAAATAACTGGATGCCATGAGGGTTAGCAAGTGCTCATCTTGAGAAGATACAGATTCCATGTCAAATTAAAAAGGCAATAGTGAAACCCTTCACAGGCAAGCTGAATGGAGTTAGTCATCGGACTGAGGTCTTGGATATATTGTCTGACCCTTATAGGTCTCAAAACCAGTGGCCTCTCAAAGACAACCCCTCCCACATGCATTGTATAGGTAACCAGGGTGAAAATCGCAGGGTGAGTCTAGCATGATCATGATCACACCAAGAAGTGAGTACATGGGCTTTTTTGAACAAGCTGCAAGGATGTGTCTACATTGGTGTGATCTTGCACAAAAGCGGCCGCTTTTGCTCAAAAACTTGCTGCCTGTCTGCACTGGCCGCGAGTTCTTGCGCAAGTGCACTGACATTCTAATGTACGAAATCAGGGCTTCTTGCGCAAGAACTCTGATGCTCCCGCTCAGGAATAAGCCCTTTTGCTCAACTGTTCTTGTGCAAGAGGCCAGTATAGACAGGCAATATGAATTTCTTGTGCAAGAAAGCCCTATGGTTAAAATGGCCATCAGAGCTTTCTTGCACAAGAAAGCGTCTACACTGGCATGGATGCTCTTGCGCAAAAGCACATCTCTTGCGCAAACGCACATGCCAGTGTAGATGCTCTCTTCTGGAAGAGTTTTTGCACAAGAACTCTTCCGCAAAAGCGTTCTTGCGCAAGATCATGCCAGTGTAGACGTAGCCTTGAGGGATGGAAAAGCCATGCTGAAAACTCACATTGAGGGCAAATGCAGTAAGCTAGGGTATATGACCATGGGGCCAGGTCGTCCTGGGATAAAAAAGTGCAAAACTGCAAGATCCACAACTACAAGGTGACCATCTTGGCAGAATGTTAAACACATAGAGGCGCTCCATGGGTTAGACGTGCTTGAAAGTGACACCGGGATCTCTGCCTCTCTGAATGACATTCCTTTAGAATTCTGGGAGTACAGGTTCAACATCTGCCGTACAGCCTCCCGGTTGGTGCTCCCGGGCTGGCGCACTCATGGGGAAAAGCCAGCCCACTCCCCCCCGCACTCAGCAACTCTTCCCCTGCCCTCCGAGAGCTTCTGGAGCACAGAAAGTAACATCTGCAGCATTCATGTTCAAGGAGGAAGGAGGAGGAGTGGAGGTGGGGATACTCTGGCGAGGTGGCAACAGGGCGGCAGAGCTTCATGGTTAGGGCCAGGAGCACAGCTCAGTTGCTGTAGTGTTCAGTGCACTCCTGCAGGGCTGAATTCCTGATCTCCAGCTGTGGGGCACCATAGCCAATGGCATTGACCTCTCCTGGTCCAGAAGATTCCTGGTTCAGGATCAGACAGGGTGCTGAGGGTGCGGTACCAGGGAAATACAACCTGTACGAACTCCACAGATTTGGGGAGGCTGGTGACTGGGTGGATAAAAGTGCATAAAAGAATGCTTGGCTAGCATTCATCATTGCAGACATTCTATCCCTACCTATTGGCTGCAGGGCTGCAAGGTCCATTCAGCTCACTTTCTAGCATAATTACTTACAGGCATTCCTGCCACTGAACTTCTTGCATTGTGTTGACTGCTTCACTCTTCCTACCTAAGCGCCTCTCTTACTACTCTTGAATTCTAGCCTCTCTGCCTGCTTTCAGCTCTGATTTCCTCTCCCTTTTGGGCTGGGCAGGGCAGTTCCCCTTTTTCTAATCTAGACCCTAAATGAAAGAGAGCCAGTGGAAGAGACCAAGTTATTTCCTTCGCAGTTGCTTCAGATGAAACCCAGAGAATGACACACATGCTATAAACTACTGTAGCCTATAATCTTATTAACATACTTAATATACCCCCATGGCTTTGCTTCTGTACATGTACATAATATAATAACATTCAACATTCCTGTGGTGGGTAGAACACCTCAGCAGTCCAGCACCCTGGCATTTAATTTCAAAAAGGGGAATTACACAAAAATGAGGAGGCTAGTTAAACAGCAATTAAAAGGCACAGTGACTAGAGCCAAATCCCTGCAAGCTGCATGGAAACTTTTTAAAGACACCATAATAGAGGCCCAACTTAAATGTATACCCCAAATTAAAAAACATAGCAAGAGACCTAAAAAAAAGTCACCGTGGTTTAACCACCATGTAAAAGAAGCAGTGAGGGACAAAAAGGCATCTTTTAAGAAGTGGAAGTCCAATCCTAGTGAGATAAATAGAAAGGAACATAAACACTGTCAAATCAAGTGTAAAAATGTAATAAGAAAAGCAAAAAAAGATTTTGAGGAACAGCTAGCCAAAAACTCAAAAAGAAATAACAAAATGTTTTTTAAGTACATTAGAAGCAGGAAGCCTGCTAAAAAACCTGTGGGTCCCCAGACGATCGAACTATAAAAGGCGCAATCAAGGACGATAAAGCCATTGCGGAGAAACTAAATGATTTCTTTGCTTTAGTCTTCACGGCTGAGGACGTTGGGGAGATTCCCAAATCTGCACCGTCCTTTCTGGGTGGTGAATCTGAGGAACTGTCCCGGATTGAAGTGTCATTAGAGGAGGTTTTGGAACAAATAGAAAAACTTAATGTTAACAAATCTCCGGGACCGGATGGCATTCATCCAAGGGTTCTAAAAGAACTCAAATGGGAAATTGCTGAACTATTATCTGTGGTTTGTAACCTATCCCTTAAATCGGCTTCCGTACCTAATGACTGGAAGATAGCCAATGTGACACCAGTATTTAAAAAGGGCTCTAGAGGCGATCTGGGCAATTACAGACCGGTAAGTCTAACTTCAGTACCGGGCAAATTAGTCGAAACAATAGTAAAGAATAAAATTGTGAAGCACGTAGAAGAACATAATTTGTTGGACAAAAGTCAACATGGTTTCTGTAAAGGGAAATCCTGTCTTACTAATCTATTAGAGTTCTTTGAAGAGGTTAACAAACATGCGGACAAGGGGGATCCAGTAGATATAGTATACTTAGATTTTCAGAAAGCCTTTGACAAGGTCCCTCACCAAAGGCTCTTGTGTAAATTACATGGCCATGGGATAAGAGGAAAGGTCCTTTCTTGGACTGAGAACTGGTTAAAAGACAGGAAACAAAGGGTAGGAATAAATGGTAAATTTTCAGAATGGAGAGGGGTAACTAGTGGTGTCCCCCAAGGGTCGGTCCTAGGACCAATCCTGTTCAACTTATTCATAAATGATCTGGAGAAAGGGGTAAGCAGTGAGGTGGTAAAGTTTGCAGATGATACCAAACTGTTTAGGATAGTCAAGACAGAAGCAGACTGTGAGGGACTCCAAGAAGATCTCACCAAACTGAGTGATTGGGCAACAAAATGGCAAATGAAATTTAATGTGGATAAGTGTAAAGTAATGCACATCGGGAAAAATAACCCCAGCTATACGTACAGTATGATGGGGGCTAATTTGGCTACGACAAATCAGGAAAGCGATCTTGGAGTTATCGTGGACAGTTCTCTGAAAACTTCCACGCAGTGTGCAGCGGCGGTCAAAAAGGCAAATAGGATGCTCGGAATTATTAAGAAAGGGATAGAAAATAAGACCCAGAATATCTTACTGCCCCTGTATAAAACTATGGTACGCCCACATCTTGAATACTGTGTACAGATGTGGTCTCCTCGCCTCAAAAAAGATATTTTGGCCTTGGAAAGGTTTCAGAAAAGGGCAACTAAAATGATTAGGGGTTTGGAACGGGTCCCATATGAGGAGAGGTTAAAGCGACTGGGACTTTTCAGTTTAGAAAAGAGGAGACTGAGGAGGGGGGGATATGATAGAGGTATATAAAATCACGAGTGGTGTGGAGAGGGCCGATAAAGAAAAGTTATTTATTAGTTCCCTAAATAGAAGAACTAGAGGACACCAAATGAAATGAATGGGTAGCAGGTTTAAAACTAATAAAAGAAAGTTCTTCTTCACACTCTAGGGCTATAATAGAGTTTAAAGAGCAGCTAGATAATTTCATGGTGGTTAGGTCCATAAAAGGCTATTAGCCAGGGGATAAAATGGTGTCCTTGGCCTCTGTTTGTCAGAGGCTGGAGAGGAATGGCAGGAGACAAATCGCTTGATCATTGTCTTCGGTCCACCCTCTCTGGGGCACCTGGTGCTGGCCACTGTCGGCAGACAGGATACTGGGCTAGATGGACCTTTGGTCTGACTCAGTACGGCCATTCTTATGTTTTTGTTCTTATGTTCTTATGTGTAGCCAGACAGAAACCCTCCCTCCCTCCCTCTGACATCCTTGGGGGAGAGAATCCTTGAGAGCGAAACTCTGTCTTCAAAGGCTCCAGGGCCTCCAGAGGTGACAATGGCCCTGGATGCTAGAAAGGAACCAGATAACAGCGACAATTGGGCCAGCAGGCGATTGGGGGCCTTGGGCTACCTTTGGCTGGTACCAGTATTGATACGCCCACACACACCGTCCCAGAAGAGGAATCTGCTGCCCCATCGGAGAAAAGGATGTCTGGCCCTAATGATTTAGTTACTTCCACCTCACAGGTGCAAATTAAGCTTTGGACCCCCTGTGGGAATGGGCGTCACAAAGACATTCCAACTTAACTGGCATTTTAATGACAAGAGAAGCGTCTACGTGACCACAGGGGTATAAAGTGGGGCCCTGTGCCCCACTCTAATTGGAGATCCACCCGTATACCTGCTGGTCAGGCGGTCTTGGACCCCCGAGACTTTAGGGACGCCTTCATCTCGTACTGACTGCTTCCCATTGGGATTGAGAGAAACGCTGGCTTCGCCGGAGTAAAGATTGCAGGGGTGAGAATATGCGTTTTTGCACGCATTTAATAAGAGCTCAGAGAACCAAAAGGATTTCATGGTACCTTTAAGTGACTTTTCATTGTATTTTCTGTCTTGCCTTTTGTAGTGGCTGTGTCATCTGTAACACAGCAGTAATATTCAACAGCTAAGCTTGCCTTGTAACAATAAATAGTAACTGTTTAAGCTTTTAACCTGACTCCTCCTGTTGCTGTAACAGAACAAAACACAATCAAAAAGAACCATAGCCAGTCGGGGTAAACGCAGTAAGAGCTGAGCGTTGAGTCGTGCCACCTCCACGGGCAGGCTCTTGGGGCACCCGTCAGCCTCCCTGGCTGCCTGCTGCAAAGGGACTTTTTGTCCTAGCAGTCAAAGACTCGGGTGTAGCAAGCTCTCTCTGCATCACCTTGGGGCACCCTTCAGCCTTCCTGGCTGCCCGCTGCGAAGGGACCCTGTCCTAGCAGTCAAAGACTCGGGTGTATCTTTGGGGCACCCGTCAGCCTCCCTGGCTGCCCGCTGTGAAGGGACTCTGTCCTAGCAGTTGAAGACTCAGGTGTGTGATAGGGCTCACAGACCACTCACTACCCCGGCCACCGGCTAACAACATGAAGTAATTCCTTGTGGTGATTTATTCTTCTTTTCATATTTTGGGATACTCTGTAATCGTTCCTTGGCTGGCTAATACCAATACAGACTCTAGAAGTTTTCAGCAGATTTTCCCTTCTTGCCGAGTGCTCTCAAACAATGATTTATTTCTGAAAGCTCTACCAGAGGAGGAGCAAATGCATTATTTTCCAGGACCATTTTTTAAAATAAAAGTTGCCAGTAATAATAAAGCAGGAACGACTCCCATCCCCTCAACCATCAATTTTACTTTGCTATGCTTTAAAAAGTGTCATCCTGGTTCCTTGCGAATCCACTGTCTGCTTCTCCTCTCCTGACAAGTTGTCAGTCAGAAATATACCCTAGAATTAGCCAGCTGGCTAGAGCAGCTGAAAGCAGATTTCCTGCTGAATGGCTGAATTTCAGCCAATGGTGTCATAGACAAGCAGTGTCTCTAAACAAAGAGTCCTTATAGCCCAGCCACTGTGGCTTTGTGCATTGGATTGTTACAATTAAGCTGAAGTGGGACTTTCTCCTCTTAATGTGGCATGTGGCATTTGCTAGGGTGCTCCCACAGGGTCAGGGAGCGAGAGCCGTGTCTGGTGGGGAGGCGCTGTGCCTTTAACTTGTGACCATCATGAGCAATTGCCCGAGCACAATGATTTTCATAGCAACAATCCCCTTCTTCCCTCACCTAACAATGGCAGCTGCTTGCAGGAATGGCACTTGGGGCTATTCCACAGCGAAGCTGCTCCACAACACATAGCAACTGTGCTATAAACACAACTTGTAACGGAGCTCAGCTTGCAGATGGTGCACACATTATCCTTCCACATTAATGCATCCAAGTCCTGTAGCCCATCTGGAAGCTCAGTCTCAGTGCCAGTGAACCAGTTTCCAGATTGTGCTTTGGGAGCTGGTGCACCCCCATTTGTCTAGTGTCCAGCAGCTCCTTAAGGAGAGAGGATGTCTGGGTGAAGGAGGGAGGGAGCTGGATCCCATATGCACTAAGGCAGGGAGCAAGTCGTAACTGAGGTGAGGAGCCAGAATACAGGAGGGGGATGGTTGAGTCATGTCATACCCCATTGCAATGACGAGCACTTCCAACCTGACCTCTGCTCCCAGCTACCAAAACCCTCCTCTGGGACAGCATTAAAGGAAAATGACCAGCTTTGTTATTGAAAATAATAATAATAATAATTGGGCCCTGGAGGCAATGTCCTTCAGAGAAAGTGTATTCTTTGGCGATGGCCCTGGAAAGACAGGCACACCTGCCTTGGGGTATAAAACTTGGAGATTTCAAGACTGTATCTTGTATTTCAGTCACTATTTGGGAGCGGCAGAGAGAGACATTTAAACAGGATGTAGTAAGTTGATTGATGTTCAGGATAGCATAGGTAATTGTCTGCCAGCATCCACCACTTCCACATCTCAGTGCCCCACAGGAGTTCCTGAATATTGGCCTACACAGTTACAACCAGATCCAGTCCAGTGAAGTCCAGTGGAGCTTTTCCCTCATCTTCAGTTGGCTGGCTCATGCCTTAAATGAGTGGAAAGGCCTATAAATAGCATGGAGGTGCCACTCCAAATGAGTGCTGGCTAAACATAGGTGTCTTGCTGTGTACACCAATGCTCATGAAACTTGGGCTGATGAGCCATTAGAAACATTCCTGCAGTAATCCACAGCAAGGACTGCTCTGTTCCAAATGCCCCCCTTTTAAAGTTTGTTTTGTTTTGGGGTGAATATAATCACTTTAAGTAGGCTGGAAGTGTGCAAAAAAGGCAAGAAAACTAAAAAAAAAATCTTAGATTTTATGGCATGGAACCATAGGGACGAGAAGCAAATCTGTGTCCACTACACAGAAAAGGACAAGGAAAAGGAATGCTGTCCTCAAACTCCTGCAAAAGTATCACTATTAATTCAGGGGTTAAAGAACCCAGCAGGAGAGAGATTGTGTGCCCCCTGTGTACATGAAAAGCTGTGACTGTTTTACTGTTAGCTTGAGAGTGCAATACAAATCTTTGCAGGCTGTGGATGGTGACTGGTCCTTGTCACGCTAAACTCAAGGACTTTTCCACCCCATGGAGGGGTGTGTCTCTGAACAGAGAGAGGTTGCCAAAATGCCCAGTGTTTCTGGGGTGGGATTTTACCACCACCACTCCAGACATACCATCCTAGTCACTCCTCTCCTGTGACCGGCATGGAGAGGGAGAGTCCCATGGCGGGACTGGGAAAAGAAAGGAGGCTTATACTGATTTCCTGTGACTATTGCTGTGCATCATGGTGTCATCAATCCATTGCAATCCCTCTTTCTGGGGACACTTCATGGGGTTTCCAACAGAAATGTGAAATAATTCCACTCTCCTGGGACTGGGTGAAATAAGCATTTTCACACATACACACACACCTGGCAATTCTGTCTGTCACTAGGACCTTGATGGCAGATCTGTGCTGACTGCTTGTGACTCAGTCACAAATCGGTAACAGCTAGCAAAGAATAGGGCAAAGGGTGAAGAATGAAGGGGCCCGAGTGGGTGGGGATTGGGAGAGAATGAACTGAAACTAAGGCAGAGATGCCGCAACACAAAGCAGCAAAAGTTTGGCTGTCCATGTACTAAGGTTTAAAATCAATTTCTTCTTCAGTGCTGCTGTGTGGTACTGTCTGGACCTTGACTAATGCTCTGTATCCGCCAGTCTCCACTAGGAATGAATGGCTTCCAAAAGCCCTGTACATTCTTTGTGAATAAGCCTGCTACTTGCTTTAAAGGGAAAGGGGAAGGGAGAGGCACCTGTGCCTGAAAGTATAACCATTCACTGCAGAAATGTACCATCTTAAACAATCAGCACCATAAAAGTTAACTTTTTCCTTGAGCTACTGCTTGGCTCTGTCAGGGACAGTGAGGCCTGAATGACAACTCAAAGATGGCCATAAAAAGCACATAAAAATGCAGATTAAGTTCCATGGATGCAGGTGGCCAGGAACAAATGCAGAGCATGAAAGAGGAGTGTGTGTAATTGCTTTATCTGGCATAGGTCAGGTGCCGCCAAAAATTCCATCAGTTAGTTGAATCAGACCCACCTTCTCCTGGTGCCAACTTGTCTGCAATAGCTGAAGCCCTCCGGAGAGACAGAGCTCTCCTTGCAAGCAGGAGCTGGAGGCAGAAGAACCTTTGGTTAGCTGCCCTAAGAGCTAACAGTGACCACAGGCAAGGGTGCATTTAGGACAAAACAAGAGGCTTCTGTCTTTACCAGGTCTGCGCTGCAGTCAGATGTGTGACTGCAACATGTGGAGCCAGACCCAAGCTAGCATTGATTTAGGCGGCTTGGGTACCAGCAGCAGTGAAATCCCTGCAACCCTTAATGTGCACTCAAGCAGCTCACCTCTGCTGCCATCCCTGCTGCCATACTTTAACTGCTGTTGCTGTGGGAACTAAATAGACCAAAACTCACTCCATTATGGCCCTGCATGCTGTGGTTACCACTCTGATGTGTAGACCTACCCGTAGTGTTCCCTAAGCCTAATAACCCCTCTCTCCTTCTCAGAGAAGTTAGGATCAGAAAGGCAGCATTTTCCACTTGCGCTGGTTAAGTGTAAATGACTCCAGCGGGTGCCAAGCAGTAACAGATGAGGCGTAGATCTGGATTTACAATGTCTCACTGAAGAACTGAGATACCTACAATGATGGGTATGGTACAAATTAATCATTTCCTGGGCTCTGTACAAAATATTCTGGAGTAAATGGTGTCTCTCCGGGGTGAGGAATGATTTAGCAGGCTCTCTACTGGCATGTTAGGCTGGAATCCTTTGAGTAGATTATGTGCAGAAGGGAAAAATCTGCTTTCCTTAAGTCCAGGAAAAACCAAGCTGGTTGTAGCTTTTCCTTGGCTTTTCCCCTCTCATAGACTTTAAAGTCAGAAGGGACCATTTTGATCATCTAGTCTGACCCCCTGCACAATGCAGGCCACAGAATCTCACCCACCCACTGCTAGAATAATCCTCTCACCTATATCTCAGATATTGAAGTCTTTGAAACGATGGTTCAAAGACCCCAAGATGCAGAGAATCCTCCTGCTAGTGACCCGTGCCCCTCTCATTCTTGTTTCCCTAATGAGTAAGTCGGTGTAGTAAAGATCTCTGCTATGTCAGCCTCCAGCTGAAACCCAGCCCAGCTCCCTTATTAATGTTGTAAGTGGGAGACCAGCTGGCCTGTCCCACCTACCTTGATTTTAGGCTGTGTAATCTATGAGCGTTCTCTGACCCCTCCCCCCAGCCTCCCAAGAATGGAAGGTGCCAAGTCTTTCTCATCCATGTAGTTCATGTCTCTCCCCTGCCCTCACGCACCCTTTCAGAGGACACGTCTGCAACCCCTGTCCCAGACCAAACTGAGGATATGTCTACACTGCAACATAAACCTGTGCTCAAGCCTAATCCTGCTAGCATCTACACTGCGATTGTGCTAACCCAGGGCTCAGACTCAGGGTTACAGTACCCTGCAGGCGTAAGGTCCAAGCTCAAGTTAAACTGGGACCCAGGGGTCAAGACCTATTGCTTTGAAATGTTGACACAGCCCCACTTGCCTTAATCCTCTATCCCAACAGTCTAATCTACTCTATTGAAAACAGAACTCTCCTCCTCCCCCTTTGCAAATGGCAGCTGATGAGTTCAGTGCTGACCCAGTTTTGTCAATCCACAAGCTTTCCATCAGTGCTCCTCCGGGGCCTGCAAAGAACTGATCAAGCCTTCTGGAAAGCAATTTGCTTGCTGGTCATGTGCAAGGCAGGCTCTTACATTTACCCACAGTGCTAGAGCAGCCACGTTTTGGCAGGAGGCATGAGGCATTCCAGGATATGCTTACTTTGATTCAGGTCTGCCCACATAACGGATGCCAGAGCTTTAGGCTCAAGCATTAGTTTGAAAAAACAGGGTTAAAAACCAGTGTAGATGCTCCAGCCCAGGGTTGTCTAATGTGGGTCTGGTGGTTCAGGTACCGCTAGCCCCAAGTTTACATATTTCTCGCAAGCCATGGCTAGATGGCAAGCTACAAACCATGGGGGGGAAAAGGCCAAATGCTGGGGAAATTGGAAACAAAACCAGGAACTTTCTGATTCCTGGTGATTTAAATAAAAGCTCCTGCCCAACCTGGCTGCTTTGGAACAATTGCAGTAAGCATCTTAGGGCTGCTACTTTAGAGCAGCTCCATTCAATAATGGATACATCCCACAGTTCCAGCTACTGCAGTCAATGGTTTTCAAAGTAGGGGTCATGACCCAGGACTGGGTCGTGGAATGCCAGGCACTGGGTTTTGTTGCTGCAGGCATTGGGGGTGCTAAGGCAGCAAACTGCCAGTCCCAGCACCGCAGACTGTGCAGCAGGCTTGGCTCTTAGGCAGGGGGTGGGCAATAATTTTTTGCTGTAGGCCACTTCAGAAATTTTTGAAGTGGCCCTGGGCCACACCGGAAGGGGTGGGGCCTCAAATAGGAGGGGCAGGGGCAGGACACTTCCCTGCTTCCCCACCCACAGACCATGATTGGTCTGGCGGTGGGGGAGCAGGTGAAGCCTTTGCCCCCCTCCCGCCCCCAAGGTCCCCCCTAGCTGCCCATGCCCCTGCCGGTGGGAGGAGACTTTGCGCGCCCCCTCCCCCCCATTCCGCTAGGGTTGCCAAATGGTTTCAACAAAAATACCGGACATACTTGACATTACATCACAATCTACATTACATCTTATTTAAAAGAGACCGGACATTTATATTTTCTCATTTCTATTTTCTCAATTTGTTTCCTGAACAGAAAGCTCAAATACTGAACTGTCTGGTTCAGAACCTGACACCTGGCAACCCTACCTTCTGCCCACAGGCCAATCAGGGTTTGGGGGTAGATCATGCACAAAGCCTCCCCCCCCCCCGCCGCCAGGAGTACGTGGTGCTGCTAAACACGGTGTGCCCATTGCAGGGCAGGGTGGAGGAAACTCAATGCACCTTCCCACACCCCCAGGCCCCAGGATGATCTGGGCTTGGTGGGCTGGATCCGGCCTGCCCAGGCCCTTTTGCCCACTCCTGCTCTTAGGTGTGGGACAGAGGAGCGAGCACACAGGGCTCCACATGCTGCCCTGCCTTGAGCACTAGCTCTGCACTCCTAGGGTACATCTAGACTACAGGCTTTTGTCGACAGAGGCTTTGTCATCAGATACTGTTGACAAAGCCTCTGTCGACAAAGAGCGTCTAGACTACAGCCAGTTCTGTCCACAAAGCAAGCCGCTTTTTCGACAGAGTCTAGACACTCTCTTTTGAAAAAGCACAGTGTGGATGCAATAGCACCTTTTGTTGACAAAACTCTGTTGACAACAGGCGTTATTCCTCGTAGAATTAAGTTTACCGCTGTCAACAAAACTGCCGCGTTCTGTCGACAGAACTCGACGGCAGTGTAGACGCAGGTATAGTTTTGTCTACAAAAGTCCACTTTTGTCGACAAAACCCTGTAGTCTAGACACACCCCCTAATGGCTGAGAACCTGATGGCACATGGTCTGTGCCACATGGTCTGTGGTGCCCGGAGAGGCAAATAGCACCTCCACTGCACCAGTAAGCAGGAGCAGCTGAAGGTAAGCCCATTCTGCCCCCCCCCCCAAGCCAGAGCCCTTTCCTATACCCCAGTGCTCTCCTCCTCAGCCCCACTCCAGAGGCCACACTCCATACAAGTTATGTTGAGTCATGGGCATCAACAATTTTCTTCTATTGGGTCATGAAAAAAAAAATTGAAAATGACTCAGCTAGAGCATATGTCCCAACCTGCCCTTTCTGGGCACCGTCTTATTTGATGTTAAGAATATCAGGAGATCCTGGCTGCTCTCCTTAACTTTGTTTCAGGGGCCTTACAGAATTCTTCAAACCCTCCATAGAGGCTGCGTCCAGCCCCGGGGCTTGACAAAACATTAAACCTTTACTGAAACATGCCACAAATCAAATGGCATTCAGTAACCTTCCTCCTTTTCACTGAATAGGGAGCTCTCTGCTCCTAGGAGCCCAGCCACTCTCCTCCTCCCCCTCCCAGGGTCTAACCCACAAACTTTCTCCTCCTTGTTCTAGCAGCCAGTTGCAGATAGTTCAAATTCAATCCCTCCACAGTTCTGAACCAGCTGTCTGGGTGGAACATCTATCTAGGTGCTCACCTTCTGCCTGTGTACCCCACAGTGTGTGTGGTTTGTTTGGTCTTTGTCCTATAACATGCCCAGTCCTTCCATTTCCATTAGCATTAATCCTATAATGCCTGCTCCTATCAGTTTTCAAATCTCCATAATTTCTTCTCCACCCACTGGTTATGGGACATTAGTGCAGCCAGTTTTGGTCTGGACTCTCCAAGAGAAATATATAGCACCCACAGGTACTGTCCTGCTTACCATCTCTCAAGGAACATTGGGGTCCAGCAACCTGCATGTTGCACGAATTATTTTGGAGCTGAATTTTTAATATATGCCAAGGCAAAATTGAGTTGTAGCTTCGCTCTCTCCCCAAGTACACATGCATATGGATGTTTCACAGCTAGCCTGGTATAAATGACCTGGGACATATGTAAAGGGAGGGCACGTACAATGCATGTTGCTGTGTTTTTTTCTTTTCTAGAAATCAAACTAGAGAGAGTGTCAGTAAATCAAACTCCAGCCAAGGAAATGCTCTTGCTATCTTAAGTGTATCTTCAGAGGCATGTTGAAGTTTGCTGTATGTTTTTCTGACCTAATTCCTTCCCTCCCACACTTGTGTTACTTCCTTCAAGCAGGCAGGCAGTGTAATCAGGTCACTGCATGGGGTGTGCTAGTTAAGCATGACATAGTTACTTACTGACACACAGAGATATTCTTTTGGTGGGTCTGTCCTGCATGAACTCACCTTGCTTAATACAGCCAAAGCAGGTAAGGAGCTGGGGAGAGCCAGAGGCTGCATGAGTTTGCTGCGCTTTATATGTACTCCTGCTTCTCTGACAGCCATATGAAGCTGGGGTTGGGCACAGTTTGTCGAACACGTGTCACATGGTGAAATATCCCATGGAACCTCAGCCCTGCTCCAGCTTACAGAGCAAGCTTTGCCATTTTAAAAAGCATTGGCTTCATAGTTGAGAGCACATGACTATTTCCATAAGCCCAGATCAGCCTATTCCTTGTATTATTATAGTGCCTGGAGTCCTAGCCATGCACCTAAGCCCCACTGTGTTAGGTGCTTACAGACATGGTTCCATTCTGTCCCATTCAGCTATCCTCCTGTCAGGTGGGAGTTGTGATGGATAAAAAACTGAACACACGCTCCTATTGTGACTCTGGAGCCAAAAAGGCTCATAGGTTCCTGGGATAGTTTGATGGGACTCTCAAGGAGGAATAGAGAAGTTTTTTCACCTCTGTTTCTGGTCCTGGTGCTCACAATTCAAGAAGGACATTGATAAATTGGAGAGAGTTCAGGGTATCGTGATGAGAACCATTAAAAGCTTTGAAAATATGCCGTAGATTGAAAGAAGCTCAAGCTATTTAGCTAAACAGAGGATTAATGGGTGACTTCATCACAGTCTATAACAGGGGTGGGCAAGAAGTGGCCCGTGCGCTGGATATGGTTCACCAGAGTTAATTCCTGGCAGGCCGCCAGATACCTTACCTGCATGTCCACATGGATGGGCACTTGTAATTCCCATTGGCTGTGGATGGACATTCCCAGCCAATGGGAGCTGCAGGAAGTGGCATGGACTAGGACATCACTTCCTGCAACTCCCATCACCCTGAAGGCCTCTTATTGCCCACCCTGGTCTACCAGTACCTATGTGGGGAACAAAAATGTAATAATGAGGTCATCAGTGAACAAGAGAAAAGTGTAACATGATCCAATGGCTAGAAGGTGAAGCTAGATAAATTCAGACCAGAAATAGGGTATAATCTTTTTAGTCCTGAGTAATTAAGCATTTGAACAATTGCTCAATGATTTTCCATCATTGCCAATTTTAAAATCAAGATCAGATGTTTTTTGAAATACTGTAAGGAATTATTTAAATTAAGTTCCATGGTCCATGTTCTACAGGACATCAGACTAGATGATCACAATAGAGCCTTCTGGTCTTGGAACCTATGGTGGTGAGAGGTTTAATCAAATTACACTGTACTAGGTGACCGGTCAAAAAGGGACTCCTGCTGACCAGGCTATTAAAAGGCCGGATGGCAGGGCAGCAGGGCTAAAGCAGGCTCCCTAGCTGGCTCCACGCAGCTCCCAAAGCAACTGGTGTGTCCCTGTGGCCCTAGGCATGGGGCGGCCAGGGAGGTTCCACATGCTGTCCCTACCCTGAGCAATAACTCTGCAGCTCCTGTTTGCCAGGAACCACGGCCAGTGGGAGCTGTAGAGGTGGCATTTGTGGGTGGGGGCAGTAAGCAGAGCTGCCTGGACATGCCTCCTCCTAGGAGCCACAGGAACATGCTGGCTGTTTCTGGGAGGCACCTAAGGCAGTGGTGGGGAACCTAAAGCCCGGGGGCCCAATGTAGCCCCCCCCAGCTTGCCTGGATCTGACCTCCAAAGCTCAGGGGTCCCCCCCAACATTGAGGAGTCCACACTGGTGCTCCAGCCCACATGCAGCCCCTCTGTGAGGCTGGAGCACTCAAAATCTACTAAGGTGGGGCCTCCCTAGATCTGGTATCCCAGGGAATGTGGGGAGTGTCTTTCTCCTCAATCAGGGGCCACGTAACTGAGGGTCTGTCTTTTTCTTTTCATCAGTGTGTGCTTCCCGCCCCCCCGACTGATTTTTCTGTGGGTTAGCAGCCCACAACCCAAAAAAAGAGGATTTAAAGTGGGCCTATGTTGAGCACTGCATAGATACAAAATTTGCATCTATATCTGCAAAAATGAGACCGGATCTTCACATTGAATGCCACGGATGTGGATACCTGCAAATAAAAAGCAGATATCTGCACATTTGCAGGGTTCTAGATACAAAATTTTATAGCCGCAGCTGCAAATATGAGCCACAGATATCTGCAGGATGCAGATACCCACGGATATAAAGCTTTGCAGGGTTCTACCCATGAGTGTGCCTACAGATTTCTGCTCTGGGCACAATAGCAATGCTACAGGCTGTCTGCTCTGACCATGGGATATTGTTGAATGAATGCACTTCAAAGGCTTCCTTAATACAGAATTTGTCACAGTCTGGTCTCTTTACAGCAGTGCCATCCTGGAGTAACACCAGTTAAATTAACAGTGTTTCCCCAGGTGCACAAGAAATAGGATTCTGGCTCAGCATGTTTCCTGTGTGGTGTCTATAAAACTGACAAACACAGTTTACATTCTAGTTCAAGCTATTTGTGCTTACAGGCTAACAGAGTCAGTTTGACTAAATATGCAGGCTGGGAAGTTCTAGCCAGTGTTTTCTTTCCAGCCATATCAGCCTTGGGTCAGATCCCAGGATGGCTAGTCTGCCTTGTCAGGGCCCTCCAACAAAACTTCTTGACAGCAAACGCCTACTTTCTCAGGCAGCTAACAGGCCTGGAGACTTAAACGAATGACACAACCATTTGGCCTAGAAGTCCCTGCAGAGCTGAACACTCAAGTCCTTCTCCAGAGAAGTGACTTTCCCTCCATCACATGGAAAAATAGTTTTAAAGGGAAACTAAGATTTGAAATACTGTTGTCCCTGCTGCTCATACACCAGAAATAGCCTGTGCAGTTTCCTCTGTGGCTTCTCCCCATAGGCAGCCTGCACTATATTTGTCTTCACTTGCCATTTCTGCTGAAATCAATTTGCAACTGCCTGTGGCCAGGAACCCATCTATTAAAAGCTTAACTGAGATCTCTGGTTAAAAATGTATTAAATAAGAAGATGGATGCTGTCAAAAAGCTACAGTGTCCTCCTCTCCCTCCTGCACCTGCTTCCCCTCCCCCCTGCCCCCCGACCCCCGCCTTTGAAATAATCCATCTGAAAATTGTTTTCAGCCACAGTAGGTGAACTTCGGCTGAGTTGCAGGAACTTTGAGACAGACACAGAGTTGCTAAGACTGTATGCACATTATCCTTGTAGGGTGACACTGGCCCCTTAGCACTTGGCCAGTACAGTCTGCACCACTTTACACCATCAGTGTACAGGCTGCACCACTTTACACCATCAGATGGCTTTAGTTCTCTGCAGAGGGGTGAATTTAACTCGTAATGCTCCGCTATCCTGGCACAGTGGTTCACTTCATTTAACAGCAACCAAGCTTGTGCTATTGGATAAATCCTGTTTACCAGGGTCCTGAGCAAGCAGCGTGTGAACCAGGTCAGACAGCTCCCGAGAAGCTTAGGGGTGAAGCAACATGGGTATCAGGCCCACTGACAGGAGGCAGGGGAGGCAAAAGGGGTAATTGTCCCAGGGCCCGGCAATCCAAAGGGGCTTGGAGTTCCTGGCCACCGCTAATGCTACTCTGGCAGCAGCAGTGGCCGGAGCCCCAGATCCCTTTGAATAGTTGTGGGAGCACCACTCCATGCAGCTCTGAGGTCTGGGCGGGAGGGGGTATGCCATGGTCTGAGCAGTGCTCAGGGATGACTAACCAATGCCCCAGCCCAAGGTGGCTGTCAACCCCGCTGGTGGATATAGAAACTCCTACTACAACTGATTATGGCGATAAGAGCCCAGAGCATCCCACCCCAACAAAAGTTTAATGAGCTGATGCTAGCAAGCTAATGGGCCAAAAGAAATATGATGAGGTTCAAGGCCAAGTGCAGAGTCCTACAGGCTGAGAACCAAGTGGCTAAGTGGCAAAATTCTGCAGAAAAGTCACCACTGTGCCCTTGCTGTCAAGAAGGCTAAGAGCATATTGGGTTGCACTAGTAGGAGCTTTGCCAGCAGATCTAGAGAAGTGATTATTCCCTTCTATTTGGCACTGGTGAGGCCACAACTGGAGTATTGCATCAGTTTTGGGCCCCCATTACAGAAATCATGTGGACACATTGGAGAGGCAATGTAAATGATTAAGGGGCTGGGGCACATGACTTATGAGGAGAGACTGAGGGACTTGGGCTTGTTTAGTCTGCAGAAGAGAACAGTGAGAGGGGACTTGATAGCAGCCTTTAACTACCTGAAAGGGGGCTCAAGAGAGGCTGTTCTCAATGGTGGCAGATGACAGAATGAGAAGCAATGGTCTCAAGTTGCAGCAGGGATGTCTAGGTTGGATATTAGGAAAAAATAATTCCCTAGGAGGGTGGTGAAGCACTGGAATGAGTTATCTAGGGAGTTGTTAGAATCTCCAACCTTAGAGGTTTTTAAGGCCAGACGTGACAAAGCCCTGGCTGGGATGATTTCACTGGGGCTGATCCAGTTTTGAGCAAGGAGCAGATGATCTCCTGATGTCTTTTCCACCCCTAATAGTATATGATTCTAATGAATTTTTAAATTACAAGGTGGGATTTTGTTTTGTAGCTGCTGGAATCATACACTGTATGAGTTAGTTATCTATATGCCCATGCTTTCTAGAATTGGTATCTCAGGATGTGTTGACTATATTCTAAGGGTATGGCTAGACTACAAGTTTTTGTTGGAAAAAGGTATGCAAAATATGTTTCACATTTTGTGTATCTTTTTCCGATTCTTTTGTCAGAAGAGGCTTTTCCGACATTTGGCCCGTATAGCCTGGGCCAAATGTTAGAAAAAAACCTTCTTTCAGAAGCCCCCTTCTTCCTCCTAGAATGAGGAATACAGGGGCTTCTGAAAGAGCACATTTGCCCTTCCGCAAAAAAAAAGAGGAAGAGCAAATGCATTCCCTGGACGCAGTGGAGTTTTTTGGGGATACCTCTGGTATCCTGAATCCCCCCTTTACCCCCGCAATCTAGCCATACCCTAACCTACTTTGGGGAGCTAGAATGCCTGGTGGCAATAGATGTTCTCTGATAATAAAAATAAATAATTTCCATGGCATGTTACTTGCAAGAAATTCAAAGCATGTCACAAACCCTGACTGATGGATCCCATCATCTTTTGGTGGTGAGTTGTGGTGGATTGGGGCAGCCTTGGCCATCAGAGAGGTGTGCCCCACTGCCTTTTTAACAGTACTAGGTAAAGGAAAACTTGTGAGCCCAATAATAGTTCTGGGCCAGACTTAGGGCTAAAATTAAAACTGGAAATTCCACTTTTGCCAAAAATGTCAAAAGGACAATGAAACATTTATGTGTGAAATTTTTCATTATTCTTTTCTTTCCTTTTTTTTTTCAAAGAAAAAAACATGAAACCATAACTTCTTGTTGCTTCCTCTTACCCTTTTCCGGTCCAAAAAAAGGGAAAGAGGATGTTTGTTTCCCTTTTTTCCTCTGGGAAAAGTGAGGGGGTGGAAAGGGCACTAAAACCTAAAAATCTCCAAAGAAAATCCATTCACAGCTCGTTACCCACCCATTTCTGAAATTGGCCTATAATTGTTGGCTGAGTTACTGAAGGCCTTAAATCATAATGTAAAGTCTTCTGAGTTACAGAAAACCCACCATTTGTTCTAGTTGAAACCAGCAGGTGACCTGTGGCCCCATATTGCAGAGGAAGGCAAAAACAAACAAACAAACACACAACGCCCCAGAGTCTCAGCTGATTTGACTTGGGGAAGAATTCCTTCCTGACCTTAAAAAATGGCACTTACTCAGTTAGACTCAGAGGATGTGGACAAGACCCACCAGCCAGACACCTCAGAAAGATTTCTTTGCTGTAACTAAAAGCCTTCCCCCTCTACTGCCCCATCGGAGGTATTTGCTGCTAGCAGTTGCCAGTGGGCAATTGCTAGGAGCAAATGTGGGGAACCTCATCATACCATCTCATCAATAAGTCTGTCAGCTCAGTCTTGACTTAAGACCTCCTGTATAAACACAGGCCAGAGAACTTCCCCACATGGGTGGCGGGTATTTTAGGCTGGGGGAGGCTGTGCCTCCCCAAACAACTAGGCATGACTTCACCCATGCTCCAGCCCTGCCCCACTTCCCACTCTCCTAGTGCTCCGGAGCTGGGGAGACTCTGGCCACTTTGCCCATGTTCCTGGCGCCCTGAGGCTAGGGATACTAGCCCAGAGTGGGGGCTGGTGGTTGTGGGGGGTGGGGCTCTGGGTTCCAGCTGGGCACAGAAGGGGCTGGGTCTCAATTGGAAGGGGATGGGATGGGTGTTAGCCAATATTCCATCTAATCTTTTCCAACCACGTGTGGAATACATTTTTTATGTGCACTGAGGCACCAGCAATAGAAACAAAAAATCCTATCTGTGGGTGCTCTGCTAATCAGCTGGGCAGCACTGGAATCTCTCCTGAGCAGCTGCACCGGGGTGCTAGCACGCCCCAGCCAGCAGTTCATGCACTGCCCATGCCTACGTAATTCTCAGAGCAAAGCTTTTAGAACAATGTCCAATCTTAATCTAAAAATTGTCAGTGATGGAGAATCCACCATGACCCTCAGTAAAGTGTTCCAGTGGCTAACATGGACATTTGCTTCCAAAAGGATGCAGACTGACATCACTAACTTTGTTCAGTGGCTTGTGTGAACCACTCACTATCTGACCATGAAGTTACTCTTAGACGTGGCTGCCCTGGGTCAGGTTACACAGTGACCAAGAGATGAGAGAGTCCATATTGTGTTACCTGTACCCAGAACCCAGCTATTAGTTGTAGATGGAGTTACTAGGTAAGGGGCATGGAGCAAAAGGCCAGGCTGGGCAGGGGAGGAGTGATGATGGGAAAGAGTGCAGCTTGTGGTGTGGGATTTCTTTTGTGGTTTCAGGGCTTTTGTTTTTAAACTGCTCCAAACATAAACAAAGGAGAAAAATCTGGACAAATAAACCAGCTAAAAACAAGTGCTCCCACAAGCCTGCTGCGCCCGTCTTGACTGACCTTTAAACAGCAGCCAGCAAGCTCAAGGAGGGAATAAAGTCAGTGCTAACTAGCGTTCTACCTACCACCAGTGCTGAGCTGCTGCTGCTGCTCCAGATACTGCTCACAACTCTCCCAGTCCTTGTCCTGAGCAACAAACTGCCTTGCACTGGCTCATGGCTGGATTTTTTCTCTTTCACCCCCATCTCCTGCACTCGGCCTCAAAGCTGAGCCGACATCAGCACAGCAAGCCTGCTTCAGCTACAGGCCCTTGTTGGTACAAGACGTAAGGAAGAGCAGGTGTTCTCTGGCTTTTACCAGCCGCAGTAGAAGCAAGTAAGAGATGCTGACAGAGGATCATGTGGAATCTCAAGCAAGTTCCCTGCTATGGGAACACGACTCCCCTCAGTCAGTCTGGTCCCCACCCCCTCTGGCCTGTCTGGTTTGATTGTTTCGGGCGCTATCCATGAAACAGAGGCTAACATCAGACTGACTCACTCCCATGCCTTTGTATCTCTGTGGGTTATGCACCATACCCTGGCACAACAGGAACTGTAGGTTTGAATGTAAGGCCCACGGGGAGCCTTGAAAAATGGGCCGGCTAGCAGGCCGATTGGGATGTGCCATGGCTCTCGGACAGAAGGGCATGGGCTGGGTGCTAGCCAGTATTTCATCTAATCTTTTCAATCCATGTGTGGGATGGAAACTGGGGAGTGCACCCCCCAGAGAGGTGTGACAAGGTTTGGGGTGGGGGAGAAGGGCAAGGACGTCCCTGCCCATCTTGGTCCTCTGGTGCCATCGGGCAGTTCCCCTCTGCTGGGGAGACTGGCATGGAACCTGGAAGTGACAAAGAAGAAGACTACAGCTTGGGAGTCCTGACCCCCTTGATGGACAGAGCATCTGCCTGACCCTGGCCCAGGGGCACCGAGTCTCCTTCCGGACAGAGCCCATGCAGGGAATGTGGATGGAGCGGTGCTGAAGGGTTGGGGTCAGAAGCTGTACTTGTGGGATGCAGCCTTCTACTTCCCTCCTTACTGCCCCCAGCACAGCCCCAGAGCGGAGGACGAGAGGTGGCTGCTGGCAGCCCAGTCCACATAACATCCACAGAGAGCAGAAGGCTCTCGACTCCCACTCCGGTGCCAGACACAGATCAGCACCATCCTGCTGTGACTCAGCCTAGGGCTGCAGAGGGGACAATGAGCAGCGGCAGATTAGCCCCCAATCCCTGAACAATGCCAGCTGAGATCAGACACCCATGCCGCCAGTACGTCCTCAAGGAGGGGACTGACTGGTTGGATCATGGCACTGGAGAGAATCTGGCCCACATTGGAGCTTGGTGGTAATTTCTAGTTCCCCATCTCTCAGAGTGCATGGATCATTAATGCTTGGCAGAATGGCACAAGGACAAGCCAAATCCTATTTACCTTCCTTGCAACTCCTGGAGACAAATTCTATCCCTATTGTTTGATTTTCACTATGGATTTCAGTTGCCAAATGTCACTGGGTTTCCGAGGAGGAAATCCTTCTCCCGTAGGCTGAAGATGAATAAATCTCTCATTGCATTTGTTCATTACATCCAAGAGTTTAGCATAAAAAAAAATAGTCCCCATACTTTCTAAAGCCCCCAGCCCTCCTGAGCTCTTGCTAAGGCCTCAAAATCAGCACCTCCCCACTCTACTTCCTGCTGTAGGTTAGAATTGATCCCTGAGCTTTTTTTTCCCTTTTTGTTCTTTCAACCAGGGCACAGCTGTTCCATGTGCAGCTGCACAGCCTTATCAATGACTCACCAAGGTAAATCCAGGTAGCAACAAGGTCACCCTGAGAAGCCAGATGAGAAATCAGAGCTCATTCTCCCAATTAAAAGTCAAGATTTAATATGTGACTGTTGCCTTGCTGTAAGCTACTAGATTTTAGCTAGCCAGGGCTGGGGAGGCAAGAAAAACCTATAATAATTAGATAAGTCACAAATCCTCTTAACTATCAAGTTGGAAAGTTGGGAGTTGGTGATTTGAGTCTTCTATTTTTAGGGATTTGTCTGGGCCATTCTGAAGCATCCTGGGTTTGTGCTGGCTGCTGTAAGAGGTAATCAAGCCTTTTTCTTAACACCCTTTCTCTGCCTGGATATTAACATCCAAGATGTTAGTCAGTGGGCCACATTAGCTAAGTTGGAGTGAGCGGTCTTGGGGACATGTGACGAATCATCCTGATGACTTGAAGAGCGCCTCTCATTCTTGCTGTCGAGCACAATGGATGATCCTGGGAGCGCTTCACTAATAGCGTGTGCGCGAGCTTTGGTCCAGGATGCCTGTTCTTAGCTTTTCTGATGAGCAAGGAGGCTTTTGCTAGATATTACTTCCCCCTTTGACCTTCTCTGCTAATATGGGGGTAACAAAGCAAATATAAGCCGTGATACTAGGGTTTTTCTCTCTCCCACTGTGGGAGAGGAGGGGCATAGTTGCATATATAAGACAAAACCCCTAATATCAGGATGGCCTTGATAATATTGGGACATCTGGTCACCCTGTCTGCTAAGTGCATAGAGATGGAGGAGCTGCTCTTGGTGAGGCCTGGCTTGTAGTGAAGGGGCCTCCTTGCACTGAGTTACAGAAGTGCTGCTGATTTATGGCCCTTGAAGCAGCCCTGGATGCAGGGAGGATTCTTTTGGTTCTGGAGGCCCCTTCAGCCCACTCTCCCACTGATCCAACCCCTGTGTAAAAGTAGCCTTGCAGGTGAAACCTCATGCCCTGCAGGTTGGCAGCAGCCTGTGCGCTCCAGAGCAGTGTGGAACAGATTCTGGCTTGGAAGGGGTTTGTGAGTTTACCCTCTCCTCCAGCTGAGCACTTCACCTCCTCATCACTCCTGGTGACCCAGTCTAGCACCAATTTAGGAAAGCATCATTCAAGGAAGCATGTGCTTAAGTGCTGTCCTGACTCAGGTCCCATCCAAGACTCATGGAATTCTCTGCCATGTAGGGTTCAGAGTACACGTCGTAATTTCTTATCTTCAGTTTGGCTATAAAGGCGTTTGTACTCAATTAAAGGCTTAGGCATGATTGTGAACTGCAGACGCTCCTCTGCCTGGCACACGTTAATGCCACTTACATTTAGACGTCTCATCAGTGATGGAAACAGGACAATGTATGGGTCTGACATTTAAAAAATCCAAATGATATGTGCTGTGGGTGGGATGTAACATGCAGGACATTCATCATGAGGTTCAGAATGAGAGACTGACTGTCCAGTACAGCTAAGTCAATTAAAGTCTTTGCAAGCACCTAATGCACTTTAAGTAGGAGGGCCATGAGAAAACAGAGCAGCAGCACAGTAATCTGCTCTTGGGGCTTTTCAGTGAGGAGTGAGTCTTGGGTAAATTGAGTTCTGGCTCTCTATTCTACTACATATTTTAGAGAGTTTGTGCAGCTGTCTGTGTGTCTGTCCGTCCATCAGAACATTTTGTTAAAAAACTCCTCCTAAACAGTAAGAGCTGGGACCACCAAATTTGGAATACACCTTCCTCTTATCATAACTTAAGGCAAGGTCAGTGTTTGGCTGTGCCAGGACAATGGGACTGGGGTGGAATGCAACTATTTTGCATCCAATGGAAAGGGTGGAGTGTGATAGGAGAGAGAATTATACTCATGTATGACCACAGGGGGCAGCAAGTGCCCCAGCCCTATGGAACAGCCACTGGCTGGCAGCAGGGTCCTCTCCATCCCGGTCTGCCCCAGGGAGCATCTGCCAACTACCACATAGCCCCTGCCACTCAAGGCCAACCTTGTCACACCACCGCTGCTGACAGGGCCATGTGGCTCCCCCACCTCCAACCTAGGTTGGCCCTGGGAAGAAACCTGCGGGTGGCCTACGTGTCCCCGTCCACCTAAGGCCTGCCCTGGGGAGAAGCCAGAAGGTGGACAGCATGGCCCCTCCCCTCATCCCAGGCCAGCTCAGAGGAGAAGCCAGTAGGTGGGCTGCGTGCTCCCCTCCCCGCCCCCACTCCCTCCAGGCAGAACCCGGACCAAGCCAGGTAGGTCTTCTAGTATTTATTATAAAAAGCTAATTCTGGGGAGCTAGTAACAGAGATGCCCTCCTGTAAGTTAATGTAGAATACTTGGTTCAGTTTACTGCAAGGTCTGTCCCAAGGGCAGTGGTGGATCGAAAACTTGGAAAAGGATAAAAACTGAGGCACTTTTGAACTTTTTTCAAAGTTTTAGGCCTGAGGAGGGTGACTGTGAAGGAGCTCCATCTGCTGCTGTGGATGGTAGAGAAGGAACTGAGGCACTGCGCATGCAGCTAATGGACAACAATGGACAATGCATGGCATGGCAGGGCACTGCTAGGAAAGATCTTCGATTACTGGCGGGAAGATGCACCAGCATCTAGAGTGGAGCACCTATGGGAACATCACTCGAAAAAGAATCCTTTGTTGGCTCAAACTTTCAAGAGCCAGGCTAATATTCTTTTGATCTGCAGTTATTAAAGCCAGAAAAGTTCATTTCCTCCTTCTTGATATAATGGTTATTCATTAAAATGTGTTATCTTTGCTAACTAATTTAGTTCCACCCTGTTCTGGTTTACACAGTCTTGGTTTAGTAATTACTTTCTTCATTCAATCAGAGGTGAAAACCTGCCGTTGCTGTTAGGAGCAGCTACTGAAAAAAGAGTGTTTGTTCTTGTTATCCTGCTAAGATAGGAAAGGGGAGTTCTGGGTTAGTAGCAATGTTCTCTCTAATCTTTTCCATCCATGTGCAGCATAATTTTTAGGTGCACCAAGACGTGAAAATGTGCACCACCAGTAGAAATAGAAACCTAGCAGTGAACATTCTACTAATTAGCTGGGTGCCATTTGAATCTCTCCTGGGTAGCAGCACAAACACACAACTTACAGGGAACACTGCTGAGTAGCCACAATGTACAGTAGGGAACAGCCAGCATGCAGCCCAGGCTAACATGTGCTGCATATACAGCAGAATGCATGCTAGTGGCTTAGCCAGCTGACCATGCCCAATTTGGAGTTAGGGTGAGCCAGCAAGCCTGGTAGCAAGGCTCCCTTTTTGTGGTATTTTGGAATTATGCCCGCAAAGGAAGAGGCACCATAAATACTCTTCCTACATCCATGTAACTGAGTCTGTGCTATACATAGTGGCTGTGTCTAGACTGGCGCGATCTTGCGCCAGAGCTATGCAAATGAGGCTCAGCGTGGAATATCGCCGAGCCTCATTTGCATAACTAATGAGCCGCCATTTTTGCGGAAGAGGCTCTTGCGCAAGACGGAGCAGTCTACACTGCCCCTTCTTGCGCAAGAAAAACCCTCTTGCGCAAAGCCGTTATGTCTGAAAATAATATGCTGATTATTTTCAGACATAACGGCTTTGCGCAAGAGGGTTTTTCTTGCGCAAGAAGGGGCAGTGTAGACAGCTCCGTCTTGCGCAAGAGCCTCTTCCGCAAAAATGGCGGCTCATTAGTTATGCAAATGAGGCTCGGCGATATTCCAGGCTGAGCCTCATTTGCATAGCTCTGGCGCAAGATCACGCCAGTATAGACACAGCCAGTGAGTTATAGAGTCATAGAATCATAGAACACTAGAACCAGAAGGGACCTTAAGAGGTCATTGAATCCAGTCCCCTGCCCTCATGGCAGGGCCCAGCACTGGCTGCGGCGCCAGTAAATAAACAAACCGGGGTGGCCAGTTAATGTGTTTCTGAGAGTGATTCCGCGGAACACTTTCAGAACACTGGTCTAGACCACCCCTGCTAGGTGTCTGTCTAACCTGCTCTTAAATATTGCCAGTGATGGAGATTCCACAGCCCCCCTGGGCAATTTATTCCAATGGTAAACCACCTTGACAGTTAGGAAGTTTTTCCTAATGTCCAACCTAAACTTTCCTTGCCCATTGCTTCTTGTCCTATCCTCAGAGGCCAAGAACAATTTTTCTCCCTCCTCTTTGTAACACTTTTTAAGATACTTGAAAACCACTATCATTATCTATCAGTAGTTGTTTTGTGAAGTAGAGCCGGTGCATCACATCAGAAGAGAAATACCCACTGTGCTCTCTCACAGGACAACTTTACTTTTGTTCTGTCTTGATTCCTTCAATCTAAAAAAATAAGTCACGCAGCCTGGAAGGATCTGTTTGCTCTTTCTCGGTAGCAAAAACATATTGGTGATGTCTCCATTAACAACCTGCCTTGCTTGCCAAGTGTATAGACACTGTGAACATCTGCTCTGGTTAAGGCTCATTGTGTGACCAGAGACTCCAGGCAACTCTTATTTTGTTTCCTCCCAAGTAAAGCAGCATTTGAGGGGAAGATTCTGAAAGACATAAAGAAGACTTAGGCATCCAACTCCCAATGACTGTGTCCCTTAAAAACCTCCCCCAGATATTTAATGGGAAAAGCACTATCCGCTTGCTCAAGAAAACTACAGTCAAGACAAACAAGGTCAGTCCAGGACAATAATCCAAAGGTTGATGTATGTCCTCGGTAATTCTCAGCCCCAACTCCCATTTAAAGGAATGTGAATGAAAAGGGGGTGGCATGGGAGGAAGAATCTGGCTACAGTGATATCCCTGCAGAAACTGAAGAACAACTTGGCTACCACACTAATAAGAATGAGAAGACCTGGAAAAACACAGACTCAAATGGGTGACACAAATGGACAGGCCTTTTGGCCCTCCTGTAAGTTAGTGTAGAATACTTATTTCAGCTTACATTACAGCAAGGTCTGTCCCAAGGGCAGTGGTGGATTTTCTGTTTCTTAATGGCTTCATATCTAGACTGCATGCCTTTCTGGAAGACATGATTTAGCCCCACAAAAGTTGTCACACTCAGTACAAAGGAAACTGGATGAAATCAAATGGCCTATAACATACTCTTCTGGTCTTTCAAATTTATGAATATTCCACTCTCTTTAAAGCAATGTAATTCCAGGGACTTCACTGGGTTGGCTCTGGATTTCCAGTGATGTAACAAAGGTCACAATTTGGATCACAGTCGTAATAGATGGTAAACACGGTGTCTGTCCCATTGTCAACATGGGAGTTAGTCCCCAGCAAACAAATGGATTGCAACCTAAATGAACACTGCATTTGATCATAGTCCTTCTCAAGCCTCCCAAATGCCTGAAGATTTGTATATATCATAGTTAAGTTAATTCTATTTGTTACCCTCTTGTTTCATTTGTCAACAGCTATTCTGTTTTTCAGTCACCATCTTAAAGGAAATTGAAAGTTTTTCATTACTCACAGGGAAAGGTGCAACGGCCTCCCAAAGTCATTACTCCAGCCTGGCAGAAGTGTGGGTATGGCCCAGTTGCCATACTAGGCCTGTAGGGTTGCCACATGGTTTCAACAAAAATACTGGCCACGCTTGACATTACATCACCATCTACATTACATCTTATTTAGAAAAGATCGGACAGTTATATTTTCTCAGTTATGTTTTCTCAATTTGTTTCCCAAACAGAAAGTCAAATACTGAACTGTCCAGTTCAAAACTGGACACCTGCCAACCCTATAGGCTCGGGGAGTCTGTGGCAAGCTGGAGGTGGCACGCTGGGGATTTTGTTAGCAGCATTTGATCTTTCTCTAATGGTCTGACCAGCCCCAAAGGTCCAACCTTAGGGGAAGGTGAGCAAGGTAGTTGCCTTGGGCCCCGTACCTTCAGGGCCCCACGCTGCCTCGCACCCACCCGCTTGGCCACTCACTGGCTTGCTGCCCTGGTTGGGGCCAACCACAGCGTGCTGCCTTGGGCCCCACAAACTCTTTGGTTGGGCCTACAGCCCCACTCCCAATGGAACCAGCCCTAAACTCCAGAATCCAATTTTGGAGCTTAGAGAACTTTGCTGTTATTTATGAAACAAAGGGAAAGAGGTGAGGGTAGGAGACAGTGAGAAGGGGGGGTTGACCGATTTTGGGGGACAGTTAGAAAAGCCAGGCCGTGTCAGTTGCAGAATCAGTCCCCTTTTCATCAGGCTGGACAGCATGAGAGTGTGGGGTTTTTGTGTGTTAAACTTTCAAATGTGTACTGCCGTCACTCATGTGTCTCCGGGGAGAGCGAGACAAAAGCTCAGTTACTTGTGTTAGGTTCTGACAGTCCCCTGGCAACAGGGGTTGGGATCTGTGCGTGTGTGTGTGTTTATATGGATATAAAGGAGAGGGGGAGATTGTTCCCTTCCCAGCTTTCTATTTCAAGAGAATGAAGTCACCAAGGCAGCAGCTTCTGATCTCAGCAGAGGGTGAGTCAGAGCTGGGATTGATTAAGGGCTGCATACAACACTGAATAGGAATTTGAGTCCAAATCAGACGACAACAATAGCTCATATTATGAGGCCTTTAGCCTGACAACTTGGAGGGCAGACAAGCTAATGAACCCTTTGTAGTGAGACTTGCAATAGGCTGCACAGGGATGGTTGGGGCTGTATTTAGATGGGCCTCAAGAGCAAGCAGGTGCTGCTCTGGGCTAAGTCAGTTGGATGGTTTTGGAGAGAACTGATGTTTTAAGACAGCCTGAGTCAGAGGGCTGGTAATGGGATAGGAGGTTTGTCATTGATCACTGACTCAGCTGGAGGCCTAGATTTATGAGCAGGTTTCCACTGGGTTCTGAGTGACTGACTAGGAGGTTGTCCAAGGTGCTGGCTCACCTTTTGTAGCTTTGTTTCCAAATGAATCTGGGGGAAAAGGAGGAGTAGAAGCTGCAAAGGCAGCACTGCCTCTCCATGAAGCCTAGGGAATCCTGCCCCTCTCCATGTAGCTGGAACATGAGGTGGTATGGCAGATGGCTGCCACCCAGCCAGTGCTCTCTGGGGCACCACTAAGGAACCAGCTCACAATGGTAGTAATATGGCCCATGCCTGGGCCGCTCTTTCACAGATTGTATAGACTTCCAAAGGTCCTGGCGCATCTGACTGCAGCAGCAGCACTACAATGCAGGAAGGCAGGCAGACAGCTGCTCAGTCTGGAAGCACCTGACTTGGCATCTCAAAAGGGTTGGAGGGGGGAGGGGATACACATACAGAATGTCAAAGGAAAATTGCAGAATAGGGTGTTATATTTTAAGGAGCATTCTCTCTCTCCATCTGTCTCCTTCTCTCCTTGCACCAGGCTCCTGGCTGGAGGAGCTGAGCTGAACAGGTGGTTTCTAGCCTGTGGACAAGAAGGCTGCTGGCCTCAGTGTTACAATGAGTTAAGAACAAAAGGCCACAATCTGTGTGGATGGATAAGATGTAAAGAGAAGAGATAACACTGATATGTAAGGCTAAGGTGAGGGGAGAATGTACAACTCGAGTCCTCCTTTGCTTGCTCCTTCCAGCTCTCCCCTTCACTCCGGAACTTTTCTGAATCAGAGCAGCTTGGCCAAACTTAGCAACAGAAGTAAGCTGTCAAACATCACTGGCTGATCTCCTCGTAATTAGCACAGCACCCTAGGAAATGGTGGTAAGGGAAAAGGAGCAGGACAAGGGCAGCCTATGTATCTTTCTCAGGATTGAAATCACTTTTCTGAGGAGGGTAGAAAATGGCTTTGATGCTTCAGTGCTTTTAAAGTTCTCTCCCACAGCTCTGACCTGTCTGAGGGGCTGATTATGGGTTGGGGAGAATCAGACTGGAACACTCGGGCTACGTCTACACTGGCAGCTTCTTGCGCAAGAACTGTTTTGCGGAAGAGTTCTTGCGCAAAAAGTCTTCCACAAGAGCGCGTCTACACGGGCATGTGCTTTTGCAAAAGAGCATCCACGGCAGTGTGGACACTCTCTTGCGCAAGAAAGCTCTGATGGCCATTTTAACCATAGGGGCTTCTTGCGCAAGAAATGTATGTTGCCTGTCTACACTGCCCTCTTGTGGAAGAGCTCTTGCACAAGAGGTCTTATTCCTCATGGGGAGAGGAATAACTCTTCTGGAAGAAGCCCTGTTTTACAACGGTATACTGTAAATTTACTTGCACAAGAACGCTCATGCAGTGTAGACAGCAGGCAAGTTTTTGTGCAAGAATAGCTGTTCTTGTGCAAGAAACTGCCAGTGTAGACATAGCCTTAGAGAAAAAATCTGTGGTGCCTGGAACAGGTGCTCCACTGGGGCTCTGGGAGGCTGAATAGGAGGTCTGACTTACTCTGCCCCATTGATCTGTTCTAGGCTATATGGCCTCCTTTAGCATCCTGTGGGATTAGCACTCAGCAAGCAGGTCTAGGATCCCTGCCCTTAGCCATGTGCAGAATCCTCCACAGACAAAACCCCTGATAGGTTAATGCAACAGCATGCAAGGGGCTTTGATCCTGTCTGCAGTGGAACCCTGACACATAGATGGTGGGCTGGGCCCAGTGAGGAAAGCTAGCTCCCAGCAAGGTGGCTCATGCATGGTGGTCTTAGTTCCATCCCAGAATCTTTTGCACCACAATTCTTCCTGCTGCAAGGATGACAAGAGATTATACAATGGTGGTGGGCAATGGATGGAGGGCCAGGGGAGCCATCCATGCTCTGGGGAAGCACCGCCTGCTCCCACTGATGAAGCAGTTCATGGGTCAATCCGTGTAGAGGATCCCCTTGGGGTGGGACTTCTGCTCCATTAATGATCTCGAGAGCATGCAGAAGGGTTGCCACTAATGTTCTCTCTAATCTTTCCCATCTATGTGATTTTTCCACTCATGTACAGAATACTTTTTTCTATGTGCACCGATGCCTGTGCAAATGCACACCATATAGAAACAAAAATATATCTGCGGGTGCTCTGCGAATCAGCTGGGCAGCACTGAAATCTCTCTTGCGCGACCGCACAAATGCAGGGCTTATAGCAGTGGTCTCCAACCTTTTTAAGCACAAGATCACTTTTTCAGTGTGAGTGTAATGTAAGATCTACCTCAAACCCAGATACCTTTGCACCATTTCCTTCCCACCCTTCTCTGAGGCCCTGCCCCTGCTTCACTCCTTCTCCCAGACCCTGCTCACTCCATTCCCCTTCCTCCCCCATCCTCACTCACTTTCACCAGGCTGGGGTAGGGGTTTGGGGTGCAGGCTCTGGTCTTGGCCCAAGTACTATGAAGTGTGGGAGGGACTCTGGGCTTAGCCCAGGGTGGGGGACTGGGGTCCAGGAGGGGTTTCATGGTGCAAGCTCTGGGAAGGAGTTTGCGTGCAGGGGGACTCTCGTCTGGGGAAGGATGTTGGGTGTAGGAGGAGGTTCAGGGCTGGGACAGGGGTCAGGAAGCAGGCTCTGGCTGGGCACCATTTAAGTGAGATGGCTTCCAGTGGGTGGAACCGTGGGATTAAGGCAGGCTTACTCCCACCCTGGCCCTGCACCATTCCTGAAAACAGCTGGTATGGACAGCAATGACTCTTTGCATTCATGTGCTCCCCTCATCTACAGGCACTGAGCCCACAGCTTCTACTGACCATGGTTCCCCACTACTGATCAATGGGAGCTGCAGGAGTGGTGTCTGCAGGCAAGGACAGCATGTGGAGACCCCTGCTCTGACCCCTTGCGGTCACTGGGTAGAACGCACTAGGGAGGTGCACAATACTACTTATTGCAGGTGAACCCACTAGGGTAGAGGCTGCAAAACAGGTTCCATTCCAATTTCTTGTCTTCATATGCTTCTGCCTTTCAGAAAGTTTCACCTGCCTGGCTAGAGAATTCCATGTGCTTTGAGCAACAACCCTTCAACCACTGGGGTGAAACACAGGGACAAACCCTCAGGCTGTGTGTGGTATGGTGCCTGTGTACAGATAGGGGCTTATGTGCTGTTGACTATGCAGCCACATTTCAAGAGCTTGTTAACTCCAGAGCCAGGACAAGTGCTGGAGTTTACAGAGTGCAGCTGGGATAGGGAATGTTACTCTGCTAGATATAACTCTGGAGAAGGTAAAGTGAGGTTGTTATGCGCATAAATCAAGGCTTACAACACACAGATTTAGTTGCAACTTGACCAGCAACTCTAGCCAGCACCCATTGACTTTTGGCTCACTGGTAGACCTGGAAACTCTTATTTTTATCTTACTTTCTGCCTATTAAAAAACAAAATAAGGAAATTTAAATGCAAAAACTTAACACAATGTTAAGGTTGTACAATTAGATGCTAGTAAGCAGGCTTGGCAGAATTTTTTTTTATTTTTAAGCATATTTTTATATTTGTGTCTATTACAATTTTGAGTTTCAACAATAATAGAAGAGTGTCACAATAACTATTTAATGACATTGAGATTCAAACCGGAAAAGCCTTATAACCATTAAAACACAACTGTCAACATGACACGTCAAAACATATAGGCTGTGTCTAGACTGGCCAGTTTTTCTGGAAAATCAGCCGCTTTTCTGGAAAAATTTGCCAGCTGTCTAGACTGGCCGCCTGAATTTCCGCAAGAACATTGATGATCTCATGTATGATCATCAGTGTTCTTGCGGAAATACTATGCTGCTCCCATTCGGGCAAAAGCCCTCTTGCGCAAATGCTTTTGCGCAAGAGGGCCAGTGTAGACAACGTGGTATTGTTTTGCGCAAAAAAGCCCCAATGGCTAAAATGGCGATCTGGGTTTTCTTGCGCAAAAGCGCGTCTAGATTGGCCAGGGGCTCTTTTCCGCAAAAAGTGCTTTTGCGGAAAAGCGTCCGTGCCAATCTAGACACTCTGTTCCGAAAATGCTTTTAACAGAAAACTTTTCCGTTAAAAGCATTTCCGGAAAATCATGCCAATCTAGACGCAGCCATAAAGTAAGTATCCTTAAACTCTCAAGCAGTATTTTTCTTACTTTGCCTAGCTGTAAATGTTGATTATTGATGGACATATTTTTTTCAGCAGTGTGTTTTTGTGAAATGACACTTTCTGACACTTACAGATAAAAATCTAATCCTTCCAAGCATACGTGAGTGCCAGGAAAAGTGAATGTGAAGAGAGAGTCTTTGGCATGCACAAAATTCATAACCAAGAGAAAGAAGGAAATAGTAGCCATAATTCACCTCTGTGTCATTGTGATTTCCGGTGATTCCAGAGACTATAACAGTCATGAGAACATAAGAACGGCCATCCTGAGTCAAACCAAAGGTCCATCCAGCCCAGTGTCCTGTCTGCCAACAGGGGCCAAGACCAGGTGCCCCAGAGGAAGTGAACAGAACAGGGAGTCATCAAGTGAGCCATTCCTTGTCGCCCAGTCCCAGCTTCTGGAATACAGAATCCAGGGACACCATTCCTGTCCATCCTGGCTACTAGCCATTGTATCCTCAATTACTTTATCTAGCTTTTTGGAGTCCTTCATTTAATAGCTTAAACAAGTTGTCTATGTCTGGCAATGCTGCCCAGAAACATTGTCGATTTTGGGCCTATGTACCAGCCCATGCCTTACTCAGTCTCCACCTTGGAGAAATTCCCCCGCCAGATCTGCGGTTCACATGCTGCCACAACAGCACAGAGGGACCATAGAAGCAGACGGACAGACAGCTTTCCACAGCCTCCATGGATGGATTGTGGCACAGTCCTTAGTCCGGTGATCACAGCTTAAGAATGTGGCAGAAATTCCTTTTTTTCTTATCTGAGAAAGCAGCCAACCCGCACCCTCCCTCCCCCCCCCCCCAGCTGATGTTCCTCAAGAAAATATTGGAATCTGCCCAAATAATAACTGAAAACAAACATTCAAAACCTTAGGCCCACACTGCAGCACCACCCCCAGCTCCTGCAGCAGGTATGGCTGGGAGCAGCTAGGCTCACCCTCACCCCTGCATCATGTGATCTAGATCCAGCTCCGATGTAAGCGCCAGTGCCCCAACAACTCTTCCCTTGTGGCATCATGTGGGCAAGACTTCCTCCCTCCCCAGGTGGGATGAGAGAGAGAGAGTGAGTCAGGAGGCCCATCTCCTTCGCAATGGACCGAGCACAAGGCCCATCCTCCACACCAGGACAACTGCTGTCTCCTGTTGCCAGCAATTAGTCCTGTACCTCAATTAATAGCAGGCTTTGCTGAAGGGCAGGGTTCAAACTCCACTGCTGGTCCATGATTTGCAGGGAGAGAGAAGGATGTTACATGGGATGTTATATCCCATGCCAAGTCAGTTCTTTAAGCTGAAAAGTCAAGTACTGGAGAGTGAAGAAATGCTAGACCGACAGTGGCCCACCCTACTGTAATTTAGCCCCCTTGTGCCTGTGCATTATGATACAGAGCTTGATTTCCATCTTACTTTTTTTACAGGCCCCCTTGTGCATTGGGTGGATGGACAAGGACACAGAATTAAAGTTCCACAAGCTCCCATATTTCCTAAGGGTCAATGGTTGGCTTTGTAACCTAAATAACTGTTGCAGGTACGAGTGTATAGCATGAGACTGAGTGGCTACTCTGACAGACTTTCCTGTGATGAATTTGCATGGTGAGAACAGAGCTAACACGGCCCTTCAGCCTTCCTCTGCATTTTCTGACTGGTGAGCACTTAACCTGGAACTGCACCATTGCACAACAGGCCTTCTTTGCATTTCTGCAGCAGGGAAAGTTCAGAGTTGAACTAGGGAACCAACTGTAGGGAAAGCAGCAATGAGATACAGCTGGCTGTCGAAGCTACGGCCACATGCCCAGTAGTGTGGGCTGATGAAAAGATGTCTCCGACTTTTCACTCAGCTCACAGGATATTGCTTAAACTCCAGTTGGATGAAACACTCAGATGGAGACAATCTGAACTTTCTAGCCTTTTCCTGTGCAGACTGCAGTGGGTTTCCCCCACATAAATCACACCCCCCCTCCTGACTCTCTTTTACGCAATGGCTGAAAAGTGCCTGCAGCCACTTCACCACCAGCAACAGCAAACTCTGGCCGCAAACCTGATAAACAGCTGAGATTCACTTCCTGAAGTGCTTCCCCTGTCTGCTTGGACAAAATCAAGTCTGGGCATGCCAAGAAACAGACAGGGGACTGGACATATTGGGGTCTTCTCTCCAAGCAAGGGGGACCGTAAACCCCTGGGAGCCACTGGTATGCTTAGTCATTTGCCTTAGAATCGTAGAATCCTAGGGCTGGAAGAGACATCAGGAGGTCATCAAGTCCAGCCCCCTACCTAAGACAGGACCAATCCCAACTAAATCAACCCAGCCAGGGTTTTGTCAAGCTGGGACTTAAAAACCTCTAGGGATGGAGATTCCACCACCTCTCTAGGTAACCCATTCCAGTGCTTCACCACTCTCCTAGTGAAATAGTTTTTCCTAATATCCAACCTAGATCTCCCCCACTGCAACTTGAGACCATTGCTCCTTGTTCTGCCATCCATCACTACTGTGAACAGCCTCTCTCCATCGTCTTTGGAACCTCCCTTCAGATAGTTGAAGGCTGCTATCAAATCCCCCCTCACTTTTCTCTTCTGCAGACTAAACAAGCCCAAATCCCTCAGTCTCTTCTTATAGGTCATGTGCGCCAGTCCCCTCATCATTTTGTTGCCTTCCACTGGACCCTCTCCAATGCGTCCACATCCTTTCTGCAGTGGGGGGCCCCAGAATTGGACGCAATACTCCAGATATGGCCTCACCAGTGCTGAATAAAGGGGAATAATCACTTCTCTAGATCTGCTGGCAATGCTCCTCCTAATGAAACCTAATATGCCATTAGCCTTCTTGGCTACAAGGGCGCACTGTTGACTCATATCCAGCTTCTCATCCACTGTAACCCCCAGGTCCTTTTCTGCCGGACTGCTACTTAGCCAGTTGGTCCCCAGCCTGTAACAATGCTTGGGATTCTTCTATCCCAAGTGCAGGATTCTGCACATGTCCTTGAACCTCATCAGATTTCTTTTGACCCAAGCCTCCAGTTTGTCTAGGTCACTCTGGAGTCGGACCCTATCCCTACCCTCCAGTATATCTACCTCTCCCCCTAGCTTAGTATCATCCGCAAACTTGCTGAGGGTGCAATCCATCCCCTCATCGAGGTCATTAACAAAGATGTTGAACAAAACTGGTCCCAGAACAGACCCCTGGGTCACTCACTTGATACTGACTGCCATCCAGACATTGAGCCATTGATCACTACCCGTTGAGCCCAACAATCTAGCCAGCTTTCTATCCACCTTACAGTCCATTTATCCAATTCGCACTTCCTTAACTTGCTGGCAAGAATATTGTGGGAGACTTTGCTAATGCCTTACTCTAGCTTGTTCCAATCAGGTGGTTTGACAGACTTGCTGGTACCCTGTGAAAGATGTGGGGGGCCAGCTCCGTGACCCAGAAGGGGTGGGGCCTCAGGCAGAAGGGGCGAGGCAGAGGCCATCCTCTCACCAGCAGCCCTTCAGCCCAAGGTCCCATATTGTAACAAAGCCAGAGCCAGGAATAGAGTGCAGGACTCCTGCCTGCCAGCCAGCTCAGTATCATAACCACAAGAACTTCCTTAATTGCAGTATGTGGCCAAGGTATGTAGCACTGTGTGAGCTCCCTGTAGAATGGGGGCTCTAGAACTGACTTGGCTATATAAATCGCCACTTTTCAGGCCTCCCAAAATTTGGCAATGTCAGCCTGCACCTAACTGATGCACATTCTTAAATCTCACAGCCCTGCTCTTAGCTTGTTTGTACCATTTGATGAACAGAAAGGGCTTGTTGATTTCACCAGCAATATGAACCCGCAGCTGACCAGCTTTGTTCTCATACTGCAACTAGACAGGAAGTAGGAACCTGTTGCCTATTATGACACTGGTGACTTCAGTACCCCTGACGCTGCGCTTTCACCACTCGAGTTCTACACCAAACTCAAAAAGGTTGCACACTACCTTGGGTTTCCCTTTCTAAAATATATGACACCTGCCTCCTCACCTCCCATTTCCACTGGAGCTGCAGCACTCCACTGACAGAGACTTCAGTGTAGGAGGAAAGAGGAACAAATGCTTGGAGAATTGTTAAAGATGACATTTTACAGGGGGCTTAATCCCCTTAAATAGAAAGATCCAGTATTTTGGGGGCAAGAAATTCCAACATCAGAAGCGAGTTATAACAAGATCCAGCCCGTGGGGCAGTGTACAGGGCCTGCAGGTTTGCTTGAGGGGTGACTTAGTGTTGCTAGTGAGGGCTTTCTTTCGGGAAGGGAGGTCCAAATTGTTGCAGATATAAACCTTGGCTTAGTGGCTCTTCCTTGCAGACACAATGCAGGGTGGCTAATCCCCAGGGTGGTTAATCCCCAGACAGCCAAGATAAGAAAGAAAGAAAGGAAGTGAGAAATTCCCCTGGCCTCTGGCCCACACACAGTAACCCAGTGTTGCCCAGGGAAGGTGTCTGACTCTCCTTCCTGGTGCTGGTAATATTTACAGTTTATTTGCCTCTCCAATGGAAAAATGTTGAACCTGGCTGCTTTTTTGTAATTTTTTTTAACAACCTGCTTCCTGAAGTCAGGTTTTCCTGTTAGTGTCTCTCTTATTCCAGACAGCCTGGGGTGTTTCCCAGAAATGTTTTGTAACAGGCTTCCCAGCGGTGGGCAATTTCAGCTGGGTTCAACTTGCTTTGGCTGGATGTGAACTAGACCTTGCTGGCGTAAACTTTCAATGGTACTGCATGCCTGCAGTTCCCACTGACTTCACAGAGAGCCGACACACTGCTCAGCACCCCTGCAAATCAGACCATTAACAGAGTATTTCAGTCCTCCCAGCTGATAGCACCTAACTGGCAGCACCACTGGCTGCTCCTATTTGGGCCAAACAAATGCTCCATAAAAGAATTCATGTGACTAGTTTCACCTTTTTCTTTCCTGTGAATGAGTGTATTTGAATAAGTTGTGACTCGGTGTCTCACAGCCACTGTGTCAGGCAACAACAGCTGGAAGATACGAAGGACTGGACAGGCAAAACAGATGCATCTTTGCAATCCCTAGTAACTGGGATGCAGGTGGGACCTTTAGAGTCTCTCTTGATTAGGGATGTTAATGTGTAGTCAACTTCATGATTAACCAATAAGCCTGGGCTTATTGGTTAATCCTATCGACTACACACACCCCTTTCCTGCCTTTATATCAGAGGTAGCAAGGGGGGAGGGAGGCAGTGCCCATGGGGGAGCCAGCTTTTAAGCCAGTTCCCGCAGAGCTGCCTGTTCCCCCTCTCCCCCACCCACGCTGCTGCCTCTGATGAGGCAGCAGGATGAAGAGTGAAGGGAGCGGATGGGAGCTGGTACACATGGGAAGCTGGCTTTCAAGCCACTTGCCTCCGTGTGCTGCTGCCTCTATAGCTGGCTCCCTCTGGTCACTGGCTCTGCAGAGCCACCCCTCATGCTGCTGTGTGGGCTGCCAGCAGCCAGGGGCTGCTTCTGTGCTGCAGCCCCGGGGACTATTGAATAATTGTGTAACCACTAAGTTTTGATGCACTTACACGATTATTAAATTAATCTATATCTAGCACCCTTGCCTTCAGTTACAAGTAAGGAAGACACTGGGGCTATGTCTACACTCGCGGCTTCTTGCGCAAGTACGGCCGTTCTTGCGCAAGAATCTACAGAGAGTCCACACTGCCCGCCCACTCTTGCGCAAGGAAATGTACAGTACGGCGTAGTAAGAGAGGGCTCCTTGCGCAAGAGCTACGCTCTTTTTTAACAGGTGTAAGCCCTCTTGCGCGGGGGCTCTTGCGCAAGAGGGCAGTGTGGACGCTCAGCAGGGATTTCTTGCGCAAGAAAGCCCTATGGCTAAAATGGCCGTCGGAGCTTTCTTGCGCAAGAGAGCGTCCACACTGCCATGGGAGCTCTTGCGCAAAAGCACAGCTCGCACATGGCAGTGTGGACGTTTTCTTGTGTAAGACTTCTTGCACAAGAATCCTTGCGCAAGATGTTTTTGTGCAAGAAGCTGCCAGTGTAGACATAACCTGGGAGGGTTAGGCTGCTTTCGCTTTCTGACAGACATAGCCTGACAACCAGTTTGGTGGTGGTATTTTCTGAATAGCTGGTAATGTGTTTGTACCACAGGGACCCTGTTAAATTGTTGTATTTGTTTATTTATATGGTCTGTAGCAGACACCCGAATTAAAGATTGAACTTGAGGAAGATTTTGGATCCAGTTCTACACTTCCCTCTGGCTGCTCCTGCTCTGAGCTACACCCAGACCCCGCTTTGCTGTCTTTGAGCAAGACCCTGGGGCTCTGGATTCAAGCACAGCTTTTGTCTGAAGGTGATTTTTGCATGTCTCAATCCTATGCTGTTGTCGCGTGGCTGAATGAGACCTCCATTGTAAAAAACATTTGAAATGTGTTCACTTAGAAATCGAGGCTGCTCTTAAATTTGCAATTATTGGGGTAAGAGTGGAGATAAATGATCAACAGTGCAAAGTTCTAGACACATCTCATACATCAAGGAAAGTCGGTTGGCCTGAGATGATTCTGTTGCAATTGTCTATCCTGAACAGCACAAGGAAAATGATACATAAATTATCTGCTCCTGTTCTCCTGAGCTGCAGTTTGCTAAACAGCAGGGAACTGAGTGATATGTAAATGACATGCAAATGAAAATGCCACAGCATACAGTGCTGCATCCAATGGGATTTTATAACTATAGAAACAGGACTGATTCAGCTGTGAGGTTTTGTTTTTAAATATAGGGTAGTTCTGGCTTTCTGTTCCATTCAGCAGCACTTGGATAATGGCCACGTAGTGCAGGGAGAGCGGAGTGGGCTGATGGTGGCGCAGTTTAAGGGCGAGTTGATTTACCTGCAGAATTAGCAAAGGAATTTGTTAATGGCATTAAATAACCAGCAGCAGGTGACTTGTGTGTCAGAGTCAGAGAGCTGGTCATTCTGGTTTTCACTGTAGGTAAGCAAAGGTATCTATATAGCATGGGGGGGGAGTGTATGTCGGGGGGGGGTAGAGGGGAGCAGACTGAGCAAACATTGTCCCTAGAGGCAGCTTCAAACTGGGTCTGAGAGTATACCAGTTGCTTTATCCATTTATCTGAGTGGCAAACGGTACCAAGGGGCAAAAACCACCCTCTGTTAAAGATACACAGCTTCTCTGGGAAAGGGGCTGCTGGAGTAATTAGTAGAGTGGGAGTGCTGCGAGCCACTGACCTGTAAACCCTGATGGAAATCCCTTCAAGCCAGGGGCTGGTGGTAACACCCCCAGCAGTCATAGTTGCAACAGCTATGCCCTCATGTACCATGCACTGGGCACAGGCTCTAGTGAGTCACTTTTGTTTGGTTCCAACGATAATGGGCTAGCAGATATTAAACTGAAATGCTGTCACCTTAAACCAAAGACAGTTCTTTCCTCCAAGTAAATCTGTATAGAACCAAGCCAGCTGCAGCATTTCTAGCTAAAGCCTCTACCTTGCTGTTCGTAAGCCTACAATCCTAAATGCAGAAAAACTGCATTAATTCACACCAGCTCCTCCAACCCATAACACTAGCAGCATAAGCTACACCTGTGGTCCTTCAATCTTCCCAGGGGAGTGGTATAAGTAGAAGCCTCTTTCCCACAGGCAAAGGGCAAAAAGCTTAGCATGGCCTGCTAGGTGCAGTGACACTGCCTCGGTCCTGCTTCTGCCTTCAGCCAACCTGCCACACAAACAGGTGAGTCACTGCAGTGGGAATTGAGCATCACTTAAAACCCAAAGGATGGAGCTTGCCAGTACCATGCAGACAGCAGCCCAGCTTAGGGAAGAGTGGATTTTATAGCTGCTGAAGAGCTGCTCACCACTGTTTCTCCAAGGAAATCCACACCAAAGCCCAGTGCAGGAGATCATTATGTAACCTTTAAGCTGTTACAGGGCTTTTCCTGCTACTTATTCCCGGCCCCACACAGTAAAAAAAGGCACAAAGGCTATGTCTACACTCGCGGCTTCTTGCGCAAGTACGGCCATTCTTGCGCAAGAATCTGCAGAGCGTCCACACTGCCCACCCGCTCTTGCGCAAGTAAATTTACAGTACGGTGTGGTAAGAGAGGGCTCCTTGCACAAGAGCTATGCTCTTTTTTAACAGGTGTAAGCCCTCTTGTTCAGGAGCTCTTGCGCAAGAGGGCAGTGTGGACGCTCGGCAGGAATTTCTTGCGCAAGAAAGCCCTATGGCTAAAATGGCCATCAGAGCTTTCTTGCGCAAGAGAGCATCCACACTGCCATGGGCGCTCTTGCGTAAAAGCACAGCTCGCATATGGCAGTGTGGACGTGTTCTTGCGCAAGACTTCTTGCACAAGAACCCTTGCACAAGATGTTCTTGCGCAAGAAGCCGCCAGTGTAGACAAAGCCAAAGTGTTTCTTACAGGAGTTTCTCATGACCAGTGCACTGCCCCCTCAGGGTCACAACTGAAGTGAATTTATTGTGCTCAGTCCTGTCCCTACTGTCTGCAAAACAAAACCAACATGGGATTTGCATGCATGGCAAGCTGGCACCCCTCACAAAAATACCATCACAGGAGGGAAGGCAATGGCAGGGCTAATGGGTAGGGGTGCAGAACCACCCCAGGAGCCTTTACGTGTCTGTGTGGATCTCTAGTCTAAGCCATTTGGTATAACTGAAAGTGGCAGGGAGATGTTGGAGGCCAGGTTGGAGGTGCACTGGCAGGGCCCACAGAGCCTAACCCTGCTTGATACTTTTCACAGGCACAAGAGAGGGTTTTAGAAGTCTCCAAGCTACCTCCCTGGAGAGTGTGTCAGGCTGGCTGTTAGATGATTAAAACAGTAGCTGTCCCGTGTTGCAGGAAGTTTCTTCTGCTAAGGTAGTTGAGAGAGCAACGAGCTGCATGAGCCAAAGTGCTTCTCCTGGCCCCATGCTAGAGACCACGACAGCTTGGTTCAGACTGTCTCTGTGAGAAGCAAGGAGCAGGAGGCTGTGGGAAGGGAAGTAGATGAAAGCAGCTGCTGCTGCTGTAACAGAACAGGTGGAAGTGCCTGGCAAGTCCACCCACACCTATAAGTTTTTGTGTGGGCCCTCCTAGCCTGCTCACTGTGGCTTCAAACAGAGGTGCTCTGTCCCAAGGGTAAGATGCTGTGAGACCATCAACTAGACTGAGGGGGAGAAGAGAGAGCTAGCGGGCTGGATCTGGCCCCCCAAGCCACCGGATCTGGCCCGCAGCCACCTTGCTGGTACCCTCACTACACAGCAGCTGCTGGCTCTCCATGATCTGCATGCTGGGGAGGGCCTGGAGACTTTGCGTGCTGTCCTGCCCCTGGCAAAAATCCTTAGCTCCCATTGACCAGTTTCTGGCCACTAGGCACTGAGAAATTTTGCTGGAGGCAGGGACAGCGAGCAAAGCCTCCTCCTTTCCCCACTGCCCTTTCCCCCTGCTGGAGCAGAGCCATGTGGAACAGCCAGCCCAGCAGACAGGCATGGAGCCTGTCTTGGGTTCCTGCTGGGCTGCTGGCTGGGACCAGCCTAGGTAAGCACCTTCCAGCCAGAACCTGCCTCTGGCACACCCACACTGTCTTCCCAGGCCACCACCCAAACCCTCTATCTCCTCTCCCAATCTCCTCTAAGTCACTACTCCCTCCTGGACCCTGCATTCCCTCCTACACCCTTCCTCAGGCCAGAATCCTCTTCTGCACCCAGACTCTCTCCCAGACCCTGCCCCAATCATAACCCCCCTCCTTCACCCAAACTCCCTCTCATGCACCCCAGTCCTATCCCAAGCTCCCTTCTACTCCCTACCCATGTCCCAGACTCCACAGCCCCTCCATAGAAGTGCAGCCCTTGACCACGTAGCAAAATCTTGGAGTGGCCTCCCCCATCAAAAATTGCCTCTCTCTAAACTAGACAAAGGAATTTGTTAGGCCCCAATTTTTCACACTGATTCCTCACAGAAAAATGCCAAAGGAGGTGGCTTTGTATTGATTTTAAGGGTTAGTGATTACCTGTGCAAGGCTGGAAAAGAGTTGGGAAGGAAGGACACTTAGAATATACCCATCACACCAGAAAAACACACACTGAGTACCATTGTGCCTTCTTAGAATCAGAAATAAGCACCCAAAGATACTGAGGTGTTAAAAATTGCTACTACATAGGGGCCACAAATGTTTTCAACACCCTCACCCGTGATTTGTGCTACAGGGGCTCCTGCCACACCCAACATTGAGTTTCTTTGCGACATCTCAGACACTTTCCCCTCTCTTCTGATTGCCAGATTCAGGGATTTCTGTTCTTCATCTGCAGCAAAGGCCACCTCTACTGACTTGTGACAGTGCCATAGCTGCATGATTGTATCCCATCAAACACAGGACGTGCAGCAAGCTCAGTAGGAACACAGTGTTAGAGCAGTCAATGCCTAGAGTTCTGCCAAGTGGAGAGAGCGGGTTGGTGAGCAGACATAGTGTACTCTGAATGGCCATGGGGTGGGTGGGTGGGTGGGTGTGTGAGTGTGAGAGAGAGAGAGAGAGAGAGAGAGAGAGTGTTTTTAGCTTGGTCATTTTTAGGGTGAATTTAGCACGGCAAAGATGTAGGCTCGCCATTGCTGGAATGTGCCTGCCTCCGTTTAACCACAAAGGAAGTATTTTAGTGCAGTCTAGACTGCGGTAATTCAAGGTTCCTCTCCTCCTAACCTTGACCAGGAGTGTATGATGCATGTGTCACCTTTATGAGGAAGATCATCTGTTCCAGGAACCTATTCATTTGGCCTGATTGGGAGAGAGCAGCTAAGTGTTAATTTGTCTTAACTGGGATAGTGACTTTGGTTCAGGAAGACCCTGAAACTCATTTTAGGCCACAGAACAGCTCTAGGAACACCACTCAAGCCCCCTTCTACAATGGACAGTTGTATCAATATGAATCTGAACCAATTTTGTTCATGCCAGTGTTTGAAAGTGGCTTTCAGATGCTTAGCTTAAGTCAGCTGGGAACAGGTTTAAAGTAGAGGATGCTGCATGCCTAGCAAAGTAAGTGGCTTGGTCCTATTTAACTAGATATTTGTTTTTTAGAGCTGGTTTAAGTTAAACCACCGCCTTCAGTCACTCATGCACTGGGCTGATTTCAAACCACAAACAGGGGTGGAGAGCTCAGACTCTCCAATAATCCACAGCCCCTCTTAATATTGTTTGCATGCAACATGACTGAGCAGTATATGCCTGTCAATCCCATTGCTTCACACCTCTGATTTGTAAGTTTGTCTCACTGAACGATAGTTCACTGTATTGTTTGAGTACTTCATTTTGCCATTTGCTTGTGTAGACTATGAAGGCAAGTTGCTGAATGAAGTGCTACCACAATGCTGCAATGAAATCATGCACCAAGCGCAGAACTTTCTCTCTAGGATGGCAAGTGTGTCAATGCAGAGCAGCAAAGAGGTACGGATTATGTCTCAATGGAAACAGCTTCTGCCTAGGCATGTTTGTCACCTATTCTATTTAAATAACCTCACACATTTCCTACCACCCCAGTGTACTTAGTACAAAGGTAACTAATAGTGGTGGTTACCACATAACAGTACTTAGGTAAATGAAAGCAACAAGACAAAGAATAAAGAGAACAGAAATAATAGGGCTTTACAAGCAGTGCTGTTCTACACTACTGCAGGAGATCAATCTAAGTTACACAACTTCAGTTTCATTACTGATGTAACTGAAGTCGACATATTTAAATCCACTTACTGCAGTGCGTTGACGAGAGATGCTCTCCCATCAACTCCCTTTGTGCTTCTCTTTGAGGTGGAGTATTAAGAGTCGATGGGGAGTGATGTGGTTAGTTTATCGTGTCTGTACTAGATGCAATATGTCAACCCCAGCAGGATCAATCACTGCCCTGTTGATGGGACTGTAGTCAAGAGATGCCCACAGTGTAGCAGATAGCCCTGCTTCACAGAGATTACAGTCTAAACAAAGGCTGGAGCAAGGACAAATTCTGCAATGTCCAGTCTGTCTTATCTAAAACCAAACTCAACCTCTGCTTTGAATAGGGTCCCCTCCCCCCCCCGTGCTGAGGACTAAAATCTGTCCCTTCCACATCTAATGTTAGTTTACTTTTAGTTACTTGAACTTCAGTCTCTGCGTTTGCTATATCAGTCCTACCAGCGTATAGCCAGCCAGCCACACACCAAACTCCTAGTGTGACTGTTTCAAACTGAAGCTTAACTGTAATGCGTTAAGTGTGCTTGCTGTGACTGAGGTGTCCAAATTGAAGACTACCTGCCAGTATCCAACCTAATTCTCAAATTTTTATGCATCCTCCTTTTTTTTGGATTTATCTTTTGCAGTGATTGAGTTTAAGACAACTGGACTGCAGTGAACTCTCGAAAGATGTATAAAGAGCCAGGCCTGTAATGGAAGGTACACAGGGAAACCAGGTACTACAAGATTTGTGAACTTACATGTAATACAATAACTATTAAACAGGAGAGCTTAGCAAAGACTTTTCCAGGAAAATTAGCTAGAAATTTTAGTAATACACAAAGAAAGTCAGTTTCAGAGAAATGCCACAATGTTTCCTGTTCCAAGATTTGTACACATGCTTCTTCTGTTGAAACTTACACTCTGCAAACTATTTTAAAACAAAATTCCCTGTTCTTTGCAAACTAGCTTGAACTTCCTATAATTTACAGAAAGTAATAATCATATCTGCAGAGTTCAAAGGTCTGTTAAAGTATGGCTGAATCATTTCCTTTTACTTTGTAATGACATAGTCCTAGGAAAATATTTGATAAGATCAGTCACAATGACAAGTGTTCAAAAAGAAATAAAAACTTTTAATTAAAATACTTTACCAGAATACTTAGCTGCAATTTTGTATAAATGCAACTTCTTTTAAAACAAGAAACTTAATAGAAAAGCATTATTTACAAATCTGATTACAAAAGCATATCTGAGCTCCTGAGATGGAATAAGGAGGGGATTCCTGCTAATTCAAAATGTCTGGGTAGAACAGTGGAGGACTAGTACTTCTTTGGGCCACAAAGACAGTAACAAATAGGGGGTGAAGATTATTAGGAGTTAATATTAAATACTATTGTCTGATACAAGTATCTTCTTCCTAAGATCTTTAGTTTGGAAACATCTTAATTTGTGAGTGCCTGTATAGTTTAGGATATTAATATATTTTGGGTTGATTCTGGAAGGGATTTAATTAGATTACGTGAACTGGTGCAGGTGATCAGGACACGTTAAAAAAAACTCAATCTACAGTGCTGCTGCTCGCTATTCACTTGTACCAAACAAGACACACAGCAGCACTGGCGATAAAGGAAGGATAAACCTTCTGGCCCTTACAATGGCACAGAATGATACTGGTGTTTCAATGGCAATCATGGTGGCCTAACTGTTCTGCAGAGCTGAATGGAGGCTCTGGATTAGGCTTCCAGTCCTGACTAGCTGCTTCCCAGGGTTTGGATGGCTGCAGACGCAGTGCATTTCGGCCTGTGGATATATGCTGATTGTCAGCAACCTCTCAGCCCATTAAAGAGCCGTATGGCTAAGGCCCACAAGCAACCCTTGAACAGACCAAGGGGAGCTGCACAGGCATTCAAAAGACAAGGGAGGTGGAAAGAGAAAGAACAGTAAGTGGAGCTGAATGGTTCCAGCAAATAGCTGGGGGGTAAGAGGATGAGACAGAAAATAAAGCAAGGGGTATAGTGCCATCACAGAGTTCCCCCAATTCACCCAGCTGTAGTGACCTGTCTCGTGGAAACAATTCCCTGCAAAAGGAGCTCATTTACCAATGCAAGTATCCCCTGAGCTCCTGCCCCAGCATGAGATGGTTCTGCTTAATCTACAGACCAGCAAAGTAGACAAAAAGGCCCTATATGATCTACAGTTTGAAGTAGAGGGCTATGGCTATGAAACCCAGCACAACCCAGGCCTTCCAGGAAGATGCAGTGGAGGAATGTAGCTCTCTGGAGAACAAAGCTGCATTAAGGAACATTATTAACAAAGCAGTGATCTTCTTTCCCACTGGGCCATTGCTTTCTCTCTGCAGGACAGCCTATCTTTCAGGCGCCTTTGGATTGGCGGGAGGCTCCTTTTTATAGTACTGCTTCAGTGACAGGCTCTCCACTCTGCTACCAGGAACTGAAGTCCCCAAAGCCTGTACTCCTTTTCTCTTTCTTCATAGCCACACTGGTTGAAGGCCCATCATCATCTGCTATTCGTTTTCTGCAGTAAAAATGAAAACATCAGTGACTATTCATGTTAGCTGGGCTAAAATCAGCTGGACTCCTTTCCCTTCCAAGTGTGATCTGGAATGGAGCCAGCCTGTCATATACTAATTAGAGACGACCTTTGGCGGCAGCACTGAGAGATGGTTTGCAGGAGCATTGAAGACGTACGGTTTAGGTCTAGGTCATAAAAGAGGGAGGGGCCACTGAAAACTCTGGAGATGGTAGCAGGGTTGGATTTTGAACACTCTTGAAATGCAGAGGCTATGAGGGGGTTGAACTGATGGTTTTGGGTCAGGCCCAGCACGTAGGTAAATCCAACATGCAGCCACTGTGAAAGCATAAGCCTCTTTGTTCCCCGTCCAACTTCCTATGGAGTGTTTAGTGTTTTTAAAAGCAAGTGGGTTTTGCAGTTAGCAGGGCACAGTGAAAGAAGCGGAGCACAGGGCGACAATTCCCACCCCTGCCAGCATCTTGATCCAGGCCAACAGCAGCCCATGTTGTTATCTGTGGCATCTCTTCAGCAGAGCCTACGAATTATGCAGAAATGCATTTGATTTTCAGATCACATGAGGCGGTCAATAGGGATCAGATTGAAACTACCAAAGGTTTCACTGCAGAACAATGTCACACATGTTACAGAGAAGACTGCAGGGATAAAAGATAGTGGGGAAAAAACCTACAGGAAACTATTTGGCCCACTCAGCACAATACTATTAACCTTGCAAGCTTCCCTACACGTTTCCATAGTGGAGCAGGAAAATAATTTTAAGTTTAATAAATTTCAGCAAAATTTTAAAATAGAGCTTAACAAGCAACATTCTGTAGCTAGACTTTTAAAAGATCCATGGTTAACCATGTATGTGTGTGGGTTAAAATTACAAGACAAAATTTCAGCTGAATGGGCCCCAAAATATCCCAATTGCATAGACATAGAGGCTAGGCAGGAGCCCAGGTCTGTACATACAAATACATGTCTTTGTCTACGCAACAAAGCAACAGCCACATTTGAGGGAGGTTTTGGCAGAAGCCTGCCAAAATGTAGTGGTACAAATTCCTTTTAATTTTTTCCAAATAGTTGAAAAGCTACTCCAAGGTTTGGCACTTTCCTTTTGAAAGTTAAGCTATCCACGGTACAAGATGTGGGCAGATAAATGATGCTTTAGGACTTATTTTTAACAGCTGCAGAAAGGGAAACACAGACTGAATTCAGGTCCTGTCTAGGAAGTGGTGGATAGGTTCCTCAATGAAGATTGTAAATGTGTTTGTAACTGTACAAAAAATGTTGTTAATGATAAGCTTTTACACTGAGCCTTTAAAAAAAAGTTAAGATTTTTTTATCCTTCACCGATAGGGCCAGACACTGACTGCTGTGATTGGTACATGACCAAGGTCTATTAGCATGAAACAAATCACTGGTAAACAAACTGTCAGTAGTGATGGATGGCAGAACAAGGAGCACTGGTCTAGTATGGATATTAGGAAAAACTATTTCCCTAGAAGGGTGGTGAAGTACTGGAAAGGGTTGCCTAGGGAGGTGGTGGAATCTCCATCCCTAGAGGTTTTTAAGTCCCCGCTTGACAAAGTCTGGCTCGGATGATTTAGTTAGGGGTGGTCCTGCTTTGGGTAAGTGAGGGTGGGCAATAATTTTTGGTGGAGGATCACTCCAAGATTTTGGAAAGTGATCAAAGGCCACATTTTTCTGTGGAGGGGGGGCAGGGTCTAGGATGGAGGTTGGGTGCAGAAGACGGTGTGAGGTCTGAGACAGAATTTAGGTAGGGAAGGGGATTGTGACCTGAGTCAGGGGATAGGGGTGTATGGTCGGGGAGGGAGTATGGGTGCAGGAGAGGATTCTGACCTGGGGGAGGGGCTATAGGAGGAGGTGCAAAGTCTGGGAGGGAGCTGTGACCTGGGAGAAGGGGAAAAGGGGGTACAGACTGCAGGGTTTGGGTGATGAGCTGGGGCAGGGGATTGGGATGGAGATTCAGGGAGGGAGTGGGGGTACAAAAGAGGACTCTGGACTGGGGGAGGGGGCATAGGATCTGGAAGGCAGTTGTGAATTGGGGTGGGGGGTGCAGCGGGATTGAATGGTGACCTGGAGGAGGGAGTTGGGATGAGGAGGGGCTGGGGTGCCAGAGGCAAGCTCTGGCTAGGAGGTGCTTACCTAAGCCAGCAGCCCTGCAGCTTCCCAAGGAAAGCTGGGCTCCCTGCCTGCAGCAGCCTGCTCCCTCCATGTCGCTCTCAGCTCCGGGAGGGGAAAAGAGATTTGCGCTGCTCCCATCTCCCAGGCCAATCTCTCAGTTCCTACTGGCTGGTTGTTTCCAGCCAATAGGAGCTGAGAGATTAGCTGCAATCAGTTCCTATTGGTCAGTTGTTTCTGGCCAATATGAGCTAAGGATTGGGCTGGGAGTGGGGAGATCGCACAAAGTTTCTTCCACCCTGCAGAGCAGGGAGCCCACAGACAGTGCTGTAAACCAGGCATCTGTGTGCCTGAGGATCCCGCCACGGTGGTCTGTGGCTTGGTGGGCCAGATCCGGCCCTGGACTGTATTTGCCAAGCCCTGGGGTAGGGGGTTGGACTCAATGACCTCCTGAGGTCTATTCCAGCCTAGGATTCTATGATTCTATGTGACAGTGACTCTGATACAATACTGAGCAATAGCTCTGAGTAGTGCTAATGCCATAGAGAAAAAGGGAGTTCCCAGTGAAAGACAACACAAACACTAAACAAAGCACAGTTGTGCAAGGAACTTACGTTGCAGCCATATTAATATACTTCCCAATGCCCTCCCGGTAAGTTTTGGGAGCCTGGCTCTCTTTCTTTGGCAGGACAACCTTAGTTTTAGTTTTGGATGCTTCCTCCTCTTGTTGGACCTTCTCTCTCTCTGCAGAGATCTGAGAGAAAAGAGTATAAGAGCATGTTACAATAGATTAGTTTGAAAGGCGATGGTGCCTAAAGTGCTTTGTATTTGCAAAATGTTACAAAATACTGAGTATTACTGCTATGACTTACAGAGTTATTAACTATGTAACTGCATTAGTAACTGCATGCTTAGTTATTAACCTGAAGGAGGCCACTTGGAATGGACAATCTGTGGCTATCACTCTACTGCAGGTGATACCTCTGTATTGCCTAACACTAGGAGACATGTGGGGAGGGGCCTTTAAGGTTGGTGTATTGTGAACCTTGCCCCACTTTACTTTCCAAATTACTAGTGTTGGAGTGGATAGTAATGTTTCTAGGAAATGAGACAGCCTCATATTGCAGCTGTTCAATCTTTGCTTGCAAACATAGGGGTGAGCACCCCAGGCGAAGACAAGGGAGGAATGCAACACAGGAAGTATGAATTCCCAGGGAAATGGACAAAGCTAGTTTAGATGTACGTACTTCTTTGCAAACCTATCAAACAGATGATTCCCTCCTCACCTGAGCATCTGCCTCTTCATATGGATCGACAAAAACAGTTGTTGATTCAATTCGTATTTCCTCCTGGGAACAGAAAATTAAAATGAAAGCTATTGGCACCTGCTAATTAGGTTGGTTTCATTTTTCTGAAGGTAATTTTTAAAAATAAGCAGCAACAGGCTGTTATACAATGAATTCAGGGGGAACACACACAATCTCTGTTTGGTAACCTTTTCAGTTTAAGTAGTACCTTGGGACGATCTGTTTTTGGATCGCTGTCCACATTCTCCATAGCTGTCAGAGCCTCAAAACCACCAACCACTCTAAAACAGAAGAAAGCACTTAATTTCCAGCTGTATGGATGGGATTATTAACCCCTCATTCTGGAGGAATATGTAGCAGGTGTGCACTCAGCTTGAAAAGACAAATCCACATGCCTTTAGCAGTTTGAACAGCTGACCGATATGCAGAAATCCAGGCAATGAGTGTCCCAATATGACCACATGGACTCAAAGTAAAGATTTTAAAGCCCAGATGAACATTCTTAAAAATGGGAGATAAAATCAGCACGGTAACCCTGAAGCTCTGACAATGTGAAGCTCAGCTGGAGAGCAGAGGTCTAGCAGGGTCTCTATTTCAGTCCCTATATAAAAATCTGGAGCCTATTTCTATACTAGCATTCCCTGCTCAGATAACTGGGTGTACTTGCTAACTTTACAGGTGCAGTTTTGGAGGTCACTCTGAATCCCACAAGCTGTTAGAAAATAACTTATCACACAAGCTTCACAAAGTATTATTTTTATTATGCTTAGCTAAGAGACTTTCCACTAACTTCAGTGGGCCTGGATCAGTACATTGCATGTGTTTATTAATGCTGCCTATGGCTGGTTCACTCCGAATACTTATGGCAGGTTAGCTTTGAATGTTATAGAGTTCCCTTTGTGATGATGTGTTTTCTCTTAGGAAAGAGTTGGTCTAGCTATTCTCTGTGGGCAGATGGAACTTTTTTGGTAACAATGCATTTGGACATGCACATATACGTATACACTAAATTTGTCATCTATGTGAAAACAGCAATAATAAATAAGGAAAAACAGCTTAGGTAAAATAATGTATTTATTTTTGTTCTTTTCATCAGGATAATTAAAAAAGCCTCAAAAATATGGGCGGGATTCTGTAAAAATATCAAATTTAATATAATCTGATGATAGTTCTGGTTCTCTCAAAGATGGAATTTTTTAAGGTTACTCAGAAAACTGAACCATTTTATAGATTTAAAGCTGCTTAATGGCAGTTATTAGGATTTTAAAAAACATTTAAGAATTAAGCTCAAACTCTTGTGTACCTTGTGTGAATTCTGTTTTCCAGAAGGCAAAATGAGAGTTCAGTTCACTAACAAAAATTATCATGTAATACAAGCAAAACCATGTGTCTCCTAACACAATTCTTTTTTCCATATAATGGATTCTAGATTATAAACTCTAATATACTAGGCATTTGTTCAACCCCTTCAGATAAGAATACCTCAATTAATCAGTAACCAGTAAAAAGTACTTTGATGTATTAATATTCATGCATGGTGACATATTATATGCTTCTAATAGAATTGCCTTGTCCTTGCAGACCTTTGACATTTCTAACATTCATCTCCTCCTGCAGGCTGATACCATAGATTCACTTGTAATACTGAAAATTAAACAAAACTCTAAAGATACTCTATATTTTTAATTGTCCCTGAAGCAAACTTATGATTTGATACTAGAGGATTTTCTACCCAATCATTTCATTATCTTATGGTGTTTTCATGACAATTTAGAAGCAGTCAGATAGCTGACCACTGGAAAACTCCCTTACCCCAACGCTAGCTCTATTACAATATTACTGTATTTTGCTGGTAACGGTAGGACCTCCCTGCTCCGGCACCTCAGACCTGAGCGGTCCCAAACCACAGAGTTTGCTGGACCAGAGGAGAAAAGGCTCATTTCCCGGCTGTCGGCCCTGCTCCCCCTCTGGCCTCACTGCCCCCAACCCTGCCAGGACTGCACTTCTGTCTGGGGACAGGACTGTGCTCCCCACCGTGCTGAGGGTGCCTCTGGCCTGGCTCAGGCTGCGCTCCGCATTGTGATGACCCTGGCCAGGCCTGCACTCCCTGCTGTGTCGACTAGGGTTGCCAGATGGTTTCAGCAAAAATACAGGACACACTTGACATTACATCACAATCTACATTACATCTTATTTAGAAAATACCAGAATACTATATTTTCTCAATTTGTTTCCCGAACAGAAAGCTCAAATGCTGGACTGTCCGGTTCAAAACTGGACACCTGGTAACCCTAGTGTCAGCTGGGCTGGGGCTGTGCTCCTTGCCACCAGTCCCAGCTGGGGGTTCTGTTCTGCTCTCCACCATGCTGGCCCACTGCCGCCAGGACTGCGCTCCCCAGTGCCAGCCCAGCCTCTAAATGTAGTCAGCCAGGGTGCTCTGATCCAGCAATATTTGTGGTCCTACTGGAGTATTTTTCTCTCTCTCTGTCAGGAGCCATGTCAGCGAGGGTTTTTCTTTTGTTTTGCTTCTCACTTGTGTGTGGCCTTCAACTGATTTTTTTGTGGGTCAGCAGCCCAAAAAAGGTTTACACCCCTGAAGGCTTGGATGGATTAGATTTGTCTTGGTAAATGATGATAAACATCAATTACACCATACACCCAAACCTATACAAATATTTCCTGTGATAATCTAAATATACCGACAGGCAAAGACAAAAAAACTATACTTAAGAAGTTCTTGATTTAACTATATTTACCTTGTATATTATGATGTGTGATGTTCACAATTTTGTATTTTAAATTATTATAAAGGTTTAATAATTATTGTCTGACCCCTCTATAATTTCCCACAACTCCAAAAATTTAAATCAATAGAAAAATGCTTAAAAATGAACATGGATATTATCTGTCAAAATAATAAAAATCCAATTCTGCCAAGGCTAATTATATCCTGTTATTGCCAAGCTTCATGAAGTTATAACCCTAACATCAACATGACCAAGATTCAATGCACCTAACCAATATACTTATGCCCATTAAAGCAATTATTTCATGTATACTGAAGAAATAAACATGCTAGAGAAGTAACTTGAAGGTTTGGTGGGTGAGGGGTTGTCTGTTCTATTACACAAATCCTGTGCATAAATTGTATGTCTTGCAAAGGAACATAGAAACTACATATGGATAAGACTTACAGATCACAAAGTCTGCCGGGGTAAGATGTAACTTTCCAAGAGAGGATATTAAATTAATACTCTACTTGATTTCATGCAACAGGGTAAAATCTGTTTTAGTACACAAATCTTTATACAACAGTTGCATAACAATGAAACAAATGTCACAAATTCAGACCAACATCCTGTCTTATCTTTTAATGTCATAAATACACTATACAGATGAGACTTGATCATTCCACATTCAACATGTCATGCTAAATTGAGATCACTGCAGAGCAATGGTGTAGTGAAGGTGAAAATAGGTTTAACCTTTTTCAATCACTCTGGCCCTTTCATAAATTATAGGGTGCTCATGATTTGTCTAGAATTGAACTAGTCAGCTTCAGATTCCCATGAAAACAGATATGTTCATAGGATTCCCTGTAACAGAGATGAAGGTACCTTTTGGTCAGACAATTGGTATAACTGAAAAGTTTGCTCTATATTTCCAACATACGCATTAAAATCCTCATTTCTCAGGGTAACCAACCTATTTACCTCAGTTGAAAAAAAGTCTACAATGTGTTTTATTTTCCATGGAAACGTAAGCACTATGTTTAGGTTTACTTTAGTTACCACAGTAACACTCACACACACACACACAAAGCACCCTTAAGTTCTTTAAGATGTACATTTATATTTTCTTGAAAAGTAGACCGACTCCAGCATTGGAAAATTTTACACTTCATGTTTTAATTAAAAATCCATTTTTTTTTGGGTTGATTCTAAATGGGGCAGCCATCTATCCTAAATGCAGTGATACTTTGTAGTACTCAACTCAGTTAAAACTTTTACTGTACACACAATTAATCACCAGAAGCCAAATCATTAAAAGGTAAAAACCACATAGATCAAAGTCAACCTACTAGATAAGCAGATTTCAGTTTGAAGTTTGCTGCCATATTATTTAGTGTTGTCCCTAAAACCAAATTCAATATACTTCAAAAACCCTGACAAATGGGCTTCCAAAATTACACACAAGTCTTCTGTTAAAAAAAATCAGCAAGTGAATTTATTTCTTTTCTAATACGATTTAGAATCTTCAATGACATTCACACATAACTGTCTACTGTACAGTTTTCTCATTTCTTTTGTTTAGCTGAATTATATGAATTAATCCTCATGCAGTACTTTGGATGGCATATGTCCAAAATGATAGTTTCCTGTTTAGAAGACAATGCAGAAATGTGTGTGGAATTTTTAATGAAAAACAAAAACACATACCAGAATGAAATCTTTTTGCTTTGGGAAAATAATTTCCCCTCAAGCTCATGTTTATAAAAACAAAATACCCCTATTTTTATACATCTCTACACTGTATATTTGTGTAAAAGTATATGTATTAGATGGCTCTCTTGGGCGGGTGTGCCTGCATAAACATGTCATCTATCACACACTGAGTAGACTTTTGAGGCTGTTAACACAAGGAAGACCAGTACAGCTTAACCCAGGGCTACTTAACTTTGGAAGCCCTGGGGGCCACAATGATACAGCACATGTCGAGGGCCGCAACTTAAGTGTGGTTGCATGTACATGCAAATAGCCTCTTTTACACTGATGGGCATGACTACAAAGATTAAGGCAAGACTACATAACGGCCCCATTTAAGTCAGTTCCCATGATATTAATAAAATGCAATATTTATCAGATTTCCACCCATATGACAGCACTTTCAACGAGCAATGACAGTCCTGGAATTTAATTTCTAAAATGCATATCAACAGAAGACCATTATATTGACTCGTGTTGTGGAGCGTGTGCCCTGTGGCGGCCATGTTTAAACGATCCCACCTGTGGGCTGCGTGTTGAGCCCTGCATAACCCCAAACTGCACCTTGGGCCACAATCAAACGGGCTGCAGGCCACATGCGGCCCACAGCCTGCATGTTGAGTAGCCCTTGCTTAACCCATCTAAGGACTTAGTTTTGAAGGTCAAATGGTGGAGCCCTGATGATGCAGTAGCTCCTGCTCTACAAAAACTGCTAGTGAACCACAGATGTTAATTCACTGGAACCATTTCTATGTCTTCCTCTGCCCCCCCCCAGTCCTGTTGCAGGCAGAGTTGGAAACTACAGACGTTAATATGCTTACCAGAAACCACCCTAACTCCAATGAGAGCTCTGGTAGGAATCAGTCCTTCAAACCTTATCAAAGAACAATTGTTTGCTCAGAACAAGCATCCCCATGAATCTGCGAGTCACTCCTTTATACAGTGATAGAAATGTAGCCGTGTTAGTCTGGTGTAACTGAAACAAAAGACAGGACTAGGCAGCACTTTAAAGACTAACAAGATGGTTTATTAGGTGATGAGCTGTGGGTCTGGCCCACGAAAGCTCATCACCTAATAAACCATCTTGTTAGTCTTTAAAGTGCTACATAGTCCTGTTTTTTGTTCCTTTATACAGCACCATGAATAGGTAATCATCTTGACAATGGTTCCTTAAGCCTCAGAGAGGAGCTTCAAAAGGCTGGGTCTCTGCATAACAGGAGGTGATAATTTGCATTCTCCTTCCCTAGGTATTTCCTAGAAACTGGCACATTGTTTAAAATAATCTTTTGAAGTTCATAACACTCTCCAAGGTTTCCATTGACCACGGTTACATACACCACAATATATAAACATTGCATTTGCAATACAATGGACTCCAAAGACACTTGCACTTAATTCAGTAAGTGAAACAAAAGACAGAACTATGTAGCACTTTAAAGACTAACAAGATTGTTTATAGGTGATGAGCTTTCGTGGGCCAGACACACTTCCTCAGATCAATATGGTGGTCTGGCCAACGAAAGCTCATCACCTATAAACCATCTTGTTAGTCTTTAAAGTGCTACATAGTTCTGTTTTTTGTTTCAGCTACACCAGACTAACACGGCTGCATCTCTATCTTAATTCAGTAAGGTCTGTCCAGGGTATTGCAAGAAATTGCCTTAGCTGTCACACAGAAGCCAATCATTCTGAAATGCAATCACTTTTAGTCTCTAGCCAACAGATTTCAGCAAACTGCCCTATGAAGAAGAAAAGATACTATAATGCAGCATGGCTCTTACACTCATAGAAAAACAGGTCTGGTGGGAAATGTGACAGAGAAATAAAGAGAAAGTCTACCCTAGCCCTGATTGTATTTCCTTTGCCAGGAGCACTCAGTTTGACCTTCGGTAAACAAGATTAAGGTCTCCCTTGCTGTACTGTCCTAGAATTCTACAATTAAGAAGTGTGAGCTGATGAAAACTCCAAACTCAGAACCACTATCAGGATTCAAAGGCTGATGGCTCCTGACTAGCTGCTCATAAATCACTACAACATGACCCTTTGCATAAAGATTATTAATACAGAGAGCACAGTGAGCATAAGCTGTTCTTTTGGAAGTAATGTCATTGCTCAGCTCATGCAAAATCCATAGCAGAAGTCTCTGAGAATGCAGAAGGAGGGTGGAGAGACAGATCTTTGCATGCTAACTAGGTTAATGCTATAAAAAGGGACCCAAAGGAATGTCTCCATGCAGTGGGCTTCCTAAAATGCTTCTCACTCAGAAGAAAACTCCTACCCCACACTGGGCAGATATAGTAAATGCCAAGTGGTTTACACCATATTGGGTTTTTCAATTAAATGGCTTTTCAAGCATTTAGAAGTCAGCAAAAGCCACTAGTTAATTTACAAGTTAATTACAACATTTTAAAATGTCAGGCAGTTCATTGCCAATTATCACTGGAAAGGGTTATTACTGAGTTAATCTTGGTAACTCCTATGCAGCAGGAAATCCACATAGCTTATAATACTCCTTCATTTGAAGGCACTATTCCTCTTCAATTCTCTTTACTTTTGCTCCTTTTTCATATCCACCTTACCTGCTCCTTTAGCTCATGGGTCTTTGCTGAACCTCCCGGGGCCCCTGTACATTTCAAAAGCAGGGAGTGCGGGGGCAGTTTGAGTCCCCAGCTTGCCCCAGGTCCCCGCAGCGCTTCTGCTGTTGAAATGTAGCAAGACCATTTCAAAGGCAGAAGTGTTGCCAGTTCCCCGCTGCGCCCTTGCCCCATCTCTCCTAGGAGGAACTGGCTTTTAAAGCTGGCTCCCCCCAGCACTGGACCCTGTTCCACCCCCTTGCTGCCCCTCTGTGACAGAGGCAGCAAAGGGGACGGGTGGGGCAAAGCAACTAGTCAACTATCTGATAAGCATTTCCACCATCCCTATGCACCATCCCTTCAAATCCTCGCTGCCGAGGGCCAAAATATTTTACAAAACATCCCCATAGTCTAAAATTTCAAGCTCTTAATACCTACTACTAAGCAAGACTGATTTCCAACCTGTAGTAATACAAATTAAAGTTTTTTAAAAAGGAGAAACTTCCTAACGTTACTTACTTTCTTTGCTATTAAAATAAACACTTTCCCCCATTTTCCTGTTCTTCTTAGGAGCAAGATAAGCTTACTTAGAAATTCTTAAAACAATTACATACGAGACAAAATTCTACCCTTAAGCATAGTTCCTGCTAAGGTGCACGCCTGTGTGGCTGCACACAAAAAATTCTTCCCCGCCCACCTCCTCAGGAGAGCCGTGAGGCAGGTGGCTGAAATGGTGTGGTGAGGGAGCCATTGGAGCAGGGGGCTGGGATCTGCTGCGGCTGCGTGGCAGGGGAGTCCTGCTCTAGTGACTGGGGCTGCCATGTGACGGGCGGGTGGGAGGAGGGGTCTGTTCTGGCAGCTGGGGCCAGGAATGGGACCTGTTGCATGGTGGGGGTAGGGGTAGGGGTGTATGTCTGCTCCAGTAGCCAGGAACGTGTGTGTGTTAATAAATTGGGTGCCATGGTGGCACATATAACCAAACCGGCACATATAACCCCAATATTGGTGCACCAGCCAAAACTCACTCTGTTCATGGTTGGAAAATCTTAGATGGAACATTTCCCTTAAGTAGACATATGCAACCCTACTAGCCAAAACAGGAACTGCATGAAGGCGGGAACAGGTGAGGGCAGAATTTGGAACTATGTAAATAGTGATGTTCTTATACTGTCCATAAGAAATAACCCTCAGCTTCATGATGAAGCCAGAGCAGCCTTGTAAATCTAAACAGTATGATCAAATTTAGAATCCACTATAAAAGGGGACTTCATATTTCAGGGACAATACTTGAATTACAGCTGGAGTTAACTCTGCCTTGAAGGCAAGCTCATAGTTACAGGCAGTGCAGTTACAGGAATCTGTTCACTCACAGCTTTTAATATTAGAACTTATTTAAGTGAGACAGAATGTTGACCAGGACACAGAAGTTACCCACTTTTCTTTCACAAAGTGATAAGGGAGCTTTAACTTGTACTTACAGGAGTCACCAGTAAGGCAAATGGGACATCTTGGCAGAAGGAGAGTAATTCAGAGAATGCAGTTATTGCAGTATCAATATTGGGAATATTAGCAGTCAAATTACTATGGTGCTAAGTGCCAAAAATATGTTTGGCTCTACAGAACTCACAAAATTAAGCCAATTCCTGCCTGAACACTTACAATGGGATACACTAGAAAGCCCAGAGGAAAATAATATATCCTAGATACTGAACAGCTCTACTGTTCACACAGAGTATTTCATGTATTTATTTTAAGCAGTCTTTCAAACTGGGTAAAAATCAAAACAGTTGATAAAAAGTGACAATTAAAAGAAAAATAAAAGAATAAGGTTCAGATTCTAAGGAACTATCAATGCAATTGTCTAATAAAATTGTACGTATCTACCATCACACTGACACATTTATTAAACAGCTTTGTGTAATTTAGCACCATCTATTATAATGCTTGCACCTGGAAATGATGGAAACAAAAACAATTATGCACTGCACTTTCTTTACAGATCTGCATTATCTCCTTATCATTTGTAATATTAGGGGGGTTGAGTGGAGTAGAACCATGAAAACAACATTTCTCTCATAACAGGGAAGGGTCTTTGGAGCTCTCCACATTGATACTCAATTGACATTGCAGCATTATATCACAGTTGTAATTAACACAATTCAGAGAAACTGCACCTATATTCTCCCTCAGAATTCCTTTGAGGGTTCTCTCCCTCCTAGGCTCCCAGCTCCTTAGTCATCACCTCTCGTGGGTAGATACCCATGCCTCTCCCTCCTGACAGATTTTTCCAGGATGCACAATTCCCTGACTAGTGTGATATTCCTAGCAAGCCAGACTGCCTAACCAGGATAGTGTCTCTTCTTAGAGGCTACACACAGTGTAATGGCCAAAATGGTAAGATAGCACACAACTTTTCATAAACAAGCACATTTATTCTTATGGTAACAGCATTAAAACATATTAGAACAATAAAAAACCCTACACATGTGCTAAGTAGTTTACCAGTGATCACTCCAACTCCAACTTTGAGCTCTGGTAAATGTCAGTCCTTGAAAATCCACAACTGAATTTTTTCCCATAGTTACAAATTTTTAAGGGCACACACACATTGCAGGGCTAAAGCGGAAATAAACTACCCAACTTGAGCTACGTCAATTGTGTAGCTTAAATTGAAATAGCGTATTTTAGCTTTTGGCACTGCCTACACAGCTGGAAGTTTGAGGAAGAGCACTCTTCCTCTGACTTCTCTTACTCCTCATAAAATGATGGTTACAGGAGTCGAAGTAAGAAGTCCTCCAGCTCGATATTATTTTGACATTATGTCAAAATAACTGCTTGTAGTATAGATGCGTGCTTGTAGTGTAGATGCGGACTACGTTATTTCGGAATAACAAGAGTTATTCTGAAATAACACTGCTGTGTAGACATACCTTAACTGTCTCAAATTCAAAACCAGAACAACTATGCAGCCCTTCCTTTATATCATTTGGGCCATGGATCTTGGCCTCATGTGACAGGAGATTAGCAGACAAAGGTCAACTCCACTGGCCACATCTTAGAAAGGCATGGTTTTTGCATAACTAGAAGTGGGGAAATTGCAGCCAGGAAAAGCTCTCCCTACCTAATTCCCAGGAGAGCTAGATAGATTCACGGAGGTTAGATCCATCAATGGCTAGTAGCCAGGATAGGTAGAAATGGTGTCCCTAGCCTCTGTTTCTCTGGAGCTGGGTGACAGGAGGGATCACGGGAGGATTACTTGTTGTGATCCCTCCCTCTGGGGCATCTGGTATTGGCCACTGTCGGCAGACAGGATACTGGGCTAGACAGACCTTTGGTCTGACCCAGTATGGCCGTTCTTATGTTCTTAACCACTTACCATTTTTTATTCCCAAAGTCCATTATTGTCTAGCGCATTGTTTGCTGAAGTCCTTTGAACCACCAGGTCTCTCATCTGTCACATCTCTCCTCCCAGGAGGTTACAAACAATTCCAATCCAGACGGATGCATAAACTATTCACTTAATACAAAGGATCTCACCAATACTTAAAACTTAGTTCAATAAGGTTTCTCAAGAATGTTGTAGGAAATTGCCATAACTGTCACAGCAAACAGGTACAAAGTAAAAGGTGCTGAGAAGTGCATCAATAGCTCAGTGTTTGATGCTCTCCAAAAGAAGCCCTGAGTCATGACTGACCTATTGGTTGACAGTTCTTTAAGTGATGAAGGCAGAGCTTTAAATAGGTTCTCTCTTGTGCCACCATGATGAGCATGTAAATTTTTTTTTCAAGTGCTGACTGTTCTCTTCTTGACTACTCCTGGAGGCCCATCAACAGAAAATACCTCAATAATTTGGTTACTGATTATGATGAAAGAGTGGCCAGGGAGAAAAATAATGGCAAAAGGATGTCTGACTGGTGGTGGTAGTGCTGGAATACCCTCTGCCTAATCAAGGCCAACAGGTGTGCACTCTGCCACAAAATAAGTGAAAGGAGAAAAGAAAAGTGAACAAAACTAGATATTAAAAGGCTATTTCTAGGTCTCAGGCCCAGAAAAATGAGTGGGAAATCAGCAAATGTGCATGCCAATTGAGACTCACAGAGATGAGAATTTGCTCTTGAACCAGGATTTTGCTTAAATCAAGTGTAAAAGTTACCATACTTATCTCTATGCCTTGAAAGTACACAGGATATACTATATGCATGTTGTAGTTCTATTTCTTCTCTTACCTTCCAAAAATTGTGTGCTTCTTGTCCAAGTATGTGCAGGAGCGAAATGTGATAAAACTGAAGGGAAACACAAACATGACACTCAGAATACAACCCTCAAGATTCAACAATATTTTAAAAGCCAACTATATTTAAAAAAACTTGGTAATCCAGTATGATGAGACTTTAACCATCTCCGTTCAATGGGGAGTACAATGAATGACTCTTACTGTACTTCAGCTTTTGTGGATATTATCTGACAACTGCCAGCTCTTTACTTCTTTATTTTTTGATATTTTTATTCCAATTTTTCGCACATGACCTTATTTACCATTTTAACCAATAGTTTACACAAACTCTGTGACTAAGCCTGAACATCATCTTCTGTGAACATTCAGATTTTAATAGTGCCATTGTAGATCAGCAAAGCCTTATGACTCCCACTTAGGAATTTATACAGACCAGGATTTTGTGACTGGCAACGAAATTTAACAGAGTCACACACTGTCAGTAGTCTAGGGATGTTAGCAGGTAGTCCGTCTGTCAGTCTGAGTTTTAAATGAACCGTGCACAGGGGAGCCTCCTTCCACCTCACAGTGTTGCCTCTAATGCAAAAGCAGCAGTGCGGGGAAGTAGGCAGGAGCTGGAGCATGTGGAGAGCCAGGTTGAAAATTGGTTCCTGCCTGCTGGCCAGTGCTGCTGCCTCTATATCAGAGGCAGCAGAGTGGGGTGGCATCAGCCCCTATTTGCTGGGGGCCCAAAGACCCTGCGGACAGAGGCTGCTCCATAGGATGCTGCTGCCACCCCGCACTGCTGCCCCTGTATCAGAGTGGTCAGAAGTGGGGCCGTGAGTACTAAGGATGTTAACTATCAGGTAACTGACTAATTGAATAGTCAATGCATTTTTGCATTGACTATTCGATTAGTCGACAGGCCGCCTCCGCCTTTGAAGTGTAGCAGCAGTTTAAAGCTGTTGTTACACTTCAAAGGCAAAGCAGCAAAGCCCAGGGTCAGCTGGGGACTCCCCCGCTGATCCCAGGCTCCATGCGGCGCTGCCGCTTAGAAACACTGCTGCAGTGGCAGCGCCGCACGGAACCCAGGGTCATCTGGGGAGTCCTCAGCTGATCCTGGGCTCCCCATGGCACTGCCGCTTTGAAACACCATGGTGGCATTTCAAAGTGGCAGTGCCGCACGGAGCCCAGGGTCAGCTGGGGAATCCCCAGCTTATCCCAGGCTTCCCATGGCACTGCTGCTTTGAAATGCCACAAGAAGCCTGATGCTGGGCTCCCCACAGCATTCAAAGTGGCAGTGCCACATGGAGCAGCTGACCCAGAGCTCTATGTGATACTGTCTCTTTGAAGTACTCCCCTCTTCTTCCCCGCCTTGGTGCCTCTATCTGATAGAGACAGTGGAAGCGGAGAGGGAGAGGAAGCAACTAGTTGACTATCCTATAAACATTTGCGTAAGTCTTTCATATCCCTAGTGAGCACACTGGCTGCCAGACTCGCTCCTGGTGGGAGGAGCATTTTAGTAACTGTGTAACTGCTAAGAATTGTTGCGCCTACACAATTACTAAAATAAACTATTTCTAACATCCCAAGTCAGCAACAATTTTCAAAATTAATTTTCACTATTTACAATATTTATTTTTACAGTTTATATGAAACTATACTGACCTGTCTACAATACTCCTTTCTTATTTAGTAATGCCATGTTTAGGTTGCAAACACAGCAGAATAATATTTAAATTAAATTGTGTTTCACTGAAATGAAACACAGACAACCTTGACTGCAATTATGTTTTGTTAAAAGTTATGAAACACTTAAATGTAGGGTCTAAGATATTATTTGTAAGGTAAGCTCAATTACTAAAACTTTTTGGAATGGCTTAACATTTCTTTGGAAGCTCCAACCATAAGTGCACAAGTCTTCATATCATGGTCTGTGGACACTGATGGTTCATGAAGAGTTGACTAGTGCTGTCTCTCCTTGTTTTCATCTGTTATACAGCATTACAGACAGCTAAAAATAAAATATTTTCCTAATAGCACTTTTCCATGTATTTGCAACAAGAAACTGTGTGACTGAAAGTGGGAGCGGATGCCATTTGCAAGATAATCTCTCTATTAAAATGTGGTTAACCCCATGAAAAGGTTTGGAAAACCCTGATTTAATGCCAGTCTCTCTCAAGGGGTACACATTAAATTTAATTTTCTTTATGCATCATCTGTATCATCTTATTCTCAGCTGTACAATAATTAGACCAGCAGGAATCAGATAAGAGTATATTAAAAATACCTGAGTATTACTTGAGTATGTAATACAAAATACTGAAAGCTAATCATCCATGAGGAGAGTCAAAACAAAAAAACCAAAACTACTTGGCAAAGCTTTTTATTCTGGGGCATACATATTAATGGGTAGTTCATAGAATGACATTTATTTTCTTAGCTATATAAGACACCCCTCATAAAATTGCAAGAGACCACTTACAATTGTGATTTGTTGCTATTGGGTCCTGAATTTGCCATGCTAAGTATACCACGTCCTGTGTGGGACAGATTTGGCTTGAACTCATCTTTAAAAGGCTTTCCCCAATAGGATTCTCCTCCTAAAAAACAAAACAAACACAAAGAACTTTTCTTGTTTTCTTTATATGTTTTCTTTTCATAATATTCTTGTTGCCTTTTAAATTGCTCCCGGCACTTACACTTCTTGGTGGTGCTGCTACTGTGCTCAGATTTCTGAGGCTCCTGAGTTCTTTGTAGACATTTTAATTCCTTTTCCCACTACCACTCTGATGCCTGAGTATCCCCATGGAAAATTTGGAATTTTCAACATAACACGCTGCATGCACACTGCTCTCATCAATTGTGACTGATAAGACGGTTAACTGCATTACATATTGTGGGCACCAAGGGTTCTCAGGGATTTAATTTTTTACTGGAGGTCAATCAAACTACAACCTTCTTTGTGTGACATTAAATCCTGAAAGGTGTTTTCCTCACAAAAATAGAGGCAATGAGCAGAAAATCATCAGTTTAACTGCTTTCTGGATATGCTGTTGCTGTCAGGTTTGAATACATTTTAAAGAGTATTACTGCTTTAAATACACCTTTATTGGATCAATAAGAACGCAGAAGTTCAACGCCTAACTAAGCAATCTGACACAGTATAAGTGGATATAGTTCATTCAAATTGATGTGATTACAGACATTCTGCACCAGATTCTTGGCTGCTGTAAAGAGACATAGCTCCACTGAAGTCAAGGGAACTGTGTAGATTTGTATCAGCTGAGAATTTGGTCCCCTAAGACTTATTTCTTTTCACTAGTAGCAGATAGAAAAAGGGTCTGAGACTGCAGATCTCTCTTCCGGGCTGTCATTTCTACATTATTTGTGACAGATCTGACATTTTCACTTTCATCCAGGATCACTCCCAATAAGAAAAAAAATCAAAATGCTGAGATGAGTCATTTCCATAGTTTTACAGTCAACTCTATAATCTTGTTTGACAAACCATAAAGAATATTTCATCTTTGCACATGATTAGAAAGAAAGCAAACAAAAAAATATAAGAATTGTGAAGCAGATAGAACAGGCTTGAGAACTCTCTGGAGTAACCATATCACTTGCAAAGGAGCAATTCACTACTGGATCAGCAATATTCAATGGTTATTTGCCCATATACATAGGAAAGAAAAGTTATGATACAGTTCGATAGCAAAGCAGAGAGAATATTCACCAAGGAGAATGGAAACAGGCTGCTATCTAAAGCCTAGTACAGAAAACTGAAATATGTATCAAGTAAGAGACTCTGGAGAAATCTATTCATACTGACTTTATACTATTGTCTAATAATGAAGCATTGCAGGTAGACAGCTGTAAGTGCAGATGCATGTGGATCTAAACAAATGTGAAATCTCAGGAGAAACTGAACCTCTTAAGGACCCAATTAATCTTGTTCAAAAGATCTGTTAATAAAGCTGAATATTGCCAGCTATGGAATTTGACAAGAAGGGGTGAAGAGAGACTCTTCTAATACCATCGGGAGTTCCTGTAAAGAGTGAAGAGTTACTGATTACATCCTTGATATTTGGCTACTTGATTATTTTAAGATCAGATGAACTTTAGTGTGACTTTGTCTGGCAGTCTCTCACTGTGTTATATGAGGTGTACAAGAGATCAGTAAGCTGTTACAACAGTGGTCAGCCTTGATACACTGAAGAGAATTCCTTTGAGAAACAGTTTTACTCTAGCGAAAATCAGATGTAAGCAGCTTAACTGAATATCCTGCCTAGAAGCTAGTACTATACTTTGCTTGTAATTCTCCTTCCCATTCCATCTCTCCATCCCAAAATAGAGGACATGGAGAAGGAAGTGACGGTGGGAATGGTTTAGGAGCGGACATATGAGGTAAGGAGAATCCATAAGGGCATGTCTAAACTACATCCTTCTTTCGAAAGAGGGATGTAAATTAGATCGAAATTGCAAATGAAGCCTGGATTTGAATTTCCTGCGCTTCACTTGCATAAAGGCAGCTGCGCGTTCTTTCGAAAATGGGTATTTCGAAAGTCAAACCACGGTCTAGACGTGGTTCTTTCAAAAAAATCCCTTTTTTGAAAGATCCTGTACTCCTCAAAAAATTATTGTACAGCTCCTCATTTTTTGAGGAGTACAGGATCTTTCGAAAAAGGGTTTTTGTCCCCAAAAGAACTGCGTCTATATATACAGCGGTTTCACTTTCGAAATACCTGTTTTCAAAAGAACGCATGACCGCCATTATGCAAATGAAGCATGGGAAATTCAAATCCCGGTTTCATTTGCAATTTCAATCTGTCTAATTTACATCCCTCTTTCGAAAGAGGTATGTAGTAGTCTAGACATAGCCTAAATGTATAGAGTATTTACCTCTTGTATTTTTGAAAAATTGAAGCAATCTTTTCTAAAAGGAGTTGTATATTTGTATATTGTACTAGCCTGTCGGTAAGGATGTTTGAAGTTGGGGAACACTACCAAAAGAGTGGATAGAAGTAGGTTACCTTAAATGGGTATTGTGAGGTTAATGGCCCATGCTGTCCTAGCCAGTCATTCCACAACAGGGCCAGGGGCTGCCTGTATGTGTGTGTTTAAGCAGTTGAAATGAGTCAGAAGAAGTTGGAGAGAGGCTGCATTTTAAGGTACAAGCAGATAGTTTTGGCTGTGGATCTGTATGGGTCTTTGGAAGAGAGAACAGGGTTGTCTCTTGGGACAACGCACAGGTGGGAAGCCCAAGATTTCTGCCAAACGTAGACTTGCACTATACATTATCAGCTCTGTTTCAGAAAACAGTGCTCCTGCATTTGTAAATAATCAAATTGCATGAAGAAAATTAATCTTGTTCGACCTGTTAATAAAGCTGAATGATGCCATCTCGTTCATTTCTGATCCAAACACAAACTAGACGTGCAAGGCCATGAAAAGGTGTAACTGCTGGACAAAAAGACAATACATACCTGTATGCTCTGGCTACTGCTTGTTTGTTAAGGTAAGGAGATTGTCCCCCTGCCAATCACAATTGCCCCATCTTTCTCTGAACTGCTACTTTGATCGGCCAATTAAATTTTCAGTCCCCAAGCCTGACACTATAACAATTGTCAAACTGGCGTAAACTCACTCCACTGCCTTACAACAGCATCAAACTGGTGTAAATGGAGTAAGGAAGCAAGTCCTCCATTTTTACGCTCTGCCTAAATTGGATCCATTTGTATACAAGGAACAAGTTTCATTTCAATTTCCCTTAGGAAACAAAATTTTTACTTCAAAGAGTCTCTTTGAAGAAGCTCCTAATTAACTGCCAAACAAATGCATATTGACACTCATCTCAAAAAGAGGGCCAAATGCTTCCTAAAAATTTTCAGAAACATGTATACAAATGGATCCAACGGGGTTAGAGCATACTAATGGATGGCTAAAATTCTGACACTGTGTGAGGCATTGGAGTTACACTACTGCCAAGATGGTGTCACCAACTGGAAAATAAAGCCTAGGGACTTATTTGGCCAGAGGAGCAACTCAAAGGAAAGAGGAAAATTGTGCATGACAGACTGTTCTCCCTGGTCCCAACAAGCAAACAGTAGGAATAGCATGCTGACAGGAGAAACGAGCCATGATTGTAATGTTTTGTGATATTAATTTTCTTATGATTTCATTCAAGTTCATAAGCACAGGGCTAGAAATCATATGTACATAATAGTTTCAGTTTCTTTTAACTATCTGAAAAGCTAATATTTTAGTAAATTGTTTCAATGTTCAGTTCAGTGCCTCCCTCCATTTGTCCATGACAAAGCTGTTTCCAAAGCTCATTTGTTGGCCTAAGAGGTGGGGGCAAAGGCAGAATCTATACAGAACTGATCTAGGAGTCTTGAGGCTGAAATTCTAAACAAAACACATACTATGTCTGCAGCAAGCTCTGCAGTGTAGGTCAGTAGGGATGTAAATGGTTTACAGGTTCCAGGTGGCTGGAACAGCCCCTGTCTGTGACAGGCCTGGCCTGGGTGCACCGCAGGCAGGGGTGCTTCAACTTGGATACAGCAGGGCCGCTCCCAGCCAGCCAGGCAGGAGATGCCTCCCTCTGGCCCCTGCCCATTCGCCCTTTAATCACTTAACTGGTTAAACATTACATTTAACTTAAACAGGATTTTATATCCCTAAAGATGAGTGAGTGGAGGTGGAGATTCAAGGAGACCTAGGCAGCAATATATTTACTGAATGGGAAACTCATTCAAACTTTTTGCATCCATCTAAGTTACTCATATAACCCCCACAATCTTCAATACATTTATCTTCACAGCACCATGAGGAGGTAGGACAGTGCTATCCCCCCATTTTACAACTGGAAATGTACAGTACTGAGACAAAGTGACCTGACTAGGGTCATTCAGAAAGCCTACGTGGAGCAGGCAATTGATCTGAGTCTCCCAAGCACTCTAACTACGAAACCATATTTCCTCTCAGTTTACCCATATTTAAAGCGATGCTAAAAAAAACCCACCTTCCCCACAGGGGAACTGTTGTGTAAGTGTTTGCAAAGAGTCTTGAGATCCTTACATGAAAAGTGCTACAAAGCAGTCTCAGGGCAAGTCTACACAGAAATATTCAGTTGACCTAGGTTATGCTGATGTACAGCCACTGCAATAATTAAAATTGCTTTTGCGTGTCAACACTACACTCCTTGTGTCAGGGGTGTGTGTTCTCACTACCAGCATACACCTCAATGCAAACAGCAGTATACCACAGGTAGCTATCCCACTGTGCAACTTGCAATCATCTAACACCGGGTGGTTTGGGAAAGGTTTGCAGTGTTTCATAGGGGCAAATGAGTTGTGCAGAAGTGACTAGTCACGTGATTTCAACATTTTATAATACAGTTTTCTTTATGTTAACCTTAAGCGCTACACCGTTCATGAAGTGGCGTTATTAAGTTGGCACAGAAGGCAAGTCACACTGGCAGAAGCAATATTTTAGTGTAGACCCTTCAGAGTTAGGTCAATGTAAGCTGCCTCACGTCAAACTAATTCTGTAGTATAGACCAGGCTTCAGGGATAGTTGCATGCAAGTTAATGGGATTCCAGCTGGGAGCAGACAGGACTCCCCATGGATATGACCGCTTGCAGGATCAGGTATTTCAAGAATGGCAGTTAGGGAGCTAATTTACATAACCTTATCCTGAGCAGCTCTGTCACTTATAGCTACACTGCTCAAGATTTTACTCAGGGTGGGCTTTTAAAATATACTCATCTGCCTCTGATGACTGCAGCTATCTTGTGTAAGTTTAAAGCCTTCAAAAGCCACAAATAATTTTTTGCACAAGTTATTAGAAATCAGCAGGATATTGATAACCTATCTAAAGGGGCTAGAACTTTCCCTAAAATTCAAAATTAATAGTAAGTGTGATCCATATGCCAAAGTTTTTAATAAAAATCATGCAGTTGCAAAGGTAAAAGAAATAGTCTCTTCTATTAAAAAATAGAAGAGGCATTTTCTTTTCACCTTTGTAACTGCATGACTTCTATCTACTTCTGACAGAAGAAAAGATGAAACTGCAAACCATGCAGCTCAGATGGGCATTTTTAAAAAATATTTATTCAGAGCGGCATCTGTAGGTATAGCATTGGTTAGTTATTCAAGATCACAGCCTCAACTTGTGATGAAGGCGAAAAGGTAAAAAAGATGCAAATTGACATATAGTGTAGCAATGCACAAAGGTGGATTAAGACAAAATATACTTCCAGACCAACTGAAATGAGTTCACTATATATTGGACAGGAAGGTTTTGCCTCCTCCCAAAGAAATTATTTTTCAAAATGTACACATTCTTTGTAAATCAGTGTGATCAGCCACTTATATAAGCCCTTTGCAACAAACTGAAGAGATACGCCTAAAGTATATGCAAGGTTTCAGAAACTAATGCAAAAAAGGTGTGGGCTGGCAATCACTCATGACTGCTGTGATTTTAAAATAATTTGAGGGAGCAAAGCAAAGCACTGAAAAAGAAGTGGGAGGGCTCCAATTCATAAAAACCATGGCTTACTTTGTATAGTTTTCTTCTTGTCACTCAAAAGAATAAGATACCTGGTAACAACATGACACTTGCATAGAGCTTTCCATCCAAGACACTTGACTCTCAAAACATTTTGCAAAGATTAAATCCTCCCTTCACCTCATGAGGCAAGGTAAAGTTCTGCCACCTTTCACACATGGGGACACAGAGATTAGGACCTGCATTTTGAAGAATGCCAATTAAATTTGGGTTCTGAACTTAAAATGCTATAGGCCTGATGTTCAGAGATGCTGATATGAGAAATATATTACTAGATAAATATATTACTTGAGCTTCATTCTCTCCTATACCAAGCTCTACCCAATGCAGGAACAGGGGCTACTATAGAGCTGGTTCCTAGAGGTCTTATGCCAGGGGAGGGCTAGCAATGTAGATCTTAGCTCTGTTCTGAATATAGGGTGGTGATGATCAGAGAAGGAGTTGGCTGTGGTGTCTTTATACCATTATGGAATTCCTATCTGCCAGGTGGATTCTCTGTTGGGTATTTGCAGCCAGCAGCATGAAGATTAGAGCACAAGAGAATCTAGTTAACTAAATTTCCGATCAGGTACAAATACCACAGAAGTGACATTCCAGCACTGCTTTAAAAATGTGTATAATCTCTTCCATCTTACTTCACCAAAGTGGATGTGATATTAAATCTGTTTTTGTCCATGAACACTTTCTCCTTTTGTATTTGGAACATTGGGAATGCACAACAGCTGTTCCATTTGCACAGGAACTGGCAACACTCTAAATACTGAAATAATTATTCAGGATGCTTAACCAGTTTGTTATTATGAACAACAGGAATAGCTAGATCATGAATGTGAAATTCATTTTTCAAATAATTAATCATTACAAAGAATGGCCATGATTCAGCTGATTGTTTTGAATACTGCCTTTATACTTATTTTATAAAAAAAAAATTCCATTGCAGCTCTGGAAAAGGTAATAAAATCTCTCTCAACTGTGTTCCTGAAATGTTAAGTGCAAGGCTTATGGGAATAAACTCAGCCTGATAAACAGATATTAAAACTTCAAGTAAATGTACATCTGGCTACCCTGTCGGCATCGCTCTGCCAACATAGATGAGCCATTAAGAACCCTCCATTCCATGTTATAGTCAATCTGTCTTGTTCCGTAAAGCTACAGTTTCTCGTGAGGTGAACTGTTTACCAGCACACATCACTGCCATTTAAATTTATTACTAAAATCATCACAGCAGCTGCATTAATGAAGCATTACCATCAGATCTGACAGCAATAGAAGCACACACCAGTGCTACATTAAAACTTTGTCAGTCTCCTTGCCAGATGGACCTGTTCTAACTATAACTATGTATGCATTATATACATTACACACAAGTTTAACGCCTCATCCAATCAATGATTGAGAAGGTAGGATTCTAGTTAAAACAACAATCTCTTTTGAGGTTCTTTTCATGTGCAGTTCTCATATTAAGGGCTGTACCCTGAAATAGCACAGGTTGTTTAAGGAATGAAACTCACAAGAGTTGGAGTCTACCTATAGTCCAAGACCAAACCCTTTCTATCAGGAATGGAAACAATGAAGGAGAGAAAAAATATGTAATTTATTTTTAAAGTATGACACTACTGAAGAACAATTTTCATGAATCAGAGGGGTAGCTGTGTTAGTCTGGATCTGCAAAAGCGACAAGGAGTCCTGTGGTGCCTTATAGACTAACAGATGTATTGGAACATAAGCTTTCGTGGGCAAAGACCCACTTTGTCAGATGCATGTCACATCTTTGTCACATGCATCTGACGAACTGGGTCTTTGCCCACGAAAGCTTATGCGCCAATAGAGAATCTCATCTCAAGACAAACATCCACACCAACTAACACCTTACAAGACTTTTGTTCTACCAGACAAGAAATCTACTATACACACTTTTATTCTCTACAACAAAGAAAAGACAATAAACTTTCTAAACTGCTCCACACAACAGGCTGCAACAGCAACTACCTCAACCCACCGGATAATTTTGTTAACCTCTCTAGCTACAAACTCAACCCAGCAGAAGAGTCTGTCTTATCCTGGGGTCTCTCTTTCTGCCCCACCTCCCCCACGAACTGGATTCAATTTTGTGGTGACCTTGAGGCTTTCTTTCGCCACCTCCGCCTACGAGAATATTTCCAAACTACCAATGAACATCAATCTGACCAACCAGATCCCCCCTATCAACACCAAAAGAAAAATAATTCTATATGGACTCCTCCTGATGGTTGGAATTACAATCTAGATTTCTATATATAAAGCTTCTGCAACAATGCACAGACTGACACTATTCACAAACGACAACAAGCGACATACAATCTCAGCTGCGCTGAACACTATGCCATCCAGAGTCTCAAAAACAATCTGGACATTATCATCAAACCGGCTGACAAAGGGGGTGCTGTGGTCATTATGAATAAGTCTGACTATGACCAGGAGGCAACAAGACAACTCTCCAACACCACATTTTACAGACCTCTCTCCTCTGATCCCACTTCCGAATACCAAAAGAAACTACAGTGTCTCCTTAAAGAACTCCCTACATCTACTCGGGACCAAATCCACACAGAAACACCTTCTGAACCCCGACCAGGATTGTTCTATCTGCTTCCCAAAATCCATAAACCTGGACATCCCGGATGTCCCATCATCTCAGGTATCGGCACGCTCACTACTGGATTATCCAGCTATGTAGACTCTCTTCTCAAACCCTACGCAACCAACACTCCCAGCTATCTCCGAGATACTACTGACTTCCTGAGAAAACTACAAAACATTGATAACCTCCCTGATAACACCATCCTTGCTACCATGGATGTAGAAGCTCTCTATACCAACATCCCACATGAAGACAGATTACAAGCAATTAGAAACACTATCCCAGAGGATACCACTGCCAATCTGGTAGCAGACCTATGTAACATTGTTCTCACCCACAATTATTTCCAATTTGAGGACAACTTATACCTCCAGATCAGCGGCACAGCCAGGGGTACCCGCATGGCCCCACAATACGCTAACATCTTTATGGATGACTTAGAACAACGTTTCCTCAGATCCCGTCCCCTTTTACCCCTTCTCTACTTACGCTACATTGATGACATCTTTATGATCTGGACCCATGGCCAAGAAACACTGGATGCATTCCACAGAGACTTTAACAACCTACACCCCACCATCAATCTCAGCCTGGACCATTCTACACGAGAGATCCATTTCCTGGACACCACAGTACAAATCACCAATGGTAAATTAGATATCACTCTCTACAGAAAACCCACTGACTCATATAGTTACCTACATGCCTCCAGCTCCCATCCAGAACACACCATATGATCCATCATCTATAGCTAAGCCCTTCGATACAACCACATCTGCTCTAATCCCACTGACAGAGACCAGAAACTTCAGGATCTCTACCAAGCATTTATAAACCTCAATTACCCACCCGGAGAAATAAAAAAACAAATTGAAAGAGCAAGACGAATACCTAGAGACCATCTATTTCAAGACAGACCCAAGAAAACCAACAACAGAACACCACTTGTCATCACCTACAGCCCCCAACTTAAACCTGCCCAACATTATCAATAACCTACAACCTATACTGGAACAGGATACTACACTCCAAGAGGCTCTGGGAGACAGACCCATAGTCTCCAATAGACAACCACCTAACCTCAGGATGATTCTTACCAACAACCATAGGACATACCACACTAATACCAACCCTGGAACTTTCCCTTGCAACAAACCCTGTTGCCAGCTTTGTCCACATATGTACTCTGCTGACACCATCATTGGACCTAGCCATTTCAGTTATAAGATGAAGAACACATATTCCTGCTCATCCAGAAATATAATTTATGCCATCATGTGCCAACAGTGTTCATCTGCTATGTATATTGGACAAACGTCTCAGACACTTTGCCAAAGAATCAATGCACACAAAACAGTCATCAGACAGTTTCACAAAGAAAAAACTGTTTCTTGCCATTTCAACCAGAATGGGCATTGTCTCAACGACCTGATTACCTGCATCCTGCTTCAAAGAGATTTTAACACAAGACTTCAAAGAGAAGCCTCTGAACGGTCATTCATGCTTAAATTTGACACTTTACAAATGGGCCTTAACAAAGATGCTACTTATCTTACCCATTACAAAGATAGCTTCCCCAATTATCACCTCTAATATCATTATCTCATAGACATTAACTCCCCCCCCCCTCAGTTCTAAAATTTGATTTGTCTATTTTATATGTGTTCACTTTTTTTGATTGTATCCCTTTGGTATATATGGTCATGCCAATTTTCTTCCACAATTTGATCTGAGGAAGTGGGTCTGGCCCACGAAAGCTCAACACCTAATAAACCATCTTGTTAGTCTTTAAAGTACTGCATAGTCCTGTCTTTTGTTGCAATACATCTGTTAGTCTATAAGGTGCCACAGGACTCCTTGTAACTTTCATGAAGTAAGCTAAGCAAATTACTTTCCAATATACATTGCAAAGAGCACTAAGTCTCTAGGGAAAAAGATGGTTTTCCAATTCCTGCTCCTTTTCTAATGACAAAATCATTAGAAAATATTATCATTTTAGCTGTTTTTTATTTTAGCCACCAAGAGTCAAAGAAATACCAATACTCATTATAGGTACACAAAAAATTCAAAAAGGGAGTTTAATCTATAAATATTCTCCATCCACCCATAGTTTGATTGTGTTAAAGAACTGCATACCTAAATGTACTAGACTGGATGGATCTGACTGTACAATCCTTCCACATACTCATGGGTACTTATATCAATAATTCCAATGAAACGTCTTTCATGAAAAAGACTTGCACAAACATATACTACATGAACATCAATGATCAAAATTTCAGCAAAGCACTTTGTGCCAAAAGCTGATCAGAGTCCTACCCTGGATACTCAATCTGCAAGCATGCTCAGTCTTTAACTCTGATCTCAGAAATACCTCCACTGAAATATATTTTAGGGATTAAACAGTGATCCACAAGTGTGTGGTATCTAAGCAGCTTCCACCTAAAATCTCAACAGCAATAAGTCAAGGTCTAAGCTGATTTCATGGATCAACTGGCACTTTTCTCTTTCTTATGAGGTCAAAACTCTGTTTAATGTGTGGGGAGCTAGTCTTCCTCTCAATGGAATCACAATGTAAAATCAATGCAACATCAGAATCAAAATCAAGGAGTGTCTTTTTAGATTCAGAAGGGTGAATTATTGCACTTTCTTGTGAAGGTGCAAGAATTAAAGGCCAAGTAGAGGATGTGGACAACAGAGGGTGAGGATGAATTTAAGAACCATCAAAGACAGTGGTGAGCAAACCTGCAGCCCATTGGGATTCTATGTGTGGCCCATGCGACATTTTGTTTACAGTTGCCCATGTACAGGATGCCAAATTCTGCTGGTTTTCATTAGCATAGGTTTTTTCCCCCCTATCGGTATTACAAAAATGGCACATGCTTAAATAAAGGGGACATGAAGCAAAGTATGCACTGATTGCACACAACATTGACTGTGAGAGCTGTGCACTCCCTGTGCATCTAGTCCAAGTGCTGCTACAGTTTGATGGGTACACCCCGCAAATTCTAAATATAAAAGTGCAGTCAGTAAAACTACCTTATCCTGGAAAACTGTCCTTATTACAACAATCTTGTGGCCCACTGAGATGATGGAAGGCCAATCATGTGGCCTACTTACTAGCCTAGACTGCTGCTCACTGATGAAAGGTGTTGTATATCAGGTCTTTTCAAGGATTTCAGATTATTCCTTTTCTCTGTGTAGACCCTGCAAAGGTGCCAATATGGAAGACTACAACTGGGAAGCAAACATTTCCACCCAACAACTATCAGGAACTCCAGCCGCATTACTGGCTAGAGCTAGGTTATAATATAAAGAAGATTCCTGGTATAGCTGCAATGTACATCAGATTTATTTCAGAACAAAATACTGAATTTGGTTATGTCATAGAGAACTTTTATGTCCTCTCCTAAACATATGTGCATTTATAAAGCTGGACTTTACTTTTCAGCCAAATACTAAATCCTGCTTCCCAGAACTAGTAAACAAAACCTGGGATAAAAGCACAGTGGGGCACGTTAGTAAATTTATCCCCAGGGAACACTGTACAAGTTTCTACTAACATACAGGAACAATAAAGGATATCACTACTTCTATTCTAACTCCCCTAGGCTTAACCAGCCATGCATCCCAATTCCCCAGAGTAAAAAAAACAAATCACCCAAACTGCTATTGCTATTTGGGTGACAAGCAGAAGGGACAGAGGAGTTACTCCAAGTATATCATCATATCATATATATGTGGTTTGCTAGTTAATACTGCAAAATGTCTTAAAAAAATAAAATACTGAATCCAGATTTGAGATACATATATTTCTCTCATGCTGAAAAATAAATTTAAACTGGGATGAAAGCTTAAAGCAGGGGCATAAAAAATGCTTCCCAAAGGTCACATACAGCTTGCCTGACAGACTAGATTTTATGTCGCACCTTTTCAAAGTAGGTACTCAACTACTCGCTCCCCCCACTAACGCTGTATCAGAAGCAGCGGGGGTGTGGGGAGGGCGAGGGAGAGGAAAGAAAGCTGGAGCCAGTGTTGGTGGGAGCTGGCTTAAAAGACGGTTCCTCCCAGCACTGTCCGGGGGGGGGAGGGGGTGAGGGGGAGAGTAGGCAGAGGCACAGCAGTCCAGGTCCCAGCTCGCGCTGGGTCTCAGACCTACCTCCGCTGCAGCTTTGCCTTTTAAATGTACTAAGAGCCACTGGGCTCTTACTACATTTAAAAGGCAGAGGTACAGCGGTCTGGGACCTGGTGCAAACTGGGACTCAGCAGTCCCGGCTTGCGCCAGGTCCTGGACCTACCCCTGCTGCAGCTCTGCAGACTGAATACAGTAATGTGTGCCTGGCTCCTACTACACTAAACTGCAGAGGCACAGCGGGGGCCCTTATCAAGTAATCGTATACTCGATACAAACTGTACTGAATACACAATTAGTCAATTACACACTTTGTAACAACCTTATTTAAAAGCCACTGCTTAGGAGAAGCATGGGCATATGATGTTTTTTAGGTGATCGCACCCATCTCCTGTGCTATGCTATCCTTAACTATGGAAATTCTTCTAGACAAGGAAGAAACGGGGAAAATCAATTCAAATGTAGCAGGACAAAGAAATCTGGAGTTTAACATGTTTTTTTCTGGGATATTTAATTCAAGAAACTGCATCCAATACATTTATTCACACCTCTCGAAATATACCAACTGCTTTGCTACTGGTATTGGTTAGTAAGTTGGCTGTGCCCTTTTTAAAATGAATCTGAAAACTAAATCTACTTAGCTTAAATGACTGAAATCCATCTAATTAGATGAAACAATAACTCTAGCCATTGCACAGTTCATGACCTAAAAACCTCCTAGATTTGCTTAAAACATCAGATGCAGATAGAAACTAAAACCAAATGTTGCCATAACTAGTGAGTGGGGCCTGAAGGTCAGAACTAAGAATCAGAGGAAAGTGGAGGCGTTCACATATAATCCACATTTAACATGAGCCCCAGGACTCAGCTTTCTCTGGGAACCCCTATTCAGTGCATTTGCACTGATTAAAGAGTTTTCGGTTTAAAAAAAAAAAAACTTGGTGTTTTCTAAAAGAATCTGTGCAAAGATTTGGTTGGGGTTTTTTTTTTTTAACTTTGTTTTTAAACAATAATATGTCAACAAATAAAATTACAGAATATATGACAAATCATCATTCACCATGAAAAAAATGAATAGCCAGCAGCCTGTTAATTAAACATTTGCCTATTAATTTGCCTATTAATTAATAAAAAGAGTAACTTAGATCACCTTTAATCATTTCAATTATCTAATTTTCAAGGCTACTTATTCTGTATCTGAGTTCCTGAACAACTACATTTCTAGTGTACAAGATAAAACAAGATTTTTATTTCTGTCTGGTAAATTAGTGATCATCTACCATTTCTGATGATGGGAAGGGAAAAGCACTACAGATATTGTAATCCCCACAAACAAAGATGATGTTTACTGTGCAGCATTTTTTACAATCTGTTTCCCAAAGATTAATTGGTCATCAAGTTCCAAAGTAATGTGTAACATCCTGTCCATAACAGATCAGAGGCAATCAAAAAAGTGGCCTTTTTTCCAGAAAACTTTCCCTGCATCTAGACTGCTGCAGCATTCTTTTGAAAGTAAATCGAAAGAACGCGGCATTTTTTTCGACCGCGGAAAACCTCGTTTTACGAGGAAGAACGCCTTTTTTCGAAAGTGCTTTTTTGAAAAAAGGCACTATGTAATGCAAACTGTGCTTTTTTGAAAGAGAGCATCCAGACAGCCTGGGTGCTCTCTTTAGAAAAAGTGGCTTGCTTTTTCAAAAGTACTGGTTGTAGTCTAGACGCTCTTTCGAAAGAGGCTTGCAGTCCAGACGTAGCCTCAGTCAGGTACCATAATTTAGTGAATATACCCGCACCCGAAATACCCTGGGGTTTTTTCTATTTCAGTAAAAAAAATCTTATATACCCCACGCACGAGTATAACCCGCAGGGTATACAAGACTTTTCTGTGCCAGGGGTATATTTGCTAATTTACGGGGGGGGGGGGGGGGGGGGGAAATTAGCCAGCCACTCACCGCCCCAGTTCCTGTGCAGCCGCCAGCCTCCGCAGGGGGAGCGCTTATCCCCCTGGTTCCTCCACAGCTGCAGGAAGGGGCGGAGGAGCAGGAATCACAAGCCTCCAGGCGGGGGAGCGCTCCCTCCCTCTCCCCTCCGTTCCTGCGCAGACGCAGGAACCACTAGCCTCCGGGCAGGGGAGTGCTCACCACCCAGTTCCTGTGCAGCCACAGGAACCACCATCCTCTAGGCAGGGGAGCGCTCACCCCCCGTTCCTGCGCAGCCGCAGGAACCACCAGCCTCCGGTGAGTAAAAAAAACCTGCTGGTGAGTTAAAAAAACCCTATATACTCCGCACCCGAATATACCCCGCGGGTTATATTCGCTAAATTATGGTATATAAATTGGGGTGGCTAGTGTCTTCTGTTATTTTACCAGTTTAACCCAGCTAGTAGAGATGTCTTCTCAAGCAGGGAATTACACCCCCAACTCAAAGGGTACACACAGTGTGACTTTGATTAGAGGCCAAATTTATTAACTTACAGGTCATAGTGACAGGGAGTGAAGAATGAAGGCAGACAGGATGCTGTTTTCAAGAATTAATGTCTCCTTTTGCTTTATGCAAATATCTTCCCTGCCCCCAAAGTGCATAACTGGTGACCATGTAGAAATGTCATACATTTTCCAAACCTGGCAGGTAGGCACAACTTCCACTGATTTTTCATATTGACAGAACTGAAAAATTTAACTAGCTCCTACGGATGTGAAAGTGTAACTATGCACACAATTAACTGTGCATTGGTTAACCAATGAGACCAGGCTCATAGGTTAACCTTCATGGTTATATGCAGGCTCCCTGTACATGCAGGAAGCCAACTTTTAAACCAGCCCCACTCCCCAGCTGCTGATGAGCCACTTTTCCTCCCTCCCCTGTGCTGCTGCCTCTGATGCAGAGACAGCAGTGTGGAGGGCTGGGGAGGGGACAGGTGGGAGCTGGCTTTAAAGCTGGCTCCTCGCATGCACCAGTTCCCAGGGAGCTAACTGCTCAGTGTATGTAACCACTGAAAATTTCAGCAGTTACATGGTTACATAATTAAACACGTTTTAACATCCCTACTGGCTACTCATACTGATAAAATTCTGCCTTGCTTTAGCCCTATGAAAACAATCTCCTTTGGTTTCAGTGTTGATCAACTCTGTTCTTAAGGTCATATGCCTAGTGCCTTTGGGAAGAACTGCAAAGTATAGTACAATTTAAAACATTAATGATATCAGTTGCTCCCATTCAAGCTGGGATATTTCATTATGCAATCTGTATAATTCACATTTAAAGGCATTAAAATCATATCCTCTGGTTTTTTTTAAAGTCCACTGTAACCTTCATAGGCTTAACACTTTTTATAAACACCAATTTCATGTTGACACTACTGAGTTATATACCCCATAAAGCAGGGTATGAGTTCTACAAGTTGATGCCAATACTACGAGTGGTTTGAAAATTCATTTTAAGAAAATTTATGATCTTATATGGACTGGAACAAACCATTCCTGCTTTCTGAGATTTCTATAATGCAAATATATACTCTCTTGGGAAAGTTTCAGAACAGACAAGCATGATTCAAGGAAACTCCCACGAACACCTATTTTGAAAAAAAAAAAAACACACTTGGGACAATGACATTAGTCCATGGTATAGAAATCCTGAAGCTACAATGAGCATGGATTTACACATACAACACCAATTAGTATTATCAGGAGTAATAAGAACATAAGAATGGCCATACAGGGTCAGACCAAAGGTCCATCTAGCATAGTATTCTGTTTGCTGAGAGTGGCCAATGCCAGATGCCCCAGAGAGAAGGAACACAAAAGGTAATCCTCACGTGATCTCTTTCCTCTCACCCATTTCCAGACAAACAGAGGCTAGGAACACCACTCCTACCCATCCTGGCTAATAGTTGTTAGAAATAAAAACAACAACAACAAAAAACACAAACACACCACACAACCTGCCCCCCAGTAAAAAGTTTGGCCAGGCTGCTCTTGCTATAGTGGGCCGCAGTACTCCTTGGGAGAAACCGGCCACACCCTTCCTGCATACCATTGCCTTTAGAAAAGGGAAGGTGTGAAAAGGGGAAAATAGCCTTGGACTCTCCCACCCGTCACCTTGGCGTGAGAACTGCGGGGCTTACCTGGTCGTGTGAAACCTGCACAGTTTCGGCCCAGCCCTTGTGACACATACCCCCACTTGGTGACCGTTGGGCCGGTATGGTAATACGCAAGCACAGGAAAGCGATGTGCAGACTTAGGGATAAATACCCATCGCACAGTTTGCTCGAGGAGGTCTTCGCAACACACGCACCACCATGCGTGTGCCTTCCCGTATACTTCAAAGCGCTGCCGGACTGATCAACCGACCAGCCACCTCCCCCGACTCTCAGGCGTAACCAAGGCCTTCGCAACCGAACCGATATCTTTGAAATTTTCCACGTGCTGTGTAAGTTGGTATGTATGATTTGATTTTCTTTGTTGTATAGCTTAGTGTTATAGTTGTTTTGGTAGTACATAGAGTTTGTAGTTATCACTGTTACTAATTACTATAGCTTGATCTCTTTAGAGCAGAGACTATTCCCCTTGCCGTTCCCATCCTTATATTTCTGATACGTTCAACTAGAAATCGTAGAATATAATAAATATTGTAAATTCATTACTGACAGGGTCAATTAAAAATCTTAGAATAAATACTATAAATTCATCACTGTCATAAATAAATATCTTTTATTTACTACAACGGTCCACCTGGTTCTGTCCTTCCCCCCTTGGATATGCATCATCGGACCTGTGGTTCTCGTGACAATAGTCATTGAAGGATCTAAACTCCATGAATCTGTCTAGCTCTTTTTTGAACCCTGTTCAAGTCCTAGTCTTCACCACATCCTGTGGCAAGGAGTTCCACAGGCTGACTGCATGCTGAGTGAAGAAAAACTTCCTTTTGTTTGTTTTAAACCTGTTGCCTATTAATTTCATTTGGTGACCCTTAGTTCTTATATTGTGGGAATAAGTAAATAATGTTTCCTTATTCACTGTTTCCATACCAGTCATGATTTTATATACCTCTATCACATCCCCCCCTTAGTCTCCTCTTTTCTAAGCTGAGAAGTTGAAGTCTTTTTAATCTTTCTTCATATGAGACCCATTCCAAACCCCCCAAACATCTTTTTTGCCCTTTTCTGAACCTTTTCCAATGCCAATATATCTTTTTTCAGATGAAGCAACCACACCTGTATGCACTATTCAAGATGTGGGTGTACCGTGGTTTTATATAGAAGAAGAAAAAAATATTCTCTGTCTTATTCTCTAGCCCCTTTTTAACGATTCCTAACATTCTGTTTGCTTTTTGACTGCTGCTGCCTACTGAGTGGATGTTTTCAGAGAAATATCCACAATGACTATCCACAATGACTCGAAGTTCTCCAAAATGCATATAAAGACTTGAGCTCTTTTTTAAACTGTCCAATCTTGAGCATTTTTCTACTGTGGAGAGAGGAGGCCAGAGGCTAGTAAGAGTGTCTGTCTGTCTGTCTGTCTGTCTCTCTCACACACACACACGATCCTTGTTTTAGCTTCCTGAAGCTATTTGACCAGACACTATACCCATGAACAAAGGACTTCTAGGTCAGAGTTTGAACTCCCCATCTCTGAATTAGAGACTCTCCAAACTCTATATACAAATTGGACCTCTCTGGTCCAGCACCCTTAGGACCTAACTAGTCCCAGATGAGAGATTTTATGAACCAGGCGAGGCCATTTCTGGCTCCTTGCTGTTGCTTCTCCTTGAACTGTTCCCCGACACCCTCACCCCCAGGCTTCCTGGCTCCCCTCTGCAACCTAGCTGAGCCTGGCCTCGCCTCCCCTGCCCCGTAGCCAGCTGAGCCACATGTCATTCCTCCCCACCCCCCACATAGTGCCAGGACTCTCTGATACTGCAATGTCCATGGTCCTGTTGTTGGACCAGAGAGATCTGGTTTATAGAGGTACAACCTGCAGTTGTCTTACCATATACCTGCCCACTGCTAAGAACCAGAATTGCTTTCTTTCAGAAATTCTCAGAATAAGAGACACTGCAGAAATGTTTTCCTTTGTAGTAAAGTCTCTCCCTTCAAAATGCTGTAAAACAATTTTTAAAAGCTACCTTATAACACTATGAATGCCCTGCTCCAATCATCCTCTGCTCCCCTTCAATTACTCTCCAACTCTAAGTGCACAGGGCCTTTCCACTTGTTTTTATAAATCATTCACTACCATATGAATTTCACATCTGCCAATTCTTCTACTTTTGTGTCCCCATCCATTGTCCTTCTACTGGTAGCTCCTCCCTGAGGTCATCTGCAGTAAACGTAAGCTTCTCAAAACTCAATGCTATTTTTTTGTTGATTTGTTTTCTGAAGCCTCCAAACACGTATCATAAAAAAGAGACTAGGACTACAGCTACAAAGTCATGAGTAAAATTTTCAGAAGTGCCTAAGTCTGTCTTAAAATTAAGACCTAGGTGCTTTTTACCCTATATGCTTATGCACTTTGGGCATGAGCTTCAGAAATAAAATATTTAGAATTTTCAACAATATTCTCGTTCTCTTTCGTTTTCTCAAATAAAGAACCAAATACAAGAGAGAGGGTACCAACTAAGATTATGTACCTTGTTGTTTGTAGCCTTTGTGATTTTCCCATTATCTGTTTGATTTCTGATAAGGGAACAATTGGAAAAAGCTAACAGTGTGGGATTTTTGGTAAAATTCATTTAATAAATATTTCTATAATACAGGATTGTAATTATGTTGGAAGCAACAAGTCCTGCTAATAGACCCTAAAATCCTGTCTTAATTTTCTAACAAATATTTCTTAAGTCATTCTATGGTATACAACTTATTCCAGGACTCTGAAATCAGAAGATTACTTACTTTGAACCTTTAAATCAGGTTCACATTTGAAATATAACTCAGGCCTTTTTCAGAGCTACTCAAGAGAACGAAGCCATTTTATGAGCAGAATAGAACTTGTTTCATATTAAATCTGTTATTTTGACAAGCTCAGGACTGCAGCTGTGTTCAACAACCGAGGCCCTCCACATACAATGGCTCCACATTTGAAAGCAACAGGGAAAAAAAACCCATCTACAGTTTTCCAATTTAATCAATGGCAAATGAAATAGAGTTTAGAATATTTTGATTATAGCATCTAAACTTGCTGCTCTAAGAGCAACAAAACAATTACTTCATAATTCATGTTTATTTGTTTTATGGTGTGCCAAACTAATTATAGACAGGAAGGACGCATGGGAATTTTTTGGGTTTTTTCCTTCTTAACTAAAGGTCTTTATTTTCATATCACTCATATACTCATCTCAGCAAGATGATCTCAATCAGAAAGTTTTAACAAGTTGAGGTTGGGGTTTTTTTTTTCAAGACTGATACGTATGCATGCTCAGAAACAAATGTAATAATTGTAACTGTTTACTATTTCTGATGCACATAAAGTTAGCAAAGACATACAATCACAGATGATTAGTGCTTAATAAAGTTTAAAAAGATCAAATGTAACAATTAAATGACAATAGCAAATACTGACTGAATTAAGTGGATAAAAAACTGCTTTGTGAAACTCAGCTGTGCAGAAACTGGTAGATAATCAAGAACAAATCTTGAAAATCCTCTCCCCCAATTGTATAAATTCTGTAATTTTAATGAAAATATACACACAAAAACAGGCTTGAGAATTCTGTAGAAGTCAAATTACTTAGAGCCTTGGGCACATTAAGTATTTCAAGTAAGTTTTATGTCTGTCTGGAACCAAGTTAAGATCTTTAAAAAACTTAGGCCTGATTTTTTTCAAAACGCAACAATACGTGCTTTCATTTGAAAAGCTGATTTCTGTAATGTCTGAATTCTCCTGAATTTCAGCAAATTTTTAAAGAGCTACTGCCACTGTCAGAGGTACTTGGGTATAAACTGACAGTTTTATGAGAGCTGCTACCAGCTTTATAAATTCCTGGTGGACCCCCAGGTCTACAGTATATGCAGATCCAGTTATAATGAAGTAAACAGAAGAAAACAAGATGAAAACAACCAGAGATTATTCTCCCTGGTCTGGGATTTTATCCCTCTACCAAATTCTTTTCTAAAATGAAAGGATACATATTAGGGATACTCCCCAACCTAGCTTTATTTTGCATTGAATTTTTAACTTACATTCAAAATTGCAACTCAGTCCTAACCTTCAGCATAACTGCTTTGCCAATTGTGATGCATTTCATGTCTGTTTTACATTTGCACAAATGGAGCCTAGAATGGACCACCTCCTTTTTGAGACATGATAAAAAAGAGCAGACAACGAACGTTTTGGTTTTAAATTTATTTCTTACTAACAGATTTTTGGATTCCCTTCTCACTGACAAGCTCTTCACTGTTTGGAGTGGTACCTGATAATGCACAACGAATATCGCTTTCCACTGCAAGCCGATTCCTCTGTTTGGACGTAACGTGCAACAAACACGAAAATCCAGTCTCACGCATATAAGTTGATGCAAATGGCAAAAGAAATCTGACTGCGTGTGCTGATAGATTTGGGTAACTCCCGGTCATGCTAGCCCAAAATTTCTCTATGGTAGACTGCTGGTACATGTCTTGAGCCGCAAAATCATTTTTCAGATCCAAGAATTCCTCCTGCAGATCCTCTGTAACACTATTAACATCTGTTGTAAATGGATTCCTGATGAAAGATAATCCATCCCTTATCCTGTCCACCTCCGGAAAATATTGTTGGAATTCATCTTGTAGCTTCCATAAATGATCGAGAATTTACATTCAAATGGCTTCCTTTTCCCTGAGCATGGCATCCACATATGGAAACTGAACCAAATTACTGCCTTCAACTCTTACGATCCAGAGTTCCAATTTGTCAAGAAAAGCCTTGATGATGCTTTGGTGAGAGAACAGATTTGCACCTTTCCCTTGCAGCTGAAGATTCAGTTTGTTCACGATTCCAAAAATATCAACAAGATACACAAGTTCTAAATTTGACTGCGTCAGCACATTTCGGAATTCCTCTTTCCCTTGAGCCTGGAGAAATAAATCCAACTCCTCTCTCAATTGAAAAACTCTGTTGAGTACGTTCCCTGCTGACAACAAGGGGCAGCCCATCCATATAGGTGAACTAGGCGGTTGCCTGGAGCGCCAAGTTAAATGGGGCGCCAAATAGTGGCACAATATCATTGAGGGGTTTGGAGGTGGGGGCGCTGAGTGCATGGTTCACCTAGGGCGCCAGTTGCTGGCAGCTAGTCTAGGGCCGCCTCTTCTGATAACCACCATACAGAAGGGTAGAACAGCAACACACCAAAGTTGGAACCCATGTCCAGGCAAAATCTTTTGAACAGCCTGGTGTTCAGAGCTGATGATTTGATGTGATTCACCACTTTCACCAACCCTTTGAAAACAGCGTTTAGTTGATCAGGCAATGTTTCTGACGCCAAAGCTTCCCTATGAATGAAGCAATGAACTCTGGTTACCATTGGAATGCACTGTTTCACTAGTGTTTGGAAGCCTGATCTTGAGCCCAGCATGGCAGGTGCACCATCAGTGGTGACACCCACAAGATTTACCCAATCCAGACCATGTACTTCAAAGAAACTGTTAACAATTTCCATTACATCCTGAGCCTTTGTGGTGGTATCAAGAGTCTTACAAAAAAGAAACTCGTTTTTGAAGTCTCCCTCAACCATGTATCATGCGAACACCAACAGCTGAGAGCACAATGCGATGTTGGTCGATTCATCCAGTTGTATGGCAGACAATGGAGATTTCTTTATTTCATCCACAACTTGTTCACTGATGTTCTGTGATATCTCATTTATCCGTCTCGATACTGTGTCGTTAGAGACAGATAAAATCATTCAGCTTCCTTGCTGCTTCCTCGCCAAGAACAAGCCACACCATCTCTTTTGCATAGGGGAGCACAAGTTGCTCTACAATGGTAGGAGACTTCTTGGCCTGTGCAACTTTGTATGCAACAATGTAGGAAGTGTGCACTGCATTGCTTGTCTTATTGTAGAATGCACTCGTTGAGTCGAGGCGCTGCCGTTTCAAGACCTGATAACTTCCTTTTGCAACAAGTTGGGCTGACACTTTTTGAGATGGAGTTTCAGCTTAGCTGGCTTCATTGAGTCATTCCCCAAGACTTTGAAACAAATAACACATTGTGGCAAATGCACGCCTCCTTTTTCTTAACAAGTGAAACCGAATTTGATGTAGTCCTCTGAATACTTGCGCTTGACATTTCTTCCTATCGTTGCCATTATAAATAAACTACACCACACCTGTAAAACAGCACATGTAGAACAGGACGAACGACACAGCAACCGCTCATCACAATGGCGGCAGCTACACTGATGCTCAGAGCCTCAACCGCAAGTTACTGGCAACACAACGCGGTTGCGTCCTAGGTGATGCTATGGATGACGCGCCGCGTGCTTGTGAACATGGCGTAAAACAGCCTAACGGTGGCACCTACTCACGCCATGTGACTTTGGACAATGTTCCTGTGGAACACTGAAAAAGTCACCATGGACCACCAGTTGAGAACTACAGAGCTAACCCATTACAGTACTGTATATCTAGTCCCCCAACACCTCTTCTGTTTATCTTTTGGTACCTTCAACCAATAGTCATCTTCTAGTGGAGTCTGATCATATTTCACTTGACAATCCATGAGTAACAAAACATATGGCAACGAATCTTATCATGGACTTCAACAGTCAAGACATAGAATCCCTAACCACTCTGATCCAGCAGTTGCATACTCTCTCATTAATTTAAGGTCTTCATGCTCATTAGGGATATAGTCTTGGCCAGTGCAAACAGATCTGAATTGGTAAGTAAATAATACACTCTAAAATATTTAACAATTACACAGACATCCCTTTGGATGAAAAGATTTTGTGATGACAAATATACTCTCCGTGGATGGGTAAGCAGCACACATATAACTTAGCAGTAGAACAAACTGTAGGGAAACTCCCGGGGCCTGCCTGACAAGCAGCTATGGAAACTGGCTGACATTTGATAGTGAACAGGCAAAACTAACTTGCATAGGTGTACTGAGAGCCAATATACAGCAGCAGGTAATCTTATATAAAACAGGATGGTCAATGTCCTGAGGAGCCTTTACTGCAGTAGTAGGAGCAACTAACTCTAATATATTGCTATAGTTTGCATTTTTACAGTAGCTGTTCCTATTGTAGCTAGATCAGAGGCTAGGAAGGAACAGGAAGGAAAAAGTAGTGACAAAATGATTCCTGGAAGTTAACACAAAAAAGGAAGACGCATGGGCCTAACAAAAGGACTATTTTGGGGAAAATGGATAGTATTTGGCCACTAACTAGACCTCAACAGGTCTCTAACATTTTGCTAATATATAATAAAAAAATGTTGCTTTAAAGCACAGTATTTTCTTCTTCTTATAACACAGCTCAGCAGACAGAACTGTGAACAATAGATTCTAGGAAATTCTCTCTCCATACAAACCAGCTAGTAAGATTGGTCTTTATATAGAATTTTGTATTTTCAAAGCATGATACAACATTAATTCCTATCACATCTTGGAGACTGGTTGTCATATCATTGCAAACTTTTGAAAAACAGAAAGGTTAAAAGTTTCATTTCAAAAGGTTGAACAAATTTTAAGTTGGACAATATAGAAATACCTTAATGGAACATTTTAAGTATAGTATTGCACACACAGTTTTGAAACAGATATATTCTACAATTACCATATGCTCATCATCTCATGAGTTTCATTCTACAAAGCTGGACACGATTGATGAATTGCAGTAAAAAATACAGGGAGTAAGAGAAGAAATGTGGTTAGTATATGTATTAGCATCCATACATGCTATATTTTTATATATACACATTCTCTCTCTCTTTTACCTGTTCCAGTTCCAGTAGGGTCACCTCCTTGGATCTGCAAAAATTAAAACAAAAAACTAATTCTAGTAAAATATGTCTAATATTTATTAGATATGCAAAATAAAACATTTTCACAAGAGTAATTCTGCTCAACTTTTCTTACTTCTAAATGGGACCATGTTGGCAAGCTAGTAAACAAAAAACTATTACAACTAGTTTGGGGCTTCTTTTATCAGTTAGTTGTCATATGCTCCTGGAAAATCATTTAGAAGAATGACAGGTTTATAACAATAATAGGTCTCCTGTGGACAACCAACGAAAAATAAATGAACTGTATCTTGAACAGGTTAATGGAAAAATATCTTTTCCATCACCTGCTGTGACCCAAGTTACCCAGTCGACGATTCACTGCATTTAAAGTTTGAAAAGTGTTTAGTTCTGCAATCAAAGCTCTCGCAAGAAAAAAAAAAGAACTTTCCACACTTGCTTCCATCTTTTGGCACTATATTCGCTATAGGCATTGTAAGAAAAAACCCTAACTGAAACCAATCAATATCATTGTTTATGCAGGAATTGCACAAAAACACTTTTTGAGTTCTATTGCTCCACATCAGCAGACAAAGTGTGCAATTTTGCTAAAATCACAGTGAAAGCACACAAAAGCACCATTTTAATTTTGATATTAAACAAACTTAGGAACACAGTGCTGTCAAATGGAGAAGTCACTTTCTTTTTTTAGGATCAAAGAACTCAATCTAAAGGTCACTGAAGTTACTGGAAAAAAATCCCACTGACTTCAATGGGCTTTGGAAAGTTATACAAGTTTGTTTCATTTTAGGAGAATGCCTGCAATGTCGTATACCAGCGTTTCTCAACAAAAGAGTACCAGTATCCCTGGGATATGCAGTAGTCTTTCTGAGGGGGTTCATCAACTCATTTAGATATTTGCCTATCTTCACAACAGGCTACACAAAAAAGTATTGGTGAAGACAGTACAAAATAAAAGGTCATACAATAACTCTTTATGCTGCTCTATATATTATATATACACTGAAATATATATACAATATTTATATTCCAATTTATAATTATATGGTAAAATGAGAAAGTAAGCATTTTTCAATAATGGGTATTGAGAGAGTTGCTTTTTTATGTCTGATTTTGTAGGCAAGTGAGGTGAAAGAGCTAGTATAGTAATGAGGTACCACAAACACTCATATGATAATATTTCAAATAATGATTGATTCAAAACTAAAAATGCAGCAGGAGAACTATTTATCTGGCATGGCTAGTAACCAAATCTAAGCTTTTGTTTCAATTTTCAAAATCAATTGTAAAATATTTTTTTTACAGAATACCAGAACGAGTCAAAAAAATAAACAGACTCCAAAAATCTTTATTGTGAGATTAAGATTCAATACCTTCATGAAACGTGACCCACGTTCACAGAAGTTCACAAATAGGCTGAGGTTATTAAATTGGGTTTGATCCTACATAATGCTGAGCTTTCTAGGCCCCAATCCAAAGTACTTAAGCAGATGCTTAACTTTAATCATGAGTAATTACACAGAAGTCAATGGACCACACATATGTTTAACTTTAAGCATGTTCTTCAATGATTTAATGGATTTGAGCCAGACTGCTCAACACCTTGTAGGACTGAGTCTTCAGCTGGGAAACCCTTTCTACCCAAGTCAGCATACCTCTACTGCTGTCCTCAACCAAAAACAAAGACATAAGAAAGGAAATGGGGTTTCTTGATTTGTATAGAAAGAGAACACACACTGGGGCTAGCTCCCCCTGGAGATCTGAGTTCAATAAACACTGAAAACCTTCAAGACTTAGCTGGTTTTTTCTAACTCCTACATACCAAATCAAAATGATTAGTCACAGAACTCCCACGGAAACAGATTTCCCAATTGTTTCAGCTTATGCTGTGGAATTTCACAAATGAAGTTCAAAGATACTCTGGGTCTAAAAATATTTATCTTGTAAACTAAGTTTCAGCTGAATGGGATTTAAATGGGCTGAGATATTACCCACCCATATCAAGATTTTGATCTTTAAGCACTGATAGCGAGGGCCAAAGTTTGCTGAAGAGCAACAATATTATTCAGTGACAGTGGCTAGGTGTTCCAATTATACTTCTTGCCCTCACTCAGTGGGCACAATCCTTGTTTCTAAGATACATTTTTCATCACCATCTCTACTATACATCTACTTGTTCCAGGAAATAACTAGAATTTTAAAATTAACACATCTAATATATTCAATTCCTAATTCAGAAGAATAAGAATGACAAAACCTATTGTGAATTATGTAGCATTTGTTCAATACTTACAACAAAATTACGAATTGATCTGTGAAAAATAGTTCCATCATAATAGTTCTTCTTGCATAGCTTGATGAAATTTTCACATGTTTTGGGTGTCTGGAAAAGATTAGGTATTTAATGAAGCAATATCTTTAGATTTTATAATCAATTATTACATTGTTCAAAATAATCACATTTTGTCAGTGCCTGTTACAGAGGATTTACTCCATCAGCACTCTGATTAAAAGTTCCTACTGATATAAAAAAATCTTATAGAAGAGCATACTGTATATTAGAGAGAGAGATGCATTCAAGCCAGTAATGTGGCTGGAGTTCTTGATAGGTGTCAGGTGGAAATGTTTGCTTCCCAGTTGCAGTCTTCCATAATGGCACCTTTGTAAAAAAAATGAGGAAACCATACCAGAGAGCAACAAGCTGGAGTGAAACAGGCACTTCAAATTGTGCTAATTTCCTTCTCAGTTCAGTTTAATTTAAAAAAACTCACAGGACATAATAGGGCAGTCATGTTAAATTTAAAATACATGGTGGGGATGCTTATTTTTAGTGCAAGAATATTACTGTATTTTTACAAGGCTTTTTTTAAAATTTGATGTTTGTTCCTTGTCGAGTTCTCTGAAGATCTATAAACTAGCCATGAATTTTTTAAGTGACTAGAGACTTTTTTATTATTTTTTGTCCGAAATATCCTGTAATGTTATTTTTAATCACTATATTTTGTGTACTGTATCTATCTAAATAGATATATAAAAATAAATATTTAATACGTTGCTCTTTGCACTCTATCCACAGCTATTTTTTCTCTTCATAATGTAACTGGTTGGCCACCCCTGCTGTATAGCAATATGTCAAACACAGTTCTCCGAAGTGGCACAGAAGTATGCTGAATATTAGTCTCATTATGTATTGTTTTATTTTTAGAATATTTTCCCATGAAATCACTGACCATAAAGGGGACATTGTTGTATTGTGATAAGTGGATCCTCACCACTATTACCTGGACTAGCACCACAAATTTTATGTTAGAGTGCTTAAAAAAAAGTGACTACTTATTTTCACAATCTAAAAGGAAATCTTAGCCAGTAAAATTAAATACACTGCATATTTCTCATTTGCTTTTATGGTATGAAAGATCTTTTCCCCCAATCATGGTATTCAAATACCATTTACTAATATACTGACTACTGATATTCCAAATAATTGCCTTTCCTCTATCAATATAGGTTCTCTTTTTCTGCAATGTCAGGATGGAACCCATCGTAAGTCAAGAAACAGCCTGACCTCTTAGTTTGGATATGCTCCCCCCCAAGTTGTAAATGATGGAAATAAATAAAATCCAATTTCATAGAAGAATATCATTTAAATTAAGCTATAATAGGCTTTAGAAGTACTCTTACTGAAATCTGTAGGCAATAGTAAGTACCACGGGCATAAGACTCTGTAAATTAGTAGAGATGAACTTAAGATTGGGAGTCTCTTTCTGAATAAAACTGATGCATTTAACATGACACTGGAATGACTCATCTGTAGCTTTGCTCTGTGAGCTCCAGCAGTGACACAGGCAAGACTCAGGGCAAGTCTATATTACAGTGCAACACTCATAGCTGCACTGATGTAGCTGGTAAAGACATGTCATGCTGATAGGAAAGCACTCCCCTTTCATCATAATTACTCCATCATCATGAGAAGCAGAAGCTATGTTGCTCAGAGGGAAGGGTGGGCTTTTTGTCTGTCAGTTAAGCGACACTGAGCTATGTAATTTATATCAACTTAGGCTACAGTGTAGACCTGCAGTCATGAACATAAATCATCTAAAACAATACAAAAATAAGGCACACTGGCAAATTCTACAAATGAAATAAACCATTTATATAATGTTTCAAGTTTAAACATCTCTGATCCCTTTCCCAAAGAAGAAACTGCTTCAGTACAGCCTCCGTTATTTAAATCTCAACAATCTAAAACTTCTTGTTATCTGGAAACAGGGTCATGTCCCACATTGTCTATTAATTACACTGAACTTTCCCTTGATTAACTTACACGTTCTCTGTTCTTCATGACATCTGGATGATTAAGGCTGTACCATATTTTCCTCTAAAGCCAACCCAACATATAAAAAACACAACAGCCAGCTAAAATAAACTAGCTAGTCTCAAGTCAATCTAATGCTAACTCTGATCTCAGGCTTGCAATGTAGCTTATTATTAGATTAAAATAACTGGTTTACGAAAGCATGATACTTAATCACATATTTGTTCACATACTGAAGGCAGTATGTCACACATAACCAATTATTTTAAACTGGAGGATTTACATATAGTTTCAATGTTTATGGTTTATATACGCACTTTAAAATAATGTATTTGTAAAATTTAATTACAGAAGAATCATTTGTTCTTAAACTAGAGAGTAATATATTAGAATCAAGGATGAAAAAGCTATTGAAAATAAAAATGCTTGAAAGGAGAAAATGAGCACAGAGGTTTTTGAAATTTAAAAAAAGAAAAATTTCCTTTCTGAATCAAAAACAGAATTGGCAGCTTTTAGCCAAAGGCAGTACTCCTCATGAGAGTCAAAAAACTCTTTGGAGAGAGAGTCAGTTAATTAGTTCTATTGGAGGAGGGAATAAGGCAATCTGTAATTAATTTTTTAAGAAAATGAAATTAGCTGAAAGTTGAAGCTCTTCAGGGAATATGTGTCCAACTCTTTTAAACCAATAATCAATCCACAAAATGTGGATAATACCTATATAAACATCTCTAAAATATAGATTAAAATACTTCAGATAATGATTTTTTAATGCAAGACCTGTGCTGACCCATCTCTCTGAATGGGTTTCTAGTTATTAAATCCGTTCTCAGAAACTAGCTTTATGTGTGCAGCTGTTGAAAAACAGTCTAGAAACTATATAAGAACCATTTACTGCAAGGTTTTCTTTAAATAACTGCCACCAAACTGGTTCCCATGGCATCACATGCATCATATAAAAGACAAACACTTCTGCAGGTAAACAGTATCTTAGCAACATTACTGTTACCATTTATGGTGAGTTTTATTGTACCAGAGCCAATAAAAGGTTTTCAGAAGCAGACATTAGTTTCAGACATGTGGCAGGCACTAATATTATCTTGTTTCTTCAAAAACTGTTAATCACGGCTTGAAGCCTTTTGAAATAACTGGGCCACAAATGTATCCTAGTTGTGTGTTTTATGAACTTTCACTCATTTCTTACAATTAAACTGTCACTGTAACTGTCTTATAACAACAAACACTGATGGGAAAAAGATACAAAATGAGAGAAAGCCTGAATTATTCCAAATCAAAAGGCTTACTGATATAAGTCAAAGAAAGTGTTAAGACCATGTCTGGTAAATAAGTAAACATTGAACCATGAACCCAAATCGATGTCAGGTATTAGCTTAACTAGCACACAAAAATAATGAGTGGATGGTCTATTCTGCCTATCACTCCCATTTTGGGACTCTTATAGAGTTGGGGGAGAGGAAGAAGGAAGGAATTGACTAGTGGAGCATGCTTTACCTGCATGGCTGCCACCCTAGGCCTTCATTATCCTTAAACTTTCCTGACATCAGCAGGCCAGAGAGAGGGACCAAGTAACACTGCCAACTCTGCTAGTTCTAGCTCAGGGGTGAGCAATAATTTTTGGCGGGGGGGCCACTCCAAGATTTTGGAAGTGATCAAGGGCTGCACTTTTCTGGAGGGGGTGCAGGGTCTAGGATGGAGATTGGGCACAGAAGAGGTAAGGGCTTACGGTGCAGGAGATGGTGTGAGGTCTGAGAGGGAGTTTGAGTAAAGGAAGGGGTTGTAACCTGGGTCAGGGGATTAGGGTGTAGGGTCAGGGAGGGAGTATGGATTGAGGAGAGGATTCTGACCTGGGGGAGGGGTATTGGGACGGGGTGCAAAGTGACCTGGGAGAACAGGAAAAGAGGGTGAAGACTGAAGAGGGTGTGGGTGATGACTTGGGGCAAAGGAGTGGGGTACAGGGTCTGAAAGGGTGTTTGGGTGCAGGAGAGGGTTCTGGCCTGGGGGAGGGAGTGTAAGAGGTGGTACAGGGTCTGGAAGGGAGTTGTGACTAGGGGCAGGGGGGTGTTTAGATGATGACCTGGGGGAGGGAGTTGGGGTGCGAAAGGGGCAGGAGTGTCAGAGGCAGGCTCTAGCTGGAAAGCGCTTACCTAAGCCAGAAGCCCTGCACATCCCCAAGGAAGGCTGGACTACCTGCCTGCTGAAGCCCTGCTTGAAACTGCAGACTGTTCCCTCCACACGGCTCTCAGCTCTGGGGGGGGAGGAGGGAGGAAAGAGATTTGCGCTGCTACCATCCCCCAGGCCAATCTCTCAGCTCCAATTGCCTGGTTGTTTTCAGCAAATAGGAGCTGAGAGATTGGCTGGGATCAGTTCCTATTGGTGGGGTGTTTTTAGCCAATAGGAGCTAAGGATTGGGCGGGGGACAGGGAGATTGCACAAAATTACCCCCACCCTGCAGAGCAGAAAGCCCACAGACTGTGCTGTAAACCACGCAGCTGTGTGCCTGAGGGTCCCAGTAGGGTGGTCTGTGAGCCAGATCTGGTAGCTTGGCAGGCCGGATCTAGCCCCCAGCTCTGCTCTAGCTGAATCCCACGCACCATCTGGGATGAAATGGGATGAGATATTAAATAGCAACAACAGCTATAGCACACCTCAACACATTTCTCTCTTCCAATAACTGGACAGTTATTACTATATTTGATACCTTATAAAACAGTGGTTCTCAACCAGGAGTATATGTACCACTGGGGGTACACAGAGGTCTTCCAGTGAGCACATCAACTCACCTAAAAAGTTGCCTAGATTTACAATAGGCTGCATAAAAAGCACTGAAGTTAGTACAAACTGAAATTTCATACAATGACTTGTTTATACTGTTCTATATACAATACTCTGAAATGTAAATACAGTATTTACATTTCAACTATTTTATAATTATGTTAAAAATAAGGAAGTATGCAATTTTTTAGTGACAGTGTGTTGAGACAATTTTGTATTTTTATTTCTGATTTTGTAAGCAAGTAGTTTTTAAATTAGATGAAATGTGGGATACATAGGACAAATCAGACTCCTGAAAAGGGTACTGTAGTCTGGAAAAGTCAAGGTTCATGGATATAAAAAGAAAATTTCCTTTTAAAATTTTCTCCAGCTAAAGGGAACAAGGGATGTGGTTAAAATTAACCCTTACTTAACACTTTACATTTCAATACTTTTTTTCCTTCTTTAATAAAATGTAAAAATTATTTTTGATGTTGTGTTCACTGTGGTACTAAGGCAGCAGAAGTCTCTGTATATCAACCCCTGAACTGTGCTTAACACTGCTGAATGCTGGACAGTAACTGGGTTATATTAACACCTTTGGCCAAGACAGTCATCTAAATTAATACAATATGCCTAGAATCTCTGGTCAGCAGCCTAGTTTATCCTGAATAGCTACTGCGCTCACCAGATCTCAAATTGCCAAGCTAAAATTAAGCCAATATTTTTAGCATCATCATGATCTTAGGGGAAAAGGATGGGGATAGGAACGGGTGGACTGTGTGAATTCAGAATAAGGAAATTACTTTCTACATTGACGCTGCAATCATGATCATCCTGTAGATGTCTGCAGGGCTCCTTTTGTTCTCTTATTAAGGATAGGTAAAAGTACTACATAAAGTACACACTTGTGAAAGATGCCAGATTGATAGTCCTCCAATGCAAAGCCCTGTACTTAGTCACAGAACAGACACAAGCTTCCTCCACACTGTTTCCTTCCAGTGTGACATTTCTAAGGCCTTGCCTACGTTGACAAGTTTAATCACCAAAAAACCCTTTTTGGCAACAAAACCTGGACAGCATTCACATTGTGACACAACAAAAGTCACAATAAATGCCCAGTTTTGGCAACAAAAAACTTCCACCTCCTCAAGGGACTTTTGTCTCTTCCCTTCCTTTTACTGTTGACAATTATATAGCGTGTACAACAGTAGGTTTTTTGTTGAGTTTACTGAACTCCAGTATTTTCCCCACAATGCTCAATTAACCAATCACGCCAGTGCTTTGAACTCTGCTACTCAGTAGCCACTTAAACAGGTAAACAGAGGTGCCTCCCCCACTTGCAATCCCCAAGGACTTCAAAATTAATGTCCTGGTGTTTGGCTCATTTTGATCCTCACGGCATCTTCTCAGAGAAACAAGGGTGGTTACTCTCAAAATGCTCTTCTGTTTGAAGCACTCCAAAGCTTTTGGATCTTATCTGTGCGTAAGGTGAAGAACTGGTACAATCACAGCTATGAATGACCCATAAAAACTATGACATCTACAGTCACATTTCTCGAACCCTATGTGAGAAGGGCTATGACTGAGACACCCTACAATGCAGAACCAAGACAAAAGAACTCTAGCAGGTATACCAGAAGGTGAAGGAGCAAACAGCTGTCTAGTGCAGAACCCACAACATGCCATTTTCATTAAGAGCTGGGTGCAGTCCTCGGTGGGGACTCCACATCCCACTGCATCATCTAGGATCACAATGGTCATTTCCACATCCACCACTGTAATTTTCTGGAAAGAAAGTTCTAGCCTGCAGCTTTCTGTTCTGGGAGATGTATGTATCTAGACTCACAGTGATCCACAAGCGCCTGAGGCACCATGGAGAAGTACCCCTTCTGAGTGATGTACTATGAGGCAAGGTGGAGTGGCACTTTAATAGGATTGTGTGCGCCATTGATTGTGCCGCCAGAGTTTGGAAAGCCCATGTCAGCAAAGCCAGCCACTGTCTCATCCACATTTCCCAGAGTCACAGTCCCACGCAGCAAAATGCAATTTATAGCCCTGCACACTTGCGTAAGAGCTGCCCCAATGATGGACTGTCCCACTCCAAACTGATTTGCAACTGAATGGTAGCAATTGGGAGTCACCAGCTTCCACAAAGCAATGGCAACACACTTCTCTACCAGTTCTCATTTGGGTGTCCTTGCACCGCAGTTTGATGGCCAGCTCAGCACACAGCTCTAGGAAGGCTGCTTTATGCATCAAAACATTCTGTAGCCACTAGTCTTCATCCCTCACCTGCAGGACCATGTGATCCCTCCGCTCGGTGCTGGTTTCCCTAGCCCAAAAGTGATGCTCTACTGTGCACAACTGTTCTATGACAGCCCAATGCAACACCGTTTTGCTGCTGTCCCTGTCACTCACATTGTTGTCCACACCCAAGTCTTTGTCCTCTGCTATTAAGTGCATACATAGTTCTGCTGTAATGTGTGATATCCTAAGCACACTGAACACAACATAGGAGAGAATTGTGGGATCCATGATTTCTCATGGTAGATGATGGAGTTTGCAGCAAGTAGAGTCATTTAAATGATGTGAAAGTAAGCTGGAAGCCCACTGAGGGCTCGGAAGCAAAGAGGGGCTGACAGGTCATTTTTCACGTTCTCAAAATGCATAGCACTACATTGCACATTCCCAAAGTGTTTAGCGACTGAAGGTGATGCCAGGCACTGTGGTATTGTTTACTCACATTGCTTTGCTCTTTCCATCAATAGGGTGCTAGCAATGTGGCCATGATATTCTGGCAACGGGAGGCAAAAAAACAGGTTTAATGAGTTTTCAGTTTTGGCAACTTCTGCATGTCCACAGCACTTTCATCACCAAACCTTTCCAATCTAGACAAAGTCTAAGGGTGAAAGAGTTGGTTAGCTTCAATGCCCATTCAATCCTTGGTCTTTCTGCAAACACTATCGACAAGTGGGCCAAATGGACAAGACTGGAAACATCATACACATTCTAACTAGGCCATCAAACAGTTCCATAGTTAGCACCTACAAGCAGTCACTGTGACAATGACTTAGTATTTATTACATTTTAATTATGCTGAAAACTTGAAGTGGTAAGATGAACACTAAAGCTACACGGCTCTAGGACCTGATGTGGCTTTCAGATACATACTTTGCTTCATCAGTCCTCTAAGTGATCAGCTACTGTGTTAGCATTCACAGCATTTGATTCTTCAATATATGTGCTAATGTGTAAAGTGCACTGGAAGATTATTATTTCCAGAGCCTCCCACGGTTCTTTAGTATTTCTGTTTGTAGTTGTTCCAAATCAGGCAGTATTATTGACAGACAATTCCTCTTTGTCCTTTTTGTAATAGGTGGAAGGTAAGAAATACTAAAATAATTCTAATTTGTCCATTACATCTTTTGCATTCACTTGTCTCCAGAAGCTGGATGTAATACTGCCTTCTCATTGTGTAATTATGTAGGTTTGAAAGCCAGCAACAGGGGAAAAGGTTAAATTTTATATTTTACTCAAGTATTCAGACCAACACTTCTAGAGGCCAGAAATAAAATTGATCCAGGGCTCTTCTTCTCCAGAAACATGGTCAATTAAAGACAGCCTGGGAAATCCTCTTTCAGACTAACAGCACAGATTCTCTCAAAGGGGTTGCCATGTTAGTCTGTATCTTTAAAAACAATGAGTAGTTCTCTGGCACCTTAGAAACTAACAAATATATTACATCATGAACTTTTGTGGGTGTTAGAATTCCACAAATGTGTCAACAAATGGCTCATCTGAATGCTGATAACCTTACAGAAGGTTATACTCTTTTCTAAACTCTGACCAGCATTTTTAGAAACTTCCTGCTTATAGAAAAATGAGCCTCATGACTAACTTCTGTCTGTATGAAAAATGTTGATAGTATCATGAGCTTTCGTGGGCACAACCCACTTCTTCAGATGAATGGAGTTTAAGGGGTCAGTCCAGATTTCAAATAAATAGCACAGAGAAAGGATGGGGTGAAGAGAAGGAAAAAGAAGGAAAAAAGGGGAAAGAAATTGTCAATTAGAGTATCCATACTAAATGAAGCTGATAAGGATACTTAGTTCCCACTTAAGTACCCTTTGTTTGTTTTTTATGTCATTAGGATGTGGAATGTAGGAGGCGATCCAGCTAATGTCTTTATTTAGACTTCTATTGTAAAAATCAGACTTGTAAATGAAATTAAGTTCTGTAGTTTCCCTTTAGAGCTGGTTTTTGAAATTGGTTTGAGATAATACAGTGACTTTGAGATCCATTAATGAGTGCCCAGGCAAATTAAAATGTTCCCCAACAGGTTTCGGTGTGTTGCCTTTTTGGATACCTGATTTGTGTCCATTAATTCTCTCTTGTACAGACTGTCTGGTTTGGCCAATATACATAGCAGAGGGGCATTGCTGGCACTTGATGGCCTGTGATGATATCGCCTGTATAGTAGATGTGTGGACAGACAACCCCCCCTAACCTCCAACAAATTCTTTCCAATAACCACATAGCACACCTCTATCATACTCATCCAGGAACCCACTCCTGCAATCAGCCCCTATGCCAACTCTGTCCACACATCTATTTGTTGATTTTTAAGTTTTCCCAGTTATAGACTAGCATGGTTATCCCTCTGAAACTTCTGTCTGTATACCATACTTTGCCAAATACCCAAAACAAGCACTGATCTCTTATCCAATCCTTTTGAAGACTGACTGCCCTTGAAAATGACTTGATTGCTCCCTTGCTAGGTGCCAAAGAACATGTCTGATAAAGAAATGTAATTTCATTCTTTTTAAACATGTTTAGTCTCAGCTTACCTAAAAGTCTGCCAATAAGATGCTGTAGTGTAGTGCTATATAATTACTGCTGTCACTGAACCATCTACAGGGCCTGGATAGATTTCAGAATGAGGAAAAAAACCTGGCTGTTCCTAAGAAAGAGCATGTTAAAATGTAACCGGGACAAAAGGTGGACAGTGACAATCCTGGGTCCTTACTATAGTAAGAGATTTGAAGGATAAAACTAATCAAGCCAAGTTACTTTCTCAACTTGCAGCTTTTCATTCTCATCAGAGAAAATGTAACAGAGAAATAGCTGTGTTAGTCTGATCTTGGTAAAACAAACAAACAAAAAAAAACAGTCATGTAGCACTTTAAAAAACTAACAAGATGGTTTATTAGGTGATGAGCTTCCGTGGGGCAGACTCACTTATTCAGATCATATTCTGAAAGTGAATAGGTATGACCATTATGTAACAGAGGGATACAATGAAAAAGTAAACAAAATATACAGTAACGAATCAGATACATAGCATAAGTGGTGGGGGCGAGGGAAGTGACAAGGAATGAGGAAATTGCTTATTGTAAGCGTCAATTAAGTGGCTTATCTGGAGTTACTACGAATATCAAAAGGTGGGGAGGCTGTCTTTGTAATGTGTAAGGTAATTATCATCTAAATTAAGGCCCAGCATAAAAAAAGTGTTCTGAAGTCTCTCTCTGGTGTTAAAGTCTCTTCGTAGTAAGACGCATGTTGTTAGGTCTTTAAGGGAATGGCCAGTTTGATTAAAATGTAGGCTAACAGGTTTTTCTGTGTGGAGATGTCTGATTTGTGAGCATTACTTCTCTGGCAAAGTGACTGACCCGTTTGTCCAAGGGCTCATATTCCTGTATGCCCAGCAATGTGCCAGCAATGTCCTTCTGCAATATATATTGGAATTTAAAAAGAAAATGGTTTGCTATCTTTTTAACAGTCATTCTTATTGGATAGTTAAGTAGCCAATTAGAAATAGATTAGAAACATGCTGTGCCCTTGTTGCCAACATACAGCAGAAGGGAAAGAACGGTGGCTTCTAAGTTGTTGCTATGACTGCAACCAAGGCTTTACTATGTGAAGAGCTAATCATTTCAAAATGTTCCATCCCTTCAGGATTTGCATGTATCTTAAAGAGAAATTCCTCACTAAGCAGTCCCAAACCATCAGTCACAATGTATAATTTCCTTTACTGCTAATTACCACTACACTTATTTGTTTCTGTCTTCTTAAAGCTGTGATTTGTAGTGGCTGAATTAAACTGCACAGCCACAAAATATGCTCATTTAATGCTTTGTGTCAAGGCAGTAATAATTTGAAATAATGAGAAGTTGGTTCTGTATTTTACATTACAACTTTCATCTTATCATTCCAATACCAGAACCCCTCTACTAAGAAGCATGAAATAGTTAAGTAAATTTTTCAGACTTCAAACTAAGCTTGCAATTTTTCATTTTTTTTTTAATGCCAAGCAGATTTCATTTTGCTTTAGTCAGTTGGAAGGTTTTATTCAGTTAAGACATTTCTGATCGTACATTATTTCGCCAAGGCCAGTCTTCTGCATCACTTGTTTATAAGAAATATAAGGGGGTGATTGTGAACGTCTCTGAGCTCTCCCTCACACTGTCCCCTCGCCACTCTGAAGATCAGATTTTTCTACTGTAGCTGTTCCTCAGCTTAGCTTTTTAATGTTAATGTTCTACCTCTACTGCAGGGAGAACTGTCTTGGACATGAACTCAGCATTACTCAGCAGAACTCGCCATGTAATGTCCTACAGAATAGGCAAGTTTTTAAATACGTGTGTTTATACATCATTGCAGCTCCACAGTCTGTCAGCCTCCTAATGATCAAAAGCAGAAGCTTTCCTATCCTTCTGGAGGATCCACTTCAGTGCAATGATAAACAGATGGGCTATGGCAACAGAGTTGAATGACAGCTTTATGGTTTTTTAAAAATAGTGATTAGGCAGGGCACACAGTTCACGTAAATTACATGATGATCTCACCAACACATTATCAATCCAATCATGCAGATGCCTTGAGGTCAACATACTGACTACAATGATGAGAGAACAGTGACGTTCCAATGAGATGGATATGACACAAGCAAGGGGAAAGCATCAGACTGGGCTTCCTGAAGCAGCACATTTCACCAGGCTCACAGTGATACACGGAGATACAAACAAAAGGAAAAAAGGGGGTACGGGAATTATGGGGGTGGAGAGAAGGGGTGCTGCAGGGTTTACAGTTTGATTCAATGGTTCTCAGCACCCTCACTGTGTTCCCATCTTAGGTAACAAAATTATATATAAGCAATTACCTAATCAGGCCATTTAAAGCTACCCTAGCTCTTTTAAAAACAGCAGAACTAACATTCTCTTGTTACACACACTCACAAAACCCCTTATTTTAAACAGCTATTTAGTACTAAAAGCTTTTTTTAAATCAAAATTTCAGTTGGCAGCTAAATTTCACTTTCTAAAAACATTTCTTCAAAGTGCTACCATTAAGGAATATGATCTAAAATGACTAAGTAGCAAGCAGAGTTTACAGTTGGCATCTGCAGAACAATTCATAGCTCAGTTTTGCATGTTACCTGAGAATACACCAGTAATTGATCACTTTAGATAAGCACAACTGGAGGTAAACAGGGCATTTAATTCGCTAACCTAACTTGTCAATTTTACTCACTAGTTCTCCAGAAGCAGAGAATTTATTCCTTCTACAGTCATTTTCCTTTTGTTCTTTTATTTGTTGAACGAAAGAAACAAATGCACAAGTCATGTTGATCATTAGGGGTTTGTGCAACTCTAATATGCTACTCCATTGTGCTGAGTATTTTGTAAAATGTTACTAATATGGAAAGGGCCAGCAAATCAGACACAGCACACATTTGGTACAGGTTTAAATGTAAGCCACAACTTTCTTGAAGTACCACATCAAGCATCAGTAAGTGAAAAGACCGCATAGCAGTTCTTCAGGCAATTTCCTGGTGATACTGCAGTACAATCACTGGCCAGGCAGACTCCACCTTAAAAGGGGAAGCCGTCTTAGCCTTCACTTCCAATTCAAGCCATAAGAGTTTGGTAATGGCCTTTTTACCAGAATGACCATGTCCTCACCAGATGACTCAAGACCCAAGCAAGGGATCCCTCAAGCAAAACTTATCACTGAAGTGGAACAGTTTTTTCATGTTTAAAAATATGGATCTAAGTGACTTTGTCACGCTCATGCAGGAAGTCAGAATTAGGGATGTGAAGGACTAGTCTACTAGTCACTTCCCCCTCCCTTTGCTGTTTCTATCAGATTGAGGCAGCAAGGGGAGGGAGAACAGGGAGGTACCTCAAAGTGGCAGTGCCACATGGAGCCCAGGGTCAGCTGCTCTGTGCGGCGCTGCTGCTATGAATGCTGCAGGGAGCCTGGCATCAGGCTCCTCACGGCATTTCAAAGTGGCAGTGCCACGTGGAGCCTGGGATCAGCTGGGGATTCTCCAGCTGACCCCAGGCTCCTGCAGCACTTCTGCTTTGAAATGGCACAGGGAGCCCAGTGTTTCAAAGGAGCAGCACCACACGGAGCCCGGGGTCAGCGGAGGAGTCCCCAGCTGACCGTGGGCTTCGGCGCTTTTGCCTTTGAAGTCTAGCAACAGCCCTAGGGCTACACTTTAAAGGCAGAGGTGCCCTATAGACTAATCGAATAGTCGAAACAAAAATGCACCGACTATTCAATTAGTCAATTACCCAATACTTAATATCCTTAGAACCAAGCATGCAGCATCCTCTGGCTTTCAGTCCCACACTCAATCCTTATACCATGTTGTTTTTCTAGGTTTCCCCCTCCCCATTTCAATTTGAACATTTCCAGGAATGAGGCTTCTACTGCTTCTTTTCAGAGACTATTCCACAATCTTTTATACATGTATCAATATAATTAACAATATAATGAAACCCACTTTAAATGAGATATCACAATGGATGGTCTTCTGTCTTGACTAAAGAAACAACCAAAAGAAAAATAATTGAAAGATTTTAGATGAAATAAAAACACTATACAAAATAAAAATACAAGAATAAAACTGAAATCCACGGTATTTTATCTTTATTTCTTCATATTATCTTTGTTTAACAACTTTTTACATTGTAAGTCCAAAACTAAGAATTAAACACTTGGGTAACCACTAGCATACAGTGTGCAATAGTAGGGTTGCCAGATGGTTGAAAAAAAAAAAAAAAATACTGAACGCCCTCCCCCCGCACCCAAAAAAAAAAAAAAAAACCAAAACCAAAACCAAAAACCAACAACAACAACAAAAAACACACTGGGAAAAAATTCTCTTGAAGGAAAAAAAAGGGGGGGGGGGGAACCAAAGTTGTCGAGAAAAAAAATTAAAATAAAACAGCATGTCCCCTTTAAGAGTGAGTGCAGGGACAGGAACAGGGGAGCGGTTGAGCACTAAGACCCAGGGGAAGCTTCCCCTTGGTCGGCAGCCATTTTGTGCCGACAGCCTTGCGGAACCAGGTAAGCATGGGGGCTGGGGTCAGGGGGCTGGTGGTGTTGGAGGGGGGGGAGGAGGCCGGGCGCTGAGTGTTTGTAGAGCTGCCAGGTGCCTGGCATTTTCGCCACCTGGCCGGGGGGAAAAAAAAATCAGAAAATACTAGACATTTTAGGTGTCCGGTATTCTCTGAATTTTTTTACCACACAGGAGGCAAAAATACTGGACTGTTCAGGTGAATACTGGACACCTGGCAACCTAGCCAAATACATCTCCACTAAGTAGAATTAATGTTGCAGTTAAGCAGTATTTACTAGAAACACACTATCCCCGGACTAATTCAGCTCTATGGTACACGCCCTGAAAAAGTGGCCATCTGATTAAGTAAGTCTCCACAAAGAGACATATAGTATCTCATCAAAAAAGACAGGGAGGAGAAGAGTGACAGAATAAACAACAGCTATGCCTTTATGTTGAAAATAGAATTGGATTGCACTTCTGCTTGTTTAAGGCATTTAAAATCAACAGAAAAAGTCAGCTTATTGTTAGAAATCTTTTTTACTGCTTTTCTTCAGTTCAGTAAGTTATACATCAAATAATATCTTTGCCATTCTGGAACTCACAAAGTTTCAGAGATCTTGACAAGCGATCTCAGACACATACATAGAAAATTTTGGTTTCCAATCCTATTACAGGCTCTGCTTCTGTAACCCATAACAGTGTAACAAATGATTTCAATCATACTGAAATATTGATTTCCCTCACTTGGATCAATACAAAACACTTCCTGGTTAGCTATATGCTGCCAGGCAGGCCCTCATCACCATCCATCTTACTGATTAGCGCCTTACACGCTACTTTGGTATATGTGGATTACTGTATTGTTTTAAGATACAAAAATAATTTTTAAAACTTCACATCTGTCAGAAGAACCTCAACATCAGTTAATCTTACAATCTCGGAAACAAGAGAACAGCAGATGGGCTGTTTCAACAAGAGGCCCTTACCTTGAAATGTTCAATTCAAGCCTACAGGAATTTCAATGTTGCAATATTACTTACAGTGAACTAATAAATATATATTTTATAGCAACCTTGATCCTCTGTGTTAAGATGTGGCACACACCCTGAAAGAGGACAATGAAGATGCCAAGTTTTAGGTGTAGGACATGGTATTATTTCATGGACCACCTCCCCTTCCATTCACTGACCAAAACACTCTTATGACAACTACAGCATTAGTTTCCACAAAAGTGATATTAGCATAGTATCTGTTTCTTATGTCTTTTAATTGGCTTTGGAGAATAAAAAGAAGAGAGAGAACCAATACAATGTGACCAGCTCTCTGTGCACCGTGGTTTGGGAACCTCTGGCCAACATATTATCCAGCTCTCCTGCATTAATGATGCCAAAATGAAAAGTTTTGGAGAAAACTGGTGTCCCAAATGAAGCAAAAGAAGAGGGAACAGCCCCACTACACCACCTCAATTTACAGCCTCATTTTCTCAAGTACAAAATAAATCTCAAGGCTCAGAAAGGACTCTTTCCTCGCCCCTTTTTACATATAGGAGTGGCTAGTAGCACCACTTATGATTAAATTTGCTCAATACTACTTATAAGACCCTGTTTTCAGTGGCTTAATAGCTATGCCAACATCACCCACTGAGGATGAATAATTATGTGCCAGGCGTCTATCTTTGGCTGATTTAATCATACGAAAAAATCAGCCAAAATGATTCAGCTGCTTCCAAGAAAAAGGTTAGAGAAAAATAAGTTGTTTTGTCCACTTTAAAAAATTCTGGTGATCTTTACTTAGAGAAGCTTCTGCATCCCCACTCTGGAGCAGGGACTTCAAACTTGGCAGAGTGTGGTCTGTGTATCAGGCATGTATCTTTTGCCATCTCTGTCAAACCTGCTCCAATTTGGCCAAATTTCAGGCTATAGCTACACTAGAGAGCACTGATGAGCTGCACCATCGTAAACTCTCCCATAGGCACTCTAAACTGATGGGAGAGAACTTGTGTGTCAGCTTCACTACTCCAGCCTCTATGACTGGTAATAGCTACGTCAGCAGCAGATGCTCTCCCACCGACATAGTATTCACATTGGTGCTTATGTCAGCATAAATTACGTTGCTCAAGGTGGTGGCAAATTCACATCTGAGTGACACAGCTTACGTTGATGGAAGCTATTGTGTAGTCATAACATAAGACTTAAAAATTGCATTTTGCATATGCACAGTAGACGCTACAGTACAGATTTCCTGACGATTCTATTAGCTGCTGCAGCCAGCGGAAGCAAGTTCCCATGTATCCACCGCTTTCATTGCACTCCTAAGGCAATGGAATAGGAAGCTCACTGATTCAAAGGGACAGAAATCAAACAAGGGTAGAGAGGGGAAAGAGATAGGGACAAGGTGCTTGGCAGGTGATGGTGGGGAAGGGGCAGAGATTCGTGGACTAGAGCAGTGGTGTGCAACCTTTTTTGATCTGCAACCCCCGCACTGCAAGGACCGCCAACTGCTGGGCCCAGCCACCGGCCAGCTGGATCTAAGCGCTGTGCCCAGCCCGTGGCGGGCTAGATCTAAGTGCCACGGCCAACGGCCAGATCCAAGTGCCTTGACCCCTCGGGGAGACATCCGCGACCGGATGCACACCACTGTACTAGAAACTGGCAGGAAGCGGAGGATGAAAACTGGGACTAGAACTGGTGAAAGTGGACGTAAAAAGAGTCTACCTGGGAAGGAGTCTGACACTGGTAGATAGGTGTCCCTTTCTCCGCTGCTACCCCTGCTGCCCCAATGGGATTATATCTGTCCCGGTCCCCATCTCTGACCCCTGGCTCACCCTCTGTGGTCATTCTACAGTATAACTGTCCCTCCTACCAGATTCCTCCCTTTCCATTTTAAGATAAACAATTGAATTCCAGGCACATCCCACTTTCCTGGCATAGCCAAACTGTAGCCTTGCTTAAAGTTAGGATGAGAGGAAGCTGCATATCAGATGTGGTGGTCCTATCTCTTACCGTTTAGGAGGAGATCTTGAATAAACAGACTCTCAGATGGACACACAGATGCACAAACTCTCTCAAATATATAGTAGATATATGTATTTGATGTTTTCAGAGCAATAATTAGTTCTTGTTTAGCTCACTACTATTTTACTAATACATGCACTGCTTTACTTAGTTTCTCTCTGCTGCCAAAAGGCTGCTTAATCTGCATAGATTTAATCAACACAGAGAAATAAAAGAAGCAGATGGTCCTAGGCCAGCGTTTGATCAGGCTTCACTGTGCATAACAGCACACGTTTGCAATATGCATACAAAAACACTGACTTGAAAGAGACATACATAGAGGTACGTATGGAAAAACAAAAACATGATGGGTACAATATTGGGAATACTATAAAAGGAATAGACACAGATTCTTGAGGACCGACACAAAGTAGCTGCTCAAATACTCTAAGGAACCATATTGGTCAACATGGGAATAGTTTCACACAGCATGCATTAGATAGAAATGAGTTTCATAACACATGGCAAAATAAATGATTCAACACTAGTCTGCACAATCTGTTGCTGCCCCTAAACATTGCTGTACTGACATCATCTGCTTTTCATCTCATTACATAATGCTATTCAATGTTTAAGAGCATGAAAACCACCTTTTTCACTGAACAGGGTGACAGTGACCCATAGAATAATCATAGCATGACATACTGCTATGATGCTTCTCATCATGGTGATGCATTTTGACCTCGTCACCACCATCTGGCTGAAAGGAGGATAAACAGAACTTGGTGTATTCATCTCATTCTCATCTCCCATGCCTCCAGTCCTGAACACTGCCTGATAGGCAATGAAATAGATGCTTTTATATTTCTGAACTCCACAATAGTTACCTGAAGCTTTTGAGTCCTCGGCTAAACATCACTATTCTACAGTTACAGCGGTCACCAGAAGCAATATCAGTAAGCCGGCAAAATATTTGCCATTCTAATCCCCTACTTGATATATTTAGAACTTTCCAAAATACCTTTTGCACTGAAATTATCTAAATTTGATGTCTGCCTAAAAATTAACATTTTTTTCAAAAGTTTGAGTCTAGTCCTCTTCAGCTACTTGACTTGTGGAACAAGACAAACATTGTTTGTGTTTGTTTTTTAAAAACAGAGCTAAGGGAGGCCTGTGTGTATATGTGAGAGTGTCCAACAGAAAGAGCACTACTTTTTGAAACCTGGTACAGAAAATATTCAGCATTGCCATACACCGCTAATTTTATTGTGAGTCTTGCTATATTTGTGATTCTGAAAACCCTAGGTCCTGGAATCAGATAAATATAGGCTTATCTCAGCTTTCATTTTTTTAAACAGTGAATTTCAACGCTCTAGGTTCAGGCTTTTTTTAGGCTGAAAACGTGAACTTTAAATACTCAGACATCAGAAGGCAAATAAATCCTGAAAGTTATTTTATAAAATCCTGTGACATTTTGCAATCTGCCTCATGATTTTCGCATGCTTGGGATTGGCAAAGCTGTACTGTCTCTGTTGAGGATTAGTGCTTCCACTTGGTATAAAATAAACTGCAGCACTGTCCTCTGAACAGGGCATTGGTCTTGGAGACCTGAGTTTTGTACCTGGTTCTGCCTCTGACATGCTGGGTGACCTCCTCTCTATCTCTCTCTTTCCCATTCCCCACCTCCTCCTTGTCTTGTTCAGATTACATAAACTCTTTGAAACAGTCTCTCTCACATTATGTTCATGGTCCTGCAATGTGTGTAACTCCACACACTCAGTAATCCTATTGAAGCTAATAGTACTTCCACAGTATGTAAAGTTAAGCATGCATGCAAGTCTTGCATAACTGAGGCTTATATAACTTGTACAATGCTAAGCACATGGTGCCAAGCTCTCAGTAAGGACTATGATAATACACAAATATTAATTTAAGATTAACATTAAATCATTTGTAAATTATGCACTGATCGTGCAGTGCAGGAATTAATGTTTCAGGGTTACACTTAACCCAAGCGGTTTCGAAATGCACAATAATGTTACCTACTCCATGTTGCACACACACCGTTTATCTGATTAAATGTATGGTCTAATATATTACCATTTCCATCAAACTCCATTTATTCTCTATAAAGACTGTTAAGCGTGTAGCCCAAAGCGCACACACAAAATCAGCAGCAGAGCCAACAATATAAGCACCATCCCTTTACTCCCCTCCCTTCTTAAAGTGGAAAAGGTCTATTCAACTGCAAATAGGAAGGGAGATATCCATTAGGGATGTAACGGAATAACCATTTAAATGGTTAACTGAAAAACATGAGCTTATCGGTTACTATAAGGGTTATACACGGCTCCCAACCCTGCTCCCAGGGAGATGGCTGCCATCCTGTGCTGCTGGCTCTATATCTAATTTTTCCATAGACTTCCATTAGCTGACTTTGAAGACCTTGGACTTTGAAGACCCTTTGCAGGGCACTAATGGTGCAAAAGCCTTCTCCTCCACAGCAGATGCTATCAGAACTGCCTTTCCTTTCCTTCTCACATTCTTGTGTCTCAGAATCTCTTAGAATTTCTGATTTTAAACATAAACCCCCTCAAAACTAGATCTAACAAATACATGACCACACCAAATGTCACTGAAAATCATTTACTTAGCCATGCCTACTGTGAGTATATACTGTTTGTAGTGTTTCACTAGTTGGAGCTCCAACCTCCATTCTATTCATAATCTAGAGTTAAAAGACAAAATCTAGGTGGCATACCATACCATATCACAGTGCAACTCCAAGTTCAGGTCTCCTTTATTAGTGTGCAGTCGTACGTAACCTTTTTTCTTCACATATTGATATCGCACAACATCCTCCTCAATGGCAGCTGCCTCAAAGCAAAGGTAAAAATTAGCACTTTTCAAATCTGTTCACTAAACTTTAGAAGTTATCTGAAAACAAAACACAAGATGCCTATTGGATGATATCGTCTCCCTAGATTTAGGGCTCTCAGATATGGTGATGTAGACATCATCAGATGGTAATCTCACATTAATCTTCCTATGCCATACAATTTTCATTCTATACAGCCACAACTTGTCTAGAGCCAAGAAAGTGGTCTGTATTTTAAGCATCAGGTAACCCTGAATATTACACACTGTAATTTCCCGGTAATATCTCCTAATTATGGGAATTATTTTGAAACCAAATTGCTTCTTGCCAAATTTAGAAATCATGCAGGTAGTCATCAGCCAACCACAAAATGTTGACATATGAGAACCTGAATTGATGGAGTCAGGTCAATACTGAAAAGTCAAACCAAGGAGACTTATTTTGTGGCAAAGAAACTCCCTTTCAATCAATGTTTCTAGACACCCAAAATCTGTCTCCAAAGCATAGAAAAATAAAAGCAGGGAAATACACAGGAAATCATATTAAGTAAAGAAAATTACTTTGGAAAATATGCAGCTAGAGTACTGGTTTCAGGCTTTAACTAAATGTACTAGATAGTGAGCAAACCTGTGGCATCTTAGAGACCAACAATTTTTTTTTAATAATATATATACACAATAATATATATATATATAAATAAAATCATGAGCTTTTGTGCACACAATCCACTTCTTCAGATGAGATGATATTGAGAAGTGGATTTTGCCCATGAAAGCTCATGATACTATATATATATTATTTGCTAATCTCTAAGATTTCAAGAGGACCACTCATTGTTTTTAAAAGTTGTTTTTAAAGTTATAGACTAACATGACTATTGCTCTTAGGGTATGTCTACACTACAACGTTATTTCAAAATATCTTATTTCGAAATAGTTATTTCGAAACAACACGTCTAGACACAAAATGCATTTCGAAATAGTGTTTTGCAATTTTGAAATAGCGCATCCACACTGACTGGACGCTGAATGGCATTTAAGGCCGGCCGGAACCAGTTCTGGCAGGGCATCAGGTCAGAAGTTACTTAGCCTCAGGCAGCAGCCACACAATCTGAGACCTGTGGTTAAAGGGACCCCCCCCCCACCCCGAACAGCCAGTTCTAAGGTTTCCCTGCTTGCTTGCCTACCTCACTGAGGGACAGCAAAGCATTTTTTTCTCTGCGTGCTCTGGTTGCCCTCACTCAGGACACCATAGCACTCTGCAGCACGGAGCCGGAGCCGCCCCTGGGCACTGGTGCTTCTCCTGGATCTGTTGCTGCGAGCCTGGCAGCATGTTCTGCAGGCAGTAACAGTCTCCCGGGTGTGCCCCACTGGGGGCTTGTGCCTCATTCCTCCCCCCACGTCCTTCCACTTACCCCTCCCCCTAACCTTCCTCCCTGCTGTACAATAAAAGACATGTGTTCATTACAACAAAGCCTCTTTATGAACAAAACTGGGGTGGAGGGGGACTGAAACTGAGGTGAGACTGGGGAAAGAAGGTGGGAGAGAGGACGGGGAAACCTGGGAGGAGGGAGCTGGCAAGGGGAGGAAGGAGGAGGAGAAGCTCAGGGCTCAGGGTTGGGGGTCTCACCAGCCCAACTGTCTCTAAGCACTGCAGGTGCGGGGCCTCGGTGTCCCTGGGGGTGTGGGGAGGGTGGGGAGGAAGAGAAGGGAGGGTGGGAGGAGTGGTAGCTGGGGAGGCAGCAGGGGCTGGAGCAGCAGGAGGCAGCAAGCTCTGCCCCAGGGTCAATGACCACCTGGGGGGCACGGACCGGCCTGCCCCCCAGGATGCGGTGCACGGAATCAAAATAGGGGCAGGGGTCTGGGTCTGCCCCTGGTTAGGAGCTGCCCGCTGTGGCCCTGGCATACGCCTGCCGCAGCTATATTTTCATGCAAACCTGCTCCTGGGTTCGCATGTGGCCTTTGGTGGCCAGCCCGGCAGCTATCCGCCTGTAGCTGGTTGTGTTCTTCTGTTTAGTGCGGAGATCATGGATGTTTGAGGCATTCCCCCCAAACCTGAATTAGGTCCCTGATCTCTTCACTGGACCAGGCAGGCGCCTGCCTTTTCTGTCTCCTGGCAGGCTCCTGGGAGCTGGCACACTGGTCCTGGGGAGCGGTGGAGGTCTGGCTGGCATTGGCTGCCTGGCTCATGCTGGGGCCACTGGGTCAGGTGCAGCGACTGCTGGCTCTGGGCTGGCAGGCTTGGAGCTGGCACAGGCACTGTGGCCAGACTCTACCCCTTTAAGGGCTCTGGGGAGGGGGAGAGGGAGAGGAGTTTTCTTGGTTGTGCCCAGAGTGGCAACCAGGACACCCTGGGAAGGGCTGGAGGCCCCCTATTTCAAAATAAGCGTCTACACAGCGCTTATTTCGAAATAGCAATTTTAAATTGGCACTATTCCTCGAGGAATGATGTTTACCAATTTCAAAATAAGCCCTCCACTATTTTGATTTAATTTCGAAATAGCGGTTTGGCTGTGTAGACGCTGGTAAAGTTATTTCGAAATAACGGCTGTTATTTCAAAATAACTTTGCTGTGTAGACATACCCTTAGATTTTTGTACTAGATAGTGTTTCAAATGCAAAGGAGAGCTCTTAGTCTTGGGACTGATGATTTTGGATTAACTGCCAAGTCACTTAATCAACCCTGAAATTAAAACATTCAATGCATTTTTGTTAAAGGTGGAGTACAACAAGAATTACTGTTTAAAATGCATCTTTGGCAACAAATACAACCTTGAATAGTAATAAGTCAAAAGCTATCAGACAGCAAACAAATTTAACCAACAAGAGGTTTTTAAGTCAAAAGACAGCAAACATTTTACACAAGGAGATCAAATTTCATACGTGCATAACTTGCATACTTGTGCATCCTATTTTGTGGTCCACAGACGTAAGAAATATCCTAATAAATTTTAGCGCAATTTCTACATATTATTCAGAGCGAAAGCTAAAATCACAACTGCTACATTATTTTGGAATGAACCTACAAGCAACTGGTAAGAAGAGGGCAATGATCAGTGCCTGCCTGATGAGCTTTACCAGGTAGGTGGAAGCCAGTAGCACAACAGGGAGTGATTCTGTATCAGTGGGGAAACTGATACCTGGGAGATCACCTTGGTGATAGCAATTTGCACTGCAGTGATCTCTGACAGGGGGTTGTCATGATCATGAGGGATGGCCAGCAGCCTGGGGACTAAGGGGTTAACTATGTCCCTTACCTAACCAGGTAGCAGGCAGCCAACAGAAATGTAGGTAGGAATTTCACACTGGGACAAAGGAATTTTTGGTTTTTCCCTCCTGGGTCCCTGGGAGTTTCTCTCCAGATGCTGAGGGAGACAGATATGTCTCTCTCTCCAAGAAAAGACTCTTCACTATCTGTAAGTAGGGTAAAGATTAGATAAATCCGTTAGGTTTTATTGTTTTATAGTTTGGGAATGGGACTCTGATGTCTGTGCATTTAAAAATGGGGTTTCCTCTCTTTTGTAACTAAGTTTTGTTCCCCATGGGAAAATTCCCCATGAGTTTATTAATTGGTGGCTCTTATCTAGCCAATCCAACTATGTTTGTAACAGGAGTATTGTGGTGATAATACAAGTTTTTTCTTTTTTATTAACCTGGTATTGGTTAATTTTTGTGTCCTGGTTTTACTTTAGGGCTGAGATTTCCCAAGTGATCTCTTCCCTGGTTTTCTTACCATTACTTGAGTGGTGGCAGCAGATTTTTAATCCGCAAAATCGGGGGTGGGGGGGTGGGGACTTGATATCAAAGCCTGAAAAGATAAGGTTTTGGGGTACTTTTGCGGACCCCCACTTCTGCATTTATCATTCCAGCATGAGGAAGGAGCCTTGACAGGGGTATTAAGGGCATGGGGAGAAAGTGCAGCATTGGGGGGCTGGGTCTTCTGACCAGACACTGAGGTTGTAGGAACAGGGTCCTCAGGCATGGGGATATCTGTAGTGTGGAGACCAGAGATGCTCCACTGCCCTATTAGGTAATCCCATGAGCTTTCCCCAGAACAGTGAGGTCTTAGTTGTGTCTGTCTCCTGGCACAGCACTGGCCAGCCTCTTGGGGTCCCCTGTGCTGCTGGGAGTCAGAGACAGATCCCTAGCTGGGTGTACTGGGGTGACTGCCCCACTCTGGCAAGAGAATTTTTAAAAGCAGTCTGAAAGGAACTTGTGCAAACCCAGCCAATGAGAGATCAGCACATTGGCAGCCAATCAGAAGGCAACTTGCAGGGGAAGGCTTAGTATAAGAAGCTGTGGTCAGAACAGTGCTGGGCAGGCTTGGGGAGCAGGAGAGAAGCTCCAGCCTTGATTCAAGGGCACAGAAGGAGCAAAGGTCACAGGGAAGTGGCCCGGGGAACGGGAGCTATCAAGGAGTGAGGAAGAAGGCAGGATATGTCTGCCACCAGAGGGTCCCTGGGTCAGGGCCCAGAGTAGTGGATGCGCCTGCCCCACCCTTGCAGCGCACCAGCCTCTCTGGAGCATGTCCATTACAAACTGCAGTTTTCCCCTAGGCAAGGGGCTAGACTTTGGGGCTGCAATTGGCCACTTAGGCAGCTGTATGACTGAGGACTGCTGATATTCCCGGAAGAGGGGAAAAAAGAGTGGTGGGCACTGCCGGAGGGCAGTGTCCTGAAGTGGACACTGCAGACCAAGTGAGCGATGTGGATCCAGAACCAGAGGCTGGAGACAAGGAGAGAAAAATGGTGATGTGGTTGACACTGATCAGGAAGCAGTGCACTCAACAGACAGAGTTAGTTCTTGGTGTGACCAGCAGGAGGCGTGGTAGTAAGCAGACCCTGCTACACTGGATTAGGGCATCTGAACACAGCAATACTCCTGTAAAGCTCTGGTTACAGACATGTGGCTTGACACAGGTCCTTTGCTCAAAGTTCTTTTAACCTCTGGTGCAAAGAATCCCTTCTTCTGCTCCAGCTTCTTAGGCACTGGTGAGGAGGAATGGTGCTGAGCAGGAGCCAGTGCCAGCAGGGCACTCCACATTGATATTGATGTGCTAGAAGTGGAGTCTGAATGGAAGGGCTCCAACGCAGGATGAAGTGCAGCTTCCATGAGAAGGACCCTCAAGCAGAAGTCCTGCTGCTTCTGAGTACCAGAGTGAAAATTCTTACAGATCCTGCATTTCTCCTTTTTATGGGACTCCCCAAAGCACTTCAAACAGCTGTCAAAGGCATTGGCCTGTTGCATGATGAATTTGGTTTGAATCCTAGGAAAAAGGGCAAAGTCCCAGCCAGAACTCTAAGTATTAGTGGTAGTTTAGTAGTCAAACTAATGGCTAAATTATCTGGAGAAAGAGGTAAACAGTGAAGTGGTAAAATCTGCAAAGCATCCAAAACTACTCAAGATAGTTAAGTCCAAAGCAGACTGAACAGCTTCAAAAGGATCTCACAAAATTAGGTGACTGAGCAACAAAATGGCAGATGAATGTTAATGTCGATAAATGCAAAGCAATGCATATTGGAAAACATAATCCCAACTACATGTATACAATGATGGAAACTAAATTAGCTGTTATCATTGAAGAGCGACTTGGGAGTAATTGTGAATAATTCTCTGAAAACATCCACTCAGTGCGTAGCAGCACTCAAAAGAGCAAACAGAATGTTGGAAATTATTAAGAAAGGGAGAGAATAAGACAGAGTATCTTATTGCCTCTGTATAAATCAATGGTACCCCCGACATCTTGACCACTGCATGCAAATGTGGTCACTTCATCTCAAAAAAAGATATTTTGGCATTGGAAAAAAGTTCAGAAAAGGGCAACCAAAATGAATAAGGATATAGAATGGCTTTCATATATGAGGAGAGATTCATAAGATGGGGACTTTTGGAAAAAAGATGACTAAGGGGGGATATGATAGAGATCTATAAAAACATGGAAAAAGTGAGTAGAGAAAAATTATTTACTCCTTCCTTTAACATGAGAACTAGGGGTCACCAAATGAAATTAATAGGCAGCAAGTTTAAAACAAAAACTTCTTCATACAACCTGTGGAACTACTTGCCAGAGAATGTTGTGAAGAACAAGACTATAACAGGGTTCAAAAAAGAGCTAGATAAATTCATGGAGGACAGGTCCATCAATGGCTATTAACCTGGATGGGCAAGAGTGATGTGTCTAGCCTTAGTTTGTCAGAGGCTGAAAATGGGTGACAGGGAATGAATCACTCAGGAAAGTGGCACTGTCAACCTATAGATACTACTAGGGCAAAAATCTCCCAAGACTGCATGCATGGGAGTTATGCACCTAGATTGGAATTGATATGAGCAAGCACTCAAAAAAGAAACCAGTGCTATAGCTACATAGACAATAAGGTTTTAAAATAAGGTTTTAAAATATCATATACTGACTAGTTAACAATGTATTCTTGCAGACCTCTCAGATGTGCTCTTGCTCCCTTTATATCAGTATATTTGATTAAAACACACTTTTTAAAAGATAGGTATATACAGTACCTGCTTCATGTGTTGTTTCCGGGGCCATGGCAGTGGATGTGAAGGAAGCACTTACTTTCCCTGTAGAATAGTGAGCCTGTGCAAAACATTAAAAATTAAGAGTTAAAATTACAAAACCTAGAAGGAGGAAATACACCATTATACCATCCTCTCCTGCATTCCTCCCACAAAGCCATCTTATTAATTTTGATGTACATACACAGTCAAATAATAAACTACCTATATAACAGCAATAGTAGTAATAATAATAGATTTAGAGAATGGAAGCAATTAGTCAGCTATTGTCAAAGTAACTCCAGTTCTAGTAATCGTTAAAAGGAGATCAGAAGTCCATCTATACATAGGGTAAAATCCTGGCCTCATGCATAAAATGGATGTTTTTTTCCATTGTCTTCAGTGAAACCAGTATTTTACCCATACGATCTCTAATGCATTTAATAACAGCACTTTTGCCCTAGTAGAACAAATTAGTGTTCCGTTTTAGCTTCTCATTCCCACCTGGTATTTTGTATGGTGAAGACTGTCATATAAATAGTACATTTGATTTTGGGTTTTTTTTTTATGTTGCCAGAGTGATGTTTCCAAAAGTAAATATCACATTCTCAATGTCCTCAGAGTACTACAAAGCTGGGCTCTAAACATCTTGAAAAAGAAATGGTTCTGCTGAACAATACATATACTGGCTACTTCAGTTAACAATTCCCACACTCTTTCCACTGGAGAGAAAGAATGGGGTTTCCAAAATATGTTAGCGTGTCCAAGCATTCAGTACAGGCACTGCATGAACTTCCAAAATATTTACCAAGACAGTACGCTAGCTATTTTTTCAAAATAGGCAAAACACCTATATGTAAAATAAAAGAAGTTTCAGGTATGAGTATTCAGTCTTCAACAGCTATAAAAAAAAAAACACATTTGTACATTAAAGCTCTCAAGAAAGGTGGTCTGCATTAATATATATATATTTTTTGTCAAGACATTGCTTGGAAAAAGCAAATGAAGCCACTCTGAACACTACAGCATGATGTTATGGTACAACATCTGGTATGCTGTGTTTCTTGTAGGTTTCCATATTTCGTATATTGACTTTTTCAGTTATAGAGAGCTAAACTTATTTATCTCATTATTACAAGAGTATGTGTGTGTTTCTGTGGGGAGAGTAGCCCCCAAGGCCCATATTATCCTATCTCTTGAGACTGCCAACATAAGCACAAGATTTGGTGATGTAGATACATGGTCACTAGAGATGTTAGATCTTGGTTAATTGAATAGTCAAGTAACCGCATGAATTCTTATTGGTTACTCAACTATTCTATAGTCTCTAGGGGCGAGGGCCAGCAGCCAGTGCGCTCTGGCCCCACTACCGAGGAGCCCCCTGCCATCCCGCAGTGTTGCATCTGTATGAGAGTCAGCAGCGTGGGGTGCCAAGCAGGAGCTGGTTCCTCAAGGGAAGCCAATTTAAAAACCAGCTCCTTTTAGGGACTGGCTGCCTGTCACTCCATGCTGTTACCTGTGGGGAGGCAGCAGCCCCTCTCCAGGAGTGTGTGTGTCCGAGCTCCCAAAACCAGCGTGCGCTGGCACTAAGTCGGGCTGCCTTCCCACCCAGCTCCTAATACACTTTAAATGCAGAGCCATTGAGGGGGTAAGTCCCAGACCGAGCGCAAGCTGGGACTGAGCTGGGCTGCTGTCCAGCCTGCTAAAAAAATTTCTGGTTGGTGTGGGGGAATGCATGTAGTCAATAGCATTAACGGATAAGCTTTTGCTATGATATCTCTAATAATCACTCAGAATTGGACTAACACCAATCAATAAATTGGACGTAGATCACAAATAGTTAGCATATGGTTACAACTTTTGGTCATTGCCAAAAGGGAAAGGAGCTATTATCCCATAACCTTTAATGCCCTGAACCTTTCTGCCCTCCCTAAAATGAAAGCTTTTGTACCAAATATATGCCAGGTGTGGGTCTCTGCAAGTAAGGGACAGAGGGGAGGGGGAACGAAAGGGGGAATTAAAAAGTGTTTTAACAAGGGGTTACAAGCCTTGAGAAGCACATATCAAACACAGCGTAAATAACACAAAGAGCCATTATGATCACAATTCACTAGTTCTGCTGTCTCGCCAATATAATCAGCAAAAGAACAACATTTAATCTTTTATCTCAGAAAGAAGCACTGTCAAAAAGAGTAGAATGAGGATTTTAAGATAAGCAGGGTCACACTACATTAAACACATTTTTAAACAACACTAAAAACTTGTTGCAAAACTAGAAGTGAAGTTTTGTTATAGAGTTTAACTGTCTCTTGATTTTGTTTTAAAGGTACATTTCCTCTCCTTCTTCTACCACTTTCAATTATAGAAATGCCCTCCCCTTTTCTTAATAGTTGCTAAACTAAATTACAAGATCTGACATGTTGCTATGTTACGTGGCACAGTCTGCATTCTCCACCTTTTAAAAAGGGACAACAAGTTTTAATAATGCTATAGCAAACATACATAGACTTTTCTGATTCCTCGTCTGCAGATGCACCACTGCTGCAGTTTTAAGGGTGTCTGATACTGTTGCGATAAAATTATATAATGGCTTTTCATTGTTAGCTTGTGTAATATTAACCATGATAAAAAGAATTATATTTCCTTAATTAAAATATTACCACTTGCTTACTAGGAGCACATAAATGTCTTCTGTTTCCTATCTGAAGCAGGCTTTTTCCTCTAGTACTTATAAAAAGAGAGGCACTATGCAGTGGTATTTTTCCATCTGTCACCTATAACATTTTCACTGATGAATTTCTACTTAAAGCTGTTCAGACACTGGACACAAGGGGCTTATTGCTTCCACATCAATTTCTTTTAATACGTTATCAGGCAAGGGTTTTTATTATTGTGCATTATTTTTATATCCCTAGCTGGAGATATAAAAGGAGGACTGCTGGCAAGACTTCTGTAAAACATCCCTGGGTAAGTGAAATTAAAGCCTAGTAAACATATGGAGGGGATTTGGGAATACCCAGAGCAACACCTGATCAGCCACTCACACATGGCTCCTGATATCTGTTTATAGCCTTGTTTCTGAAAAAATGGAACCTCACTCATTGATCCTAAATTGAGTTAAAAACACAAATACAAGACCAAATAAGTAATACCACATAGATCATTTATATATTTATTAGATGTAGTTACCCAGCGTTGCTCGGGAAACCAGAGGAACAAAATGCAGAAAAACAGTAGTCCATTATCTTTTTTTGAATGGTAGAAAAAGTTGCACTGATTTCTATAGGGATTAAAATATAGCTCCGCGTCATCTCTGGGGTGGGGGTGAGGGTGAGGGTGGGGGGATGGGACATTACACGTGGGAGGGGTGCCCCAGCTTGCGCCCAGAGCTGCAGGTGCCGCGGGGGGCAGGGCAGGTGCCGAGCTGTTGTGCGCGTGGGGGTCGGGGCACTGCATGCCAGCATGGGGGAGGGGGGAAAACGGTCACTTATGTAACCTTGCGGGCAGGAGGGGGCGAGTCCCAGATGGTGCTGGGGGCCGTAGGTGACGGGCACAGGACCGTAGGTGGAGCGGCCCCTGCAGCGCAGCGCAGCGTAGCAGGTTACTTTTTGATTTTTACAGCTTGAGCTCGGGCCTGATCGGATCCAAAAGTACCTTAAAACCTTCTCCTGGATGAAAGGTTATCCCATGCAAAGTTTGGTTGCAGTAGCTCTTAACAGTGTCCAAATTATTAGAGCACAAATATACAAACATTCTCCTTTATAAGTTAGATTAAAACACATCTATAGCTCTCAAAGCATTTTATAGAAGTAATTATTATCCTCATTTTACAAAGGGGTAAAGGAGACACACAAGTGAAGCATCTTGCCCAAGATCAGCCAGTGAAATCAGTGGCAGTGCTGGGTATAGAATCCTGGTTTTCTGCATGTTCTGCCTCAAACTATACTGTCTCCACAGAAGCCAATCAAGCTTTGCCAGTTCTACCAACTGACAATCTGTTCCTGTGACATGTAGACAGTTTACATTCCATTTCAACCCATCTTTTCCCCAAATATGTTTTTTTTAAATTGTGTAATTGTCTGAATAGGAACAAACATGGCAAGTCAATTCTAAGCCTTGCAGCTTCTCATAACTTGGGACTCATCATCCATCTAAATTCCCACTTCCCTTTTTATTAAATCACATGGCATTCTCATACAATGGTCATCTAAGCACAGGGATGTGCACAATCCTGCCCATTTCCAGCAGACACTGATGCAAACATTCAATATGCAGACTTATTTCTTGACAACTATGAGCACACAGTAATATGCATCAGGTAAGGGCACCTTTTACAACAGTCCATTAAAAATACTGTGAAGAAGAAATGTTGAATCTGTTTCTGGTGATTTATATATATGTCCACATCAAGAATGATTCACTCACATTGCCCTTAAGCTGTATTCCTTCTGCCAATGACACAATAATTCAAAGCAAGGAATTACAAGCTGGAAGAAAAAGCCTTTATCACCTAACTCGCACCATGGTAATCACAATCTAAATTTAAAGGGCACTTATCTCTTATCACACCTGATTTCAAAAATATTTTAGGTTCATTTACAAATATTTCACAAAATGAAATCCACTGACATACACAGCCCACTGCATTTGTAAAGAATTGTAATATAATTTAGTTACACCTCTCCCATTGCTGCTGATGTATGATAGGTTCCCAAGCATCAGTAAACAGCAACATCTGTTCAGATGGTGATATGGCTATTATACTGAAAAATAGCCTTTACCACTCTTGAGAAATAGAATTAGTGTCCACAAAAAAATCAACTTACTGCATTCAGCTTATCAACTTTTCTCTTTTCTGGGGCCTTCATTGTAGCCGCTAGAATATCATCTCCTTTGAATTCTTTATACAGCTCCAGTAAAGTCTCTCGAGTCTCTGCATTTGTATTTTTCAGATAGTAAGATGGATCCAATTTTGCTTTTTCTTCATCTATTAGACAATATTAAATCATTTTCAGTTAAAAACAAACTCTGTACCTCAAAATCATCAACTTAACAGGGCCATATAGTTCTCTCACCAACAGAAGTTCTTCCAGTAAATATTACCTTCCCTACCTTGTGACTCTATAGAAGATGAAGAAATCTTTTCCATGGAAATAGCCATACAATTTCCATCTTGTAAAAGTGATTATGATGAATGAGTGAGCACTAAGACACCATGTGAAAACAGTGCAATCCAGGTATGGTGAGACAGTTTACTGGCCATGCATTATAAAAGGTCTTGATTTTATATTCTTTACCACTGAAGGACTCTTTAGAATTGGAAGCTACCTAAACTCTTGTAAATCAATTTAAACCACTTATATGGAATACTAAAGACAGACACTATTTTTGAATACACAATGAGAAAAAAGCCCCCCAAACACACAAAACAACAATAACAAAGCCCCTGCCCTTTGTCCCCTCAACAAATGAAAAAAGATCATAATTATGGCTCATAATTCCCAAGATAAGTAATGTCATGGTACAGAAGCATTTTTAAAAAGTGACACAAGACACACCTGGGTTCTGCCCTGGCATAGCTCTAAGTATCTGTCAGCAAAAAATAGAGTTATGGTGTGGGGCCAAGAGTGGAGCCGGTTGGTGCTCTCTTCCCATCCCCAACGGGCCTCAGCCATGTGTCGCCTCTGGCAAGGAGCCTGCCCCACAGTTTGTGGACCTCTGGTCTATTTAATGATAAGCATGATCAGATATTACTGTGTTTCTAGAACAGGAGTGAGCAATAATTTTAGAAGGGGGGGGGGCTCTTCACAAATTTCAGAAGTGGCCACAGGCCAATCGGGAAGGGGCAGGGCCTCGGGCAGAAGGGGTGGGGCTGCAGGCAGAAGGAGCAGGGCTGAGAACTAACCAGCTGCAGCTAGTCAGAACAGTTTAATTTAAATTATGAAACAGATTAAGTATTTTAACTCTCCGTTAGTCAATGTTCATTTTAAATCAAGTAAAATATATCTAACACAAAAGGTTTCAATGTTTTCTTTATTTATGGGAGGGTTGGGGAACCTTTTTTGGATCTGGGATCGCTGACCCACAGAAAAAAAAAAAATCAGTTGGGGACCACACAAGTGAGAAGCAAAAAACTCCTCCAAAACCCCCCAGTGCACACTGATGTGGCCCCAACTGAGACACCTCACTCCTCCGGTGCCCCAACCTCACGGGGTGAGGGAAAGGGAAGGGAAGGGGGGGACTGAGGTTCAGGGCTTCCCAGAGACCAGATTTACTTTTCTGGGGTTCTGGAGTTAGTACATTTTATGGAACTCCTTAGGCTCTGAGGTAGGGACAAAAATGAGGGATACGGGGCGTGAAACAGGGTTGTCAGCAAGTAGGATAGGGATGAGGCGCAGGATCTGGGAGGGAGCTGGGGTGCAGAAGCAGGCTAGTAGTAGGGTGTCTGGCCAGGTGGAGGGAGCAGGAACAAGGGAGGATGCAGTATGTGGGCAGGCAAAAAGGTGCAAGAACAAGCGAGGGTGTCGGCGCAAGCTCCGGATGCTGGGTCTTGGGGGAGGACGGAGAGGGGGGCAGGGAAGTGATGGGAGTGGGGTGGGGAGGTCTGGACATGAGAGGAAACCTACCTTGCTTTGTGCTCTCTTGAAGCAATGGCTGCAGCCATGAGGTCCCGGCCGCCCTGGAGAGAGGCTCTGTTGCCACAGCCATGCGGTCCCGGAGGCCGAAGACATCGCTGCCGCGGCACTGCAGCCATGTGGCTTGGAGCTGGCCCTAGTGGCACCACAGGCACACTGCCCCAGGGTGCTCCAGAGGCACCGCAGCCAGGTGGCCTGGGGCTGTTCAAGAGGAGCCGCTATCGCGTCCTAGGGCCACCCCTGGAGGCGCTGTGGCAGCGGCGCCTCCAGCCTCCAAGGCTAGCGCAAGGCCGCGTGACTGCGGAAGCAGCCCTTCTGGGGGCAGTCCTATTGAAGAGCCTTAGCCCCAGTGCTGCCTCCTCTCCAATGGCAGCATGGGAGTAGAGGGGCAGGGCTGAGCTCCTTCCCCCTGGGAGGGCCTGTAATTAGGGGGTTGGACTTGTAATTGCCTCACGAGCTGGATCAAAGCCCAAGGCAGGCTGGATCTGGCCCGCTGAGAGGCTTTTGCCCACCCCTGTTCTAGAATATCTAGAACTACAGGTCCCAATCTCAGCTGGAGCTTCTAGGAACCGCTGCATAACATTTCATAAGCCAACCATCCAGTGTTTTCTTTTTTAAAAAATTCCGCAAAATTCCTCAAATTATTCTTTGTGTTTGTATATCACAATTAGAGTTTCTTCAGCCAAACTTTAGTTCATCCTTACCTGGGTCTGTTACTTTTAAGTTGTTTTTAACATGGAAGAAATTGGAGACATTAAATTTATCCAGATTGGTTGGATCCTGAAAAAAAAAAAAAAAAAAGTATAAATCTTTTCAATGGAAAAGTAACAGTGGGTCATAGTGATGTGGTAAATGAGAGACTAGAAAAGACTGAACTAAACCTGACAGAGACAAAAGTTCAGGTAAACTATGGAAAAAACTATTGATATAGCAACATCTAAAAGAGTAAAAATTCCTGGTTATATTCATTATATTATTGAAATTTAGTGTTGTGTTAAATAGTAAATACAAACCAGATACTGATATAGTGTTAAAGAACTGGCTGGGTTCAGATTAACTGATCACAGCTCGCAAAGACACTGTATGAGATTCAAATTCTAAACTGGGATTAGCTTTCCAGAACATTTGCCAAATGAGATCTCTAGCACTGATGGGCCAGATTATTTTAGTTATTTAGACATCTATAGATAGAGATAGGTGCCTACTGGAATTTTCAAAAATACCTAGGTACTTGTCTGCTTCTTTAGGCCACTTTGAAAATAACTTTACAAAAATTGGCCCAAGGAGGATAAAGCAACAATACAATAAAAATGATTTCTTCATTTTTAAATGAAAAATTTAACATTTTACACAGAATTATAACTGATTGTCCGTCCATACGGTGCGATTCATGCTGTACATATGCATTCTTAGTTTCATTTAACACAAACTAATTAAGCGGCCTTCAGATACACATGAATCCTATTGATCATGCAACACATTTTTTCCACAATTTTAGAAAATATTCACTTTCATTATACACTTTTCATATCCAAAATAACACAAGACTTCTTTTAAAACAGCAGGGAGTTTGATCATAGCAGCACAGAGATTATGTAGTCCAAGTAAACCGCAACTATTTGCTCTACAAGACATACAGTGTCAGACATCAGAAACTGTCTTTTGAGAGCACAAAATATGATTGCTGTTTGTCAGAGCTGTTCCCCACTCTGGCACTCTGAATGCAGAAGATGGGGGGGGTCACAAAAGACCTTAAATACCTTGCCTCCATTAGGCCCTGCATACAAAAAATCATGATTTACAGATTTACTGACTTTGGAGGGTAGCTGTCACCACCAAGTAAAACAAGCCTCTTTCTTCTTGAACCCAGAAAGAAAGCACTTGGACTTTCTTGCCTAGGAGTACCCCAAGCTCCTCTGTCACAAGAGAGCTTGAAAAAAGAAACAAAAGAAAACCAGCTGTATCTCTGATAGCTGATCTCTCAGACTAGGCAGACACACACACAGAGACTTGCTGTTTCTTTCCAAGAAACAAGAATCAAATCACTGCCTTAAAAAAGGTGAGTTTATTATAAAAAGAAAAAGATGTACTTGATAAAGCATACTTGGTTGCTAGGTGTTACAGAGCAACTGAGCAAAACAAATGAAAACACAGAGAACATCTCTGGGTACTCTCTTAGATAGCAAATGAGGGAGGAAAGACAGATTCCCACAGGGAAATTTAACCAAACAACCAAAACAAAGAAAAATGCTCTGACTGCGACTAAATACACATTTTCCCTTTATTTACTCCTGATCCCTTCCTGTTCAGTCCACTTCCATGCCCCCAATTCCTTAGAGGCATGGTAGTCCTACCTGGGTTGAAATCATTCTGTGTCTAGTAGAAGCAAATGGGATGTTAGGAGCTGAATCTGAGTTCCTTACTCAGTCAAAACTCCCACTGACTTCATAGATGTGCTAGGTCACAAGCCTGTAATTAGCTTCACTCTTGCAGACGAGGCACAGAATTGGGATTTTCCTTTGGGTTTTGACCCTTCTAAAAATCATCTTGCATGTTTTTGCCAGCACATTTCACTAGGGTCAAGTAGCCAATGCGAGAGAAGGGTTATGTTAATGAATAGAAAAGGAGACTAGAAGTCCTGAGGGCTAGCCTTATTTCTGCTACTTGCTGCAAGACAGGAGGCAAATCCTTTTAGCTTTTTCCCTACCAATAAAAACACGACACAGACACAAAAAGGCCATGAGCTTTAATCAACAGCAAAAAATCCAATGCCCTTCTAGATGTGGATCTTTAAATTGTGTGCCCATGTAGCTTCCTGTACAATTTTCTTGACCTTTAGTTAAAACAGGGGCATGCTGACTGGAGAAGCAGCTTTCACACTAGTATCACTTAATAATCCTTAATCTTTTCTCCTAATGATTATTTCCCCCTTTCTCCCCCCCCCCCCCAAGCTTGCTCCTTGTAAACTCATCAATAGAGCAAAGAGGTCACAACATCACATCAGGATATCTAATTATTCCAGGAAATTATATTTTATAGAAAATAAAGAGTTGAAAAGGATTTGGGGGGGATACAAAATCTAAAATACTTAATAAAAATATAATAGTCAAATTTTCAAAATAATACTGCAGAATACTAGGTTAGTGACTAATATACTGATATGAATGTGAACAGTATAACAATTTAAGAAAACGTAAGACAATCCGACTTACAAACGGCTTACGTTCTGAACACCTGGTCGTAACTTGATTTGGTCATAAGTCAGAAATACCCTTAAACGCACTAACCGCGCTGTTCGAAAAACTTGACGTACATGGTTCTCAACTCGAAAATATTATAATGGGTTAATGGGAGGATGGTCGTAAATCGGTGTGTTCGTAAGTCGGGGAGTGGCTGTATTCAAATAGTTATTTTCTATTAGAAAGTTCTCAAGATTGCATCTGTCACATAAAAGTCATATGTGGGTCCTGCAGCTTAGCAGGCCTGGGATGGAAGTTTTCATCCCTGCTGTACCCAGCTTAGCATAGCCTGGGACCCTGCAAGCCCAAAAAACAGCTGGACTTTATCAGCTTTAACCCATGCCTTGAGCTGGGAAACTACTAAGCAATAAGTTTGACCTCGGTCAAATAAGTTTGACCTCGGTCTCAGCTCATGAAAGTGATAAGAATGGTGTTGAGCCAGGTATGTGCACACCTGGTAAACAACTGTAGTTTAGGGAGTCCTGGGCCCACTGAGTCTCACCAGGGACCTAGACCTTGAAGGGTGCTCTGGGATCCCCCCAGCTGGAGCCATGTCCACTGTGGCCTGGTGCGAGGTGACTGGAATGGGACTCCCCACAGACTGAAGGGGTGTAACATTTACAAGTGCCTGTTACTCTTTTATGCATTGCTCTACCTGTGCTTATTGTCATATTACTTTGCAGTAGCTGTGTAACCATCTGGCAGTATTAAGCCTGTAATAGACGTAGTGAGATTAATAAAAGCAACTATCCCTAATTTACTCTGTCCTGAAGCAAATCCACAACCCTGTTGGGCCCTGCCCCTGTGAGTTGATATCATCTCTACTAAGTCAATGGTTAATACAGCAGAGCTGTGGCTTCACCTCTCATTAAATGATACAATTATGCCTTTCATTCATACCTGAAATTGTATGCCTCCGTTGGTGAATAAATCTTTAGTTTTACGGTGGACAGTAAAACCAAAAGACATTTATGAAATTATCCTGCATGAGTCCGTACCCTAATGATGACCCACAGTCTTGCTGCTCGCTCCCACTCCCAAATCACTTCCCATTATTTTTCAGTTCCACTGCAGCAACTAGGATGCAGCCCCATGACCTCATGTATAAATTATTTTTGCATTTTGCATCAACTATTCAACTAGCTGATAGGGCATCTCCACCTTTGAAGTATAGCAACAGCCTCTGGGCTGTTGCTACACTTTGAAGGCGCAAGTGCCATGTGGAGCCCAGGGTCAGTTGGGGACTCCCCACTGATCCCAGGCTCTGTGCAGTGCTGCTGCTTTGAAACACCACAGGAGCCAGGCTCCTCCCAGCATTTCAAAGTGGCAATGCCACATGGAGACCGGGGTCTAGCCCCAGGCTCCACGCAGTCCTGCTGCTTTGAAGTACCCCCTTCGCTCCTCCCCTTGCTGGGGGGGGGAGGGGAGAGCGACTAGTCAACTAGTCCTTCACATCCCTAATTTAAGAGCAGGTTAGACAGACCCCTCTCAGAGATGATAGCGCTTGATCCTGCCGTGAGGGCAGGGGACTAGACTCGATGACCGCTTGAGGTTCCTTCCAGTTCTAGTATTCTATGATTCTGTTTAATTTAACAAATTACTAACAGGTAAGAATTTACCTGATGCCAGCTGTCACAATTTTGTCAAAAGTCTCATAATAGTTTATGCTTTTCTTAAAGACCTTTTATTAAGTGAGAATCAGTTTTGTATTTGTTTTTAAAGTTTCTAGCCCTCATGATTGTGGAATACAAGCTTAAAAATGTGACAAGTATTTCCTAGAGACGTAAAACCCAGAAAGTAAAAAACCCCACCCATTTTTTAAAAAAGCATCATGATTTACAGGCTCTGAATCATGATTTTTGAATACCTGGTGTTGGCAGTACTTGTGTGTCCTTTTAGATAGCACTAGATTAATGGAATTCAGAAATTAAAAAAAACATACAGAGGGGCCTAAGTTAAGACATATAAGAGTTAATGGGAAGTTTTGCTAATGACTCTAAGGGAGTAAGATCAGTCTCCCAAGAATTCTCACTTGTTACACACACCTTGAAAACTGTTATTGGGGGGAATGCACCCAGCCTGGTTAGGAATCCTTCTGCACAAGCTGTGAAGTGGCTTCAGAGTTGCTTCATAGAGGTTACTCCAGCACAGAAGCTGGACTAATCTCCATGCAACTGATTAATGGTGAGAAAATTCACACAGCAGTAGATCATCTGGACCCAATCATTCCCTACTCCAGGCATGTAAAACTGGTGTTTGGAGAGCTACAAGCGGCCTGATGGAAATTTTTTGCGGCCCCCAGAACACTTTTATAAAAGAATGAAGTGTGGCCCACTGGCCACTCGGAGAACGTGGCCAAGTGCCTGCTCACAGCCGGCAGGGGCCGCTCTGTGCACGCGCTCACGGCCAGCTGGGTGCTCTGCGCTGGGCTCTCCTGCAGGCGCTCACAGCCCGCCAGGCCACTCTGCCCAGGCGCTCATGGCTGGCTGGGTGCTCTGCGCTGGGTGCTCCAGCAGGTGCTCACAGCTGGCCGCTGTGCTCACACCGCCCCAGCACCTCAGGCGGCAACATCAACTCCAGGACCCAGGTATTAGGTGGGGAAGGGAGGGGCTGGGAGAGCCTGGCTCTGGGGGAAGGGGAGGCATTAGGTTGGGGGCGCCTGGCTCTGGGGGAGTGGAGGGGATTGGGTTAGAACGGGGGTAGGGCAGTGCCTGGCTCTGGGGGAGAGGAAGGAGTTATTTTGTTAATATTTTGTTTTTTATTTATTTATTCCCAAATAAAATCACAAAATGTATATTAATTTTATATCAATAAATGTGTCAATTTTTGGCAATTGCATGAATAATTATATCTTTATGCAAAATCTCAAACTTACAAAGTATCTGAAATTTTCACAGAAGCCTGTTCTATTTGATTAACCATGGTCTATATTTGTTTTTATTTCAACAAAACAAGTTATGTATCATACACAAAATTTAAAAGTACCTTAAATGTATATTTAAATTTAAAATTATGTAAAATTAATTTAAAAATTATTTAATATGAGCAAATAATTTTACACATCAAATTATTGTAATATTATAAAATATACCTAAAACATAATCTATAATAATAAATAACTACAACTTTCTGACAAAGTACATTTCTTTGGTGGCCCTAGGGTTGGTTGCCTTGTAACTGGTATTGGTGCCTTCTGCCTTTTTTTTTTGTTACTCGACATCTGGGAACCCTAGGTGGCCCTGAAAGCCATCAGTTTTTGTTTGTGCGGCCCTCAGTAGGCTTTGAGTTTGACATGCCTGCCCTACTTCATACTACTGGAAGCTCAACGAGTGGTGTGTCCCTATGACCTCACCACTGAATCCAGCCCCTTCCTTACTTTATGCAGTTACTGTGCACCCCTCCTCAGTGCCAAGGAACCTTCCTCCACCTCCAGAGTTTGTTTCGCCCTTTCGACAAACAGAACAGCAAATGGGAAATGGCTGAAAAGTGCAATATCAACACACGGCTCAGCTATCTCCAACTTTATTCATTAGTTACATTTCTTGTAACTAACACCGATAGTGTTCAACAACTTGTCAGGATACATGTCTTGTTTAGAGCTGATTAGGCTGTAAAGTAACACTTAATAAAATATACAGCAAAACATACATACTTTATTTTTTAAATGGCTTGCAAATGTAGCTGCCACTGTATGTTTTATGCCCTGATTCTTCTTTTCTAGTCACTTCGCCTGAGATAACACCATTCCATCATATTCTGTGGTTCGAAGCACTGGGAATTAAATTCATTCATCTTTCTAACACTTTTATTTACTGGGCCCATTCAGCTCTAGAACCATTTGACTTTCACAAGCAGAGCTGTGATAGGAACCTCAGATCTCCCAGTGCTGTAGAATACATGCTAGTAGAAATTGCTTTCCATCACAGATATTCTTAACTACTCAAACCTATAATTAACATTCAATAATCACATAGGTTCATAAAGAATCAGTTTTGACAGAATCTCAAAATTAGAGTCTGGAGAGACTCCAGTATGGGGCATATACTGGGATTTAATATGGACACAAAATCTTACTTGAATAATTAATACAAATTGTCTTGTACAGAGATATTGACACACACATTGAAAACTAAACGACTGTAGAAGAAAAGTTTAACAGCAGTATATTGAATGAGGTAGCGGAATAAAGATCTCCTACAGCAATGGTTCCCAAACTTCTTTATATGGTGGACCAGCAAACCCATTCACAAACTTTTCGTGGACCAGTAACATTTTATTTGCATATTATTATGCAAATCATTTGCATAAAATCATTAAGATCAGAGTTTGCAGATATCTACAACACTAAAAAAAAAATCTGTTAAATTCCTTTCCTTTCTTATCTGTAAGCATTAACATCTATGTAAACTTCGTTTGAAATGTAATTATGCATATGTCATGAGCAAGACCTCTTGCTCCAGTATTCAAAAGCAGCCTAAAACCTTTTAATCCACCAGAAATTTTGGCACCTCCCCATTATGTCAACTAGTTGACTATACGATAAGCAAATGCTTATTAAATAGTCAGTCAACTAGTTGATTCCCCCTTGCCTTGCTACTTCTATCAGATAGAGGCAGCAAAGGGGAGAAGGGGGGAAGAAAGGGGTACTTCAAAGCAGCAGCGCCGCACAGCTGAGCCAGGGATCAGCTGTGCAGCACTGCCACTTTGAAACCCCAAGATGGCATTTCAAAATGGCAGCCACCACACAGCTGATCCCTGACTCAGCTGTGCAGTGCTGCCCTTTTGAAATGCTGAATACTCCCCAGCTGACCCCGGGTTCTGGGGAAATGCCATGCCTGGGATCAGCTGGGGAACCCCAGCTCACCTTGGACTCCATGAAGGTGCTGTGGCTTTGAAATGCACAAGAGCCCGCACTGGGGACTCTCTTGTACATGTCAAAGCAGGCATGCCCACCTGCAGCCCAGACTCAGCGGGACTTCCCGCTGGCCCCAGGCTGCACGTGGAGTTTCTTATTTCTCCTTTAAAATGTACAAGAGCCCTAACTGAAATTCCATCGACTACTCAACTAGTCAATTAACCGCAGTTTAACATCCTTACTCCCCATACAGCAGCAGTCTGCAACCTTTTCAAACCAAAGAGCCAAACAACATCAAAATTCAGAACAAGTAGTCAACAAAGAGCCATATCAGAATGCCCATTTGTATGACTGAAAATGTACAACGTAGTATTATTGATAATTGACATGATGATTAGTAATAGCATACATTAAACATTGTATTCACACACTTTATTTAATGGGACGACTTCTGCTGCATCTTTTCACACATTCCTTTGAAGTTTACAGCCCCAGCCCCCCAGAGCCACTGTGAAGTACCCCAGCACTGGTCCCCAGAGCCACCGCAAACAGCTGGCTTCAGCTGCAATACCCACCTGCCACGTGCCCAGGGTATACCCCAGCCCCATGGGCATGGCCTGGAAGTGTACCATGGCCTGGCAGTGTGCCATGGCCTGGCAGCCAGCGGTTCGCAGCCCAGCACTAGTCTGTGGACCGGTGGTTGGAAGCCACTGTCCTATGGCATAACAAAAATATCACCAATACCTAGCTCATAAATAGCACTTTCCATACAAAGATATCAAACTGATATACGAATGGGGTCTGTATCACCAGCATCAGGAGTCTTGGAGTATTAAGTCTTGGAGTATTTACAATCTTTGGTCATTATCTGGAACAGATTTGTGAAATCTGTAGACAATATTAAATTGGGAAGAGTTGTCCTCCAATCAAGAAAGCAAATGCAGAGAGCTAGAAAGATTAGAAATGTGCAAAACAACAACATTCAGTTTGTAAAAGCTATAAACTAAGACATCTGGGGAAAACAATCTAAACTATTATCTAAAGGAGAAAAAATTTGATGAAGTAGTTCTCAGGTGACTGAGAACTGCAAATTAGATTTGTGTTTGGAGCACCATATGGCAGCCAAGAAAGGGACAATGTAATTTTGGGGGCACAAAGCCAGAGGTCAGGTATATTTACAGCAAGGGCCTAACAGTCCCTTTCTTTAGGATTCTGGTGTAACTGTATCTGGAATAGTGTGTACATTTCTGAGCAAAATACTTACAAAGTGGAGGGAGTTCAAAGAAGAGTAACAATGGTGATCTGAGTTACTGACTGTTGACACGAGAGGGAGGGAGGAATGGAGGGATTTTTGGCTAAGAGATGACAGAGTAGAAGGTATCAAATATTTGAAGAGTAGAAACCTCCAACAATTATGGGAAAATAATTATTTATGGAGGAACAAGAGATCTGCATTTGGAAAGAAACATTTAGGCTGAATATTGAGAGAAGCTTCCCCAGCTTCATACACCTTGCTCTCCATCTGAACCAACACCAAACCATTGCCCCAGAATGGTTTTATGGTATACAGCTCACCTAAATATGCTGCATTTTGTGATGGGAAGACTCATAGCCAGGCCACCTCCAGAGAGAAAAGATTCCATGATACCTCTTGCTCAAATGGAGACACTAGATCCAGAGTCCTAGCCAAATGCCAGTTTTAGTAACTGCATTCTGCCTAACCTATATTCCCTTGGCAGTCTTAGTCGGCGATTATCTTATTCTTTGTTGCTTTCCCCAAAGGGCTGCGTAATGCTGTTGTGTGCTGTTAAAGAGTTGCCATGTTCCACATGAGACCAGTGGTGGCTGGAGCAAATTATGTATGTGATTATGTATGTGTAAGTGCAAAAAGCTCTTTACACAGAAAAGTACAATAGTCTCAGAAGAGTAGATATGTTAGTCTGTAACTTGGGGGACTCTCAGAGTAAGGGAGAGAAGGAAAAAACATTACCTGCCAATTGTAGTCCCAGTGCTAATGAAGCTAACTGAATGGGCTGGAAGTGTCCCATTCTTAGCTTCTGCTGTCAATGGGATGTTGAATGTATGAAAAGCTGTTTTATAATATTTCATCCAATTCAAGTCTTTGTTTAGGCCAAAGGAAACAGTGTCAAATTTGCATATGAAGGTCAATTCCGCACTTTCTTGCTCTCTATAATTGGCTTGTGAAATTCCTTTGAAGAATGGCTACTTTTAAATCCACTAAGGAGTGCCCACACAAGTTAAAATGTTTCTCTATAGGTTTCTGTGTGTTGCCATATCTAATATCTTATTTTTGCTCATTAATCCTTTGTCATAGAGACTGTCCCGTTTGGCCATTATACGTGGCAGAGGGGCATTGCTGGCACTTGATGGAAAATATCACATTAGAGGAGGTGCTGTTGTATGAGCCTCTGATGTTGTGACTTATGTGATTAGGTCCTGTGGTGGTGTCACTAATATAGATGTGTGGACAGAAGGATTAATGGATGACAAAGGATTAATGGACAACTCAAATATTAGAAATGGTAACACACAGAAACCTGTAGGGGAACATTTTAATTTGCCTATGCATTCATTAATGGATTTAAAAGTAGCCATTCTTTTTTGAAGGAATTTCATGAGCTCATGATTCTATGTATTAGCCCTCAGTGGGCTAATGATTTACAGCTGCACATACCAACAACTCTTGATGAGGTATAAAAAGCTATTAAACAGATGAAATCTGGAAAGGCACCTGGCAGTGATGCAATTCCATCAGAAATTTATAAAACTGCTGGTGGCCAGCTGATGTACTGTCTCACTCATTTATTTAGCACCATTTGGGAGAAGGAGCTAGTCCCCCAGGACTTCAAAGATGCCCTGATTGTACACATATATAAAAGGAAAGATGACTATGCGTGTTGTGATGACCATCGGGGCATCTCTCTGCTCTATATAGCTGCTAAGATCCTGGCCCGCATCCTTTACAATCGTCTTTCACTACATGTCTTTAAAAATGGTATTATTCCTGAAAGGCAGTGCAGATTTTGTGCCGGTCGAGGCACTGCCGATATGATATTTACAGCCAGACAGATACAAGAGAAATGTAGAGAGCAACATGAGGACCTCCATCTGATTTTCATCAATTTGACCAAGGCATTTGACACGGTCAACAGAAATGGGCTCCGGAAAATACTTAGGCAAATTGACTGTCCTGAAAAATTTATCAACAGTGTTCAGTCTCTCCAACCGTATGCTTGGTTGCGTCCTTGACAATGGAGAGACACCAGCACCTTTTGAAAGATCAAACGATACAAAGCAAGGATGTGTCCTTGCTCCTCTCCTGTTCAAAATCTACTTTTCAATGATGCTGTTAGCTGCTTTTAAGGACTTCACGTTGGGCATACCTATTCAGTTCTGAACAGATGGCAGTATTTTCAATCTCCGGAGACTTCAGGCTCACACTAAAGTGGTTATTGCAACTATTCCTGACCTTCTGTTTGCTGATGACTGCATTGCTGACTCATTCAATGAGGGATGCACAGGAGCTTTCTGATTGCTTTGTTACCTCTGTTCACCGTTTTGGACTCAGTGAGCCTCAAGAAGACAGAAGTTATGCCTCAGCCTGTCTGGAAAGAGCCCAGCACTCCAGTGATCACTGCTGCTGGTACAGTCCTTAAGGCTGTTGACAAGTTCTGCTACCTGGGAAGTGTACTGACCTTTAGCATAAACATGGATCATGATGTATCTGCTCGACTAGCCAAAGCCAGCGCTGCCTCTGGAAAATTGACCAAACGCCTATGGAATGACCATGGTATTAAACTCCATACCAAGATAGTGGTTTATCAGGCAGTTGTCCTGAATGTCCTGCTATATAGCTCGATGTCATGGACAATATATCATCGCCATGTTTCAAAACTCGATCAGTTCCATATGTGTTGTCTGAGGAAGATTGCCCATGTGAATTGGTGGGACAAAATTCCAAATACAGAGGTTCTTAAGCTGTGTGGTGTCGTGGGCATGGAAGCAATGCTTACGAACACACCGTTTCGCTGGATTGGTCATGTTATGAGGATGGATGATACACGGATACCAAAGAGGTCTTCTATTGCCAGCTTGCTCATGGAAAGTACTCTATCGGTGGTCAGTATAAGCACTATAAAGACATCTTAAAGGCCAATATGAAGTCATGCAGTATATCTCCCAATGATTTGGAAACTCTAGTTCAGGATCCGAAAAGAACATACAGCACCTGCAGTTGGCGGCTTTTTAAGTGACATCTGTAATCGGCTCTGCTGATCAAGGATTGGTTTAGTTGCTCACCAACAGTGTCACAGAAGATGAGATCCATTGATCGACGGCTCAGTGCAAGAAGATATATATAGTTAGTTAGTTAGTCAGTCTGTCTTTAAGGTACCACAGGATTACTCACTGTTTTTTTAAAAAAAAGCATAATATAAATGTAAAATATTGTGATTGTTAACAATTAGCGTTTTGAGTTTGCTTTTTGGTCTAGGCCATTAGAATAATTTTGTTTTGTCTTTTTTAAAATAAAAATAATCCAGTCAGGATGATTCTAGGAATAAACCTATCTAGTCAGCTGAGGTGATACTTATCAACAAAGCTGTACAAAAAGATGATTTGATAAGTATTTGTAAAACTTGTTATTAGTGATGATAGCTGGGACTAAACACAATTTTTCCGTTATACCTCTAAGTAATTTTATTATAGAACAAACATTTAACACACCACATCTCCACATTCTTCAAAAGGACCTTTAAAGCAGGTTTATTCAGAGGTAATTTGCTATTTTATCTACTACATCCTCAGTAGAACTTGGACTTTGCTGTATGTAATAGCAAGGAAAAATGTAGTCATACATCTGGAAAATACCTGATAAACACATATTAATCTAGCTTTCCACTTGAACTCTATTTATATTCCCCTACAAAATCAGTTACTGCATCACAAGTACCCCCATCTGCTTCCTAGGACATTTAGATGAAGCACTTCCAGAACCTGTTTTCTGTCGATAACTGGGTTACTAAAAATACAATTCAATTCAGTTGCTATTTGCAAAGTAAAAAATGCTTTTTATAGAAACCACTCCCTTCATGCCTGATACTTTGCCAGCAAGCAGGGTCACAGTTACCAGTCCAGCTCTCAGTTTCTGCCTTTTCAGACACAAGAACATGCCAGAAAAGTGAAGAAATCTCTGACAAAGATTTAAATATAGAGTTGAAAGCTTTCTAAAGAGACAACATACATAAGCCAGAGTTCCAGCTGCAAATTCAACTTGACTAAATTCAGTGATGGCTTTTGATTAAGGGTACGTTTATACATGCATCTTTCAGCCACAGGTTGTGACGACACATCCTTGTTGCTAAAAGTCAGCATGCATGAATGTTATCTGTCAGCACTTTTGTCCGCAAAATACTTCAAAAAGCAAAGCCCCCTCTGTGGTGTTTGGATCAGGATAGTGCTCCTGCCAACAAAGCCATGTTCACACTTTCAGTTACTGTAGCAAAACTTTGTCAGGTTCACAGGCTGGGGGTGTGTTCTAAGTACCTATGAATGGCAAAAGATTTGTCAATCAAGTGCAAGTGTGTATATACACCCTAAAAAACAAAGCCAACAGGGTTAGCAAGGGTGAAGTCACTTACTGCCCAGGGTCTTCTTGACACAGAGAATTTATATGGAAGAAAGCCACAGACTTTGGCCTTTCTTCTAAATGGATTTACCAAAAGGAAACACTATATGGGAAATAATAATGAATTCATGTATTCAAAAACAAAAAACACAAGGGTAACGACAAAAATACCCTGGAAATTCCTGCCTAAGAATAAAAAATAACGTAAGGTGTTGTTTCAAAACAGCATTCAGGGATTCAGTTATATGATTGCCATTGACCTGAATGAGAGTTGCACAGCCAAGTTTTTGTGCACTGCTTTGGTAATTGACCCCTCTGTGACACTTCTGTATCCTTACACTCACACACAATAGGTGTCCCTATGCTATTTCCCCAGTATGCCCCATTATGCTGGTAGACACAAATGGTTCACTTCTTCATTTAATAGGAATCTTCTAGCTTTCCTTGTTTCCTGTCACAGCCTTTCCTTTTCTTCGTTCCGTTGTAAAACACATCTTATACTGAGGCTTCAGAATCAAATGTGATGAGACAGACAAATTTAGCCAGTGGTCTGATGCATGCCTGAGCAGATAAATGTAGTTCAGGCTGCATAGACAACAATTTACTGCACTGAGATAGGACTGACATGTGCACTGATTTTGTGATTAAAAGCAAACCCATTCAGCCACTGAAAGCTGCTATACATGAACTGACTCTCATCCCAATGACAATTTCCCCCCCAAAATAGGAGCAGTTTAGAAATAATAGTCTATATAATTTATCTTTTAAAACAGAACAAGCGTTGAATTAGAGAAGTAAAATATGCTTAAAATGTGTTTGTGCTGGTTTCTCAAAATGTGTTCAGCATTCTACTGACCCAAATTTCTCCGTTGCATTTCAGGGGTTTCCAGAGAGATTTGAGAAAATAAAATAGAATACACCACACAATGATGCAATAGAAAGTTCGCATGTATTTGGGATGAGTGCATTTCTTAAAGAGTAGCAAATCCACTCACATCCTATGTAGGTCACCCTAGATCAGTGGTTCTCAAATTTTTTGGCCCATGGACCACCTGGCTCAACGTAAACCTTTTCACCGACCACCAGTTGCTAATGGGAACTCACCATTAATTACATAATTACACCAAAGCCATTTTGCTAGTGCTACAGCTAGGGAAAAGGATTTAATTTAAATTATTAAACAGAGTAAGCATTTTAACTTTCTCATGTTAGCTTATCAAACTTCATTTTAAATGGACATAAATTAATATTTTACTGTAACACAAAAAGCTTCAATGCTTTCTTTATTTATGGCAGGGGTGGCAACCTTTTTTGGGTCAGGGCCACTGACCCACAGAAATATCAATTGGGGACTACACAAGTGAGAAGCAAAAAAACTCCTCCCAAAACCCCCAACCCTCACTGATGTGGCCCCCAACTGAGACACCTCATTCTTCTGGCACTCCAGCCCCATGGGGCAAGGGGAAGAGATAGGGAGGACTGATATTCAGGGCTTCCCATAGGCCAGATTTACTTTTCTGGGGTTCCAGAGTTTGTGTATTTTATGGACCCCCTTAGGCTCTGGGGTGAGGACAAAAATGAGGGGGTTCAGTGTGCAGAATAGTGCTGCTAGTGAGTGGGATAGGGATGGAGTGCAGGATCTGGAATGGAGGTGCAGTGCAGAAGGGGGAAGTTTGCAAGGTATGGGTGGGAGGCAGGGTGCAGAAGCAGGCTGGGAGTAGAGTGTCTGGCCAGGGAGAGGAAGCAGGAGCGAGGGAGCAGGGTGGGGGTATGTGTCTGGCCAAGAGGGAGGGTGTCAGAGCAAGCTGAGGGTGTGAGTGAGAGGGATGGGGTGTGGGGATCTGGGCGTGAGGGGAGACGCTTATCTGGCTTTGGACAGCCTCCTGACAGTGAGCTACCATTCCCCCAGTGGGCTGAGGAGAGAGCTCAGGCCCCCCCCGCAACATAGTGGAGAGTCGATGCGAGCTGGGTGGCTGCAGCACCAGTTCTGGCTTCCCTCTTGGAGGGCGCCGGGGGAGAAAGGGGGAGAGAAGCAGAGGGAAGACAAAGAAAGCCCTGACCTTCCCCGCCAGATACGGCTCATGGAGAGCAAGTGGCTTCATGTGCTGCCATTCCCCCAGAGAGGTAGCGCAACACACAGAGCACAATGACCAAGCCTGAGCATTCCCCACCCGCAGTCAGGATGGCAGTTAGAGTGCTTCCATTTTGGGGCATTCTTCCCACAGACCACCTGTAAGGTGGTCTGTGGACCAAAAGTAGTCCACGGACTGCATTTTGAGAACCACTGACCTAGATGAGTCCATGCATAGTATCAAAAGTGCTATAAGATATATTCACTAATCTATGCCTCCAAGGTCAATCTAACAACCTTAGTAGCACTTCACATTCAGAAAAATAAATACTTCAATTTCCTTTTGTAAATGTACTCTCTTCGAAGTTTTATATTGTATTTCTACCTACGGATGTTAAATATTGATTAATTGAACAGTCAAGTAACATCATGAATTCTTATTGGTTTCTCGACTATTCTATATTCCCCCGGAGGCGGGGCCAGCAGCCAATGTGCTCCAGCCCCTCGCCCAAGGGGCCACCTGCCACTCGGTGCTGCTGCCTCTGTGCCAGGTGGGAGCTGGTCTGTGAGGGAAGCCAATTTAAAAACCAGCTCCCCTTGTGGACCGGCTGTCTGTTGCCCCGTGCTGCTGCCTCTGATACAGAGGCAGGAGCATGGGATGGCAGCAGCCCTGTCCGGTGTGGGTTCTGAGCTCCCAGACCCAGTGCAAGCCAGAACTGAGCTGGGCTGCCTCCCTGCCTAGCCCCTAATACATTTTAAATGCAGATCCGCAGCAGGAGTAGGTCCCGGACCCATCATGGACCAGGACTGAGCCAGCCTGCTGGCCAACCTGCTAAGAAATTTACTTACTGGGGGGTGGGGAGAATGCGTGTAGTCTATAGCATGAATCTATAAGCTTTTGACTACACTATTACATCCCTATTTCTACCTACAACATAGTTACATGTTTCTGGTTTTATAGCTTTCTTAAAACAAAAAACCACACACAGGTTTTACAGGGCAACAAATATAAGCAAAACGTATTTAGGTGAGGATTTCTGTATTGCTGCTAGTTTTTCCTCTAGATGCAGAGATATTTTGTAAAACCTACTTGGAACTCCTTGCCAGAGGAGGCTGTGAAGGCTAGGACTATAATAGAGTTTAAAGAGAAGCTAGATAATTTCATGGAGGTTAGGTCCATAAAAGGCTATTAGCCAGGGGATAAAATGGTATCCTTGGCCTCTGTTTGTCAGAGGCTGGAGAGGGATGGCAGGAGACAAATCGCTTGATCATTGTCTTCGGTCCACCCTCCCAGGGGCACCTGGTGCTGGCCACTGTCGGCAGACAGGATACTGGGCTAGATGGACCTTTGGTCTGACCCAGTACGGCCCTTCTTATGTTCTTATGTACTTTGCTGAGATTTTCATTTTTAAAATTCACCCCTATACTCAGACAATATCAATATAATTTTTTTCATCTTTTAAATAGTAAAAATCTGTGGATTATTTTAATTTCTTTTGACAACACAATTCATGTGTTATTGGTCATCTGACTGGCCACCTATACCTAAAGAAGTCTCTGACCACCTGTGTCTCCTTCTACCTAACATTATAAACAATTACCGTAGATGCTGGTTAAGTACCATTTGGCTAAACTACAAATCAGGTAATTCCCACATTAATTCAAAGGTTTTATGCCATTTTTAAGAGAAGATTTAACAGCAAGGTCTCATAACTAACATTTCATTATGGTTACACCACTGTACAGTACATTTACTTGTATAATATAATGTATTACATAATTACAAGTCTACTGAAAATACAGGAACAGTATGTTTCTGATGCAGATTAACTGATTTTTTTTATACATAATGTGTATGCTTACTCCACAAAATTATTAATCCATAAAATCTGACAACCTACAATGAGCTTCCATGCTCAATTAAGCACAATCTACTATGGCTTTGTGTACTTTACTGCTTATGTTGATGTACGTTACATCCCTCAGAGGTGTAAACACTCATCCCGGGGTGTGTATGGGGAGGTGGAGCTTACATTGACCTAATGAGGTGCATACATCATGTTATATCAGAAGACGCTGTCCCATCGACCTAGCTTTTGCCTCTTGTTGAAGTATTTACATAGATAGGAGAGCACTCTCCCACCAACTTATTACATCTTCACCAAAACCACTAAACTGACACGGCTGCACCCATCGCAGAAGTGCCAATTTAGTGCTGTCTATATGAAATGAAAAATAATCCGAGTCTTACTTCAGATCTAGTGAAATTATATGGAATATCTAAGGCTTGCCATCCGGAGAACAAATGAAAGGGATGCAATTGATCCCCACTACAAAATTCTTTTTTTCTAGCTAGTTGTCATTTTATATTAGCAATGCAAAATGGAGTGGCCAGTTTGCCCAGTACTCCCCAAAAATGGGTATTTGAGGAGGGCAGAGGGTAGAAGTGGACTAGACTAGATAAAACTAGCCAACAAGAAGTGGTTTACCTGAAGTGTCAGGATGTCCTGCCGAGTAAAGGGTTCATCTGTCAAGAGATCCTTGTAGCTTTTTGTTTTTATGTTCAGCTGCTCAACTGCCTAATTATCAGGTGGAAAACAAGAAATTATATTCAGGGTGATATTAGAAACATTCACATCCAATGAGTGATTACATTGTTTCAATGGCCTTCTTACTGATTTTGGAAAGCATTCATATTTCTTTCCTAACCATTTGAATCAAGAATCTCCAATAAAAAAAATACTTGAGATGTTGTAGCTACATATATTGTTGCTGCATGTTTTTAAGCCAAATTCCATAAAAGAATTCGAAGATGAGCACAAAAAGAAAATCCTGTCATTTGCTTTCTAGATTATAATTAAAATGCATGGAACTGCATTTTTATGCATGGAGCAATTTTAATCTCCATATTAACAGGTGCAGTGAAAGTGATTTTCAAAAAGGGCATCAGGTTACAGCCTAGTAGGAATCGACATGAAAGGCATGCACTGTACTCACACTAGAATCATCACTACAAAGTGCTACATGCAAAGATACAGCTTTACTCACAAAAAAAACACAGATACACACACTCAAGACAGAATAAAATTGGCATTTTTTCTGCTATTTTAAAAGTATAGAAATAAATTTAAGGCTTATATAACCTTGGAAGAAATTACACTAGCCAGAATGATGTATATATATGTATAATGCACAGCATTTGCTCACAAGTTTTACCACACATCTGCTCAGGTGAGCTTCTCTAACAGGCATGCAAATTGTGCCAAAACACCCATATAGTAAAACTGTTATCCAAGTGTCTATTAAGGACTAGGCAACTAAGTACTTTGTAGTCCAAACAAATTAATACCCATTTTTCAGAAGACAGTAACAAGTATTTTAACCCAGTCTTATCTGTTACCCCAAGTAGAGATTAAAAAGTCAATGCCATTCACAACTGGAGAACATATTACGGTGATTCTTTTTGGGGGAGTAGTAGGATTGGTGCTTGGTTGGTTGTTTTTTTGTGAATGTAGACCTTTTTCTTTTTTGCAATTGTCCAAACTGATTTTGATTGTCTGATTTTGTAAACAAGTAGCTTTAGGTTAGGTGAAAGTTGGAGTACACAAGACAAATCAGACTCCTGAAAGGGAATCCACTAATAACTTCTTTTTCTCCAAATGCAGAGATTCTTGCTTCTGGAAAAAGATCAGAAGCCAGCAATCTGCCTTTTGTGCATGGATATGTACTAGAAAAAAATGTTGCTGGCTTCACTAAACATTTGTTTGCGTGACAGCGAATCAGGAGTTCTTGCTACAAATCTCTCTCTGGCTCCGTTATGTACAGCTTACTCAAATGACCAGCTTTAAATGTAATATGCATTTTAAAACGTTAGGTCTCTCCACAAGAGGCAAAATTCATTCATGTGCAAAGACAAAAGACCTAAGTCTATTTTGAAGACTTAAATGGGGCTTCCATAACCCGCAAGCCTCTTGCTGGCTGTTGGCACTGGGAGCCAATTCCATCCAAATGGAGATAATGTAGCTTATCAAGGAACTATGATGCCCCATGTTGCTCCTAATTACTGCATGACCTTAGAGAAGCCTCTTAGCTTCTGTGTGTCAATAACACAGGAACAGCACTTACCTAACTCTGTAAAGCTCTTTGAGAGCCTTGAATGAAAGATGATGCAAGTGTAAAACAAACTGTGAAATGCAATTGAGAGCCTACCTCATAAGCAAATACGTTTCCCGTCGTCTTGATAGCCACTATATGAGAGTTATTGGTGAAGACAGTGAAGAGCACTGGACAGTGATATTTACCTGGAAGGGAGATGGAGGGAAAGAAAAAACAAAACAATCTGTGTGTTACTTTTATGATTGTTTAGGCAAACGGAATGACTGCTTTAGTTGTCTTCATGAAGAATATTTACATTCTTTTTATAAAACAAATGCATTTTTCACATTTCAGTGTATAGTTAATGATCCTTTTAATGCATACTTTATTTCTCTAGTGCATGTAGGTGAGAGTAGACACCTAAAATTATTACAAATCAAGAGAGAAAAATTAGTCTGAAGTCTACCATCCAGTAGGCAGCATAATAGCATATCACACAATGGTGTTGGTGTTTTCTCAAGTACTGCAATATAAATATCATTATAATGAAAACACTCATTGTGTGTAGCTTCTCACTATTCTGTGCCCCCACCGCACCCGCAAGTCCCCACCCTGTTTTCAGCTTTACTCACAAAAAAAAAAAAAACCAGATACACACACTCAAGACAGAATAAAATTGGCATTTTTTCTGCTATTTTAAAAGTATAGAAATAGCAGAACATATTTTTGGGAACATATCCAGCAGAGATGAGGATGAGATGGCACCCTTTGGAGGCTTTGCTGGTAAGAAAAAGAAGCACTATGTATTCAATTTAAGTAAACAGAATTCCACTAAACCTAAGCACAAGTTTTTCAATAGAGAACCTGGCTTCAGCTCAAATTAAGCTGTAAATTTTTCCAAGGCTTAACATAAATATTAAACACATCTCACACAAGGTGATGAAAGCCAATGGATCAAGATAAGGTATGGATAAATGTAGCAGAAAGCAATTAGAAGTTTATTATTAATTTTTGATCAGTTTGTGAATTCAAAAACAGCTTGGGCTCATTTGATCCTTTCCCTAATAATTATAATCTGATGAATTAAAAGCAGCAGGAAAAACTGAATAAAAGGTAACTTGAAGTACCCCCAAGACAGGACAGGAAAGTTCCTACAAATATTCATCCACTAATCACCCAGAGATAATGCTCTAATCTCTGACTTGTAAGAGCAACGATAAGAAAGTTTGGAAATTTTTTAAATCTACCTGTGCCAGGTCAGCCTCCCCCCTTGGGACTGTCACCTCATGTGCTGAGACCTCACTGAGCCTGTTTTCCCCGCCAGCTTGTGCTCCCAGTATCATGTCTAGCTAGTTGCAACACAGACACAAAGTCTGGGCTATGCTCCCAAAGCTGCAGCCCTTAACTGAAAACAGCACCATGAGATACCTGTCTCTAGCACTCAAATAACCATCCCCCTTGGGAGCTGAATCCCCAGATAAATCTGTCTTATAATGTACAGAGATCTGTACAGCATATGTTCATGAAATTAATCATTTCTCTCAATGTAGACAGAAATATGCCCAGATTCCTTGTCCCCTCCTGGTAATGATTTACAATAACTTTATTAATAAACAAAAGTGATTAAAAATAAACAGGTAGGATTTAAGTGATCAAAAGAGACAGTACACAGAACAATGTAGGTTAGTAAACAGAATAAAAATGAACACACAAGCTAAGCTTAATACCCTAAGAAACTGGTTATATGTAATATCTCACCCTCAAAGTTGTTTTAATAAGCTTCCTTCACAGACTGGAAAGACTTTTAGCCTGAGTCCAACCCTTCCCCCAGTTCAACCTTAGGATAGGTCTACACTATGCAGCGTTTAGCAACAAGGCTGTGTCTTTTGCTGACAAAACATTTCCACCCTCAATGAGCAGGTTTTGCTTTGTCAGCGTTCCCATGTGCATGTGACGAAACTTTGTTGTTCATGGGTGGAGAGAGTTTTAAGCACCCAATGTTTTGTTGATCAAGTGCAAATGTAGATTTGCACTTCAGGAGACAAATCGCTTGATCATTGTCTTCGGTCCACCCTCTCTGGGGCACCTGGTGCTGGCCACTGTCGGCAGACAGGATACTGGGCTAAATGGACCTTTGGTCTGACCCAGTACGGCCATTCTTATGTTCTTATGTAGATACACCCTCATGTTTTCAGTAGTCATCCAGGAGAGAACTGATTACCTCCATTACCTTAATCTCCACCTTTAAATAGGTTTTGCCTAAGGCAAGAGTTTTTTGTTTCAGTATGATCCCCTCCCTACTTCTCATGGAAAAAGTACAGGGTTTAAGTGTCCAACAAGTGTCCAACAGTGTTCATCTGCTATGTATAGTGGACAAACTTCTCAGACACTTCGCCAAAGAATCAATGCACACAAAACAGACATCAGACAGTTTCACAAAGAAAAAACAGTTTCTTGCCATTTCAACCAAACTGGGCATTGTCTCAATGACCTCACTACATGCATCCTGCTTCAAAGAGACTACAGACTACAAAGGGAAGCCTCAGAACTGTCATTCATGCTTAAATTTGACACTTTACAAATGGGCCTTCACAAAGATGCTAATTATCTTACCCATCACAAAGAGAGTTTCCCCAATTATCACCCCTAACATCATTATCTCATAGACACTAACCTCCCCCCTTCACCTCCCCTCTGTTCTAAAATCTGATTTGTCAATTTTATGTGTGTTCAATTTTTGATTGTATCCCTTTGGTATATATGGTCATGCCAATTTTCTTCCACAATTTGATCTGAGGAAGTGGGTCTGGCCCACGAAAGCTCATCACCTAATAAACCATCTTGTTAATCTTTAAAGTGCTGCCTAGTCCTGTCTTTTGTTTCAGCAAGACCAGACTAACACGGCTACATCTCTATTAGGGTTTAAGATGTGATCATGTCGCCGGATACTTGAATCCATGTCTCTGCAAGACCCTGTCTCCATACATCAGAGGCTTACTCACACATCTGGAGGAAGGTTAAACTCCATTGTCTCTTTGCTAATGGGCCATTATAGTCTTAAAGTGTAATCAGTAGCTGAGAGCCAAAACAGCACATACACAGTTACAGATACACAATTTAATATTCTTAATTTGAACTATAAAAATGACAAACGGGAAAATCGTATACAGTAGATTGCAACTTTTCCAATGATACCTCACATGAAGCATTTCTCAAAGCATTTTCCAGCTGTCATATTCATATTGATAAGCATATTTTATAAGGAATATGGAATGTATCGTCACACTACCCAAAACTGAATGAAAGTTATCCACTTTATGAGAAGGTATAAGCTTTTAGGGCAAATTTAAAAAGGGATAGTATGGCAGAGGTATCCATACTTGGTCCCACTGATGGACACACAACTACCCCGAATCTGAAGCCTGCTCCCAATTGCCTAAAATAAAGCAAACTGCAGCTGCTTTAATGTTTAATGCAAAGTAGCACTCATGAAGATAATGCTCCATCTTGATCTGAATGAAAGGTACTCAGATAAAAAAACAGCATTATATGGCTTTTCCTGTAATCACTCCTAAATTCAATGCCTGTATGAATGAGGTCTGGGAAGGTGTTAAAATTCAATGAACCATGTTTTAAGAAATGCCTGCTGCTGGGCAGAAATAGAGACCAGTTCTCTTCCTTTCATATTGTAGCCATTTGTGATGGACATCCCCCAATGCTGTATGAAATTGTCTTATGATTATAAATATGCATAACTCGAAGATACTTTGGACAAAATATCTCAGGCAACCCGTACATTGTAATGTCACCATTTGCTGGATCTGTATATCATATTTTGATGTATGTATCACTCTTGTATATAAAGTTAGAAGTATGGGGTATGGAATGGTTTATGGCTCTAAATGTGTAAATGAAAGCCATCAAGGGTGCTTCCAGTGCTGGTACGCCTTAGTGACTAAGGGATAATTTAACAACTTGAGAACAGTCTCGTTTGTACTTTGCCTGCCCACCCTCGGAGCCACCAGACAGCCAACACAGGCTGGACTTTTATCCTGCCTTCCTCATACAGGAGCCGAGACCATATGAAGGTAGGGAGGTGGGGTAGGCTCTGGAGTAGCTATGGGGATACTGGAAAGCACAGGGTTGTTGAGCAGTGGTTAAACTTAGGAAGACATGCGAACACCTCAACTGGTAAAGTCTGGCTAGGTAATTTTCTATGGAAGGTGGGACACAGAACAAGTTCCCACCTAAACTGAAATCTATAAAACAATGGGAAGCTATCTGTCCCTTTGGCTGGTATAGCACACCCAAAAGAATAACAAGAGACCCCAGGAAAAAAAAAATTTCCCTGGCTTGGAGGTTTCAGAGGTGGGCAACCTAAGGCCTGGCTCCCCTGCAGCCTCCCTAGCATTGGCGAGCCCACACTAGTGCTACAGCTGCTTCCTCCTCCCACCCCCACATCAGTATGATGACCATATTTTCTGAACCAAAAATGGGGACACGTTAGCCATGCCCTCTGACCCCGTCAGCCACACCCTTGACTCCATTAGCCATGTGCCCAAATCCTTAGGCCACGCCCATCTGCCACAGGAAGTCTCACCCCTGGAGGTAGTACTTCTGGGTCAAGATGGACACATGGCCAGAAGTAAAGCTCTCTTCCCACCATCCTCTACCAATAAGGAAGCATTTAGGCCCCACAGGATCTCCCCATCCAACTATACTGCAACTGCATTAACCCAACTTGCACAGCATTAACATGGGGGGGGGAGGGGAGAGGAGAGGCCAGACTGCCTCTATTTCAGTGATTCTCAAACTTTTTGGGCTGTGAACCACCTAGCTCAATGTAATCCTTTCCACAGACCATCAGTTGCTAATGGAAACTCACCATTAATTACATAATTATGCCCAAGACATTTTGCTAGTGCTGCAGCTAGGGAGAATAGTTTAATCATAGAATCATAGAACACTAGAACTGGAAGGGACCTCAAGAGGTCATCAAGTCCAGTCCCCTGCCCTCATGGCAGGACCGAGTACAGTCTACCATGCCTGATATATGTCTATTGAACCTGCTCTTAAATATCTCCAGAGATGGAGATTCCACAACCTTGCTAGACAACTTATTCCAGAGTTTAACCACCCTGACAGTTAGGAAGTTTTTCCTAACATCCAACCTAAACCTAAACCTTGCTGCAGTTTAAGCCCATTGCTTCTTGTCCTATCCTTCGAGACCAAGGAAAACAATTTTTCTCCCTCCTTCTTGTGACACCCTTTTAGATACCTGAAAACCACTATCATGTCCCCTCTGTCTTCTCCTTTCCAAACTAAACAAGCCCAATTCTTTCAGTCTTCCTTCATAGGTCATGTTCTCTAGACCTTTAATCATTCTTGTTGCTCTTCTCTGGACACTCTCCAATTTCTCCACCTCTCTTGAAATACGGTGCCCAGAACGGGACATAATACTCCAACTGAGGCCTAATCAGCACAGAGTAGAGCCGAAAAATGACTTCTCGTGTCTTGCTCACAACACTCCTTTTAATGCATCCCAGAATCATGTCTGCTTTTTTTGCAACAGCGTCACACTATTGACTCATGCTTAACTTGTGGTTCACTATGATCCCTAGATCCCGTTCTGCAGTACTCCTTCCTAGACAGTCACTTCCCATTCTGTGTGTGTGAAACTGATTGTTCCTTCCTAGGTGGAGTACTTTGCATTTGTCCTTATTAAATTTCATCCTTTTAACCTCAGACCATTTCTCCAGTTTGTCCAGATCATTTTGAATTATGATCCTATCCTCCAAAGCACTTGCAACCCCTCCCAGCTTGCTATCATCTGCGAACTTAATAAGCGTACTCTCTATACCAATATCTAAATAGTTGACCAAGTTATTGAACAGAACCAGTCCCAAAACAGACCCCTGTGGAACCTCACTTATGCCCTTTCAGCAGGATTGTGAACCGTTAAGAACTACTCTCTGAGAACAGTTATCCAGCCAGTTATGCACCCACCTTCCAGTAGCCCCATCTAAGTTGTATTTGCCTAGTTTATTGATAAGAAGATCATGCGAGACCTTATCAAATGCCTTACTAAAGTCTAGGTATACCACGTCCACCGCTTCTCCCTTATCCACCAGACTTGTTATCCTATCAAAGAAAGCTATCAGATTGGTTTGACATGATCTGTTCTTTACAAATCCATGCTAGCTGTTACCTATTGCCTTATTATCTTCCAGGTATTTGCAGATGAGTTCCTGAATTACTTGTTCCATAATCTTTCCTGGCACTGAGGTTAAACTGACTGGTCTGTAGTTTCCTCGGTTATTCTTATTTCCCTTTTTATAGATGGGCACTATATTTGCCCTTTTCCAGTCTTCTGGAATCTCTCCTGACTTCCATCATTTTTCAAAGATGATAGCTAAAGGCTCTATCGGCCCCTTGAGTTTTCTAGGATGCTTTTCATCAGGCCTTAGTGACTTGAAGACATCTAATTTTTCTAAGTGATTTTTAACTTGTTCTTTTTTTATTTTATCTTGTAAACCTATCCCATTCCCACTAATATTCATTATGCTAAGCATTCCTTCAACATCAGATTTCTTGGTGAAAACCAAAACAAACAAGTCATTAAGCACCTCTGCCATTTCCATGTTTCCTGTTACTGTTTCTTCCTCCTCACTGAGCAATGGGCGTACCCGGTTCTTAGTCTTCCTCTTGCTTCTAACACATTTATAGAAAGTCTTCTTGCTTCCATTTATGCCTGTAGCTAGTTTGAGCTCATTTTGTGCCTTTGCCTTTCTAATCTTACCCCTGCATACCTATATTGTTTGCTTATATTCATCCCGTATGTGTCCTAGTTTCCACATTTTATATGACTCCTTTTTGATTTTGAGATCATGTAAGATTTAAATTATTAAACAGATCAAGAATTTTTACTTTCGCATGTTAGTTTATCAAACTTCATTTTAAATAAAGTAATACATTAATTTATGTTCAACACAAAAGGTTTCAATATTTTCTTTATTTATGGCAGGTGTGGAGAACCATTTTTGGGGTGGGGACCACTAACCCACAGAAACATCAGTTGGAGACCACACAAAAAAGAAGCAAAAATACTCCTCCAAAAAACCCCAACCCTCACTGGTATGGCCCCAGCTGAGACACTTTACTTCTCTGGCACTCCAGCCTCAAAGGATGAGGGGAAGGGACAGGAAGGACTGAATTTCAGGACTTCCCATAGGCCAGATTTCCTTTTCTGGGGTTCCAGAAATAGTGGATTTTGTGGATTCCCATTGGCTCTGAGGTGGAGGGTATAGTGTGTGCGGCAGGGCTGCCAGTGAGTGCGATAGGGTTGCAGGATCTGGGTGGGAGGTGGGATGCAGGAGGGGGTGAGGGTGCGGGGTCTGGGTGGGAGGTAGGATGCAGAAGCAGTAGAAGGGAATCGTGTTTGGCCAGGAAGAAGGGTGCAGGAGCAAGGGAGGGTGCAATGTAGGGATGTTCAATATCGGTTAATTCAATAGTCGATTAACCTCATGAATTCTTATTGGTTAGTCGACTATTCTATAGTCCCCAGACAGCCCCTCTGTGGGAGAGAGGGGTCTGAGCTCCTGGACCCAGCACGAGCTGGAACTGAGCTGGGCTGCCTATCCGGTTGGCTCCTATACACTTTAAATGCAGAACTGTAATGGGGGTAGGTCAAAAACCCAGTGCAAGCCGGGACTGAGCCAGACTAATGGCCAGCCTGCTAAAAAATTTACTGGCAAGGGGCGGGGGGGGGGAGGGGGAAGGAGGGAGAATGCGTGTAGTCTAAAGCATTAATCTAGAAGCTTTTGCTATAGATTATATACTATTACATCCCTAATGCAGTGTGCAGTGAGGGGAGACTGCAGAGCAACGGTGACTGTAAGAGGACGGTGGGAGTAGGTGTTTAGCCAGGGGGAGGTACAGAAACACGGGGGGATGCAGGAGGGGTGTCTGGCAAGGAGGGAGGGTGTAGGTGCAAGCTGGAGGTGCAGGATCTTGGCAGGGGAAGGGGAAGGAGATTGGGGTATGGAGGTCTGGGCATGAGGGCTGACCAATGGCAGCAGCTGGGAAAGCCTGCAGCTGGCACATCACTGCGCTGCCGTTTCCCCAGCAACAGGGATATATGGTCAATGTACACATCAGTGACTTTTTTTTTTTTTTGCTTCTCAGTTGTGTGCAGCCTTCAACTGATTTTTCTGTAGGTCAATAGACCCCAACCCAAAAAAGGTTCCCTGCCCTTAGCTGAAATAAGAAAAGTTTTAGGGTAAGTTTGCAATAAGCTTTAGTTATGCAATTCTTATTTTAAATTTGTAATTTATTTTGCTCTGTCCATCTTCACTTGCAGCCACTTAAATCTCACTCTTTGTACGCAATAAAATTAATTTTCTTTACTACCAAGCCCAGTGTAAATAATTGTAGCTCATGTACCATGAGTTGCTCTGACGAGACAACATTTCACAATAGATGAGACTTTTTTCCTTGAAGTATAACTGGTTCTGAGGAGCAACCTCATCATACTACTGTTGGTTCCTGCTGCTAACAAACAAAATCTCAGTCCTGACCAGCAATGTCAAGAGTGAAACCTCCTTCAAGAGTGAAACCTCCTTCAAAAGAGTGGCATTATTCTAGTTACAAATTTACACTCTAAAAAGTGAGGAAGCTCTACCATGCAGTTCCAGCCCCAGTCTTAATTCCCCATAACCTCATGTCCTCAATTCCACACACAGATCAGAGATCTTCTTTTGTTCTTACCACTCTCTCATTAAGAATGGAACTAGGGTTGCCAGATGTCCATTTCTGACTGCAATGCCTGGTCTAAAAGGGACCCTGGTAGCTCTGGTTGGCACTGTTAAAAATCCAGTCAGCAGCAGAGCGGCGGCCTTGGCCTAAGGCAGATGGGCCTCCACACAGCTTCTGGAAGCAGTCACCAGGTTCCTACAGCCCCTAGGCTCAGGTGCAGCCAAGGAGGCTCTGTGTGCTACACTCACTCCCACAGGCCCAAGCCAGGCAGCTCCCATTGACTGAGAGCTGTGGGAGCAGTACCTGCAGGCGCAAGGGCAGTATGCAGAGCATTCCTGGTCACCTATCATTCGCCTAGGGGTGCAGAGACTTGCCAGCCACTTCCTGGGAGTCAAGGTATGTGCCACCAGGCCTCTGCATACCCATTCCTCTCCTGCAGCCCATCCCTTTGCCCCAGCCTCAATTCTTCTCCCAACCCAAACTGCCTCCTGGAGCTTGCTCCCCCACACCTCAGCCCCTGCCGTAGCCCAGAGTCCTCTCCTATGCACCAAACCCTTCATCCACAGCCCCATCCCAAGAGCCCAGACACCCAGCTGGAGCCTGCACCCCCTCCTGTGCTCCAAACTCCTCTGCCCTCTCCTGCACCCTAATCCTCTTATCCCTGGCCCTACCCCAGAGCCTGCATCACCAATCGGAGTCCTCACCCCACTCCCTGCATCCTAACACCCTTTCCCAGCCCACAATCCTCTCCTGAACCCCTCATTTCTGGCCCTACCAAGGGCCGACGCCCCTCTGCATCAGCCCATAGCCCGTCCTGCACCCCAAACTCCTCCTCATACATGGCACCACCCCGGAACCCATATCCTCAATCAGAGCCCTCACTTCCGTCCAGCACCCCAATCCCTGCCTCAACCCAGAGAAGGTGAGGGAAAGTGAGCAACAGAGGGAAAGAGTATAGGGATGAGACCTGGAGGAGAGGCAGGGCAGGAAGTAGTGCTCCCTGTAAACTGAGCGTTTGCATGGCCACTCTGGAGAGATTCATATACCACCCAGCAGATTAGCAGAGTATCCACAGGTAGGTTTTTTGTTTCTACTGGTGATGCACAATTCCATGTGCCCCGAGCACATAAAAAATGTAGTCTACACATGGATGGAAAAGATTAGAGGGAACATTGGCAGGGAGATTTGGTTTTGGGTCATTAGAAAGTTGGCAAATCTAAATGGATCAGCCTGCCCCTCAGCAACCACCTACCCAAAAAGATTTAGTTGTCAATAGCCAAACCCCACAAGATTTTCAAGGGATACCAGTGATTTTGGGTGCCAAGCCTGAGACACCATATAAAAGGGCCCAGTTGTTCCAATATGCACTCTCTGAAAATCAGGTCCGCTAGCACCCAAACACTGAAGCACACAGAATCACTAGTTATTTTTGAAATTGTGACCCTCTCCAACCTCTTTATCTGGGTAAAATCAGAGAGTGCAGCCAACCAGGCTCCAATATCAGAATGATTTCAGCATGCTGGACTTCTCACAGTCAGGCTAGGACACAGTATGGAAATAATTTGGGTAACAGTGATGGACAGCCTCAGATAGCCAGGGACAGAGACATATACAGCTACTAAAGGGGAAGCTCTCCTTCACTGCTTATTCTAAGGATGAAGAGCCTAGCTCTATATACTATGCCAATTCAGTTATATCCATTCTCCTGATGTATGATGCACATTATTATATAGCCTGGACCTTTGAGAATATTCTAATCTTTGCCTGTACAAGTTAATTCATTTGAAAAAGGTTAAATTACAATATTCATAATGAGGTTTACAAACAAACTATGTTCCAACATATCTCATGTATTTTGGCCCTGGAGGAATGCATTCATTTCAAGGACAATTTTTTGAAAGCAATTTTATTGAACTCTGGGAGAGCAAAAGCTACATGTTTTGTTAGTCTATAAAGTGCTACCAGACCATTTGTTGTTTTTGACTTATTCTTCTGTCACTTTACTCAAATTTCAGCCTGCACTTTTCGTAGTATTTAAATAAAAATTAACCTTTGGGTTGAAATCAATTGGAGTCCAAAGGACACTGTTTTGCAAAAAGTTGTTAAGTAGAGAAAAATAGAGTTCATTATGAAATGGATACTGCTGTAATTGATGCAACAAGTGTTGATTTACCAGTTGAAGTGTGGTGAAGACATACTAAACTGATGGAAGAGCACTCACCTCTCAATTTCTGTCCTCCACCTCTCCAAAGAGCATAAAGGAAGTCGACGGGAGCTAATGTCCCATCAACACAGTGCAGTGATGATACTGCAGTAAGAAGATCTCAGTATGTTGACTTCAGCTATGCTAATTTACGTAGCTGAAGTGTGTATCTTAAACCCCCCCACCAGTGTGGACCAGGTCACAATGAGCTCCATCAGCTTCTTAATGACAGACTTTCTTTTTCACACTGTTACTATATCATTAGCAAAGGCAGCATCTCCCTTTCATCTGGTCTTTTAAAAGCCAGACATAATTCCACTGAACTGATTGGGAAGCTGAAGAATAACTAGCATGGAAAAATAAACATCTTTTCCAGGCTAATGTGCTCCGAATTCTGCTGAAACCTAACATGACAATATGAAGACTTTATTCTTTTATATTCTGTTACACGTTATCTCAGTTTACTAAAATAAGCCAGAATGAAGGGGCTCAGATTCCTGTAGTAAATTGGTTGTAATAGTTATGGGTATTGGCTAAAGATAACACATCATGTAACTGCAACATCCCCCCTCCCCCCCAGAAACTCTCACCCCCATCAAGGAATATCTTACTTGGCAAGCAGTCACAAAATGAAATAGGACTGCCTGCGGAAAAATAAACTACTCAACATAAGGGTGGCAGAAATGGGGCCTTAATGAAGAACATGTTGATTCCAACAATCAGCGGCAGAGTTCGAAAATAAAATTATGATCACACATGGAAAGTAACACAAGTTACTTGAGTACATGAACCTACAGCTGTAAGAGAATCCTGATTTCCAAAAGTGTTCAGAAAAAATAATGTACCAACTCACCTTCATTGTTTTTAGCGAAGTTTAGTTTGATAAGAGATTTGGCATCAAGTTTCTAAGGGATAAAATATGGAAAAATTAATCATTGTTATCACTGACCTCAGAAATAAGAGTATCATGGCATTAATAAAGCACGTTATTATTACACTGACTGCATCATCATTAATATTCAACCACTGTTATTTTATCACATTAACCCCCAGAAAACACACTCACTAACCTTAAGAATAGGGAGACACATTATTGTATTGTAGCTTGATACAGTATTGTCCCAATACGAATATAATAAACCTGAGATGAAATAATTCAATTTATACTTTGCTTCTGCACAAATTAAAAAGGGGGTTAGAATGCAAAGATATGGGCAATAACTTGCAGCAAATATTATACTGAAGGCTATTCTTGTGATTAAAAGGGACAACTCTGAAAGGCATTTCTGCTGGAAGTCATAAAGCAAGCAAATTATTTTTGTAATTACATTTATTATTTTTTGACCAAAGTAACTATTGTTTATCTGTTGCTTTAGCAGACTGTATGTCAACTCTCATGCTACCTAGCAAAACATCAGAAGTAACAAAGAAGGTTGGTGTGTACTCCTTGGAAATATACATTTTCGGTTTTAAAATGTTTTAATGTAGCTAATATCAGAGCAAGAGAATTGGAGTTAAGGGGAAGACTAAATGCGCGCAACAAAACTGATTAAATTACATTTCCCTTTTTTATTGCCTGATAGAGTTTCAGGCCCTGATCCTGAAATTTGATCTGGGCAGATAGGCCAGATCAAAGTCCTGCTGAAATCTGCATGGGTGTACAGACTTCCAGCAGAAAGCTCCATTTATTTCAGTAGGCCAGTGTTTGATCATTATACCTCAGTGCCCAATCCTGCACATGAATGCCTTCCTCTTTCAGGTATAGAGCACCCTCAAATTCCACTGACTTCAGTGGATGGAGGGCACCTTGTAGCCTTTACAACCCTAAGAATTTAGATAAGAATGACTATTGGTAATGCAACTCAAACTAAAACGGCCATCTCCCAAAATTTGCAGAATGTCATGCATATCAATATAATGTATTATGGTGGACCACAGGTTTGTCAGCTCAGAAATCAAGACTAGACTGAGGAACAAACAGGCTATCAGAAAAATTGAGTCAGTTCCAGTATTCCTGCAAGGAGCTTCTTCAACAAAGAGGTTAAAAAAAAAAAACCACAACCTAATCCTCTTTTCAGATAATCACTTAGTCAACAAATGCAATAAACAAAGGAAACAGGGAGCTATATTTCTCCTTTTATCCCTGGACAGGTCTCTACGTGTTACTGTTTGGAGATCTTTACAAGCTTTGTGCAGAGACTTATTGGCTCAATTGTGATGATGCATAGTGATTACACAAAAAGTCACATGACCATTTTTTAATGTCTACTCAAGACTTGTGTTCCTTGATCATAAAACTACAAGATAGGACATCTGGCTCACTCTTCTATGACAGCTGGGCTCTCTTTATTTATATGAGGGTGCCTCAAACTGTTTTGTCAAGTGGCAGCGTTAATTAGCTGTCACAAGATAACCATCTGCCTTGTTTACTAGCAAGAGGAACAAGGGAATGAACATGCTAGTTTATTAGCGTTGTCTCTGGTCCAGTAATTGGCGGAGGCAAGTCCAATATGGCGGTTCTTGGGCTGTGATCCTCAGGCGAGATCCTCTGCAGGAAGGCACAGTAATGGCAAGGGAAAAGCACTGCACGTCTAATCTAAAGCAGGATTTTTAACTAGGAAAGGGAAATTGCTGAGGAAATGGTGGGGGCACTACAGATCTGACAATATAAACTTAAATGATGTATTTGGGTGGCTTTGTCCCGCCTAGAGATATTTATTAATGCAAAACATAACCACAGATGCATGTTCAATAGCACAGCCCAAATGTTACATCTAAGGATGCTCTCCTTTATAGAGACACCACCTCTTGAAATATTGAAAAATCTCAGTAAAGGTCAGATTAAAGAAGATCTAAAAGCAATACAGTCCCCTTCTGCTCTCTAAAAAGGAAAGCAGGTATATTTGAACAAAGCAAGGAACTGCAGCTCAAACAGAAGCAGCCCACAGACAGACAGCCTACCCATGATTTAGGATCCAAGCTGTTGTACTCCACTGCATTTTTGCAGTATTTTGAATTTTCTAATTCCACCCAGAGTCAATCAGCACCAGCAAAAGTTGTAGCACATAATTTGATTAGTCCAGGTACATTATATCCTTACAAGCACTATCCTGGCCTCAGGCTCTTATCCAGTATCCCAGGAGACAGTTCAGCACCACAGGTCACATCTTTTGGATAAGAGCAAGCAAATAATTTATTCTTCATAAAGATTTCTGTGTTGCAAGGCCTATTGTCAGTATGCAAAAATAATATGGGGTAACACCTTACTACTTATAGCATTCACAAGTAATGTCTCCATTTGTAATATCAAGTCAAAAAGATGCGATTGACTTGAATGTATGCAACTGATCCAGCCGCACTAAAGAAACCTCAGAATCAAGAAGAGACTAATTCACACAAGTTATATATTGCCCTCACAAAATCTATATAATACGAATATTGTTACAGTTGACAAATCAAGCTCTCAAAAAAGTTAGAAAGTGCCAGATTTAAGGTGGCTTGTTCACTGGTTCTCAGTTCCAGTCTCCTCCCTACAGAATTCCTCATCTGATTTCAGCTCCTAGCCTTCCCCCCATCTTCCTCCTACTCCCAGTTTCCTTGCCCAACCATTCCCAGTCTCCCCACACCTCAACTCCTAGTCTCAGTTTCCCCAAACTCCCTCCACTAGCTTTCAGTCCCAGTGACTACCCCATAAGCTTGCTGACCCGATTTGCTCTACCCACAGGACCAGTTCTTGTCCCTTCTGCATTCAAATTGGGTAGCTTCCTCCTCCACACTGCCTGGTCCCAGTAGAGAGGCAGTGAGAGCACAAAAGAGACTCCCTGCCAGAACCTGATACAATCTATAGGAACCCAGACCTAAAACTGAAGAGAGTCTGGCTTTGTTCTAGAGATGTAACAGCAGTCAACTAAACGATTAACCAATAAGTGGGTGCTTATTGGTTAACGTTATTGACTACATGCAACATTCCCCCCCCAACTAAATTTTTTAGCAGGCTGGCTGACAGGCTGGCTCAGTCCCAGCTCATGCTGGGACCCGACATCAACCCCCACACCAACTCTCTCTGCTTATAGTGCAAAGCTGCAGTGGGGGTTGATGCCAGGTCTTGGCACAGGCTGGGACTGAGGCAGCCTGCCCACACACTGGCTCTTAGTGCTGGGACCCGGCATCAATCCCCACTGCATCTCTGCAATACAAGTGCTTGTACTGCAGAGCCACAGCAGGGGTTGATGCGGGGTTCTGGCATGAGCCAGGACTGAGCCAGCAAGACTGCACGCCAGCTCTTAGTGCATCAATCCGTGCTACAGCTCTGCACTACAAGCACTAAGAGCCAGTGTACAGGCAGGCTGGCTCAGTCCCAGCTCACGCCAGGATCTGCCATCATCCCCCAGGCTGGCTCTGAATGCTTATAGTGCACAGCTGCAGCAGGGGTTGATGCTGTGTCCCAGCGCTAGCCAGGACTGAGCCTGCCTGCCTATGCACCGGCTCTTAATGCTGGGACCCAGCATCAACCCCCTCTGCAGCTCTGCAATACTCTGTAGTGCAGAGTAGTAGTTACTGGACCAGGCAGGAGGTAGTTACTAGACCAGGCAGGAGCCAGGACTGAGTTGTAGCCGTCAATTAATCATGTAGTGAACAACATTTTTGTCGACTACACAATTAATGAATTACATACTTCTCAACATCCCCATTCTCTTCTGGGCTGGAGCATGTGTGCATGAACAAAATCTTTAGGAAATTCAGCCCCTAAAAATCTTTAATGAACTTTTTACAAACTTTACAAGTTGGCCCAATTTGGGTGGCTTTTCAGTGGGAATGAAAAAGGCATATACTTATCTCAAAGACCGCCCTCTGGCAAATTTCAAGACCCTGCCACAATGCCTACAGGCAGTACAGTTGCCCAAAGAAAAAGTCACCACTTTTTTTTTTTTTTTTTTTTTAAACAGAGGTAAAACAACATTTTCTACTAATTTCTTTGGAACAGCTAAGCCCATTTTGGTTAAAACACTCACAAAATAAAATTCAGCATGAGGCAAATATTGTCAGGGAAAATTTCAACCCAAACGATGAATTTGGAAAAATTATAAGCAACTTTAAAAAACGGGTCTTGTAATGGGAAGTGTTGGGAAATCTTGATACTAATCTTGCGCATAATATTTTTGTGTGTATATAGATACATACAGGATATGGTTGACATTGAATTGTAAATGCAGGTTGGGATTGTCCACTCCTCCAAACCTGTTCTTTCCAAGCTTGAGTTTAGGAATCCAGGATGCATTGCTACAACTCATACTTGTGCTAATATGCTCACAATATTCTACAGACACAATTTGATTCTGGGAGAGTATCCCAGGGTTCTTAGAACTCTTGCTAACTATATAGTTATAACTATATAGATGCTCTACAGCAGGGCTACTCAACTTTGGAAGCCCTGGGGGTCACATTGATACTCATAGCATATGCCGAGAACCACAACTTAAGTGTGGTTGCATGTACATGCAAATATATGCAAACAGCTTCTTTCACACTTACAGGCATGAATACAAAGATTAAGCCTTAAGCTGTGGTGCCGGACAGCACCTCTCAGGCTCTGCCCACAAGGCTAAGTAGCTAGCACTTCCCACAATGCCCCAGCATTCCCAGCACCTCCTCCCTGGGGGCTAGAAACATCAACATCTTGTACCAGTCTGTTCCAGCCAGCCCGTCTGCTTGTGTCTTTTAGTGCTCATCCTGCCTGGGAGACACCTCACCATTGTGGAGCATGTTCCCTGTGGAAGACACATTCAAAGGATCCCACTCGCAGGCCGTGTGTTGAGCCCTGTGTAAACCCAAACCACATTGTGGGCCGCAAACAATGGGCTGTGGGTCGTACGCAGCCTGCAGGCCACGTGTTGAGTAGCCCTGTTCTACAGCATGGCATACTGAGGGAATCTGCCCACCCTGCAGCAACTGACCAGAAGTGCTCTTAGCTTGTCAAAATCCACAATGGATCTGCACACTCCCTGCAAATGGAATCTGCAACATGGATCTAGCATGAGTGAAAGAAATCTCTCCCTATACACATGTGCACACGCACACACTCTGTCTCTCGCGAGTTCAGACAGGCACATCTAAGTATAAAGGAACCAACTAGAATTAACATTTAGTGTCTGTTAAGCACTGTTAACAGAGATAGCTTTGAAAATGCCTAAAGACTATATAGTGATTAGCCTCTTCTTCCACCTCAAGTATCCTACATACAAGTGGCATATGATCCCTTAAAATGTGGGGCCAGTAAAATGCAGCAATATGAGAAACCAAGAACAAAGAAGCGTGGCTGGCATTTGACTGACCAGTCTAGTGGAGCACAGGTATTTTAGAGGTTATGTCAATACAGCATTTTGGACTGAGCAGCAAAGAGCCTTCCAGAATGGCTGGCAGATTCAGCCTTGCAGGGCTTGTGCTAGTTCTCTAAAAATAACTGAACAGACAGTACTTTGAGGTTGCTGCTTGGGCAGACATTCAGACTCTGAAGACCAACCCCATCCGCCTCAGAACCCAAGCTCCAGTTCAAACTATCACTTCAAAGTGCTGCCTACATAGTTAAATTTAGAGTGCTAAGTCTGTTAACCTAGGCTCAGAGGCTCACTTCAAAATGTGGTGTAGACACACCTTAAGAGATACACCTATTCTACAATAAAAGACCTGCTGAATGCTTGCAGCTGGCCCAACTCAGCTGACTCAGACTCCCAGGGCTGCAGGATGAAAAGATGCAATGTAGATATTTAGGATCAGAACTGGGGGTGCAATCTGAGCACATGTATTTCAATTCTGAGCCCCACAGCCCAAGGCCTGAGTTAACTGCTCCGAGCTCTAAGACTTGGTACCATGGGTTTGTTATTGCAATATAGATATACCCTGAAAGACGTTGCACATAGGCTCAGATGACAGTGGTCTTGCACCCCATTACTGTCCTCTGTCTGAGTCATGAAGCAACTTCCTGTTAAATTTAGAGGGCGGAGAGGAGGCAAGACTATAAACAGACATATACAGAAGGGCTGGGATTATGTTGTGGCAAAACAGCAGGTTTTTGTTTTCAAAATCTATTAGCTAATCTTCTCCTTTTCCCTCCATTTGTAATAAAGGCCTGGCTCATTACACGAAGCGCTTTTCAAACCTCCAAGACTGAAAGCTCTGGGCCCTTGTCCAGCAACCCTTAATGCAGGAAAATAGTCCCCAATGCCTAAAATGGGGTTTCATACCTGAGAAAGCATTTGCAGGATCAGGCCTTCTGTTTATAAACTCTGAACAAGTAAAAGTTATGGAGGGGAAGTCCAGCCAGCAAGGCAATATTTCCAGTAACTAAACTATTTAAATATTTGCATGTGTCATAGGGATGTGAATGACTAGTTGACTATCGGATTAGCAAATGCTTATCAGCCAGTCAACATGCTAGTCCACTAGTCATTCCCCCCCACCCTCACTGCTTTTATCAGAAAGTGGCAGCAAGGGCAGGGAAAAAAGAGGCTGCTTCAAAATGGTGGTGCCGCGTGGAGCCCTGGGCCTATGCCGTGCTGCCACTTTGAAATGCTGTGTGCAGCCCTGGGCCAGCTGGGAGTTCCCAGCTGGCCGGGGCTGGACGAGGCATTTCAAAGAAGCAGTACCACATGGAACCCGGGGTGAGCTGGGGACTCCTCTACTGACCCTGGGCTCCATGCAGCGCTGCCGCTTTCAAATACTGTGGGGAACATAGGCCAGGGGGGGATTCCTTGAGTCCCCCGCTGACCCCATGGTCCCCGCAGAGCTTTTGCCTTTGAAGTGTAGCAACAGCCTTGGGACTGTTGCTACCCTTCAAAGGCAGAAGCGCCCTTATCAACTAATTGAATAGTCAAGGCAAATTGCATGGACTATTTGATTAGCCAGTTAATTGAAATTTTACATCCCTAATGTGTCACACTAAAAATGTACTCCCTTTATACCTATTCACCACTAAAAGTCCTATTTTCACCACCTCCTACTTTCAATAGCAATATTTGTTTTTGTGGAAAATGATAATTATGCCAAAAGCAGAGAACTTCGACTTCAGATGGAGAAGCGTAGAAAAAGTGGGGGAGTTCTTAAAGGGGGAAAAATACTTGTTTTCATGCATATCTTATCATAAGGCGGCACAACAGAGAACTGAAGTGCAAAAAATATGGAGGAGGAGCAAAAGAGTTTCTAAACCTATTTTTCAAAAATTACTGTCAAGTCTAAGTAACTCTTCAATGAAAATGTAATTCAGGAAAGAAAAAGCAAAGTTTATTAAAAAGAACAATCTGTTTGAAATTTTAAATATATCACCAAATCTTGAATCCAAAATTAAATTTATGTCATAACCAGGACTCGACAAATCCGCTTATCTACTCGCCCATGGCAAGTAGATTTCAGCCGGTCGCCCCGTTCACTGGCGCATGCGCGGTGGGGGGCTGGCGAGTGGGTTTTCACTGCGGTCGTCGAGCCGTGGTCATAACCATTTTCTCAGGCAGCAACAGCAGCTTGTATTATTTTAGGAGAAACTTTGATGTACTAGTACTGGAAAGCAAGGTTAAGACACGTAATGTAAGATGGCAAACAACAACAAGGTTTAGAAAAATTATTTGAGCTTTCCCTGTAGCCAACTCCTTCCCTTTCTGAGACATGCTTCCAACAAAGCCAATCAATCAGGCTACTTTTGGCCATGACCTACTTTCTAGCAAGCATTAACATGCCCCGCTACAGAGTTTTCTCTAATCTGTGAGCTGACACAATCCATTCCTCCTGAGATGTGGACCGGCAGCTTTTAGATAAAGTATGCGGATTGTTCAAAGTTAAATCACCCTTTGTCACTGATGCATGTGAATTGTGAAGATATGACCTATAATCCGTGTGCATCAATTAGTTACACACTCTGAATCCCTTTGGTCTGTGTCAACATGGTCTTCACTCCCATGTTAAAGACTTGCTGCTAATGAGATTTTGACTCTATTGGATAAATACCAGTCTGAAAAACCAATCAAAACAGACTTATTTGTTCTTCAGCCTCTCATGGATAATGGTGGTGGGGACCAGCAAGAGTTCTGCTTACTAAATGCAGAGCTTTCCAGACTTCTTAGCTGAGTTAATGTTAAAAAACCATAGCCACTTAGTAATCAGCAGCTTTACCTAATAACCTATGGTAGGAAAGTACAAAAAAAACAAAACAAACCTGATGCCATCAAGGACAAAAAGCTCTGCAAATTCATCTGTGATGGCAAGGTCAATGAAGAGTGAGAAGCCCCAGATGCTGAACTGGCCACCACGGTCAAACCCTGTAGCATAATGGACAAGGTACCATAACAAAGAAACTTTGGCCCGACTAGGCAGAGGTCCACCAAAACAGGATTCTTGAGATGGAAGAAAAAACAGATACAAAACAAAAATGGATGTGTGCCTTATCTACCCACTGCTGAATTTCTGCCTGCATCTTTACTTACACTTCAGGTTCTCTTATAGATAACAAACCTGTTGTTCTTGAACTTCAAGAAGCAACAGCAACATCACTTTTCCAGTCAGTCACTGGACATTCAAGAAAAATGCAGATGACGTTGCTACGGCACAGCAGCAGCCATACTGAGTACTTAACATTTTAAAGTGAATGTAATGCTACTGAAAGGTGCCACATTAACAGTCTTGGAGACCAAAGTCTTCAGAGAGTGCACACAATAGACACACCTTTGGAAACAGAAGTGCAAGCCTAGACACAGGTAAGCTCAACCAGTACACCTCAAAGCTGTCTTAAAATTATCAGGTCTAGGGGTGAGAAGACAGTTCAATCACCAGACCCATTCAAGCTACAGCTACTCTGTAGAAACTCTAACACGATTGCCAGCTGTGATGGTATTTATCACATGGACAATTATCCACTCAAAGCTAGAGCAATACCATGAATTCATTTTCACAGGTCAAACACCACCCTTTAATTGATAATGACGTTCATTTACCACAAAGCAGACCCAAATTTGGGCTGTTAGCTTGAAAAGGAAAAGGGGCATTTCTCATTAGCAACTTCCAGGCTTTCAAGTCCCAATAGAAAACATTCAATTAAACTGATACTCCACACTATTCAGCAGGGAAATTAGATATCATTTAATTCAATAATTGTGTAGCCACACAAAATTTTAGCAGTTACATAATTATTCGATAGTCCCTGGAGGTTGGGTCAGCAGCCAGTATGCTCTGAGACCCAATCCTGAGGAGCCACCTGTGTCCTTGCGCTGCTACCTCTGTATCAGAGGTAGCAGTGCAGGGTGGTAGGCAGGAGCCAGTCCATGAGGGGAGCTGGTTTAACATATGGCTCCCCATGCAGACAGGCTCCGGCCTGCTGCTCCACGCTGCTGCCTCTGATACAGAGGCAACAGCACAGGTTGGCGGCAGTCTCTGTCTGCAAGGGGCCCAAACTCCCTGCAGACAGAGGCTGCTCTGCCAACCCGAACAGCCTTTGCTCATGTTGAGCCCAGGCCCACTGAGTACAGAGGCTGTGCAGGCATCTTGTCTGCCCCTCCTACGCTGCTGCCTCTGATACAGAGATGGCAGTGCAGGGATGGGGGGTAGGTTCCATGAATCTGGCACTTAGGCAGAGCTGGTTTTTAAACCAGCTCCTCCCCAAGTTCCAGCTCCTGCCTTCTTCTCTCCGCCTCTGTGGGAGGCAGCTCTGCAGAGCCAGCATGTGCGGAAAGCCGACAAAGGACAGCTCCCACCTACCTGTCCCCTTACCTCCTGCGCTGCTGGGCGGGAGAGCTGCTCTACAAAGCCGGGGCTCTGGAGGCACTGGCTTAAAAGCCTGCTTCCTACAGGCACCGTCTCCCATTTTCCCACCCCCTGCTGCCTCTGTTACAGAGGCAGCAAGGGGAAGGGAGTGTGGGGTACCTGACTGGATTAACCAATAAGCCCAGGTTTATTGGTTAATCGTTTACATCAGGGCTACTCAATGCATGGCCCACGGGCTGCATGCGGCCAGCAGCCTCTTTGTTTGTAGCCCACAGTGCAGTTTGGATTTACGTTGGGCTCAACATGCAGCCTACAGGTGGGATTCTTTGAACATGGCCTCCCACTGGGAACACGCTCCACAATGGCAAATCAATATAATGGTCTTCTGTTGATATGCATTTTACTAGTTAAATTCCTGGACTGTCATTGCTCATTAAAAGGGCAGTCATATATGGGGAAATTGGGTAAATATTGCATTTTATTCATATCAGCAGAACTGACTTAAATGGGGCCTGCGTGTTGTGCAGTTTTGCCTTAATCTTTGTATTCATGCCCGTCAGTATGAAAGAAGCTATTGGCATATATCTGAATACATATTTGGATGTATTTGCCACCACACTTAAGTTGCAACCACAGCATGTGCTGTGAGTATTATTGTGGCCCACAGGGCTTTCAAAGTTGAGCAACCCTGCTTTACATGACTATATGCTAACATTCCTATTATTCAGATTCTTGTTTTAGGATCGCAAATATTTGCTTGAAAATATAAGCTTGACTCAAAGAATATGGCAATAGCAAGGCCATAACAAAGGGAAGGTTAATAAAAGATGTCTGGAAAGAGAATGAACAGTACATTTGAATCTCAGAGTTACAAACACCTCTGGAATGGAGGTTGGTCATAACTGAAGAAAATATTATGATTGTTTTTTTAAAAGTTTACAACTGACATTGACTTTCATACAGCTTTGAAACTTCACTAGACAGAAAAAAATTGCTTCTAAAAAAAGTAATTTACATGTAACATAGTACTGCATTGTATTTGCTACTATTTTTGTGTCTGCTGCTGCCTGATTGTTTATTTCTGGTTCCAAATGAATTGTGTGGTTGACTGGTCAATTCGTAATTCTGGTGTCTGTAACTGAGGTTCTACTATCTAATACATATTTGAGAGACTTTATGTCTTGTGAATGAGTGTGTCTGTTCAAGAACTCCTAAAAGGTAAGAGCTAGAACCTCCAAATTTGGTATGCAGCTTCCTCTTATAATAACTTAGAGCAACATCAGAGTTTGGTTGTGCCAGGACAAAGGGATGTGCCTGGAATGTGATTGTTTCTCTTCACATGGAAAGAGAGGGTTCTGCTAACAGGGCCAATTTTACTGTATAATGACCACAGAGGAGGGGAAACAACAAGGGGCCAGAGATGGGGACAGGGATAGCTATGATCCCATTGGGTGTCAGGGGTGGAGAAAGGGACAGCCATCTACTATATATTTCAGAGAGTTTGCCTGTCTGTCCCCCAGCCTGGGGACATGCACCCCCTCCAACTGGCTGAAATGGCTGTGGCCATGGAGAGGCACTTGTCACCTGGCCCCAAACTGCTGCAATGAGAAAGGGCTGCGGTAGTGCTCTCTCTCCAGGCATCATGAATACTGAACTCTTCATTCCTTCCCCTTCCCCAACCCAAACCAATAATTTAAATGAAGAAAAACAAAAAATATTTCAGTTAAGGACACAAGCAATGTCAGGTAAATCTGCTAGTATAATATAAGACTAGACCTGAAATTTTAATGCATTCAGAGATCTATCAACCCTGATACAAAGTATCCAGAGCCAAACCCAGAAGAGTTTACGGAAAATACAGAAACACAGAAGTACTGAAAAGCCATAAGCCTCAAATTTTAGTGAAGTCTGGACAAGAGAAGATCAACAGGAAGCCTCATTAGTGACTCTCATCAAAGGCTACAACATTTCATGACCACCAGTTCTTTCAAGTGCCACAAACACAAAAATGCATCTAATGTACCTGTCTTCCAAGAAAACAACAGACAGGAAGGGAAAAGGCCATCTGTTCAGTCTGTAAAATCTAAACGTAAATACTTATTTGCTCTAGGAGAAATAATGCATTAGGAATAATAGGATTCATTTATCTGTTTGTGTCTAGAGTCAGTCTACTATTTAGCAAAACTACTTGTCATTCCCCAGATTTACTGCAATTGAGGACAAGGGAAACACAGCAGCTTACTCAGCACCTTGCTGCATTTTTTAAAATTAGCCTCCCTGTCCACTGTGAATTTAAATAATGCACTACCTAACATAGATCCCTAGAGAGAAGAAAAACAACCTACAGGTAACTAATCTATGCACATTTTGAGAAGTGAGAGGGGGTCTGGGAAGGAAGACAGGCAGGGAGAGAAAAACTTTATATATAAATATTTCTAAAGATTAAAACAATTTTCAAGATAAGGACAAAGACCCCTAAACCTAGGTAGTCTTTAATACATTTGCTCAAACAGGAGATGTTGCAAATCACTATTTCTAATGCTTCAAGATCTCTATCAAGCATTTGCAAATCTCAATTACCCACTGGGGGAAATAAAAAAACAAACTGAAAGAGCCAGACGAATACCCAGAAACCATCTACTTCAAGATAGCCCCAAGAAAACCAACAATAGAACACCACTTGTCATCACCAACAGCTCCCAACTTAAACCCCTCCAATGCATTATCAATAACCTACAACCTATACTGGAACAGGATACTACACTCTGAGAGGCTCTGAGGGACAGACCCATAGTCTCCTATAGACGACTACCTAACCTCAGGAAGATTCTTACCAACAACCACAGGACATACCACACTAATACCAACCCTGGAACTTTCCCTTGCAACAAACCCCATTGCCAACTTTGTCCACATATTTACTCTGGTGACCCATCACTGGACCTAACCGTGTCAGTTATATGATCAAGAACACATATCCCTGTTCATCCAGAAATATAAGTTATGCTATCATGTGCCAGCAGTGTCCTTCTGCTATGTATATTGGACAGACTTCTCAGACACTTCACCAAAGAATTAATGCCCACAAATCAGACATCTTCACAAGGAAAAACCAGTTGCTTTTCATTTCAACCTACCTGGACATAGTCTTAAAGACCTTACTACATGCATCTTACTTCAAAGAGACTTTAACACCAGATTAGAGAGGGAAACTTCAGAACTTTCTTTCATGCTTAAATTCGACACTTTAGGAATGGGCCTTAACAAAGATGCTAATTACCTTAACCATTACAAAGATAGCTTCCCCACTTATCACCCCAATTAGCCATTCATTGACTCATAAATAGCCATTCCCTCCCTTACCCCACCTTCTGTACTAAATCTGATTTGTCAGTTTAATAGTGCTCACTTTTTTCATTGTATTCCTTTGGTATATATGGTCATGCCAATTCTCTTCCAGAATATGATCTGAGGAAGTGGGTCTGGCCCACAAAAGCTCATCACCTATTAAACCATCTTGTTAGTCTTTAAAGTGCGACATAGTTTTTCCTTTTGTTTTAGCAAGATCCGACTAACACGGCTACCTCTCTATTACAAATAGCCATAAACATACTATTTTTCACAGACCTGAAGAAGAGCTTTCTGTAGCTCAAGTGCTTGTCTCTTTCACCAGTTGACTCTAAGATCCTAATGAAAGATCTTAGCTCTCCATCTTCTATTACTACAGATGGAACAGTCTTTATTTCTGTGTTTCTACAGCACCTATTGCAAGAGAAGTATCCCAGACATTAGTCCAATATAAATAATAAATATTTAAACTGTCAATCTTGCAGTAACTTACTCTTTGGGAATCCTTTTAAATAGATGTCTAATTTGGTATGAATTTTTAAGCAATTTTTAGTAGCTCTCTTTTAACACTCAATGCATTTTGTGGCTGTTCAGTTAACACCTACTGGTTTGTGTCATATAAAAAAAATCAGATATTTGGCAATCAAGACAATCAGAGGCAGGGTTAATTCATCCAAAATAATTCCTTAGCAGTTGAAGATTTCCTTGTACATTATGTAAAAGCATCCTTGTTGATACTTTTCCAGTGTCACATTTCAGCTCAGTTCTCCATTGCGATATATGGTGCGTGTTATGAAGAAACTAAAAGAATGAAGCAAGATAGCATGCTTTGTGGGGACTGCCTGCTGTTCCAACAAACATAGCGGGGGATCCCAAGACTCTTCTGAGATGATGTGCATGGACATATTAGCAAAACAAAAGCTTGGCCTTTTGCCACAAAATTAATACAATTTTGACTGAGATCTACTAATTTTCTGAAGCAAATAAAGCTATAAGGAAAATGTTGCCCAAGCATTACACATTAGTTTACCTTGCTGAAAAGGGCTTCATTGAAACTTGGCGCACAAAATAGTCACAAGTTTCTGTAAATTCATCCTCAAGATATTTGAGCCAGAGGCCTCTTACCCTTTCCAACTGTATACACCTCTGGAGAGATCTATTCACAGCTCAGTACAGGTTGCACCTCTAAAATCTGGGATTCTCTGGTCCAGCAACATCTGCGGTCTGGCATGACCACAGATGTTCCAGGATCAGAGATCCTCAGAGCTGCAGGCCAGTGGGGGCCCAGCTAGTGAGCGGCTCAACTGTACTGCGAGGGGAAGGGGGTGAGAGCCGGCACACAGCTCAGTTGGGCTACAAGGGGGCCCAGAGATGTGCAGCTCATCTGGGCTGCAAAAGGGGGAGGGCGGTGCACGGAGCCGGTATGTAGTTCAGCTGGACTGTGCGCATGGCTCAGCTGTGCGCGGGGGAGTGGAACAGTAACTGGCACACAGCTCTGATGGGCTGAGGGGGCGTGAGCTACTAAATGGCTCAATTGAGCTGGGGGAGGGAGCCAGAAACTCGGTGAGGGGGGGCCTGAAATGACCTCCCATGGTCCAAAAAAATCCCTTAACCAGGACCAGTCAGGTCCTGGACCAAAGAGGTCCAACTTGTATAGGAAAAATGTTCCCTTATGAAATACTGTTGCAAGCACAGGCCATGAGAATGCACTCATCAGTGTGAATAGAAGGCTTATTCTCATCTACAAAACAGTGCTTCTGAAAATACCCAAAGGGAGAGTTACTGTGAGAAATCAGACAGTTTGGCAATCATGTCCTGACAGGCACTGGGTAGTATCTTTACGTTATCTCAGTACATAATTTTCAACCTTTTTTCCTATCCTACACACATCGAGTAGCCACCAAACAGATATGCTTATGACCATACTCCTTTCCTCCCTTTTTCTGAAATGCATAAAAGCCACAGTGTGGACACATCAGACTTAAATCAGGTCTTTATAGGGCAATTTCCACTAACACAGCTCCTTTGTGAAAGGTAGCTGATCTCTGCTTTTTAATAAGCTATTCTACATGTATATATTTTTCTGTATATTTTTCTTCACTGAATCTTTTATTAGGACTAATGAGCTTTCTTGGGCAATGGGCCACTTCAGATCAGAGGAAATGGGTTTTGTCCAAGAAAGTTCATGATATATATTAGGGCTGTCAAATAACATACATTGACATCTGCGATTAACACGGAGCATAATTAACACGTTAATTTTTTAAACACGTTTCAAAGGGGCAGAGAGAGCAGAGCCTGGGATCAGCTGGGGATTCCCATGGGCTCCCAAAGCGCTGCCCCTTTGAAACTCTGGGACAGCGATTCAAAAGGGCAGCACTGCATGGAGCCAGGGTCAGCTGGGGACTCCAGCTAATCCCAGGCTCCCACGGTGCTGCCCCTTTGAAATGCCGTGGCAACAGCACTGCAGAGCCTCAGTCTCCGCCATGGCGTTGCCCTTTATTTCAAAGGAGCAGCACTGCACAGCTAATCCCGGGCTCCTGCAGCACTGCCCTTTTAAAACACTCCAGTGGTGTTTCAAAGGGGCAGCGCAACTCGGAGCCCAGGGTCAGCTGGAGGCTTATTATTGTTTAACAGCGCAATTAATCACACTCAATTTTTTTAATCGTGCGATTAATCACGATTCATTTTTTAATTGCTCAATTAATTGCAATTTTTTTAAATCACTTAGACCTACTATATATACATTTTTGTTAGTCTTTAACGCACCCCAAGACTACTCGTTTTTAAAGTTACAGACTAACATGGCTACTCCTCTGAGACTATTAGAACTAAAACAGCCCAAAAAACTCCTTTGCTTCTAGTTTACCAAAGAAATATCAAGGTTCAGCTGGTGTGACTTCAAAATTCAACTGAAACTTACACAAGTCACAAATAAAGTCAACACCTTTGCATTCTAGAGCCACAATGCATCATCAACATGGATCCTTGAAAAACATCCATCAGAGCCCTTAATTTCAGATTTTCCCTTTGGTTGGGCTCCAGGCATATGAAACCTGATAAACATACTATTTTTCCCAGACTTGAAGAAGAGCTTTGTGTAATTCAAAAGCGTGTACAACGAGAAGTCCTGTGGCACCTTATAGACTAACCGATATAGTAGAGCATAAGCTTTCATGGGAAAAGACCCACTTCGTCATATGTATGTCATCTGTATGTCATCTGACGAAGTGGAACTTTGCCCACAAAAGCTTACGCTCCAATAAATCTGTTAATCTATAAGGTGCCAGAGGACTTCTCGTTGTTCTTGCAGATTCAGGCTAATACGGTTACCCCTCTGATACTTGTCAAAAGTTTGTATCTTTCACCAAAAAGAAGATGGTCCCATATAAGATATTTTATTGCACCTATGAAGGGTGGTACCATTTTCAAATTCCAATGGAGAAAGTACTCCACTACCAACGGAAGCTCCTGTTCTCCCACAGGCTGTCAGGGGATATTTTTGATCATCTGGATTTCTGACCCTGTCCTCTGGTATGGACAGCACTCCTTAATTTGTCATGTTAAAAGAACTGAAGTATCTGATCAATGCGATTATACCCCCTAAGGTCCTGGCGCTCCAAACACAGAAAGCTAATGTGTAGATAGCCTACATGCAGGAGGTCCCACAGGCTCTCCATCTGATACTTTACTTCAGGGGTGGCCAACCTGCGGCTCGCAAGCCGCATGCGGCTCTTTGATGAAAAAATTGTGGCTCCTGATTAAATTTTTTTTATTACAAAATTATCGTCAGGCTGGCCACTCCGCACAAAGTTGCTCTTGGCCAGGCCACTCTGAGCCGCATTTCAGTGCGTGCTCGCAGCTGCCGCTCTGCTCATATTCACGTCCCCCCTCATCCCGCCCCTCACGCTTGGCGTCCCAGCCAGAGCGTGCTCACGGTTGGCACTCTGCACTCAGCGTCCCAGCCAGCGCATGCTAAAAGCCAGCCACTCAGTGCGCATGCCCCGTGCCTGTAGGGAGAGGTGCGTGGTGGTAGCGGCAGCAGCAGCTCCAGCTCCAGAACCCAGGTTAGAGTGAGGGGGTGCCTGGCTCAGGGGGGGAGAGGGAAGGGGAGGGGGATTAGAATAGAGCGGTGGGTGACTGGCTCGGGGGGGGAGGGGAAGGGATAGGGTTGGGAGGGGGTGTGCATGGCGTCCCAGCCAGTGCATGCTAAAGGCCAACCACTCAGCGCGTGTGCTCCATGCCCAGGGCTGGCTTTAGGCCGATTCGCCCGATTCCTCCAAATCGGGCCCCGTGTCCTAAAGCCAGAAGTGTTCTGGCGTGTGGGGCGCGCTGCGGGAGGGGGCGTTGGCCCTGGAGGAGTGCCGCGGCTTCTGTGCGCAGCGGGAGGGGGAGTCGGCCTGTGGGTTTGGCTGGAAGGCGGGATTCTGCCCTGTAGCTGGGTATTTAAAGGGGCTGTGAGTTGTTTCTTTGTGTGCTGGGTTGTGTTTGGGGTGGGTTTTTTTTTTTTTCTTTTCTTAACCCAAATTTGGTCTGAATTGGACATCGCACTTCCTAAAACCAGCCCTGTCCGTGCCTGCAGGGAGAGGTGTGTGGTGGTAGCGGCGGCTCCCACTCTGGGACCCTGGTTAGAGCGGGAGGGAACGGGGGGAGGTACCTGGCTCGGGGGGGAGGGGAGGGGATGGGGACTGGGTTAGAGCGGGGGGGGGGGGGAGGGCAGGCGGAGAGAGTAGGAACCCTGGGACTGCATGCCAGCTCCCCAGGAAGCACAAAGTTGTCATGGGGAGCAGAGGAAGAGCACACGCTTCCAGAGAAGCTAGAGCTGGCATGCAGTCCCGGGACTCCTAAACACACACACACCCCACCCCCACCCCACACAGGCAGGCAGCAGGGGGGAGGGAAGTCCCCGGCCCAGCGACAGACCCAGCTGTCCCTGTCCCCTCCCACAGCCAACCCTCCCCCCCACCACCAACCCCCTGCCACCTGCCCCAGCACCTTGTCCCAGAACTCTGTCCCCTGCCCCCACCAGCACAGTTGGGGCCACATTAGTGAGGCTCGGGGTTTTTTGGAGGGGTTGTTTTTTGCATCTCACTTGTGTGGCCCTGACTGACTTTTCTGTGGGTCAGTGACCCCTGACTCGTAACAGGTTCCCCGCCCCTCTCATAAATAAAGACAACGCTGAAACATTTTGTGTCTGACATAATATTTTATTTAAAAATGAAGCCTGGCCAACAAGCCCCCAATCGGGGCCAAGCTCCTATCTGGCCGCAGCATCGTAACACTCCTGCAACCCCCCAGAACCCAAACCTGAGCTTATCACACACTGGAACCCCCTGTCCTGAGCCTCTCACATCCCCAAACTCCTGCACCCCCACATCCCCAGTCTTCACCACAACACTCCTGCACCATCCATACACTGCAAATCTGTGTCCTGAGCCCATCATGCTCCCAGCCTCCCTTCCCTGAGCCCTTCATGCACCCCCACCCAAACTCCTACACCCTTACAGCCACAAGCCTGTGGCTTGCTCGGCACCCCAACCCTCCCCCTGACCCCAACACTCTCCAGCCTGGAGCCCCCCCTGAGCCAGCATCTCCTTCTCTACTTCCTCCTGCACCTAAATTCCCTGCTAAAGCTTGCCCCTCTCACTCCTTCCCTTTTTTTTGTGATGGTATGCCCTGGGACCTATTTTTCCCCAGCATAGCCCCCCCCCCCACACTTTTTGGGGCGGGGGGGCTCAACAACTTCCCCCCCGGTATGTGGCTCTTCGCACTCTATCCACCGCTATTTTAGCTCTTCATCTCTAATGTGTTGGCCATCCCTGCTTTACTTTAATACTGACAGATTGACAATTTTTTTTTGAAAGAGAAAACCAGAAAGAGTGTTCTGGATGGATGTTAGAACAATTTAAGAAAATCTCCAAGAAGAAAAATTCAAGAGACAAATGAAAACAGAATTAACAATATTCTATGGCTTGCTTGGCACACCTTGAAAATCCTACAGTATGTCTGAACAGTTAACTGTGTTGTACTAGTACATGGAGGTCTAATCAGGGAATGGAGTACACCAGTGTACTAGACACTATACACACACACACAACAAAAAGACTGTTCCTGCCTGCCCTAAAGAGCTCTAAATGCTCAGGCAGATAGTCTTCCTGAACTACTTGTATTCCCACCAAATATATTACTTTAGCATCAGCAAAGAGAAATCTCCTTTAACCCCAAATCTTTGTCTAATCATAGCCATTCACTGCTCACAAAAATGTAATTGTTTGTATTTCAACACCTTCCAGGACAACAATTTTTCCTTTACCAAGAACTCAAAATTAGTTCTAATAGTTGGTCTAGACTTTTCCCCTAAAGGCTGGTGCTGCCTGTTATTCAGACACACATCCAGAACAATGTAATTAAAAATGTCAGTTGAAGGAAGTTATTATTCCATTAACATGGACTAACATGAAAAAGCAAATTCATCTTTCATTTAGCCAGAAATATTACTAGTTATCTTCAGACTCACGCAACACAGTCATTCCATCCAACCTTTCAAAAAGAGCTCTTAATGTGGTCCAAGCAACTCATCTATCATAGGCCATATCAGAAAGATTTGATCCAATGTTGCTTTGAAAAGCAAATGTGGAATCTAACTTCAAGTGAGTTGTAAAAACTTTGTCACACCTTCTCTGAAGATCTGGCAGCTACTCCTTCAGTACATCAATACACCCTCCTCACAGTTTTCACATCATGTGCATTTTTATCAAAATACTGTAAAACAAGTCAAAACTCCATCCCTATGATACAAGTCAGTGTTCATAGTGAGTCGTTTATGATCCAATTTCTTGACTTGACTTTGTCATTTCCTTTTCTATGTTCTCAAAATAAACAGGTTTTGAGAACACCAAGATATTTACCTCTGTCATCACTTTTGCATTTTTTTCCTGCAGAATTTCCCCTATTTCTACAGCCAAACATTAATTAAAAAAAAAAAAAAAAAAAAAAAAGGCAGTAAGAAGGTTTTGGTTTTTTAATTTTTAAACGACTGCAACAAATACAGCTACAGACAACAAAGTCAAACTTTTACATATCTCCTCCATTAACCTGATGAACCTGCCTCTCACATGTAGAGCGACAGTTAATTTCTCTGGGATCAACTGAATTTTAAATTACTTGAGCAAAAGAAAACTAAATGTTTCCATAATACCAAGAAATAAGGCTTTGTCTACCCTAGCATTTTTGTCACTCAGGGGTGTGAAAAAAGAAAACCCAGACCCATGACCAATAGAAGTTTCACTGACAAACGTGTCAGTGTGAACAGTTCCGTGTCAGCAGGAGACATGCTACTTCTGCTTGTTGGGGGTGGTTTAATTATGCTGCCAGGAGAGCTCTCTCCTGCCAGCACAGAGCAGCTACACAGGAGACCTTAGCCTAACAAGATGACAGCAATATCCATGAGCATCTGGAAGAACTATTAAACTCTTGGATGTCTGGGAAGGCAAGGGCAGGTGAGGATTTTGTTGAGCCCCTGAGCCACAGCAAGTGGGGATCCCTTCTCACCCTTTCCATCAACAGTTCCCCCTTACGTACTACGGTTCTCCTGCCTGGAAAATGTGGTCAGGGCACAGTGGTATGCCCCACTTTGCTCACACAATGCTGTTGGGAGAAGCCAGGGCTTGTCTGCCTCTGGCCACCCTGAGCCAGCAGAGCAAGACAAGCCTTCGCACCCTAATCCTACTCCCTAAGCGGAGGTGGGGCGCCCACTTTTCCGGAACCCTGTGCAAAGGTCCCATTTGCTCATTCTGCCACTGTGATGCAAACATGAATGAGGGATTTTTTTTTTAACAGATAGATGAATTAATACTTTTAAAATGTATGAATTAATTCATTCAACTGCAACACTTTTTAATTATAGGCTAAAAGGTACTTCAGAAAGTACCGCCATGTTAATTTCACCAGAAATTCATGCTGCTTTGAAAGCAATCGATAAGTAACCAGGAAATGAACAGAGATGTTTCTGCTGGAACAATTTTTATTCAAGTCACGCTTATGATACAAGTTTCAAAGAAATTAGATTGCCGAATGTACCAAAGGTAAGGCATCCCATACCAACTCCAAGACTGCACACCTCCCAATTTACCTGCTCAGCCAGGCACCACATTACTGCACGCATCTTGTTCAGCATTTCTTTCAAACAATGAATTCAGAAGGTATATTGTCAAGGCTTATGGATTTAAAATTGGACCTACCAGCAACGTTATGATTGAGGAGGCACTAATTGCATTCCATACAGTCCCATTCTTCTGAGACGGGGCACTAAAGTGTACTAGAACCACTGTCTCAATATACTTTTGAGAGCAGAGCTACCTGGCACTGTGGGAGTATGCATGAGTCTGTATTCCTAGAGAACTCCTATGCCCAGGATTTTTGTTTTGTTTTATTTGTTTTGCTGGTTCAAAATCTCTCTGTTTAATATTAGCCACATAGTGGAAATGTTCCAATCCCTCACTCCACCCATTTAAATAAAATATTCCCAAGAGTAAAGAGAGAGTATAAATATTTATCCTTTTAAGCTACATGAGACTTTGGGTAGAAAGAGCTAAGAAGTTTATTTTGAATGTGAAAGGTTGTTTTCTCACAAGGCAGCAGGGATTCTCAGTCTTTACCTCTCTGCAGCCCCATGGCCAACCATCTTCTTTCCTGCAGTGACTAAGCCTTCAGCCTCCTGCAATTGTTCCCCTTTAGTTGTATGCCTCAGCATCTTTTGTGTTGCTTTAAGGAGCACTTAAGAGTCAGGGCAATAATTCAGGCTACAGCTACATAACAACCCAGAGATCGATCCACCAGCAGTCGATTAACTGGGCCTAATGAAAACTTGCTAGATTGACTGCAAATCACTCTCCAGTTTTACTCTACCTAATCCAGGGTGTGTCTAGACTACATCCCTCTTTCGACAGAGGGATGTAAATTAGACACTTCAAAATTGCAAATGAAGCTGGGATTTGAATTTCCTGTGCTTCATTTGCATAATCACGTCATGGTGCTCTTTCGAAATAGCTCTCTTTCGAAATTGAAACTGCAGTCTAGACACAGTTCTTTAAAAAACAGAAGCCTTTTTTGAAAGATCCTATAAACCTATTTGTCCACATCCTTCCTAAAATTTGGTATCCCAAATTGTACACCTACTACTCCAACTGAGGCCTCGGTAATGCCAAATAAAGCAAGCCTGTTACCTCCCATGTCTTACATATAACATTCCTCTTCACATACCACTGAATATTAGTCTTTTTTGAATCTGCATACACTGATGACCAGTGTTCCCTCTAATTTTTTCCATCCATTTGAGGATTAATTTTTATGTGCACTGAGACATGTGTGAATGTCCTGGGGATATTAAATTTTGAATAATCAACTAATTGAGTAGTTGATGGAATTTCCATGACTACTCGATTAGTCAATAAGAGGTGGGGAGGGCACTCGCTATCCCAGCTGTGCCGCTGCCCTTTAAATGTAATAAGAGCTTCCTGTGGCTCTTACTACATTTAAAAGGCAGAGGTGCAGCGAGGAACCTGGGGCAAGCGGGGACTGCTTGAATCACCACTCTCCCTGGGTTCCCGCTGTGTCCCCTCTGCAGCTATATTTCAAAGGCACAGATACAGCAGTTGGACCAGCACAAGCGGGGACTGCTTCAGTCCCCACTCGTGCCATTTCCCACTGTGCCTCTGCCTCTCCCCCCGCAGAGACAGCGCTGACTCCAGTACCGACTCCTGCTGCCCCCCTTGCTGCCTTTGATGGAGGCAGCAAGGGGGGGCAGTGACTAGTTGACTTGACTATCCAATAAACGTATCAGGTTGTCAACTAGTCACTTATATTTCTAGAACGTACACCACCAGTAGAAACAAAACACCTAGCTGTGGGTTCTCTGCTAACATTTGGATTTCTGCTGAGTGGCTGCAGGAGTGCACAGCTTGCAAGGAACACTGCTGATGACTCATCTTCAATTTGTGGTCTACTATAACTCCCAAATACTTGTCAGCAGTATTACCACCTAGCCAATTACTCCCCATTTTGTGCTATGCATTTGATTTTTCCTTCCTAAGTATTGTTCTTTGCACTTTACTGAATGTAATCTTTTTAATTTCAGACCATTTCCCCAATTTATCATGGTTGTTTTGAATTCTATACCTGCCCTCCAAAGTGCTTGCAACCCCTTTCAGTTTGGCCGCACCCACCAACGTTATAAATATATTCTCCATCCCATTACCCAAGTTATTAATGAAAGTACTGAATAGATATAGGGCAGGCTCACGTGGGACGCCACTAGATACACCTCTCCAATTTGACAGCAAATTACTGATAATGACTCAGAGTACAGTCTTTCAACCAACTGTGCACCCATGTTTTAGTATTTTCATCTAAGCCACATTTCCCTAGTTTGCTTAGGAGAACCTCACATGGAACTGTATCAAAAGCCTTGGTATAATCAAGATATATCACTTTCTGAATGGAGAGAGGTAAACAGTGGTGTCCTCCTAGAGGTTTCTACTGGGACCAATCTTATTCAACTTATTCATAAATGATCTGGAGAAAGGGGTAAACAGTGAGATGGCAAGCTTTGCAGATGCTACAAAACTACTCAAGATAGTTAAATCCAAAGCAGACTGCAAAGAGCTACAAAAGGATTTCATAAAACTGGGTCACTGGCTAATCAAATGGCAGATAAAATTCAATGTTGATAAATGCAAAGAACTGTACTTTGGACAACATAATCCCAACTATATGTATAAATGATAGGGTCTAAATTTGCTGTTACCACTCAAAGATTTTGGAGGCACTGTGGCAGTACTCTGAAAACATCTGTTCAATGTGCAACAGCAGTCACAAAAGCAAATAGAATGTTGGGAATCATTCAGAAAAGGATGGCAAATGAGACAGAAAATATCATATTGCCTCTGTATAAATCCATGATACACCCACATCTTGAATGCAGCATGCCTCATCTCAAAAAAGACATTGGAATTGGAAAGATAAAGAAAGGGGAAACAAAAATGATTAGGGATATGGAACAGCTTCCATATGAGAAGAGTTTAATAAGACTGGCACTTTCATCATGGAATAAAAACAACTAAAGGGTGATATGATAGCAGTCAGTAAAATCATGACTGGTGTGTCATAAGGAAGTATTATTTATGCCTCAGAACACCTCAGAAATTCAAAAGTGAAAGTGCACGCCGGGACGCATTAGTTCGAACCAAACCTCTTGGTTTGAACTAACGTTACTCCTCACTTCCACTTTCGAATCAGCTGTGATTCAAACTAGCGCGCCGCTAATGAAGCGCAGGATATATAAATCCCTGCTTCATTAGCAATTTCAATTGCCTGCTTTTGCATCCCTTGTCCAAACTAGGGTGCAAGTGTAGACATACCCCTAGAGATTAAAATATTTCCATTGTTTAAAAAAATTATATATTTTACTATGTCCTGGATGATCACCTCTTAATTTCTGTGAAGTGTACTAGACTTACAACACTCCCTCTGTGTAAGTATTAATTATGGGAAAACTAAAGTGGAGATAATGAAGCACGGAGATCTAAGAAACTTGTGTGACAGGGGAGGCAAGTGAGTTGCCCAAGGTCACAGAAGCAAGTCTCTAGTAGAGATGCAAGAAACCAACTACCAGCTCACAGTTATGCACTGTCCTCACATAAGGCATAATATTAATGAACTAGAGCGTAAAAGGGATTAATATTGGAAAAGCTCCCTCATTTTTCTTATTTGTACTATGTAACTGTGTTAAATGAATTGATCCCATTTTTAAGATATTCCTCAACTCAAAACTGTCTCCGTTGAAACTCATTTGTCCAAAAGGCACATATTTCCAGCAGAATCCATCTCCTTCATCTGTACATATTTGATATTCCATCAGACTAAATATAATCAGAACAACTTCATTCTTTAGAAATAGGTAGATCTGATCCCAGCTGGCTGACTTGTGTGGGCATGCTGGGTTGAGCTGTCATATGCCAGTTATGTAAAACATCCTGGAAAGCACACAACTCTTTACAAGTCCAAGATGTTGAAGTGCTGATTTCAATACAAGGAATGTGGTTACTATAGCTTTTTTATTTATTCTGTACTGGATGGGACTTCAGCAGACACACTGCTTGGGAAAGTATCCTGACAAGGAAGTAAGACAGCTAGAAATACCCAACAGGTTGTGGCTCCGCTGCAAGAGATTGGTTCCAGAATTATAACTATAGTAACATCATTGTTTTAGATCACAGCACACCAAGTAAAGAAATATGAGATTACTTTTTGGAGCAGCTCATTGGCAATCAAAGAATAAGTAAGAAAGAACAACACAGATTTGTTTCTTCAGTGTAAACACTAGCATCCATAATGTAACTCTTAATGATGTTCAAAAAATAAGGAGACATTAAAGTATTAGGAAGCAGAGGGAAGGGAAATAAAGGAAAAATGCTGTTATAGCACATTTGTAAGTTCCTTCAGAAGAGGAAGGAAGTAAATGGTGTGCTGACCTGAGTCTTGGGGGACCAGGTTCAATTCCCTACTCCACCACAGATTCCCTACATGACTTTGAGAAAGTCTCTTAGTCTCTCTCTGCCTTTGTAACCTTGCACTACTTCGCGTTATAGGATTGTTATGCAGATAACTATAATCAAGACTATGTGGCACTCGGATAATATATTGAGGGGGTCAAATCTAAGAGTTTGATAGCTAGATAAAAGTTAGCTCCTACAGTTAACAATGAAAAATGGCTGTATAGCACCTCTAAAATGCCTACCTAGTAGTGAGACATAACAACTGGAAAGCAAACTATACAAGATTCCAGAACTGTTTTCTAAATTCACTACAGAAAAAGGGAAAATGATTTATTCAGAGCCATGTCACCATCTTCCCATTGGACCAGATTTTCTTTCAGCAAGTGCACACAAAGTAACATCACTGTCCAGATTATGAAACTACTGTTGCAGTTAACGTTGCCTAACTTATTTCTTTAAATAAGCCTGGAGACAAACTAATCACAGAAAAATTTCTGCCTTCAGCAAAACAATGATGGATTAAGGAGAAGGCACTAAAAATTCTCTCTTCACCCACCCTCTCCCCAGCACAGGTTTCCTTTTCCTGCCGCCCACATAAATACAGGAGATGCCATTCCAGGAAAGCTAAACTCAGTATCTTCCAATTCTCTTTGGTCCCAATCCTCAGACCATCGATTCTAGGCTGGGCTCACCATGTATGCAATGACAAAGAAGGACATTTTTCTTTTTTCTATGAATTCAGCAATCAGGCACTTAGAGTGTCTTCATTTTTTTCTGCAGCAGTGTGTGTAACTTCATCCTTCAGAGCATATATCCTTCTATATAGGGTGTCTCTCTTCACCTCCAAACTTTAGAAGTTGGGGGTCCCCAAAGGACTATGAGAGGAAAGAGATTACTGCTGAGGAGAGGTAAGAGATCAGTCAACTTGGCCTGAGCCTCAGAAGTTTGGAAACATGAGTTAAAGCGCAGCTAGAGTGCTCTCAGATACCACCATAAACATTTTGCACATGCCTTCCTAATTTCTGATGTACAATTTCCATCAGCTGAAAATACAGCACAGTCCTGTTCCTGAGACAAGAGTTAGCATGTCAGAGCGCCGTATTTGTTACAGTCAGAGATGGCAATGGTCCACCAAGGAACAGGGCTTATTAAGTTAACACAGTAAGATGGAACAACCTTGCTACAAAACCTTATCATGTTCTACCAAAAGGCAGAGAAACTGCTTTGGATCTGGCTTGCACACTAAGCATAAAAAAAAAAAAAAAAAAAAAAAAAAAAAGGGGGCTTCTCTGAGACTATACTACGATACATAAGAGACTATGAGCATTATTAGTCCCTCTTTCTTTGTGTTTGAACAAAGCATGTTTAAACACAGTGTTCTGCATAATTTCAAATACTAATAGGCATTTTAAATGTAATCTGACTCTCTGGGAACAACAGATCTATCCAGCTATCAACAAGTTCCAAAAGCCTTTAGCTGATCCATGGAGTAGGAAATACTTACGGGCTAGACAGAATGGAGGAAAAAGTCTCCTTTCACTACTTACGAGAAGAACAGCTTTGCTAATTTCCTCAACACACTAACACCTTTGCAGGTTTGCTACCAGCCTGCATAATAATGAAGAGAATATTCACTTTAAAAGAGCGTGCTCATGTTTAGAGTTGAAATTTGTAATCAAAGAGGACACAGGAGTTGTTTCAAAAAGCAATGTCTTCCCACACCACACACTGAAATCAAAGCAATCTAACAACAACTCTGTGTAACAACTGCCACCTTATGCTCAAAGAACAGACTGCAATTGCTCTACAGAGCATATCACGTGGAAAGACTCCTTCATGGATCTTAAAGGGAAAGTTATGATCAACAGGTCTGAAATCTGACCTATTTGTGTTTTGCTTATATCTGTTTGCAAAGTCTTTAACTATTTGTCTTTTATTCCACAAAATAAATATTTTATTGTTTTTGTTTTTGAACAAAAAAGATAAATGGCAGCAACTTAACAATACTTCACACACTTATGTAGTTCTTTATGTATACAAAGTGCTGTACAAAATAGGAATGTGAACTAGGGATGTTAAGGACTATACGACTATCTGATAAGCAAATGTTTATCAGATAGTTGACAGGATGGTCGACTAATTGTCCCCCTCTTGCCCCCCCCCCACACACCTTGCTGCCTATATCAGACAGAGGAAGGAAGCGGGGGGGAAGAGGATACTTCAAAGCGGCAGCGCCGCATGGAGCCTGGGATCAGCTGGAGTCCCCAGATGGCCCCAGGCTCCATGCAATGCTGCCCCTTTGAAACGCCGCTGCATCAACTATTCAATTAGTGAATTACAGCTGGTCCCTGAGTTGCGAAGAGTCGATTTACGACCATTCGCATTTACGACCAAAACTCCCATTGAGCGGTCATAGGGGCGGTCCCCGAGTTACGAACGCAACCCGCGCTTACGAACAGCACGGTCGCAATGTAATTCAATGGGGTCCGAGTTACGAACATTTCGAGTTACGGCTAAGTGTTCGGTTCGTAACTCAAGGAGAGGCTGTACCCGATACTTAACATCCTTAATGTGAACAACTAGTCGACTGTCCGATAAGCAAACGCTTATTGGATTCCCCCCCACTTGCTGCCTCTATCAGAAAGAGGCAGCAAGGGGGTACTTCAAAGCTGCAGCGCTACATGGAGCCTGCTGCATGCTGCTTTGAAATGCTGCGTGCAGCCTGGGGCCCTCTGGAGACTGCCCCACTGAACCCAGGGTCCATGCAGAGCTGCCACTTTGAAATGCTGCTTGGCGCCTGAGTTCCCAGCTGACACCGGGCTCCATGCGGTGCTGCTACTTTGAAACGCCGCAGGGAGCACAGCCCCATGGTCCCCACAGCACTTTTGTCTTTGAAGTGTATCAATAGCCCGGGGGCTGTTGCTACACTTCAAATGCGGAAGCGCCGTTATCAACTAATCAAAGAGTCGATGCAAATTGCATCGACTATTGAATTAGCCAAATAATTGAAATTTTACATCCCTACTACAAACTAAGGATTCATAAACAATCCTAAAATATAAAACTAGCATACTTTTAGAATGAAGGAAAGAATAAGGCGGCAGTTTTAAGCTTTAATCTTCCATGAGAAAATTATAAATAGTGAGATGCAAGGAAAAACTTGAAAAATTACAGAAGATATTTTTAAAAGGATACTAAGCTACACTTCCCAACCCCCCTTCTCTGGGGTAGGCAGCCCTTATTCCCCTCTGGCTACCAGGGAGGGCCAGACCAAGTTGTGGCAGCCCTGACTCTCTCCCTCCAGCCGCTAGGCCCCTTTGAGACCAGGCCAGCCCTGGCTCTTCCCCACACATCCAGCTGCCGGGGGTGTTGGGCCGGGCTGAACCTGCCAGCTTGCTCCCTCCAGGCTGCCAGGGGGTTGGGCCAGGCCAAGGCTCTGCCCTTGCCCCCACGGCCAAGGAGGGTCTGAGGCCACCCTGGCCCTTGACCCCGCCCCCACCTCCCCCCCGCCCTTGCTTCCCTGCACCCACCAGCCCTGGCTCTTCCCCCCCCACCCCGGGCTCTGAGTCTGCCCCAGCCACAATGCCACTCCATCTCTTCCCCCACCCCACCCCAACCAGCCCTGGCTCTTTTCTCTCCCCTCCCCCCCCGCCCCACCAGGGAGGGAGGCTGGGGAAAGCCACACCTCGCTGGGCCTGCGCTCTTCCCCCAGCTGCTGAGCACTAGGGACAGAAAGGGGAGGAGGGAGAGGCTGTTAAGATACCATCTAACAGCATTATGAATATCAAAACTCCTAGAGTTATTAGCATAGGTTAAACGTTACTAATTTTACTAAAAAGAGCCATTAATCAAAGTTCTGTTATGCTCTTCTCTTACAAGTAGACCTTTTCACCCAATCAGAGCCTTTTTCAGAACCCTAATTATTGCTTTCACTAATCAGCCTTGACGATATCAATGATGGAAGACATAAGGTCTGTTTAATTATGCACATAGTCTCCCTGAAGGTTCTAGACTTCCCACTGTCAGCCTCTTCCATTATAAATTGTGGGGAATTTTTCATGTAACCTCTCCTCTCCTATCCTCCAAGGACAGATCACATACAGACTACATTCCTCAGTTAAAGCAATTAGGACCAGAAGAACATCAGGGATATCTGCATTCACTCAAAAATTGTTCATGTTTTTGTTAAAACAAACATGCCCTGGCAAATCTTTATTTTAATTTCAATACTTACCCCTACAAGTAGTTATTTAAAAACCCTCAGAACCAGTTATGGAACTAAGAGGTCAAAGTTTCTCTCTTCACAGATCAAGTAAGAGTTATAAACAAGGAAAACAACATGTATTTTATTAATAAAACCATTATTACCTACCTCCCCTGTAATTGGATTGGTTCCATACTTCTTTATCCAAGGAACAATACTCCTGAAAAGAGAAGAGATAAGACAGTAAGTCATACACAGAAGTAGGAACCCACATTTACTACTGAAGACCCAGTCTTATCTCTAACTGGTTAGGAGAGCCCAACTATGGAAGTATTTCAAAGAGTCAAAGCAGCACCAAATGGCCTTTTATCAGGGATAATGTTCTGCAGCTTTGCAAAAGCTCACTCCTCCTCACAAAGTGATATTTCCGTACCCTACAAAAATGTTATTTAACCTTAGATGGTGGGCAAAGTTGATATACAATCCACAGCAGTATTTTCCCTCTCAGTATTTATGGATGCCTTATCTCATTAGATAAACAAAACAATTTTCTCTTCTGACTTTTAAAAATTAAAGGCAAAGGCATTTTTAATCTACAGGTCTTGGCTTTTGCTGACTGTTTACCACAGTTTAACAGTACATCTCTGCAGAACAGAAATGAAACCCAAAGACTGAAGAGTCCCAAAAACTACTAAGTGAACTGAAAAGAACAAGGCGGCATTATTAGTGTTTATGACTCCTCACCCCAATGCAGATAGTATGCAAGGTTACCCCCAAGTGCTACTGTCTTATGAATTTTTCATGCATTCTAAATCTGTGAATCCCTCCACACCCACATTTCCTCTACCACGCTAACAAATTGATAGGAACACGAAAAGCTACAGACCATCATGCAATAACCTGTGCCAAGATGCACAGTTAAAAACATGCTGCTCAAGCATAGAAACACTGTGTATATACAGCTACAGCTGTCACCTTCTATATACAGCTATGATTATGAGACACAAAACGATCTGAGAAGTGAGACAGATTTGGACTAGAAATCTAAGCACCAGAGTTGAATTTGAAAGATCTAATCCCAGTTCTGACATGGTTCTGATCCCAACCATAATCTTGAGCAAGTCACTCAGTCTATACAAAAACTCATACAAAAAATAAAAATGGCAAGTGAATGGCTTACAGCAAATCAAAGACTGTTCCATCTGGTGTGCAAACTGGATACTCAAATGGTTGCAGAGATAAACTAGGAAAAAAGCACATATTTATTTCAGATTTATCAAAGTAACCTGGAAAGTCACAATACTAAACTAACAACTTATCATTAGCTTCTCTTTGTGTCCTAAACTCAGGTCTACATCAGTGAACATAAAATGTGTTCACTGCCTATGGGGAACTAACTGATCTTGCATCTTGATTTCTTTCATTCTCACATCTGTTTCATCAGCAAGAAGAAAAATCTAAGCACAAAGAACTAAGATATGAAAGGCCCTTGTAACTTCATCATTGGCTCAAAGTGATCATGGACAGATCAAGGATAAAACATCTTGAAGGGGAACAATATGAATATTAAGTTTACATGACAAAAATTTTAAAAGTATAAACGTATTTGAACTTTGCATATTAATTCTTTGCAAATTTTACATGCATATATTTTGTTTGAACTTTACAGTCATTACATATACAATCTACAGACTCTGGGCTTCAAGGAGTCCAAACATAAATTTCAATTCTTGCTGAAATGTTGGTGGTGCTGCATGAACGCATACTTTCTCTGATGTCTGTCTGTCTGTCTGTCTGTCTGTCCTACTGACCACCACAGGAAACATGATTTGGTTAACGGTTCAAGATAAGAAAGATATTATGTCTTACCTGCAGTGATCAAAAGATAAACGCCTAAAATTTGCTTGTGGAATATCTGTTTAAAAAAACAAAAAGCAAAAGAACTTTTTATAAATCCAGAGTAGTTTGGGCAGTAAACTTGCTTCTGATACTTATGATTAATACTAGGTGATATATATTTGGAAATTACTGTTTTCGATATATCAAGTTGGCAATTTGGTCCTGACAAAGACAAATAGTCTAAATCCTGTGAAACTCTAATAAAAATAAAAATTTGACAAACCAGTGCAGAGCAAACCCAAAGTCTGTTCCACAAATAAAACGGGAAGAGTTAGGAAAGTAATCTTTTAAAGTAATTGAGATACTCCTTGGTCTATCCTTCCACCCTGTCAAATTATCCCCTTTTTAAAAAAAACCTCTTTCTTGTCCGTTTTTAAAATTGGCACAGACAACAAGGGTCAAATGTTCCATGAAAGTAAGCTTGAGGAAGGCATTCCAAGCATTAAATTTTAAATCTTAAAGAAGGGGTGGAGATGCAAGAAACAAAAGAGGTTTATGCTGACATCAGAGGGCTGAAGGGGATGAGGAAAAGAGATGGAACACAGGGCCCTGTAGGCAAAGTCACGGAGTTTAGGTTTGGTGGACATAAGGTGAGAAGCTTGGGACGACATGGTGGAAATAAGAGCATTTTGGTTTTGTGGACATGGTTAGCATTAGAGACCTGAAAATAGATTACAAGTGTAGATGGAAGTTGCTAGGACATGAATGAGAAATTTAGTTATAGGGAGAGAAATGAGTGAGATTTTCAGATTCTGTGGAGGACAAGATTCAGCCAAAGTCTGACTGTAAGGGGAGAAGTGTGGAGTCAAATATAACACCCAGGTTACAAGCATCAGGATCCCACTGTAACTGCTTTGATGTAGCCAAACTGAGATTGTAATAAAAAACAGGACTATGTAGCACTTTAAAGACTAACAAGATGGTTTATTAGGTGATGAGCTTTCGTGGGCCAGACCCACTTCCTCAGATCAAATTGTGGAAGAAAATAGGCATGACCATATATACCAAATTGTATATATATACCAAATTGAGATTGCAATGGCAGTGAACTATCCAGGATGGCACTTCTAGGGATAATGGAAAGAGCAAAGCTAAGAAAAGGATATAAGCCCAGAGGGAAGAAGAATATTTAAAAGTCATTGATGCAAAAGTGATCTGTAATCTCATGTAAACACATGGAATAATCAGGGGAGAAGGCATAGTCGGCAAGAATGGCACCCTGAAAGATTCCAACAAAAGAAAAGGGTAAACAGAAAAAGAGGTACCGAATGCATGTTTGGAAAGGCGGAGCAAGATCCAAGAAAGGATTCAACCATGGAAGGAAAGGAGGATAGGACACAATGAAGGAGAGAGCAGTCAACAAGTTTAAAGGCAACAGAAAAGGGGGAGCATGGCAAGCAGGCCTTGAGACTTAGCCAAGAGGTCATTCACAACTTCAATGAGAGAAGGATAAGGAAGAGAAAAAAAGACATCAGTACTGAAGTGTGAACATATGTACAAATCAGAAACAATTGTGAAAAATAACAAAAAGAAAACACAGTAACTTACCTGCTTTCTTTCCTCCATAAAAGTGTGTATATTCTGCACATGTTATGTACCTAAAGAGTAAAGAAGTGTTAATGCTTAATACATTGCACTAATGATATTTAGCAGAAACTGATGACTTTTCAAACTGAAAGTTATATTAATAAGAGATGTTAAACATTCTTAGCTACCTTTTTTACACTTTTACCCAATATAGCCAACTCTGATATTAGGTGTCACACCTCAGTCTTCCTAATACCAAGAGCTTTTGGGCAATACCACAAAAGTAAGAAAACATACTGTGTTGCCACCATATCATGCCAGAAATGGTATTATAACACAGATGACACTTCTGTTTGTTTGCTTTATTGTCACTATGGATGATTCCATAACAACATCAGGAAACTGTGCATTAAGCCTTGGAGCAAAGGAACAAGGATGACCCACAATTCACTAATACAGCTTTTGTTTCATATTTACCAAACCAAACTTTTTTTCAGTGCCTAACACAGATACCCCAACTCCTGACCAAGCTGTGAGCTTACAAAAAGCTCTTGTACAGCACACAAGTTCTTGGTTCTATCTAGCTTCTTCTGAATTTGGGAGAATAAAGAACTAGCTGGGGAGGGGGGGGGGACGGAGGGGCACAAGAAAAAAAGATTCACATTAAGTGAAAGATGTGAACCTGAAGTGGATTAGTTGAGCCATTTAAATCCCTGTGTGGAAACTGAGTTGACACACAGATTTAAGTTGCATCACTTCAAATTCACACCTTCAGTTAATCTGTATTAACTTTCCCAGATATCTCCGTACAAACAAATTCTAAGTATCTTCAAGCTATGGGTGTTAAAATGCGTTTATTTAAAATGCATAAGTTTTCAGAGAGTACACGTTTACATGCGGGGGCGGGAGGACATGGTAGCTAGGGTTCCTTGCACATACTGGCTTCCACGCCTGCCCCCGCCCCCCGCCCCGCTGTCTCTGTGTTAGAAGGGGGGGGGGGAGGCCCCCTAGTGTGTAATCATATAACCAGGGGAAGCAGTTGCCCCTTCACAAACCGAAAACGCACGTTCGCTACACCTGCCACTTATGTCACTGAGCCACCCTCTACCCCTTCATCAGATTGACGGTGCCTAAACCCTGCGCCTGCCGGCTCCGCCCAGGCAGCGCTCGTCGGGGAGAGCCTGGAAGGGGTCGCTCCCGCCACTGGCTCAGAGGACGCGCCGCTCCGCGGGGCCCCGCGGCGTAGGGCGGGGCGCTGCCGACGAGACAGCCGCACGCACGGGCTCTGCGAAGCGCTGGCTCGGAGCCCCACGGCCTGCACCGCCCGACAGCAGCCTGGACTGCGGGGAGCCAGGCCCAGCCACACTGCCCGCGCGCGCCCCCTAGAGCCCCGCCAGGGCAGCCCCCCTCCTCACATCTTGTCCTTCTGGTGCTGCCTCTTCCCCATGGCGGCGGCTCTGGCTCTTCCGCGGCGCAGGAGACGCGCCCCCTACCAACGGGGGGACCCCCAGGTGAGACGGACCACCTAGCTCCGGCAGGCCAGCTCCCCCAGGGCTAAGCCGGCTGTTCCGGGCCCCGAAGCGACTTCCGGTAGGACGGCGTGCGCCGCTAAACAAGTCGCCCCGTAGAACCAGGGCGCCCCAACCACCGTTCCGGTGGTACAGAGAGAGGCGCGGCCGTGTGAGACTGCGCTACTCGTAGCAGTTTCTGATCGGTACGCTCGTAAGGAACTGCTCCTATAATATATTGCTCCCGGAAGTAGCACAATCTTTGCATAGAACTGCTACTGGTAGCAATTACTAACAGGTGTGATTGTAAGAAAACTGCTGTTATCAGACACATTGCTGCCGAATGCAGCGCAACCCTACAGGGACAGTTACAGTTACCAAGTGTAAGAAGCTGCTATTGTTAAACACGAATACCAGATCTGTCCAATTTCCATAGACCCAGTGATTGTTGGCATGTTGCAGGCTTCTTGCCCAGTGCTCCAGTTGAGGATTAATCAGTGCAAAGTACAGCACATGCTTTACTTCTTGCGTCTTGCTTACAACACAGGTTTGCCTTTTTTGCCTTTACACTGTTGACTGGTATTTAGTGTGTGGTCCAAACCACGTGCAAACCCCTCTCCATGTGTTATCATTCACAAACTTAATAAGTATACTCTCTAAGCAGAGGTGACTGGTGGGGGGCGGGGGATGTGGAGGGCCAGCCAGGAGAACCCACACACCTGTTCTTCCCCTCTCCTGCTCTGCCCTTGCCCTGCCTCATCCCCACACATACTGGCAGCATCAGGGGAAGCACAGTAAGGTGGCTCCAGCTCTCTTTGCTCCCCTGGCTACATCGCTCTGCTTCTGTCCACATGTTTTGGGGGATTGTTACTGTTCGTGCCCCTCCTCCATCTCAAAGCCATTATCTAAAGCAGTGACAAAGATTTTGAATAGAAATGTATCTAGAACTGATCCCTGCAGGACAACACTCATTATGCCCTTCTAGCATCACTGTAAACTACTGATAACTACACCCTGAGCACTATTTTCCAAACAGTTTGGCACCCACCTTATTGTAGCTCCATCATGGTTACATTAGTACCAAAAACATTGCTAAAGTCAAGATATACCATGTCAATCACTTCCCTCCCATTCACAAGGCATGTTACCTTGTCAAAACTATCACGTTAGTTTGACATGACTGCTTATTTATTTGCTCTATCTTTCCCAGTACACAAATGAATGTCCTTATTTCCCTTTTTATAGATTGGCAGTTCCAATTGCCCTTTTCCAGTTTTCTGGAACCTCTGCCATCTTCCATGACTTCGAAGATAATAGCTAATGGCTCAGATACCAGCTTAGTCATCTCTTCGAGTACTCTAGGATGTGTTCCATCAGACTACAATGACTTGAAGACACCTAATTTCTCTAAATAATTTTTAACTTGTTCTTTTCCTTTTTTTGCCTCTAATCCTACCTCATTGTCACTGGCCTACACTCTGTTAAGCATCCAATCACCACCAGCCTTGTTGGTGAAACCAAAACAATTCATTAAGCACCTCTTTCATTTCCACATTTTCTTTTATTGTTTTCCCCCCTCACTGAATGGGCCTACCCTGTGCTTTGGTCTTTTCTGTACAATGTGTTCTTATTACCCTTTATGCCTCTAGTTAGAATGAGGTTGTTTTGTGCCTTGGCCTTTCTAATTTTGTGCCTAAACACTTGTGTTGTTTGCTTATATTCATCCTTTGTAGTTTGACCTAGTTTACAACCTTTTGTGGGACTCTTTCTGGGTTTTTAGATCACTGGGGACACCATGGGTTAGCCACAGCTGTCTCTTGCTGTACTTCTAGGCTATGTCTACGCTATAGCCTCTTGTGCAATATATGCAAATGAGGCAAAGCATGGAATATCATTGTGCCTCATTTGCATAATTAATTAGGCTCCGTTTTTGCACAAGAAGCTTTTGCACAAAAAGGAGCCATCTGCACCACTCCTTTTTGTGCAAAAACCCCCTCTTGTGCAAGAGCTATTCGTCTGCATTTTTTCAGGAAGAATGGCTCTTGCGCAAGAGGCGGTTTTGCGTAAAAAGGAGCCGTGTAGACGGCTCCTTTTTGCGCAAAAGCTTCTTGTGCAAAAATGGAGCCTCGTTAATTATGCAAATGAGGCACAGTGATATTCCACACTTTGGCTCGTTTGCATACTTTTTATGCAAAACAAGGGCATTATAGACATAGCCCTAGTCTTTTCTACCCAGTGGGAAAAACTGCTAGCTGTCTTCAAATTTCCCCCCACCCCCGTGAACTTGCTTCCTATAGGACCTTATCATCTCCATGAGTTTGCTAATGTCTGTCCTCTTTAAATCCATTGTCTTTATTTTGCAGTTCTCCCTCCCCCGTTCCTTAAAATTATGAACTCAGTCATTTTATGATTATTTTCACTCAAAGTGCCTTTCACTTTCGCATTCTCAACCAGTTTGTCATAACCAAATCTAGAACAGCTCCTCTAGAAGCTTTCTCCATTTTCTGAAACAAAATATCGTCTCCAATTCATTCCAAGAACATGTCCTACTGTGCTATTTTCCCACCAGATGTCTGGATAGTTGAACTCTCCCCATTACCATGATAACATAAGGTGGTTGTTATTTGCTGACACGCCCTGATTAGTTATAAACTTGTATCTGATGTATACAGCATTTTTTTTTAGATAAGACGACCACATTTGCATGCAATACTCAAGATGTGGGTATACCATGAAGTTATATAGCAGTAATAAGATATTATTTGTCTTTACGCTATCCCTTTTTTTTATTATATCCAATAGTCTGTTTGATTTTTTTGACTGCTGCTGCACATTGGTTCTCTGAAAACATCCACTCATTCACAATGACTCCAAGTTCTCTTTCTTGAGACTTTCACTCTCCTCAACAGCACAGAGGCTGACACACCAGGGACGGGACCATTCTATTGTGTCCTGGAAAGTCTCATCTATGAATCACTCTGCATTCCTTAGCTCCTCCAATTCAGCCATCATGGTCTCCCAAGGTTCTTAGGGGCCAGGAGCTCCTTGCACCTGCATATAGGGCAAGTAATCATACATGCTACATTGAGTGCAATGAATAGGATAGCCCCCACTGTTGGTGATGGGCTTGTTCCTGCATTCTCTTTTTATTCCTAGAGCATATCCTTTTAAAGTTTTTATTTTAAAGAAGTTTAAATACTGTTAAGTGTTCATTATATATAGCCCCTCTAAGAACACATCTATGCTACACAGAAGAACTCAGGAGACTGCTGCAATTGCAAATGTGAATTTCTGACATTTAAAATTTAGTTTCATAAAATGTAAGTGCTCGTGTTTGTATGTGTGATTTAGTTCTTATTCCTAATGTGCTGCACCAGCAACTGCAGCTTGACATAGATAATGAATATTATGTACTATTTCCCAAACTGCTAAAAATCAAGTTATCTTAAAAAAATCAAAGTACAAGTTAAACCTCTGGTTTGGGACTCTCGGATGTTGCTGGACTAATTGTAGCAAAAATGCATATTTTGATATTGATTATAAGATTATAAGTATGATAACATAATGATTTGATGTAATGACTTGCTTATAAGTTCTATAGCTTCTATTTCTCTGTGTATCTCTTATGATTAGATAAATGTTCAGTGCAAGGCCTTTCTCCCTGTTCAGTATTACAAATTAAGTTGTACCCCTTTTAGTTATTGATCTTGTTTGAAACTTTATACAATTGTTTGGTGTGAATGGAGGAGGTGTGAGTGAAAGCCATCACAGATGCCCAGGTGATCAAGAAGAAGTGGAAACTTTGCAACATCCATTGTGTCTTGAGGCTGAATTGAATTGGCAGCATTGATGAACCCTGGAGACAGGCAGAGACCCCACCAAGAGTGAGAAACAATGATGGGAACAGCTCCTAAGGGTGGATGACACTGCAAAACCCACAGACTCCAATGGGAACTGACATGGATAAGAAGGGAAGCTCTTGCCATGGGACTCTGGGTTCAGTCCTGCAAGCCAAGTAGGACTGACTTGAGCCACGATGGACTGGTAACTATGCACCATCTGCAGGACGTACGTGTGTGTGTGTGTGTGTGTGTGTGTGTGTGTGTGTGTGTGTGTGTGTGTGTGTGTGTGTGTGTGTGTGTGTGTGTGTGTGTGTGTGTGTGTGTGTGTGTGTGTGTGTCTTTATAAAGCATATGCTAACTGCTTCTCTACTGTATTCTCAATAAACACGGTGTATTGCCTTCTCCCCTGAAAAAGATCCCATGTGCTTCTTATAAGCATAACATAGAGAGCCCAAGCACAGAGGCTGCCAAAAGCTGGGAGCAGAGCCAGTAAAGCAGGTATCTAAAACTCAATTTACCTTAGGCCCTCAACCCAAATCCCTGAACCAAAATGTAGCAAATTATTTGAACTAAAGAGGATGAAATTCAATCAGGAGTACTGTAAAGTACTCCACTTAGGCTGTGTCTAGACTGCATCCCTCTGCCGACAGAGGGATGCAAATCAAGCACTTCAGAATTGCAAATGAGCCCGGGATTTAAATATCCTGGACTTCATTTGCATACTCATGTTCTGACACTGTGCCGATCAGGCTCAGTGTTGAAAGTGAAAGTAGCAGCGGCTCTGCCAACAGTGGGGAGCTTTTTAGCAGATCCTGTACTCCTCAAAAAATGAGTACAGGATCTGCCAAAAAGCTCCCCGCTGTTGGCAGAGCTGCGGCTACACTTTACTTTCACTTTCGACACTGAGCCTGATTGGCACAGCGTCGGAACGTGAGTATGCAAATGAAGCCCGGGATATTTAAATCCCGGGCTCATTTGCACTTCCGAAGTGCTTGATTTGCATCCCTCTGTTGGCAGAGGGATGCAGTCTAGACATAGCCTTAGAAAGGAACAAACAGTTTCATACATAAACACAATGATAAGAAAGGTGTTTTTTAAAATATAAACTGTTATAAGACACATAAACAGGAACATTTTAGTTTTCATTTCAACAGTTCTGAAACAGCGAACATCTGCATATACTTATAGATAGTTAAAAAGTCTCAGAGGGGTAGCCACGTTAGTCTAACTTATAGTTATTAATATTTTTTCTATATTGACCTATAGAGCAACATTACACTTCTCTAGTTCTCATTTATATATCAGAAATCTTATTTGCAGAAAATTTTTCACAAAATCACTATATAATGTACATTTTAGTTACATAACAGGATTATGCACACTACTAGGGATGTGAAGGACTAGTCGGCTATCCAATAAGCAAATGTTTATTGGATAGTCTACAAGCTTGTCTATCAAAAAGAGACAGCAAGGGCAGGGACAGAGGAGGGAGTACTTCAAAGAGGCAGCGCCATGCGGAGCCTGGGACCACACCCTGGGCTCCACAAAGTGCTGCCACTTTGAAATGCCATGTGCAACCCAGGGTCAGCTAGGGTGTCCCCAGGCTGCACGCAGCATTTCAAAGCAGCAACTCTGCACAGAGCCTGGGGTCAACAGGGGAGTCCCCAGCTGATCCTGGATTCCACGTGGCATTGCCACTTTGAAATACCGTGAAGAGCATGACGCTGGGCTCCCCACAGTGTTTCAAGGCAGCAGTGCTGCATCAAGCCCGGGGTCAGCAAGAGAGTCCCCAGCTGATTCTGGGCTCCACGCAGCACTGCTGCTTTGAAATACCATGAGGAGCATGACACCGGGCTCCATGCGGTGTTTCAAAGTGGCAGCGCCGAACAGAGGCCAGGTTCAGCGGGGGAATCCCCAGGTTCCTTGAGCTCCATGTGGCTCTTTCACCTTTGAAGTGTAGCAACAGCCCTAGGGCTGTTTCTACACTAAAAGGCGGAGACATCCAAAATGCATCAACTATTCGGTTAGTCAATTACTTGCAATTTAACATCCCTATACTGTACTGTGCTGTTTATTCTCATCAGTCATATTTTCTTCACTGATTCCCTCTGGAATGTAGGGCACATGTGCCCATCTCTCACAAGTGTCACACTGCACCTTTGATAAGTAATATACGAGAAAATTAAATAAAAAAATAACAATTATACAGAGAATTTTCACTAAATTACAAAATAACCTTTTGTACAGGACCTTTTTTGGGCCACTGACCCACAGAAAAATCAGCTGGGGGCCACATACAAGAAAGAAGCAAAAAAATCAAATTAAAAATAAATAAATAAATAATAATTAAAAAAAAACCCAAGCCCTTCATTGATGTGGCCCCTGACTGAGATGACGACATTCCTCTCACACAATAGAGCCAGAGGGTGGGGGGAGCTAATATATTTGGTATGCTCCAGCCCTGTGTGTTGGGGGGCCGGTGTGCCGGAATGGGCTCACCAATGCTGAGAGGAACCCAGATCCAGGCAAGCCAGGGACCACATCCAGCCCCCGGGCCTGTGGTTTCCCACCCCTGGCTTTAGGCTTCCCCACACATCCAGGTTAAATCTTCTGAGGTCTAGGGTTGCTAGTAATTTTGTGGCTCCCTAGGCTCTGGGGTATAGTAAAAATAAGGGGTTCAGTGTGCCATAGGTGGCTACTGGAGAGCAGGCTGGAGTGGTAGTTTGGTCTAGGCAGGATTTTATGGTGCAGGAGCAAGCCTGGGGTGGAAGAGATTCAGGGTCTGGTTGGGACATAGTGTACAGGAGCAAGGTGAAGGTGGGCAGTATGAGAGGAAGGTGGGGTGCAGGAGTGGGCTGAGGTGGAGGTGCAGGATCTGGGAGGGTGTGTGTCTGAAGGGTCTGGCCAGGACAGGACAGGGGACTGATTACCTGGTCACCTCACCTCCCAGAGGTGTGCAAATGGCTATATATTCAGGATGTTAAAAAAACAGCTGAAATATAAGCATGTAACTGTTAAAAATCATACTGGTTACACAGTTACAAGCACTGCAGATTGCACAGCTTTACACTATACAGCCCACAGTGCGTCTGGCTGCCCTGAAGCAGGGGCAGGAGTGCTAGCCAGTACACACTGGGAGCTGCCTTATAAGTGTGCACCATCTCCTAGCTGTTGGCCCCGCTCCTGATGCTGGATGCGCTGCTAGCTCTGCAGTATGAGCTTTATACTACACAGCCCACTGCGCGTATTGACAGCCATCTCCCCAGGTGCAGGGCTGGCATCTGGAAGCCAAAAAGCTGATGTTTATTAGTTAACAGTTGAAATGATTACACTCATATATCCCTGTTCTACACAGCTCTGCACTTGTAGGCAACCACTTCCACTGGCTGTGATTACTGGCTGGTGTAGCTTGCAAGTGAATGTAGGCTTCCCTGTGCAGCTCTTCACAGAGCCACTTCATCCATTCTGCAGGATGCAGCCTGCAGCTTGCCTGGATGCAGCCCACGATGCTCAGGACAAGATGGAGCTGGTACTCCAGCCACACGAGGTTGGGGAGCATTAAGCCTCAGAGCCCCTTCTCTGTATGGCTGGAGCGCCAATGCTGGGTTGTCATGCAGGGAGTGGGAGGGAGTCTAGAGCATCCCAGCCTGTGAGCCATATATTCTCCATCTCTGCCTCAGGGGGATCTCATAATACAATTAGGCAGCTTCAGTATTTTGGATACCATAGAGGACTTTTTCCTATAGTTGTCCTGATAATTACTGATCTGGATGTGTGTAGGTGAGGTGTCATTTAGCATCTGGAACAGGAATTTCCCATCAGGCAGTGCTTTTCTGCTTTCTGCGTCCCAGAATTCAGCGCAATTCTTGTGTTGGACTTTCTGTCCTCCATTCTGTATATACGAATGGAGTGATGCACATGGTGGTAGAGGAGCTTGTAGAGGGTTTTGTGTGTGTCTTCTCCCAGATCTGCTGATTGGCTTTGGTTCATTAGTCTGCATGTCTGGAGATTTATGCCCACACAGTGCTATTACAGTAAAAATAAAAGGTAGCAAATGCTATAAGAGAATTACAGAAAGAAAAGAACAGTTACTTACCTGTAACTGTTGTTCTTCAAGATGTGTTGCTCATATCCATTCGAATTAGGTGTGCGCAACGCGTGCACTGCGTCTTCTGGAGCGTTTTCCCTAGCGGTACCCGTAGCGCCGGCAGGGCGCCCTCTGGAGTGGCGCTGCCATGGTGGAACATAAGTACCCCTGCCAGCGCTGCCCCACCTCAGTTCCTTCTTGCCGGACGCGCCGACGAAGGGGAAGTGGGGGGGGAATCAAATGGACATGAGCAACACATCTCGAAGAACAACAGTTACAGGTAAGTAACCGTTCTTTTCTTCTTCGAGTGGTTGCTCATGTCCATTTGAATTAGGTGACTTCCAAGCCAACCCCACTCCAAGGAGGAGGGGTCGGAGCACTCAGAAAGAGAAGTCCACGAAAGTTGAACAATCCAAACATATTTATTCAACTAACCGAACACAGAAAAACTGTAGAAGAGTGCAGTGTGGTACAGATAAAACATACATATTTACAATACAGAGCTGAGGACCGCAGAGCCCAACCCTGCGTCCTCCCTAGCCTGCTGTGCCAGCGCGTAGTGCGCCGTAAAGGAATGGAGCGACGACCACGTGGCCGCCCTGCAGATTTCAGTGATTGGAACCTGCTCCCCAAAAGCTACAGAGGACGCCTGCGCCCTGGTGGAATGTGCTGAAACCCGGGGTGGGACCTTCCCGGCCAAGGCATAACACTCCCTGATACACCCTGCGACCCAATTGGACAACCTCTGGGTGGATATGGGAAGCCCTTTCATTCTGTCAGTGACAGCAATAAACAATTGTGTGGATTTGCGAAAGGGTTTAGTCCGATCAATATAAAAGGCTAGCGCACGTCTAGCATCCAGGGAATGGAGCATTTGCTCCTTAGGGGAGGTGTGGGGCTTTGGAAAGAAAACCGGGAGGTAAATTTCTTGGGAGAAGTGGAAAAGTGACACCACCTTGGGGAGAAAGGCCGGGTGAGGGCAGAGCCTCACATTATTGTCAGAAAACACTAGGTAGGGCGGGTTTACAGTTAACACCCTCAGCTCGGAGACCCTGCGAGCCGACGTAATGGCCACAATGAACGCAACCTTCATCAAGAGGTGCTTCAAAGAACACATGGCCAGCGGCTCAAAGGGGGGGCGACACAAGTCTAGACAACACGAGGTTAAGGTCCCAAGCAGGGAGAGGGGGTCTAACCGAGGGATACAACTTATCCAAACCCTTAAGGAACCTTTTTACCACAGGGTCAGAAAACAGAGAGACTCCTGCCGAACCAACATGGAAGGCAGAGAGAGATGCCACATGGACTTTGATAGAGGAGGCAGAGAGGCCACTGGACCTAAGTTCAAAGAGGTATTCCAGAATGGACGGGACAGGTGCACAGGACGGGTGCACTCCCCTTCTGGACACCCAAGACGAGAACTGCCGCCACTGCGTCTGACCGCCTGGTAGACGGTTTCCTGCTACTTAGGAGCACCATCTGTACCTCCTGGGAACATTCCCTTTCCGGTTGGGTCAGCCACGGATAAACCAGGCCGTCAGGTGGAGAGAACTGAGATTCGGGTGAACCATGGTCCCCCCGTCCCAAGGTTGGGTCAGGAGATCCCGAAACCGCAGGAGCGTTATAGGCTCCTTGCTGAGCATGTCCACCAGGATAGGGACCCAGAATTGCCTGGGCCACGGAGGGGCTATCAGGATGACTGTGGACCTGAAGGTCTTGACCCTGGTCAGAACCCTGGGAATTAGGGGAAACGGAGGGAAAGCATAGACTACAGCAAGGTCATGGCATCCCCCCTGGAGTGTTCCCCCAGCCCCAACAGGGAGCAGTAACTCTGGCACTTGGTGTTGCGTGCCGAGGCAAACAAGTCTACTAGGGGACAACCCCACCTGTGGAAGACCTGACGAAGGGCCGAGTCCTTGAGAGGACATTTGTGGGCTCCGAAGGACCTACTCAGAGCATCGGCCAGCAAGTTTTTGCACCCTGGCAGGTACTTTGCCTGCAAAACTATGTCGTGCTCTATGCACAGGTCCCAGAGGCACAGAGCCTCGCGGCAGAGGGGAGGCAACCGGGCTCCCCCCTGCCTGTTGAGGTGAAACACAGCCGCCATGTTGTCCAGGCGCACCAGGACAGAGCAGCGAGAGAGCTTCGACAGGAAGGTCTTGCAGGCTCTCCTGACTGCCCCGAGCTCCTGGACATTTATGTGCAGAGCCTGTTCTGCAGGGGACCATAAACCCTGGGTTCTGTGAGACTCCAGGTGTGCTCCCCAACCCAGGTCGGAAGCATCTGTGACCAGTGTAAGCGAGGGGGAGGTACAGTGAACGGAACCCCGCTGCACACCACCGCCTCCTGGGTCCACCATTGTAAGGAGGCTATCACCTCTGGAGGTACTGTGAGAACCGTGTCCCAGGGGCCCCTGGACTGGTTGAATGCCCTTACCAACCAGGCCTGCAGAGGCCTGAGCCTCATTCAAGCATTGCGTACCACATACGTACATGCCGCCATGTGTCCCAGCAGCCTCGAGCAGACCCGGCTGGTCGTGATGGGGAACCGGGTTAACTCGGAGACCAGCTCCACTGTGGACAGAAACCTGGATCTGGGGAGGAGTGCTCTCGCCACCGTGGCGTCCAGGAGGGCACCTACGAATTCGAGGTGCTGGGAGGGAGTCAGCGATGACTTTTCCTCGTTTAGCACGAGCCCCAGCCTTACGAAGAGGGCCCTTGTGAGGGAAACATGGGCCTCCACTTGTTCGCAGGAACGACCACAAATCAGCCAGTCGTCTAGGTACGGAAAGATGTGTACCCCTTTTGTGGAGGAATGCTGCTACGACTGCCATGCATTTTGTAAAGACACTGGGTGCTGTTGAAAGGCTAAATGGGAGCACCATAAATTGGAAGTGGCATTTGGAAACAATAAAACGGAGAAACCTCCTGTGGCTGGGTCTTATTGCCACATGGAAGCAAGCGTCCTTGAGATCAAGAGTTGCGTACCAGTCTCCTAACTGTAAAACTGGGATAACAGAAGCTAGGGTTACCATTCTGAACCTGGATTTTACCACCGTCTTGTTGAGGTCCCTGAGATCTAAGATGGGACGAACCCCGCCCTTGGGTTTTGGAACAATGAAATAGCGGGAATAAAACCCCTTGCCCTTCAGATGTGAGGGGACCCCCTCCACGGCTCCCTTTTTGAGGAGCGCTAACACCTCCTGACATAGGATGCCTTCGTGAGAGGTGTCCCTGAAAAGGGACGGGGTGGGCGGGTTGGAAGGGGCGAGCCCAGGAAGGGGATGGTATAGCCATTTCTGACTATGTTTAGAACCCAGGCGTCGGTGGTGATTTCTGCCCAGGCGTGGGCAAACCAGGATAACCTGGCCCCAAACGGGGGGCCAGGGTGGGAGGCTGGTGCGCGACTCTCTAGCAGACCATCAAAACCTGGTGCTTGGACTGCTGGGAGGAGCCTTGACCAACCCCAAGGGGGTTGTCCCCTCTCGGGTGACGTCGACAACCCCTTGCGGACAAGGGGCCCGTAGCCGCCCCCGCACCCCCACTGGGGGCACGAGGACGGCGTCTCCAGTAATCCCCCTGGGGGACCTGGGACTGTGTTCTCCCCTGCTGTCTGTAGGGCAGCTGACGACGCTGCGGGGCCGGAGTGTGGATCCCCAAGGACCGGAGAGTAGACCTCGTGGCCTTAAGCATATGAAGCCTGGAGTCCATGTGCTCTGAAAACAATGCTTTGTCATCAAAAGGCAAGTCCTGGATCGTAGTTTGGATGTCTGGAGGTATTCCAGACACCTGCAGCCAGGCACCACGGCGCATAACTACACCTGACACCATGGTGCGGGCTGCAGAGTCAACAGCATCCAGGGAAGCCTGAAGGGCCGTGAGGGCGATGGTTCTGCCCTCCGAAGCCATGGCCACAAACTCCTGACGGGCCTCGTCAGGGAGCTTATCCTTAAACTTATCCACCGCTTGCCACGTATTATAAGCATAATGACTCAGCATCGCTTGCTGGTTAGCAATGCGGAGTTGCACCCCACCAGTGGCATACACCTTACGGCCCATCAGGTCAAGGTGTTTGGGCTCCCTAGCCTTCGGGGACGGCCCTGGCTGGGGAAGTCTCTCCTTTTGAGCTGCAGCCTGAACGACCAAGGCCCGGTACAGGTTGGGAGTACAAGTGTTCGTGCCCCAACTGGGGAACGTAATAGCGCCTCTCGACTCCCTTTAAGGTAGGGGTCAGGGACGCCGGGGTCTGCCACAGGGCATTAGTAATCTTGGCCACGGTTTTATTAAGTGGCAAAGCCAAGCGGGCAGGGGCATCGTCAGAGAGGATGTCAACCATGGGGTCCGTGTCCTCCACTACTGGCTCCACTGGGACGCTCAGATTGGAGGCCAGAAGCCTAAGCAGATCCTGATGCGCTTGAGCATCCATAGTAGGCAACGCTGGTGCGGGATCCGCCAGGGCTTCATCAGGAGACGAAGATGAGGACGACTCCTGGATTGGTACCGGATCCAGCACAGGGCCCGGTTGAGGAGCCAGCTGGGCAGGCAGCACCATTTGCGGAAGCGGCTCCGGGGCTTGTGGCTCAGCAGCGGCATCTGCAGTAACTGACCTCTGGGGGGAAGGAGGGGTCGTGACAGCGACGCTGACGGTTGTGCTCGGTGCCCCGAGACACCGGACACTACAGGGGAAGGCACAGGCCCCTGCCACTGGTGGTAAGCCCACAGCATCCAGAAAGGCCATTACGGTTGAGGCGGCCAAGTCTGCTGCACACGTGAACTATCGCGCTGGTGCCAGGAACGGGATCGATGACTCGAGGAAGCTCCCGAGGACTCCAACCTGAACGAGGCCGCATCAGAATCCGACAAGTAGTCAGATTCAGGCCAAGGAGGTGCAGATGACAAATGCCCTGCCACCAAGGGGAGGGCAAACCTGACCATACACTCAGGTTTGCCCACATGCGTGCGATGAGGGCGTGCTGGCGCTGGGAAGACAGCCCTCAGTGCCGGTTGCGGTGCCGGAAGGACAGGTCCCGGTACCGGGGGTGGAGCTGGTTGCGGCATCGGGAGGACAGGCCCCGGTGCCTGGAGTGGAATCGGTGCCGGGAGGGCAGGTGCCAGTTGCGGTGCCAACACGGTGCATGGCTGCGCAGTCGGAGTCGGTATCGGTTGCAAGACAAACCTCGAAGAGACTGATGTTACTGGCGATAGTGGCACCGGCATGGCCCACGGGGTCAATGTCAGTGCCTGTAACGGTGCTGAAACTTGCATTGGTGCCGAAGAGGCTGATGCTGAAGGGTCCGGTGCCGAAGACTGGAGCCGCACCCTGGGAAAGCTGCTCAGCGCTGGTACCGATGATGGTGCCGTAGACAGTGCCACAAGGCCTGGGTGATTTGGCTGCACCAGTGCCCTGACGGGGTCTGGAAGAGGTCCCAGCACCGAGGGAGGTCGAGCCCAGTTGAGCGCCAAGTGAAGCCTGGCGGCCTGTGTCGAGGCTGGCACCAATGTGGAGGCAAGCGGTACTGGTCCCACAAGGGACGGTTCCGCTGCATAAGCGACTGGTACCGTCTGGTCACGACGGTGCGGAGGTGAAGCCGGTGCCAACACGGCCTCCGGCGTAGGCGACCTCGACCTCTCCACCTCAGCCGACGACAGAGGGGAGGTAGTGAGGCTAATAAGGTCATGCGCCGCCTCAAAAATGTCCGGCATGGAGGGGCAGTGCAAGGGCAGCTGCCCTGGGCTGGATGGCCGTCCTGCTCTCTTACGCCGCACAGTGGTTGATGAGGAGGTGCGCACCGGAGACTCGGCACTGCGGTGTAGGCCTGACTTGGACTTCCAGCTTGGAGACCAACCACGGGACGTTCTTGATCTCTTCGGTGCTGGAGAATGAGAATGGTTCTGAGCCCTTGACACCGAGGCCCGCTCTCGAGATCGAGCATCGTGCGTGGACGCCGGTGCACTGCGCACCGCAGAGTGTTCAGCCGGTGCCGGCTGTAAAGCCGCCTCCATGAGGAGAAGTTTTAAACAAGAGACTCTCTCCCTCTTAGTGCGGGGCTTAAATGACTTACAGATCTTACAGGCGTCTGTAAGGTGGCCCTCACCCAGACACTTCAGACAACTGTCATGAGGGTCTCCTTTGGGCATAAACTTTGTGCAGACAGCGCATGCCTTAAAGCCTTGCGGCCCTGGCATTCCTCACCCCCGAACGGGGAGAAGAAAAAACAAAGAAACACTAACTATCTAACTAATTGAACTATTTAGAACTATTTACAACACTAAGAGAAATGGGAACCATTAGCTGGTCTAAGAGAGAGACACGCTCCAACGACTGTCATGGGCGGTAAGAAGGCACTGAGGTGGGGGAGCATCGGCAGGGGTACTTATGCCACGCCATGGCGGCGCCACTCCAGGGGGCGCCCTACCGGCGCTATGGGTACCGCTAGGGAAAACGCTCCGGAAGATGTGGTGCACGCGGTGCACACACTTAATTCGAATGGACATGAGCAACCACTCAAAGAAGAATTGCTAAAATCAGCAACTACTATTGATGTAAATGTTTTTTAGCATTAGCTATTAAAATAAAAACAAATAGTACAGTGACATGCATCGCACAGGGTAATAAAAGTAATAGAAGTAACATTTGCAAAGGAACAAATTTATAATGATGGGAATGTAATGCAGTGAATCACAGCAGCAGATAAGACAAATTTGGGAAATGTTATTAGACTTCATATCCTCTTGTTAGCCCCCTTTTTTACCCATTGTAAAATGTAGTCAGCAGAAACTGATACATAGGGTGGGCAGGACAAAGGGCTGTGGCCTCAGCAGAGCTACTGAGCATGCTCTGTGTGTCTTATTTGAGTAAATAAATAAAACAAAGCAGGTCTGAGCAAATAAAAAAGCCCCTCTGCCAAGGCTACTCTTTGACTGGTGCCTCATTCCCCCGGGGGTAACAGTTTTTACCCCTTCTGCCCAGCCTGTGCTGGGGATTTCCCCTCTGTGTTGCTCTCTCAGTAGGGCTTACCAGCTGCTCCTTTCCTCACCAGCCCTGATTTTGCCCAGCACCAATCCTAACTCTGCCTTCAACCACTTTCCCCCTTTGCCCACTCAATTTTCATCCCCTTTCTCAGCTTAGCCCCTTTTTTTCAATCCCTTCTAAAATGTAGTAAGCAAAAACTTATACATAGTAAGGGAAGGGCAAAGGGCAGAAGCTTCAGCAAACCTACTGAGCATGCTCAGTGCTCCTAAATTCTCCCTCAGTAGCACAATCTGATAGGGAGCAGTTTTCTACATACCATTGGCCTCTCCTTCTATCCCCTCCTCGCGCTCCCGGGCTCCTTGGGGAGAGTTCTGTGGCTTGGCAGCATGAGCGAGGGTGCCATGCTAGGAGGAAGGCACTGGGGCTGCCACGTGACAGGCTCCAGAATGAGGATCCAGGTAGTGTAGATTCTCGCAGCTGAGCATCACCCACCGGGTAGATCTGGCCATAGCTGTGATTTAGTTCTGAAACCTTCTTCCTTCAGCCTAGACTGGCTGGACCTGCAGCCCTGCTCAGGGACAGTCATTGAGGAGGAGGAAGTCAAGAAAGAGCCTGCTGCAGTTTCTAAACTGCAGGGGAATGAAGAAAATGGGAGGGCATTGTTTCGACAGCAAAACTTTTATCATCTGTCAGTGCCATTAATAAACAACTGTTAAACTGTTGCTGTTATGAAAGAGAGAGCTCACTCAAGTAACTGTAATAACAAAACAAAGACAGCGTAATAGGAGAAAAAAATGAATGGGTAGGCAGAAAGGAAACTGCATGGAGATTGAAGAGAAAATGCTAAGAGGAGAGTGAATTTACTCTCTTCATAGTTTAAAGCTGGATAGTTTCCCACTGTCAGCCCCTACCCACCAGCCATACACCACTTCCCCCAAGCTAAAATCACCTGCATTAAATTCCACTTCCAAGTTCCAGGAGCTTAGGCATGGATGGAATTTTCTGTGAAAATCAGGCAATAAGTTTCAGGGGACAGAAACAGTCAAACTGTGGCTCAACTCCAGAGCTGGAGGTTGGCATGGCCCTCTCTTTGTTTTGGTCATGCTCTCAGCAGCTTGTCCTAAAATGAAGTTTGCTTTATGAGTTTGGAAACTTTGTTTTGGAGGGCAGGAAATAAGGATATTAATGGAATATTAAAACCTGCTTTCAGAAACAGATTAAAGCTGTTGTTGTTCAAGCGAACTAGCCACACTCAACCATGAAAAATAGCCAAATGTGGCTAATGGCTAATCACAGAACTAGAGCATTTGTTGGCCTCACCCCTCTCATAACCCAGTGCCTGTTGTCTTTGTTAGCCTTCATACTAGACATACATCCACATTACCGCTCTCAAACACTATTCGGTTTTTAACTATCCCACAAAAATCATTACTTCAAAAGTGAGGGACACTTTTAAAATGTCAATTACAGAATCCATAATAGCAATTCCAAGCACAGCCTTGCAGCCTGGTTCAAAGTAACGGAGACTAGAATTCACCTTTCCATATTTATTTCTCTTCAGGGTCAAGGAGCCTACCTTCACCCCAATCCCAAAGGTTAATCTTTAAACTGCTTACTATTTTGAATGTGCAGTTCTGTGAGGTATTTGCATTTCTAACATGGCTATCATCCTGGTATGTAGGTGCTGACATATATTCCACCAAATCCCACCTAAAATACTGATGTTTGTGCTGTGCCTTAAGTTATCCAGCTGCAGCATGTACTTACAGTCGTTAGGCAGATTCTCTAATAGGGTGTCTTTCTAAAGAATTTTGTGTGATTTTCCAAAAGCAGTTTTGTGATACAGGGAACAACTCTCTCTAATATTTCTTTTTACATTCATGGATTTAAAATTCTATTTAGTTGTGCTCATGTTACTTCCTAGCATCCAAATTTACAGGTTACTTCCTAGCATCCAAATTTACATGTTCTAAAGGAAATGCAATGAATTAATTACTAAATATGCACTAATGAGGAAAGACTTGAATGCCAGGAAGTTAACATCTTTCAGTGACATATTACTGAGTTTCACAATTCCTCATTATTTTCTTACTAGTGATTTAGTTACTGGGTAAGCACCAGATGGTGGAAGCACTTGTTCATAAAATCATAGAATTCTAGATCGGAAGGAACAAGATGTCATCAAGTCCACTCCCAATCACTTAAGGACTAAGCACCATCTAGACTAGGGGTGGGCAAAAGGGCCTCTATGGGCTGGATCCAGCCTGTCAAGCAGGTTGATCTGGCCCACAGAGGCCCTGCCGCTCCCCCGCCCCCAGGCCAATTAAGGTGTGGGGGCGAGGGAGTGCGCAAAGCTTTCTTCTGCCCTGCCAGGAGCAAGCGGCACTTAAGTGCCATGTGCTGCTCGCGGGGTGGGAGGAGACGTCACTTGCTTCCCCACCCTCAAGCCCTGATTGGCCTGGAGGTGGGGAGCTGCGTGAAGTTTCCTCCGCCCTCCCCCTGCCCTGCGAGGAGCACGCAGCACTTGACAGTGCCGTACGCTCGCGCAGGGTGGAGGCAGGGCGAAGGATGCTTTGCGCAACTTCCCCGCCCCCAGGCCCTGATTGGCAAAGCCTCCTCCCGCCCTGCGAGGAGCGCGGAAGTGCTGAGTGCTCCTGGCGAGGGGGGGGGGGGAGGGAGTAGGGCAGGAGGAGGCTTCATGCACTCCCTCACCCCCAAGCCCTGATTGACATGGGGCCTAGTGAGAAGGGGGGGCAAAGGGGGTACTCCACCCCCAGACCAATCATGGTCTGGAGAAGCCCAGAAACATCCTGGCTTTGCCCCTTCCAAGGCAGCCGAGGGCTACTTCAAAAATTTTTGAAGTGGACCCTGGCCAAAAATTATTGCCCACCCCTAGTCTAGACCATCTTTGATTACAGGTATTTGTCTAACCTGTTTTTAAATATTTCCAATGAAAAAGATTCCACAACATCTTTAGGCAATTTATTCCAGTGCTCAACCACCCTGACTGTAAGGAAGTTTTTCCTAATGTGCAATCTAAACCTCCCTTGCTGCAGTTTAAGCCCATTGCTTCCTGTCTTATTCTCAGAGGTTCAGGAGAATAACAACCTTGTAACAACCTTTTAGGTACTTGAAAGTTATGTCCCGTCTCAGTCTTTTTTGTAAACAAATCCAATTCTTTCAATCTTCCCTCATAGGTTATGTTTTCTAGACCTTTAATCATCCCATTTTTCTACATCTTTCCTGAAAGATGGTGCCCAGAACTGGACACAATACTCCAGTTGAGGGCTAATTAGCACAGAGTAGAGTGGAAGAATTACTTGTGTTTTGCTCACAACACTCTTGTCAATACATCCCAGAATGATATTTGCTTTTTTTGCAACAGTGTATCAACAAGGTGAATCATTTAAAACTCATGGTCCACTGTGACCCCTACCTAGATCCATTTCTGCAGTATTCCTTCCTAGACAGTCATTACCCATTTTACGTGTGTGAAAGAAGAAGTTACTCACCCTGTGCAGTAACAATGGTTCTTTGAGATGTGCCCCCCTGTGGGTGCTCCACTCAGGTCTCAGTGCGTCCTTGTGCTGCCGATCAGAGGTTTTTGGTGAGCAGTGCCCCTCTCACCGTGCCTGTGCACCTAGTGTCTCGCACCCCTGTTGTTTGTTGAGTGCGCGCGCAGCGCGAGCCCCATCCTTTTTTCTACCTGAAGTCCCCTAATACTCCAAGCACAGGGGAAGACGGGATGGTAGTGGAGCACTCACAGGGATACACATCTCGAAGAACCATCGTTACTGCACAGGGTGAGTAACTTCTTCAGTGAGTGGTGTCCCTGTGGGTGCTCCACTCAGGTGACTCAGTAGCAGTGGTGGTGGGCATTAGAATCATTTATATAGAGGAAGGAAGGACCGCATCTGCTAGAGATGTGGAGGGTATTGGCCCCTTCTGCAGGGCATAATGTTGTGCGAAAGTGTGACAGGGAGGACCACGTGACTGCTCTACAGACGTCCCCTAAAGGTATGTTGTTTAGGAAGGCCGTTGTTGTGGCCATCGCACATGTGGAGTGAGCCCTGAAAGTCTGTGGTGGCTGCTTTCCATGAAGTACATAAGCGATACGAATACAGCTGGCAATTCATTTGCATAGACATTGTGCGGAGAAAGCTGTTCCTGTGTGTGGCACAGACCTCACTACAGAGTCTGTCTGATTACCTGGTTGCCTTAGTTCTCTCCAGGTAGAACACAATCACCCGCCTTGCATGTAACGCATGGAGTATGGCTTCCTTGGAGGAGGTATGAGGTTTAGGAAAATAAGCACGTAAGTCAATAGGTTCATTTAAGTGGAAGTCGGATATGACCTTCGGGTGGAACTTAAGGTGAGGCCTGAGTATCACTTTATCTCTGGTATAGGTGGTGAAAGGTGGATCTACCATGAGGGCTGCAATTTCACCTACCCATCTTGCTGGTGTTATTGCCACTATGAAGGCTACCTTCATAGGTAGGTATTATGGTGGTTAGCGGCTAGTGGCTTGAAGGTGGCCTGGTGAGCATGTGAAGGACCAAGTTCAGGTCCCATGATGGCACAGGAGAGGCGTAGGTTTGGGCGTGTTTCCTGCAGGCCTGTGGGAAACCTTTTCACTATTGGATATGCAAAGAGAGAGAAGCCGTCCACAGGTTCGTGGAACGCCATGACTGCTACTAGGTGGACTTGGATAGAGCTGATAGCGAGACCCTGAGGTCTATGAGATACTCCAGCACAGTAGGTATATGGGCGGTATTGGGATGTAAATTGCATGTCGTGCACCATTGTTGAAAGCATGTCCACTTGTTTTGGTAGGTGCTTCTCGTGGAGGGCTGTTGACCTATCCAAACAATTAAGTTCTTCATTCCGGAACCATGGAGAAGAAGCCATGCCATGAGTTTCAAGGTTTTGATGTTCACATAGCATGTCCTGCTGTGGTGCTGCGTCAGGAGGTTCGGCACCACGAGGAGGGGAATAGGTTGGTCTATCGAGAGGTAGTGTAGGTAAGGGAATCAGGGTTGTCTCGGCCAGGCTGGGGCTATTAAAATTGCTGTGACCTGTTGGATCAGATCTTGTTGATCACCCTGGGGAGAAGAGGGATTGGTGGAAAGGCGTAGAGTCGGGGAGCCGTTCAGTGCATGGTGAAGGCATCCCCCTCCAACCTCTTGCCCAGTCCTGCACAGGAGCAGAACTTGTGGCATTTGCAGTTGAGTGGTGTTGCAAAAAGGTCTATAGTTGGAAAACCCCAGTTGCGGAAAACGGAGAGAATATTGGCATTGATCTCCCACTCGTGATGATCTGAGAAGTGTCTGCTCTGCTTGTCGGCCCTCACATTCTGCTATCCCAGTATATACGTGGCGGTTGGAGTTATTTGGTTCCTGATCTACCAGTTCCAAAATCTCATAGTGAGTGTGATCGGGCACCCCCATCAGTTGACGTAGAACATAGTGTGCTGTCCATGAGGACACGAATGGTCCTGCCCTTTATTAGAAGAAGAAAATGGGCGCACGTATTGCAAATGACCCTGAGTTCCAGGATGTTGATATAGAAGTGTCTTTCCCATTGGGACCATGTGCCCTATATTGACCTCACGCCAGAATGGGCACCCCAGCCCATAAGTGATGCATCCGTCGTTATAGTTACTGACAGATCTGGGCGATGGAAGGGTATACCAGCAAGTATGTTGGTTGGAGAAGTCCACCAGCTGCGAGATTGCAGTACTGGTGGAGGAAGTCAGAGGTGCTTTGCAAGGCTATGTCAGGTTGGGACAAAGGTGGTTGCGAGCCAGTGTTGTAGGCAGCGCATGTGTAGCCTTGGGAATAGGACCACGAAGGTTGTGGCCACTATGTGCCCTGATAGTTGGAGACAGGTCCAGACCATGGAAAAAGGAGTCTGCTTGACTCCCCAAATGAGATTGCAGATTGCCTCGAATCTTTGTGGTGGCAGATAGATGCTTGCTGTCACCCAGTCTAGGAGTGCCCTGATAAATTCTATCTTTTGTGTGGGCTGTATAGTGGACTTTTGTACATTGACAGGCAGGCCAAGACGGGAAAAACATTCCTTGGTAGCGGTTGTCATAGTTATAGTTTGTTGATGAGTGGAGCCCTTGATAACACAGTCATCGAGGTGAGGGAAGATGATAACGTTCTATCTTCTGAGGAAGGCTGTGACTATGGCTAGTGTCTTGGAGACTCAAAGGGGAGGACCCTCTCTTGGTAATAGTCTTGACCTACGATGAATCTGAGAAACCTCCTGTGGGCAGGGTGGATGGTTACATGAAAATATGCATCTTGAAGGTTAAGGGTTGGGAACCAGTCCCCTTTGTCCAGTGCAGGTATGATAGTTGTCAGGGTCATCATCCTGAATTTTGTGTTGAGGATGAACTTGTTGAGTTTCCTGAGATCCAGGATTGGTCTTCCTCGATATTCTGTGGGAATGGGTTCTATTGCCCCTAGGGTGAGTAACATTTGCACCTCTGCTTGTAATAGGGGCTCCCTGAAGAGGGACAGGGTAGAGGGTTGGGTAAGGAGCATGGATGTGAAGGGGAATGTATAACCCGATTTTATAATTTCCAGGACCCATTTGTCTGTAGTGATTTGGGCCCACTGTTGGTAGAAGAGTTTCAGGTGATGATAAAAGGTGGTATTGGAATGCACTGGAACTGTGGGGTGGTCACTTAGACCCCTGACCAAGACTTCAAATTTCTTGCTTGTGTGAGGTCGATTGAGTGGAGGAGGACTGATCTTGCAGCAAACTCCTCCTCGGGCATTGCTTAGGCCTGTTATCATATGGCCTTTGGTGTTGCCTGTAATAGTCATAATTATAGTCCCTTGGCCTTTGGTATGGGGTGTACTTGCGTTTCTTACTAGGTGGGGTGTACACTCCCAAAGTGTGAAGTATGATCCAAGAGTCCTTCACTTGAGTGTAGGACCTCATCTGTCTTAATGGCAAATAGCTGTTTTCTATCGACAGGGAGATCCTCCACTTTTGATTGCAATTCTTTTGGGACCCCTGATGACTGCAGCCACAAGGCCCTATGCATTACAATGGCTGTGGCAGTGGCTCTAGCCACAGTGTCAGCAACATCCATTGTGGCCTGGAGGGCTGTTTTTGCTATAGATAAACTCTCATGATGAAAATCTGCTCCTATGCCCGCTGCCATAATCAGTTCTTGGTGAAAGCAGCCTAGGAGAGTGGGGATCCCCTTCTGAAATATGAGTGTGCCCCTGAATATGAGAGACCACTGAGGAGAGCAGTGAGCAAGCTCCTGATCTGAGTGGTGTGCCTGATCTGGCTGAGTGCCTGGGGCACTGCTCACCAAAAATCTCCGATTAGTGGCACAAGGATGCACCGAGACCTGAGTAGAACACCCATAGGGACACCACTCACTGAAGAACTGACTGTTCTTTCCTAAGTGGAGTGCTTTCTACTTGTCCTTATTGAATTTCATCCTATTTACTGCAAATGATTTCTCCAGTATATCCAGTTACATGTTAGTTTACCATACAGGTTATATGTATGCAACTCACAATAACATACATTTAAACATACTTACAGGATATTTAACCAAAATCCACATCATTACTATAATACTTTGCATTCCTTCCAAGATTAAATAGGTATTTAAATACCTTTGAAACATATAAAATTAGAATAGAGCATTTCCAATATATTTCAGAAAGTCATTTATTTTACCTGAACACCTGTTAAGAAGAGCCTGTAAGTATTATTTTCCTTTTACCCTTGAGGAAATAAGGTCCAAAAGCTAAGTGACCTGTCTAAAGCCTCAAAAGAAAATTTGTTGCAGAGTCAGAGTCTCTGACCTTAATCCAGTTCTGTGTTTTTTCACTATCTGATCAATTCATTCTTGCATTATTATTGTTGCTTGTTACTGTATTTGTGCTCTGTAATTTAGTGTTTCACCATTGATTGAATGTGTGATCTTTAATTATTTTCAGAGTTTTCTTACATTTTATTGTTAAGAAATGCTCAGAACTTTGCCACAAATTTTATTTTGAAAGAAAGGAGACTTCTACTTATTTAAAAGAAATATTGTTTGCAACTAACCATCTACAATCTAGATCAAAAAGAAGTCAGTCAATCTGTATTTTCTTACAAGTTGGCCCACTTCTATTAATGTTCATATCACCTGTGTCACATTTATTGTACTTTTAGAGTTACATTCAGGGTTAAAAACAGTTTCTTGATTTCCCAAAATACCTTTAGAATCTAAAAATGAAACGTTTGAACATAACGTTTGAACATAACATAACTTGAACATACATAAATTTTAATTCTCAAACAACAAATCATTTAACAAAAATGACAGCAAATTTCAGTCAACCCCTGATCAGTAGTCAACTAACAGAACAAAATTGTGATCCAGAAAATTAAAAGTGACACAGAGGTACGTGTAAAATTAATTTAATTTTATTCTATGTTATTTGACAAAGTCTTAGTAATTTTAAAATGTAATTACTTTGTCTAATTTTCTTCTCCCACAAAATCTAATTCAGTTCTTTCCTCAGTGGTAGCCAGGGTGAATATAGCTCTCAGCTGTTTTCAGTTAACATATGCTCAATGTATTCAATATGTTAGGTCCCACATAACTGTAGGGTATTTCGACCCTCCCCCAATTTTTCAACCCAATAATGGATTAATAAAAGCTACTTATGTATTGAAGATGATAAACTCCAGAAAACAGTTTTTAATATATAAAAACTTGGTGTGCTTTAGGTCCAAGTTACTTGACAGTCTCTCAAACTACATCCCAAGAACTTGTAAAGACTATAGATACTGGGATCAGCAGAAAACCTGCCCTACATCGAGGTTCACCTTCAGTACTGAGTAAGACAAGAGCTTTAGCATACACAGGCATAAGCCAACAGATTTGGATGTTAAGCAAAATCATTTTCTGACAGATTTCTAGCCTTTAAATTTCCTATTTCTTAACTGTTTCATATGCTACCACAGCATGGACCCTGTTCAGATTTTTCCACTTCGAAGGCTATTGTCTTGATTCCTACACTGAAGTCCCATCAATGAGCATTAGGTACATATCTTAAAATAGGAGAGAATGCATCTCTTCATGAGTTAGCCATTTAATTTTCCAAGTTATTTATAAGGCAAGCTCCAAAAGAATCCCTGAAGAGATCAGAGAGATTTCCAAAAGGTGCAAAAATAGATAAAAAGAAATGTTACATTTCAATGTATTTTTAATTTGTTATTACATCAGTGACTTCCTATAGCAAATACACAGGTACCTCAACATTTGTGTGTGTTGGTTTAATCTGCAAACCCACCTTTTTCATTGAAGTTTATCATTATGATTCCAGGCACAGATTCTCCAAGTAATCAGCTAGATTGGTGAATGGCAGTTCTCACTGGGCATATAGCCACCTTCAAAGTTTCCAAAAGTGTGCAGTCAAAAAAAAAAAAGTGATCTGAAAATAATTAAACTATTTGAAGGAGTACTGGACAGTGCATATTTCTCCTTCCTCACACAAAAAAGCTGCAGAGGAAGAAATCAAGATTGAGAATTGGAACTGGTATATGAGAATTAATCTATGGGAAAATGCAACAAGCATTTTAAGAAAAAAACACGAATGTTAGTTCAGATTTACAGAAAGCCACCCACTTCCTACTCTTCAGGCCAGAATTATGGCCATTAAATATTGATAGCTCAGTAAGTAATCTTACAAATATATTAGCAGTGGTTCAAAATGTGGTTCCAGAATTGCTTTTAAAGAAAACCTATAACAGCAAATAATAGTTTTACCCTTTTTGATCGCATATCCTGTATAAATCAGGCCTGAAGGGTTTAATTTCTGCATCCCTTCCCAGCTTGATTTTTTTTTAAATCATAAACATATCAGGAATGTCAAATCTACTATTCCCTGATTTTCTTGGACACCGCCTCCTTTAGAGCAGTGGCTTTCAACCTTTTTAGACTACTGTACCTCTTTCAGGAGTCTGATTTGTCTTGTATTATTACCTTCAGTTTCACCTCACTTAAAAATTACTTGCTTTCCAATTCAGCACATTCTTACTGAAAATTTATTTTAAAATGATAAAAAATTAAAGTAAATAAACTGAAATAAAAATATTGTATTTACATTTCCATGTATTTAGAGCAGTATAAACAAGTCATTATCTGTACAAAATTTTAGTTTGTACTGATTTCACTAGTGCTTTTTATATAGCTTATTTTAAAATTAGGCATATCTTATTCTAAAATTTCTAATGGCACATCTATAATACACAGAAAATTAATGCTGCTGCAGTTGATCTCGTGGTAAATCGAACTCAGAGGGTGCACCCATTGGCACTGGTACTCCTGCTCCTCTGGAGGAACAAGGGAAGCCAATGGGAGCATGTGTGGACAGCACAGAAACACTATGTAAGATATGTCAACTCCAGCTACGTAATTTACCAGCTTCGACCTTCCAATGTATTATAGACCAGGCATACATGAATTGTTTTACCTACTGGAAAACCTGTACATACTCCCAGTGATACATGTACCCTGGTTGAGAATCACTGCTTTAGAGGACTCAGAGAAATGGAGCAAGAGCTGTATTTTACCCCAGAAATAGATGGTGTTGAATATGAATATTTCTCCCGCCCTCAAAAAAGTATCAGCCAAAATAAAAACCATTTTCCTCTCATTTAATCAGGTTTCAATTACTTGGAATCTGAGATTATAATTACTAGTGCTCCAGTCATCCACAGACTTTCAAGCAAAACTAAGTATACAAAACCTCAATTTATTCTAAACTAAGAAATAAACAGGAGAGAACTCTTTTGTAAAGCAACAAACTTTAAGCCTTTCAGATTATCTTTATAAAATCATAAAAAACCCAGAGAACAAATTTAATTTTTTTCCTCCTATGCAGATTTATTTATAACTAAATTTAGATTCTGTTGCAAATGAACCCTCATTAAGAGGCCACTGTGAACAAAGACTCAATGCTGAAATACATCAAGTCCTCCAATCCTTCCAGCAGAGATAATAGCTACTAGGAATGGGAATTTCATGAAAAGAGTCAGAAGTGAGCAGATTGCTAACAGTTCAAAGGGTAACTTCATCAAAGCACTGAGAACTGAATTTTAATCCCAAGAGGGAGTGAGATGTCTAACATTACGTAAGAGATTCATAAACCATTTGTAAATCTTAACATTGCAGTGTGAGCAAATACCAAGTTTTGTAGCAGAGAATGGAATGCTAGGTGAACTTTAGTGGAACAGAAAGAAAGTCCTGCTTTCTTCAGAATAAGTAAGTATCCTAACAGCTCAGAGATGGGAAAATGAATAGAAGACAAGCTACCGTGAGCATCCCAGCAGAAAAACCTTTTCCATTCCTGAAGATAAGTCTTTCTGGTAGAATTTTTTCCACTATTCAGTAGAACCTCCTGAATCTCTGTGGACCAAGAAGATTATGCAAGGACAGAAGATTAATGGCTAGTCAGGAGAAGAAAGTAAGGAAACCAAACCTGTCTCAGATAGATTGATTCAATCAAAGTGACCGTGGCTTCGTCCTGATTGATTTTGTTTAGGATGCTGAGGATCAAGTGACAGTGGCAGAAATGAGTCTAGGAGTTTCTTGGAGAAGAGAAAGGCAACCCTATAAAGAAGCAACACAAGCTTCCCTTTGAACAGAATTGCTCACATTTCCGATTGGATGTGGTGGCAAAAAAATCTGTTTTCAGAAATCCCCAGGTAAGAAATATCTAAGTACAGATTTGTCTAGCTCCCACTTACGATCCTGAGTGAAGTGCCTGCAAAGATGGTGTTTTGGAGAACAGGTAGGTAGGCTGCCAAGACCAGGACATCATGGCCTATTCATGAGTCCCAATATGTTTTGGCCTTAGCATACAGGAAAGGGGGTCTCACTCCCTCTTGCCAAATTATATAGTATACTCTCCCTATTGTCTGCCATTGTGTGTGTTGCCATTGAATAACATTAGATCATGGAAAGGGAGGTTCTACACATCATGGAAATCTTGAGAAGTGAAGCCATGATGTCCTGCGCATTACTAAAACTCTACCACTGGAACAAGCTGCCATATCAGCCAGAACAGAGAAGCTTACAGCATTGTTCCAGCCAAGAGCTTCTCTTCTGCAATAATGACTTGAAACCGTTCTTGTGTTCTTTTAGCAGATATTCAATAAAAGAGCTAAAAACTTTGTATATTAATGTGATTATATTTTGCCCATCACCAGACTGTCACCAGAACTGTAGAGTAACAGAAAAGTAAGGTTCAAGTTTTTGTGGTCTTATCATTAGATGCAGTCTTTGAATGGTATTGTCTACCATGCTCATTCACTGAATTCAGTGTGGGGTGGGAAGAAAAAAATCGTAAGCCTCTACCTGTGACATACTTTTTCACTGTTTTTTAGAGTTAGGGGATATAGAAGCAGCAGTCTGCCAGATGGAGGTGGCAGATTCTAACAGTGCTTAATTTATAGGGAGGGTTACCCATGCTGACAATGGTGTATACAAGATGTCGAGCAGTTTGTGCTGTGTCACCTGCACTTCTTCAAATGTGATATGAAGGATGTCCGCTGACTTCATCATCAGATATTGAAACTATTTGAAATAATCAATGTGAGACAGTGGGTGGTGTGTGTGTGAGAACCTCAAATGGGGAAGAAGAGGAAATATTAGAATATGGAGTATTTCCTCGTTAGTTCTCCTTTCCTGGTCCTTGAATGTATCCCCATTCCTTGGAGATTGTTTAGAAGAAACAGAAGGAGCTGAAGAATTTGCCTGGCATAATCCACATGAGTAGTGTGCTCTTCAGAAAACAGTTGCTGGCAGATAGCCCAGAAAAGACTCAGTCTCCTCAGAAATAAGCAGGGCTATCTTTGAGAATCTCAACTCTTGTAGTATTGAGTGAGCCAACAGTGACCTGATGAGTCCCAGCCATAGAGGTGTGAGGTTCTAATTGCACTGATAGTCTAAATACCTATGAGGGAGTGAAAGATGAAGAGCGTACTGTCTTCTTAGTCAAGTGCTTAGAATTGGTAGTATCTTGCCCATATATCCTTGATATGGGACACAAGGATGCATATGTTGCATGTGCAACACAGATATTGCCAATGAAATCTTCCAATTGAAGGTGAGCATGCACACCTCAAGTAGAGTACCCATAGGGACACTACCTGAAATAATAGTAGTTAGTAAAACAAGATTCTGGATCACTACAGTAAAATCAGTGCTAACATGAACTTCTCTGGCACTTGGAGAGAAAAGATTCACCCAGAGAAATTAGTTCAATATTGATTTCTATGCATGTTTAACATGATTAAAACCTGTATTACTGTTTAATGCTGCTACAAGAAGCACATGATTATCAGAGCAAGACCATCCTTTTTTTTTAATCCAATGCAGTGTTCATTTATTTTTGTACATACAAAAAGAGCTGCTCCCTTTTGATTTCCCCCACCCCCAAAAATCTCTCCTTTACAAACAGTTAAAAATTAAAAACCAGATGACAACAGGTTAATTTTGGTACAATTATTTAGCAATATAGCTGTCATAATTAGAGTTAAATTTCCTACAAGGTAACTTGTAGGGAAAACCTGATTATTGGCCAAATAAAATTTCATATTACAAGTTAGCAAATTCTAGTACAAAAATAGTCCTTGTGTTAGAACAGCCTCTTATAATTATATTCACAGGTTTGAGTCTATTGGCTGCATAATACCTTAATATTTTATGACATTTCTTTTTATATGGCTCATTCATCTAATACACTATAGTGTTGAGCCTTGATCAATCCTCAGGCAAAAAACCCTTAAGAGGGTTAATATGCTGCTCGGTGTACTTTGAAGTACTGTGCTTTTCACAGGACATCCAAAAATCCCCAAACTGTTCTCAGCTAGTCTCCTTGATATCACAATGAGATCCAGACGTAAAAGTACCCCCCTGAAGTAAAGATCCACAACCTTTTGTAGGAACACAGGTCACAGCTTTGATGTTCAAATTCCACTTGGAAAACAGGTCCCACACCTCCACTCATTTGCACATATGCCTTGTGAGTTTCTTGAGAAACTAAATCTTATTACTCATGAAACATGTGGGGACATTCTTGTACTGCTCCTTTCAGGAGTATCCCATTCTGGCAGGGCTCTCTCCTCTTCTGTCTCTGGCTAATGCTGTTCAGCAGTTTTCCTTAGACCAGGCCCTTTAGGGAAAATCTGGGGAAATACTATTTGTCTCTTAAGATGTCTAGCTGCTCTTGATATTCTGTGAAAAGTCTCTGGAAACGGAGGTTCTGTCCAATGACAGGAAGAAGTTCTTTCAGTAGCTCTCTCTTCCGTAAACCCTGCACAAAAATGTCAAAAATCCTCCAATTTATTTTATATCATTTATACATGCACTTGATACAGTGTGGCCTCTATATTACAGAGCTATTTATTTGGTGTCACTTCTTGTTATTTAGATGTCAAAAGTAATAATAATAAAATCACTGGGAGTTCAAATGAAATGTTCCTGTTGCTGCCTCCATGCAGTGATAGAAAGGGCACATGTTGCTCTTGCATAGTAGCCCTTCAAAGGTATATACCTGGTGAATGGGGAGCACAAAAGGTGCAATCTATTCCATCTAATAGGTACGTTAGACAGCAATGAAGTGGAGATAATGGAATTGTTAAATACTTGTAGCCAGTGCCAGAGAGAATAAAGGTGATTATTTAGATAATGGAAAGGATGGATTAGGTATCAAATGGAAGGGATTCCACAGTGGTCTTTGGGGATTGCTTGCTTGCTATGCAATTTGCAGTACACTTGATGCTAAAAGGACTATCAACCTTCCCAACAGTTTAAAAGTTACACAAATTAAGGAGAAATATCTTCTTCCTTAAAAACAGTGGCTGCACAAGGCTTGGCTCATTCAATTTACTTACTACTTTGTGAATGAGAATCACGTTGGCACAGTTTTAGAAACAGCATTTAAGTTAAGCAAAAACTCTCCTTTTTTTTTAAAAAAATAGAACCCCTCAACAATGACAAGAAAGCCTTAATAGTGGACTTTTAAAAATAAATGAAAATTACCAATTTAAAAGTCTCAGAAGGGTAGCCATGTTAGTCTGTAACTTTAAAAACAACTTTTAAAAATGAGTCTACCTGTGGCACCTTAGAGACTTATCTATCTATCTATCTATCTAATTTATCTATCTCTGTGTGTATATATATGTATCATGAGCTTTTGAGGGCTATTTGTCTCTCAAAAGGTCTTGCTGTTCTTAATATGGGTTTTGCCCACGAAAGCTCATGATACTAAATATCGTGATGGACAATAATTTTCGCAAGGGGGCCACTTAATGAATTTTGGTATGTGGTCACAGGTGGGCTCCTACCCTAGAAGAGGGGGGAGCCTGGAGTGAAAGGGGCAGAGCTGGGAACTAGCTTCCGTCAGAGTTGTCTGGGGACTCTGGCTTTGAATTAAAAATACAGCAAAAGGCTTGCAGCTCTTGGCCACACTGCTACCGCATTGCCGGGCAGCCACCTAGGGTTGCTGTGGTTATTTAAAGGACTCATGGCTCTGGCCTCTGCCAGGGTAGGACTATGATCGGGAGCCATTTAAATAGGATCCTGCTGCCTGAGCCACCACCAGGAAATTTGGTGGCATGGGCGGCAGGATATAAATACAGAGTAGTATTAGTCTACAGGTTGATCAAAGTGTTAGGCAGGCTGGATCAAGCTCCTGGGGCCACATCTTGCCCAGCTCTGATATTGATATTGATATATAATTATCTGAACATTTCCAAGGATAGATCAAATTTTGGATTCTCCACTTTGGCAGGGTATTTTTAAATGTTACCAAAAGAAACCTTGAGAGATAATGTAAAGTACATTCAATAGTTTAAATTAAAGCTGTCTAGTATATACACAAAAGGAATATTTCCTCTACTTTATTTAAAAAATAAAAACCAGCATTTACCACTACTGTTGATTCCCATTGACTTCCAGTTGAGTAATGGACTGGACCCAGTAAGTCCTTGCATAATTCTCGCAGGCGATATTCAAACCCTGAGAATGATCAGAAATAAAATTGCATTCATAAACATCCACTACATAATATAAATAGTATGCAAGTTAAGATAATTACAAGTATCTAGACAAGAACAACATAAGGGAAAACCAATATGATTTCTGTAAAGATAAATTGTTCCTCCCTAACCAGCAAGAATTCTTCTAAACATTAAAATAGAGTATAAAGACAGGCTGGTGGATTTATTCTAGCCTTCAAAAAAGTTTTATCAGTAATTCTCCACAAAAAGGCTGTTAAAAGTGATCTACAAAGGAAAAAAATTAAATATCACATTGTTTATTATAAATACAACCGTAAAGACACAACTTCCAAGCCCTCCTCCCCAAATTTCTACTTGTTTTTTTTTAATATTACACATGTCTTGTGTGTGTTGGTAGACTCTAATAATGCTGAAAGCTGAGTAATTAGAAGAATTAAATTTTTAGTAGGACTATTTAAAAGTTGGTTTCTTTGTTTAACACAAATTTAATGCCAGTACTTAAAACAGCTTGGAAAAAGGTTGCCATTTAAAGACTCAACAGTCTCTGTCTGTTGTAGACAGGTCAGAGTGTTTACAATAATCTTGATTCCAGATCCACACTAAGAGATCCTTCAGCAAAACTAAGAAAGACCAGATTCAACATTCTTTTTATTTATAAGATAAAAAAGCAAGACAAACACCATAAAAACACACACACAAAAACTTTTCAATCCAACTTTACATCAGAAAGCAGCAAAAAAAGGTCAGAAGCCCAATTTTAAAAAAATCTTTTGCAAGGACACTTAAGGTAACTTGGTATGTGAGGTAAAGTTTTGAGAGTTAAAAAATTGGTAAAATTGGCTAGGAATTAGGAACCTATGTAAGAATAAATAAGATCAATATGAGGACCAATATCTTTCAACATTTATTAATTTGGAAGAATGGGTAAACAATGCTGTGGCACTGATAACAAAATTGAATTTACAGAGTAGATTTAATGTAGCACATATCTTTCTATTTGCCAGTTAAGTTATACTCTCAATTAGAAAAGTAAGTGTCATTATGGACATACCAAGAATTAAATATTAAACTTGAGTAAGGAGGGGCTGAAAGAACCACATTTACTTAGAGAAGTATAATCTAGTGCACTGAATTTGGGACTGAGACACAAGAACTCCGGAATTTGATTCTAAATTTGCCAGTAATTCAGTGTGTGGCTGTAGATAAGCCACTTAATCTCAGAGAGTTTTCCCATATGTAAAATGGTTATGTGGGTGAGGAGAAAATCCCATATAGAAGAGATTAAGATAACGAGGACCATTTAATTCGCAACATAGACAAGTGAATGTATGCTAGAGAGTTGTGAAATCTGAAAGGGACAGAGAAGGCCAATTTAACCATATTTAACAATATAGGAAAAGATATTAAAAAATAAATTAAAAAATTGGAAATGAACAACATGGAAAGTTATACCCCCCCTTGTTTTTGCACAAACAAAAAATAACATATGTAACTCACTGCTGCATACTAGTACATTGACTAGATTAGCAGAATTTTTGCTTTAAATTTAGACATTTACAGGAATAAGAGTAGAACTTCTGCAGCTACCTTAGCTATGGCAAAAGTTGCAAAGGGTTAATAATTCCTCTGCTTCAGGACAAAATGTGATCACCTGCTGAATCAGAAATAAATTTTCCTCATGGTGCAGTATTGAAATTACATGTTTTATGGGAGTGTTGCACCTTCCTTTGCAGCATACAGCAGTGGCTGCTATTATAAAGACATTATATAGATCTTGATAGATTATTTGAGTATTAAGCTATGAGTATTTCTATACTTAAATCTAGAAATGGTACTTCTTCTCACAATACACTGTTTATATTCAACATACAAGCAAAGGCGGCTCCACTATGAACCATCTTTAGAAACAAAGCTGATTTTTTTGTTTAATAACCGAAGAGATGCCAAACAAAAGGACATTAGAATAATCACATACAAAATGAGACCTGCAAAGAAAAAGCATTGCATACCATAGCTCACCTTCATTAACTAGGTACCGTGCATAGATGAGGAGCCAATGACGGTATTCGTAACTGGACTGTAATATAAGTGCTGCTGCTATCTGATTCTCCAGGTAAGCCAGTGTTGCTTCCTGTTGTACTAAGTGAGGCATGGAAAACAGTCTTGCAGCTTGCCTTCCTGAACTATAAACCGAACATGTACAAAGTCAGAGATCAATTAGAAAAAAATTCCCCTAGTGCAAAAGCCATTCTTCTAGTCTTTCACATATCAAAAGTATTTGGTGCTTTTCCAGTTTGAACCTCTACTGCCAAAGGTAGAACTGCTATAAATCTTCTGCACTCCTCTCAGACAGAAAGCTCCTAGAACCTGTCTACATTGGCATCAGACCTAGACAACCCACCACGGCATTAGGCTCAGTGATCCCCCATTCCCTCTGGCCTTTCCACCTAGGGAGCAGTAATCAATAGGTGCCTCCAGAAATCATTCACTCAGTTTGATCATACTGAGTCTAGATTTTACAATACTGTATTGGTCACTTCTTCCTTGTCACTCATCCCTCTCCAACCACTGAAACCTCTCAGGTGCCCAACCACACTCTCTCTTGCCCACTGGGGTTCTTCACCAGCTCCTCAATTACCTCTCTCCTTTTTCCTCTCTACCCCATAACCCTTTCTTCTTGCCCACTTCAGTCCTGAGAATGTACCGTTGACCTCCACCACAGCAAAGGTCAGTTTACACAGTTTCATTTATATTACAAAATCAAACCTATAACCACCAAATGAACAAAATTTAACTGCCACAGTAAGTTCCTAGCATCATCCTGATCCCACTTTGCTCTTGTGCTGCACCCCTTTTGTCCTTCATTTGTTTTTTTTCTCTTTAATGTTATAAGCTCTTCAGGATAGGGCTGTCTTCTCTATGTTTATATAGCCCCCCAGGAAACTAAATGAAGGCTAGTTTTATAATTAATCTTTATACAAGGCTGGACATTTTTTTGAAGGTAACTACAATAGTCTAATAAAATTACTTTTTGAAGCAATGAAAATTTCTTTACAAACTTTAACTAATTTTTCATGTGGATATTTTCTTTTTTTACAAAATATATTCAAACTGTTATTTCCATTCTTTCTATTTTTAAACCCAAATTTTCTTGACTTCTTTTTAAAGGAAAGAAGGAAATTTAAGTCCCATTTCTTTCTTACAGACCCTCTCATTTGGGCATACATATTAGTAAAATAAAATAAAAGTAGGCTATGGAGGAGCATATACATTAGAAGCCAGGGATGTAAGCAGCAAATGAAGATGAGCTACTGAGCTATCTAAGGAAACCTCCACTGGCTCCTGCTAGTCTTTGGTGATATGACCAGAAGTCACTTGCTGCATATATTTAACTAATTACCACCCAATCTTCCTTAAAATACTTAAAAGAGTGTACAGATTAAAGCCAACTAAGGAGAACCGAATAAGCCAAAATTGAAGCTTGTAGACCAAATCACTTTTGCAACATGGTCAAATAATTAAGTCATAAAATCACAATGCAACATTTAAGAAATCCAATTTAAATAAACAAAGTGATACTCTATAAATACAAATGAGAAACACTGCGCCAACAGGTAAGGAAGAATAATAAAAGTAGCATTATTAAGCATAGTGTGCAGCCACCTTCATACCACCCAAATATTCCCTGAGCTAAACAGATACAAAGTTACAAAGGTAGAAAGCTTAAACAGAAGGTAACTCCAGACAATTCAGTTGACACTTTGTGAAGCAGAAACAGACCACTGGGCTGATCAATGAACACAAATAAAATGCCTAAAAATGCATACTTTGATGTCCGTCCCTGTATAATGGCTAAAGGTCCTGAACACAGCATGGCTTCTTGTGATGGTAAACTATTCCTGTAGTCTGCACATTGTGCTAAGGAGTCCTGTTTATCAGAGACAAGATTCCTGGGAGGAGGGAGGAAAAAAAAACACAACATATTGAATAGTGGATCAGCTGGCAGAAGACTTGTTCTATACTGTTTCATACTCTATTTGCATTTTCATCATGAAAATTTTATTAAAGCTAATATTAAAATTAGATATAATACACAGGTTAAGAAAGGAATGTCTGTGTATCTTGGTATAGTGTTTAAATTATCTAAAAGTACAAAGTTTGGTTCCAAAGTCATACAATATATATAGTATATAATCAACAATAACCCCAATTTAGATTAATACATGTAATGATACACACTAGTGCAGTGTAGAAGGCTTTGGGCCAAACCCTGCTCACTTTATTTACTCACAAGTCCCATTGAAGTTAATAGGATTAACCACATAGCCTAAAAAGGATTTGACTTGAGCTCTGGAAAGCATAAGAGAAAATCCACTGGCTCCTTTTACAGGCTGCCATACTTGGAAATGGCATACTGAAAACAAAAATTTACATCCATGGTAGGATCAAGGCTGTATAGAAACAAAGTATTATTTTCTCATCAGGAAATTAACTTTAGTCCAAATCCTTCCACACACCAGACCTACTCTCAGATTGCGAAATAGGCATGTTGGCACTTTCCCTTAAGCTGAGACAATGATACCTCCTTCATACTGATGGGACAGTTGACAGCTACAGCTCCTTCTTCCTACACCTAATTAAGGCTATCATCTACATGAAAACTGACAGTCTGGGGAATTGGTTGCTCACACGAATGTCACCTGTATGCTTACCAGACAGCTAAGATTAAACAATGGCACTAATCGTTACAGTAATCTTGATTATTTCATGATGATTACTTTGAGCTGGTGATATTCTTTTACATCAGTCTGAGGATATGGCACAAACAGAAAAGTGACAGGAAATTTAGTTATGGCTGAGATTCCAGCCTCCATTTTTCACTGTTTTAACTGAAGAGAAAATGATAGCAGGTTTTAAACGTAGGGTCACAACCTTACCTTTGAATAGTATCAAGGCCAAGACAGATATAAACTAGAGCCAGACAGTAAAAATTAGATTTTATCTAGAGTGTTTTCCCTCAAATTTATTTAAAGAAAGATCCCATAATCTAAACATACAAACTACCCTTGAAATATTAGAGAGCATCCAAGTTTTCTGACTGCTATTCTAGATTAATTTTTTCCAGAGACTATTACCTTTTACATTCAGAACTCATGAATGTCTGAATAACCCATCTGTTTTAAATGCATGTCAGCTTCCAGGCAACTATAAGCAACTTATGACAAATCAGAGTATAAATGTAAGGAAATAAATTTCTGTTTAAGCTTCTAACTTACAAGGTTTATTTTAACCAATACCAAATCATAAAAACATGAAAGGGACTGGTCTAGTCATCCATGTACTAGTACAGGTTGGAGTTCCATGGTCTGGCACCCTCAGGAACTGACCAGTCCCAAAGAAGGGAGTTTGCTGGACCAGGGGAGGTCAGCCTCTCTGCTGACAGACTCTGGGCTCTCCTGGAATCTATCAGCAAATCACCAAGCTCCCCTGCCTCTGGGCCACAGGACCCCCAGCTCCTCGGCCAGCTCTGGGGCCACAAGGGCTCCATATCCAACCATGGGGACACCGGGTTCTTCTTCCCTTGGCCGCTGGACCTCTGTGGCCCTGAAGCTGCCCTGGGGCCCCAGAACTCTATTGCCCAGAGCTGGGGCTCTCTGGTCCAGGGGCTCTCTAGATCAGCAATATCCATGGTTCTGCCGGATCACAAATGTTGCTGGACCGGAGAGGTTCAACTATACATGCGGAACAAAGTAGCAGACAAGCCCAGAGTGTGTTCCTGTTCAGGTTAATTTTCAGAGTATAGAATTAAGGGGCAGTCAGTCAGAACTGGAATGCTAACACAGCCAACTTTATAAAAGACTATACAACTTACCATGTAGAAAGAGAAGGATTAAAACAATATGCCTTTCCATCAGACAGGCTCATTACTGGTATACCATGTTGAGTCAACAAAATTTGAGAGACAGATGTATCACTTCCTACAGAGTAAAACAGATCTCATGATTTCCTCTAAAGTAACCATTACATAACATTTAAAATTCTACACATTTAAAGTGCTGTACACCTATTAATTAATCCTTGCAAACGCCCTTCTGAAGCAGGTGGTATATTTTACTGACAGGGAAGAGGAGGCAAAGAGATGAAAGCAAGTCAGCAGCAAAGCTGGACTTAGAGCTCTCAACACTGAGCTCAACATACTATTACATGTGCCATTTCTTTGCAACTATTATTACGTAATCTTGAGAAACTACAACATAAATCAATGGTTGGTTAAAATGGAAATATTTGGAGTATCTGAGGGCAGAGTAGTTGCCCATTTATTTTTTCTGTCTTTAAAAATAAACTTTTCACTTTACATATATTTCCATGCCAATCTCCTAAGAAACTATGCTGCGAAGGTGTGGTATCAAAGATAAACATCCTATAACACTAAGATATTCATTGTTTCCTGTTCACCAACATGTTCTGATTTCTACTGTTCTACAACGAATGTTTTGCATCCAGGACCAATTGACCAGGACTTGATAGCTGTCTGTCTGAGAAAACTTTTGCGGTTTGCTGGGTTTATATACCGCACGCACGCACGCACGCACGCACGCACAAATATTTCTCAAATTGCTCTTGATTAGTACTGCTAAGACTAAAATACAAATAGGGGGCCAGTGTGTTTCTTGTAACACTTTTTTTTTGCAAGGACAAACAAATAGATGTGTTAAATTGAGAGAATTGCTGATCAATAGTTTTAAATAGCTGATTATATGCAAGATATGCACTATGGAATGCAACAGTTGTTACAGAATTTATATACCAGGTTAGAAAGTGTTTCATGATACATCTACAATGCTGAATTTCAACATTTAAGAATAAAATTACAGGCTCCTAAAGAGACTGCTATCTCCTTATATTTTTATCTTGATTATTTCTGTGGTAATGAAACATTATCCAGTTATTTCCATTTAACACCCAACTACACACAGAAGAAAACCTATTTATTTTTGCTTTATGAGATAGGTAGAATTTTAGTACATTCATTAATGGCTAAACATATTACAAGACAGCAAAAAGGCTAAGGTTGGCAGGTAAATTTTCTCTTTCATTACCTGCTAATATTGTTTGTAGAGACTCATCTTTGACAACTGCTGACTGTTTATGAACATCCCTAAAGGGAGAGAAGAGGGGGGGGATCTATACATTAAAAAGAAATGAATACTCCAATCATATAACAAACCAGTTTCTAGAATGTTTCTGATTAAAATTTGTAATTTAGTATTTTCTTCATTATTTTGACAACACAATTTTGGCAGCCATAAGAAACAAATTAGCAAAGAAGAGCTGTATACACCTCTGCTTCAAAAAACAATTATAAGCAGCATTATTTTCACATCTGTAGCCCTTTGTGTTAGAAAATCTCATCACATTTTGCAAACATTAAGCCTCAGTAGCAGAGCTGGGAACTAAACCCATGTCTTCTGACTACTAGGCCCATACTCTAGCCATTAAATAACACTCTTTCAAATTTCAGTGTTGGTTTACTAAAATTAAGATTTGAATGATTTCTGTGTTTCCTTTTTTCCCTTAATTCTACAGACTAAGATCATGCTTTCCTAGGAGATGGCTCAAACAAATAACCATCAGTAGGATAAACCATCCACTTTCTAGGGTGACATTCACCTCTGTGGAGTTCTATTTAAACCTGCAAGAGACAGCAAGCAGGACACCTCTACACAGGGATGAATTTCACTTCCACAAAAGAGACTCAATCAAAAGTGAACCTGTTTGGAAGCAGAGCACCAATAGGCACACACCAACTTAAAAAACTATCAGCCCCAATCAAAGTAATTATCTGAAGCACAAAAATAACCAGTCAAACATGCTCATTGGTAGTCATGGCAACATAATTTAGTACTCACCAAACAGACAGCGTAGCAATTGTGGTGAGAGCCATGACATAGGAACCTGTGCAATGTAAAGCAGAGACAGGCGAATGCAATATAATAGGTGGGAGAAGGCGACGACCACAAGCTGAAAATACAGATAAGGTCCTCTTCTCACAGGCTACACTCACCACATCACTGAAAATGAGAAAAAGGAAACATTAAAACTCAATTAAACGAAAAAGGCATGATCTCATGTGTTATCATACAACCTGAAGGAGGTCCTACTGGTAATTGTGAGGGTTCTAGAAACTTGGCTCTATAAGGCAGGGGCAAAAAACTGCATTCTAAATTCAAGTCTGCAGATGAAGGTGAACACAACATTATCAGTGGGGAAGGAAAGAAGGAGTGCCTGTCAGAATAAGCTTAAACATACTGGCCATATGAAGAAGAGGGTTTTATTTGTTTTTTGTTTTTGTATTTTTAAACAAGATTGTTTCCACACACATAAGAATGTATGGCCTATCAAGACAGTGGAATGGCAATGCTTTCTTTAGAAGGCAGGGAGGAAACCACTGCAGACGTGAAAGCAGGGAATTTCTAAGTCACAAAATATAAAAGAACCTTTCATGGTGATCTGAGGATAAAAGGTTTTAATTACCTTATAATCAAATCATGAGGTACATGTTTCGAAGATGGTGTTGGAAAGCACTTCCATCAGTAAGAGAATGCTTATACTATAAAAGAAGCACTTCCTACCTCCTTCATTAAAGAGCATGGGAGATTTCATCCTAACCTAATTTTTATTTCCATACTACTCTGCGGTATGCTTCCAATCTAAACACTGGACAAGGTACATGAAATGAACAGGAGTTTGCATGGATGACAGGATATGATGTGAAAGAGAGCTCTGATTATAGCTGTACATAAAACTTTATAACCAACTTTCTACCTAACAAGCTTGAAACTGAGGCCAGGCTAACCAAACCTTGTGATAGTCTTGGGCTAGAGTTTGAATCAACTTAGGCCATTGCAAGTACATAAAACATTACAGCTCAAAAAAACAGTTACCGGTTTCTGTAACGGGTGTTCAAGATGTGTTGCTCGTGTCCATTCAACATAGGTGTGTGTGTTACCATGTGCACCAGTGCTGGAAGATTTTTCCTTCAGTAGTACCCGTAGGGGCCTGGGTCTTAGCACCCCCTGGAGAACACAGTCCTAGCTATATAGGGAGCTCCCAGGCCCCTCCCTCCTCAGTTGCTCTTGCCAAAAAAACTCTGACAGTGGGGACGGAGGGTGGGAGATTGAATGGACATGAGTAACACATTTTGAAAAACACCAATTATAGCAACAGGTAACTGTTTTTTCTTCTTCAAGTGCTTGCTCATGTCTATTCAACATAGGTGACTACTAGCAGTGTCTGTGGAGGTGGGCAGGAAACTCAAGAACATGCAGATTGCAGCACCACTCTACCCAAGCCACACCAAGACTACATTGCCCTTACAGGTGCACAAGAACACTTCGCACACATTCCTGACTGCTCTGAGCTCCCAGAGGTATATGAGGAACACTGCCTCACCCTGAGATCACTGGCCCAGCATTTGGGGCATTCTGAGATAAGCTCCTCATCCCTGGTCCGAGGCATCGGACACTAGCTCGAGTGAATGCTGAGGTTGCTTGAACAGGACACTGGAGAGTAGATTATAGGCATCCATCCACCAGTGCAGGGAGTGGAGTATATGTGGCGGCATCATGACTACACGGTTGAGGAGGTGCCTCACTGGGGAGCATACCAACGTCAGCCACAGTTGCAGAGGGCAGATCCTGACCCAGGTAAATGGTACCACATAGGTGCAGGCTGCCATACAGCTGAGGATGTGCAAGCACACCCTCTCAGACGTCAGGAGGGTGAGGGATAGCTGATCAATGAGGTCCCGTAGTGCTCTGAACTGGTCCTGAAAGAGGGCTGCTGTGGCTGCTGTAGAGCTAATTACTGCACCTATAAACTCGTTTCTATGCACTGGGACTAACAATGATTTTTTGTCATTTACCAGGAGCCCAAGGCAGACAGGAGATCTTGGATCTTCTGCTGCAAAAGGGCCTTAACCAGCCAGTCATCCAGATAGGGTACATCTGGAGCCCTAGGTGACAAAAGGTAAGATGCTACCACCAACATGCAGTTTGTAAATACTTTGGGTGCCGTGTCTAGGCTGAAAGGGAGGACCACAAACTGGTAATGACTGCATCCTACCTTGAGCCTTAAGAATTGTCTGTGTACCTCAAAAGAGTGCACTTTGGAAATATGTGTCTTTGAGGTCAAGGGCAGTATACCAATCTCTCGAATCCAAGTTGGGGATAATTGACGCGAGGGTGACCATGTGGAAATTGAAGCGGGCCAGGTACTTATCACAGGTCTAGAATAGGTCTCAGACCTACCTTGGCTTTAGGGATTAAAAAATAATGGGAATAAAACCCATGGTTGTGGAACCTGGTCAGTACCTCTTCCATCACTCCCAGGCTGAGTAGCTCCACTACTTCCTGTTTAGGAAGATGCTCATGAAAAGAGTCTCTGAAAAGGGATGGGAAGGGAGGGCGGGATGAAATACCCATCCCACACCATAGCCAAGGCCCAGCGATCCGATGTAATTTCCATCCATGCAGGGAGAAAGGGATTGAGACAGAATAAGAAGGGGCAGAGAGGTGTCTGTTATGTCGCCCTCGGGCATACCTGTTTGAGGGCTTAGAGTGACTTGACAAGCCTTGAGACCCTGGCTGTAGTTGTTGCCCCTGTCTCTTTCTGAACGGCTCCACACATCCCTGGGTCAGGTCCTGCCTAGTAAGCTGCTGCAGAAGCTGGGGCTTAAAATTTTTATGCTCCGATATGTAGAGACCCAATGTTTTAAGGATTCTAAGAGAATCCTTGAGCCCATGCAAGTTGGTGTCTGTCTGTTCCACAGGGTTTTACTGTCGAAGGGGAGGTTTTGGATTGAGTTTTGGGCCTCCACAGACAAAACCGAGAGAAGAAGCCACGCAGCCCTTCTCATGGAGATGATGGAGGCCATGGACCTTGCTGCTGAGTCCGCAGCATCCGACGGTGCCTGTAAAGCTGCCCTTGCTGGGGCCGAGCCTTGCTCATGAGCACCTTTACCTCCTCCCTGGATACTTTGGGGAGCAATGCCTCAAAACTGGCTGTGGACTGCCATGAGCTGAGGTCATAGCACATGAACAGAGTCTGATGGTTCGCCCCCTGTAATTGAAAGGCTGGCCAAAGAATAAAGCTTTCTTCCAAACAAATCCAAACATTTGGAATCCTTATTTTCAGCATGGGGGAAGGTTGGCCCAGTTGTTCCCTGTGTTTCACTGACTCCACTACAAGGGAGTTTGGCAGTGGGTGGGTGTAGAGGTAGTTGTGGCCCTAGGGAGACACAAAGTACTTCATCTCCACTCTCTTTGAAATAAATGAGATAGAAAAGGGTGTTTGCCAAAGTGCCCTGGCAATCTTGGCTACCCCTTCATGTAGGGGTAGGGCCAGTCTAGGCAGTGTACCATGGTCCAGGACCCCAAGGAGGAGTCCAAGACCTCTTGGACTTCCTCTGCTTGCAGCAGAAGGTTTGTGGCTACCCACTTGAGAAAGTCCTGGTGGGCCTTTGTATCATCCAGGGGAGGGGACTACCATTAAGGGGCCACAATGGCCTCATCTGGTGAGGAGGAGGAGGAGGCCTGACCCCCTTGACCTCACACTAACCCCTCCAGTCTGGGTATGAGATGATCTCTCACCTCCAGTGTCAGGACCTGGCTCACTAAGAGTGCCAAGGAAAGGGTTCAAGGCTCCAGTTACCGAACAGGCTGCCTGGGGCTGAACCAGGAAACACCAGGGAGTCCAAGGGCACCACTATACCTGGCAATACTGCTGAGGCCAAGGGATGCCTTGAGAGGCCATCTGCATTACCACTTGGTACTTCTCCTACTCTGGTGCTGAAGGCTGTGCCGTGGATAGGGAAGCACTGTCACAGGTGGCAAAAAGGAACTGAGGAAGGAGTGGACTGGGAGCGCCCTATATAATGTGGCATGTGCACGCCACTCCAGGTGGCTCTGAGACCCAGGCCCCTACGGGTACTGCTGAGGGAAAATCTTCCAGCACCAGTTCATGTGGTGAGCACACACACTTATGTTAAATGGACATGAGCAAGCATTCAAAGAAAAACATAACAGCTTCCACATAAAAGCATGTACAATTTGTCAATTTCAGCTGTTTAATTTGTTCCAGTCTAAAACTCAGCATAATTCTTAAGGAGTGTGAAAACAGAAAAAGGTTCAGATGAACTGTGAACCAGATTTGTGGGTATTTATCTCACAGCTGACCTCAACAAGATCACACAGGTTACTTTAAACTTCTGATGCTAAAACAAAAGCCTAATGTTGAGAAGGAGGAAAAACTACAGTTATCCCTGAGGAAGTGTCTATCCCACAAAAATATTCTAATTAAAGTGTTCTTCTCAATCTCCTGTCATTTATGGCATTTGCCTTTTAAATAAATGTTACTTCTAATGATACAGTCCACTCTAATGAGGGAATTTAATGGAGGAATGCAATGTCTGACACAGGAAGTATTTTAATTGGCTAATAGGATCATGGGATGCGATAAAGATTATGGTTAGATTATAACTCTAGGAGCCAATTCACTAGTGAAGCTGCCCTCAGGATGACATATAGTGATTATATTTATTCATATTACATGTTTGATACTAAAGCAGTTTGCACAGTTGCAAAAGTAATGACAAAAACAGCAAACCACCAATGACTGACAAAGCCAATGGATACAGTTATTAATGTTACAGGACGAAGAGGAACATAAGCGTCCCAGAGTAGGCAAAGAGGAAGAAGAGAAAAGTCTTAGGATAATATTCTGCACTATGAAGAATCACACAACTCGATAAAAATAAGGGATCCAGTAATGCACTGGATGAATGAATTTAATTAAACATTTTACAAAATATGCAATATACACAGGATTTAAAAAAAGACAAATGGGTAGCAATATTCTCTGACCGTATCGAAATATTAAATACCTACTTTTTTTTTTAACATCGTAAATTCTCCCAGGGAACCTTGAATAAGCCTTCCACTAACCACTTGTTTAATAGTGTAACAATAAAACCCTAAATGCTCTCTCCTCCCAATGGGACTGTTACTTCATTTCTGAAGGTTCCTACTTCTACAGGCACATTCTCTTACCAGCTTCCAGCTGCAGTAAGAATTCGACTGGTGAGGACAGTCTCCCATTCTTTGCCTTCCCGATTACACTTCAACCTGCTCAGCTTGGAACCTCCCACAGTGGTCATCTCATTCTCCACCTCAATGTACATGGAGGGATCTGAGCTTATCTGAAAAAAAGAAAAGAAAAATCTTCTTATACAGAAGAAAATTGTTCAGGAAGCCTCAAATAATGTAGGTCCAAAATAGGGCCCAACAGTACCTGAGAGTCTGATTGAGAAAAAACTTGAGTCTTTTGTTTAAAATATCCTCAATATATGCCAAATTACTTAAAAGGAAGAGATTCCATGAGCTACTCCCAATCAATAATTTCTGATTATTCTGAGTTTCCCAATTGAAAAAAAGTGTTTATTAAATTCTGGACACCAAATCTAGTTCAAATGGGCTGATGCTGCAGTCTTTCAGAATTCCTACAGTAAAAGCCAGACTTCTCTGGTAAAAGCACATAAACAAGGGACTATGTAGTATATGAGTCTATGTTAATGTTGCCCTCCAGGAGCTGAGCATGTAACTCTACCATATAGAGAACTCAGAAAAAATGCCCAGTTTTTTACTTGAGTAATGCAGAGGTGCATATGTGAAGAGAGATTACTAGTCCTGCTGCTGCTGCCACCACCAGTTCCTTTGGAACACCAAGGCTAAGTAAAAGAAGGGAGAGGGTGCTTATGGGGGCAAAGAGGTAGCCATGTTAGTCTGCAAAAACAACAACATGTCCTGTGGCACCTTAGAAATTAAGATTTATTAGGGCATAAGCCTTCATGGGTAAACCCCACTTCAGATTAAATGGATTTGAAATTACAGAGGCAGGGAAGTATATATGAAACAACAACAAAAGAAAAAAGTTATTTAAAAAGTGTTTATGAGGCTAAACAAGTCAGGGTGGATATGGCTCACTCATTGCAGCTGATGGAGAGGAGTGAATACCAAGAGATGGGAAGTTGCCTTTGCAGTGTGTTAACCAATTTAAATCTTTATTCAAGCCTAACTGGATTGAACTGAATATGCAAATGAATTGGAGTTCAGCGGTTTCCCGTTGTAACTGACTTCTGAAGTTCTTTTGTAGAAGAATGGCTACTTTTAAATTCTTTATGGAATGTCCAAGCAGGTTAAAATGTTCTCCTACAGGTTTATGCATGTTACCTTTCATGATGTCTACTTTGTGTCCCTTTATACTTTGGTGCAGAGACTGTCCTGTCTGGCCAATATACATGGCAGAGGGATATTGCTGGCACTTGATGGCATATAGCACATTAGTGGAAGTGCAGGTGCATGAGCCCCTGATGTTGTGGCTTATGTGGTTAGGTCTTACGATAGTGTTGCTTGTATAGATGTGTGGACAGAGTTGGCAACAGGGCTTGTTGCAGGGACAGGTTCCTGGATAAGTGTTTCTGTGAAGTGGTGTGTGGCTGCAGGTACGCATTTGCTTCAGGTCAGGGAGCTCTCTGTATGTGAAGACTGATCTGTCTCCTGAGGTCTGTGAGAGTGAGGGATCATTTCCCAGGATAGTTTGTAGACTGTCAATGATTGCACTGGTGGGGTTTCAGTTGGGAGTTCTAGGTGATAACCATTGGTGTTCTGTTATTTTCCATGTTGGACCTGTCCTGAAATAGGTGACTTCTGAGTACTTGTCTGGCTCTGTCAATCTGTTTCTTCACTTCCCCAGGTGGGAATTTAAGTTTTAAAAATGCTTGATAAAGATCCTGTAGATGTTTGTCTCCATTTGAAGGATTAGAGCAGATATGGTTGTATCTTAGAGCTTGGCTACAGACAATGGATCTTATGATGTGTCCTGGATGGAAGCTTGAGGCATGTAGGTAAGAATAGCGGTTAGCAGGTTTCTGGTATAGGGTGGTGTTTATGTAACCATCATTTCTTTGTATTGTAGTGTCCAGGAAGGATCTCCTGCATGGATTGGTCCAGGCTGAGTGGAAATTGTTGAAATCCTGGTGGAATTCTTCAAGGGCCTCCTTCCCAGGGGTCCATATAATGAAGATGTCATCAACATACACAAGTAAAGGTGTGCCAGGAGACGGGAGTTGAGGAAACAGTTTTAGGTCAGCCATAAAAACACTAACATATTGTAGGGCCATGTGGGTGCCCATGGTTGTGGGTGAGGAAAACGTCACGTAGATCAGCTACCAGGTGTGCAATGGCATCACGGGATAATGTTCCTGACAGCTTGTAGTCCAGGTCAAGTGATAACAGAAGGAATGAACTGCTGAAATGCATTGCCTCTGCAGCCAGGTGAGGAAAGATATATGGAGTCAGAAGCTAGAGCAGGGGTGGGCAATAATTTTTGTTGGGGGGGCCACTCCAAGATTTGGGAAAGTGGTTAAGGACCACACTTTTCTGTGGAGGAGGTGTGGGGTTTAGGATGGTGCAGAAGAGTACAAGGGGTAAGGGACTGGGGTACAGAAGACGGTGTTAGGTCTGAGAGGGAGTTTGGGTGAAGGAGGGGGTTGTGACCTGGGGTAGGGGACTGGGGTAGAGAGTAAGGATGTTAAATATTTCTTAATTTACTAGTCAAGTAGTCAAAAGGCACTTTCCCCATTCCTCTTTTGAAATGTAGGGCTCGTGTACATTTCAAAGGAGGAATGTGGAACTCTGCCTGGGGCTAGGGGCCATGGGAAGTCCAGGCTGCACATGGGCTTGCCAGCTTTGAAATGTACAAGAGTCCCTAGCGGGGAAGCGCCCTCACGGAGCCTGGGGTCAGCAGGGGACGTTAAGTCTCCTGCTGACCCTAGGCTTCATGTTGTGCTGCCACTTTGAAATGCCACGCAGAGCCCAGGGTCAGTTCGGGACTCCCCAGCTGATCCCGGGCTCAGCAAAGCATTTCTGTGGAACCCGGGATCAGCTGGGGACTCCTCAGCTTACCGCGGATTCCATGCGGTATTTCCCCAGAACCCAGGGTCAGCTGGGGACTCCCGAGCTCATCCTGGGTTCCACAGTAATGCCATATGGAGCCCGGGATCGGCTGGGGAGTTCCCAGCTGACACAGGGCTCCACACGGAGCTGTGCCTTTGAAACACCAAGGCAGCTTTCAAAGGGGCAGTGCGGCACAGCTGTGTCCGGGATCAGCTGTGCGGTGCTGCCCTTTTGAAACACCACCTCAGCATTTCAAAGCAGCAGTGCCACAAGGAGCTGACCCTGGCTCCATGTGGCGCTGCTTTGAAACACCAAAGTACCTCCTCTTCCTCCCCGTTTGCTGCCTCTATCTGATAGAGGCAGAGGGGGGGAGGGATCGATTAGTCGACTGGACTATCCAATAAGCATTTGTTTATCAGATAGTCAACTAGTCCTTAACATCCTTAGTGCAGAGTCCAGGAGGGGGTCCGGGTGCAGGAGAGAATCCTGGCCCGGAGAAGGGTTATGGGAGGGGCTATAGGATCTGGGAGGGAGCTGTAACCTGGGGCAGGGGGTTTGGATGGTGACCTGGGAGAGGGAGTTGAGGTGCAGGAGTGCCAGAGGTAGGCTCTGGCTGGGAGGCGCTTACCTAAGCCTTTCCTGGCCAGCAGCCCTGCAGCACCCCCAAAGCAGGCCAGGCTCCCTGCCTGCTGCAGCCACAGACCGCTTAAAACTGCAGGCTGCTTCCTCCATCTGGCTCTCAGATCTGAGGGAACAGGGAGAGGCTTGCGCTGCCCCAGTCCCCGAGGCCAATCTCTCAAGCGCCTATTGTCTAGTTGTTTCCTGCCAACTAGAGCTGAGAGATTGGCTGGGTTCAATTCCTATTGGCTGGTTATTTCCAGCCAATAAGAGATGAGGACTGGGCTGGAGGCAGGTAGATCACACAAAGCCTCCTTCTGTCTCCAGAGCAGAGAGTCACACAGAGCAGCCCTGTGCTTAGATCAGCATCTGCTACATGCCTAAGGGTCCTGACAGGGTGTCCATGGGCTGGATTTGGTGGCTTGGCAGGCCTGATCCAGCCTCCGAGAAGTATCTTGCCCACTCCTGAGCTAGAGGATGCATGTGACCTATTTAGGTTCCAAAGCCAAGTCAGTTAGGGAAGGAAAAGAAACAGCTGGAAGACCAACAATGGCAGGAAAGAGCCAAGTGGAAAAATCTTAGAAAAAAGTAGGGTGGTTAAGGCTCCTTCTTAGACAGGGCAAAGAGAATCTGCTCCAATCCTTCAGTTTCATATAACTATTCTGAGTATCTTAAGGATATTTTTAGCAAAGTAAACTAATCTTGGGGAAAACGCCTTTTAAGTAAACAATGGTGGTGTCATCCACTTACTTGCAATGTAAACGATTTCTGTGGGATTGGGGTTGGCAGTTTAAGTGCTAATGCTGGTGCAGATATGCAAGTGGCATCCTTCTCAGAGGCCAGGGCAGCTGGCGACTAGAAAAAAAGTCAACATATATAACAATTAAAAACAAAAACTTATGAACACATGAAACAGCAAATGGTTATCATTCACTAAGGTGTCTCAGTACAGATATATCCAAGTTGCCAAGAGGGAAACCTTAACAAATGTTTAACATACACTTATCAGAAAAACCTTAGGCAAAAACATTTTTTAAAATACATATTCCATAAATACTATGTTCTCATTCTCTATACTAGTTGCTCAGAATTGTGAAGAACAATATGTGGCCATTATATTTTGCATTATATCATCTTTACCACTTTCCATATGCACTACCTTAATGGAAGCTCCCGTATGTTTCAGGCCTAGACCAGCCTTTGAGTGTTGGTAAAGAAAAAGGAAAAACTTAAAAAACAATAAATAGTCTAGCAGCACCTAAAAGACTAACAAAACATGTAGATGATATCATGAGCTTTTTGGGTACACTTCTTCAGATGTTATTGCAACTGATGGATGGGAAGTATTTCCATAATGTACTAGCTAGGTATGTACTCTACTATGTTCTGCTGAATGGAAGGTCAAATCTGTTCAAGTTCTTACAATTATTTCACCTCTTGAATCTCACTGCTGACAGCTGATGGAGTTTCTCATTTAGTTCAAGTGGCAGACATCTGTGGTGTTTGAAACCAAGGTCCTGCATCTAACTCCAATACTACATACATACTGGTTAGTTAGGGACTGTGATATTTGTATGCGCACAGCACACAGATTTATTATATTACGTGCACCTTTATTTTAAAACCTTAAGAATTGGGTAAAAAGCAAGCAAGAGGATTAGCTTCAAAATTTTGAGGAACCTTAGCACTCCTGGTTTAACTTGACCACCTTTTGTTTAATCTAATGCAAGGAAAACATTTTGCTTTAGTAAATAAATAGTAGAAATCACAAATATTAATATTATGCACATAAATTAAATTACTGATTACCTGAACAGTTAAAGTCACAGGGACTAGTCTGGAGTCCTTTCGAGGCCTGCCTTTCTTTTTCTTTTCTACTGTTTCTCCCTCAACTTCTAGTTTACGCTTTGGCAGTGCCAGTGGTTTAGTAGCTGGAATCTTCTCTTCACTATCACTGCTGCTCTCCAGAATATCCTTGGGCTTATTCTCTTTAATTAAATTCTGATCTTTTAATCTGCATTAAAAGTAAAAGATTAGTTTCATAATTTACATAAGATGTATTCAAAGTTGTCCCTCAAGTCCCTTCTGACTTTGGGAAATGGGCAGAAAAAATAATGTACCTCACATACATACTTATGGATCAATATGCTATGCAAGTGATCCTGGGAAAATGTACCCATTAGGAGCACAGGAACAGCCCCTACTGGATCAGACCCAAGTTCTTGCTAATCGTGTATTATGTCTCCCTCAACAGCCAGAACCGAATGCTTCAGACGTATATTTAAGAATCCCAGAGTCTGAAGATGTGGGGTAATCTGCCCTCCCCCACATGTAGGTATCATTCTGGGTACTAGTAGTTAGACACTGATTGCAGGACTGAAGTACGAGGTTTAATAGTCTTTGCACTTTTATTAATTATGAAAACTCTGGTTACTCTTGCTATCCATATAAATCGGGATGAGGAACCTTTTTGGGGTCGGGGCCACTGACCCACAGAAAAATCAGTCAGGGCCAGGCTAATAGATTTTGTGTGCTCCAGTCCCACATGGTGGGGACTGTGGGTGCTAGATGCCAGCATGGGTCCCCCAATGCTGAGGGGGAACCCGAAGCCTCAGGGGCTGGATCAAGGCAAGCCTTATGTTCCCCACCCCTGATATAAATGTTGAATCACTTTTTGAATCTTCCTAAGTTCTTGGTCTCAACAATATTCTATGGCAGTGAGTTCCACAGGCTAATTACATTTTTGTGTTTAGTGGTTCTGATTTTGCCTTCTTTAATTTTCATTACTTGTCTCTTGCTCTTGTTAGGAGACAGGCAGAAGAGAAGGTTACTCACATTGTGCAGTAACAGAGATGCTTTAAGATGGCTGTCCCTGTGGGTGCTCCACCCTAGTGTTTGGGGGCCACTGTGCACCCAGTCAGAGATTTTTGGTAGCAGTGCCCTCCAGTAGGCTGTGCAAGCGGAGCAGATAGATGGTAGGTGTGGTGCCGCTACTATGCATACACAGCCAACTGTCCCTTCAGTTCCTTCTCTGCCCTAGAAGAAAAACAAGCATGTCTGAAGCAGAGGGGAGGAAGGGCGGTTGGTGGAGCACCCACTGGGACAACCATCTCCAAGAACCTCCGCTACTGCACAAGGTGAGTAACCCTCTCTTCTTCTTCAAAGAGTGTCCCTACGGGTGACTACGGAGCAGTACTCGTGATCAGAGGTGGGTGCTTCGGCTAGTCAGTATCCTGCATAGCAGCTAGAACGGTGTGCCCAAAATGAGTGCCATGGGACAGGTGAGTATCAAGAGCCCAGTGTTTAGCAAACATATGAACAGAGGACCATGTTGAGGCTCTACAAATGTCCATAAGAAGTATGCTATGCCGGTAAGAAGTTGAAGCCTCCATGGCCCTCATGGAGCATGCACGTAGCTGCAATGGAGGGTCTCGGCCAAAGATGTAGTAAGGCCAGTCTGATGCAGCCTACTATCCACTTGGATAACCTCTGGGTAGAGACTGGCATGCCCAAGGATCTCTCTGCAGTAGAAACAGAGAGTTGACTTGTGGGTTTGTTTAGTTCTGTTCAAATAAAAGGCAATTGCCCTGCGGACATTGAGCGTGTGCCTCCTTGTTGTCAGCGTGAGGCTTTGGAAAGAAGACAGGTAAGCTTATGGGTTCATTACAGTGGTAAGCAGTGGGGACCTTTGGGAGGAACTTTGGGTGTGGGCAGAGAACCACTCTGTCCTTATGAAATACTGTGAAAGGGGGGTCCGCCATCAGTGCACCGATTTCACCCATCCTCCTGGTTGCTGTGACGGCCACCAAGAAAGCCACCTTCATAGAAAGATGGAGCTTGGAACATGTTGCATGGGCTCAAATGGTTTACTGCTGACAGCTCGAACCACTAAACTGAGGTCCCAATCTGGAACAGGAGGTCTGATAGGTGGGTGTTTTGTATACACTTGAGGAAGCACTTGATGTGTGGGTGAAGACAGATTTGTTGTCAATGGGCTGACAAAAGGTCGTTATGGCTGCAAGGTGAACCTTTAAGGAACTGAAGGAGAGGCCCGACCCTTAATTCTAAGAGGTATTCCAAGATGTTAGCAAGTGGTACCATTGATGGGTTCAAGCATTTTTGTTTTGTCCAAACTGAGAATCTTCGTCTCTTACAGAAGTAAGATTTTCTGATTGTTATTCTGTGACTGTTTAATAAAATTTGTTTGACCTGATCAGTGAATGCCGTTTCTGTTGAGGTGAACCATTGAGAAACATGCCTGCAGATGAAGTGTTTGAAGACAGGTGATGAACTCAGCCACCCTCTTATAACAGAAGATGAGGAAGCAGTGGAAGTCTCCATAGTGTTCTCTTGGACATCTGAAGCAGATAAGTGTATCACATCTGCCAAAGCCGAGCTGAAGCAATGGGGATCACTGTGGCTGCATCTGACCTTATTTATAATAATATATAATAATATGGAGATATACCGATCTCATACAACTGGAAGGGACCTTGAGAGGTCTTTGACTCCAGTCCCCTACCCTCACGGCAGGATGAACTACCATCCCTGACAGATTTGCCCCAGATCCCTAAATGGCCCCCTCAAGGATTGAACTCACAACCCTAGGTTTAGCAGGCCAATACTCAAACCACTGAGCTATCCCTCTCCCCATATTTTGTTGACTACTCAATGAAGGAGTGGAATTGGAGGGAAAGCATAGAGACGTGGTGCGTCCCAGAATACTGTTAACGTGTCCCCCAGGGAATGCACTCCAATGCCCACATGTAAACAGTATTGTGGATGCTTCTTGCTGGCATTGGTTACAAACAGGTCCACTGTCGGAAAACCCCAGCGGTTGAACAGTTCATGGAGAATTTGGGGTTCCATTTCCCATTCATGATTGGAATTGAAATTCCTTCTGAGGTCTTCCAAAATGAGGCTGTCCTTGCCAGGTAAATCAGAGGCTTGTAGGTGGATGTCATGTGCAATGCACCATTTTCAAAGGCAGACAGCCTCCCTGAACAGGCGGTAGGAACTGGCTCCATCCTGCCTATTGACGTAATACATGGTTGCTTGGTTGTCCATGAAGATCTGAACTGTGTTGTTGCTTATGAAGTGTAGGAAATGCTGGCATGTGTAGAATACTGGAGTTCCCATATGTTTACATGCAGGTTCAATTCCTGTGAAGGCCAACGTCCCTGAGTTCTGAGAGAGCCTGAGTGCACTTCCCAGCCCAGGAGAGAGGCATCCATTGTGATGGTCACGGAGGGGGGCTGTTTGTGAAAAGGTACTCCAATGCACGTACTTCTTGGGTCTGTTCACCAGTCTAGGGATTGTTTGATCCTGACTGGGATTGATACTAATTTGTTGATGCTGATGAAGTATGATTTGTATATAGTCCTCAGCCGTTGCTAGGCAGGCCTCATGTACAGTCTGGTATGCTGCACTACTGAGTGGCTGCTGCCATATGTCCTAGCAACTGGAGATACATCCTTGCAGGGACTTGTGGACTGGATTTGGCCAGTGAAACTAGATCCTGTATAGTCTGGAACTTTTGTGTGGGAGAGAGGCTATGGCCTCCATGCAACTGAGGTGAGCTCCAATAAACTCCATTATCTAAGCTGGCTTGGAGTTTGCACTGGGAAAGATTTATCTGTAAACTGGAGGTCTGGAATAGAGTCCGGGTTAGGGAGACTGTGTTCTGCACTTTTTGTCTTGTTTGCTCTTGTCATACAGTCATTGAGGTATGGAAATATTGAGACCCCTTGTCTGCGGAGATGTGCGGTAAAAACTGCAAGCACTTTTGAAAAGACCCTTAGAGCTGTGGAGAGTCCTAACAGCAGCACCGTGTATTGGAAGTGTGCCTTGCAGACTGCAAATCTGATGTACTTCCAATGCGCTGGGTGAATGGACACATGAAAATATGTGCCTGGAGGTTGAGAATCAACAACCACTTAAGACGGGGATAATAGTGGATAGAGTAACCATCTTGAAGCATTGTGCTCATATATATCAGTTGAGCTTCCTGAGATTGAGAATCGGTCTCTATTCCCCCCAACTTCTTTGTTGTGACGAAGTAATGGGAGTAAAATCCTTTGCCTCTGTAGCAGTGAGGTACGGATTTTGTAGCCCCTTGATGGAGCAGGTGGTCGATCTCCTGAAGGAGAATGCTCTGGTGAGATGGATCCGTGAAGAGGGACAAGGAGGGGGAGTAAGAAGGCAGGGTAGACAAAAAAGAGATACAGTATCTGCCCTTTTTAATCTCCAGTACCCATCGCCAGTCGTGACAGAGGACCATTGGTCGTAGAAGGGTACTAGACATTGGCGGAATAGTTGGTAGGACAGTAGTTGCCTTAAATGGAGAGGTATTACCAGACTCTCCACCTGACCTTCAAAATGTTTGTCTCACAGTCAAGGGTTGAAAGGTAGATGGCTGGTCAGGAGTTTGTCTCCATTTGGTTTGGCATTGTCTCCTTTTGTTGTCAAAGTGCCTCTGCTTGATTAAAAGGCATGGGTTTGTATCTCTGAGTAAAATATCTTCCCTGTTTACATTTTGTTGCAGGAACATGAATGCCAACTGTTTTCAATGTGGCATAGGAGTCTTTGAGTGAATGAAGGGAAGCCTCGGTACCCGCAAACACCTTGGAGCCCTGGAAAGAAAGATCTTCCACTGTGGCTTGTACCTCACGGGGAAAACCAGACAGATGTAGCCATGATGACTTCCTCTTTACAAGGGCCATTATGATGGAGAGAAGTAGTATCAGAAGTGTCCAAGGCTGCCTGTAAAGCTTTGTGAGAAATCAGGGTGCCTTAATTTATGTTGGCCCTGAATTGCTCTCTTTTGTCTTCTGGAAGGCTATCAATAAAATGTGATAGTTGCTCAAAAATGTGTGTGTATTTTGTGAGTATCGTGGAGTAGTGCGAGATCCGGAGCTGGAGAGATGCAGAGGAATAGGCTTTAAAATATGTAGCTGGAGTTGGCTTACCTTAAACCAATGGTCTCCAACCTTTTTACACTCAAGATCACTTTTTAAATGACAGAACAAGCCAAGATCTACTGCCTCACCCCTTCTTTGAAGCCCCACCCTCTCTATTCTCCTCCTCTCCATCACTTGCTATCTCCAACCCTTATACTGCTGCTTTTTCCCCCAATTCTTCTGTAGGAAGAAGTTTTTCCAACATTTGGCCTGTCTAGACTGGACCAAATGTCAGAAAAACCCCTTCTTTTGGAAGCCCCCTTGTTCCTCGTGGAAAGAGGACTATAGGGGTGACCGAAAGATCATCTTTGCTCTTCCACTAAAAGAAGCAGAAGAACAAATGCATCCCTGGATGCAAAAGTGTTTTTCTGGGATATCGCCGGAATCCTGAAAAACTCCTGCAGTCTAGCCGTAACCTCGCTGGGTTGAGACAGGATGTGTAGGCTCTGGGGTGGGAATGGGAAGGGGTGAGAGGTGCAAGCTGTGGGAGGAAATCTGGATGCAGGAGAAGGTGGATAAAGGGACACTGGGTCGGGTCGGGGGCTCCAGGCCAGGCAGTGTTGGGGTCAGATGTAGGGTTAGGGTACTAAGCAAGCCACAGACTTCCGGATGTGAGGGTTCAGGAATTTGGGTTGGGGTATGTGAGGGGCTTAGGGCAGGGGGTTCCAGTGTATGACAAGCTCAGATGTAGGGTCTGGGGGAAAGGGGAGTGCAGAAGTGTTATGATGCTGTGGCCAGATGGGGGCTTGGCCCCAATTTGAGGTTTGTTGGCCAGGCTTCATTTTTAAATAAAATACTATGTCAAACAAAAAGTTTCTGCATTGTCTTTATTTCTGAGAAGGGCAGGGAACCTGTTTTGAGTCAGGGGTCACTGACCCAAGAAAAGTCAGTTGGGGCCACACAAGTGAGATGCAAAAAAAACCCTCCTCCAACCACCGCCTGCCCCCTCCTCCCCGCCAAGCTTCACTAATGTGGCCCCAACTGTGTTGGTGGGAACAGGGGACATAGTACTGGGGAAGGGTGCTAGTGGGTGCTTTGGCAGGGGACAGGGTGCCAGTGGGGACAGAGTTCTGTGGCTTGGAACAGGGGAGTGGGGACAGAGTTCTGTGGCTGGGGAGTGGGGGCAGGGGAGAGGGGAGTGGGGGCAGGGTGCCAGTGGAGGCAGAGTCCCCTGCATCTGCCTCCTCCCAGGATTCCCCTCCCCCCCCCCGCCTGAGGGAAGCCAGCGCGTGCCTCCTCTGTGCCCAACTTCTCTCTCCCACCCCCCACCCCCTCCGCGGCACAGAAAAACCCCGCGTGTGCCTGCTCCAGGGCCAAAACACCACTCCCCCTCCAGTGCTGGGAAACCCCATGCGTGCCTGCCCCGGAACCGAAACACCCCTCTCCTCCATGGCGCAGGTAAACCCCGTGAGTGCCTGCCCCGGGGCCGAAACACCCCCCTGGCACAGGGAAATCCCGTGCACGCCTGCCCCGGGCTGACTCACCCCTCTTGCGCCGGTGCAGGGAAGTCACTGTGCTGCTCCTCCAGGGCCGACATCCCCTCCCACAGCGCGCCCAGCAGAGCAGCCAGCACACTTCCAGAAACCCCAGAAGTGGCGCTAAGCTTGCAGGACTTCCGTCCACCTGCAGGAAGCTGGCACTACCTCCATTTTCGCTGGAGGTAGGTAGTGGGGCTTCTCGGGGCGGGGGGAAAATGGGGGGGAGGGGCCGGACGCCTCACGATTGACTGGTCGAGGCATCGCGATTGACCAGTCCATCGTGATCGACCTGTTGGTGACCACGGCCTTAAACCATGCTTGGCACTGTCTTCACAGAGGGAGACAGACCAGAGCAAATGCTCCTGTTGGCTTCCCTTACTCCTTTCAACTGTCAGGAGTACCAGTGCTGACTGGGACCACCTTCAGCGTTTGATTTAGCTTGTGTACCTCCCCTGCCCTGTACCATCACTCACCTGTCTATGACAATCTGATTTGTATTTATTACAGCAGAAGTCCCTGAGGTGGCTTTGGATCGTTCTGTGAATCTGGAATCAAATGCTTTCATTGGTTCGATCTTAGATGGAGTTGTTAGCACAGAGGAAGATGATACCGGGGGAGCGACGGAAGCAGAGGTAGCATTTACACTATTAAAGGAGGCAAGAGAAAAATAAAGATGGAAAATACATTTGGAATCTTGCACTACTCATACAAATAAAGTATAATTTAAAAGCATCATTTATCAAAACATTCTACACGGCCTAAAAGTTTCATTAAATTGGCTACTTTTGGACATGGGTGAATTCATAGAATCATAGAATACTAGGACTGGAAGGGACCTCGAGAGGTCATCGAGTCCAGTCCCCTGCCCTCATGGCAGGACCAAATACTGTCTAGACCATCCCTGATAGACATTTATCTAACCTACTCTTAAATATTTCCAGAGATTGAGATTCCACAACCTCCCTGGGCAATTTATTCCAGTGTTTGACTACCCTTACAGTTAGGAACTTTTTCCTAATGTCCAACCTAAACCTCCCTTGTTGCAGTTTAAGCCCATTGCTTCTTGTTCTATCCTCAGAGGCCAAGATGAACAAGTTTTCTCCCTCCTCCTTATGACACCCTTTTCGATACCTGAAAACTGCTATCATGTCCCCCCTCAATCTTCTCTTTTCTAAACTAAACAAACCCAATTCCTTCAGCCTTCCTTCATAGGTCATGTTCTTTAGACCTTTAATCATTCTTGTTGCTCTTCTCTGGACCCTCTCCAATTTTTCCACATCCTTCTTGAAATGCGGTGCCCAGACCTGGACACAATATCCAACTGAGGCCTAACTAACACAAAGTAGAGAGGAAGAATGACTTCTCATGTCTTGCTCACAACATACCTGTTAATACATTCCAGAATCACGTTTGCTTTTTTTGCAGCAGCATCACACTGCTGACTCTCATGCAGCTTGTGGTCCACTATAACCCCGAGATCCCTTTCTGCCGTACTCCTTCCTAGACAGTTGCTTCCCATTCTGTATGTGTGAAACTGATTGTTCCTTCCTAAATGGAGCACTTTGCATTTGTCTTTATTAAACTTCATCCTGTTTACCTCAGACCATTTCTCCAATTTGTCCAGATCATTTTGAATTATGACCCTATTCTCCAGATTAGTCACAACCCCTCCCAGCTTGGTATCGTCTGCAAACATAATAAGCGTACTTTCTATGCTAATATCTAAATCGTTGATGAAGATATTGAAGAGAGCCGGTCCCAAAACACACCCCTGTGGAACACCACTTGTTATACCTTTCCAGCAGGATTGTGAACCATTAATAACTACTCTGAGTACGGTTATCCAGCCAGTTATGCACCCACCTTATAGTAGCCCCATCTAAGTTGTATTTGCCTAGTTTATTGATAAGAATATCATGCGAGACCGTATCAAACGCCTTACTAAAGTCTAGGTATACCACATCCACCACTTCTCCCTTATCCACAAGACTCATTACCCTATCAAAGAAAGCTAACAGATTGGTTTGACACGATTTGTTATTCCCAAATCCATGCTGGCTGTTCCCTATCACCTTGCTACCTTCCAGGAGTTTACAGATGATTTCCTTAATTACCTGCTCCATTATCTTCCCTGGCACAGAAGTTAAACTAACTGGTCTGTAGTTTCCTGGGTTGTTCTTATTTCCCTTTTTATAAATGGGCACTATATTTGCCCTTTTCCAGTCTTCTAGAATCTCTCCTGTCTCCCATGATTTTCCAAAGATGATAGCTAGAGGCTCAGATACCTCCTCTATCAGCTCCTTGAGTATTCTAGGATGCATTTCGTCAGGCCCTGGTGACTTGCAGGCATCTAACTTTTCTAGGTGATTTTTAACTTGTTCTTTTTTTATTTTATCTTCTAAACCTACCCCCTTCCCACTAGCATTCCCTATGTTAAGCATTCCTTCAGACTTCTCGGTGAAGACCGAAACAAAGAAGTCATTAAGCATCTCTGCCATTTCCAAGTTTCCTGTTACTGTTTCTCCCTCCTCATTGACCAGTGGGCCTACCCTGTGTGGCGGCACGTCGGGCTCCCCCAACTCCTGCACCCCCGTAATGGCACCGACAGACTCCACCAGACAGTAGAATAGAGGGAGTTTATTGCTTCTCCAGGATACAGCACAGCATAGATGTCATCTGGTTACAGGAACCGGGCCTAGGATGCCTCAGCCCCACTTGAGATGGGGGATGCTGGGCCTCTAAATTCCAGCCCCTTTCCCTAGGCCGTCTCCTCCATAATCCCAGACAGAAACTGCCCCTCTCTTCTAGCCCCGTCCCCCTTGCCAGGCCTGGCCTCACCCCCTTCCTTTGTTTCTCTCCCTGGGAAGTAACTGGTCGGACCAGTTGAGAGACCCTTGCATAATGACTCATCCCCTGTCCTGCTGGGCCGTGCTTTGTACAAACAGCCGTCAGCGGGGGTCACTCACAGCCCACCGCCCAGCATAGCAACCAGCAAGGTACCCACCCTACGTCACACCCTGTCCTTGGTCTTCCTCTTGCTTCTAATGTATTTATAAAAAGTCTTCTTGTTTCCCTTTATTCCCGTAGCTAGTTTGAGTTTGTGCCTTTGCCTTTCTAATCTTGCCCCTGCATTCCTGTATGTTGTAAAAATACACTATATCCTTTCATGTGTCAATATCCTCTAAGCTTTGGCTACTCTCAACAATTATTTAAAATAGAACTGAGATTTGAAATCTTAATGCCACTTTATAAAGTCTTGTCATCTAGCTATATAGAACTGATTCATTCTTTGTAATTCTCACCACTTGATTAAAAATATATATTATCCATGAGTATTCAGTTTCCAAGTAAAATAAATTAGTGATTATGTATAGAGCCCAGCATGGATACAAAATTTGTATCTGCATCTGTATCCATGTCCACAAAATGAGCCACAGATATATGCATCCACCTTGGCAAATGCAGGTACTCACAAATTCCCATGAAGTCCACATATGTATAGGGGTCTAGATACAAAATTTGTATCTGCATCCACATCCTTATCTGCAAAATTGAGCCTCGGATGTAGATACCCCCGAAAATAATGCAGATATCCGTGGACTTGCAGGGCTCTAATTGTGTATATTCAGTAGAGCGGCGTAAAATGATCTGTGGATCTCTATTGCAAATTTCTTTTGATGTAGCATGCTGAACATTTTACACACAAGTCTATGTGTTGCCTATACTACATTGCAAATCACACAACTTGCTTCTTGAAAACACTCTTTGAACCTCACAACAGGACCTTACATCATAAAAGTCATCTAAATAAGATTTGCTCACTTTTAAAATACTCAGTTTAGCCTGAACACAGAGGTTTTAAGGGAGGTGCAATCTTCTATCAATGACAGTTCAGTGTTTTTAAGAATGTTTTTGTGACTACTCCAGTGGATAACAATCAAAATACATCTTAATTCACTGGAGAAGAGCATTTCCAGTGTGTGCCTAGGATTTGTTCAGACCTGGGAGGGCTAATTAAGTAAACTGCAGCATTTTAGAGCTATTAGTTATATCTCAACTTTGAGCTCAATCCAATAATGGATAAGTTTCCTCCATGCTTGTGGACATCTCAGAAACTACCGCATAGTGGTACACATGGGATGTTAACAAGGATAAACTAATTTTACAAAAACCATGGGTTTGGTATAATTAGTTCTCAGAATAAATGGAGGTTACTCACCTTGTGCAGTAACTGGAGTTCTTCAAGATGGTGTCCCTGTGGATGCTTCACGCTGAGGGTCTTGGTGCCGTCCCGGCACCTGGATCAGAGATTTTGAAGCAGTCCCTGCGAGGGCTGCACATGCGTGGCACCACCCGGCACATATGTGCTACTAGGTACCATGCATGTACGATCCGCGCCTTCCAGTTCCTTCTCTATTCCGGAGGCCCTGTAGGTCCGAAGAAGAGGCGAGGAAAGCGGGTTGTGGAGCATCCACGGGGACATCATCTCAAAGAATTCCAGTTACTGCACAAGGTGAATAACCTCTGCTTCTTTGAGAGGTCCCTGTAGATGCTCTATGCAGGATGATTAGCAAGCAGTTTCAGCCTGTGGTGGCAGGGGCTTTAGAATATTGCGGAAGGCTGATGACAGAACTGCAGAACCCACCAAAGTGTCATGTCCATAGGAGAGCACATAGTGCTTAGCAAAGGTAAATTGTGACATCCAAGTGGGGCTGCCTTGCAAATGTCCAAAAGTGGGACATTGCGTAGGTATGCAGTGGTAGAGGATACAGCCCTGGTGGAATGAGCCATCAACCTTAATGGTGATTGTAGGCCCTTTAGAATGTAACAAAGTTTTATACAGTTGGTGATCCATTTGGACAATCTCTATTTTGATATGGGTTGACCTTTAACCTGTTCAGCAAATGCCAAGAAGAGCAGAGGAGATTTTCTAAAGGGCCTCGTTTTCTGCAAATAGAATGCTAGTGCATGCCTGACATCAAGAGTGTGCATGGAAGCCTCAGTTGCATTGGCATGTGGTTTTAGAAAGAATACAGGTAAATGCAGTGATTCATTTATGTGAAACGAGGAGGCAACTTTAGATAAGTACTTCGGGAGCGTGCGAAGGTGACCGTATCTCAGTGCAATATTGTAAAAGGTGGGTCAGCCACGAGTGCTGCCATATTTCCGATGAGGCCGATGTTTATGGCAACCAACAATGCAACCTTCATGGAAAGGTGTGCTAAGGAGCAAGATGCAAGAGGCTCAAAAGGTGGTCTGGTCAGGGGTCGCAGTACCAGACACAGGTCCCAGGGAGGTGATGGTTGTGTGACATCAGGATGTAGTAGGAGATGCAGCCCTTTGAGGAACCACTTGATTGTAGGGTGAATAAAAATGGACCAACTATCAATTTTGTGATGAAAGACCGTAATGGCCGCTAGGTGTACTTTGATGGAGCTGAAAAGGGAAAAGAGTAAGAAAGCTCTTGACTCCACGGAATAAGAAAGGCATCTCCAATCAATCCTTCCTGATGCCCGCTCTGGAGCAAAAGTGTATGTATTTGGTGTTTTGAGGTGTAGTGAACAGGTCTATTGATGGGCGACCCCATTTGCAGAAGAGAAAGTGTACTACTGAGGAACTGGGTACCCATTCGTGATGCTGAGGGAAATGTCTGCTGAGAGCATCCATGGCTACATTGGTGACCTCTGGTATGTGAACTGCAGAAAGGTGGACGTTGTGATTGATAGAAAAATTCCACAACTTTATGGCCTTGGTGCATAGGGATCAGAACCTGGCACACTCTTGTCTGCTGATGTAAAAAACACAGTCAATGTTGTTTTTGACATGGATGTGCTTGCTGGTAAATGAAGGGCAGGAAAGGTCTGAAGGCCTTGTGTACAGTGCAGACCTCCAGCAAGTTTATGTGCAAGCACATCTCTTGAGCTGACCAGAGTCCTTGAGAGGTCTGGTCACAGAAATGGGTACCCCAGCCTATGCGAGAAGCATGTGTAGTGATCGTGAAATGGAGGGAAAGTTGAAGAACAGGACCCCCATGCAAAGACTGGTCAGGTTGGTCCACCAAAGGAGGGATGTCTTTACCTCATGCAGAATGGTAAGCCGGTGCGAGATTGGGTGTTTTAGAGGCTTGTATACTGCAGAGAACCAAATCTGTAGGCAGTGCATGTGTAGTCGGGCATATGATACTATGAAGACAGTAGCTGCCATGTGTCCTAGAAGTTGTAGGAAGTCTTTGGCTGTAGTGATTGTGGAGATATACAGCATTGTGGCTAGTGACTGAATGGCAAGAAATCTGTTGTGAGGCAGGTAGGCTCTTGCCAATGTGGAATCTAAGTGAGGCCCTGATGAATTGGATGATCTGGGAAGGATGGATAGATGATTCTTCCCAGTTTATGCTAAAAGATCCAGCTTTTGAAAACATAAGAAAGGCCGTACTGGGTCAGACCAAAGGTCCATCTAGCCCAGTATCCTGTCTGCCGACAGTGGCCAGCACCAGGTGCCCCAGAGAGGGTGGACCGAAGACAGTGATCAAGCGATTTGTCTCCTGCCATCCCTCTCCAGCCTCTGACAAACAGAGGCCAAGGACACCATTTTATCCCCTGGCTAATAGCCTTTTATGGACCTAACCACCATGAAATTATTTAGCTTCTCTTTAACCTCTATTATAGTCCTAGCCTTCACAGCCTCCTCTGGCAAGGAGTTCCACAGGCTGACTACACGCTGTGTGAAGAAGAACTTTCTTTTATTAGTTTTAAACCTGCTACCCATTAATTTCATTTGGTGTCCTCTAGTTCTTCTATTTAGGGAACTAATAAATAACGTCTCTATCGGCCCTCTCCACACCACTCATGATTTTATATACCTCTATCATATCCCCCCTCAGTCTCCTCTTTTCTAAACTGAAAAGTCCCAGTCGCTTTAACCTCTCCTCATATGGGACCCGTTCCAAACCCCTAATCATTTTAGTTGCCCTTTTCTGAACCCTTTCCAAGGCCAAAATATCTTTTTTGAGGTGAGGAGACCACATCTGTACACAGTATTCAAGATGTGGGCGTACCATAGTTTTATACAGGGGCAGTAAGATATTCTGGGCCTTATTTTCTATCCCTTTCTTAATAATTCCTAGCATCCTATTGGCCTTTTTGACTGCCGCTGCACACTGTGTGGAAGTTTTCAGAGAACTGTCCACGATAATTCCAAGATCTCTTTCCTGACTTGTCGTAGCCAAATTAGCCCCCATCATACTGTACGTATAGTTGGGGTTATTTTTCCCGATGTGCATTACTTTACACTTATCCACATTAAATTTCATTTGCCATTTTGTTGCCCAATCACTCAGTTTGGTGAGATCTTCTTGGTGTCCCTCACAGTCTGCTTCTGTCTTGACTATCCTAAACAGTTTGGTATCATCTGCAAACTTTACCACCTCACTGCTTACCCCTTTCTCCAGATCATTTATGAATAAGTTGAACAGGACTGGTCCTAGGACTGACCCTTGGGGGACACCACTAGTTACCCCTCTCCATTCTGAAAATGTACCATTTATTCCTACCCTTTGTTTCCTGTCTTTTAACCAGTTCTCAATCCAAGAAAGGACCTTCCCTCTTATCCCATGGCCATGTAATTTACACAAGAGCCTTTGGTGAGGGACCTTGTCAAAGGCTTTCTGAAAATCTAAGTATACTATATCTACTGGATCCCCCTTGTCCGCATGTTTGTTAACCCCTTCAAAGAACTCTAATAGATTAGTAAGACAGGATTTCCCTTTACAGAAACCATGTTGACTTTTGTCCAAAAATTATGTTCTTCTACATGCTTCACAATTTTATTCTTTACTATTGTTTCGACTAATTTGCCCAGTACTGAAGTTAGACTTACCGGTCTGTAATTGCCCGGATCGCCTCTAGAACCCTTTTTAAATACTGGTGTCACGTTGGCTACCTTCCAGTCATTAGGTACGGAAGCCGATTTAAGGGATAGGTTACAAACCACAGATAATAGTTCAGCAATTTCCCATTTGAGTTCTTTTAGAACCCTTGGATGAATGCCATCCGGTCCCGGAGATTTGTTAACATTAAGTTTTTCTATTTGTTCCAAAACCTCCTCTAATGACACTTCAATCCGGGACAGTTCCTCAGATTCATCACCCACAAAGGACGGTGCAGATTTGGGAATCTCCCCAACGTCCTCAGCCGTGAAGACTGAAGCAAAGAAATAATTTAGTTTCTCCACAATGGCTTTATCGTCCTTGATTGCGCCTTTTATAGTTCGATCGTCTAGGGGACCCACAGGTTTTTTAGCAGGCTTCCTGCTTCTAATGTACTTAAAAAACATTTTGTTATTTCTTTTTGAGTTTTTAGCTAGCTGTTCCTCAAAATCTTTTTTTGCTTTTCTTATTACATTTTTACACTTGATTTGACAGTGTTTATGTTCCTTTCTATTTATCTCACTAGGATTGGACTTCCACTTCTTAAAAGATGCCTTTTTGTCCCTCACTGCTTCTTTTACATGGTGGTTAAGCCACGGTAACACTTTTTTAGGTCTCTTGCTATGTTTTTTAATTTGGGGGTATACATTTAAGTTGGGCCTCTATTATAGTATCTTTAAAAAGTTTCCATGCAGCTTGCAGGGATTTGGCTCTCGTCACTGTGCCTTTTAATTGCTGTTTAACTAGCCTCCTCATTTTTGTGTAATTCCCCTTTTTGAAATTAAATGCCAGGGTGCTGGACTGCTGAGGTGTTCTACCCACCACAGGAATGTTGAATGTTATTATATTATGGTCACTATTCCCAAGCGGTCCTGTAATGGTTATTTCCTGGACCTGATCCTGCACTCCACTCAGGACTGAATCGAGAATTGCCTCTCCCCTTGTGGGTTCCTGCACCAGCTGCTCCAAGAAGCAGTCATTTAGGCCATTGAGAAATTTTATCTCTGCTTCTCTTCCTGAGGTGACATGTACCCAGTCAATATGGGGATAATTAAAATCCCCCATTATTATAGAGTTCTTTATTTTGGTAGCCTTTCTAATCTCCCTCAGCATTTCAATGTCAGTATCGCTGTCCTGGTCAGGTGGTCGGTAATATATCCCTACTGCTAATTTCTTATTATTGGAGCATGTAATTACTATCCATAGCGATTCTATTGAACATGTTGATTCACTTAATATTTTTATTTCATTTGATTCTACATTACCTTTCACATACAGTGCCACTCCACCACCCATCCGGCCTGCTCTATCCTTTCGATATATTTTAATCCTGGTATGATTGTGTCCCACAGATTTTCCTCATTCCACCAGGTTTCAGTGATGCCTATTATGTCAATCTCCTCATTTAATACTAGGTACTCTCGTTCACCCATCTTATTAGTCAGACTCCTAGCATTTGTGTAGAAGCACTTTAAAAATTTGCCACTGCTTATTTGTCTGCCCTTTCCTGGTGCATTGGATTCCTTTGTATGCAGTTGTTTGTCTGCTCTGGCACATGGTTTGCCCTCTCTCCTGCCTTTCTGACTACAGCTTAGAGAAAGCTGTAACAATTGATAGTTGTCATTGTGTGGACTGCCTCTGACTACGATGTGGCTTTAAGAAGATGAGGTGAGGAAATATGATTATTCCCATATAGTGAAAGTATGCTGTGGCCACAGTGAGCACCTTGGAGAAAATTCAAGAAACTGTAGACAAGCCAAATGGAAGGACACAATACTGGTCGTGGTGTGGGCCAACCATGAACCTTAAGAATCTTCTGTGAGTTGGGTATATGAGAATATGAAAATGTGTGTCCTTGAGATTGAGGGCTAAAAACCAATCTCCTCGTTGCAATGCTGGAATAATTATGGACAGAGCCACCCTGCAAAAGTATTGCATTTTCACAAATGTGTTCAGGTTGTGCAGATCTAAAATTGGTCTCCAATCTCCTGATTTCTTTTGAGTTATGAAGTAGCTCAATAGAAACCTTATCCTTTGTGTTGTTCTGGTATCTGTTCTATGGCCTCCAGATCTAATAAATTTATCACCTCGTGTTGTAACAGGGTCTCCTGAGAGGGGTCCCTGAAGAAGGAGGATGAGTAGGTGATTTGGAGAGGAAGGGAACGGTGTAACCAGACAAAATGATGTTGAGCACCCATCTGTCTGTGGTGAAAGTGGCTCATTGCTGATAGAAAGGACGGAGATGGTTTTGGAAAGTGTGTGTGGTCAATGGCAGCATTGGAACTTGTGGGAGGTTTTCCAGGCCCTCGACCAAGGCCCCAAATTTGCTTGTTGACCAGTGGCAGTTGAGGAACAGATCCAGATGACTGTCTACATCTTTGAGGCCAAGGTCAGTTCCTGTTCGGATTGTTGTCAGCATTGATTGAGGTAAGCAGGATAGTGAGGCTGTTGATAAGGCTGGTGGCAGTACTGCCTATTTCTGTTTGTGGGTGTATGAATACCCAGGGTACGAAGGGTGGCACATGCGTCCTTCATAGTATTAAGGACTTCATTGGTTTTACCCGCAAATAGCTTTTCCCCATCAAAGAGCAAATCCTTAACAGTAGATTGTATTTCGCAAGGGAGGATGGCCAGGAAAACCACGAGGTCCTGCGCATCACAATAGCAGTGGCAGTGGTTCTAATCACTATGTCAGCAGTGTCAAGCGTGACCCGAAGAGCAGTGCAGGAGATAACATGTGTATCAGTGACAATGGCCATAAATTGGGGTCTCTTTGCCTCCGGGATGTTGTCCACAAAGTCCATCATCTTAGAATAATTTCTAAAATCATACTTTGCCAACAAGGCTGAGTAGTATGAGATCCTAAACTGTAAAGTCGCAGTTGTACAGATCTTTCAACCAAAGAGGTCTAGTCTCTTGCTGTCCTTGTCTAGTGGAGTGGTGCAGAAATGATGTTGCTTCGCCCTTTGATGTCCACTAGAGAATTCAATGTCCGATGGGTGAATTAAAATGCCAAACTTTTAGTGGGCACATATTTTTTATCATCTCTCTTGCACACAGGTGTTATTGATGCAGGAGTTTGCCAAATCGTGTCGGCTGGGTCTGGGATTGCTAGGTTGATAGGGAAGGCTATTTTGGATGAGGAGAGGCCTGTAGGATATTAATGAATCATGCTGTGGTTCGGCTACCTCCTCCGTGTGATCTTGAGCTCTGTTGCATCTCTTCTAAAGAGTTCATTAAAGTGTGTGAAGTCATCCTCAGCCAAAAGTGGAGGCGGCATCATAGCCTCATCAGGGGAGGATAAAGAGTTAGTGGGAGGTAATGTGTCTGGGGGTGATTCCTCTGCAATCTGATGCTCCTGGGGATCTGATATGAGGAGATGTTGCACTGATGAGGCTGTGCATGGTATATAAGTAGGCAGTATTAAGGACTGGGCTGAATGCTGTGTTGTCTCCTATAGGAGACCCAAGGACTCCACTAAGGCCATTGGACAGGGTGTAGCATCCAGTGGTGTCTATAGCATAGGGGAACCCCATGTGGGTCATAGTGTGGTTTATAGTATTGCATTGAGGGCTACAGTGTGGAGAGAAATAATACACTGTCATCTTCATCGCTGGAAAACTGTGATGATACCGGAGACAATGCTCGAGGAATAGCTGGTCTAGGTAATGTATATATGCTGAAGAGCAGTGACTGAGGTGCAGACATGACTACAAGATCCACATTCCACAGATATGGGAGCAGTGCTGCCAGGATCAGTGCCGGAGTCTGCAACATAGGTCTGTTCGAGGCTGACTGCATGGTCGGTGAGAAAGTGATAGCAACTGTTGATATGTTGGCAGCACTGAGTGTATAATTGGTGCCACTAGTCTGGCCAGTGCCGATGGTGCCAAGACCAAGGATGGCTGCATCGACGGTGCCAAAGGTGATGACGGTGCCATGGGTTTTGGTGTTGATGCCATCGTCGGCACTCATGCTTTAGCCATCAGTGCCAGAGTAGTCATTGGTACTGAAGAGGCTACCAGTATGGTCTTAGGGTGTTGTCTGGAGCCTTTTTAGTCAGAAGTGGCAACAGCTGGTGATGTAGTGATGCCTGAAGTGCAGGGGTGTCTAAAGCGCTGATGCGAGACCTCTGTGCTGGTTCCCTGGAGGGGGACTCCTTCATGTTGGCAGACTTCCGATGAAACACTGAGGAACTTCTCCTCTATGATGCCTTTTTGCCCTGAGAGGAACCTGGGGGTGATTATACCTACCCAGGCTGCACTCCTGGGTCCGAGGCTGGGTTTAAACACTTCTCCATTAAAATCAGGTTTAATCAGAGATCTCTGTCCTTGTGAGCCCTGGCCTTAAGTTTGGCACAATGAGGGCAATCCTGACTTGTTTGGGAGAACAGCATTCATCTGACGCATTGCAAGTGTCCATCAGAAAAGGAGGTTACTCACCTCCTGTAACTGACGTTCTTCGAGATGAGCGTCCCTGGGGGTGCTCCACATCAAGTGTAGAGCATCCCAGCGTCTCTGGATGGAGTTTTGCAAGCAGTGCCTCAGCGGGGGCCGCGCATGCGCGGCGCGTGACATGCGCAAACTCCCTGACTAGCTATGCGCATGCGCGGCCCCCTACCTCCCTTCAGTTCCTTCTCTATCCGGTACCTGGCAGAGGAGCGTGATTGACATGATTGCTTTTATATTTTATTTATTTATTTCCTTTTTTTTAAAAAAAAAAGGTTTCCAAAGTAGAGGGGAAGAAGGGACAGCAGTGGCCCCCCACAGGGACACTTAAAGGAGGTGAGTAACCTCCTCTTCTCCTTCAAGAGACGTCCCTGGGGGTGCTCCACATCAGGTGGCTACAAGCAATCTATCTTATGGGGGCAGGGATTTCGGATCCAGTTAGTATGCTGTCTGCAGGACAGCCTTTGCTAACTTAGTGTGGCGTAACGGACCCGAGGCAAGTGAGTAGTGTTTCGTGAAAGTGTGATCCGTGGACCACGTTGCTGCTGCACAAATGTCCTCCAGTGGAACTTTTCTGAGGTATGCGACCGAGATTGCAACTGCCCTCGTAGAGTGTGCTCGGATTGGAGCAGGTGGAGGTAAGTTATTAAGTGAGTAGCAGGTATTAATGCACTCAATAGCCCAGGGGATATTCTTTGAGATGATATTTTCTCTCCCATGTTATGGTTAGCGATGGAAACAAACAGGTGAGGAGAGGACCTGAATGACTTTGTTCTGTCAATGTAGAAAGAGAGAGCTCTTTTGATGTCGAGCGTGTGCATCTGTGCTTCAAAGGCGCTGAAATGGGGCTTTGGGAAAAGCACAGGTAGGTGTATTGTTTGATTGATGTGAAAGGCCACACGGACCTTAGGTAAAAATTTGGGGTGTGGCCGCATGGACACTCTGTCTTTAAGAAAAATAATAAATGGTGGACCAGACACGAGAGCGGCCAGTTCACTTACTCTGCTTGCTGACGTGATAGCCTCTAGAAACGCTGTTTTAAGCGTTAAGTGGATTAAGGAGCATGTGGCTATAGGTTCAAAGGACGGTTTTGTTAATGTTGTCAGAACCAGGTGGAGGTCCCATAGCTCTTGTGGGGATGACACATCAGGGTATAGAGCTGCAGGCCCTTCAAAAACCGTTTCATTGTGGGGTGTGTAAAGAAAGTAGTGTCATCCAGTGGTACATGGAATGTTGTTATAGCTGGTAGGTGCACTCTGACTGAGGCCAATGAGAGATTAGACTGCTTCAGGTGCAGTAAGTAATCCAATATTATCGGGAGGAGAGCTGTTTGCTGCGATATATTGCGCTCGCAGGCCCAGTGTGTAAATCGTGTCCATTTACTGATATATGATTTTCTTGTTGCAGGAGCTCTGCTGTTCAGAAGAACTTCCTGGACTTGTTGGGAGCACTGGAGCTCTATGCTAGTGAACCACTGAGGTGCCGTGCTTTTAGATGGAGCATCGAGCGTTGAGGGTGAGGTATGCTGATTTGTGGGGGGAAGCAAGGCTGTCACGGCCAGCACGGAGCTATGAGGATGATCTTCGCTTTGTCCCTGCTTATCTTTATGATGACCCTGTTCAGGAGAGGAAATGGAGGGAATGCGTATAGTAAGGGTGCATTCCATGAACAAGTCAGAGCGTCTCCTAGGAAGTGTTTGCCCATGCCCACTCTGGAACAATACATTGCACATTTTCTGTTGGATCTGGTGGCAAACAGATCTATGCAAGGGTGGCCACATTGGCTGAATATTTCTCACAAGATTGTATGGTCCATCTCCCTTTCGTGCTCTTGAGAGAGGGCCCTGCTTAGGTTGTCTGCTGTTGTATTGAGAGCCTCAGGTATATGGCATGCAGATAACTGGATATCCTGTGCTATTGCCCAGTTCCAAAGGACTATGGCTTCTCTGCACAGGGGCTGTGACCGTGCTCCGCCTTGTCGGTTTACATAAAACATGCATGCCGTGTTGTCCGTGAAGACACAGATGTGTATACCTTTCGCCTGAGGGAGTAGCTTTTGACACGTTAGGCAGACGGCTCTCAGATCTAAGATATTAATGTGCAGATCATGTTCCACAGGGGACCACAGTCCTTGAACTGTTCTCCCTTCAATGTGAGTGTCCCAGCCTGTGAGCGAGGTGTTCGTGGTGATGACCACTGTGGGCTCTGTGGATTGGAAGGGCATGCCTGCAGTTAGATTGGACACCTTTGTCCAGCATTTTAATGATGCTTTGACTGATGGAGGCATAGTTATCCTCTTTGTCAGTGAATGAATATTCGGTTTGTACTGCGTTAGGAGCCAGCCTTGGAGACACCTCATAAATAGCCTCATATTGAGTACCACAGGAAGCCATGTGGCCTAAAAGTCAAAGGCAGTCGAGTGCGGTGATTGTAGGCATGTCCTGTAGGAATAATGCCAAGTGCCTGATGTGAGTAGCTCTGTTGGGAGGGACGGAGGCTTTGGCTGTGATAGAGTTGAGGTGTGCCCCAATAAATTGGATGGTCTACGAGGGTGTAAGCATTGATCGGGGTGGTTCACAAGAAGTCCTTGAAAAAGAAGACAGTCTAGCACCATGTGAGTGTGTTGATAGCACTCGTGTCTGGACCTTGCTTTGACTAGGCAGTCGTCCAGGTAGGGATATATAGTAACTGCTTGTCTCCTGAGGTGGGCAGTGACTGCCACTAGGATCTTGGAAAATACTCTCAAAGCTGTAGAGAGTCCGAAGTGTAGGACAATGTACTGAAAATGGTTTGGACCCATTTGTCTGAGGTAATTAGTGATGAGAGTTGTACCAGGAGGTCCGCCGCATAGTGACAGCTGTAGCCATCGTTCTTGTGGCTGTGTCTGCTGAGAGAGCCACTTGCAACGCTATACGCAAAAACTGTCTGCCCCTCAGAGACAATGGCTTTGAAATGTGCATTTTTTGCTTTCTGGAAGATCATTAATAAATGTGTTCATTTTCATGTAATTGTTATAATAGTATTTACTAAGCAGGGCTGAATAAATTGCTACCCTCAGCTGGAGTGTGGCTGAAGCATACACTCTTTTACCAAAGGAGTCTAATCTTTTATGCTCTTTGTCAGATGGGGTTGAGCAATTTTGCTGCTTATTTCTTTGCTGTACGGTATCCACCACCGTGGATTGGGGGTGCAGGGAATGTGTGAAGAGAAATTCGGCTTGTTGGATGCTAGTGCGCTCGTTGGGAGTATCCTGTACTTCCTCCACAGGGATATTTAGATCTTGTGCAACTCTTTTAAATAAGTTTTGGAAAGAGGAGACATCCTCCGAAGTGTTAGCGGACGGAGGTAGAATTGTTTCCCTCATATCAACTAATGATGTTGTGTGAGCCAAAGATCCTGTTGCTGACATAGGGGACTACTGGCTCTCATTATCTCTCCTCGTAACGTGTCTGTGAGGAGATTCAGTACAGCGTGAAAAAGTCTTAGCTAGATGTTTAATTTTAAATGGTCTCTTTCTGTGCTGTTGTGGAGGTTAGTTCCACATTTGCCACTGTGGGGGGTATGCCACGGGCAGGGGCGTCCACAGATAGGGAGCCCAGGGAGTCATTTGCGCTCTGATAAGATCCAGTTGCAAGTGACTCTGTGTCCCCGGTGACCCTTCTGAGTCAGGGACCAGTTGTGGTGAAAAGGGCCAAAATCCTCTCCCTCTTCATGTGAGAGGGGAGACAGAGGATCTGAGTCATCAGAAAGCAGTGACTGAATGTGTCTGTCCTCACTCAAAAGTGAAGAGCTGAATCAATCTGCAAGACTTTATTCTCCCTGTAGGCGATCGAGGAGTTTGTGATGTGGGGGGCTGCGCTAGCTGAGAGGAGCCCGTTTTTACTGCAGAGCTGAGGGAGAGCTATTGCCACTAATAGTTGAGAGGAAGAGGCAGTATTGATTGAGTGCTCTATGTCTTCCCTAGGTGCCATCGTGAGAGACTGAGGTACCGGTGGAGTTGCCATAATGGTCAGCATTACCGGGGTTTCTGAGGCTGGCATGGAACAGCCTGTTGCCTCTGTCAGGTCAACGTTTGAAGTGCTTTCTGGCTTATTATGCTGTTCGCCTGAAGTACCTGGGCAGTCAAACGTGCTCAGATGGTTCTTATCTGAGTGGTCTGACTTTTTAACCTCAGAATGCCTCTTGGTGGGTGGCTGAGGTAATGAGCTTGCCCTTCTTTTAGAGTGCTTAGAGTTATTTCTGTTAGGTATTAAGCCGTGCCCAGAGCCTGGGTCAGAGGCATGTCTTTTGTCACTATAATTATGGAGTGTTTTCAATATAAGCTCCTTCTCTCTGAGAGACCTGGGTCTCATTTTAACACAGTGGGGGCAATCTCTGCGTGAATGAGATATCCCCAGACATTTGAGGCAGGAATCATGCCCATCAGAGGCAGACACCACACTGCTGCAGAGCGCGCAGCGTTTGAAGCCAGGAGAGCTCATACCGGCTTGTATGCTGAAGTGGCGGTTCAAACCGCGTGCCGTTTTTTTTTTTAAACTAGCACTAATCTAATCTAAACAACAAGAAAGTGAAAGACTTAACCAAAACCTAGTAACTAACTAAAAACTAACTACTTTAACAACTAAGTGTGCTGAGGAGAGAAGAGCACTGCCACGTTCCGTCTGCAGCCGGGGACGGTAGAAAAGAACTGAAGGGAGGCAGGTGGGGGGGGGGGGGGGGGGGGGGAGAGAAGGGGAGGGGGCCGTGCATGCACATAGCTAGTCAGGGAGTTTGTGCACGTTGCGCACTGTGCATGCGCGGCCCCAGCTGAGGCACTGCTAGCAAAACTCCATCCAGAGGCACTGGGATGCTCTACACCTGATGTGGAGCACCCCCAGGGACGTCTCTCGAAGGAGAAATAGGAATTTCCTCTCTGTAGGAGGCACAGCGTTTAAAGCCTGGAGAATCCAGCATGATGTACAGTTTTTTTTTAAACTACTAACAACTAAATAGATAACTCCAATAATAACAAGAACTAACTAAGAATCTATCTAAACTATTTCAGAATTGTCAAAAAAACCAGGGAACTGTGGAACTTCGTCTCTGGCTGATGGTGGTTGAAAAGGAACTGGAGGGTACAGGCTGCGGATATGCAGTGTCTAGTGGCATACATGTGCCAGTTGGTGCTGTGCATGCATGACTCCTGCAGGAATTGCCTCAATATCTCTCCGATCCAGGTGCTGAGACGGCACCGAGACCCCCACCATGAAGCATCCACGGGGACCTCTTGAAGCAGAACTGAATATTAATACATTCCTGAAGTATTGTGCAACAATACTAGAATCTCAATATTTTCTGGCAGGACAAACCACTTTAATTACTTATTTAAAGAATTATGAAGGCCAAGTCATCTAGATTAAAAGAAATGAAATTTCTTGCAAATACTGACCCATCTTTATTGGTTGTGTCATCTGTAGGTTTCACACTGGCTGCAAGTGGTTCTAGAGAAGGCTTTGAAGTGCTGAGGGAATTAGTTGCATTGGAATCGAATGACATCAGTTGCTGATTACTTTGAGAAGACATCATTGAGCCAGCCAGAGACCCAGATATCGGAATACTATTGAAGAATGCTGTTGAAAAATCCCTATGCCAAAAAGATTAAAAACAAATATATATAATTTTTTAAAGGAGTTTTTAAAGAATACATTAAAAATTTAATTTTAATATAATTGGATGTGCATATTTTTTCCACATATTTTTCTAATTTCTACTGCAGTGCAGGCCAACATGGTGCTTTGCAGTCCACCTCTGATAATTAATGAGACAGAAGGAATACACATAATTTTGGAGTGATGTTTGCTTGTGTACAGCTCAAGAACAAAGAGAGCTCCCCCATTTTTGGTGAAAACATGTTTTAAGTTGAAGTTTTTATACCGGGGACTCAAACTCCCAACCCACGGTCACTCTTGGCTGAAGTATTTGCATAATCTGGCCCAGGAGACAAGGGGTGCTGTCCATTCTCATCCCCCAAACCCTACCCATTGCTGCCACCACCCCGCTCTCTCCCCCACCCATTACAGACCATCCCTCGAAGGAGGGGCCTCAGGGATTTCCAAGGAGGCTTAGGGCGGCACAGCAGCAGCAGTTGTGCCCTTTCCCACCTGAACTCCCAGTGTTGGAAGTAAGACAAGATGACCTTTTGATGGGAAAAAAGCCATGCCTTCAAAGTAACTACTCCAGGCGGATCAGCTGTGCAGCAGGCTGCCCCTTTAAAATGCTGCCTCTGTGTGATTCATAGGGGCAGCTGTGGAGCCCAGGGTCAGCTGGGGACTCTCAGCTGACCCCGGGCTCCCCATGGCATGTCCCCCGCTGACCCTGGGTTCTGGGGAAGTGCTGTGCATCCTAGTGGAATGCAGTGTAGCATGGAGCCCGGGGTCAGTAGGGGACTGTGAGTTCCCTGCTGACCCCGAGCTCCATTGCTACACTGGGGACTCTTGTGCATTTCAAAGCAGGCATGCTGTGTGCAGTCCGTATTCAGCGGGACTTCCCGCTAGCTCTGGGCTGTATGCGGAGTTCCGCATTCCTCCTTTGAAATGTACAAGAGCCCCAGCAGAGGCTCTCATACATTTCAAAGGAGGAATGCGGAAGTGCCTATCGACTAGTTGACAGAAATTCCATCCACTAGTAGAGTAGTCAGTTAACTGCATTTTAACATCCTTAGTTCAAATCATGACTAGAATGATTACTCAGAATATGGACACATGCTTTAAATTGCTTCAGATGACAGAAGTATAACAACAAGCTCCTTGGCAAAAGTAGTTTATTTTTGACGCTTGGCTCTGATCTTGGGATCTTTTTTCCATCACCCTTCCCTCTTCCAAAAATAACAGTTAAAGCTGCTCATTCTGAGAACATGAATCCAGATCATCTAAAGCACTAAAGGATTCAATACACAGTATATTCCTAGAAAAGGAAAAAAAAACCTTTTTTGGACAACAAAGGAAACCAAGGATGGAACCACTCAGTCATTCAAGATCCCATAGCACTAGGAGTGTGCTGGAACAAATGTTAGAAATCACATATGAGCCAAATTCCAATGCAGATTATTACATTCTTCTCATCTAAATGTCTGCATATTTAATTTGAAATGATTTTCACTTCTCTTTCTTTAAACTATTCAATAGTATTATTTTCACAGAACAGCTGCTATTTTCTACCCTAGAAATAGCTACATTTTAATGGTAAATAAAGTGATTATTATAAAGAACTTTGAAATCCATTCATCTTAGAAGTTCTTAAATTCAAAAAGGTATTATAATATGTGATGCATTCAAGATGGACCTAAATCTTCAGTGTGAACTGGAAGAAGTAGATGAAAAAGTCAAGGAACATAAGTAAAACACTTCAAAGCATACCCAGTGTCCAGCTGAGCTATGCAGAGAGGTGTGATCCGCCTTCGGCCATCTGCAGTTCGTGTTTCAACTTGTTTCTTTAAAAGATTCTTTTGGGGGAAGGGGAGAAAATAATGTTAATATGAATGCTTTTTTCCAGTTGACGCAGGATTGTCAGCTGTTAGGTGCGATGAAATGAAAAACGCTCATCAATAATTATACATTATTGCAGGGAAGTTGTTGTTTTTTTCAGTCACAACTGTGTTTCTGAACCAGAGGCCCCAAATATTTGCACAGTCTTCTCTCATTCAATCTCCCTTCATGTCAGCATAAACTGGATTTTTCAGACATAACCTCTTTAGAGCAAAAATTATCTTTTAATAAGAATTTGTACAGCTCCTAATGCAATGGAGCCCAGAACTGTGATTGTGTTATGGTGGAGACTGAGAGGATCAAACAACAAATCTCAGCTAAATACAAGACAGAACACTTTTCACAAAACCAAGCTTCATATCAGGCCTCAGTTGTCAACCTCAAAAGAAACCTGCACAACACCTTCAAAAGACAAATCATCAACCTTTCTTTGTCCCAAGACTGCAAACGTTATAAATGGCCACGTCACTGTGAATAGTCACTTTCACCATATTATCTCCATGTGCTAAATAATTTGCTTCACCTTGTATTTAGCTGTGACACTGTGCATCTTTCCCAGACCTGAAGAAGAGTTTTGTGCAAGCTCAAAAGCTTGCCTAAAAGATACTACCTGGCCCATTTTGTTTCCCTAATTATATATTAGATATTTATCAAATTTGTAGTGGATGCTATAAAATCAACATTCAAAAGGCCTACCTTTCTAATGTCCTCCAAACTCTCACCATTAACCATGCTTGCCACTTTGGGAGCTGTTGTTACAGTCCCTGCTGCATCCTGTATTGCTGCATTCTTCTGCTCCATCTGCTGCTGTTGCTGTCTCTGTTGATACTTCAGCATCTCTGGATTCTCAATAATGGTAGTGGACAACTGAGCCTCACTCATTATTGCTAAGCTTTTACCATAGGTGGACTGGTGAATGTTGCTCTACAGATGTTAAAAATTTAAAAACAAAACCTAATTACAACTGCTAGCAACACATCAGTGATTGTACTATAAAGAATTATGCATATCTATTTGTATCAATAGAAGTACGTTTAGTACTATTTACACATCGTTCACAGTTATTTTCCTCTTGTTATATTTTTTCAGATAACATCTAACTCATTAACTAACTTAACTGGGGTGGCAAAACTCCCGCTGATAGCAGTGCTAAGGGGGAAAATCCATTCTTGCTGATAGAAAAGCATGTTAAAAAGACTTGCATATAAGCTCATAAGAGTAATTTTAAACCATAATTTTGAAATCAGGAAGTCAGTACTTACTACTTAGGCCAAATGTTTCAAATGTATAATGCAATGTAAGCAAATGGGTATTTGCCAAGACAATTTCTACCCTGGAAAGGATACATAATACCGCAAATTGTTTCTGAACTTGATGGATACTACAAAAAAACTCCCTGGTTTGGAAAGCAGACAAGATCACATTTTCCTATAATATGAAAATCAGGCAACTAAAAAATTCTATGAACAGATCTGAGCAAATTATTTTAATAAAAATGGATGATCACATTTATCCTGAGATCTCATAGTACCTTCTCCTCCTCACTAAGTGGATCACCAAGTTCATCCTGGGAAAAATCCAAAAAAGCCACTGATCCGTCCATGGAACACACCAAGATCCCAAGTCCGTTTAAGGTCCTGATAGACGTAAAAAGCTTTGTTTTCAATCCATGAATTTTAAAAAGTTTGCTGCATTTATTTAATCTATGCATACTTTATTGTAAAATAAATGGTCAGCATAGGCTTTTACATCCAGCTACTACTGAACTAATCAAAAAAGTGAGACAACATGGGATAGTCAAGAGACTATGTTTGATAACCAGTGACCACATACAGATTTTGTATCCGCACATGGCTCTACACATTCATGTATCTGCATCTGTATCAATAAAAATGAGCCATGGATACTTGCAGATTTAAAGCAGCTATCTGCTAATTTGCAGTGTTCCAGATACAAATTCTGTATGCAAAGCTACAAAAATGAGCAGCAGTTATCTGCATCCATATGCATGAATACAGATACACATGGATATAAAGCAGATATATGCAGATTTGTAGGATTCTGTGCATGTGTTTTTGACCACATTGCTCACCCAAATTAATGATCAACGGAAAAACCAAGACTAAGGAGAAAACTAAAGGTGAAGCACAAAACAGAAACGCAAATCCAGAAAGTATATGCTAAAAATATGCCAACTAATTGGGCTACAAGCATATTTCAGCACATAACTAAAAAGCTTCCCTTTTTAGGCCCTGAGAATCACAGTGGTAAGGTAATATCTAGGATTCAATAAAGAATGGGACCCACTATGTAAAGCAGAGTGGCAGACAGTCACTGCCCAAAGAGCTTATAGGGATACTTTCACAAAAAAATATCGAACATGTCAGGGAAAAAATTCGTTGAGTGAAAAAGAAAAAAAAAGCACCGGACAGAGACCACAGATACCAAACCAATACCCGACACCTGGCAACCCTAATAGCTTACAATCTACCTAAAAAAGACATTCAGAGAGAATGGGGAAGAAGATATATAAGCTGAATGATGCCTAGTCATCTCTGCTCCATTGCGATTCCATCCCTTTGTGGAATGTCAGCAATAAGAAAGCCAGACAGGCTGGAACCAAGCCAACAGTCTCTGGTTTAGGCCAGAGGTTTTTGTTTTTCTCTTCAGTATCTTGCACATAGAACCCTGGCTCCTCTGGTAGATAGCATATGTGTCATACCAGCATTTTTCTGGTGGTCTCCACAATATCTGTAAAATAAGCTTTGCTTTAAAAAGTCCTCCTGGCCCTTATAAGGCAATAACCTTCCAAATGTGGTCCATTATTCACAGACTAAGGGGTTATTTGCTAGGAGAGGTCCATTAGTTCCTAAATGCAGCTTTCTCTCTAACAGGTAACAGAAATTTGCAGAGGCTGTATCATAGATGAAATTAAGGAAGACATGCAGAGCATTGATGACATAAGTTCCACAGAGCCAGCCCAATTACAAAATTTTTTTAAAAAACATGTCAAGGCTGCTTTAGACACAAACAAAGGGTTCTTTTGTCTTTACCATAGGATCTACAGGGCCATACACTGAAATTGTCCCAGACAATACTTAGATAACCCAAAATCCCAAATGAAAAGTGATCAGGTTTCTCCTAGTAAGTCCTAGCCTGTTCGACAGACAAAAATTCAGATTTAGATAAATCCCGGAGATATCCACTGATGATGGAGACAGTCTGTTTGAAGATACGATGCCAGATGAACATCAGGAATGCTCCAGTAAAGCCATATTCAAGGATCCATCATTGGACATTGACGATGTCTCTTTTTGTACAGCACCTAGCAAACTGGGGCACGTGACTGGGGCTCTTAGGTGCTTCCACAATAAAATAATACAGACCAATGTCTTATCTCCCTTTTTGGAAAAGAGCATTGAAAATATAATGGTGCTCAGATATTTAGAGTGACAGGTACAAATTTACAACTCTAAAACCAATAAAGCCCAGGATTTCTGGAATTATGTGCAGTTTCATATTTCTTTGATCCAAGTCAGTCTGATTTAGACCAGGGTACACTCAACTCAAGATTTAAGAATCTGAAGCACTGTCCAAAATGTGAGAGAGACAAGATGTGGAGCATATTTTCAGATGTTTTAAGAGAGCAACACTGGAATGCAGAAACTACAGAACTGAACCACCATAAAGAAAATCAACCTTCTGTTGGCAGCATCAGACTCAGATAAGGGAAATAAATATACATTCATCTGCACTGCTTTGGATTTTTATCGAGCAGAACCCATCATCAGCATAGATGTCCTCCGGCATGGTGGCTGAAGCATGAAGGGACACATGAATCGTTAGCACATCTGGCACATAAATATCTTGCAGCCCTGCCTACAACTGTGCCATGTGAATGCCTTTTCTCACTTTCAGGTGACGTAACCAAGAAGCAGGCAGCATTATCTCTTGCTAACTTGTTTTTCTGAGCAATTGGCTGAACAAGAAATAGGACTGAGTAGACCTGTAGGAGCTAAAGTTTTATATTGTCTTATTTTTGAATGCAGGGCTTTTAGTACATAATTCTACATTTGGTTCAATTTTCAGATAAAGAGACTGCACTACAGTACTTGTCATGGGGGAACTGAAAAATCCTATTTTTTGTTTACCAGTGTAAATATCTGTAAAGTAGGAATGTGATAATGTACCTGTATAAACAGTTAACAAATGAGCCTGAGCTCATCAATTAAAATTCATGGTTATATGCAGGCCTCACCTTGTCCCCACTCTCTCACACACTGCTGCCTCGGGAGGCCAGGGGCGCCAGGCAAGAGCTGATGCTCATGGGGAGCAGCTTTTAAGCTGGTTCTCCACAGGCACCTGCTCCTGCAGAGCAGCAGCCCCCCTCCATGCTTCTACCTCCCTTCCCTTGCTGTGCTGCTGCCTTTATGGGAACTGGTACACACAGGGAGCTGCCTCCTGCCCCATATAAATGTACAACAACTGAATTTTTGAGCAGTTACAAGTTTATCTGAATACATGCATTTCAACATCTCTATTGTAAACAAAAATAACTATAAACAGAGCACTGTACAACTTGTATTGTCTTGTAATTTAAATCAATATAGTTTAAAAATGTAGAAAAGATCCAAACATAATTAAATAAATGGTATTTTATTATCTTTTAAATCATGCAACTCATTTTAATGATTAATTTTAATCTACATTTTTAGTCACAATTAGTTTTTTAATCATGCAATTAATCAGAATTAATTTTTAATCATTTGACAGGCCTACTTTATACTACTAAAAGGTCTAACTTGCAGATGAGACAGGCTTTTCTTTGAATAGGCTTTGAAACATACTAAGCTTCTATATTACAGCACTAAGAAAGTAGGGCACGCTTTTATGCATTTATACCATTTAGCACATAAGCCTTTAGTTTTATATATAAAACTAGTGGGCTGCGCCCCCTGCTCACTACTAGGATTACCTGATGGTTTGAAAAAAATACCGGACACACTTGATATCAGATCAGGAGTGGGGGGACCGGCTGGGAGGGGAGCGGGGCTGGCCAAGAAGAGGTTGGGAGGAGCGGGACTGGCCAGGGGGGGAACCAGCCAGCGGGGAGCGGGATGGCCGGGAGGGGTTTGGGGGGAGTGGGGCTGGCCGGGGGAGATGGGGGGGGGGGGAACCAGCCGGCGGGAAGCAGGGCTGGCCAGAAGGGGTTTGGGGGGAGCGGGGCTGGCCCGGGCGCACGCAGATCCCAGGGTGCTGCCCATCCCACGCAAGGTCCTGGCAGGGTGCACGAGTGAGTCCAACCCCGGGGATTCCATCCCACCCCAGCCCCACTCCCTCCTCTTCCTCTACTACATAGCTGCATACTGCCTGGCTGGTAGACATGCTCATACTGCGTGTGAGCGTGTCTACCAGCCAGACAGTACGCAACTACATACTGATACTCATGATAATAATAAAACTTACTTAATTAGAAAATACTGGACATTTATATGTCCGGTATTTTCTCAATTTGTTTCCCAGACAGAAAGCTCAAATACTGGACTGTCCGGTTCAAAACCAGACACCTGGCAACCCTACTCACTACGCTTGCCAATCCTCCTGTCCGCCGCAGCTGGATCATGGACTCTCCTCCTACCTGTACCACATCAGGAGGGGGTTGCCACCAGCCCTTTCTGTGGCCAGATGGGGGCTGAGCTGTGGAGCCTACCCCAGGATCAGGGCCAGGGATAGGACATTACAGCCAGATGGGGGCTGGGCCCTGACTGGGGCCTTGTTGGCTAGGATTCATTTTAAATAAAGTAAAATATTATGTCCAACACAAAAAGATTTCAACGTGATCTTTATTTATGGCAGGGGTGGGGAACCTTTTTTGAGTCGGGGGCCACTGACGCACTGAAAAATCAGTTGGGGACAACAAAAGTGAGGAGGGGGAAAAAGCCCCTCAAAAACTCCCAGCCCTTACAGATGTGGTCGCCAACTGAAACACCTCACTCCCCCAGTGCTCCGTGGGGGCGGGGATTGAGGTTCAAGGCCTCAAGCCAGATTAACTCCTCTGGGGTTCCAGGGTTAGTGGATTTTGTGGCCCCCCTAGGCTCTGGAGTGGGTCCAGAAATCAGGGGTTCAGTGTGTGGGACAGGGCTGTCAATGAGTGGGATAGGGATGGGGATGCAGGATCTGGGCAGGAGGTAGAATGCAGGTGGGAGTGAGGGTGCGAGGTCTGAGTGGGAGGCAGGGTGCAGGAGCATGGGAGGGTAGGGGAACAGGCTGTGGGTAGAATATCTGGCCAGAAGAGAGGGGGCAGTGTGTCTGGCTGGGGGAAGGGGCAGGAACAGGGGAAGGTGCAGGAGTGGGCTCGCGCCAGGGTGTCTGGCTGGGGGGAGGGACAGCAGGGGACTTAGGGTGGGAAGTCTCAGCGGGGGGTGAGTGAGGGAGCTGGGGTGCAGGGCAGGAGCAAGCTATAGGGCAGATTTCTGGCCAGGCGGGAGGAGTAGGAGCAGGCTGGGGTAAAGTGTCTGGCCAGGGAAAGGGGGCAGAAGTGGGCTGGGGGCAGGGGTGTCACCAGGGAGGAAGGTGCTGGAGCAGCTGGGGATGCAGGGTCTCAGTGGGGAGATGAGTAAGGGGGCTAGGAGTGCAGGGGTTGGACATGAGAGGGTGGGGGGTATTTACTTCTCTTTGGGCCCCATGCCGGTCTCAGGCTCAGCCTCCCACTGCTCCTATTAGCTGGAATCTGGGCAATGGGAGTGCAGAGAAAGCCTCCAGACAGTGAACTGGTGTGATGCTGTTCCCCCAGCCAGGAGGTAGAGCACTTCTTCCCCATTTAGCGAGGCTTGGGGCTTTCTCTCCACCCCACACCTCAGCAGCAGGAAGCCAACTGTATGGGGGAAGAGAGAGGGCGAGGCTGCAGCTCCAGTTAAAGGGGGCTCAGGCCACTCAGGTCAGTGCCGCTGGGAACTCCTTGCCTGCCTTGCAGAAGCACTACTCACTACTGCAGCCCTGCGAGTGGCTGGGCGTGAGGGAGCCAGTCTGTGCTTGGGTCTCAACCGAGTGGCTCGGTGCTGGGTTCAGGCCTAGTCACTTGGGGCGTGACAGAAGGTGGGGCAGCTGGGGGTGCAGAGCACCTCGCCTTGTGCCTGGTGCTTTTCCTGAGCCTGCTGACTCAGCAGTCCATGAGCAACAAGAACATCATCAGTGCAAGCAAGCAGCCCTGGAACAAGTCGTAGTGCCCCGGGGTGTGGGAGTCTACCTCTGTACCCAGCACAAGTGGGCTGTACCCCAGGCCTCACACCAGCTGAATCAGTCCCTGGGCTGGGAGATAAGCCACCCAAAAGGCTGTGGCCAGAGCTGAGCAGGCAAGACCCTTGGGAGGTGTAATTTGCCCAGGCTGGGCTGCCAGGCGGCTTTGCTGGCCCCCGAACAGTATCCAGGAGCCCATGCAATGGTGGAGCTTGTGAATGCAGATAATGAATGACGTCATTCTGTCATCCTGCAGGAAATTTTTATAGATAGAGAGATATTTTGAAGTCATTTGATGAAAGACTCTATTGGAAATATTACTGTATTTGACAGTAAGATCCATGGATAAGGCATACAGACACGAGACCAAACTGTACATATTCTGCTGCCTGAGTAAACAACTTTCAGATCTAATATAAATATATTGGTACAGGTATACAATCCTCAGTTCTATATCCTCTATTATGGGAATATTACTATTTCATATTTTACAGGGGTGATAGGAAACAGATGGTGGGAAACTTAATATTAGATATCCCCAAATGAAAGGCTCAATAGAACTGCAAGGTATAAAATCTCTCTCCCTCTCCCTCTCTCCAGATAGTCCCCAACTTACGAACAAGTTATGTTCCAAACACTTGGTCGTAACTCAATCTGTTCGTAAGTCGGACCCCATTCATTTAAATGTGACCGCACTGTTCATAAACGCGGATTGCGTTCGTAACTCAGGGACCGGCTGTAACGCGCTTAATGGGAGGTTGGTCGTAAGGACGAACAGTTGTAAGCTGATGCGTTTGTAACTCAGGGACCACACACACACACACACACACACACACACACACACACACACACACACACACACACACACACACACACACACACACACACACACACACACACACACACACACACACACACACACACACACACACACACACACACACACACACACACACACACACACACACACACACACACACACGGCTCGATAAATAAGGTAATCTACTCGCCCGTGGCCATCTGAGCCTGATTGTGCCCCCCCCATATCCCCTCCACCATCCAAGCCTGACACACAAACCCCCAGCTGCCATGCATCCCTCCACCATCCAAGCCCGATGCTCCCCCCACCCTCTCACCCCTTCCGCTGAGACCCCGCACCCTTAGCCCACTCTTGCCTCCTCCCCCAGCCAGACACCTACCCCCAGCCTGCTTCTGCCCCCTCCCCTGCTTTTGCATCCTCTCCCTGGCCAGACACCTATCCCTAGTCCACTCCTGCCCCCTCCCCCGGCCAGACACCCTGCCCCCAACACACTCCTGCCCCCTACTACCTGGCCAGACACCTATCCCTAGAGAGAGAGGGACTGGCAGTGAGTAAAGGGTGCAGCCCCGAGTATTACATTTAAAAAACTATTTTAAAACAACACTAAGGTTGTAAAGACAAGCACTCAGAAGTAGCTAAGTGATGGTATTAAGGTGGCCTGCACAATATTAATTCAGCCTTAACAACGAGAAGTCCTGTGGCACCTTATAGACTAACAGATTTATTGGAGCATAAGCTTTCATGGACAAAGACCCACTTCGTCAGATGCATGACGTAGCATTAATTCAGCCTTGTGGTTCATATGCATTAGTCTACAATCACATGATCACATACTATTTTTCTCCGTTGGCCCTCTTGCTTCATTCAGTGCACAGATTTAATATCCCTTTTTATCCTCATTGTTCAAAGAGTGGTCCCATGCTTATTTACTGCTTACTACACAAACCCTGCTCTGAAGACAAAATTATTAATTTCCTCATTTTTATGGCACTCATCACCACAACAGCTGAGTAGTTCATAATCATTAGTGGATTTATTTTCAGGGTACATCCTTAGAGTGAGCCGGTATTAGTTTCAATTTTACAGATGAAAGAGATGAAAGAGTCTACTACTTTGCACGTCATTATTGTAACACTATATGTTCAAAGCACAGCATCCATGCCTTCAGGTGCAACTATAAGTGTTCCCAGCTTCTGCAAATCAGGCTCACTACGTTTCAATTTGGACACCCAGAAACTGGGAAATACATACTGGCCATCTATGGCATCACATAGGAACTTTGTGGCAGAGGCAGAGATAAAATCCAGTTGCTTAGGGCTTCAACCATGAAACCAACTTTTCTCTTGCCTCATTCACCACATATCTTCCAACTTCTGCAATAAACAAGACAAGGGTTTTAAAGACAACCATTTCATTCACTATACAATGTCCAGAGCAGCATTCATCATGTGAACAGTATGACAAAGGGGTCCTGTGGAAAATACAGTAGGGGATCGTGTAATTAAAAATTGCATCATATCACATAAGAAGTTTAATCTTTCTGTCTACCTAATGGGACTCAGTGCTCAGTCTAGAAGGTATCATCAGAGATGCTTAGTTTTGCAGTTCTCATACTATGAATTTGTGTCTCCAGAGCTAACATACTTGTTAACAGCAAAAACATTTTTAGATAGACAGAGACAGACAGAGGTGAGAAATAACAGCCCTCAACCCTATTGTCCCTCTGCAAATTTGGGTACACAGAGACAATCCCTTACCTCTCTCTAAAAGTGCAAAATTTCAAAAAGTTCAATGAATAGAACACAATATTTTAAGTTTCTCACATTGACCTAGCTGACAATTTAATTTTTGTTTAAAAAAAAATGAAATCCTCCACATAATTATTAACCTGTTGAATTGGAGATACTTATGAAGTAATCAGTACATGAGCTATCTGCTTCAATTGCCTTTGGTAAATGAAATAACCAAACAATCATTTATTTTCTGATACAGTCATAAAACTAATCTGAAAAGTTTTCAAAAAAATTACTGTTTAAAAATGAATAGTGTGTACATTCTAAAAATGAAACCTACATCTAGAATATGTATTAAGGTTATGATATCCAACAAGAATGCACTTTTATGTAGAAAACCATGATTAAATTCAGTCTTCCTGACTAATGACATTAATCAATTTGATTTAAATCGAATCCACCCAGATCACATGGAAACATACTGATCCCCACATGGGTTATCAACAGGGTTGAACCTCTGGATTCACAGCACAGACCTTGACCACTTGAGCTACTGAGGTAGTTTAAGTAGCAGAATCTCTTATTCTCTGTAGCAGCCAGTCACAAGAGAAGAATGATGTACATTTTGCCAGTGGGTTCTACAGATACTGCTGGCAGAAGGATTTCTGTAGCTCAACACTCGTCTGGGTTCAATTCCAGGTTCTGGGAGGAATGCCATCTAATGGTTACCAGACCCGGATTCTCCTGTTCTTCACCATTCCTCCCTGCCCCAACGTGGTCTTCCAGCATATACCACTTCTACCCATGCCCCCAACATGTCCACCCCCCTCCCCTCTACTTCTGCCCCATCTCAACCCCTCCCCCCCTTCTGCTATAACCTCAGCTTGCCGCCTCCAGTATATCCCTGACCCCATCTGTTCCTCACACCTTTGCTTTAGAATCAAGCTACTTCTTCCTTTTCCTACATGCTGCCTGGGCCTCAAAAGGGGAGACAAATATGACTGAGGAGAGCTGGTAGCCATTAGAGTACAGGAGGGAGACAGAAGCAAGAAGGGGGTTTGTTAAGGAGAGAAGAGAGCTGGGGTGAAGGGGGACTGGAAGGTGTTGGCATGATGGGCAAAAACATCTGGGGAAGATGTCGGAAGGAGGGGGAAAGAAAAGTTGGAGAAGATCAAAGCAGTGGGCTGGAGTGCATTGGCAGCTTAGAGACTTGTAATGTTGTCCAAAGCTGGAGGACACCTGAGTGAAGGAACCTGGGGTAGCCTCCTCCATTCCATTCCTGTCCCTTCTTAGCCCTTCAGATACCCACCACCACCACACACACCTCTGCCTGCCTGCACCTGCCAGGGCTGGTCAACTTGTGGTTGCAGCCACCTTCACCTCTCTCAGACAGCTAGATGCTGGCTCAGGTCTAATAGGGGGCACGACGGCATGTCTCTACCTCAGCTAGAGCACCACAGCAGCCCACGGTGGACAGGATGAATTATTGCAGAATACAGAACAGAGCTGGTGAAAACAGGTCATTCCCAAGACATAACCTATGGTAGCACCGTGTTGGGGGCTAAGCTTGTTTTCCTCCCCAGTGCTTTGCCACCATACAGCAAGACATTCTATAGACAGTCCAGCTCTGTAGTGCCAATACTGCCACTGGAGAAAAAGGAGGAGTCAATGCTCATGCAGTAGGCACTGCAGGCTTCTGACTGCAGGACAAGTAAGTGGGATTTAAGGAGGAAGTTAGTTGAAAACCATGATGTCCCACACAAGGCAGACTTTGGAGAAGACCCACACTAGGCCACATGCCATCTGGAAAAACACAGGTGCTTGGAAGGTTGCTTAAGTTCTATGGTGTGATTGCAGTGGAGTGTTATAGCAAGCACTTCATAATTTCATAGTTCTCTGTTTAACATTGGCCACATGATTTGAAGTTCTTTTAACATGACCTTTCTCCTATATTTGGCCACAAAGGAATGTATGCCTTTTTACATAGCACAGCAACACCTTTGATATAACTCAATTATTAAATAATAGAGCAGCAATGTTTAATTTTCTGAATGAGAAATTACCAGGCAGGCCAGACACATTAGCAAGTGTAGACACTTTTAGAACTTTATATTATAGAAAAACGGAAACATTTTTGGAGATGGGAGCAATTGTGGAGTTTTTGGGGAGGGGAAAAGAGAGACTGAGATGACATACTGGAATCTTCTTGCTTGCCTCAGTGTAAATGAATAATTAATTGTGTACAGTTAAAGATGTGTAAAATCCACCAGGCTCGCTAAATTGTATAAAATAGTAGGAGCTTTCTCAAAAGAGGAAATTCTAACAAGCTGAACGTATTCTACAGATCTCTTTTACTGATAACACATTATTATTATAATAATATCCTTTAGTTACAAAGACACTATCCTTCTCCAGCATGGAGAGAGAGAGAGAGAGAGACACACACACACAAAACATAAGAAAATTATTTAAATTTTTATGTAGTATATTTTCATCTCTTTTATAGACACGAAAGGGCTATTTGGCACAAGGAATAATAGAGGTGAGTCAAAACCTGAAGGAGTTATCGAAGATATTGCTGCAACTTCAAAAACTTTAGGTCGCACAGATGTGGTACTCAAATTATGCTCAAAATGTGATCAGTGTTGCAATACACTAGAATAAAAAGTTCCACTGAACAAAAGAGAAAGCCATCTTACCATGAGATGTCCATGATGGACTTGTCAAACAGTTCATGGATGACAACTAAAGGTCTCTTCAGACATGTGAGCTTAAAACAGAAAAATAAAGGAGACTGAAATTTAGAATTATTATGCACAACCACATAATCTCATGCTCTTCCAAACTCTAATAATGTTTACCAAATCTCATCTCCTGACCAGGAATGCAATCTGTCTGCTTTGGAGTGTACCTGGTGTTAGGCATTTCTCTGTAGAGCACAACTAATTTTCTGAAAAGTTTGTAAGACACTCAAGCCCCACTTTTTGAAACAGAAGTTTCTGACCAAAATAACTCTCTCTATATAGCAAAAGAAAGGTTTAGTGTTATACCTTTAAGTGACTGATGAATAAATATCACACTTAGGCTGCTCAGAAAGACAACAGTGCAGGTAGCAACTTGCATATTCTGGAATATATCCCTCATTGTGAAGCGATAAACTTTGTTTAAGCTGAATCTCTGTTCTGTTACAGCTTCCAAACCATTGCATTCAAGTGAAGGAATAACCATTTTAGCTCTCGGCCACAATTTGAAGATATAATTTTACTTTAGGCTTTACAATAAAAATCAAACCAGATGTCTGAAGGTTAAAAAAAAAAACATTCTCTCTATCCTGTTTCTATTTGTTGGCTGAAAGGAAGAGCTGGAGACAGAGGCCAGGACAAAGCAGGCAGAGGACCAGTCAACGTAACAACAGCTAGGCTGTGCTATGTTCCTTGGATTATGCAGAATAACTCATAGAATGCCAGATTCCCTGGTTGGCTATGCTGAATATAGGACAGGAGAAAAGAACTGGTTCTTTTACAAGAAGTCAGAGCCTGTGATAAAGTGAGTGGCTTTGGGTTAGGTTTGTTAGAACAAGTCAATTCCTTTTCCCAGACATGGCTAACAGAATACCCCCCTTCTGAGCTCTTCTTCTTTGACAACAGCAGCATATGACTCTCCTAGTCCCTCATGTACAATCAGGCCTTAGAAGTGGATTCTCTGGGCCGTTTACTTCCCTAAATTAGTTTCACAGAGAGAATGATACCCTAGATAGCATCCAAAACCTAGTTTCTTCTGGGATACTGTACTTGCTACCCTACTCTGGCCCAAACATCAACAGAGACCTCAGTCCACCAAACTTGATGTAGAATAAATCACTTTAAACTTCAAAATTGCAAAAATCAATGGGAGATTTACCTGCATGTACCAGAAACTGTGGTTCAGGACATAATCAAATTTTCATATAGTTTTAAATGTTTCAGTACTTATTTCTAAAGTAATTAACAATAAAAACAAACTTCTCCCATTCCAGAGTTTCTCTACAGTCCTCTGACAGGCAGAATGACCAATAAAAACTGTATCTAAATGGAAGATCCTAATTCTGTACACCTGATATCTGTGCAAAGCACCCAAACTTGTCCAAATGATAACATCAGCCAAAAATTACAACAAAGAAAACTTACCCAGACAGACAGAGATCGATCCTTACTGCCAACAGCACAGCAGCAGTAGGGGCAGCTTGACTTGGTGGAGCTCCCATTCTTTTGTTTCTTTTTGAAGATTTTTGGATTAAATTTCTAAAAGGCAAAAAATCCCACCCAAATAATTAAAATAAATATTTTTAGAAGGTTGGGAAAGGGAGTTAAATTAATTTAATCCTTACAAAGGATGCCAGGCTAATATCCCTTTCAAACAAAGTCCCCATCACAGCTTCTGAACACAGAAAAGCAATGTAGGTTTCCTTACCTTGCCTACTCAATGTGTCTCAGCCTTAACACTATAGAAGGACTCTGTTTATGGATCACAGAATTTTTGTCTCCAGTCAATTCAATCTTTGGCATCTCTGACAAGTGCACCAACAAGTATACCAAACTGTATTAGTTTTATTGGTGTTTTTTTGTGATGTGAACATCAGTCTGTTTGGACCCAGACTGATTTCAAACAAACTGCTGAAGAAACTTTACTTTTGGTGACTCCTGCAACAGGTGGGATTGAACGAGTGACCTAGGAGTACTTTATTATCCATTCCTTCTATATCCTGCTCCCCCCCTCTCATTTTTTCCACTAACAAAGAAATTGTATAGGTGAAAGTCTACAAATACCTTAAACTGACATTTTTAAACATCCATATATAAAATATTAACTTTCTGTCATATTTATATCTACCTATAATAGATGGTTCCCTCTATTGCCCATACAATATCAAGAAAGCATATTAGTTTTTAGAAATATTTTAAGGAGGCCCGGGAAATTTACTAACCACCACTGTCACTGCCTTGCGGTGCCCTACAAAATCCATGTTGGTTTTCCATCCATCACGCTCAATGATCTGAGCAGTAGGTCCAGAATTATTCATGGCATGAGCAGAAACCAGATAGTGTCCATCAGGTGACCAGCTCAGACGCAGAACATGTGTTGTGCCTCCACACTGAGAAAAAAACAGATAATATCTTGAAAGAGGTCTAAACTCATTGGTTAAGAGTGCATTTATGACACCTTTTGAAGATTTAGAAAAAGAAAAGTAAGATTTTACAAAATGAATGAGTGATTTCTTGTTTCATGAGTATAACACAATTTCAGCAGTAATATTTCAGTACACTAAATTCTCAGTGCTTCATCCCTATCTGATTGGTCCAATCAGAGTTCTCAGGCTGCAACCAAGTTACTAGAGAGTGAACAGAAGTGTTTGGTTATTGTCAAAATCTGGGGAGACTGAAAAGAGGCTCTCAAGGACAATTTTTGAAATGAAAGAATACCTAAACATACCATTCTTTATTACTTGCAAGAATGCAGAATTCTATAGAATAGTGTACTAAGGATATTAGATATCAGGTTACTGAATAATCATGTAATCACATGAAATCTTTGTGGTTACATAACTATTTGATAGTCCCTAGGGTGGAGCTGGTAGCCAGTGTGCTCTCGGCCCCACTCCTTGGGAGCCCCCAGCTGCCCCTCACTGCTGCCTCTGTGTCAGAGGCAGAAAGCAGCGCAGGATGGCAGGGGGAGCCAATCCGTGAGGGGAGCCAGTTTAAAAACCAGCTCCCCTCGTAGACCGGCTGCCTGACGCCCTGCACTGCTGCCTCCAATACAGAGACAGCAGCGAGGGATGGCAGCAGCCTCTGTCCATGGGGGGGTCTGAGCTCCCCATAGACAGAGGCTGCTCTGGGAGATGCAGAGCAGCCGATGTCCATGGGGAGCTCAGACCCCCACGGACAGGGGCTGCTTTGAGACAGCCTTTCCTGCACCCCTGTAATGCTGCCTTTTCAGAGACAGCAGCGGGGGGGAGGGGCGGAATAGGCAGCCAGCTCCCCCCACCACTGGCTCCTGCCCCGGATACAGAGGCAGCAAGGGGGGGGGGGGAAATGCGAGCAGTCGACAAGATTAACCGATAAGCAAAGGCTTATTGGTTAATTATCTAGCCAACTCCTCACTGACCTTCCTATACTGTACTAAGGATGTTAAAATGCAATTATCTGGGCAACTGTATAGTCGATAAGCAGCTGTGCAGAGCCGAAGTGGAGGTAGCTCCAGGAGTCAGCTCCAGAGCCAGCCACGCTGCTGCTCTGCATTTTAAATGTAGTAAGAGCCGCTGTGTCTTGTACATTTCAAAAGCAGAAGTGTGGGCACTGGGAACTGGCGCCAGCAGGGACTGAAGCAGTCCCCACTTGCACTGTTTTCCTGCTGTGCCTCTACCTCCCCTGTCCCCCACAGAGACTGTGCTAGAGGGAACCGACTTTACCGGTCCCTCCCTGCACTGCCTCCTGCTCTTGTCCCCCTTGCTGCCTCTCTCTGATAGAGGCAGCAAGGAGCGGGGGAAGCAACTAGTTGAGTGGCTACTCCACTATCCAATAAGTATTTGCTTATTGGATAGTCAACTAGTCGCTAACATCCCTAAAATGTACACCAAATATTCAACAACCTAGCTAGTGCCATCCCTGCAACATATGAATTGCAAATTTTCAAACCCAAATTTGCAAACACACTATCTCACAGACTCTAAATGGCTGAACATAAATGAATGACTATGAAGAACATTGCTAGCCACATCCTCACAAAGTTGCTTCAAAACATTCTACTCATTAGCACCTACATCTGCCCCAGAGAGGTTTGACTACATTCCTAGCCAAAGTAAAGTAACCAATTGAACAATATCAGAGGAGTAGCCGTGTTAGTTTGAATCTGCATAAACAATGGAAGTCCTGTGGCACCTTACAGACTAACAGATTTATTGGAGCATCAGCTTTCGTGGGCATCTGACGATACATCTGAAAAAGTGGGTCTTTGCCCATGAAAGATTATGCTCCAATAAATCTGTCAGTCTATAGGGTGCCACAGGACCTCTTGTTGTTTATACAACCGAACAATACAGATTTGGGTGCAGTGAAAAGAAAAGGGAGAAGAAGGACAAAAATCCCACAATTATTCACCTTCATGTTTTTACAGCAGATACGCAAGTCTAGTCAAAATCAATACACTACATTTGGATGCCACTCACAGGCCAATAGATAAACTTAGTATGTCTGTGATTAATATTCAAAAATATTTGCTAAAACAGTATTTTGCATGTGAACCCTATTCAAATTATAACAAAAAAGGCATCAGTGCATTAAAAGCCTGGGAAGTAGCATCCCCACCTACTGTTTACTTTCTCTTAATTGTCTAGATACAACCCCACATCCTGAAGCTCTCATACCCCCACATTCTCCTGCACTCCCACATCCCCAGTCCCCTAGCATAACATTCCTGCACCCCCCCACACCCTAACCTTGTGCTCTGAGCCCATCATAAACCCGAACCCCCTGCCTGAGCCCCTTATACACCCCAACCCAGACTCCTGCACCCTCACAACCACAGTCCCCTGCCATAACATTCGTGCACCCCCACACACTTCAGCCTTGTGTTCTGAGTCCATCATACACCCAAATCCCCTGCCATGAGCCTCTCATACATCCCTACCCAGATTCCTTCACCCCACATCTCCAACCCCCTGCCATAAGACTGACAGAAGACAGCCTGAATGTGTGCATGAAGCTGGATTTGACCAGTTATGATGTAAACTTCAAATAATGCACAAAAAGACACAGCAGCAGAAATCCCATTAAATAAAGTCTGTCAGCACAAGGTTTCATTTATACTATTATTAATCATTATGTCAATTATAAATAATATTAAGTTGTATATTTTCAGTCATGCAGATGGGCATTCTTTTATGGCTCTTTGTTGACCACATGTTCTGAATTTTGATGTAGCTTGGCTCTTTGGTTTGAAAAGGTTGCCGACCCCTGCCCATGGCAGCTATATGATAAAAACCTTAGGCTTTGTCTATACTTCTAAAATTAAAACACAGCTGTAAAGTGAAAATGTGGCCATGGCACAAGTGTTGGGAGAGAGCTCTTCCAGTGTTCTATTTAAATGACCTCCATCAGGGGAGTAACTAACAGCACTGGGACCCTGAGCCAGAAAGTTGCAGCATAGTAAAGTGGCAGTGTAGACTTAGCCTTAGTGCTGTTAAGATGCAAATATTCCTCTTCAAAGCGAGGACTGTAGCAAATACATAGGTTTAGGTAAGCTTCTAAGCTTCCAGAGGGAAGGATACCTCCTAGCAAATGGGAGCAGGATTGATGTGTTCCATTGGCAACTCTACACAGCCCTTACATCTGGAGGGAAGCTATGGCCTATTTAAAGGGTAAGAGCAGGAAGAAGCAATTATATGGGTAAAGACGGGCTATTCACAAAGATAAGATCATATGATCTGTACTCTGTTATTTTATGTTCCCAAATAGTGGAAGCTCCCTTTCTGGACAGAAGGTCACAGAGGAAGCAGAGAGCTAACTTTTACACGTAGGACGTATCCGCACCTTGTGGGCCCTAATCAGGAATATTTTTGCCCCCACACACATACCACATAATAAAAAGTGAGTGAGGGCCCTTTGAGCTGTTTAGGATCCTAAGGAATTACTCAGTCTGCTTGTGCCTAGCACCAGCTCTGCTTGCACAGTTGGGAACATTTCAAGTGAGATAAGACCAGGCACAAACCACACTGCAAGAATGTCAGACCTGTTTAACTAGTTAATGTTTGTGCATGGCTTTGAAAATCAGAAATATTGTGACTTTTTTCATTTGTTTCATATGCATTCATTAACACATGACAGATACCTCATCAAATGGTTTTGTGATGCTGGTTTCTAACTGCCAGTCCATGGTCCGCCACACCTTCAAGCTTCGGTCATCAGCCTGAGAGGCTATATATTTCCCAACAGGATCCCAGGTCAATCCCTTCACCAGACCAGAGTGTCCTTTCAGAGTAGCAAGAATTTCTGTGGATGGCAAAAAATTAATAGAACACCTGGATGCTATCTTTCTCTTTAAAATGTTATTTAACTATAGGTAAAAAGTCTAGTGGAGATTTAAAGGGAACTGGAGTACAGAACCTCTCGAAGCCCCTTGTAGTCTTATGATTCCCCGTAACTCATCTACTCATTTAAAAGTAAAGCTTCAACAGGCTACCAAAGATGGTAGCTTCTAGGGATATGAAAGGTTAACTGGTTTATGGTTTCCAGTTAACCAATGTGGGGCTAAAGCAGCCCCTGCTTGCAGCAGGGGAGGCCGCTTCAGCCCAGCCCCCTAGCCTGTCCCACCTTTAATCAGTTAACTAGTTAAACACTGCATTTAACTGGTTAACCAATTAAATGGGATTTTACACCCCTAGCAGCAGATACGGAACAGGTACAAAAGCAGAAAATAGGAAAATAAGGAATTCCTAGAACTTCTTCAGGATTTGAAAAATATACTTTAAAAACAAGCCAAAAAGAGATAATGCACGTAATTGTGATGTTTATGCAAAATCAACAGCACAATCTGAAGATTACAGCTCTTTATTGTAGTGTTGTGGTCCATTTCTCATTTTCAACATCTGTGACAACGACTAAACAGATTACAAGGTATTAATCACTACAGTAAAGACAGGACGCCTGCTCCAAAAGTCAATCTTTGTCACTGAGAATTATATTTGTATATGCATAGCTGAATAAAGAGAGTTCCCACCTGGGAATTTGACAGCATTCCAAATGACAACGGTATTATCCACACTGCAGGAGGCCAACCAGGCATCATGAGGAGACCATGCAACATCCATGACATCTATTAAAAAAAGATCCTCTATCGATAAGACATATTGCACTGGAGCTACAAATCAGTGACTAAGTAGATTTAAGCAACTAGTGCAGCCCCTGTTTCAGATATGATGTTACTGTACATGTTATACGTACATGATCTAATTTGAGATTCAAAGTAAAACTATGGTCCATATAAAGCAAATGAATAAAGGGAATAAAAAGAAAGCTTTCCTTTGATTGAGACACACTCAGAAAGAGCTGCACTAAGTCACAGACTAATAATCCCTTATCATATTAAACCATTTACATTATTTCCACATTTAATATTGAATTACAAGATGGTTAATAAAAACCATAAGCTATTTCACCTGCAAATCATATTTCCATTGTTCCATTCCCCTCAAGGCATTCTTTGTTCAAGTCTTATTTGTAACTAGTAGACAGATCATATAATAAACACAATCAAGTTATATATAGCTCTGTTACTATCTAGCAATTAATACATTTTTATTTTGCTTTTGACAAAAGCAGTAAATATAGAATCAGATTATAAATTCAGCTATAATAAGATTTCCCATCCTGATGATTTTCTTTTTATTTAAATTCTATTTTTCCAGTATCTTCTAATTTCTTTGTCACTTTAATATGGGACCCAAAAGGAAAGAGAGATTTAGAAGCAGCTTTACTGCCATCTGAGAAATGGTGACAGGTTGCAACCCAGGCTGTGTGTCATGGATACTGAGAATCTTTCACATACTGTTAATATATCCCAGCTGGGCTGCCAGCATTTCCACAAGGACACTAAAGGCTGTTAACCCTAGAAACGCTAATATCTCCACTCACTCTCACTCTCTCTCTCATTTCAAGCCTCCCAATCCTTTAGTTAAGTAAAAGACTAAATTGTATTTTTATTGTTTCAAAATTGATCACAATATACTGAATGGGAAGAAGAATGGTTCTATTGTTAAGGACAAGACTAGTTGTCAAGAGCTCTGTTTGACAGCTTGTGCTCACCATGCTATAAAATCTTAAGGCAACTAATTACAGACTTTCATTACTTGCAAGTCTATCTGCTTCTACTTCCAAGCTCTTATGCAGACAGGAAGGATAAGTCTAGTGGTCCGGGTACTAGCCCAGGATTTGGGAGATCTGAGTTCCAGTCCCTGCCTCACCACAGACTTCCTGACTGATCCTGGGCAACTCACATACCCTCTGCCTCACTTCCCCACCTATTAAAAAAATGGAAATTAGAGTACTTCCCTACCTCACAAGGGTGTTGTGAGGATCAATACATTAAAGTTTGGGAGGCACTCGCAGTTACATGGCTTAATGGGGAGCCATATAAGTACCTAAGATAGAGAAATACAGAAACATGATGGGCAGGGTGTTTATAGGAACCACAATATCCTCTGTCCAAGGGGGTTGATTTGCATTTAGTGAAGCAGCAACAGGAGATATAACAACAAAAAATTATTCCAAACCAGATGGAAAAAAATGTCTCACTACCAGTCCACTGTGAAACACTGATGGAAATCATACAGCGCCACAAGATAATTACAAAAATTAGCATGTTTGTTATTTTTATAACCAATTTTTTATAACTCACATCAAAACATAATTCCACTAAAACCAGAAAATAAACAGAAGACACTATTTAAACATAATAATAACAATAAAAAAGTATTAACATTTTATAGTTGAGTACACTGACTTGCAAAAGATAAATTGTGTGGTGACTGTCAGAGCAAATCAGTGGTAAAGTCAGGAATAGTATCCAAAAATCTTGACACTCTGCTCACAGAATCATAGAACAGGAAGGGACCTCAAGAGGTCATCAAGTTCAGTCCTCTACCCTCACAGCAGGACCAAGCACTGTCTAGATCAGTGGTTCCCAAACTTTTCAGCATTATGCCCCCTTTTTGATTGTTGAGAAACCCTCACACCCATCCCCTCCCCACCCCAAAGAAGGGGAACTGACTGGGGCCAAAAAACAATAGCAGGAAAAAAAAAAAAGCAGCAAAACTTGGAGGGGGAGGGGGCTGGGTCAACTCACACACCCCCTGGAATTTCTGCATGCCCCCCAGTTTGGCAACCCATGGTCTAGATCATCCCCGATCTATGTCTATCCAACCTGCTCTTAAATATCTCCAGTGATGGAGATTCTACATCTTCCCTAGGCAATTTATTTCAGTGTTTCATAACCCTGACAGTTAGGAAGCTTTTCCTAATGTCTAACCTAAACCTCCATTGCTGCAACTTAACCCCACTGCTTCTTGTCCTTTCATGAGAGGCCGAGGAGAACAATTTTTCTCCCTCCTCCTTGTAACACCGTTTTCAGTACTTAAACTGCCATCATGTCCCCTCTTAGTCTTCTCTTTTCTAAACTAAACAAGCCCAATTCTTTCAGCCTTCCCTAACACGTCATGTTTTCTAGACCTTTAATCATTTTTGTTGCTCTTCTCTGGACACTCTCCAATTTCTCCACATCTGTCTTGAAATGCGGTGCCCAGAACTAGACACAATACTCCAACTGAGGCCTAATCACTGCAAAGTAGAGTGGAAGAATGACTTCTCGTGTCTTGCTCACAACACTCCTGTTAATGCTTCCCAGAATCATGTTTACTTTTTTTGCAACAGTGTCACACTGTTGACTCATGTTTAACTTGTGGTCCACTATGACCCCTAAATTCCTTTCAGCAATGCTCCTTCCAAGACAATCAATTCCCATTCTGTGTGAGTGAAACTGATTGTTCCTTCCTAAGTGGAGTACTTTGCATTTGTCCTTATTAAACGTCATCCTGTTTACCTCAGACCATTTCTCTAGTTTATCTAGGTCATTTTGAATTTTGACACTATTCTCCAAATCACTTGCAACCCGTCCCAGCTTGGTATCATCTCCAAACTTAACAATTGTGCTCCCTGTGCCATCATCTAAATCACTGATGAAGATATTGAACAGAACCGGTCCCAGAACAGACTCCTTCGAAACCCCACGTGTTGTGCCCTTCCAGCATGATTGTGAACTGTTAATAATCACTCTCTGAGAATGGTTATCCAGCAAGTTATGCGCCCACCTTATAGTAGCCCCATCTAGGTTGTATTTCCCTAGTTTATTGATAAGAAGGTCATGCAAGACCATGTCAAATGCCTTACTAGATATACCAAATCCACCGTTTCTCCTTTATCCACAAGGCTTGTTATCCTATCAAAGAAAGCTATCAGAGTCGTTTGACATTATTTGTTCTTTACAAATCCATACTGGCTGTTACCTATCACCATATTTTCTTCCAGATATTTGCAGATGAATTCCTTAAATTACTTGCTCCACTGTCTTCCCTGGCACAGAAGTTAAACTATCTGCTCTGTAGTTTCCTGAGTTGTTCTTATTTCCCTTTTTATAGATGGGCACTATATTTGCCCCTTTTCCAGTCTTCTGGAATCTCTCCTGACTTCCATCATTTTTCAAAGATGATAACTAAAGGCTTGGATACCTCCTCTATCAGCTCTTCGAGTATTCTAGGATACATTTCATCAGGCCCTGCTGACGTGCAGACATCTAACTTTTCTAAGTAATTTTTAACTTGTTCTTTATTTTAACTTCTAAACTCACCCCTTTTCCACTAGCATTCACTATTGTAGCCATCCTGTAACCATCCATCTTCTTGAAAAAAACTAAAACAAAGAAGTCATTAAGCACCTCTGCCATTTCCAAGTTTTCTGCTATTGTTTCTCCTTCTTCACTGAGCAATGGGCCTACAATATCTTTGGTCTTCCTCTTGCTTCTAATATACTCACAGAACATCTCCTTGTTACCCTGTATGTCTCTAACTAGATTTAACTCATTTTGTGCCTTTGCCTTTCTAATCTCGTTCCTGCATACCTGTGTTGTTTGCTTATATTCATCCTTTGTAATTTGTCCTAGTTTCCACTTTTTATATGACTCCTTTTTATTTTTAGATCATATAAGATATCTCTTGGTTGATACAAGGTGGTCTCCTGCCATACTTTCTATCTTGCCTATGCAGTGGAATAGTTTGTTGTTCTAGACATTAATTACACTGCCTCCCTTAAAACGCACCATTTTCTCTCCCCCCCCCCCCTTTAAAGCTCCTGACTTTCCATGCTACCACCTCATAACCAGTTTTAATAATTAGTGATTTGCTGTGTAGTGAGGAGTTTTATGACAAATGGACTGTGAACAAGAAAACTATCATGTTAGTGAATACAAATATTTGTCAACATGTTTTATTCAGATTTATTCTACATCTTTTTACTTACCCCCTGAATGGCTTCTGAGAATTGAAACACATCTCCACTGTTCTACATTAGCAAGTTTACTACTCGAACCAAACACAGTACTAGGTCCAATGTACCTAGTTAAAACAGGACCAGAAGAGTTATTAACAAAAACCATCTCAACAAGTTACTCATTAACTGTTTGTTATAGAATATAGTAAAGCTGTACAGAACAAGTCTACTTTATGCTCAGATATTACCATTATAGGGAGTGAGACAAAAATAGCAATCTGGTTTTATACAAAAGTGAAACTTGTAATACCTTTTAAAAGTGACATACATATATTCTCTACTATTATACTTCCTAAAGCAGGTTGATAACGCTAATATATAAAACTTCCCTTTGAAAGTCTAATAGTGAAGCTGTCCACAAACCCAGGGAGAAAATGGCTTGCCTCCTACATAGAAGAGAGAACATGCTTGTAGTAAGATGAAGACCTAAAACAAAAGCCCATGTAGCACAGGTCTAGTTTGAGGCCTGAGGCTTAGCTAACAATGGACAACACTTGGCTAACATAAAGCAAAGCTAAGCTGTGAGCAAGAGGCAGGCCCCTGGTCACACAACATGGCATGAACAGGGCTGACAGTATAAAACACTAATTGGTAGTAAGCCCAGGTGTAGAACAGTCATTGGTGCTTGGTACCAAGTGTAGAACAGTAATTAGTACTGGTCATAAGTTGAAAGCACATTCCAAAAGGATGGTGCCACCAGCTCATTAAAAAAGAAGACCTTGATACACACACTCTCCACAGATACCGACCCAGGATCAGGAAAGGGTCTAAATTGACAGTATGATAGATAAGAGATATTCTAATCAAACTATGAGGCACAGAGTGATGGATGGTATCTAAGTAACGTCAGAGGGTGGCAACCCAACAATATCAGAGGGTGGCAACCTGACAATGTCAGAGGGCGGCAATCTGATAACATCAGGAGTGATGTATAACTTGATTGTACCTGTATATAAAGTGGTGTCTTGAGGGACAGTCTTTGTCTGACCTGGGGGCAATGGGACTTCGCACTGAATGAGTCAGTCCATTGTTCCAGCATACATATTCATAGTGGTTTGTTAGTGCCTACTAACAACTATTACTGTACTTTGCTTAACAACAAACGTGGCCTGGCACCTTCAATCCTTATCTGGTTTGTAGTCTTTGGGGGCTCTCTTGGAGTCTGCTGTGGTGACTAATTGCACAAGTCAACATGGCACACATCACTGAATACACACACAAGCACCCTTTTGGTTATCACCATTTACAGAGCCAGAGACCTGTCAGGACATCACAACAATAAATCCTGACCCTACTACATCAGTGACCTTGAAAGAATGCTTACGGAAAAAGACATTGTTCAAGACAAAGGTTATCAGAATAAACTTCTAATGTCATTGATCTGCAACTATGACTTTCTCCCTGCATACTGAAAGCAAGGAGTTGAGAACTTTTGTGAAAATAGACAGAGGAACCTGCTAAAATACAAGTTGAAAAGGAAAACATGCTTACGCCGCTCGTTTCCACACCATGATCAGTTTGTCATCACCCCCTGATGCCAAATAAACCCCATTATTTGACCACCGCACACAGTTCACACAGGCTGGAAAAAGAAGAAAAAGTTGAAGATGAAATGCAAAAAATGATTTCATAATGAGAGCAGATTTCATAGTAAGCAAAGTTTGGCAAAAGATGCTTGGAATTTGTTCAATATGCTCACTCTGTTCAAAGCAGTTACTCTGTCTGCTTCAGATAAATGGATTGGCACTTATCTTTCAATACCAGCTGAATAACATATCTAACTTTCAACAACAAGCTCTTCTGTCTACAAAAAAATTATAAAAATATGGTTTAAAATAGGGATGTTAAAATAGGTTAATTTACTAATTGATTAGTCAATAGAGTTGTTATCAACTACTTGATTGGCCAATAGGGGAAGGCAGACTTCTCAGTACTGGCTCGCGCTGAGACCAAATTGCACTGCAGCTCTGCAATACAAAAGGCAGTAGGAGCTGGGCAGTCCCCCCGCCCCAACTCCTACTGCATTTTAAATTGCAGAGCTGCAGCGGGGTTTGCTCCTGGACCCGGTGTAAATAGGTACTGAGCTGGGTGGCCTGCCCGCTTAGCTCCTAGTGCATTAGAAGCCACTGCAGACAGCAACCCCTTTCCATGGAGGGTTCCAGTGGGGAGCTGGGACCCTCCCTAGGGACAGGGGCTCCTGCCAGAGCAGCCTCTGCTCATTGCAAATCCAGGCAGCTGGGGGGGGGGGGGGGGGGAGCGGGCAGAAGGCAGAACCACAAAGATGGTGCTGGGGGAACCGGCTTTTAAGCCAGCTCCTTGAGAGTAGTTGAGTCAACTACTTGCTTAGATCCCTAGTTTAAAAGGGGAAAAAGTAACAGTTGTCTGACAAGGAAGTTGTTGGTGATAAATAAAATTGAATTAATCACAATTTATTAAAGCCTGTAAACAATACACTTTCAAGAAAAACAGAGAGTATCTAATTCAAATGAACTAATATCAAACATTTTCCATGCATGGTACACTGCTTCTTAAGGACTACAATAAATATATTTCATATGGAATCTCCTCTGTTCATTCCTTTTCTTGTCCTTCTCTGTAATCCTACTAGCCTTCAAAAATTGGTTTTACAAGTTATTTTTGGTCTCACCAAATAGGTGAAAAAGATTCATATGCAAGGAATCACCAGGTATAAAATTATAGCTTGACAGGGTTTTCTGCTGAACATAACAAAAAAGGCATATAGTTGAGATCTGACACCTTCTGCAGTACATCAGATTCTTTAAAGCTAACAGAGATTTTTATTTTTAATTAAAATAGATCTACTAAAAGTTAATTCCTCCAAGGCTCAAAGCCTACAGAGAATTCTTTTAAGTTACCTAAGTGATTGTCCATCTGACAAAGCATTTTGGGAATATTTTCATTCTTTTCATCTTCCTCTTTGAGGACAGGAGCCATACTCCAGATCACCACCTTCCCAGAATCCTGTCCTAAAGATAAAGAAATCAATATTGTAATAGAAAACAAATAATGCCTGAACTTACTTTCATGTCATAGAAAATTATTGGCTCTCTGATACTGGAGCAATGGATGCACTAAAAATCTTTAATACAGACAAGGATAGACTTTTAAAGTTCATATTAATTTGCTGGTCCTCAAATAGTGCTTTGCTTTCATGTATCACAAAGTTATTAAGATGATCACCTGTAATTTTTACAACAGTAATATGACTAATTTATCATGTATATGAAAAATAAACTTAAGTTTAAGAAAATGAGGCATGTAAACCATCGTTAGCCAGTATTATATATGGGTATCAGTGTTATACACAACAACATTATACATACTGTATTTGTGTTCTGCATAACTACGTACAACTATTAAGTGTATTAATGTGACGCTTCTCTCAAAATCCTGTATAATTATGCTAAGAGAAAATGTATTATGCGTACTCCTATCATCTTTTGTACTTACGCCAAATGAGTAGGTAAACTGTGGATGAACCCTCTTCTTGATGCATGTAGGTACAGTCAGGAACAACATGAATGTTATGATATGGCTTGCTAAATTGCACAATGTGCTATGTCACAGAATACTAAGTGTGGATAATATGGAAATATATCAGCGTGATAGTATAAAATGGATATTTTTGTTGATACCTACCTAGCATTCAAACCTGTAGGTATAGCTAGTATAAGATGCCTATAGGTTTTGGTGACTTCTGGAAAACTACGCTGGTAAGAACTGGTATGTAACTCTTAGGAAAGTCATAACCAACTAGGGATGTAAAATACTGTTTAATTAGTGGGTAGGTGAGTAAAATCCCATTTAATGGTGGCAGGCCGCAGGCAGGGGCTACTCGAGTCCAACTGCTTTTGGCCCTGCGCTGGGCTGCCAGCTCCCAGCCCACGTGGGTTGGGAGTCTCATGCAGGGCCTGAAAGCAACAGCCAGCTCCTTCTTCCCCCTGGCCTGCCACTTCAGCTCATGTGAGGTTACCGATTCCCCCTCTGATGCTTCCAGTGGGCCACTGGTGGGGGACTGCTCCCAGGTAACAGTTAACCATTACCCAGTAAGCATCACCCATTATGGATACCCATTCACATCCCTGTAACCATCTAAAATATAAATAAAGCAAAAGTCAGCCCATGATTTCAGAGAAGGTTTGAAGCACTATGGAGCTTCTATCCAGACTTATTAAAACTTGCCTTTGTGTATTGTGCTAATCTGTCTTTGATTAATAAACTATTTGAGCCTGGTTATCTGATGTTTCATTAACTCAATAACTGAAACCAAATCTTAATACTACCAAATTCTATTTGTGTATATTAATGTACAAAATATTTCTAATGTGTACAAATATATATATATATATATATATATATATATATTTTTTTTTTTTAATGTTTAATCCCAATTTCCACTGGCTACCAATATAAAAAGCCAAACTGCAAAATCCCTAAAGATTTTTGGCAAATAATTCTGTGAAATTAAATAGCAATATTGGTAGCAGCAGACGTAATATGACTACTGCAACTGCTATTTTTCATTGATGCCCAAGAGAACAAGCACATGACCATGTCCATAAGCATGAATTTGCCACCGTGAGCAGTGTTCCCTGTAAACTGTGTGTGACGGAGTGGGGATTTTGTCCACTCTTGTAGTCCTATGTCCACTCTGGTTTTGCATTCACTGGTTCCTTTGTTGTGCTTTATGTGATCCCTACAATCCTATGCTGCTCTACAGTGACTCAGAGTGTGTGCGCGCACGCGCGCGTGCGCAGTGCCCAGCAGGGGATGGGTTCTTTGGGGGGAGAACTTCTGAGGGGAGGCCCGTAGGCAACGGCCCAGGTTGGCCTGACACCTGAGCTAGATGGAGGATTCAGTAAGGGGACACTTTGCCCCAGGGAATCTGAACAAAGCAGGAGGCAGGGCAGCCTAGGGGCTGTGTGCAATAGCGTTGCCAGATGGTTTCAACAAAAATACCGGACACACTTGATATTACAACACAATCTACATTACATCTTATTTAGAAAATACCAGAGATTTATATTTTCTCATTTATATTTTCTTAATTTGTTTCCCGAACAGAAAGCTCAAATACTGGACTGTCTGGTACAAAACCGGACACCTGGCAACCCTAGTGAGCAGTGGCTGTGAGTTAGTTTTCGGCTGGCTGGGACAGAAGGGAGCATAGCTAGCTGGGGGCCGGGACAAGGCCCCAGAGCTGGGGCTCTGGGCCCCCCCTTTCTCCAAGATGGGCTGTACTAGCAACTCTTAGTTCCAGTAACAAGAAGTCTGAGCTACGCTCTGTGATGCTGTGCACTTGTGTGGCCACTCAGGAGAAATTCATATGCCACCCAGCTCATTAACAAAGCACCATAGCTAAGTTTTGTCTTTCTATTGGTGGTGTACACTCACACAAGCCTTGGTGCACATTAAAAATTTATTATAAACTTTGATGGGAAAAAATCCTCACATGATGGAAAAGATGAGCGTGAACACTGCAGCATTTTTAAATGTCACATGTTCAGATTTTATATCTCCAGGGAATAATTTTCTTAAGCGAGAAGTTTTTTTTTAATGGATAAAATGAGAAAAAGTTGGGGAGGATTATTATTATAGCCCAGAACTCCTTCCTCCATTAGTGTGCAAACTTACCTTGTCCTCCAGTCGCAAACTTGGTCCCATCTGGGTGAATATCAACTGAAAATATTGGCTTTCCTGGACAAAGAGGGGGGGGGGGGGCAAGAAAGCATACACTGAGATTACCTATATTTCTAAGAATGCAGTAAATGCCAGCAGAACCTCAAATATTCTGGTGAGTAAAGTAGCAATTTTCATTTTCTAAAAGTTGTAAACAGTATATAAGAAATACGGTTGACTAGAAAGTATAAAACATCCAACATACTAACAAACTATAGCCTACCCAGATTAAAAACCTCACAGGAGTATAGGATCTCTCATACCAGAACAAGTCATATTCTGCCTCTACATCAGCCTAATGCTTCAAAGCAAATAACCTCCTTCATAATTGACCTAGCCAATTATGTAAAGCTTGGGATATAATTTTTTTCTGACCCCTATCAAATTGATGACCTGAAGTAAGAGATTTGGATTTCTCCATACTTCAGATACTGTAACAAATATTATTGTTAATATAATCTAGCTCAATTTTAAATCTTACTGTTAAATACATACAAGTACAAAATACCTAGAGATCTATCAAGTTATTTATATTGCTTCTATCACCACAATAACAAAGCACACCACTGGAATACAAAAGATTCAGAATTAACCAATTAAATCTTAAATACTTTATTTAAGACTAACATCTCCTTTCAAAAACAATAAAACAATAGTTTTTGTATCCTCTTCCAAAGTAACCCAAATCACTGGCACTGCTGAAAACAGAATCTGGGAAACAAACAGCTTTGGCTCCCTGCCTGAATTCCTGCTGATTACTCTTCATCCCATCACACTCTCAAACAGTTATAATAATCTTTGCAGAAAAAAAAAATTTACTTGCAGCCTCCCTTGAGGCCAATGAAGCCAGTAAGGATTAGCTGAAGGAAGTTGAATAGGAAGTGGACACAGTGGAAATTCAAGCAGCAAAATTCAACAAAAACAAACAAGAGTAACAAAGGATTTAGATAGTCCAACAAAACTTCAAGCAGCAACTGAAATACACCTGAACTTTAAAAAACTAGAAATACTACCATATGTCAAAATCATCAGCATCCCAATAGGAAGGACGGCAACGAGGTAATAAGAACTCTGTAAATGCTATCCAAGAGTATAACATTTAGCATTTGAGCAGCTTCCCATACTGGTGGAATGGCTATACTGTATCCTGTAAAGATATAAAAGGGAAAACTAGAGGGACTTTTCCATCTTATTTTTTATGCTGCCACCCATCACCATAGCTTTTGAGTGCCTTTCACATAGAAATGGTAGAAACAGCAAAGCCCATAATAAGTTTTGTTAAGTTTCTGGTATTTCTGTTGTTGGAGTAAATACAATGCTGTTTGTTTTTGTTTATGATTATTTGTTTCAGGGTCATTTTTAAATTTATTTATTTTATTCTTATTGAAATGCTGACGTGATTCCAGTAACATCCTACAGGCAGCAAAGCTAAAAGCTGAAGTACAGTAGGAAGGCAACCAAATTGCATTCTTTCCAGATCCAAGTCTTATAAAGCACATAAAACACACAAACTATACTGTAAGAACTGTGGCTCTTTTTCTGATGGGTCTGTACTTTACTCTGCCAAACTGCATGTAACTTTCAGAGATAACCAATGTATTTTTGGAAGCACACACAGAAAATAAACTTCTGTAAGAATTAAACAAAAATGGATCTTCAAGGCTCTAAGAATAAACTAGGAGACTAAACTATTTAGACCTTGTCCACATGAGAAAGTAGCAAAGGTTTAACATAGAATGTTACTTAAACTAGCACAAGTCACTAATACTTATTTTTTGTTTAAGATTGACTGAAATCAGCCAAAGTAGTTTGTACTGATATAACTATCCAAGTTTAAAAGCTGATTAAGTTAAATTGATGCAACTTTATTGTGCATACAATAGGAATGTGAAAGTATAACTGATTACATAGTCGACCAATGAGCTTCTGTGAGTATCCATGAGTAGAGAAATGGTTTATCATAGAAAACTATTGACCTGCAGATTTTAAGAATGATCAATTGTGGGCTACAAAGTTTGAAACTTCAGCCTGAAGACTATTACCTGTAAAAGGTAATTTTTTTCCAACCCAAAGGACGTTAGTTTGAACTAAGCACTTTTATTAAAAAATGGAGGCAACAGAAAACAATTCTTTCTTTTTTCCTTTTCTTGTTCCTCTTGCTGCTACTTAGCTACCTTAATATTGTCAATTGCTGCTTTATCCTTGGAAGCTGGGTTTCTTAAGCAATAGCAATCAGTTTCTGTATTCTGGTTCAGATACAGTTTTGCTGTCAAGTTCTGTGCCGCTCCATGTGCTATATTTATGCAAATTATTTAATGATCTATTTTATATATATGGCATTATCCACATATATCTAAACTGTCTTTTAAAAAGGGTTAATTTCTTTTTGGTGAAAGGTAGGGATGTAAGGGAGTAGTTGAGCCTAGGCTTATCGGGTAGTCAAGTCACTATTCAACTAGTCACTTCTCCCCACCTTGCTGCCTCTATTAGCTGGCTTAAAAGTAGGTTCCCCACAGCACCGCCTTGCGGGGGTGGCAGTGGAGCCAAAGGCGCAGCAGGAGACCAGGCGTGAGCCGGTACAGCTGAGTAGCGACTCAAGCCTGGTCCAATGTTGTGCCTCTGCTTTTTAAAATGTAGTAAGAGCCACCCAGCTCTTACTATATTTAAAAATCAAAGGCACAGTGTCTGGGACCAGGCGTGAGCCAGGTCAACTGAGTCCAAGCTCATGCCTGGTCCCCCAGTGCACTTCTGCCTTTTAAATGCAGTAAGAGCCGGGCAGCTCTTACTACATTTAAAAGGCAGCTCTTACTACATTTAAAAGGCAGAGTCACAGCACCGGGAGCTTCCCGGTACCGGGAGCTAACCCCACTGTGGCGGTGCAGTTTCCCACCTTATCAACTAATCAAGTAGCCAATGGAAATTCCATCAACTACTCTATTAGCTGATTAAACACAATTTAACATTGTTAGTGAAAAGTAGCCTTGGCCTATGAAGCAGTTTATCTATAAAGTAACAGCAGGCTCATCTCTAATTTGGAGAACCTCCTCGGGCCAGGTCTACACTAAAGGGGAAGGTCGAATTAAAATATGCAACTCCAGCTACATAAATGATGTACCTGGAGTTGACGTACCTTGATTCTACTTTCCCTGCCATCACCACAGCAGGAGGCCGATAGAAGCAAATGCTCCCATCTGCTTCACTTACTCCTCTCAGGAGCATGGCTGCTGACGGGTGTGCCTGCTGAGTTTACTAGACCCATTAAATCAAACTTTGGAAGATCAATCATGGTAGTGAAGACATGGCCTCAGTGATGAATGAGAGTAGTTTAGTGTCCATAACCCATTTAGTGATGGCTTCTCTGGTTAGTCTGCCAATTAGTGCAAAGGATGACAATGAGTTTGTAATGTGAGAAATGGAAAGGAGACCCATCAATCTCATATAGGAATTAAATATCCATTAGTTGAGAACAACTTTTAATTCATATTGAATTAGCTGGCTTCAGACTGGTTACCAACAGGCAAAAGTCTGTGAAGCTGGATGCCTCGGCAGACGTTAAGTGCTAACACACTTTCCAAAGTCAGGATTGATTTCTGAAATATAAGTTTTTTAATCAAATTCCAGTCTTTTTGCAATGTATTTAGGCAGATAGGTAAGCAGCAGACACCACAACCAATTTGATGGACATTATATACCTTCTCCATAGTAACACACATCATACACCATTTGAAATTTTATGTCTATTTTAAGATGAGGTATGAGGTGCAGCTGGCAATTGGTGCTGGTTAAAAGAAAGAGGGATAAACAATGACATCATTAACCTGCTGAAATGACCACTTTGAAATATTAGCACTCATTTCTGTTAGTGTAAAGACTATGTATTATTTCAAGGCATGAAAATGGATTTCTTGTGTCTGCTTCCTCTTCAGTACTGTACCAACAGTGTTTCTTCCACTTTTCTAAGGGCGATGAATTTTGCTACTTCACCTTTGGAAAAGCATCCTTCTGGAAGAGTAGAGTTTGTATGCAGTGTGTTAATACACTCCCAGGTTCATTTTTAATCATATATTCAGAAAGGAACTTTACAAGTGACTGTTTGTTAGATGTCACATTTGGAAACTTTTTCCATGGAGAAACAGGACATCCCCCAATCATCTGGTGTTTCTTCCATCCAATCTTAGATTCTGTCTTGTGCTGGGTTTTCTGTAGTTTTCACAGAGCTACTGTTGCCATATCTGTGTCAAAGACTTGGTTCATAGAATTAGCTTCATCAAATCCTTTTAGGACCTGTCTCAAGTACTCAGCAGCCAATTCTCTGAAAGTATGGAATTTATTTCCAGCTATTATTTTATGACAGCCATGACATTTTTGTGGCAGGCACTTAGCTCAGAGATTCTTTTAGCTTGAGCTTCCCACTGATGCCCTATTTCAGCTTTGTTTGTTCTTCTCATTGTTCCATCAGCATGGAAAAGAAACATGGGGGCAGGTTCTGTTAACTGATTAAGAACAGTTGCCATTGAAACATCATTTCTGCATTTTGACAAAGATCTGCAGGAAACAATTTCTGGACTGGTAGATGCTGTGTGTCCTTCCCTCAAACTGCCCGCACAGTGTAAGGGAAGGTGCACTAAGCTGCAAGCTAGGAGTCCAGGGGTTCTAATTCCTGCTCTTCCATGGACTGCTCTCAATATCTCTCTGCGCTTCATTAACCAAGGCCTTAGTCACCTACTTTGGGGAGTTTGCTATTATTCACCCATTTTACAAGTGAGATAAGTAAGAAGTTGAATAAGGCCAATGTAGGTAAAACTGGAAATAAACCTCACTTATCTAATATGATAGACCCAGTGTCATCAATTTTGTCATGCTAACTTTTGTAGGGAAGGGCCAAATTATGTGCTATTTAATCCATGTTAACATAATGGGTCTTTGTCCCTCGCTAGTCTAGACCACATATAAAGGTTTCTAAGTCCTCTGCTACCTCCATGCTAATGTGCATAGTGTTTTAGCTCAAACAATAGAAGCTCATTATTTTTAGATCCAAAAAACCTAGTTTCTCCTACTCTCACACAAATTTATGACAGCTTATCAGTAATGCATAACACACATGAAAAATGTATAAATGTCCATGAAGTCTGGATACAACTTTTTTTTTTTCTTTGCAAGGCAGTCCTAGCTGCCCCTTTAAAGATCCACATAAGCACTTACTGTGGATTCTAAAGTGGCATTAGGGACTAAGCAGCTCCTATCACAAAGCCTCAGTGAGGAACATTCTTGCTGAAATATAAGTTTTCTGTATTTCAGTGAATGCTTCTCATAGCACAGATCACATCAGAGGTCCACAGAGTTGTTTAGTCACCTGACATTGCCTTGACCAACTCCCCAATATTTCGTCACTGAAGAGTATTAAATAGGGAGTCAGATATGAATGACATACAGACTCTGCAACAGTGAGAATTATACAGTGGCTGCAAATCCACTTGCATTCCAAATCTCCCTTTTCACTTATTTGAACTGAAACGATAAATACTTGAACTCAGACCAGATGTGAATTTTTTGGAATATTTCAGAAGAATTTATTCAACTCTGAGTTAGGCAAGTGAGATAACGGTGGAAATATATTTCTTTTAACTTGAAAAAGCTATTCCATTTTTTTCTCAAAATAATCTCTAATAAAATGGTTGACCTTACTGTAAATAAATTATTTTAAAAGTGGAAAGCAGTGGACACAGAAAAATTAACACACCAGTTACAAGGACAAACAGATACTTACACATTTGGTTCCCTTTTTCATTCAAGACTGGCCAAAAAAAACCCCAAAAAACCCACACCTGCACAGTTTTTTGAACATTACCATGTAATTGACATGCCAGATGTGTTAAATATGAAATTCAATGAAATCATTATATACCACATGCCTCTGGTGTTGTTATGGTGTTCACTCTGTAATATGGTACAGTTTACCAAGAGATCTGATTACTATACTCCTATATAATGCATCATTAAACAAAAGCTCACTGTTGTAATGATTGTTCTGACATATTTTTACACAGAAAAGAGTTGTAAACATCTCAACAGATCAAATTTATAATCAATTCCAGATTTGTACAAACACAGTATGAAATTATGAGATTTTAGCTGGACAGTCATATACACAAGTTCAGTTTCACAAAACTGATGTGCCCCTTCAAATTCCTAAAGTAGAGGTTCTTTAGCAGTAGCAAGCACTGTATTTCTGAAGCACATGAGAGATATTCCTTATCAACTCAGTAGCACAGTTTAGGAGCACACTGCATGCTCAGAATTGCTTCTGTATGGAACCGGACGGTTACTGTGTTATTCTTTATTCTACAACAATCAGAGTTTTCTATTTTTCCCAAGAATTACATCTGCTTCCAGTATTATGCAGTTACACATGTAAAATGTTTTAAAAACAGAAAAATATATAGATGTAGTAGAGGAAGGAAACTCAGCAAGACAAAGTTGTTACCACCACCATACCTTTTTTTTAATTGTCTATTAAAGTTAATACTCATTTCAGTGGGCACCACTAAAAATTAAAGCATTTAAGAACTGCTACACTATATTTGAACAGTTTACAAACCACGGGTACTAATTCACACTTTATCATTTTATCGTAGTTATGCACAAAAGAGGCAATATTAGATTTGAAATGTCTGTCTTCCTGAATTCTCTCTGAATTACTTTGTTTTATACTGTTGTAATGAACCAAAAGGTAAAGTGTTCCTGTTTCCAAGTGGTCCTTTTCCTCTTGCCAGAAACTCAAGTAACTGATGGGAAAATCAGGACTGCTCCGTTATTTAAGGAACAAACAAAAACACAGGTGACATATTAACACAGGGGAACATTTACGTTTGATAGATTAAGTTCCAGGATATTTTTATACAGTTACAATAATCTCTTAACAGCTTAAACTATCAGAAGTCCCAAAATCTCATGGTGTTAAGAGCCAAATTTCATGTAACTAAAAAATCTTTTGTAAGGATTTTCAAAACACAATACAGCTCAGAAACTTCAAGAGTCAAAAGGAGCTTGGAAAATCTTATCAAATATAATTTGTACAGGTTGAAACACTCTTAACTGGGATTCTCTGGTCCGGTAACATCTGTGGTCCAGCACGGATGTTGCAGGACCAGAGAGTCCCAGTGGAGAGCCAGTGGCAAGGATCCTGTCAGGGCTAGTAGGGCAGTGGGCTGCCTGCAGTGAGCCCACCGTCAGCATGTGGCAGCTGGTCTGCCCAGTGGGGTTGGGAGACATGTGCATGGCTGCCTGGTGGGGCTGGGAGCTGTGGTAGCTTAGTGGGGCAGGGACCCGTGGCACACGGCCGCCCAGTGGGTCCCCAATCTCTAGAGTGGTGTGCGACTTCCCTGTGGGTCTATGATCCCCAGCGTGGCGTGTATAGCTCCCCAGCGGGTCCCTGATCCCAGGGCGGCATGCACAGCTGCCCTGCGGGACCCAGAGCCAGGGCAGTGATGGCTGCCTAGCGGGGTAAGCAGGTCAGCGGGCCAGCAGGAGATGAGGAGCCAGCTGGGAGGAGCCAGACAGCCAGCAGCAAGGGGGGCTAGAAACAACCTCCCCTGGCAAAATCCCTCATCAAGGAGGTCCAACTGACATTATTCCAAAATAATGAAGAGCGTGTCTACACCACAAACCATTATTTCAAACTAATGGTGAGCGAGAGGACTTCTTATTCTGACTCCTGGTAACTCTCATTTTAGGAGGAATAAGGGAAGTTGAAGGAAGAGTGTTCTTCCTTCCACTTCCTGCTGTGTAGACTGCGCCAAAAGCCGAGTTAAGCTATTTTGACTTATACTACTCAACTGACGTAGCTCAAGTTGGGTAGCTTATTCCAACTTTCGCCCTGCTGTGTACACGCACCCCTAAAGACTAACAAAAATATACAGATAGTATCATGATCTGAATAAGTGGGTTTTTCCCAGAAAAGCTCATGATACTAACTATATATTTTTGTTAATCTCTAAGGTGCCACAGAACTAACACAGATACCCCTCTGAGACAAATAGAATTTGGTTTGCCCTGAACCCTAATAGAATTTAAGTTATATCCACCACAGATTTAAAAAAAACACACACTAAATTATTTGCAATCATATGTGTCTCTTAAATTGACTTTTTTTTTATTTGTTTAATGTTTAGGTTGAGGCATAGTGAAATTTAAAGTTGTCAACATCCTATGTGAGAGTTTCTATTACATTTTGGGTGAATTTCCCTTAATTTTGCTTCCAACTCTTAAAATATAATATCCAATAAGCCTCCATTCACATATTTATGTTCAGTGTTGTGGTGTGAACAGGTAATCAATTGTATGCCTAAATTGAACAAATGCAGGCTCCAGTTCTGCAAGATACTTTACATGGGCAGACACCTGTGCCTTGTAGGGAGCGTTCCTGAAGTAAATTGGACTCTTTATGGCCACCAGAAATTTGTATGGGTCATCTTGCAGGATCAGGACCATAGGAAACTGTGAAATGCTATTTTAATATTTTTCATACTACTTAGCTCTTGGATGCTGAATTAAATAATAAATGAAGAAGAACAAGAACTAATGGCCTAGGCCCCACTGCGAGTTGTATATTTAACTGTAGCATTAGATTTTCTTCCCAGCTCTACAAAGTGGAAGAGGAGAACATGACTAAAGAATAACAGAATCATGCATGAAAACTATATTCAATTCACATCAAGAATGCTGAAAGAAAATGGAGTTAAGGAAAAAATATACCATATTTCTACAATAAGTACTGAGAAAAGGTAATATAAAGTAGCTTAGTAAAGTGAAATCCTGTTGTGTTTAGCTATATATGTTTAGAATAAATGTATAGTATCTCAGATGAATACCGTGGCACTCATGGATATGTTAGAAATCAGACTAATACATCTCACTGAGGAAATCTAATGCATTTCTATAGGAATCATAAATGCATTAACTTTTAGCTCTAGTTAGTTCAATAAAGTAAAACTCTGATGTAGAAAAAAATACAGTGGCAGAGCTTAGCAGTGCCACCTGAATACCTTAGTTTGATTCCTTTTATTTCTATTACCTTAGCACCTAGGATCTCTAGCTGTAGGCCACAACACCACTGTGCTAGGCATATAAAACAGAACTAAAAGATCTTCCCTGCCCCAAAGAGCTCTCAGTCTAAGTACAACAGAAGGGACAGCAGAAGAAGACAAACATATAGATGGGGTTTACAAGGAAACAGTGAGACAACATTGGTCAACATGAGAAAGTGTCTCTGCATCCAGCAGCTTAATGATTTAGGCATATGAATGACTTGTTGACTATGCAATAAGCAAATGCAAATACTTATTGGATAGTCGGCATGCTAGTCGACTAGTCGCTTCCCCTCCCCTTGTTGCCTGTATCAAAAACAGGCAGCAAAGGGGGGGGGGGAAGATGTGGAGGGGTGCTTCAAAGCAGCACCACCACATGGAACCTGGGGCCAGACTGTGGGCTCCACATGGTGCTGCAGCTTTGAAATGCCATGTGCAGCCCGGGGCCAGCTGGGAACTCTCACGCTGACCCCAGGCTTCAGGCAGCGTTTCAAAGTGGCAGCACCTTAGGGAGCCCAGGGTTAGCTGGAGAATCAGAGTTCCCAGCTGACCCCATGCTCCCTGTGGTGCTGCCGCTTTGAAACGCCACGGGAAGCATAGGGCTAGTGGGGGACTGCTTGAGTCCTCTGCTGGCCCCGTGTTCCCTGTAGCACTTTTGCCTTTGAAGTGTAGCAACAACCCTTGGGCTATTACTACACTTCAAAGGCGGAGGTGCCCTTATCGACTAATCAAATAGTTGATGCAAATTGCATCGACTATTCGATTAGTCAATTAAATCTAAATTTTACATCCCTATAATAATTGTCAAGTTTTTTGTAGGTACAGGTAGGTCCTCCCTGGTCTGGCACCCTTGGAACCTGAGTGGTCCAAACCACAGAGTTTGTTGGACCATGGGAGGTCATGGCTCCCCACCTAGCTATCGGTTCTATCACCTGCCATTGGCCCCACTGCACTCAGCCCCAGCCAGGGCCATGCGCCTCACCACGCCAGCCCTGCTGCTGCTGGGGCTGCATTCCCCTCTGCCAGTCTAAGCCAAGGCACTCTGGTCCAGCAATATCTGTGGTCCTGCTGGTCTACGGATGTTGCCAGACCAGAGAGTCCTGGATTTTAGAGGTTTAACCAGTATCATGGAAAAGAAGAGTTTTGAAGAGGGATTTAAAGGAGGCCAGCTTTGTGGATGGTTATGGAAAGCTCCTGCCAAGTGTGAGGGTAGCATCAGTGGAAGCATAAAAGTGCTTGTCTGAAAATCAAAGTCAATTGAGGCAGGCATCACAGGCCAATCAGAGATGACAGTATCTCAACAGTGAATGAGGGATGATAGATAACATTAGAATAGTCCTTGGAAATGAAGACAAATAGATTAAGTTTGAGTCAACATAGAATCTGAGAGATTCAAAGAGAGAAGGGGCATGGGCAAAGTGACAGGTCAGGAAAATTATCTTTCCAGCAACATTCTGAATGCAAACAAGCAAGGCAAAATTTCATTTATCAAGGACCGAGAAAGATGTTGCAGTAATCGAGATGAGAAGACCTTGGACAAGAATTTTATTAGTGTGGATGGATCAAAAAGGTTGTATCTTAGAAACACTATGCAAAAAGACTCCACAAGATTTGGATGTGTGTGGATGTTTCTAGATGTGAGGACTCCCTACAGAAAAGTTTTAGTTGAAGATGCACAACAGGCCAGAATGGTAGTGCTGTCAGTAATTGAGAAAGGAGGTAACAGGGAGGGATTGGAGGAGGACGAGGATTATGAACTCTGTTTTAAGCATGTTGAATTTGAGCTCACAGTTAGACATCCACAAGGAGATTTTAGAGAGACAGCCTGAGATTTTAGTTTGGACAAAAGATGGCAGGTCTGAAGTAGAAGAATAGATCTGAGAGTGGTCAGCATAGAGATGATAGTTGAATATGTGAAACAGGCCTCAAACTCAATTTATCTTAGAGCCAGTACCAGTCCTCAAATTCTCATAATGGGCCAGCAGGCACGCCCTTCTGGCAGGGCTCTGGGGGAGAGGATGGGGTCTCTGAACATTCTCTAACTCCACCTGCCACTCTGGGTGATTAAAACCCCCTCATATGGCCCCCAGTGCCACCACCAGTAGGCAGTGAGGCAAGAGCCTCTTCCAGCTACTAGCTCCATGCCACTACTTGCACATCTCCGTCATACAGGAGAGATGTGTGCAGTCATTCCGTCCATAGGACAGTTTGGCATGGCAGCTGCTTCAAACATCCTATAGATGGGATGGTCCCCCATACTCAGCCTGCGGGCTGGGGCTGGCAGCACGGGTCAAGCCCTTGGCACTAACCACGGTGGCAAGAGTTGTGGGGAAGTGGAGCTACAAAGCTGCAGGCTCTGCCACCATCTGCCAAGCAAGCACATGGTGGGGTTGGGGTGTTCCACCTTCTGCTGCCACAGGCTGGCTTGGGAGATAGTAGCAGAGCAGAGGCTGATGTGTCCCCTCTGCTTTTCTAAAGTTCCCACCACTGCAATGATTGCAGGAGGGCCTGACCCCTGCAACTGCCACGTGCTAGGCCCCTCAGTAATACCTGAGGCCACAACCTTGAAGGACGGGACTTGAGCAAATAATTGTAATGAAGGGAGAGAAGACAATAGGGGGAAGGGAAGAGGTGGGGTAAGGGCAGAACAGGGACTGGACTCAAGGGGGTAGGGAAGGTATGGACAACCCCCCCAGGGCCACAAGGACTCACATGCCAGCAGTTGTATTCAGGTCAGATTGTAGAACTGCAAGCCATAAGTTTGCAGACCCCAGATGTAAAGGAAACAGAAGGAGATTCAGGACAGAGCTCTGTAGAACCCTTGGTAGGCTGGAGCAGGGGGAGGAGGAGTTTTCTCCTAAGCACATGCTAAAGGATTAATTATAGGGAAGATGAGGAGATTCCTGGTCTCTTGCTTCCCCAGCAACTGCTGTAGAAGGGGCTTTCTGATGGCAAAGGGGGGAATGGTAAAAATAGTCACCTCAGGTTTCTGATGTATACAGAAGAAACAATTATGCCTCTATCCTGCATACACTGGCATATGAGTAGTCCCATTAAATTCACTGGGATTACTCACATACCTCAATGTTTAGAGAATCAATGCCATAAGATTAAATGTAAGATGTAAAAGCTACATTTGTAAATACTAAAATCTAGCATAATTTTTTAAAAGGAAATCAAGGCAAGTATCTCAAATAATAATACTTTCACTTTCTTTCTGATCAGTGTGACCTTTCATTTAGAGGATACGTTTGCTCAGTCTGTTTCAAGATCAAAATAAACATTTTTAACATACACTGATGAAAAGTTCTCTTTATATTAAGGCTACACTGTTACCTACCTGCTCTGTATTCTTGGAGAACCAGAGCACAGTACTCACGGAAGACACACACACACGCACATGCACACCCTCCACCTGGCCTCTGCTTAAAGCAAAGCCAAAGTAATGAAAACGTAGAGGAAAACATCTAAATCCCTCCAGACAAGGGGGTTAAGGAAACACCCCTAACCTCAAATGAAGAACAGCACGTCCAATGCAAGAACCACACTTAACTGAAGGCGGAGGATACAGAAAATAGGAAAGCACTGCCTGGTTGACAATCTCTGCTCCAGATGCTAATGAGCCCATGCTTGCTCACATCCAGAGAAGTAATTTCAGGCCAATTTTAGTAATAAATCTTCTGCTGGGATCCAAAATACTGAAACTGCCTAAATGCATTAGAAGCTTCCTCTAAGGCAGAGGTGAGGAACCTAAGGCCTGGGGACCACATCTTGCCTAGATCCAGTGTAGTCAGAAGTTGTGACTCTCTAAATCCGCTCCTGGTAACAGTTACTAACATACTAGTATATCAGTTTTGGCTTCTCTCAGTTTCTGCTACCCACGTACATCTCAATGGCCAGAAGGGCCTTTCATATCCTCTGGTCCAAGGGTAGCAAATCCAGACAGATGGCGGTTCACTTGGTCAGATTTTGCTACCTGTGCACCATTCACTAGTCCAGAACCTTGAACAGAAGGGGTGGGGTTGAGGGCCCTTCAGCTGGGATTGAGGGCCCCAGCCAGCCCTTCAGCACTGCCCATTCTTTGCCATCCAGGGCTCTTTTAAATCACTGGGCTCTGGGGCAGCTGCCCGTCCCTTCTCCTCCCCCCTCCAGCTGTTGTCAGCCCCGGTTATACAGTAATTCAATTTTTAAATACTATGAGTTAGGTATTAAATAGGCATGTATGAAAGGCCTCAGATGGTGGTGGAAGACCAGAGCAGCGTGTGATGTTTCGTGCGATATGGGGAGATTTTGCAGACCCTTGACCAGGGGTGACCAACCCCTTCCAGACGAAGAGCCAAGATCCAGCTGGATCCAGTGTGAAAAGCCGGGGCAAAAAAATGGCCACGCCTGCCCTCAACCAACAGGTCAATCCTGCTGCTTGCTCACCTGGTTGCTAGTATTACAAGCGCCCTGTGGGCATTTCCTTTGTGGGCACTGTCTGCTTTTTGATTGATCAAAAGACCGTTATTGATATCTGGAGTAGTACAACTCCCGCTGCTTTTGATATGGAGTGTAGCGCTGACGGCGGAATGGGGGAGTATACATCCTGAATGTGTGCAGTGTTGTTCTAGAGTCTTTGCTGGAATGCAGCATGTCATCCGTCTTCTCAGCAAATAACTTTTGCTTGTTGAAAGGAAGATCTTCCACCTTTGACTGGAGCTCACCAGGGACCCCTGCAGATTGTAACCAGGAGGCTCTCCTCATAACTACTGCTGTAGCAGTAGCTCTGGCTGCTGCGTTAGCTACATCTAGCACTATTTGGAGTGATGTTCTGAAGGAGGCATAGCCCTCCTGAACTATGAATTTTAATATGGGTCTTTTAGAGGTCAACTTCGTGTCATTACCAAAGTTGTGGTTGGAGAGTAGCACTGTGTAATTTGCTATATGCAGGAGTAAGGTGGCTGAAGAATAAAGCTCTCTCCCAAACAGGTCCATACATTTATTATCTTTATCCGTCATGTGTTTATATTGTGATAGTTTGGCTGTGTTGGGCAGCATCGACAACTAACAAATTTGGTTGAGGGTGGGAGAATAAGAAATCAGCTTTCTTTGGAGGGACAAAATATAATTTGTCAGCTCTTTTGTTAGTTGGGGTTGTCCAAGTTGGTGTCTGCCATATCTCATCGGCAACCTCCACGATGGCATCATCTATGGGGATCGCCATTTTTCCCCGTTATGATGGCTGGAGGTTTTTAAGGAGCCTGTGTTGTTTCTCAGGCACCCCAGTTAATGTGATGTCCTGAAATGCAGCCACACTTTTGAAAAGCTCCTGGAACTGCCTCAAGTCATCAGGAGGGAACTGGTCACCAGGTGTGACTGCTTCGTCAGGGAATGACGATGACTGATCGGTCGATGATACCTCCAGTGGGTGCTCTTCAACCTCGGAGAGTTGACCTTCCTCTGGGTCTGAATAAGGAGCTACAGAGGGAGGATTAGGCGATGACCTTGCCACTGTCTATGTGAGGGTTGCGGGGAAACTGAGGGAACACAGGAGGTCGGGTGACTGTGACTGCAAGGATAGCCATATTCGGAATGATGATAGCAGTGACAAGTTGAGTCATGCCGAGGGTGATATCTGTAGTACATTGGATTGTGTCGTCTGTGGTAATATCGGACTACCAAAACTTGTCAAGATGACCTACCACTTCTATAGTATATCTGATGATGTGGCACTAGGTGGGAGTGGGGTGAGCGTGGTGATCCCCTTGAAGAAGGAGGACGAGAAGGAGGTATGTATCTTGAATAAGGAGATGGCAATAAACAGTACCCAGGCGCATGATGCCTTGCTTGTTCGTGTGGGGTGCGGCCCTTGTCATCCGTTGCTATTTGAGGAGAATATGGCAAAGATAGTGCGGAAGACGGGGCAGATGAAATTGTCAGCAGTTCTGGGCCCGCTGATCTGACAGAGGCGGATTTATAAGGTGCTTTCTTCGGCACCCTCGGGCTGGTGTCAAAGATGCCCACGCTGAACTAGTCAGTGCCGCACTGGCTAGTGCCATGGTCGTCGGCATGTGCGTGACCAGAGCCATGGTTGTTGGTACGTTTGTTGACAGTTCCGATGCGGAAGGTGCTGATGTTGTTGGTACTGTTGTAGATGGTGCCATCGCCAGTGATGCCGAATGGCGGACTGTGATGACTGTTGACTGCACTGTTCCTGATTTTTGTTGCAATTTTGGCTCTGACAATGACTTATGTTTGCGCACCACTGATCCTGACATGGAGGGCTTATCACCAACACTGACGCACACTGAAGGCAAAGACTGAGCTGGCAAGGCTCTCTTTCGAGCTAGAGCAGCCTGTGGCAAGACGGCCTTTCTTTTCTCCACTCTAGAGATTGCGGAGTGGAGACTGTATGAGCACTTTGTCAAAAAAAAAAAATTTTTTTTTAGTCTCATCTCCCTGTCCTTACATGCCCTAACAGTCAGCCTGGCACAGTGGATGCACTTTTGAGGTATATGGGCCTCACCGAGACACTTAATATACTCTGCATGACCATCCAAAGCTGGCATGGCGTCACGGCATGTGGCACACTTCTTAAAGCCAGGGGAGCCCGGCATGGCTAGTTACAAGACGTACTAGCCAATGAAGTCGTCTTGTTCTTTTTTTTTTTTTTTGGATAATAAAATGAACTATAAACGAACAACAACAACTAGAACAACTGTAACTCTAACTACAAAAATAAACAACTAAGTATTCTATATCTGACAGGATTTCTCTGAGGAAAGGAGGCTGGCTCCGTCCGCAACTGCGGGCGGCAAAGAAGGAACTGGCGGAAGCTGGACCACGCAAGAGATCAAAAGAGTGAGAATGGCACAAAGTGCATGTCCAGCTGACTACTGCTCAAGAAAACTACGATCTGAGGTGCTGGGACAACCCAACACCTACAATGGAGCACCCACAGGGACACCACTCGAAGAAGAACTCCAACTTACAAATTAAAGTACAAAATCATACCAAGTGCTATAACAGAAACATAGATGGAATTGCTAAAACCAGTAACTACTATGTACTTAAATGTTTTTAAGCATTTGCTGTTAAAATAAAAATAGTGCCATGACATGCATTGCACAATGATAATAAAGATAAATGATGGAGTATGCAGAGTAATATCTCTCCCTATATAAAAAAAAATTCCTGACGGATGACAGAATGACGTCATCACATCATCAGTGTCCACATGCCACTGTTGCCCACCTCTGTCCTCAGCCGCTTGCTGTGACCAGCCTCAGCGCCATCCCCTCCAGGCATGGGCTACTCCAGCCCAGCTCTCATGTCACACCACCAGGGAGGAGCTGCTGGGGCCAGGTCCCCTCTGTCATCCAAGTCCCCAGTGTGTGCCCACTTATTCATTAGTATGTGTAACTTTGGCATGACCCAGAGGGCTGTCTTCTGGCAGCACGATGCAGTCCCAATCTGTTCAGTCTCTCTTCACATACCCTTTCTGGGTCTCTAATCATTTTAACTGCCTAGCTTGCAAATCTTTCCATGTCTGCTACATCTTTTTGGAGGTAGGGTGACCAAAAATGAACACAGTCAGCACTGCAGGTGAGGGCAAACTCTCTACTTATAGAATGGCATGAAAATTAAGGGTCTCAATTAACTGTAGTTAACGCAAATGATTAATGAAAAACAAATGAGCTACATTTTAGAAAGCACTGGTAGATGGTGCCAGCCCCATCACTCACTTCCCTGCCAAGACCACCCACCCCCACCGCCAAGACCCTGCATCTCCAGCCCTCTCACTCCTACCCCCCAAACTGACACCCCGCATCCCCAGCCCCTTCATCACTTCTGCTGAGACCCCACACCCCAACCCACTCCTGTCCCCTCCCCCTGGCCAGACATCTACTCCTAGCCTGCTCCTGCTCCCTTCCCCCCGGCCAGACACCTACCATAGACAGAGGGGGTTTGGCAAGTGTAGCAAGCAGGGGGCACACCACCAGTAAGAGTAATAGAAATTACATTTGTAAAGGAGCAAAACTACCATTAAAATGGGTTACAAGTATGGAAGTACAATTTAGGGAATTGCAGCAAAAGAGAAGACAAATTTGTGAACTGTTATGGAACTTCATGTACAAACTCATGAGAGATTTTTAAATCCTGAAAATGTGTTATATGCTATGTGAGATATTTTCAGCATTCTGTCTCCTATGCAAGAAGAAACAATGCATTAGGGAAGCTATACCTTTAAGAGCACAGTCAGGAAGCTGTCCTGTGCTCCCATGTTAGTACTTTCACCCTGACAGTGGAATAAAAAACCCCTCTCTGACTCCCACCTATGCCTTTGCACACTTGGCAGGTGGCTCACCCCTCTGGGTAACTGTTTCTCCCTTTGCCCCTCTGTGTGGAGGCAAAACCTCCACACAAAGGCAGGCAGTGTCTCCCACCTCCAATTACCTCTCACCTGATTTTTCCCTTCCACCCCCTGTTCTGCCTCACCCTAAAGTTAACTGACCCCCACCCCAGGCAATGTTCCCTCAGTGTAAGCCATATAGCAGCACAGCTTCACAGGTGATTAATCAGCCCCGCCCAGTCAGAGACTCAAGGCTCCATGCATGGAGCTGACTGGGCGGAGCTGATTAATCACCTGTGAAGCTGTGCTGCCCCACAGCTTAGAAGGAACACTGCCTCCACACCAGTTAATTTCTGCCCATCCCCTCATACTCTGCCTATCCGCTTCCCTCTTGCTGTGATTTGCCTCTGGAATCCCTTCTTAATGCTTGCAAAGAGCCATGAGCAGCATCTGAATCCATGTACAGGCAGAGTAAGGCCAACAGCAATAGCAGCTCTCACTGAGCATGCTCAGTTCCAGTGTGCATGCTCAATACACTGTCGGTATGGAATTCTGAGACGCATCTGCTTCTGACTCTATGCCAGCCCCTGAGGCTCTGCGCTCCCCCAAACAGTGGTGAGCCTGCACTGGCACTCCAGCCGCCCCACTGTGGGGCTGAAGCACACAACTACTACTGGCCTAGACCCTTCCTAAGCTCCGGTATGTGAAGAGAATGTGGAAAGTGTCTTTCTCCTTCTCAGTCAGAGGCCTTGTCAGTGAGGGTTTGGTTTTTCTTTTTTGCTTCTCAACAGCCCCCAACCCAAAAAAGGTTCCCCACCCCTGCTCTAAAGAACACCTCCCAGAGCCAGGAATGGTCAGTTTTTATTGTCTAGCCTAAACAAAACAACTTCAGAATACTCCCTTGAACCATCCATTTACCCATAAACAAACTTAGTATCCCCCTTGAGACGTTGTGTCCTTACAAAAAACCCAACCCAAGTAAAGCATTCTGATACCTAAATCTAAATTCTGCATCAGTTCCATTAGGACTTCATCGTCTCCATATTGACTATGCTGGGAACTCTACTCTGCCTATCTTCAACACACGGGACCCCCAGTTATCATCACCACTTAGCGAACCCCAATCAGTTCAAGCTTCACAGAGTGGTGAGATTTCTTTCACTTTCTCTCCTCCAACCCCTCCATCCAGCTGTCTAGTTGTAGCCTCTTGGCCTTGTCTCATGTGGTCAGTTATGGTTCACTAGCCCTAATGTTTGTAATCACGTTTAAGATAGATTTGATGTTGCAACTCTTTTGTTTGGCTCCCCTTGTATAGTTACTGCCTAGAAATAAATAACTTCCATTGTTCATTTTTCTGTCTTTTCCTCTTTCTCTCCCCCACTTTCTTCCTCCTTCCCCCGGGTGTTGTTTTGGCTCTTCCATTCACTCTGCAGAAACACTCCTTGTACCTAAGCTAAAGATCCCAGTGTTGCCCAAAAGCCCTGTGGGCTTTACTAGCAGAACAGTTGTGGCATAAAAGTGGGAATAAGGGGATGTTGAACCTGGGGGCACAGGAGGGTGGCACTTTCAAGTGCTGTTTAACCCAGCCCACTGAGGCCAAAGACATGTGAGGGTTGCAGCTTGGCATTGCTTTGCAACCCAGCCTACTGAGTCCAGGGACATAAGGGGTCAGCTTGTGAGTGCTGAATAACCAGTCCTCTCATACATTCTCTGGTATGCGTATGTTCATCTGATTCTAGAATGGGAAGAACCTAATCATGGGGAACATAGATTCTGTACAAGAGCTCCATTGGGAGGGAATTGGTAAAAGAGAGAAATAGAGCTTCATATGAGAAATAGGGATGTTAAAATGTGTTTATTTTGGTAAACGTGTAACCTCTGCATTTTTCAGCAGTTACACTTTTACACACAGGGTAAAGTGGCTCCACAGAAGCCTTTAAAATGACTCCCTGCAAGCACCAGCTCCCACCTTCCTCCACATTCTGCTGCCTCTGGCATGTAACCGTGCACATTAACCAATGAGCACAGGCTCATTAGTTAACCATTTGAACATTACACTATCACATCCCTAATGAGAACACAAGTAACTCAAGTAGCACACAGATAGAATTATCACACACACACACACACAAGCAAGCAGCAGGCAAATCTGCTAACAACACTAGGGAGGTAAAAGAGTACTCGCATCCCCCCCCCCCTTGCTGCCTAAGATGGGCAGAGAAGCAGGAGCTGGTGCAGGGGGGAGCTGGCTTAAAAGCTGGTCCCCCCCAGCACTGTCTCTGTGGTGCCGCCTGCCCCCCCTCATGTGCTGCTGCTATCAGCTGGGGCTGGCCACAAACATAGGCTGCTCCACAACAGCCCTGGTCTATGAGGGGTCCCAGCTCCAGCTCCTTGCTGGGACACTCCATGGACAGAGGCGGCTGGACCCAGCTGAGCAAGCCCAGCTCAGTCCTGACTCTCACGCAGGTCCAGAAGCTACCCCCATTGCAACTCTGCAGTTTAAATGTAATAGGAGCCAGGCTGCCTGCGCACCAGAGCCGCAGTAGGGGTAGCTTCTTCTGAGTGCCTTCCCTTCTCAACTAATTGTGTAGTCAATACAAACGGTATCAACTACATCAGGGGTTGGCAACCCGCAGCATGCATGCCACAAGTGGCACGCGAGCCAACTTCCCATGGCACACGGGGTAGAAGCTTAGCCCCGTCCCTCCACCCTGTGCAACCAGGAGCTCCTGCTGCGGCTCAAGCCTCAGTCACACAGCTGTAGGCTGGAGCAACAGCTCTGGCTTCCTGCTGGGCTGGGAGATGTGTGCGTGTGCACGTCCCTGCAGCTGCCCCTGCCCCAGCTGGGCATGTAGCTATTGGAAACTAAGGGGTTAACCCCCACCTCCCAGCTATAGGCTCTGCCTCCTGCTCTGAGAGGAGGTTGGACTAGGCCTGCTCCACAGAGCCAGGGCTGAGCAGCTGGCATATGTGGCATGCTGCACTGCTCCCCACAGGGATGTGTGCCAGGTCAGGGAGCTCCTTCCCCAGCTCCCGTCTGCCCAAAGCCAGCCCTGGGCAGCCCCAGGCTCTGCCTGCCCCAGAGCCACAGCCTGCAGGCAAAGGGCTGGTCCAGGCAGGGAAGAGATCCTGTTTCCCCCCACAGCGCTGCTGCCCTCCCAGTGAGTGCGCTGGGGGGCACAGTGATGTGGGGGCAGGAGGATGTGGGGGTAGGGGTTGCACTGAGGGGCATGTGGCGATGCAGGGGATCAGGCTGCAGGGATATCACGGGGCTGAGGGAAGCGAGGCTGAAGCAGCTCTGTCCTGCACATTGAACCCATTTTTGTTCCCACTCCCAGAGGTCCACAAAAGCCACTAACTCCGGAATCCCAGAAAAGTAAATCTGGCCTATGGGAACTCCAGAAAAGTAAATCTGGCCTATGGGAACTCCAGAAAAGTAAATCTGCCCTGAACCTCAGTCCTCTCTGTCCTTTCCCCTCACCCCATGGAGCCAGAGTGCCAGAGGAGTGAGGTGTTTCAGCTGGGGGCCACATTAGTGAGGGTTAGGGGGTTTTGGAGGAGTTTTTTTGCTTCTCAGTTGTGTTGTCCCCATCTGATTTTTCTGTAGGTCAGTGACCTCCAACCAAGAAAAGGGTCCCCACCCCTGGCATAAAGAAAACATTGAAATCTTGTGTCTTGGACATAATATTTTACTTTATTTAACATGAAGTTTGATAAACATACGCTTCAGAGGGGTAGCTGAGTTAGTCTGTAACTGGGAAAACTTAAAAAACAACGAATAGTCTAGCAGCACCTTAAAGACTAACAAAACATGAAGTGGGTTGTATCCACAAAAGCTCATGATACCATCTACATGTTTTGTTAGTCTTTAAGGTGCTGCTAGACTATTTGGGTTTCTTTTTATAAATGTGAGAGTTAAAATGCTTAATGTTTAATTATTTAAATTAAACCATTGTCCCCAGCTGCAGCAATAGCACCATGATTCAGGCATAAATATGTAATTAACAGTGAGTTTCCATTAGCAACTGGTAGTCCATGGAAAGGTTTGCATTGACCCAAGTGGTCCACAGGGCACATGATAGAGAAAGCCCCTCCCAGGAGCGCGGCACAGCCCAGGGCAGGAAGTTTAAATCTTGGTATGCCACTTGGGTAAGGTTGCTGGCCCCTGGACTATACGATTACCCTATTACCCACCTCTTAACAACATCCTTAAACAACACTCATGCAAACACTTACATAGATGCTTAATTTAATTACCATTTCCATTACTTCAATGGACCACTCTTAAATAATGGCCATACTGAATCAGAGTAACGGTCCACCATGCCCAATATCCTGTCTTCCAGAACCAGATGCTTCAGAGGGAATGAACAGAATGGGGCAATTATCAAGTAATCCATCTCTTGTTCTCCATTCCAGCTTCTAGCAGTCATAGGTTTAGAGATTTCAGAGCACGGGGCTGCATCCTTGACTATCTTGGCTAACAGCCATTAATAGATCTATCCCCCCGTGAACATATCTATTTTAAACTCAATTTGGCCCTCACAACTTCCTTCAGCACTGAGTTTCACAGGGTGACTTCATTTTGTTAGCTTCAAACCTATTGACTATAAATTTCAGCTTGACACTTAATTCTTGTGTAATGTGAAGGAATAAATAATAAGGATGTAAAATCCTGGTTTATCAGTTAACCTTAAATGATTAAGTGAGATCCCATTAACCAGTTATCCATTCACATCCCTAATAAATACTTCCTCCACTACTTATGTTTTTATACACCTTTATTATATTCCCCCTTAGTCATCTCCCTTCTAAGCTGAACAGTCCCTATCTTAATTTCTCCTCATATGAAAACTATTTCATACTGCTACTCATTTTTGTTGCCCTTTGCAATACTTCTTCCAGAGGGGTGACCAGTACAGCATGCAGCATTCACAGTGTGGACATACAATGGATTTATTTATGTTCTTAACTTCTGAGAATAGGACCAAAAAATGGGCTTAAATTGAAGCAAGGGAGATTTAGGTTGAACATTAGGAAAAACTTCCTATCAGGGTGGTTAAGCACTGAAATAAACTGCCTAAGGAGGTTGTGGAATCTCCATCATTGGAAATTTTTAAGAGCAGGATAGACAAACACCTGTCAGGCATGGTATACTACTCAGTCTTGCCTTGAGAGTGTAGGGGACGGGACTTCATGACCTCTCAAGGTCCCTTCCAGTCCTATGAGTCTATATAGTGGCATTTATGATATTTTCTGATTAACTATTTATTCCTTTCTTAATGATTCCTAACATTCACATTTCACACTGAACATAGAATTGTTTTCAGAGAGCTATCCATGATGACTCCAATATTGCTTTATTGAGTAGTGGTAACTAGTTTAGATCCCATTATTGTATACGTATAGTTAGGATTATGTTTTCTAATGTGCCTTATTTTGCATTTGTCAGCAGTGGACTTCATTTTCTATTTTGTTGTCCAGCAACCCAATTTCGTGAGATCCGTTTGTAATTCTTTGCAGCCTGCTTTTGACTTATCTTGAGTAATTCTGTATCTCATATCATCCGAAAATTACACCACTTCACTGGTGTTGAACTGCCCTGGTCCTCATAGATTTTTGTGGGACTCCACAGTTTACCTCTCTCTATTGTGAAAACTGACCATTTATTCTAACGCTTAGGCTGAAAAAATGAGGAAAAACAAGAGGGGGCTTTTGTGCAAAAAGGAGCTGTGCGCAAAAGCCTCTTGTGCAAAAACGATTGCTAATTAATTATGCAAATGAAGCTCAGCGATATTCTACTCCATGATTCATTTGCAAAAGCTTTTGCGGAAGAGGGCTGCAGTACAGACATAGCCTTAGTGTCCAGTCTTTTAACAAGTTACTGAGAGGACTTCCACTCTTATCCCATGACTGCCACTTTTGCTTAACAGCTTTTGGTTAGGAGCCTTATGAAGGCTTTCTGGAAGTCAAGTACACTGTGGCCACTAGAACACCCTTTTTCATATCTTTCTTGCCCTGCACAAAGAATTCTAACACATTAGTGACTCATGATTTACCTTTATAAAACCTGTGTTGACTCTTCCCCAAAGTATTTTGTTAATCTACATGTCCAATAATTTTCACCTTTACTATGGTTTCAACCAAATTGCCTGGTACAGAAGTTAGGCTTATTGGCCTGTAATTACCAGGGTCACCTCTGGAGCCATCTTTAAAAATCAGCATTACATTAGCTATTTGCCAGTCATCTGGTTCAGAGGCTAATTTAAGCAGTAGGTTACATATGACAATTATTAATTCTGAAATTTCGTATCTGAATTCCATGGCTCACTGGTTAACCCTCATGATTACACACAGCCCTTGACCCCTGCACTGAAAGTTTCAGCGGTTACACATTTACACAAATAAATGCATTTTAACATCCCCAGTGACTACCGTCTGGTCTTGGTGACTTACTACCAGTGTCCCTTGTAAGCTGTGCACTTGTGCTGCTGCTCAGGAGAAATTTCAAAGCCAACCAGCTGATCAGCAGAGTGCCCACAGCAAAATATTGTATTTCTAGTGGAGGGGCACATCTGCACATGCCTTGGCACACATAAAAATGATTCCACACATGAATGGAAAATATTTGCACATGGGTGGAAAAGATTAGAGGGAACATTGCTTATTACTGTTTAATTCAGGGCTGGGCAAAACATGACCTGCGGGCCACATCCGGCCTGACAAACCAATGGCCCCGGTCCGCTGTGCCGAGGGAGCCTCAGGGAAGCTCCCTGCCTGACTCATCCCCACAAGCTGCTCAGAAACATCCCCCAGCAAAATTTATTGCCCACACCTAGTTTAATTTGTTCCCAAATCTCCTCTATTGATACCTCAATCTGGGAGAGTTTCTCAGATGTGTCACCCTAAAAAGAATGGCTCACCTGTGGGAACCTCCCTCACCTCCTCTCTGCAGTGAAGACCAATTCAAAGAATTAATTTAGCTTCTCTGTAATGGCCTAGTCTTCCTGGAGTGCTCCTTTAACACCTTGATCATCCAGTGGAACTACTGATTGTTTGGTAGCCTTCCTCCTTATGAAATGCTTTAAAATTAGATAGGACAAAACAAGAGACAAACACTAACAATTTTTTATTTTTCAACTTGACTTTGTAGATGTCTTTTTGTCTATAAACACCACTTTTACTCTGTTTTTTAGCCATGTTGGCTTTTTTTCCCTTTCTATTTGGACTATACATATAATCTGAGACTCTGTTATGGTGATTTTTTAAGTTTCCATGCCTCTTACAGGCATTTTACTTTTTTGACTGTTCCTTTTAGTTTCTGTTTAGCTGGCCTCATTTTTGTGAAGTTCCCCTTTTTGTAGTTCAACACTACTGTGGTATGTTTCTTTGGTATTCATCATAGCTGCCACCGTATGATGTTAAATTAATCATATTATGATTGCTACTAACAAATGGTTCAGTTACACTGATCTCTTGGACCAGATCCCATGCACCACTTAGGACTAAGTAAAAAAAATTGCCTTTCCCTGTGTGGGATCCAGGATTAGCTGCTCCAAAAAGCAGTCAATAACAGTATCTAGAAATTACCTATGCATCCCATTGTGGGATGACATGTTCCCAGTAAATACATGGTTATCTGAAATTAGGGATGTGACTGTGTAGTCAAGATCACCATTATCCGATGAGCCAGGGCTCATCAGTTAAACCTCTCAGTTACATGCAGCTTCCCCTATCCCCGCTATCTCTGAATCAGAGGCAGCAGGGAGGGAGAGGTCGGAGCCAGTACACATTGGGAGCCACTTCTCCATGCATATCAGCTCCCACATAGCCACCTGATTGCCCCTCCCTGCTGCTTCCCACAGGGACAGCAGGGGGATGGGAGCTGGTGCTCACAGGGAGACTGTGTAAAAGTTCCAGCTCTCATGGAGCCACATGTCCCTTCCTGCGCTGCTGCCTCTCATATAGAGGCAACAGTGCAGGAGAGGGCAGGCAGGTGGGAGCTGTACTGTCTCCCACCTACCCAACTCCACCCCTCCACCCACCCTACTGCCTCTGAATCAGAGGCAGCAGCACAGGGGGAGGGAAGGCAAGAACCAAGGCTTCCCATGTATGCCGGCTTCTGCGGAGCTGCTTACCCCCAGCCTGTACTGTTGCTTCTGATTCAGAAGCAGCTAGAGTTGCCAGGTGTCCAGTATTGGCCCAGACAGTCTGGTATTTGCGGCCTCTGTCCGGTTAAAAAAAACCAGAAAATACTGGTGTTTTCTTTTTTTCTCAGACAGAAGGCCTCTTGGGACAATCTTCCCCTGCCGTGCGTGGTGGGGAGATTTAAAGGCGCAGCACATCTTTTTTTTGTGTGCGCTGTTGTTTGGGGTTTTTTTTTTGCTAAACAAGTTTGGTCCCCTGTGTTTTATTTTTTTCTCCACAACTTTGGTTCCCTCCTCCCCTTTTTTTTTCCCCCTCAACCAATTTTTTTCCTGCCACATTCGGTATTTTTTGTGAAAGTATCTGGCAACCCTAGCAGCAGTGGGGAGTGGGGAGCCAGTGCTGACAGGGAGCCGGCTTTCCTGGGGAGCTGCCTTGCCCCTCCCTACACTGCCATCTCTGAATCAGAGGCAACAGCATGGAGGTGGCATGGCAGATAGGAGTCGACTGCCCTCCAGCTTCTGATACATAGCCTGCCTCTGATCCTGCCAAGCCGACTGCTCCCCCACTTCCTGCATCTGATATAGAGGCAGTGGGTGGGGGGAGGGAAATGGGAACCTGTGCTCACAGGAAACCAGCCCTTGAGCCTCCCCTCTACATGTGTAAACAAATGTTTGCACAAATAAATGCATTTTAACATCCCTAGTTGAAATCCCTATTATTGGGGCTTCTGTTTTTATAGCCTCTCCCATCTCCCCGGGCACTTCACAGTCACCGTCAGCATCCTAACAAGGTGGCCAGTAGTATATTGCTACTAGGGATGTGAAAGGTTATCCAGTTACCTGGTTAACCCACAACTGGAGGGGCATGAAATAGGGATGTAATAGTGTAGTCGATTAACCGATAAGCAAAAGCTGATAGGTTAATGCTACAGACTACATGCATTTCCCTCTCCCTGCCAGTAAATTTTCAGCAGGCTGGTCAGCAGCCTGGCTCAGTCCTGGCTTGCAACAGTGTGGGACCTGCCCTGGCTGAGGCTCTGCATTTAAAGTGTATTAGGAGCCGAACGGGCAGGCAGCCCAGCTCCGTTCTGGCTTGTGCTGGGTCCAGGAACTCAGACCCTCCCTAGACAGGGACTGCTGCCATCCGGTGCTGCTGCCTCTTTCTCAGAAGCAGCACCACAAGGTGACAGGCAGCCAGTCCACAAGGGGACCAGCTCCCATCTGGCACATAGCGCTGCTGCCTCTGATAGAGTGGCTGCCAGCCCCAGCTCCAGGGACTACTGAATAGTCGATTAACCGATAAAATTTGATGAGGTTACTTGACTATTCAATTAACCAATATTTAAAATCCCTAGTCTGGAACAGCTCCTCGCCTGATGTTGGCAGGGGACTGCTCCAGCCCTGCAGGGGGCCCACTGTGGAGTGGGGGCTGTTCCAGCTGTGCTAGTGCAGCTTCCAGCCTGGGACCCCATTTTAGTGAGTTAACCTAATGTTTAGCTGGTTAACTGTTTAATCTGTATTTTACATCCCTAATTCCTACTGCTATATTTATATTATTCAAGCACAGAAATCCACCCAAGTTAAGCATGCATGTAAGTGCTTGCAGAAGCGAAATCAAAATTAATCAGAAAACTTACAATCTAACTATAGTTTTATGCTAAAAGATAAAAAGAATTCTGTGTAGCTCAAAACCTCATCTCTCTCACCAATAGAAAAAAACAAACAACAAATAGTCTAGTTGCAGCTTAAAGACTAATAAAACATGTAAGTTCACCCAATAAAAGATATTACCTCACCCTAACTGGCTTCACCAATAAGCCATAAAATAAACTTCCAAATTGTCCAATCTGAGCAATTATCAGTTCACTCTAGATTCTTGTCATCTGGAAGAAATGAATTCAAGTGTCTAAAAGTTTATAGTATGGTGTAAATTGCAGAAAGGTATATGCAGAACAAATTATGAAAAAGTATCTGTACATGTGCAGAGTTTGAACATGCAAAATTAACTATTTACATGACCAATTCTTATTCCACTCACAATTACATCAGTGACAATTTAGACACCAAATTGTTTATTTGCTACTCGTAGGATTTTTTAAAATAGTGACTCAATACTCTTCTTATTAAACTTTAATAAGAAATTAAAATATCCTTCTGCAAATATCTACTTTAACATATATCTCACTAAGAACACTTCATTCTTGAAGATGAATATATATAAAAACTCACAAACCACTAGGATCTGTAATTACAGAAGTGACATAAAACAGTATAAAAGCAGTGACCTCTTAATCTTAGTAGGGCATCTGATGATGCTGGTCATGTGCATATGCATTCTGAAAAATATATAATGTGTAGAATAATATATCAGGATAATATTCTACAGCTATGTATTATGGTGCTGAATTACAGGAAGTATAATAGAAAAGTGCAGCAGCTGGAGACATCTGGAGACATGAACAAACAAAATAACAGATTAAAACAAATCTAATTTTGGTGGTTTCAGGTTAAAACCTATTTGTGCAGAACTTCCGTAAATTCCAGCACAAAGCCCAGAATGGAATACAGGTATGTGGAAATCTGCACATCTCTTGCATGCTAATTCAAAATACACTTAGTTCAAGCTACTACTTTTTGCTTTCATAAACACTAGTTTAGCTAATATTTGTATTGAATAGTTAGTTATAAGCAGCTCTAACTTCTTACAAAACAGCTATTGAAGGCCACCATTTCACTACAAGAGCAAAAGCCAAGAAACCCACAATTAGGCATCTTTACATTCTTTTCATTATACCAAACACTTCCTAAAACAAAACTGCAACTATGATTGTGAAACAAAACAGAGGTGTGTCCTAAGTGCATATGAGACACCATTTGTCAAATGGTACTTTTCACACACCATTCAGGCCTTTACAGGACAATTTACAGATCTCCCAGCAGACATGTTTGCAAAGAAGAGTTGCAAATCACAGTATGTCTTTTAGAAACTATGTTTCTCTACCATAGTTTCATTTTATTTTCATTTCCCTTTCTTTAGCAAACAACCTGCACAGTATTTCTCTTAGCCTTCCAAACAAATAAAAATCTGCTTTTCTTGGCTCATAGTAGATTTCCAGACTCGTTTGGAATGCTCAAGAATGTAACCTTATCTTGTTATTTGGAAAATTATACCACATCTTTTCATATCTGCTACTGTGTTGCAGTTACTCAAACCAGACGTGTTCAGGGATTAGTTTACTCTCAGTAACAGCTACATTTCATCAGCCTTAGGAGAAAAAGCAAAATCACAAACCAGCTGGGCTGTTAAGGTGCAAAAGGCTTGTAAACGTTTAACTTTATGTAGGAGTAACTAAATAGTTTCAAAGTAAACAATTTTCCTCTTTTCAAATTTGCCCGGTGCATTTGTCTTTGCACGCATACACCCATGCGATGAAAGTCCGGCTTGCCCCTAAAACACCAAGTTCCCATCACAACAGCTTTCCCCACAGCGTCTCAGCCTGCGATGAGTGACTCCCCCTCGGGCGAAAGACAGAGGGGCTGGAGTCGGGCAGCAGCAAGGGGCGTTGCTCTGAAACACCGAGGGGTGGGTACTTTTACCAAGTTCAGTGCTCACGCGTGCAAAGCCCTCCCGCACCGTTCGCAGCGAGCCCCCACCCCGGGTACACACTCACCGGACGCTGGTACCTTGGAGCACCTCGGCTCCGCCCCGCCATGCACCTAGCCCTGGCCCCGGGACTCTGCTGCCGCGCGTCGGCCGCGCCCCACACTCACCATTGTGATTGACCCAGGTCGGCTTCAGGAGCTTCATTGTCCCCCGACCGGGGGACCCCGCCGGCCCGTGCCCCCGGGACCCCCGGGCGGGCTCCGGGCTGCTCCGAGAGGCGGCGGTTCGGTCAGCGGCAGCCGGTAGCCATGGGCTCGCTCCACTCGTGCTCTCCGCGCTGCCCGGCCCCTGCCCCGGCCGGAGCCGCCTCAGCGCTGCTCCATCCCCCGGCGCGGTCCCAGCCACCTCCTCCCGGCCGCATCCCCCGCTCGGCTCCCCGGCAACGCCGGAAGTGAATGCCGAGCAACCACCTAGCCGGCCCGGCGGGAAACAGCCGCACCGAGCCCGACTGCCCTCGTCTGGAGAGGGTAGGAGAAACCAGCGACCCCAACCGCCGCTGCCCCGTCGGGACCGGGAGCGGTCTGGCCTGAGCGACCCCAGTCGAATGCCCCCACTCCCAGTCTCTCCCGAGCGGAGATGGGGCGGATCCGAGGTGAGGGACCGCCACGCACCACAGATGGAGCCAGGTCTGGATTTAGTTGAGTGACACCTCCTCTCCAAGCAGCGCTCCCCTACACCCCCCGGGGGTGACATCCCTATTCCCCTGCAAAGATGGAAGGTGTGAATTGATTGTCACACACATCCAGGGCACAGATGAGAGATCCGGGCTGAGTGACCTACCCTTGGGCAGAGATGGGATGCCGGGAGGTCTGTGTTGAATGATTCCCTCTATAGAGTTGGGGGAGGGTCTGGATTGAGTAGCAGTTGCATTGTGGGGATGACTGTTAGTGACAACCTGCAAGTGAAACTGACTAGTCTATTTTCACAGGCCACGTTGAGAGAAATGCAGAAAGTAAACCAACAACGGTAATGGGGGGAAAGTTTTTAGATACTAAAAGGGAAATAATTTTCAATAATGTGGACTCCAATTCTGCAAACACTGTAGTCCTTCAATTCACTGGAACCACATATGTGCAAGTGTTCGCAGGATCAGGGCAACAGATGAGGTATACCTTGCATTTTTAATGATATAAAACCATATGGGTCTCTGAATAGGTCAAACTTACCAGCACTAGGTAAATATCCCTATAATGGGATATTCAGTCCCCAATGTGAAACTTTATGCTACCACATACATCATTATATAATTGTATGAAGAAATAAACTTGCCAATACAAACTTTAACTATGTCTAGACACAAGATATATTTCATTAGTTTTGTAGTTGATGCTCATATAATTGATTGTACTACAATATCATTTTCTCTATAGTTATTTCATAAACAAAAATGTTTGGGTTTTTAGGTGAATAACTATACTTTACATTCTTTTTACCAACACTAGGGAATTTTTACTTTCTTTAGGGGAACTTTTTGATTGTCTATACTTTTTCATAGTTTTAAGCATCAGAAAATCATTGAAATCAGAGATGAAAACACCCAATAGATCATCTAGTCTACCCTCCTGGGCTTGCCTCTCTCTTCACCTATTAATAATATGCAATGTTGTGAGGTTGAAGGAATCTGATTTTTTTTTTTTTTTACTTTTTCCATGAGTGACTTAAGCAGAATATTAATCACACTCACTGTTAATGCTTGTAGCATATTTCCATTAATGTATTATCCTGTTTTGCATAATAAAAGCTTTGGAATTGTACAAAAATCATCAGATGAAAAGACTAAAGTTTTATCTCCATTGAAGTCCTCTCTGAATAGGTATTTATGCCCTATTTATTGGTGACTATCCAGTGCGAGGTTCTGGTCTTAGAATTCAGGGGTGAAATCCTAGCTCCACTGTGGCATAACTCACACTGATTTACACAAAGCCATGATTTAAGTCCAGGAGTCAGAGACATACCAAACCAGTGGTCCATTTAGTTCAGTCTGTGAACTCTCACAGTGGCCTGTCCCAGATGCTTCATCAAAAGAAGCCAGAAACCATTTAGCAGATAATAGGATGACCTCACAATAGGCCAAGTTCTTCCCTAAGCACTACCAGTTATTGTCTGACATATGCCCCAAAGCATGTATGCTTATAATAGGAATTCCATTCTTAACTTTTTTCTTTCCACAAATTTTACATGAATACACAATTCCATAGGTATGTATATTCTGGTAGGATCAGTCCCACTCCTGGGTCCCAGACCCCTGCTCCACCCACTATCCCACAGTTTAGGAGCCACGGTACAAGTCCAACTTGCCTTTTCTCAGTGTTTGAGCTTCTATCCCTTGGCCCAAAAAAAAGGAGGGGATGGGGGGGTGTTAGGACCAATACCCCTGGCCAGTTGGGGCTGAGTAAACAGTCCTCTTCAGCCACCAGCTGAAATCTCTGGCCATCTGGGGGAAAGGGAGCCTCTAAACACTCTCTGTCAGAGCCCCTCACCTCCCCCAGCAGTCTTTGGCAGTGCTGATGTTGCTCTGCTTGGCTCCTCTGATTCTCCTTATCAATAGTTAGTTACTCTACAAACTCCTTCTCCACTCTCCCCTACTGGGAAGCTTTTTAAAGAGGTCTGGTGGCAGCCTGAAGTCAGCTCACCTGGCCCTTAATTGATTCAAGCACAGTCATTTACAGAAAAATGTCTATTATTTCAGCCATGTCAAATACATTTAGACCTAGAATACTCAACCATCATCAGAATGAATAGCTGATTTTTGTTTAATAACATAAGGAACACAGAGAAACTCTATTTAAACTTATGTGCCAAATTCTGTATTTTCAGTTATTACCATTTCAGCTGAAGAATCCTGCGCATGTTTCCATTAAGTATTCTGAATTCTTCCTTTTTTATATTTAAAAAAGAAGATAGCATTACAGCAGAAAGCCTTTCATGGAGGGGGAAGGAAAGCTGACTTTCATAGAATCATAGAATACTGGGACTGGAAGGGACCTCGAGAGGTCATTGAGTCCAGTCCCCTGCCCTCATGGCAGGACCCAGTACTCTAGACCATCCCTGATAGACATTTATCTAACCTATACTTTGAATACTTATACCTCAGTGTTGATCCAGCTGAAGGGTTTAAGAATTTGTATGCCAGTCAAGTTAAAGGGAATAGAGAATTACATGACACAATGCAGCCTTCAATTCTCTAAACACAGATAGTATACACTTGAATTATTGTGGAGTCAGGTCCTACATGTTTTAACCAGTAGCTCAAATTTGATCCCTTCAATGGCTTAATTTCAGAAAGCCACTTTGAAAATTGCTAACTAATTTCAGAAAAGCCTTCAAAGAAGAACTTGAATTGTTTGAATAGATTGAAAGAGCAGTTGAAAGAAAATGTTTTGATACTTACAATGAAAGAGTGGACCTACTTACATTACAGGTAAAACTCCTATTTACTTGAATGGGGCCCGACTTCATCCTTGGGAGTCTAAGAATCTTTCATAATCAGATAATTAAGAGTTTCTCCATGCAAATGTATTAATCCTCTAGACATTTTGAAAATTCCTTCCTCCCTCAAATCTTTCTGCACTTTGGAGATTGTCGTCTGATTCCTCATCCACACCCTTAGTACTTGCCACTAATTTGTGTTTTATTTCAGGTGTTAATAGCTGTGTTTGGGGATACCCTGAGAGTGCAAGAGAAAGACAAACTACAATCATACTATCAATCAAGGACAGCTATTGGCTTCGGGAGTTTTAGAGAGCCAAGATTTCAGTGATTATTCCAAAGAAGTGGGGTTCAAAGGGATTAGGTTTAAGAGGTTTTCCGGATTCACAGACTGCAGGGACTGCGCTCTAGGATTCAGTAAGTTTAGGGTTGAAGAGATGCAGTTGGCTCAGGGATCAGAGAAGTTGAGAGGCTTCTACGTTTTCAGGAGCCAGAGTTCAGCACCAGACTCGCGCATAGTCTCTGCCCGAGCTCCCCCTTCCGTCCCATGTGACTCCTGCAGCTTAGCTGACCTGCTGTGTGTGCAAAGAGCCTCTTTCTCCATCTTTAAGCCACCCGCCCGCCGGCTTCAAGCGGAGAGTCAGGCGCAAGCGTCGACCTCTGCACTAGCCTCCTCTCCCACGCTGCTCCGCGCCACCACGGCCGGGTTCTCGGCGAGGCGGAACTAGAGGAGGGGGGGAGCCGGTTTGCCACGGGCCGCAGTTGCTGGTGCACAACACTGGCGCGGACTAGAGGAGCCATTGCTGCCGAAGTGGCCCGGGCCCCGCGAGAGCTATGCTGGCGGCAGCCTGCGGGGCGGCGCGCCTGCTCTCCGGAGTTCGGGGCGGAGCGGGGAGCTCCCTGCTCAGGTAGGGCCATGGGCACCCCCCAGCTCCTGCCCGCACCGCTGGCCGTCCCCAACCGCCGTTTGCCCCCGGTGGCACCACCGCCTGCCCGGCGCGAGGCCCCCTGGCAGCGCCCCCTAGCTGCACGGGCTGTGCTCACGCTGCCGGCGCCGAGCCGCAGGGCAGCGCGTGCGCCTCCCTCAGGAGTACGGGGGACTGGCCGCTGGCCGCGCGCGCGGTGGACACGCGCAGGAATAATGCAAAAGGTGGAGTGGTCACTAGGCCTCTGTACGCCGTGCTCTGGTCCATGGCCAGCTGCAGCCAGCCTTACGTTGCCTGGCCCCTCTGGGGATGGTAGGCCCACGTGCCAAGCCTTGAGGTTGTTCATCACTGGGGCCTTCCATAAGCCTGATCCTTGTTGCAATTTCTAGCCTTTCGTGTGTTCTGCTACCTTTGATCTGCCTGGTTACCTTCATTGCCAGTTTTGTGGGGGTTGCCTTTCTAGAAGCAGCACATCCTGGGCTGTGAGACATGTTCCTTGTCAGAAGGATGCAGATTTGCAAAAAAGGTGGACGCTTGCTTAGATTGAGATGGAGTCCTAACACAGGAGTTGTGGTACTTACAGACTTAGTTTGTGCTCAAGCAGAAGAGCTTAATCTGTACTCTTTGTGGTTCAGACTTTGTATTTCGTCCTTCCTAGCAGACTTGTAGGAATTGAGTGATGCAGTTTCTCAGGGTTTAAAAGTGAAGCTGAAAATATTCTGTAGCCCACAAAATTGGTTATTTTCACACTTCGAATACAGTGTCATTGGAATCTGAGACATGATGTATGGAGATATACCATCTCATAGAGCTGGAAGGGACCTTGAGAGGTCATTGAGTCCACACTCCTGCCCTCACAGCAGGACCAAGTACCATCCCTGACAGCTTTGCCCCAGATCCCTAAATGGCCCCCTCAAGGATTGAACTCAATCCTGGGTTTAGCAGGCCAATGCTCAAATCACTGAGCTATCTCTCCACCCCCCCATTACATTGTAGTGATTTTTCAAGTAATTTTCTCTTGTGGGTGCATGCTTTCAAACAGTGCAAAACACAAACTGTTATTTGGCCGACCTAATTTTTGGTACAGTTGAATCAACACAGCCTCACCACAAGCTCAAACAGTTGAAGATTACTCATTATAATGTACGTCTGCAAGTGGAATCACTATAAAAGGCAGTCTATAAAAATTAAATAGTAACATAGTTGAATTTGCTTTGTATTCCTTTTTTCCTTAGTTCTCAGCTGTCCTGGACCATTCAGTTTCGGGGAAATCACTGGGAGACGTCTATGCTGGCATTTCAGGCATCCCTCCCCATGAGGTAAAATACAGCTTATGTATTTCATATGTAACCCCCTCTTTCCTTCCTGGGTTACTGGGAGCAGGCCACACTCACCTGGGTGCCTGATGGTTTTAACACTAAAGGGGTTCCTGAGTACCACAGTGGTGACACTGTATAGTTGGGGATTCCCTATCTACCCCCTTGCTGCAGTCCCTTACTGCTAAAGGAATATACAATGGTGGTGCATCTACCAGGCTGGCCCTGTACACTCTTAATGGTGTGTCTTGGGAGCCTCCAGGAATAACGTATTCCAGTAATAATTTGGATCTAACTCCAAAACAACAATTATAAATAATATACATCTAATTGATTAAATTAGAATTAACACACTTTTACTTAACAACTTAAAGAAACAGGGTTTAACAGATTAAAAGTGAAGAAAATCAATTGGCAAAGTATGCAGACATAAAGAAAACGTATGTAACTGGCATTTATATTGCCAGCATTTATCCCACTTCAAAGTGTGCACTCTTCTGGATTCACTTGCTTGTGTGACTGCGCTTGAAGGTCTGCAGCTGTACAGGTTGTGTGCGTTAGTCCAGGCAGGCAGCCAGCTGCAAAATCCCTCTGCCACTGGAGCAGGCCCCACCAAATGCCAGCAGCTGTAGTTTACTGGGCAGATCCCTCTGGCTCTCTTTGGACCCAGAGTCAATTTGTCTTCTGTGCTCTGTCCCAGGAAGCATTTTCCCAAAGAGTCACAGTTACACACAGTTTCCTTCTATGCAGGGTTATGCAGGCCCTTCTCTGACCCTGGGTATGCCTATGGCTGTCCCCTCCAGGGACAACCACCAACAGCCCTTTAAGCAGCCTGCTAGATCCAAGCCCCAGCAGGCTCGCAGTAAGAGACTCTAGCTCCAATACAACAGCTCCTGGCCTGGAAAAGGCATCACACCCAGAAATCTGATTCCTCTCTCCAAACTGGAGCCTCCCCTAATTCACTCTCCCTCTGCCTGAAAGAGCAAGAGTTTTTCCCTCGGGCTTATGGGAGTTATAGTCTCTAGGCCTAGACTGCTGTATAAAGGATCCTCCCAGTAAAAGTCAGAGGCTCCCATAGTAAAGGAAGCGAATATGCAGGGCTTGACAAATGGCGGCGAAAGCCGCTCGCCAGCCCCTCACTGTGCATGTGCAAGAGCCGCATTGCGCATGCACGCACCGCCGGTAAACAGGGCGCGCGGCTGAAATCTACTTGCCATGGGCGAGTAGATTCTATAGTTTGTCGAGCCCTGTGTATATGTATAAATTTTCAGATGTTCACATCCTGCTTACAGGAAGTTAGGAAAGTTTAAATTATTCAAATGAATGTGATCATATAATTCTACTTTATGAGGCATAGGTGTAAATGAAGATAGAATTATTATGCTGTAGGGTAATGTTTAATTCCCATATATGCAGTATGTAGGTAGTGCTCTAAATACATTTTAGTTGTATTTACTCTTAATTCCTCAGTTATGAAGACATGTAATATAAGTGTATGTTTGGAGATTAGATTAGATCATAACTGCTCTAGCCCCGGGGGCCCACCACAGACCGAGGCTGCTCTGGTTGGCTGGAGCAGCTCCTGTCCATGGCGGGCTCCCCCTCCCTCCCCACATCTCCCCTGCAGAAGGTTAATGATTCCTTGGGAGAGGCCTACTCCTGGTGAAACAAAAGATAGGACTACGTAGCACACAGTCCTATCTTTTGTTTCAGCTAGACCAGACTAACCCGGCTGCATCTCTATTACTACTCCTGGTGAGGCTTCTACAGCAGAGCCTGCAGCAAAACTTCCGTGGAAGCAGAGACCGCAGCCCTTGCCGCTCCTGGAGAGCTGATTTTGCTGCAGATTCTGCAGTCGTGTAACCACTAGGATTGTTAGCAGTTTCATGGTTACATGTTTAAACAACTTTTAGGTTTTTCGTTTGAAGAGTAGTTGAAATGTAGCACTAACTGCACTAAAAATACACTTGAATTTCTCTAATCTGGCAACCCTGGGAAACAGGATTTTCCAGATTAAAGATTTTGCCAGACCAGAGAGTGAGGGGGATGGGAGTATAGTGCTTACTGGGTGCTCCATGTCCCCTGCTGCTCCCAAGCACTGCCCCCTGCCACTATGGGATAATGAGGGAAAAGGCTCAGGCAGAGCACATCACTATGCTGCCATTCCCCCAGCTCAGGGGAAGGTGGAGTTGCAGCATACAAAGCTGCTTCTGCCTGCCAGGATCCATACTACAGATGTTCCCAAATTAGGGAAACCCAGAGTATGGTGATTACAGTACTTCCATGTATTCTTGTATACATGTATAGTTTCAATTTGCATGCTACCTTTTATTAATAGAAGTTGGTTAAAATGACTCAGTAGTGATGTAATAGTGTAGTTGATTAACCAATAAGCAAAAGCTTATAGGTTAATACTATAGACTACATGCATTTCCCTTCCCTCCACTTGCCAATACATTTTTTAACAGGCTGGTCAGCAGCCTGGCTCAGTCATGGTTTGCTACAGTTCTGGGGCCTCCCCCTGCTATGGCTCTGCATTTAACATGTATTAGGGGCCGGGCAGGCAGGCAACCCGTCTGAGTCCTGGCTCACGCTGGGTCCAGGATCTACTCCCACTACAGCTCTGCATTTAAAGTGTATTAGCAGCTGGGTGGGCAGCTAGCCCAGCTCAGCCCTGGCTCACACCAGTTCCGGGAGCTCAGATACCCTGCCTAGATAGGGACTGCTGCCTCTTTATCAGAGGCAGCAGCACAGGGTGACAGGCAGCCAGTCCACGAGGGGAGCTGTTTTTCAAACTGGCTCCCCTCATGGACCAGCACCCACCTGGCACCTTGTGCTGCTGCCTCTGATACAAAGACAGCAGCACGGAGTGGCAGAGCGCTCCTCAGGATTGGGGCTGGAATGCACTGGCTGTCAGCTCTGCCTCTGGGGACTATGAAATAGTCAACTCACCAATTAGAATTCATGAGATTACCTGACTATTCAATTAACTGATATTTAACGTCCTTATGACTTAGTAGCTAAAATACTGTATGAATTCTGTTTCAAGCCAACATCCAAAGATAAAACCTGTCTGCCTATTGTGTGTATAGTATAAGAAAGCAGCATGGGATGATGGACTGAAGGCCAACTAAGGACACCAGAGTTTTAAACCTGGCTGTTATTGACTTTGTAGCATTATGCAAGTCATGGACCCAAAATGGATATATCACAGTAGTGCTATGAAGACTAATTAATGTTTGAAAAATGCTCGGTATTATTCTTATGTACAGACTGATAAGAAAATGTACAGCATTACATTTTATATGGAATTGCTAAAAGAATACTTTCCAAATTGCTGACATGTATAAATATTCCCTATTATTATAGAAATGAAAGTATTAATTATTACATGTATATGTACACAGATAAAAAATTAATTTCCTCTATTAGAGCAGAACCGAAGAAGAAGAAGAAGGTGGATCCAAAGAGAGCACAAGTACAAAAGGACCGTATGAAAAAGAAGATAAAAAAACTGGAAAAAGCTTCACAGGAAATGATTCCGATTGAAGATTTTGTAACACCAACCAAATTTTTGGATGCTTCAAGGTATGGAGAATAGTCAGCTTTTTCTGGGGTTGATAATGAACTGGAGAGGTGAAAATAACAATGAAATATCCTCTACCTACTGGCACTATTCTTTTGTCCATGAGCTGCCTTTTATTGGATATAAGGGAGTTGGTTTTGAGATAAACAGCTAAAATATCAAGAAATTCTGCAGTGCTAGAATTATTTTTGAATTTTTTTCTCCTTTTGCAAACTGCTTTAGATAACAAGTTTTGTGTTTCTAATGGGAAAAAATTAATTCTGGGCTATGTCATACAAAATTGTTTTTTAAAAAACCACCAACTTTTGATAAGCAGATCAAGTCTCAGACTAATCCTGTCTCTAAGTCCAAGTGCAGAGATGGACTTTGTGGGACTTTCTGGAGGGCCTAACAGTCTATCATGAAAGGAGGGACACAGATCTTTCTCTCTGGTTTTGGAATGTTCTGCTTGACACATGCAAAATATATCAGTGTAACTTCTCTGGTGCAACTTTTGTTCCCATTGTAGGTTCATTGGTATCCCTGTTCTGGCACCTTTTGTTTAATGGTTGGAGCAAAAATTTGACAATTATACATAGGGCTCCTTGTCTGTAAAGGAAATTATGGATTCTGTGACCTGCATGATTCCTGTGGAAATTAATGTGGCTGATCCCATACTGGTGAAGCAGCTGGCTGCCACAACAGCCACTGTTCTGGTGGCCCCTGGGCAGTGGTTACGGGGAAGCCGGGAGTATGCTATGGCCATAGGCAGCTGGTGCTGCTGGCCTTGAGTGCCTCCACTCTCTCTCCTCCATCTCCCTATTTTAAATCACAGGTATTTTTAGTATCAGACAGGATAGCTCTTGGGCCCCTCACATGTCCATGACTTTTACTAAAAATGCCTATGATGAAATCATAGTTTTAATTGTAAGTCCTGAGTTCTACTCCTCACTCTGCCACTGACTTTAGGCAATGTAGTAGTTGTGGCTGTGTCACTCCAAGGTAATTAGAGAGACCACATGGTGAGGTATTATCTTTTGTTGAATCATCTTCTGCTCATGAGAGACAAGCTTTTGAGACAAACAGAGCTGTTCTTCAGGTCTGGGAAGGGAATTCCCGGTTTCACAATATTACACTAACCTTGCAGTTCTCAAACTTCATTGCATTGAAAACTCCTTCTGACAACAAAAATTACTACATGACCTCATGGGGCAGAAGCTGAAACCTGAGCTCTCTCAAGTCCCAGGCAGGAGACCAAAGCCCAAGGAGTTCAGCCTTAGCCAGGAGGGCCTATAACCTGAGCCCCACAATCCAGGAAATCTTACATCAGCCCTTCTGATCCCATTAAAATTAGATTGTGACCAGTGTTCCCTCTAATCTTTTCCATCCATGTGTGGGATAACTTCTTCTATGTGTATCAAGGCATGTGTCAATATGCATCATCATTAGACACAAAAACCTAGCTGTGGGCATTTTGTTAATTAGCTGGGTAGCATGTGAATTTTTCCAGAAGGGGCCACACAAGCACATAGTTTACTGATTTGACTTGCTTTCCTGTCTCAGTTTGAAAACCACTATACTAACCCCACCTTCTTGTTTTAGGACTTCAGAAGTGTTAATGGACCACACTCTGTTGAATGGTCCCTGAACAAGATATCCTAACTACTGATGCTAAACACTTTGTATTTTGTTTACAGACACTAGAAATCCAGTGTCCATTTGTCATTTAGCAAAGTAATGAATTTAAGCTCCCTTACATTATATGCTAACCATTTGTGCTGAACAGTCTGTTCCACCTTACATTTTGTGGTGAGCTGGGAGTTCTGTTCCCAGATCTGAAGAAAACTGAGGTATGGCTCAAAGGCTTGTCTCTCCACAGCAGAAATTGGTTCAGCAAAAGCTGAATTGGTTCACCACCTGGTCTCTCTAATTATTTTGGGCGAGTTTTTAACCTTCTGTTTTCTTACTTTTAAAAGAAGGTAACTACCTCATGTGTATTGAGGAATGTTTGTAAAGGAATCTTGCAAAATTGCCACAAAAACGTATCAGCTTAGGTATAAAATCTCCCCCACTCTCTTTCTTTGATGCCATTAGAGAGAACATGAATGCTATTTTACTTGCACACTTAGAAACAGGTGAATGGACATGTGGAATTTCCTGTTAGATCAGGGGTGGGCAAAATATGGCCCATGGGCTGGATGTGGATCACCAAACATTTGGATGCTGGCCCAGTGGGACCTTCTGACAGCACCCCCACCCTCCAGTCTGTCCTATATGCTGCTCAGAGTGCCTGGCTGCTGGCGCCAGTGTATGTCCCTGCATGATGTGCCCATTGAGGGGAGGCTCTAACACAATCCTCGCAGCTCCCATTGGCCAGAAACCAGGCCAGGGTAACTTCAAGGGCAGTGCTGGTGGGCATAGCAGTAGAGACCACTCTCCCTTCCAAAGAGATGCACCACACGTTGGCCCTAGTAGCTGGCTGCTTTGCGTGGCGTGTGGGGCCGTGGCAGCCAGGGAGTCTGCCCAAGGATCCTGCTGGGCCGCTGGCTGAGAACTGCCTGTGATAAGAGCCTCCTGGCCAAAGCCTAAACCTGGCTCTCCACCCCCTCTCAGACTGCAGCTTGCTGACCCAGGTCATAACCTCCTTTTGCACCCAAACCCTATTCCAGAGCCTGCATCCCAATCCTCTACCTCAAGCTCCCTTCTGCATTCAATCTCCATCCCAGACTGAGCACCTGCTCAGTATCATAGAAAAGTTCAGCCATGAGCACTTACCAAATTCTTGGAGTGCCCCCTCTCCATCAAAAACTATTGCCCACTGCTGTGTTAGATAGTACCATAGTATATTCCAACAAAAAATACTGATGAAGGAATGCCTAACATAATGAATGCTAGTGGGAAGGGAGTAAGTTTAGAAGATAAAATAAAAAAAGAACAAGTTACAAATCACTTAGAAAAGTTAGATGCCTGCAAGTCACCAGGGCCTGATGAAATGCATCCTAGAATACTCAAGGAGCTGATAGAAGAGGTATCTGAGCCTCTAGCTATCATCTTTGGAAAATCAAGGGAGACAGGAGAGATTCCAGAAGACTGGAAAAGGGCAAATATAGTGCCCATTTATAAAAAGGGAAATAAGAATAACCCAGGAAACCACTGACCAGTTAGTTTAACTTCTGTGCCAGGGAAGATAATGGAGCAAGTAATTAAGGAAATCATCTGCAAACACTTGGAAGGTGATAAGGTGATAGGGAACAGCCAGCATGGATTTGTAAAGAACAAATCATGTCAAACCAATCTGATAGCTTTCTTTGATAGGATAATGAGTCTTGTGTATAAGGGAGAAGTGGTGGATGTGGTATACCTAGGCTTTAGTAAGGCATTTGATATGGTCTCGCATGATATTCTTATCAATAAACTAGGCAAACTTAGATGGGGCTACTATAAGGTGGGTGCATAACTGGCTGGATAACCGTACTCAGAGAGTGGTTATTAATGGTTCTCAATCCTGCTGGAAAGGTATAACAAGTGGGGTTCCGCAGGGGTGTGTTTTGGGACCGGCTCTCTTCAATATCTTCATTAACTATTTAGATATTGGCATTGAAAGTATGCTTATTAAGTTTGCAGATGATACCAAGCTGGGACAGGTTGCAACTGGTTTGGAGGATAGGGTCATAATTCAAAATGATCTGGACAAATTGGAGAAATGGTCTGAGGTAAACAGGATGAAGTTTAATAAAGACAAATGCAAAGTGCTCTACTTTGGAAGGAACAATCAGTTTCACACATACAGAATGGGAAGCGACTGTCTAGGAAGGAGTACGGTAGAAAGTGATCTAGGAGTTATAGTGGACCACAAGCTAAATATGAGTCAACAGAGTGATGCTGTTGCAAAAAAGGCAAACATGATTCTGGGATGCATTAACAGGTAAGTTGTGAGCAAGACACGAGAAGTCATTCTTCCGCTCTACTCTGTGCTGGTTAGGCCTCAGTTGGAGTATTGTGTCCAGTTCTGGGCACCGCATTTCAAGAAAGATGTGGAGAAACTGGAGAGGGTCCAGAGAAGAGCAACAGGAATGATTAAAGATCTAGAGAACATGACCTATGAAGGAAGGCTGAAAGAATTGGGTTTGTTTAGTTTAGAAAAGAGAAGATTGAGGGGGGACATGATAGCAGTTTTCAGGTATCTAAAAGGGTGTCATAAGGAGGAGGGAGAAAACTTGTTCATCTTGGCCTCTGAGGATAGAACAAGAAGCAATGGGCTTAAACTGCAGCAAGGGAGGTTTAGGTTGGACGTTAGGAAAAAAGTTCCTAACTGTCAGGGTGGTTAAACTCTGGAATAAATTGCCCAGGGAGTTTGTAGAATCTCCATCTGTGGAGATATTTAAGAGTAGGTTAGATAAATGTCTTTCAGGGATGGTCTAGACAGTACTTGGTCCTGCTGTGAGGGCAGGGGACTGGACTCGATGACCTCGCGAGGTCCCTTCCAGTCCTAGTATTCTATGATTCTATGAAAAGATCCTACATAAAGACAATACAGAGCATCATGTGTTTGGGCCAACTTGCCTCTCTCTGTCACTGTAGTTTTTGCTGGATGCTTGCTCCTTGAGATGTGAGCAGCTTGTGTGAAAGTTTTGTTCTTTCATTTTTGCCAGAGTGCGTGAGATCTCCCCGCTGTCCTTTGAAGAAAGTGAAAGGCGAGCCCTACTCCTGAAGAAGTGGGCCCTGTACAAGAAGACAGAGCATGAGGCAGAGATCAAAACACTGAAGTCTCTTATGGCAGCTCAGGAGGAGGCACTAAAGGAATTGCGTCTTGAATCAGAAGAACTTTACCAAGCAGCAATAAAACGAGATGATAACCTGTTTCCCTATGAGAAAGAGGGGCCGAGTTACACACCACAGATTCCTGGCTATGAGGCTCCTGATGGGAAATGCATTGACGTTACCAAAGTGTACACACAGTGAGATCAGAAGACTCTGCCACACAGCTGTCAGGAGATACTCAGTGCATTTAAAGGACAACACAATGGGATAAGATTAAACTATTCCGTCTGCTTTTTCTAATATCCCTATGCACATGGCTATCAAAAGAAAATAAAAACATCATCTTGTTCTTGTTTGTTTCTTTTTATAACTGTCCATCTTGCCAATAAAAACTCCAATAAAAGCAAAATACATTGAACCCTGTTCATCTGACTCCTTAAAGGCTCTCTGCATTTACCAAATAACTCTTTTTATAGCCGTCATTTTTTAATTTTATTTTTTTTAACTCTGATGCCAGGGCCAGAAGCTGGTTTATCCAGAGTTTTGATTATATAATCTGGCTCTGGTCCTAATGACACCAGAAACAGGGTTCTACTGTACTAAGAATGTTAATGGGTTTACTGTTACACTCCCCTCCCCATCCCCCATGCATCAGAGGCAACAGGGAGCAGGTGGAAGGCAAGGCGCATGGGGAGCCAGCTTTTAAACTGGCTGTACCAGAGGCAGCAATGCGGGCAGGGCTCTGGGGGGAGACAGTTGGGACCCAGTACATGACGGGTTCCCTGCATGTGCTGGATCCTGTGGAGATGCCTCACCCCACCCTGCTACCTGCCAGAGTTAGGGGCACAGGCGGGACCTAGTGCTCAGAGGGAGCCAGCCTGAAAGCACAGGCTCCCACAGAACAGCGTGCCCCCTCACACTGCTGCCTCTGATATAGAAACAGCATCAGGGGAGGGGAAGGAACAGGTGGGCACTAGGTCCTGCCTGCCCGGTGTGTAAACGTGTAACCTCTGAAATTTTCAGCTGTCACATTTACAAAAATAAATGTATTTTAACCTCCCTATGCTGTACTGTATGTGCCACCAACTGAAGGAGGATTCCCTGCAGGGCACTGTGTACAATGTACATTATTTTTTCACTTACAGAATATTTCCCCCCTATTATTTATTGTGTAATAACTCCATTTTGGAAAAATCATAATTCCTGAGAGCATAGTTATCCCACGAAGAAAATTGTTAAGGCAATCATATGTCAGTCTACTTGTAGTGGGAAGACAAGTCAGTTTTTCCTTTAGCTCTAATTTAGTTTTTGTTGAAGTGTCTATGCAAATTAACAAGAAAACCGATATGATAAATGTGACAAGGCAAAATATACAGAGTTTTTTATACTGCATGGCTAATGTGATAAGAGATGCTATTTTTTACTACTTTGCTTAAATCTATAAGACTTATCTTCAAAAAGTCAGTAATGTTTTTGTGATACTTATTTAAGAACAAAAAATGCCTGAAAATAATTTTACAGAGGCAAATAGCTGGCCGATCAACTTTATTTTTTGTGTCTGCTGCCCCGCAGCTTATTATATTAAGGATCACAATACTGCATCTGTACAAATTTTCTTTCAAATACCAGCTGCTTGAGATGTCCAGATGACTAATCTATATCGTCAATGGCCAGGGCTAGTTTTTTTATTTCCTCGTGTGGACAGCCTGATATTGTGCACACTTTAATGACAGCATGGAAAGGAAGGGGAGGCTCTAATACCAATAGCAGCAGGGCCACATGAATGTATGCTGAGCCAAAGCAGTAGGCATTGTCCTTGTCTGGATGAATGGGAAAGGAAATGTGAAAGGCAGAAGACTGTAACAGACAAGAATTAGCTTCAGCTCCTGAACTATCCTTTTAAAATATTTACATCACAATAACATATTTCTTAAACATTATTAAATGTATTCCAAAAGAGGCACTGATGAGGTGGGTGACTGCTGTGAGCTGAAGTATATGCTTAGAAGTCTGTCTCCTTTAGAGGCTAGAATCTTAGTTCAGAATCACATGGCAGAGAAATAGCATTGGCCCCACTTCTAGTGTATGAGAGCCAAATATGATATGTAATCTTATTACTTTGATTTGTCTTGACCAAGAGGGAGGTACCAGTCCCTTGGGGGGGTTTTCCTCAGCTTCCACACAGGATCATACTTTTGTTTTTCCAGAATTCGGGCTCTTTCACTCTTGCACAGAGATTCCTGCAATGCATGACAATATAATACTCAATACTTAGTCTGCTGCATTTTCAAAGCACATTATATACATTAACTACTCTCACAATTCAAGTTATTTCTTATCTGTGATCATGTTCAAGGAAAAAAATTTTAATTTGCTATACAAAATGACAGCAGCTTGTAATGGCAACAAAAGGAAAATTCACAGCAGAAAAATGTTTGACACATAGTTTATTATAATTTTTTAAAGCATATACAGATAGCAAAAGGCCAAAGCTCCAGTACAAATAATTACTTTCAAAAGATCATTATTTTTTAGAGAAAAAACCCAAACCTTAAGACTTACATTTTCAAAAGTAGCTATTGGTTTTAAATGCCTCAATTTGGGGGCATTCAGTGTTGAAATGCTTTCAAAAGACCTTGTTTTCAGACAGTGCTGGGCATCCATCATCCTCTTAAAGTTTCCCCTCTAATGTCTTAAATGCTATATTAAAATCTGATTAATAAATCTTAATAATCCTGACAAACTGAGCTTCAAATAATAGTAGCACTAATACCTCTATGAGTATTTATTTCTGTATGCCTCAGTGGCAGTTTATTAAGTTAGGGTTTGTTTTTTCAGTTTCTCTCTTCATTAGCAAGACAGCACAATTGAGATTTCTGGGAGAGTTTTGAGTGAGGGAAGGAATATAGACAATTGGTATGGTGAGGTATGAGTGTAGGTGATAGCATACAAAAGGCAGGCACTGGAGATGGAAATGGGAAACTTAAGGCTGACATTAAGAGAGTGGAAGGGAGAAGGTGGAGAACATGAAAGGAGGTAAAGTCAGAGCTCTATACTGAGATGAATGATGGATGTTGGCTCTTAAAAGCAATGACAAAGCTTTAACTTTGAAATAATATAATGAGGAACTAAATGGAGAGAACTGAAGAAAAAATAATACAGTCAAAATAATAGGAAGGAGAGAAGATTTTATTAGCAAAATTTGTATGAATTAGCAAGACATTTTTTCCCTCTAATTTTGAAGAGATGGTTGTGGATTGAAAAAGACAGTGGAAGGCAGTGTAGGTTCAATATTTAGTTATTTTTAAAGGATTTGTTAGTCCCCTCTCCCAGAAACAAAGCACACCAAAGATTTACATGTATTGGAAAACTATCCAACCATCTACATAGTGCCTCACAAACACAGAAAAGGTCTAACAACTATTGTTTTATATCTATTAAATCAGTCTTGTAACTTTCTTGTCCACTCAACTGTGGAAGTACTTTCGGTTTTTCTCATTTATCAAAATACTAGAAGATTTACCTGGTGTTGTTTGGGTCCTTAACTCTTTAGGAAAATAAAATGAAACTGTATACACATACTTCATTTGAATCACTGCCGGGGAGGGGTTCAGTATGTAGGTTGCCCAGGGACAGAAGACTCCTAGTCCTCTCTCACTGCAACAGCCTGGGGCCAGGTGAGAACCTCTCCATGGCTGCTGCAACTGCAATGGGCAGTTGAGGGAGGAGTGCATGTCCCCCAGCTGGGACAGGTCCAGATTCATCTTCCTCCTCCGCTCCCCAGCCTGAGTGAGGAATTGTGCACTTTACCCTTGCTCTCTGACTAAAGGGAACAGCCAGCAATGTTCGCATACCAATGAATCATAGGGAGGGGTGGAGAGAGGAGCTTCATCCCCCTTTTTCCCCGGCCGCCCTCCCAAAAGAGCACCTGGGGTGGAAGGCTCCAGGAGTCCCAGATGGGAGGGGATCAACTTTATTTTTTGTGTCTGCTGCCACTTTCACCTGCCTGGTGATACTGTTTCTGTTTTGTATGGTTTTATACATCTCTGTACAAATCTGGGAGGGGGAAAAGCTTCAGCTCTCTTCCACCCTCCCTAAAGAGCACCGGGGAGGTGGGAGGTTTGGGGCCATGGCAGTGTTGGATGGGGGGGGGGGCCCACTTCCAGCCACCCTTTTTCATCCACCTGGTCATTATGTTGCTTTTCTATATGGCTTTATGAGAAGCATTCCCATTCCAAACACAGACAGGCACAAACTCTCTGTAGATAGCCTTCCCTTTCTCCACCACTGCCCCAAAGGGATTATAGCTGTCCCAGTTCCCATCTCTGGCACCTTGCTCTTCCCCCCTCCCCCCTCCATGTTGTCATTCTACAGTATAACTTCCCTCCTTTTCTGTGTTATGAGATATAATCCCATTCCAGGCACATCGCATTGTCCTGGCACAACCAACCCCTTACCTTGTTTTAAATTATGATAAGAAGCTGTAAACAAAATTTGATGGTCCTAGCTCTTACTGTTTAGGAGGAATTCTTAAACAGGCAGGCAGACAGACTCTCTCAAATACATAATAGATTTGTTTTCTTTACTGTGATATGGGAGGGTGAGAAGATTTTTTGTAGGGTAGATTAATCCTGATGACCATGTTGCAAGCCTGATGCACAGTTTATTTTTATACCATTCTTAATACTGTTTTCAGTTTGGCATTTATTGTACCTTGGCATCTGGACTTTTGCTCTTTTCCCACTTTCTGCAATTGCTGTAGTCTATCTTCCACTGTTCACAGGAGGGTGCTTCCCCATATGTATAATAGTTGTGGAAGAAATTACGGATGCCCTTGCAGTGTTTCCATTCGGACCAATAATCTTCACATGTTCGAGGAGGCTGATAAAATAGCAAAAATTATGTTAAGAATATACCTGCAGGAGAAGAATCCTGATATTTGGTCTCAGGAGTAAGGTACAAGATGTTTCTGGGATTAAAATGCCCAATCTGTATTGTAATGGGGGGAAAAATCAAACCTTTCCCATTCATTTCAGTTATCTTGATGTGGGAATTTTCCCACATGCTGTCTCAGTGTACTGTGTTTTGAAATTCAGCACTGTGCTATTGTTATGTTTTTGCTCCTCTAACTGGAACCAAAAGTCCGACTGTCTTTGTTACTTTAATCCAAAGAGCTGGGACAAAGAAATCTTCTCTGGTGAGGGGAGTCCCTGGGAAGTGTTGCAAATGCTAATACATAATCCAGTTGCAGACTCTCTCTGCACATCTGAAGATAATATTAATTTTAAGGGATATAATTTGGATACTAATATTCGTCTACATTATCAGTTTCATCCTGAAACATAGTTTTCTTTACTGCTCAGAGCACCTGAGCCAGTATCTCTGTTCTCAATCTTTGCCACCAACTCCCTGTAGGACCCTAGGCCCACTCCTCATCCTAGGAGGGTCAGATGCATTTTACAGTCCCCACTGCACCCCAGAGTAATGGGCCTGGCCTCGCTGCACAGGAGGAAGGGATGGTTTGGCAGCAATCCTGTAAGGGCCCAGCTGCCCTGGGCTGATATTAGCAGAAGTCCCTGGGACTAGCGTTGCCAACCCTGCAGGAATTAAAAGGTCACATCACATGGAATCTCCAACCACAACCGGGCCCCCGCGCACAGCTGGGCCGTCAACGGGCAGAGAGGAAGGCACCCAAACACCCACAGCGGCCCAGGAAAGGAAGACACCCCTCCTCCTTCCTGAACCACTGGGCGGTCCCGTGCGGCCGGCCCCGCTCCCAGCCCAGAACTCACCCTCCACACCCCGCCGTCAGCCATGCTGCTGGCTGAGACTGTGGCACGGGAACTTGAGCCGAGCCCCATTGAGCTCATCGAGCCAATCGGACAGAAGGGCGCATATGACTGACAGCTCACTTCCAGCCAATCGCCGTGGAATGTGTAAAAATACGGGTCCGACCGCGTCAACTGGGCCGGCCAGAGGGGAGAAAACTGTTGCCACGGCTACTTAAGCTCCGCCCCTGGCTGAGGAAGGCCAAGGAAGGGACAAGAACTGAACTGGGCGGCGTCTCTGGTGCGGAACGAACAAAAGCGGGGGCAGCCTCGGGGACAGACGGAGAGGTAGAATGGTGCGCGGCGTGAGGGGCGCGTGCTGCTCCCAGCGCGAGACACCCCCCACGTGTGGTGCGGGAATAGCAGAGAGGAGGGCAAGTGTGCAGCTGCTAGAGCAAGGAAGACACTGTCTGCGGGGATGAAGAGTGCCCCGTGACCAGGCACAGGTGGTATGCAGGGAGCTGCTACCTTGTAAGAATGTGGTAGCGGTAGCACTTTCTCATTACCCCTTTTACAAAGAAGTAAGCAAAAACTTACAGAGTGGGCAGGGTGAAGGGCAGTGGCATCAACAGAGCTACTAGGCTGCTGAATTCTCCCTAAGTAGCACAATCTCACAGGTAGCAAGCAGCCTTCTACATACTATGTCAGGAGAGCCCTGGTTGGGTTGAAGTTTGGATGCTTGTGTATTTTTATGCAGCATCTAGTATCATAGCCTCTGAGTCCTAACAACCACTAACATCAATGTGAACATAAACTGGCACCTGCCCACTGCCAAGCAATGTATACTTAGTGTGCAAGCCTGCTTTGGTGCTCAATTTAAGCTCTGAGAAGTAATAATGTATACCTTGCTCTCTCTGGGTATGTCTACACTACAGAGTTTAGTCAAAACTTGAACGTTCACACTACAATTGCGTTCTTCTGCAAGAAAATCAAAAGAACAGAGGTGTTTTTCCGACACTGGTAATCCTCATTCTATGAGGAAGAAGCCTTTTTGCAAAAGAGTTATTTCTCAAAAAGGCGTGTGTGGACAGAGAAGAGGGAGTTCTTTCAAAAGAAGAGGAAAGAACAGAGGTGCCCTGGTGACCATTCCATCCATACCAATCACAGCTTACAATGCAAGAGAGCGCCCATTCAGTCTGGCTGCTCTCTTTCGAAAATGCAGATTGCTTTTTCGATGCACTTTTGCAATGTGGACACTCTCTTTCAGAAGAAGTTTTTTCAGAAGATCTCTTCCAAAAAAAGCTTCTTCTGAAAGAAGCCTGTAGTCTAGACGTAGCCTATGTGTGGGTGCTGTCAGAACAGCATGGTAGTGAATGCCTTTGGCAAAGATCTTTCAATCTAGTCCTGAAAATCTAACAAGAGGAAAGGGGGGGGGGGGAGGCAAGGGTAAAAGCAGTCATCTTCCCCTGGCATTAATCAGCAGGACCTTGCCCTCAAAAGGGTCAAAAGCTGAACAATATCCTTTGAATGTTGGTTTGTTGACTTATTATAAACACATTCAATGTATTGCAACATACATTCACAAAGCTACAATAGGATGCGTAAACATTACAAAAATAGTTCTCCAGCTGCACACAGTTGTTATAAGGTTCAGATGTTTATTACAGCTGCTCCTGCTTTTTACGTGCACAGCAGAAGTATCTGATCCAAGAACAACAGGGATGTTCAAAGTGGGGAGTTAGAGGTTTTTACACATACATACATACAGAGGGGGAGAGAGAGAGATCTGAGGAGTTAGGAATGATGTATGATCTTGTCAGAGTAACTTTTAAGCGCTCTGCCTATATTTCCCGTCTGTATGGTAAGGAAAAATACTGATCTATTCCCACCAAGATCTAACCCTAAATGTTGCAAGGTCTTGCTTCTCCAAAGTAACACATGCAAAGAATCATCTAGCTCCTGCTGCACCTTCAAACAAGCATTTATCCTCTACCTTTTCTGTATAGCCGTATCACCACCAGTAACTCATCTTCAGAAACAGTATTGCCAAATAGAAAACCAGAAAAAGCAGTTAGGAAATGACATCTCCAACAGACTAAGCAATAGGGGATAATGCTTTGGCTGGAAAATTAGTGAGGGACAGTAGCCCTAGAACTAGAAGAGCCCACATGACTGCATAGCCCAACAGCTGTGTTCACACCAGGGAGATTTAAACAAAATCCTATAAAGCACTTTGCACTATTGCTCTTTTTGACAAGTAACTTCAGATTTTATACAGTAGAAAAAAATCCTGTCACTTTCTCCCCTGCCACACAGCCCCTCAGACACCTGTTTCCCCACTGTGCATACATTTAATATCCACTGTTAGAAGATGTTACATTCACCTTGCAAGAAAAGACATACTACCAATCAATTACAGTAATTCCTCATTTAACATGTGCCCGCTTAACACGTTTCCACAATAGCACAATTTTTTTCTTAGGGAACGTTTTTTGAATTACACGACCGTCCCCGGAATAACATGATTTCCCCAGCCGGCCCATTGCCAGCGGCTGTGCGGGGCTTCCCCCGCCTCCCTGCAAAGCAGCGGAGGGTTCACTGCTCGCTGCGCCGTTCCCCAGACTCCCCCTCATTGGACACCTTGCCCCCTCTCCTCCACCCCCGCTTGCAGGCCGGCGGCTGGGTTTCCCCAGCCGGCCCGTCGCCGGCAGCTGCGTGGGGCTTCCTCCACCTCCATGCAAAGCAGCAGAGGGTTTGCCGCTCACTGCGCTGTTCCCCGGCGACCCCACATCACCGGACGCAGTGCGGGTCCCGGCAGACCCATCACAGGGGCATACTCCCAACCCAATCCCCCTCCCCTCTCCTTCCCTTCCCCAGAGCCAAATACCTCTCCTCCCTGCTGTAACCCAGTCTCCTTTCTCCCGCAACCTTATGTCCCGGTCCCAACAGACACCACCACTTGAAACGCAACCCCCACCTTTTCCATTATTTTCAATAGGAAAATTGACCCCGCATAACACGTTTTCACTTAACACGATCATTTTCTGAAATATATCTATAGTGTTAAATGAGGAATTACTGTATAGCTGAAACAAAGTAACTTGGTTACAGTGTTTATTATCTATACTTAATTATAAATTATTTATTAGCAAAAACTATAATTAAAACAAAGTTTCTCATGAACCACACACTAGTTGAAAACCTTTGTATTGGTCACCTTTGGAAAGAGTAAAATGTCTTACCAAGGAGATTTAAGAAGTTTTATCATGCAACAGCTTAACAGAGATAAGCCCAAAACCACCTCTCCAACTCTAGCTTTCCAGAGTACTTCGAACCTGAACTATGTAAATCAGAACCATTGTTATTGGCAGTGTCACCAATACTGTTACTCACCAACTGAGAGTCACTGTGAGGAGATAAATGTTGCTTCATTTTTTATATAATATCCAATTTCTATTAGGTGGTTAAGGAAGTTATCGTAGGCAGCTATGAGTGATCACTCTCTCGTCTATTATAGAAGATTGCCAGTTCTGGTAGATAATTATGCCATTCTAGTTATAATTCACTTCTGGAGTAATAAAGGCAGGAGCCCATCTCCCAGAGGCCAGCAGATGAGGACATTTCTTTAAATCTAAAAAAACCACATGCAATTTCAAGGAAACTTTTTTTCTATTAATCTTTTTTGCTATAGGTCACAGTGTACACAAATAGTGCTTTGGCTTTTGAGAAGATTAGAATACTGTGGATTTGTTTGATACAAACATTTAAAAAAATGCTGCTGCTTTATATTAGTGTAGTCAAAACCTGGCCAGCCTCTGTCCCCTGTGTAAAGTCAGGCTTGAGAAAGGGGCATAGCTCATTTTTTAAGGAGACTGAATAAACAGGATCGTGTCAGTGTAACGGAAGAGGAAAAGAAAATTTAAGATCCTGTGTGTCCGATGTGGGAAACACACCACTGTTTTAGAAGAAGAGAGAACAAGATATTTGTACTCACTTACCCAGCACAACTCAAAGCCATGTCTTTACCATCCATATACATTCTGCTGTTTCACTCGTAACTGTTGGATATTAAGCTAACCTACTGTATCCTAATTATTAGAAAGATATGAAGCGCTGTCTGCAATGACAACTTAAAAGCCAAGGTTTTGGTTCTCTGTCAGAGTTTGGGAATCTCTCAGGTTGGTTTCTTTCTTAACAGCTAAGAAAACATAATTAGATCAAAGTGTTCCCACTGAGGCCTATGCTACCTAAACACATGCCATGGATTCTATAGACCCTGGGATTGGAAAGATTATTTGAATGCATAGTAACAAATTTACAAGGAAAACTAACAAGCTCAGAACAACTTGATACCATCATTGTTGGGGAATATCAAAGAAAGTGATGCACAGTCTTCCAAACTAAGCCAGAAGAAAGAAACTGACCCTTCAATAAGGTACAGCTTGGTGGTTTTGTTTCTCACGTTTCTCTCACAACTTCTCCTCTTTCTGGCATAAAAAATAACCACTACAAGCTCCTGGAGTTTAATTTTCAATTGAAAAAAAAAAAAAAAAAAAAGAATTCCTATATCACCAACTCCATTTTAAAGTAGTATCAACAGTGAAGTGTCTGCACGTTATATATGACAAATAGCCTCCCTCTTTTCAAACCCAGTAACTTGGAACCAAGACACTGCAATGTTATTTTATTCTCCCCAATTGGCCATAGGTTCCATAATTTATGGTTTTCTTCCTTTCTTGCGCAGGGACTGGCCTTCTCCTGAAAATGCAATGAACCGGCTACCAGATTCATCCTGAATGTAGAAGGGAAAAGAGAAATTTGTTTAGAACAAAGATTCTCTTTGATCAGTAATAAAAAACCTGAAGATCTGCTTCAGACAACATTCCATCATAAAAGCACTAATGCACTGGCTATTGAGATTTCACATCCATAATTTACAAAGAAAACTGTTTCCTTCCCCCAAAGTTGTTATTGTTGCAGTAACCTTTCATAGATTTAAAAGCAGCACTCAAATTCCCCGAGCATCCCTCTACCAGTTTATATTCCCTCTTCCAGGCTTATGCAAGGCAAAATTTTTAAGTCAACTAACACGAGAACATACGGACATACAAAGGACTGCTTCCGTTTACCCTACAACATATGAGCTTTTTTGTCTTGTTGATAATATTAAATATCAGTGAGTTGTTTTAAAATCTAAGTTCTCCCTGAGCAATCACAGACTTTGAATTGGCAAAACCAGAGAGCTTAGAAAGTAGATCTGATCATGCTCAACAAGAAGCTCTTAGCCTTCCTGCCAGTAAATCCTCCCACACTATTTCAGAGATACAAGAGATTAAGACCCATTATGCTAAAATACTACCAATCTACTGTGCTACAAGCAGGGACCCAATTTTCCCACAGGTGACAAATAATTCCCTTTGCTTTAACAATGAGGAATCCGGTGGCACCTTTGGGCTCATCTAGACTACACTAAAGTGTCGAAAGGGGATATGCAAATTCTGTGGGAATTTGCATATCTTCTTCTGATCTCACTTTCAAAAGCAGAGCTTTCAAAAGTGAAAGTAGTCAAGATGTGGGGGGTTTTTTTTTGGCAAACCTCCCCCTTTCTCGAAATGTCACGTAATCCTCATTTTCTGAGGAAAAGCTCCGCTTTCGAAAGTGAGATCAGAAAAAGAAATGCAAATTCTCTGGGAATTTGCATATCCCCTTTCAACACTTTAGTATAGTCTAGATGAGTCCTTAGGGACTAACAGATTTAACAGAGACTGAAGAAATGGGCTGTGCCCATGAAAGCTCATGATACCATCTACACATTTAGTTAGTCTATAAAGTGCTACCAGACCATTTGTTGTTTTCTTCTGTAAAAGACTAACTCGGCTACCCCCTGAAGATTTATGTAACAGGAGTTTATGAATAGGAGTTATGCATATCCTATGGTGGAAGAAAAGGACCCAACAGTTAACAATAGTTCCCACTGTTTACGGATGTAGGAGATTATGGATTCATATGCTGAACTGCAGCCACGTACCACAATACTCCCTAAAAAGTCTTCCATAAGGGGAACCTTGCTTATGTCGTTAAAACATTATTTAAACTAGATTTCAGGGATTTATATAATTTACAATTACCATATTTTTTCTTTATTGTTTTGACCTCAGATGGGTCTACAGCATCAGAGTCAACAAACAAAACATGCGGGCAGGTTTGCTGGAGTTGGACCAATAAGCAGTGCAGACTAGGGATGTTAACTATTGGGTATTTGTGTAATAGCCTGAAATTTTAGCGGTTACACATTTACCACAGGACGGGGGGACAGTGCTCACAGGGAGACAGCTTTTAAACCAGCACCTCCCCCCAGAGCATCAGCTCCTCTCTGTCCCACCCCAGCAGCCTCTCTGGGAGGCACAGTGGGGGGAAGCAGCTCCATGGAAGCCAGCATATGCAGAGTGTCGGCTTAAAAGCTGGCTCCCTGTGCATGTCAGCTCCTGCCTACCCCCCCTTGCTGCCTCTGATACAGGGGCAACCGTGGGGGAGGCAAGGGGGAGAGTGCATGTAGTTGACAGGATTAACCGATAAGCCCAGGTTTATTAGTTACTCATGCAGCTGATTTCATGTTATTGATGTTGACATTCCTAATCCAGACCCCTTTAATGACTGTTAGTTCCACTGCATTACATTCTCTACAAATATGACAAGGTGCAGAGGTTTACTTACCTCTTCAACTTTCTTGACTAGTGGTCGAGAATTTCTAATGAATGTGATCCTACCGATTTTGAAGTCATAATTAGGTATTCCTCTGGGAAAGAAAGATTGAGATATTAAGGTATGGAATAAATGTTTAAGGCTACAGTACATGGAAGATCAATGCTGCTGTGGTCAATCTTCCAGGGTTTGATTTAGCAGGTGTAGTATAGACCTGCTAGATTGAACTCAAACAGCGCCCTCGTCAGTACTGGTACTCCTACTCGTGAGGAGTAATGGAAGCCGATGGGAGCATTTGTTCCTGTCAACCTCACACTTTGTGCACAGAATTTAAGATATATCTACCCCAGCTACGTAATTTACGGCAGCTGGAGTTGCATGTCTTATTTCGACCTTTCCAGGTAGTGTAGATCAGGCCTTAAGAGTCTTGTAATGGGAATAAATGGGACAAACAGTAGCAAGGATTATTTTCTACAATGTTTGTTGTGACTGTTTGTTTTTTTGAGTGTCATCTTAACCATTCCTTTTGAAGAGCTCTCATTAGGTTTATTTTGTTAGTACATCAGACTCAGACCAGAGATTTATTTACTAGCGCTGAGGAAATATTACAAAGAAATACCTGTGATGAGTCACTTTAGTTGTCTACAGCCATATGTATGGATCATGCCTGCACTTTCCAAAAGAGCTCAAATTCTACTGATAGGACCATTACGATAGTGAGTCTTAATTCAGAAGCAGAGTGGATGAAAATTGATTTTTAATTGCATTTTTAAAAATTTCAGTTCAATATTTTTTATTTAAAAGAAATACACTTTAAATCTATTTAAAATAGAAATTGATAACAGATTAAAGCCTCATTTAACTATAATCTATTAAAATAATTTACATTGAATACAAAAAAATAATATTAAATAGCACATCTGCTGCCAAGTTTTAAAGAAAGTCTAACTTCTGAATTGGTGGAAATCACTGGCTAAGCATCTGGAGTTAGTTGATGTGTTAAATCAGCTGTTGGCTGTAATAGCCTCTTTTGCAAGTGCATAGAGAAAATAGTTTCTTAATTTCAGTTTATTTAACTAATTAAATCATATGATTAGTTCATTCAAAGTTGAAAGACCAACTGGAGGTTGAAAAAGCAAGAAAACTTGTTTTCCTGTTCCAATCTATAAATAAAATTAGATGTGAGAATCAAGATGTTGAAGGACATATGACCAAAGAGAATCAGGTCAATTCCTTAACTACACATAATACTTTGTTTAATAAATGTATTAGTTTTAACTACAAAATATTTTGATAAATCTTTTGATAAGCTTTTTTTCTTATGTATCTATCATTTTAAGGTAGTTGGATTTTACAAAATTAAAATGCTGTTTCTGCACATTTTTAATTAAGTTTGAATTTCTCTTCAGATAGAACCTGATACAAAACACAGGAGAAAAAACTCATAATCTGGTAAACAAGAAATTCATAATTTTCTAAAATAACGAAAAAGGAAAGATTAAGAATCTGAATAAATGTACAATAAGCTATAGCCTCCTTGTTAGCAAGAACCACCTAATGTAGTGTAAAGGCTATATTTATTTGCAACTCAACATGTTTTAATGGTTATCAATTTGTGAGAATCAATTTTTGTTTAGAAAATAACTAAAAATACAGCTACACAAAACAATCAGAATTGATGATTTAAATCAGGGTTTCCTGGTTACAGATTTAAATCATGATTAACATTGGTTATTTAAATTGTGTTGAGTTAAATCAGTCTGCCCTGTTTAGAAATGCTTGTGCACTTATCCTGTGAGGAAACAAAACAAGACCATGGCCCAGTTTTGTAAAAGTACATACACTGATAGTCAATGGGATTTAGACTCAAGGGCCTAAATGCCTTTTGAAAATGTCTTTAGGCACTAAAACAGTTAGGCATTTGTTACAAGGCTGAGAGAGGCTACACTTTCATACTTTTACAGATATGGAGCCATGTGATGAATCTGATCACTCTCAAAGCACCATATATTACATTTTTAACTTGGTCAAATACATTTATGGAAATCAGGATATTACTGACATTTCAGAAGCAGATAAATCAAGAATAATTCATTATGTTCAAACATTGACCTTCAATCTGTAGAATTCTGAATGAAATGGGCTAACCTTCGAATGTCTCCTGGTTTAATTGGTGAGGGACTAGGCTCGACACCTTTCTTCTTGCCATCTAGTCTATTCCCAGAGCCAGAGAATGCCTACATGTATAAAGCAAAAAGTCATTTCCACATGTTCACCTAATTGTTAAATTAACACCAAGTTTCGTGAGCACTGCAAGCATGTTTTATTAAAAAAGGCTAAAGTGAACACAGGATCTGACATTTATAATGCAAGGAATTTTTACTCGAGTCTAGTCCTGAGTCTTGTGTCATGCAAGAGACTAGGATGTTATTTCAGTTCCCATCTCTTGGCTCGTCAGGAATAGGGATGTTAACGACTAGTCGCTCCTTCCTCCCCCTTGCTGCCTCTATCACAAAGCAGCAGCAAGGGAGGGGGGAAGAAAACAAAGTGGCAGCACTGCGTGGAGCCCGGGGCCAGACCATGGACTCCATGTGACACTGCTGCTTTGAAATGCCGCATGCAGCCCAGGGGCTGCCACTTTGAAATGCCACATGCAGCCCAGGACTAGTTCCCAGCTGACCCTGCACAGGGCATTTCAAAGTGGCAGTGCTGCGTGGTGCCCAGAGTCAGCTGGGGACTCCCCTGCTGTGAAATGCCACATAGAGCCTGACTACTTGAGTCTCCCGCCAGCCCCATGCTCCCCGCAGCGCTTTTGCCTTTGAAATGTTGATACACTTCAAAGGCAGAGGTGCCCTTATCAACTAATAAAATAGTAGATGCAAAGTACATCGACTATTCGATTAGTCAATTAATCTAAATTTAACATCCATAGTCAAGAACAGTTGAGAGCATTCACCACTGTTGGCCAGCACCTCTCTGGCTGATGAAGTAGCTTTGACCTCAAGAGTTCTTCAAGTCGTTGCCAGCATGTAAGGCAGGACTAAGAATTATCTAGACCATTCCTGATAGGAGTTTGCCTAAGCTGCTCTTAAAAATGTCCAACGACAAAGATTCTACTCCCTTCCTAGACAATTTATTTCAGCACTCAACTATCCTGATTGGAAGTTTTTCCTAATGTCCATCTTAAGTTGCCACTGTTGGAAAAATAAATTCATGTCTTGTCTTCCCTGACTGAAAGGATAGTGACTAAGGAACAGGGCCTAGGCAACTGGGCTGTAACAGCAGTGATTTTTCATAAGGGTGTAATTTGTACTCTAGTTTAGAGCACTAGAACTATTCCCACACCATCAATTGCATGTAATTTGCAAGAGTACATCTGTAAAACTACATATGGGTGTCTGTTCTACACTGCACAAATCCCTGCACATTACTGGATGGCATGTCAGACTGGCTTAAAGATGTTTGTGGCTGAATCTCAGAACAGCTAAGCACATGAATACTGTAATAGCATGATTGTTTTAAGGTGAGTCCATCATTTTATGACATTTATAATGGCAGGAACTTTTACTTTAGAGCCTACATCTTACTTACCAAGTATGTTGATATGGTAGTGCCAATGCTATGCAATTGTCCAGAGGCAATGCCTAGTTTGTGCTCCCAATAACATTTTATCAAAATTTTTACCTCCTTTAGGTACTGTTAGATACTTAAGTGTTACTTCCATTACATACAACCCATCAGAGTCTTAAGTGGTAATATTTACTATGGATTCAGAATTCATGTTACTGCTGTATTTGTATCTCAGAAATTCCTGAGAAATGCGTTGCAGTGAGAACCTATTACACAGACTCTTACACATATCTTTTAGGGCATGCAGCAAGATCATTGTTAGAGCTCCATGAAAGCCTTTTTTTTTTTTTTTTTTTAATAACTTTCCAGCTTTTTCTTTTTTCTAATACTTCATTTTATCCACGATGGAGGAGGGAAGAACTTCACGTTCTCCCCCTTCAGGGGCTAGAAGGCTCTGAAGTAGAGACATGGGGGTTGCAGACAGTGCGAAGGGAGGTTGCAGAGTGGCTCAGTGAGGCCACCTCATAATCACTCTGCAGCAGTGGCTTCCATCCCATGGGCTGGGCCCAGCTCCCCACTCTGGGGATATGATGATAGAGGGCAGATGGGCCAAATCTGTGCAGCACTGGAATCCTACATACAGGCCACAACACCACACATTCAAATGTCTAACAAACAGTACTCCACTGCCCCTGTAATAATGGAAGTGTGGCTGTGCCCAATCTGAGTGGCACTGTGACCTCATATACCAAGTTGCAATACCTGGTACAGGGAGTCGGACCCAGCCCTGGGATGCATGTGCAGGTCTCAGCATCTTGCTCCATGCCTGGCCCTTCAGGTCAAGCTGTTGTGTAATTACATGCTAAAAGCAGCATCTGCTACAAACAGAGGCAGCCTAGACACAGAAAAGAGGGACCCAAGGGCAGTAAGGCCCTTCATGCTTGGAAGGCCTGAGAAGAAAACACCTATAACCAAGCAGGAGGTGACTGCGGGAAGCCTCAGCTGGAAAAGCCAGAAAAGCCCAGAGATGAGAACTAAAAGACAAGCCCCTATGAAGTGGTTAGACTTGAGTTGTTTTTCATATTTGTTTCTAAGTAAAAGAAAAGCTCTGAATAAAAAAAAATAGGCTCAGAGTGCTCAACACTACCAGTTAGAAGATACTCACACGAAATCCTAGGTCACTCACATAGCCACTGTGATCTGCTTCAACATCCTAGGAAAGAGAGGAGAAACAATCTGTTTAATTATATTCATGCTTTGTTAATCAAAATTAACAAATATTTCATGGTCTTCAGAGAATCCTAGAACTAGAAGGGACCTCAAGAGATCATCAAGTCCTTTCCTGGCACTTATGGCAGGACCAAGCACCATCTAGATCATCCCTTACAGATTTTTATCTAACCGATTCTTAAAAATCTCAAGGGACGGAGATTCCACAACATCCTTGGGCAATTTATTCCAGGGTTTAGCCAGTCAGGAAGTTCTTCCTAATATCCATCCTCAACCTCCCTTGCTGCAATTTAAGCCCACTGCTTCTTGTCCTATCATCAGATGTTAAGGAGAATAATTTTTCTCCCTCCTCCTTATAATACCCTTTTAGGCACTTGAATGCTGTTATGTCCCCTCTCAATCTTTTCTTTTCCAAACTAAACAAACTCAGTTCTTTCAGTCTTCCCTTATAGGTCATGTTTTCTAGACCTTTAATCATTTTTGTTGCTCTTTTCCAGACCTTCTCAAGATTTTCTACATCTTTTCTGAAATGTATTCCCCAGGACTGGACTCAATACTCCAACTGAGGCCTAATCAACACTGAGTAGAGCAGAAGAATTACTTCTTGTGTCTTGCTTACAACACTCCTGTTAAGTCTTTCCCAGAACAATGTTTAATTTTTTTAAACAGCGTCATGCTGTTGACTCATATTTAGCTTGTGGTCCCCTCTGGCCCTTAGATGCCTTTTTGTAGTGCTCCTTTCTAGACATTTTCAATATGTGAAACTAATTATTCCTCCCTAAATGGAGTACTTTGCATTCGTCCTTATTGAATTTCATCCTATTTATCTCAGATCATTTCTCCAATTTGTCCAGGTCATTTTGAATTATAATCCTATCCTCCAAACCACTTGGAACTCCTCCCATCTTAGTATCATCTACAAATTTTATAAACATAACTCTCTACACAATGAACTTTTACAAGTATTTTATAAAGTTCACTGAGTATCAATTATTGGACAAAGTTTTTGCCCCGGAAATAAACTGTTCTACATGAACAATCTCTGTGGGGCAAAGAAATGAAAGAAAATAAATGTAGGCAAGAGGATCTGCGAAATAAAATTTATAGCTAAGTTGTTTGAGCTCAACACCTTTTCATAAAGAGGCTTCCATTAGCATTCTTTACAGCCAGAGTAAAAAGAGAAGGCAGCTAAAGAGAATGCACTTAGAGAACAAGAATGAACTTAACTTACTGTGCTCTCCTCATGTTGTGTGTGTCTTTCTGGTTCTTTGTACCCCAAAGGTGCATCAAAATCCACCTGTTTTTGTAGCAAGAGAAATTTCAGTGTTTGCTTTTTACAGATACACTTTTAAAAAAATATCATCATTTGCCACCCCCTAAAGTCTCAACAAGCTCTATCCTTCTATTTTGAACTAAAGGGAACAGATCTTTTAAAAAGCTTAGTTAATAAAAATGTTACAATTGGAATGTGGAAGACTTGTCTCTGAAGGTGCAACTATTCTAACTCTTCAGTCTCCAGGCTGTCAAACAGACTACCATCTTTTATCTTTTTTTATACTATATATTTTAGAAATGTGTGTCTGTCTGTCCATGAGTCTATTTGTTCACGAACTTCTCCCAAATGGTAAGAGATAGCACCACCAAATTTGGTATGCAGCTTCCTCTTCTCATAACTTAAAGCAAGGTAAGGTTTTGGTTGTGCCAGGACAAGGAGTTGAGCCTGGAATGGGATTGTTTCTCATAAAATGAAAAGGGAGGCATCTGGCAGGAGACACAGTTTTACTGCAGAATGACCATGGGGAGCAGCAAAGGGCAAGAGATGGGGAACAGGACAGCTACCCCATAGGCCTAGCAGGGGGCAGGAATGAAGAAAGGAACAGCTGTCTACTATATATTTCAAAGAGTTTGTCTGTTTGTATTTCTGTCTTTTCCCCAGACGGTAGACATACATCCCTGCAGCAGCTATGCAGTGGCCATGGACAGGTGCTTCTCACCTGGCTCCAAGTTGCTGCAGTAAGAGAGACCTGGGGTTATCCTCTCTCCCCAGAGCAGCCTGCATAGTGAGCCCCTCAATTCTAGCCCCACCCCAGAACAATGATTTAAATGAAGAAAACCAAAACTTATTTGAGTTAAGGGTCCAAGCAACACAAGGTAAATCTTCTAGTAAGGACATAAAACAAAGTGACCAGGAGAATAGTCTCTATTGCAAACTAAAGCTCTACAGGGATTACAGGCACTTCAATTACCAAAAGTCATATTATCTGTGGCCTTCATCTTGCAGCTCACCTATAATTACAAGAGCTATATTACTGAATGCTCACCTTTCCTACAACATAGATAATGCTGCATTATAGACAACTGTCATGATCAAATGCCCCTTCTCAAAAGAGTAAGTGAAAGTAAAAATCCTGTCACAAAAATTTCAACTTACATTCATATCACACTCTATGATGGACACAGCTTTATCAGGTTTGGTCTCCATTACCCGGAGCTCATAGATCTGAAACAGGAGAATGAATAATATAAAGCCATTCTTCTTGGTGTGTAAATTGATAAAGAAACTTGGGCAAAATTCTCACATCAGAGACCATTTGTTTCAATAGACAGTAAGCTCTTCAGATTAGGGACTGTGTCTATCTCTGTTTATACAGCATGTACCACAACAAAGAGTTCAATCAGATAAGGACCTCTGGGTGTCACCACCATGACTATATTTCAAAATGGAGGACTACACTGAAATTTTTGTCACCTCTCAATACCACTAGAGGGATTTATTTGGTCAGAGGCCAGTTATCTGATTCTGAATCTCCTTACTTCCAGTTTCCAAAAACCAGCTACAAGTAAGGTGAGGCAGAATATATGTATTAATGTATGATAAAATGGTCCTCTAAAGTTTTACCATTGCTAAGAGTCTATTTTGCTCCTAATAATTGTATATCTGAAATGGTTTATAATTTAACCATAAGTTATTTAAGCTGAGCTGAAGCCTGGCAAATAAGTACTTTCTCCAGAAGCAAAATTCATTTGAATTTAAAATGGTTTAGTAATTCAAAGTGTCAGAGATGAGAAATTAAAGAACTGACTGCATTTCTCATTCTCAGAATTCAAAAAAGACCTCTTTTAAAAAGAAAAGTACAGGTGAAGCTACCATCGATTTTTGCATTTGTAGCTACTGAAAGTCTGGGCCCCATTAGCCATGGGATACCTAGCCCTGGGGAAGGTCCTGCCTGCTTCCTTAAGATGTCCAAAGTCCCTGTGAGACTGTTTTCAGAGCTATTACATCTTTCTTCATTGGGTCTACTTGCTTCTGACATTTAGCTCAGACAGTGTCCATTCACAAATTTGTGCAGAAAAATGGGTGAACTAGGACAGTAGTTTAAGCTGAACATACTGTGTGTGTCTCCTATTCAGCTACTATTGACACTCAATGTGAGTATCTGCAAATTATGTGATTCTATAAATGTATTTTTAGGGTTCCATGCTATACATACACAGAGACATGATTTGTGTTTCCTAGGATTGCATGCAGGTTTAGTTGATAATGTTATTTACAGTAGATACCATACCTTCTCATTGTAGTTGATGGCAATAACATCCCCAGTGGTTAGACAAGCAAAGTTTCTCAAAGCATTTTCTAGTCTTTGGATCATGTTAAGAACTGTATGATTGTTTTCAGTGTAATATTCGAGTTATACATCAACAAATGTTCCCGCTCTATCTTACATGTGACTTAAAATATGAGTACCATCAACAGTTTAGTAAGCATTAGAAATTCAACATCCCTTACAGATGTTCTTAGGGAAACCCAATAAAGTCCTCCAAATAGTAAAACAAGGCATTGTGCTTCATACCACAATTTCTTACCTATTCAGACTGTCTGGAAAATAAAGACCCAGAATTTTTTAAAAAATTACTTCAGTTAAGCTTCTGAACTAATGGCCTATTTATAGATATGCCAACTACCTAGCAGTTCTCATTGATTCATTTTAAGGAAAAAATCCTTTATTCCCTACTTTAGGCTTTTATTCTTTGGTGCAAAGAATATTTGCCGGAGCAAGGACTACAGGATTTGTTTCCACTTCCTTAAGCTCTCATTTAGAAGAATGCCTTTTTTTTCTCCACAGGGAATTCACATCACTCTCTGGCTCCTATCAGATTTCATTCTCATACCTCTAAGTTTTCAGAGGTGGCACTAGTAACAGTAAGATGCTAATAGAAATATACAAACAATGCTGAAAAGCTGCCCAACTTTCTCTCCTACTTAGGGTAAATTAGTGCCAAAGCCCTTTCTGTTCCTTTTCCGGAATGCAGTGAAAGGATACACAGCTTTGGGATTGGTGATGTCAAGGAAGTCTGGACTTTGTGGTTGAAACTTTGAATAAGTAGCCACTTGAAGGTTAACACTCTCTACCTGCACCAGGCCTCCTTCCTCCAGAAGCAAGTTCTGCATCATCTACAAAGAAATATTGGAGACAAAGACAGCACACTGTATAAGTATCTATGCAACAGAAACAGATAACTTTCAGATGGAATTTCCTTTGTGAATATGCAACCTCATACATGCAACAACCTACACTGATTAACTCAGAAGAAAACATTAGCTGTAACTGAAACACTACTCTGCAACTGAAATACAATTTCAGCAAATATTCTACTTCAACACCACCCCACTAATCCTGTACTTTAAATTCTGACATTTTGGTGTAAAACCACTTACCCAATGTGGAAGGTAACAAATGCCTTCATCAGCCACAAACTCTAGCACACCACAATGCGTCATTCGATCTGAATTTTTATTGGTCAGCTTAAATAACATAGGGTATGTAATGTTAAGTCGACCTGGCAGAGGGGGAAAAAAGATACAATATGTTATAAAGCTCATGGTAGATTTATAAAAGTTGCAGAGACTGAATATTAGCAGGATAAATAGACAATATCCTAGAGAAGTGAAAGTCTTTCCAAGTACCCCACCTCCAACAAACAACTTATGAAAGGAGATAAAGATCAGACAGAAGACACCTTAGCTAGTAAGAGGAGGAAAGACTGGTTGATATCATTGGTACATTAAAACTACTGACTTCTAGCAGACCTGCATAAATGGAAGAAACCCAGCTTAAGTTTCTAGAACCTCCATTCTTCTACTTATAAAATAAACTTTGTGAATTTACTTCAGTCAGTGGAGGCCAAGACAACAGAACCAAGGTGGCAAACACATACAATTATTTGCAATTATTGATAAAGGATGATAATTTCATTAATGTAAGAATTGATACTAGTGTCAGGCAGCTGCTAGAAAGCTTAAAACTGTCTGCCCTGCATTTGAACGATGTGCAGATAAAACAAAACCCTTTTATAAACTATGTAAACAAATCCTCAAAGTATGGATTTTTCCAGTATATCTTTTTTTAAATCCCATTTTAATGAATATATAAAGCATTTTCTGGTGTTTGCCTACACATACACACAGCACTAAATTTCTAGTATTCTTACAATAGAATAAAAATTACTTACTGAGTTGATCCAGAGCAGATGGTGGCATAATTACTGCAGAAATTAATCAAAAAGTTACAATAAGAATAGGAACACCATGGCTACGGAAAACTACAAAAAAATTGTACAGTTTGATCATTCCTTCTTGGCAGGCAGCATTGTACCAGGCTTCTAAATTTGTGAACTACAAATGCTATCAGAATCAGTCTAGACCAATGCTGGGCAAAATACAGCCTGGGGGCTAGGTCCATCCCCCCAAGCCACAGGATCTGTCCCACGGGGCACCCTGCCAGTACTCTCAGGCACATGCAAGCTGGCCCTGCATTTCTCTACTCTGCAGGGACAGGGAGGCTTCATGCAATCTCCCTGCCCCCAGCTCAATCCTTAGCTCCTATTGGCCAGAAACAATCAACCAATAAGAACTGACCTCAGCCAATCTCCCAGCTCCAATTGGCTGGAGACAGCCAGCCAGTCAGAGCTGAGATATTGGTCTCAGTGACTGGGGCAGCGGGACTTGAGAGCCAGTGCAGGAAGCAGCTTTTATTTTCAAGCAGGCTGGGGATGCCGGCCAGGAGAGAATTAGATAAACTCCTCCCATCCAGCACCTGCCTCTGGCATCCCAACTCATTCCCCCAGATCACAACTGCACCTCCTGCCCCAGGTGACAACTCCCTCCCAGACTCTGTACCACCTGTTACATCCCGCCCCCAGGACAAAATCCTCTCCTGCACCCACACTCCCATCCTGACCCTACATTCCAATCCTCATACACAGGTCACAACTCCCTCCTCAACCCAAACACCCTCTAAGACTTCACGCCATCTCCTGCACCCCAGTCCCTTACTCCATGCGCCCTTCTGCACCCAATCTCCACCCTAGACGCTCCACAGAAAAGTGTGGCCCTCGACCACTTATCAAAATCTTTGAGTGGCCCCCCACCAAAAATTATTGCCCACCCTGGTCTAGACAAAAACATCTCGTAGTTTTAACTCAAAATATAAATTTTGAGTGGGGCAAGTGGGAGAATTTAGAAAGTTTTACAAAGCCTAATATTTTAAAAACATTATTAGCATATTTTCCCAAAGTCACTTTAATTGGTTATAATTAAACAACCAAAATGCTGACAACTCAACAACACAGATTGGATTTAAATATGGGAGCCTGAAAACGGAGGTGACAAATCTATTCTCCTTGTTCAAACTAAGTGAAACATAAAGAGGAAGTTAAAACAACATATATGGTAAAAACAACAGATTTTTAAATCTTATTCACTTAAATGATTTATATATTAAATGACAAGTAAAGCCAGTTGTTTTGTTTTTAAATCGTGTGACTTCTAATTTACACACAGGTAAATCAGGAACATCAACATCAATTAAACTATATTAATGTAAGAAAAGATTATTTAATCTGTGAGTTCCCCTTTAACTGAAATCACAAAGCCATCAATAAGTTTCCATGCTTTATTATGTTTTTGGCCTCATCCTGTTTCTACAACCACCTGCCATATACAATACTATTGAATATCTATATGTAACATTCAGCAATGTATTATTCAAAATAAAACATGCACATACTCTTCCCGCCTTTCTCCACGTCTGATCTGTCATTAGGTCCTGCAAGCATAGACACTGAGAAGCAACGATACTGGGTTGAGAAGCGGTTCTGGAAAACTCGGGGGATTGGATGATCAAACATATTAAAAGAAAACTGTGGGAAGAAAGAAAAGACATTGATCCACTTTGCAAAGACACAAGCAGACTTAAGATTTTTACAAAAGAGATTATTTAAATTCAATGAAGAATACAAGTGATTGTCATTTACAGTAGACTTCTGATAATCCGGAACCTTTGGGACCTAGGTGGTGCCGGATTATCAGATATACCGGACTATCAGGAAGTACTATAAGATGGTTTTATATAGATAGATAGATAGATAGATAGAGTGTGTATATAAAGTGTTTTTAACCCTTTTTATTTTAGCACAAGCACTGTCCAGAATCACACAATGCCAGTGGCAGACTGACTCAGTCCCGTATGGTTTCGCTCGGTTCAGCTGCTGCCGCTGCTGTCCTGTGACTCATTTTTTGCTGAAGCTCACTCACTAGGCTCTTGCCATTTTGATGCCAGACTATTGGGAGTGCCGTACAATTGGATGCTGGACTATTGGAGTTTTACTGTATTTATTTCTTCAGCACAGGGCAAGAGATATTCAACTTAGGTATGGCAGAAGGATATTTTTGTACAATTACACTTTTATTTTAATGATAAAAGAGATGACAGTGCATATAGTATATGGATAAGCACAGTCTTAAGTCTTCATCATTGCTGAAAGCAAATCATGCATAGGAATACAGTGGGGTAGTAAAACAAAAGAAGGGGAAAATACTCAGAATTTCTCAGGAAATACTCAGGATCAAGGGGAAAGGAGGCGACTCAGAATAACCTGTGGTGTCCAACCAGTATTGAAGCTATAGCGAATTAGCCACAATCAACTGACCAAACAGCCAAATGTGGCGAGTGACTAGTGTGTTGGGCACCACGGCTCTAAACTTTTTAAGATTACTCCATATATAATAATGAGTGCTGTGGCACCTTATAGATATGTTTGGGCATAAGCTGTTGTGCGTAAAAACCACTTCGTCAGATGGATGACAAAGATGCATGCATCTGATGAAGTGGTTTTTACACACAAAAGCTTATGCCCAAACACAGTGGTTAGCCTATAAGGTGCCACAGGACTCTTGTTTTTGCAGATGGAGACGAACATGGGTCTGAGACTTGTCTCCATATATAACTACACAAAAAAGCCACCCTGTAACCATCAGTGAGTGGGCAGGCTAACTTGGGGTTGCTTTCTTAGCTATCCTCTGCTCTTGGGAGCAAAGACTTTGCTGGAGAGGTTTGCAGAGAGGGCTTAAAAAACCTCTCCTGTTCCAGCTGGCTTCTTGTGAAAACAAAGGCGGCCGGGGGGGGGGGGGGCGGGGAATTGGAGAAGGGGGGGTTGTTTACTTATGCCCCAAACAGGCCTCCTGAGGCGTCTCCCTCAATGCGTTGGGACCAGAGGGACAAATTCCGACCCCCCCGCAGTGCAGTGACGTGTTTGTTGCTGGACATGCTCCCCTAGCGCCTCCCCTGCCTGGGCACAACAATGCACGCGCGATGACTCTGCACCTTTCTCCGTCCCGTCCCCCTGCGCCCCCCGTTCTTAGGCACCCCCACAAATCCCCTGTAAGGCATTTACCATCCTGTCGGCTGTCGCGCCGTCCCTCTTGCTTATACAGCTCTCAGCGAGGGAACCCAGAGACGCGCCTTCAATTCTGGGCAGGCTCAATGCAGCGACGGCTGCTCCTCCCCCCACAGGAAATCCTCTGCTGAGGGAAAGAGAGGCAGTGAGGAGGAAATCACTGAGCCCTGCCCCTTTGCTCTAAGAGCGACTTTCAGTTTCGACGGGCGCGGGGCTAGCCTAACTGCGGTGAACGCGATCAGCAGAAACCGAACGCTCTTAGCTCGCAAAGGCGCGAAAAACATTTGGGAGGTTTGGCCCACTGTTCCCACTAAACTACATTTCCCAGAATGCAACGGGTTGTCACTAGCCCCTTATTGAGAAAGCCAAGAGAATTCCGGTGCAGCCCTTTTGAGAAAAGGCGGAAGTCACTTCACAGGCGTCAACATAGTTTTTTTGTTAAACACACGATTTTTCCTATTCACTCCTGAAACAGTTATATCGTAGAGCTTATGGCTTGTTTGTATTTAATAGAGGGGCTGGTGAGGAATCTTGCCCATGTCAAAAATGGCGACGATGATGGGCGATGTAGACTGACAAGCAAAATGGCGGTTTCAGGAGCGGTTCGTGGCGATTGGCCAATCGCTCGGCTCCTCGATCCCACAATCGCAATGTGGTTGGTGGAAGGCTGAGACGATCGGATTGATAGTCCAATCAGCGCTGTAGAGATACAAAGTACTGGAATTTTATTGGGTAGTGGCCAGGACGCTCAGACCAATGGGAATTGGCGCGATTTGGCGCCTGCTTTGACTGAGACTGAGGACATCCGAACGGAGGGAGCAACGCCAGCAGTCGCCGCTCTCCCGCCTCTGTTCTCAGCGCCTTGCAGTGCGGCGGTAGCGGCCCGGTCTCGGCAATGTTCCTCTCCGACTTCCGTAAGGAGTTCTACGAGGTGATAGTGACTCAGGTAAGCGGCGTCCGGGGTGGTGGTGGTGGGGGGGGGTATGAAGCCCAGAGGGAGCGAACGCGAATCTTGAACGGGGCCTACTAACTCCTGGCTCAGTGAGGGAGCGGTTTCCAGCAGCCTCCGGGCTGCCCTGCTCCAGCTCCTGTCTCTCTCCTCGCTCCCCGCCAGGAGGTGCTTTGAGGGTGGCGGGGTCGCTCGCGAAGGGAGGGCGCCTAGCTAGACTGTGGACGGTCTTACGCCTTTTTCCGCGCAATGTCCCGTGGGTCGGGCTGGATCCGCGCTCCGCATGGTCCTGATAGGGCGGGACCGTGTCACTTAGGGAGCCGCCATACCGAGCCGAGTCCTATGCATTGCCCTGCTTTCAGCTTCATGGCCCCACATATGGTGGGCGCTGGGTTCCCCTCCCCCTCCAGAGCCCTGCACCCTGCTCCTCTCTCTCCCACCAGCTGCTGGTGCCAGATGCTGGTTTCAAATCGAACTCGACTGAGCAGGGAGGGTTTGGATTCAAGTTCTGGCTCGGTTGCCGGCGGTGGTCTAGTGGATTAGGAGCCCTCACCTGGGTACACCACAGTTCAGTGTGTGCTTTGCTTTATTGCCTGGATTCCTTGTAGTGCACTCAGAGCTGAGGCTCTAAATGTCTCAGAATCAGCAACAAGGTTTTGGAATGTTTTGAATTGTGATATGGACAGAGCATTTTGGTGAGGACATGGAGTGGTGACTTCTACTTGGGTGTAGCTAGTTGAGAGAAATCCCAGGTGGGAAGCTATATGGAAGTAAAAGCTACTAGTGCCTTGTGTCCTTTAGGATTTTATGTTGAGTTTTACATCAAGCTAGCTGTCTTGATGTAAAAATTAATTACAGGGTTATCTTGACATAAGCTGCTTGCATCAGTCTTGCTGTAGGTCTTTATTTAAATTTGGCTTCCAGCATTGGCCATATAAATGCTTCTCTGTGCTTATTTTGTAGTACCACCTCCATCACTGTTGATGTAATTAAATCAACACAGTGTCACAGCATTGCATACAGCAACTTATGGCTTTCAGAAGCTGTCCAGTGATGCCCCACATTGATATACAAGCTCTCCAGGCGATGATGCCCACCACTGATACAAGGAGCTAGGTGTGTGCTAGGGATGTTAGAAATCCTTTATTTTACTAATTGTGTAACTGCAACAATTCTTAGCCGTTACATGATTATTTGATGCCCCCAGGGGCAGGGCCAGCAGTCAGTGCACTCTGGCCCCACTCCTGGGAAGTCCCCTGCCACCTCACAGCTGCTGCCTCCAATTTTTAATCAGCTGTTTTCATGATACAACTCCCACCTGCCACTCTATGGTGTGATTGTTGGGAGTTGGTCCGCCGGGGAGCCGGTTTAAAAATGAGCTCCCTGCACAGACTGCCTGCTGCCCTGCACTGTGGCTTCTCATACAGCCTGCCTCTCCACTGCTGCTTCCATGGCAGCAGCCCCTGTATGCGGGAGCCTGGGCCCACAGTGGAAAGGGACTGCTCCTGCCTTTGATACAGAGGCAGCAGCACAGGGTGGCGGGCGGCTCCCCTGCATGCTCTTCATTTAAAACTTGGACTGGTGGGCTGGGACTTAGCCAGTTTGCCATTCCGAGTTTTAAAGGCAGAGCATGGGGTGGGGTGAGATTTGTTGAGGTTAACTGGGACTGTTAACCAGTAAGCAGTCGTTTATCAAGTGAACGGTTATCCGGCTGGCCAGTAACATCCCTAGTGTATGCATCGACAAGCAATTTTAAAACTGCAATTGGCTGTATGGTAACCTAATTTTGTTGTGTAGACATGGCCAAAAACTATAAAATGACACTAATTAATATATACCAAGCACTGTCAAGGATTGTTCTTTTGGTTTCAGAATATTGGGTTGTATAAAATTAGGAATAGAGATTACTTATTTGATTGCAACATTTTTAAAGAAAAATCCTGTAATAAAATTAATTTACAACAGTTATACGATTGCCAGCTTTTGATAAATGCTTAACATAATTTTAGACATATGAATGCTGAAAATGTTGGCATTTTACCCTTTACATTTTGAAATACAGATTTTAAGATAAGGAAGAACAGATTTATTGAACTTTGACAAAGGGTCAAGACACCAGATGTCAAAGCTACTATTTGATAACAGAAGGATCCCAATTGGAAACTGGCATGCCTTTTCACAGAAGAAATCATTTTCTTATGAGTTATTTAGAGCTTCTTGTTAAATTTTTATTGGAAAAACGTTGCAAAAACATGATATTGGTATCATTTTTTTTGAAAATCACTGTATTCCCTCTTGATGGGCCTTCATTTTGTAATCAACCTATGGGCTTTCAGGATTTTTAGCATCAGTTTATTAAACTGTGATCAGTGTATATATAGATATAAAGTGGTAAAATTTTGGGGTAGCCTACATTAGTTCTCCTACTAGTGAAGCTGTGTTGCTGACTGTCTGATGTTGGAAGAACTTAAGAAAAATTATATTGTGTCCAGCAGCATTTAAAAATAAGAGAACTCTAGTCATCTTGCTTATTGTAGCCCTACTTATGCTACAATTTTCCAAAGTGCTGACACTCTAGCCAAGAGCTTATTGAACACTTGTTCAGGTTATTTTAAAAAACTGTTCTAGGATTGAATAATTTTGAATTTTCAAAAATTATGCCCTAAGTACATAGGCCAGTATAATGATGTTTCCTGAAATGGTTAATGGAACTGATCCTGGACATAAGTTCAGGATATGATAATTATGTAGCAAAGACAAAGTCTATGTGTTCAGCTTTTATCTTACTGTGAGATGGACTACTTAAACCTTTTTGTGTTGCTCTGAAACTGAAAGACAGTATCAGGTTGAAATACAAAAATTAATTTTAAGCAATCATTTTTCTCACAGAGCCTATTTTAAGACCTATTCTGGGAATTGGAGAAACTGGTTAAATACAAGAAAACTAAGGATTCTGGGAAATGTCATCACTACTGTAATTGGTCTTAGATGTTAATTGTAGTAGGAAGAGCAAACTTAGGCTATGCTAACAAGCTGAATTTAAGCAGAAATAGATCTGTCTTTGGAGATATTTTAATATATGTGTATCATGTGAAATAATTATCAGAGTAGGAAGATGATTGGTGGATCCTTTAAAAAATTACTGTTCTCTTGTGTAATAGATTACCTTGTGTAACGAATAACAGTATGACTCATATGACTTTATTTCTTTTGTGCTGTTTGTTGCATTGAAAAATTTTAAATTTTACTGGTGGGAAGTGATTATTGTGCAAATAATCTAATATGTCTGCATTTTTTTACAGTAGCAAGCTATATGCACTAATTAATATTGTTTTCCATTATTTTCAGCGTGTTCTTCTTTTTGTTGCTGCAGATGTGGATGCATTATGTGCCTGTAAAATACTCCAAGTAAGTTTGTGATCATTTTAATTATGTACCACAACAAAAGGAGGGGGAATCACAGTTAAAAGATGTATACAGGAATATGTAGAAAGAAAAGTGAAAGAAATTTTTATAAAATTAGTTCAGTTGTAAATGTTTTAATTTTTTTATTTTCCTAACTTGTTATGAAAAAAAATTAGCAAATATGATACTGAGGCTTTATAATTCATACCTAAATATATTGAAATATAGTTGGGTTACTTTTATGTCTCTTTAAAGAGGAACAGGAGGGCTTCTATGAGTTGGAGTTACAGTTTCTCCTGCTGTTCTTACTCATCTGGTAATGTTGTGCTTTCTTTCTAGGCTTTGTTTCAATGTGATCATGTACAATATACATTAGTTCCCGTATCTGGATGGCAAGAACTTGAAACTGCATTTCTTGAACATAAAGATCAGGTAAAAAAAACAGTGGGAGCTTTCTATATGATCCTACCATAAAGTTGCAATTTTTAAGCACACTTTTTCCTTCACTTCAGTGCTAAGTGTTGGGTTTTTAGTGGCTACCCAAAAAATATTGGATAAAATTAGATACCCACTTTTTTCTGATAATGTGCCATAATGCTGGTTTAACAAATATTTCTATTTATATGGCTCACTTCTAAAGAACTGCCAAAGGCACCAGATAGTGTAGTGGGTTTTTTAAATGGGCCAAGATAGCATAAGTAAACAGATTTAACTTTTGATCTATATAAATTAAATTTGAACCCATCTTCAGCTGTGAAAGTTTAGATTACAATATTAGCTCTTAGCAGTCTCCATACCCCCAAAACCCAGCACATTATCCTTGTATGCAAAACTTGTTTCTGTTTCCTCACAGGTGTGGTAGATTAGGAGTCTAATGTAAATGGGTACAAGGGTAAATGCTTTGTATACAGAACATTTTACTGAACTTTATTTGTTGGTGGGTTTTTTTTGTTAGTATGGAAAACCATCTGCTAATTTAGGTACAATACATTGTCTTTCTTTTTCAGTTCCAGTATTTTGTTCTTATAAATTGTGGTGCCAACATTGACCTTCTGGAGATCCTGCAGCCTGAGGAAGAGGCCTTTTTCTTTATCTGTGACACCCATAGGCCCATCAATGTAGTGAATGTTTACAATGAGACACAGGTAAATCAAGCTGTTGAAAGGAGTACCCAAGTATCCTGTCCCAAGCTAGATGACCTACCTACCTTCCATTTCTTTCAACATATCCAACTTCAGCAATGCTAATAAACAGAAAGCACATGAATAATAACTTGCACTAGCAGTTTAGATGGTCAAAAGGGGGGAAAATAAGCTTTCCCTCAGTAAAAAGTTATACCATGGGTGCCTGTAGTGACTCTACCTGAGTCACTAGATGATTGTAAGTTCTGTACCATTGAAGAGAACATACTATTTTACTGACCTCTTTTAGGATATATAATTTATTATCCTAGTAATTAGTGATAACACCTTAAATGAAGAATGCCAACATTTTGTTTTATAGCCTAAAATGATTTCAGAATGGTCTTCAACAGATAAAATTTGTTTCGTTTATATTCTATAGGTTGGACCTAACTGGTCCAGCACCCTTTGGACTTGAGCGGTTCTGGATGAGGGAATTTGCTGGACTAGGGAAGGTTCCCTGCCACCAGCCCCCTCAGCCTGTTGCCCCTCCCTGCCACCAGCGCTAGGTGCTTCAGCCCCGCTGCCAGCCAGGTGACATGGCTGCATTGGCTCCACTGCAATAGCTTCTGTTCCAGCCCCACTACGGGCATGGCAGGATGCAGCTGCAGCCCCACTGCTGGCTGGCATGCAGCCTCAATCAGGCTGTTCACTTGCTGCAGCCAGGTTGCCACAGCCTGGACTCCACTGCTGTGGCCGCAGATGGGCTTCCTCTACTAGACTGCCACAGGTCTGTCCCCACTGCTGGGCTGGCATGCAGCCCCTCCAGGTTGCCAGGCTGCCTCTGCCCTGCTACCACCACCAGGCTGCTGAGGCCCTCGCCCTGCTACCACCAGCCTCACTGTGCATGGGGCTCTCTGCAGCTGGCCCTTCTGCCCCAGGGCTTGTTCAGCAATATCCATGGTCCTGCTGGATCACAGATGTTGCCAGATAAGAGAATCCCAGTTTAGGGAGGTGCAACCTGTACTGCAATACTGTATTTATCTTTTATAATTCCAATTTGTTTTGTAGTGCTACACAGAAGAGTCAACATATTTTTATCTTAAGTCATGTGGATACAATGCCATTGTTCTAGCCTGAACAAATGGATTAATCGCCTAATTGTAATAGAGTAACATTTTGATGCTCTCGTATGAGTAGATCAAAGCAAGAGTGACTTGGTTAATCTGTTAAATTAAAAGAAACAAGTGATGTACATTTGTGGGTTGAACAATTATTTCAGTTGTTAAAATGAGCTATTTTATTTAAAATACACTTTTTTTGTTAGATTAAGCTGTTAGTTAAGCAAGATGATGACCTTGAAATTCCTGCGTATGATGACATCTTCAGAGATGAAGACGAAGATGACTCTGGGAATGAAAGTGATGGATCTGAGCCTTTGGGAAAGCGCAAACGATTTGAAGAGGTGTTTTTCTTGCAGCTTTGTTGTGAAACGGGGAAATCATGTGCATATTCTGCTGTAATTCAGCAAGTATGAGAATACCATCTGAGTTTCAGGCAAATAAAAAGCCTAAACAAAAGTCATTGCTGTATTAGAAGATCAAAAGGCCTGCACATAAGTTTAAAAAATGAAGTAAAATAGATACTTTAGGATATTTCCACACAAAAAACGTCAATGTGAAGTTTAGGATGAGATTATTCATTAATAATTTAAGGACAAAAATCTTTGCAGAAAATTCAGTTAAACAAAAATAATTAAACAGAAAATTAAGAGTTAAACTCTCAAGAATTCAAACATTTAAATATAGCCAATTTATGAATTTCTATAACTTATTCATAATTTTGCTTGTGTATTTATGCCCTAGTTAAAAAACAACAATAGATAAACAAAAAAAATCTTGATGAGACTACTTCATCCCTTTGTGTGGGAGAGGGTTCTTTTGTTTTTAAATTCCTATGGTGAACTCAGAACAACTCAAATTCTTAGTTGTACAGTAGGTGTTCTGTCTTTGATCATCTTTAGCATCATCTTTAGACTCTTGATCAGAAAATATAACTAAGGCACCTTTATAGGGCTAGGCCATGGGAGAAGATGAGGGCACTTGGCACCTTGCAGGACCACATCATATAATTCCAAATGCCAGCCAATTATCAAGGTATCTTTTAAAACCTTGATGATTTACAAAATTATAAATAACATAGAAGGGTGCCATTTCTTTAATTTCGTTTCTGTGGAAATATTTTGAATACACTGCACTACTTGTCATACTAACTTTACTGAATGTTTATTTTAACTAAGCCTAGGTTGTGGGCCTAAACTGACTAGAATGTCACTTAACTTTTGAGAAATTCTTTCTTTGATCATCTTATGAAATTCTTTCTTTGATTATCTTATGTTTTGTTACATAAACCTGTCTGCAGGATATTGTGGAGAGAACAATGAAAAGAAGACTGAGGAGAGAATGGGAGGCACGTAGGTATGTGTTGATGTTCTGTATGTTACTTATCCCTTTCTTCTCCTTTCCCTCCCCTTTTTGATAGTAATCTTCACATAGAAACTAGAAAAGTCTATTCTTTACTGTTTGTGGTGCAATACTGCTACACCTCTAATTTAGTTCCTGATTGGAGAGTTAAAGTTGTGAAAGTCATATCTTGCAAGTATTCCTGCTATTTTGTAGCATAGCTGTAAGTTTATTTTATTAAAAATTTAATAATTCGTAAAGTTGCCCACCATTAGGTGCAATGGCTGGCCACTAACTGGTTGAATCTATCATGATAAAATGCTGCCCTGATTAGCTTCCTGTGCGATCCTGTTAGTGTCAATGGGATTGTATAGGTTGATATTCAATAACATTTGATAAGATTGCTTTTAAAATAGAAACTACGTTGCAGTTTTGTAAATTTCAATGTTACTAAAGGATAACACCTTTAATGAAAAAAGCCTCATTGGTTTACTCTCTGAGTTTGTTTTAAAATTAGTATATTGCAAATATGAAATCAATGTAAACATACTTAATTTTTTTTTTCTTGCTAATGTAAGGAACTTAAAGCAAGTGGCCAATTTGCTGCTTAAGCAAACACTTTTTTCTTCCCTTTTAGACAAGAAATTCTCTTTGATTATGAGCAATATGAATACCATGGGACCTCGGTGAGTATTAAGTGCTACTTACCACAAAAGCTAAATTACCAGAAAGCAAATGTTCTCCTGTAATAGGAGTATTTTCAATATATCATACAAAGTTCTTTGACTTATTTATTGCTAGGTGTAACAAATAGCTTTTATGGCAGGGGTGGGCAAACTTCTTGGCCTGAGGGGCCACATCTGGGTAGGGAAATTGTATGGTGGGTCATAAGTAGAGGTCTGGGGCAAAAGGCAGAATGAAGGAGGAGACTCAGCAGGGACTGCAGGGACAGGAGGGGGCTCAAGACACAGGCTTGAGCTGCAAGAGGAATACAGGGATCAGGGCAGAGAGGAGGGTGCAGGACAGAACATGGGTTCTGGCCACATGCTGCTTACCTTTGGTGGCTCACAGTCACTGGTGCAGCAGGGCTAGATAGAACCACCCTCCCTCCTTCAGCCTGGCTCCTCGCGACTCCCAGAAGCAGCTGACACATCTGACAGCAGCTCCTGGCAGGGAGGAGTGCAGGCTGCTCTGTGTGCTGATCTCACCTGCAGGCACTACCCCTGCAGCTCCCATTGGCGCAGTTCCCTGTTCCCACCCAATGGGAGTTGCAGGGATGGTGTGTGGTGAGAGCAGTGCTCAGAGCTCTCTGTTGTTCCCCTCATCCTACCCCTCATGGTTGCAGGAATTTTCTGGCCACTTCCGGGAGCATTATTAGGTCAGGGAAGACAGGAACCTGCCTTAGCCCTATTGTTCGGCCGAATTAAAAGACTTGATGGGGCAGATGCAGCCCGTGGTCCATGGTTTGCCCACCTCTGCTCTGGTACATTTTCCAACCTATATCTTTATTAAACAGTTTTGATTTCTGGAATTGCTGAAGTATAGCCTTTGGCATTCATAAATGTAAACCTGAAATTCTGTGGCATAGCCATCAGTGCCACTACATGCCAGTAGTGGGTTTCCATGAGTAGGTCATTGTACTACTTGCGAGTTCACATTACTGCATAGCAGTCTTACTGTTAAAATATAAAAGTTGCACCCCAATGTGCTGCATGAATTATCTGTACAGCAGTGAATGGCAGCCACTTTTGCATTGGGAGCCAGCAACCCAGTTGCACAAAGGGGAAGGGGAAATTCTGGCTGACAACAGGGCAAAGAACCCCTAATATTAGGCTTGTCGTTGTATAGGATATTTAATGTTCATAAAAAAAAGACAAGGCCACCCCTTTTTATTTTTTAAAGGTATATCCTGAAATACCCACACTTTCATGGAATTCAGTTTATTTTTCAGAAAAGGAAATAAATGAGGCTTCAGATAACCTTGCTTAGATTTATGCCTTTATTTTCAAGGAAGGTAGGTATTTTAATTCCAAAGTTTAAACTACTGAATTGTTCCATCTCATAACTATCATATTGTCTTGTGAAATGTAATTTATATGTAAACATAGAAGGAGAAGTGAATCACAAAAGGCACTTTTTGCCCTTCTTCTCAGTTTAGGAAGTTAGAGATTAGAATTCAGTTTTGAACCTGTCTGCTCAATTAAATGGATACATGAATTTTTTTGCAAAAGGGTTCTGCTATTTATTTTACTAATTGTCAGGATTGTTATAGTAATTCATTGTTCCTTTTTTTTTTTTCTTTCTTTCTTTCTTTCTTTCTTGTAGTCTGCCATGGTGATGTTTGACTTGGCATGGATAATGTCTAAAGACTTGAATGACATGTTGTGGTATGTAGTCCATTTATGGTGTCAACGTTCATTATTTATAGTAATAGTACCAGCTGATTCCGTAGCAAAATGGATGAAATTCCTCAAAAGTATTTGTAGCCAACATGTGAGACACCTTTTTAATTTTATGTTGGAAAAAATTTCTCTTAAGCTTGGGGAAATGTATTTCCACTAAAAACTCAGCTGTTGTGTTTCAGAAATATAGTATTTGGGCCACTGAAGTTATTTCTGTGGCTATGTTTGTAAAGTATCTTGTCAAGTAAAAATACAACAGCTTTCCCATGTGAACATGCTCTGCGATTAATTTAGTTAAGAAGTGTCTGTTTCTCCTCTTCTAAATGTTGTAAAAGAACAGGCATCTACAGCAGTAGTGGGCAACCTGTAGTCTGAGGGCCGCATGCAGCCTATCAGGGTTCTATGTGTGGCCCACGAGATGTTTTATTTACTGCCTAAGGTTGTCAGACTCTGTTGGTTTTTGTCCATCTAGTTTTTTCCTATTGGTATTACTATAGTGACACCCACGTGAATTGAGGTTTGTGCTGATTTCACCCAAATTGAGACTAAGCCATGTGCTCCCTCGGCATCTGATCAAAGCCCGACTAAGGTTCAGTCAGCACATCCTGCAAATTCTAGATATGCAAGTGCAGTTAGTCTCCTGGGATAGGGTAGTTTTGCTATCTTGGTTATAACAATCTTGCGGCCCATTGAGATGGAGGGCCACTCATGCGGCCCACTTACTAGCCTAGGTTACCCATCACTGACCTATAGGCTTAACCTTTCTGCATTGAACTAGATTCTTTTCTTACCTGAATTTTTCCTACCCATTTTTAGGTGGGCTATTGTTGGACTTACCGACCAATGGGTTCAAGATAAAATCACACAGTAAGCAAGTTGTTCACCTATTTTTATTTAACAGCTAATATGCATCAGGAAGTCTATATGTTAATGTACGCAGCATGTTAGATATGGTTATTTTAGTAAGCATGTAGCTGCGACAATTTTCAGCAGTTACACAGTTACTAAAATGCTCCTGGAGGCAGGGCTGGCAGCCAATGTGCTCCCAGCTCCACTCCCAGGGAGTCCTCTGCAACTCCATGCTGCTCTGTCTGACACAGGCAGCAGCACGATGCCTGAGCTCCCCATGGACAGAGACTGCTCGGGCATCCTTCCAGCCCCTGTGTTGCTGCCTCTGAGACAGAGGCAGAAACACGGGGAGAAGGTGGCTCTCTGGAGTTGGTGCTCATGGGGAGCCAGCTTTTAAGCCAGCTCCTCCTGAACACTGGCTCCTGCCTACTCCCTCCTACTGCCTCTGTGGGAAGCAGTAAGGGAGGAGCAGGCAGCTGCAGAGGGAACTGGCTTCCTGTGTGTACCGGCTCCCACCTACCTCCTTCGCCCTCTGTGCTTGGGGCAGGCGAGTCTGCAGGATGTGGTGGGCGTGGAGAGCTGGCTCCCACTTCCGCCCCCCCTTTACCCCCCCCCCCCCGTGGGAGGCAGCAAGGGAGGGGACAGGTGGTTTCGTACGAGCAGATACACATGAAGAGCCAGAGGCAGCAGGCAATTCCACGGGATCCAGTGCCCATGGGAAGCCTGCTCCCCCTGAGCACCAGCTCCAGCCTGCCCTGTGGGAGGCTGTGGAGGGGGGCAGGCTGTTCTGCAGGAAGCTGGCTTCTGCCTTCTCCCCCCACCCCACCCTTGCTGCCTCTTAATCATTTAAATGTCTACATGCTAACATCCCTAGTGTGCAGCCACATCAGTCAGGTTATTGTACAGGAGGCCCCCACTTTGCGACGGCACATAAGAACATAAGAATGGCCGTACTGGGTCAGACCAAAGGTCCATCTAGCCCAGTATCCTGTCTGCCGACAGTGGCCAGCACCAGGTGCCCCAGAGAGGGTGGACCGAAGACAATGATCAAGCGATTTGTCTCCTGCCATCCCTCTCCAGCCTCTGACAAACAGAGGCCAAGGACACCATTTTATCCCCTGGCTAACAGCCTTTTATGGACCTAACCTCCATGAAATTATCTAGCTTCTCTTTAAACTCTATTATAGTCCTAGCCTTCACAGCCTCCTCTGGCAAGGAGTTCCACAGGCTGACTACACGCTGTGTGAAGAAGAACTTTCTTTTATTAGTTTTAAACCTGCTACCCATTAATTTCATTTGGTGTCCTCTAGTTCTTCTATTTAGGGAACTAATAAATAACGTCTCTTTATCGGCCCTCTCCACACCACTCGTGATTTTATATACCTCTATCATATCCCCCCTCAGTCTCCTCTTTTCTAAACTGAAAAGTCCCAGTCTCTTTACCCTCTCTTCGTATGGGACCCGTTCCAAACCCCTAATCATTTTAGTTGCCCTTTTCTGAACCCTTTCCAAGGCCAAAATATCTTTTTTGAGGTGAGGAGACCACATCTGTACACAGTATTCAAGATGTGGGCGTACCATAGTTTTATACAGGGGCAGTAAGATATTCTGGGTCTTATTTTCTATCCCTTTCTTAATAATTCCTAGCATCCTATTGGCCTTTTTGACCGCCGCTGCACACTGTGTGGAAGTTTTCAGAGAACTGTCCACGATAACTCCAAGATCTCTTTCCTGACTTGTCGTAGCCAAATTAGCCCCCATCATACTGTACGTATAGTTGGGGTTATTTTTCCCGATGTGAATTACTTTACACTTATCCACATTAAATTTAATTTGCCATTTTGTTGCCCAATCACTCAGTTTGGTGAGATCTTCTTGGAGTCCCTCACAGTCTGCTTCTGTCTTGACTATCCTAAACAGTTTGGTATCCATCTGCAAACTTTACCACCTCACTGCTTACCCCTTTCTCCAGATCATTTATGAATAAGTTGAACAGGATTGGTCCTAGGACCGACCTTTGGGGGACACCACTGTTACCTCTCTCCATTCTGAAAATTTACCATTTATTCCTACCCTTTGTTTCCTGTCTTTTAACCAGTTCTCAGTCCAAGAAAGGACCTTCCCTCTTATCCCATGGCCATGTAATTTACACAAGAGCCTTTGGTGAGGGACTTTGTCCAAGGCTTTCTGAAAATCTAAGTATACTATATCTACTGGATCCCCCTTGTCCGCATGTTTGTTAACCCCTTCAAAGAACTCTAATAGATTAGTAAGACAGGATTTCCCTTTACAGAAACCATGTTGACTTTTGTCCAACAAATTATGTTCTTCTACATGCTTCACAATTTTATTCTTTACTATTGTTTCGACTAATTTGCTCGGTACTGAAGTTAGACTTACCGGTCTGTAATTGCCCGGATCGCCTTACCCGGCACGATTTACGAACCGTCCACACACACACCCCCTGCACTTATGACCTTTTCCGTAAGTGTGGAAGGGGCCGAAATCCCCCAACTTATGTCCTCGGCCCCGCATTTACAATGGCGTACGACACCTGTCGTAAATGCAGACTCAAGTTACGACAACCCTATTTCCAGAACCGATCGCGTTGCAAGTCGGGGGGCAGCCTGTATTAGCGAATGAATATAGTGTACATATTGTTCAAACAAATTGTATTTTTAAATGAGAGAAACATTTAAACAATAGAAAAGATTTTTAATGAACTTTATTCTATTCCACATTACTCATTTTATAAAATGACCTCTGCTAATACTCTGTAGAGTACTCACATAGCTTAATTGTGGTTAATTGAAAGATGTCTGTGTTACAATAGTTTCATTAAAGGAAAAACTCAACGCTTAAAACATTTTTCTCTAATTCATCATTTTTTCCTACTTTTTAGACATAAATTCATCTCCCAGTAGCCCCATTAATTTCTGTATCTTGCATTGTCCATACTTCTGATATGGTAGATTTCAGTTTATGTATTCTGTTCTTCCTAAATCTACCTGCATTAATCTCTTTATTTTGTGAGGATGAGGATAAATTCTGTAACTATGTTCATTTTAGTATGTGCTACAGTTGCAATAAAGATACTAATTTTGTTTGACTTTGTATACCTCAAAGTGGCATCACTAGGTGGTGCCAAATTTCAACACGTCACTCTGTCCCTCTGCCCTCAGCCAACCTGCCACCTCCCTCCTGCGCCCCCAACGAATGCCGCAGGGCTGGAGCTGTGTGCCTTTCCCAGAGAGCCACAAACTGCGCGCCCTCCCCGCACTCCTAGCTCTGTCTCTCACACCCTCGGCCGAAACCCTGCACTCCTAGCCCCCTCGCTCACCTCCCTGGTGAGACCTCACACCTCCAGCCCTCTCACTTACCTCTTCCACCAAGACCCCGCACCCCCAGCCTGCTCCTGCCTCCTTTCCCCTGGCCAGACACTCCCCCCCCCTCCCCCCGGGGGGGGAGGTATTGGTAAGTGTTACGAGCGGGGGGTGCAACCCCCTAGTCATTTCATAATTTTTAATTTTGTGAAGGTGGCTAGCCAAGGTGTAAGCCTTAGGAAAGTTTTGTAGCCAACAAGAGTATAAGTACCAAGGGGGAAGAAAATGACTTAATTTTTTTTCTTTTAAAGAATGAAGTATGTGACTGATATTGGAACTTTACAGCGTCATGTGTCCCGGCATAATCACCGCAATGAAGATGATGAGAACTCCCTTTCTATTGATTGCATGAGAATAGCATTTGAATATGAGTATCCTTATATCTGACTAATAAATATTGAGGGGTTCAAAAAAACCCTGATTTGATAGACTAAAGCCCTAATCTAGGAAAAGGAAGCTTATTAAGGTTGCATACAAGCTAGGAATTGAACTGGAAGAAAGAGATACTTGACTGACTTATTGCAGATGAATCCCTCTTCCAGTATTTGAGCATGACTCTAGTAGCACAATCCAACCTTCCAGAACTATAGAACTGGAATACAAATACAAACCCAGGAAAAATAGAAGAGGGTGAAGTGACATCTACGTGAGTTAGTCTTCGCTGCAGTAATGTTCTTATTCACATTTGGAAATCTTTATTGTAGTGGAGTCTAGTTAATGTAGATTAAAATGGTATGTCTGGTGAGGGTAGGGAAGAATAATAGTAATAGTAATTGCTACGTTTATTACTAATTTGTAAACAAATATGTATGCTCTAAATGACTATTTTTCCCTAATTCCTGTTAATGTTCTCAGTCTGCGCCTGGCTCTTTATCAACATTGGTCCCTATATGAAAGTGTCTGTAACACTTGTTACACTTCAGCCAGTTTCAAACTTTGGTCAGTACAAGGGCACAAGAGACTTCAGGAGTTTTTTGCTGACATGGGGTGAGTTATAAAGATTCATTGGGAAAAGAGAGCACTACATTGTACTTTTTAATAAGGAAGCATATGAAAAATATTCAGGATATAACAAATAGTAAAAATTAGAATTAACTTAATATTAAATATGGAAATGCTGTTACGGGCATATAGAGTATTGACCGAGTTCTGCATTACTTCTGCTCTGCTGACGCTACTGTACTCATTAGTTTTAAGATATGTGCTTTTATTGATCTATAGATATATAAAATGACCTGCCCTCTTCCACATCCGCTCATCAGCGTTTCAGGTTGATGAATATGAAGAGCTGTAAATTAGAGCTGCCTGTTACATGGATTCTACTTACAGGAAAATCTACTTTCCTTTAGATGAAGATATGTTTGAAATGCATGTTTAAAAAATGACTTTTCCCCATTTTGTAGTTTGCCTTTGAAGCAGGTGAAACAAAAGTTTAATTCCATGGACATTTCATTAAAGGAGAACCTGCATGAAATGATTGAAGAATCTGCCAGCAAGTTTGGGTAAAATCCTATTTCTGTTTAATTAAATTTCTTACAACTACTATAATGTGTTAGAAATATTAAAAAGCTTCACAACACCCTATATAGTTTACTATATTACAGTTGTACAGATTGGTAACCTGAAGTATAGAAGCTAAGGATCTGACTTTACAAGATAGTTAGATCCCTTATTTTGTTTGACCAATTGTAGAAACTCATCATCTCTCAAAATCAGTCTGACTCCTAGCATTGTGCTCTACTACTGTGCTCTCTTTCTTTGCATTAAAGAGGATATCATAGTTTGGTTAAAAGACACTAGGGGACTGTTGCCCCCTGCTTGCTATGCTCACCAACCCCCCTCTTGGCCAGGCAGGGCCCAGGGCCAGCTGCCCCCCCAACATCGGAAAGGGTCCGTGGCAGCCACAGCTTCAGTTCTTCATCTCCTCCCCCCCCCCTCCCCCCCCCTTGCTGGTGAGGGCCCTGTTCTGAGGCTGTCTTGGCTGGCCCTGGCTCTTGGTCCCCCACCCAGCCCCAGCTCTTTACCCGAGGCTGCACTGGGTCCAGCTCTTCCCCAGCCATCAGGAGGGGCTTGGCTGAAGCCACGCTGGGCTCGGCTTTCCCCCAGCCACCCAGAGGAGCCAGGCCCGGCTTTCCCTCCAGCCTCTGGGAGGAGCCAGGTTCAAGTCACGCTGGGCTCTGCTCTGCCCTGCCCCAGCCACTGGGGGTGGAATGGGCAGGGCTGGGCCCAGCCAGACACAATGCAGCTCTCCTCCCCCAAGCACAGGAGAGGGGCAAGGGAGGAGGCTGCATGACTTGCAGCTCCCTGGAGCACTGGGAAGATGGGAGGCTGCATGGCTTACAGCTCCCCTGAGGTCCTGGAGCATGGGGAGAGGAGAGGTCATACTGCTGTGGAGGGAGAGGCTGCAGGAGGGTGATTGTGTTGTCACTTTGTCCCGCAGGAAAATTTTTATTTCATATATATATATATATATATATAGGGTGGGGGGGGGGAGAAAACACAATATTGCTAGATAGGAATAAGACTAGTCAGGAATAAGACTAGTCAGAAAAGTTAATGTGAGATTTGCCATTGTGCTTCTAATTCCAAACTTCTTAATGCAATGACAATCAATGGTAATAGCCTCACGTCAATTATAAGAAGTTTGTCATTCTTCTCCATTGATTTTTGTCTGCTTTTACAGAATGAAGAACTTAAGGGTACAGACCTTCAGCATTCACTTTGGTTTTAAGAACAAGTTTTTAGCAAGTGATATAGTTTATGCAACAGCTTCTCTAATGGAGAATATAGAGAAGGATGAACCTGGAACTGATAATTTTATCAAGGCTTTGGATAGTCTTTCAAGGTATTGTGCACGTGATGGCTTTCTCACAGTTTATTTTCTTAACTTTGGTTTCCATAACTGAAGATTTAAGTTAGTTAAAATGTTTCTTACAGAGGATTCAAAGCAAATACCCCTTTGTAGCCTTAATCAAAAGGATAACTAGTTACTGGTAAGCACAGTAGCCCCTGACTGTAGTGCAACTTGCCTAGCCTGGCTGGAGCAGCCCACTGTTCCACAGTTAACCGGTTAAACATTGCGTTTAACCAGTTAACTTATTAAATGACAGTTTACAACCCTACTTATGAGTAGTATTTTAGAAATAATTCCATTTAACAACAACAAAAAAATCAAGTAAAAGTATTTCTCTTCTCCCTGTTCTGTTACAGGAATAACCTGGACAAACTGCATCAGGGGCTGGAACTAGCCAAAAAACAACTGCGTGCCATTCAGCAAACTGTAGCCAGCTGTATTTGCACCAATCTCGTAATGTCTCAGGGGCCTTTTCTCTATTGCTATCTAATGGAGGTCAGAATTATGTACTTATTCCTCCTTGTTTGGCTTCTTATACTGTAACTGTCACCATTGGTATGTCAAGTAGATAGGAAAGTTTGACCAGAAAGCCTGAAAGAGCTTCTGTATTACTCTGATTTCTAATCATCTTGTATTGACAAAGATTACCCCCTCCCTCAACATATTTAATACAGTTAGGCTATGTCTACACTACTTTTTTTGTGGAAGAGGCAATGCAAATGAAGTGCTTATTAGCATTTTCTCACGCTTCATTTGCATAATCTCTTCCAATTCATTTTGCACAAGAGGTTTTTGCGCAGAAACAAATAGTGTGGACATGTCGGGTTTTGCACAAAATGGATACTTCCACACTGCTTGTTTTTGCACAAAAGGATCAGAAGAGATTATGCAAATGAAGCACAAGAAAATGCTAATGAGTGCTTCATTTGCATTGCCTCTTTCACAAAAAGTTCATAGTGTAGACATAGCCTTACTGGAGTAGGGGGAGTGAAAGTGCTTGCTAATTGTTTGTTTGTTTTCTTAATGAATGGTCCTTAAAACCAGAGATGGGCAAACTTTTTGGTCCAATGGCCACATTTGGGTAAGCAAATTGTATGGTGGGCCATGAATGTAGGAGTTTGGGGTATAGGAGAGGACTTGAAGCAGCAGATTCAGGCCTTGGGGTTGAGGTACAGAATGGGTGTATGTGGGCTCTGGCTGGATGCCGCTTACCTCAGGCAGCTCCTGGTGAACAGTGTAGCAGGGCTAAGGCAGGCTTCCCCCCCTTCTTCCCCTTGTTGGCCCTGTGCCTCTTCTAGTAGCAACTAGCACATCTATCTGTCAGCGGCTCCTTGGGGTGAGAGGGCAGGCAGCTCTGCGCACTGCCCTCAGCTTCAGGCACTGCTCCTACACCTTCCTTTGACTGCAGTTCTGCATTCCTGGCCAATGAAAGCTGTGGAGATTGCACCTGCCAATGAGGGCAGTGCGTGAAGCCCTCTTCCCAACCCCCGGGACTTTCCAGGGGATGCAGGAGATATATTGGTCACTTCTGAGAGCCGCACAGGGCCACGTCAGGCAGGAAACCTGCCTTAATCCCCGTGGCGCCACCAGACAGGTACTCTAAGGGCTGGATTAAAAATCTTGATGGGCCACATGCAACCTGCAGACTATATTTTGCCCACCCCCTGCTTTAGAGTTTTTATACACCTTCTACTACCTCCCACCCTGAAAGCTCAGCAGCCCTTTTGGCAGCACTACTTTTTAACTCTGTTTCTATTTTAAGATAGAAATCAGTCTTGACATAGAGTTAGGCTTGACATTCAATTCAGCAAGGTGATCAATCATTCTACAATTGTCTCTTGTAGTAATTAAGGCAAGGTCCTCAGCGTTTTTTATATGCAACTGAAAATGACTTTAACAGGAAACACTTTTTGTTAGTATTTCTTGAGTTGCATGAAGTGTGTGTGTTATTTTAAACTGTCGTTAATCCTAAATATGCACTAAGGGTGTTATTACCTTAGGTATAATTGAGTTAACTTTTCTTTTCCCAGGGCACTCCAGATGTAAAACTGTTTTCCAAACCTGTATCTCTGTGCCTGCTCAGTAAATATTTACTCAAGTCATTTGTTTGCTCTGTAAGTAAATCAAAGACATACAACTAGCTAATTTGTGCTCTAAGTACATAGTTTATAATTGCTTCTGTGCATTATGTAAGAAATGGATCACTGGATAAAATATTAATCAGACTGAATAGTTAGGTAATAGGGCACCAATATACAAATTATGCTGCATGGAAGATTCTAGTTTGCAGGCCTACTTAACTCTGGAGAGATCTTTCATCCCACTGGAGAGAGCTGACATCTCATAATATAGGGAGATCATAGTAATTATATCTAAAATGGTTATCTCTTGTAATAAACTTATCATGACAGAGAAATTAGCCTAAGTGTAACACTGAAAACAATAGAAAATGCAGGATTGGTTAAGTTATCTAAACACCTGGGACATTTTTATTTATTCCTGTAAGTAAGTATTTAAAATAGCAAACCTTTATTCAGAACAACCTGAATTTTAAGCAGTATTTGCTCAAATAGTCCTCATTTAAACTATACTACTCAATTCAGATAGAACACAGTGTTTAAAATTAGACTAACATGCCACCCAATGAAAGAGCATTGCCATACTTTACAAATAATATTATCGTGTACAATCGTCACTCTATTCATATTACTTTTTTTGCCTGAAAATTTTCAGTATGAATAGAGTGACGATTGTACACGATAATATTATTTGAAAGTATGGCAATGCTCTTTCATTCGGTGGCATGTTAGAACACAGGGTTTAAAATTAGACTAAGACATCTACCCTCTAATGAGTTCCATATGTATTGATTCCTCTAGGGGGCTAGTTGCTGCACTAGAGCTATAATCAAAGCTCTTTTCCTAAGGGATTGTCTTCCTAATTTCTTTAGGTTCCAAGCTCTCAACCAAGGAGACTGTTATGCCCAGGATTATCAGACATACTAGGATACACCTCATATCACAGCAGTTGTGCTACAGCAGGGGTGGTGAACCTCAGGCCTTGGGACTGGATTTGGCCCCCTGCTTGCCTGGATCCAGTCTCTGAATTTCATGGCTCCCCTGGCTTTGGGGAGCCTACACTGATGCTCCAGCCCCCCTGTCACTCCACAGTGGGGATGGAGCACACAAAATCTACTGGGTTGGGCTCCTCTAGGCTCTGGTATGTGAGGGAAATGTGGGGAGTGTCTTTCTGCTTCTCAGTTAGGGACCACTTCAGTGAGAGTTTGGTTTTGGTCTTTTAGTTGTCGCTTGTGTGTTGCCCCCAACTGATTTTTCTGTGGGTAGGCAGCCCCTGACCCAAAAAAGGTTCCCCACCTTTATGCTACAGGATAGCCATCTCAATGCTAGCTGTAAAAGAATTATATCTAGGGATTTATGCCATGCTGAACATTTGACTTACTAGACTAGACATTCCTAAAAATAAAGCTAACATTCTTAAATCACCAACTGATTTTGAAGATTAAAGAGAATAAGGTTATCAAAGTACTAACCTGATAATAAGGACAATTTTTATCTCTGACGAATACAGATCAGATAATTTTCCCAGGAGCTCTCTGCTATTGCAGAACTGTGGAAGGGTGAGGGAATAATGAGGAAGGGAATAAGTTTAGAGGAGTCAGACTTTTCAAGCTTAGTTTCTTTTGTGTTTTAGAGAAAATGAATGTTGTGCTGTGTGTAAGTGAAAAATTTTGCACACATTTTACGTACGAAGGTGACAATGCGTGCTTTTAATGATAAAATGTGTTTTTCCTTACTGGAAATGATATCCATAGCTTCGTATCTGGTCTGTGTTCAAATTGAATGTACGCTGAAATTGAATGAATAAGCATTGTAAGCTTCTGCCACGAATAGTAGCAGCACCACTGGATGTTGCACAGGGTGCAGTTACAGAAAGAGGATTTATTTCCCCCTTTTCGGTCATTTACTGCTATGCTTAAATTGACTAGATTTGTCATAGGAGATCAAATAAAGAAACCTTTCTCAGTTGGTCTGGAGTAGAGTTGACTTTAAGTCAACATCTTTAGTAATACCCCACATGCAGATCTGAAGCTTGATTGTATCATCTCTGAGCTTTTTGTCTAACTGAAGGACTTTTTGTCTTCCAGACAAAAAACAAGCGCTGTAAGCTTCTGCCACTGATAGTAGCAGCACCACTGGATGTTGAACAGGGTACAGTGATCATGGTGGGGATTCCTCCAGAGACAGAAAGCTCCGACAAAAAGAAGTGAGGGTATTCTTTGTTTAGTATGCTTTCTAAATGGCATCAATTAGTTTAACCTCTTTACTGATAAATGTATCCCAGATATATTTTTACTGACAAATGCTTTGATGCCAATGTTAGCTGTAATGATAAATTGTACATAATTTAAGTATCTCGCTTTGGGTATTTAGCTATGAGAGTGAAGTACCTTTCACAGACCTCAAGCGGAGCTCTCTGTATCTCAAAAGCTTGTCTCCTAAAACCAACAGAAGATGGTCCAATAAAAGATATTACTTCATTATCCTTATCTCTTGGTCTGGGTAATGTAATATAGGCAAACATTTCCCCAGTTTTTTCTGATTTGTTTGTTCATTTACCTTTGAACAGTTAAATATCTGTTCAGTAATGTTTTTAAATGTAATAATTGTAATAATTCTAACTATCCATATAAAATGATGAGGTCTAAATCCATTGTTACCTCTCAAGAAAGACCTATTAGTTGTTGAGAGTAGTTCACTGAAAACATCCACTCAGTGTGCAGCAGCAGTCAAAAAAGTGAACAGAATATTGGATATCATTAAGAAAGGAACAGAAAATAAGACAGAAAATATATTGCATCTTTGTAAATCCATGATACGTGCACATTTTGAATAAAGTAGGCAGATATGGTTGCCCCATCACAAAAAAGATTTTGGAATTAGAAAAGGTATAGAAAATGGCAACAAAAATGATTAGGGTTATGGAACAACTTCTATATGAGGAGAGATTAATAAAACTGGGAATTTTCAGCTTGGAAAAGAGTTGACAAAGGGAGATACAATAGAGATCTATAAAAATTACGCCTGGTGTGAACAAAGTAACACAAAAACTAGGGGGTTACCAAATGAAATTAATATGCAGTAGGTTTAAAACGAAAGGAAGTATTTTTTTCACACAATGCACAGTCAACCTGTGGAGCTCTTTGCAACGGGGTTCAAAACTCTGTAGTAAACAGGTTCAAAAAAGAACTAGGTAAATTCATTAAGGATAGGTTTATTAATGACTATTTGCCCAGATGACCTCATGGCAATATTCTTGATCGAAACACTGGCACCTTATAGACTGTCATCTGCTCTCAGGATGTTCTTCTCATGTGTGCAGTGAGTAGCGCTGATGACTGCTGGACTGACTGATCACCATCTTGTCTGATCCACTATGGCAATTAGGATTGTCACCAAACGGAGAACTCAGAAGAAACTGATCCGACAAAAGATCAACATACAAGGCTTGAAGGACCCCACCAGACAGTCACTTCCAGATAGTGCTCTAAAGGAAGTACACCCTGAAGACATGAAAAAACATTGGTGTTAACTGAAAAATGCCATCATTGGAGCTTGTGGAGAAACCATTGTCTACCAGTCCAGGAAGCATCAGGACTGGTATGATGAAAATGATGTGGAAGTCGAACATCTGATTGAAGTAAAATGGAACGCCTTCAGGGCCTGGCAAAGCAACATCAGCTGCACAACGAAGAAAAAAGCGCATGCCAAGGCAGAAGTCCCATGCAAAATGAGGACTCTGAAAAATCAATGGTGGACTGAGAAGGCACGAGAGCTCCAACATCTCGCAGATATCAATGATACGAGATGTTTCTTCAATGCCACCAAAGCTGTTTATGGACAGAGAAACCATGGAATTAATCCCCTGAGATCAAAGGATGGTACCCAACTCTTGAAAGACAATGAAGCCATTGCTTCTTGCTGGAGGGAGCACTTTTACAAGCTCCTGAACCGCCCCTCCACCGTAGTCCCAGAATCCCTTGACTGAATCTCTCAGCAGCCGCCTATGGACAATCTTGCAATACTTCCTACCCTGAATGAGATTCAAGCTGCCATCAAAGCAATGAAGAGCCACATAGTGACGGAATCACCGCCAAAGCCTTCAAAGAAGGCAGACCAGAGCTCCACAAACAATTCCATTTCCTGATTCTCAAGATCTAGAATAGGGAGCAGATACCGCGAGAGTTCAGAGACACACTGATCGTCAGTCTCTTCAAGAAGGGTGACAAATTGGGCTGTAGAAACTATTGTGGCATCTCCCTCCTGGCAATGGCAGGGAAAATCTTGCCAAATGACTCCTGCCACCCACAGAAGAAATTCTTCCAGAGTCTAAGTGTAGCTTCCAACCATTCTGAGGCTGCTCCGTCACTGGGTCATTTGTGGATACTTTTTTTAAAAATTGTGGTCACAGACAATAGAATTAAATCCTGATAAAGCTCAGGGTTTCCATGGGAAAATTTATTGTATTTTTATACAGCAGGAGTTTTAATCTTGACTACTTTAGAAGTTATCTGCTTCCTGGGGGATGAAGTGGGTTTTTAGCCACAGTGACTAATTAGAGGCCACACATTCTGGAATGTTGTGGCTGAGTGCTTGTAGGATATAATGTGCTGGTCCAGGTAGGCTAGGGTAGAAAGGGATAGTTATTTTGTCTTTATCTCTAATATTCGGAGTGTTAGAAAAACTAATTTGTGCTGTTAATTTAATGAGGTGATATTCCTAATGTGTAGGGGTTTGGTTTTCTTTTTACAGCTTTTTTGGGAGAGCATTTGAAAAAGCTGCAGAGAGCACCAATTCTAGGATTTTACACAACCACTTTGACATGTCTAGTAAGTAACTTTTTAACATTCACATTAGGGATGTAAAAAGTTGATTAATATGGTTAACTAAATAATGGTTGAAAATCTTACCATTACACGCACTGCAGACTCTGCAATATAAAGCTCAAAGCTTGCCTGGGAGCCAGGTTGATACTGGTATCAGTTCTTCCCTAAGGGAGGTAGCTTCAGAATTTAACTGATAAGCATCACCGCATCAGTTAACAATTTAATCTAATAAACTCTGACATCCTTAATTTATATTAAGGATGTAAAATCCAGTTTAAAATATTAACCAGTGCAGGGGTGGGGCACCTCAGGCCCGGGAGCCAGATGTGGCTCCCAGCTTGCCTGGATCTGGTCCCTGAGGCTCAGGGCCTCCCCCAGCATTGGGGAGCTCACACTACTGCTCCAGCCCTTCTGCTGTCCCAGTGCGGATCTGGAGCACACACAGTCTACTAAGTTGGGTGTCCCCAGGCACTGGTGTGGGAGGGGAATGTGGGGAGTGTCTTTCTCCTCTTTTGGGGGGCCACTGCTTCTCACTTGTGTGCAGCCTCCAGCTGATTTTTCTGTGGGTCAGTAACTCCTGACCCAAAAAAGGTTCCCCACCCCAGGTTAAAGTATATAGTTAACCGGTCCAGTGGGCCCAACTGGGCTGTAGCAGTCCTGTGGTGTGGCAGGCTTGGCTGTCTGGCAGGAGCAGTCTGTGGTATGGCATACATCACCACAAAACAGGGGGCTGCTCCATCCCAGCTAGACCTGCTGCACCATAGGCTGCTCTAGCTAGGCGGGCCCACCACACCCCAGGTGAGGCCTGCTCCAGCCAGCTGGGCACCACTTTACCAGTTGCCCTGGTAAACATGCTAGTAAGGCCAATCCTTGCCCTAGTAAACATGTCAGTAAGGTGAATGTTTATTGAATATCCGGTTAACCCTTTACATCCTGAATTCACATTCATATGTTGCATTTGACCAGCAAATCCTTTAGGGGTCAATATGTCAACTGTTTTAAATAAGAGACTCCTTAAAACAGGGGTTCTTAATCTTTTTACCTTCACACCTCCCCTGAAAGTGAACTCCATGTTCACCCCCCCACACACGCCCCCGGGAGCCATTTTGTGCACAGCCTAGCCCTGCCCCCTCACCTGACAGGAAGCTAAGGGGTGTGGCTAGGACTATAAGAACTCTGCCAGCGAGCTCAGTCAGGGCCCAGCCTCTGAGGGAGACAGAGGCCTGCCCAGAGCTCCTGGCTGACGAGGCTGAGACCTGGCCCGGGCCTCCCACAGCCGCCTTCCCTCAGGCCAGCGAAGGCTTCCCTGTCTGTGCCGCCGAGGCCTGGCCAAGCCGGCCAGCAAGGCCACTCTCTGACCTAGAGGAACCCAAAGCTCTACTGGTGCCTGGTGATTCGGAGGACCGGCCTGAGCTGAAGGTCCGGCTCGAACCCCGAGGCCTGCCTAAACCCTGGGACCTGGCAAACCAGCTGGACGCAGCTGTCCGAGCTAATTCCCAAGTCCGACGGCTGGTGGCACCGTGGAGTGAGTAAACCCCGTTACAATGCCTAAATGAATAATATGAGCTTTTTACTTTGAACCTTTTCCTAACAAATTTATATAATATTTGAAGATGAAAGTCGGCAATGCTCGCATACTGTTATTGTAGTGTGTCGTCACATAGGCCTGATTGATTCGCACTGCTATTGTAGTGTGCCGATTTCTAGAAGTTAATAAGAAATTAATGTTTATAATTTTAATTCATAATATTAATTATGAAGAAATCTAAACTTTAGAGTTTTATCTAGTGAGAAGGCAATTGCAATAAATTTTCTGGGAGGCATCTCACACCTCCCCTGTATCCCCTTCACACCTCCCCTGGGGAGGCTCACCTCACTGGTTAAGAACCCCTGCCTTAAAAGATCTCACCCATTCTCGAAAATGACAGTTCTTGTAATTTTAATATATACATAGATGCTCATCATCTATGTGGCGTGCTTCACAAGCAGTTTGCAATATGACACATAATCTTCATTTTAGTACTATGGCACTTTATGAATTGGCATCTGGGTGTACTGAAAGTAAAAACTGCTATAGCAATAAGTGTGCAAAGCGTTTAATTATGATTGAGAAGCTGAAATATATTTTGCTTAGAATAACAATTTATATCTGAATTGACTTGGCGCTCAAATGTAACCAGAAACAGTTAGTTGTGTGTTAATTATTATGTAGGCTTATCTGCATTAACATTTGTTTTGAAATACATTTGAAAAAGTCATCAGCTCAAAGACCATTTGTACCTCCATTTTTAGCTAACACAAAAAGGAGTTGTATTCTGGCAAGGTTTGTGTGTTTTTGGGAAGAAGACCAAGTTTAAACTCTGAAAATTATGTGAACATGTGCTCTGTGACAGCTGTTGATAGATTCTAGATATACAAGTCCACTGAATTAATAATAGAGACCATATTTAAAGAGTGATAATCTGGAATGCTGAGTTTGCTCAGATCTCTTTTAACAACACAATAAACTACATGCTTCTATATTAGCCAGACTTAACAAATAACAAACAAAAAAAACCCCTGGAAAAATAATTTGATGAAAATACATAATCCCAGAGTTTGAGGCTTTGGCATATCTGCAGTTGTCCTCTAAACTAATAATTCTTTCTTTGTTTTAGTAATTGAACTGAAAATGGAAGACCGGAGCAAATTTCTAGATGCACTTATTTCTCTTTTGTCCTAATGGTAAGTGTGCGTGAGAAGAATTATTGAACATGGTTTACTTGGTAGGCTGGTCTCAGAAGATGCAGCAAATTTTAGAAAGTATAAAGTGTAGATAAACTACAATTTCAAACAAAGCCAACTTGTATCCCTTTTGAGTCTGGTGCCTGTCTACCCATAAAAAGGTAGTACCAGTTGAAACTTGTCATGGAATGCAAGGGTCAGAAATAGAACTTCTTAAAATTATTTAGTTGTGTTTACATTATACAAGTCCAAATGAATGGATGATTTTAGTTTAGACCTGTTATTTTAAAGTTCTATTGTACTTAATATAGTTAACTTCTTTATCACATGTATAGAAACTACTTAAAAACCCACACAATAGGTTGATCTATCAATTAAAAATATGCTTTCTAAAAGCATTAACAGATCTGTTTTAATTCACTTGGAACACAGAAGCTGTATGTGGGAAATTGCTACTAACTTGAGCTTTCCCCATCTGTTAAATAGCATTTTATCTTTCATTGGTTCATTTTGTGGATTTTCTTTATTTTTTAAACTAGGAAAGTGAAAAGACTGTTTAGGTTTTGAAACACTGACAGAAGCCAGGATATTCAGAATGAAGGTTAATACGCTGTCCTTGACTTAAAAATTCTCTTTAATCATTACAGCAGTTTTGAGTTCAAGACAGAATGTTGACCTTAACAATGCACTTCCTGTCTCTGAAAAATTATGATAACTTTAATGTTATTGAAACAAAGTATGAATTTATTATAGCCTGCATTCATGACAGTTAGGTTGTTCTCTGAAACAAAGTTGGGATTTTTAATATACTAGCAATCTTGTTAATATTCCAAAAAGAGACAGGTACTTGTAAATAAACAAAATATTCAATTCATATTTTTAAATAATCAACCAAGAAGTTTGTACTGTAGTTCTCTTTGCTGTAGCAATCTCTATTTCATTCCATTGTTGTTTTTGTTAAGATGCTAATATTTATTTTAAATTTCAATTAAGGCCTATCATACACTGTTAAATTTTCTGTCTCCTGAATCCAGCATTCAGTAACTTACATTTCACCATTCTGGGTAACGCTGTGACAGCTGGCATGGCTGAGGCAAATCTAAACCTTTGTTCTCCCTTGTAATGTTTTTTTGGGGGAGAGGAAGGAAATTTTCTCCCAATCCATATTAGCCTCTATTGGACAGAGCAACAGTATTAGCCACAAAATAATTGAAAATCTGTTGTTGAATTGTTTCAATGCAGGCCATATTTAATAGTAGATTGTTGTCACCTCTGATTTTTGAACAGCCACAATTCCTCAGTATTTTAAATCCCTTTTACTTTGTTTTTTGTGTGTAGCTTTCATAGATTTGGGTTGGAAGAGATCTCCGGTAGTCATCTAATATTAACTCTCTGCTCAAAGCAGGACGAATCCTAACTAAATTATTCCAAAAAGGCCTTTATCAAGCTGGACTTAAAAACCTTTAAGGATGGAGATTCCACTGCCTCTCTAGGCAACCCATTCCATTGCTTTACTACCCTCCTAGTGAAGTAGTTTTTTCTGAATATCCAATCTAAACCTCCACCACTGCAACTTGAGGCCATTGCTCTTTGTTCTGTCATCTGCCCCACTAAGATCAGCCTACCTTCATCCTCTTAGAAACCCCACTTCCGGTAGTTGAAGACTATTCCCTCATTTTTCTTTTTGGGAGACAAAATAAGCCCAGTTCCCTCAGCTTCTCCTCATAAGTTGTGCCCAATACTCTAATCGTTGGCTCTCCACTGGACTCTCTCCAGTTTGTCCACATCCTTTCTGTAGCAGGGGGCTAAAAACTGAATGCAGTAATTCCACATGTGGCCTCACCAGTGCCAAATAGAAGGGAATAATCACTTCCCTTGACCTGCTGGTGATGCAACTACTTATGAAGCCCAATATGCCAACAGCTTTCTTGGCAACAAAAGCACACTGTTGACTCATATCCAGCCTCTTGTCTACTGTAATCCCCAGGTCCTTTTCTGCAGAACTGGTACTTTAGACAATCGGTTTACAGCCAATAGCAGTGCGTGGGATTCTTCCATCCTAAAGTGCAGGACTTAGCACTTGTCCTTTTTGAATCACATCAGATTTCTTTTGGCCCAATCTTCCAACTCTGGACCCTATCCCTACTCTCCATCTTACCTACCTCCCCCTCCATCTTCGTGTCATCCACGAACTTGCTGAGGGAGCAATCCATCCCATCATCCAGATTATTAATGAACATGTTGAACAAAACTGGCTCTAGGGCCAACCCCTGGGGCACTCCACTTGATGCTGGCTATGGATGCAAAATCCTGTGGAAATGTTAATTGGTTAAATAATATGTTTAACTGGTTAACCAGCCTGCTGCATTGTGCTGTGTGGCCACTGGAGCAATGCCGCAGCACAGTGGGCCTGGCCAGGCTGGAGTAGTTCCTTGCCCCACAGCACAGGCCGGGGGCTGCTCAGGCCGGGGGCTGCTCAGGCCAGGTAGGGCCTTTTGCACTGCATTGCAGGCAGGGGGCTGCTCCAGTTGGGCTGGAGTGCCCAATGTGCAGAGCATGGTGGGCCCAGCCACAGCAGCCCTCTGGCCGCTTTGGCCAGGCTGGGTGCTGGTTAACTGGTTACCCCAGTAAGTATGCTGTTAAGATAGTACTTACCAGGTAACCCGTTAACTGATTGCCCCTTTATGTGCCTAATAGCAGCTGCCAACTAGACATTGAACCATTTATCACTACCTGTTGGGCTTTTTGTACTTGTGTGTGCCTACACTTTGTGAGAAATTTTATTAGGTGTGCTAAGTGGTTTTTGGAATACACATGTGGAAGGTTGAATATCTAAAAGTCTCAAAGGGATACTGGAAAACTAACACAGAATTTATCCTTATTACACAACTGTGAGGTAACCAAGCATTATCTCCGTTTAATAGATGTGGAAACTGAAACACAAAGTTAAGATTTGCCCAAGGTGTCAGTAAGAAGAAGGACTTTTAGGTTTTATTCACATATCTGTCATACTGTGTTCCGTCACTGAATACCAGAAGCACCAATTTGGATTAATTCAAAACTTTGGACCAGCTACTGATGGGACCTCTTAGGTCAGTAGATGGTTACTCTGCCTCCCAGATTGCTTTCTCTGCCCTGCTGCACTTTTCAGACTGGCAAAAAATATCATTGAAGTCCTAAATGTTGTTGTCTTTCTTGGTGTTGCAATTATGATGATTCATCTTCATGTCCTTCATGACAGATTACAACAGGCCTGGATTTAAATCTTTCTTTCATAGGCAAACAGAAGGATGTTACTCTTGGCACATGGATACTGAGCTCTCCTTGTAAAGACCATCCTGATCTAGGAACCAGTTGGACCTCGCCATTTGAATCAGAGCATGAAGACTACCTGTGAACTGCATTTCTATGACCAAGCATTTGACAATCTGGAACTCCCCTATTTCTTTCTATGTTGATACAGATAGTAAGTTGACGTATTTCTGAAAAGTTCCACTCTACAAAAGCGTTGTTATTGGATTGCGCTTTAAAAAGGTACTTAGGAAAAAAAGGTCAAAGAAGAATTCATCAGAATAAAATATATATAGATGGAGTTCAATTTATGGAGAAAAAAATTGCATCCAGGTAGTAGTCTCTGCCTAGCAAGTTTGAGTAGCAAAGTAAAATCTATTGGTCCAAGATTGTTGAATAATTTATTGCAGAAATTTCACTTGCAGGCATGAGGAAAACTCCCCTTAAGTTTCTAGTATGTACTGCTCTGAAATCAACTCCTAATATCACCAGGAGTAGCTCTGTATATTTTCAGCTTCTAAAAATAGCTGTTCTGTGAGGCATGCATCTAATATTGTAAGTCTCTTAAAATTCAAATACTGATCAACCACAATGCTAAAATAGAACCTGTACAAGCAATATAAAACAATTGTTCTTTGACAGCTTTCTTATTAATACCATCTCCCAAAGAGGCAATTCCTGTACCACCACCATGTCGTTAGCCAGTCACTTTGAGACTGCAGTATCACATGCAAAATGGCTTTTGGAAGACACTACCAGTGACAGTGCTATTCTGCATAGATGATAGTATTTTAGATATGGACAAGTAAAATAAAACCCAGCTCATTGTTAGGGCAGGATATGATTCTTCAAATAGGGAAAGTTTCAGTTCTCATGTAGAACTGATGCTGTACTTCTTAATAAAGTCACATAAAATGGTGGTCAAACCATCTAAATTCCCCCTTTGCAGTCCTCAACAATTCTCAAGTGGTGAATGAATTGTGTAGATACGAGCAGTGTCATGTGATGTCACATAATATTCAGATCATTTGATACAACCCCGAATAAAACTCCAAACTCTTGTATTACAATAAGTATTACTTTATTAGATGTGTTGTGCAGGTTATTTTACATTTTAAAAGAGTGGGTTTTTCCCCTTTTTCAGTGACTTCCTGGATTCCTTACACACGTGATTTTTATTGGTCTCTATGTACTATGTTGACTGTGTAAATGTTTTGGTACATGCATTTTACCATATATTGTATAGATTTTATATAGATGAATTTTAAGATAATGGGATTTTAAATGTAGCCATTGCAAAATTTTTATTGTATATTTCTACTTAAATAAAATAACTCGTATGTAGTCTTGTTTGGAAAATATTATCCGTGCGCCAAATTTTAACAGCTAGAGCACTTGACTGCATAACATCAAATGCACCTTTTTCCCATATTTAAGAGGTTACACTTTGCCATGAGTGTGGTGTTTCTCTTCCTTCCTCTCACCTCACTTCCCCTGACCCCAACATATTTCAGTTGATGCCTGTGGTGTAATGCAGTGTTTAAAAGTATACAGTGACTGTGAAAATTAACTGGTTAATAATGAAGTGTAGATATCCTCACTTTAAGCATGTGGAAACTGAAACTCTCAGAGGTTGCGAACTGCTGTATAAATCATTATTGGAGCCAGGATTAGAACGTTGAATTTTTGGATCCTAGCATCATGCTTAGGCACTGGATTGTATTTCTTGATATTTAGAATGCATTTTGAAGATGAAGGGCACTAAGGACATAAAAATGGCCATATTGGGTCAGAACAAAGGTCCATCTAGCGCAGCACCAACATCATGTTCATCTTTCAGCAGTGGCCAATATAAGGTACCCCAGAAGGAATGAACAGAACAGGTAATAATCAGTTGATACATCCTCTGTCGCCCATCCCTAGCTTCTGTCAAACAAGAGGCTAGGGACACCACTCCTGCCCTTCCTGGCTAATAGTCATTCATACACCTGTCTTCCTTGAAATTATGTAGCTCTTTTTTGAACCTTGTTACAGTTTTTGGCCTTTACAACATCCTCTGGCAAGAAGTGTTCCACAGGTTAACTATGTATTGTGTGAAGAAGGTATGATATTGCTGCATTACTTCTGCACTGCTTCTGCAGTGCTGCTTTCTGTGCTGAGTACCCAGCCAACAGCTGTCCTCTCTGGTCACCGAGCTCTGAAGGCAGCAGAGAATTAAGGGTGGCAGTACCACACCCTCCCTAAAATAACTTTGTGACCTCCCTACAACTTTCTTTTGGGTCAGGACTCTCCAGTTAAAGAACACTGGTCTTCCCTGTGAAATCTATGTAATATAAGGGAAAAGCACAGAAAAGACAGTCTGTGATGTGTTTTTTCATGGGTGAGAATTTGGTTGGGCCCTGTTTACATGGGAGCTGTTCTATACCCTTAATCATTTTGTTGTCCTTTTTGAACTTTTTCAAATTCCAATGCATCTTTTTTGAGATCGGGTAGCTGTAACTGAATGTAGTATGCAAGATGTGGCATACATGGGGCCTGGATTTACATACAGGCAACATGGTATTTTCTGTCATCTTATCTATTCCTTTTCTTAATGACTCGCAGCATTCCGTTCATTTTTTTCACTGTTACTCCCCCCAAGTGTATGTTTTTACAGCATTATCTACAATGACTTCAAGATCTCCTTCAGTGCTAAGTTAGTTTAGACTCCATCATTGTATATGTATATTTGGGATTATATTTTCCAACGTCCAGTACTTTGTATTTATCAACATTGAATTTCGTTTGCCATTTTGTTGCCCAGTCACCCAGTTTTGTGTGATCCTTTTGTTGCTTTTCACAATTTGCTTGGGATTTAACTGTCTTGAGCAATTTTGTATCGTCTACAGATTTTGGCACCTCAAAGTTTATCCCCTCTTCCAGGTCATTTTATGAATATGTTGAATAAACTGATCCCAGTACAAACCCCTGGCAGACTTCACTATTTACCTCTCTACATTCTGGGGGAAAAAAAATATTCCTGCCCTTTGTTTTCTATCTTCTTAAGCAGTTACCAAGCTATGAGAGGATTCTCTAATGACCATTTACTTTGCTTAAGAGCCTTTGGTGAAGGACCTTGTTAAAGGCTTTCTGGAAATCTAAGTACAGTAAAACTCCAATTGTCCGGCATCCAGTGGTCTGGCACTCCCAATAGTCCAGCACCAACTGGAACCCGGAAGTGCTCCGGCCAGCTGGACAACCGGAGTGGCTGTGAGCCCCATGGGCGCTCGCAGCTGGGAAAGGGAAGGGGTGAAGAGGGGAAGGGGATTATACACCCGTGACGGGTCTGCAGGGACCTGCACTGCAACCGGCCAGGGGGTGGGCGGGGAATGGTGTGGCGAGGGGCAAACCCTCTGCCATTTTGCAGGAAGGCGGGGGAAGTCCTGCGCTGCCACCGAGAGTTTCCGGGAGGGGAGCGGGCTCCCCACCCCCCAGACTCCAGTAGTTATTGCCAAGCAGGGGGATGAGGGACAGCACTGCGGGACCAACCTGGCAGCACCCCAACTGCTCTGCTCTGCAGCTTCCCCTAGTCCGCCGCTTGTCAGTTTCAGCAGCAGCAGTGGAGGACTTGGGGAAGCAGCGCGGAGCAGAGCAGCTGGAGTGCTGCCCGGTTGGTCCCGCAGCGTCGCCCCCACGCCCCTGCTTGGCACCCGGCAGCACCCCAGCTGCTCTGCTCCGCGCTGCTTCCCCAAGTCTGCCACTGCTGAAACTGATGAGCAGCGGATTTGGGGAAGCTGCAGAGCAGAGCAGCTGGGGTGCGGCCGGGCGCCGAGCAGGGAGGTGAGGGGCAGCGCTGCGGGACCAACCCGGCAGCACCCCAGCTGCTCTGTTCCGCGCCGCTTCCCCAAGTCCTCCATTGCAGAAACTGACAAGGCAGACTTGGAAAAGCGGCGCAGAGTAGAGTAGCTGGGGTGCTGCCGGGTTGGTCCCACAGCGCCCCCCCCATCGCCCCCCTGCTCAGCAATAACTACCGCAGTCTGGGGGGTGGGGAGCCTGCTCCCTTCCCAGAAACTCTCGGTGGTGGCGCGGGGCTTCCCCCGCCTTCCTGCAAAACAGCAGAGGGTTCGCCCCTTGCTGTGCTGTTTCCCGCCCAATCCCTGGACGCAGTGCGGGTCCTGGCAGACCCGTGTCAGCCCCCTGCTGGAATACCTCCCGATACTCCAGCATATCCGATAATCCGGCACCACATAAGTCCCAAAGGTGCCAGATTATCAGAAGTCTACTGTACACTATATCCATTGGATCCCCCTTGTCCTCATGCTTGTGGATCCCCTCAAAAAATTCTAGTAGTTTGAGACATGATTTCCCTTAAAAATTATGTTGACTCTTCCCCAACAGATTATATTCATATATATGTCTGGCGATTTTGTTCTTTATTATAGTTGCAATCTGCCTGGTATTGAGGTCAGGCTTACCAGCCTGTAATTGCTATGATCGCCTCTGGAGTCATTTAAAAAAACTTGGCATCTCCTTAACTGGCCATATGTCATTTGGTAAAGAAGCTCATTTAAATGATAGGTTACAAACTACAGTTAGTAGTTCTGCAGTTTCTCATTTGAGTTCCTTTAAAACTCTTTGGTGAAATCCATCTGGTCCTGGTTTTACTGTATCAGTTTGTTCTGAACTCTTGTCTAATGGCAGCTCGAGCTGAGACAGTTCCTCAGATTTGTCCCCTAAAAAGAATGGTTCAGATTTGGGAATTTTCCTCTCATCCTCAGCCATGATGACTGATGCAAATAATTCATTTCGTTTGTCTTCAAAGGCCTTATTGTCCTGGAATGCTCCTTCAATTGAGTGTTATCATAACCAAAAACTGTTATATTTGAGAACTTATGAACAAAAGTTGAAATTATTTTCACTGTACTTGTAATTCAGCAATTGTAATTCTGGTCTTAGATATACATTATCAAGCTCTTTTATAGCACTTTTTCATTTGAAGGTCTCAAAACAACTTACAAAGGAGGTCCATATTATCCCCAGTTGAATGGAGATACTGAGGCACAGGGAGTGTGTTGTATTATGGAAGCTGGGGTTAATTTTATTGCCTTACTATATATGGACAGTACGCAACACAGTTACAAAAAACTGTGGGAACATTAACTAGATTTCCTGACTTGTTTGCTTAAGATTTGAACTTACTACATTAATGTAATTTTTGCTTGCGTGCTCTCTCTCTCTATCTGTGTGTGTAACTTTTTCCTGCGGGACGACAATGACATCACGTCATCTGCATCGTCATGACAGCTCCACCTCCGTCCTTAGCCACTTGCTGTGACTAGCCTTGGAGCTGTCGACTGTGAGCATGAGCTACTCCAGCTCCTGCTTCACATCCTGGGGGGCTGGGCCACTGGGGAGGAACTGCTGTTGCTGGGGCTGGGTCAAATAACATTCTTATACTAAAACCACATATTTGCATTTTTTAAAAATCTGTGGGGTGCATATTCAAATCTACACTTGCCTATATCTGATGTTTTATAATTCATAGAATGTTTGGTTACTGTTGAGGGAAATAATATAATGTCAAAACATCACTACACAGTAATAACCATATAGAGAGCCGAAGAGTGCAAAATTCCCTTCAGTTTCTACATTTTTCCATCCAGGATGGAGGGTTAAGAGAAGGTGAAGAGAGTGCAGATGGAAGCATTTTAAAAAGTGATTAATCTCTCGTATCAGAAACAACCATATGGGTGGGTTTTCATTGAACTTTCTAGAAACTCAGTTTTGCACAGAGAACAAGCATGAGAAATTTAAGCCAAGAGCTACTTTTCAAGAAAGATTTAGACATGTTTAACAAGCTTCTGATATTTTTTTCTACTGAAATTAATGTAGTGGTAGCGTGGAACCATAATAGAAATTCTTCTGACAATGAGTCACACTGTTGTTGAACTTGTAGACTAATGAGGAGTTAACCAAGACAGTTACTTGCTCCAGAGCACGTGTGTAAGAAAGGCAGTAAAACTATGTAGCCCTCTAGTGAGTCTACATAAAACATAAACTCTAAATGGCAGCAAATTAGTGCCATGATGTGTAGCAGCCACTAATGTGAAATCACCTGCTGTGTAGTTCAATAAAAAATGTTAAGAACCACCATGATTTTGCAGACTTAACCTCTTACTAGTGAATTCTGGATACAGGAGGAGTGCCAAGAACTCTTGACTTCCCTTTGTTAAGAGATTAATATGCTTTAGGCTTATTTGACCAAACAGAAATGTTGGCTACAAGAGTTAGTTATTTTAAAATACAATGGTTAAGGCACTAATCGGCTTACCCTATTTATGTATGGTGACATTCCATTTTAGCTGGGTCTGAAAGCAAACAGAAACATTCCCTAAGGATTATATTTGAGCTGCAGCAACTACTCCCCCTGTACTCCCGTGCACTCATTTATTGTAATAGCACTGTGACAAAACAGTTTGTTTGTTTTCTTGTGTTTCATTTCAGAGAACAATTATTTAAGAGTAGATGATAGCAAAAAATCCTTAGAGGATTCACATTTTTCTTAAGCAGAAAAAATACATTGGAAATTATTAAATAATAAATTTTGGCTGGCAAAGCAAGCTATCTAAATTGCAAAGAAATCCTATTTCCTGCACCTACTCTTATGCTGGGTGGGCAAAATTGCATGTAATTGTAACAAAATTGAAGTTACTTGATAGCCCAGAAGGATCGCAATAATTGAAAAGACCTATACTGCACCTAACTTTGGTACTGTGTGGTATCAGCCCGAGAAAAGGATCTGAGGGAATGTCTAGACTACCCTCGGCTTCCAAAAGAAGACATGCAAATTTGGCGCAAAATTGCATATCTTCTTCTGATCTCTTTTTCAGAAGAGGTGTGGGTTTTTTTCAGAAAAAAAAAAAAGCAGTCTAGACGGGGGGGGGGGGTCTGCTCAGAAAAAACCTGTTTCTAAAGAACAAGTCTGACTTTTGTTGCCCTTGTCTTGCTAAGTCCTGAAATATATTAAAATGTTCTCATAAGAATGAAAATGAAAGTTCTATGTCAGTTGGCTCTGTGCTTGCCCAATGCTTATTTTCCATAAAACACACGATAGTGGTATTAATTCCAGAGGAACTGAAAAACTGATAGGGGGGAGGGAAAAGTGAGAAAAAACATCTTGGTTCTTTTGAGGGACTATGAAATAGATGGGGATTATGGTGATGAACCCCATAAAGCCAATCATGACTAAAAATTAGAAATGTCTAAGGGTAAAATAAATGTTGCAAAAGATAACTCATGGAGTAGGATGGGAAAATTGCTGATTATTTATCCCTCTGAGTGAAAGCAAAAGCCTTATACAGTGTTGTAGGGGGTTTGTGCCAATATTTAGAAACTGTTATTAGTTTCTGTAAAACCTTATTATAAAGGATTGTAACAATTCCTGGTGTCAGAGCCATGTGGCACATGCGGCACCTCCCCCAGCACCAGCTACTGTCACGCCGGTGCCATTGGCAACAGATCCAGCACCGGATGTGACATAGGTTACCCGCCCAGCACTGCTTTCGACCCCTGGCACCATGGCATCTACTGTCAGGGACCCCGTCTCGGCCATGTCTCAGCACGCAGCAGGACAATCAACATTGGCATCGGCACCGCCATGGTCTGCCTCGGAGTACTCCTCCAGTTCTGATGCGGAGTCTTCACGGGGCTCTCGATCCCATTTATGACACCGGTCCTGGCACCGTGCTTCCCCACATCGGTACCAACAACAGAGGGCTCAGCTGATCCCTGTACGGATGGTTCAGCAGACAAGGCCGCCCCAGCCATCCGGGCAGTGGCCTTTTTGGATCCCCTGGGCCTACCATCAGGGCCAGGGTGTGAACCTTCCTAGACCGGCTTCTGTCACGTCAGGTCCACGAGTCCCTCCACTGGTGACTCCTTTGGTCCGGTTCCCCATGTCGGCCCACTCACTACCTCCGGGCCAGTCGGCACCAGGCCCAGGGAATAGCGCTGCTCCGGTGAGCCAACCTCTCCTCCTCTCCCCCCCGCCCCCTCCCCGTGGCCACTTTGGACAATCCAGGCCATATATATGCCCCTGTGGGTGATATGACAAAGGGGTCATCGTCCTCCTCCCCGGACGAGACTCTGGCTGACTCTGCGCCCTCCATGCCCTCTGTGGATGCCAGGGCCCATCAAGACCTCCTCCGCCGTCTAGCCCAAAGTCTAGGAGTCCCGGCGGACAAGGTCTCTGAGGACTCGGACCCAACCGTTGACATCTTGCACGCAGACACTCCCTCCAGAGTGGCGTTGCCGATCAACAAGATGGTAGCCAAGATCTCAGCAGCCTTGTGGCAAACCCCAGCGTCCATCCCACCCACCAATAAATGTGTGGAATGGAGGTATTTTGTTCCTCAGGAGGATAATGAACACCTCTTCTCCCACCCTCACTCGGGTTCTTTAGTAGTTCAGGCGGTCAACCACAGGGAGAGGCAGGGACAGCCCATGGCTACCCCTAAGAACAGGGAGGCTAAAAAGACCAACTTACTGGGCAGAAAGGTCTACGCATCCAGGGGCATCCAATACCAAATTGCCAACCAACAAGTCCTTCAGTCCAGATATGCCTACAACAGCTGGGTGTCAATGGACAAATTTACGGACTTGCTCCCCAGAGAGACTCCTGTGCAGAGTATAAGGCCCTTCAAGAAGAGGGGAAAATAATTTCCGGAATGGCGTTATAAGTAGCATTCAATGTGGCTGATGCGGCTTCACGAGTCATGGCCACTGGAGTGGTCCTGCATCGCAGTTCATGGCTCCAGGGCTCTGGAGTGCTGCTGGAAGTCCAAAACACCTTACAGGGCCTCCCTTTGGAAGGCACATCGCTCTTGTCTGAGCAAACTGACCATCAGCTGCATGGCCTGAAGGACACGAGAGCCACATTAAAGTCCTTGGGCCTACACACACTTGCCACCCACAGGCGGTCATATACCAACAGGAACGTTCCTAGACTGCCTCCACAGGGCCCACGTCCTGACTTTACCCAACATAGGGGCAGGGGTAATAATGGCAGGAACAAGAGGTGCTGCCCTCGCCCAGTCCCGGATTCTAACTAGGGGCTCCCCAATAAGCCCTCCGGACCCCGACAGGGGTTTTGACAGGACCCCCGAGGGCTCCTTACCAGTCTCCCCGTTACCCTTTCGGGACCGTTTATCCCGTTTCCTCCAAGCCTAGTGGTCTGTTACATCAGACTGATGGATTCTGTAGATAGTGGAAACGGGTTATGTAATCCCCTTCCACTCACCCCCTCCTTCCCAACCCCCTACCCCATTCCTTTTCAGGGACCCTTCTCAACTTGGGGGTGGTGGAACGAGTTCCCCTCAAATTTCAAAACAGGGATTTTTATTCCCGCTACTTTCTGGTCCCAAAAGCAAAAAGGGGCCTTCGCCCAATCCTGGACCTCAGAGCTCTAAACCTCTTCATCGAGACTGGTACGCTGTCCTCGACTTAAAAGATGCTTATTTTCATGTTTCAATTGCCCCCTTCCACTGAAGGTTTCTGCAATTCACTGTAGGCCAGGACCACTACCAATTCACGGCCGTTCCCTTTGGTATTTCTACGGCCCCCTGGGTCTTCACCAAATGTATGGCAGTGGTGGCTGCCAAGCTCAGAAAAAGGGGAGTCCAAGTGTTCCCTTATTTGGACGATTGGCTCCTCCGAGGGCAGTCGGAAACCCAGGTGAGAGACCACATTGCCATAGTCCGCGAACTTTTTCAAGAACTGGGTCGTCTTTTATACCTGGACAAATCCACCTTAACTCCTACCCAGACAATAGAATTCGTGGGTGCAACCCTGGATTTCCGGCTGTTGAAACAGAAAGTTTTATTTATTTTTTTTTATTTAGGTTTGGTAATATAGTAACGTAGTTTAATGATGTAGCAATAATGTAGCAGTATAAGGTGTATGTTAATACACATTTAATATTTCATTAAATTAAGTTATTTTAGTTAAATGTCTATTGTTTTGTCCTAAAAGTTTAGTGAGTTTAGTAAATGGGCCTAAATGGAAAGATAGTTCTGGGTATTGTGTCTGTGTTAATGAGATTAGAAGAATGTTGAAGGCTGAGGGGCCTTAATTGCTTGATTTATAATGCCTCTGCTTTTCCTGATGCAGATCTGTGTATCTGTGTAACCTTGAGAGTCCCTGTAACATTGCTTGTGTGTGTGAGAGGAGTATGAATGTGTTGAGATAAGATGCAAAAGTTATATTGCTCAGAACTAGATGGCCAAAGAACGAGGGTGAGCAAGCGTGGGTGAAGACTAGACGACCTGGTGGCAGAAAAGCCATCTATAACGATCGATACGTACCCCTACTCATAAGATGATTGGATATTGGTAGATTGACAGCCTTAAAGCAAAGTTAGCATCCTGGAAAGACGATTGATTACAGGATGAGCCTTGGAAAATGTTTTGGGAACTCTGACATCAAAAAGATAACGTTCTGATCACAAGCTGACAGAGTGGAATCCATGGATTTCAACAGAGAAAAGGGTTATAAAAGCAGGGTGCTTTGCTATGGAACTTTGGGTTTGTCTTTCCACTAACTCCAGGAGCATCAGATCGATCGACCGACAGAACCCGGCTCCCCCTCTGTGATCAATCTGGCTGGCCAATAGATTGATACAGACTCTGGACTGGTATCTATAACATTGTGGCGGGACTGTGTATGCATGGTGCTTGTTTGTGTGAGTGATTGAAAAGCATATGCAACTGTTGTATTCTCAATAAATGTGGTGTCCTGCCTTTTCCCCTATAAAAGATCTCGTGTGCTTCGTTTAAGCAGATAACACGGTCTCAGAGCCTCTCTATCCAGCTCCTGCTTTCTCACGCTACAGTCGGCGGTCGGTCTCTCCAGAACTTTCCAGTGACCGCAACCCGGGCTTGCATGCATCTACGGAGCCTCATGGCCTTCTGCACTTATGTAGTGCAACACGCCAGACTGCGCATGTGCCCGCTTCAGATGTGTCTATCACAAGTCCACAACCTAGCTGTCCACTCCTGGGACAGAGTGTTAACCATCCCCGCCCCTGTCCTCCTCGTGCTGGAGTGGTGGATCCATCAAGCGGAAGTCTGCGCAGGGGTCCCATTCTCCCGGCCAGTCTTGTCCATCCGACTGGTCTCAGACACATCGGACACAGGTTGGGGAGCCCACCTGGGAGAGCTGCACACTCAAGGTACGTGGTCCCCCTGCGAAACCTCCCTGCATATCAACATCAGGGAACTCAGGGTGGTCCGACTGGCTTGTGCAGGTTTCCTTCCCCACCTGAGGGGCAAGACTGTCCTCATCCTGTCAGACAACACAACAGCGGTGGCCTATATAAACAAGCAGGGTGGGGCTCGTTCACCTCGCCTGTGCTCAGAGGTGATCAGCCTATGAGAACTCTGCATTGGGGCAGATAGCCACCCAATGGCCTCGTATCTCCTGGGCTCACAGAACGTCCTAGCAGACAGATTGAGCAGATCGTTTGCGAGCCACGAGTGGTCCCTGCATTGGGACATTGCCCAATCCATCTTCCGCGTGTGGGGATTTCCCCATCTGGATCTGTTTGCCACAGGGCAGAACACAAAGTGCCCTCACTATTGCTTCCTCATGGGACAGGGATGGGAGTCCCTAGGGGATGCTAGGCCACAAGGCCTCTGCTGGCCACAAGGCCCGCTGTACGCCTTCCCACCCTTCCCACTAATTCACAGGGTCCTGTTGAAAGTGTGAGAGTTCAGGGCATCATTAATTCTAATCACCCCAGTGTGGCCCATGCAGCATTGGTTTTTGACCCTCCTCAACCTCTCATGCGAGAGGCCTGTAACCCTCCCACTAGTCCCGGGCCTGATATCCCAGGACTCGGGCAGGCTTCACCACCCAGACCTATGGTCCCTCCACTTGACAGCATGGAAGCTCCATGGTTAACGGTAGAGGGGCTCCAGTGCTCTCAACGAGTCCAAGAAGTCCTTCTGGGTAGCAGAAAACCTTCCACTGGAACTGCGTACCTCGCTAAGTGGAAGTGGTTTTGCTGTTGGGCTTCTCAGAAGGGGATACACCTGAGGTGGGCACCAGTCCCCTTGATCCTGGATTACCTGTTGGACTTTAGGCTCCAGCATCTCTCTTCCTCTTCTATTAAGGTCCACCTAGTGGCCATTTCAGCCTTCCATCCAGGGGAAGGCGGGACAATGCTATTTGCCAACCCTATAGGGGTTTAGGTCAACAGGTTCCTAAAAGGAATGGACAGACTCTATCCGCATGTCCAGCAACCCGTTCCCCAGTGGGACCTAAACCTGGTACTATCCAAACTTATGGGGCCCCTGTTTGAACCGCTAGCCATGTGCTCCCTCTTTCACCTATCATATAAGGCGTCCTTCCTAATGGCAATCACATCCGCGAGGCGGGTGTCTGAGCTTAGGGTGCTGACGTCAGATCCCGCTTACACAGTATTTTTTAAGGACAAGGTTCGGCTCCGCCCTCACCCAGCTTTTCTGCCGAAGGTCATTTCTGCATTCCACACTCCACAGGATATTTTTCTCCAGTTTTTTACCCGAAACAGCATGCATTGGGGAAAGAGCAAGCTTTACACACGTTAGACATCCGTAGGGTGCTAGCCTTTTATTTAGACAGGACTGTAGGGAATAATTCTAGATACACTGGGTGCAGGTGAAAAAAAGCAGAGGATTTATTGGTTCACACAGCTGGTGGAGTACCCACCAGGGGTTAACCTGGTAAGCACTGACTTAACCAAAACATACATTTAGATTATATAGGCAGCAGATGGGCGGAGTGGAAGTGATTTGATAGGTCTAGCGGTGGAAATTAGATGAGCACATAAGCCAATGAACTATGACGGTTACACAATATCTCCACCCAATTAAATATCTTATCAATAATACAGGTAGTTATTCCTAACAAGCTAAATAAGCCAACATAAACAAAATGGATATGTTGATGGGAACTTGTTTTGCTGTGATTGTGATATGTCTACTGTGAGATGACTACTTCCTTGCATTGGCGCAGTCTTTGGGATTCAAGCTAATTTATCTGAAGTTACAGGAGACAGTGAGAGAAACCGCGCAGCCTGGCTGGTACCAGCCAGGCCTTGTCAGAGTGAGGCCCCTTTTGAATGTGGTTGCCAGGGGAACCAGGTCACGGTAGCTACTGTCTGTGTGCTTCTCAGGCCTGGCCCCTTAATAATTAGGATTTGAGTTCTCAGTTCTCAGCAAGATACCATGGACTGCCTCGGTTTACCCCTACAGGACCAAACTCTTCCGAAAATCACCACAACTTTTTGTAGCCATCGCGGAACGCATGAGAGGCCAACCTGTATCCACTCACTGGATTGCTTCATGGATAACCGCCTGTATCAGGGAGTGCTACTCCATAGCGGGCATTTCAGCCCTGACCTTTAGAGCACACTCCATGAGAGCTGTGGCAGCTTTCACCGCTTTTGCAGCGCAGGTTGCCATCCTGGACATCTGTAGGGCTGCCACATGGTCCTCGGTCCACACGTTTGCCAACCATTATGTACTGTCCAATCAGGTCAGAGAGGATGCTGCCCTAGGTAGGGCGGTCCTTAACTCCTCCTTGGTTTCAACATCCGGCCCTCCACCTACTTAGGTTCTGCTTTGGAGTCACCTATATTGGAATGCACATGAGCAATCACTCGAAGAAGAAAGAACAGTTACTTACCTCGTAACTGTGATTCTTCAAGATGTGTTGCTCATGTCCATTCCAAATCCCTGCCCTTTATCCGGAATATGCCGGTAAGAAGGAACAGAGTGGGTGAGGGGGCCAGCAGGGGTATATATGGGCTGATATATTGGCGCCACTCCAAGGGGCTCCCTGCTGGCCCTAAGGGTACTGCTGAGGGAAAAGTCTCCGACTGCGCATGCACGCTGCGCACACACACCTGTATTGGAATGGACATGAGCAACACATCTCGAAGAATCACAGGGTAAGTAACTGTTCTTTATTTTTCTAAATGGAATTCTACTGCCATCATCACTATTATGGACAGCCTGCACTCCCAACCTCAAACCTTGCTAAACTGAAAAGAGCTCTGAAACCATTCGTGCCAGACTCCAATAAGTCTCCGTATGGCTGAATAGGGGAAAACAATAACAAGATGTTTATTTCCACTAAATGGAAAAGTGGAAGAATGCCCATTAGTAATTGTTTATCATTTGTTCATTTCAAGGTGGTACAGAAAGTTCTAGTTGGACTAAATTCAAGGATTAACAAAAATGTTCTCCAGGGTGGAGTTTGTAAAGCACAGTGCCACCTTAAAACACTAAGGTTTTGAAAATAAACAGTTTCTAAAGCAGGAAACATTAAGAACATTCAGTATAAAAAGACAATGTGGATTAAAAAACCCCAGTCAAACTTTTCATAATTTGGCAGTAGAAGAAGTGACACATCAAATATAGCAGCTGGATTAATTTCCCTGAATGCCTTTTACTCAACCATACACAACAGTTTCTGTCTCCCACAGAGAGCAAAGAAAATCAGCTTCCTTATTGCTAATGTTATGTGGGTGAAAAGCAGAACATCCTAAACCAGTAGCCAGAATTAGGTCTGAATTAAATGGCTGTAAAGGTGATATGTTTAATTATAATATTTTTTACTATTTTACAACCTTTACATTGATAGAGAAGTAAGCATTTTTTAATTGCCTAACAGTCCTGCAGTGAGCATATCCAGACGGATAAAATATTTAACTGTTCTTAATTTTGCTTATAGGTAGACCAGATTGACTAAGAACTAAACTCTAGTTTGGATTGATAAAGGTCTGCTATATTCACAGCTATGTTCTGTCTAAATGTAATAGCTCTTTGATCTGAGAAATCAAACCACAACCCTCTCAAACCATGGCTATCTAAAATATTTCCATTAAACTAGCATTTTTCATCTAAAGCACTTCTGAAAGGAGAATGCTCACATAAAAAAGATGTGCCTTTTTCCATGTTTCTTTGCTGCTATTGATTATATTTGTGTGTGAAGGCTCTCTTCTTTCATAAGCTACAATTGCATAAAATTCTGTGGGGAAGTTATACTTAGGTATTTATGCAATTAGACTTCTGTGACGGCATCTTGATTTTTTTGAGAACTAGAAAACCCAGCTATCTGGAAAAAATCTGAATGTGTGTGGGGAAATGGATTTATTTTGGGGATTTCAGTTTGTGCTGTATTGAAGTTTGTATGGTTAAGATCATATGGGTGCAGCAGTCATCATGAAGGTAAGACCTTATCTTTGTGTGTCAAATTATAAAACAAGAAAATCTTTTACGTTCAAATCCAAAAGACTTAAGAATGTTATTAACTTTAAGCATGTGATTTAGGGCTATTTTTGCAGGTTCAAGGCCTAAGTTTTTCCTGTGTGAAAGTCCTTTAAGGTGCAAATTCTGTGTTCCTCAACTGAGGAAAAACTTCCATTGAAATCAGCAGATGTTTAATCTGATTAAGAATTGCAGAATATTGCCCTGGGGTGTTTAATTGTGTTAGCTAAGCAATCCGTTTAAAAGAAAATTTCTAATATTCTTAACTGCTGATTTTTGTATTATTACCAGTTTTCGTTTCAGTGATATTCCTATTCCACTTTCTGTGTGCTGCCTTTATTTTATTTTTTACTTAAAGTTAGGGACCAATTCATTTAGACTCTTCCTTTCTAGCTAGTAGAACTTGTATGTTTTCATAGTCCCCATGGTTTTAATATTTGTTTTCACTGTTTAGCTTGATGGAATTTACTTTCATTTAATCAGCCATTTGCAGTATGTCAGTGGAAAATTGGAGACACCTGTCATTAGGTTGGAAAGAATTCACAGGAACATTCGGCTTCTGGTATGTTTTTCATTTGCTGAAAAAGCCAACAAAGAGCTGCAGAAATAACTTTCACTGGCATACTTATCTTGCATGTGCTTTAAAAACCTAGCCAGATCACTAGCATTAAAAATATATAAGGGAAACAAAATAACGTTTATTAAAATGTTTCTGTGATTATCCTAGTATTTTTATAATGTTCAAGTATAATTAATAATTGGGTTGCAAAATACTCACAAATATCACAAAATTGTGACTGGGCAACAAAAGGGCAGATGAATTTTAATGTTGATAAATGCTAAGTAATGCATATTGTAAAACATAATCCCAGCTATATGTATAAAATGATGGTAACTGAATTAACTGTGACCACTCAAGAGAAAGATCTTGGAGTCACTCAATGTGCAGCAGTAGTCAAAAAAGCAAACAGAATGTTAGGAATCATTTAAAAAGGGATAGAGACAGAGAATATCTTATTGCCTCTTTATAAATCCATGGTACGCTCACATCTTGAATACTGCTTGCAGATGTGGTCACCTCAGATGTGGACACCAATATTTAAAAAGGGCTCTAGTGGTGATCCTGGCAATTCTAACATCAGTACCAGCCAAATTAGTTTTAATTAGTAAAGAATAAAATTGCCAGACACACAAATTAACATCATTTGTTGGGGGAAAGTCAACAAGGTTTCTTTGAAGGGAAATCAAGCCTTACTAATCTACTAGAGTTCTTTAAGGGGGGTCACCAAACATGTGGATCCAGTGGATATAGAATATTTAGATTTCCAGAAAGCCTTTGACAAGGTCCCTCACCAAAGGCTCTCAAGTAAAGTAAGTTCTTCTTCGAGTAGTGTCCCCGTGGGTACTCCACTGTAGGTGTTGGTGTCGGGCTTGTCCCAGAGCTGCAGATCAGAGATTTTTCAGCAGTGGTCCGCCAGACTGTGTATGCGCGTTGTGTGCCTCATGCCGTTCACACCATTTCTGAATGCGCGGTCCAGCTCCCTCCAGTTCCTCCTAACAGTCCTCGGTTGCAGACAGAATGAGCTCCCTCTTGTCACATTTGACAGGAATTAAAGACAAAGATTGTTCATAGTTAGTAATTACTTAGATAGTTTTAGTAGTTATAGTTCAGTTTACTAATGATTCCATTGCCTTTGTTTCAAAAAAAAAAGAAGAAGAAGAAAAGCAGAGAGAAACGAGGAGCTACAGTTCTAACTAAACTATGCAATGATCACCCAGTTTCAAGAAGTGTAGCACATGCCGTGAGCCCATGCCCGCTTCTGACAGACATTCCCATTGTATTCGCTGCCTGGGTGAGGGGCATATCCCTCAGAAATGCCCTCACTGTTTGAAGCTCATGGCACGAGCTAGTCGAGATAGGGAGATGAGGCTGAAAATGCTTCCATTTGACTAGGCATTACAGCCAGCTCAGACCGATTCCTCCCAGCCCATGGAATCCCTTGGAGCCGACTGATGCCGAGCTGCTTTGTCAAAGCCTACACAGACAAAAAAGAGGCCCTTCCCATCCTGCTCCTTGCCTTCGATGTGGGTTAGTACAGGGGATAAACCAGGCACTTTGGGCGCAGCTCCTATCCACCGATGCGACAAACAGAAAGAGAGCCAGAGTACATCAGCTTTGAGTCCAGCCCTACCAAGGGAATTGGCACCGGTGGGTGCTACGGCGACTAGACTGGCGCCCAGGTCTGATTCAACATTAGCAATGGCAAATCCTATTCAACTTATTTATAAATGATCTGGAGAAAGGGGTAAACAGTGAGGTGGCAAAATTTGCAAGATGATACCAAACTGCTCAAGATAGCAAAGACCAAAGCAGACTGTAAAACGCTTCAAAAAGATCTCACCAAACTAAGTGATTGGGCAACAAAATTGCAAATGAAATTTAATGTTGATAAATGTAAAGTAATGCACATTGAAAAAAATATCCTAACTATATATACAATATGATGGGGATAATTTGGCTACAACTACTCAAGAGAGATCTTGGAGTCATTGTGGATAGTTCTCTGAAAACAGCCACTGAGTGTGCAGCAGCAGTCAAAAAGCAAATAGAATGTTAGGAGTAATTAAAAAAGGGATAAAGAATAAGACAGAAAATATCTTATTGCCTCTATAAAATCATGGTATGCCCACATCTTGAATATTGGGTACAGATGTGGTCGCCTCACCTCAGAAAAGATATATTGTAGGGCTGTCAGCGATTAAAGAAATTAATCATGATTAATTGTGTGTGGTGCCCCTTTGAAACACTGCAGCAGTGTTTCAAAGGGGCAGCTCCGCAGGAGCCCGGGATCAGCTGGAGTCCCCAGTTGACCCCAGCTCGGTGCAGCACTGCCCGTTTGAAAGGCCTACCCAGCGTTTCCAAGGGGCAGCACTGCGGGAGCCTCAGTGCAGCGTATTAGGAGTCTGGGATCAGCTGAGTCCCCAGATGCGCACTTTTTGTGTAGATGAATGTATGCTTTATTGTTTTGGGACGGAGAAGTGGATGCTAGTGTGCTGTGTGTGTGTAGTGCATTTTTTCCTAAAATATTTTTAATTGTTTTCTTTCAAACATGTTACCGAAATTAAGAGGTCTTTCATATAGTCTAAGCCAAGGCTACTCAACTTTGGAAGCCCCAGGGCCCACAATGTCACTCACAGCACATGCCGAGGGCTGCAACTTAAGTGTGGTTGCATATACATGCAAATATATGCAAATAGCTTCTTTCACAGTGATGGGCATGAATACAAAGATGAAGACAAGACTACACAACACACAGGCCCATTTAAGTCAGTTCTGCTGATATTAATAAAATGCAATATTTACCCAATTTCTACTCATTTGACAGTACTTTTAATGAGCAATGACAGTCCAGGAATTTAACTACTAAAATGCATATCAACAGAAGAACATTCTATTGACTACTTTTTTGTTATTGCTCCCATCCATGGGCCTCATGTTGAGCCCCATGTAAACCCAAGCTGCACTGCGGGCCACAAACAAATAGGCGGCGGGCCACATGTGGCCCATGGGCTGCATGTTGAGTAGCTCTGGTCTAAGCTAACAGGAACTGCCTTCCAGTAAATATAAAAAGTTATGAAGAAACACATTACCTGTACTTTAAATCAATGGAATAAGGGAAATTGCAATACAGGTTTGGCATGTAATTCCATTAGAATGTGTTTACAGCTTTTTAAAGCCAAATAGTGAAGGAATTAGATAGAAAAGGAAATGTTATTCCTAGTCCAGAACTATTTTAAAAAGAAACCATTTTAATTGTTAAACTAAAATTTTGTAAAAAAAAAAAAGAATTGGTAAATCTAATATTCATGTTCATGTGGAAGATGCATAAGTGTATATGAACACTTCTTTATTTCTCTGTCATTAATATTTTGTACAATTCTAAATAAAATCTTAAATATTTATACAAACTGCATAAAGTCATATTTCCCTCTTAAAAAGGAACAGACATAAAATGTATGAATTTTCGTTAATACTTTCAATAAATAGAGAGATGTTTTGAAAAAAAATCTAATTTTTTTAATGACAGATGACACCAAAAATGTGAATGTTCAAAAAAGATTCTGGTGGGTGCTGGAAAGGACAGGAAAGGTAGGAGGGAATTCCATGATGCTATGGCCAACTCACTCAAAAAGGGAGTAGGAAAAAAAGGAGGAGCATGTGGAAACTTGTCAAAAGTACATTCAGAAAAGTATACAGATATTACTAACAGAGCTTCCTCTCCTGTGTCATTGGAGAAGGATACCAAAGAGGATATCAGTGTACTTGTTCAGAGCACAGGTGTAAGTTGCACTGCGCCAGCCAGCTCCGACCTGGCCAATACCTGTACAGAAAGCCATCTTGGTTGTCAGTAAGGACAGCTATCTTACCATATGGTCTCAAATGCATTTTTAAAAAAGAAAGACCTCAAACTTCATGATGGCTTCACTGACTATGCCACCCACCCCACCACTGGATGTGGGTCCACAGGAACAGGAGATAATGGTGGTTGTCAGCAATCCTGGTATCCCTCCAAGAAATCCTATCCATTACTAGACGCGGCAGTAACACCAGTACCCATCCCAGCAACAGATGATGTTAAAGCTTTCCAGGACTTCCTGTCTCTAATTATGGAGAACCTAGTCAACTGAGATTGTTTGTACAGGTAAAGTCTCATAAGCTATTTGATGTCCTGAGTGTGATGGCACATGCCAAAATCTCTCTCCCTATTAATGAAGAACCTCTGCAATCAGCCTATGACATCCTCCATCCTCTCTTCTTCCCACTTCCAAGTGTGTGGAGATAAGTATTAAGTACCAATAAAATGTTTTGAGCACTTTTATGCTCTGATGTACCCAGGTCCTTGCTGATTTCTGCTTGCTTGCTTGCTTGTGCTCCTGCCTCTATAGTTCATGTGGAATATAATGCCTTCATTGCTGCTTTCCATCTTCGACAGTCATTTGCAGTTTTAAATGCTTTCCATGTAATTTTAATGGGTTTCAGTTTTGCTTCTGTTTGTGTGTTTCTGTGTTGTCCATGATCTAACTTTGTTGCTTGCAACACAAGAAAAATTGAAGTCTATTGAAGGCTCTCCTAAGGACCAGAACTCTTAAAAGTTAGACCTGCCTGGCAAAAGGCTTATTTACCAGACTCATTGCCTCTTTTGGTGGTGAACTACTAAGCACTGTTCACCAAACAGAATTACTTAATGTGGTAGGGAGTCGTCCTCTTCTTCCTTTAAAAGAAAAATCCTGTGGGATGACAGAAAGGAATTGAAATACATGTTGAAGGAGGGGCAAATAATCATGAGAATGTTGTAACCATGGCTTTGATAGGACCATCATTCTGAAACATGCATATTGGCTCCAGGCATCGGGCAAGCCATGTGAATTTCAGGCCATAGTAGATAACCTTGCCTTTTGATCTCTTCAGCCATAGGACAGATAAAGTTCTCCACTCCCTCAAGGATTCAATAACCTTGCAAATATCCACCGCAATAAAGGCAAAGGATATCTTCTTATTCCCAGGACCAATAGCCAGATAGTTGAAGAAACCTAAGTATTCCAAGGGATATCCTCTTCTATCTCCTCAAATAATGTGTTTCCCTCTCAAACGCATCATGTATGATGGAAGCATCAAGAGCCAAAAGGAACCCATCTATAGTCTCGTTTTCAAGAACCGTCTTGCCCCATTCCATTAGGCCTCGGTGACAATCACACTCGACAAACGGTTAGTAGACATCATTGTCCTTAGCTACACTGCATGGTCCCATTCACTATCCACTACCTTCTCCTCCCCATTTCTCATTCTTTTCCAGGAACCTTTTCACAAAAGCCTGTTACAAACAGAAGTGGACTTGTTGCTTGATAGGAGAGTAATAAGAGGTAGGTAGCATGAGAATGCAGAAAAGAAGCTTCTACTCCTTATACTTCCTTATCCCAAAGAGGAAAGGGTATATTTTTCCTAGACAGATCTGAGGAGACTGACAGATACATTCACTGCCTCATGTGCAGGATGGTAATGTTTGCCCTCCATTATTCCATCTCTCCAGACTTAAGACAGGTTGAGAGCCAGGAACCAAACAGGTATGAATATCCGTAAGTCCATCCTCCTGGCTTACAGTGAGTACCAATGATTCACAGTGGGGCCCAACTAATCTTAATTATGGGGGATAATCCTCAACGTGTATGCAAAAATTATAATTGTAATAATTTATCTGTTAGGTTTGCACAAACTTATTCAGCACCTTTGCTGTATATTAATAAATATTTACAATTATTTCAATATACAATATGCTTGATGACTATAAGATAGGTATTTATGCTCTAATTGTTTAATTTTATGAAAGATTTAAGGTAGTTTCTTAGAGGAATTCTGCTTTTTGTCAACATGAGTATCCTCAAGTGTTACTAGAGATAACACCCATTGATTATACAGCATCCTCTTGCATTTATAATTCCTACAGCTTTAATTTTTTATACTATTTTCTTTTTATATTCTGTTTTGAAAGGTGGACATTGTCACAAGAGGGCGCTGCTGCTGCACGGGGTGCAAGCAGGGCTCCTGACAGTATATTATAACCGCTCACAGAACAAGAGACCCACAGTAGATAAACTATATCCGTAACAAGTTTTATTACCAGTAATTCAGGAGCAATATATATATATATATATATAGGTAGTAAGCAATTAAAAAAGCATTAAAAGCAGGTTAAAAGTAATGTTTAGATGGAATAATTAACAGTCTAATTCTTACCCCAATTTAGCAGCCTAATTCTTAACCCAGTTGTAGCACACACACTCACAATTACCACTCACGCTCTGGGGCTGGCCAAACCCCAGGTAATGTTGATAAATTTGGTTGAGGTGGAAGTCCGACATGCACGTCACCCCAATATGCTGAATCGATGGACTCCAACTCGTGGGGCAAAATGGTGGGATATATATCCCCTCGGCGGGGGCCAGTCACATGGGACGCCATCCACTGGTTGCACACAGTCCAGGTGGGGTGATGTCTGTTAGTGACACCTCCCTCCTCTTACTGGTGTGTTTACGGCCAATCCAGAAGCACCCGGTTTTTGTATCACCCAATTCTGCTTGCCTCACCATGAGTGATAAACAACGGTCTGTCCTTGATTGGGTTTCTCCCTTGTTACTACTTCCTATCTGGAAGCATTGGAAATGCAGCCTTCTCCTTTACAGTTTTTATCTCCTCCGCACACAGTCTTTCTTTCACACAGTTCTTTCTCTCGAAGTTGTAAATAAGTCCATAATCTTCTGAGACACTGGCTTGAACCGTAGTATGGCCTCTCTTTAGCTCACTTACTGCTAATTCACTCATGCCAACCATTCACACTACCCATGATTCATGACAATATAAATGTTATAATGTTGCTGTTAATAGAATATTTGAGAAGTCTTTAATTGCAAGTTGTGAATGTTGATTTTGCAACCTGTCTTTGAATTACAATCTGGGGAAAAGGTAAATAAGCCACAAGATTAGTCTCATCAAAGAACATGGGACACATCTTAACTGTGATGTAGTGGGGGTGCCGTCTGCTCTGTAACCCGGGGTTCCCCTGCGCTGTGATGTGTGATTCCCACTGACTCACCCACATGTGTATTGGCCCAGATACCTAGTCCCAGCTTGAGCAGATACCAAGTCTCTTCCCAGAGGGAGAGACAAAGAAAGGGAGGTGGAGATGGCCACCTGGCTGGGGGGCAGGGTCTGGGAGCAAGGCAGTTTCTGTCTGGGAAACATGAAGGGAACAGACTAAGCTGAGGGTTGAGGGGGCAATGGATCCCCTAACCCAAGGGGTCTGAGGCACCCTGGCCCTGACTCCTGTAACCACATCATGTCTGTGCTGTGCTGTCTTCTGGAGAAGCAATAAACCCTCTCTATTCTACTGGCTGGTGGAGTCTGTTCTGGCTGCTATGGGGGTACAGGATCGGGGGAACCCCGATGCACCATCAAAGTGGTGTCAGGGGTGGGATGCACTGCACCCCGCGGATGGAGCTTCCAGCAGCGAGTGACAAGGAGCAGTAGAAGGAAGGGGCTTGCAGGAGCCAGACGTGCTGGAGGCAGAGAGAAGCGATTCCTGGGAGCTGGGAGGCGCTGCAGCACTCGGTCGGTGAGTCTACACCCCAGGGATCAGTGGGGAGATGGCTTATGCCCGACTCCTGAAGGCAGACCTCGTGGGACTGTGCAGAGGGAGGGCCTGATTATAGGGAAAGCGACCAAAGCCCAGCTGATTATCCGGCTGGAAGAGAATGACCAGTCCAGGAGCCTGGATCCTGTCCCAGCAGGGAGCAACCAGATACCTCCTGAGAGCATCTCAGGCCCTCAGACCAGAGGGAGGGCTGGAGTCCGCCAGACAGACGCGGTATCCACCAGGCCACGCTCTGCCAGCAGCAGTTTATCCAGGGCGGGGTCCATCCCAGCAGAGCTGCGACGGCTGGAAATCGAACTGCGGATGAAGGAAGTGGAGGTACAGGACCGAGAGAAGCAGCGGCAGAATGAGCTGGCCATGGCAGAGCGGAGAAGCTGAGGGACCCTGGTTGCAGTGAGTGGGGAGGACCCCAGCGGGTCTGGGGTGGCTAGACGCTTTGAAAAGCTCATGTTGGCCCAATGTAAGAACGTGGGGGACATGGGCGGGTTCCTTAGCTCCTTTGAGCAGGCCTGTGAACTACACCAGATTCCCCCAGCAGACTGGGCTCCAATAGCTCACCCTCTTGTTGGATCAGGAGGCCGCAGGGGTTTTCAACCAGCTGGAGAATCTGCAGCCAGGTGATTACGAACGGGTCAAAGAGGCCCTGCTACATAAGTTCAGGTTAACCCCTGAGACATACAGGAAGAAGTTCCGGGAGGTGCAGAAGGGGCCAAGGGAGACCTATGTAGATATGGCCTCCTGCCTGGCACAGTACTGCCACAAGTGCGTGTGCAGGGTCAGAGCCCAGACCGCAGGGGACCTGCTTGAGCTGATGATGCTGGAACAGTTTTATGAAGTGTGCCTGCCCAGCCTGAGGCTGTGGCTCAAGGACCGGAGGCCAGAGACCCCCCAGGAATCTGGCAGATGAATTCATGGACAGCTGGTCTGGGTGTGAACAGGAGTCCTGGAGAGAAAGGGAGTCCCGGAGAGAAAGGGAATCGTGCAGAGACCGGTTCTCAGCTGAGCAATGGAGAGAATCACCTACAGGGCGAACCCAGGTCAGCTGCCCTCCAGAGAGACAGCCAGGGCCCGGATAGAGACAGCCCAAAGAGTCCTGCCGGAACTAACCTGCCATCGCTGTGGGCAAAGAGGCCCCAAGAGGGCTCAGTGCCCCCAGCACCAGGACAGATCCCACAACCCGAGACTTTCCAGGGTTAACTGGCTGGGGCTGGGGCTGGGGCTAGGGGAAGAGCAGGCCGCCCCAGAGGCAGGGGTTGGCAGGCAAACCTCAGCTCAGAGTGGGGGGAAGGACACTCAGGCCAACTCCCCTAGGAGATCTGACCGTCTGGAGGCAGATTTCTTGCTGTACTGTGTGGGGGCAGGGCGGCCCCTGCAGAGCAAGTGCCTCGTGCCCCTGGAGGTGGATGTCAGAAAGGTGACAGGTTTCGGGGACATGGGTGCAGAGGTGATGCTGGCCCGGCCCGAGGTAGTAGCCCCAGACTGTATGCTACCCAACACTCAGCTGACCCTGAGGGCCGTAGATGGGACCCCGTTTAAGGTGCCTGTAGCCCAGGTGCATCTGAAATGGGGGGCCAAGGTGGGCCCCAAGGAAGTGGGGGTGCACTGGCATTTACCCACAGAGGTGCTGATGGGGGTGGAGACCTAGAGGAGTGGCCAGATGGATGCCACAGGGCTCTAGTCACCACCCATAGCCAGAGCCAGAAAGGGGCTGGTGACCCTGACCCAGGGGAGGGCTCCCAGCAGGGGGCCCTGGGCCCTAGCCCAGCAGACACAGGGCCCAGATGGGCTGGGACTTCGGACCCAGGCAGTGGGGGGGAAACAGATCCCGATCCCTGCCCCAGCTGCTGAATTCCAGGCTGAAGTGCAGGCAGATCCCTCCTTGTGGACCCTGAGGGACCGGGCTGACCTGGGCACAGCTCAACCCGTGGAGGAGGCTGCCAGGAGAGGTTCCTGTGGGAGCGGGGATTCCTGTACTGGGAATGGCTTCCCGCAGGGAAGATAGAGATATGGGGGCTCCAGAGGCAGCTGGTAGGTCCCCACAAGTATCGCCACAAGCTGCTATATCTGGCCCATGATGTCCCATTTGCGGGGCACCGGGGTATCCGGGGCACCGAGCTGAGGCTGCTCCAAAACTTCTAAAGGCCGGGGATATTTGCGGCCGTGCAGTGGTACTGCTGGTCCTGCAACTCCTGCCAGAGGGTGGGGAAGGCCCAAGATGGGAGGAAAGCTGCGTTGAGGCCCCTGCCCATCATAGAGGAGCCGTTCTGGAAGGCAGCAATAGATATAGTGGGGCCTGTTGGCCAGCAACCCGGATGGGGAAAAAATACATCCTGGTAGCAATGGATTTGACTACCAACTGCCCCGAGGCCGTGGCTCTGCCCTCTGTCGAGGCAGACATGGTGGCAGACGCACTGCTGACCATTTTCAGCAGGGTGGGGTTCCCCAAGGAGGTCCTCATGGACCAGGGATCCAACTTCATGTCGGCCCTGCTCCAATGCTTGTGGGAGAAGCACGGGGCCCGGCTCACCTGGGCCCCAGCATGTGGCTCCCGGTCCAGCGGGCTGGTGCGGAGGTTCCAGGGGACCCTGAAGCAGATGCTGGAGGCCTTCATGCACCAGCATTCGCAGGACTGGAACAAGTACCTGCCCTACTGCTGTCTGCACACAGGAAGGCACCCCGAGGATCTGCGAGGTTCTCCCCAACTGAGTCAGGGTGCAGAATGGGGAAGGACCCCTTGGACTTGCTGAGAGAGTTATGGGAGGGGAATACCTCCCCGAATGGAGAGTCAGGGTGGAGGATGTCCTGGCTTTCCGGGAAAGGCTTGCTGAGCTCATGGGCTTGACCAGAGAGACTGTGGGCAGAGCCCAAGGGAAGTTGAAGGGCTGGTACAACTGCAGAGAGTTGACCCGCTCCGGCCCTCTCAAAGCCATGCAGCAGCCAAACATGGGGGAGCCGGATCCTGCAGGGCACTGCTGTGGTAGGCCCAAGCTAAGGGGAGCGCCAGTGTCACCACTGTGGCTTTCCCTGGCAGGGGGCTCAAACTTCCCCAGGCCACCAGCGGAGTGACCCTGCACAGTTTGCTCTCGGAGGGGGGAGATATGTGACGTAATGGGGGTGCTGTCTGCTCTGTAACCCGGGGTTCCCCTGCGCTATGATGTGTGATTCCCCCTGACTCACCCACAGGTGTATTGGCCCAGACACTTAGTCCCAGCTTGAGCAGATAACAAGTCTCTTCCCAGAGAGAGAGACAAAGAAAGGGAGGCGGAGACGGCCAGCTGGCTGGGGGGGCAGAGTCTGGGAGCGAGGCAGTTTCTGTCTGGAAAACATGAAGGGAACAGACTCAGCTGAGGGTTGAGGGGGCAATGGATCCCCTAACCCAAGGGGTCTGAGGTACCCTGGCCCTGACTCCTGTAACCACATCATGTCTGTGCTGTGCTGTCTCCTGGAGAAGCAATAAACCCTCTCTATTCTACTGGCTGGTGGAGTCTGTTCTGCCTGCTATGGGTGTGCAGGATCAGGTGGAACCCCGATGTGCCATCACATATATATACCATCTGGTATAGTTATTATCTTAGCTAAGAAAAAAATCTTTGCAAAATGTTTTAGAAAAACTCCTAACTTCAGAAGAATGAAAGAATGCTCACTAGTCAGGATACTTCAAAGAGGAGTTGTCCATAAGAAATATTTGAGTTATAAATGTAAGTAGTTTAATTAGGGCTTTTTCACCCCCTTTAAAGAGAGAGAGAGAGAGAGAGAGAGAGCTTGAGTCAATCAAACACACACAAAGAGAATTATAAAAATATTGTCATTTGAAAATCATTGAATTTTAAAATATGTATAGTTAGAGCCCTACCAGATTCACAGCTATGAAGAAAACATTGTGTACTGTGAAATCTGATCTCCCAGTACGTGAAATCTGTATGAGGGAGACCACAGTTTTTCAGATTGGGGGTCCTAACCCTAAATGGAGTTGCAGAGGGTCACAAGGCTATTTTAGAAGAGACCATGGCTTTGCCACCCTTACTTCTGCACTGCTTTCAGAGCTGGGTGGTCCAAGAACAGCAACTGTTGGCTGGAACCTAGCTCTGAAGGCAGCACACTTTGAGAACCAATGCAGTAAAATGGCAGTACTATAACATGCCACACTTACTGCTGACTAAGGGTCCAGCTCTACAGGCAGCTACACAGTAGTAGGGGGGCAATACCATACCATGCACCCACTGCTCCAGTTCCTCAACTTTACAGCATTCATCTGTGCTCACCCTGTTCATCTCATCTATACAAGGAAACTGCAGTAGCAACCAGACAGTAAAGCAGGAGGAAGGAAAAAAAGCATCAGAAAAAAATAAATCATAGCCTACCACCGTAGAGTAGTAATGTTTCTGCAGCAGCATTAGTGAGCTGATGTTTGCAAAAGGACTGCCAAAGAATTAAATTTTTCTTTAATTATTTTAATGAGATATGAAAATGCTACTACAGTGTATTTGGACTACGTATGCCTGGAAAGGAGTTAAAAGTCAATCAGGGCAAACAGAGAGAAAGGAGAGATTTAGTTCAGTTTTAAGATTCTTTGTGGTCATGAATTGGTACTCTCAAGACAGCTGCTTGAATGGCTTCTTAATATTTTCTTTGGTTTTATAGCACTGAGTTAAGATTGCTCACCTTGCCATTTATAAAATGTTTAGCTGTGACAAACTGAACCATACTCACTACCTTCCAAGAAAAAGTCCTTTGCCCGTGTATATATACTGCTTATATATGATAACGCTGAGATGGGATTCAGTGACTTGGAGAATAATGTATAGGTTTGAACTCTCTGGTCCTGCACCCTTGTGTCCTGAGCATCCTTAATGAGAGGAGTTGCTAGGCCATGGGAGATCCCTCCCTTCATGGCCAGTGCTGAATGCTCCCCCCTGGCTAGGGCTCTCTAGCTGCTGCTGGCTGGAGCTCTCTGGCCACTGTTGGGGCCAGAGTGCTGGGGCCGGAGCTCCATGGCTACTCCCAGACCCTTGCTACTGCCCAGTCGTTGGGGCCAAAACTCCCCACTATGCTGCCAACCTCCCCCTTTCCCCTGCCCCCTACCACGGGGCTCCCACCTGAGCTCCCTTTTCTGCTGTGCTCCTGCCCTGCAGCCAGATCTCCCTATACCTGGGCTGTGTGGTCCAGGAACATCTGTGGCCTGGCAGTTGTCAGTCCATAGAGTCCCAGTTAAGAGAGGTACAGAGGTTTCTAGATTTCAAATCCTCATTAAGAAGCTCAGAGCTTCCAACTGCCGGCCCCAGCACACGGTCCTTTAAACAAACAGCTCAGCACTTGAATATCCAAACAGACAGACAAACACAAATTCAGCACACAGTTTCTTTCAGGCAACTAGCAAGTAACCCACAAACACACTACAGACAGCCACTTACCTCAAGGGTCCTGTATTCGCTCCTTCACCTGGAGAACTCCCTCTTGAAACTCCCTGTTAGCTTCCCCTGTTTGCAAAGCTCCCACAACAAACCACCACTAAGCAGACTAGGGTCATGGAAACACAGCAGTGCCACACACAGCACAGGCTCATGCCCACACTCTCAGGCAGCATCCGCTCCTGGTCAAGTGTGGAGGACATCAATTCCCGGCATGGGAACCTGGCGGGGGAGAAAGAGGAGGATACCCCACTACCATTCTCTCCAGAAAGTAGTGTCGGCTGCGCGCACACACACACACACCTCCCCCCAACACCCACCCTCCTTCTCCAGGGAGCAGGAATAGAACTTTCTCCTCTAGACGCTGCCACTGCTAGACCTTGCATGTGCAGGACGTGGAAGGAAGCTGAGCTGTCCTGTCCCCTCTCCCTGCCTGCAGGCTCCTGGCTTGTCTGGCACATTCCAATGCCCCCTTGTCCTCAGGATGTGGAGGTAGTGAGGCTTCCCTGGGCCATCCATACTCCTACAGGAAAGTGTTTGCAGTCTAGGTAATAGATTGCCTTGTTCAAACCACATCACCATTGTTTGAATTGAGACTTTAAGCATCACCTCAGAGATTAGGGCTAGATTTCATACACAGTGTCTCCTGGGATGACTGCCCTTGTCACTTTTCTTCACAGCTGGAACAATTACAAGCCTGGTAAGTCCATCACCTCTGACACCATCTTCCTGACCCCGCAAGACCCACAGACGAAGGTGAACCCATGAGGACCTGGTGCAGGAACATCTAGACTGCCTCTGTTCCTTCAGCAGAGCCTCAAGGAGGAGTGCCAGGAGAGATGGGCTGACCAGGAGCTGGAGAGGATGATATGAGAGGAGCTGTTGCACCAGCATGAGGCCATGTGCTCCTCAATAACATCCGTCATGGAGCACATGGTCACGTGTATGGAGCTCTCCACCAGCCACTGCCTTCCCCCCCTCCCAGCTCCCTGCCCAACTCTCTTCCCCGCAAACTCCCTGTACCTGCCCTCATCCCCTGGTTTAAAATTCAAAATGATCTGGGTCAAAATTCAAAATGACCTGGACAAACTAGAGAAATGATCTCGGTTAAGCAGGATGAAGTTTAATAAGGACTGTGGCGGGGTCCCCAACCCCGCCCTCTTCTCCACCCAGTTAAAGCAGGCCTTGAGGCCTAGTTCAGCGCAAATTCACAAGCCCAAAGGCCTAGTCTGAGGTTCAAGCAGGCCCTGAGGCCTAGTTGGGTGCCTTGAGGGGGACGGGGTAGGGGGGTGTGGGCCCTCCCTCTCCACCGGATCCCAACCCAGGGCCCTATTAGTGGTGGGTGGTTCCCACCACTGGCTCGGCGGGGAGTTCTGCCCGAAACATGCCGAGCCCACTGAGGGGTTCCTTGCCCCTTGCCCTGGGTTGCTTCCTACCCCCGCCCTGTGGCCAACGGAGACCCCACCTGGCGAAGACGGGCCGGCGGCAGCGGCAATGTCAGCGGGTCCCAGGTCTGGGGCAGCAGCGAAGGTGTTGTCCATGGTGGCAGGGCGGGCAGGCGGCCCTCCAGGGTCGGCGTTGTGGGCGTGCTCGACCCAGGGTCAGTAGCAGCAACAGTGGCGATCCCAATGGCTCTGGTTCCCGCAGCTGGTCCGGCAGTGGCCCCAGAGCTTGGGCCAGAGCTCCTTCCTCTCTGGAGGTCAGCCCCAACTGAGCAGCCCGGCAGCCTTTTATACTGAGGCTGCACTGTGAGCATGCCCGGTAGGGCTGTGGGGGAGGGGCTGCTTCTACCCAATAGATGGTCTCTCCACCCCTCTGTTCAGTGCGGGGCAGGCCAGCCCCGTCACAAGGACAAATGCAAACTACTCCACTTATGAAGGAACAGTTTCACACATACAGAATGGGAAGTGACTGTCTAGGAAGGTGTACTGCAGAAAGGGATCTAGAGGTCATTGCAGACCACAAGTGAAACAGGAGTCAATAGTGTCATGTATCAGAGGGGTAGCCGTGTTAGTCTGAATCTGCAAAAGCGACGAGGAGTCCTATGGTACCTTATAGACTAACAGATTTATTGGAGCATAAGCTTTCATGGGCAAAGACCTGACAAAGTGGGTCTTTGCTCACAAAAGCTTATGCTCCAATAAATCTGTTAGTCTATAAGGTGCCACAGGACTCCTCGTCACGTTTGCATAAGTCAATAGTGTGATACCATTGCAAAAAAAGCAAACCTGATTCTAGGCTGCATTAACAGGATTGTTATGAGCAAGACATGATAAGTCATTCTTCTGCTCTACTTTGCACTGATTAGGCCCCACTGGAGTATTGTGTCCAATTCTGGGCACCACATTTCAAGAAAGATGTGGAGAAATTGAAGATGTTCCAGAAAAGAGCAACAAAAATGATTAAAGGTCTAGAAAACGTCACATATGAGGGAAGACTGAACGAACTGAGCTTGTTTAGTTTAGAAAAGAGAAGAAGGAGAGGGGACATGATAGCAGTTTTCAAGTATCTAAAAGGGTATCAAGGAGGAGGGAGAAAAATTGTTCTCCTTGGCCTCTGATGATAGGACAAGAAGCAATGGGCTTCAATTGCAGCAAGGGAGGTTTAGGTTGGACATTAGGAAAAACTTCCTAACTGTCAGGGTGGTGAAACACTGGAATAAATTGCCTAGGGAGGTTGTGGAATCTCCATCACTGGAGCTATTTAAGAGCAGGTTGGATAGCCATCTATTGGACAATCTAGGGGTGGCCAACCTGTTGCAGACAAAGAGCCAAAATAGTGATGGATACAGTGCAAAGAGCCGAGGGAAAGAAGTTGTTGAGAAAAAAAAAAAGCGCTGCCCCCCTTTCAGAGCTGCGTGTGGCCCAAGAAGGCTTCCATCAGTCGCAGCATCAGCTCTCGCTGCACCAAGCAGGAAGTTGTTAAGGAGGAAAAAAAATGCTGTCCGCCTTTCAAAGCCGCGTGTGGCCCAAGCAGGCTTCTGTCAGCCACAGTGTCAGATCTTGCTACACCAAGCGATGCCCTGCCCAGACAAGGAAAAAAAGGTTAGAGCAGGGGACCATGAGAAGAGTTGTGGGTGTGGGAGCCGCAATTTTTCCTTTGAAGAGCTGCAGGTTGGTCACCCCTGATCTAGACAGTGCTTGTTTCTGCCGTGAGGGCAGGGGACTGGACTGGATGATCTCTCATGGTCCCTTCCAGTTCTAGCATTCTATGATTCTCCTCCTAGCACCCCCCAGGGACCTCTAGGGTCAGTAAATACATGGTGGTGGAACCTCTTGGGCAGCTGAAGCCTCACAAGGTACCTGAGGCAGGGGCCAGTCCCAGTCCTGTCCCTGAGCTCCTCTACCCTGTGACAGATGGGGTGAGGTCACAGACGACCCCTCGAGGGTGCCTCCTGGGATGCTGATATGGCCACTGCCACTCGCCTTTCCGCTCTCTGGGGCTCCTCACTGCCCAGTCCCGCTGGGCCAGCTCCATTGGTCTCCTCCAGCCAGGACCCTGAGCTGAGAACCTTGTCCCCACTGAGAAGCAGTACAGGCACTGAACCTCTTCAGATCCGAGGAGGGTGTAGTTTAAGGCCCAGCTTCCTGGGATACCACTCCCCAAATAGGATCAGAACCCCAAAGAATTAAGTAAGCCACCTTTAACAATGAAAGGGGGAATGTGCACACTGGTTTTCCCCCAACTAGCAATTACTTACACTGGATTTGATAGAAAATAAAAATGATTTTATTAAGTGGAAGCAGTAGGATTTAAGTAGTAATAAGTGAAAACAGGCAGAGCAAAGTAGGTTACAAATCAAAAGAAACAAAAATGCTTGGCTAATTCTACACTGAAACCGCCGTACAAACTCTTCAGACTCACCCTAAAATCTCTTTTCCAGCTGCTTCTCCAAATCAGGGATGTCTCCACTACCCTGAGGTCTTTGTCTCCTTCCTTTAGGTGCAGCCCAGCCAAAAGACCAAGGCCTCTTTTTTCCTATTCTTTTTATTAAAGAATTGTGGCCACTCCCTACCAACCACTGCTCAGAATTAAGGACATAAGAAATTGTTTAACAGTTGCTCATCATGAGGGTAACACCCTCCATGTCCCTTCTTCACACATTTGAACCCCACAAAGTATTTCCCACTCCATATGTCTAATTTTACACCCAAAAATTATACACACATCAAAGTAAGATAAACAGAACCAGCGGATTGTGACATGAAGATTGATGGGTTACATGAAATAATTTGCTGAAAGCACCTTTGCATTACAGAAATCCATGTCCCATAAGTCCATTAGCATGGGGGAGGTGTCCATCACATACCCCCTCTGCCTCCTTCTCCCCCCTCCCAGGTTCTTTTCCCAGTCCCATCCCTGTTATATATTCCCCAAATGAGAATAACAGAGTTGTTTTTCAAACAAAAAAGGCTTTTTAAAATTTGGTCATGGGCGGGGGGGACAGAAAAAGGGGGAGGTGGAGGAGGAAAGGCTCACGGGGCAATGCAGAGGCCCCTTGTGCGGAGGCCCAAGAGAGAGTCTCACAACAGCAGGTCTTGACTGAAATTCTCCCTCAAGACCTCCCAGATGAGCATGGGCCCATGATGTGCTCGCCGAATGGCAGCAGTGCCAGGCTGCTCAAAAGCCCTGGCTAGTCACTCACCCTCTGCCCCCCACCCTGGCAGGAAAGTCTCCCTTTGCGCTTGCATATGTTGTGGAGTATACAGCAGGCTGCCACCACCAGGGAGATTTTCTGATTGCCAAGGTCCTGGGGAGTGAGGAGAGACTGGAACCTCCCCTGGAAGCACCTGCTGAGCCTGGTGTTGAAGGTGTTCTTTGGTGGGGGTCCAGGCTGCCCGTGTAGGGCTTCATCAGCCAGGGAAACAAGAGGTAGGCTGCACATGGGCATGTTTATGTCCCCGACGTGGTACAGTTAGGGGAAAAAGTACCAGCATGCATCAAGTGGCTCGAGTTCCAGAAGACATTGGCATCATGTGCCTTCTTTGATCACCTGACGTAAATGTCTGAACCAGTCTGTGTGGTCCATGAGGGCCTGCACCATCACTGAAAAGTATCCTTTTCTATGTGTATAATCAGAGGTACATCCAGGATGGGGATGTGGATGCCATCAGTGGCCCCCTGCAACTGGAGAAGCCCATGGCAGCAAAGCCAGCGATGAAGGGGTCAGCGTTGCCCAGGGTGATAACCTCCACATCAGGATGGCATTGATGGCCTTGATCAACTATAGAATCATAAAAACATTAATAAGGTTGCAAGAGCTCTCGGGAGGTCAACAAGTCCAACCCACTTCCTAAAGCAGGACCAATCCCAAGCAAACCATCCCAACTAGGGCTTTTTAAAGCCGGGACTGAAAAACCTCTAGGCTAGGGATGGAGATTCCATGACCTCTCTAGGTAACCTATTCCAGTGCTTCACCACCCTCCTAGTCAAAGAGTCAAACTGGCATGAGTATGGCCCCAACCATAGATCTCCTCACACCAAACTGGTTCCCGAGAGAACAGTAGCTGTCCAGCGTGGCAAGTGGTAGTCAAAATGTAATATTTTAGTATTGGTATAAGAATATAAGTATGATGTACAATTTGACTTATAATGACTTGCTTATAAGTTCTATATTTTACCCTGTCTCTACAAATTAAGTTGTATCTCTTGTCAGTCACAAACTAAGCTGTGCAAGATTCCTTTTTGCTGTTCCTTTAGCAACTATTAATCTTGTCTGAAACTGCAAAATTGTTTGGTATGTGTGGAGGATGTGTGTAAGTATGAAAGCCATCACAAATGCCCAGGAGCTCAAGAAGAAGTGGAAACCTTAAAGATAACCAGGAAACATTAGTTTTGTCTGAGGCTGAATTAAATTAGCAGCATTGATGAACCCTGGAAACAGGCAGACATTTCCAAGAGTGAGACACAAACAAGAGACAATGATGGGAAACCTGACAATAACCATTGAAGGATAATTGTGGAAAAACCTGAGATTAACACCATTTAAGGATGAATGATTGCAGCATGACACTGATACCCATAGACGCCAATGGGAACTTACATGTATAAGAAGGGGAACTCTGGCCATTAAGCTCAAGGTTTGGTTCTGCAAAGCCAAGCCTCAGAGGAGCCTCACTCAGTCAGCCTTGCCTGGCCAACAAGACTCACTTGAACCACGACAGATTGGTAACTATATACCATCTGCAGGACCTGTGTGTGTGTATGAATGCATATGCTCTTTTCATTTTGTATTTTCAATAAACGCTGTGTATTGCCTTTTCCTCTGAAAAAGATGCCATATGCTTCTTATAAGCAAAAGATAGCTTCTCTAGTGTGATGGCGGCACACTTCTGCAGGAGGATGGCAGGTCTTATCCGGGTGTCTTGTTGCCTGAGGACAGGGGTGATCCACTTGCAGAGCTCTAGGAACAGGCCTTCCACATGCAGAAGTTCTGGAACCATTACTGGTCATCCTATCACTGCATGATGATGCAATCCCACCTGTTGGAACTGGTCTCCTTTTGTCAGAAGCAGTGTTCCACAGTGTGAAGGGGAAGATGGAGGGGAATTGGTGCATGAGGCATCCCAGGCCCTGGGTCAAGAGGTCTCCCAGTCCGTACTGGTTGTTGTGCTCCTGCAGCACCATGTGGGCAGTCTGCATGAACTGCTCCATGACGTGCAGCACAAGGCCCAAGAGCCTGACACTGCTTTGCAGCTGCTCTGGTTCCATGATGAGAGTGCTTTGGTGTCCACAAGGGCAACCAGAGCACGTGGCGAGTCTGGAGTCCCACAAAGGGAGAAGAGAAGTATGAGAAGAGGAGTATGAGACATGGCTGTAGAGAGGAGTCCCTTTAAGCATGAGTCTCAACTAGCCTCAGGAAGCAGCTACAGGAAGTGGCTGCTCTCCTGATGCCTCCCCGAAGTGCTTCCAGAGGGCTTTAAACGCAGGCTGCAATCAGTGTGAACACTATTTTGAAATAATTTGGCACTATATCAATGGTGCCTTGTAGTGTGTGTTTATTTCAAAATAATTTCCCAGCATAGACATAGATTGAGATGCTACAGGACTACTTGTTTTTTTAAGTTACAGACTAACATGGCTACCCCTCTGAATCCTTTTTTAGTCACTGAATTTTTAATTGTCCTTTTTTCCTTATTGCTGGTAAATCTTGCATGCAGACTAGTTGTGTTTTTCTCATCACTCATCATTTTCACCCTACCCTAATAACTAATCTTTCTTTAGTATCAAGAGTACTTTGTAGAAATTTCTTGAAAGCTAGCAGTAATGTCCCCAAGAGCATAGCATTGCTCTTCTCTCAGAAAACTTGGGTCTCATAGCTAAGGATTGCTCCTCCTCCACCTCCTCCTTCTTTATTCCAGCATCTAGAAAAAATGTGATGATCTACTCACTTTTTTGTTTTCCAGCACATTTTTGTGGTCCTTTTTTCATTAAATCTTAAAACTGTTTTTATTTCCTCCTGCTCTCACCATGACTCTTGTGCAGGGAATATGTAAGAAGAGCTTCTCTGATTAAAAATGATGGGCAGACCCATTGCACATTAGTGAATATTGTGAATTAGCAAGTAAGTGAACACACAACAACCACCCAAACTGGAGCAGCACAAAATGGACTTGAATAATTTATTTTTATAACTGTTTAGTTTTAATTATTTGATACTCATGTACTAATAAAGCTGTAGCAATTTTATAAAAAGATGTTTTAGCAATATGAAACTTTAGAGCAGTTCTCTTGATTTTTCTAATAAGAAGTGTGAGAATACCAGTTTTTAATTCATAAAAATAAATGTCAAGAGTTTTTAGCTTTTACTATATATGAGTATATTTATATACATACTGACCTCTGACATATTCATGTTCTCTTGCTCCATGAAGTAGGCATTGTTTCTGCACTGTTTCTTGGTTAGATGTACAGATGTGATTTTTTTATTATGGTCATTGAATTACTGCCATGTTTTTATTAATATTTTTAGGTTATTTGTCCTGAACTGGCTTTGAGTTTGTGTCGAACTACATCACTCCCTTCATCACTTATAGTTTGGGTCAGTAAATATCCAAAAAGCCTCTGCTTCACGTTTGCCTGTTTGTTTCCATGAGAGAGTATTTAGCATGGTTTTATAACATAGCTACAAGTAAAAAAGGATTCTTCTTTACACTGGATGGCAAAGTTGCTGGATCTTTGCTAGCAACCAATAAGTTTAAACCTGGTTGTAGCTATCATATTGCTGATCACAGTGTGGACAGGACTTTACACTTTAAGTCTTTTTTTAGCATCTGAGCTTTTTCTTGTACAGCTTTTTTAAACCCTAAGAAGGGAGGACCTGATGAAGTTTTTGGTTAGAACTTCAAATCTTTCCTTTTGGGAGGCATGTCACTCTTCTGCAAGGGGTACACTCTCCTAGTAATGGTACTGCATTGTTGCCATCCACACTCTCATATAAACACCAAGATGACTCACATTTTAAAATTACAATTATAACCCCCAGATTTAGAACATTTGCATCAAAAGCATTTGTTCCATTTAGCATTTAGGCCTCAACTCTCCAAGATATGTAAGCAGATGAGTAATTCCTTTGACCTTACTGGAACTGTTGGTGCTTAAAGTCAGGCACATGCTTAAGTACCTTGCTGAATCAGAGCCTTGTTCATATCAGTCTTTGGGTCCTATCCTGTAGTTACAGTTCCCAAACACCTCTGAACCCATATCCACACTTAATACTAATTCCTGTATTCTGACAAAGACATACTCTATTATGCTTTTGGATCAAGAAGTCAAAATTAGGCCTTCAGAGCTGACGGTTAATTCAGACCAAACCTCTGCTGAAGCATTTTCTCTCACTCCATGAAGTAGGCATACTATTATATTAATGAATATGCAAAAGAGACGTGGATATTTGTCAGTTGAGCAATATCTTTCACTCATGCCTCTAATACCGAAAGGAATGTCATTGGCAACTCATTTTTATGGTATCTGTTCAAAGCTATTCATAATGTTTGTGTAATCTTCCTGCCAGTAGCAGTTGGCAGCCAGAAGGGCCAGATTCAGTATCTAGAGAGATTCTTTCAACAAAGTAACCAAACTGGCTCAAGCCCCCATCCAGTAAACTGGAAAAATTCCAACCAACCGATGGGGTGCCTTTAGAGGCAATTCTTTCCCTCTTGCAAACACTGAGATAGAATCAATCTGTTTAATAACAGTAATCTATCATCAACCTGTAGGAACACACATAAACAAAGAAAACCCATAACATAAACAAAGAAAACCTGTAAGCAAGATAAGGGCAGAGTATTTTACTTAAAGATCTTTAGTCCTACGCCCAGTGGTTTCCCCCTACTTCAAACATCCCACTCATGGCTCTCTTCAGTCAGTGCAAACCCAGAGTTCACAGGTACATCATCATAATGTCTCATTCATTGAGCATGTGGCAATGCCACTTACATGCTGGTTGCCTGCCATTGTTCTCACCTGCCAGCTACCCACCTACTGGCTGCCTGCCTCTGCTCCAATCTGCTGACTACCCACCTGCTACCCCACTGGCTGCTCATTGCTGTTCCCACCAGCTGCTGCTCCTGCTGGCTGCCCCTGTGATGGATTTGGCTCTAAGCCAGGCCTGGGCAAAATATGGCTCGCAGGTCAGATCTAGCCTACGAAGCCACCGATCCAGCCCATGGATGCTGCGGGGAACCCCAGACAGGCTCTCCACTTGCCTCACCCCACCCGCATGCTGCTCTGAAACACAGCTGTGGGGTGGTTTCACTTTAAGAACTGAGCCTGGAGGGTAGTGGGGAAAGCTTTAGAAGCTGCTTCCGCCCCCAGCACAATCCCATTGGCCAGCTTCTGGCCAGTGGGAGCTGCCTGTTTCAATAAAAGGCAGCCATGAAACACAAGGAGCTCGTAGATATTCATAGAGCACATGCCTGCAGCCTGTGCAGGGGTGGAGCAGGCAGGGAGGCTGATTCAGGAACAGGCTGCTGGCTGGTAAGTCTCCTGGCCAGACCCTGCCTCTGGTACCCCAGCCCCTCCCTTCCCCAACCTTCTGCCTTCCACTTCTGCCTCCCTATTCCACATACTCAGATCCTCTGCCCCCTTTCTCCACCCATACCCCCTCCCAGATCTGGCACCCCAATCTCCTGACCCAGATCACAGTCCCTTCCTGCCCTAGCTCACAACCCAAACCACTGCACCCCCTCCTGTACCCCAATTCCCTGCCCTAGGTCACAATCCAGACTCCTGCACTCAGGGCCGGCTTTAGCAAGCACGGGGCCCGATTCCAAGGGCGGGGCCACGCATGCGCCATGCGCCCGGGGCACTGCGCATGTGCCGTGCGCCTGGGGTGTTGTGTACCTGGGGTGGCATTGCGCGTATGCCGCGCACCTGGGGCCCCGCGCATGTGTCATGAGTCCCAGACAGCACTGCGCATGCACCGTGCGCCATGCGCCCGGGGCCCCGCACATGCGTTGCGCACCCAGGCATCGCGTACCTGGGGCGGCACTGCGCGTGCATCGCGCACCCAGGAGCGGGGCCCCCTTAGGTGTGGGGCCCCATTCTGGGGAATTGGCCGAATCGGCCTAAAGCCAGCCGTGCCTGGACTCTAGTCCAGTGCCCCAGGTTACAACTGTCTCCTTCACTCAAATTCCCTCCCTCACCTCAAGCTCCCTTCTGCACAACCTCCATCCCAGACACCACACCTCCTCCATTACTATCATGGAGAAGTGCTCCTTCATTAATATAATGGAAGAGTGCAGCCCTCAACCACTTTCCAAATTCTTGGAGTGGCCCCCCATAAAAAATTATTAACTACCCCTGCTGTAGGCTAAACCTAGTAATTTCATCTCTCTGTGATTTCAGCTGTTGGCCCTCAGCACAGTCCAGCCAAAAGATTCCAGTATTCACTGGAATAACATTTTAAAATAATAAAGATACTCCTTATGGAGTCTGTTTTAGTTCTATCACTAGAACAGTGTTATAGCCCATGCCTAGAGGACGTAGCCTGTTGATTCAGAGCTCTGCCCTTCCCCCAGTTGACTTCACAGAGTTTGGAAGAGAAAATGTCACGAGTTGCTCCGGGCCACCTCCCCTTCAGGGCCTTCCCTAGGGTTCGAGCTCCTGCCCAGAATTAGTAGCCCCACACGGGACCCGCGTTCCCCCACTGCCGTATGGCTCAATAGGGGTGAGATTGGGCTGCCGGTAAGGGGAAGGGGGTTCGGGCCCACCCTCACTCCGAACCCAGCCCAGGGCCCTAAGGCAAGGTCGTCCGACCTCGCTCAGTGAAGGGGTTCATGCCCCAAACCCTCCGCTCTGGGTTCCGCAGCCCCACCCTGGGCTGCTTCTTCCCCTCAGCCCCTGGCCACTCCCGGTTCCCTGGGATGGGGGCCTGCCTTACCGGGTCTGTCCCCCCACCTCGAGCCGGGTCCTCCGTCCCTCCATTTTTTTCTCCCCTGGGAGCCTACCTGGCTCCCTTTTGAACTCTCCCGCCGCCCAGTCCAGGCTCCGCCCCTCGCCGGCATCCTCCGGGCACCACGCCGGGCGCTGAGGACGTCATCTGCCTGTGCCGGCTCAACCCGGCATCAACCGCGGTTGCTCTCCCCTGCCGCGTCCTGGCCATCCGGCCCTGCGGCATTTCCCTTCTCCCGGCTCCCGGAGGCCATGTAAGTGCGGGGTGCGGCCGTGCCAGCTGCCACCCCATCACACATCTCCCCCCTCAAAATCCCCGTTATACTTGCCACCCCTCCGATCTCTGGTTCGGGTATCTGGGACAAACTGTCAGCATTCGCATTAGCGGCGCCAGGTCGGTGTTTTATTTCGAACTGATATGGTTGCAAACTCAGATACCATCTTAATATTCTAGGGTTCATATCCTTCATGTTGCGGATCCACTGTAGGGGTGCGTGGTCCTGTCACCAGGGTAAACTTGTCACCTAGGAGGAAATATCGCAGTGCATCAATGGCCCATTTCAGGGCTAGGGCTTCTTTCTCAATTGTCGCGTACCCTTTTTCTCTGGGGAAGAGTTTCCTACTTAAATATAATATAGGATGTTCTTCCCCGCCTTCCTCCTGGGCTAGCACGGCCCCCAGTCCGGTCTCGGAGGCAACAGTCTGCAAAATAAAGGGTTTCTTAAAGTCGGGTTGAGACAACACCAGGGCGCTCATTAATCTCTGTTTTAGATTTCTAAAGGCCTCATCACATCGTTCATTCCACCTCACCCTCTGGGGTTGTCCCTTATGTGTGAGGTCTGTGAGTGGAGCCGCTAGTGAGGAGAAATTCGCCATGAACCTCCTATAATATCCGCTAACCCTAAAAATTGTCGTACCTGTCTTTTTGTTGTGGGTCTGGGGTAGTTCCGTACAGCTTGTACGTTGTTAATTAAGGGCTTCAGTTGCCCTCGCCCCACTGTATACCTCAAGTATGACACTTTCGACTTTCCAAATTGGCACTTCTTGGGATTGGCTGTTAGTCTGGCCTGCTGCAATGCTTCCAGTACCGCCGCTACATGTCTAAGGTGTTGGTCCCATGTTTCACTGAAGTCCACAATATCGTCTATGTAGGCTACTGCGTAGTCTTGATGTTCCCTCAACACGCGATCCATCAGCCTCTGGAACGTAGTGGCTGCCCCATGGAGCCCGAATGGCATCTTAGTAAACTGGTAGAGCCCAAACGGTGTAGCAAAGGCCGTTTTCGCCTGGGCTTCTGGGGCTAGTGCAATTTGCCAGTATCCCTTCGTCAGGTCTAGGGTCGATAGGTACCTGGCCCATCCCAACTGGTTCAGCAGTTCATCTATGCATGGCATGGGGTATGCGTCAAACCGGGAAATGGCGTTGACCTTCCGAAAGTCTATACAAAACCTCGTCGACCCGTCCGTCTTGGGTACCAAAACTATCGGGCTTCTCTATTCGCTGTGGGATTCCTCGATCACCCCCCACTCCTGCATTGCCCTTAACTCCTGCTTCACCGTATTCCAGAGCTTCCGAGGAAGGGGGCGGATGTTGTCCCGTATTGTTTTTCCTGGTTCTGTCATGATGTCATGACAGATCACCGTGGTCTCTCCTGGCCGGCTGGTCAGCACCTGTTGGAATTGTTGCAAAACCTGCCCTAGCTGTTTCTTCTGAGCTTCAGACAACCCTTCCCTGATTTGGGCTTCCTCCAACCCCACTTCGGGTCCTCCCCATGGTCCAAACGCTATGTCCGCCGTTTGGGGTTCGATCAAGAAGGCGTCCCGTGGGTTCCACTTTTTTAATAAGTTTACATGGTATATCTGAGTCTCTTTGCGGGCCCCATTTAGCAGTATTTCGTAATCTACAGGTCCTACCTTTCACGTTACCTTAAAGGGACCCTGCCACCTGGCCATTAGCTTGGACTCCCCCACTGGGAGTAATAACAGGACCCAGTCACCGGGGTCGAATGTCTGGACTCGGGCCCCTTTATCATACCGGGCCCGTTGCGCCTCCTGGGCCTCTTGGAGGTTGTCTCGTGCCCACTTTGCTAGGGACCCTAGGTTCCAGCCTAGCTTCTCCACGTACTGTGTCGCCCCGAGGGCAGGGGTTGCCTAGGTCTCCCATCCTTCCTTCACCAGGTCCAAAATCCCCTTAGGCCACCTCCCATACAACAGCTCAAAGGGGGAATACCCAAGGGAAGCTTGCGGCACCTCTCAGACTGCAAACATCAGGGCCGGCAGGAGCTTATCCCAGCCGCGGGGGTCGTCTTGTACGAACCGACGTAACATACCTTTCGCGTTCGATTAAAGCGCTCGACCAGGCCATCAGTCTGGGGGTGGTAGATGGAAGTCCGAATTTTCCGTATCTGAAGGATCCTGCATAATTCCTTCATTACCTTCAAGGTTAAGTTTGGCCCTTGGTCCGTCAGGAACTCCTTGGGCAACCCCACCCAGGAAAATACCTTGACTAATTCTTCCGCAATTGCCTGGGCAATTGTCTTTCATAACAGAATAGCCTTGGGGTACCGAGTCGCGTAATCCAGTATGACCAAGATATGTGTGTGCCCCTGGCTCGATTTCTCTAGGGGCCCCACCAGATCTAGTGCCACACGTTCGAACGGGGTCCCCATGATCAGGAGGGGTATGAGCGGGGCTGGCGGCACCCACGCTAAGGATGTCTTCTGGCACAGGACACAGGAGGCACAGAAGTCCTTAACTTCTTGATAGACTCCTGGCCAATAGAATTGCTGTAAGACCCTCTGCTGGGTCTTCTCCGACCCTAAATGTCCCGCCCAGGTGTGGTCGTCGGCCAGTTCCAGCACCTTCCACCGGTATGGACGTGGTACCAACAATTAGTATCTCTCTTCCCCTTCCCCCGGGGTCACCCAGTACAACCGGTTGTTTCGTACTTCAAATCATGGACCCTGGGGTAGGCCTCCGACCCCCCCCGTTGTCCCCCACCTTCATCCCGTACCTGTGTCCATGCATGTTGTAATGTTGGATCCTCTCATTGAAGGGTGGTAAAGTCTCCCTCATCCAGGTCCAGGCGCAGGGTGTCCGGTGGGTCCGTCCGCTCGGGATCAGGCTCATGCCTCGGCCTCTCCACCTCCTCCTCATGGGCCGCTAAGCTGGACTTCTTTAGTCCCTGTCCTTTCTGTACCTCCTGAGTCTCGCCCCAATGTCTCAACAAACGGCCTAACCCCGTCCAATTTCGTCCTAACAGGGCAGGGTACGCTAACCAAGGGGCCACCGCTACCTCGCACATCCCCTTGGTTCCTCCATCCTGGATCCTTACCCAGGTTGTGGGGTAGGGGTGAATGTCCCCATGGACGCACCGCATATACACCTGCGGACCTTGGGGCTTCCTGGGGCGGATGACATCCAACCGGACGATTGTTTGCCCACAACCTGAATCCAACACCGCTTCCACCCACCGCTTATTAATCTGGACCCTTCGCGTTATTTGCGTGTGGTCCCCCGGCCCTCAGTTACCTTCCCGGTCCATTCTTGGCCGAACGTGCAGTCCATCGGGGGCAGTCCTTTTTGAAGTGCCCTTCCTGTCTGCACTGGTAGCAGGAGCTCCTTGTTCCTTCCTCTTGTTTTGGGCTCTGCTCCGGTCCCCCTACGATGCTACCGGTCTCTTCTGGTCGTTTCCATCGGGGGGCTAGTCTCCTCTCTGGGACTTGGTTTGGCGAGTTCCTCCGGCCATACCCCAGCCGGGGGGCCATTACGGTCTTGGGGGGGGGTCCATCCCGCCTTTCTTGACCTCCTTCAGGCCCATTGTCGGTTTCCATCCAGGCGGCGTCTTCAGCCGCGAGGAAATGTTCCATTAGGGTCACCGCCTCTTCCAAAGACTCAGGGAGGTGTCGGCGTACCCACTGCTGTCCCCCAGGGGGGAGGATTCATACGTATTGCTCGAGGATAACGGCCTCCGCCACTTGGACCCCCGACTTGCCTTCCGGTTCTTGCCACCTCATCCCTGCATCCTTGACTCGTTGGGCCACCGCCCTGGGTCGCTCCTGTGGGTCATAGCGTGCCTCCTGGAACCTTCGTCGGTGCACTTCAGGGGAGACCCCAATCTGGTCGAGTATGGCCTCTTTTACCTTGTAATAGCACAGGGCTTCTTTGGCTGACAACCCCCGGTAAGCCAGCTGCGCCGGCCTGGACAAATACGATGCCAGGAAGGTTGCCCAATGGTCTTGTGGCCACTTTGCGGCCGTAACCACCCACTCGAATGTTATGAGGAACGCCTCAGGGTCATCCTCTGGTCCTAACTTCGTCAGGCGAATCGGCAGCTGGGTCCCTACGGCCCCTCCTCCGTCCCCTGTCAAAGATTGTCCAGCGCCTCTGCCCCTGGTGCTGGATGCTGCCTGCCGGAGGTCCCGCACTATTTGGGTTTGCTGTTCTTGAAATTTAGAAAAGATTTGCTGCAACACCTGCGTTTGCTGCTGTTGTTGCTGCTTTTGGTTCTCCACCAACCACTCGAGTACCTTAGTTACCTCCATTTTTCTTGGGAATTAGCCAACCGTTAGTTCGGGGAAGGGGAAGCTGACTCCTTCCCCCCCACACCGTTTCTACCCCTTGTTTCGGGGTCAGGGCACTACCCACATTCTCCACCACGTGTCACAAGTTGCCCCGGGCCACCTCCCCTTCAGGGCCTTCCCCCGGAATTAGTAGCCCCACACGGGACCCGCGTTCCCCCACTGCCGTATGGCTCAATAGGGGTGAGACTGGGCTGCCAGTAAGGGGAAGGGGGTCCGGGCCCGCCCTCACTCCGAACCCCAGCCCAGGGCCCTAAGGCAAGGTCGTCCGACCTCACTCAGCGAAGGGGGTCGTGCCCCAAACCCTCCGCTCTCGGGTTCCACAGCCCTGCCCTGGGCTGCTTCTTCCCCTCAGCGCCTGGCTGCTCCCAGTTCCCTGGGATGGGGGCCCACCTTACCAGGTCTGTCCCCCCACCTCGAGCCGGGTCCTCCGTCCCTCCGTTTTTTCTCCCCTGGGAGCCTACCTGGCTCCCTTTTGAACTCTCCCACCGCCCAGTCCAGGCTCCGCCCCTCGCTGGCGTCTTCCAGGCACCGCGCCCCTGCCCCTTGTGGGGGGGGCGCTGAGGACGTCATCTGCCTGCGCTGGCTCAACCCGGCGTCAACTGTGGTTGCTCTCCCCTGCTGAGTCCTGGCCATCCGGCCCCGTGGCGTTTCCCTTCTCCCGGCTCCCGGGGGCCGCATAAGTGCGGGGTGCAGCCATGCCGGCTGCCACCCCGTCACAGAAAGCCTTGACTGCATCTCTCCTTTGAACTGAATTAAACACAGTCTGCTTTTCTGCATTCCCAATAACTGCAAGCATTGGTGGTCATATTTTACAATTACTACATTTAGGGTTAACATGGTTTGTTACCCTACAATAGCCAATACCATTCTAACAATTGACTATCTAGTCAGCCTAAGCAACTGAGTGAACTCTATTTACATAACCACACCCAGGATTTTTTTCCCATTCCAGCATGAACTGTATTTACATAACAACAGCTGAATACGTAGCAGATCTAAGCAACAGTGTGAACATAACCACACCCAGGATTCCTTTCCCATTCCAGCTGGCTGTAATGGAAGCATTGATTCAGACCCTGCTTACATTTGCAAGTACATGGAACAATTGGCACAGTAAAAGACCATGTAAACAGAGCACTAATGAATGTCACAGAGCTATACATACCAATTGCCAGAGCCCTGCAAGGATACAAAATGTGTATCTATCCACAAAAATGAGCTGCAGATATCCACATCCATATCCATGGATATGGATACTAGGGAAGTTAGATAGTGGGTAATAGAATAGCTGAGTAATTGCATGAATTCTTATCAGTTATTAGTCCTCAGGGGTGGGGCCCGCAGCCAATATGCTCTGGCCCCACTTCCGGGGAGCCCCCTGCCATCCCATGCTGCTGCCTCTGTATCAGAGGCAGTAGCATGGGGTGCCAGGTGGAACTGATCCATGATGGGAGCTAGTTTGAAAACCCAGCTCCCTGCACAGGCTGGCTGTCTGCCACCCCACATTGCTGCCTCTGATAGATGTACAGAGGCTGCTCCAGAGAGGGTTAGGGGAGGCTGCCGTGAAGCCTGACCCCACTGCAAGCACAAGCTGCTTCCAGGCAGCCTCCCCTGGGCCTCCTCCCCCTGCCCCTCATGCTGCTGCCTCCAATAGAGGCGGCGGGGGCAGGTGGCACCACAGAGCTCGTGCTGGGGGGAACTGGCTTTTAAGCTGCTTCCCTCCCCTTGCTGTCTCTGATACAGAGGCAGCAATGGGGAGGAGGGGAAATCCAAGTAGTCGACTACTCATTTACACCCCTAGTGGATACCTGTGAATATAAAGTGGATATCTGTGGATTTGCAGGGCTCTACTGATGGGAGAAAAGGGCCTGCCCACAAAAGCTTATGTTATAATAAATTGTTAATCTTTAAGGTGTGTCATCAGACTCCTTGTTTTTGCTGAAGCAGACTAACCTGGCTATCTCTCAGTAACATATGATTTATGTTGGAGATGATTTATAATAGTGAGATGTTGAGTCACTCTCCCCTTGTGAAAATACCTAAGGAAAGGACCTAAGTGGAAAACGTCCATGAGAATGTTTTTGCAGAGTTCACCCTTCTGGAACGATTTTAGGGAAGTTTGTCTTGTGAGCCCCTCTCTATGTACACAGTGAGCTATAGCTATGTTCCTAAATCTAGCAAAACTCTGGGGATCTGCAGGAGTCAGAGACATCTTGTACTGAGGCCATGAGCTTCCATGCTAGCTCTGGAGCCGCCCCCCCCCCCCCATATCTCTGGCATTGCTTCTGAAAAAGGTGAGAGCTCAGACCAGAGGGAGGGGATGTTAATGAGGGGAATTAGTCTCTTTCCCACCTGGATAATAAAGAAAAGGTTATGCTGCTGGTAAATGATACTGGGGCTCAAAAACAAATGTGTCGATGTGTAAGTTCCACTGTTTGCATTTAAAAATTAAAAATAAATACTGTAACAAACAAATGAAGTTGAAACAAACCCAGCAGTATGTACAACAAAGAATTACGTTGCTTTGATTCTTGGCAGTAGCTTCCACAGAAATAATAGCAGGAAATTATGGAGGAAAAAAACGATGAAATCACTCAACAGTCTTTGCTTATTAATTTTAGTCTTCTGTGCTGAGATAACAATTTGGTTTATTTGTATTATAAAATAAAAGATTGCTCTTATAATTGGAAACCGTTATAGCTATGCAGCTAAGGGTAAAGGTTATAGTGGTTATTGCAGCTGATATCCTAATTCTAACAAAAGAGACACAGTGAATATAGAACATGTAACTTCTGGAACATGTACCATAAAATAACCATAAAACAAGAATTTTTCACTATTGGGTATTTTGCTGGAGCTGATAAAAATACTGAAAATTTTCCAGTGTTTTTGTTTTCATTCCTTCACATGTGGCAAGGTTTTCTTGTGAAGCTGCCTGAAGATAGTGTTGAGTTTTCAGGTTTGCTCCCATCATGGAGTACTTTATTTTTCCTGTTCAGATGGATTATTTTGTGCCCCAGCCTGCACTCATTGAGACCTATTTCCCCCCCTGATGTGTGCACATTATAAACCTCCATTAATGTTAATGAGTTATGTGTTTACCCATCAGGGGAGAATAGACCTTGTTGAGTGTGTGTGAAAGCTAGAGTAGAATCCCCAGGTACCTACACAGAGGGAGATTAACTGACAAAGTAGTTGGAAAGAGTTCAAGAGAAATACCAGTCAGAGATCAGTCAGCTAACCATTCTGATGTCCACTCATTTTTTTTAAGTTACATTCTGACTAACATTCATTGGCTGAAACTGAATAAAATACACTGCCGATTCACAAGAACATAAAGAATGAGTAGAGTCATGTGTGGATACAATATTTATATCTGTAGATATAAATTGGTATCTGTAGAGCAGCAAGGCTCTACTGGGAACTGCAGTGGGAAAAATAGCAGCATGTTGGGCCTCTGCCCACAGGAGCCAGCCCTCCATGCTAGCAACTCTTCTGGCCTGGCGGTTCTGCCCCATCCACACACTCAGCAGTGGGCACAATACCCACCAATAGGTGTGCCTGGTTGTGCTAGTGTGTGCAAACAGCTCTCACACTGGTGGCGAGAGTCCCTTTCACACAGCAGTCTGCATCTCCTGTCCAGGAGCATGCAAGCTACTTGCATACACGAGCATAGCCAGGGATTGCTGCCCATCTGCCTGGGGCCTGCCGCAGTGTGCATGGCTGAGAGCAGTACAGCCATGCCAGAGGAGCTGCCTATGCAGTATGATGGCTTCTGGCAGGGGCAATCTGATATGCTGCTGCTTTCCCTACTGTGGTTCCTGGTAGAGCCCTGCAGATCCACAGATTTCAATTTATATCTGCAGATACACATTTTCTAGTCAACAGGGCTCTAAGAATAAGGGTACTTATGTACTTCTGGTACACCTAACTTCAGTACCAGGCAAATTTGTTGAAATTATAATAAAGAACAGAACAGCTAGACACATAAATGAACATACAATGTTGGGGAAGAGTCAACACAGCTTTTTTAAAGGCTTCACTAATCTATTAGAATTCTTTGAGGGTGTCAGCAAATACATAGGCAAGTGTGATCTAGCTGATACAGTGTACTTTCAGAAAACCTTTGACCAACAGCTCTTAAGCAAACGAAGTAGTCATGGGATAAGAAGGAAGGTCCTCTCATGGATCAATAACTGGTTGAAAGATAGGAAATAAAGGGTAGGAATAAATAGCCATCTCACAGTGGCGAGAGGTAAATAGCAGGGTCCCCAGGGATTTGCACTGGGACCAGTGCTATTGAACATATTCATAAAATGGGTAAACAGTGAGGAGGTTAAGTCTATAGACCAGGGATGGATAACCTCTAGTGTACCAGCTGCATACAGTTTGATAGAGTTAGTTATTAGCAGGCTACCAGAAGCTTTACTTATCTAAGCCTTCACAGGCATGGAACCCCACAGCTCTCATTGGTGGCGTGGGCCATGTGCCACTTTCTGCAGCTCCCATTTGCCAGAAACAGTGAACTGCAGCCACTGGGAGCTGCAACAAACCATATCGTGGCCTGCCAGGGGCTAACCCTGATGAACTGCATGCAGCCCAAAGGCTAGAGGTTTCCCACCTCTGCTGTACACAGTACAAAATTACTTAAGATAACTACAAAGAGCTGCAGAAGAGTCAGACAGAACTGGGTGAATGGGCAACAAAATGGTAGATGAAATTCAATCTTGATAACTGCAAAATAGTGCACATTGGAAAACATAATCCTTCTTACATACACAAAACAATGGGAGTCTAAATTGCCACTCAAGAAAGAGATTTTGGAGTCATCCTGGAGGGTTCTCTGAAAACAACTGCTTCATGTGCAGCAACAGTCAAAAAAGCAAACAGAATGTTAGGAACCCTTAGGAGAGAAATTGATAATAAGACAGAAAATGTCATAATGCCATGACACAAATCCACTAGAAGATATACCTGGTGTTGCTTGAGTCCTTAACTAATTTTTGTTTTTTGGAAAATAAAGTGAATATGTCCATGATTCATTTGAATCATTGCTCTGGGATGGGGCTAGGGATGAGGGGTTCAGTATGCAGGCTGCCTCGGGGAGAGAGGACTACCCCAGCCCTCTCTCACCGCAGCAGCTTGGGGGTCAGGGGAGAAGCACCTCTCCAAGGCTGCTGGAGCTCAACAGGTGCAACTAGGAGAGGGATGTATGTCCTCTGGCTGGGGTAGGTTTAGGTTTGTCTGCCTCCTGTGCTCCCCAGCCAGAGTGAGAAATTCAGCAAACAGTATACTTTCTCCTCGCTCCCTGATAAAAGAGATCAGCATGCAATGTTCCCCTATGAATCAGAGGGAGCTTCAGCCCAATGATGCCCTCCCTAAAGGATGCCTGGGGATGGAAGGGTCGGGACAGGGACAGTACCAGATATGGGGTGGGTCCTGTCCCCAACCAGCCCCTTTCCCCTGCCTGGAGATACTGTCTTTTTCTGAATGGTTTTCTGAGAAGCAGTCCCACCCAGGTGGAGATCCTGGGAAAGCCAGATGGTCCTGCACCTTAACTCGGCAATTAGCAGCAACTCTACCCACACTGCAAAACAGAAGGTTTATTAGTCAACAGGGACAGAGCGTAGAAGAGATCTTGTGAGCACAGAAAACAAGAGCATTCTATCAAGTCCACCTAGGGGAAAGAGGAACCCAGAGCTGCCTGTTCAGCTCTCCCCTGCCACCCACAAGCCCATTGCTCCTTCTCCAGCTGGAACCACCTGATTACATCCCCCTTCTGGTTGTATCCCCTTCCTGGGACTCAGATTACAAAGGGACCAGGCGTAGCATATGTGCAGGCAGCTGGAGCAGTCCCTGCAAAAGTCTCACATCCTTATTCCCACCATCTCAGGTTAGGGTTAGGGAAACCAAGGCACACACAGAAGTCATGCAAACCAATGAGATTCACAAGCAAAATAAAAAGAAAATCCCCACTTTATCCTATGTACCAGCTGAAAACTGGCAATAAATATGGAAGATGTTTTATTGACCACATAAATTACATATAAAATCTCTTCCCTCGTTGCACCCTAAAATCTGTTTAAATCAAAATTATTAATATATTTATCAGGTTATATTGTTCTGTCTTTCAATTAAATTAGTCATTCACTAACAGGCTTATAAAATAATCCTTTAGAAGCTTATCTCTGTTTATTAACGTCAGGGCAACAGCTCTTGTTGTTTCTTGTAATCTGGGGTCCATTTCATTTTAGACTGGCCTCTTCTTCCATAAATGCTATGTATCCCCCAGTCTCCCAGCTGTCCAGAAACAATTAATGCAGATGTTTGACACGATGAAAAATCAGAAATATCTAGTTCTCTTTTCTTTGTAATTAAATCTTAATGATCTAAGTAAAAGTCTAAAATATTTAAATACCCCGGCCCCATCTGTTCATATCCCATCAGGATAGCTTCACCCATCATTCTTCTGAGCTAGTTTCAGTGAATTCTTGGCAGTTTAAGATAAATGGGTCTTTCAGATAAGATGTCAAACCCAGATTGTTGGATTTTTTTTCTGCTATCTGTGGACATTGCTCTAGTGTCCTTAGCCATTTCCTCTCCCTGATGTGTTATGCAGATGGCCATTTGTTGATTTGCTACCATCCACCGTCCCCATTCAAGTACTGTCTGTGTGGTTCAGTAGTGATGTGTATAAACAGCAGCAACATCCGTGCTTTGCAATCCCAGAATAAACATGTAGTGCATGGAGGACCCCATAGGCATTAAAAGGGAGAGAATCCTCCCTGACTCCAAGCTGTGGGCAGAGTAAAGAATGGCTCCACAGCCATTGCTACAGTCTATTTAGGTATTCAAAACCGACTGTAGTAATCCAAGTGCACACACTCATGAGGTTCATATAGGCCTTATTTAAAATGGAGACTATTCAAAACATTTCTATGTTCCCAATACCAGATCCACTGCAGCAGTGTTAGGCTATGTCTACACTGCAAAAAAAAGTCGGAAAAAGATATGCAAATTGCGAATGCAATTTGCATATCTTTTTCTGCTTTTCTTCCGAAAGAGGCTTTTCTGACATCTACATGGGGCCAAATGTCAGGGAAATCCCTCTTTCAGAACATCCCTTCTTTCTCGTAAAACGAGGTTTACAGGGATGCTGAAAAATGCATCTGCTTTTCTGAAATTTTTTTCAGAAAAATAGACATGTTCTTTGGACGTGGCAGAGCTTCCAAGGGTAGTCTAGATGTACCTTTATACCTCTAGGAGTCCTGCTGTAAGCAGTGTACTGACTGCTGCCATGATTTTAAGTGTCATGTCCTTTAGAGATAGTTTAAGAAGGGCCAGATGGCATGATGCATCTATTTATGCACAGTTTTCCAGTCAATCTAGATCACTTTATATATTCTATCCTGGCTGGGTTTTGCAATTCTGAACATGTGACTTATTGTTCTATTATCATCTAGCTGTTTTCTGATTTTTCCCCCTCTTTTTATAATTGTCCCATTATTTGACTGTGGTTTGAAGTGAGAATTATTGGATAATTACTAAGATCACTCTTCTTTCAATGTATAAAGTGTAGTATCATGTTTGATTTTCTCTACCCTGTAAATGTCTGTAGTTCTCTATGACCTGAAGAAAAAAAACCTTAGGAATTCAGTACATTTAATTAATTTCTTAGACTGCATGTTACCCAGACCTATGAATAGTAGTGTATATTTCAAATATACTTTTAAGCCTGCCTTTCATTAATACATATTTCCCATAGGTCTTTGTGATGTCCTAAATGTATGAAATTCTGAGGCCCAATTCTCCACTGTCTTGCACCTTATATATTTATTTTACCCCTGTGGAAGTGAATGAAAAATGTGGCCAACTCACTTATTTTGCAGAGCTTTAATAACTATGTGAGGTGCATGGTAAAGGCAAATCTTTTTCTATTTTATTTTTCAGAGATTTTAAAAAGGAATTCAGTATCCAACAACTCTCCCCCTCCCCCACCATCCCAAAAATCAGTGTATGTGCAGCATCTCCATTCTTTACAATAGATAATGTATATATGTGTACACCTGTACAAAACCTTGATCCTGAAGCAAGAGAAGCTCTGGATCCTATAAACAGATCTGTGACAACTCCTTTGCAATTTCTAAATCACAAACAGTGGCTTGAACTGATGAAGGCAGTTTTTTGCAACCTAAAATCTGAATTCAGTTGAAGATACTTTTCAGTGTGACAAACACAACATCCCAGAACAGCTTATGGTGGGCTAAGGAAAAGCAGGAATCCCATGTAATGAGGAGATTGGTTAGGAGCCCTGGGTGGAATTCATCAGCATGCCTTTGACATAATATGTATGTTTCCAACTGTTTAGGTTAATTCACAGCACTCATGACCTTTTCCTGCCAGAACTTTGGTTTGAAGCTGTGTAACATGCACAAAGGATTATGGGAGAGGGGGGAGGGAAAACGTCAGTGTTGTAAACAAACTTCTAAAATGCCAAAGACAAAGCAAGCTGTTAAAGTGATTCATGGCAGACTCTCTCAATCTGTGTTTAAGAAAAAGAAAAGGTAAAGCAAGACTTGTGTAGCCAAGCAACCTCAAAGCCTGCCACAGTTGCCATGGGAAGCTTTATCAATGACGCAATGGCTGAAATTGTTCTTTTCTTGTAATTGAAGGCTTCAGTAAGAAGAAAATGGGGCTTTCCAGACAGGCAGCCCCCTCCTGCCAGGACTCAGCAAGGAACAGACTGGAATTAAGTCTCATTCACACAAATATCTGATCAAAATGGGACTGACAAAATCCAGTCACTTTCAAAACATAAATCTGAGTTCTTTTGAGGCCCTATCTTTGAAAGGATTTGCCTTAACCACAGCCAGACTACAAGTACGTTGAATGTAATTCTTGACCTGGAGACAGGAGTACTTGCTGTTTCCTGATTTGTTTAATTTGACAGAAGTATTTGCTTCATCTCACCAAGCAGAGTTACAAAAGCAAATCCAGACACCCAAGAGATGTACCTATTAGTGATGATTTGAATATGAAGTTAAAGAATCAGACTCTTCATTTAACTTTAGCGATGCATTGTGGGTCCAATCGAATACCAAATATTGCATCCAGTATTTCCCAAGTACAAATTCTAATAGGGAGGAGATTGATTTAACATAGAAGATGATGTTATGGGCCTCAGTTTGTTTAGACCAAGGTGGGTTTGAAAGACATATCAAACTGGAAAATAAAATACAGTGCACAATTTACTTGCTAAGACTTTAGAGATGAACAAGGAAAAAAAGGACAAATTATGTAATGTTTTTGGTCAGGTTTTAACAGATGTATAAAGAAATCCTTGGTCATGGACTAATTCCTCCCTTGGAGTGTAAAAGGCTTCATTCAGTTTATCCTAAAGAGCAGATGCATGACAAATATATCTTTGTGTAGGAAAGGGAAATATTTCCTTAAACATCCTATTGCAAACGTGACTGGCTGAATTTCCTTTTCCTCCTGCCTGCTGCATTTCCCCTCTTTGCACAGATGGGATCTATCTACATTTGCAGGATATGAACTATAGCTGACATTCTAATGGTTCATTCAGCAAAGGCCAAGCAGACACCTTTTCTCCAGCCCAGCACTGGGCAGGTGATGAGAAGCTTTTGTTAATCTCAACATAACTGGCATGAAGGCTGCAAAATGCAGTCTTTGGAGATGTTTTCTTTTTTAAATAATCTGCCAAACAATGGGTTTATTGAGGAAATCTGTAAAGTATTGAATGAGCTCCCTCACAATACTATAATCTGCTCCAGATCCCTGTTAGTCATAAGAATTTAGAGTTTTATTTAATATTCATTTATTTTATATGTTTGTATTGACAGCGTTTGTGAAATGTCCTTTTTATAATTTAACCTCACTTAGTGGAAACTGAGCAGCAAAGAGAATTGATAATGGTGTCCCACTCTTAAGATACCAGCTCATCCTTAGCTGGAATTGAAGTCAACTGGAATCTTTCCATAGGCTTTATAGATTTTGGATCAGGTCCATTAGCCTGGACTGGGAGGGATCCAAAGTTGTTACAGCCTGGTGGCTATTACGAGGCTATATAAAATGTCTTAGTGGTTCCTGATCCATTTCCTTATGTACTTCTGTCAGTCACAAAGTCTACCAGTACTACTGACACTTTTGTTAGCAATCCCAGCAATGAGGCTAAGAACTGAATGGTCCATGGAGAATGAACTGCCCACTTACTTTGCTAGAGGTGATCCATCCGCCTCAGCCATGGAGGTATAATAATAATACAAACACATTTTGCACTGATGTTTTTCCCTGTCATACCTATTCTTTGAAGTCAAATAGGCGAGGGCTTATTAGAGACAAAACTAATCTGATTTCCCCCAAAAAACTAAGGCCCCAGCCCTAAAATTTGGGAGCTGGAAGTGCTCAGCCCCCAGCAGGAGCAGGCCCAAACCTCATTCTGATGAAAACAGATCTTTCTAATGTCTTGTTATTTCTCCAGTGCTCAGTTACATTTTTTATTTTGCTTGTGACTCTACAGGGAAACCTCAGGCATTCACCCTGACATCAGCTTCAGTGATGTTACTGTTCGTGTTCTCGCAGGTTATTTTACAAAGGCTGGCATCTGAAAAGTACATAGAGCCATGAGATTCAGAATAAAGAAACTTTCAGAAGAAGTGGGCCAGATTTGTTTTTTTCTTTGTTAGTGAAAAAGCACTCAGTTCCAGTCCTTCAAGGGAATTTTGTCCACTCACATAAGCAGAGAATGTGACCCATTATTGGCAGAATGATGCTATTAGTGAGAGACATGCATAAAAATAAGGCTTTTTTCACACAAGAGGTCTGGCTACAGTAATTGTTTCAGATGTTGCTTTTAAGTGGAGGCAGCCCTGCAGTGATATACAGCCATGCATCTAAAAGTTGCTTTGTTAAATTAAGTTTCCCTGGAAGGTGTTGATTATTATAAGATTCATTCAAGGGGAAAACACAGATTATTTGACACTTAATGCCAGTATCAAAAATGTGCTTGTTATTCAAAATATTGCTGGGTCAGAGCCCAAACTGTGTTTTGTTTATTTATGCCTCAGTCCCAAAACACTTTCATATGCACACAGCTTTACCCTCCTTTATTGGGACTACTCACATGATAAAGTTACGTATGTGTTTGTGGAATGAGGGCTTTATTTCTGGCTCAGGTAACATTCCCTTTGAAGTCAGTAAGGCCACGTCTAGACTGCAAACGTCTTTTGAAAGAGGCTTTTTTGAAAGATACTTTCGAAAAAGCCTCTTTCAAAAAAGAGCATCTAGACTACAACCAGTACTTTCGAAAAATCAAGCCACTTTGTTGAAAGAGAGCACCCAGGCAGTCTGGATGCTCTCTTTCAAAAAAGCACAGTTTGTATTATATAGCGCCTTTTTTCAAAAGAGCACTTTCGAAAAAAGGCATTATTCCTCATAAAATGAGGTTTTCCATGGTTGAAAAAACTGCTGCGTTCTTTCAATTTACTTTCGAAAGAACTCGGCAGCAGTCTAGACACGGGACTTTTTTTTGAAAAAAGGCCACTTTTTTGGAAAAAACACTGTAGTCTAGACACACCCTAAGGTTTTGCCTGAGGAAAGAGTGAGTAAGGTCTGCAGGTTTGTTGAGTCCTTTCTTTACCCACGGTGGATCAAAAGTAGTTAGATTAATTAGAATGACATGCAATGGGAGGGGAAATGATAACAAAAGACAGGACCAAATTTATCCCCATTGACTTTTCTGGAGTCAGTACAGGGATTCATATTCTTGGTTTAAAACAAAGACACACAAACAAGGCATCACACAAATTACAGGCCAGCTTTGGTAGATTTCTTATAAAATGTACACATTTAAATGTGTTTACAGTTTATAAGGTTACAATGTTTACAAACAAAAGTTGCAAAGATGAAATACAGAATATTTCACTTTTGTACCAAAAATAACACACTATGTTACAATAACAGTATTGTAGCTCTCATTTAAGACATTATTGAGAACTGCACCTCTTTACTGAAAAAACAGCTCTGCACATACAGAATATACGCAAATATATGGGTTCATATCCTGCACACATGCCTGTGTTTAAGCATGAAGTTTTTCTCCAGTGGGATTAATCAGATGCTCAATAGCTTCAGAGGGGTAGCCAAATTAGTCTGTAACAGGAAAAACTTAAAAAACAACAGATAGACTAGTAGCTCCTTAAAGACTAACAAACCATGTGGATGGTATCAAGTGGGTTGTACACACAAAAGCTCGTGATACCATCCACATGTTTTGTTAGGATCTTGATCCTGCAAACACTTATGTATGTGGGTAACATTGAGCATATGAAAAAACTTAAAAAAAACCCAACAAATAGACTAGTAGCACCTTAAAGACTAACATGTGGATGGTATCACGAGCTTTTGTGGGTACAACCCACTTGATACCATCCACATGTTTTGTTAGTCTTTAAGGTGCTACTAGTTTATTTGTTGTTTTTTAAGTTTTTTCATATGCTCAATGTTATCCACATACATAAGTGTTTGCAGGATCAAGGTCCTGTTGTTCAAGCTTCTATGTATTGACACCACCTCTTTGTCATATTTAATAAGCAAAGCAAGAACTATATGGATAAAGCCCTATTGCAAAACTACAAACCCAGTTAAATCACAAGTCTCAGCAACAATGGCCAATATTCAGAGTTGACAGATACATGTTTATGTTAGGTGTGCAGAGTATTATATATTTGTGAGGGAACCATGAGCCTGTAAGTAAGATTTAGTGTTATAGTGTGAGGGAGACTAATGTGTTGTGTAGAATGTTTCCTTATTAATTGGAGACAGATGGAAGTTCCTTATGGAGTCCATCAGGATTGGCAGAAGTGTGCTGGTCTGGCATAAGAGTACTGTTGCCTGATCTAGAACTTTTTTATTTCTTTTAGGGTTTGCAGGAACTGTCATGTTAAAAACTTACTCCCTAAACCTTTTTAAAAGAAGCTGGTTTCACACACGTCAAAGTCAGGAAATCCCAAGTTGTGCATTCACAGAGCAAAAGTGAGTCATCCTTCCTACTCTTGCGACAAAAGTTATATTGGCTATGGAAGTCATAACCTTGAAATTCTTAAAAGTCTAAGCCATAATAATATCAATTTAAGCATTTTTTGCATTTCCTTGTTTGTTTTTTAAATAAAAAATGGTGTTAGTGAATTTAATTGCATTGAACAATCAAACAAATGCATATTCATATTAAATTGTGCCCCTATGGAACACACAAAACTTGATATTGTCAGCAACATCGCAAGGAAGAGTCCTTGCTGAATCCATTCCATTACTTAAAAAATAATATTAGAAGGAGCCTACTTGTCCAACCAAATAATTCAGCATGAATGCTTCCAATTTCAAACTGTGCATGTAAAGCATGTGCCATAGAAAGTGCTCGCTGTGTGCTGTAATGATTTCATAGTCAAGTACATAGAATAGGAATTCATTAAGGAGAAGAGATGGTTGGCTAACCTGAGAGTACAAAGCAGTCAAGGTTAAAACTCATCTTTTTAAGTCTCAGCTGATCCATTGTAACCATCCTCCATTGTATTTGAATGTACAGTGTTTCAGGTACACATGATTAGTGCCTATATCTCAAGGACTGTCTCAATGAGTAGAAAGTCAAAGATCCCAGTTCATGACTTTTTCTAAACCAGTTTTTGTCTCACATAGCAGGGCAGAGGTTAATGGTGTAAACTGAAGAATTAAGACCAACGTTAGTCTGAAGTTTTAAAAAGAACCTAAGTTTTATTTATCCAAGCTCAAAAAATGAAAAAAAAAATTAAATAATGAAAACAATTTTACAATAAACCAGATGCAATTTTTTAACAAAGAAATAAACCAGATGTAGGTTGCTTTTTTACAATAAATAAGAAATGTTTCAATCAAAAGTCTTTTTTAAGAAAATGTGAAATGACTGAAAATCATTAAAGTTTTATGATTACAGTTTGTATAACAGTGACACAATTCATCATCATCACAGGGAGATCTGAGCAAATTATAAGAAATACAAAAATTTGAAGTCTTTTAAGAATCCATTTTAAAAGGCCAAACTGCACCCACGAAGATTCAGATCTGATGGAGGTGTTGACAAAGTCCTACTGGAGGAATGCTCAAGGCATCCACCCCTAGAAAGAGAGGTCTGAGAGCACAAGTCATGTGCTGCATTACAGATGTAAACTCCGCTTTCATTTTTAAATGCAGATACATTATAAATTCCTATTTCAGGGTGTTGTTGCCATTGACACAAAATGCCTCACCTCTTTCCAAAGTTTGTGGCTTGGTTACCAGATCTGAGTGCTGAGCTGTCCTGTATTCCAGCCCCCTTTGCATAAAAGCAAACGGGGTATGTGTGGGGGGTGGGGCAGGAAGAGCAAACTATGGATTATTATAAAAATAAGCACAGAGAAATTGACCTAATTGTGGAAGTGAAAATAATGCGGTTGCAGCAATCCAAAACAGGGCACAGAGGCAAGCACCGCTTGAAAAAGCAACAAGAAAACTTACAAATTCAGGCTAGGAAGGAACACACATTATAAAATGCTTTGCTCCCCGAGCAAATAGTTCAGACATCTTTATAATATAAAAATAGACATATAAAATATAGACGATCTTGGGTTTTTAAAACAGGGTTAACAATTAAAGAGTTAAGTTCTGAAATAGTTCTGTAAATTCCTGTACCAGAATCGCCCTAACTGCTCAGACTGATGCCCAGCAGAGCGCAGGTTAGTTAACTTCATTAGCCATGTGTTCCCTGGGCTCTGAACAGCGGCAACATTTACAACAGCCAGAATTAAAGCTTTTTAAAAATAAAATAAAATAAAGTAAGGGGAAGGATATTTCATCCAGGTAGTGACCTGCTGCTACAGATCGAGAGAGAAATTCTCTGCTTAAGATGTTTGATGGAGTTCTTATTTCTTTACAATCAAACGGAGAATGCAAACTTTATCTTATTTAATATTAAATAAACAAGTAACTGAAGTAGTTTGGGGGCAGCGATAATAATAATCATTATCACATCAGCAGGTGTGGGCTTGCAATTAGTTACAAAGCAGTTTTAAAAAGCCTGAGCACCTGCGACGTTGAGCATATTCCTGCAATACACTGTTACCCAGAGTGCGCTGGGTATTCAGCATGCATGTGAAAACCAACCAACCAACCCACCCATTTCTGGTGCCAGCCACTGGCAGAGTTACCACGAATTCCGGGGGGGGGGGGGAAGGAGAGTCAGAAGAGACAGAATTCACGCCGCTGTCCTTTGGAGAGGCGCAAACAGGGGCGGCGAAGCGCGCCTGGAGGAGCACAGATGGGTGTCTTGTTCCACGTAGCTGTACCGGCTCACAGTCCAGCTCAGAGCTCGCCTCCGACACAGACACAGAGAGGCTGGGGGGGGGGGGGGTGCGCTTCCCCAAATCAGCGGGAGTCTGCGCGAGTCATTTCAAGCTTTCCCGCTGGTTGGGGAGCTGGGGAACTGCTGAGCCTGGCTACTGCGGGTCCGGCTGGGAGCTGCCGCCCGGTGAGCTCCCCCGAGTCCCTCAGACGTAGTTCTTCTTGTCGTACTCCCCGTTGGAGGTGGGCCGCCGGGAGGAGGCAGAGTACTTGACGGGGAAGGCATTCTCGTCCCCCCGGGAGCAGGAGCAGCAGCAAATGAGGCTGCCCCCGAAGATCAGCAGCGCCGTGGCCGCCCAGCCAATGTAGAGAGCGGCCCCCATCTCCCTCTTCTTGGAGCTGGGCACGTTGGGGTCGTAGAAGCCGCTGATGATGATGTTGGCGAACCAGCAGACCGGGATGAGGACCAGGATCCCGCAGAGGATGTAGAGGGTCCCGCCGGCTATCACGATCCACGACTTGACCTTGCCGGCCCGGACACAGTTGGTGCACTGGGCCCCCACCACTGTCACCATCAGCGCCACCAGCCCCAGCAGCGCCACCAGGACGGTGAGCGCCCGGCCCGCCTGCACCTCGGGGCTCAGCGCCAGGATGGAGTCGTAGACCTTGCACTGCATCTGCCCGGTGCTCTGCACCACGCAGTTCATCCACAGCCCCTCCCAGGTGGTCTGCGCCACCACGATGTGGCTGTCGATGAAGGCGGACACCTGCCACATGGGCAGCCCGCAGGCCAGGATGACACCCACCCAGCCCAGCACGCACAGACCCAGGCCCAGGATCTCCAGCGCCGCCGATGCCATTCTGCTCCTCTGGACTCACGAACTGCTCGGGACTCAGCCTCCGGGAACTTCGCGCTTCCTCGCCTGCCGCTCCTGGGTTGTGATGGAGCCTGGGCGCCGCGGGGCCCTATTTGAGGCTGCAGGGCGGGCGCCTCCCAGCGCCGCCCCTGCCCTCGTGTGTGTGTGTGTGGGGGGGGGGGGGAGTCACAGGCAGTGAGGGGCTGCGGAAGGAAGCAGGAGCGCGTGCGAATGACGAACGCTTGGAAGGAGTTGGGGCGGGGGGGTAGGAAAAGACGCGGGAAAGGAGCCAATTACAGAAGCTGCAGCTTTGTGCTTCCAGGGGGAGGTGGGGGGCGGGGGGGACTGCGTGGTTAAGGGTGGAGGGTGGGACTCTTGCTATGACTGGGGGGGAAAGGAGTGTGGGCAGAGTACACCAGCTCTTGCACTGCAATCGAGTGACACATATACATGATGGGGACAGCATGGGCCACAAGGGATAGTGAAGTCACTTATCACTTCCCTGCTTTGCTGGCTTGAGGAGGTGGGACCTGCCCTCTCATCTCCCTGGCCTGCAAGCCTGGACTTCACCTTCCCCATTATGATCCTGGGTCAATGTTCTGCACTAGCCCTGCTGCAAGGTGTTTGTGTGGCAGAAGGACACTGGGTTATCCCTGTGTCTTTTGGTTTGGCCGGGAGTCAGCCATGAACTACTGTATGGGCAAATCTCCCTTTCTGGAAGGATTGTTGTTTAAAGAGCTGTTATCTCAGCTCCATGGTCCACAAAGCACAGAACTGATGTCACAACTGTTGGGGACAGTGTTGTTGTAGCCACTGGCTTCCAGGAGAGTAGAGATCAAGGGGGTGAGGCAGTATCTTGTTGGCCCAACTTCTGCTAGTGAGAGAGAGGAGTTTAGGCAGAGCTCCTCTTCAAGTCTTTGGAGGAAATGTCATTCTGGTGGGGATCTTCCTATTCCCTCCTGAAAACCTTAGGCCTTCCTAAAACCAAAGGCAATCATGGTTCAACAGAATGATAACCTTAACAAGCTCTAGGACAGACTGTTAATTCAGAAGAGTGTGAGGTTGCCAGAAACAGAAAGAATTATGAAGAAGACTTGAGAAATAATGAGGGGATGGGAGGTTTTTTTTATTGACAAAGTCTATTGCAGCTGGTTCAGAGAGTGCATTGAGATCTAGCTGGGCAGACATAATAGCCTATGCACTTGACTAGCAGAGCAGATCATTTCCTCAGTTAAAGAACTAAACCTATTTGCTAAACAAGGCATAAAATCAGATATGTATTGCTTATCTAGTGCTATACACAAATTCCATGCCAACATGAAGTTCTGGGAAAGTTTCTCCCAGAACAATGAACTCTTAGGTTACACCTCAAAAACAACTAAATTTTTATCCATGAAAGCTTATGCCCAAATAAATCTGTTAATTTTTAAAGTGCCATGGGATTCCTTATTGTTTTTTTGGGAGACAGACTACCCATTTGATAGGTTATACCTGGAATCGTCTCATCCTGTTTATTTACCAAATGATGGCTTCAACATTCTAGCTAAAATACTATGAAGAGACTTCTCCATTCATGAAGAAAAACCCATTTTATACTGGAAGGCAACAGCAGACAGATGCACATTATCCACTGGTGACCTATATATTGAAGGAGACATTTGACTGATTACTCACTTGATTATTTTTATATTACATGAGTGTCAACAGTGAGCTCAGTGCAGAAGAAGTGCTTGACTGGGTTCAACCAGGAGTATTCACAGGAGATTTACCAGCTCTGTAAGCATTAATCAAATGGACAAGGACGTTGTGTTTTAGTTCTAATGTATTGATTGAAATAATTTATATAAGCCCTCTTTTATTCATCAAGCCTTGGTTTATATGTTAAGAGAACAGTTAACTGATTGGAAGGAAACCATTTAGGTTACATGATTTCATGATTTGCTGTTGATTTACATGACATTACATGGAACCTAGCATCAAAATACCTACATGCTTGGAAGATTTATCTTATGAATATTGCAATATTCTAATTTAAGAATTATTTGGGGGAAAACTTGTTGCAGAACTGGGTCCTTGAATAAGCTTCCATGGACATGGAATATTGGTGTGATTAAATTGTTAGGGATAGAAATGGAATCAAAGTGGCTGAGCTGCAGGTGAGAGCAATGTCTTGAAAGAATTGGATTATGTGTCTTTTGACTACCTGAATCATAATGTATGAGACTAAAACAGATGTTGAACTCCTTGACTATCAAGACTATGATTCTTGCAAAGAAATTCTCCTATATAATCCCTGTAGTCATTGTGTTTATTGGCCCATACATTATTGGGCTGTAAGAGTTTAACCGGTTAACCTATTAACCAATAAACTGATGCTTATCAATTCCTGTTAATGTTAAACTCCATGAGGCTGCCAGCAGTCCATGGTGCCAGCAGCTGGGAGCCCTGTGGGGCTGGCAGCCAGGAGCCAGCAGTCCCATGGGACTGGGAGTAACCCTGCAGGGTCAAGGCCAGCTGGCAGCTCTGCGGGGTCTGGAGCAGCCAGGAATCCAAAACCTATATAATTTTTTCAGTTACACAATTACTATATTAATAAATTTTTTAGCTCCTTAACACATTCTCTGTAAAACTGGTTGTTAAATTCCTTGGAGAGGAATTCAGATGTAGCAAATGCCAGCAGCTGCTATAAATATTTGAAGGCAGCTATAGCACAGCCAAGTTCCATTGTACACATGGCAGTGGGCTAAAGGCCATGTAAAGACTTCTATTTGGTTCAAATCAGGATTGTTTTGGTTTAGTTTAAATCAATTAGAAATTGGATTCAACTAAACCAAAATAAATGGTGCAAACCCCAGAGTAAAATTGATTTAAGTTAAATGGGTGTAACTTTTTTGTATAGAGGAGACCATAGGGTCCCTGCCTACAGTCATTGCCTTTGATCCAATCAGGTCATAGCGTGCAATCCATCATGGACACTTAGGCCCAGATCCACAACAGTACTTAGGAACCAATGGAAATTAGAAGCCAAAAATACCTTTGAGGAGCTAGGTGTCATATGGCTTCAGTAGCCCTGCTGCACTCTTGGTCCTCCTTTTTGCTATATTAGCATGTCCCATTGTTGTGCAGTGTGACAGTGTATCTGCCTCTCATTGGCCTTACAGGCTGAGTGTCAGGCAGTCACAGCAGATAAATAGGAGACAGCTGACCTAAAAGGGAAGTCACAGACCAGAGGGAGAGGGAAAGCTGGCTTCCTCAAGGGTTGCATAGCTACCACCAGGAATGGCCTTCCTTAGTCTGGCAGGCTTGAATGGGAGCCGAAGGTGATGGGGCTGTGGGGAAATGGCACAGAGAAGCAGGTGGTGGTAGATTTAGAGGCGGGGCAGTGAAAAGCTGTCACTTGAGGGTCCCTGAGTCAGAGCCCATGGTAGCAAGGGGGCCTGGCCTCTTCCCAACTCCGCCCACACTTGCCAGTGATGAAGGTGGTCAGGACAGACTGCAGTTTCCCTCTGGAGTAAGAGGCTAGACTAAGACCTGCAATAGGCCCCTGAGGTGAGTGATAAGATGGTGGTCTGTTGCTCCCTTGAGAGGAGGGAGAGGCAGTAAAGCTGGGGCTCAGCCAGAGGGCTGTGCCCCAAGGTGGACACTGTGGATTGGGACAGATGTGGTTCCGGACAGGGAGAGGACTAGAAGTGATGATGGCAAGGCACAGCTAGTAGAGGGTGTACTTGGGGGGCAATAGAGCTGATTTCCAGCATGATCCACAAGGGGTGCCATGATGGTGAGTTGAGTTTTGTGACATACAGCTATTCCTCATGATTGTTACATAGTGCTAACAGACCAGCTATGAAGTGGGCCTTTTTATACTAGGTACTGGCCAAGCCCACTGTAGTAAGCAGTTCTCAGTCCTAGTGCAGCAGTACCTGCTGTATGATTTACATCATCCTCATAATCATCATCTCTGTCCTAATTACCTTGAAGGGTATAGTAGGAGATCAAGTTAGATACTTAACAACTGAAATGATCCCATTACAATCCTGGCAGATGAAATAGTGGCCAACACACATTTTCACTATATTCTTCCTCTCATCTTCACTTCTGGGAAACTGAGTACATGGTCTCTTCTAGTTTGCAGTTTATAAAGGCCCATATCTCTGTGCCCACTTTCAACATATATAACCTAGCCATGCTAACTTAGGGTAGCTGCAGCCTCAGATTGATTCTCTCTCTCTCTCTCTGAGCAGCTGTAAACATTTCTGGCATGAAAAGTGTCTTCCTAACAGAGACTGCCTGGGAGAGCCAGTTGAGAGGAGCTAGCCACTTCTGCCCAGCCATTTTTGAAATACATAGTTTATTACATTATTTTCTGAAGTAAAACCCATTATTCAAGTAATGAAATCTGGCTCTGTATGCTGCTTCAGCCTGTTGAGTTAGACCTCTGATCTTAAATCAGAAAATTCCCAGGTATTAGGGAGAGAAGTGAATGAGAATAAACCCGGCCAAAGGTGCGAGCACTGAGTGAACAGGAAGAAACCAAGAACATGAGGTGGAATTGAATAGTATTTCTATTGATTAAAAAAAATCCCACCTCCAGAACAATAAAATAAAGGGGAGAGGAAAGCCAGCGACCTCAGACTGTAAGCACAGGAAGGCCACCACCCTTGCCACTTGACGGAAAGCACGGAACTTCTAATTTCCCCAGATAAATAACTGAACTAGGCAAACAGACACATGGGCAATACATGCAACCTCTGAGGCTTCCTTTGCAAAGAAAAGAAGGACACTGTATGTCTGGGACATCACTGCACCCACCCCCTCATCTCATGTTGTCCGCTTGTTCCTTACCAGCTTATTCCCACGAAGAGTGCGTCTAGACTACATGGCTCCGTCGACGGAGCCATGTAAAGTAGTTTACTCGGCATAGTCAAAGAAGCGGGGATTTAAATAATCCCCGCTTCATTAAAATAAAAATGGCCGCCGCCCTGTGCTGGCAATCAGCTGATCCGGCACAGCGCGGCAGTCTAGACGCGACGCAGTCGACAAGGGAAGCCTTTGTCGACCGCTCCGGTAAACCTCATTTCACAAGGCATACCAGAGCGGTCGACAAAGGCTTCCCTTGTCGACCGTGCCGCGTCTAGACTGCCGCGCTGTGCTGGATCAGCTGATTGCCAGCACAGGGCGGCGGCCATTTTTATTTTAATGAAGCGGGGATTATTTAAATCCCCGCTTCTTTGACTATGCCGAGTAAACTACTTTACATGGCTCCGTCGACGGAGCCATGTAGTCTAGACACACCCTAATTGCCCTATCCCAGACAATTGAAGGTTTGTAGGAAAGGTATGCTTAATCAGCACAGTATCAAACAAACTCTCTGGTTATAATTTGATAAGAATCCGTGGCAAGGTTAGCACAGCTGCTGTGTTACAGAGAGATTCCTGGCCATTGGTATTGCATATTAGTACTGGTACTTCAGGGTTTTGTGATTGGTATATTAGGCTTCCTCTCCCTATCTGGCTGAATCTGTGTACTGGGCCCTGAAATATCCTTGTTGCTTGCCTCCTAAACAGTTGCATGTGCTCTAACCCTCAAAAGATCTTTGGCTCCTCCAGTCTTCCACTCCAAAGCTGGGAGAAGCTACACAATTTTCCTGCAGGTTTGAGTATATACAGCTGAATAGAAAGTGGTGGGCACTGGAGGGTCTTGAAGGTTTAGGAAAATAAAATGGCACAGTTGTTGTAAAGTTTGGAGATCTGTTGTGCATGCCTTATACCTTGGATCTCATGCTAAAGCTGTTGCATACAGAACAGAATTAATTTCAACAGAGGGGAATAGGGCTGTGATTGCCCAAAAGGATGCACAGATCAAGTTGATGTTTCATGTGAGATGTTAGGTAATAAAATGACTATTTATAAACTATGTCGTTGCTGGCAAGAGTCTAAGTTCCTTTTTGTTAAAACTCATGATGTTCGTATAGTTCAATGATTCATTAACAAATGATCATCAATGCCAGGGCCGCTCTTGCTGCTACAGCTATGCACCCAATAAATCATCCTAAAGGGAATGTGTAAGGGGCTTTGCAACCTGTGAACTGTGGGCAGATGTAGCATTCAAGCTGAAAACAATGACACAGAAGTCATGCTCAATGGAGAGCAGCTCAGGGATTAGAAATTATTGTGTACTCTTTTCTTGCAACAAGCAGAAAGAGTACCTCACTAGCCAGGTTTAGATGGATTTGCCTTTTGTACAGAGAAAATATAACTTGGGGCTCACACTGCATTTAATATTTTCTGAGTTTCACATGCTTAACCACATCTGTTTCCTCCCACCCACTGCACTCTTGAGTTTTTGAAGATGGGAATAAAATGTCAAGTATAAAGTTTATATTTGAAGTACCAATATAATGGCCATGAATAGCAGCCACTGGAAACTAGAGGCCATTGATACTCAATGGGAGACTTTCCTTTGACTTCAGTGGGTTTTGGAGCAGAGGCTAAAAAAGCAAGGGGCAATACATTTAGCATCCATTTGAGATGGATTTTGTGCATTTTCTTCTAATTAGCACCTCACGAGGAGTTCATTAGGAACACTCATAAATGAACTAAGAGCTTTATTTAAAGATCCAGATGCTTCTCAGTCAGAATCACTACTTTTGAGGCAGCAGTAAAGATGCCATCATGTTTTCCAGGAGCAGAGTTTTAATGGGACCCTATTTTGACTTGAATATAACTATGACAATGGGATCTGATGGACCCTGTTCATAAAGCACCATCTCTGTGAATCCTGTATAATCAGTGCAGACATTAGTGTGGTGATGAAAAAAGAAGTGGGTAAAATAATCTTAGCTCCATGTTCTTTGCATGAGACGTGGATAAACTGTGTTTACCTGTGCTCACCTTTGACCACACTACTGAGTATAGCCACGTTTTCAGTGCAACGCAACCTTCAAGGAGATTAATGCAAGAGAACAAGCAAGTGGTCATTACAAAATGGACTGAAAGCTGTTTTTTATGACAGGATTCAGCCCAGAATTATCTCTGTGTGGAACAGGGTTGAGTGAGTCTGCACCAAGAGCTCAGTGTCATTTCCTCTTTCACGTCATCTTTCAGCTTCCCAAAATGCATGAGATACTGTCAAGATTTTGAAATGTTTCCTAATTAGGCCCTAATTACTTCATGTTCTTCTTTTTATCACGTCAATAACTGACCAATCTCCAAGTGCAGGATGGGTCATCAGGTTTTCCTTTTCTGTTCTGTGCTGGTGCTTGCAGAGAGAAGGGGATTTCTGAGCAGTTCAGGAGAGAGTAGGGAGGAAAGGGGTCAGAGCTATACAGAGGAGATGTTGTAGAGGGACTTCAGCTCTGATCCTCAGCCCAGTCCATACTCATCCCCCTCATTTTTGTCCCTCCCTCCTTTGAAAACATTGCTACACTGACTCCACATCAGCCCCTGAACTGTTGTTCTTTGCACCCTCTGCTCAGTTCTTCAAACTGGGGCCCCCACCAATGCTTGCTTCTCCTTGGGGCTGAGAATGAAGGATTGTGCTGGACAAGCCCAGAGAGAGGAGACAAAGAGATATGTAGAGGCTATAATTGCCTTTTGTGGCTGGTTTAAACATAGCTAAGGAATCAGGGGCAGTGGAGGCAAAACACAGATCTGTGGAAGGTGCCCCAAAGAGTTTACAATCTGATTTCTGTGGGGCAAATCCAGAAGTGCTTAGTTATTGCCTGATATCTTACATACCAAGGGTTTCATGGATCCTGCCATGGGACAGATAGTTCTACTGTCTCCTGGACACTTTCACCCCTTTCTATGAATTCTGAAGAGAGCCCACAACAAGGTACAGATTCTGCACATAGGGAGGGAGTGCAGTCTGGGGATGCATACTGTTCCTCTCAAGCTCTGTAGGGAATACGGACAAAGGATAATATGGCCCTCAGGTTGTATTTGCATGGAGCCTCCCCTACACATAGCAGCCTGTTGAGAGGTCCCTTCCAGCCCTGTTTCAGTTCTACACTATATGGGTGCGTCTACACAACAAAGTTATTTTGGAATAATGGCCATTATTCCAAAATAACTATGCGAGTGTCTATACAGCAATTCTGTTATTTCAAAATAATTTTGAAATAGCGGATGTCTTATTTCAGCTTCTGTAAACCTCATTCTATGAAGAAAAGTACCTATTCCCAAACAGTTATTTTGGAATAGGGGCTGTGTAGACAGGGCAACAGCTATTATTTAAAAATAAGGGGCCTCCAGCCCTTACCAGGTGCCCTGCTGGCCACTCTGTCCACACTGAGCCAAACTCAATGCCCCTGCTTCCTAGAGCCCTTAAAGCTGCAGCCTCAGCTGAAATGGCTTATAGTTAGCAGGAGGCCCTGACAGTCCTGAGCCACCCTGCAGCTGCCCCGTCTTACTTTTCCCCCCAAAATGAGCCAGTCTGATGCTCCCACTCAGTGCTCCACTGCTCCCAGGGAGCAGACAACTAGCTCCCAGGAGCCTGCCGGGGGCCAAGAAGGACTCACGTCTTCCTGGTCTGATGCAGAGATCCTGGACCTTTTTGAGATTTGGGGGGGATGAGACCAACCTCCAGGATCGCCGCACCAGACACAGGAATGCCAATGTCTATGGCCAATGGCCGAGAGCTGGCCAACCAGGGGCACATCCGCACACAGGAGCAGCTGCAGATAACAGCCAAAGAGCTCTGCCAGGAATATGCCAGGACTGGAGAGGGCAGTTCCTGCTCTGGGGCAGAACCCCACACCTGCCGTTATTTTAAGGAGCTGGACCACATCCTGGGGGACCAGGCAGTGCCTTCTGTCACCTCTCCCTGGGAGGGAGGAGGGGGACTCCGGGCTTGAGATGCCTGTCATCATCCTTGCAGGGGGGAGAGACAATGAGGAAGAAGAGGTGGAGGAGGAGGAGCCGGTTGAGACCAGCACCCTCCTGACCCTCGAGCCAATACCCCTCCCTGTGGACATGTACCAGGCATCATCTGAGGCCAGGGAAGGAACTTCATGTGAATGCCATCATATTCCCTGCATCACATCCCCCTGGTGTAGGAGGTGGGTGGCGAGGAGTGGCTGAGTGCTCCTCACTAGGCCTTTTCAGCCCGGGGATCGCGCAGCAGCCCGTGCATGGGGGAGCATGTGTCACTCTGCTCCTGGCCACACAGCCCCAGGAGGCTGCACAGAGGACCCTTGTGCTATTAGCCACAGGGTGTCTGGAGAGGCCTGCCATGCTCAAGACCCCGGGGTGGGACAGGTGGGACTCCCTCCACAAGCCACCTCTAGAAGGAGGCTGGGGACATTGACACACACACTCAGCACTCCCGCACATGGCTCACAGGCATGCCCACACTCTCCGGGCAGCACCCATAGGTCAGGGCACACATGGCCTTGCTCCAAGCACGTCGACTTCAACTGAGCTGAGAACTGTTGCTTTCGGCTCACAGATGAGGGTTGGGCTTCAGGCACAGTGTCCCCTGGGATGACTGACCATCTCTCTGTATTCCCCACAGCTGGACCAGCTGAGAGATGGGAGAGGTCGACACCATCCAGAAAAGCCTCCCAGTCCCAAAGCATATGCAGGCACCAGGAAGTCATGGATGAGTTCCAGAGGGAGCACCTTGTGGCACTCTGATCCCTGGAGCAGACCATTGACCGCAGGCTCCAGGAGGACACCCAGCTGTGGCAAGATTCCAGGCGGAAGCTACTGGATCAGGGCCGCTCCCTGTGCACAGCTGTGCATTCCTTCGTTGTCAGCATGATGCCTGCTCCTGCTCCTGCCTCTGCTCCCACTCCTGCTGTTGCTGTAGATCCTTCTACCCCCACCCCCTCCCACTTCTCCCTCAACACCCTCCCCCCATGGATGCCGAGGCCCCTGCACCCGTGGCGGTGGGATCAGCAGAGCCAGGTGTCACTCCCAGCCCCAGCCCTGAGCCTCTCCTCACCCTTCCTCCTTCTGCCAGCTCCCTTCTTCCCCTCCAATGTTCTCATCCCCCCTCTCTCCTCCCCTCTCCCAGGTACTCTCCCCAGTTTCTTTGACCCCCAAATAAAAAAATATAGACTTTGTAGTTTTTTTTAAAGTTTGGTTTATTTTGTTAGCAGGGAAGGGGGAAGGAAAAGGTTGTTGGAGGAAAGGTAGTGAGAGGCAAATGGGGCCGCCCAGGGAGAGTGTCACTGGGCCCCTGGGGAGAAACTCTCTCTCAGAGCCTCCCAGATATGCATGGCCCCGATGAGCCTGCCAGATGGCAGCAGTGCGCACCTGTATGAAAGATCTGCCAATGCGATCAGCCTCCAACCCCCACCCTGGCAGGAATGCTTTGCTCCCTGAGATCCAGCTGGTGCCTTCAAATGGCTGAAGGCACCCTCAATGACCATGCAGGCCCTGCTGAGGCTGGCATTGTACCGCTCTTGAGAGGGGTTGAGGCGGCCGGTGTAGGGCTTCATGAGCCAAGGCAGGAGGGGGTAGGCTGCATCCCCCACTAGGCAGATGGGCATATCCATGTCCCCCACCCTGATGGTGTGGTTGGGGAAAAAAATTCCATCTGGAACACACTAGCATTCCTAAAGACACATGTGTCACATGATTTCCCCGACCATCCGACATAGATGTTGGTGAACTAGCCCCAGTGGTCCGTCACGGCCTGCAGGCCCACTAAAAAGTATCCTTTCCAGTTGATATAGAGAGATGCCCAGCGGTCAGGGGCCTGTATAGGGATGTGTGTGCCTCAATAGCTCCACCCCACCCCCTGCAGTTGGGGAAGCCCATGTCTGCAAAACCGGTGATGATGGTGTCCACGTTGCCAATGCAGATGACCCTGTGCAGCAGGATGGTGTTGATCGCTCTGACCTGCAGGAGGAGATGAACAAACAGAGAATCACAAGGGTGCCAGGGCTCTTGGGAGTTCCCCCAGTCCACCCCCCGCATTTTCACTCCCCCCCCACCCCAATTCCTGGCAAGGCTTTGTGAGGTGGGACTGAAAAAACGTCTTGGGGAGGGGGCTTGCAACCCCCCCTTTCCCTTAGGAAGCCCATTCCTTCAATCCACCCCCCCTCCTGGGACAATAGCCAGAGAATGACATACCTGCATGACCAGGGCCCCGACGGTTGATCTCCCCACACTGAAATGGTTCCTCATGGATCAGTAGCTATCTGGCATGGAGAGCTTCCAGAGGGTGATGGCAACATGCTTCTGGAGGGGGTTGGAGTATCTCATGTGAGAGTCCTGTCGCCTGAGAGCAGGAGCAAGACACTCACACAGCTCCATAAATGTGTCCTTCCTCATCCAGGAGTTCTGCTGGTCTCCCTACTGCTCCATGATGAGCTGGTCCCACCAGTTAGCACTGGTGTCCAGACGCCAGAGGCGGCGGAGCACAGTGTCCAGGGGAGGATGGGGGGATCCAGCTGCACCTACAGAGATCCAAGGAGGGTCTCCCAGAGGAGCTGGAGGTTGGGTTCCTGCAGAGCTTGGGAGGCAGCCTGCAGAAACTGCTGCATGAGGTGCAGCACAAGCTGCAACAGCTGTCGACTGCCCAGAGGCAGCTCCAGCTCCATATCTTGCAAGCTGACGTGTCCAAAAGGACAAGCACAGCAGGCAGAAGAAAAGACTTTGCTGTCCCTCAAGGAGGTAGGCAAAGACAAAAAGCCTGAAACACTGCTGTATGGGGATGGGGGAGGAGGGTCCCTTTAAGCACAAGCCTCAGATAGCCTCAAGCAGCAGCCACACAAAGTAACTACTGTCCTGATGCCCTGCGTAAACTGGTTCTGGGTTGCCTTAAATGCCATTTCAGCATCCAATCAGTGTAGACGCACTATTTTGAAATAGCTCAGTGCTACTTCAATGAGTATTTTGTGTGTAGACGTGCTATTTCAAAATAAGCTATTTCAGAAGATCTCTTCCAGAATAGCTTATTCCAAAATAAATGTGCAATGTAGATGTACCTTCTGAAAGTCAGTCTCTTGCTCTAGGTTGTTGCATATTATTATTCTCTTTGACCTCTTTCCTACCTCAGATTTCAAAGGTTACCTCAGATATAATTTGTAATTAATACTCTTAATGAGAACACAAGATTGCAGACATTAGAACAACTAAGGAAAGGATCTAGCCACAAAGTGAATTGTGGATCCTGCTGGAGGCTAGGAAGGGAGCAGTCATTTATATTCATCATGACTCAAAGACAAATTTCTTTACAAAAAACTAGAGGTTTGAAATTCCTGTGCTGGCTGTGACACTGACTAATTCTCAGCAATGTTCTCTCTATTGTTAGCAGGATCAACACAGTACAAAGAGGTTCATAAAGACTGACAGATACTGGTTTTGTAAGTAAATCTTAATTCTCCTCCCTGAAAGTGAGGTTGATTGAAAGAGTAGGGAAAGAAAATTTCCCTTTTTACTCAGAAATATGACCTCAATAAAAATCAGTGTGCAGCAATGGCTTCTTTTTGGGGCCATTATAAAGGGAAAACATATCTGTGACCACAAAAACAAATATAAATGAGCAAAGGTGAAAGTACTCAGTAAGAAATGAATGCCGGTTCCCTTAGCGATTTTTATTACAATGCAAAACATTGCTATTCCTGGAAAAGGAGTACAAAATAAATCCTCTCTCTGAGACATTTTGTAGGTATAGGAAATCAGCTGATTTTTCTACATTGCCATAATCAGTGCTTTCAAAAGGCGTTTTTGTGTGTGCTGGTGTTTTAAAAGTAACAAGCTATATAAGACTGCTCTGATATACAGTACATGAAATCTGGGAGTTTGTGTGCATCACTGAAAAATATAAACATCTTTCTTCTTCTAGCTAGCCAGCTACGGAATATGTTTATTACTTGTTTTTTTCCTATAGGTTGCTAAATAAATGTTTATATTGTAGTAGCCTGTAGCAATAAATCCAAGTACATTTACAGGTGCTGATTTAATGCTCTTATATTAGCAGAGTTCTAGTAGTATAAAGATTTGTTCAATTGACCAATTTCCTGAAGTGCTGGGGTCCTTGATTTACAAACCAGTGGCCCAAAAGGAACACATTGTAACAACTGAATTTTAGAGATCTTTGTGTGGCTTTCCTCCAGTAGAGATTTCACAGATAAATTTCACAATAACAATTCACTGTGGTCAAATCATTATCTTAGTAAATAATGGGAGAGAATGGATGGAAAGAGAAGGCCCATGTGAAATATTTATCGATGAAGTATCACCTCATTCAAATGCCCAGAAAATGCCCAATGAATCTAATTTAATTTAAATGCTTTTCATGTTGTTATTGTCCCCCGTAGAGGACTTACCCCCAATCCCTTAATGGAGGATGCAGTACACAGAATGGAACTTCTGTATATTCTGTATAACTCCTTGTTCCTGCAGCCTTAGATTATGATTCAGCAAAGCACTTAAACACATTTTTAATTTTAAGCACATGTTTAATTCTCACTAAAGTGAATGGGATTCAAGCAGAAGCTCAAATGCTTTGTTTGTACTTAGTACAGCCTCCGTTCTCAGTATAGTCATAGTACTCTCCCCTCCCATTCATTTCAGTGGGTCTTTATGATGCTCTCAGCATCTTGCAATATTGGGCCAGTTTCTCTTGTCTCCTGTAACACAAGACAGCTGCTGCTAATTCAGCCACTACAGAAATGATACATTAATCTTTGCTTAATCTCATACCCCACAGCTTTACAGCCCAACAGGAAAGCAAGCTAAACAAGTTCCCAATAATTGAACAGAAAAAAGCTTTGTTTCATCACATACATTTGTGTAACACAGCTGGTGTTCTGACCATATATTCAGTACTGTATTAATTTAATGGAAAGGATGCTATGCAATATAAGATTGATTTAGCTACAAAATCTCAAAATATGTTTCTGTTAATAAAGTATTTATTTAAAACCATTTTAATTTATTTCTTTAAAATCCATTTTAATATTGTTTGCTTCTCACAGAAGACCACAACAAACTATACGAAGTGGTTTCTGGACACACAAAATGCTTCTAACGTGACAAGATGTGACTCTAGACACAATGCAGGATTGGAATGACAGAACAAGCTCTAATTATATTTTAGACAATAAAAGCTTAGGTCTGCTGGTGCCTTTTATAAAAGGCACTAGCCACATTGGGTCTTTAACTGAAGGGGTATTTTTGTTTTTTGGGTTTTTTTTTGGGGGGGGGGGAATAAATGAAAAAATGTACCTGCTTTATTTCAGTGGCTGTATTTTTTAAAAATGAAGGAAAATGAAGGCTGGAGTGAGAGTTCAGGGGCAAGGGATGGATGGCTTAGTGCAGAGGGTTGAGAGGTGTGGGGGGCTCAAGGTAGGGGGTAGGGACCTGAGGGCAGGAGGAAGAACCTGGGGGTGCAGAAGTCAAGGCAGGTGGGAGATGCATGACTCACGATAGAGGGCTCAGGACAGCCTGCTAGGAGATGGGGGAGATTATGGGGCCACCTGTGACAGCGAGGATGGTGCTGCTCTGGCGGTGGCTTCTCCCAGGGGACATGGCAGTACTCCCTAGCCAGCAGCTCCTCCCAAGGAGCCAGGGCTATACGCTTTGGAGGGCAGCTCCTCCTGGGAGCAGAGGATCTGGATCTGCGTGCTACTGGATAGAGGCTGGGATTCTACGGGCAGGCCCCAGTCTCCAGTTCTACTATGCTCCGCAGCACGTAGCCTGTCAGGGGGGCAGTCCGTGGCCTGCTGACCCCCCCAACCTCAGCCTGTCTTGGAGAGACAGAGTCCTGCCCACCTGGGCTAGACTGCTCCAAAAGGAACCTTGCTTGGGGCAGTGCCCCCTCCCCTCATCCTACAGTCTTTTTAGGGGCTGCTCCAGGGGGCTGGCCAGGTTCCATTGGCTGTCCCTGGCCTTCAGGGGCCCCTGCAGCCTGCAGGCTTTCTGGGGGAGCTAGACTATGGGGGTTGCCTGTGGCCTCCAGTGGCCCCCCTGTGGCTTGCAGGCTGTGGAAGGTGATAGGCCCCCCTTTCTCCAGCAGTCCCCTCCCGGTGCCTACTGGAAGCTGCATATCAAATGTGGAGCTCCTAGCTTTTACAATTTAGGTGGAGATCTTGCACAAACAGGCACACAGACAGATAGGCTGGCAGACAGAAACACTCTCTAAAATATAGAGACATATTAGGAGTACTTTCATGGAAGAACAGAATCAACATTCACTCAAAAATCAACATACTGATAGTGTGTGATTCAGAAGTAAGTAAAGCTGCCATTCACCGCAGCAAGCTTTTGTTTATACTTGGGATGTTCTGAAATAGAGGACCTAGTTCAAGTCCCAATCAGTGGCGTAGAGAGGGGTGATTGGGGGGAGGGGCAATCGGGGGAGAGGGGCGGTTGCCCCTGGGCACCATGCTAGGGGGGCACCAATTTAGTCCCCCTCCATTCCCCCTGTCATCCCTCGGCTTGCCTGCTCCTCCTCTGCCCCGCTGGTGGTGGCTGGAGCCTTTGCCCTTCCTCTCTGTTCCCAGCCCGACCCTCCTCCATCTCTGCCGGTGGGTTAGTGCATGAAGGGGCCTGGCCTCAAACTGGAGGGGATGGGGGAAGATGTGGTATAAGCTCTCTCTTCCCAGGGTCAGGCTCAGCCGTGTGCCAGGTTCGGGGCTCCACTGTGCTGTGGCGGCAGGGGGGCACAAATTTTGCCTTTACCCCCGGGTGCATAACACCCTTGCTGTACCTCTGGTCCCAATTCAGGATGGGACATGCTCCAATCCTTAATACATGCTCCAGTCCTTTAGGCATGAATGAAACATGATCACAGACTTAAGTATGTGTGGAAGTTTTGTTCTGAATAGGTAAGAACTTAAGACCTTGCTTAACGGCACACTTTCCTGAATCAGTGCCCCTGAACAGAATTTGACCCACTCTGATATTGCACTAAAGTATTCTGACATGTTGGTGATATATATTGCATTACATGCCCCAGACTGCTAGAGTATGAAATGAAAAAAGCACATTTAAAAGGATGTGACAGACTTAACTCTGCACTTCCTTGCTTTTGTCAGTAAAAACTGATCTTGTAACTAATTTGAATTTTATCTATAATCTTTTACAGTTGACAGTTGATTACCTTAACCAAAAGGCAGTTATAGGATGAGATAAATAGTTTACCGTTGTTTGCTTCCAAAATGAGCCTACATAGTTTCCCCATCACCTAGGTATATTGTGGATGAATGCCTGTAATCCAAGAAAAAACATAGTCAAGTCCTGAGGGGAAATGTTTTATGCTTCAAAAGGATTTTCACTTCACAGATGAGAGGGGTGGACTTTATCCTAAGCAAAACAAGTTATCTGCTTCAGACTGTTCATAATCTCATGTCAGCGGACTGTCTCATAGACATAACTGACAGATATGCAAATGTAACAAGTTGAATATAAAAATAGTCTAAAGCATGCATATAGGGGGGGGGGAAAGAGTCTGCAAAAAGGGTCTTTTCTTGCACTCCTAAGACTGTGTCTACATTACCACTTTCAGCAATAAAACATTAGTTGCTCAAGGGTGTGAAAAAAACACCCTTTTGAGCAGCAAGGGTACATCTACACAGTGGGGCTATTTCGGGATACCGGAAATATCCCAAAATAGCTACCCTGTGTCTTTTGAATGGGCCCACTATTTCTAGATAGTGCATCCGCCATTTTGAGACCTATTTCGGCTTCCTCTTAGCCCTTGTTCCACAAGGGTTAAGGGATGTCTCAAAAAAGTGTGTTATTTCAAAATTTGGTGCTGTGTAGATGCACCAAATTTTGAAATATGCTGTTTTGAAATTCAATCGAAATAAGATATGCAATTTGCATAGCACAAATTGCATATCTTATTTTGTCTTTAGGGTGCTATGTAGACGTACCCCAAAAGTTTTAGCACAGAAAAGCACCAGCATAGACAGTGCTTTATCACCAGGAGCTACCACTGTTCATTTGGGGTGTGCTTTTCCTGACCACTGGGAGAGCACTCCCCTGGTCATAAAGAGTTGAGGTGGCAACAGTGTTGTAAGGTGAGAAGTGTAGACACAGGCGCATGATCAGCATGAGATTAGCCTATTCTGGAAACGATGCTACGATGCTACTATTGCAAATTGCAAAGATGCAAACAGACTAATGCAGGGTCACTCAAAATTTGTTCTGCCAATTTATAGCTTGTTAGGAGCCCAAAGGCTCCCTTTATTTGCTTAACATGGAGAGGAAAGCTGCCATTTAACAAGGTGGTTTGACCCATAAGACTGCAGGCTTGAGTTGATTCACCAGGCTTCTGAGGAACTTCTGGGCACCCTGCCAGCACAGGTCTGATAATCTAACAGATCGAATGGACAGCTGGAAGACTCTTTGGGTAGAATGGGTTCCACATCCCATTCAAGGGGATCCCATTCTACATCCCACTCAAGCATATGGGTGTGGCCAGGAGAAAGTGGAAACTGGACTCAGTGTTTCTACCAAAGGTTATTACTGGCTGCTGGAATGGCTCCTTATCAGGAGAGTTGAAAATGACAGCTGTCCTCAAGACTGCTCTTACTTACACTGGGGGCCAAAGTGGTCCATAGCTTACTTCAGAATTGAGAAGCTGCAAAGGTGGTATAAAGTCATCTCAGTGTTCCCTTGGATGCAACACTCTGCTCAGTATCTTTGTGTGACATGGCTGTCAGCTTTCAGTATGATTTAAAAGTGTTAAGTTGAAAACTCAAAAAATGAAGTTCTGGGGGTGGCTTCTCAAAGGTTATGTGGCCAAGGAGCCTTTCTCCCTAGGTCACTAGAGTAAAGCCAACCTGGACTGTTATCATCTGATGACTGTGTTGGGTTGTTTCAAAGGAGTTAATGGCCTGTCCAAATATGGTTCAAAGATATTGCCATCTCTGTTGGCATGCACTGAAATCCTGGTTGACAGGCCAGACACAGTGTCCTAGGAAATGATTTGGTCATAAAGAGTGACCTAACCTTTCATCCCTTAGAGGTTAGATCCATCTCAAATCGAACATCTGGTGCAGGCATACTGATAAATGAGGGTTGAGGTAGCTTGCATTACAACTTGTGTCATGTATTGCTCTCCCTCAGGATGGCTAAATTAATTTCATTTTCTACTGTCATATATATGGCATCTTTCATCAATACAACGGGGTAACTTCTACCCTGATGCATGCTGATGTCAGACCATGAGACGCATGTTGCACAGGAGTGTGCAAAATATGGCTCAGTGCTTGATTACTTTTTAAAAAAAGAAATATACTAAAAATGGAAAAGAGTTGATGATAAAAATGGAAACTGAGTATTTAGTGCTAGTGGTACTGGTGACAGCTTTTGCGATGCCTAGGGCTGAAGCCTCTTTAAATTTGGGCAATCTGAAATCTCCAAGGTATTTGGATGAGAAATACAACTCAAACAATCTGGTAAGGGGATATCTGAAGCAGAATGAGCTCAGCCTGCCTGGCATTATTCAAGATTAGCTTGTGTGTGCAGACACACAACTAGACTGTTTGCACAAGTGAGAACCAAATTGCTAGCCTTGCAGAATATAAAGTCAGTGGAGCAAAGCAATATGCATATTATCTGAAGAGTTACTCAACCTAAGACTGGCTGTCACTTCTTTTCAATGGGATCTAGATAGCCACAGAATAAGAGCCCTGTGGAGCTCTGTTGTGTGGTTCAATTTATTTTAGATCCAAAGGAAACCAGGACTCTCCAGAGAGACTTAATCACTTTCTTATTTAACACGCTTTAAGCAGTTAATATAGATGTTTAAATTTTACAAGCCTTAAAAACAATTACTATGCAATGTAAACCTTAAATTTAAAAGCAATTAATAGAAGGTCTACTATAATACAATAATAAATCCTAGTTCACTTACACTTCATCCATATTCTACCTACTGTACCAGGCAGGAGGTCGTGGTTCCTTTGATTCCCACCTGTCAGAACTCCATGTCCTATCGTAGACAGTGTGAAAGGCTTATTTCTTCTAGTCACAACGAGCAGGACCTGTGGGTGAATCCTGCTCCCTCCCTCCCATTGATTCTTCTTACTAAGCCCATTTTATAACAAAGCAAGACTTGGTCGTTCTAATAATATTTACCAATTGATTATGTATTGTGTAAGATGCCTAAAATATCCAGTGCCCTATTTGGGGTACATTCTGCTACTCAGGATGTTGCAAAAACTAGGTGCGTAATTGACAGTTTTATGGCTGCATCTGTAGTTTTTGCTTATCAGAAACAGAAGTACCAGTACAAGGTTGCTTGTCGTGTGTTCTTTATGTGGTCTCACGTACCATGTTTAATCTGCATTATTATGCAAAACATTCCTGCCTCTCAAAGCTTCCCCTGGGCCTTGCCTGCATGCTTATATGCACCAGACTTGAGACAGGCCTGGGTTTGGCTTTTTAGAGATGCACACTGTAGTCAAGACAGACATTACCATTTATTGTCAAGGCAGGGCTGTCCAGGCTCCCCTAACAAGCTCAAAAACTTGTCTCTCTCACCAAGGGAAGCTGGTCCAGGAAAAGCTATCATCTTACCCACTTTGTCACTGTGAGGGGTGTTTTGGGGACTTGGATCCTGTTATAGGTATTTCTTCCTGGTACTGAGCACACTTTGTTTCCATTGTACTCAATGAAAGTTTAGGATGTTCAATTTTCAGAGAGGGCCACTGGCAAAAAAGGATATGGTAGTTCACCTATGATGTTGGGGGCTCAAATGAAGTTTGCATCAGTATTTTTAGCATTTTTCCAGAATTGTGGTGAAGCTGTCCCAAGAAGAAAAATTATAATGACAAGTAGCAAAGGCACTATCTGGTGCCGACGAGTAAAGAGTTAATAATGCAGATTCACACACGTGCTGCAAGAACCACAAAGGCAGCTGTGCTAGATACTAGAGGGCAGGCTTGGAGAAAGCAGGGGTCTGAATCAAGGGGTATAGCTTGAGTTTGGGTTTCTTATTTGTTCCATTTCTGATCTTTTATTGTCTTGTCCTGTGACTGAGATATAAAGTTCTCCTACAAAAAAAGACATGATCACTGTGGTTTGTGTGCTTAGTCACTTTGCCAACCTGCAGGACAGCTAGCAAAACTGCTATTTTTCCTTTTGATATCACTGTTTTGAAAGTATGCATTAATTCAGACTTTTCCATAGCAAAGTTTACACTCTCCACAAAAAACTTCCACCCTGAATAATGGGAAAGTTTAAAACAAACAAATGATATATCAACACCAACAATGACAGATGTTCATAAAACTTGTAAACAAAAATAAAGCTGTTCTTTGAACAGAAAAAGGAAGCATGAATGTGAGCTGCAAATGGAATATGAGTTCTATTAATCAGAGACCAAAAAGAGAGTCAGGCAATGGTGGATCCAGCTCTAATAGAGAGTCTGGTAACTACATAGTTTCCTTTGGAATTATGGGGTTTAAGTTTTTAGAAGTGCTAGTAATATCCACCTTTTTAGCTCATAATGTTTTCATTATACTTCAGGAGCATACCCAATTCTCCTCCCATTAAATATGAATAATGATAATTAAAGTTAAGGTGAGTTACTCACATCCCTGCAGGGTAGAACTATATACTTGGACCATAAAGTTGGAAATTAAATTTTCTCCACCAAGTTATGTTTGGGAAGGTTGCAAAGTCATGATAAAACCCTGCCCTTATTGTTTTAAGCTGTGCAAGGGAGGAGGAGCTGACTACTAGTTAGAGGGAGTGTCTGTCCCCCAGGGTCATTTTGGGACAGGAAGGCACAGGGCAGTTGGGAACACACACACATTGCTGCTTCTCTGAAAAGGAGTAGTATTGCCTTTTCTACCCATGCTCATGGATATGTCTTTGCAGGATTGGGGCCATAGAGAGTAAAACTAATATTCCATATCCACTGAATTATTTTTATTATATTGGTAATATAGGACCAGACTGTTCCCATAAAATACACAGGAGACGAGAAGGCTAAGAGGGAATGAAAATTTGAGGAAGATTTTCTCCTGGAGTTTCAGTCACCCTTCTTCTATTAGAGACTGGGTTTATCCTTCCCAGAACAATCTAGTTCTGCCACTGAGGCCCATGTATCCACTGCACTGACTCAATGGATTGATGTCAGGGGAATCATCTGGCAAACATGGATTTAAGATCGCAATATAATTTGGACTTTATACTGATCCTGATCCTGTATAAGTTGTGAACCAAAGTGGCAACATTAAAGCACGTTGTAAGTACTGTATCATGGAGTATTGAATGTACAAAAGCTCCATTGTACCAACTCTGATAGAAACATGTATTAGCTAATAATAATCTGGCAAACATTTTTTGGTCAAAAATTGAAGACTTATTTGTATTTTCTAATAAATTGAATGTCATCCATACAATAAAAGCTCTGAATGTTAGTGTTTAACTGGTAAATTAAATTAGGCTGCAGAGTAAACAACTCATGAATAGGGGACATTCATACTTCTTTTAAAGCTATTGTTTCAGTAGTCTGGCTGCATGCAGACAGCAAAGGACAATACCGCAGAAGTTTACATTTTGAAGGTTATCTCTGCAACCAGAAGGGCTGGAAACTTCATTGTAAAACATGAAAGCATTATGTTTTACAATCCCAACACTACAAAATAGAGCTGGTTAAAAACATGAAAAAATCAGACATTTTGCAATAATTTTCATTTTATTTTGGTAAAATTTTTGCAATGTACTTTTTCAAATCAAAATCTATTCTTGAAATATTTCATTGATCAGTTATAGCTAATGATACAGTTCTGTGATGGAGGTCACAGAAGTCACAGATTCCATGATTTTCTGGGACCTACATGACTTCTTCCAGGGCAGGCCTGGAGCAGCTGTCATCACCCCTTCCCTGACCATTGGAGCAGTAGCTGGGTTGGGTCAGCACTCTTGGGCTGGAGCAGCGGCAGTCAGCACCTGCTGCAGGAGCAGCAATAGAGATGGAGCAGATGTTGGTAGCCAGCTTTGGTACTACTGAAGCAGTAGTCCCTGGGTCACAGGAACAGCAGCTGGTGGCTAGTCCCTGGGTCACAGGAACAGCAGCTGGTGGCTAGCCCTGCAGGAGCAGCATCCAGAGGTGAAACCCAGGGCCAGTTGAACAGCAGCCCCTGGAACAACAGTCTGGTGACCATTCCTGGGTCTGCTGAAACAGGGTTCCTCAATGTGACACTTCACTCCCATATTTTTTATGGAAATGTGATTTTGAATATGAATATGCATACGTTGAATATGCTTTATGCAAAATGGGGTAAGTATCCTATAATTCAAGAGCTTGTTATCTCTTGAATGTGTATATTTTATTTGTGCGTATGTACTTTTTTAAAATATAAAGTTAAAAATATAAAGTGTAAACCTATTAATCTAGGTCTTCTAGTGAAAGCCATTTGTGGAACTTACTGGCCCGGTCAGTGCTCAAGATAAAGATCTGTGAATAGTCTAGTTTTTCCTATAAGCCTAAACTGTGATTAGTTCTGTAAAGACATGTGACCATGCCACCTGGTACTGGAATCCATTTTTAATTTTGTATTTTTCCACCACAATGGGAGGAATGGGACAAATACTCCCTGCCCTGGGGAAATTCTATGTAAAGAATAGGAAGCAAACAATGATTGTCTTCAACTGGCTTCACAGATTGCTTCTTAACCAGAGAGGATATATTGAAACACTTGGAAACAAAAGTACTCTAAGGACGGGGTGGAGATTAGGGATTTTAGAGTGTAGGCATCTATATGATTAACTAATAAACTTTGGGTTATCAATTAATCATAACTATATGCACCTCCCTTAGGGAGCTGGTGCCCACAGGGAGCCAGTTTTTAAGCCAGATCCCCAGTGCTGCCTGCTCCTGACTCCCCTACTGCCTCTGAGAGGCAGCAGCCTGGAGGGTGGAGGTGGCAGGCAGGAGCCAGTACAAATGGGAAGCCAGCTTTAAGCTGGGTCTCAACACATATGGGCGTCTGTCAAACCACCTCCTCCCCTCGCATGCTGCTGCTTCCCACAGCAGCAGCTAGCAGCAGTTGCTCCACCCCAGCCATGTGGACAGCTGGGACCACTCCAACCCAGCCACCCATCACAGCTGGGGTCCTGCCAGCTGGGCTACTGGGGGTAACTGATTAGCATGCCAGGAAGGCATATGCTTATTGGTTAATCCCGCATTTCTCAAACTGTGGGACTCAACACCCCCTCTCCTCCAGAGGGTCACAAGCAACTTAGAGGGGGTTGTGGTATCACCAAGTTTGAGAACCCCTGGGTTAAGCTGTAATATCCCTCAGGACTTCCCTTGCCTAGATGCACTTATCTGGCTTGTCCACCTGAATGGGAAATTAGAGTTGTCGCTTTGCATTTCCCACAGGCATGTTCACTGGTTGCGCTCAGGGCTGCTCTGTGTGCTCTCTGGGGCAGGGAGCCTCAGGAATGTCTAAACTACATTCCTCTTTCCAAAGTCTAGACATAGTCTTTGTGGCTACATCTACACTGGCAGCTTCTTGCGGAAGAACGGCCGTTCTTCTGCAAAAACTTGTCAGCTGTCTACACTGCACCAGCATTCTTCCAGATGTAAATTTACAGTATAGTGTTGTAAAACAGGGTTTCTTCCGGAAGAGTTATTCCTCTCCCCAGGAGGAATAAGCTTTCTTGTGCAAGAGCTCTTCCAGAAGAGGCCAGTGTAGACAGGCAGCATGAATTACTTGTGCAAGAAGCCCCTATGGTTAAAAGGCCATCAGAGCTTTCTTGCGCAAGAGAGTGTCCACACTACCATGTCCACACTGACATGACATGCATTTCCACACTGACATGCATCTGACAAAGCGGGTCTTTGCCCATGAAAGCTTATGCTCTAACACTTCAGTTAGCCTATAAGGTGCCACAGGACGCCTCACCGCTTTTGCGGATTCAGACTAACATGGCTACCCCGCTGATACTGGACACACTGCCATAGATGCTCTTGCACAAAAGCACATGAAAGAGTTTTTGCACAAGAAGCTGCCAGTGTAGACATAGCCCATGTGTTTGTGCAGTGCCCAGCCTGGGAGAGAGGAAGGGTGGGCGGGGGGGGGGGGGGGCTGCTCTGGGGCAACAGCAAGGCCAGGAAAGCCCTTTCGAAACCCTTCCCAGCCGCCAGGGCGCTCAGAAGCACCCCCGCTCGGATGGGCTCCCCCCGTGGCATCACCGCTGCAAGGCAATGACATCACACGACGTCACCGTGGGGAGGGACGACAATTCTCTCCTGGTCCCCCCTCCACACACACACGACAGCGCGTCACGCCACTCTGCGTCACGCTGCCCGCTGGCGTGGCCCACGTCTCTGCTCCGACGGGCACAACCCCGCCCCCCTGAACTACCGTCACCTCCGCCTAACTCCCCCCCTCCCGCCTCGCCCCGCCCCCGCCCCCGCCCCCGCCCCCAAGCTTGCGGAGGGAGGCGAGAGAGACGCTCTAGCCTCCGTCTCGCCTCGTCGCATGAGTGGAAGAGCAGTAGAGACGCGCGCGGCCGCGGTGCCCTGTGGGATTCCGGCGGAGTAGGGAGAGGGCGGTTCCGGTCTGGATTGCGGCCTGGCAGCTGGGCGCCGCGGCGGGGTGAAGGCTCTCGGGGGTTGGCCCAGGTAGGCACGGCGCAGGGGGAGGGGAGGGGAGCCGCGTGCAGCCGCTGCCGGCGCGGGGGGGGGGGGGGGGTGTCTCTGCAGCCGGAGAGCCCTGTTCACCCTCTCCGGGCCTGGACTGCCCCTCCCGTCCGTGACTAGGAGGCCTTGGGGCGGGCGGGCCGGCTCTGCGCCAGGAGCCCCGTTCCTGTTGTGCCTGGGTCGGGGGCTGCGTCTCCGCCTGTGTTGCCCTCCCGCCTCCTTTTTCCCTCTGAGCTCTGGTGGGGAGAGTCCGAAGCTGGTGAAAACTCCCCAGTAGCCATTCCTTTTCTGCCTCTCTCCCTCCCGCTCCTACAGCGCCCACCCAGCCCTTCTGGGCCACGGTCTAGGACTCCAACTGCGCGCGGCAGCTAGGATTTAATTCTTAAGTATGTAGCGCTGATGCTTTTTTTATTGTCACCAAGCCAAAGCACTTTGGAGGCTCCAGGGGGAGCCTACGATAGAATATATCAAAGGGCAGAACTTCTTCGGTAGGCTGCCTATGGAAGACCACAGATGCATAATTATAAATTAAAAAAAACCAAACAAACCAAGGACGTGTAGCTCTTTTTAGATGTGGACGAAGGCCTTGGTCATTGCTCTTGGGCTCTGGGCTTCCTAGTTTAATCAGACGTGTTGAATGTTGATGGAACCAAGACGTTTTGGCATTCCAGAAATGTTTTCGAAATAACAGCATCAAGTATAATTTGAGGTTATAAACAAGGGAAAATGAGGAAGTAGAAGTTGAAATGTAAATTGCACAGCAGGACAAGAAGACCTAGTACTTGATTTTGATAGCTGATGATACATGCATTAAGTTATTTTATACATCTTAGATTAATTTTTCTCCTACATGCTGAAAAATAAACGGTATCATGGTAATTAAGTATACAGGCAGTCCCCGACTTACGAACGGGTTACATTCTGAACACCTGGTCGTAACTCGATTTGGTCGTAAGTTGGAAATACCCTTAAAAGTGCTGCCCGCGCTGTTCGAAAAACTTGACGTACATGGTTCTCAACTCGAAAATATTATCATGGGGTTAATGGGGGTTGGTCGTAAGTACGGATGATCGTAAGTCGGTATGTTCGTAAGTCGGGGAGTGGCTATATATTTTTCCAGACCTTTTCTGATCATATGGCGCTTTTTTTTTTTTTATTGCAAGTCATACCTTAGATAGGCTCTCTTGTATGGAGCAACACAACATAGTCTTGTGCCTTTTCTCTCCATACTTTTAAAACTATCTTACAGAATTGTCACTAACCTTCACAAGCCCAGTATGGCCACCTGCACAGTATTATGATTTATGATGAATAAAATATATTTAGTTTTTCCATCAACAATTATTTGTCTTTGGCAAGAGGTTATCAAAGTTCTTTAAGATCATTTTATGGTGTTTTCTTAACACAATAACTCTTAAAAAATGTTACCAGTAGCTGCTTGCTTAGGAAAAAAACACCGTTTTTTAAATGACTAATATGCACTATATCTTTGAGTTAAATAACCAGCTCTGACTTATTTCTCTATGTCTGTGTGTGTTGAAGTGATGGCAAGAAAGTGTCTAGAGTACTTTTGGTGGTGTGCAAATAATGTTAGGAGCAGATAATGTTCAATTTACAATAAAAATGTGATTAGGGTCAGAGAACTTTAGATTTGTTTATACATTTATACATGACATTCTAAAAATCAGAGTTTTAAATGTTTAATATAATGGAATTATTAGTCTTAAAACTTCATGGAGACAGTGCTGAATATTGACCATGCAAATAAATGGATCCTGGCAGTGGCAATGCCTATGATCAGGTGTAGTATTTACTACAGCAAATCATATTGTTGGCTTTGGTGAAATAGCTACTTGTACAAGTGGTTTGGCAAGTAAGTATTGGCAAGATTGGACCCATTCTGTTCTGTTGGAGCCTAGCAAGATTTTTTGGTATGCATAATGAATATATGTGTTACAGTAACAGTACTCTGTTAAAACTTCAATTTTCTGCTAATTTTAAACTCTGTTTTTTTTATCCAATGTGATTGTAATTTAGAGCTATATTTTTAAGGCAAGTTTCATGTCCTTCATTGAAATCAGTTATTAAAAAATAGTAGTTGGATGTAAAACTGCTCAGCTTTAACTTGGAGATGGATCTTAACACAGTGAGTGCAATATATTTCATTATTTGATAGAATGGAATTCATACTTGCACAAAGGAGAAAAGAGAACTTAAGCACTTCTTTGGAAAGATGCCAAACCTGAGACAACTTTCCATCTATGTTTTGTAACGTAACACCAGAATTGCAACATTGCTAGAGTGTGTGGTGTGATTTATGCCTAAATGAAGCCAGGCAGTTTACGATGCTCTGTCTTTTAGATTGTGTGTGAGAGAAGGGAAACTTAGTTCCTAGCTAAAAATAAGTTGGTCAGATACGTTGAAAGGTTCCTAAAGAAACAGCCACTTTCTAAAATTGCCTTTTCACAAGGGGAGAGGCAATTCTTGGTTTAGTCCTAACTGGAGTGCTGGATCTGGCCTAAGAGATTAAATATAACTGGACCACTTGGAAATAGTGATCATATTGTAATAAATTTAACATGCCTGTGGTGGGAAAAATACCTCAGCAGCCGAACTCTGTGGCATTTAATTTCAGAAAGGGAAACTACACAAAAATGAGAAGGTTAGTAAAAAAATTAAAAGATACTAAAGTAAAATTACCGAAAGCCGCATGGAAACTTTTCAAAGACGCCATAATAGAGGCCCAACTTAAATGTATGCCCCAAATTAAAATACACAGTAAGAGAACCAAAAAGTGCCACTGTTGCTTAACAACCAAGTAAAAGAAGCAGTGAGATAAAAAGGCATCGTTTAAAAAGTGGCAGTTAAATCCTAGCGAGGAAAATAAAAAGGAGCATAAGCTCTGTAAATTAAGTGTAAAAATATAATAAGAATAAGCCAAAAAGGAATTTGAAGAACAGCTAGTGAAAAAATTAAAAAAGTAATAGCAAAATGTTTTTATTTTTTTAAAGTACGTCAGAAGCAGGAAGCCTGCTAAACAACCAGTGAGACCCCTGAATGAGCTAGATGCTAAACAGTCACTCAAAGATGATAAAGTAATTGTGGAGAAACTAAATGAATTCTTTGCTTTGGTCTTCATGGCTGAGGATGGTAGGGAGATTCCCAACCCTGAGGAATTGTCCCGTATTAAGGTGTCGTTAGAGGAGATTTTGGAACAAATTGATAAACTTAACAGTAAAAAGTCACTGGGACTAGATGGCATTCACACAAGAGTTCTGAAAGAACTCAAATGTGAAATTGCAGAACTATTAACGGTGGTTTGTAACCTATCCTTTAAATCAGCTTCTGTACCTAATTACTGGAAGATAGCTAATGTGACGCCAGTGTTTAAAAAGAGCTCTAGAGGTGATCCTGGCAAATACAGACCAGTAAGTCTAATAAGTCAGTACCAGGCAAATTAGTTGAATAAAGAATAAAATTGTCAGACACATAGATGAACATAATTTGTTGGGGAAAAGTCAGCATGGCTTCTGTAAAGGGAAATCATGCCTTACTAATCTACTAGAGTTCTTTGAGGGGGGTCAACAAACGTGGACAAGGGGGATCTAGTGGATATAGTATACTTAGATTTCCAGGAAGCCTGTGACAGGGTCCCTCCCCAAAGGCTCTTAAGTAAAGTAAGTTGTCGTCATATATATAGTAGCCCAATGTCTGTGACTCTGTAACGCTGAAATGCTGGCTGTTCCCTCTGGGTGGTGCTGTTGCCTCCCTGGCTGTTCCCTCTGGGTGACGCTGTTGCCTGAGTCACGTCCTTCGCCTCCCGCCGTGGCGCTTGGCTGACTTCTGCGCCGCTCAGCCGGGCTGCCGCGGAGGAGCAAGCAGCACAAGTGGCTGTTTGAGCCCTGTGGTCCCCATGCAGTATGGGGGTGCTGCATGGGGAGCGCGGGGCCCAAACGGCTGCTTGCTCCCCGCGGTGGCCCGACTGAGCGGCGCAGAAGTCAGCCGAGTGCCACGGCGGGAGGGAAAGAGGGGGCGGGGAGGTGACATACACGGCCAGGGGGCAGGGCCTGGCTGTGAACGTCACGGCCCCACGCCCCTTCGCCTCCCGCCGTGGAGCTTGGCTGACTTCTGCGCCGCTCAGCCGGGCCGCTGCATGGGAGCAAGCGGCGCAAGCGACAGTTTGGGCTCCGCGCTCCCCATGCAGCATGGGGAGCGCGGTGCCCAAACGGCCGTTTGCGCTCCGCAGTCCCCCGAGTGAGAGGCAGGAGGGGGAGGAGAAGAGAAAGAGAGAGACAGAGAGAGAGAGAGGCAGGAGGCGGAGGAGAGCTGAGAGAGCGCGAGGGGGAGGCAGTAGGAGGAGGAGAGAGAGACGGAGTGAGAGACCGGAGGCTCAGGAGAGAAGACTGACATGGAGGAGAGACCTGAAAATCCTGTCTTATGACGGGCTAATTGGCTAATGGAATAAGAGGGAAAGTCCTTTCATAGATTGATAACTGGTTAAAAGACAGGAAACAAAGGGTAGGAATAAATGGTCAGTTTTCAGAATGGAGATAACTAGTAGTGTCCCCCAAGGGTCCTACTGGGACCAGTCCTATTCAACCTACTTATTAATGATCTGAAGAAAGGGGTAAACAATTAGGTGGAAAAATTTGTGAATGATACCAAAATGCTCAAGATAGTTAAGACCAAACCAGACTGAAGAGCTTCAAAAAGTTCTCACCAAACTAAGTGACTGGGCAACAAAATGGCAAATAAAATTTAATGTTGATAAATGTAAAGTAATGCACATTGGAAAAATAATCCCAACTCTGCATACAATATGATGGTGACTAATGTTGCTATAACTACTTGAGAGAGATCTTGGAGTCATGTTGGATAGTTCTCTGAAAACATCCACTCAACATCCAGTCAAAAAAGCAAAATAATTAAAAAAGGGATAGAGAATAAGACAGAGAATATCTTATTTTCTCTATAGAAAACCATGGTACACCCACATCTTGAATACTGTGTACAGATGTAGTTGCCTCATCTGAAAAAAGATATATTGGCATTGGAAAAGGTTCAGAGAAGGGCAACAAAAATGATTAAGGGTTTGGAATGGGTCCTATGTGAAGAGAGATTAAAAAAACCTTGGACTTTTCATCTTAGAAAAGAGGAGATTAAGGGAGGATATGATCGGGGTCTATAAAATCATGACTGGTGTGGAAAAAGTCAATAAGGAAAACCTAAGAACTAGAGGGTCACCAAATGAAATTAATAGGCAGCAGGTTTAAAACGAAAGGAAGTTTTTCTTCACTCAGAACACAGTCAGCCTATGGAACTCCTTGCCAGGGGGTGTTGTGAGGACCAGGATTAAAAAAAGAACTAGATAAATCCATGAAGGTTAGGTCCATCAATGGGTATTAGCCAGCATGGTTAGGAATGGTGCCCCGAGCCTCTGTTTGTCAGGGGCTGGAAATGAATGACAGGAGAGGGATCATGTGATGATTACCTGTTCTGTTAACACCCTCTGGGGCATCTGGCGTTGGCCACTATTGGAAGACAGGATACTGGGCTGGATGGATCTTTGGTCTCACCCAGTATGGCTGTTCTTATATATCTGCAAGTTGAATAATCAAAAACCAAATAAACTTTTTTATTAACTTTTCCAAGTCCTCTTGTTTAAAGATGAAAGACATAAAACCTTTCAGTCAATTAATTTGTATTGAATATAAACAGAACTGTTTACATTACCAATTTTTTCAATAATGAGGGTGATAAGCACAAAAAATAAGGGAACAGAGCAACAGTGAAGCATTTTATATTGAATTATGTGTTAGGGATGTAATAGAGTATATTTGAAACATTAACTGATGAGACTGGACTCATTTAACCTTCATGGTTACACGCATGGACTCTTAAAAGCTGGTTCCCCCCCGCACCATCTCTGTTGGGAGTTGGAGAAGCTGAGGCTTAGCAGGGGACCAGGCATGAGCTAGGAATCAGCTGATTGCCAGCTTGTGCCGAGTCCTAGGTGTTGCGCCTCTGTTTTTTATATGTATTAAGACCTGGCAGAAGTGCGGCAAGGGGAATCTGGTGCGAGCAGGGAATCATCTGTCTTGGCTTGTGCCTGATCTCCCCCACCTACTGCGCTTCAGCCTTTTATGTGTATTAAGAGCCTGCTGGGAGAGCTATAGTGGGGTACAGCCGTAGCAGGATTAGCTCCTAGTTGATTAATTGATTAAACGCCATTTAACATCCCTACCCCAGTGGTCACTGTGATTATAGTATCCTTCCGAACAACCCCTCCCTTTCCGTGTTTTGGAATACACTTTCTGTTTTCTGGGCACAACCAAATCCTGACCTTGCTTTTAGTTAGGAGAAGAGAAAGTTTTATACATAATTTGGTGGCCCTAGCTCTTATTGTTTTGGAGGAGTAGTTGAACAAACTGATTAACAGACAGATGTACATTTCTAAAGTATATAGATAGTACCTCTAAGATCTTGAATTAAACGATATTTTTATGTAAACTGGTCTTCATCTAAAATGTGTGCGCGCACACAAGACTTTTTATCATTTAACAAAAGAAATGCAATGTCCTTAATTTATAATGGAAGCCATATAGTTACACCCAATTGCTTGATAATGCTACATACAAGGTACTTAGATGTGGGATTATTTTGACTTGGTCTGCCTGCCAATGCTGTAGCAGTAGGAAATTTGAGGTTGGAAATAGGAGTTAAATTCCTATATTCTAGTTTCAGGGAAATAAGTTGTATAGTTTTCTAAAAGAAGGATGTTAATGCACTTCTGCATTACTCTGAAAAATGTTGTTTTACACATCCATTGTTCAATCTGTGACAGCTGGTTCCGTTCTGAAGAAATGAGCAGCGTCACCAGCCTTTTGATATGGAGGGAGCCTCCCTTTACTAGGAATGGCCTGGAATGAAAATTGTCTGGAAAAGTGTAAAATCCTTTTCCACTGAACTCCCATATTTCTTGGTAGCCAAGAGGTTTTCTAAATAGTTTTCAGTATTGATTCTGACGTGCTTCAGTAGCTGGATTGGACTTCTTCTGTCACAGGCCATTATAATAACAGAGATATTCTGCAGTACAGGTTGGACCTCCCTTGTCCATCACCCTTGGGACCTGACCCATCCCGAATGAGGGAACTTGCCAGATTGGAGAGGTCCCCTGCCACCAGCCTTCCAGGATGCTCCCCCTCCCTGGAGGAACTCCCCAGCCACAATGGCCACTCTTTTCCCTGCCCGACCAGGAATCCTCAGAAACGGGGTTGCCAGCTGCCCCGCTTCTGCTGTGCTTTGCCAAGGATCCCCGGGGACAGGGCTTGCTGGCTGCCCCACTACTGCCCCACCCAGCCAGGGCTCCTCGAACGGGGCTTGCTGGTCCCTCTGCTGTCCCACCCAACCAGGACTCCCCGGGGACAGGACTCGCCAGTCCTGCTGGACTTGGCTCCCTGGGGATGGGTTCCCAGCCAGTTCGCACTCCCTGGTGCCAGGACTCTCTGATCCAGCAATGTCCAGGGACTACAGATGTTGCCGGACCAGAGTGTACCTGATTTCAGAGATTCCACCGGTATTTAGTTCAAATGTTCTTGGTGACTGACTGATGGTTCCCACTTTTGAAATCTGGGAGCATGTGTGATCATATTGTGCTGATAAAACCAATTCTAGCACACACCCCTGTACTATAGTTTTCAGTTCTTGGATTGTTTTTTAAATTACCAAAACGACATCAAATATTTTTAAGTATTGATTTCAGAAAAGAGAAATCCTTGCATGGTCTCCTGGATCTGAATTGGTTATTGCTGTTTTAAAAATATAATTTATTTAAAATAGAATTTAAAATTATGTAAAGTAGCTTTTCTTGTAAATTTCCATAACATTTTTTTCTCATTACCATTAGGAAAATCCCATACTGCCTATTGCTAATACTTCTTACATCCTGAAAGGAACAAAGGAAATGACCTGGTTTCCTTCCTCTCTGCCTCACGGGATGGTTTTTTCATGGCAAAAGATGGTAGGGTTGGGTGACCTGCATGTTGTGCCTGTTTGCACACTACAGGCGGTAACTTACATTGGTATTTGCTGGTCCATAAACAGATAGCTGTTTAAGATGGGACTCCTGTGAGATTGGAATTATGCATTAGAAGCCGTAATTTACCAGTGTGCATTGCCAAAGAGCCACAATAATATGGCAGCAGCCCCTGATCAGCTCCTTCTCTTACCTGCTGACAGCTCCTCTGATCAGTGCCTCTCCCTTTCTCTCTGCCTCCTGCCCAGGGATACCAAAACAGTTTGTATAGTGAGAATGCTGAGAGCCATTGAACCAAACTGTAAACTCAGCATATGATGGAAACAACTTCAAGTCAGGGGGTGCAGCAGCAGCCCCTGCTCCCCTAATTCCATAGATATCTATGTTCTTATTGCAGTTAGCTGTTCGTGGCATTCAGGAGGTTCTGTGAGAGAGGCTGCAGGAGCGAGGGTGTTTCCGTTAATGATGTTGGTTACATTCAGCCTACTGGGGAGGTTAACCAGTGAGCCCAGGGAAGAGCTGCTGGCTTTGCTTCTGGGGAGGGGGCCTCACTGCAGCAGCAAAGCCACCTCCCCAGAAACTGGGCTGATGGGCTGGCAGCACTGCTTTTGGGGAAGCTTCGCTGTGGGCTCTGCAGTATAAAGCTAAACTTCATACTACAGAGCCTGCAGCATGTGTAACTGTGTAACAGGATTTTTTAACATCCCTATTCCTTAACTTTTCCTTTTTTCTAGTAGTTTTCATTTAACACAGTAGTGTATAATCTGCCGCTATTTTTGTTTGTTTTTTGTTTCTGCTGTTTCCTTGTTTGTGTGCTTTTAGTTCCAAATGAGCTGTGTGGTTGACTGGTCAGCTCATAACTCTGAGGTTCTACTGTAGTGTCATTCTTTCTGGGCCTTTTCAGTCACTATAAAGTTAGATTGGGTATGAACTGAAAACCAAGAGGTAAAATGCTCACTGTCCTGTTACCAGTTCCTGAAGACATCCAGACTCCCTGCTCAAAGAGAAAATTTCAGAGGACCGGGGAAAGGCAGAAGAAGAAAAATGCCAATATATTTTCTTTGTTAGGAAGATTATTGTTTATTGTCAGCCTTGTTCTGTGAGAAGCTAGTTTCTGTGAGCCAGATGTACACACACAGTGGAACTTAATTTTAGCTCTTCTGTTTTCCAACTTCGTTATTTTGGCTAGTACTGAAATGTCACTTGTAACAATAGCAGTGTTCTAGTGCTCTTCAATTATGGTTTATCTTGTTAGTTCTTAGGGAAAGGTGACAACAGACATTTCCAAATATGGAACAAAACTTGGGCAAGCAGTGATCTGCATCTGTAGTTTAAGTAGTAACTAGGGAATTAAATCTTGATTTACTTTATCTTTGCAAATCCATAATGTTGGCTGGTTGGAAACCCAACTCCTACTGTGTTGGGTCATAAAACCAAACTCGACTGCTTCTAGGAATATTAAAAAGCTTTTTTTTTTTTGGTAAATGTAACCACTGAAATTTTCAGCGGTTACACGTTTACATGTGTGGGAGGCAGCTCCATGGTCCCTTTCTGCCCACACTGCTGCCTTTGATACAGAGCTAGCAGCTTGGGGGCAGGTGACTCCCTGTGGGCCAGTGTTTGTGGGGAGCCTGCTTAAAAGCCGGCTTCCCGTGAGAACCAGCTTCCTCCTGTTCTTCCCTTCCACTCCCAGCCTCCTGCTGCCTGTGATACAGAGACAACAGAGAGGGTGAGGCTTGCATGTAGCCATGAAGGTTAACCAATATGCCCAGGCTCATCTGTTCACCATTTAACCGTGTACACTATCTCATCCCTATTTGCTATGAAATCATACTTAAAATAGTCTGAGAATCATAATCTGGGGGATGCCTGGTTAGAGACACTCAGAGTCCTAGAAACAAGACTGGTATTTCTTAACCAATAGCTGCTCCAGACAAAGGAACCAGCTAATATCTAAGGAGGCTGGTGGAGGAGGGAAGATGCTGCGTTGACCTTGCTTACAGCTATAGTCTATATAGCCAGCAGGGAATTTGAAACTTTTTGTTAAATTTGGGCTTTCCTACTTTGTATCTGCAGAATTAAATGATCAAGTTTTTATACTAGGATTTGGATGAGCAGCTGCATTTAATGACTTGTGCCACATCCTGCTGGCTAGAGTAGCTACTACTGAGCAACAGGGAAGCATCTGTTTTCTGAGTGCACAGGTGTCTGTATAGGTCACTTCCCTCCTTTCTCAGCCAAGAGCTGTATTGTCAACAAGTCAAGCTGTGAATTATTCTTCCCCCCTCTCTATTTCCTTTCAGTGTTATGTAGCTGCTCTGAATATAATGGACTCTTAGTCTATAGAACACAGCTAGCATTCTTCATATATGGAGTCTTGTGAGCGTACCAAAATATATAGCTCTTCTGGGTAGCTAGTTGTTATTGAAATACAGATACTTTTGACATATGCATTAACAGCATGGTTAATTTTCCTTTCTACTGGGTATTGGCTGAATGCCAGGCTATTCCCACATTCAGTGTTGTATTAATAGTTAGGGTTTAGAGATGCCATTTACGTTGAGAATATTATTTTTGTCACATCTATCACCCTCAAAGTCTGTGGGTATTTTGGTTTTCTGGAAAATCTTCTCATTTTTGCTTTCTGATGAGAAGTTTAGGAATTTTTTTAATGAAAGGTTCATTAAAATCCACCTGGCTATATGTAAATTTCCCCTGAGGTGGGGGGGGCGGGAGGGGGAAAAGTATTTTTCAGCTTTCTAAAAAAAGAGGGAAGAAAAAGAGGAGGAAATGATGCATGGCAGGATAAGAAGGGAAAGTGCATGGGAGAATTAGGATATTGGCAAATGGTTGAACTAAAACAAATTAAAAAAATTACATCAGCAGCACTGAACATCATCAGATTCAGTAAGAAGCATCTGGCACCTACTTAAAGAAGCAAAAAGTAATGCAAGGAGACAGAGTTTTAAAGCTAGGTTTAAAAGTTGGTACAATCTTGATTTACATGTGCTTAGTCATAACTATTAGATTACTTTAATCCTGTTATTTGAATAGCTTGGTAAACTGCGTAGTATTGTTATTGCAGCTAATAAGTGACTAAATCTACCAAATCAATTGCTGACTAAAGTGCTTATTCCCTGTATGTTGAGGAAAACCATTTTCATTTCTCTTTAGTGTATTATAAGATGTGTATCCACTCTTGATCATGTGCTTAAACTTATGATGAATCTAATCCATAGTGTACTACTAATAGAGGTCTTGTTTTCTAGGTTCTGAAACGCGAAGAGGACAGAACATGTCTCAGTCAGGTGAAAAAGTAAAGGTAAAGAGCTGCTTTCAATATACAAATGTATATACTTTTGTTGAACTTTTCAAAATACTCATAATTTCACTGAAAAAGTTAAACATTCTGACTAAATATAGTACCTCAAATATATTTCTTAAACAGGACTTCTACTAAAAAATTACTTGTATTTATGCTCAGGATTGATGTCAGGGAGTAAAATCCTGTTTAATCAGTTAACCAGTTAAATGATGTTTTTAACCAATTAATCGCTTAAAGGGAGTAGGCAGGGGGCCCACTGGGCTGGAGCAGCCTCCCCACTGTGGGTGCAGGCTGCTCTGGCATACCTGGAGGGCACCTATCTGTGGCACACTGGGCTGCTCTGGTCAAGCAGGGCCTACTGTGAGTGGGGACTGCTTCAGTCCCCACTTGTGTTGTTTCCCCTGCTGCGCCTCTGTCTCCCCTGCCCTCTTGCAGAGACGGTGCTGGGAGGAACCGGTTTTTAAACTGGCTCCCCCCAAGCATCAGCCCCCGCTTCCTCTCATTGGTGGGACAGCAAGGGATGGGAAGCGACTAGTGAAGTAGACTGGGCTACCTGAAATGCCTAGGCTTATTGGGTAATTGACTAGCTGCTTACATCGTTACTTTAGTTTTATGTTAACCTATGCTACTAACTTGTTCACTTATGTGACCTATAGGTGCATCTTGTGAGGTGATGGTAAACTCATACTCAGTGAATTACTACCATGCATGCTTGTATTTCTACATATATTTATGGAAGTGTTTTTCTTGTGCATGTGTACGTAGGTATTCTTAGGTACTGAAATTTTTCACCTGTATCAGATGAACCTATTTCCACTATCTTTTCAGATTAAAAGTGTCAGTGATATGATTGATTGTGATTTAAATCTTTATTACATTTTTAACATACCTCAGAGTCCTCTTTAACACTCTCTCACACAGGACTGCCCTTGCAAACCTCCCAACCACCCCACCTCACCACAAACAGACAAACAAACCCCAAAACAAAACAGAAGTCAGCTCTGGTGTACTTGGATTGATTGCCTCCTGGCATATTGGGCTTAAGCACAAGTATCTGAGCCTAATACAGGGCAAGACAGCTGTCGGTGGATTTAGCAGATGCTTTCAGGCATTGTGGGGAATTAGAAGGCTCCTGACAGGCACTGATTCAGCAGGGGGAGGGCCTATGGAAAAAACAAAAAACTCCAGGGAAGAGGTGCTGGAAGATCAGGAAGACAGACCTTCAGATAGGAAATGCTGTGCCCACCTGGAGCTTGGGGTGAAAAAAAATGAACTTCAAATGGAAGACCAACTTTCAGGGAGAAGGTGTGGGTCCAGCTGAAACTGGGATGAACATTTTATAGATTTGCAGTCTATTTTGATTGACTTTGTTCAGGATCTAATACACTGGACCCTAGAAAGGGAATGTGTTGAATAGCTGGGCACTGTCGGTTTTAAAGGTGCTTAAAGTGAAGAGAATACTGAAGCAGGTCGTAGAGCCAGGCGTGGCAAGAAAGGGGTGATAGAGGTACACTAGACCATTTACAGTCATAAACAGGGCTACTTGTCTCTTACTATGGTCTTGTGTTAATGACACAGTATTGCTTGCAAACGTATGGTCAGTGTTGTCTGAGGGCAGCCTTTTGCTCCAGTACTGTATGTTCCAGAGCTCCTATAGAATCTTTTATTCTCTCAAAGATGGCTAGGGGAAGGAAGTTTTGGGAAAGGTGTTTCTAAGGTTAGTCTTGCTACAATGCCAAGTAACTTGTTGATTCTTTGTGCAGTTTACATGCAAATGTGCTCTATTTGACGTAGAATCACATGAACTTCATTCAGCTGTTTTGTTTCTTGACTTGTATTCAATTTTGTTTTTCTTTCCAGTTTTCTGACTCAGCAGGCTATGTGGGGTTTGCTAATCTGCCCAACCAAGTCCACAGGAAGTCTGTAAAAAAGGGATTTGAATTCACTCTAATGGTGGTTGGTAGGTAGTTTTCTTTAATTGCTTAAATATTAAAATATTTTGTCTTGCACATTAGATGCTGGTCTACAGAAACATCTAGTTTACAGCAAGCTGAGGAGTAAAATCTACCTCACAATAGCATGTCACTCACTCAAGTGGCCATGTGGACCCTGCTGACTCATACTAACAGTTTCTTGGTGTGCTTTGATTTATGCCTATTTAAACGTGGGGTAGATCAAAACACACTAAGGAACTGCTATGCAAGTGAGCGGGGTCCACAAAATAGTGTGTGGTAGATATACACTCCAGTTTGTATGCACTAAATGTTCATTTAGACAAGACCTAAGTATGCACCTGTTTTTAATTATCTGTTCTATTTGTTGTAGGAATATTAAACATTTGACCAATAAGCATGAGACTTACTGGTTAACTGGCCCTTGCAGGTGAACTTTGGCGGTGGCCACCCACGCCAGGCTGGAGCAGCCCCCACTGTGGCGGGACCAATGAGCTGTGCGTGGGATCCCATGGCCACAGCGGGACCTCAGAGCTGGGGCAGGACTCATGGCTGCAGTGGGACCCCATGGCTGCAGCCACAGTGGGGCCAGTCAGTCGGCCCTAATTTAAAACAGTTAGATGGTTAAGCACTAGTATTTTACATATTAAACATCCCTGATTTGAGGTATTGAAGAACAAAGACTTACACTATTGTATTCTTATCAAATTAAATCCTGTTATTTTGTGAAGTTTTATGGGAGGGAGCATTTTCTATCTATTAAAGTAGGGGTGGGCAATACTTTTTGATGAGGAACCGTGCCAAGATTTTGGTAAGTGATCAAGGGCCACACTTTTCTATGGATGGGCTGTGAGATCTGGGAGAGAGGTTGGGTGCAGAAGGAAGCTCGGGTTAGGGGACTTGGGTGCAGGAAAGGGTGTGGGGTCTGAGAGAGAGTTTGGGTGAATGAGGGAATTGTGACCTGGGGCAGAGGATTGGGGTGTAGGCTGGTAGGGGGTATAGGTGCAAGAGAGGATTTGGCTTGGGGGAGGGGCGTAGGAGGAGTAGAAGCTTGGGGTGGAGAGGGGAGTTGTTACCTGGAAGGGGGAGGAGGGTTCAGAGTGTTTGGGTTGTGACCTGGGGCAGAGGATTGGCATGTAGGGTCTTAGGAAGAGGGTATGAGTGCAGGAGAAGAGTTCTTTCCTGGGGAAGAATTTAGCATAGTCCAGGTAAGTGGCTCCTCTGCCCCAAATCCCTTCCCCCAGCCCTTGGTCCCAGCGCCAGGTCAGGAGGGAGGGAAGCCCTGCCGGTTCCACAGTCATGCCTCCTCCCACCCTGAAGTACCACTGATCCAGACACCATAGCTGGGTGGGAGTTGGGGTATGGGCGGGGTGGAGTACCAGAGGCATGCTTTGGCTGGGAGGTGCTTATTTAAGCAGCTCCCGGCCAGCAGTGCTCTCAGGAAGGCAGCCCTAACCCGTGGCCCTGCGAGCCTTCCCACCCACTTTCCCCTCATCACCCAAGCCGGCTACACCAAAAGTCATCTGTATACATTTGTGCTTCACACTCTTCACTTCCCCACCCTTGTGTCTTGCCAAGATACTGAGTGGCGGGACCTCTTACCACCAGTAGAAGGTGGCTTATGCCTGCCTACTTCCCAAGCCCCAAGAGAAGCAGCCCTAGACCGCTGGCTGGCTGTGTGTGTAGCTCTCTGTGCTGTGAGGCAGTAGGGAGAATCTTCACACTGCCCTCGCCCTTTGCAAAATCTCTCAGCTCCTATTGGCCAGAAACAGGCAAATGGGACTTGAGAAATTGTGCTGCCCTGTCCCCGCACTTAGCAAAACCTCTTAGCAACTGGGCAATAGGAGCTAAGAGATTTTGCTGGGGGCAGCAGCAGAGTGCTGAAGCCTCTCCCCCCACCCTTCTTTTCCCTGCAACTCAGAGAGCCACAGGAAGCAGCTAGCCACTTTGATTGGCTCTGCTCCCTGCCACATGGATGGACACGCCGGATCAAAAGGCTTGGTGAGCTCGATGCAGCCTGAATCTTGCCCACCTCTATGCTGAAGCATGGCTAAGGGCCAATGATTCAGATTTCTATTCCTGCCTCTTCTAGTGTTTTTACTCCAACTCATTATTTGATGTTAGTCACTTAACTTCTCTTAGACCGGTTTCCCCATCTGAAAATGGAGATGTACGTGCATAGTGGCAACTTGCTGTTGAAATGAGGAATCTATTCCTAGCTCTTCTACTGCTTCCACCATGACTCAGTGTGTGACGTTAAGGGTGATGTCTCTGACTGAATTTCCCCATATGAAAATGGTATTGTCTAATTGGAAGGAACACTAAGTGCAAAGTAATTTAAAAGTGGCTTATTGAGTTACATTGGTATTTTTACCTTTTAGTTAAGCAAAACCCATACAGTTGCTTTTGTAAAACTCAAATTACTTTCCTTTGTCAAGAAGTTTTTTGAGATACTTGTTTAATATTATATATTATTGAGAAGGATGTAGGAGAAAGGAAATTACATTTTTATCAGGAGGAACCATATGTAACCACTTAAACAGCCTGTGTGCTGACAGTTACAGCATTGACCAAAGATTGTACAAGAAATTATTTACAGAAATTGTTTCCTACTTGTGGTTGTTGATCACTGTAGAACTTCTTATGTCTTATAGTTTTTAATGACAAATACAAGATTTGCCCATCTAAAACTAGCTTAGCAACATCAAAAGTTGTAAAAGTAGCTTCCTGAAACAATTTATGTAGCGAAGATGAACTTGTAAACCCCACGTGCTTGTTTGAGAGATTCAGGTAAGTTAAAATGATTATAAACTTTTAGAATGATAAAACTTTCCAAATAAAGATTAAGAGATACTTTATGACTTCTTCTTCAGTTCTTGATATGTAAGATATATGTAGCCTAAAAGTAAGGACGCTAAAACTTAGTTGCCATTTGTGCTTAACTCGGGCATTGCACACACCAAAAAGTTAGGTTTACCTATGTGGCTCAAAGGTTTGAAAAATCCCATATTCTCTCCTGAGTAGTGTAATTAAGTGACCCTAATCCTTATAGACAGTGCTAGGATTAGCTATAGTGAGAATCACTCCCATGAGCCCAGCGTAGTGTCTAGATTGAAGTGCTACTGCAGTTAAAAAGAATAAAGTTCTGATTTGCTTATTAAAAACATGAATTCGAATGTTATGGCTTCTGATTTCATAAGTTAGAGAAGGTTTGAATACTTTGAGTTTCTTTGCAGCTTCTTTTAATTCAAGACTTGAAATTGCTGTGGAGTAAGATAGGTATTGGTATATATGCAATCATTACTTTTGTGACCTTTTTGCTTGCACTGTTAAATCTAATAGAGTGCATTTAGAATTTTCATGCATTCATATATGTAAGAAAACACCAAAGATTTGTGCTTTTCTCTTTTCTTTTGTATTGCTTAACAGAGCTTTTGATGCATTTATCTTAAAAGATAGGGTAGACCCTAGTTGAACGAATTATTTTTACTCCTCTACATAGGTTTGTGGGATTAGCGGAAGGCTGTTGAGGAAGATAAGAGTATTTAATTACTTGGAATGCTTTTGTTTGCAGGTGAATCTGGTTTGGGAAAATCCACCTTAATTAACAGTTTATTCCTGACTGACCTTTATCCAGAACGTTACATTCCTGGAGCTGCAGGTAAATTTGACTGTATTCTTGGTTAAGGCCATACATCACTTAGACCAAGCACACACCTACAACCTTATTTCCTACACATCCTTCCCTTCACTTTTCATACATTCTCTGATATTGACTTCAGCCATGAAGCCTCTTTCATTTTTCTTCCACGCCACTGATACATAGAACAGCCCTCCCAATTGCTGTTGGTTAAGCTACTCCATTCTCATAACTTTAAGGTTTGGTGTCTCCCTCCTACAAATTCACTTCTGCTGATTCTGCCATGAGTATAACCCCTCCTCTCCAAACTCCATAAGAGATCTCTGTCTAAATTGGACATGTGGATTTACTATAATTCCCACTTCCCCTTGTTTAGTTACCTTGTAGTAGTCCTATCTAAAATCTAGACTGTAAACCCTTCAGGGCAAGGAACCCCTGTCTATAAAGAATCAAGCACATTTGTGAAAGTTGTAAAAACATGTTAAAAATTATCATCACAGCAGTGTGACATGTGGCATACAACTGTTACTCCATTCATTATATTCTGGGTATTTCATTTAATCATAGATTGTACTTATACTTGTATTGGTTTATTTGGCTTGTTTTTCTGAAGGATTCTGCAGTATATGATTGTGGAAGTGTAATTTAAATGAGTTGTAACCAGTGTGGTACATGGGAACCTGGGAGGTTGGACAAGAGAAATACTGATGTTTTAAAACATTATTTTATTATAGAGAAAATAGAAAGAACAGTCCAAATTGAAGCTTCTACAGTAGAGATTGAGGAGCGAGGGGTGAAACTCCGTTTAACAGTAGTTGACACACCAGGATATGGAGATGCCATTAACAGCCAGGACTGGTATGTCTGTTTTAGCCATCAGGAACAATCTTTAAATTTATCTGCTGACAATGTTATATGTATACGTTACTCCTAGTGTTTTGTTCTCTCCTTTTTATATATACTTTGGTGATGCAGCGGATGGAACTGGTCTTTGGAGAACAGTGTGTATTGTTCTTGTATTTTGTGACATGTATAGGGGAAACAACCACTTCATTGTTATTTTTTTAATAGCAATATATTCTTATCTTGGGATCACAGTTGAGAGTGTCTTCCTACCCTTGCCCATATTTATTTGGAAAGAAAACACTTAAAAAAATAGGCCCTAAAGTTCTCATACTTTGTTCTTTTTCATAGTAATTTTCTTCCAAATAGTTTCGCTTCTGTACAGCAAATACAGAATCGGAATAATGTGGGAATATAAGGACAGAGAAAAGGTGCTAAAGAATGGTGGGCAGGGAACGGTGACAAATGTGAGGGAGTTGTAGAAGGGGTGGGGGGAAGGGTGTCCGTGCATTGAGAAGGGTGCTAGAAGGGAGCTGTGACCATGTGGTGTAAATGAGTTTTGTTTCATCAACATTCTTAGTTTTGGATTCTTCTTTAGCCAAATAACTGCAAAACCACTGGATTCTTATACAAGTTTGAGGAGACTATTTATCATGTCCTTAATAATCTATTTCCTGCCTTTCCAGTACAAAATCATAGGATACTAGAACTGGAAGGGACCTCGAGAGGTCATCAGGTCCAGTCCCCTGCCCTCTTGGCAGGACCAAGCACCATGATCATCCCTGATAGATGTATATCTAACTTGCTGTTAAATATCTCCAGTGTTGGAAATTCCGCAAACTCCCTAGGAAGTTTATTCCAGTGTTTTAGCCACCCTGACAGTTAAGAAGTTTTTCCTAATGTCCAGCCTAAACCTTCCTTGCTGCAATTTAAGCCCATTATTTCTTGTTTGTCATCAAAGGTCAAGGAGAACAATTTTTCTCCCTCCTCCTTGTAACATCCTTTGAGGTACTTGAAAACTACTATCATGTCCCCTGTCATTCGTCTCTTTTCTAAACTAAATAAACCCAGTTCTTTCAGTCTTCCCTCATAGGTCATGTCTTCTAGACTTTTAATCATTTTTGTTGCTCTTCTCTGGACTCTCTCCAATTTCTACACATCTTTCTTGAAATGTGGTGCCCAGAACTGGACACATTACTCCAACTGAGGCCTAATCAGTGCAGAATAAGTCCCATAATAGATTAAGAAAACATCCCATAATATATTTTTAAAAAATCTCTGAATTATGGACCACATTCTTCCCTGATGTAACTCCTAATGAAGTTGGTTGGAATTTATCTCTGGGATGTCATTACAATCACTTGTAGGGGTTTAAGTCTTTTTGGCTCTGTACATTTATTAATTCGTGCTTAATGCATTTGGATTAAGAAAGGAAGAAGAATTCCATCCTATTTTTAAAGGAGGAAAACTACCCTGGTGGTAGTTACTTTTTAAATGAAAATACAAGCTACTAGCTTTGGCGAAACGCATGCCTACTAGGAAGTCTAGATTATTTATACATCCAATACAATTGGAGGCTAAGAACCCCTAGTAAAATATGTTTCTCTCGGCTATTCATTTTTATTGTAGCGAAGAAATACTGAACAAAGAAAAGAAATGTTAAATAAGCAGGTGACTTATTTATTACATATAATGCCACTGTAAATAGTGATAAAATCAAGTTTTTGCAAAGGAGGCAAACAGCTGATACAACTTCCATCATCAAAAACCACATTTCAAAATCTTGTGGTGGTACACATCTGATAACATTTAAGAAAATGATGAAAAATATAATTGGCAAATGAGAGTATTTTTTCCTGTCTATTGACTGCTTTGCAAGAAAACAGCTCTGAAGTGGGAGTGTTTAACTTCTTTTACCATGTTTTCTTACATGTGCTTGAAATACACTGAATGAAGGGTCAAAAGTGGAATCTTGGTGGCAATTTTAACATCAGTTTCCTTGCCCTCAGTCAGTGTTAAACTAATCAAAACAGAAACTTCTGAATAATTGTATAGTATGTTTCTAGACTGCAGTGCATTCTTTCTCATTGTCAATAATATTAACTTGAGTTTCCTTCCGCTGGAATTAAGAGCCGTTAAGATAGTGTATTGTGTTACAATGAGACTTTCCTGTTGATTGTGTTCAAATGCCCTTTGTTTGTTCTCTTAAGAAGTTTCTTAGACTTGCATGTTCAGATTCCTTCCCATCCCCTTTTCTCTGTACAAGCTTTCCAATCAAGATAGTTCCATAGTGTGTCAATCACATCTGAATAACTTACTATAAAATTCTGTATTAGGTTTTCAGTGTAAGTTCTCAGAACACAAGCAGTGACTTCAGAGTATATTATAGAAACAATTTTCCTGCAAAACAGTGCCTGTCTCTCTTTTGGAAGATTTATATAATGAATTCTTACGCCTAAATTTTTCTCCATTCCTCCATAGTAAATTTAAAAAAAATCTGTGTTCTATGTAAGTACTGAAACTTTATTAATGCAAAGAAACAGCGTCTTTTGTAGAAATAGCTCACCAGCTACTTTTGGCCATAAAAACTTGTTTCATTGTGATAAAAAGGAATGGTAGTCAGAGCGCACAGCATATCCTTCGGTCTTTTCAGAAAGTATTTACTGGGGCAGCTATAGACACAGGAAGGGGAGCTAAATTAGGCCTTTTTTACACTGAGAGAGGTTGAATTTATTAAGGTCAATTTTTTTTAGCACCCAGTTTTGTAAAGTCAAAGGTGCATGTCCCCACTGTGTGCAAGAATTGGATATAGTGCATCCCTAGTAGGGTGGTTATTGTTGACTTTGACAGCAATACATTGTGCCTAGCTATCCCACAATTCCTGCTGCCCTTTGGCATTCTGGGTTATGCTCCCAGTGCCTGATGGGACCAAAGCAGTGCAGCGGGTTGTTCCAGGTGCATGTTGTCAGAGTCCCATAATGCACTCATCTTCTCTCCCCTCCCCACTTGAAAGCAATGGCAAATAATCTTCTTATACACTTTTCCCCCTGGTTATCTGTGCAGATGCCATAGCAGAGTAATCATGTAACCCAGTATGGAACCTATTCAGCAACAAAGTTCTATGGCAATCATAGCAAACATCTTGCACCGTATGCTGCAGTATTCCAGAGCCTAGCTAGAGCCTGCCAAAATGAGGAAGAATCTCAGAAGGTCGTGAACATACTCTTCTGTGAAGGACTTCAGATAAGTGATTGGCAGATGCTGGTGACATTCGATCTTCTTGACACAGTGGAATATCAGTTTTGATGCTGTGAGACGAGCACAGACTGGTAGGAACACATAGTTATGCAACTATGGGATGATCAGTTGTGCATGCATAAGGCCACTTTCGTGGAATCTTACAAATGGCTTTCCCCTGGCCTGATGCGCAGCAGTACTGGAGTGAGACTTGCTGTGACAGTTCTGAAGTGAGTGGCAATAGTCCAGTGGAAGCTTGCAACACCACCGGACAGCAACTGGTCAGTTGGGAATCAATTTGGAGTGGGGAAATCTACAAAGGGGGCTGTTGTGATCCAAGTAGCCAAAGCAATCAATATCCTTATGCTACAAAATGTACAGAACCTAGTGGATGGCTTTGCCATGATGGGGTTACTTTACTGTGTTGGAGTGATAGATGTATGTATTCCATCTATCTTGGCACCTGGTCACCTAGTCAAAGATACATAAACCACAAGGGGTACTTTGCTATAGAGCTGCATGGGCTGGTGGATTACAAGTGCCATTGCACTGACATCAAAGTGGGTTGGTCAGGAAAGGTGCATGATGTGGACATTTTTAAGAACTCCAGTCTGCTCAGAAAACTGCAAGCAGGAACTTTCTTCCCAGACCTGAAAATTAACATTGGAGGTGTTTGAAATGATCCTTGGGGACCGATCCTGCTCTTTGCTCTTGTGGCTCATGAAGCTGTACACAGACAGCCTGGACTGCAGTAGGGAACAGTTCAACTACAGGCTGAGCAAATGTAGAATGGCAGTAGAATGTGCTTTTGGATGTTTAAAGGGAAGGTTTCACAGTTTATTGACTAGGTTAGATCTCAGTGAAAGTAACATTCTCATTATTGTGAGTCTGCTGTGTACTTGAATCAGAGTGCCTCCCACTAATTATGAGCAACCAGACACCAAGGCAATAAGAAGAGCACAGTGAGGGGTACTGCAAATCCAAGAAGCTTTGAAAATCAGCTTTGTGAATGGCCAGAGAGCAATATGATAGTTATGCGTGTTGTTCTTAACGAGATGCCTCTGCATTGTGTGCTTGCCTGTAACCTCCTCCTCCCTCCACATGGAACACAAGCAATAGAGAGTCTGTTGTTGAGGAATCATATGTTTTTTTTAATTTAGTAAACATAAAGAAGAAGGGGCAGAAAGGAGCTGGTGGGGGGAGAGGAGGAAACACGGTGTATTACAGTCTCTTTGTTGGGCAATCCCACAGGTATGAGAATGATAGCCTGTTGTTCTGGAATGTGTTCCTGGGGGTTGAGTGTGAGGCTGCCCTTGACTGCCCCACACAATGTGTTCTGGGGCCCTTGGGAGAGGAGGCTTTTCTATCTGTGCTCCACTCTAGTCTCTGCAGCAGCATTTTCCTCCACTTACATATTGCTCCCTGTCCAAGTGGGCAGATTGCATTTGCTCACTGAACATGTCATCCCTACTATGTCTAGCACAGATCTGAAGGCGAAAACAGACGGCTGGAGGAGCCATACTGGGGGAAGTGTGCAGAGGCTCACTGTTGGAAACAAAAAGTAAAGGGCAGGCTTTACAGGAGCTGCATTGTGGAGTGTAGAACCTAATCTCTTGACCATATAGGGCTGTCTGGTCAAGACAATAGGTATATGTTAATGTAAAAGGCCCAAGTTATGCTTTTAAGTGCCCTCTATGCAGTAGGCACACCACAAAGATCTGGGAGCAGCTGGACTCAGTTTGGTGACAAGTCAGAGCTTGCTCTTGTGCTTTTGCTTTGAAAGCATGTGTGACACAGTGCTTGCAAATAGCAGCTCCACAGCTAGGCAAGCGTCTGTGTTTGCAGAGGTGGCCTATGGAGGCCTGGCAGGGCAGGGGCTCACATTGTGACTGTGTGTCTGGCATTTCCTGTTTGCTGGGAGAGTGAAACTTTCCCTTCCTGCGGGAGCCTGTGGGGAGGAAGTGTGGCCAGGTTGTGGCAGCATGGCAGGGGCTCAAGCCATTCTTAGTTGGGGATGAGCAAACCCAAGTGTACTGCAATGGTATCAGTTACATAACTTCCCCTGCTTCATCAAGGTTGCCATGTGAGAGATGTCAATCTTCTCTGAATCGCACAGAATGGCAAGGAGAAGATGCTGACTGAATGTGGCCAGAAACCTGAATCTTGTGATTCATGCTTTATGCCTCAGAAACACCAGACCACTTACAGCTGGCTTGGTGTGGTAAGGTGTCCTACCATGTAAGACAGAATGAGGCAGGCCTCCCCAGAAACCTTGTGAGAAGAATGAAAACATACCTGTATAAGAACTTTATGGAGATGTGCAGAGAAGATTTCTGCTCCGTCTCCAGACACATTAAACTGTTTGGGGGAGCCCCCCTGTGTAGGCAGAGTGGCCACTACGGTTCATACACAATTGCCTTAATCCACTTGCAGCATGATTAAAAATAGGAACTCACCAGATGTGCCTTCCCCACCTTCAGAAACCAGCAGCGAGAAATCCCTAGAGGGAGGGGGTTGTCTGTGAGATTTGATGTTCCATTCACCTGCTGACCATTATTCTCCTCCTTCCTCACTGTGCTCCACACTCGTGCCTGAGAAGTGTCTTGGGAGGATCCAAAGATTGGCTAGGGAAACTGGCAGGGTCCCCTCCAAAAATTCGATGCAGCCTCTCATAGAAGCGGCATGATTGCAGCACTGACCTAGACCGTCTGTTTGCCTCTTTTGTCTTCTGGTATGCCTTCCTGTGTTCCTTTATTTTAACATGGCACTGCTGGGTGTGCCTGGCGTATTCTTTTCCCACCATCCCATGTGCATTCTTGGCATAGATATCTGCCTTTTTTTTTCCCTATTTTGTACCTCTTCCTGAACAAATTCCTTTCCCCATGCAGCAATGAGGTCCAGGCTAGGAATGTTAAGTGTCAGTTAATTGAATAATCGATTAACCTCATGAATTCTTATAGGTTAGCCAACTACTCTATAGTCCCTGCAGCTGGGGCGGGTAGCCAGTGTACTCTGGCCCCACTCCCAAGGAGCCCCCTGCCACTCCATGCTGCTACCTCTGTATCAGATGCAGCAGCATGGGGTGCCAGGTGGGAGCTGGTCTGTGAGGAGAGACCGTCTTAAAACCAGCTCCCCTCACGGACTGGCTGCCTGTTGCCCTGCAGTGTTGCCTCTGATACAGAGGCAACAGAGCAGGGTGGCAGTAGCCCCTCTCTGGGGGGGGGGGGGAAAGAGGGACTGAGCTCCCAGACCTGGTGTGAGCCGGAACTGAACCAGGCTGCCTCCATGCCTGGAACCTAATACACTTTAAATGCAGAGCTACAGCTGGGGTAAGTCCCGGAACTGATGTGACTCAGGACTGAGCTAGGCTGCTGGCCAGCCTGCTAAAAAATTTACTGACTTAGGAAATGCATGTAGTCTATAGCATTAACCAATAAGCTTTTGCTTATCAATTAATTGACTACACTATTACATCCCTAGTCCAGGATCTCTTGCATACTTTATGCTGGTGCTCATTTATGACGCTGGGCATTCACAATCAGGTGTGCTGTCTTCTTGCCATATTGGCCACACAGGAAATGAAATTCAGATTTTCCTGGGACTTTTCTTGTGCAGCTGGAGAGGAACAGAGTTGAAAGTCCTAACCAGAGCTGTCACAGTGGGGCACTGTGGGACACCTCCTGGAGGCCAAGAATTTCGACTTTCATAGCGCTCTGTCTGCATTACCTTGAAGTTGAGCATGTAAGGTCGAATTTATTGTTACTCCTTGTGAAAAGCAGGCATTCCAAAATTGATTGTAACAGCCCATATGGTGTGGACTCATTAGCTCGACCTATACTTGTAGTGTAGACTATGTCTCACGCTTCTCAGCCAGAGGATGGCACTGTGAAGATAGTACCTCCCATTCAGCACTAGGGGTATAAAATCCTGGTTGATCAGCTAACCAGTTAAATGTTATGTTTTGCTAGTTAATGGATTAAACAAGGATGGGCAAGGAAGAGTACCCCCCTGCCACGGGTGGGATCTGCGCCAGCCAGGCTGTCCCACTGTGGATGAAGGCTGCTCTGGCCAGGCTGGAGTGCCCCTGCCTGCAGTGCAGACAGACAGGAGGCTGCTCCAGCTCACCTGTTAACTGTAACTGGTAAGCATCACCTGGTACTGGTGATGTTTATTGGTTAACCATTCACATCCCTATTTAGCACTGCACTGTTAGCCCTGAATACAAGCCTAAATCTTGACTTGAGTCTCTGCACGACTACCTCTTCTCAGTGATATCATAATTTCCTCTGACCTAGTCTGTCTGTCCATCTCTTTGTTCAAGCACTCCTCTTAAACAGTAAGAGCTAGGACCACCACACTTGGTATGCAGCTTCCTCTTCCCATAACTTAAAGCAAGATAAGGGTTTGGTTGTATGTGGGGGAGGGGGAAGAGTACCTGAAGCTCCCCCGCATATATAGGAGTTGCATAAAACCATACAAAAGAGAAACAGAATCATCAGGCAGGTGAAAGAGGCTAGCTAGGGATGCCTCCCCCCTTGTCTGGGTCTGGGGCTATGCATCCCTGAGCCTTCCTGCCCCAGCTGCACTTTAGGGGTGGTGGTGGTGGACTGCAGTTCCCCCGCATACTTATGGGAACATTGCAGGCTGTTCCCCTTTGTCAGGGAGCCAGAGGAAAGAGTACAGTTTGCACCATTCCTCACTCTGGCTGGGGACTGCAGGGGGCAGATGAATGTGGACTTGCCCCAGCTGGGGTACATGCACCCTTCCCCTGGCAATGCCCACTGGGGCTCAAGTGGCCATGGGGAAGGGCTTCTCACCTGGCCCCAAGCTGCTGTGGTGAGAGAGGGCCAGTAGTAGTCTTCCCAGGAAAGCCTGCATACTGAACCCCTCATCCGCAGCCCCACCTCAGAACAATGATTTAAGTGAAGAAAAGCAAAAATTGAGTTAAGGACTTGCGCAACACCACAATAATCTTCTAGTTTACAAATATGTGCTTATGAACAGTGATGGAGGAATTATTTCAGTATCCTGATAAAACAAGAGTTGCTTTAGTTCCAAAAATAATTAAACACGGCCTTTGCAGTGTATTGCATTGCATGCAGTCTTCCTCAGTCCAGGTTTGGCCTCGGCAGTCATCAAAGAGACTGCTGAAAACAACACAGCTCCCACACTCACTTGTTAGATATAGGTCTACAGTATAATTTCTGTGTTTCATCTTTGTTCCAGTGTGGCAGATCACCAGTTTGCTGATAGTTATCAGTTCTGTTGTTCCTGGCTTGTGTGAGGTTGAATTTGTGTTTTTTGGCAGCTCAAGTTTATTTTTCATGTTTCTCCAATGAACTATGTAGTGATTGCCTTGTTTGCCATTATGGTAGGTAGTACAGGATATGCTGTCTTCTAAATAGTGAAAGCATAGTGGTGCAAAGCCAGGTGTTTCCCGGAAATCAAGGTACCACACACTAATGCCACTTTTATAGGAAAAATTACAGCAGTTAGGACTATAAAACTGCATGTAAATGTATTACGTTGCCAGAGAAGCTTGTAACCAGGGGCGTTTTCCCATTGTTTGTATTTGGTTGTTCTAATATTCATGTGTCTTCAGTCTCATTATCTTTCACCAGTTAAAGGGAGTTCTGTTTAAAAGATCAACAACAATAACAACAAAAAAAATGTGTTGTCCTCTTTTTGACATGACTGGGCACACACATTCCCCTGTTCTGTACTTTCTCTCTAGTAAAATGTATAACTAGTAAAGTACAACTGAGAGAGACAATAGAAATATGCTTGTTAATTCTATCCGTTTACAAATGGGTGATTGTACTACAAAGGAGACACCTACATCTTCCATGTATTTCCAGGTTGCTGTAGTTTTCCTTTTGAAGGTTTACCACCAGGCTTGTCTGGGGGTGGAGGGGAAAAAGGGGCAAAGGGAACAAACGGCAGCAGTGGTGTGGCCAGAGACCGAGGCGCTTTAGAATTGCTGCTGGGGCCCCTTGCTGTGAGCTCCGGCCAGTGGGGGGGCATCGTGCCATCCATTGGCATTGGGAGCTGGCTGCCCCAACCTGGCCTCTTCTGCCCGAGGCCCCTCCTTTTTCAGGAGCACACAGCCATGATTCCCCACATTTCCCAAGGTCCTAGCAATCCTGTCAGCTCCCCTGCTTACCACGGTGTGTAAAAGATGTGTCTTCTAAACGCCTATCGTAACCTATGTTTTACAGTAATACAGATAATAAATAAGGCATGGAAGAAATGCCCATCAAATGCCAAGTAAACAGATATCTATATGACAGTTAACCAGTAAATCAAAAAGCTTAAAGCTTGCTAATAATTTTATTTCTGTGTGTATGAAAACACAACTGAATTGTGAGAGAGAAACTGTCCTCAACAAGAAGTCTGTCCTGGCCCTGGTTACTTTCAGGAACCAGGCTCAGTTTGTTGTTATGATATTTTCAGACGTAAAGGTAGATGTGTTTCTCTCTCAAACTTCTTTTGTGGCTGTTAATTATATCGTGTGTGCTTGCTATATTTAAGACATGAGAGAGAGATTATCTTGGTTTACTTCTGTGAGAAGAAGGGAATAAAAATGTTATGATATTTGAAGAGGGTACCACCTTCACAGTATCATTCTGTCCCTTTTTCTCCTAAGTCAGAGCTAAAGCTCCACGTGGGGGTGCAGCCAACAGTGAAAGGGGATATGCCCTAGGCCAGGGGTGGGCAATAATTTTTGAACGGGGGCCACTTCAGAAATTTTTGAAGTGGTCCGGGGCCACCCTGGAAGGGAGCGGGGCCTCAGGCAGAAGGGGCACGGCCAGGACACTTCAGTGCTTCCCCACCCACAGACCTAACTGGTCTGTGGGGGAGCGCACAAAACCTTTGCTCCTCCAGAGAGAACCACGAGCTGTTCTGAACAGCTGGCGGTTCCCTTTAGGCACCAGTGCCCCTTGCAGTGGGAGGAGACTTTGCGTGCTTTCCCTGCTGCCCCCAGGTTAGTCAGAGCCCGGTGAGGGGGAAGCACGTGAAATCTCTTACTCCCTGCCCCTGACGTACAAGGGAGCTCTGCACTTAGAGTCAACCGCCAGCTAAGCAGCAGCTGGCGGCTGACTTTAACTACTGAGCCCCTTGCAGGACGGGAGGAGACTTCACGCACTCTCCCCGCTCCCAAGCCCTGATTGGGCTGGAGGTGGGGGGAGCTTGCAAAGTCTCCTCCTACCCTGCCCCTGGCCTGCAAGGAACATGTAGTGCTTAGAAGTGTCCTGCCCTTCGCAGGGTGGGAGGAGACTTCATATGCTCTCCCTGCCCCCAGGTCCTGATTGGCCTGTTGGTGGGGGGAGTGGCAGGGCCTCCGCAGGCCAGATCAGTTTGCTTGGGCCAGCCCGCAGTGGCCCTTTTGCCCACCCCTGCTGTAGACATATTCTTATGGATTATCTGAGTGAAGTTAATACTGCAGCAGCAGTTCCCAATTGCTGGTCCACGGACAGGCAGTGGGCTGCAAACCTCTCTCTTCTGAGCTGCTGCACATTGCCACTCCCCCAGCTTTTATTTAGCCCCACCTGATAGGGTTCCCAGGGAATTCCCTTCCATGCTGATGGCTGGGTATGCTGGGCTGGAGATGGGACTTCCTTTCCTCAACCCTTCCCCTGACCCCAACAACAGAAAATTTACATTTAAAGTTTATCTAATTGGAGGAAAAGTGAATGGTAAATTTTAAAATGTATCCATTATACAAAATATCTGTTTTAATCTTATGTTTGTGTTTACCTCTCTCTACTCCCTTCACTGTTCATTGCTGTCGCACCCAACTTACTTATATCCCTTGTTCAAAAGTGTTAATTTATCTTTTTATATTTCTTTTGAAGCATCTAGTACACCTTGGAGTGCTCAGAAAACAACAAATCTTCTGTAGTACATATGTTGTTTTCAAAAGCCTTATTTTTATTTTTCACCTTTAACAGCCATTGTTTTGCGATATATCAGACCTAAGGTGACATTCCATTACTTCCTTTCAGTGTACATTTTAAATTGCCTTGAGCTAAGTAAGAATTTACCACCAGAAGAGGTTTTTGGAGGGTGACAAAAATAGCTTAATAAATCACGTGATGTTTGAGCACATGACTTTCAAATATGTTTAGACTCAGTTCAAGCAAACTAAAATGCGAGAATTTTTATAGGTAACTATAGAAACCAGTTCTAAGGTTAAGGTTGTCAAACTGCAAATCAAGAGGATATCCTGCCCATGCCATTTGTCAGCTGGTTTAAAACAAACAAAACATCTACAGTGTTCCTGGCTTTGTCTTGTCTCCCCATTGAGTGTGTGTCTGAACTTGCAGTTAACCTTTTTATCCAAAAGAAATGAACTTAAAGTTTCTCCAGGGATGATTAGTTATTGGGAGAGGGAGTGTGAGTGAACCTGTTGTGTTTCACATGCTGAATTGGTTTTTTTAAAATTCATCCTCAAAGTGCTTTACAAGAGACAATATTAGTAAACTGAGTTCTTCTATTCTGAGGTGTTAATCAGAGTACACATTCCTTCTTTGCTCCTCTCTTCCCTGACACAAATAAACATTTATAAAGATGCCTCTTTTTTTTCTTCCTACCACAGCTTCAAAACAATCATCCAATATATTGACAATCAGTTTGAAAGATATCTTCATGATGAGAGTGGTCTGAACAGGCGCCACATTATAGACAACAGGGTCCACTGCTGTTTTTACTTCATATCCCCCTTTGGACATGGGTAAGAAAACTAATGCTTGTATTTTATGGTGTTTTATCCTTAGTATGAGTTTGGTAACTTCCGTGTCTTGGAGACTAAGCTTAATATTAATAGAGTTACTGCCCAAATTGTTAGTTAGCCAACTCAATTAAAACAGACTTTGGGTTTAATGACCTTTTGCTTTGTCTCTATTCCAGTAGGAATTTAATATGGAGGAGTTAATATTCTCAGAAACATAAAAGCTGGTAATATTTATACTATGGAGATGGAAACTTTAATTACAATTGAATCCTTATATGACTGGCTCAGTAGAAAAGTGTTCAAAGTCATTTCAATTTACAGGACAGATTGTTTACCTTGAATTAAAAGCTAATTGTATATATTGTTAGAACAAGTGCAGTTATCTGGATACTTCTTATATGTATGTTTAGTAGTCCCTTAGGTTTAATTTGTTTTTGTTTTTTTTCTTCCTACTTGTAGGCTGAAGCCTTTAGATGTAGAGTTCATGAAAGCTCTTCATGGAAAAGTCAACATTGTCCCTGTGATTGCGAAGGCTGACACTTTAACACTGAAGGAGAGAGAGAGGCTGAAGAGAAGGGTAAATATAACAGGAAAATGGGGTCCAGCAAATGACTGTAGCCACATAAAAATAACCCACGTTGAAAGGGGTTTAACACTGTTAGCTGAGTGACAGAACATTTCAGATATAGGACTAGACCATCACCTAGTGTAAATCAGCGTAACTCCATTGAAGTCACTGGCACTTCTCTAAACTACAGCAATACATCTGACATCTAAGTGTAGAAATGATCAAGGGGAAGTGTGTGTGTGTCCCAAAAGATTATAGAAGCTCTTCTCTGTGATTTTTAAGTGTGTTATCAAGATGTTTTCTGTAATCTCATTGCTATTAAAAGAAGCATGTCTCCCTGCATCAGTTTTTAATAGGACAATTATTTGTTTGCATGACTATCAGGATGTACTTGAGGAGGATGTTTTCCAGACAGAGCTAATAAATATTTCGGTTCTGAAAGATTTATATGCTTTATTTAATTCTTGTTTGCTAAACCTTTCTAAGAGTGGACTTTTCCAGCTGATATTCTGCCAGGGTGGGTTCACAGTGATATTACAAATTTTTTTATGGTTGTGGACATCTTTATTCTTGTTATTTACTGCCTTTTAAATTTTACCACATCAGACTTAGTTTACATAATGAATGAGAAAATTGAATTGTTGCTAATTTATTTTATTTTTATTTATTTTATTAACTGATTCTATAAAATTCCATACATCTAGGTAATCAGATTTTCTTTTAATTAAATTAAAAACGAAACTTATAAACCCTGTTGGGAGAAGTCTTGTCTTAGCTTTTGGACTTTTAAGTGTTGCAGTTTTGTACAGAAAAAACACAACCCTCTAGGCTGTGTCTGATTGTACAACTTACACTAGTGTGAGACCTTCTTATGTGCAGTAGTGATGGCTGATGAGTGAGAGGAGTTATATCTGTTTAACATATTCCTTTGGGAGCCACCTTTTTATATACATAAATTATATTTGATCTTTCAGCATGTTTATTCTGGATTATTAAGTGAGCTGTGCAGATCCAATTTTCAGGCATGGTCGCCTGAGCTAAAGTTCCTAGTTCTGCCTTTGGCAGCAGGCTGAGTACTTAAGCAGTTAGAATTTGGATGTGTAACGTTAAAGTAGTCCTTGTAGTTACAAAGTATGATTCAATGCTAAAATAATTATTTCAACTGAAACATAAAGTGATATAAAAGTTTATATCATGCATGCCCTTTTCTCCAGATGCAACAGCTCTATTCTTGTTAAACATCACAGGATATGTGCCAACCAGGTTTCTGTAGTTGCTGGGACTGTCATTCAGTCATTGCTCAGTGTTCTGGATTGAACATCCTCTGTTTAACACTCCTTTCTCCTGGTATTTAGTGAGCTTCCTTTAGTGTCAAACATGCATGTTTATGTGGTGTTCCACTGTGAGTAATGACAGAGGGTATAACCAGCAGCAGTTCAGTGAAATACAGATAGCAAGCAAACCTATTCTCTAAACATCCTTAAATTGGATTACATAGCATAAGAGACATTAGATTAAGGTTTTGTGGTAAATATATAGTTTATGCAATATTAGCAAATGGAAGCAAATCATAACAACATTGTCCTATAATGAATGGATGAGAATTAATGAAACCTTACTTGATTATATTTCTTTCACATCAGTCCATATTTAATCCAGCCTTCACAGTTTGTAGCATCACATTTTTAATAAACAAATCTTAAACAACAGCTTGACTTATATTGAAGGATGTTGTTGTTACAGCAGTGTATTGCTTCCCCATAAAAATATAAGTGGCACCTAAACTGTTGTTTGCAATGGTGTCGTTAAGAAGCAGAAAGTCAACTTAGTTTTAATTATTTTTGGTCTACTGGTAGAGGTCAGTATAAATGGTTTAACTCAGCAAAATGTGTAATGTGGTTCCAAAGCTTTGAAAGTCTAGCTACTGTATATTATTCTAACTAACAACATCTCAGTTACAAAATTTCTAATCAAGAATAAGAATCAAAATCTGCCTTTACTGGAACAGCTTTGATATTTTTTTAGATGTCTCTGCCATTTGGCGATTAATCTAAGATAGTGTTTTTGTTTTGTTTCTTTGAACTAAGCAAAAAGATCAGTGGTGGTGCTCGTGAAGGAAACCCAGCTTGGAGTAATTCCTGTTTTGTCTTGCTGGAATTCAGAGGTTTTTTTTGTTTTTTAAAGAAACTCTTGAGTGGGAAGAACTGCAAGGCGGTTTCACAAGCTGTGCCATGCAAAGCCACTAAGGAAACCTGCTCAAAAGAATGACTTCATGAGAGGGGAACTAATATTTTGACTTCTTTAATTTCCCATGGGAAGGCTAATCTGTTGGAACACAGAAACCCCCCGAGACCAATAAAAGTACGATTTCAAGAAGCAAAATGCTGTTTCATTGTTGAAATCATAAAATACAGTTTGTTTTTATTGCAATTCTTTTTCCTCGCAGGAAAGCACTAGGTTTAACAGCTGTAATATATTCTAGCATCCCTTGTTGTTGGCTTTCCCTCTATTGTTTCAGCTGCATTTTTATCTCTAAAATCTCAGTCAGGTTAAGTGTGCTTTCTAGTTCTATGCATCTACATAGAAGCAACAAACTGCAGTAATGCTTCACCTATACCACTTATGCAGGTCTCATCATTAGATGGCAGTGTAAATGCCAATAGTCGCTGCATTCTGCAGAATAGTACTAGAATCTATATTAATGTGGTTCCAAACTAATATTCTTTGTTCTATGTTTTGTCTTCAGTTGAAATGGGGTTAATATTTCCGCAGTCAAAATTTTTACCTTGACTAGTTGCTGCGCTTTTGTGAACTTGAGTTAGTTTTGATTTTTAAAATGAAATTTACACAAAATCCATCTTTCTAATAAAAAGTAAAATAAATGAAAGCTGTACTTCAACTTTTTAAACTAACATTACTTCCAAATTTGCAACCCAAGACGTAACCCCTTAGATATTCATATTCTATTATTAAATGGTGGCACGTAGATAATTTAGTGTATTTTTTTCTAAAAATTTAGAAGGTTGAGGGTATGGAGACTTCCATGTAACTACAGCAGAGCTGTTGTGTCTTCAAATGTATTATAGTTTACCTTAAAAATGATTGTTTACACTCTGCACAGCAAGAAAAGATTTTAGGACTCTTAAGTGTTACTTTAGTCTCCCACCCTGGATTAATAAAAGGTGTAGAAATCATTTAAATTTGAGAATGCAAACTGTAGAATCAGAGAACATTTTCACAGAACTTGTGGGAACAAATTATATTAATTCAGGTTCCAGAGCAAGGTCTCTTGTGGACCAAGGAGCTGTACTGTACTGTACTGTCTGTACTGTAGTAGCTAAGTTAATACCTGTTTCAACATCTGTGATAATTACACTGTAAACATTTATGTGGCCCACATTTGAGTATCTTTACTTACTGTTGTGTGAAAACTTGCTTTCACGACATTATGGAGGCCTCAGCCTTGTCTGCGCTCGGGCTGTGATAGTTTCAGTTGCACTGATGTTGTAAATAGATGGTGACTTGCTAATGTAAATGCAGCCATGAGAATACCAGTTGAGTAGCTTCTAGAGTTACAGTTCCTGAGGTGTTAAGAGCATCCAGGATAACTGTGAAGATGGAATGCTTACTTTCCATCAGAGAGATTCATGTTTTTCAGTGATGCTAAGAACAGCTGTATTTTCTTTTATCTGAACAAAATCTCAATGTTATAGGAGGAAATTCTCATTTCAGGATTTTTGTGTGTGTAGTTTATAGGTTCACAACCAGAGCTGGATTATCCAACAGGCACAATGCCTAGAGCCTACGAAAAAACTAGGGCCCAAAAAAAAGTCATAATAGACTTAAAGATCAACAGAGAATAGCGGTTTTGAAGAGATAGCAAGGGATTAAAATAATATTAACTATGGAACAAGCAAATCATTAACATAGTTGTAATTTATATTTACTGCCCTGCCTCTGTCTGGAAAGCAGGAGCAGACAACACATAAGTAACAATCTTTAAGACCCATATTTATCTCTCTAGGGCCTCTTTTTTTAATCTCTCTAAATATGTGTGAAAGAATATAATAGGGATGTGAAAGGTCAGCCAGCTAAGCTCCCTCTAGGGTGTGCACCTGTGCAGGTGTACACAAAGAATTTGAGTCCCACTCACTTCCTTAGCAGAGCCATGTAGCAGTGCTCACCTTCCTTGGCTATGGAAGGTAAGCTGGTGGTGCTGGGCTTGGTGGGAGAGTGGGGAGCCAGGGCTGGGTGGTGGCTGCCCTGCTGCTCCTGGGGTGGGCAGCTGCCCTGTGTCCCAAGGCTGGAGCCAGGTCTGTGATGCGGCTGCTCCTGGGGCCAGGGCTGCGGTATGACTTTCCCAACTGAGACAGACACACTGCAGTCCCAGCCCCAGGAACAGCCTCAGCTCTAGCTGCCTTAGTCTTACAATGATGACATAAAATTCATTATTCAAACAAAGAAAAATTAATTTGCTGCCTGGCATCTGAGCCTTTAGGGCATACCTGCTTTACGTTTTTCTGGCTTTCCTCTGCAACTGTGAGGACTACAAATACAATTTTTAAAAAAGCTGAAAGCAGATATTGTGATGAAAATTCTTGTTTCCAATGAGGTGGAAGATGGAAGATGGGGAAATGTACAACAGAGCTTGTGCCCCACCATACTGATTAAAAACTGAACTGTATCATGGCTGGTTGTCAGTTTTTGAAGGAAAACTGGGCTTTTGGCAAAACAAACCTTTTCTGTGAAAAATTTTTATTTTCCAAAAAGCAAACAAACATAAACAAAAAAATTCAACGTTTTTTTATAAGTAGTATTTTTCCCTACTGAAATTTTCAGCATTTTTTGACAAGCTCTACTTATCCATGAATCCACAAAGCTAGTGCTTGCCCATCTGTGGGAGGCAAGTGGTTCTGCAGAGGCAGCAGTGACAAGGGTGAGGGGGGCAGGCAGCTCTGTGGGACTGGGTGTTTGTGGAGAAGCGGCTTAAAAGCCGACTCTCCACAGGCACCATCACCCACCTCTCTTGCTTCCCCTCCCTTCCCCTCCCTTCGTTACTGCCTCTATTAGAGAAGGGAATGCATGCAGTTGATAGAATTAACTGATAAGCCCAGGCTTATTGGTTAATCGTTTACACAACTATATGCTAACATCCCTATCCTGCTGAAAAAGTGAATCTATATTAATGAGCATTACCTGTCCCATTGTGACGATAGATGTCTCCCTCATCACTGTTCCGTGGGGGAAAGGAGGCTTGGGCCAGTTTGGTCTGCATAGCTACCACCCTTCCAGCTGCTCTGGGGCTGGGGAGGCTAGAGCTACGTGGTCTCCTTTCTCCCCGCTGCTCCTGGGGAGGTTTGGGCAAGGTTGAGTCATGTGGGGCCTTTTCCCTCCCTCCCTGCTGCTCCCAAGGGTGGAGAGGCTCGGGCTCTTCCTCTTCCTTCCCACTGCTCTGAGGATGCTGGGGCACGCTCTTTTTCTCTCCCTCTGGTGCTCGTGGTGGGGGACACGTGCTTTGCATGCTGTTCCTCCTCCTCCCTTCCCCATAGTGGGGGTGGGGCCTCGGCAGAGGAGGGTGGGCTGGGGGCCTGCCTCTCCCTAGAAACTTCTCAAGTCTTCAGAAATGTTCTCTGTGACAGATGGCATGATGGGCGCCTCTCCTTTTAAAACAGTATACATTAACAAAGTTCTGCAATGCTTTCAATTATGGAGATGTAACTTCATCAGGTTGATACGAAATTTGCATGAGAGTGTCCTACAAAACCTTAGTATGGGTTTCCTTCAGCCTTCTCAAGATCTTGTAATTATTTTTCAGTTACTAGTTTCCTATACCTCAAACCTACTAAGTGGACACTTACCTGTTTTGTGCCATTCTTCTGTTTGTGGATTGAAGGCCCAGGCAGCCTCCTTTTAGTGACAGGAGATAAAATGTGAAAGCCAAGTTTTAAGGTAGAGACAAAGTGGGTGAGCATATTAAGTCTCTTTATTATCCCTGGACCAGCACACCTACAATGGATGTTTTAAAGGAGAGGCAAATTCCCAATGAAGCAAAAGCAGTTTCAGGTAACCTCCAGGTGGGCAAGCATAGAAAACCAAAGACCAAATTTAAATTGTTCTCATGACTGACTTCATTGCTTGGTCAAGCCATTTAAGTGAAGGACACATTCTCTAAATTTTCTATCGTGGTGATAAGAGGATTAGGATGGCAGACCTATACCTTGTATATACATAGACTTAAAACTGAGGATCTCTAGTCAGAGAGGAACTTGATTGTTACTTCTCTCTTTCCAACTTCTGCACCTCCCTCCCCCCCACAACCCTTCAGGTTCTGGATGAAATTGCTGAACATGGCATTAGGATTTACCAGTTGCCTGATGCAGACTCTGATGAAGATGAAGAGTTCAAAGAACAGACCAGGGTTCTGAAGGTGAGTTCTTTCCTTGATGTTTGAAAAGACTGATGATTTTAGTTTGTCTAGTTTTATAAAACTATAGGATTCTTACAGATGATATATTCAGTTATTATGTAATTGTTGAAAATTTTTGTGACAGCGCTCATATAACTGAGTATGATAGTCCTTAGAAACAAGTATAACACATACTGCTTCCATGCAGCTGTAATCAAATGCTTCAGTCTAACCTTTCAAGTACTCCCTTTGATTCCAGTCTTGGATTCTCTAAAGTCCAGTTGTGCTAGATGGTCACTTTTAAAAATGTAATCAGATGCCCACGTCAAGCTAGAATGAGATATTTCTCTTTTTTACTTAATTTGAAATTTCTGACAGAATTTGAGGTAAGATCAGAGGTAGAGAAAGGCAAAGATATCTGACTGGTTGCTATATTTACCTTGCCTCACAAAATTAAATCAGTAATGAAGATCTTAATTTATTTCTGTTACTCATGTCTGTGCTACAAATCTCATTACATAAAAACTTTATAGCGTGCTTTAAATTGTGAGTGTCTGTAGCTATCTGTTATGTCATCCTAACTATCTCTTCCTCTTTTTCAAGTATAATTGACAAGTTTCTATGGGCCATTTATGTCAGATGATAGGCACATATGAACCATGCTTCAACAAAAGCAAAAAGCTCCTAAAACAATAAGAGTCCTAACTGAAAACAAACAAAAAAAACCCCTATAAATAATTTTCCTTTACATAGGTGTTAAGACAAACTGATCACAGTAAGGTTACAATTTTTAATAATGAGGAGTTGCTATGTACAGCATAGGGAGTAGGATTAGGCATTGTTCTGTTCTCTGATATCAAGGGTTTTAATCGCATTGGTTTGGTAATTTCAGTGCTATAACATATTTCTGTGCTTCTCTAGGACTTTTAAACTCTAAACTTTTGCTTGGTTGTCTCATCTAGGCTAGCATTCCCTTTGCTGTTATTGGGTCCAACCAACTTATTGAGGTGAAAGGAAAAAAAATCCGAGGTCGCCTTTACCCTTGGGGAGTGGTTGAGGTTGAGAATCCAGAGCACAATGACTTCCTTAAATTGCGCACAATGCTGGTGTAAGTGAAGCCATTTGTTTAATCTTTGGCATTATATGTCTGTTGGACCAAGAGGTGACCTTGATTGATTCTTTTTCATTTAGGTACACAGATGTCATTTCTGCCTAGCCATATTACTTTTGCTTTCTCTATTTTTGTACTCATTTGCTCATAGCAAGGAAAAACTATGTACAGAGATGCAGTCTGTATGTCTAACTATGTGATTATTTAAAATACATGTGTAATAACCTCTTTGCCACTTACCTGTGATAATACAAACACCATTTTTTAAAAACTTAACTTTAAGAATTGATCAGTTATCTGTAGCATCCTTGCTTGGGCCTACCTAAGCTACTAGTAATGCAAGTAAACAAAATTTTTCTCAGGTCAAGAAGGCTTATAGTGTACCATGGTGTTTGTCTACATAGACTGACATTTTACTTATTGCTTCTTTCCATGCAGTGTAGTTTAATGATGTTTTAAGATGTTCATTGGAATCTTTATAATATGTCTATAACAGAGTGGGTGTGCAGGTGTCCACCCATGCAGAGCTAGTGGGATTGAGGCTTAAGGACCTCTGGGTCTGTACTTTACCTCAGTACAAATTACAAATACTAATCACAGCCCAAGACAGTTGTTTATTATTAAAATTGTCATTTTAATAATAATTGTCATTTTGTTGCATCTGTTTAATCAGGTAGCATCCTATTATAACAATCTCCTCCCCACATTCCATGAATGATAGGTCACCAAATGCTTTTTCACAGAGTTTCTTGGCATGAGAGACTCACTCTTCTTTGATCATGTTGTAACCATCTTAAATGCCCACTTATGGGGCTAAGGTCACTCCAGACTCATATTGCGCATAACTAGCAGTCTCTGCTCAGAGGAGGTCCAATAATGGAATAGTGCAGGGGTATTAACGGTATGGATTAATTACCTTGACATAGCAGCATAAAAGGGGGAGATTGCACATTGACTGTCCTGGACATGTCTGCAGTCAGTGTTATTCTTCCCTATCCTTCAGTGCTAAATTTGGTCAGAAAGTTTTTAAGTGTTTTTATTGCATTCTATGGATGTACGAGACTAGTTGACTATATCCGATAAGCATAAGCTTATCAGATAGTTGACTAGTGATGCGACTACAGTAATTCCTCATTTAACACGTGCCCGCTTAACATGTTTTCACGATAGCACGATTTTTTTTTAGGGAACGTTTTTTGAATTACACAACCATCCCCGGAATAACACGATTTCCCTAGCTGGCCCGTTGCCGATGGCTGCGCGGGGCTTCCCCCTCCTCCCTGCACAGCGGCGGAGGGTTCGTCACTCGCCGAACTGTTCCCCACTGACTCCCCCTCACCAGACGCCTTGCTCCCTCTCCTCTGCCCCCGCTTGCAGGCTGGCGGCTGGGTTTTCCCAGCTGGCCCGTCGCTGGCGGTTGCGCGGGGCTTCCCCCTCCTCCCTGCAAAATGGTGGAGGGTTTTCCGCTCACCGCGCCGTTCCCCAGCAATCCCCTGTCGCCGGATGCAGTGCAGGTCCTGGCAGACCCGTCACGGGGCATACTCCCAACCCAGTCCCCCTCCCCTCTCCTCCCCTTCCCTTCCCCAGAGCCAAATACCTCCCCTCCCTGCTGTAACCCAGTCCCCTTTCTCCCCCAACCTTATGTCCCTGGTCCCAACAGACACCAGCGCTTGAAACGCAACCCCCACCTTTTCCATTATTTTCAACGGGAAAATTGACCCCGCATAACACGTTTTCACTTAACACAATCATTTTCTGAAACATATCTATAGTGTTAAATGAGGAATTACTGTATTCGCTTCCCCCCCTTGCTGCCTCTGTCAGAGAGACGCAGAAAGGGAGGGAGGGAGAAGTAGAAGCTGTTGCTGGGGAAAACAGCTTAAAAGCCAGTTCCCCCCAGCACCGTCATCGCGTGTGGCAGAGGAGGTAGAGGCACAGCATAAATGGCGCGAGCGGGGACTAAAGCAGTCTCCGCTTGCGCTGCTTCTGCTGTGATTCTGCTTTTGAAATGTACAAGAGCCCCAGCAGGGGACTTCCCGACTGGCCTGGCCCCGCACTGTCTGCAGGGCTTCCTTCCCCACTGGGGCTCTTGTACATTATAAAAGGAAGCCCCGCGCTCCGTGCTGAGTTCTTGCTACAGTTCAAAGGTGAGGTGCCCTTATAGACTAATTGAATAATTGATAGAAATCCCATCGACTATTCAGTTAGGTAATTAATCTAAATTTAACATTCCTATTGTCTTCATTGAGAGTGTCGTCTACAACTTGAGTCACAGTAGACTGGCAGTTGTATTGTTACAAATTTGTGACAAATGATGGCAGTGTGCTTTAAAATTAACCTGTTACACCTGTCTTGTGTGATTGAATTTACCTTAGGACTGTACTCATGGAGTATCATTCTCACCTATTTTCCAGTTTGCTGTTCTGTACTGCTGTGCTTGTTTCTTCCATGCCCCTAAATAAAATCCACCTTTGTTTGCTATGATTCACATGGTACTTATACTGATCTATTATTTTTTATCCCTCATGCACTGGTTGGTTAGAGTATAACTTATAAGTTTGAAGGTTTCATATAAGTGGAGTGTTGGCAGGACTAAATTCTTCTCATTGGTTTGTATTTTTTAAATGTGTGAAAGATACAGGTTAGGGTAGGCTAATTCTTACGCCTTGACAATCTAGAAAATGTCACTTACATACAATAGCCCCAATTTATTAATGTAGTTTGTAGGTATAATTTAGTTATGTAAGTTTTTTTTTTTTTTTTTTTTAAATAAAAGATTGTTGTTTTAACTTTCTGTTACTGTAAATTCAGTTTCAGTGCTGATTTCTGGCATAATGAGTAGAGCCCTTCTGCTAGTCAAAGATCACCCTCTGGTGGTCAGCTTTGATATATGTACTTACGAGAGTTGAAAGTTCTTGGATACTGAAAAGTTGAAATACTGGCTATGGAGTTCCCTGTAGCCTGAAGGTATAAAATGTATTTTAGGACATAGTTACATTTAATATTCAAGAGATATTTTAGAAATACAAAGGCAAGGACTACTACAGTTTGGAGATTACTGCAAACAACTCCTCTGAAGTATTGGACAATGATGAACAGCAGAATTTTACTTGTTTTTTTAAGGTAATTTTCAGGCAGAGAGAAATTTAAGCTCCATGTAAAAAAATGTATGCTCTGAGTATTAATATTCCAGTTAGCTCTGTGGGTGGAGGACACTGTCTTTGTTTCCATGTAGGATTTAGTCCCAAATAAATGTGAGTGTTGTATTAGAAACCATGCATTGAAATGGATGATTAAAGTTTTGGCAAATAGTGTAAAATATTAATCCTTTGTCTTCCAGAACGCACATGCAGGACCTGCAGGAAGTGACCCAAGATTTGCACTATGAGAACTTCCGATCAGAGAGATTAAAACACACTGGCAAGTGAGTAGGCGTGCCTTTGGGCTTTGCTTCAGTTGATTGTGTCATTTTTCACTTATGCCCTGGGAGAGATTCTCTTTTCCCTGCCATCCTCTCTCTTTCACTCACTGTTTCGTCTCTGAGATGTAGCATTGAAATACGCCATGAGAGAATTTCTGGAAATAACTTTAATGGGGATCGTTTAATAAAGAATACTAGCTTGGTAAATACCGCCACTATGAATTATTGGCTTGTTTGGTCCCATTTGCATACCCTTTCTTTCCTCCTGCCCTCATTTTTTAATCTTAAAGTACCTAGAGAAGTCTTGGATTGTAATATAGTGAGGTTCCCTTTTTCCCTCCCCCACCCTTTAATAGCTCCTAGAAAAATTAGCTTTAAGGAACTGGGATGTTAAACTGATTCCCCGCCTGTGAATTTTAGGATTGAGAGTGTTTCAGGTGGAGGATTGACACATTAGCCAAGGGTTTTTAAGAATATGTTTTCTATTTAGCTTTCTATTTGACTTGTTCAGTAATAATTGGATACACAGCTAGACTGACATGCTTAGTTTGAACAGATTTCCTTTCCATGTGTCCTTATTTCAGTTTAGTGTGTTTCATTATTGTTCTATAACTAAACCTATTTAATATAATTTTCTTTATTCTTTATAAATTTTTGTGCCCTTCATAAGCCTTGTTTCTTTCTAGTATGAGGAAAACATCTGTCGCTGTTGCATCTTCCTTCATCTCTTATTGCTTTACTTAGAAATGCCTATTAATTGCCCAAATATTTATTTTCTGAAAGAAAGAAAGAAAATAGACATATATATCCACAGCTATGTTTTGTTACTGCAGTGGCACCATGGAGGGATGGCAAAGAAAATGTTTCAGTTGCAATAAATGAAAGAACAAGTCTTGAGAGTGCAGAAAACATTTGTATGAAATAGTAGGAGAAAGAGAAGATGGGAATGAGAAGCCTAGTGGAGATGAAATTTGAAGGAGCTGGACAGGACAGTATAATGTGTTGCTTTAAGAAACTGTACTAAGTAACAAGTCTTCCTCATTTGTCCCTTGTAAGAAAACATGCTAGCAATCTTGGTCTTTCTGTATGGCCCAAAGTATGAGCCTTGAATTTATTCTCCGAGGCTGTGTATACTTTTTCATCTTCCATGTCTGTCTTGTACTTTTCCATGCCTGCACTGTACAATGTGTGTTTGTGTCTGGTAGGCCTGTTGAAGAAGAAGTTGTAGACAAGGATAGGATCCTCCAGCAGAAAGAAGCTGAGGTAAGGATGCATTTTAACAAATTTTTCTTTTCTGATGCATTACAGAACCTGTAATTACATGACACATTTTCATTTCTATATGATATGTTAGTAGAGATCTCTCAATGAATCTTTTCTTTCCTACTGTAGGAAAAATTAGTATGTGTGTAGGACTTCCAGTATGTAGTAAAACAAAGTGACATTGAATATTAAGACTGATTGCAGAATAGTTTTATCTCCTGATTTCTGCACTTCAGGTCACTTAATGGCAAAAGACGTTATGAGTTCAGTTTTGAAGAATGAAGACCTAAATTATACATGTGAATTAATTGCATTTTGCACATTTACTTGAATATTGTTTGTGCTGTATACACAATTATTTTCTTGCAGATGCATATCTTGCATTTGCAATGAAAGTGTTTATTTTCTTAAAATGAGACGTGTGCTTTTTGGGTAAACACTCAGACTAATTTACTTGTTGTAACACCTTAGAATAGGAAGTTTACAGTTAAGACTGCTATGTTAAATGAGATGCATATTTCATGTTATCCTAGGGTACGTGGTCTGTATAAACACATCTTACTATATATTTTAGAAATGTGCGTCTGTCTAGCCGTCCCTCTGTGAGTCTGTTTATTCAAGAACTCCTCCTAAAGGGTAAGGGCTAGAACCACCAAATTTGGTGTGCCGCTTCCTCTTATAACTTAAAGCAAGGTCAAGGTTTGGTTGTGCCAGAACAATGGGATGTGCCTGGAATTTGATTGATTCTCAGAAAAAGGAAAGGGAGAGATCTGGCAGGAGGGACAGTTACACTACAGCATGACCACAGGGTGGCAGCAAGCGGTCAGAGATGGGGACCAGGACAGCCATGAAGATGACAGCTATCCACTCTGTAGTTCAGAGACTTTGTGTACCTATCTATCCCCCAGCTGGGGGACATGCACCCTTCTCCTGGCTGTGCCCACTGCAGCTGCAGTAGCCGTGGACGGGCACTTCTCACCTGGCCTCAAGCTGCTGCAGTGACCAAGGGCTGGGGTTGTCTTCTCTTTCCTAGGTAGCCTGCATACTGACCCCCTCATCTTCAGTTCCATCCCAGAACAAAGATGTAAATGAATAAAAACACAACTTATTTGAGTTAAAGATCCAAGTAATGCTAGGTAAATCTTCTAGTTTAAAATAAATGCATCCACTGTATTTTCTGTAATGCTGACTGCATTGACTTGAGAGCATGAGTATTGCCCTCAGGGCAGAATGTTAGGAACCTAGGCACAACCCCAGACTAGCCATAAATTCTGTAGTTAGGTTTTATTACCAATTATTAAGATAAAATCCTCAAGCACTATAATAACCTAAACACGGGATATATACAATGTTGTTGTAGCTATGTTAGTCCCAGGTTATATGAGAGATGAGGTGGGTAAGGTAACATGTTTTATTGAACCAATTTCTGTTTGTAAGAGAAATGAGCTTTAACAGAGCTCTTCAAGCTTGAAAGCTTGTGTCTCACACCAGCAGAAGTTGCTCCAGTAAATTTCTTCACCTACTTTTTGTCTGTAAACATGGAGTGTCACAATCTCCGTGGGTTCTCCAGTCTATCTTGCCACTGTGATTCCTTATACCATGGAATACAGCAATATTCTGGCTCCTTCTAGGTTACTCCCAAAGGACCAGTCTTTTGTCCCAGATCAGTTGCACATTAGATCTCAGACCAAAGGTAGCTCTTGTGGCCAACTCTATAACAAACTATACAAAAATTTATTAAATAGGAAAGGGAAATGAGAGATTTATTTGTAGGGTTAAAGTAGGTAAATGTTAGTACACAAATGAAATAAATTTTAAATCCATATGGTGAGATTGGGTTTATGGATAATAAAAGCTTTTATGTCCTTCAGGGTTTATCCAAGCAAAGCAGCAGGGGAGCTCTTGCTTATGCCCCACAGGGTACTTTGCTCTTCTTGAAGCTCAGGCAGCATATAGAAAGCAAGTTCCTTTCATTTGGGGTTTTCATCCTCCTCTTGCCATGAACTCTGACCTGCAAACTCAGTTGATGGGAACAATCCACTTGCATGACCCCAGCACTGGCTCCTGTTCCCCTCCCTCTTTCCCCCCTGATATCTAGGCAGCAAGGAGGAGGAAAATGTGAGTAGTTGACTCAACTACCTGTTTGACCTAGGCTTACTGGGTAGTCGACTATTCGATTACTCATTTACATCCCTAATACATATTTGTGTGACCAAAGTCAGTCTCAGGACTTCTACATTTAGCCAGAAGTCCATGAAATGCCAATATTTCAGACTCTGTTGAGACTGAATCTTGTTACCTGACTTGCTGTCGTCCCCAGCTGCTTAAAAAGCTTGCTTTCTGGAGAAATTCCCTATGACAGTGTTTGCCAAACTGTGGTCCGCGGCCCAGTACTGGTCCTTAGGAAAAAAATACTGGGCCTCAGAAAAATTTTCGTGAGAGCCTGCCTCGCTGCCCGCAACCCCCAAGATAAACGTTGTGCTGATCTCCCAGTGTCAACGGAGGTAGCACAGGCTTCCTGCGGGGTCGGGTGGCAGTTCTGCAGCTGCGCACTAGGTCCCAGAAGCGTGCAGGCTACTCTCCCCCCTGCCCCAACAGCCGGCGCAGTACCTAAAATGCCGGTCCATCACGTGCTGGGGACTTTGTTCCCCTGCTGCCTTCCTGCGCGCAGGGGAGTGGGTGGGGATCCGGGACTGTGCTGGCTCCAGCTGCTCAGGCAGCGCATGCTGCCATGGGGAGCGGAGGAGCAAGATGTGCACTGCCCGAGCGTGCAACGGGCCAGCGTGTCAGGTACCACGCTGCTGTTTGGAGGATGGGGGAGCAGCCCAGGCACTTCCTGGGCCTTGGCAGCTACAGGATCCCCAGGTATCGGCCTCTGTCCCCTCCCCGCCCCCCCCAGATCCCCGCAAGTACCCTGCCCCAGCACCCACAAGCGCCCTGTCCCTTGCCCCAGCACCCACAAGCACCCTGTCCCCTCCCCCAGCACTCATTGGCACCCTTCCCCAGAACTCTGTCCCAGCACCCACAAGCACAGTTGGGGTCACATTAGTGAAGTTTGAGGGGCTGTGTTTTTGTATCTCACTTGTGTGGCCCCGACTGACTTTTCTGTGGGCTAAAGTTGGCACTGGGGGCTTTGGGAGGACCAGAAACAATTTATTTGCATATTCATAATTTGCTTAATGAATATGCAAATAAATGTTACTGGTCCTCCCAAAGCTCATGAATGGATTTACTGGTCCCCAGTATGAAAAAGTTTGGGAACCTCTGCCCTATGATTCTACTACCAATAAGGGGCTGGCACTGGTAGTGGGAACACTGCTGTAGGTAGGATAGCAGTGCTTTTTTTCATCATGTTGTTTCAGCATGGTGGTAAAAACTTCAGTATAAGCCTGTGTTCTGTCAGTACTAGCACTCTCACTGATGAAGCTGCATTGGTGGTGATGATGAAATTTCGCCAAGAACACTGTGCATAAATTAATTGAATCCATTTACCCAGACTAAGAAACTGCAGGCTAACAATGATAACTACTTTGAAAGTGTCAAGAACATAATTTGGCAGTGGTTTTGCTGTTGGGTGACTAGTAGTAGGAATATTGTAAGAAAGGAAGAAAGGAAGAAGGCCACCGCTGGGGTATTGTGTCCAGTTCTGGGCACCACATTTCAGGGGAGATGTGGATGAACTGGAAAAAATCAAAAGGAGAGCAACAAAAATGATGGAGTGCCAAGAAAACATGGTCTTTTAGGGAAGGTTGAAAGAATTGGCTTTGTTTAGTCTGGGGAGGGGGGAGAGAGACTGAGAGGGGACATAATGGTTTTCAAGTACTGGTTGGACCTCCCTGGTCTGCCACTGTTGGGACTTGACTGGTCCTGAACAAGAGAATTTGCCAGATCAGGGATGTTCTCCTGCCCTTGGCTGTTTGCCTAGCTACTGCTGGCTCCCTGAGCAGCACAGGCTCCATCTCCTGCCATGGGGTTCCAGCCCTACACATCTGGAGGCAGCCACACGGCCCTGTGCGTTAACGGGCTGCTGCGGGACTCTGGCCCCAGTCCTGCGCTGCCCCCAGCTGGGCAGCCGACCCAATTGCCCCGGTCCAGCTGTGCCTCCTGCCCTTAGGCTCCCAGGCTCTGGGCCTGCCGGACGAGGGATGTTGCCAGACCAGAGTGTCAGTTTTTGGAGGAACATCCTGTACCTAAAAGGTATTACAAGGAGGAGGGAGGAAAAAATATTCTCCTTGTCCTCTCCTCAGAGATTAAGCAGCACTGGGCTTAAATTGCCGCAAGTGAGGTTTGGATATTAGGAAAAACTTCTGTATTGTCAGGGTAGTTAAACACTGGAATAAATTGCCTAGGGAGGTTGTGGAATCTCCATCATTGGAGATTTTTAAGAGCAGGTTACGTAGTAGAGATGTAAACGACTAGTTGACTGTCTGATTAGCAAATGTTTATCGGATAGTCGACACACTAGTCAACTAATTGCTTCTCTCCCTCCCCCGCTGCCTCTATCAGAAAGAGGCAGCGAGGGGGGCAGGGATGGAGGGGCTGCTTCAAGGTGGCAGTACCGTGTGGAGCCCAGGGCCATACCCTGGGTTCCACATGGTGCTGCCGCTTTGAAATACTGCATGTAGCCCCCAGCCGCCTGGGGAGTCCCCAGCTAGCCAGGGCTGCGTGCGGTGTTTCAAAGTGGCAGTGCTGCGTGGAGCCAGGGGGCTGCCACTTTGAAATGCTGCGTGCAGTTCGGGGCCAGCCAGGGATTCCCCCGCTGACCCTGGGCTCCATGTGGCACTGCCGCTTCGCAATGCCATGCGGAGCACAGGGCCAGTGGGGGACTGCTTGAGTCCCTTGCTGGCCCCATGCTCCCCGCAGCGCTTTTGCCTTTGAAGTGTAGCAACAACAGCCTTGGGGGGAAGCTGGTGTTGGTCCCCCGGTGGCTGCCTGGTCGGGCAGAGGAGGGGACGGAACTCAAACCCAGCACCTTGTGCTCCCCAGGCAAATGCCTTATCCATTGGCCACTCCAAAACCCATCCCACCTCCCTACCCTCAGGACATGCCTTATCTTGCCTTCCTAATACCAGAGGCTGCTCCATCCCTGGGAAAACTGGTGTTGGCCCCTCAGTGGCTGCCTGGGTGTTGCAGCACTTCAAAGGCAGAGGCTCCCTTATCGACTAATTGAATAGTCAATGCAATTTGATTAGCCAGTTAATCTAAATTTAACATCCCTAGTATATAGACACTTGTCAGGGATGATTTATGGTGCTTGGTTCTGCTATGAGTGCATAGGACTGAACTTGATGACCTCTTGAGGTCTCTTCTAGTCATATAATTTCAGTTTGTTTTTATGTATATATGTGGCCAAAAAGATGGCTTTTAGAGATTCTTGTCCAAAAACGTTTAAGTTCTCAGTGGGATTAATAAGATCTACATAACTACTGATAAGGTTGTGAAGGATTAGATTGAAATTTGAAAAAATAAATATATTTGAACATCTATTGTCTGCTGTCCCTTATAAAATCAAGAGGCTTTGCTATGTCTTCTGTAGATAAGCTGGTAAGAAATCTCTTCATTGCCAAAATAGTCTGAGGTTCAGGTTAGGGAGGACTTTGGGGGCAAGTGGTGCAGAGGAAATGGATTTGCATTCCTCAGCATTTGCTGAGAAAACAGCCATTTCCCCTTCTGTTTTGCATTCCGATGAGTAACTGTGCTTGAAGTTCTGTTTGCAGTTCTGCAAAATTTACATAACCCTACAGAAAATGAAGGTTTGGGGATGTGCCAGGATCATCTTTATCAAGGCATGACTTCTGCTGATGTATTATAAAGGATTATGATTTAGAAGACATGTTCTGCAGCCAGTTGGAGTCATTAATCTCAAACATAGATTCTTCAGCCAAATTACAAGACTATTTTGGAGATGTATGAATTTATTTTTGCCTTTCTGCAGACAGTTGAGTTGTTTTTTCCTGTCAGACTCCAAGTGTAAAGTGACCTGGTTTTATGAACCAAGGGAGTGGAGAAAAGAAAGTACTGGTGTTTTACTTTTCTTATTGTAAATATATTTCAGTACAAATTATTTATTGTGATTTTTTACTATTAACAGCCTCAGTAGCTTTTCCAGTAAAACTGTGGTGGCTACTACTTGGGGCAGGGGCAACCTATGCTAATAAGTGGGCTGCGTGAGTGGTCTAAGTGGGCCACAAGATTGTTGTAACCAACATAGTCTCCTCAGATAGGGTAGTTTTCCTAACTGCACTTGCATACCTAGAATTTGCAGGGTGTGCCAGTTGAACCTCAGCTGTGCTTTGATTGGATGCAGAGGGAGCACACGGCTCTCATAGTCAGTGTTTTATGCAGTCAGTGCACACCTCACTTCACGTGCCTTTGCTCTTTATATGTAACTTTAGTAAAATCGGTAGGACAAACCCCCAACATGGACAGAAACTAGCAGAATTTGGCAACCCAGCACATGACTAACAGTAAATAAAATGAGTTTCAGGGAGTAGCCGAGTTAGTGTGTTGCAGAAAAAAACAACAAATGCTCTGGTAGCACTTTATAGACAAACAAATATGTAGATGGTATCATAAGCTTTCATGGGCACAGCCCACTTCTTCAGATGACCGGAGTTATGAGTAGGGAATATGAAAACTCGAAATAAATAGGAGAGGAGAAGGAGGGGGGAGAAAAAGAAAAAAAGGAAGGGGGCGTGAGACAGGGCATCATTAAGTATCTGGAGAATGGGTACTTGAACCTAAGCAGATCAAAGTAAATAGATAGATACTAAATAAAACGAAGGAGGTAGCCTCAGGAGGTAGCCGAGTTAGTCTGTACAGGAAAAAACAATTCCGGTCATCTGAAGAAGTGGGCTGTGCCCACAAAAGCTCATGATACCATCTACATGTTTCGTTAGTCTATAAAGTGCTACTAGACCATTTGTTGTTGTTGATTTTTTTTTTAGTAAATAAAATGTTTCATGGGCCATACACAGAACATTGATAAGCCACATTTGGGCCCCTACGCTGCAGGTTGCCCACCACTGACTCAGAGCAACTTACCTTATGTCACATTCTGAAATACTTATCTTGCTAACTTAATCTCAGGCTCTTTTTAAAATAGCACTTCAGGCCCTGTTCATTGAGGCATGGGTGCATTGATTCTAAGCCTAATTCTGCTAAGTCACCTGTTCACTTTGCTTCTCTCTGCCTTAGCTTTCCCACCTGTCAAATGGTGCACTGTTTTTTTCCAGAGGCTTTTTTGAAATCCTTAAGTGAAAGGTGGTATTGTAAATTACTTATTTTAAGTCATGCTGGCCTTCCAGCTAGCTATAATACTTAAGTCACAATCGGATTAGTTCTTCTTTGGTTTCCCCTGTTGTTCTTGCCTTGCATTTTGATTTGTCTCTGTTCCTTGATCTCCCAGTGTCTCATCAGATAATAAGGTTACAGTGTGAGAAATATACCACAGAGGCAGTGTTCTCCATTTGCTTGGCCCCATTCTGACAGACATCCCAGTGCGTGATAACACTGTGTAAATACATTTTACTGTATTTATACATTTAGTAAGATGCAAGTACTTGAAAGTATTTAATGTTTTCGTGAAAAGATCACATGACAGTTGATGATGCCCTAAAAAAATGTGAATCCCATTTCTTTGGTAAGCTACTGTACTTCTGCAATGGTAAGTACTAAATTCTGTCTTACACTTCCCTCTGTGGAGTGAAATAACTTTTATCCTTGGAGAATAGGATAAAAAGAAAACTATCAGGGGGAAAGAAAAACCCTAATTAGCAGTCCCAGTCCTATAGAGAGTAGAATGATGATGTTGACATCATCTTGGAACAATATATATTGCCTTTTAAAAAATTACTTGTTTAAACCAGTTTAACACGTGTGCAGTCTTCAGTCATAGTTCCAAATAACAAATGATACTGCCCATGAAGTGCAGTGACTGTGAACATAGTCACTTGTCTTATTTTATAAATGAAGTATTTATAATGCCAGAGTGGCCCATAAAGTAAAACATTTCTCTTGATGGAAATCCTTTTTTTTTTCTTCAATATAATCATTTGATTGGAGCATATTTTTCTTGGCCATGCTGAACAGGATTAGTTGCACTCTTTGGTATTGAAGGTATTTTTAACAAACGCAGCGAATATCGTGGGAACATCTTGAAGTTACTCTGAAGGTCTACAGCTTTTTCTATTTCTTCATGTTTTCTTCCTACAGACTCCTTCTCGTCTGAGTAGTATTATTAAGCATAACCCAGCTATTTCTGCTCATTATTTCATTTGTTTGAAAAACGAACGGTCTGTCTTGAAGGATAACATTGTTGAGTTCTTGCTACTCCTTTTTTTTTTCTTCTATCTGAGGGGCCATTGCTTAAGCATTACTCAATTGTGCTTCTGCAGTATGCAGGGCTCTGGCTGATTTTGTGTTCTAGTCAAAACATGCAGTAATGGGAATAATCAAGCATGTTATATGAAGTTGTATCAATGTCTGTTTTCTCTTAACTCTCATGTGAAATGCCTGATTCCTCTCCATGTTTTTGTTGCACTGCCATCAAGAATAATGTGACAGAGTTAAATTCAGCCCTAGTATGAGTAGCTCTGTCTCCAGTAAAGTAAGTTGGAGTATACAGTAGGATTAAATTTCACCTTTTGACTTCTGCTTTATGGATATCATGTTTCTAGAGGATTTCTAAACATATTTCTTGCCCCCTCCCCCCTTTTTTGCCATGATTTGCCTCGCCTCTTTGGTGTTTAGTGTTATAGCAACCATTCTTTTCTTGGGGTTAATGGGTGCTCCTTGCTTATCATGTCAGTGCTGCTTTTACGTCAGCAAGAGGTTTGCTCCAGAGTAAAATGAAATCAGAATGCCTCCATCCATGATGCTTCCAGTCTCTGCCAAGACAGGGAGGAACAGACTAGATGTGTGTTTAAACTGTGGTGTCGTAAGTGCTCTCACCTTGAAGCAACAGGTGGAAGTGTGTGTGTTTATATACACTAGCTGTTCATTTTTTCTCGTTCTTGTGGGGAGCAAAAAGTAAATCCACTAAAAACCACAGCATTTCATATATTCTCACTCATAAAGCTAAACGGTGTAGGAGGCGGAGCACCACTTTGTGTATATTATAGATCTGTTCATTATCTCTGAATCACATGTGCTCTCATTGCTAAATTCGTGGATTAAAATGACCTTGTCAGCTAGAGTTGCCAGGTGTCCAGTATTCACCCAGACAGTCCGGTATTTTCGGCTCTTGTCTGGTTAAAAAAAACAAACAAATTCAGAGAATACCGGACACCTAAAATGTCCGGTATTTTCTAAATTTTTCCTCGGCCAGGAGGCGAAAATGCCGGGCACCTGGCAACCCTGCAAACACTCAGCACCCGGTTCCCAACACCCCCAGCCCCCTGACCCCAGCCACCATGCTTACCTGGTTCCCCAAGGCTGCTGGCACAAAATGGCTGCCAGCCAAAAGACCTAGGGGAAGCAATGCTTTCCCCTGGGTCTTAGTGCTCAACCACTCCCCTGTTCCTATCCCTGCACTCACTCTTAAAGGAGACATGCTGTTTTATTTTAATATTTGGATTTGGGGGCAGGGTAGAATTTTTGGAGTCCTTTTTGCTCAACAACTTTGGTCTCCCCCCCCCAACCCCCTTTTTTTCCCCTTCAACAGAATTTTTTCACGTTTTTTTGGAGGGTTGGGGGGTGTTCAGTGTTTTTGTTTCAACCATCTGGCAACCCTATTGTCAGCTTCCAGGCCATGGTGCAAATAAACACTGCTCTCTCCAGTGACTGGAAGCCACCTGCCAGGATGCAGTTTAATCTCCTGTCCATAACAAACTAACATAAAAATTGTCTTTATATAATCAATCATTAGAAAAATTACATTATGCCCAGAAGAAACTATTTGCTACTTATCTGCAATCTTTTTATTCTGATGATGCTATCCTACAGATGAAGAATAGTAGTAGATGCCAGGGGAGAGTATCTCTAGCAAATGCAATTCTGTAATACATCTCTAGATTTCAAAATGCTTTATGAAAGTGTGAGGAAAATCCTTCTCTTAGATAACCTAAGGCAAAAAAGGTTAAGTGACTTTAAATCTTCGGTTGACTTTAAAGTGCAAAAATCCTATTCTGTGCTGAGCCTTGGCATGTCAAATCTCTCAGGGTAGGTCTACACTTGCTCCCTATCTCAAGATAGGGATGCAAATGTAGCCGACTGAAATTGCTAATGAAGCGGGGATTTAAATATCCCATGCTTCATTAGCATAATCTCGCCACGCGCTATTCCGATTGCCAGCTGATTCGAACCAGGAAGTGCGCTCCGGGCGCATTAGTTCGGATCAAACCCCTTGGTTCTAACTAATGTTACTCCTCAAAAAATATTTAAATCCCCGCTTCATTAGCAATTTTGGCTGGCTACATTTGCATCCCTATCTTGAGATAGGGAGCAAGTGTAGACGTACCCTCACTGCCTTGCTTCTGATGGTAAAGTTCTGGAAATCCACTTTGCAAGGCTTATATAACAATACAGAAACTTTGTCTTCAAATGTTTTGTTTTGAGTTTTGGCTCAGTTAATCTTTGAGCATTTTGTTTTCCCATTTCTACCAACTCTTTTGAATTTATTCTATTTTGTTATGGTAGCTACTTTTTTCTCATTTATTAGGCTCATTCAAGTTTTAGTTATAATCATTCAGATTCTAGAGCACTCAGCTACATAATAATAGACATTATGTATAAACCTTCCTCTCGCCCCCCCACCCGACCCCCCCAAAAAAGCTTTTTGATACTACTGTAAAGACAGCAGTAAAAATTAGGACTATTTATGCTAACTTGCATGTGCCCATTTCTATTGGTGTTGATGGCTTAGAGCAAATAGAGCTGGTCAAATATAAAATTAATATTACCAATTAAATATTTGCTTATTCAAGGAAGTAACCTTTTAAAAAAATCATGCTCTTCACAACAGATTGGGGATAATACTGTATTTTTAGCATTTTCTTGACTCATCTGCCACTGCATTGAGAATCTCTCAAAAAGTATTACAGCTCTAAATGTTTGACTGGTTGATGTAGGCAGATGTGAGATATATTCATCTATTACAGACTTTCACTGGACTTCACATTTCTTCTCATCTCTGACATGTATCTTCTTTAACTCTGTATAGTTCAGATGAGAAGCATCTTTTCTCAGGTTACCTGAGCTATATTCCTTCAATTTCTTTCTCTGTTCCCCTGACCCTGACTAGGATCAGGCAAAATAAAGTAATATGTGCCTCTGGAACTGTAACAGTTTTTTGATCTGGTTACCTGCTTTTTCTAGACAAATAGAATCCGTTATTGCTCAGACCCAAATGCTGAGTCTCAAGTGGGTATTTATAGGACTACTTATGTATGAGTCACTCATTCATGTAAAATAATTGTTCTCAGTAGTTCATGTTTTGCTTTTGTGTTCATGCTAGACATATTTTAATGTTTAATTTTTGCCAGACTGCATTACATGATTTTAAACTAAAATCGGATTAATAACAATGCAATTTTTTAACATTATCCCTTAATTTTGTTACTCTAACATTCCTACAAAGTAATCAATAAAGAACACAAAAGCATGACAGCCCTTGGGGGTTTAAATATAACTTTATTTCCTTTCTCACAATATAAATTTAAACCCTTATTGTCAGACTAGTGTTCTTAAATTATTTTTGCCATTATTTAATGGAACATTTGTTGCCTGTCATAGCAACAAATAATATTACTAAACTAAAACCTAATTTGTTTGGTTTATAAGCATTGTGTGACTTCAAATTTAAAATATATCTATGTACAACTTAATGAAAATTGTAGGTCTGATTTTTTTTTCAAAATTGTAAGAGCACAACATGTGTATACAAAGGGAGTGCACAATTGTATGTGCAGTTTTCATGACTGCATATACAAATATGTAACTGGCCATTTGTGAGTTCATATAGTAGATCTGTGAGTATAGTTGTAATTGTGTGCACATTTTTGAAAATCAGGCACATACTTTTCTGTTCTCTAACCTTTTATTGAATTTCATGTTCAAAAGAAAAATATGATATAAAAGGAAATTATCTTACATAATTGCCAACTTGTTTTCTTGTGGGATAGCATTATACATGTCACTATCTTTAAAAAGATGAAAACACTTACAACTATCTATGGTTATTCCTAAAGAAACCTTGAACACTCAAAATTAAAACAATGGTGGCTAATATGCCTAGTTTTTTTCTCTTCTGTGGATTTCATTGAACATTTTGCTCTTGAAACAGTCTGTTCCAAAATTTGAGGGGCATTATACAGTTTATCAAACAAAACAGCAATTTCAAAATCACCATTGACTTTCTGGCATTTTGGACTAAGTATTTGTATTGTAATAAACAAAGATGGTTTACCAGAAATGGTCCTCTATGCACAAAAAGGAAAGGAGGAGGAAGGTGTTTTCCTCTATTCTGTAATGTCTTTGCTAACTTGCAAGTCTTATGAATGTGCTTCTGAATGATTTTGGCTTCCATACACACGTGGAGAAGATTCTTGTGTACCTTACTGACTTGAACTGTGTGTCTGCTGTAAGCCTGACAACACTCTGTACCAAAAGGATCTTTGACAAGGACACATCAGTACGAAACGGACCATGTAATTAAACACTAAATTTTAAATATAGGGTGGGAAAGAAACTGGCTCCCTTTCTGTGCCAAGGAAGAAAAGTATTCACAACTTCCTGTATATTTGGATTTTTTTCCCCCATTGGATTCAGGGAGAGAATGAGTCTGAGCTGTCCAAAGTTTGTGTTTAAAAGATGGTGTTTTCTTTCTTCACAGCTGCGTCGCATGCAGGAAATGATTGCTCAGATGCAAGCTCAGATGAGGATGAAGCCTGGGGATGAATGAGATGCTGAACATTTGGCCACACAAGGTACTTTTGTTGTTGTTGTATGTACCTATTATCCTTTTCATTAATATCCTATACCATGCTTGATTGATTGAGCTGCAAGAAAGTGACATCTTTGGTAACTTTCTAAATGATTTTGGTAAACTCTGGGCTTTGAATTTGCCTTTACAAGGAGCTTGTTTGTATGGTTGCTAGCACATCATGAGTGGTGTTAGAAACAAATAAATAACCCAGGAAGCTTTAGTTACCAAACTGAAGAAGAGGCAGAACAGGCAGTTAGTGCTGATATAACTAATTTGCTGGTTGTCCGGCTACTATTGTTTGTCTAGATCATTTAACTTCTTGTTCTGGTTTATTACCTATAACTAACTAAATTGTATAGAGGCCCTTTTTTTCATGTTTCACTATGAAGAGTGAGTGATGTCTGTTATATTGGTCCTCTGGACAGAGTAAGTCATTTAGTGGAATCCACTTAGACACATTTTTCTGGGGCTTCTCTCCTCTCAGATGGTGTTTTCTGATTCTGATAGTACGGCCTCTGAAACACCAGTGGTCCTTTCAGCAGTCTGCATATATATTGTGCTGACTGCCTTCAAATCAAAAATAAAATTAAATAATCTTTTCAGTGTCAGCAAGTGAAGAAAAGTATGTGTATCAATATGAGATTCATCTTTCAGTTTGATGGGTGGTTTCTGTATATCATTTAGCAATCACAGCAGAGAATACACAACCTACCCAGTATCTCATTTTATCTGTGAAAAATTGCTGCTTGTTCTAGAAGGCAGGTATGTGAATTAGATTTGCTTCTTGGTTGACCTCATCCCTTCACCTGTTACATCTGTTTATTGCAGTGCCTGCTGATATTCATAATAGCCTATAGAAAAGCTTTTCCTCACCCTATAGCAGTAACATCTAGGCCCGTGGTCACCAACCCGTCGATTGCGATGGACTGGTCGATCGTGAGGCCTCAACCAGTCGATCGCGAGGCGTTCCGGGCCCCCCAATTTCCCCCACCCCCAAGAAGCCCCACTACCTATCTCCAGCCGACAGTGGAGGTAGTGGCTGCTTCCCGCAGGGTGGACGGAAGTCCTGCAGCTGTGTGTCACTTCCGGGGGTTCCGGAAATGTGCTGGCTGCTTCCATGCCCCAGGTCTGTGGCGTGCCGGGAACTCACTGGAGGAGTCCCCAGAGGCATGCGCTAGGACTTCCCTTCTCTGCGGGAGTGGGGAGTCGGGCCTGGAGGGGGCGTGTGACAGGGGCTTCCCTGCTGCGCGGGAAGCTCATGCTGGCCCCTGAGGAGGCGTGCGATGGGATTTCTTCCTCCATGATGGGGGTAGTGTTGGCCCCGGAGAGGGCATGTGCACGGGCTTCCCTGCTGTGCAGGAGGGGGGAGTCAGGCCTGGAGGGGGTGCACGATGAGGGCTTCCCTGCTCTGTGGGAGGCGCGCACCGGCCCCGGAGGAGGCATGCGACAGGGCCTCCCTCCTCTGCCGGGGGAGAGGGGGAGGCGGAGTCCTGGGAGGAGGCGGGTGCAGGGGACTCTCTGCCCCCACTGGCACCCTCTCCCCCCCCACAGAACTCTGCCCCACTGGCACCCTGCCCCCTGCCCCAGCACCCACTAGCACCCTTCTCCAGTACTATGTCCCTTGCTCCCATCAGCACAGTTGGGGCCACATTAGTGAGGCTTGGGGGAGTTTTGGAGGAGGTTTTTTTTTTTTTTTTTTTTTTTTGCATCTCACTTGTGTGGCTCCAACTGACTTTTCAGTGGGTCAGTGACCCCTGACTCAAAACAGGTTCCCTGCCCTTCTCATAAATAGACAATGCAGAAACTTTTGTATTTGACATAGTATTTTATTTAAAAATGAAGCCTGGCCAACAAACCCCCAATTGTGGGAAAGCCCCCATCTGGCCACAGCATCATAGCACTCCTGCACTCCCCCTGCCCCCAGATCCTAGATCTGAGCCTGTCATACACTGGAACCCCCTTCCCTGAGCCTCTCACATACCGCAACCCAAATTTCTGCACCCTCACATGCACAAGCCTGTGGCTTGCTTAGTACCCCAACCCTCCATCTGACCCCAACACTGCCTAGCCTGGAGCCCCCTCCCCGAGCCAGCGTCCCCTTCTCTACCTCTTCCTGCATCCAGATTTCCTCCCAGAGCTTGCACACCTCACCCCTTCCCACACCCAAATCCCTCATTCCAACCCCAGAGCCTATACATCCTGTCTCAACACAGTGAGGGTACGGCTAGACTGCAGGAGTTTTTCAGGATTCCAGAGATATCCAGGGATGTGTTTGTTCTTCCGCTTTTTTTAGTGGAAGAGCAAACATGCTCTTTCGATAACCCCTATATTCCTCTTTCCATGAGGAATAAGGTGGCTTCCAAAAGAAGGGTTTTTTCTGACATTTGGTCCAGTCTAGACAGGCCAAATGTTGGAAAAACCTCTTCCTACAGAAGAATTGGGGGAAAAAAAACAGCAGTATAAGGGCTGGGGATAGCAAGTGGTGGACAGGAGGAGAATAGAGGGGGCGGGGCTTCAAGGAAAGGGTGGGGTCTTGGGGGAAGGATGGGGCGGTAGATCTTGGCTTGTTCTGAGATTTAAAAAGTGATCTTGGGTGTAAAAAGGTTGGAGACCACTGATCTAGGCTCCATTTTTGCGCAAGAGTGGGTTTTTGTGCAAAAAGGAGCCGTGTAGATGGCTCGTTTTTGCACAAAAAGCCTCTTATGCAAAAACAGAGCCTCATTAAATATGCAAATGAGGCACAGCGATATTCCACGCTTTGCCTCATTTGCATATTTTTTTGCACAAGAGGGGGCCGTGTAGACATAGCCCTAGTGTTTGACTCCTGTTCTCTACAATCAGATAAAACCTCAGAGGGCCACAAGTTGTTTCCAGATCCCTGTTCTGTTCTGGTGGCATATATCTATCTTGAGCAGAAGACCTGATTTGGCTTCAGTTTGCCCTCCATTCAGATGGCTGTAGTTTCCTATGGTGTTTCCCCCCTGCTTGTGTGTCTCAAATATTGTAATTGTTTGCAATCTTGTAGCCATGTTGGTGTCAAGATATAAGCGACACAAGCTAGGTGAAGTAATATTTTTTGGTTGGTCCAGAAGCTGGTCCAATAAAAGATACTACTCACCTACCTTGCTCTCAAGTATTATAATGCAAGATTTTGAAGTAAGTCAGGATGGTAGACACTTATCAGTATGAGCGCATGTTACCTTTCAAGAATATTACTGGCTGAAACTTTAATGCTTTCTGTAACCATTAAAGCTAATAACTGGTAACCTGTTTATATAGATAAGTCAGAGTAGCAATCATCCTAAATAAGCAGCCTGTTTAATAAACTGACAGTTTTTGCAAAGTGTTAAAGGAAAAAATAGTGGACAAATCATACTTGTTTATTGCGTTCCTGCTTTCTTGATGTCAAAATCTACATATGGTGTATTAATTCCTGGGGCCAGCATTAAAACGTGCAAGTGCTCCAGGGGAATCAGTGTTTAGAGTAAATCTTCATGTTTGCTTTAGGCTGCAAAAAGCAGATTTCTTATTTCCTTAAATACATGAATAAAAAAGGAACATATGAAGAATTTTGTTCCTGTTATTGAACTGAAGTATCAAATGCTCCAGTTTTCATTTGCTGGGCTGCTGGAATGTCAAGCCTGAATAAAATGGATTATATTATCCCTTGTGACAGTTGCCAACATTCCAGGGCTAAAGTAAGGAGATTTTTGTTGCCTTTATTTGAATCTTCACATTTCCTGTTTACATTAAAAAATCCCTAGAATTTTAAAAATTAAGCCTCCTAAAGGAGTAAACATGTGCACTGGGTCCCTGTTAAAAAAGACAAAGTTCTACTGGTGTATATATATCGTTTTCTCTCCACAAAAACAAACAAACAAAAAAACCGTATACAAACTCTGGTCTTTTTTACCCTTTGTTGCAATGCCAAATTCCCCACAAATAGAAAAACTTGACAATAGAGAACAGACTGTTAAAATACATAGCCCCAGAATTGAAAGACTAAAAGGGAAATGTCTTGTCTGACCATACTGTGTATACAGTAGCAATGACTCACTATTAGTCTTCTGGTTACATAGAGAGTAGCTGGTAACACTCAGGGTGGTTTTTTTTAAATGTACAGTAGTTTGAATCAGAGATGCCTTGAGGTTTTGAGAAATTAATGATAGCTCTGTTTTGATATGTACAAACCCTTTGATTTTTTGAGAGACTGCTGTTTTCATAGGAAGTGTTTTAAAAGTACCCTGTTCTTTTTTTGCAAACGAACCCAACTCTTGTTTGTAATTGCAAATGCCACATTTACGCAGTCCCCTGTAAAATATCACTGCATAAAATCACACTTGAAATCTAGCAAATCTTTTTCCTAACTGTTGCCTGTAAAATACTCCTGAACACTGTGCACACAAGAATACTTAAACATTTTACTTTGATCACAGTGCTCAGATATTGGCCTCGCTAGGAAATTCCATAGTTGAGAGCTGGAAAAATGCAGTACTCTGAGCCCTGGTTATTTAATAATGGGACCGAGTTTTCTCTGCTTCAGAAATCCCATATCCACCTCTGTCATAATAGATTTTTAAAAATTGGAGCAGGGTTTATTCTAGATCATGTTTGTAACCATGGCTATGTGGGCAAACAAAGGTTTGAACGTGCTGATTAGGGATGTAAGAGATTAGTTGATAAGTCTAATCGACTACTTGCTTTTCTGCCCTCCCCCCCACAAGGGGGGGAGGGAAGCAGGAGCTGGTCCTGGGGGGAGCTGGCTTAAAAGCCGATTTCCTCCCTCCCACACCAAGCACTGGCTCTGCTCCGTCTATTGGAGGCAGCAGTGGGGAAACAGAGGAGGCTGCTCCAGCAGCAGCCCCCAGCTGTGTGGAGTCCCAGTGGGAAATTGGGACCCCTTGTGGACAGGGGATGCTTTGTGGATAGCAGCCCTGGTTTGCGGGAGGGTCCCAACCTCCCACTGGGACCCCTGCAGACAGGGGATAGTAACGGCTGGGCAGGCAGCGCAGTTCAGTTCCTGCTCATGCCGGGTCAAGGACCAAACCCTGCTGCAGCTCTGCATTTTAAAACACAGTAGTGGCTGGGGCGCAGCTGTCTAGCTCCTACTCCCTTTTAAATTGCAGAGCCACAGCGGGGTTTGATCCGGACTGAGCGGGGCTGCCTTCCCCTATCAAGTAGTTGATACTTTTCTATTGACTACTCGATTACTAAAATAACCTAAATTTAACATCCCTAATGCTGGCGTGTGTCTGCATACACAGTTGTCTTGTTGGTGCTTTGCATTACTCATTAAAATTAGGGATAGAAATGTTTAACTGGTAACCAGTGGGGGCTGGAACAGATCCCCTATTTTGGGCAGGGGGCTGCTCTACCCTGAACAGAGGCTGTTCCAGCCCCTCCCTTTAATCAGTTAACCAGTTTAATTGGTTAACCCATTAAACACATTGTTTAACTGGATTTTACATCCCTAACTGAAATAGAAACTACCTATAGAACTTACTAATTCTCTGACCAACTTATAGACCAAAAGACTAATGCTGGGAACTCTCATCACATCATTTTCATTTTGATGCAGTATAAAAACATGAGAGGGGTGAACTAGAGTGCCTTGTGTTAAAGGAGGATACTGATATAACAGGCATCACAGAACTGGTGGAGTCAGGACAATCAATGGGACACAATCATTCCTGGGTACAAAATATATCGGAAGGACAGAACAGGTCATGCGGGTGGGGGAGTGGCACTATATGTGAAGGAAAATTTAGAATCAAACGAAGTAAAAATCTTAAATGAATCAACATGTTCCATAGAATCACTATGGATAGTAATTTTCTGCTCTACTAAGAATATAACAGTAGGGTTCTATTATCGACCACCTGACCAGGACAGCAATAGTGACTATGAAATCCTAAGGGAGATTAGAGAGGCTATCAAAATAAAGAACTCAATAATAGTGGGGGATTTCAACTATCCCCTATTGACTGGGTACATGTCACCTCAGGATGAGATGCAGAGACAAAATTTCTTGATACCTTAAACAACTGCTTCTTGGAGCAGCTGGTACAGGAACACACGAGGGAGAGGCAATTCTCGATTTAGTCCTGAATGGCACGCAGGATCTGGTCCAAGAGGTAACTTTAACAGGACTGCTTGGAAATAGTGACCATAATAGAATAACATTTAACATTCCTGTGGTGGGAAGAACACTTCAGCAGCCCAACACTGGGCATTTAATTTCAAAAAGGGGAACTATGCAAAAATGAGGAGGCTAGTTAAACAGAAATTAAAAGGTAGAGTGACTAAAGTAAAATCCCTGCAAGCTGCATGGGTACTTTTCAAAGACACCATAATAGAGGCCCAACTTAAATGTATACCCCAAATTAAAAAACATAGTAGAAGAACTAAAAAAGAGCCACTGTGGCTTAACCATGTAAAAGAAGCAGAGAGAGAGAAAAAGACATCTTTTAAAAAGTGGAAGTCAGATCCTAGTGGGGTAAATAGAAAGGAGCATAAACACTGCTAAATTAAGTGTAAAAATGTAATAAGAAAAGCCAAAAAGGAGTTTGAAGAACAGCTAGCCAAAAACTCAAAAGGTAATAACAAAATGTTTAAGTACATCAGAAGCAGGAAGCTTGCTAAACAACCAGTGGGACCCCATGACGATCGAGATACAAAAGGAGCACTTAAAGATGATAAAGTAATTGCGGAGAAACTAAATGAATTCTTTGCTTCAGTCTTCACAGCTGACGATGTTAGGGAGATTCCCAAATCTGACCCGTCCTTTGTAAGTGACAAATCTGAGGACTTGTCACAGATTGAAGTATCTGTCATTAGAGGAGGTTTTGGAATTAACTGATAAACTTAACAGTAACAAGTCACCGGGACCAGATGGCATTCACCCAAGAATTCTGAAAGAACTCAAATGTGAATTTGTTGAACTATTAACTCGGGTTTTTAACCTATCCTTTAAATCAGCTTCTGTACCCAACAACTGGAAGATAGCTAATGTAACACCAATATTTAAAAAGGGCTCTAGAGGCAATCCTGGCAATTATAGACTGGTAAGTCTAACATCAGTACCGGGCAAATTAGTTGAAACAATAGTAAAGAATAAAATTGTCAGACACATAGAAGAACATAATTTGTTGGGCAAAAGTCAACATGGTTTCTGTAAAGGGAAATCATGCCTTACTAATTGCTTAGAGTTCTTTGAAGGGGTCAACAAAAATGTGGACAAGAGGGATCCAGTAGGCATAGCGTACTTAGATTTCCAGAAAGCCTTTGACAAGGTCCCTCACCAAAGGCTCTTACGTAAATTAAGTTGTCATGGGATAAGAGGGAAGATCTTTTCATGGACTGAGAACTGGTTAAAAGACAGGAAACAAAGGGTAGGAATAAATGGTAAATTTTCAGAATGGAGAGGGGTAACTAGTGGTGTTCCCCAAGGGTCAATCCTAGGACCAATCCTATTCAATTTATTCATAAATGATCTGGAGAAAGAGGTAAACAGTGAGGTGGCAAAGTTTGCAGACGATACTAAACTGCTCAAGGTAGTTAAGACCAAAGCAGACTGTGAAGAACTTCAAAAAGATCTCACGAAACTAAGTGACTGGGCAACAAAATGGCAAATGAAATGTAATTTGGGTAAGTGTAAAGTAATGCATATTGGAAAAAATAACCCCAACTACGCATATAATATGATGGGGGCTAATTTAGCTACAACTAATCAGGAAAGAGATCTTGGAGTCATCATGGATAGTTCTCTGAAGACGTCCAATGCAGTGTGCAGTGGCAGTCAAAAAAGAAAACAGGATATTAGGAATCATTAAAAAAGGGATAGAGAATAAGACGGAGAATATCTTATTGCCCTTATATAAATCCATGGTACGCCCACATCTTGAACACTGTGTACAGATGTGGTCTCCTCATCTCAAAAAAGATATACTGGCATTAGAAAAGGTTCAGAAAAGGGTAACGAAAATGATTAGGGGTTTGGAATGGATCCCATATGAGGCGAGATTAAGGAGACTGGGACTTTTCAGCTTGGAAAAGAGGAGACTAAGCGGGGGGATATGATAGAGGTATATAAAATCATGAGCGGTGTGGAGAAAATGCATAAGGAAAAGTTATTTACTTGTTCCCATAATATAAGAACTAGGGGCCACCAAATGAAACTAATGGGCAGCAGGTTTAAAACAAATAAAAGGAAGTTCTTCTTCACACAGCACATAGTCAGTCTGTGGAACTCCTTGCCTGAGGAGGTTGTGAAGGCTAGAACTATAACAGGGTTTAAAAGAGAACGAGATAAATTCATGGAGGTTAAGTCCAGAAATGGCTATTAGGCAGTATGGGTAAGGAATGGTGTCCCTAGCCTCTGTTTGTCAGAGGGTGGAGATGGATGGCAGGAGAGAGATCTGTAGATCATTACCTGTTCGATTCACTCCCTCTGGGACACCTGACATTAGCCACTGTCGGCAGACAGGGTACTGGGCTGGATGGACCTTTGGTCTGATCCAGTATGGCCATTCTTATGTTCTTATGAGAACTAGACTGTTCTATTTCCTTCCATGAATGTCATCCAAGCAAAACATGCAAAATAGATTAGTTTATAGGAAAGGACAAGTTCTAAAGAAATATCTGTATAAACATGCTAGGTCTAGCCTAAACTATTTGAAAACCACTTGTAGGCCACAAATACTGGAATTGGACCCGTTTTGAGAAATGATTTGGCTGAGATGCTATGAAGTGTGTGTTATGTATAGGTCTCGCCATTTCTTAAGTACCTGTCTAGATAAAGGACTTGTCAAAACCAGACCATCGGTCATACATGTCCTGAAGATAATTTTGAGGATTCCTCAGTTTTTCCCTTCAAGATGTGGAGACTATCCTTTCATTTGAAACAGATCCTCAGCTAGTGTAAATTCTCATAGCTCTATATCTGACCAAACCGGATCGCTGACTTGGGATCCTGCATCACTTTGGAGAGGGCAGTGGGAGCTAAGGCCTGTCCCTCTACTCAGAGGTTGGACATTCATTTACTTCTCAGGAGGACTTGCACCAATGACCCCCAGAACATCCCAGTGTACCTGTAAGTGAAATGAAGCATATTCAGAATTGATAGAGAATAATAGGAAACAGAGATGGAGCCACAAAATGATGTAACTAAGTCTAAGGCTTCTTACTGGTTGAACAGAGCTTCTTGTATTATAGGAAGACCTTGCATTCTGAACTTAGCCATGTTTTTTTCTCTGGTTTTATTGAGCTAATGAGTTGCTATAAAGACAGGCTCATTTAAAGAATGTGCACAACTGCGGAATCAAATACTCTTTTAGACCACATATTTTACAAAAAGTATTCTGAGAAGTGGCTGTCATCTGAGTCTTGCAGCAGCTTTCTTTCTCCTGCACTCAATTAAACAATGCAAATAAAATCTTAAGGAATGAGTTGATTGACCTTGGCAAGTATTAAAAATACAGTTAGATTGCTCGTTATGTAGACTGTCCTCACCAAAGCTGGGAAATGTATACTTTTCGGCTAAATCATTGTCCAGTGAGATTTTTTTTACTACTTAAATACTAAACAAAATGAGCTTATTTATTTTCTGGATAGCTCAGGGGAGGGGAACCTTTTATGGGTTGGGGGCCTCTGACCCACAGAAAAATCAGTTGGGGGCTGCACACAAGTGAGAAATGTGGGGGGTAACCCCTCCCTGTGGCCCCTGACTGAGAAGGAGAAAGACACTCTCCACATTCCCCTCACACACCAGAGCCTAGGGGGAGCCAGCCAAGTAGAATTTGTATGCTCCAGCCCCCAGAGGGGCAGCAGCGGGGCTGGAGCACCAGCATAGGTTCCCCAGTGCTGGGCGGAGGGGGTCTTGAGTCTCCAAGGCCAGATCCAGGCAAGCCAAGGGCCACATCCAAACCCCAAGCCTGAGGTTCCCTACCCTTGCGGTAGATGTAGCATAATTTCATTCCACTCTGTATTCCATTAACAGTTTTATCTTCTCTGTGTTAACAAGAGATTGCAAGAAGTGCTCAGAACTATGAGGAGAGAGATGGCATACTTATGTAGATTGGAGGAGCATTAAGAAAGGAGTCAAATGACAGTAACATTCAAAGATGTGAAATATTCACTCATTGGCTCTTGGACTCATGTTAAGGGAAGAAGCTTATTTAATTTTGTGGGTATGTATTTCTTTAGTACATATTGGACCTCTGTGGTCCGACACCCTCAGGACTTGACCGGACCCAAATGAGGGATTTTGCTAGACTAGGGAAGGTACCCTGCCGCTGGTGTCTCAGCCTGCTGCTGGAGCCAGAAATCCCCAGCTGCTGCTGGACCTGCTGTTGTCAGGGCAGCCACCAGCCTTACTTCTGCTGGCCTGGCCAGGGCGACCCAGGGTCAGAGCTTCCTGACCGCCACTGGCCACGCTGCTGCTGGCCCAGCCAGAGATCCCCCGGCTGGGCTCTGCAGCCTCTATCAGCCACACTGCTGTCAGCTGGCTGAGAATCCTCCAGCAACACTGCTGCCAGCTGTCTGGGGATCTCTGGGGTGGGGTTTCGCTGGTGACTGACAGCTTGTCTGCTGCTAGCGTGGCCTGGGATCCCTACCAGCCACTGTCTGGGTGCCAGGCTTTTTTGGATGATGTTGCCAGACCAGAGTGTCCTGGATTTGAGAGGCTGAACTTGTACTGAAGATGTACATAACAACATGTTCCTGCTCTAAATAGGGATATAAAGGGTTAACTGGTTACCTGATAAACATTGCTTTGCTGGCATGCTTACCAGGTTAACTGGCACTCGCCTGAATGGAGCAGCCCCCTGCCCATAATGCCAGAGCACACTGGGATGGTTAACCAGTTAAACATAATATTTAAATGGTTATTTTACATCCCTAGCACTAAAGGCCTTTTAGTCCAAAAAGCACAAGTCTGTACAAGATGAAACATGGTAACTACACAGAATTACCATGTGTGCACCAGGTCTTTGTAGCTGGCAAAACTTCTGGAATCCATGGGTGATTAGAAGTTTTATTGCAGAGTTGGGCAGGGCACTTAATAAATAGTAAGGAGAAGACTTTTAGAAATATAAGAGGTAGCAAGGAGTGAGGGGAACACAGAATAGGTGGAGATTATATACAGGAAGGAATGAACTGTGTACATCTTTGAAAGAGGATGGGTAGAGTAAGCTTGATGTGGAAGAGTGGAAATCTGTGAAAAGACTGGAAAGCAGGTGATTGGTGATGGACATATGATCAGAAAGGGAAGAAGATGGTCTTGAAGGCAATGATAATCAATATGGCCATGTCTATGCTGTGCTGTTTTGCACAAGAAATATGCAAATGAGGCAAAGTGTGGAATATTGCCACGGCTCATTTGCAAAATTAATGAGCGGATGCTTTTTGCGCAAGAGGCTTTTGCGCAAAAAGGAGCTGTGTAGATGGCTCCTTTTTGCGCAAAACCCCCTCTTGTGCAAGAGCTGTTCTTCCACATTTTTTTCAGAAAACAGCTCTTGCACAAAAGCCTCTTGTGCAAAAAGCGGCCACTCATTAATTATGCAAAGGAGGCGTGGTGATATTCCATGCTTCGCCTCATTTGCATATTTCTTGCGCAAAACAGAGCAGTATAGACATAGCCTATGTGTAAATTTCATTATCTGATGCAAATTTCTGGGGACTGTTTTTTTTTTTCTGCTCCTCTGATGATGATTATAAGGGTCTTAGCGAGAGCAGCCCCACCAAATGTGTCCAAATATGCATAGATTGCTTTGCACGCATGCCTGCCTGCTGCCTTTTGTCTTTCAGGTTTGCTGTTACAGCTATAGTAAATGCTTTCTTGCAGATCCAGGGGAAGTATATGTACCTGAGCACCTTCCTGCTCTCTCAACTCAGTCTAAGAGGTAGTGTCAGGCTAATGGATGAGTCCAGTGCAGCTAACCATGAACAAAACAGTTGCCCTCCTAAAGCACAGTCAAATATACACAGTATATAATCTGGAAAAGTATTTTCTCAGTTTCTGTTAACAGCTGATGTTTGTATGTGAAGTACATAAAATATTTTTAGACAAAATAATTTTCCTTGAAAAATATGCTGTCACTTTAAGTACAAAAGCTGTCTTTATTCTTGTGTTTTAAGGATTTAAACAAGGGATTTAGAATGATTTGGAATAACCAGAAACTAAGCCAGACTTCCCTTTCTGGGGAAGGTCAGTAGGCACAATGTATGTATTTCTAAAGTTTCTTCTAGTCTGCCTCTCTTAGATGAATAACTGGTACAAGGTGATGAGACTTCTTACTTGAAATTATTGCTGTAGGTGGTGGAATTTTTCCCCCCCTCAAAGTGGAGAACTTAACTCTCTGTACCTGCCCTCTCATTCCTATGGATCTGGATTGTCATTATCTTTTACTCGATTGTCTTGGATAGCTTTAAGATGGTGTTGGTACAAAGACACTGTAAAATAAAATCTGGAAATCTAGATGGAAATCTATTCTGTAAGACTGACATCTTGTTCCTATGCCATCTGTTGAAAACATGTTGAAAAGTTCTTTTAGCATAGCTAGCCATTTCCAGGAACACATAGTGAATTGCATATTTTGTGTTTATGCCATTGATATTCCTGACAAGTGTAGTATAAAAGAAAGGAAGTAAGTAGCTAGTTCGTAATGGATGAACATGATGCATTGTTTTTAAATGGTCTGTACTGCCATAGCAACCAGCCTTGTGAAATAGTATTATCAAATGCCGAATTGATGTGATGAGAAATGTCATCTGAGGAAGAATGTATCATGCTGTAATGTTTGGCAGCTGAAATGTGAAGCTTAGGGAATGTAAAGCTTAGGCAAATTTTTAGTTTTTTAAACAACCACCTGGCATAGCTTGTGGATGTTTTTCTAGCTACAATAAATGGGCTTCACTGTTCTCAGATTTCTTTGGCTTTCCTAACTTCTGAATGTCAAGTCAGCCTGTCAGTATGCAGATTCTGTTGAATGTGTTGTCATTTCTTTTCTCAGAAGGTAGGCTGTAGCTTACAACTTCTGTTCTCCCCTAATAAGTAAGATAAAAACTGTCACTCCAAAACACTGAAATCTTAACCAGTGGTTCACATTTCTCTTAGAGGCACTGTAGACAATGGCGAGGCCTTGCAGCTAACTTGCATAGGAAGGTCGGTCTCCTCAGTGATCTTAAAAATTTCAGCCGGGGCATGGAGGTTGGTGTGCTTTCACTAGTTTATGATTTTCAGATGAAACAATATGATCAAGTGATGAGCAGGATTGGAGGAGGGGACTTACTGTCATTGCCTCTCTCTGACGGTAGGCAAATCATTTAACTTCTGTGCTTTTTTCCACTATGCTTACTGGCAAGACTGTTAAGGCAAATGTTTACCATTATACAAACTGCTTGCACGAAAAGGCAGTCTGAGTGTAAAGTTCTATAACTTCTGAAATAGTGCTCTGTTCAGCCAAAATAGGGATATTGCCCCATAACCAGGTATCAATTCAGAGTGTTCTGTATTGGTGGATTGTTCCTTGAATGTTGTGAACAAAATCAGACATAATCGAAGCACTACTTACATTTTTATTCTAATTCTGGATCTTCCAGTCTCTCTTATGGTATATGTACCCAGCAAAGAGAAACCTTCAGCTGGTCTGGGCTGTGGGGATGTTTCAATACTGTGTAGAATTCTGGTACTTCCAAAGTCATAAAGTCTGGTTCAGCTTGAGCCCAGAAGTCTACATAGCAATGAAACAGCCCCACAGACCTAGCTCTGTGAGCCCCAGTTGGCTGGCATGAACTAGCCGTGGGTCATTTTTTACTAAGTAGACATTACCCTTAATCACCTTGGCTGAATCTCTTAGCTACTGTCAGTTTTTTCATAACAGTAATGCAATACCTCGTAAAGGTGGTGGTTTTCAAACTGTGTCAAAAAATTATTCTTCACTAAGTGCAAAGAGTCACTTTTTACTGATGTCTTTCCTAAGATTCTGTAGAACTGTATTTGGCTTTTAATCTACTCTTGCTGTATGCTGAGTTCCCAGGAATTCAGTGCTTCTTCAGGACCCACTTCAGTGGGGAATTCTGTGGCAGCAAAGGGCATTCTACCATTCATTCCCTGCACATCCTATATCAGGAGCTTTACAACTCTAGGATCCCTCACTCTTTAAAAGTCCATTCTGGTCATTATCTTTCAGTGTTATGGGTAAACAATAGGGGTGGAAATGGAAAAGCATAATACATTACAATCCTAAATGTTATCTGCCTAATGAAATGTTTCATTTTTATTTTTAAAAAAGTAGAGGATTCAGTTAACTATTTGAAATACTTTAGAAAGCTAACCCAAAGGGTTTCATGCTGGTTGGTGACATTAAAACAATATCTAAGACACAAGTGTGCAAGATGGGAGGTTTTGAAGTGCTGGACCAATTTTGAGTGAAAATAAGCTCAGCATGATGGGTGAAATGTCTGGAATGATAATGAAAAATGATGGGATAAATCCGACAGTGCAGATGCATTCCTATGTAATCATTTTGTAAAAGGAGACTCTGTATCTTGGCATCAGCTGTTCTGTCAGTTAACAAATAAATAAGAGTTGGCTTGATTTACTAAGTGATCCCACAGCAGAAAGACATTGCATCCAGGGCTGCTGTCAGAATTGCTGGACCCCTGGTGTGTGTGGGAGGCTTCTCTGAGCCCCCAAAAGGGGCATAGCCTCAAGCAGAAGAGGCGGGATTGAGGCTAATTTCCCCCCAGACAGTCCTTCATGCTGCCTGTCCTGAACTGCCCAGGGCTCCAGTGGCAATTTAAAGGGCTTGAGGCTCTGCCACTGCTATAGCCTTTTAAATCTCCAGGCCTCTGGGGCAGCTGCTCCTTTTACGGCCTCTTGACAGTGACCACGGTTGTATCAGATCATTTTTGTATGTTACAAAGGCTGATTATATCATCTTAAATATTAGGTTGGGTTTTTTAATAGCTCCCTTTGGGAAATCTTGACAGTTTTGTAGGTGTATGCACGCATGTGCAATATTATAAATTGGAATTAAAAAAGCTTTATCACAATTAAGCTCTATCTAAATTACATGTTTTGGAATTTTAAGAGTTCATATGGCTGTTTGCAAAATAGGAATGATGTTAGGAGCATGGAAAAATATTTATTTGTATTTTTTGTAACTTTTAGTGTCCTCGGTTGTAATAAAAATTCTGTTGTGCTATCCACAATAAATATACACAGAAATAGATCTCTAAAAGGAGTTAGTCACATTCTTTCCTTGTCCTAGCAAGTGGAATGGTGCCTCTTGTTTACCCTACTGCCTCTGAAATAAGAGGTTCAACTATCCTGTGATGAAACTTCCTAACTGTCAGGGTGGTTAAGCCCTGAAATAAATTGCCTAGGGAGGTTGTGGAATCTCCATCATTGGAGATATTGAAGAGCAGGATAAATAAACATTTATCAGAGATGATCTAGATGGTACTTGGTCATGTTGTGAGGACAGGGGAGTGGACTTGATGATCTCTCAAGGCCCCTTCCAGTTCTAGTATTCTAGGATTCTATGATTGTAAGGACCTTCCAGTATTACTTTTTCCTCCAGTAGACAGTGCAGCTTTTAGCACAGCTGGTTAAATATATGGGGCATGGCAGAATAGAGAGAAAACAATTATTACTTAAATTGCATGAGTATCAAATAAGCCTGGAAAATAATTTGTGAAGGCATGTCAAGTTTTTAAAATGACTGCTAGGGGTTGGAGCAGAAATCATGGGTTAATTCTCTTAAACATTTTTTTTATTAAATAAGCTTTTTTGGAGGCACATAGATTGTAGTTCTAGAGCTCATTGGTTTCCATATGTGACTTTAGTGGATAGGCCAGATATAAATAAGTTAATTTACTGGGGGGGAGAGAAGTTTAAAGGTATATGAACCAGTTTTGTAACTTGACCTATACCTGACAAATTAAATTTAATAGGGAGAAGGGGAAAAAATGTTGCTGATCAACAGAAGAGAAGATAAAATTAATATTAAGCAGAAGTAAACTCAGAATGTCTGAAATAACAGGAACCTCTCAAACTATATATGCCTATGTGTGGAGGAGCAGGAATGAGTCAAAACTGACTGGTAAAATGTGAAGTGTGGAAGTAAGAGCTTTTTCAGAATTGTAGCAAAATTTTCTTAATTCAGAATATCTTAGTAAAGTCACTGCATGATTAAATACTAATTAAAAAAAAAAGTATCTGTACTGCTGTTAATGGCAGAGTGATATGAATGTTGTATTTACATTATAAAATGTATGACCTTTGAAGAAAAGTCAGTTTAGGTATTGAGAAGGAAGGAGCTTTGCTTATAAAAGAACATTTCTCACTTTAGGAGCGTAAAAGGAAAAAAATAAATAATTATTTGCTGAATCCCCAAATTCCTTCCCAAAGTGGCCATCTGTATTTCAGAACCATTTAGTTAATGTCCTTCTATGGTGCTATGAGGCATTGTGTTGCTGGATGTGTGCCGTATTTCAGATCAGATTTATAACCTGGTAATTACAAAACCCATGGAACTTTTGTGAAAGGATGAAGGGTGCTAACTTGTGTATGACTTGTGTATGGTAGCTAAATTCCAGGCATGGAATGGTAAGGTAGTCAGGACATAAGTGTGTGTATTGGTGCGCACTAGAGGTTACCAAGCAATCTGCTAGTTAAAATTTGCTAGGAAATAGAGAGGCTTTTTTAATGGTATATAGCTGGAAAAATATTGTGTAACTATATTTAAATGACGACTTGGACTTGTGTTGCAGATACAGATATGAAAGTTATTTATGGACTATAGGCAGAGGCATAGCGAAGGGGGTGTGGGGGGGGGCAGTTGCCCCTGGGCGCCACGCTAGGGGGGCTCCGGGCTGGGGTGAGAGTGAGCGCACGCTGCGCAGGCTCACCTGGCATGGGCGGCGAGTTATATGGCCGTCCCCCCTGTCCCCGTCCCGTCCCTGCCGTGTGCAGCGTTCAGTCAGCTCCCTCTTGCCTGTGCACGCTGCTGGTTGCTGCTGCCACCATGCGCAGCATTACCAGGTGACCAGGGAGACGCCACAGCCCGGGACTTTAAAAGTGTTCAGTGGTGCGTGGTGCTGCACGGCCTAACTTCCGGTTCGGAGTCGGGGGACTTCTGGGGCCCGAGCGCAGACTCCGGCCCCGCAAAGTGGAAGGCAGAAGGTAGGGGAGGGGAGGGGAGGGGAGGGCAGGGCAGGGCAGGGGGAAAACTAGGGGGAAGGGGTGGGAGAGGAAGGGGCTTGTGCGGAGGGGGAGGGGAGAGGGAAGATACAAATACCAGGGGGCCAAGTGCAGACAATGAGGAAAAGGGCAGGAGGGGAGGTGTCACTGGGAGCGGGACAGGGTGATGCTGCGAGAGGAGAGGGTAAGGGCATTAGGGTCTAGAGGGGGGTGGGTGAGGTGCTGGGAGAAGGCTTGAAAGGAGGGGTGGGCATGAGAAAGGTGGGGATGGAGCAAGTCATGTGTGAGGGCACAGAGGGGCATGAGGGGGCAGAGAGTGGTGAGGGGGTGGGCATCAGGGAAAAAGAGGAGGGTGCAGGTGCCAGGGGATTCTGGGGGTGAAGTAGAAGGGCAGACACCTGCAGGGGAGGGACCAGCACCAGAGGAGAGAGGCAGGGCAGGTGTGTAGATGGAGGTGTTGGAAGAGGGGATGGGGAGGGGTAGCTCACCTGATCAGAGTGGGGCTACTGGAGGAGTGGGCACAGGAGGGAGAGAAGGGCTGGTGGAGGGGGGCAGGACGCAGGAGGGCTGAGGGCAGTGAGAAGGGCAGGAGTCAGGACAGCAGAGGAGGGTGAGGAGTTGGGGGGCAGCAGGCACCAGGGGAGATGATGGAGCAAGGAGAGGAGATGCGGCAGCAGAGAGAAAAGGTAAAGGTTTAAAAATATTTGTTAATAACTTGGTATGCTGCCCACAGCCGGTTTATGTGGGGATCAACATGTGGCCGGCGAGTGGGAGCCAAGACAAAAAAGTAATCAGTGTAATGATCTTCTGTTGATATGCGTTTTAGTAGTTAAATTCTTGGACTGTCATTGCTCATGAAAAGTGCTGTCACATGGGTAGAAATCAGGTAAATATTACATTTTATTAATATCAGCAGAACTGACTTAAATGGGGCCTGTGTGTTGTGTAGTCTTGCCTTAATCTTTGTATTCATGCCTCTCAGTGTGAGAGAAGCTATTTGTATATATTTGCTTGCATGTGCAGCCATGCAGCCACACTTAAGTTGAGGCCCTCAGCATGTACTGTAAGTATCAGTGTGGCCCCTAGGGCTTCCAAAGTTGAGTTGCCCTAGCTCATCCCTGACAGGTGTCTGTCTAACCTAGTCTTAAATATCTCCAGTGATTGTGGAATCTCCATCTCCCTAGGCAATTTATTCCAGTGTTTAACTACCCTGACAGGCAGGAAGTTTTTCCTGATGTCCAACCTAAACCTCCCTTGCTGCAATTTAAGCCCATTGCTTCTCATCCTAACCTCAGAGGCCAAGGAGAACAATTTTTCTTCCTCCTTATGATACTCTTTTAGATACTTGAAAGCTGCTCTCATGTCTCTTTTCGGTCTTCTGTTTTCCAAGGTAAACAAGGCCAATTCCTTCAGCCTTGCCTCATATCTCATGTTCTCTAGACCTTTCATCATTTGTGTTGATCTTCTCTGGACTTTCTCCAGTTTCTCCACGTTTCCTGAATTGTGGCGCCCAGAACTGGACATGATACTCCAGCTGGGGCCTTATGTAGATGGCTCATTCCCTGCCTAGGGGACGTGAGACTGGGCAGGTTAATTTCCAATCCTCCTGTTTATTCTTTTCCTAAGCTAGGAGGGCACAGTAGTTCTGATGGGGGCTCTGCAGGAAGGCAGCCCGCACTGCCCCCTGCCTGAAACCTTGTGCAGGTGTTAAACAGCTGTCCAGCCCACCCTAGGGGTGACTGCATTTCAGTGTGCCTGAAGCAACACAGCACCAGCGATGGACAGGAGACATGGCTTGCTCATGACTGCTTCAATCCCTTGGATGGGCCTCAGCCTCTTTTCTTCCCCTCCCCCGCTTTGCAGTGGGGCTGTAGACTCTGTGGGGAGAGGGTGGAGGCAGGCAGAGGTGTCTCCCTGCAGCAGATGTAGATGCATCTCTGTATTAATCATTCTCTCATTGAAGTTTTTAGCTTTGTATTGAGTCCTTTTACATGGAAACTTTGTATTACGTCTTGGTAGAATAGTCCCTAGGACAAGTGAGGCAGAGACTGTCCCTGTGGGGTGAATAAGGTGGGAATGGATAAGGCGGAAGGTGAGCACCTCTGGGCAGTTGCAAAGGTTGGAGAGGGGATGGAAGCCAGATCCAAGATCAATGAGCCCTGGGAAGTGGGCCCATTGAAAGGAGACTGGACCTGTGGATGCCGTGGGGGTCAGCAGCAAGGGCCTGCGTTGGGAAGCCCCCTCTTTGGAGGTGAATGTGGCAGCATTGAGACACCACCCAGAAGCAGGGGCCACAGACACTAACTGCAGATTCATGGGATGGCTCTCACAGATCTTGCACATGCATAAGATGATAGATCTGCAGGAGGGGGGACAGTGGCGTAGCGAGGGGGCCGGAGGGGTCAGTTGCCCCTGGGCACCATGGTAGGGAGGCTCCAGTTTAATCCCATTCTGCTCCCCCCGTTATCCCTTCAGCTCATGTGCTCCTACTCCGCCTGCCATCGGCAGCTGGAGCCTCCTCCCTGCCTCTCTGCTCCAAGCCCGACCCTGCTCCAAGCCCGACCCTCTTCCATCTCCACTGTGGGTTAGTGCATGTGGGATCCTGGCCCCAAACTGTAGGGGGTGGGGAAAGATGTGGTACAAGTTCCCCTCAGCTGTGCACCGGGTTCAGGGCCATGCCACATGGCGGCGGGGGGGGCGCAAATTTTTCCTTTGCCCCCGGGCGCATAACACTGGATGCCTCTGACTATAGGATCAAATTCAGGGAAAAGTGGGTGATACTATTAATAAGCATAGAAAAACTATAAATATAGATTTATACAAAGAACAATGAGGATATAATGGATCCCAAGAATAAAATGTAGTTTCTCCATGGAAGAAAGAATGAAATGCTGGTGATATGAATCCATATGAAGAAAGCATGGCAAATTCTGACTTTCTCTAAAAGGTGTGTACTTGTACAATGAACAATGAAAATCAGATTGCTATAAATATTAGCAATTTCAGTGGAAATAATTGTGCAAAATAAACAGATCTATTTTTTTTTATTTGAAACATCAGCTTTTTTTCATCAATCTGCAACCCCAAATACTGTTGCCTTTTGGGATTGTTGGTGGATGCAATTTTCTTAAACCATGCAGCTGAAGAAGTTGACAGTTTATTTCCTAGTTGGAACAGTAATGTAGCATAATGGCCTGTATTTACAGTCAGCTGCCCATGTACTTGGACTTCAGAGCTTCAGTGATGGCTTGCTTTTTTCTCCTGTGTAATTGGCACTGGGAATCCTAATCTGAATAAATTAAGTTATACCATGTGCAGTATGTTTTTTATTTGAGATGGTTGCCCTAGTGTTTCCTAGAATATTCCTTATTATATGCTCAGGTGAGTGATCAGGTAAAACAAACTTGCATCTTGCTGTGGACCAGTGACCTACTAAATTGTGTGCATCTGTTTTTGAGTATCGAGCTTGAGATATTTTAAAGGAGATGGATTTTCAGAAAGTGCTGAGCATATCCACCCTCTGAAAAACAGACCCTTTCAGTATATTGCAAGTTGGGTCATCCAAAATTGGAAACACTCAGTCACTTGTTTTTTGAAATTGTAGGCTGGTATCATTTGATGCAACTATGTGAGCACCTTTAGGTGAATTCTCAGAACTTTCTAGCCATTTTTTTGCTAAGCTTAGGCAGTATTATAAGAGAGTAGGGATGTAAGAATGTAGCCATTTAAATTGGTAACTGATAAGCATGAGCTTATCAGTTACCATACGGCTAACACAGGAGCTGCCTGCTGCCCTATGCTGCTGCCTCTGTGGGGCAGTAGCTGGCTCCCTGGAAGTGGGGTGGCAGGCAGGAGCTGCTGCGTGTTGGGAGCTAGCTTTTAAGCTGTCTTCTGGTGTGCACTGGTCCCATGGGAGCTGGCTGCTACCCTGCACTGCTACCTCTGATACAGTAGCAGCAGTGCTGGGTGGCAGCCAATGCTTGCTGGGAGCTGGTTTAAAAACCAGCTGCTGGCAAACAGTGGCTCCTGAGGAATTAGCTGCCGGTCTGCGTGTAACTGCTGAAAATTTAATCAGTTACATCATTAGCCAGTTACACACATTTTAACACCCCTGTAAGAGAAAGGTTTGATTCCACAAAGCTCATTTCAGTTTAGCCTTCATTAGATAGAATCTTTGCATATGTTTTCCTTGATAGAAATAAAATAAAATTGTACATTGCTGTTTACAAGACTGATTGCTCATCAGCATGACACCAAGTTTCTTACCTTCACCTTCTTACCTCAGCACTAATTGGCTGAGCCACACCATGGTCTTTGCCTGACCCAGACTGAAGAGAAAGTGGGCATGTGACACAATACAACTACTAAAAATAGTCTCCTTCCTCTGCTCTTATTAGATATTTGAATCATTAGATATCTGAGAGAGATTCATCTCAGGAGCAAGTGGATATGCTAGCCACTGACTTCAGGGAGTTAATTTTGTTCACTTAGGTCCACGCTGACTTTGGTCCACTTGGGTCCACATTGTTTTGGTCCCGGAGACTGTATAAACTTTTTATTGTGATGAGTGGTTTAAAATAGCAAAACAGCTTTGTTAGTGATGGATTATTCTTATTGTTTTCCATAATAAACTGTTATCTTTTTCATTCATAGTGATACACGGTACTCTGAAAAATGGATCAGTGCTTTATTCTGTTTGATGACGCTATTGAACTCCAGTAACAACACTCAAATACGGTGCTGGATGCAGCAGATCAAGCAAAATGTTGAGGGGAAAAAGTCTTGAAGATCATGTTGCAAAACACTTTTTTTATACATCCAACCTTAATTATGTTATATGCATCTTTTTTCAAGCCTCTTGGTAATTATGTCTTTGTGCTTATAATGTGGTTTTATTATCTTTCCTATATCTCTTTATACAAAAACTAGTACACTATTGCTGTTTGTTCTAAAGTTGGTTTAACATGATGTATCACGTTTCAGCTAGGTTATTCTTGACAATTTTGTGATAAATACTATAATATCTAGTGAACAGTTACAGCAAATGTGTGTATTTGCACAGCATCATAGTTTTCATTTGCTTTGTCTTAGTGGAACCATTATATAACTTGTCACTAGTTTATTCATAACTTTCTTTTCTCTCATCTATATATAAAAAGACTATTTCTCTAGGCTGTGCTTTTGTTTACACTTGTAACATCATCACTGGTAGGTTGTAATTGCATAATGAAAAACAAAAGGGTACAAAACGCTAATGCTACAATCGAGGTGATAGAGAAACTGACTTTCCTAAATCATTGTGCCTTAAACCATATATCCACCCTGCATGCCAAATATCTTTCATGGATACCTATGAAGAGCTGTCTTCAGTTCTCAAATATTGCTTGCAAGAATTTCTCAATAAAGCATTTTTATCTGACAGCCAACTGAATGATGGCATGTACTGAACATTTTATATATCATGACACTAAATTCCCTTGAAGTTTTGTAATAAATTAAATGAACATGGAAAAAAAGTTGTGTGTGTTATCGTGGTGCAGTTTATTAACCAGATGCATATACAGTACTCCTTATTTTTCTAAGGACTCATGGAATTTAGACTGGTCTACTGAGATCCCAGGTCAGTGGGGTTTTACTTGTAAGCTTGTCTCTGACAAGTTGAGGGGATGAGCATTCAACTAGGTGAAATCTATGGATTTTTTGTATTAGTCATATTTCTAAAGTGTTATTGCAATACGATATGTCATACAGCTATCCCATTTTTAACCGAAGGATAGCTGCATGCAATTGGAATTCATATGAAAGGCCTGTCTGTGGTCTGGTCTATACTACATGGGAAGGTCAGAGTAAGATACACAACTCCAGCTATGTAAATTACATAGCTGGAATTGACACATTTTAAATCCCTGTCCACACAACAGGACGTCCTAGTCCATGAGTACCAGCACCGAAAGGATTAGATCTAGTGAATTAAATCTAGTGGGGCTATACTATACCTACTAAATTGAACACCAGAAGATCGACCGTATCAACATCGATCTTCTGTGTAATGTAGTCGTGACCTGTCAGAGCAAATGGTGGAGGCCAGCTTTCTAAAAGTATGGGTGATTTTTGAGTACCTAAATAGATATATTTTTAACAGAACTGATTTTGCCAGAAAATGGCAAGCTCCCTTCTTCTGAAAAATCAGGCCTCTTCCATGTTTTCAATTTGGGGCAAAATTGAGGCATCCAAAAAAATCAGTCACTACTGTGCTTCTTGAGTGGGAACACCAGTTTAATAGGCTTATTTAGCAAATAATTAGTGAGTGATACTTCTAACTCTTACAATTTTTGGAGTCTTATTAGGGATACGCCACTTTAATAAATGGGAATCCACCTGAATAAGGGTCCAATGATGGTTTATCCCAGGCCTGATAATATTGAGCTGAATGCCTTCAATATTCAATTTCAAAGTATCTTGAAGTATTTTTTCATTTTAGTATGATTTCTCTTTTCCCTGGCAACACCTAAAGTGATTCTTCAACTACATGTAGAAGTTTTCTTTTATTCAAATCTTCACAGTTTATCAAGAGGAACATACATCATTAAACCAATTTTTGTTGTTGCAAGATGCCTGTCAGAGTAATTCTCTTGAGCTGCATATTTTGACCCTGCTTTTCCACTATGCCGTGACTCCTGGCAGCGCAGGGTTTATGTCCAGCAGTGAATAACAGGTCTGTTTTCCTTTGTGCACCCCATACAAATGTTATCAAGGTAGATGTGAAGCTTACTAGTATTGTGGAATAAAAAGCCTAAATATGACTGTTGTACTGGCTATCTTTAGCAGGATCTGAGAGAGCGTGGTTACAATCTGTTCAATCTGCATAGCATTTAAAATTCTGTGGCAGACTGTAACAATTTATGAAGCTGATGATTGGATTGTTGGTACCTTTTGTTGTGTGGTAAAGACTAATGGCTTGTGGTTGTCTAGCATCCCTAAAGGAGCAAATACGGAAACAATTACACTTAAACCTCCATACTCTTGGTGTCCCTAATCCAGGAACATTTGTGGTATGCAGGAGGAAGTGGCTGTATGCGCTGCCACTCCCCCTCCCCTCAGCTGGGGAACTGCAGTGCACAGAGCCGCTTCCCCTGTGGTTTTTACCTGTCACACCTGTAGTGATGGTGACTGGGAACCACAGGGAGCTGTGTGTGTCCCTGGGAGCAGAACAGCAGATCCTCACGCCCAGACTGTGCAGCGCCTTCTGTGACCCAGTAAAATCTTTAAACCAGCATACTCCATTTTCCAGGATTGCTGGATTAAAGAAGTTCAAATGTAGTGTACTTTGAAAGATTTTTCTGATGGTTGAATCAAGGAATAAAAATGAATTTGGGATAATTTCATGGGGATTTTTAAAAGCCAGTGCTATAGTATGTATGCCAGTTTGGGTCTAAAATATGGAAAAACTATTTAATTATAAATACATCTATATCACTGTGCAAAACTCTTGTGTATTGTGCCCAAGACTCATAGGGTTGGAAGAGAACACAGAAGGTCATCGAGTCCAACCCCCTGCCAAAAGCAGGACCAGTCCCAACTAAATCATCCCAGTGAGGTCTTTGTTAAACTGAGACTTAAGACTCTAGGAATGGAGTCCACCACCTCCCTAGATAACCATTCCTAGAGGCTTTTTAAGGCCCATTCCATTGCTTTACCACCCTACTAGGGCATGTCTACACTAAGAATTTATTTCTAAATAACTTATTTTGAAATAACTCCCAAAATAACTATTTTGAAATAGCATGTCCACACTACAGGGAAGCCTCAAAATCAGTCTGAGGCAGGCACCCTCTATGTGGACGTGCTACTTTGACTCAGAGCTCCAGGAAGCACTGGGGAGTAATTACTTTGAATCACTCTGGGGAGTAGTTATTTCAAAACAGCAGCAGTGGAGTGTCCACACTAAAGCTATTTCAAAATAAGCCTTATTCTTTGTGGAAAGCAGGTGTTATTTCAAAACAACTAGTACCTTATTTCCAAATAACGGGCTTGGTAGTGTGGACACTCAGTTTTGAAATAAGGTCTAGTGTAGACCAGGGCTTAGTGAAATAGCTTTTCCTAATATCCAACCTAGACCTCCTCTACTGCAACTTGAGACCATTGCTCCTTGTTTTGTCATGTCACTATCAAGAACAGCCTCTGTCCATCCTCTTAGTTGAAGGTTGCTATCAAATGCCCCCTTACTCTTCTCTTGACTAAATAACCCCAAATCCTTACTCTATCTCTATCATGTTATAGTACACCAAGAGGAAGGCCACATACCTAAATTAGACTGGTACAATGGGAAAACTAATTGAGCTGTATATAAGCATACCTTGTTTCTATACACAGCCTGTGTATCAATAACTGGTATGAACTTGCTCTGGGAAGGAATTAGTAATCTTAAAGTTCTTCGTAGGTAACAGCCCTTTCTATTAAATATGTTGGGAACTGATCTTTTCCTTCACAGGTACTGTGGGTTGGACATCAATGACAACTGCTTCCTTGAAAACCGGGCCCCTTAAGACTCCCATGTGTGTCCTTTTACCATTAATATGCTGTATATTAACACTCTAGCATTGTTCCTAAATTAGTCTAGTTCCAGTTGCCTGGATAGGGTTTTGAATTCATCTAGACTCACAATATGACAATCCTGTCTCCCTTTAAAATGCTATTTCAGTTGATAGAACTTTTCAGTCATAATACCAACTCTTAAAGTGGGGTAATGGAAACATGGCATATTGCTTCTCTGCTCAGTGTTTCTGTAGGGAGGGAAAGCTTGATTCGTTGTATCTTGAAGTAATATGTTAAATGGGAGAGCACGTTTCCTAAAAAGACAGTCATCTCAACAGGGTTTCCTCATATTTCTATGGTTCTGCCAGTTATTACTGTATGAGTTATTGACAATCAAACTGCATATCATAGGCTCTGATCCTGTATATAATTACGCACATAATTTTATATACATGGGTCCAACTGACTTCAGTGGGACTTGTCATGTACCTAAAGTCAAGCCTGAGTGTAAGTGTTTGCTGGATCAATGATATTGAACAAAGTTTTCATGTCGATGATACTAACACTTCTGTTACCAGTCATTTAACATACTTCAAAGTTGCATTAACACAATGGTAAGGTAGCACAGTTAAAATCAGTCAGAAAATGCAAAAGTTAAGGTTCCTATAACTAGAAAAGTCATCTCTGTATGTACATATGTGCTTTCTAAGCCTCCCTTGCTAAATTAATGAATTTAATGGTTTTTTTGGATCAGGGACTTTCTTTACTCATGTCTGTACAGTGTGTAGCTCTATAGGACTCTGACTTGACTGGGGTCTTCTGTATAATAGAAAAGATTTACAAAATGAATGGGTACATTTTTAAAAAAATAAAATGTGGAAAATTCCTCATGAAGGCAATACTTTCATAGGTTCCATGGCCAGAAACACCTGTTGTGGTTATCTAGTCCAAACATCTGCATAATACAAGCTAGGAAGTTTACCCAAAATAATTCTTGGAGCATGCCTTTCAGAAAAAATCCAGTCCTGATTTAAAAATTGGCAGTGATAGAGTATCCACTATAACCTCTGGTAAGTTGTTTCAATAGTTAATTATACTCATTGTTAAAAATGTTTTATTTCCAGACTGAATATATCGAGCTTCCATCTCCAGTCTTTGGCTCATGTTAGATCTTTCTGTAAGGTTGCTCAGTTGTAGAATCTGTAGGAAAAGATAAGCTATGTTAAAGATGTCATAAAGCAATCAGGAAACCCTTGTGTGGTAAAAGCATAGTCTTTCTATTCTAAATTGTTTTTTTTACTGTGATCATCAGTATAGTGTGCCCCAAAGAGGTTACTGTCTTGTAATTTAATGGGTCTTTCTTCCCCAGTGTGTTCTTTCCATGTGTATCTCTTGCACATTAAAATACTATTAAATTATAACATCTGCAAGGGTGGTAGAAATCTCTCATGACCTAACTGTATTCAGTTTTAGCAACGTCAAGAAACCTAGTAAAAGTCTTTCATGAGAGTAAGTTACTGTGGAGACTTAAACATTCCAAGTGCAGTCTTTGGATGCTTTTTAAATCAGCCAGGGAAAACTCATAAAAATTGGAAATAGTGGGCTCCCATTTCTCTTACTTCACCACTGAGTCCAAATCTCCTTTACATTTTAATAGTTCCCCTGCACCGAGCTGTCAAGTATTGATAATTTCAGCTATCAATCTTTTTAAAGTAATGAGTAACTCAAGCTGTGCACTCAACTAAAATAACCTTCCCTGTGCCAAGAAGTAATTGTCATGTGCCCAGGAACGTGGGTGGAGGGCGTTTATTGCATGAAAGTTGGGGTGTAACTAAACAAACCTTCCAGTGTTAAATGTAAACAGGCCTACCAAAAGAAGGGTGACCAGATAGCAAGTGAGAAAAACCAGGCTGTCGTTGCAGGGGTGTGTGTGGGAGAGGACATAGCTGCAGGACCCCTAATAGTGGGATGCTCTCAATAAGATTAGATGACTGGTCCAAGATTTAAAAAAAACAAACCAAAAAACCCTTTGCATCTCCCTTTTACTAGTGTGGGTGGTGATTTAAAATTTCTTTTGCAACGAGCAGCCACTCGCTACCACCTAGAAAATCCCCCTTGCTGCTTGTCAACGGGGAGGGGGGTGCCACTCTCCTGCGGAGCGAAGGGGGGGGTGGGGGAACCTCCTAGTCCCTTTTGCTGGCTGGATACTGCTGGCTGCGTTTCCAAGGCGTGCGGCAGGCCCTGCAGGCTGGCGGCGGATTGGCTGAGCGCTGTGGGCAGGGCCGGGGCTGCACGAGCGCTCCCCGGGGCCGGCCCAGCTCAGTAATGCAGCAGCGGGAGCAGCCCCGGCTGACACGCGCACGCGGAGAGCGCTCCTGGCTGCCGGGCGCCCGGCGAGCCTGTGTGTCTGCCAAGCCGGCGCAGGAGGGAGCCCCCCGGCGCGCAGGATGAGCACCGGCCTGCGGTACAAGAGCAAGCTGGTCAACCCAGGTGAGCGGGGCCGCGGGGCTGGGGCTGCGGCAGCGGCAGGGCTGGGCTCGGCCTCGCCTCGCTCGCTCACCTTGTCTCTTCTCGCCTTCTCCCCCACTGCCGCCGCCACCGCCGCTGCCGGTTCCCCGCTGGGCGCCTCTGCTGACCCGCTGCGCTGCGCTGCGGACACGCATCGCCCTGCAGAAGAAAAACAGGTAGGTGCGGTGGGGCTGGGTCCTCCTCGCCCCGCCCGCAGAGCACCCACCGCTGGCAGGAGGGACCTTGTGGCGCGGCTGGGAGGGGGAGAGGGAGGGGGGGGCAAATCTGCCATGGCCCCCTCCCCCTCGCCGCTCTGGCCGCCCATGCAGTTGGCGGGGGCGCTGCCCAAGCAGCCCCGCTCCCTCCGGTGGTTTCTCATGTGGCTGCATCCCGTGCAATAGACCGCTAGTCTCCCCCCATCGGCCCGTGGGCCGCTGCCTCCGGGCGCGCGTGTATGTATGGGTGGGGTGGGGTGGGGTGGGGGGGTCGGGATCCGAAGCAGGCGTTGCGGTATTCGGCGCACGTCCCCCTGTCAAACCCCTTCCCCCGCCCCTCTCTGCGCATCTCCCCGCCCGCTTGTTATTCTGCGGGCTCCACACCTCAGGCGGCGGAATGGGCACCTTGGGACGGCCGCCTGGATGTGCAAAGCACATCGCTCCCCCGAGACGTGCGGGGATCGGCAGGGTGATGTAATCAAATGACATCAGCGGGTTTTGGGTTCTCTCTTGGGTCTGTGGTCGGATGAGGGTGGTGTTGCAGGAAGAAGCATTTCCTCTCCCCCCAGTTTGAATTCCTGGGGGAAGGAGGAAGCGGCAGGGGCCTTCCTTGTGCTTGGACACCCACCAGCATGGGCAAGCTTTGGGGCAGAGGTATATGCAGGGCTTGCCTCCCTGCCCCTGGGCTGAGTGGATAGAGCTGCTCTAGATTTCATGGGGACAGGGTAAGCAGCAGGAGGAGACAGCGAACACATGGGGATGCTACTACAGAGTCTGTCAGCAATCCTCCTGCCCCTAGTTCCACCCCTTCATCCTCCTGCCAGTTGCATTTCGGGTGCTCCCTCTTGATTAGTCCTCCCTGTCCCAACAGGATTCTGTTTCACCAGTCAGACCCATACCTGCTATAGCTTCCTGCTGGTGAGGGATCCTGTAGCACTGCACAGCCTTGTGCTCCATAATAGTACAACTTGTTTCATGGCAACCTAGGAGTTATGTAGTCATGGCAGTGAACAATTTTTATGCAGCACCGTCAAGCATTGTTAAAAAGCTCTAGTGCATTTCTTTTTAGTTTGAAATGAGGGAAGGGAAATATACATCCCATGATAAGTGTGGTGATGGAAGTATGGTAAATGTGGCTTTTCCCCCCCCAAACTTGAAGTGTATCACTAACATTTTCCCCTTCAGTTTTATTTTGAAGCTTGTTCTCTTTTCCTCCCCTTATCTTGAAATGTACAACTAACTTCTGCAATTGTAGTAAAGCCGGATTAAGCTGTAAATCTGAGAATTGTGAATCTTAGTTGGGAGAAATCAATTATAAAAATGTGCATAGCCTTTTTAAAAAAGGAACACTTCTGTGTAAGCCTCTTGTCTGCTCATTCCCTGTGAAAGAACTAAGGCCAGGATGATAATTTAATTTGGATGACTGTAGGGTGTAGAAGCCCCTCTTCTGCTGCATAAAAATAATGAGATACATTCCATGCTCCAGAGAACTTATAGTCTAAATTGGTAAGATAGACAAAGGGTGAGAGGTGAAGTGACTTAACCAGTGTTACACAGGAGGTGAGTAGCAGAGCCAATAATAGGCTATAGATTCCCTGACTCCAAGGCTAGTTCCCTATCTGTTATACCATGTCTTATATTTCAGCATGTCACTCTGCAGCAGGGAGTGGTTTGCCACAGTAGAAAAGCTGGCCTAGCCTCATAAATACACAGATACTTGTATATACATCCCTGTGTTTATATGGAGAATATAGCATGAGCCTTGCATGGAAGAGCACGCTTAATTATGAGTTTGTGCCAGCTGCATTACTCATGAGTGGTAGATTGAAACCAAATAGTGAAAACAAAGCAATCTGCTGAAATGTATCAGTCAGATAATATCCTTATTTAACCAGGTTAAATCTTCCAGAGCAGGTTTTCATTTTACTGTGCTGACCTGACAGAATCATAAATGCCAGCAGATAACAAAAAATTTACCCAGACTGCTCTTTTATGCTACTATACCAGCTCCTTAAATGTAATACAAAAGCCAATTATATAAATATCCTCATAGAACAGTAGTCTTCAGTGAATGCAATAAGAAACCACATTACAAATATGGTATAATTCACTAAATAGTTTACACAAAATGTTATCTGAATGCCAATGTCAGGAATCATACAGTTGATTAAATTTAAGTGTGAGAGACATCACTGGAGATATTTAAGAGCAGGTTAGACAGACACTTGTCAGGGATGATCTAGACAGTGCTTGGTCCTGCCATGAGGGCAGGGGACTGGACTCGATGACCTCTTGAGGTCCCTTCCAGTTATATGATTCTATGAGATAAGCAGAATGATTTCAGATAAATGTATGGTTTAGGTTAGGAAGACCCCCGCTACCTTAGGACAGAAGTCAGGGAAGTAATTTGTGTTTGTATAGTGCTTAGCATGCTAGGGTCTGGTACTATGAATGGAGTCTTTAGGTACTAGCTATGGTAATACTAATACAGAAACATAGTAGACTTCCTTTCTTGGATATGAGTGATTTTCAAGAAATGGCCTGTTAACTGATGCGTTTAAGTCTGAGTCTGTGCCACTGAAATTGGGAAGGTTGAGCACAAGATCAAGTCCTTTGAGAGGAAGGATAAGTTAAGGCAGTGGACTGGGTGGGACGCAGGAGATCAGAATTCAGTTTGAAACACTGCTGTACTTTCCTCCGTAACTTTGATCAAGTCATTTAATCTCCCTGGTTTTCATTTTGGTGTGAAATGGAGACCCCATGACTTTCCTGCAGGGGGCGTCGTAAAGGTAAATCCATAAATACCAGGGTTGGGGAAAACGATCGTGAACGATGAGCTATTGAATGTCTAGATAGAAGGTGTTGCCTACTCACTGCGAGGGAGAGCAGGTAGCTAATGAGAAAGGAAGGTCTCTGGTGTAAACAGTCCTACCTGAGAAATGAAGCAATGTGTATAAAGAATGTGTTGATCGGTGAGCCAAGAAGGACAAGTGCAGCTGATGGAGCATCTGCCAAATCCTAAGGCTTCGCTGGGTGGAGTGCAGGTGAAACCAACAGAGCACTTGCCTGACTAGCAGGCAGGCTCCCTCTTAACCTGCCTTTCTGCTCATGAAGCCGGTATAACTTTGTTTGGGGTGGTTCCTGTAGGTTGACTCCATATGACTCAAGGCTGTTGTGTAGTTTAGTGCTTTTTGAAATGATGGGGTGTGTTTAAGAGTCTATTAATGTGGTCAGTATCCTTTTTTAATGCGGGAGAGTGAGATCCTGCTATTACAGTTTCTGTCTCACCCACATTAAATGGCTGAATTGTTTGGGAGTGGAAGGATGAGTTAGCTGGTGGATCCAGTTCTTATAATGTGTTTGAAAGTGCAGTTTGTACCTTCACCTCTAGTTCTGTTCCTTTCTTTTTATTGCCACAGTCAAAGGGTAACTCTTGGAAGTGGATCTTTACTGATAATTAAAAATGTATGTTTGGAGCAAAATTTGGATGGAGAATGCTGTACAAAAGATAGCACGTGTGCACGTGCATGCGCGTGTGTGTGTGTGTGTGTGTGAAGAGGTCTGGGCACTGGGAATTGTTTACTTCAGTGTAGTTCTGTCAGGTATTCAAAAATTAATTTAATTCTCCCCCAAATAATAATTGGTTTGAATATCTTGGGATTTGATAAAACAAAGCATTGTTGGGTTGTGTTTTCATTTGCTTTCTGGTGTTTTGAAACTGTAGGTTTTCAAGCTATTATCTGAAATCAAGAAAGTTGGAAACTTTTTTTTAAATGGATTTGCAGTGTAAAGAAAACCCTCAGATATCAGGATAGCAGGTGACATTATCACTGATTACCTCACTATCTAGGGCAAATCAGTGTCCCTATCTGTAAAATGGGGATAAAACTATTCACTTCACTGGGATGTTGTGAAGATGGATTAGCTGATGTTTGTGAGCAGGGCACTATAAATGCTGAAGCAATTCTGCAAACAGCTTTTTGAGAGTAGATCCTTGTGCCCATGCACAGTCCTGTTGAAACCCAAGTCCAAACTATCTATGTGCATCTTTATTACAGTTGTCAACTCTCATGATAATCTGGTGTTTTTTTGAGAGCCCCATCTCTGGGGATGACATGATTTTGTGAGACTCTGAGCTTTCATTTACTCTCCACCTCCCAAAAAAGTGTCTAATGTTAATAGAGGAAAGCTTCAATCTGAGATGTAGTGCAGAAACTGCAGGGCTGGTAAACAAAAACTGGCCAAATCTCTCTCTCTCTCTCTCCTTTTTTAAATCTCTCCTTATTTTTAAGACATTTTCATGATATTGTGGGGCCTTGCTTATAATTTCTTGAACACTTGGGATTGCCAGTACTGGATTGTGTGCAAACACATAGTGTGTTACAGTTTGTCACTTCAGTTTTTTTTCTGAAGGTGGGAGTTTAATTTGCAGTTTGGGGTATTACTTTTTTTTTTTCCCAGAGTTGTACAGTTTTTTGTCAGCATGTGGATTAGATCGTCCCTGCTACACAGCTGCTTAACTTACAATCCGAATCCATTGACATTTTTTCCAACCTATTAATTCTCACACTTGGCTCCACATCCTTGGCTTCCCAAAACAAGCTGCTGGAATGGGATGTAAACACTGGACATGGTCTGAAAGTAGCATCCCTTTGCTTATTGGTTCTCTGTTGTCTGTGTATCTTGGCCAGAGATAGCAAAGGCGTAGAAGTTTTGCACCTCCCAAATGTGTCAGCTGTGGTTTGTATGCTGTTGATTTTCTTTCGTCCAACTAAAAATACACATACTGAGTAGCCTCCCAAAACAGACAACAGTTCAGTGCTAAGCACGGCTGTGTCAGGAGCTGGGGTGAGGGCGATAGTGTGTCAAGAGATTCAGCCCTTGGCTAGATTGCCTTCTGTCATGCATCTGTCCATACTATTTTATTGCAGTGGCCCCCCTGCCGTGCACAGATGGTCTGTTCTTGACAGGGAAAACCTGGCCCATGCAAGACTTATCTTAGTGGCAACTGACATTTCCTTGCATGACTTCTGGAGTGGGGTAGCAAAATGAGGTCAATGTGCAGGCAGCTTGATCGTACCAATCCAGGCTGCTCAGAACCTGGCAAATGGAAGGATGGTGCCATTCTTATTTCAGCTCCTCAGTTGTTTGTGGTATAAGTGGATAGAAGTGGTCTGCAGGGCAGGCAGAGTATGGCTTGAGCCCTTTGGGGGGCATGTTGCCTCCTATAAATAGAGCCTACCAGTTTATGAAAAGGAGAAGTAAGAATTTTCTGGCTGTGGATTTTCTCTTCCCAGCTTCCACAAACCACCCAGCCACTTGCACGTGTTGGATATGTAGAGGGAGGCTTCCAGAGCACGCTGCTGGGGCTTGTAAATGCTGTGGAGCAGGATTACAGCCACATTATCCAAACTTTTAGGTGCAGAAGGGCATATTTAGAGCCTGATCCTGCAGTCACCAAAGTCAGCAAAGGAGGATTGAGTGCTATTTATGTCCTGCAGATGGTCTAGAGCTGGTCTTAACCTGGTATGTATGCACGGGTGCGAGATGCCCTTTCTGTCGGTGCGAGACATGCCAGATTTTTATGATATATCCTATGTTTAAAGAACTGACCTACTTCAACGATTTTTAATAAGGGGTGCGAGAACATATGTTGAGAACCAAAGGGGTGCAGGCTGCAATAAGGTTAAGAACCACTGGTCTAGAGCAGTATTTCTGAACAGGTGGGTCACAAAAGGCAAGTATGGGGTTGTGAGGCATTGCACGTGTTGAAGCAAATCTTACGCTCCCCACACCACTTGGAAGTTTGCCCTTCCAAGTCACATGCTCTCTGTCAACTTCTCGTAATGTGCACACAAATAAATTGTCACCAATCCTTTTATTTATAGTAGGGCCTCTGAGTTACAAACACCAGAGTTATGAACTGACCAGTCAACCATACACCTCATTTGGAACTGGATGCATGATATCAGGCAGCAGCAGAGAGAAAAAAGGAGTGAAGTATAGTACTGTATTTAAACATAAACTACTAAAAAATAAAGGGAAAACAGCATTTTTCTTCTGCCTAATAAAGGTTCAAAGCTGTATGAAGTCCATGTTCAGTTGTAAACTTTTGGAAGAACAATCAGAATGTTTTCTTCAGAGTTACGAATGTTTTGGTTATAAATAATCTCCATTCCTGAGGTGTGTAACTCTGACGTTCTGCTGCACTTTTATGGTAAATATAAGGAGGTCACACAGTTTTTTCATTTTGTGTGTAAGGCATTGCCATGCTGAAAAGGCTGAGAATGTGATCCAGACAGAAAAGCATACAGATCAGTTCACTGTGTTCTCGATAGTTTTTGTGGTCCAGTTACTTTTTCAGTTGCCTGATGGATTGCAATTCTGATGATTCAGGGAGACAACAAGCACAATCATCCTTCCCATTCTCCAGCAGGGCATAGTTTTACCTTACCATGTATTTCTTACTGCTTTGCCCAGTTTCATTTTAAATATCCCAAGCAGCAAGGCTTCCACTGCTTTACCGGGGGTATGCTCACTATTTTCATTCAACTTTCTCCTTTACTTGTTTTCATTCTGTTACACCTCGCGACTCCACTTGTACTATGCTCGTTCATTTATGCGTGTTCTTAGTGCTTTGCTTACTCAAACCCTAGATAATTCCTCTCTGTCTTTAATGTTTCTTACATTTTATAGGCAGTTTTCATGGCTCCTAATGTAGATCCCACTTAGCCAAGCCAAACTGAAGCCCTGGAGTGGTACCATGGGAGTCTTATCTTTCTGCTTATGTCAGACCCTCCAGTGTTAATTTTGTGTTCTCATCTGAGCTCCAGTGTGCAAATAGGAAAGACATTGGCTCCAATGGCTTTCTCATGTGGTCAGCAGCTGAAGTTCGCACAGCAGCTGAAATTTCTGTAGCACTGTGTTATCTTGCAGCCCTTTGAGAGAGGGCAACTCTACATCTTGGTGTTAACAGGTTAAAGGGGAGACGCTAGCATCCTCTTCAACTGTATGCTTTATTAGACCTGGTGTTCATGTTATAGCAGCAGCAAAAGGTGGTGTACAGGAAAACCACAAAGGATAATTATTCAATATTACAGACCAAATACAAGAGACGTTTTGAGTACATACTATATAGAGAAAATTTGCCAAGTATATGTGTGCATGTTGACAGGGGGTTTCTTTGTACATGGAATAATTCTCATGTGGTCAGGTTTGTGTGTGTGTGTGCAGTGTGGTTAGCCTTGAAGTGTAGGAAAAAAGATGTCTGGTTTCTGTCACACATTCCTCTTGTATGGTGGGTTGTGAAATGTCCATGGGTCATAGAGCGGTTCTCACAGTTTGTCTTCATGCAGAGGGTACTGCAGATTTATGACTGAGTGTGATATGCTGCAAGGTTGCATTAGAGATTAGAGTCCCAAAGCATACGAACCTTCCCTGTTAGTATATGCATTACTGATGTTCCAAGGCAGCTTTACCCCATGTGCTTATATTAAACAAACAAAAGTGGGTGGCACCTTATATTGAAAAAATTGCATTTGTGTGTAACTCTCTAGTACAGTAGTGGGCAACCTATGGGCCACAGGCTGCATACGTCCCACTGGGGCTCCATTTGTAGCCTGCAGATCCCCTGGCTGCCTCTGGTGCAGTGGGACACCCGAGCCCCACATTTCCTGTCTCCCCCTCTCTTCCAGAATTTTTGGAGCACAAAAGGGATGGGGTGTGAATCAGGTGATACATGGTGCTCTGAAAGCCACTATTCATGGTTTCCCATCCCTGGTCTGGTAGCTAAGCCATAGACAGAATAAAGGACGTACTAGGGAATGTTAAAATGCGTTTATTTAGGTAAAAGTGTAACGGCTGAAAATGTCAGTGTTTACATGCAGGGGACGGGGGGAGGCAGCTCCCTAGGAGCTGGTGTACACAGGGAGCTGGCTTCTGTGGAACCGCCGGCTTCGCCTGCCCTCCCCCGTACTGCTGCCCTGATACAGAAGCAGAATAGCAGGGTGGAGTAAGGGGCAGGTGGTGTCATAGTGCTTCAAAGCTGGCTCCCCACACTTACCGGTTCCCACCTGAACAGAGGCAGCAGTGCGGGGGGTGGTGAAGCTGCTTGTAACCGTGAAGGTTAACCAATGAGCACAGTTTTATTGGTTAGCTATTTACACTTTCATATCCCACTATTATCACCATGCAAGTGGGGAAGGTCTGTGCTTTTGGGGTGGAAGGTTCAGGTTCCTGCGTTCCAGCTTCTTAGGAATGTGTGCAAGATTGTGTTGGCAGCCTCTGAACTGCTTCTAGTTTGATCTTCTGTCATTCAAAACTAGATCCCATCTTGTCCCTTTTCAGGGATGAGTGGGGCCCCTCTCTCCAAAAGCCAACCTATGAGACTGTGAATTTCTGGATACTGTAATACCAGAACGATGCCAACAAATTGGAGGGAGTTCAGAGAAGAAGAAGAAGAAGGATTAAGCCACAGAGGAGGATTACCTGACTGAAGAAAGCCTGGCTGAGGGATGTGGAGAGGAAGTGAAACCCTGCACACGTAAATGAAAGGGAGTGATCTCCTCTCCCAGGACTGATGGGGATGAATGGGTTTGGTACAACTGGCTAGGCATGAAAATAAAGAAAACTTCAGTCTGAAATATCAGATGTTTTCTCAAGGTGGAAACAGTATCTGTAGGGACATGGGCGGGGGCTGGGATGTTTAAAATTCAGCTGGGTTGGACTCTGTAGGGAATAATCGCACATTGGCTGAGAGAGACACTATGGGAACCTATAAGAACTTTCCATCTCTAATTTCTGATTCAGTGAGGTTGGGGTTTTCACTCCCTGTTTCATTATAAGCTGGTCTTCTGTCCCTATGCAGTAACCTCTTCCATCTCCAGAGCATCATCTAGGTACCTCCAGTGCTGATAGTTGAGAGCAGTGACACTGTAGTGTTGACCCTGCACTAGCCATTGGGGGTGCAAAAGCGCATTGATGGTTGCACCTTTCCCCTCTGGCTGCCGAGCACTTGGCTGAAACAAATTGAGAAGCCCAAGGGTCAGGGTCCTGCTCAGCTGGCCATTTTTGCTCCATTTCCTGAAATGTTGGGAGTGACTTATGAAGCTTTTGCTTTTATTGCCTACATATGGTTGTGTGGGTGTGGAGTTGGAATGCCCTGCCTCTGCCTGAGTTGGGGCAGTTTGTGCTGCTCTCCCAGAATTATTGCTGGCAGGGGATCAACCATGGAAGCTACAGTTTGAGAAAATAAACTGCACAGGATCCCATGAGTGAGCTGTGGGAGACTAGACACAAACAGTGAACCCATCCCACTGGCCGCCAGACATTCTTGGTTTATAAATAAGAGAGAAAAAATGATCCACTAAAACAGGACTCTGGGACAAGAAGCTCTGTGGTTTAATCTCTCCCTTCTGCTTTCTTCAAGGGGAAAGCCATGCTAGAATAGGAATGGTTTAGTCCAGAGCCTTTTGGTTGCGGTATTTAATTTGTTGTTTTTATTGCTCTAGCTGTTTGGGGTCCCAAAACAGGAGATTGTGTTTTGTGCGAACACAAGAAAACAATCTGGTAGTTTGCCTATTGAATTGTTCCTCACAGCTCTCTTTAAAATCTCCCACGTGAGTCACTTAGCTTTCAACTGTTCAGACTTTTGTGTTGCCCATTGGCTATATTCTCAGTGTGGGAACTTTTCTACTCATGCTTCTCACCTCATGTGCTGAATATACACGCGGAGAGGGCATTTTCTCATGCAGCCTTTGATAATCTCTTATTTTAGGATTAATTATATAGTTAGATGCAATCCAGGATGCTACTCAATTGGATGCCTCTACATACTGCCCACCTATATGGTACTTACATGGGTTCTGTCACTGGAGTAGCTGAGTGCTTACACTCTCTAATGCATGCAGGGGTGGGCAATAATTTTTTACCAGAGGCCACTTCAGAAATTTTTTAAATGGCCCCAGGTCACCTCAGAATGGGTGGGGCCTCAAGTGGAAGGGGTGGGGCCAGGATATTTCTTTGCTTCCCCTACCCACAGATCGTGATTGAGCTCGGGGTGGGGAAGCTTTGCCCTCCCCCCCCCCCAGAGGTTCCCCCAGGCGACTTTGCACACTTCCCTTTCTGCCCCCAGGCCAATCAGGGCTTGGGATCGGTGGATCATGCAAAGTCTCTTTCCGAGCTGCCAGGAGCGTGTGGCGCTTAGAAGCACCGCGTACTCCTGGCAGTGTGGAGGAAACTTGGTGCACTTGGTGCCTAATTGGCCTGGGTGTGGGGGGAGTGGCAGGTCCTCCACGGGCCAGATTAACCCACTTGGCAGGCTGGATCCGGCCCGCAGAGGCCCTTTTGCCCATCCCTGCTCTTATGTCTCATGACACCCCTGTGAGGCAGTGCTATTATCTCCTTTTACAGATGGGGAACGGAGGCACTGAGAGATGAGGTGACTTGCTCAGGCTCAGACAGGAAGTTTTAGTTGAAGCAGGGAAGTGAACCTGGGTCTCCCAAGTCCCACTGGACTATCTTTCCTTTCTAATAAATATCTTTGTTAGTCTCTAGCTAGTGCCTGCATGGTGGTCTGTTACAGTGTCAAGGACTCTGCTGCCTGTCCCTCAGGGGTGGTGTTAACTAGTCAAGTGATTGCAAGGACTAGAAATGCCAGGGAGCAGTTTTGAAAATAGGCCAGATACACCAATAATAATATTCTATTAGCGCCTTCCACTGGAAACTTTTTACACATGTTAAGGGTTCTATCCTACAAAGTGCGGCAAGTCTCCAACTCCCACCGAAGTCAGTAGGAATGGAGGATGCTCAGCACTCTAGGATCAGGCAGGTGTTCAGGGAGAAAGTAATCGAACGGCACTTGGTGCTGGTTAGCATATTATGTCCTGGGCTGTAGAATGAGGCAGGTGCTTGGGACAGATCTAGCTCTGTGCCCTATGTTCTGTATCGCCTTGTTTGTATGCTACTTTGCCAGCTGGCCTAGGGTTCACAGGGAGGCCCTGTTCTGTCAAAACCTGAAGAGGTGAGGTGAGTCACAGCCTGTTCTCAGAACATTCTTGGTTATTGTGCTCCCCAGATATTCATATTAGTACTAGTAGCTGCATTTGAGGTGCAGCTAACTTCACCTCACTCATTCTCCAGATCAGTATAAATAACCCAGCCCGGTACAACTCAGGCTAGGCACTCCTCGACTCTGTGTGCTTTCAAGGTTCACAGGAACTGACGTCTCATAATGATTTTGATAAAACAAACTGGGAAAGGATCCATAGGCTTCCTCAGTGTCTCCTCTGTTCTGTGATGCTGTCTCTGGCACCTGAATAGAAAGGCCACATATCATCTGATTGCTCTGTGACCATATTATTTTTAGCAACCCCTTATCCCATTTGTGAAAAGCCCTCCTGTTTGTTGTAATGGGCCAGTCTTCGGCAGCTGCTCCTAGGCTCCAGCCAGTGCCAGGAGCTTTGCTGTTTAGTTTGAATTACTGTTGGCATCTGAGCATCGTTCTGGTCCCCCGTGGCCATGCTCTCATGTGCAGATGTCAGTGAATAGTGGAATTGTTTTCCTGGTAAACAAATGTTGGTGTGTGTGGAAAGGACTGAGAGCTGTATGGACCAGTGGTACTGATAACTTGTATGGGAGCATACAGCCCCTGTCACAGCAATGTACCCAAGACTGGTTGGCCTGAAATTTGATCTGAACTAGCTGATCTGTTTGCAAAGTGCCTGTAACTTTTTATTGTCATATGAAATATGTGGAATTTTCCATGCCAGAAGGCTTTTTGGGCATATATTGTGTCCATGCAGTGGCACTGGACTACAGCAACTGGTGGGCTAGAGGGTAAAAAGCACCCTGTGAACAGCAGTGGTGGGGAAGGAAGTTTTAGCCACGGACACCAAACCTGTGCACTCATAACTGGTATCAAAGAAATGTCAGTTTCTGTGTGGAATTGCTGGGCAGGATTTCTGTTTTCAGTTCCTCAGGTGAAATATGCCCTCTGCATTTCACAGGTCTTGGTTTGTCAGCATCAGAAAGGGGAAAGAGCAGAGCTGACCCTGTCAGGATTTGAACTGGTAGCACCTATCAGTATATTAAACCTGATGCTTACAGCACAGAGCCATCCTGGTTGGGATTTCATTTTTCCCCTTTAAAACAAATCCTGCAGTCTTTTTTCTGTCTCATTTATTTTCTTTAAGAAACCATAGCAGCAGCCAGATTTCACCTGCAACCCTACAAGAATAAGCCAGTGTGAATAAGCCTTGAAGAAAAACAGATCTCAACTTCGTGCTCCTGAGTCATTATAAATGAATATGAAGGGAGAAATGAGTTTTATAATTATGGTAAAAATACCTCGATGGAATGCGCTGCAAAAAAGTCCCCTAAATGCAGGCTGTGAGCGCAGCCTGGACCTGTTGATTGGATAATGTGTAATGGGAACACTCAGTGCCAAAGAAAAGAGAGCAAGAGAGATGTGTTGCTATGGGTGGATCACCTGAAATACTAGTCAGGAGCAGGTGTGTATGTGCATGTATGTATCATATCCTCTCTCATTTATTCTGTGCTATAGAACAAGAAACGTGTCATTGTTTGACACACATAGTCATGCATACAATAACAAGTGAGTGGTTCTGGCCTCTCCCCAGCCCAGTTCTCTCTGCTCTGCTTGTCAGAAATACCTGTGTTATGGGTCAGAGGTCATATTCTGGCCCAGTCTTTTCACCTGACATCTCTCTGTACTGTAGAATTTGCTCAGTCCCTATTGTGTGTATGTGTGTGGGGAGAGTCCCAGGCTACAGAGACCCTTATAGCCAATAGAGTCCAAAGGGGTCACAGTGATTGACTGACCTCCAGAATTGTCAAGGTCAGGGAACCTCCTCATTTCCAGTGCAGAGTTTATGCACGTAGTAAGGTTTTCTGATTAAACCTTCCTTGGCTGTCAGGGTTTTGTGTGTATTCCAGGTAATTCAAGGTGTAACTGTTGGGGAGAGAATCTCTGATAGGGCTGGATGGGGGGGTGGTGGTGGGGCAAAATAGCAGGTTAAAGGGAAATACTTTTTAGGAGAATTTTTCTGGTTTAAAAATTCATACAAAAACACAGACAAAAATTATGGTTCTTCAGCTAGAATGCTGGTTGTGGATGCAGGAAGCCTGATTGCTCTATGACTGTATTATTTTTAAAAGCCCCTTATACCATTTGTGAAAAGCCTTCTATTCCAGACTATGCTGCATGACCTTGAGCAGGCCCTGTCCCAGCTCTCTGCCTCAGTTTCCCTTTCCACACGTTTTTGGATCTCATTTATGTAGGCTATATGTAGAGTGCCTCATGCAGTGTGGCTCTCTAGGTTAGGGCGTGTAAGTGCTGCTGTCTTTGGGCTTGTCTTTGGGCAGTGCCACTGATGTCACTATAACATGTATTGCTCAGGGTGTCAATAAGCTGCCTACAGAGAATTCAGCATAAGTTCCATTGACCAAAGTGCCAATGTGGACAACATTGTGTTGTCAGGGGAGTTTCTGTGCCAATAGGAGAGTCTTTCACCAGAAACAGTGCAGCATGGTGCAGTTGCACTACTGTAGCCTTTACAAATGAAATAAGGATGCATTTTTCCATTCTCTTTAGCAGGAGCCATATTTCAAGGACAAAACAAATTCTGACATACATGTTGGTATGGTCATGTTACGTGCTATATCTGTGCCTGAGGTTTGCTTGGAAACGTTTAGCCCTAGATGCCTGTGAAACATTCTGATTTGACTTTGGCCTATATTATGGGAAGGAGTCTAAACTGCTGTTGAACCTGATTCTCATTGAAGAGGCGATGTGTGATGGGTTAACTCCTTGTGTCTAACAGTGGTCTGTTAGTGCTGTCACTTTAATTTACCATCTGGGGTGTGTGTGTGTGTGTGTGTGTGTGTGTGTGTGTGTATTTAATTTACCATCCGGGGGGTGTGTGTGTGTATGTATTTCTCTCTTTGCAAGGTATGTGTGGAGCTTTCTCAGTTAACCTATTCTAATGAGCATCATCTCCAATTCACAAGGCTGTCCCTTTAGTGATATGGCCATTTCCATTTATTTTTGGGTTGCCTCTTAGCAAAACAGTTTAGTGAACACAATTTTTCCACTACATTTCTTCCAAATTCTCCCCAACAATAAGTACTGTCATGCCTTGTGCTTCAAAGTACCATAGCGTTTACACTCAAATGACTGCCTGTCTTGTTTAATACATTTTTTATTACAGTTTCATTTCTTTTTACTTCTGAAAATCCACTGTAATCATTTCAAAGGTGGCACTTGCACGAACCCTGCTGTGCCTGCTTCCTTAGCATCTAATGCTTTGCTCTTCTTATAATTTCTAGTGATCATACTTTGCCTTCGAAAGTCAATGAAACCAACAATAATGCAAAAAGATATGCACAATAATGAGGAGAGAGGATTTATAATTAGCAGTTCCTCCAAAGCCAGGTTTTATCAATGAGCCATCATTAACAATTTTGCCCTGTGGCAAATGGGGATTATATTCATGAGTCTGATTGAATCTGCTTTAAAGTAGAGTGGCAAAGAAGGATGAAACAGCAGGAAGACCAAAGACAAAAATATTAGAGAACAGTGATTGCACCAAAAGCCTGAGCCATTATCTCATGCTATTTTGGTGTTTTATTACTATTTGTGGTGGGGATCTGACCCTGCAGGTAGGTCTACAATGGGGTGGAAAAAAACCCCCAAACCCGTGGCATCTTATTTCAAAGCTTGGGTCAACTGACTCAGCTTGCATTGGGGGTGCTAAAAATACAGTGTAGTTATTCAGACTCAGGCTGTAACCTGGGTTTTGGAATCTAGGGGTTGGCCCAAGTATGAATATCTGCACTGCTATTTTGAGCCCCATGTGCCTGAGTTATGTGACGTGAACTCTAAGAGTTGTTTTGGTGGTTTTTTTGCAGAGTAGACGTCACCTGCGTAAGCTTCCTTGACTGTTTTGATTTTAATCATTAGCTCTGAATATGGTTATTATGTATGGAATTGTTATCATGTGATAAAATTTACCAGCATTACGGGACTGGGTTTGGGACTCTCTGTTTTTATGTTAAGATCGAAATGCCTCTGCTCATGTTCCCTTTCCTAAATATAAGCATAATGGGGCCACTGGGCATTCCAGCAACAGTATGATGATTTTAATTATTATTTCTCCATCTTGAGGCAGTGTCCCAGTTGTGGTCCCAGAACCCCATTGTACTAGAAGCTGCACAAACACAATGACAAGACAGTCCCTGTCCCAGAAAGCTAACAGTCTATCTCAGTGATGGGCAACCAGGCTAGTGAGTGGGCCGCATGAGTGTCATAAGCAAGATGGTTTCCCAGGATAGGGTAGCAGCGCTGTGATTGGATGCAGAGGGAATGCATGCCTCTCACAGTCAAAGCTGTGTACAATTAGCACACATCTCAGTTCACATGCATATCACTTTAGTAATACTGGTAGGAAAACAAAATGTCTTGCAGATCACATATAGAACCCTGATGGGCTGCAGGTTGCCTACCACTGATCTACATCATGTTACCAAATAATGAGAGAACTAGCTTCTTCCATACTTCCCAGGGAGTTGACACTGTGGGTGGGGAATTGGGGACCTAGATATGTGAAGTACCACTGTGAGAGTTCGGTGCTTCTGGAAATACTGCAGAATGTGGCTATTTTCTGTTTACTCAAGCCCTGTCATTGTCTGCACTAATACCAACTCCATGTACCATATTGGAATAATGTCTTATGCACCTTGCCTATCTTCCCCTGCCATGTGATAGCTGCATTCTAGTCAACGTGAAATGGTCTGTTTAAAAAATTCATACATCCCATAAAGGGCCTCTACTGAGTAGTTTACACACCTGGTGCCAGGATCATAGTTAGCTTTTATGTGCTGTGGCCCATGGGTTAGGCTTGGCTGCATCTAAAAAAGGGGAAGAGAACTTAAGTTAGGAAAATACTCAGGGCAGCCCAGAGCTGCTCTGAATGGCCTTTTCATCCCCAGGCTGTAAAATTCAGATCTGTGAGTGGCTTCAAAGGGCTCTTGCTCCCCCTTTAGTTTTTGTACATCTGAAGCAGGAAAACACATTTATTTGGCATGGCTCTACTGGGATTTTTTCTCCCAAGCCTGTTCATGTTTCCATAGGAAGTTTCCTTCCTGGAGCAAGGGTATATGGGCAGAAAGAACTTCTCTGAGAGCTAGCACCTAGCCAGCCATACATCTTGGGGAGGTGGTGCTTAGCTTGTCTAAGCAGAAGGAATAGCACAGTTTTATAAGGGTATTATTCATCTCTTTTACATTTAAACCAATAATTATATTTGGGGCTGGTGAGAGATTCTGGATCACGCTCTGGGGAAGCTGTGTATGTTCTGAGAGTAGTAATACCATAGCCAGCCCTTGGAGGGGCCATCTTCAGAGGTGTGCGTGTCTCCCTGTGTGTCCACTGAGAGCTCCACTTGTGCTGGCAGTTTGTGTGAACTGGCCCCTCTTTCCTGGGGGTTTGGAAAGTGGTTTCATGTTGCCTGCCAAGCAGGCACCTTTGTGCTTCTTCCTGTGCCTCCCCTTTCATATAAAAGGGGCTCTAGGTAAAAAATCCTCAGGCGCATGTCATTGTCCTCCTTAAAACTGCCCTCTACCTACAGATCCTTGACAGGTGTTAGGCCACTGCGATAACTGTATATTCCCGTTGTCTCATTATGACACATTCCTCACGTTTTTGTGTTTCGTTGGCTCTTGTCTTACATGTAGATTATGATTTCATCAGGGCAGGAATCTCGTCTGTGCCTGTCAGCCGGTGGTCAGGGCAGTGAGTGGTGTGTGTGAGCTATACACCCGAGACTTTAACTGCTAGGAGTGGGGTCCCTTAGCAGTGGGCAACCTGGAGGAGGTTGACGGGTGCCCCAAAGAGTTTAACGTCCGTGTCTTTACTGCTAGGATCGGGATCCTTTGCAGTGGGCAGCCAACAGGCTGACAGACGCCCCAGAGTTTAACAGGGAGAGCTTTACACCTCAGACTTTGACTGCTAGGACACAAAGTCCCGTCGCAGTGGGCAGCCTGGGGAGGCTGAGAGGTGCCCCAACGGATCTGTCCCCTGGAAGCGACACGATCCAACGCTCAAGCTCTCCCTATATCTGTCCCTTATGACCAGCTGGAGTTCTTTTGTTTGTGTTCGGTTCGGGTACAGCAGCACGGGTTCAAGTCAGAAACTCAAACCACACTTGCTTATTCGTAGGAGAAAGAAAAGAAAGAAGAAAGAAAACTTGGTTCAATATATATATTTAAACTTATAAAGTGAATGAGGGCACAATCTTATTTTCTTGTTTACAATAGAAGTGAAACAGGTTGATTAGAGAAACTTATAATAGAGTAACTAAATTAAAGTGTACACATAAGAAACACATTGCAGGTATAATTCTCACCCCTGCGTTCCAGACTTGGCGTGGCCAGCGTCTTTCTCTCAATCCCTCGGGAAGAAGTAGGGCGAGGCTGGGCGTCCCACAGACCTCGGGAGACAACATATACCTGCCAGCAGGTATAGATTGGAGCTCAAATGGGGTGGGCTACTAAACCCCTCTTTATACCCCTTGGGTCACGTAGGCTTCTTCCTGGTCTCAAGTGGCCAATTAGGAAAAATGGCTTTGAATGCCAAGTTTCCCACGGAAGGGTGCAAAGCATAATTCACACCTGGGAAACTGCAGACAATGGGCACTCTAGTATGTGATGGGCGAAGATTCCTCTCCTGGGACAGTGTAGGCGTGTCAATTACTGGTGCTAGCCATCAGGGCAGCAGGAGGGGGGGGGCCCCTCCGGTTATCAGCTAGCCCATTTACTGTCTGGTTTCTGTTTATTAGAGTCAGGGACAAGCAGCACACCTGCATTCCCAGGGCATCAAAGGCTGACTGCCTTTCTCTTGCTCTCTGGGGGGGGGGGGGGGGGAGAAACAAGATGGGGTTCATGTCTGGCTACAGTGCCTCACACAACAGGGCCTTGATATCTGGCTGGAGACCCCATTCAGACTGGAATGCTTTGGGGTCACTGCTGACCAAGCCTAGGCTGGGTTTGAACTGGGAACTCGAGCCAACTGATTCTGTGTCCTCTTACCCATCTCCCGAGGTATTCAACATACTCAACAGACTTCAAAGCCAGCACAAACCTCTTTCTTTAATCTCCCCCTTGCCTTTTGCTGTGCGGATAAGCTGAAGATGGTGTTGCTGTTTAATCTCATTGTTTGCTGCAGAGTAGCTGGATGTAGGAATGAAATACAAAGAATAATGAGGCAAAGGTTCAGCAGGAAATACAGCTACTCTGCAGAGCTCAGCAGCTGTTTGCAATGGGGAGGATGCTGGATATAGAATGGCTTCCCCAGCGTTTCTGTGAGGTAGATGCTCCACCTTTAAGCATGGCTTTTGGGCGTCAGGGTAAATATTGAAATATGATCTGTAACAAGACATTTTGTAATAATCAGCTCTGATGAGGAAAATAAAACCTTCATCATCCCTATTTCTGCCAGCGTGCTATGTCCTCATTCTTCAAGTGTCTGTGGAATTCACAAACCCATTTGTGCCTGGAAAGAGGCAGAGACTTTCTGGAAATAGGCTGATAGCTTTCTGTGGCATTTAGAACTGTTTGAGTTCACCTATTCCAGGTCCCTCAGAAGCTGCAGTTCAAAAAGCACAGGGGACATCAGTGATTGGACCTTGCAGCCTTTAGCCTTAGATAATATGAGATGCAGATGTGAGCATGTCTTTACATACATCTTTATTGTGTGTTAATGTAACATGCAGTATGTTTCTTGTTAAGTTTCCACAGGCAATGGGCTAAACATATAATTCCATTATGAGTTACGTTTTCTAGTAAACAACAAGAAAGAGCATAAGTCAAGTCTCCATCTGAGAACAGTGTGTGTCTCCTCTGTTCCATGCTGCAACTGGTCTGAGAACAAAATGGCTGCTGATTCTTGTACTGGGAGAGTGTGCTGAGAAACTTAAAAGTGGGAAGTTCTGCAAATCAAAGAGGCCTGGCTCTTTTCAGCTGCATGTACAAATAACAGCAGTGGGCTGGACAGGGCATGAGGCATATAGTGGTAGCTATAACTTGTTCCCTAGGTCAGACACCTCCAAAAAGCAGAGGATGTCTCTTTTTCACTCTCCCTCTCAAACACACTTTGTGCTTTGGAGATTCTTGGTTGGAAAGGGCTCTCAAACACTCTACAAGCATGGATAAATTAAGCCATGCTTACTATTATCGCTTTATAGATGGCGAAACAGCAGCACAGACCATACAGTGTGTATGTGCACAGCCTTTTTCGGCCATGACTTAGCAGTGCTGAGCAGCTGCTATCCCCTTGGAAGGTGCTCAGCACCTCTGACAGACAGTTCAGGGCAGTCCAGGTGCCGCTGGACTGGCTGGGTTACTTATTTGCCTCTGTATGTGGCTGGCAGCATCTGCCACTCTGTCTTGGACACTGGAATGAAACACTTCTGAGGAGAAGATGGCAGCAGTGTGCCGCTTCGCTTTAATTCTCCCACAGTTAATCTTCCTGTGACAGAGAAGCTGTGTGGCATGGAAGGCTGGTTGGGCGGCAGACAGCCCTGAGTTCTTACTTGCATCGGACTGAAACAAGTTCTTGGTAAATAAGGCCACATTTCATCCTTCTGCACTGCTTGCATCTGCAGACACGTGTTTTTCTGTGTGGGGCATCTGCACAGCACCCATCACTGACCAGGTATCACTGTCCATGGAGTTGTTCTGGCTGGTCAAAGCTCTGGTCCCTGCCTGTGGCAGGCCCGGGTGCCCCTCACACAGGGACTGCTCTGGCGGAGCAACCTATCGCTGCAGGGAGCCCGGCCTGCCATAGACAGGGGCTCTCTGGTAGGGGCTGGGAGCCAGGAACTGGCAGCAGCCCCAGTGCGGGGCTGGGAGCAGGAGTCCCACAGGCTGCTCTAGCTGGGCTGGAGGGGTGCCCTGCCCGGATCCTACTTAGTCGGTTAACTGGTTAAACATTAGTTCAACCTAATGTTTAACCAGTTAACTGATTACCCAGGATTTTACATTCCTAATTCTCAGCAGGGCGGCCAAGAGCCCAGTGGGCAGGGAGGCTGCATGAGGCTTGGCCCCTGGAGCTCAGGTTGAACGCCGTTAGCAGATCAGGGATAGAGAACCATTCTGATCACCACTTGTGCCTCTGAGTCACTGTGCTGGTGCAGCAGTCGCACGGGGAACGGAAACCTCTTTTGGGGTGGGCTGCTCTGTCAGGGCGCAGGGTGAATTCATTGATGCCACAGTGGGGCTAGGTGCTCAAGTATCAGTAGAAGGCTTCCCTAGCCAGAATGGCCAGCTCAGTGCTTGTCACCAATACTGAACGCACGCACGCACGCACGCACGCAGAGAGAGAGAGAGAATCAGAGCAAATGAGAAAAGGTGCCTCTGTGCAGATCCATCCCTGCTGGGCACAGCCTGCATGGCTGTTCCCTGCACTAAACCCTTGGGTCTGGGTTTCTGGCTCCTTGCTCTGCCTTGTACGTTAGAGAGAGGAAGGCCCAGCAGGGTCCTCTTCATGCTCCGTGAATCAGAAGTGCTAGCTTCTGTTAGGTCACAGCAGCTCCTGCTGAGCTGGTTCTCACATGTTGCTCAGGGTGGGAGCCCTGGGTGGAGCCTGCTGGGGGAGCTGGGATTAATGAAGTGCTGAGCTTTTAAGGGGAAGCATGTTCTGTTGGCTTTGGGTCATTTCCCCCCTCTCATTTTAATCTGAGGCAAAGTCTCTGAGCAGCTTGAGAAAGGAAGTGAGTTCAGACGAGGGGTGACCTCATCTGTCTCCAGCTCTGAGGTGGGGCCGTGTCTGGATGTACGGTCGCTCTGAGCTCTACTCTTCCAAGTCAGCAGGCAGGGCAGGCTGTGGCTGTGCATGCAGAGCTGCCCATTCCCTGCTGCAGCAGGGCCGGTCTGCTAGTGTCTCATCTGGGGCAATGTGTGTCCCTGAATTCAGGGTGACCCCCATACTCTTCAAGGCACCTCTTCATCCCTCGCAACGGGGATATTAGTGTGTGACATCTCCCCTCAGCTCTGTCTGCTGGGATCACGTGTCACCTGGCATCTCTCCCTGGCTGCTGGGCCCCTGGGGCCACATGTTGCCTGGCATTTCTCCCTGGCTGCCGGGCTCTGGGGCTGTGCACCGCCTGGGGTCTGGCCCTTGGCGCTGACTGGCTGCCCCCAGTAGAGCAAATGCAAAATGTTTTGACTTGGTGAAGGGCTCTTCCTTCCGTCTCCCTCAGCATCTTTTCCTAGGAAAAGTAATGACCTTGCTTGTGCTGTGTCAGCCTGCATCATATAGCACATGCTGATCCCAGGCTCCCATCCTGTCCATGGGACTCAGCCTGTCACGTGGTCACAGCTGTGTCATTTTACAAAACAAACCACCCAGCTTCTGTCTCGCAGGCCACGGACAACTGACACCAACTGCTTTTCTGCCTGTGCTGCCTGGAGCCTTGAGAGAATCTGTCTTGAAAGGCATCTGGCTGTGCTGGGCCATTGCTTTTAAAATACTGTTCAAACCAGAGTCCTTCATAAAGCAGTCAGTCCGGGCATCTGCTCTGCTGCTCTTGAAACTAATGTCCCCAGTAGTCAGTGGTCAAGTCGGTACTGAGATAGCAGCTTCTCCAGTAGGTCTTCCTTGTTGGCCTCCACCGGTTGTGGTATCTGGTTTCCTCTTTGGAAATAAACGCCCAGCAGCAGTGAGGGAGGCGGTAGCTGTTTGTAAGATTAAGCAAGAAAACCTTTGTCTCTCCAGCTCAGCATGTCCTCACCATCTCCCATGGGACACAGCACTCTTGCCCTTGGGTGGATGTAGCTAGGAGACAGAGAGCCCCCTTGTTCTCCGTGGGGAGGCCTTAATGGAGCAATTGCAAGGGCAAGGATTGACAGATGGGAAACCCACTTAGATCTGCTCTCCCCTAGGGATGTGAAAAGTTGTTTCATAAGGTAACCGTGTAAGCCACTAAAAATCCTAGTGCTGACATGTGCAGCAGGCTCTGCAATATAAAGTTTAAATGACTGTTGTACTGCAGAGCTCGCAGCGACCCCTCCGCCCCTGGAAGCAGGGCCATCAGCCCCTGCTGACCCCACTTCCGGGGAGGCTTTGCTGACACAGGAAGCAGGACAGAGTTTAATTGATAAACTTGTCGGCTATTCAGTTAAATTCTAACATCCCTACTCACCCTTTCCTGCCTCCCATCCATGGCTCTGCCCAAACTCAGCAGAGTGCAAAGGCAAGGGAAGGCAGCGGAACAGAAGGGCAGAGATGCACTTGCTGGTGGGTGAAAGAGGAGGAGGGTTGTTGGGGGAAGGCAGGTTCTGGTCTGTGCTGAAGGGAGGTTGGGGCACCATGCCAGCCCACCATGGCTCCATCTCAGCAGTGCTACCCCGTCTGTGGCCACATCTCTCGTAGCTTTAGCACGGTCCCAGAATGGAGCCAGTGAACCCACAGCTCTGCGTGCCGCTGGTGTCAGTCAGGCCCAACAAATGGCGTGTGTCTGGGCTAGTGCCACCTGCGATGGTCCCACATATCAGCAACCAACCAATCTTTCTGTCACTAGGCCTGTCAGTGCCGAGTTTGTCACATCCAGGCCTCAGGAGGGATATTCAGAGCTGGCCACATACAACATGTGCTTTTTCTCTGTGCCTGTCCACCTGCCTTCCCCTCCCCACACCAATTCAGAAGAGCCTGGGACTGGGCCAAACAGACAGTTACCAGATTTCAGGTGGGATCACGGAAAAAGACCTTATCAGCTCCCTGGGGGCCCGGGGCTTGGGAAATGTCCCTGAAGCTCAGAGCAGTTGAGCAGATGGAGTAGCACTAAGGGTTGTTGTTACAAAATACAGGTGTGAAATCTGGTGCTCTAATAACCCCACTGCACCACTCTGCTGACCTGCTGCATGCAGAGCCTCCCAGCAGCAGTGATTGCCAATCATGCTGTTGTTACTAATTGGGTGTCTCCACGGGAGGAGCATGACCCCACCCTACGCCCCATCACTCATGACTTATATCTGGATTTGGCCACAAGTCTCAGAAAGCTTCTTTGGTGCTGGTAGATGGAGCTGCTCTGAGCCATGAGTTTGGGTTTGTTTCTCTAGCATCTCTTCCCATCAGCTTACTGCTCACTCCAGCCCTTGTTGTGGCTGGTCTGGGCAGCACAAGACAGGTTTTGAAGGCCGCTCTGGAAGAACTCCCAACATAAACCCATGTTAATGAGGGAGGCTACGTGGTTCAGCGTTCTTCCTGAGCACACATCCAGGGTGCTGCAGGTTTTCCTGGCTTTTCACCTGAAGCATCCCTAGTGGAGGAAAAACCTGGACTTTTCTCAGCAAGAGCAGAAAGAGTCAAAGAGGACTCTTGGGGAGAACTAATTTGGGGATAGCTTGGCTAACTGACAGAGAAGCAGGGACACAGCCATCCAAGAGTATGACTGGGTGATTTAAGGGCTGAAGCGTTAACCCGGTATAATTAGGAGGAATGAGGTGCATTGAAGAAGAAATATTAGGGTACGTCTACACTGCATCCCTAGTTCGGACTAGGGATGCAAATGGAGACGACCGAAGTAGTTAATGAAGCGGGGATTTAAATATCCTGCTCTTCATTAACATGATCTCGCCGGCGCGCTAGTTCGAATCACAGTTGATTCAAACCAGGAAGCGCACGCCAGAATGCGTTAGTTCGGACTAAAGCCCTTTGTCCGAACTAACATTACTCCTCATTTCGGACTAAGGGCTTTAGTCTGAACTAACGCATCCCGGCGTGCGCTTCCTGGTTCGAATCAGCTGTGATTCGAACTAGCGCGCCGGCGAGATCATGTTAATGAAGCGCGGGATATTTAAATCCCTGCTTCATTAACTACTTCGGTCGTCTCCATTTGCATCCCTAGTCCGAACTAGGGATGCAGTGTAGACGTACCCTTAGGCTGAATATTAAGAAACTTCCTGAGAGTGGGAAGAAATGCTGGATTGTGCCTAAGGGTAATGGTGGAGGCCCCCGTTAGGGATGTTAAATATTGGTTAATTGAATAGTCGATTAACCTCATGAATTCTTACCAGTTACTCGACCCGGGGGTGGGGCCAACAGCCAGTGCACTCCAGCCCCACTCCCAAGGAGCCCCCTGCCACCTGAGACTGCTGCCTCTGTATCAGTGGCAACAGCACGGAGTGCCAGCTGGGAGCTGGTCCATGAGGGGAGCTAGTTTAAAAACCAGCCTTGCACCCTGTGCTGCTGCCTCTGATAAAGAGGCAGCAGCACAGGGTGGCAGGAGCCCCTGTCTGGGGGTGGGAGGGAGGGTCTGAGCTCCCAGCTCCAGCGTGAACCGGAACTGAGCCAGAGTGCATGCCTGCCTAGCTCCTAATACACTTTAAATGCAGAGCTGCAGAGGGGGGTAGGTTCTGGACCTGGCTCAAGCTAGGACTGAACCGGGCTGTTGGCCAGCCTGCTAAAAAATGTACTGGCAAAGTGTGTGTGTGCCGGGAGTGAGGGGGGAGAGGGCAGAGAATGTGTGTAGTCTATAGCATTAGCCTATAAGCTTTTGCTTATTGGTTAATCAATTAATCTGCTGCACTATTGCATCCCTATGCCCCATGTGAGAGAGTTTGCATTTCACTGGACAGAGTGCAGGCAGTTGTACAGCATGGAACAATCCTGAACGTCCAATAATGGACCAGACAGATGACCTCTTTGGGTGTCTGATTGCTGTGGTGGAGCGGAGAACTGAGTGTTCTCACCTAGTCCTAGTTAGTGTCAGGGTTGCAATGTGCACATTCGCATTTCCCAGTTTCTTGAACTGAATTGCAGTTTTCTCCAGGAAGATTGGGTTCAGCAGAGAACAAGCCCCCAGCACTGGCTGAGAGCGAAGCTGGGAGGTTTTCTTAGCATGCAGTTCTATCTCCCTTTACCATTCATCCCAGACTGTGCGCTGTGGCACAAAGCTGGGCTTCCTCAGCTTGTGTTTCAGGCAGTAGTCTGTTTTTAACAAGGGAGCTGTCCCCTGAGGATTTCCTGCCTGAGTGACTCAAAGACCTTCAGCACCCACATGAATTAGATTCCCCTCTTGCTGCTACTGGAAATTTTCAAGTGTTCCTCTCCCCTCAGGGATACATTGACTTTAATGAGTTCCACTTTTCTAAACCTGGGCCATTCATCTATTTTTAGCTGTTTATCATTAATTGAGATCTTTCCCATCCATAAGCAATTCCTATCCACTGTAGTTTCCATTGGGTAGCCCATGATGCTGCAGAAGCTGAATGGCAGACAAAGAGGAGAGAATCGATCCACAGGCCTTGTCCTCATAGAACTCCTAGCTCTGAAGGCTTTGGGACGTGAAGAATAATTCCCCCACTGGGAACAATCATTGGGGGAAATGTGAGGGCTGAGGAGTTCAGGCTTAGATGCTTGCAATGGTCACTTCAGGTCTTAGCAATCTGATTGTGCTGAAAGAGGAACAGGGACCCACTGGAAAAGGGTAGATGCGGAAACTCAACGGCAGAGAGTTAAGCAACTCCTTTTTCATTATGAAACCTAATATTGAGCAAGATGATATACAGAGGTGTAGTTATCCTCTGTTATTTTGGTGCAAACAGCCAATCCCCTCGCTAGATGTTTTACACTTCTTCCATTTTTCCTGTGGTTTTTGCTGTAGCCTCTAAATGTGCATGCCCCAGTTGGCATGGGGGCCGAACCGTATATGTGCTCAAGCTGCCAGCTTTGTTCATTCCCTTTGGGGAATGCGCTTGCATGAGCACTGTTTGCACGTGCACAGTCATGCCACAGGGCATGCAAAGACTGCTGTGCCACCAAGCTGGGTGTGCAAAAATGGTAGAGGTGCAAATTCAGAGCCTGGTTTGTGAGCAGTCTTTAAAATATAACCCTTAAACTTGGGAGTGGTGGCTGGTGGTAGGAAAAGGAAGGTGGATCTCCAAAAGAGAAGATTTCCCTGTGGCAGGCTCTGGTTTCTTTTGTATCATCTTCTTAGCTGCAGATGATATGGAAGTGTCCTGAATGCAGTGTGTAGCCTGCCTTGTAGCGTCATCCCAGATGACGCAGTGTTTAGCATATCTGTCATTGATTCACTCCACAGCCAGGGACTTGCAACTTTTGTTGGGAACTGAGGTGCGCTGGACCCCATGGTCCCAGACATGGGGAAGGGAACAGCCAAGAGAGATCTGAGAGCCCTGGTCTGTATGCATCATGCCTGCAGTGTTTTCATCCGGTGTGTGGGAGACCTGTCTCCTGATTCTGGCAGGCCATGCCTTTGGGAAGAGCGACTTTACCCATCTTCTGCCCAACCAGGTGACTGTTTAGCCCCCTTGTTCTCAGAACAGCTCTCTAGACTCAGTCGCCTGTTGCTAGTCAGTGGAAACAGATAGCATCATCTCTAAAATGGGTTGTGGGAGTCCTTCCCTGCAGTCATTAATTAAGTTCCGGGGCAGGACAGAAACATGTTGAGACTCCCTGGGCTGACAGGACACAATCACTCCTGACTCTTTTTGCCTTGCAGTGGCCAATTAACCCCCGCCTGCCCAACTCCTCTTCCTCTCGTGACTTGGAGACGCTTCCCATCTTGATGCATGGGGTACCCTGCTTCTCTCAGGGGTTGTTGGCCTCAGATTCCCTGCCTGCTGTCTCCCACGTTACTTTCCCTTGGCCCTTCATGCAGCCGACCTCCTTGCTGCTGGTTCGTGTGCTGGGAGGAATCAAGAAAAGGATGTAGGGGAGCTGGGTAGTGCAGGCTGGGTGAGGAGCAGGGCAGAACATGCTCCACCCTTTGAGTCCCAAACTAGCCCCACCTTTCAAAAGGCCGCTCTCCTCTCTGGCACATGCTGTGTCCTAGCAGCCCCTTCCTTTTGTCAGGGAATTATTGAACTCCTTGGCCCCAGCATGGGGATTAGCAGTTCCCTTACAGCAGTGATGTGCAGACTTTTCCAGAAATGGAATCTGTTTGCACCCCCTGCCTATTACTACACAGTCATAGCTTCCTCAGCCGGAGAGCTTGGACTGAAGGTGGAATGGGGGGCAGACCTGGGGATGGAGGGGAAGCTGGGGCTAGTAGCAGCGCTGGGTTGTGAGTGTAGAGAGTAAGAACAGAGTGGAGTTGGGTTTGGGGGAGGAGCTGGGCTTGGAAGTGGCACAGAGCTGGGGTGGAGCAGGGCTGAAAGAATGGTGCGCCCTTCCCTACCCCATAGGGCCTGGCCCATGCTCGACCCATGGCTGCATGGCTCCCATACCTGAAACATTCCTTTGCATTCTCCCTAGGGGGTGTCCCCCATTGTTTGGTGAAACCAATGGCTTGGGGGATAAATCATGACAATGCTGTGGATTGACTAGTCTGGGCATTCCAGGGCTTGGAGGGAGCCCCAGCATAATTCCTCCTCCAACTGAATTCTTCACAAAGGAAGAGGGTTCCTGAATTATTTGTTTGATGAAGACCTGAGAACCCCAGACATCTAGAGTTGTTTCACCTTCTTGCCTGTTCTCCTCTCCCCAGCACTTCAGGGTCTTGGGTCCAGTTCTCCACCCAGCAAGCAACAACCGTGTAGGGATGTTAGATAGTTACACAACTATGTGGTTGTCCTTGGGGAGGGGCTGGCAGTCAGTGAAATCTGGCCCTGCTCCTGGGGAGCCCCTGGCATCCCACTCTGCTGCCTCTCTATCAGAGGGAGCCGTGCAGGGTAGCAGGCGAGAACCAGTTCACAAAGGGAGCCAGTTTAAAAACCATCTCCCCGTGCAGACCAGCTGCCTTCCTGAGAGAGAGAGGCAGCAGCGTGGGATGGCAGCAGGCCCTGTCCACCTGGGGTCCGAGCACAGAGCAGCTTCTATCCGTGAGGAGCTTGGAACCCCCCACAGGCAGAGGCTGCTGCTGCTGGGGAGCAGCCTCTGTCTGTGGAGGGCCCAGGCTCGTTGCGTAGAGAGGCTGCTCTCTGGGATGCTGGAGCAGCCTCTGTCTGTGTGGCGCTTGGACCCCTAGTGGACAGGGGCTACTGCTGCTTAGCCGCCTCTGTCTGTGGTGAGCCTAGGCTCAGTGCAGACAAGGGATATTGCGCTGCTGCCTCTGATAGAGCACTGGCTCCACCTGCCCCTCTCCCCTGTGCTGCTGCTTCTGATAGCCGGTTCCCACCTGCTCCTCTCACCCTCCATGCTGCTGCCTCTCTGTCAGAGGCAGCAGCGCAGGGGTGTGGGTGGGGATGCGGATCCGTTGCTCATGGGAAGTCAGCTTATGGGGAGCCCACGGGCGTCGACTTGTGCCTTCCAGCAGTGGCACGTGAAGATGAGGGGCGGACAGTGGCACTGGGGCTAGTGCCAAAGCATGCTAGGAGTGCTTTGTAATGGCCTCTGGGCTGGACAGGCTACTAAACGTCTGGGACTCGGGCCTGCTAGCTGATAAAACTGAGTGGCAGTGTCAGACTTCGGGTGCCCAGCGCATGTTCCCAGTAGCTGACATACTAAGGGAAGGGAGGCAGATATGGAAGGCACCATATGGCTAACAGCTATAGTGGTTAGTGTCACTGGCAAAGAGAGAACTTACTGTGTGTGTGATGCACAAACCAGAGGGGGTTCCCTGCAGCTGGGATGTCGAGTGCAGGGCAGTTTGCCAGGGGTGAGTGAATTCAGAAGGGAGAAAAGGGTGGTAAATTGGGGAGCTAAGAGGCTATCCTGTCCAGCAGGCTCTGTGCTGGGAGATGGTCACATTTCCAATTAGGAGGAAGGGGGTAGTAAGCTGAGCTGGTTTGACCTGGAGTGGCTTAGTAGTGTCCTCTGTACAAATCATCCTCAGGCTGATTGGAGACCTCTTGCTCCATGCAGCCAAGTGCTTTGGCAGTTGAACGCACTGTGTCTCCCATAGAGGGGCCATAAAGTGCACTGAGTGTGATCCAGGTCTGCCCATTGCCGCAGGGCTGTACTGTGTGGTGACACTAGGCAGTACCAGTTTTGTTACGTGGGGAGCTGGAGAGCCAGTGAAAACCACAGGCTCAGTCTGTCTGTCTATTAGCCTTGCTAAGGAATTCCCCAGGTGTTCATGAGAGCCCTGTTCTGTCCCTTCTGTACCACAGGAGAGGCGATGGGTAGGTGCTCGCCTGATGCTATCTTTGCTCACCAGTGCCCTGTCCATGGCTGTCTGGCACAGTTGTATAAAGCTGTAGCAATAAGACAGCAGCCTTTCCTTAAACAATTATTACTGCAGCTGGGTGACTGGGGTCAGACAAAATAAGAAAGCTTGTCTGCTGGCCATCTGAATTGGCTACCCCTGATTTTCTTGGAGAGAGGTGTGGTCTGTGCATGGGACTGGGAGCCAGGAACTTGTATATTCTGACTCTGGGACCTTAAAGAAGTTAACCCCTTGGGCCCAGTTCTGCCTGAGTTTCTCCATATTCAAAATGGCAATGAGAATCCTTAACTCCTCCTGGAGGATGAATTGATAATTATAGTAAATGGCTTTGACGATGAAGAACAATAAGTAAGTGCTGAGTGTCATTGCTGGTCTCCCTCAGGCTTGGAAGGATTTGATTTTTTAATTAGCCTTGATGTATAATTTTGTTTTTAATTATTAATGATTTAATTGTTTTCACTAGGGGGACATTTTAAAAATCCACCAGCCCTGGTAGGGCACTGAGAAGCGAGGTTTCCTGCTGCTGAGATGCAGGATGATTGTTCTCATCAATTATATGTCAGGGAATTGTCAGAAAGAGGGGCACAGACTAACCAGGATTATAGCATCTCTGGTCGTTGTCTTCAATTCCCCATTTCATTTTCATCATTAAAATGGAACTCTTTTTAGTCAGTCTCCACACACACACAGAGATGGATGGATGTCAGGCACGTACATTAAGGTTTCCAGCTAAAAAATAGGAAGACTAATCTTATGGATCTTGGCTGCTCTCCAGCTTTGTGTGTCAGGTTGTCATGGCCTTGCCACTAAATGAAATCAGTGGGATCTAAATGTGCAGTGATCTTTGAACTTTCAAGGGTGTGACTAGCTCAGCATTCGTGGAGGGGTGTTGGGTGTGTGTTGCTCATTCGTGTCTGCTGCACTATGTATGAGCCTGACCAAACCAAAAATCACATAGTGGCGCTGCAGGGCTGCCATGGCCTTGCCACGTTTGTGTCTCAGTGCTTTATCCCTGTGAGTCGCTGGTGCATCGTGGCGGTGTGATGCTGCAGTGTCACGTTGCAGTCCTGTGTCCGGAGGCAGCACAAGGCCTGACTCGAAGTTAGCTTTTGCGAGATATTGGCTGGACCAGGAAAATCCAGCCAGCGCCTGAATTTTGGAATGGGCAGTAGCTCCCACACCAGCCTGTGAATAGCTGCAGTGTCTGAACCCTTCTGATTTGTGTGTTGCCAAAGGCACAGCTGTGCAGTAGCTGCTGTCAGATCCAGCACCCAGGAGGGTGGCCAGCAGCTCTGGCACTGAACACTGAGGAGGAAGCTGGCACCAGCGTCCCCACGGCTTCAGAAGGCCTCTCAGTCCAGCTTTCTGCAGGGAGCCAGCAGTGTTTTTGTAGCAAGGAGGCAGAGTACATGCAGCCACAACCCAGAGAGTCATGTGGAGCTGCTAAAAGTCCCTCTGCGTGAAAGCTTCCAGTGGGACAGTATCTGCAGCTCTGCCTGGAGCTCTAGGAAGCAGGATACCAGTAGTCCTCTGCTGGCCAGCATGGACGTCTGGGTGTCTGTCCTGAAGAACCCCCTATAGGGGAGCGAGTGGCAGAGTGAAAGGGATGACATGCTGGACCCAGCAGCATCTAGAGGCTTGAGCTTGAGTGGATGAATCTGTGGGCTGGTGAGTGTGGAATGGGGGAGCAGTGACCCCCCAGCCTGCTCTTTCCTTCACTAAGCCCCAGGGAGCCCCTCAGCCAGGTGTCAGGGGCCCTCTGCAATGTGCTTCCCTCTAGACCCTGGAGGTGGGTCCTTGCAAGGGTTAAGCACTTGCTCCTACACAGCCCCCTCCTGGTGGGCAGGTGAAGACTCCTATGGGAGCTGCTGTCTGCTAGCATGTGAGTAAGACAGCACCCTGCCCCCCCGGTGCCTGCATCCAGGGGTGCTGGGATCAGAGCTTTCTGCCAATACCTGTGCTCCCATCTCCCAGGCTCCTTCCTGCTTCTGCAGGGAGCATTAGGAGGAAACTGAACAGTGATCCTCAGGGTTTCCTGGCCCCTATGCCCCCTTCTATGATGTGGTCCCATAATGGTGGTGAGGAGACTTCTTTTGCACCATTGCTGATAAATTTAACAGGTTCTGTTTTTGTTGGCCCTATGTAAACAGACTCTTGTTTCAGCAGTTACCTAATAATCACCTATCATAGTGGTGGTGCTGCCACACACACTCAGGTGTGGGCCTGGTGAGCTGTTAGACCCCCAGTTGTTGAATACAGTTCTGTTCCTGGCAGCGCTGCTTGAAGAGAGGAGGGGAAATGGGCATGGGTGAAAAGGACAAATGCGTCTGCTGCAAAAGCCCCAGTTGCTGAAATGCTCTGAAAATTCTCTCCACTCACTCAGCCCCCTCTGGCCCCCTTTAACCCAGAGCAGCACCCTAGGGGTGGAGAGAGCAGAGCTTCCTGCTGACTGATGCTGTCGGATTTCCCGGGATTATGGCTAATTGCCAGGCCTGCAATCTGTTGGGAGGAAACATGAAATGGAAAGGGAATCTAATTACCCTGCTGATGAGTGTGGTGCTGGTACTTTCTTAGCGCCAATCCTGGGAGGTTTCATGTGCTGGGCCGCCTGGACTCCTGCTGAAAGCTGGTAGATTCGGTGTAACTAGGGTAAAAGGAAGTTCCAGGTCACTTCACCAAATGGGCTGTGGTCTGCTGGGAAAGCCAGCAAGTCTCTCACATGGTGAATGAGGAGAACAGATGCCCCCTCCTGCAAGAGGCTTAGTTTGCCTGGCTCAGACAGGAGGCAGTGGGCAACTTGCATGAATAAGGGAAGGTCTAGCCTGGAGTGCCTGAACCTGTGGTCAGTAGGCATCCAGCGTCTGATGGAAGCAACACGCTTTGCCCTCTGGGGAGAATCGTGCATTGTCCAACAGTGACCTGTCTTTGGCCCATTGATGGGCGCGACTGACGGGTTCAGGGGAGAGCCCAGGAGAGGGGTCTTCACCAGCAGTCTGGTCTCTTGGCTGGGAGTAGATGGGGAGATGCAGTGGGCATGGGAGCAACTGGCTGTGGCTAAGGGGAATTGTCTAGCAAAATGTCCGTTGTGAAAGGTCCCCCTGTGGGAATGTGTTGTGCTGCTGGTGGTGAGGCTGCCCCATCTTCAGGGCAGTGGTGCTTCTCTGTGCTAATGGCAGTTCCATACTGTGGGGCAAACCAAGGGGGTCTTGTTTTCCTCCTCTGTGGGCATCAAATGCTCCCGAAGTTCTGCTAATTATAGCTCCGGGCACCAGACAGAGGCTTGGAAGGATCCCAGCACACTCGGCATTGATTCTTCCCGGGCTGTTTGCTGTCTGGCGGCAGCCCAGCCCGGATGGAAAATGCCTCCTTGCAGAGATGGAAGTATCCCAGCGGTGGGAGGAGTGGAAATAAACAGGGGGCTCCTGCGGTTAGGCTAGGGCTTCTCTCAGGAGGCAGAAACACCGTCCCCCGCCTGCTCTTCCTTATGCCTGGGCCGCTTTCAGTGTTCACTGGTTTATGTGCTGTTGGCAAGCAGCTCTTCCTGTGGCTTGATTAGCTTCCAGATACCCCAGTGCCTGCCACCGAGTTACCCTGGCACAAGAGTGCCTTGTGGTGCGCACTGACGCCATCTCCAGCTTGGAACAAGCCTTCTTTGTCATGTAGGTCCAATCTTGGCATCACTTACTCTTGTGAGCAACCTTGCCCACTTCAGTGGGATACCTCCAAGAGTAGAGATTGCAGGATCAGGCCCTCTACCTGTAACTTGGAAACTGACCTTGGTGCGGATCCTTTTGCACTACTGCAATGTTCCTTTGGGTTATTCTGCACCGGTAGTGTGCTGTCTTAATGCAGGCTGCTGATGCTCTCATTATTTGGAGAAATCCCCTGGGTTTACATGGAAAACTTGACATTGAGGAGGATCAAGGCCTGTTTTCTTTTTTAAGATAGCAAAATTCTCGTGATTTTCCACCGTTTCTTTCCAAACAGCCCTCGGCCCTGTCTATTTCAGTGCACTGGAAAGATACCTCCCTAATTTTCTCCTGAGTTTCCCTATGTATAGCTCCAGACTTGCCAGATATGTGCTTTGTCCCGTTCCATTTTTCAGCTGTGGTTCTGAAATTAGAGGAAAGGAATCCGTTTAATTCTGATTGCTCACTGTGGAATAGATAGGAACATGCTCAGAGAAAGGCAAGTATTATTGGCATTGCAGGAACTGTCCTGCTAGCAGAGATCTGGCAATCCATACTACATACATTGCTAACCATTCCCACTCTGTCTCCTTGTCATGCATTGGCCTGTCTGTGTTTCTGCTCTTCTCGGGTGATTTGCACTATTCAGAACCTCTGCCTTCACTAAGGGCCCCATGCCCAAGCCTGTCACTCATGCCAGGAGTCTTACTGACCTCAGTGGGAGTACTAACATGAGTAAGGGCCCCAGAATACAGCTCAAGGCTCTACTGTCAGTCCCGCTGGAGAAAAGCCAGCTTTCAGAGAGACTGGCTCCAAGGGATCAAATGACTTACCCATGTTCACTCAGGGATCTGTGCCAGAGCCATTGACAGCTGATGTCTCCTGAGACCCAACCCAGGGCCTTCTCCACAAGACCATTCTTTCTCTCTACTTACTGCTCTTTGTAACTTTCTCTGGCACTGAGCCAGTTCCTGCTGTCCGAGTGGCTCCCTGTGTGTTGCAAGGTGTGTTGGGAACAGCTCTGAGCCAGTCAGATTACACCAAGCTGTGAACAAGACACCAAATATTATCTACCTATAGAGAAGTGTCATTCGACCAGCATGCAAATCTGTTATAAAGTGTAGAAATAGGAACTAGATTAAAGTGAGTTTAATTAATGAAGAATGTTCCTTTGGTGTGTTTGGAATGTGCAATTTGTGTTACTCTATTGCTGTTCTGTGTGTGATTTTGACATACTTTAAATGGCAAAATATGGTTGGTTCTTGCTCCCATGGCGGTCAAGGGAGCAGCATCAAAGCCATACCACTATCCTTCTCTGGTGTTACAAACCTGTATTGTAACAGGCTCTCTGCATTGGGAGCTCTCAAAGTGCTCTGCAAAGGAGCAGCTGGAAAAGGAGATAGGAGAACACGCTTGTCCCAGGTCACCCAGTGGGCTCGTGGCTGAGCCAGGAATAGAACTCAGGTCTGCTGAGACCCTGCCCAATGTTCTGTCTACTAGGCCCAGTGTTCTATCTACTAGGCCTCACTGTCACTCCTGTATGTAAAGACTTATGCTTAATCTTTTCAAAGCACTTTACAGATAGTAATTAATGAGTCCTACTGACACCCATGTAAGCTGGGTAAGATAATATTATCCCCATTACACAGAAGAGGAAACCAAGGCAGAGAACTAAATTTGCCCATGGCCACCCAACATGTTAGTGTCAGAGATGCAATCAAGACTTGTGACCTGATTTTTCACGTGCATGCAAGTTCCTTCAGACCTCCCTGAAGAAGAGACAAAAAGCCCTTGAATAATATTGTATAGCATTGACAGTAATATTTAAAGCAAACCTGCCCTCTGGGGACACTGCTTTTTTCTCACAAGGAAGAGTCAGGTAACTACTTTATATAAAAATAAGTGCATCAAAAGGTGGACTTAACTCTGGTGTCTGCTGAGTAAGCATAATGTCTTCATTGGCCATAGGTTGTATTGGTTGGGCCAGGTTTCTTCACTCTAATTGAGCCAAATTTGGAAAGACTTGTTCTTGGTTTAAGATTTTGAGTATGTTAGAAATAGGGATGTAACCAGCTAACTGGAGCACCTGCGGGATCTCAGTTAAGTGGTTAACTGGTTAAATGCGATGTTTAACCAGTTAACTGATTAAATGGGATTTTGAGTCCCTAGTTAGAAATCATAGAGCCAACTTCTGCAATCCTTACTGAGCTAAAACTCCCATTTAGATCCAAGCAATGAGCAGGACAAGATTTGGCCCAATATCTATGGATTGCTCTTTCATCTGCAGTCACATTTGAGAGTCAACAATGAAAAATAGTCTTCAGAGTCTATTGTTCACATAGTGCTGCATAGTCCCCAATTAATCTCTGTGGTCAAGGCAGAGATTTGTAGTTGGCCATTCCACAGTTTAGTGTCACCCTCTCGTGGAGGAACATAAAACTACACCAATGATAATCAAGTGGCAGAATTAAATATTGTTTTTTTTTATAATTGTAGTTGGTAATACTGATGTTTTATTTTTAAGCAGTTTTTATATTTATTGATTTAAATTTTAACCATTGCAGAAAATTGATAAACTTAAAAAACAACAAATAGTCTGGTAGCCCTTCAAAGACTAACAAAACGTGTAGATGGTATCATGAGCTTTCGTGGGCACAGCCAATTTTTTCAGATGACCAGAGTGTTCCTGGACATCCAACACTCTGGACATCTGAAAAAGTGGGCTGTGACCATGAAAGCTCATGATGCCATCTACATGTTTTGTTAGTATGGTAGCACTTTAAAGACTGTTAGTTGTTTTTAAGTTTATCCTGTACAGACTAACTTGGCTACCCCCTGAAGCTTCTGAATAATTATTTGGTAGCACTTTAGACTAAACTATGCATCATGAGTTCACAATCAGTGACCAGATTCTGGACATCCAACACTTGTCATCTGAAAAAGTGGGCTGTGACCATGAAAGCTCATGATGCCATCTACATGTTTTGTTAGTATGGTAGCACTTTAAAGACTGTTAGTTGTTTTTAAGTTTATCCTGTACAGACTAACTTGGCTACCCCTCTGAAGCTTCTGAATAATTATTTGATGACAGTAAACCATATGGTTCAAACAGTTGAAGATTGCTGACCATTAAAACACAAATTGTCACCATCACTTGTAAAAATATACAAAGTAAGTATCCTTAAATTAAACTCTAGTAAGTTCTCAGACAGCATTTTTCTTGCTTTCCGTATCAGTACATTTTGGTTATTATTGATGGGAATATATTTGTGTAAGTTAGTGTGTGTGCAGTGACATTGACATTTACCAATAAAAATTTAATTCTGTTGTTGTGTTCCATTGAGAGCTGGTTGGAAAAAGGCCAGTTCAGCATGAAATTTTTTATGAAAAAGTTTTTGTTTTTCTGAAAAATTCAAAATCTGATTTTTCTGATCAGCGCTCCTGTCCATTTCAGTGTAAAATACAAACAACACCATAGTCAGGAATACACTGGCCATGTGTTCTCTTTTGATTATGAAACACAGCCAAAGGAGCTTAGAAGAGCTATGAATTGTAAATTTACATTTTCAGATTATTGGCTTGATCTTTCCCTTCTGGGGTTTAGCAGCTGCACAGTTCCTGTTTGGATTTGTATTATGATATTGCTTAGGGCTGTACCTCTAGTGAGAGAGAGTCTCTGTCCCAAAGAGATGGCATGTGTAAGACAGAAGGATGAGAGAGAGGCTGTCACAGAGAGAAAGTTGAAGCATACAGTGATTGGCATAAGGTCATGCAAGGAATCTGTGGCAGAGCTCATGTACCCACATTTCCTAAGCCTAAGGCTATGTCTGTGCTTAGAGGTGTGACTGCAGCATGTGTAGACAGACCCCAGCTCACTTTTAAGAGTGAGTCAAATAACAGAACCAGCAGCTCTAGTTACATACCCCATAGCTGCTGCTTCACTGCCATTGTAGTTCTAGCCAGCCAGATTGAAGTTTCCTCGGGTATGCTTACATGTGTCATAGCTATCCCTATGATCATGATGTAGACCAGGGATGGGCAATAATTTTTGAAGGGGGACCACTTCATACATTGATTGCGGGCCGCCCTGGAAAGGGTGGGGCCAAGAGACTTTTTGTGTGCTCCCCTGCCCACAGACCTTGATTTGCCTGGGGGCAGGGGAGCATGTGAAGTCTTTGCCTCTCACTCTGCCAGGGGCACATGGCACCTAGAGAGAACTGCCAGCTGTTTTGAACACACTGGCGATCATCTATCTACATTTGAAGCTTGAGGACTAGGATCTTTATTCTGCAGCGTTAATTCTGTTGGGGTGCATTCTGTGAGCAAGGGTAAAGAAGCCGTGCTGCAAGGTTCTGCCAGTGTTCTGTTCTGACTAGTGCCTTTCTGCACACTGGCTAAGAGGATCTGGGCTCTTCCCCCTACTTGAGAACAAGGTTTGAGCTGCCCCCCCATCTCACCACATGTGGAAGTGAAGCCAGCACCCACATCGCAGTCTGTCGTCTGCCTGTCTCACTAGTGATTCCCTTAGACACTCTGTTCAAATTGGGGGAGCCTGGCATCATGGGCTCCCTCAAACAAGACTCTTGGTGTTACTCGCCGGTTGCTGACGAGAGACCCGTGGTTGGGGCTGAATGCCCGTGTTTTGTAGCCCATTTGTGTTTCCATGGGGCAGATCAGGAGGCTTGAGCCCATTAGCTAAGGCTCAGGCGAAAAGCCTGGTTCAAGGAGTTGGCACAGAGTGATACTTGCTTTCAGAGGAACCGCTCCTGGGACGCAGAGGAAAGCCACGCTACTTGGTGCTCTTCACCATGTGGCACTTGGTCACTCGCAATCTCGGCTGACATCATCAGTCCCTTTGGTTTGGCTGCGGGTCGAGACTTTGCTGGGAGAATTGGGCTCATGCTCCAAGGGGCTTTTACAGGGATCTGTAGCTTGTGCTCAGTTGTACCGCCTTGAGAGAGGACTCTCTGCCCTACAGGATGGAGAAGGTCATCTACGGCCCCAGTGCGCAGTCAGAGGTGTGCTGGGTTCTTCCTCATGGCGACTGAAACCAGACCTGATTGTGCAATCTTAGCCAATGACAGAAGCTGGCCCACCATGTCTGCTAATCTGTGTAATTTTGACTTTGTTATTTCTGCTGAAAGTTTCCTTTCCCCATTTGTCCAGTTAACCCTTGCTGTTCCCCGGAGCACTCGTGTTCTGCTTGTTTGAACTGTGGTCAGTTTTGTCAGCTAACCCAAACCAAAGCTGTGCATTCCTTTTTCTCCAGGGTATAATTTTAGATTGGGCAGCTATGTGACAGCATAGCTCATGGCATGCCTGCTTTTAATTAAAGGGGCCTCGTCATTAGGGATATAAGCAACTAGTTGACTACCTGATAAACCTTATCAGAGGCAGCAAGGTGGGGGGAGGGAGTAGGAGCCAGTAATGGGGGGAACCAGCTTAAAAGCTGATTCCTCCCAGCATTATCTCTGGAGCGGGGCAGGGGAGGCAGAGGTGTAGTGGGGGAAACAGTGCGAGTGGGGACTGAAGCAGTCCCTGCTCGTGCCGGGTCCCAGCTACTGCGTCTGCTTTTTAAATGTCGTAAGAGCCCCGGGGATACTTGACCATGACAAGTAGGGATGTTAAATTTCAATTAATCAGCTTATCGAGTAATCGATGGAATTTCCATCGACTACTCGATTAGCCAATGGGGGGAAGGGCACTTGCTATCCTGGCTGTGCCTTTTAAAGGTTGTAAGAGCTGCCTGCGGAGGAGCAGAGGCGCAGCGGGGAACCTGGGGAGAGTGGGGACTCAAGTAGTCCCTGCTCGCACCGGGTCCTGACTGCAGCACCTCTGCCTTTCAGATGTAGCAAGAACCCCTGCTTGAATCCCAGTTCACCCCGGGTTCCCTGCTGCGCCTCTGCCTTTTAAATGTAATAAGAGCCTCAGGCCTCTGCCTACATTTAAAAGGCAGAGGTACAGTCAGGATAGTGAGCACCCATTCCCTTTTTATCGACTAATCGAGTAGTCAATGGAAATTCCATCGACTACTCAAATTACAATTAATCAGCTAATCAACATCCCTACTTGTCATGGTCAATGCAGCCAAATCTGAGTCTCCTCTTTGTCCTATATGTGCTTGCAGAGTGCAGAGAGGAGAAAATTCACCTCTGTCCAGTGAGCCCTCCCTAGACGTATAAGCCACTTACAACTTCTTTCGGGGGTTTAAGTAGTGCAAGGCCCTTGTGCTCTGGCCTGCTGCACAGAAAGGAATTTCACCCATTGTTGTTTGTGTTTATATCTAAAACACATTCTATTGGTTGTTTTTCTCCCTCAGTCCAGCGTTCGCTCTGCAGCATGGGGGCATTTACCTTAATAAGGAGAAAAAAACATACAGCCAGTAATCTGTCCCTCCCCCCTCCCCTCCCAATGCATGCCCTGCCACAAGCAGCTTGCAGTCCAAATAAGACAGGCGAAGCGCTAGAGCCACCATGGAAGTGAGAGTGGTGGTGGGGATTACAGATTACGAGGAGCTGGGAAGATGATGGCTTGATAATCGCTCCTTTATTAATGGATGCGCACTTGGAAGAGAGCAGTTCAGAAAGACCAGACTCTGTCAGGCAGTGCTGCTGGAAGTTTCTGTGACCATGGCAAAGGGCAATATTGCAAGAAGAATAACTGATGCATAAGATGGAATCAGCTTGGTACTAGAGGTGTGAAAATGTAACCTTGCACATGGTAAACCAAGGAGCCTGAGCTTATCCATTAACATGCACCATTACACACAGCCTGCCCCCTCCCCTCGCATTGTATCAGAGGCAGCCGCATGGGGTGGCAGGTGTGAGACACCCCCACATGTAACTGTGAAATTTTTGCTTAAACCCATTTTAACATCCCTGCTTGGTACCAGAGTTCATGCCGTACAGTGTAACATCACAGTCTGTTCCAAGAACACGTGGCAAGAGGTTGTGTTGGCTAGTGGGTAGGACAATAGGTTGGGACTGATCTCCAGGAGTCTAGTCCCAGTTTTACCTCTGACCTGACCATTTCTCAGTCCCTTCCGTTCCCGAAAAGTTTATCTGTTCAGACTGGAAGCTCTTCAGGGCAGGGATTGTCTCCCCCTCTGTGTTTGTACAGCGTCCGTCAAGCTCCATTATATTCTGTACCATAGCACAGCTCAACCCCATTGACAGAGTTATTTTGGAGCAAGAGATCAAGAAATTGAGGGGCAGAGTGGGTACAGAGAGACCACAGTCCAGGAGCCATTGTAAGAAAAGGGAGCCTGAAATGACCCCATATCCCTGCTGAGCTCCTGTCTGAAAGTTAATGACCCCAGAGAGCTGAGCTCGTATGTTGTTCCTCCCCTTGTCAGAGTCGTCCTGCATTTGACTTGTAATGTGGGGGGGGGGGCAGAGTGTTCTTTACTGTGGTGACAGAGAAGGGGCACCAGCAGGATAAAGCTGGGCCTTGATGGGCTTTGGAAAGTTTCCAGCTGGAGCCCTGGGAAGTCCAGTCAGTGCAGCTGAACCTGGCACAGCAACCATTTCGAGCTAACTGGGAGGGTCTGTAGATGGGTGTGTTTGAAAAGCACAAAATGGGCCCCTCTCTTTGCCCCGTAATTTTTGGTTTGGTGGTTGTGCTGGGTCAGGAGCCAGGATGACCTCACTTCAGATCATGGAAGGGGGCTGGGTTTGTAATAGATAGCAATTCTCCTTAAAGCATTTTTAAAAACCATAGCTCAACCCCCCAGCTTTAAGAGGCACATTGTAGCTAAGACCCACCCCTCTGTTTCCCTTTTCCTCTGTTCTCCTTTGCATTCCAAGGCGTGGTCTCCCAACTGGGATTCCACTCTGGACTCCATTCCAGAAGGCGGTGTGTTTGCAATTTAATGCCCTTTCATGATGCGGTAGCTCCTTGTTTTTATCAGCACTGTCAGCACTCCTTGGGCTTACTGGCAGCTAAGTGGCTTAGTTACAACCCACCAGTGTTCCTTCCTAGCTAGGAAAAATGCTCCAATCACATGTGTGAGTCTGCTGCACCAGACTGTGCCACTCCAGTTCCTGCTACGACAGGCATTCCTGGTTCATGGTCTGTGGTTGAAGGGGTCTCCAGACAACGGTCTGCCAAGCAGGAAGGGAGGGGCAAACAATCCAAGAAGGGGCAATTGACTTACAAAACTGAAGAGTTGGAGAAACCCCTGGGTTAGATGAAAAATATTGAGGCAATGTCTCCTCTTGCTCTCTGTCCGTGGGCATCCTGCACAGAAAGCTATGGGATCTTTCTTGCTCTGCACCCACTAGCAAGCACCAGGCTCTAGCTGTGGAATCTTCCATTCAGCGAGGTAAGTGGGGGGAGATGGGGAACTTGCATTCCAGAGAAAGTCAAGGAAACGTGAGTTTGGTCCGATGATCCACTGAGCAGGAAGGGTGCCCCGAGATCGTCACACCCAGCACCAGGCCTTCTGATTAGCGAAGAATACGTAGCTGTGGTAGGTTGCGAGTGAATTACAGTCGATGGACCTGATTCTGAGAGGAGCTGAGCTCCCATACGACAGTTGTGGTTGCTTAACATATCTCAGGATTAGGTCTTGATATTTGGCTGCCAGAGCTTATTATCGATAGAGAGCAAAACACAGCAGCCAGATTTGGAACAAGCTGTTGGCAGGAGGCTGAGGGAAGGGTTACTTGCATACAATGACAGCTGCTTTGGGAATGTCTCTCAGCTCTCCTCCCCCTTTTGAACCACCATGACATCTATTGGTAAGTCTCTTAATGGTGTGTTTGGTGTGCGTGTATGTCCTCTACCTCTCGTCATTCTTCATCCCTCCATCTCAACAATAAAGTTCCAGTTCATGTAGTTTCTTCTCTGGGGGGGCATTGTCTAAAGCCATCCTCGGACCAGATTTGCCCATCGGCCAGTTGCTCTGTGCCTCTGTTCAGCTTGTGAAAGGGGGATAAGGATGTTCACTTTTGTGCTTTGGGATCCATGTGAAGGGTTGTGCATGGGCTAGTTGTGCTCCTTGTGCCCAGGAGTGCTAGGTGAAGCTCTTCCACAGGGGAGGGGAAGGATTGCCAGTTAGGACAGAGAGAAGAACTGACACTGCCTTTATGATCAAGTTGCAGATGAGGGGCAGAAGAACATGGGGGAAGAGAGCAAGAGCAGATGAATATAGATGCCTCCCTCTTAATGCCTCTGCTAAAGCACTTCAGCTGTGGAGTTACTGCCATATATTCCAGAGGACAGATCAGAAATGAAAACACGCTGAAGAGATGGTGCTGCGTGGGGAGCAGAGAAGGAGTAGAGCTGATAACACGTTCTTCTACAGCCAGCTAATGGCCTTCTGTTCCATCTTGTTCCTCGGCAGCTGGAGGCTGAAAGCTCCTACCTTCCTACACTCATGGACCTTGCCTGGCTCATTATGAGAGTACTAGCAGGGAAATAGCTGTTTAAAACAACAGCATTGGGGCATTTGATTGGTGAGATAATGATCATCATTGAAAAAAGGAGTAAGAAGCAGAATTTTAGAGAACTTGGAACAGACCCAATCTTCCCCCTATAGGTCTACAGATCATTTAGAGTCTGGTCTCAAATGGCAGCAAAGGGCCAAAAATCCTCAAACTAAGCCTTAACTTCTCTCTCCCCCCCTTTCCCCCCCCCCAAAAAAAAACCCCAGCCAGAAAAACAAGCTAGTGAATCCGAACAAGGCCTTTTTAAGCATCAGGGTGTGGACTTGGGCTGAGATGAAACCCTGGACTTTCAGCCCTCACTCTGAACTGGCTGTAACATAGTGTCTGTGGCAGATTCAACTGTATTTTGCTTGGATGTGGCTACTGTTATTAAGGGCCTATCAAGTTGCGGGGGAGAGTCCCTGGGACAGACGGTTTGTTTCACCAAGTTACAAATCTATCCACTTCCCCCCAATCACACCCCTCACAAGAGGCCTGAAAGGTGGGCCTGTAATTGAAGAAGGCAATCTACATATATGTAAGACCACTCCCCAGCGTTGGGAACCAATCCTGCAGCTCTTCAACAATCACGCCTGGGCTTATTTTGCAGCTATCTGTAACTCTTGAGTATTTTTCATGCCACTAGTTACTCAGTGGCCTGTCACCTATACAGTCCTGTCCATCTGAGAGGTTTGGAGCACTTTATGGAGTGGCCAGGTAGAAACTGTAGGGCACTGTAGGGAACTGACTGGGGTGTGGATCCCCCAGGAACCAAGCCTGGATGTGGATGAGACTTAAGCAGCATCCACCCACCCTCTGCCCTGTAGATGTTTTGTTTGAGCTACCTGGGCACTTGGTGTTTTGCAAGTAACACCAGAAATAAAGCTCCATCAGGGCATGTCTACACTAGAAAATAATTTTGAAATAAGTAAAATTGAAATAATGCCCAAAATAACAAAATTGAAATAGCGTGTCCACACTACGGGGGAGCAATGAAATTGCTCAGAATTATTTTGAAATAGCATGACCACGCTGTGATTGGAGCCTGCCTCGGATTTAGAGCCCCGGGAAGCACTCCAGGGAGCGCACCAGGAGGGCAGATTCCTTCCTGTGGCTGCTTGGTCTGGTAAGCTGATACACGTGCTTTCAGGGGCTCCTCTCTACACACCAGTCCTCCACTGCCTCCCCCCTTTCAGGTCACAAAGCAGTCTCAGTGTGCTCTGGTTGCCCTTGTGGATACCACACCACTGCCATCATGGAGCTGGAGCTGCCACAACGCAGCACCAGGCTCACGGGCCTCCTGCTGCATCTCATGGTGCAGTTCATCCAGATTGCCCACATGCTGCTCCATCAGGACGACGACCAGCCCAAATAGGAGGATCTCTTAACTCAGGTCCTGGTGCTCCTGTTGTTGCAAATGTCTCTGAATTCCCTGGATACTGTTGAATGCCAGTTTTGGTGGAAGGAGACCACTTCTGACTGGTAGGACCACATCGTCATGCAGCAATGGGATGACTAACAGTGGCTCCAGGACTTCCACATGCAGAAGGCCACCATCCTGGAGCTCTGGGCTTGCCCCTGCCCTCAGGTGATAGGACACCTGTTTGCAGCTCAACATCCCCCTGCAGAAATACGTCATCATTGCCCTGTGGAAGCTTGTCACGCTGGAGAGCTACTACTCCATCAGGAACCAGTTTGGTGTGGGAAAATCCACAGTCAGGGCTGTGCTTCTGCATGTAGCCAAGGTCATCAGCAACATGCAGCTATGGAGGGTCATCACTCTGGGCAACGTTGACACCATCGAGGATGGCTTTGCCACTATGGGCTTCCCCAAGTGGCAGGGGCCATCGATGGTACTCATATCCCCATTCTGGCCCCCAAGCACCGTGTCTTGGACTACATCAACAGGAAGGGGCACTTCTTGAGAGTGCTGCAGGCCCTTGTGGACCACAAGGGACTCTTCACCAACATCAGCATCGGCTGATCAGGGAAGGTGCCTGATGCCCGAATCTTCCAGAACTGATGCCTGTTCCAGAATATGCACAATGGCACTTTTTCCCGAACTGCACCATCAGGGTCGGGGACGTGGACATGCCCACGTGCATCCTGGGTGACACTGCCTATCCCTTGCTCCTCGGGTTATGAAGCCTTACACAAGCAGCCTGGACCCCACCAAGGAGAACTTCAACGCCAAGCTGAGCAGGTGCTACATGCTGGTGGAGTATGCATGTGGCCACTTAAAGAGGAGGTTCTGGAATCTCCTCACCCACCTGGACCTCAGCTAGCTCTACATCCCTTTTGTGGTGGTGGACTGCTGTGCGCTCCAGAACCTCTGTGAGAGCAAGGGGGAAACTTTCCTGACAGGGTAGGGGGCGGTAGCTGAATGGCTGGCCAGGGCTTACGAGCAGCCGGACACCAGTGCCTTTTGACAAGCACATCAAGGGGTTATGCTCATCTGGAGGGTTATGCTCATCTGAGGGAGAGTTTCAGCTAAGGCCACCTGTGAGACCCTCCCTACAAGGGGCCCCTGCATTCCCCCTGTGTTCCTTTCCTCCCTCACCCCTCCCTTCCCACGTTCCCCCCTCCCCTGCAGAGCAAATACAAAAGCCTTTTTTTAAACAGTGTGTTTATATGGGGGATGTAAAACAGGGGAGGGACAGGGAAATGAACCTGGAGTGGGGGTTGGAGGGTCTCAGGGATGGTGCTGGGAGTGGCGCCAGCTCGGTCAGCTTGTGAGGCTTTGGCTGCCCTGGAGGTCCCACTGCCCCGTGTTCTGGGGCCCCGGCGGCCCATGGGGGGCTAGGAGGTGAAGCCACGGGGGTGGGGGACTGATGGCCCACTCCGTGCACGAGGCCATGCACTCCATTACTGAGGAGAGAGAGAAGCACATGGCCTCGTGTTGGTGTGCCAGCTTGTCCCAGGCAGCCTTCTGCTGCTCCTGGTCAGCCTGGCACTCCTCCCAATCAGTGGCCCGCTCCTGGAGCTCCTCGTCAAGCCCCCAGATGAGGGACTCAAGGCAGGCCATCTGCTCATGCAGCAGGTCTTCCTGGGTTCCCTTCCTCCGGTGGATTCCGCGAAGTCGGGAAGATGGCGGGGGAGATGGATGCGCCAGGCTCGCAGCTGGCCCAGCTGTGAAGAAAAGAGACAAGGGCAGTCATCCGAGGAGACACTGAGCATGAAGCCAATCCCTCATCTCTGAGCTGACACTGAAGGTCTTGGCTTGCCCAGTGGAGCTGATCCTGCCTGCTTAGATATATGCCTCCTAGGGATAAAGCCATTGGCTGCTCTGTGGAGAGCCCTCAGAGACACAGCCTGTTGAAACTCACAGCCACCAGGGCTCTGGCTAATAGCAGTGTACGGAACATGGTACATGTGGGTGGGGTCCGGGAGTGCGAGTGCTTATGTGACAGTCCGTCACCCGACAAGGTGGGGTTTGAACTGGGGACCTCCAGGGCTAAAAGCATGAGCTGCTGCAAGTGTGAGCAAAAGAGCCAAGGCTCTGGAGCCACTTGTATCCTCTGTGTATTGGCGTTAGGGATGTAAATGTATGCACTTTTACATGGTTAATCAGTAAGCCTGGGCTTATTAGTTACCGTTAATGGTAATATGCAGGCTCCTGCCCCACTTCTGGGGAGCCCCCTGCCACCACATGCTGCTGGCTGTGTATCAGTGGCAGCAGCATGGGGGCGGCAGGTGGGAGCTGGTGTGCACTGGAAGCCAGCTGCCACCCCTACTGCAGGTGCATGTAACTGTGAAACCGCTGAGGTTTCTAGTGGTTACATTGTTACACAGTTAACCACTTTTTAACATCCCTAATTGGCATCAAGGGGGTAACACACAGTCACCAGTGGATGAGAATATTCACTGAAAATATTCAGGGTGAGCCTTACCAATCAGTGAGCCACAGCATGAGAACTGGGCATAACAGGTCAGATGAGCATGACCTGGGGGGAGAGGGAGAGGACTGAGACAAGGAACTTCCTTCCATATGCTCAGCCTGAAACACACTCAGAGGGCTGGGCATTAAGCATGCCATAAAAAAGTAGCAGTCCTCTGCTCCCCTGCCCCAGGGCTGGTGTTGGCAGCTCTTCTGATTTTATCATAATTCTTATGATAGTTGATGTATTCCTTAAAGCCCCAGCTCCTGGAATCAGGTGGTTGCGCAGGAATCTTAGCATTCATTTTTTTTTAAGTAGTAAATTTCTACTCCTAGTGGTTGCAGAGGAGAGATCTTGAAAACATGGCCTGCATGCCCTCTGGAACACAGATTTCTAACGCAGAGTGCGTATAAAAACAACTCCTATGTGAATTATTTTTTAAAAAAAAACCAGCAGAAATCCTGCATTATCGTTAAGCCAGTGTTTTGATTTTTTTTAAGCTGCTCTTATGATGGTGGGCGTGGAGACTAACAGGTGATTTAATGATTGGGCTTGGCAAGACTGTCCCCCTGTCCCTCTCCCCTACTTTTTTGTGCCTCCAGCCAATCTTAGTGACCTCCCCGGGGTCCAGCAAAGGATCTGTAAATAAAGATCAAACAAAACTGTGCTAGTGACTGGAGATGGGCCTGCATTGCATTTGGGCAGGTCTGGGGTGAATCCATGTCTCCTGGAAGCTTTGTGGACCCTTTAAACCTCCAGATGCAGGATTGCTCTGGTGAAGGGGGAGAGGGGGGTGATAGGTCCCGTTTCACCTTTTCTCAGAGCCACCAATCAGCATAGCTAAGGAAGATAGAGTCCAGTTGAAAAATTGGATTTAGCTTCCAAGCTGGGGCTGTGACTTGTTAGCTAATAGTGCCCTGTGGGCTATTCTCATGGAAAGCAATTGTCCTGGGCTACTGTGAGAGCTCCCTTTGGTCACCGTCGCTTTTGTCCAGTTCTTGTTCGCATGCCCCGCCCGCAGGCCAGGCCAAGGCAGCGGCAGCAGCACAGGAAATTCCAGCCAGCTGGCAGTCGTGGGAGCTCTCTCCCTTGCAGAGGGGCCGAGCTGTGCGTGTGTTTGTGTGTGTGTGTGTGCATGCGCGCAGGCGGGGGTGGCTGCCTTATGGAGCTAGTCAAGGCTGGAAGTGAACACATGGGTAGTGGGGGTTGTTGCTGGGTTTCTTTGGCCCGCGGTGGCTCCCAGACTCGCCTGCCAGGGTTATGGATTCAATCATCATTCAGGCGCGATTAGTGGAGAGGCTACTTTCTCCTGGGACGCAGGCACAGAGAAGCCACCCAGCCAAGCTGAAGGTACAGGGTGTATTTATAGTACTGTGAGATAGGAGCTCTTCGTCTGGGGAGCGGTAAGAAGCTGGGAAGGGGAAGATCTGGGAAGCAGACAGCAGGACAGGGCTGGGCAGCGGGGGATGTAGGAGGCTATCCGACAGCTGGGAGACACATGGCACAGTGGTTTTGTGTGCGTTTATTTCATGCAGGGGCTCCCTGCTGCTCCCCTTTCGGGGGGGGAGGGGGGGAGGGAAATGTGGTTCAAGCTAATGCACTGCAGGGTGTGGGTGTTTACGTGGACATACTGCCTGGTTTGTGTTACCATGTTAACATTGCATTTCCTGCTTGTGGCTGCTCCGGCCTTTGCCTAGTTCACCCACACGCTGTGCTGCTAGGCCTGGCCTGGGAAGAGGGGGTGAGGGGAGCAGGCCGGGGGAGCTGAGGCTTTTGAACTGGGCAGTTTGTGTTTGCCTCTTGCCTGTGGGGTGTTTGAAAAGCGAAAGGAAGGGGAGGTTTGTTGCTGTACGCGCTCGGCCCTGGCGGAGAGGTGGCGTCACGCTGCTGTGCGCTAGGCAGGGGCTGCCCTGCATTTGTCTTGCCATGAGGTGTGGCGTAGCCTAGGTGGACGGAGAGGTAGGGGGGATGCTCAGGAGCCGGCTGGGAACTGAGCATGGACCAGTGTGTTCACAGGCCAGGACAATGTACCTGGGGCAGTCACAGGCCAGGACAATGTACCTGGGGCAGCCTCTGCTGTGAGCCAGCGTGTGGAGGAGGGCCATAGCACCCTGGCATGGGATGGATCATTTCCTGCCATCTCTGGCAGGCTTTCACCGTTGTATGAGCTTTAACTGGGCACCAGTCTAACTAAGCCCTCTGGGTCAAATTGATCCCTAGATGGGTAAATATTGGATTTGCTCCCAGGGTGGGTTAGCAATCGCGGCGAAGGTAATGGCACATCTGCGAGTGGGAGGGGGCCTGTTGTACAGGAGATGGGGAGAAGGCAGTGTAGTACACATTTCAAACTGCTTGTGTAGCCCTGAAGGCAACATGCATTGCCCTGCACACCTGGAATTCCATCATGCATAGCAGGCAGCCCCTGGCTGAGTGTCCCAGCAGGATGGGGATTTCTCCCCTTCACCAAACAGAGGGGCAGGGCGCAAACTTGTTAGATCTCAGCCCCAGAGCCTCAGAGCCTTGATAGTCTGTGTCCTTTGTGCACCATCAGCACTCGATAGGGCTCGCTGTGGAGTATGCTGGGATCTCCCTAAGATAAAATGCGTTGCTGGGACCAGTGAACTGGACAGTGTGTCCCGAGCCAGAGATAAGACCCGCTTCCTTTGTTGTAAGCACTTTTGTCTAATCGGAGCCCTGAAGGTCAGTGATGCCTCTGCTTTCACTCTGGCTGGCTTCAGCGCCGTCCTATGGGCTGTGTGACATCCCGAGGCCTTTGTGTGGGTAGCAGGCTGACCCTGAAGGAGATGCACGCAAAGGAGGCAGCAGGCCCTGCCTGAAAGGTTGTGGCTGACCAGCCTCTGCAAAATTGGCTTCTTGCCTGCTGCTGTTTTATTTGGGGTTAGTGTGGCTCCTTTAGGCATCTGGGTATGTTGAGCCATGTTAAAGTAGGCTTGGCCAGGCGTTATATTAGGGCTGTGTGGGGAGAGAGGGAATTTTTTTGTGTTATCCATCCTTGAAGTCCAGGCCTGCAGGCTGCTGGACAGGGATTTTACCTCTACTCCTGACCCACATGTGGGAAAGACACCTGCCATCTTCTAGCTGTGTTCAGACATGGAGCCCGCAACTCCCCCATCCCCTGCTCTTCCAGGGTGGATTACCCGAATGTGTCCGTGTTGAGTATTAAGGAGTACGTCTATTAATTCAGCTTACAGTGTAATGCTACGTCTACACTGCCTCTTTTTTGCGGAAGAGGCAATGCAAATGAAGCGCTCATTAGCAACTTCTTACACTTCATTTGCATATTCTCTTCCGATGCTTTTTGCAGAAGTGGTTTTTGCACAAAAAAGAAGCAGTGTAGATGGGTCCATTTTGTGCAAAACCCCCATTTTGTGCAAGAACCTGTAAACCTCATTTTTTGTAGAATAAGGGTTCTTGTGCAAAAGGGGGGGGGTTGCACAAAATGGACCTATCTACGCTGCTTGTTTTTTGCGCAAAAACCTCTTCTGGAAAAGGCATAGGAAGAGAATATGCAAATGAAGCATGAGAAGTTGCTAAAGAGCGCTTCATTTGCATTGCCTCTTCTGCAAAAAAGAGGCAGTGTAGACGTAGCCTAAGAGAGTGAAAGGCACAGACAAATAATCAAGCCTAATAAACATGTTGGTCTATTGTATGCCCAGGGCCCCGCCTGTCTCTAGGCCTTGTAGCTTTCTTGCATCGCTCTTTGCATTGCTTATGTAGGGATCAGGTAGGTGACTTAAAAGCCATATTTGCCCTCCGTTGAGAACCAGTACTCCACAGGAAATTGTGGGGTTACATCCAGCAGGAATCTGACCTATAATTGAATGCCTGCAACACCCAACCTGAGGGGTGGCCTATGCAGCTGGTCTGTCCATGCTGAGATAGATATTGTGGGCTAAATTCTGCCCTCAGACATGCATGACGCAGCCTGACGTGGGTTGGGAACATGCATATGTGTCTCAGGGCAGAAGCTGAAGCATGATGCATGCTTTTTTGATAGACTCTTTCAGCCTGGCCTTCTTCACGCTGAACTTCTCTTGCAGGGCATGGTGTCCGGGACCATGGTGAGGATCAAGGTATTGAAAGGCGCCTTCCTCAAGGGAAGGGAGGATGCCCCGTTAGAGCAGTGAGCATCCATTCCCCCCAGTTTTTCCTCTGGGGGAAACTGCTCCCCACCCATACCCTTTGGAGTGTGTACACACTTGGCGAGCCTTTCAATGCAGGAGAGCCAGCTGGGATTCCTTTTGGCACTGGGTCAGAGAAGCTGCTGTGGAGCAGTGGAAGAGGCACCTCTTCCCTTATGCTGAGCTGCCCTTGCATTAACCGTTCTGGACTAGGGGGAGCTCTCCTTATACCCAGAGAGGGGAGTCTCCTGCCCTGGTTCTGACTCCCACCCCAGGCTAGGGATGAAATGGCCTAGTGATTATTTTAAAAACTCCAGAGGGAAGGCATTTTGTGTCAGGCGAATGAGCTATTGATTAAAGGCACCAGCCTGGACCCAGTAGGCTCTATCTATAGGAAATGGAGTAACCGACCTCCATGGAGGTGTAGATATAAGTGTTACAATAGGTTTAAGATCCAGCTTGGCCTGAGCAGCTGTTGGAAGCTCAGTGGACCGAACTTGCCCAGTGTGATTGCGTTGAAGGTGGCAGAGTGGCACCAGGGATTGGTTCAGCCAGTCTCTCCATTCTCACAGGCAGAGTTACCTCATCTGGCCTGCTTTTTAAAAAAGAATAAACGACATGGGAAAGGAGTGAATACTGCGCTTTTCCTAGTCCTAAGGGCCCCAAAGATAGGAGTTGGTGATGAACTGCTTTCGAAGACCATTGAGAATGAGCCCACGTCTCCCTCCTGCACCAAATTCAAAGCGTCTCTGTGCGAAAAGGGACTAGCTGTATGTTTAAACCTGTACTGATTTGCCACTGATTTACACTTACAATTGTTCTTTGAATTAGGGCCTCTTGTGTTTTTGACAGTTGTATTTTTGATTGCAAGCCAAGCAATCGGACAATAGAAGAGCTCTGGAACATAATGTATCTCGACTAGAGAGGATCCTTTTTACTAAGTCTTCCTTCTTGCAAACTGATATTGGCATTTTCTTACCCTTCTTAGCTCGCTTCTCCTCTGCCCTTCACAAAACATGCTGGGGCATAGCTGATGGATGGTTCCCAGGCTGCTCTCCAGGCCAGATCCAGGGGAGGTTTGTGCATGGAGAGGTTAAAATTGGCCTCATTTTAATTAAGCCTGACATTGCACAGCAAGATCCCTGCCCTCCCTCCCAATCAGTGCAAGCCAGCGACAGACCTGGAGTCTCTGTCACTTTTTATCAAGAGAGTTTCCTGCTCCCCTGCTGCTGCTTCCTGAGCCTGTGGTTTGGGACGTCAAACCCTTTTAGCTCAGCCAGTGAAACCCAGCCTGGGAAGACGCTGGTTCTGATCCCACTTCTGCCTTAGCTCTGTGATTTCCTGAGTTCATTGCTCCCCCCTGTTGAGCCCATGTAGGGGTTGGAAGGAAGCAGTGGGGATCAATGCTGTGATGTAGGGAGGCCTGGCCGTGGAAGGATCAAGTCTAGGAGATTGGGGCTGGAGCCTGCTCAGACCACTGGTCAGATGAAAGTGATTACAAATGTTACAGGGTGGAAGCCCCAATGGGAGACTCGCCCTAATGGCTCAACGTGCATGATTTGTGGTGGGGGGTGTTGCCCCCACATATTTCCTTTGGTGTAAGCAGCTTTGCACAGATGAGGCCAAAGAAGAGAAGACACGAGGACTGGGACCAATGTTTCCTCTACATATTTTCCATCCATGTGTGTAATAAATTTTGTTATATGCACCAAGGCATGTGGAGACATGCTCCACCAGGATAAATTCATGCTGCTGGCTGTGAGCGCTCAGCTAATCAGCTGGGTGGTATTTGAATCTCTCGTGGGTGGCCACCCAAGCATGCAGTTTACAGGGAACACTGACTAGGGCATCCGTTCAGTTCAGGTCAGCTGGTCTGACTTTCTGGTGCAAACTAGATGGCCTGAGGAGATGCGCTGGCATGATCGCAGCTTTGTTCCTTTTCATGTGCATTGCAAATAGTGCAGCTGGAGAGACTGATTAACCCCTAAGGGCAGAGCACCAGCTCTGTTGGACTTGTCTTGGCAACCCAGGCTAGGCAGGCAAGAAGGCAAGATGAAAGCATTGGTGTCAGCACCTGGTTGGAGCTGCCAAAGGCTCTTGACTGTGCCCATCTGTCTGGGTTTTGTGAACCCTGGTGTCAAGTTTGTTCTTAAGGCAGCTGCAGCGGGTTTGAAGTGCAGAATTTGGTATGCATCCAGCCCAGGTGGTCCTCACTTCCTTGTTCCTCAAATTTGGGGAGTATGGAAAATGGAAGCATGTTTGCCTGGGCACTTGCTCACCTGCCTCACTTGCCTCCCCCCCCCCCTTGAGGAATTGTGGGGGACAGGAGTATGCAGGCAGCGCTGACGTGAGCAGTGGAGCTCAGTGTGTGCAGGGGGCAGATTTTGCAGCTGGGCTTTAGGGAAACAGGAATTATGTTGATGGAGCAGACTTGGCTAAGAAAATGACTCCTCTGTATAGCACTTGCGGTGTGCAGCCAACAGTTCCTCCATAAGCTATGAATACTTCATTCATGGGCTTTTGCTGAGAGGGGCTAGAATTTCAGTGTCATGACATGTACCCAAATTGGCTGTGCTGCCAGGCCCCAGTAAGTGTCTGTCACATCTTGAGGCCAATATAACACCTCCGTTTGGGGTGGGAGAGCTTGAGTTAGCTCTTCTTGGGCCATGTGTGCTGCAATAACCCTGGAATTAAATCTGCCTGTGCTAATGGAGAACTGCCTATCTCACTTGGTACAATTCCACAGACTTTAATCTCCTTTTATGGGTGTGCAGGCTGAAAGTTCCAAGCATGCAGCGTGTGTCTGTAGGTGTCTCATGCATGCAGCATGTCACATGCAGTACTGTTTTGCATGTAGTGTGTGTTTACTTCATGCATGCAGCATTTGTACCATTTATTCTGACATGTTTATGGAATGTGACCAACTGCAGAACATGGATGTTAAAAAGTGGGCTTTTTTGTAAACATTTAACCGCTGAAATTTTAAAAGCTGGCTCCCTGCATGTACCAGCTCCTACCTGCCCCTCCTCCCCCCACTGCTGCCTCTGTGTCAGAAACAGCAGCACGGGGGGCGGGAAGGCATCACTCCCCAGGAGCCAGTGCTCGCATGGATAAGCAGGCTCCCCATAAGCATCAGCTCCCACCTGCTCCCCCCCACCTCATGCCTCTTCCTCTGAAACAGAGGCAACAACGCAAGGGAGAGGTCATGTGTGTAACCATGAAGGCTAATGGATGAGCCCAGGCTCACTGGTTAACCATTTAAACGTGTGCACTGTCACATTCCTACTGCAGAATGAGCACCACACTGTGTATGTATTCTGCATGCGTACAGGCGTTGCTGCATACAGGGCAGGGGTGGGCAATAATTTTTGACTGGGGGGCCACTTCAGAAATTTTTGAAGTGGCCTTGGGCTGCCAGAAAAGGTGTGGCCTCAGGCGGAAGGGGCGGGGCCAGAACACTTCAGTGCTCCCCCACCCACAGACCCTGATTGGTCTGGGGGTGGGGGAGCATGTGAAGTTTTTGGCCCCCCAGAGAGCTGGCGGTTCTGAACAGCTGGCAATACCTGCTAGGCGCCCGTGCCCCTGGCGGTGGGAGGAGACTTCACACACTTTCCTCCCCATCCCCAGGTCAATCAGGGCCTGAGGCAGGGGTGGGCAAAAGGACCTCCATAGGCTAGATCTGGCCTGCCAAGCGGGTTGCTTAGGCCCACAGTGGCCCTGCTACTCTCCTGCCCCCAGGCCAAGGGCGGGGGGAAGTGCACAAAGTTTTCTCCGCCCTGCCTGGAGTGGGCAACTCCTGGCAGGGCAGGAGGAGGCTTCGCGGGCTCCCCCACCTCCAAGCCCTGATTGGCCTGGGGGCAGAAGGGGGGAGCGCATGAAGTCTCCTCCCACCACCCGGGGCATGGGTGCTGTGGGGGAACCTCTTGGGTGGGAGGCAAAGGCTCTCCCCCACCCCAGACCAATCATGGTCTGTGGGTGAAGAAGCAGGGAAATATCCTGGCTCCGCCCCTTCCTGTGCAGCCTAGGGCAACTTAAAAATTTCTGAAGTGGCTCCCAACAAAAAGACGCTTTAGGCCAGCAGCTGGCGTGTGACTCTTAAGTGCCGAGCCCCTTGCAGGGCGGGAGGAGACTTTGCGTGCTCCCCCAGCCCCCACATCAATCACGGTTTGGGGGCAGGGGGAGTGTACGAAGTCTCCTCCCACCTTGCTAAGAGTGCATGGTGCTTCCAAGTGCTGCACATTCCTTGCAGGATGAAGGCAGGGTGAGAGGAGATTTTTGTGTGCTTCCCCCACCCCCCAGGCCCTGATTGGCTTGGGGGTGAGGGGAGCACATGAAGTTTCTCACTCCCTGCCCTCCGGCACGCGGCATTAGTCAACTTCCAGGATTGACTCTTAAGTGCTGCGCGTTACCTATTCCTAGGCCCTGATTGGCCTGGGAGCGGGGGAGTGGCAGGGCCTCCCTGGGCAGATCTGGCCTCTGAAGGCCCTTTTGCTCACCCCGATACAGGGTGTGCCCCATGATTGCAGTAGGATCACGTATTTTTCAGGCTAGTATTTTGTAGCTGATCAAGAGTTGTCTTTATCCATGTAGCCAGTTGATTAATAGGTGAGGTGCTCACACGTGCAGTACTGGTCCTGGGATTTCTAGGACAATAAACTTGTTCTGTGCTGCCCGTGGCTTCTTGCATGCAGCTCTTAACACAGGCAGCTAGCATATGAATTACCTGCAGTATTTGCCCAGCACATGCATTGCTGGCAAGGGAGAAGCACTTGCTTGGAAGAGGCCTGATGCATGCAGCACACTGTAAGGGAGAGGCCTGTGCTTGAAAACAAACAAGCAACGGAGGTTTGTGTTGAGCCCCTGTGATGGAAAGGAACACGGAGGCCCAAAATGCTCCCACCATCCTTTGGATGAAAGAGCCTGTGCCAGGGCCACTCCAAAGAGGTCTTCTCCTTTGACTTCTCCATTTCACTCTGTGGCCCTTATGCAACTTGACTCTTCTGCAATAATCAGCTCAAGGTATTTTGTATTTCTCACTAATCAGCCCTAAGCGGCTGGGCCAATGCAAGAGAGAAAACCCCCTGAGGGAGCATGCCAAGGGCCAGTGCATCATGCACATGCTGATATACAGCACTGGAGTCTTGGCAGCACAGGCCCTGTGAATCACACAGGCTTATCCATGGTGTATTGCAACTTCCCCTTGTTTTGGCGAACAAAGGAATTTTAGCCCAGTGGCCTGGGCTAATGAGGGCCCTGGAGAAAATACCCACACTTGGCATCTGTACTGTGTGCTGGCTGGCTTGTGGATTGCTCTGCAGGTTGGGAGGAGGGAATGGGCTTGGGAAGCTTGTGGAAGGACAGGACGCCGGACTGCTCTGGCAGTGGGGGTTGGGGGGAGGCTGTGGCCCTGGAGTTCTCTCTCCCACATGCTGACAGGAGCCTGCCAAAGCCCCAGCCAGCAAAGCAGCTGGTGAGCAGTTGATTTGTAGGGAATACAGAGCTCCGTGCACGTCTCCTGGGCAACATAGGCCCACAAGCACCTGGCCGATTGGGCAGTCTGTGGAGCTGGGCCAAGCATCTCCCTGTCCCAACTATCTTCTGTGGGGAAACGATCCCCTCCTCTCCCCCCTACTTCCCTCTGCCGCTGTCCCCTGCGTGAGGCTCGAGTCAGAGTGGGAAAAGCAGATCCCTGTGCGCACTTCTCCAAGAGCTGTCCCTGTCTGCCTCCTTCCTCAGGACCATGAGAAGCAGTATGTGGGATTCGCCACCCTGCCTAACCAGGTGCACCGGAAATCCGTGAAGAAGGGCTTCGACTTCACCCTGATGGTGGCCGGTGAGATTTCCCTGCCACCCCTTGCTGCCTGCCTTCCTGGATAAGGCTCAGTTGTGGCTAGGCCTAGAACATCTCCCCCCTCTCCCAACATAGAGCCTCAAGGTGCAGGCACCCACTGAAAGGAGGGCAGCTGCGTGGGGTGGGGGGGAGAACTGCTCAGCCAGAATAGAGAGGTTGGGTGATGCCCCAAGCTGGTGCCCTGCCCTGGAGGTACAAAGCTGTTCTGTTGGCTCAGGCCTGCAAATTACTGGGTGAAGCCCTGGAGCCATGGGAATGTTGCTAACGATGTCTGTGTCTCAGGGTTTCATCTTCTGTGTTTAACCCAAACAGCTTTTTTCACCTTCTGCTGAACCAGAACCGATCCCCAGACACCATGACAGACCCCGGAGCACAGCCACAAGTTGGCTGAGCCAGGTGCTCTTTGTCGATGGTCTGATCAGGTCCTGGTGCTGTGGGGAGGAGGCCTGTGCCAACACCTGCCCACCAGCACTTCCCCTGTTTTCAGAGACTCTGGCATCGGCTGGATCCTTCCCAAAGTTCTGTTTTCCAGTTTCCCTGCCAAACATTCTTTGACTCCTGCCACCCTAGTCTGCCAGTCGGACACTTACTCCTCCGTAGCTGCCCCCCTTCCCCATGGGAGCTGAGTGTGCCTGTGCGTCCACCAGCCGACAGCATGACTGCAGGCAGCAGAAAGAAGGCTGGTTAGGATCCGGGGCGGGGTGGGGTGTGGGGAACTGGACTCTCCCCTTTATACAGGGTCAGAGGGATCTTCCTGGGGACATGCCCACTAGTGTGCAGCCCCCGAAAGGATCAGCTCTCTTGCTGGTCTGGGCTAGGGAAGCAGTAGTGAACGCTTTGCTCCAGATTTCTTCCTAATCCAGTTGCTGAGTTATGTGCTTGTCTTTGTGCTCTCTAGGCGAGTCAGGCCTGGGGAAATCCACCCTGGTGAACAGCCTGTTTCTGACAGATCTTTACAAAGAAAGGAAGCTTCTCAATGCTGAGGGTAAGTGCGGCACACGGGGAACCCAAAGGGCCTGTTGTTTCCTCAAGGACTAAATCGTTTAAAATCCAGCTCTTGGCTTCATCACTTCAGCCACAGCCAAACCTCTTCACACACATCATTGCTGCTTAGCTGTCTCTCAAGTGAGCCATACAATCACTAGTGTTATAGCAAGAAAGGTGAGGGCCTGGCATTTCCCAGCGCTGTGGTTTCCCCTCCACACAAAGAAAATACGCTGAGTGGTCTGATGATTGAGAGACACTGCTGTAGGGAGCCTGTTTGTTTAGCTCACAGGTGCCTGGGGCAAAGGGGTGCCTGCTTCTTTCACTAGAAAGGGTCTCCTTCCTATGGGGTGGTGTCAGAGGCTGGCCATTTAGATCAGTTGGTTAAGTGTGATACGGGGTTTTATACTTTCTTCTTAAGTATCAGGCATTGGTCCCTGCCTGTGGCAGGATGCTGGCCTACAATATGATTTTGCATGGCAATTCCTATTATACCATTGAGAACAACAAAGCCTGTGCAGGAGGAAAGGAACATCTGGTAGTATTGGGAGGCAGCATCACTGGTAATTAGATCATGGAGTAGGAGACAGAACAATACTGCTATCTCACTGTGTGACCTTGGGCAAGTCAAGTCTGTGCTCTGGGCCCCAGTTTCCCTGATTCAGGTAAAATGAGAGTAATATTGATCTTTCTCACTCATTCAAATTGTCTTATCTACTTCCCTAGTCATGGGGGACAGGGTAATTTTGACATACATGCACCAAAGTTCTGTGTTCAGAGTTAAGTGAAAGTTTTCCATTAAAACTGGTTTGGGTTGGAAAACTGGGTTGTCAATTAAGTGAAATTTTCCATGAAAAGCACCTGTTTTATATAGGAAAATTCATTTTTCACTGGAAAAGTGAATAGCTGAAAATAAAAATATTTCAATTCTGAAATGCTACCGTGGTGTCTTGTGGGAATTGCCTGCTCTCTTCAATGGGCCAGGCTCCCTGGCTGCAGTTAATCTTCCATGATGCACTACTGCCTCTTTCCAAGCCCACGATGCATGATGTGAAATGGTGCCCAAGCAGGATACCAGGCCTGTAGAGACAAATGAAACCACAAAGTACAACGCCCATGAGGCACTGTGTTTCTCATTTCAAAATCAGATATTTTTGTTTTCTTACTTTTTGCCAAAGAAACCTGACTCTTTCCAGCAGAAGGCTCCTGGACCTTAGCGGTTCTGCCTGTGACAGTGCAGGGTAGCGTGGTGGGAGCAGGCCTGGTGCTGAGGACCAGTCCATGTGCAGACATGGCCTGTGGGGAGGGGGGTCCCCACAGCTAACCCCTGGTTGCAGTTCATTTCTTTCTGTTTGAAGAGCGAATCAGCCAGACGGTGGAGATCCTGAAACACACCGTGGACATTGAGGAGAAGGGTGTCAAGCTTAAGCTGACGATAGTCGACACCCCAGGCTTCGGAGATGCTGTTAACAACACTGAGTGGTGAGGGGGCTGGGACCCACGTCAGGGGTGCCAGAATTGAGCGGGGGATGTCAGGGGGGTTTTGGCCTCATCACTTTTTACTCACTGCAAGTGAGAGTGACTGGGTGGAGGGGGTAGAGAAAAGTAAGCAGGGGGTGGGACATGGTGGGGGCAGGGCCACGGTCCAGGTGCCAGTGGCCCCCCCCCTTTAGGGAGTTTATACCACTTCTGACCTTGGGGTTCTGTCAGCTGCCATTCCCTTCCCTGAGGGTGATGGAGCTGGATCTGAAGTGGGAAGGAGGATGCTGCTCTCCAGCGTTATAGAGAAATTCCCAAATTCAGCCCTTAGCACTGCCCAGGATGGGGACTTGGGGGTGGGGGAGGGGACAGGGACCTGGTGCCTCCTGGGCTGTGTGTGTCTGAGGTGACCTCCTGTTAAAGGCTGAGCTTGGTGTGGGTTGTGCTTCCCTTACCCCCTCTCTTCCAGCTGGAAGCCCATCACCGATTACATCGACCAGCAGTTTGAACAGTATTTCCGTGACGAGAGCGGCCTAAACCGGAAGAACATCCAGGACAACCGTGTGCACTGCTGCCTCTACTTCATCTCGCCCTTCGGACACGGGTGAGGCACTGCGCTTGCTGGGAGCCAAACTCTGGCCTGGGGCGAGTCTCAAGGTGCTGTGTGTGAGGTTGTGTCACAAATCCCTAAAGCCCTGCCCCCCTTTGCTTTCTTTCCCCTCTGCTACGGGGTTAGGGGTTGAAGGAGAGCTGGTAGCACCTACATAGTGCATTGTCCAGGAGGTGCTGTGTCATTGTTCATTCCGTGGTGCCGGTGGGAGGCGTCCCTGCACAAATGTCATCCTCTTGTGGTATTGGGGGGGGGGGGGTTTGCAGGTAACGAGTATGAGTGGGATTTGGGACTAGTGGTGCTAACAGCAGGCTATGTGCTTTTGCCCTAACTGGATCTCCACCATTCCCCTCTTACTCACTGATGTGACACACTCCAGTAACACAGTCCTTGTCTTGTGCGGAGAAGTTCCATAAGCTCTGCAGCACTGAGAGTGAGGCCTGTTCTCTAGGCACTGATCCCCCGCAGACCCAAAGGCCATTTCTTTCTGCTGCTCTCCTGCGGGAGCAGGATGAGAGAACCAGCATACAGCCCCATATCTTTCAATCTGGTGGATCTGTGCCCAACACAGGACAGAGTGGCGGCAGAGGGAGATTTCAGCTGCCTTTACATCGCCCAGTTCTGGCACCAGTCTGCTCCCTGGTGTACATTAACGTGGGCCCAGCAGGGGTACTCAGCTTGCTGGATTTGATAGTTTCTTGCTGTGCAAGGTCGCTAAAGTGGGGCCCCAGGGTATAATCTGTAGTGGAACATATATCCATCCTGTGTCTTTCTGCTTCACTAGGCTGAGCTGTTACAGCAGTCAGGCTGGGAGGGGTATATTCACGCCACCCCCCATGTACTAGTTGCATCAGCTGAGAACTCCCCCTGGGGCTCGTAATACTGAAAATGCCCGTGCCCCAGGCTGAGCTTTTGTATCCCCCCGACGTACTGCTAAGGGGGTGTCAGGCCCAGGGGTGCATGGGAGAGCCCCCTCTTGAGGAAAGGCAGGTGGGTGAGTGTGACGGCACGTCGGGGGTTCCCGACCCTGCACCCTCATCTGCAACCAGATGTGACTCTCTGCCAGGCAGTAGAATAGAAGGTTTTATTGCTTCTCAGCGATACAGCACAGCACAGGCTCGATGTAGACACAGGAGGATGGGCAGGCAGTCTTAGTTTCCTTGGAGGGGGGAAGGGGTTCACAGGCCTCTGAACCCCCCCTATCCTGGTCTTAGTCTGCTTCCTTCATGCTTCCCCACATTGAGAGTGCCCTCCTCTCTCCGCCACTGGTCACTCACTCCCCCAGCTAGCCACACCCCTTCCTTTGTTCAAACTTCTTCCCCTGGCCAGGTGAGAAGTTGCTAGCCATGGCCTAGGTGCCTGCCCTCAGGGACCATCCCCTGCTGGGCTGTGCACACAGACACACACACTGTCTCTGCAGAGCAGCATAGGACCGTAGGGGTCACCCACAGCACAACAGAGCAACCAGTGAATGCCAAACCAGAGTGAACCCAGGGCCACAAGAGTATACAGCACACCCCACTACGTCACAGTGAGGTAACAGCCTTGCTAATCCCTGCTGCGCTCCCTCCCTGCTGCAGGCTGAGGCCAGTGGATGTTGAGTTCATGAAGGCTCTGCACGAGAAGGTGAATATCGTGCCTCTGATTGCCAAGGCCGACTGCCTGATCCCCAGTGAGATCCGGAAGCTAAAGGAGAGGGTGAGAGATGCTGCTGTCCTGTTCTGCTCAGAGCGACCCTCAAAGGGGTCAGGTATCTGCACAGCCACCCTAGTCCCAGATTCTGCCATAGCCCTGCTCTAAGGAGACCGATTAAGTCCCTCCTGCTGAGGCAAACTGTTTTTTACGTGGGGACAGCCAACTAGAAGTGAGCAGAACTTGCACCCTTACCCCCTTTGTGTCAGGGACACAATGGAATGGCCTGACCCAAGGCCCTGTGCCATTGCTCCGCAGGTTTCATGGGGCTCCATGCAACATAACCCACCTGGCTCCATCTCTACCTAAGGTTGGGTTCCCCACACTGTCTTGGCTCCGACTACAGAGATACCACTCGCTTTGTGGCCTGTAGTGTCTCTTCTGCGGGGCTCAGCCAACCAAGAGGGGAACCAAACTACTGTACCCATCGCTAGAGCCCTGTGTGGATACAAAATTGTATATCCATATCTGTGTCTGTATCTGCAAAAATGAGCTGTGGATATTCACATCCACATTCGCGAGTGCAGATGCCCATGGATACTAAGGGCTCTACCCATAGCTCCTGCTACAGTGCCCCCTTACTCTCTCTCTAACTCACAGATGTGCTTAGGTACCCAGGGGCTGAGCTGCTCTTGTTTGTTCCTTCCCATGTGTCACTGCGCAGGGGCATCCCTTCCATGGAGTTCAGCAAGATAGCAACAAACTAGCAGAGAGTTGGGTCATTTATCCAACCGTCCAGCAGCCACTGGCAAGAGAGGAAATGGGTCCAAAAATCCCCTCCCTGCCTTTCTCTAGATGCCTTAGTCAGCAACCAGCCCTCATCGAGTCTGATTGGTGTCCCTGCTTTACCCTCTTCTTCTCAACTTCTGCCTCCCAGAGAGTGCCCTGCAGGGTTTGAGAAGAGTCCACAATGCTGTGTGGTTCCTCCACTGGCATTCCCAGCCCAGGTCCTGCCCCTCCTGCACCAGCGACCAGAGCAGAGAGGCTGCAGTGAAGGTGGCTGTGCGTGGGGTTGCATTTTCTGGTCATGCTGACGGGCTCTTGGGTGTTTTTTGTCCTTGTACCCTTGCCCTCCGGGAGAGCAGATCCGAGAAGAAATTGACAAGTTTGGGATTAAAGTTTACCAGTTCCCAGACTGTGACTCTGATGAAGATGAGGAATTCAAGCAGCAAGACCGAGAGCTGAAGGTGAGGAAAGCCCAGGACCTCTTCTTCCAGTTCCTAATTTCATCAGCTAGCTGGTATGCACCACTGCCCTCTACTGGGCAGAATCAGAGCTATACCATGTGTGTCAGAGGCCCCGTACTGATAAGTCAGTGGAGATTCTTCTTTATCTCAGGTGCTAGCAGCCTGTGCTTGAGGAATGGGAGGATCTGAGTTCTGTTCCTGTTGGTGTCATGAAGTTCTGGGTGGAGCACAGGGACATAGGTACTGTCCCGTGTGGGCATAGCTTTATGACAGCAGACTTGTGGGCCAGGTTCATTCCTGGTGCAATTCCATGGATTTCTCTCAGGATGTGTTTGTCTTGAGTCTCCAGGTTGCCTAGCCACAGACTAACACCAGATGTGGGGACCAAGGGCTCCTGTCCCTAACCTTTGAAGGGGGGAATTATTCTCTCTACTCTTGGCTTCTGGGTGCATCTGGCTAACTTAGAGCCAGGCTGCCTCAGATGTTTTCAGTTGTGCTGAGGGAGGGAGAGTCTTTGGGATACCTGACCTGCCCGGATAACCCAGGGTGTCTGAAAAGCCATTGCTGCAGCAGTGGGTGTACAGAGTCCCCAAGGTGGGTGTGTCCTATGAGGCAAGGTTTCCTGTCCCCATCCCACCAAGAAGGATGCCCCAGTGTCAGCCGGTCTGCAGGTGTGATCCAGCAATGCCATGGTGTAAGCTCCCACTTCCATGTCCCGGTTACTGAGTGATGCTCTTCACCAAGGCATAGCGATTTTCGCCTGCTGAGCTGTTGGGAATGCAGGGCTGGGCGTGTAGGATGAACTGCTGTGATTGCACACTAGGCCATTAGGGTCAGACCGTGACCTTTGACTCACCAGCAAGGGACGGGCCCCTTCGCATTCCTGAGCAGGCTCAGGCTGGCTGAACTGGAGCTGAACTAGCAGCAAGTCCCTGAATGAGGCATGTGCGGGGCAGCGTGAGCTGCCGTCCTGCTCATGGCCTCTCCAGAAAGAAGCAACATGGGCCCCTCTCTGGATGATACTATGTTCAGCACCTTGGAGAGGATGAGGTCCCTGTACAACCTGCCCGCCTGCAGTCCCACCCCAGGCCAGTCAAGACAATGGCCCTTTGTAGGTATCTGAACCTGAGTCTTCTGGGCTCCCAGCTAGCCATGCATGACTCCTGCCAGCCCTTCCCAGTCTTCCCCATTGCTCGTCGGCTCTCGTTTCAGGAGAGCGCTCCCTTTGCCGTCATTGGCAGCAACACAGTGGTGGAGGCCAAAGGCCAGAGAGTGCGCGGGCGGCTCTACCCGTGGGGCATTGTGGAAGGTAAGCTGTGTTCCTGGGGGCCTGGCAGGGAAGCCAGGAGGAGGAGGGGAGGGCCGGCAGCTCTGGGGCAGAATTACAGCTGGGCAGCTCAGGCGAAGGACAGAGCCCTAATGGCTGCACTAGGGTGGCCAGGAACTTCAGCTAAGTTGTGTGGCTGGGGAGCCCCACGGAATAAGCATGTGTTTTCAGCACATGGTCTAGGACACTGAGGGAGTGTCTGGGCTGTGTTCACTGGCTGTGTGACTGCAGCTCATGTACACTCACCCGAGTGAGCTTTCATCTAGCTAGCTCAGGTATGGGTAAGAGGGAGGCTGGCAGCATGGGCTTCATCTGGGACTGTGCCAGGGTAAGTGCTCAGGTGGGTAGGTTGCACTGACACTGCCGGTGTTCTGTGCAAGAGTTTCACTGCTCTGTTACCCAAAGGAGCTAACTTGGAGCTAGCTCAGTACAGCCACTTGAGCTGAGGTCACACCCTCAGACTGCGCCCCTGCGCCCGCCCTCTGGGGAAGAGCAGGTGTGTTTAACTGATGCCCAGGAACCTCTTCTGATGCTGCAGTGGTGCCGTAGAAATACCAGGGCAGGGAAGAGAGCGTGTGCCTGTCTGTCTCTTTGGTTGTTTCGGAATGGAGCAGACTCTGTGTTTAATGTGCGGGAAGCAGCCTCTCTCCGCTTGGGAAGGCGGGGCACCGCCTGGTCGCTACAGAGCAGCCATTGCTCTCATCAGAGTGAAGATTTACATCCTTCAGCACTCAGCCCCAGTCAGAAAGCTTTGCTGCTGCCGCCGCCATTGTAATGTGTGCGATGAGACCCACAAACACGGCACATTGTAATGTGTGCGGTGAGACCCACAAACATGGCACAGCTGGAAGGAGAGCAGCATCGCTGATCCCGTGGTACAGGGAGACGTTAGATAGCAGAACTCCCCACAGAAGAAAGGCTGCAGTAATTATCCATCGTCCTGTCACATTGTCACCCTATGGACTGCCACTTGGCAGGGCCAGTGCTGGTGGCAGTGGCCTATGAGCTGCTGCATAGCTGCAATACACCCCCAATGGGGAGGGTTTGTTGTGTGGACGGGAAGAACCAGTTGTTTTAAATGAGACATGCTGGCATTCTGCCAAGGCAGCTCCCAACCCTCATTTGCTCTGGCTGGGTGAGTCAGTGATGTTCCGAGAGCCCCACAGAGCCCTACCATGCTGTGGAGTGAATATTTCTTAAAGAGCTGGGCTGCCTGCCTTTGCCTATAATTTTCTGTCCTCGTGGATTACAAAGGCCCCTATGAACAGTGGCCTTCAATGGGGGTAGCTACAGATTTGACTCTCCTCTGGCTTGTGGCTGCAGGGTGCTTGTGGTTATTGGGTTGCACACCCGGTCATGTGTGCTAGGAATGCATTGACTGCTCAGCACCCTTGGCCAGGCCAGGTGCATTGCAGCGTGTGTGTCTGGGAAGAAATGCAGTTTGCACGGTCCCTGGTGTGATGTAGTCGGGCTGCCCTCAACTTTGCAAGCTAAAAAAAGAGGAATGGAGGCAGGTCAGAATGGGGACTTAACCTCTGCAGGGACTGACTCTTTTAACTGCACCAATACACAAGGGATTAATTAAATGGAAAATCCTGAACCAAGAAGTCCACTGATCAGGCCTGGCAACAGGTGGAGAGGAAGGGGGTAGTTGCATCAGGGCCCAGCGATTCAAAACAGCAGCAGGTGTCCTGGGCTCTTTAAATTTCTGCTGGAGCACCATGCTATGCACTCTGGGTGGCTCTAACGGGTGCAGGGTGGGGGGAGCTGGCATGTGTGCTCCTGGTGGCACAGAGGGCTACCTGCCCTAGCCATTCCCCTTCTGCCTGAGGCCTCGCTTCCTCCTCCTCCACACACACACCTTGCCCAGGGGCCCGTGGAGGCTGTCAGTGCTCCAGCCAGTGATGACTGTTTCAGAAGAGGAGTAAAGCTGCCGGCTGCGACGCTAGACAGGAGGTGATGCTTGTTGTTTATGGCAGCACCCGCTACGTGCTAGGCACACACAGATGGTGCCCATGCCTCAATGCAGCCCTGGCACAGTTGCCTTTCTGTGACTTTGCCTCCCTGCTGTATGTTCCTCCTCTTCGAAAGTAAGGGACTATGGGTCCAATCCAGAATCCATTGGGCTCTATGGGAAGAAGCCCATTGACTTCAGTGGACTTTGGATCAGGCTCTAAATTCAGGACAAAGAGAGATCCAGAGACCAGGCCTCCTAAAGCCCTTCTGTTTGATTTCAATTAGTTTCAATTGCTAGCTGCAGTCTCAGAAAGGGTGCCCAGTTTGATGAATACAACCTGGTAACACTTGTCTCCAGTCAGAACCCACCTGACCGCAGCCTGCATGCACAATCTTCCTTCCCAGACAAAGCCCTGGGAGCCAGGAGCACTTAGCCACCTGCCTGCAGCTCAGCCAATTCAGGCTCTTGGGACCAAGAGGGGAAGCAATCCCTAGCACAGAGGGCCCTGTTGAAAATATTCTGCCTCTAGATCCTTCCCTTTTAAAACAGGGTGATACCTTGGTCCTAGGTGTCCTGATATCACACCAGCAGAGAGGCAGCCCCAGGGCTCATGAACCCAAGCAGAATGGAATGGATGGGAGGGTAGGAGATGGGGTAGTGAGGCAGTCTGGAGACACCCTGTTGGGATGTGTGTTTAAGCCAGGGGTTGGATGTGGCAAGGCTCTGAAGGGGCCATTGCTCATCCTTGTCCATGAGCAGGTATTGTTGGAGTGAAATGCAAGTGCAATTTGTGCTGCTTCCACAGTGGAAAACCAGGCGCACTGTGATTTTGTGAAGCTGCGGAACATGCTGATCCGGACACACATGCACGACCTGAAAGATGTCACCTGTGATGTTCACTATGAGAACTACAGAGCTCAGTGCATCCAGCAGATGACCAGGTGGGTACCTGTGCGTGGTGCTTTTCTGTGTGATGGGGAGGAGGGGTGCAACTGGTACCTCTTGGATGGGGAAGCTCTCATTTGCTCTTTGCTAATGGGACTCGGGGGTATTCCAGGTGCTGGGAGGTGCTCTCTGCAAAGATGCAGCCAGGTGTACTGGGAGGGGAAACAACTAGCCAATGGGCCACAATCACAGCATCTCAGCCATCTGAGAACCACCATGGGGAGACTCTGTATAGCAGGTCACTGCCAGGACGCTCCTGCACTTAGCCCTGAGGTGTGGGCACTGAGATAGATTGGTCCTCGCTCAGGAGCTCATCTCAGCGCTAGGGAAAAGTAGACCTGATTTAGTGACATTAATAGGAAATCAACCATCCCCTGGGGAATTGTCTGTGAACAGCTTGTGTTGCCAAAGCAGCAGCCTGGAAGGGAGAGTTGGCAGCTCCCACATCCTCACCAGCTGTGGCCATGTCTTAGTCATGACATCACCCTGAGATGCTGCTGTTTCTCTGGCAATGCCTCTGTCAGAGCAATTAGTGATTACTGATTCTTAAACGTGTCTCCAGAGATTGCCCTGCCCTCTCATGGGTCACTGCATTCTGCTTCCCTGCAGTTTCAGCTGGCAAGGAGAGGTCACAGAAATCTCATAAAAATCCCCCTTGGTTGTTGGTCTCCCACCCCTGCACATTTGAAATGTTACTGAAAATGTGGAATTTTTAAAATCTCTAGCACACTTCTAGGGTAGTTTGTTGCCTTCCCTTCCTGTGCTCAGCTGCTGCATAGTGTTGTTATGCACTGTCCCATTCCGCCCCAGAAGTGGCTGTATTTCACTGGTGGGCAAGCAATGCCTGTACACTGTGTGTAAATGTCTGTGTGCATGCATGTGGGTACACACCCACGTGTGATGTATATGTGAACACAGGCACACAGAATTACATTTCTGCGACTGACAAATTTATTTATTTTCATTGCTGGGAATGCAGCATCCCAAGATAGCTAGACGTTAAATAAGATCTGAGAGAAGTGACACCTACTGTTCAGATACAGAATTTAGTAACTGTTTTTACAAAAAGGTGGAGGATAAATTACTTAACCAAAATAGTTATGCCTCCCCCATTTTTTAGATTCTAAAACATCCTATGGTTTGCCTCAAATTCCCATGTCTTTGCTGATTCTCTATACATCAAGTCCAAGGGAAGTGAGATTCAGTAGTGTCCTACATGCAGCTGAATTCTAAGATAAATGTGCATTTATATATAGACCCTTTCTTGGGGAAAGAACCCAAACTACAGTTCTGTAGGTGATTGGCAGTTGAGCCAACAGAGCCATCAAGTGGCGAGAGGATGCAATGACACCTTGGAATTCTCTAAAGCAGCGATGGATAACCTTAGGCTAGTGACTGGGCTGTGTGAGTGGCCCTCCTTCATTTTAGTGGGCTGCAAGATTGTCATAAGCAAGGTAATCTCCTGGGATAGGATAGTTCTGCTAACTGTGCTTGTGTACCTAGAATTTGCGGGTTGTGCTGATTGAACCATACCAATCATTTGATTGGGTGTAGAGCGAGCGCACGGCTCTCACTGTCAATGTTGTGTGCAATCAGCATACACCTAACTTTATGAACCCGTGCTTTAAGCATGTGTTGCTTTAGTAATGCCAGCAGGAAAACATCGAAGCAGACAGAAATCAGTGCAATCTGGCAACCTTGCACCTGAGCAACAGTCAACAAAATGTCTCATGGGCCACATGTAGAGCCCCAGTGGGCCACAGGCTGCCCACCACAGTTCTAAGGACTGTCCAATTGTCTCCTAAGAAGGGTTTTTCAGTCCTTGAATGTAGTGCTCCTCTACCTTGTTGTTAGGATTTGCTTGGCATAAGATGAGAGATGCCAGCTCTTTAAGGACTTGGGATTACTATCCACAGTTGGTTTATGGCTTTCACCTCCACTAGCCGCCCCAGCCCACTCCTGTGAAATTGCACTTGTGTTACTGAGAGTGACACTTACCTGTGTGTGAGTGGATCCCACACACCTCTGTTGTGCTCCCTCAAACTGCATCCAAACAGCCTGAGGTTTGTGCTACTTCCCAGCTGGCTGGCCAGGCGCATGTGGGTGCGAGTATGTCCTGATGTGTTTGTGACAGGCCCTCATTCCCCTCTGTGCAAATCTCAGCCAGGCTGGGACAGGAACGGACTGTATTTCTCCATTCTCTCTCCCCCAGTAAGCTGACTCAAGACAACAGGATAGAAAGTCCCATCCCTATCCTGCCCCTTCCAACGCCTGATGCTGAAACAGAGAAGCTCATCAAAATGAAGGATGAAGAGGTAGGTACCCACTGCACCTTGCCTCCTCAGCAACCAGCAAAGGGGCTGCCCCTGCGGAGGCAGTCCTGGGTTTCACTGGTGCCCCCATCGTTGCTCCTTCCTCTGTTCTTCTTTCTGCTGCCCTCTGCGCTCACAAGCTCCCAGTCAGAAGAGCAGAGCTTAGAGGCTGTGTCCTTCCTGGGCAGTGACCATTCCACCCCATGGACTGTAGAGCGAGGCTCTGCTCACACCTGTGCCAGCAGCCACCATGGTCAGAGAGGAGCTAGAGGGTCTCCCTGAAAGCCCTTCCCTCCCTTCACCAGCTGAGCAAAGCACCAGTCAGCACTGCCTAAGTGAGCACCATCAGGTTACAGAGTCGGAGGGTTTAAGGCCAACAAGGACCACCTCTGCCCTATGCAGCGAGTGTGACTGAAGCACCAAGAGGTCAGCTGAAGTGCAGACCAGGAATGGGTAAACTGCAAGCTGGGACCATACATGTTCCCCTTACACAGACCGTCCAGGCCATGCAGTGCCGGCTGCACAGCTGCCCGGCTGTAATGCAGCCCCGGCGCCTCACGGTGCCAGCCACTGTGCTGAGTTACTGGGGGAAAGGAGCAGGAACAGGATGTGAGGCGAAGTTGTGATCACGAGAAAAGGGGAGATAGAGGGCAGAGCCGTGGGCAGCCTAGTGCATTGGGGAGAGAACAGCAGCCTTAGGCTAGTTTTTGCTTTGCCGTGTCCCCGCTGTGTGGCATACGTAACAGGCATTGGCTGAGGGAGTCAGGCAGGAGATATTGAAGCCAACCCCTCTAGGGTAACCCAAGGCAGAAGCTAAAGAGCGTTTTTACCAGAAGAGCAGTGACCCACTAGAGATTGATGAGTCTCAGTCCAGTGTCTGCCCGACAGATGTCTGAATCGGAACTTTGATCCCCTTGTTAGCAGAGAGACCAAGACCCTGGAGGTCGCCCTGCTTCATTCCCAAGTGGGGTGAGCGCCATCACCCTGCCCTCCCTCACCCCCTAGTGGAGGTGAACCACACAAGCAGGGCAGTGTGGGGAAGCTTGCCCTGTGCCTGTTGCACTTTGTCCCATGAATAAGCAGAGGACATCCATCCCCTGCTGACCTTTCCCTTTTCACTCTCTACTCTTGGTGTGGGTAAAACCTGTCACTCCCTCTCCTTAGGGAAGTGGAGCCCAGGGGGCCAGCTGTGCCACCAGACTGGTCTCCCTGGTATCCACCAGCATCCCCTTAATCTCACCAAAACTGCATGTAAGCCACCCATCGATGGAGGGGATTCCTCCAAACGTTGGCTGCTGCATGAACCTGAGGATTCTGTGAGCCATAACTAGTTAGCCCAGGCAGATAGCAGAGTGAACAGCAACATACACAGCCCCAGCATTGACGAGGGGCGAGGAGGGGGCAGAGAGTGGGGCCTAGAACCCCACTCGCACACATGTGGTCCCAGTAACAGAGCATGTCCGCCACTAACTGAAAGCATCCCATTGTCTGGGGTAGAGCCATGATCTCTCTGATCTTCTCTGTCTCCTGCAGTTGCGAAGGATGCAGGAGATGCTGCAGAAGATGCAGCAGCAGATGCAGGACCAGTGAGAGCCAGAAGGATGGAGGGCAAAGGGAATTCCTGGTGATCTTCTGGGACCCAGCTTGAGACGTGGCCATTGTAGAAAGAAGTTCCCCATTGTGTAGAGACTTGTGGGTGAAAGCTGTCCCTCCCCCCTATAATTTATTAGCAGCAACACTGGCTTTCCTGTCAGCTGGATTGCAGAAGAGGCTCTTCACTTGCAGTTTACTGGTGCGTTTTTCTTTTGTTTCTTTTAAGCCTGGGAAGCGTCTAAGGTGTTTTTTGAACTGTTCGAACTTCTAGATGTACTAAACCCTTGCTAGGGAATGTGCCGCTGTTTAGAGTCATGATTTCTATGGCGTACAACTTGAAGATGCTGTGTAAATGCACATAAATGTTTACTCCCAACCAAGGTGCTGGGACCCTCCCCTACCCCATCACCCTGGGCCAGGGCAAGCACCTTGACGGGCAAATATTCCCTCTGAATCAAGAGCTCATGAGTTGGACCAAGCCAGCCATCCCTCTCCACTGCTCTGGATGGCAGAGCAGCAGAGGGTGGAGTTGATCAGGGAACACAGGCCTGCAGGACTATTTTTAAGGAGCCTGAACATTCCTGGCTGATTTTCCTATTGAGAAACTCCAAGATTTTTGCACTGTGAGGAAAGAGATCAGCCTCCTCCACTAGGTTAGAAAATACCAGCTTCCACTGCCTTCATTTAGAGCAGTGTTTCTCAACCAGCAGTCCCTGGCCTGACATCATTCCCTGAGGTCTCCCTGACACACGTTGGAAAGGTGGTGATTCAGCGCCAGATATCAAAGGTTGAGAGAACCTGCTTTAGAGCATAATTGTGAGGATGTGGTTCTCTGCATTGGGAGAACTGGCTTGCAAGACAAGGCACCTCTGGGAATTAGTATTGGAGTAGCTCAGGAGGCACCAGCATCTTCCCAGCCCCCTCAACTGTGCTTCTTCTGTGGCCAAATCACATGGTAGATCTGAGTCTCTGGCAGAACTGTGGAGCAGCTAGCAGGAGGCTTTACTACCTGCCTTTTTTGGGTAAGGGAAATGGTGTCTCAGCTGCCAGCCAGCCTTTGCATAGCTCATTTGCTCACTTGTAAAGGTGACAGGCCAGTCACAGTGGTAGAGGGACCAAAGAGCTAAGGGCTGTGTCCCCATTTGTATTTGAGCAGGGGAAGCCTCAGGGCAGGAGATGAATCCTAAACACGGAGCTTTCCTCATTCCGCATTTGGAGCCTTGGAGGACACCTTTCTCTGCACCTTTCTCACTGGGCTGAAAAGTTCTCTCAGAGCAGAGGAGGCCAGATAGGCCTATGTAGGGAGCAGGTTGTTGCTGACTGGGCTGAGGGCAGCTGGGGACCATTTGAAACCCTGGCAGAAGGCTTAGTGCAGCCCAACTCCATTAACTGTGCACACCTGCCTCCCTTCCCTTTCGCACGGGACTCTACCCAACAGCCCTTTTGGGCAGTAGCTTTGGGCTTGCAGACGTTGGCAGCAGTTTCCAGCCCCTGCTCCTAGTCATGGGGACCTGCACCATTGAGTTCCAGGCCAGGGGAAGCTGAGGGGATCTGGTGGCAGAGATACAAGGGCCATGTCTGCAGCAGCCACTGTCATTTGCGGGTTTATTTTTAACAAGCACAGTAAGAAGAGCAACGGGAAGTGTGGCATGTCTGGTAGTGCTGATGCTAGCCTGCCAAGGAAAATAGGCACAGAAATCTAACTGGATCTTCCCTTAGTCTCCTTTTAGCTCTGGTAAAGAGCTGATTGCCTGAAGCACATGGGGGTGGGCTCTTCCTGCCCAGCCCCTGGAGTCCTATATAGGGATGTAAGCGACTAGTCGACTATCCGATAAGCAAATGCTTATCAGATAGTTGACTAGTGACTCGACTAGTGGCTTCTCGTGCCTTGTTGCCTCTATCAGAGAGAGGCAGCAAGGAGGGGAGCAGGATCTGATGCTGGTGGGAGTTGGCTTAAAAGCCGGCTCCCCCCAGCACCGTCTCTGTGGGGAGAAGGGGCAGGGGTGTGGCAGGGCTCTTGCTACATTTGAAAAGCAGAAGCACTGCGGGGAGCATGGTGTAAGCTGGGGGCTCAAACAGTCCCCAACTGTCTCCGCAATCCCTGCTTGTGAGCCAAAAGGGCTCTTACTACATTTCAAAGGCAGAGTCGCCCTTATCGACTAATTGAATAGTCAATGCTGTTTACTATTTAGTTAGTTGATTAATCTAAGTTTAACATTCTTAGTCCTATGGGTGCCCATTTATCCATGGCTTTGTGGTGTTCACAATGGCCAACACTTGGTGTGATACAGCGATGGTGGGTGTGGTGAAGTGCTAGGGCTGCTTCTGTTACTTGTCTCTGCCATGCTGGTGTCTCTCTGCTGGGCCTTAGGGGCCCAATCTCTTATCCTATTGGAGAGTAGCTTTGGGTGGTGCTGGTTATTCACAGGCAAGCCTCTTTAATCTCGAATAGGTGTTGGAGAGACAGGACAGACCTGATGTAACAAGGAGAGGCTAAGCTAACGAGGGCCGGCATGCCTCTTCATACAGATGCCTAAGCTAGGCCAGAAAAAATGGAACTGCTGAGCTTAGCGCCATGGTGCCCAACACACTAGCCACTAGCTAAGGGGTGGGGGCCGCTGACCCACAGAAAAATCAGTCAGGGGCTGCACACAAGTGAGAAGCAAAAAGAAAACCAACCAACCAACCAAACCCCCTCACTGACGTGGCCCCCGACTGAGGAGAAAGACACTCCTCACATTTCCCTCGCACACCAGAGTCCCAGGGGGACCCACGCTAGCAGATTTTGTGTGCTCCAGCCTCGCAGGAGGTGGGGGAGGCTGGAGCACCAGTGCGGGCTCCCCAGTGCTGGGGTGGGGGGAAGCTCTGAGTCTCGGGGGCTGGATCGAGGCAAGCCAGGAGCTTCATGTGGCCCCTGGGCCTTAGGTTTCCCGCCCCTGCATGTGGCTATTTGACTGGTTGAGTGTGGCTAGTTTGCTATAGCAGTAGCCACTACAGTGGCTACTGTTTCAGAACTGGTTGGACACCATGGGCTTAGAGGCTAGCTCATTTAAGAGGCCTCTCTTCCCCAATGAAATACAGAACAGTGCAGTGTGCCTGGAGGACAAACTCAGGCCAGAAGTGCAATGTCATGATCTTCCCAGATCTTTTGTCCAGTCCCATCCCCTATGTGAGAAGCACGTAAGAGATGGTCAGTGCCATGCCAGGATAGACTGAGGAGCCATTTACTCTTGTCAGCAGTGTTCAGTGCCAGATGCTTAAAGGGAAAGTGTGAGCCGCCTCACCATAATGCACTCACTTGTGTGGTATTGTAGCACAAAAGGACAGCTTTTTCCAGGACTGGGCTGGTGATCATTTGCTATCCTGATGCATCAGGATTGCTAACTTGTATCAATTGTATTTGTGCTAGTGTAACTGCAAATGCTGTTTCTGTTCATTGGAATGTCTGTTCTCCTTTTGTAAAGCTTGCTAAGTTCCTTTCTTCTGCATTATGCTTAGGCAGTGAATTCCACAAGTTAACAATCTGTTGCAGGTAAGATGGTAACATTTCCAGACCAGCCTCTGTGCCAAGCATGTTCTAGCCCAAAAGGGAGGCAGAGGAGATGATTTTCCTGTTAGCATTACATGGCAGCTTGGTTGAATGCAGCCTGCAGCTGTCCTGCTGGCAGTGTCATTGAAATAGGGCACTACTGTGAATCTGAGGCATTTGGCAGGACCTGTACACAGAATTGCTAAGACATGATTCCCCTTTCCCAGTGAGCCTGTCTCCATCAACTCAGTGCAAACTTCTGCTAAATCAGGTTAAGTTTCCCAGACCCATTCCACACCGAGCTGAACTCATTGGCCTGGGGAGAGGCAATTTGGAGTCAGAGAGAGAAAAACACCTGCTGCCAAGGCAACTAGAGATGCAACTTCTCCAGAGATGAAGTAGGAGCACTAAGATCCAGCAGCAAAGATGATGCAGCAGGTTTCCTCCTCTGGGGGACAGGCTGTCTCTCTGGAAAGACTTTGGAAATGGAGGTGACACTGGAGGGCTCTAGACCATGTTGGCATGCTTTCCGAGTGGAGTCTCCCTCTATTGAACTGAGCCGTGCTATGGAAGAAGCATTCCTGGATAAGCATGGTCTAGGGAGGCTGTCATCCCTTTTAGCAGCGAAGGAAGTTGAGTGTATGAATACGTTGCTCCTTCCCCCTACCACACACACCTAGGTGCACACATGCAGGCCCACCATCAGGGAGGAAAAGGGTGCATCTGCCCCAGGGCCTGGTGATACAAAAGGGCCCTTTAAATTGCTGCAGGAGCACCATGCTGTGCATTCTGGGCAGCACTGAGGGCTGTCTGGGGAAGGTGCGGTGCTCTCTGGGGGGTGCTGTGAGCTGCCTAGCCTCAGCCGCACCCCTTCCACCCAAGGCCTCACCCCTTCCATGGGCGTGGAGCAGCCCCTCCCCCCCCCCCCCCCGCCCAGGGGCCCAGCGAGGCTGTCCGCCCCACTGCAAACACACACCTGCATCTGAAACTTTTGCTAATTTTTTGTGCTTTAGCGACTCCAGGAGCTAAGTTCTGCTCCACTGAGTTCTTTTGAGCTGTAGCTGGGCTGGAGTTGTGGGTGCAACCTCTTAAACTGTGTGCCTGGTTGGAGAGGTGGTGGTGGGATGAACCCGTTTGTGTGCTATTGCTACACCACTCCTGGCTCAGCCAGCACTTGCTGACCACCTGCATGCCTTATTCTGCATCCCATTCCTTTCGGGGGGGAGGGAAGGGGAGAGGGGATTCCATTCTTCACACTGTGCAACAGCTTTTCCCTGCTCCCTCATTGCACACGAAGCCACCCTTATAACCCCGGCTTGCTTGTGACCATGTGATTTCCGCATTCCCTCGCTGTGTTCCTTGGCACTTCCTTTCCCCCTTGTCAGTTTGGTTGGGGTCTCTTGTACGTTTCTGTTGAGTATTTTGTCCTTTGAACAAAGAGAAACAAACCCTTCGGAAGCATGTCCATTTTATTAAAATGATGATGACAGCTGTTATTCTTATTAATTATGTTTACTACCTGAACTGGTCAGTGAAATAAATATATGAAAAAACCCACAAAATGACCTTTTCCTGATTTGTTTTCTGTCTGCAGTAGGGGAACTTCTTATGAGTGGGGACAGAGCCGGGGTTCCAATTCCTGCCTGCCTTTTGCTCTACTGCATTGGGTCACTCTGATTGCAGCTTAATGTTCTTAAAGCAGGGGTGGGGAACCTCTTTTGGGTTGGGAGGCAGGCCACTGACCCACTAAAATCCGTTGTGGGCCGCACACAAGTGAGAAGTGGAGAAGAAACCCCCACTGTGGCCCCTGACTGGGAAGCAGAAAGACACTCCCCACATTCCCCTCACACACCAGAGCCTAGGGGGGGGCCAAGCTAGTAGATTTTTTTAAGCTTCAGCCCCCAGAGGGGCAGCAGCGAGGCTCCCCAATGCTGGGTAGGGCTGAGCCAAGCCAAGGACTGTATCCAACCCCCAGGCCAGAGGTTCCCCACCCATTTTAAAATATTTGAGATGAGTTTTTATCCCCATTGAGGGCTAAATCCTGCCTTCAGCTACCGCCCCACTGAATCAGTTGGTCCAGTTCTCCTTCCTGCTATGGTCTGCTAGCATTTAACACCCATGTGTAAATGAGAGCAGAGTGTGTCTGGCCCAATGGAATTCCAATGGCCTGACCCAAGAGGGATTATATGGGAATAGTGGGGGCAGGGTTTGGCCCTTAATGCACATGCTGTGGACATGATGTCCACATCCCAGGAGTGTCCAGCTGGTCTGCAGATGTTTTTATCCTGTTGGCTTCACTGCTCAGGCTGGAGTATCTTCCAGTGCCGCAAATCCCACCGGCAGGATGTGGTAAACCTGCCTTGTTAATTCTTAGTGCTGCTGAGTCATCTGACTATCAAGCCCAGCCTGCTAGAGCAGGATGTTCTCATGAGCGTTATCTTTCCCAGAACTGGCCAGCCAAGTTAGCCTGCAGCTTTCCCCTGGATCCTGCCTTTCTTTGTATGCAAGGAGTGGACTGGTGCTGTAACCCTCGCAACCTTGTGAGAGGAAGCAATTTTCAGAAGAGCCTCTCTTCTGCTCTCTCCCTGCACAGTGAGTGACCCAAGTTGCAGCTGGAAGCCAGAGCACCTCATCAGAAGTCACCGGCTGCTAAGAAGGGCTTGGATTACATAAGCACTCTAATGGGAGCCCCTCAAAGGAAATCTAAGATCCTCTGAGGAGCGCTGAAACTGCACATAGCTCTGATATGATGTTGGGGGCACTGCTGCCTGTAATGCTCTTTCAGATGAGCTGTGAATCCAGTAAGAGTCATGAAAGATCCCCTGCTGTTTTTCACAATGGGAATTGTGTGAACCAGAATTTTCTGATCAAATTGAATCTTGAGTAATTGCCTAACTCCAGTTTCAGTTGGAAACAGGATTCCCCTTCGCTCCCTGCCCCAACCTGTTTGGTCCCCATATAGACAGATTCACTAAAGAGGGACCCGTCCACAACCAGTAAAGGCCTCATCTCCCAGCATCAACTGGTTACAGGGGCCAGGCATTTCCTGTCCCAGACTGTGACTCCATGTCCTGTCTCCTTCACTTCCTATCCCAGTGCCGCATGCTCTTGAAACAGCTGCAAGCAGTTGTGAGTGAGTCATAGTTTTGTGTACCTGTAGTTTGTAAAGGGCCCATGGATGAAAGACATAACACAAGGTATTATGGGAATTACTTGGAGTCATGGCATATTGAAGCAGACACTGCTCTCAATGTTAGATTCCCCAAGCTTCCTTACTAACCTCTCAGCTGACCAGTAAGATCTCTGTCTAATCCTGCCTGGTTGCCACGACTAAGTCTTTTCCATTCTTGAGAGGGCCAGAGCTGCACACTAAACAGGCTTAGTGGAGGGGGAACAAATTCAGAAGTATTTGCCATTGTTGAGACAGAGCTAGACAGGCAAAGTGGAGCTGAGTATGGGAAATTATGGGCTCTTCCCCAGGCACTGATGGGGTTTTGAAGACTCTTCTATGGATTTTGCATGTTTTCTTGTTGCTACTGAGCAGAGAGGCACAGAAATACTCTGAGTTTATAATCTAGGAGCGTGGCTGCCTTTCCCAAGGGTGCTGGGGTAAAACAGGGTAGGGCTACACCATTAAGGGATAGCAGCTCAATGCCTCCCTTTACCCTCCCATGTTCCTGAACACAGATCTTCTGCCATTCATGCCATCATCAGCCCTGCCACATTCAAAACATTATCACAACCAGTGTCATCTTGCATCCCTCGGAAGAATTGCCTGGCGAAACCTCAGCTGTTCCAGGGAGGAGTCTTTGGGACTAGCTTTTCCCTTATCTTGCAGTTCCAGGCTGGGGACTATCAGGGAGCTCAGCTGTGTGCTTGCAAATGCGCCTGTGCTGCTTGTCCTCTTACTACATTTCTCTCTTGTGCCAGCAGGGAAGCGAACTGCAAAGGTGAGTACAGACAATGCATCCTACTAACATTGCTGCCTTCCTCGCTCGCTTTACTGCACAGCGCTGCGTTAAGGTTAGGCATCAACCCGCAACCTTCTCACACCCAGTACAAGCCATAGTCCAATAGAAGTTTTTGTAAGAATTGCAACACTGGAACAGTCTAGTGCAGCGCTGGGCAATCTAGGCTAGTGAATGGGCCAGGTGATTGGCCTTCCTTCATCCATGGGCTGCAAGGTTGTAGTAACCAAAACAGTCTCCCAGGATAAAATAGATTTGCTAATTGTGCTTGTATACCTAGAATTTGCAGGATGTGCTGATTGAACTATAGCAGTGCTGTGATTGGATACAGAGGGAGTGCACGGCTCTTACAATCCAGGCCTGTACTCAGGATCTTCCAAGTAAGCGGGAAATCAGCCCCAGCCTTCCCCTGGCTGGTCAGACCATGGGGAAGGGAGGCTCAGGCAGTGCGTTGCTCCTGCCTTCCCCTGGCCAGCCGGAGCATGCTTACTTGGTGGACCCTTTCACACCCTTCGCACCCCCCTGCATATGGGCCTGCAGTCAGCAACATCCCCTCACTTCACATATGTCACTTCAGTAACACCAGTAGGAAAAAAACACACGGATGGAAACCAGCGAAATCTGGCAACTCTGTGCTTGGACAAGAGTAAACAAAATGTCTTGTCATCCACACATAGAACCCTGATGGGCCACAAGTTGCCCACCACTGGTCTGGTGGTTCATCTAGTGGTTTGTCAACAGCCTGTCTGCAGCAGTAACCAATGCTTTGGTCCTTCAGAACAAGGGTAGCCTTCTCCTATTCCCCTACTGCTGCAATGCAATCACAGAGTGGGGGAATTCTACCTGAGCCCACCTGATGATCATTATATGTCCTGACACATGAGAACTGGTTGTCCTTGTCACTTTTATTCTAGTTGTGGAAACTGCATTGGCTATTTTTAATCATGCAGCTGTGTAATACCATTTTTTAATCTTCTGTAGCTTTTTGCTTCTGTAATAACCCAAAGCTGCTGTTACCTTTATAAGCCAGGTTTTGTTAACTCAGAGCCTGTGACTCTACGTTTGCAGTTTTGTGCACTAGTGCAGCTGCTTCTGAATTTCCTTAGCTACTGAAGTGCATCAGTAATGCAAATGGGAAATACTAGCATCCCTTTGCCATCCTGCGTGCCAGTGGAAATTAGATTGATGATCTCCAGCCAATTTCTAGTGAATGTCTAGTCACAACATAAACTGTTTGTCCTCCACACACCCTGGGCTAAAATAGCATGAGGATGTTCCTGTCTAGTATTATGAGAGAGCAAGATCTTACCCAACAAATGCTAAAATGATGCCCTTGTCAGAGACGGTGGTCTGTCGTCTTCATGGGTTCCAAATTCACCCCCAAACTTAAATCCTCAAAGCCCTGGGTTTTTTTTTCCTGTTCAGTTTGACAGTGCCAGGTGCCTGTCTGCTGTGCTTATGCTGTGCCTGTCCCTGAGCACCTGAGGTTTGCTCACATTGTCCCAAGGAGTTCAGGGATGACTGTGTGTGTGTGTTTCAGAGCTGAAGATGAGCTGCTGGATTCTCTTCCTTTCTCTGCTGGGTTTTCTCCCCCTTGTGATACCCACCTGCCCCTCACCCTGCCACTGCAGCACCAACATCATCAACTGCATGTCGAAGGAACTGACAGAAAGCAGCCTCCCTGCTTCCTTCAGCCCCTCAACTCAAATGATCTACCTCAACCATAACCATCTCACCAGCATCCCCAGCGGGCTCCTGGACAACCTGAAGAACCTCCAAGTGCTCCACCTGTGGGGGAACCCCTGGGAATGTGACTGCGACATCCTCTACCTGCGCTCATGGCTCCAGTGGCAGCAGAATCGGACCCTGTATCGGAACGTGCTGTGTGCCTCCCCGGAACACCTGCAGGGCAGGGTCATTGCATACTTGTCGGAGGAAGAGATCATCTCCACGTGCCAGTTCTGGTACTGCAGCATCGCGCTCATCTCCCAGATCTGCCTCTTTCTCTTCATCCTCCTCCAGGCCATCCTGCTTCTCTTCATTATCTTGTTCCTGCATAAACTCCAGAGGAGAGCCAATGAAGCCAAGCTGGCCACCAAGGAGATTCACCAGAATGACGATACATGGGCACCTCTTTCAGAGAATACCCGTGGCATTGATTAACGTCACATGAGCTTTAAGTCCTCATGCTTCAGGGCATATGCTGATCAGCAGGGCCTGGAAGGAAATCCTCCTTGTTGAGATTGTAGTATTGCATAGCTGTTTGGTGCATTATGCTGAGAGCCAGCCTTTCTCTGAAGCATCAGGAACAGACCACTGTCTAAAGGTGGATGTTGGCTTGGCCTATTGCTCTGTTGCAGTGCAGCTAATCCTGGTATGTTAAAAATCTGTACTCTTCCAAAGGGCTGGAAACAGGATTGTGCAGCCTCTGTTGCTTTGCTGACGAGAAAGCTGTTACTGGCGGGATCTCTTTAAAAGGCTGTGCAGAATTGCATGCACCGGGAGCCATTAGGAACTAACTTAAAGCTGGCAAGAATCAGACTGGTCTGAGCTAATGCTGCTGTTAAATGCTTCATGCTCATATGGTCTCCCGGGTTCTAGTGGCTGAGCCCACACTTAAAACACTTGGGGTGAGCTTCAGCCAGCACTTAGCACATCTCTGATTCTGGGGCTTGGTTACAACTTGAGCAGAATATGGCAGGATGGCCCAGTGGTTAAGTAACTGGACAAAGTCACAGGAGAGATGGGTTCAGTTTCCCAGCTCTGTCTCTGATTTCCCGTGGGCAAGTCGCTCAATCTCTCAGTGCCACAGTTAAAACTGGGCTAACACTCCTCTCTGCTAGCTGTGCTTTGTATTGTCTGTTTAGGGTGGGACTGCTCAAAAGCCTCCCATGTTGCTTCAGTTCTGTTCCCATTTAAAATGAAAGCAGCAAGAGCAGAGTTAGGCGAATGCCAAGGGCTTCTGAAAGCTTCATCTCCTTGGGGAAGCAATTGTGTCTTCCTATGTGTCTGTTGGGTGCTCAGCACAATGGGAGCAGCTACAGTGATAGCAAGAAATGCCTACTGCAACTTTAGCTAGTTACACCAGCCCTTTCATGTTTGTAACAAAATGGCATTAAAATAATGATGATGCAAATGGGTCTTCCCAGGCTGAAAGATGTATCTGCTGTGATCTCCTTGCAAAGCATACAAGCAGGGGGAACTCCCAGGAACGGTCCTGGGGTGGGACATTGTCTTAAGAAGGCTGCTCCTTTGAAGTGGGTTTTGGAAAAAATCTTTCCCCCTCTGCCCCGGGCTCTGCAGCTGCTGGTTCCTAACATGGAGTTTCTTTGAATTGAGGTTTTACATGGACAACTTGGGTTGTTTGGGGGTTTTATTTACACTGAGGCCTGTGTCTGAGTGCCTGGTGATCCACCAGGAGAGGCGCAAAGAAGAGGACCATGAGATGGCAAATTGGCAAGAAAGAATGAGCATTTAAGATGAAGCAATGGCCCTGTGGGCCTGTGATAATTCAGGGGGTTAGTGCTGGGATAGGGGCTTAGGTCACTGGTTCCCATCACAAGGGTTCCCTGTGGCATGGGACAAGGGCACTGGTGAGCTGAGAAACAGCCAATCTTGCTCCCTTTACAGAGGCACTGAGGGCAAGGCCTGTGAACTGCCTGTTTTGGAAGCTGCATGGCAAAGAGTGGTTCTGGGGATGGTTGGGCTCCACTTTCCAGAATATCCTAGTTCTGAGCTGGACCCCATGCTGGGCAGTTCAGCTGTTTCCTTTTCTGCTGAGGTCACATTATTTGCTTTCAGTTATGAACTTCATCCCTTGGGGACAGGCTGCTCAGGCAGTCTGTGGTTTTTCCTGCTGACTCAACATCATGTCTCCCCAAAGTAGCTGGCTTGTCCGTCTCAGCATCTCCTAAGCGGAGGTGTGGTCACAGGGGCTCTGCATGCTTCCTCTGCTTTGAGTACTGGCTCTGCAGCTCCCATTGGTTGGGGACCATGGCTAATGGGAGCCATGGGGGCCGCATATACAGCTAACTGGCCACATCTCTGCCTAGGAGCCAGAGGGATGTGATGACCACTTCCAGGCGCCACTTGGATAAGTGCTGCCTGCATCCTGAAACCCCTCCCACAGCCCAGCCCCCTGCCTCAGCCCTGAGCTCCCTCTCACAGCCAAACTCCTTCCCAGAGCAGGCATCCCACATCCAAACCTTCCAACCCCACCCTGGAGCTCCCTCCTTCACCCAAATCCTTGTCCCACCCCAGAGCCTGCTACCCACTCTGGAGCCTTTGCCTCCTCCCATACCCCAACCTCTGCCCCAACCCAGTGAACATAAGTGAGCAAAGTAGGGCGGAGACATGAGTGTGAGGTGAGGCCTGGCCAAACTGAGGTGCTAAAGAATGGCCAAACCACTGTAATATCCGATGTGCAAGCAGAGGTCTCACTGGCCCTTGGATTCATTCAAAATGGAGATGACTGTGGAAATGTCTCTCCTTGCCACTGCTATCGACAGACATTAACAAGTGCTGCTAGCTCCAGAACAGTGATGGGCCTGTTGGCTCCTGCATTTGGCCTGCCAGTGTAAAACTCAACCCAGTGCAATGCAGCTCTTGAGTGGAGGGCCTGATCTGGGGATGCAGGCCATGTCTTGGGTTGCCAGGTGTCTGGTATTGACCTGGACAGTCCGGTATTTTTGTCTCCTGTCTGGTAAAAAAATTCAGAAAATACCAGACACCTGAAATGTCCGGTATTTTCTGTTTTTTTCCCTGCTAGGAGGTAAAAATATCGGACACCTGGCAACCCTACAACACACTCAGCAACTGGGCCCAGCCCCCGGCCCCCTCCAGGCCCCCGGATCCCCTGCTTACCTGGTTCCGCAGGGAAGCTCCCTTTTGTCTTGACCAAGAAAACAAGATGGCCTCCAGCAAAAAACCTAAAGACCTGAGCAAGGGGAAGCAATGCCTTCCCTGGGTCTTAGTGCTCAGCCTCTCCTCTTCCTATCCCTATTCTGACTCTGCACGCAATTAAAAGGGCCATGCTGTTTTATTTTATTTATTTTTTTGCTTAATAACTCTTGAGGTCATTTTTTTTCTCAACAACTTTGGTCTCCCCCTTCCCCCTTTTCCCCCCCTCAACAGAATTTTTTCCCCGTTGTTTTTTTTTGGGGGGGGAGAGGTGTTTTGGTATTTTTGTTGAAACCATCTGGCAACCCTACCTGGGGCAGCACAGAGCCATGCAGGTGAGTGGGATGACCTCATTAGCAGAATCTACATTAGCCATAGAGGGGTTCTCTCCTTGGTGCCGCCCGCTACTCCAGCCCTATCATCTGTATTTCGTGCTTCCTCAATGCAGCTGGCTCAGGAAGCCAATAAAAATAGGAGCTTGTGAGAGAAGGAGAGAACATTTTGGGCGCTGTCTTAGCCTTGAGCCAGTGGCGTGTCACTGCAGAGCAAAGCTGCCAGAACAGCCTGTTGCAACATCTCAGATAGTCCCTGGGCAGCAGAGACACCAATGGAAAGGCTGTGGAGAAGGGCAGAACAGGAAATAACAGCTGTCACAGAGACAGTGGTGAGACAGTAGGGCTGGGAGCCAGGAATCCAATGTGCTGTTCCTAGCTGTACCAGTGATTCAGGGAAGAGGTGGAGATGTCCTATGTTTTCCCCTTCATTCTGGCTGGCAATTTCCCCTTCCCTTTCCATTCTCCTAACAGCTGTGGCTGCGCATGTCTTGTATAAAGCCTGCACTGAACAACGGCTGTTGGTCACCTAGGAGCCTGCTGTAAAGCTGCCTCTTGAGGCCAGAGGGCAGCAAACACTCCAGAGACTGAAAGCAGCTGACTTCAGGAAGCTGTGGGGAGGGGAGGGGGAAAGGAGGGGAGAGCAGGTGCCGGACTTCACCCATTCTATCGTGCAGGGGGCATAGGGGAGAACCAGAGAGGCCTATGGTCAGCCTGGATCTTTACAGAGGTGAATTCTAGGGCGAGACCAGATAGTCAAAGAATCTGAGTCATAACTAGGTTAATAAAGTAACATAGAGGAAGCTGTGTTAGTCTGATCTCAATAAAACAAAAAAGCAGTCAAGTAGCACTTTAAAGACTAACAAAATAGTTTATTAGGTGATGAGCTTTCATGGGGCAGACCTACTTCTTCAGATCATATTCTGAAAGTGAATAGGCATGACCATTATGTAACAGAGGGATACAATGAAAGAAGGTAAAATAAAAAAAAATTACAAACTAACAAATCAGCTACATAGAACAGAAGATGGAGGTTAGGGGGGAGTGACAAGGAAGGAGGAAATTGCTTATTATAAGAGCCAATTAAGTGGCTAATCTGGGGTCATTACGAATATCATTTTATTACAAATGTTTGTTTGCTTGAAAATGCAAACTGAAATTTCATTATCTGTTGCTTTCCTGTTTTAACTAGATTCAGACAGCCAATCAGAGAGCAGCAACATGACCATGTGACTTAAATGACCACTAATACAACACAACTGAGGACACAGAGCAGTTAAATTATAGAGCTATTCCTAAGGGAAATTATTTGAAGATGATTGGAACAAAGACATTCTCAGCAACTGAGGTTGCATTGGAAATGGGTCACCAGCCAAGGAAGAGGCTAGATTCATAATGAATTGTACTTGAAAAAATAGTTTGATTAGCTCTAAGTAATTCTTCCACCCTCTTTCTTTTTTCCATCTCCCCTCCCCAAGGAATAAGGAGCATGTTCCCAAGTATATAAGTATGTAGTCATTTTACAAATAGAATTGGAGACTCTAAGGCATGGAGGTAGACCTCATGCTTTGTTCAACATGCAGGGGGCTAGAGCAACAAACTGAGCCCAGGAAAAAGCCTGCCTGGTTGAAAAATTTCCCTAAAACTACTTTTTTTTTTTTTTTTGAACTGGGTGAAATCTTGTTATGGGTCTTGCTTAAAAGTTTTCTCATCTTTTAGTGTAGGGCTAAATTAATCATAAGCCCTCACCTGTGACAAAAGGGTAATGTAAACTAGGGATGTGAAAGGATAACCATTTAAATGGTTAACCAATAAGCCTGGGCATTCAAGGTTATACATGGGCTCCCACCCCACTCCTGGGGAGCCAGCGCAGGAGTGGCACTGGCAGCCAGCTCTCTGGGAGTGGGGCTGCAGTGGGAACTGGTGGCACTAGAAGCTGGCTTAAAAGCCAATCCAGCGTACACCAGCTCCTGGGGAGCTGGCTGCCACCCTGCACTGCTGCCTCTGTATCAGAGGCAGCAGCATGGTCTGACAGCCAGCTCCTCGGGAGTGGGACTGGTAGGAGGAATTGATGTTGGGAGCCAGCTTCAAATTGTCAGCAATTACCCAATTACACACTTTTTAACATTCCTAATGTAAACCTGTCCAGGAATTTTGGACTATGTGGGTAGAAGAGCTTTGCTGAATATTGTTTTGGAGGGAGAGAAAGAGAGAGAGAAAGAAAGCAAGAAAAGGCAGAATGCAGAGGACCAGTGAGCCACAGACAGCCTGAAGGAGCATCTGAAAGCATGGTGTCTGACACTGGAAGAAGATTAGAGAGAGATTTTTGGGTTAAAGACGCAGGCTGAAAGGTGTGACCCGTGGTACTCTGAGTAAAAGCTCTTTCCTGCTATTTGAGTTTTTCAGTGTTCATTGGCACAGGACTTTGTGCATTCTTTGTGAATAAACAAAACTATCCACGACTGATAGATGTGTCTAACTAGAACAAATTACTAGCCTTCATGCTTTTGGCTAGCCACTTGTCTCAAAAAGGGTAGTACTGTGTTTTTAATAGGACACTGGATTTTTCAACTAAACAGCATTTTGCACGAAAAGTGCCTGCATTCAATGAAAATTGTTTTGGGGATTGGGAGGGAGTTGGTCAAAAACCCAAACACCTAAAACCTGAAATACTTTGATTTGGATATTCCATCATGGTGCCTCATGGGAGTTGTGACTAATATTCCTCATGACCCCATTCTCCTCTCTGGGCTGGATTCCCCTAGCTGAACTACAACTCCCATGCTACTTCCATGACAAATCCACCTCTCTTATCATAGAATCATAGAACTGGAAGGGACCTTGAGAGGGCATTGAGTCCAGCCCCTTGCCCTCATGGCAGAACCAAGCACTGTCTAGATCAACCCTGATGATGTCTGTCTAACCTGCTCTTCAATATCTCCAGGGATCAAGATTCCACAGCCTCCCTAGGCAATTTATGCCAGTGTTTCACCACCCTGACAGGAAGTTTTTCCTAATGTCCAACTTAAACCTCCCTTGCTGCAGTTTAAGCCCATTGCTCCTTGTCCTATCATCAGAGGCCAAGGAGAACAATTTTTCTTTTCCACCCTTTTAGAGTCTTGAAAACCTCTATCGTGTACCTGCTCAGTCTTCTCTTTTCCAAACTAAACAAGCCCAATTCTTTAAGTCTTCCTTCATAGCTCATGTTTTCTAGACCTTTAATCATTTTTGTTGCTCTTCTCTGGACCTTCTCCAGTTTTTCCACATCTTGAAATGTGGTGCCCAGAACTGGACACAATACTCCTATTGGGGCCTAATCAGTGCAGAGTAGAGCAGAAGAATGATTTCTTGTGTCTTGCTCACAACGCTCCTGTTAATGCATCCCACAATCATGTTTGCTTTTTTAGCAACAGCGTTACACTGTTGACTCATATTTAGCTTGTGGTCCACTATGACTCCTAGATCCTTTTCTGCAGTACTCCTTCTAGACAGTCACTTCCCCTTCTGTATGTGTGAGACTGATTGTTCCTTCCAAAGTGGAGTACTTTGCATTTGTCCTTATTAAAGCAGTTGCAATCCCTCCTAGCTTGGTATCATCTCCAAACTTAGTAATCGTACTCTCTATGCCATCATCTAAATCATTGATGAAGATATTAAACAGAACCAGACACAAAACAGACCCCTGCGGAATCCCACTTGTTGTGTCCTTCCAGCATGGTTGTGAACTGTTAATAACGGTTAATAACCACTCTCTGAGAACAGTCATGCGAGACTGTCAAATGCCTTACGAAAGTCTAGGTATACCATGTCCACCGCTTCTCCTTTATCCACAAGGCTTGTTATCCTATCAGAGAAAGCTATCAGATTGGTTTGACATGATTTGTTCTGCTGTTACCTATCAACTCATTATTCAGATGTTTGCAGATGAATTCCTTAATTACTTCCATTATCTTCCCTGGTCTATAGTTTTCTGGGTTGTTCTTATTATCCTTTTTCACCATGAGGCGACATCCTGGTGCATCATGGGAGATGTAGTTTGAACAGAGAGCACAACCTGTTTGGAGAAAGAGGTACCAAAACTATATCTCCTGTGAGGCATTGGGGCAGCCATTTCACAATCAAAATATTTGGATTTGGATTTTTTTGGGTTGAAAAATTGAAATTTGCATTAGAAAATAGTTCAAGGTGCTGAAGATCCCAGATAGAGGAGCAGGCAGCCCATTCCATTATGCTTTCTTTTCTTATTAACCTTCCCTGCTTTTTTCATCAGGCTAATCTGTTTTGGTTTTTTTTGGTTAATTGTCTCCTATTGTGCCATGCTGGCAGAAGGAGTCAGGTCCATGCCTTGCTGATGTGTCTATGTGCCAGGGCCGTCCCTACTCATTTTGGTGCCCTATGCAGGGAGCTTTGTGGAGTATGGAACAATTTGAGGCCATGACAGCAGGCCCATGATCACAAGCCTGGCTGCCTGCCTGTCAGCACTGCTGTGGTGTGCCAAGAAAGCTTGTGAACTTAGCATGCCCAGGCAGACAGAGGGTGACTGCTGACTTAGGTTTCAGTTCCCTGGGAAAGCAAGAGGGGTTCACACACTGTGTCATTAAGACTTGGCACATTCACGGTAGAAAACTGCTTGGCATCTTTTTCCCCCAGTGATGTGCATAATCAGTTGTAGTGACATGTGAAGGGTTGTACTGAGCCCAGAATAATGTGTAGGTCATGACAGCACATCTACAGCCTGCACTTTCCTGCTCCCACCACAGAGGCTTTTCTGCTGGGCTTGGTGGCCTATCTGGCCATGTTGGCAGCTGCTGTGATGAGAAGTGGGCCTTTAGTTTGGTGGCGAGGGATGTTTTTGAGGGCAGGGCTCAAACACTTGACCTGTGGCTCCTGAGGCAGTTACTTTATCCACTACAGGGGCCCTGCAACCTCCCTATCTTTTAGGCCCCCCCTTATCTGTTCTACATACCAAGGGTGTCAGGTGTATGTTGGTTGAAGGCAGGGCTCGAACCTTCCACTTGTAGCTCTAGAGGCTGGTACCATATCCACTGAGCCAGCCTGCAGATGCCCTGCCACTCTCCTACCCCCCCAGAGCTTAGGGATGGGGGAGCTTGTGGTGCTTACAGTCAAACCTGGTCTTAACTCCCATGGACCAGACTTAACTCCTAGGCCAATCAGAACACGGTGCCCCTTGCAGGTGGGGGCAAGGTGGGAGGAGACTTTGCATGCTTCCTTCCACCCTCAAGCCCTGACTGGCCTAGGGGCAGTGGTGGGGGGGGCACACGAAGACCCCTTCCACTGCCAGGGTAATGGGCTCCTAGAGGGAACCACCAGCTGTTCAGAACTGCTGATGGTTCTCTTGTGGAGGGGGCAGGGGGGGCAAAGACTTCATCCCCAGACCAGTCAGGATCTGTGGGTGGGGAAGCACGGTAGTGTCCTGGCCCCGCCCCTTTTGCCCGAGGGCCCCCCTTCTCCCAGGAGGCCTGGGGCCACTTAAAAAATTTCTGAAGTGGCCCCCAGTCAAAAATTATTGCCCACCCCTGGCCTAGGGGTTTCAAGGGACCAGGTGGCTGCTTGAGGGAGCCATGTGGAGCAGAACAGGTAGAGAACCTGCCTTAACTCTGAGCCCCCACTGCACTTTTAATGGATCAGTTAATAGTGCCAACTGGAGCCTCCAGGGTCCATTTTGGATTGAGTAGTCCAGTCAAAACCCAAACACCTGGCCATACTGTGCATAAGCCATGTACAGTTAGTGTACTGCAGTGGTTTTCAACTGGGGTTCTGCAGACTGTATCTACAATTCCCAAAGGGGTCCACACCTCCATTCAAATATTTTAGGGGTCCACAAATGAAATAAGGATGAATACCCCTGTTGCAGTGTAATAGCTTTGTTGGCCTAAGCTTGAGCTTGCTGCATTGCTGGCAAATGGCAAAGTCATGGCTGAGCTATGCATGGCATCCTCCATGAGTGCCAGGAAAAACAAAGCCTTTATCTGACACCATCAGGTATTCTCTTTGTCACAACATAACTATTTTAGCAATGGCTTAGCATGGCTTAAAATTATTGCGTGGTCCCATGTTCTGTCTGCACCTGCAAAGCCTCCTTGGGGGCCGTGAGTCCAATTGTACATGGCTCAGAACTATGTTTATTCGAATCATTTCCAGAAACCTGTTCTATCAGCTGCCATAACTCTTTGGGAATGCATCCTGTTGTGGTGTTAAGGTTTGCATGTAGTGTAAATGTTGTATGTGTGTGAGTGTGTCTGTGGCCCATCAGGGTTCTATGTGTGGCTCACAAGATTTAGTTATTTAGTTATTTATTTATATTTTTATTTTACCATTGCCCATGGAGAGGGTTGCCAGATTCCACTGGTTTTCATCCACATAGGTTTTTTTCCTACTGGTATTACAAAAGTGACACACATGCACAAAGCAAGGACACATGACATTGTGAGAGCTGTGCACACCCTGTGCATCCAGTCAAAGTGCTGCTACGATTTAGTTGGCACCCCCCGCAAATTCTAGGAACACAAATACAGTTAGCAAAACTACCCTATCCCAGGAGACCGCCTTGGTTATGACAATCTTGTGGCCCACTCAGATCAAGGAGGAACACTCATGCAGCCCCCTCACTATCTTAGTTTGCCCCTCAAAGATTTATTTTTAGTAGTCTACCTTTCATTGACTTCAATGGAAGTGAGCTAATTTTTCGTCTCTTTACCTTTTTTGTGACCTGAGGCTACTCAGCTATTTTCATGGATGTAGTTGGGACACAGAATGGAGTGTACCTTGACATTTATTTTTAAATGGAAGAAAAATAAAATGACGGGTTATAATGCAGAAGTGTTTAAGATGTCATTGGCAGCCAACTCATAATTTGCATTGTATAGCAGTGATTCTATCTATGCATCTACCCACCTATAGTAGCTGGCCATTTTTTTCTGTCACACTCTTTAACAGCTGTAAGGTGAGCTATAGCACTGACAATTATAATCTTGCCATTACAGTGGGGTCTTCATCTGTGAATAGACAATTGTATTTCTAAAAGTAATATTTGTCCCTCCCTATTTGAAATGCAATCTGAGCTCAGTAGAGGGCAGCAGAGACCCAGAGCTCTAGGCTACTCCTCTTACCCTGATGAAAGGCTCATCTGAACAGATAAAGGACTGACACCAAACCAGGCTGATCCCAACAGATGAGCTGACACCAACTCTTGAAACTTATTTGCTGCATGGCAGATTGTTTCCACTGACTACACAAATATATATCCCCTTGTTTTAAGTATTTCAGAGCATTGGAACCAATGGAGCCAGGACCAGGGATTCCAGGACTTCTCTCCAGTAGTTACATGTAGACATGGAGCCAAATTCAGTAAATCTGATAGTACTCTGTCTGGAGAGAACTCTATTTATTCTGGCTGGATTTCAAAAGACTAAAATCTGTCCCATGGCAGCTACTGAACAGATTATGAGGCCTTTTCCCATGGCACTGAGAGAGAACTGCTAAAAAAGGGCAAATCCCCTGGAAACTAACTTAGCAATAGACCATCTCATTTCAGATCTGTGGGCCCTGTGACCACTTTTCATAGCCCCAGGAATCCCCGCTACCTTCTAAGCCTGTCTCTTCACCCATGTGATGAAAGAACAAAAGATCACCTGAGCCTGCAATATTCTGCCACCCTTATTGTCAATCCAAAGGACCAAGCATGGATAGAGGAAACTGATATTGTTAAAATGGGACCTGTTCAATTATCATGCCTAGCCACCTTGTACTTTCCTGTGGGGAGAAGGGATGGGTACAACAGAACCCTGCAGGGCCAGTGCTGGGCAGAGTTGATGACAAAAATGAAGCCTGGATTTCTGGGTACAGCTGTGCATCATGCTGGCTAGTACAGGGGAAACCAAGCACTGAAATGACTAGCAGGCAAGCAGAGAGATGCTGTGGCCACACCTTGTTTGGCACTCTACCAATAAGAGATGCTGCTGGTTTAATTAAGGAGTCAGACAGACTGGTCTTGCCTACAGCAGAGTGGCTCTTCTGCTCTCTTGTCCATCCAGAGAGGTGAAGGAGCTGAGCCAGGCTGCTCACCAGGCCCATATTTAATGGCAGCTTGTTCTAGGCATCGCTTGGTACTTTCCTGCCATCGGAGCCCCCTGGACTGCTGTCCCACACACGTCTAGCTTGGTTACTGGGCCTTAGTTCTGTCAGGCTATAGCATCAGGGGCAAAAGCTGAGACAAGGGGTTACATTCATCTCTGGTTGGATTGGACTGAAGCCAAAGGGATTTACATTGAGAGTGAGTTTGGCCCCACTGCTGCTTGCCTGAAAGAAATGAATGCAGCCTCCTGTGACGGTGCCTGTCCTTAGCTCCCTGTGTGCAGCATGCAGGACTTGTCTGCCATGCTGTGCTCCCCGTCTGAACTTTGGCAGGGTGAGATGGCTTAGTCAGAGGCTTTATATGTGCAGCTCCTCACGCCATTCAAAAGATGGCACCAGCAACCCAGTATTGGCTCTGCTTCTCCATTCCCTGATCTTTCAACACTGTGTTAGCAAACTCATTTTTTTCCCAGGATGGGACTTTAATTTCCTCCTATTGATCATGGCCAGAGAAGAAACCTGAAATGGACATTTTATTCCAAAAACAATGGCCCCCTTATGTGCTATGTCATGATCCTTTGTACGAACCTGCCAGTGAAATGAGGGCACTTCCCTAGGCCCTTTTGTACCTTTCTCAAGATAATCTTTATATTTTATCAGCTGTCTGGATTCTTGCAGCAAGAGAGAGTGGAGATAAATTACAAACTCTTTACATTCCACTGATGCATGAGATAAAATGACAGTCTGTGGAATCAGGGCATTAGGTAGAGTTATATGGGTTTTTTTTAAAAAAAAACCCCAATCACTTCAGTGAGATGCTGACAGCCCTGATTAAACTCTGACCTAATATGAAGAATTCATTCACACAGCTTTGCATGCTTCTCTGGACCTGCAACCACCCCTGCTCTTCCAATCCAAGACCCTCCAGACAGGCTCACCGTTGCACTTCAACCCTGACCCCACACTATTCTGGTCTCTGCTCCTCACCTTGAGCCCTAATAATGGACACCACTACTTCCTGGCACTACCCCTGCTGCAGCCTTCTGACCTTGTCCTTCTAAATTGTGCCAGTGTACCTCAATTCTTCTCTAAACCATGCCTTGTTATTGCAGCCCTGGGTGTCTCCTGAACTCAGATCTCTAGCAAGCCAGCTAGAGTGAGACCTTGACCCTTGTGACCAAAAACCCAGCTTTGAAGGCACGCCTTCAAAGGCGAAAGCTGATGCACTTGTTCATTCCCTCTGTCCGCATTTGTCAAATGCTTTGGTAACTCTTCAGTTCCCTCTTTGCGCAGTGCAAATGAAAGGTGTCATTCTGTTTGCTGTGCGCTGCACCTTTCCATGCAGAGGAGTCGCTCTACCGGCCAGAGAGGGAGCTGCCATTTTGTATTTCAGCTCAGATGCAGAGGGAGTCACTGTGCTCTCTTTCACTCTCTGGTGGAGGCATCCTACCTGGGCTGTTGGCACTTGCTGATCTGAAGTGAAAAGCTAGCTTTCCAGTAATGACGGTGCTTTGTGTGCTATTTGTCACTCAGGGGGGCGAGGGGTGGGGGAAGAGCTGGCAGCTCTCAATGCTAGTCACTAGAGAGTGTCCTGGGCTGGAACCCTGGGGCTAAGAAGAGGATCAGATTCAAATAGGGCTCCAAACACCATGGCCCAAGGCTGGGGAAGCAATGTTTCTCTTGGTCATTGGCCTTGTCATTGGGCTCTAAGCAAATTGTGGTGTGCTTGGGGGGGGGGGGAGGAGGAAGGGGAGAGCCTCTGAAATACTGCACCTGAAAACCTTCAGACTTTAGTCCAAGAGCACAGACTGGTTTATTCCACAGGAGGGACTGAGGTTTGATGTTGGAAGTTTGCTCCACATCACCCGCTGCCTGGCAGGAGTTGGGAGAAATGCAGATATGGGTGCATGAGCAAGGAGGAGCCCATCCAGCCGCCCTGTTTAATGCCCATTCACTTTGTCTACATAAGGACTGCAGGACTGGGCCTCAAGAATGGGGCAGATTTCATTAGTTGCAAACAATGCCCCACCCCTGGCACCCCAGCAGTAGGAGCCTGCACTTTGCTCCACTTCCAAAGGGAAGGGTGGGATTTTAATAACTCCATGAGGATCTTTGTTCTAGGTCGAGAGGTGAAACGTGCCTGAGTGGGACAGACCAAGCTGCCCAGAGGCCTGTGCTGTGTCTGGGGCCCAGCTTGGGAAGAGGAGCACAGGTAGCAGTAAATATGTGCCTGGGCATCATGAGTCTCATGTCGGGCATGAGTGTGTGTGTGTGCTCTGGGTCAATGTCTGCACCTGCTTCTGCCCATAGAGTAGGGATTGCCAGTTTGTTCTGGGGAATGGGGCACAAGGTATCCCTCCCCCTCTGGTACATTCATTTATGACTTTTCTTAATGACTCCAGAGAAACTTGGAGACTACCTGAGAGACCATTTCAATGTGCCCAGCCTGTCTAGCCCTTAGGCCAGTTTGCTGAGACTACCAGCTATGTCCTGGTTTGTGAGGGTTGTTTTTTTTAATCTGTCTTCATCCATCAGACTGAACTGAGATCACTGAATTAATTCCACCTGACAGCCATAATCTCCAGTAAAACTTTCTGGATGCTACCAACCTGGGCTGGGTTAGAGGTATCCAAGTTCTTGAGCCATACCATCCTTGAGCTAGCCCCTGTCCCATACCATCACATTTAAGTTTTCAGTAGCAATGGGTATGAATCAAAACCAAACTTTGGGGAGGTGTGGATGCAGCTCCAGACTCTGCCAGTCTCGATTGTTTTGTCAGAGCCAACCTATCAAGCTGGTGTATGTATGACTTATTGCTGTTAGCTTTTATTATTTGTGCTACAAAAGCTCCTAGGTAGACCATTATGATCCACTTGTCTGATTTCCAGAGTAAAGCAGACTTTAGAATTTCACTTGTGATTCCTTCATCAAACTCATAACATCTGGTTGAGTTAGAACATTTCTTCAAGGGAAGCATCCAGTATTGATGTAAAGGCTTCCACTGATGGAGAATCCACCACATCCATAGGTCACTTGTTCCAATGAATAATATCTTCCCTGTGAAAAGATACCTTGTACTTAGTTTCTAGTTCAAATTTGTGTAGCTTCAATGGCCAGCAATTAAATCTCATTATGCTTTTGTCTGCTACATTAAAGAACTATCTATTATCAGAAATCTTCTGTGGCCCAATGTGTGAGGAGCAGTACACTCATACCAGGAGAGCTGAGCAGCAAATGGTTTTCCAATCTCATGAGAGTTTTCAAGATTATGAACACGTTTTCTGGGCTGAATCTAAGTAGAAATTTTGAATATTTCCACAAACCAAAAATCCAAACTTTCTGGAAGAATCATCAGATCAATTGCAATTTTTTTTTGATCATTTAAATTTTTTTTTCCATTTGGATCTTATTTTTAACACTTTTGATTTAGAACAATGAATTAACTTACATTTTGAAACAAAATTTGCAACAAACAGAAAAATGAAGCATTTTAGTTTGGAAAATGTCAAAGCAGGACTCCCTTCCCCTCTCCCCAAATTTTTTTTCAAAATGGGAAATTTGTCAACACTGACCTCTTTCCACAGACAGATTTGGTTCTGATGAACTGCCATTTTCTTAAAATAAATGCTTTGTTGAAAAACTTCCAATTGGCCATACATGTCGTATAATAAAAAGTCCTCATTCCAAAGAGCAGGGAAGAGTTTATGCATAGGATGAGACACCAGCAGGTGGTTGGAACAACTGGGGGAAGGAGAAGTCAAATAGTGAAATAATCCTGATTAGCTGAATAAACAGAAGTACCAGCACCCCATTGCTGGCCATATATAGGCATCATAGCACAGGCGAGTGACAGTACCACATCGGAGCTATGTCCCTGCCACATTTAGATCCCCCAGAGGGGCTCTGTCTGGCCTAAGTCAGGTGCATTTTTTGGTTGTTCCCTTCTCCTTAGGAAGGGCGTCATTTAAGTGCATCTAGGCCATAGCAGGAACAGTGACAACCTGGGTTGCTGCCCTGGAAAGCAAAGGCCTCTTGTCACTCAGCCACTGGGGACTTGTTTACTGTAGGGGTATCCAGGAGTCTCCTGGAAGCACTCCCAGTGCTCCGGGAGGTGTTGAGTTCCACATGTCGACACCTTGAGTGTCCACAGCCCAGCTGCATCTCTCTCGTTTCAAAGGAAACGTCAGCTGGGGAGGGAGCATCTCCCCAGCCAGGAAGCAGCTTGAATGCACATCAAACAGGCACGTCCCTCTGGGATGGGAGAATGGGGCAGATTGGAGAGTGACAAGAATCCACTCATACCTCCTCACCCAATGCTGGGGCAGAAAGTCAGGGACAGGGGGAGCCAAACCGAGTCTATGAAGAGGAGAGCCATGTCTGGCAGCAGGGCTAAATGCCCAGTTCTCCCAGCCCCAGGGAAATCTTGTGGGGTGAGCCTGTCTGGGGTTGGGAAGACGAAGTCTCATTGAACTGAGCTGACTTGTGATAACAGTCTCTCTCTTGTGGTGGAACAATGCCTGGGGAGGTTTGTAACCGATACTGAATGAGAATCAGCTCCGAGTGGAGACATCACTGCTCAGACTAACAAGTACATCAAGTGGAATGGTCACTGTAGATCAGGCTCACTCTTGCCGCTGTAGGGGTGAGGGCATGGGCTGCTTTTGAGAAGAGATACCAGGAAATTGCCTGAGCTAATAGCCAGACAGCAGGTGCCATTAAAAGCTGGGCCCTGCCCACCCATGCTGGGTCCCTTTCCCAGGGCATGTGTGCTATTTCCTCATCTTAGCAAGTACTCAGGGGAACAGGGAATTGTATGATCTTTGCTGTCCACTCTTGCCAGCTGCTTCCCCTTGCTGCTGCCTTTGTGCTGAATCCCTTAGTGCCAGATTTCATTCACCTGGTTGATCAGTACACAATTATCTACTTTGCTTTGTGCTATTGCAGAGTTTGGGCTGTGGCTGTAGCACAACAGTCACACCTGGCCAATGAAAGGGTGCGAGGGCAGGGAACACTGAGTTAGTTAAACCCATAGGCTGTCCTAAAGCAGGGAGTGGTTCAGGCATTCTTTTCCCTTTTCTGGTGGGTAGGAAGGGTTTGTCTACAGTCAGAACCAGCAGAATGGTGTAAACTCAACAGACCCTGACATTGGATCAAATTCTGCATGCTGGCTGGGTTCGAGCCTGTTCGGATCTGCTGTTAGTTACTCTTGCACAGGAGTTTTTATTTGGCAAGAATGTTTGCTGGGCGACAATGCACAGAGACCCAGAGTCAGGTAATTCTGGAACAAGAGCATTCACTGGTTGCTGTTCAGCAACTAATAGTTGTTCTGCTGTTTGGAAAAGGTTCTATCACCCAATTAAAGAGCAGAAACAGTACCACATGACTGGTGTGTCCAATCCCATGCCTCCAACAGTCAATACACACAGTGTGGAACTCCTCTTAGCCAGACATTTCTTCACAGAGGCTTTTGGGCAAACCTTCATGGCTGTTGAATGCATTTGCAGGTACTGGTGTCCATGGTGAACCTAAGAGAAGGCTAAATGTGATGGCTGATGCATTGGCAATGAGTAGTTTGATCAGGTCCATACTAAACATTGCTCTCAAGAGGATGGGTTTGCTATTCACTGAGCAATTCCCATAGGAGGAAAGGGAGTGGCCTTACTGATAAGGATAAAAGCCGTTAGCTTGACTTGAAGGGGAAGATCAGGATGCTCCTATCCCCACTGATGCTCATTCACCTCTCTGGATAAAACTAAACCAGGGCTGATAACCCAGGGAGGCAACCTATATCTATACTGCAGAGTTTTTCTGAAAAAACTACACTTACGTCCACACTGCAATTGCGTTCTTTCAACAGACAGCTGTGTGAGCCCTGAATGCGTGGAGCTGCGGGGCCCTGAATGTGTGGGGCCCAAAGCGACCACCTTGCTTGCCTTGCCCAAAGGCCAGGCCCGTGGAGAGAGGCTGTTCATTGGTGACGGATGGCAGAACAAGGAGCAATGGTCTTAAGTTGCAGTGGGGGAGGTCTAGGTTGGATATTAGGAAAAACTACTTCCCTAGGAAGGTGGTGAAGTACTGGAATGGGTTACCTACGGAGGTGATGGAATCTCCATCCCTAGAGGTTTTTAAGTCCCGGCTTGACAAAGCCCTGGCTGGGATGATTTAGTTGGGGTTGGTCCTGCCTTAGGGCAGGGGGCTGGACTCGTTGACCTCTGGTGGTCTCTTTCAACCCTGGGATTCTATGATTCTTGGCCTTGTGGGACAGATTGGGAACTTTGCACAGCAATGCAAGGCTCCTCTGTCGAGTCACACTCAACTTAGATGCTGGAAGCCCATGTAAAGATGTGGAATAATTTCTGTTGGCAGGTGGATCTTGTTAGCCCCAGTCAGAACCAAAACAGGGCTCCTTGTCCTTGGCAACGAACTGGACCAAATTCTGTAGCAAGGGCCCTGGATTCTGGAGCAGCAGGCTGGAGATTCACAGACAACTTCATTTCAATTTTAAAAAGATGGTTTTCAGTTAAATAGGAAAACAGGTAATGAAATCAGATCACCAACCCCATGGTGTAACAGATGGTAATAAATCCCATTTCCTTTACATTGTTACCAGATTATGGGGTTTTGGTATCTCAAGGAGTTTTGTATTGATCACACATAAGAGTTGTCTGTGGCTCAGTTGAAGATTTAGGAAATTAGATGTAGACACCTGCTGAAGTAAGGATGGTTGCTCAGGACTGTGAGAGAGTGCATTACCTAAGATGTTCCTGTTTAAAAGATCAGTTGTGAAACAGTGAAATGTGTTATCTTTACACTGTCATCATTAAGTTTTAGTGTTAACAGACCAATTGTTGGGAGGCATGGAGGCAATTCAGATTTCTCAGAACGGTTACTTTAGGCAGTTTGCAGACTTGAGAAAGCAACACTTTTGATTTACACTTGTGTCACATTTTCCAGGTTATCTTCACAACCACAGGGGCCAGAACTAGAAGTGTAAGCTTTTAAAATGAAAATTTTGTTCCTGGAGCAAAATTTGCAGCAAGGAAAGAGGAGGAGAGAAAGAAACAAATTCTATGGCAATTGGTTACCAACAGCCTTGGTTCTAAGAGACATCAGAGTTTCTAGAGTCAGAGGCAATTCTAGGCAGGGACAGAGCAGATCCTGCACAGAAGCCCTGGGATTTACTGAGTTTGAGGGGAAAGCTGAGGTGAAGTTTGTTTTATTGTTGTTATCTGAATTACCAGCCAAGCCAGTTTCAGGAATGAACTTAAATTTGGACTTGGTGTTTTGAGATCTGTGGCTGAAATGTGCTGTGGAAGAACTCAGTGTGTGGACAGTTGTGTATAGACTGTTCAAAGCCGGAGGTAGAAGGAGAAGGCCACCTGCTCACATCTTGGCCCTTGAAGATACTTCTGAAGCATGATTTCTTGGCTTTAAATGGTAGGCTATTCTCAAAGTGTGTTCCTGGGGCTAGCTGTAGATGTCTGGCCTTTATTTCTTCCCCCTTGCCCTCCCTACTATTCAACTGTAACCCTGCATATGGTGTTTAAATTGTTTTACTCTAGTATCTCCCCAGACTGATATTTATCTTACTCTATGAGGCAAGGAATCATTGACAAGTTTCATTCTCTACCATCTCTCCCTTTCATTACACACAGGGTTCCCATATTGGAGTGCACACATTCATCAGCCTGCTTTTCTTTACAGCTTGCTACAGGGATGTGGGAATATGTATGAGGAAGGTGCTGGGCTGGCTGAGCTGCTACTGTCTTCATGCATTACCTACCTAGCATATGATAACCCTGCTGTTTAAGGGAACCAGGCAGGGTTTACAAAGATCAAGATCATTATCCCTATTTTACAAGTGGGGAAACTGATGCACAGAAAGGGGAAGTGGCTTGTCCTAGTTCAGCCAGGAATAGCACTCAGGTGGTCTCCTGAGTCAGGTTACAGTGCTCTACCCATTAGTCCACCATTCCTTCAATACGAGGCATTGGCGGGCTTGCTGGAAGCGTGCCTTGATTAGTCACTGAGCTGTTACAATAAGTAGGGGAGCATGGACTCTGAGATTAGGGTCTGAACATTGTGCCTGCTCCCAAAGCAGCACTGGAGCAAGGACCAGGAGGCTGGCACTCCCAGCAGACGACAGAACTAGCATGAGAGAAGAATCTGTCCCAAGTTCTCCAAGAGGAGGTGGGCTGCATTCAAGCTATCAGAGAACAAAGAGCCCATCCTCATGCTCTGCCACTGGACCCCAGTGCAGTGTAACCCAATGGTCTCCATTACACCTCTGCAACCTGCTTGGCACTGTGGAGGAGAGCAACTGCTAGGAGGATCCGGCTTCAGGGCTCCATTCGAGATCTCTCAGGCATTTTTCATTCCCTGGATCCATGGCCAGTCCTAAACAATTGGCGGCCCTGGGCAACTGCCCAGCTTGCCTGTAGGGTTGCTAGATGATTTAAAAAAAAAAAATACAGAACAAAAATTTGTCCAAAAAAAAAAAAAAAAGCCGGGAACTAACTGAGGAACCTGGGGATAGGATTTGGGAGGTCGGGCCGAAATGCAGTCATGGCCCGCCCCGAAGACCGGCTCTGTTGGTGCCCCCTTGAAGGTGGCGGTCCCGGGCGAACACCCAGCTTGTCCGCCCCTAAGACCAGCTCTGCCTAGATCCTTTCTGCTCTCACTGTCTCCCTTCTATTCTCTTATCCCTTGCCCTCCTCTGCTTGGCCATTGGCCGTGGGGTTCTTTGTACCTCATTCCCCTGGCCCTCCCTGTTCCCCACCCTGGAGATTGGACAGGCAAGGCATTCCCAGCACAGCAGGAGAGCAGATTTGTCAGGGCGCCTTTTTGCCTAGCGACACCATTCTGCACTTACCCTTGGGCTGCAGCTGCATTTTTCTCTCTCATCTGTGCCATTCTCTCTCGGAGGGATGCTGTGCCACTTCTCATGAGCTGCTGACTTATTCTCACGATCCTCGCAGAGAGCCGTGACACAAGCCCAGCCAAGTTTTTCACATGTGTTTGCAAGAAGGACCTTTGCTCCTGTCGTTTGCCTACCCCTCTCCCCAAGCACGACCAGGGAGCCCAGTGGCTGAAGCTGAGATTTCTCCCGCCCTCAGCTGCCAGACTTAATTAGCCTCCTGCTAGTGCCTGGCCATTCTTTATGGGTGACTAGATCCATTCCACGGGACAAATTGTTTTTCTGGTGCCTCGTGTCTGTACAGGACAAACCCAGCTCTTCCTCTATGTTTCTGTATGGTGGCATTGGAAGCTGCAGGGAGAAGATGGGGAGAATGGAGTTCCACCAATGCCCTCACCCCTGCATGGCCACAGGGGCCTTAGAGCTGGAGGACAGGCCAACTGGACACTGCAGAGAAAAGGGAGCCTCCCAGCATGAACCTGTACGATCTGTTCTGCAGGAATATTTCTTCTGGCCTCACTCCTGATGGCTGCTGGGAGCCATACTCACCATAATTATCTCAGCACAATGATCATTTTGAGGGTCATGTTCCAACAGGGTGGAGGCCCTGATGAACTTTGTGGAGTCATTTGGGGCCTGCAAGGTATGTGCTACCAGCTGACGTGCTTTGTCCTTTCTGATTCCCTCTCCTGCTCCTGTCTTGCAAACTTGACTCACTGAGCTTGGTTTGCATTGTAAGGGCCAGGAGCTCCTCGCATTCGGGCTGTTTTGGGACAAATACAGACACTGCCTCAACATGACTCCTGGCAGCAGGGGGTGGAAGGCACTGCCCCATGCCTTCATGAAAGGCAGCAGTACTCTCCCACCCATAGCTGCTTAGGAAACAGTTGTGTGTAACCCATCAGAGCACTGACCAGAGATGTTGGCCTTCAGTGGGAGACTGAGGAGTAGGTTTTCCTCTTGGTTCAGTTAGGTTATTACAGCATTGCTGGCCAGAAGCACAGAGAGAATATTTTCCATGGGATTCCTCTTCTTTAAGAGCAGAGTCCCATCTCCTTTCATGTTCTTGCAGGTGTCAGAGGTCTCACAAGGCACACCTGGACTTGCTGCCTGGGGAACAGCTGAGGACTATCACGTTTACTCACACAGTATCTCATACATCTGAGCTATCAGCCTGGCCCAGATATCTCCTCCCATGGAGAGAAACTGATTCCTCCCATCACCCTTTCTAATCTAAAGTCTTTAAAAAGTGATTTCTTAAATTGCTCCCAGCCTGGTGCATTCCCATTTCACTCAGGTTAGTGAAAGTAGATCCCTCATGCTTGGGCCATGCCACTAGCTTTCGCTGACTCTTTGGGGCTGGTGCACTGAATTCTGGGAGGACACAAGTGCTGGATTGTTCCAGTCCAGACATGTACATCCCCAATTCCTCTCAAGGGATGCAGATCTCTTTGTATATGCAGGGCCATGCATCTCATCCACTGGGGGAGGTCACTCCTTTCCAAAAGACCCTTGCGAGGCAGGAGCGGTACCATTAACTGAGCACCTCTCTTCATGCAAAGAAAAATCCAGTTGTTCTGGTTACTCAAACTAATGATTAAAAAACATGGGCCTGCATGAAAACGCAAAACACTCTGGAGAAATAGACAGGGACCTTTTTGATTGCAGCCTTCCACATCCCTGCCCCAGTGTTTGCTTGACATGAGAAAAGCCAGAGTTTACCTGGATGGCCAAAGCTGCGGGGAGGGAGAGAATTCAGCAGCCTCAATCCATCCAGGGCTGTGACTGAGTTGCAATAAATCAGGACAAGTTCAGCTTTTTTTCCTTAAAAAAAGGCCTTGGTTGTCCAGCCGTTTTTTTCCCCTGGTGCCGCTTCACGCTACTTCTGACTTTGATTAATAGGCCTCTGAATAAAATGTTAATCTAAATGGAGCTCCTTGGCCCAGCTGCCCCTACCCTCCTTGCCTTGCTCCAGGAATATTCGAGAAAACACACCAAGGTTTTGTCTCCCTACAGAGTGCTTGTAGGTTTTGATTAATAGGTGGAAGGGCCCAGCTCCAGCTTCGTGGCATCTCTCCCGACTGCAGAAAAATAAGCAAAAAGGTCACCAAACAGGACACAGAGAAGGAAAGTCACAGGAGCTGTAATGAGAAAAATGAAGAGAGAGCCATTTATAACTTGAGATGGGCCCCAAAGAAAGTGTTGGATCCAAATTTCCCAGAGATCAGGGGGATCCACAAATCTGGATTTGAATCTGAATTCCCGCTCTGCACAGGGCCCCTTCCTTTATAACGAGCCTAAGCAAGAAACTTCAGCTCCAGCCAGTCCCAAAATGACAGGGCATCAAAAATCCTGATCCAAAATTCTGCATGTTGAGCCCCATCTCCATATAATCTAATGCATACAGCTTTTTTGCACACAGGGATGGTGAGAGGGAGAGTCAGCTCTTGTTTTACATGAGCCAGACTTCAAACAGGACATGTCCCCCTGAACTGCCGCTCTTCCTCACAATGGGAAGATTTTGAAATGTTCAGCTTTGTGGGTGTTCATGTCTGCTTTCTGGCCAGTATTTGATCAGAAAGATGCTTCCTGCAGCATTTTCATCCAGAAACCAAACCCACTGGAAAGGCCCATGCTCCCACAAAATTGACTTGAATGGGGCTCCACCTCAGAATAAAGACTACTCATACGAGTAAGGGTTTGTAGGGTGATCTCATCACTGCAGTTAAGGGGGGATTGGCTTAGGTGTCTGACCCCGTTTCCAATTGCTCCCCCTGTTTTAAAGTGGTTTTGTGGAAGGAAATACCCCCTAGCTCACACGTATGAATTGGAACAGTGTGCAGTAAAGTGGCTAGTGCACTTCTTCCAGGTGTCATAGTCAGAGGGTATGTCTAGACTACAGGTTTTTTAGAAAAAAGTGGCCTTTTTTCAAAAAAAACTTCACTTGCATCTAGACTGCTGCTGCATTCTTTCGAAATTAAATCGAAAGAACACGGCGGTTTTTTTTAAATCGGTAAACCTACTTTTGCCAGGAAGAATGCCTTTTTTGAAAGAGCTCTTTCGAAAAAAGGCATTCTTGACCACAGGGCTTTTTCAAAAGAGAGCAACCAGGTTGCCTAGGTGCTCTCTTTCGAAAAAGCGGATTGCTTTTTTGAAAAAGTTGTGGCTGTCTAGATGATCTCTTTCGAAAGAAGTGTGTAGTCTAGACATACCCAGAGTGTGGAAAATGAAGCTGTGCACAGGCTGGGAATACAAAGGTGGGTTGCCTATGGCTGGTTGTCTGAACATGCACAGTAGCAACGCGCAACCTGGGCTAGTGAGTGGGCTGCATGAGTGGCCCTTCTTTATCTCAGTAGGCTGCAAGATTGCTGAGGCCAAGATGGTCTCGTGGGTTACGGTAGTTTTGCTGACTGCACTAATGTGTGCCTAGAATTTTCAGGATGTGCTTAATAAACCATAGCAGCGCTTTGAATGGATGCAGAGTGAGTTCATGGCTCTCATAGTCAGTGTTGTGTGCAACTAGCATGCATCTCATGTCATGTGCCCTTGTTTTACATGTCACTTTAGTAACCAGTTGGAAAAAAACCAAGATGGGTGGAAACCAGCAGAATCTGGCAACCCTGCGTGAGGACAATGGTAATCACACACATAGGCCCCTGATGGGCTGCAGATTGCCTTCCAGTGGTGCAGACTAATCAAGCTACAGCTCTGAGAAAGGCTCACTTCTTATAAAAAGAAGAGGAAAAAATCCAGCTCTGTTCTTCCTCATATTTTCTGATCCTGACCTTTTAGTCCAACTCTGCCAATTCACTTAGCAGTGGCACACTCTTGGGCTAATCCAAACTCTTGCCTACATGCTAGGCCAAGGCAGAAAGTCATATTAACACCCTCCCCCCATTAAGAAGCATTTAAGTTTCCATTACCCAAGAGAAATCTGAGGAGCAGGTTGGCCCTTCTGTGGGTGGATTTGCAGCACTCCGTCAGCTGTGGCCTTTCCTTCTTCTCTTGAGAGTGCGTCTTCCTTGAGCTTCCTCAGCCCTCTACTGGCTTGTCATCAAACTCACTCCCCAGCTGACATGCCTGGAGGATGCAGCCGTCCCAGCTGACAATTGCTTTGTTCCCACATGATGAATGGCTTTCTGGCCTGAGTCCTGCCATTGTCCACTTGGCCTGTGGCCCTCTCTTTGGATGATCCTTATCTCCATGCTGGAGATGCCCTCCCTTTAGCAAAGGTGACCACTGGCTGAGAGTCCATTACCTGCAGCCTATTGTGCTTGTTCCAGAGAAGAACTCCCAGCCCAGAGGGGGTTGGGGGAAGGAGGGCTGGCATCCACTCAAGACAAGTGAGGCTGAGCTGCCTTGTTTACCCAGGACTGTGTGGCATTCTGCTCTTATCTAGTAGAGGAAGGCAGATGGGAAGGCTTCTTTTCCTTTGCCAAACACTTGGCTGTATAGGCAGTGTGGAAGCACTCATGTAATTACTATTCTTTGGCTATCACAGGCCTATCTTGTAAATCAACAATCCATCACAGTCAGTTGGGCCTTGTATTGTTCTGTAATTAACTGGGCAAACAGAAGAGCATTGTTACAGTGCCCCTTCTATGCAGGGCAGACAAAGACAGAGGAAGATCATTTCTCCCTTCCCTTTCCACCAACCTTTTTCTATGTGTTTCAATGCCTCCAGTGAGCCTTAGCTTCTGAAATGAGCATTCATTTGCAAACCTGCAATGGGGGGTGGGGGGGAGAGCATTCAAAGAGGGTTTTAACCCCTCACATACCCCCACTCACCCACCCTTGCTGGAAGACAGAGGCTTACAATGTCCTAAGTGTCAGCTCTTTGGCTGATGTAAATGGATGGAACTCCAGTACTGTGAAGCTGATTTACACCAGCTGAGGATCTCAGGGAGAGTAGGGAGGCAACATTCTTCTCTTCTAAGATTTTGATCCCCTTGGTCTATGGCCTTTCTGTAACCACTTTGACTCAGTTTTGCACTCTGTCACTCTCTACTAGTGGCTGGGCCATGAGCCTTGGTTAGCCCCTCTGCACCCTTTAGCTTGGAATAGAAGTTCACAGCATGAGAGCTAAAGGTTGTATGTGTGGTGCCTGCTGCTGACAGTCTAGCCAGGAACACAGTATTATACTTCCAGAGTCTGCCCCAGGCTGCAGGGGGAAATACTTCATTTCCTCAGAACCTCCAGGGTATTTAGTAACCAGCAGATCTGAGACAGCACTATGTATTTTCTTTAACTTTGTCTTTTGTTATCACAAAGTGACTCCTAGGCCTCCAGTGGTCTGGAGGTGACCACATATGGCATCATATATACAATGTCTGGAGTTATGGTAGGAGTTAGGAGGAAAAAAAGGCAGGGATATTGTATCACCTAGTTGGCAGAACCAGGAGGAAATATCTGTTCTCCAGTGAGGAGAGACAGGGAGAGGGAAAAATGCATCTGCCATTCCAGGAATTTAGGGAGTAGTGGGAAGTGTCCAAAGCTAACAGAGACCTCAAAAACTTCAAGGGAAGTTTTGTATTGTTTTCAGGGAGCCAGCAATGATTTCTGAGAATGAAGATGGTGTCTCCCTGTCTCTGAGTGTGCTGAGAGAAGTTTAGCGACCACAATCTGAAGAGTGGAGACTTAGATTTAAGGAGAACACAAAGGGAAAATAATAGGTTCCTTAATTAGTGGAAATAGAAGTGAACAAATGAAGGACTTACATAGTTGAATATCATCTGCACAGATATGAAATACTGTTGTGTTCACAAATGTGACTGAAAAGAAAAGAAAAGAAAAGAAAAGAAAAGAAAAGAAAAGAAAAGGGGTCGACATATGGTACCTTGGGAGTCACCATAAGATGATGGAGGGAGGGGTCTAGTCTAGGGAGTCGTGATTTCTATTCAACAAAAAGGAGGAATTTCGCCATTCCATTTTCACTGCATCTAACTTGAGATTCATTAGAGCTGTGCTGGGAAACTAAGAGGGCTGACAGGGGGGATAGTCACAAATAAGTAGTACTGAGGTCAAAGTTGAGGAGACCCTAAAGGAGTCATGATCAGATGAAAGGAGATCTATGACCACAAGTAGATGGGCTGTTGCAGTGTTGTGAAAGGGGACCAAAGATACACTAGAAATGGTCACAGAGGTGATTCTGAGAGGGAGATAAGAGACCTGTGTTTTTTAGGAGAAGGAAAATTGGAGATGAGGCGTTGAGACCGTGTTCTTGGGAAGAATGGAAAGCAACTTGAGACTAGGCAAGATGGGAGTAGGACTGAGGCCTAAAAGGTTGTCTTTTGTGGAACGGATGATCTCAGTGAGGATGCCAGAAGTGAGTGGAGGAAGGGAATAAGAAAAACCCAGTCATAATGACAGGAGGTAGTAAATTGGCATGATGTATACTACTGGAGTTTCGGACAAATGGAGACTAAATTAGACGACAGACTGAGAAGCAGCATCTGCCTGGGCTGGGTTAAGATCTGACTCAGGACATTGTTGACTATGCAGTCAGTTGCATTGACAGTCTATGTCAATGGAGCCACAGTACCACCACACTGATGAGGCAGTGAGAAGATAAGTGTCCACCCCCCAGTGCTGCAGCTGAGTTCCAGTGGGTGTATTTCACTCTTGGGGCCCTTTCAGTGTATCCCAGAGTCTCATGGAGTCTGATTATCCTCTTGCTTACCCCAGCGTCAGTTGGGCATAAGCTAGTACATATAAAGCCAATAGCAGATAGAGGGTACTCTGGCCCGAGGTCTGTTTGACACGTCTTCACTTAAATGACAGCAGTTTCATTCAGGAATACCATGCCAGAGGCACCGAGTAGTTCAGATGTCCCTTCTCTGAGCCTATCTCACATTTTATCACTTGTCCGACAACATGCTACCAAGGGACCAATTTTTGCTTGTCTAAGCACCCAGACAGAAGACAAGCAAAAATTTGTCCGCTGGTAAGAAAGAGCTTCAGCAGTTCAGTTTGGGTTGACTGTTAATTGGAAGGGCTGTTAATACAGGGGTGCCTGTGGAAGGCATGGGAATACTGTGTACATGTTGCTGTATGTGACTTCATTTTAGGGAAGATGAAGCTGGATGGATAGTGCCTGCCATGTAGGTGAGTATAATTGGCCACCCTGTCACCTGCTGCATGGCCAACTGGATCAGGCTCTGGTCTGGGAGACTTTGAACACTGCCTTTGCCACTAGGCTTGGACAGATCACTTCCTTGCTCTGTGCCTCTGTTTTCCCTTCCAAACTTTGTCTCACCTGTGTAAATCAGGGGATTTTCAATCTTTTTTTCATTTGCAAACTCCTAAAAATTTCGCATGGAAGTGTGGGCCATTTGGGAACCTTAGACATAATCTGTGACACCCCCCCACCAGGATTCCAGGTTGAAAACCTCTGATGTAGACTGTAAATGACTCACCCACTAGGATGACTCGCCCACTGGTTGTCTTGTACAGCACTTGGCACAATGGAGCCTTGTATTATACTCCTGTCTAGCCACTTCTGTATTACAAAGAACAATGCTTGGTGCACACTTGCCATCTTCTTCCCCAGCTCTGGGAAAAAACACAACTTTCATCGCTTCATTTAATATTAAGAGCAAAACACCAGACTGAGCTGCCAGGGACACCCCAGAGCAGAATTTGTCTTGGAAGCCACAGAGCTGCTGTCCCCACTCTGTTAATATGAGAAACTTGGCTAGTTCAGATGCAATTTATGCCTTTTACTTTGGTAGGCCAAACCACACAGTAAAAAATGACATTGCTTAGCTAACTCCTGGCTCTTAAATCCGCTTTGTGGCTCAGTCTTGGAGTTTCATCTCATGAGCTGTAAACTACACCTGCTTACTTCAAGCAAACCGCAGGAGTGACCTTGCAATGACCTCGGAGCCACAGCATGCTCTCGACCTGGTCACCAGTATTAATATCCGAGCACCGTGGATCCCCTCTCCGGAGGCCAGTGAAGCAGGAGGTCTCTATGCTGTGCAGAGAAGAAGGGACTTTACCACTTCACTACATCTGAATGGAAAGGGGAAGGCCCGTTAGTGTTTATTTTACAGACCCTTTTATTGACTTGATTTATAGCCTGAGGCCAGGAGTTAATTGAGGTCTAGTCAAGAAGAGGGCACCTGGGGAGAGGAGGCGCTGATAATGCCACCAAAGAGAAAGCACATCTCTGGAGCGTGCTTTTAGGGAGGGCTATTAGTTACAAACACCAGCCGCTGCTTAGCAGTCTCAGCGGGGTGACCCTGGGCATGGACACCTTGAGTTAGCCATTCTTCCTCAGGGACTGGCTGCAGCTTGCTAGGCATGGGGGAATGACTGGGGGTCAGAGTTTAATAAAGAAAAGCTTCTTTTCCTGGTCATATTCTACATTAAAGCATCCCTTCACCCCCCCCCCCCATAGGGAAACCTAGTCACCTGTATGTCTGCTACTGTCATCACCCTCTCTAATGTAGGCCTGCTAAAGTCACTCCCAGAGCCTAAAAACAGCTCACCTGTCAGCACAGGTATTGGCCTGCCCTCCAAAGCAAGAACTCACACTCTTCTCATCTCCAGTGCCTGAGAGTCCTGAGAAACATCCATGTTCATATCCATCCAAGGGAGTTTGTTTGGCAGCAGGCAGGGTAGCAGGTGTCTTTCCCCAGGCTGGCCCTATAGCAGTGAGGCCCCCTCTGGGCATGGGGAGGAACTGACTTAATGCTGGGTGTCTAGGATGCTCACTCCCCCAAAGTGCCTCCCTGGGAGTTACGGGGTGGGGTGCAAGATCCCATGGCTTGATCCAGCTGATAGCCTGGGCAGAGCTACTTTAGTTTGCTGTTGCAGGGGCTGCTCTTTCCCAGGTGCCAGTGCCTGGGAAAAAGCAGAGTTAGCCCTCTCCTTGTCCCCATGGTCACTCCTGTCTTGCTGGCAGTCGAAGGCCTACACCTCATGTCCCCAGAGCACACAGCAGACCCGAGCCAGGGCCACAGCCACTCCTCTTCCTGCAGTGCCAGGCTTCTGGGGAGCACACGTTGCTCCCAGTCACGAGGGTTCACAGCGCCCCTTGTACACAAGCTCCTCAGCACCCAGCTGCTGGGGAAGGTCAGTAACTTACGCATATACTTGGCTTCAGGTTACTGTGGCTCCGGAAGGGAAATGTGACGTCTGTGGCTCCCCGCCATGCTCTGGCAGGCTCTTGCCTTCTCCTCGTCCCCCACAGATCTTCAGGGAAAGCACTGTGCATTGGGGAAGAACACCATGTGGTCACTGCTCCCTTCCTCCAGGCTTCTGGTGACCTCCACACATTCAGTATGGCCCTCCGGGGGTGCCCTGGACCAATACAATTCAAAATAAATTGGAGGGATTACATAAGAACAGCCATACTGGATCAGACCAAAGGTCCTTCTAGCCCAGCATTCTGTCTTCCAACATTGGCCAGCGCCAGGTGCCCCAGAGGGAGTGAACAGAACAGCTAATCAACAAGTGATCCCTGTCTTGTCATCCATATCCAGCCTCTGACAGACAGAGGCTAGGAACACCATTCCTATACATCCTGGAATCCTGTTAAAGTCCTGGTCTTCACAACATCATCTGGCAAGGAGTTCCACAGGTTGACTATGTGCTCCATGAAGAAATACTTAATTTTGTTTGTTTTAAACATGCTACCTATTAATTTCGTTTGGTGACCTCTAGTTCTTATGTTACGGGAACAAGTAAATAACTTTTCCTTTTTCACTTTCCCCATACCTGTCATGATTTTACAGACCTCTATCATATCCCCTATTAGTCTTCTTTCATATAAGCTGAAAAGCCTTTTTAATTTCTCTATCTATGGGGCCCTAATCATTTTTTGTTGTCTTGTAGATAAAAGACAAAGATTTATGAGGTGCTTGAAGGGGCTTAACAAAGTGGGGAGTGAGAAGAGTTAAATCAGGCTAAATTCCCTGCTGGTATCAACTGCCTCAACACTATGTGTGCTGCGCCAGCTATGCCAGGAGAGAATTTGGTCTAGTATGTGTAGCTTGAGCTAATGAGAGATGTGGTAGCCACCTCCAAAGGCGGCGACATGGAGTGGCATTCTGCAGGGCTTCCCAAAAACAGGGCAGCAGCTGCCATAAAAATGCTGTGTTCACTGCAGATGGGGGCAGCAGCAAGAAAGGGGAGTGGGTTACAGGGGCTCAAGGTTTGTATAATTTTTGGTGGTGCCCAGAATGAGTCCAAGCAGAGCTGTCCCATCTGTAGGGTGAACTGGGACTACTGCCCTAGGCCCCACACTTTGGAGGGTTCCCAAGCTTCAGCGGAGATGTGGGGTCCAGGGCAGCCTGGAGAGCTAGCAGGGGGCCTGGCACTGGATGCAGCCAGCAACTTGGCCCCAGCCTGCCTCACCACACTGGCTCTCTGTGTTGCTTGGGGGAGGAGGTGGAAGCCAGAAAGAGGTGCAAGTCTGGACTAAGACATCCTGGGGCCCTAAAATATGTCAAGTTTAAGAAGCCCCATAGCATTACCAAAAATGTGTAGTATTCTATCAGAAAGGACAATGAAAATAGAAATAATAAAGTTTTATATTTGCATATATACCAGTACGTAAGTGAGGATGCAACTAAAAACCAGTAATTGTTTTGTATTTAGAGGTCCCTCATAATCTGAGACCCTAAATTGTAACTTACTTAGCTTGTGCATAAATCCAGCACTGAAGAGGTAGGGCGTGAGCTTGGGGAAAGAGGTGGAATGGAGAGGGTCAGAGCAAGGGTGGGAAGTAGGGGGGTTTGGGGAAGGAACAGAGTGGGGATGGAATGGGACAAGTTAGAGTCAGGTTGCTCACAGCTGCTGGTGCCAAGCCCCCCGCTAAGCCCTCAGGCCATCCTGGCCCCTATGTTGCCCTGAAGTTCAGGGCTCCCAAAGTGATGGGTCCAGGGCATTGTTCCATTGTGTCCTATGGATGGGACAGCTCTAAAAACATTAGCCCAAGCATTTGTGGAGCCGGGCGCATATTCCTGAATATTGCTGCATCATGGCTGCCATGGGCCCATATAACTTGTTGGTGAGCGATCTGCAGCTGGCATGGCTTTCACTGTTGCACCACTCTCAGTAAGTCCCAGACATGGCAGCCAGAGGAGGGAGAGGAATTGTTTAAGGGGGACCAGAACAGGCTTGTTTTCAATAAGGTGAACATGAGGAAGTAGGGTTGCCAGATGGTTGAAATAAAAATACCGAACACCCTCCTCCAAAAAACAAACAAACAAAAAAAAAACCCGGAAAAAATTCTGTTGAAGGAAAGAAAGGAGGGGGGAGACCAAAGTTGTTGTTGAGCAAACAAACAAACAAAAAAAACCCAACAACAAAAAAGAACTCCAAGACTTATTAAGCAAAAAATAAAAAAAAAAAAATAAAACAGCATTAAAACAGCATGTCCCCTTTAAGAGTGAGTGCAGGGATAGGAACGGGGAGTGGTTGAGCACTAAGACCCAGGGGAAGCTGCTTCCCCTTGGTAGGCAGCCATTTTGTGCTGGCAGCCTTGTGGAACCAGGTAAGCATGGGGGCTGGGGGTGTTGGGGGCTCAGGGGGAAGAGGCTGGGCGCTGAGTGTTTGTAGGGTTGCCAGGTGCCCGGCATTTTCGCTTCCTGGCCGGGGAAAAATTCAGAAAATACCAGACATTTTAGGTGTCCGGTATTCTCTGAATTTTTTTACTGGACAGGAGGTGAAAATACCAGACTGTCCGGGTGAATACCGGACACCTGGCAACCCTATGAGGAAGAGAAAACTAGACAGAACAGCCAATTTACTAGCACTCAGGTCAGTTAGTCTGCCAAAGGGAGTCATGACTGTCGCTGGAGTTGTTCTGACTTGGCTAGATGAAGCGCTGGACATATGCTGTACGGAGCAATCTTCCATTAGCAGGGGAAGAAATGGAGGCTCTAACAATTGTCTTTCTCCTCAGCTCTGCATAGTTTGAAGAAAGAAAGACCCTGCACCATAAGCCAAAGAAAATACAGAAAACATGGGAGCACTTGTTTCCTAGTGTGACTGTGCCCCAGCAGGTGTAGATGAGTGCAATGCTGAGTGTCCTTCATGCCTACTGAATATGACGTGGACTGAGGATGTTAAGAACCTTACAGAGTCTGGCTGAGTCTGGCAATAGCACCAACACCCTGGAGGCAGGGATGGCCAGAAGGGGGTGAGTAGACCCACCCTTTTGCAATGAACAAAGCTGAGACAAAGCTGTGCATTCCAGCTTTTTTCTGAGCTCTGAGATTTGCCCTCCCAGTGGGTTAGATATCCCTGTCCTTCTGTGTACTGCTTCTCAAAGATGAGTAGCCTGGAAGTTATTTAGCCAGTCCGATGTGTTATAGGTAGGGGATCCCGTGCTGTGTTACTTCCTGTGTCCCACATGGGCTATGTATTGAGCTGTTCACACTGAATCCCTTTTGGCTTCTGTAGACTTGGTCGTGATTTCAGGCAGCCAGACTGACTTTTGTATGCCTAGTGCCTTGTTCTTATTTACACTCATGGGCTCTGGCCGCGTGAGGGGATTGTAATGTACCTTCCCACCCACTGCAGCCAGAGTTGTGGAAAGGGGCCTCAGTACAAAGGAGAATTAGGCTCTTGCCTTGAAAATCCAGATCAGTCAGAGTGCAGGAAATGCAAAGCGCTGGGCATGGCAATAGGCTCCCACAGCTCTTTCCCCTATAGAAAGGCCAGTTGGTGGCAAGCAGAATTATCTTTTGTGTAGAGTTTTCTTCCTCTTCCTCCCCATTCAGTTTGTCAATAGGCAGGGAAACAACCCTGCCAGTTCGGGTGACATTTCCCACCCTGTCTGACAGCTGATGGCACCAGTCCCGTCTTGCTTCCTCTTCCCCCCCGGGCTAAAAATAGGGCATGGCCAGAAAGGGTGGTGAACTGCTGCTGTTGTATGACGGTTCCCAATGGATCTGAGTCCTCTCAAATTCTCACCCCACTGACGGATTCATTGGAGAGACTTGATTATTTATTGATTCTTTATATTACCATTCCCCCTCGCCCTGAGAGACTTTGTAGCTGTAGCCCTTCGGCTGTGAGATGTATTCTTTGCTGGGGCAGCCCTAATTCATCATCAGCTGACACAAGCAGGAAATAAAAGTGCGATTTGCCCTTCGTTTCTCTTTGTGCAATGAGCTTTTTACTCTAACCAGCCCAGGTTCTTTATTTCACTCCATCAAGGTGACCACAGTACTGCTTGTTTTCACCTGGGCCTGAACATTGCTTGAACTTTTGGGACATTTACTTTGGCCTCCTAATCAGATAATCCCTTTTCTTCTCTGTCCGAACAAATCAAAGGTTATGCTGCTTTGCCCTCAGGCCCCTAGTCCATTGTAGAGCATGAATAAAAGGGGATGGATACACCGTAGCATGTGCTGACCCTGCTGGCAACAGACCCACAGATGCTGGTTGCTGGCTCAGAGCCTCAGGCTGTGCTGCCTGCCTTGTGCCTGCCTTGTCGCTAGAGGGGCGTATGGTGGCAAAGCTGGAGCTACAATAGGAAGCATAAAGGGCTTCCTGGCATTTTCAGTCTGCTGCTGGGAACACATGCTGTATATTTGGTACAGGGGTAGCATGTGGTGGTGCCGAGTGTGGCCCTGTGGAGCACAATCAGGGCAGTTGATGAAGAGGTACAAAGGGAGCTGCCAGCCACGTGACACCCTCCACCTGGGGAAGGACCCCTTCTGCCTTAGGCACTACCCCTGCTCTGCCCCCTCCCCACCTCTGTTCTGCCATCTCCCCTCCTCTTTCCCACCCTTGCTCCATCCCTGGCCATCTTTCCCCCCATCCTTCTACCCCAAACTGCATGGCTCAGGGGACTAGTGGGGCCAAGGCTCCAGCCTCCCAGCACTCATGGGCAGCATCTGGGGAAGTGGAGCTCACTCTCCTCTCTCGGCTGCATTGTTCCGCTTCCTGCCAGTGACTGAGGGGACAGTCCTGCCCATCCCCCAAGCAACATGGCAGGAGGAGCAGAGCTGGGGGATGAATTGCTTTGCTGACAGTGACTGTGGGGGGTGGGTGAACTCCTGCTATGGGTGCCAAGTCCCTGTACTAGTTTTCCTGGCTGCTAGTCAGACCCTTGCCCCTGCTTCCCTGGTTTTTGAGGGGCACATGCCCCTTCATGCCCTCCATGCATCGCCCCTGAACACAAGGCACTAGACTAGTGGCTTTTAGCATATCCAGACTGCAGTACCCCTTCCAGGAGTCTGATTTGTCTCATGTACCCCATGTTTCACCTCATTTAAAAATGACTGGCTTACAAAACCAGGCATAAATATATCTCTGAAGCTGGGACTGAACCATAAGTCTGGATCTGAACCCCTGAGAACTCCCAAGCAGCTTGGACTCAGATTCTGACTATATTGAACAAACTTCTGGGGGCCCAAATACCGTCAAACTTTGGGAAGAGTAGCTTGGATCCTCCCATTTCTGTCAGAGAGCTTAGTAATTTTCACTGCTGGGAATTTCACTTGGTCAAGCATCTTTCCACTGTCCAGCAGAGGGCACCATTATCCCTAAAATGAATTAATTTGAAAAATATTTTTTTTTGCTGTTTTCATGGGAGGGAACTGTTCTGCTCTCAGGGTACCTTCACCACCTGAAACCAGATCGTTCTCCATGCTGAATGTTTCCCTTCATCCACCTGAGTCACATCAAAGTTTTGGTGGCTTAGTCTAGCAGCTATTTAATAACCCCAGTGTGAAATAAATTTGTGAATCTCAATCAGGCCCGGCCTTTGGGCAAGGTGAGCCAGACAGTCACCTTGGGCCCCATGCATTCAGAGCTCCGCGGCTCTGAGCATTCATGGCCCCACAGTGCCCAGCTCCCGGCCCCGGCCCCAGCTCCGGCCCCACCCCCCCCAGCCGGGAGTTGCATGGCCATGCGGCTCATTGTGCTTCTTTGGGCCTTGCACACTCTTTGGCCAAGCTTGATCTCAGTTTGCTGCCCAGTGGCCTGATGTGTATTCAAACTCCTACATTCCAGATTGTTGTTGGGACACTGCACAGGCCACAGAAAGTGCATGCAAAGAGACTGAATGATCCACTTCAGCGGGTGATCCTGCTGGCTCCTGGTGGAGTCGCATGGGAAGAGCATTACTTGGAAAGATTACATAGTTACTGACTGTAGATAAAGAGAGAATTTTATGTTGTCTAATTCTAAATATCAGATCTTCATATAAATGCTTACCTGCCTAACACTGCATGCATTGTCACTCACCTCCTCCAAATTCCAACCAGGAAACTCACCTACTGCAACTAGTTTCCTGCCACTCTTCTCTGCCTCAGCATCTGCTGTTGCTTTATGCCCATGCAGACAGCTAAACAACTAGTATGATTCTCTTTCTCTGAATGCTTGTGCTGTCTAAGAGGAATCTTTCCTTTCTCTTTGTTTTCTGCTTGCATGCTCAGCCCTGCTTTTCCCTAGGGTTGCCAGCTGTCCGATATTGACCCGGACAGTCCAGTATTTTCGCCTCTTGTCTGGTAAAAAAAATCAGAAAATACTGGACACCTAAAATGTCTGGTATTTTTTCCTGGCCAGGAGGTAAAAATCCCAGGTGCTTACCTGGCTCCACAAGGGAGCTGTCTGGCCTGGAGCAGGGAGACAAGATGGCAGGTGGCCACCAGCAGCCTGTTAGGGCCAAAAAGCCTCAAAAACATTTCTTAAAGGGGCCAGGCTGTTTTTTAAAATTTTTTAATTTTTTTGACTTAACTCTTGGGGTCCTTTTTTTTCCTCAACAACTTTGGTCTCCCCCTTTTTTTTCTCAACAGAATTTTTTCCTTGCTGGGTTTTTTTTGGGGGAGGGGGTGTTCGGTATTTTTGGTTAAATCAGCTGGCAATCCTACTTTTCCCTGCCTTGTGACTGGTCAGTCCTATTTACTGTCTATCATTGATATAAAAACTTCCTGATGAAATGGAACTTGCTTTCTTTTTTATCCGTGAAGCACCAAGCATGCCAATGAAGTGTTAGAAATAACTTGGTTCTGCAGCATTACAGATGGGTCCAAAATAGCCCAACATTTGTGGTTCAGGATAGGGATGTTAAATATTGGTTAATTGAAAAGTTGAGTAATCTCAAGAATTCTTATTGGTTAGTTGACTATTCTATAGTCTCCAGGGATGGGACTGGCAGCACTTTGCACAGGCCAGGATGGTAGCAGTGTATCAGAGGCAGCAGGCAGAGTGTCAGGCAGGTACTGGTCTGCAAGGGGTGGCAGCAGCCCCTGTCTAGGGGGGATCTGAGCTCCCAGACCTGGCACAAGTCAGAACTGAATCAGGCTACCTGCTCACCCAGCTCCTAATACAGTTTAAATGCAGAGCCACAGCAGGAGTAGGTCCCAGCCCCATTGCAAGCCAGGAATGAGCTGGGCTGCTGGCCAGACTGCTAAACAATTTACTGGCAAGGGGAGAGGGAAATGTATGTAGTCTATAGCATTAACCTATAACCTTTTGCTTATCAGTTAATCGGTAATTGACTATACTATTACATCCCTAGTTTAGGAGCCTTTTATCACTTGGGTCCATTTCTGATGAGGCTTATACCAGCTTGGATACAACTAGTGAGCTTGGATACAACAAGCACCTGTGTGACTCTGGAGCAACTCTACTGATTCCAGTAATTATTCCAGGTGACACTGAGTACTGGAACTCAGGATCAGAGCCTAGTGGGTGTCTTATCTTCTGTTCTTTCGAGCTTTAGCTCTCATTTTTAACTCCACCTATTGTTTTTCTAATCCCAGTTGGTCAGGGATGAGCAATCACTCAGACATAAGAATATCTTCCTTGCTAGCGCTGGCTCACATGGACCCTTCACCCACAATCTGCATCAAAGCTTCTGTGTTCATTTTGAGCTGCTTTGTTGTTGTTTGTTGTTGTTATTGTTCAGTGCATAATGGCATTTCCTAATCACAATCAGCAAAAACAAGAATGGTAGAAAGGCACGAAAGAGGCATGTCATGTGTGTCTGTGGTCCAAGCTGGAAATGCAGAGAAGTGAGTTCTGTTTAGGTGATAAATTTTGCCATCTCTCTTCAGTCCTTGACACCAGCCACAGGTTTGGAACCTCCCAAATGGTACTTATGCTATATAATTGGCTTTAATTGAGACCAGTAGGCTGAGTTCGATGAGCAGGATGTAGCTTGTTACTGGAAAGAACGGACACATTTTATACTGCATTTAAGATGTTACAGTATTGGTCAGTTTTCAGATGTAAATTAGTTGTGTGTGACAATCTTTCATCAATATATGATCTCTCAGTATCTGTATAGCACTTTGCACAGGCCAGGATGGTAGCACTGTTTTGAATTCATAGTTTGCCATACATACTTGACTTAAAATGTCCAACATTTATATTTAATTTCTGGATAGATCACCTCCTGGTGCTGGTTCTATCTCAGGAAAGCAGCAGTGTTTCTGGAAATAAGAAAGAGCCAGTGAGCTGGAATTTGTAGTTTTATAATGCCATTATTAATAGTTCCGAGAAGCCAATCAAACCGGGAGTGAGGTTAGGAATCAACCATGCATGACTTAGGTTCTGGCAAGATGTACCCAACCTTCAGGGTATGTTACTAAAAATACTTTTTTTGGGAGGGGAGGGGTCAGGAGATGCTGGTAGAGATGCTCAGATCTTCAAGAAGGCACCTGAGTTAAATCTTTGTACACCTCTCTTTGTCTATCAGGTTGTCCTTTTCTTCATTGGAGGACCCACTCTTCCAGACAAACTTTGATCCTTGATTGTTTCTTTGTTGATTACACTGTTACTCCACAGAAGTGTCTTTAAAAGCATCCTATGTGTAGTGGGAAAGTAACAATTGATGTGGCATAAAGTTCCGTGCCTTGGATTTGGCTAAGAGAACAGCAGGTAAGCTCAGAGCTGATTTCTTCTCTTGTCATCTGCTATTCATAACCATTTGGTCTATTGCTAGAACTGTTACAGAGAGAAATGTTTTTCCTCTCCTGTGCAGGAATCAGTGCTCATATCAGGGTATTGCTTCTTTAAGAAATATCTTTGTGTAGGAAAAGAGTGCTAAGAAACTGCATCTTCTCAAGTGGATCCCATTCCTCATAGAAGCCAATGACGTAAACATCAATGAGCCATCTCAATGGTGTTCCTGAATTATTTAAATGATGTTAATGTGGATCTCTACCATAGTAGAGATATCTCCTGGGGTAGAAATATTCCCCTAAAGACATAAGCTCTGAGCCTTTCTGTATGTCAGGATCAAGCCAAATGATCTTTACCTTCTGTGGAAACACAGTTTGACTCAAGGTCATATGGAAAGGCCAAAGGGCACTCTGATTTGACCTCTGTCATTTTAAATGCCAAAAGGTTATCTTGCTCTCATTACAGTTCCAAAAATTTGGTGCGTGGTTACCACTTTAACTTAGGGAGCTCAGAGGAATGCCAAGGGAATGCAGCTGGAATGCTCTTGTTGGTGTCCCAATATTGTACAGTTTTGACAATTGAATATACTACTAGGCAAAAATTTCTGCGAGGGAGTGAAGGCAAGAATT